>JAPDNY010000001.1:209904141-212409389 GCA_029375565.1 Gekko gecko
AAGGTCATTCTTCTTTTGTAGTGCCAATTTATTGCTCAGAGTGATCCAGTAGATAAATTATTTGTATGATGTCTGTGACAGGTCTTCGATTTGGAAATTCTTCTATGATATCAGAATTATTGGAATCAGTTTTACGAGTTTTGAGCTGTTAGGGTTTTTTTTGTTTGTTTGTTTTTAAAAACCCTTGTAATCTGATTTTAAAAATTTGGAATTTTGAACAATCTTACATGTAGAAATTCCCAGGACCAATTCCTGAGATCTGTAGTTAAAAAGCATCTCAGTTAGAGGAGCTGAGAAAACTTCTCTCTGCCTATGATCCTGGACAGCAGCTTGTAAGTCAGAGTAGATAGTACTGAACTGGGGTGGGGGTTGGGATGGGATGGCAATCATTTTATTTGGTATATAAGGTATCTCAGCTGGTTCTAATGTGTTCACCTGTTCTTGCAGTGAATGCTTCTTTCCACTCAGCAGCCCCACTCTGGCACCGAGCTGTGAGAGTAGCCCTGCGTTGCCATGTTCCTGACTCTAATTGGGATATGAAATCCTCGTTTAACATTATTTGTTCGGAAAATGTGTGTGTTGCTTCTCCAAGAACCTGCTCACAGCTACAGCAATAAAGCAAAACCAAATGAACCATTTGAAAACAGAAAAAGAGCCTTTTGCTCCACATAGTTTCCAGCATGATGATGACATGGAGTGAGATGCCAACGAAGCAAAATTTTTATTGCCTATTGTTGAATAGGTAAGGAACGTGTGGTAGAATTTGGTAAGGTCCAAATCTTTCCCCATTGATAAGTAGTAAGATTTATACCCAGATCTTATGTATGTATTTATGCTGGTTTTATGTAATCCGCCCTGAGCCACCTCGGTGGGAGGGTGGGGTAAAAGTCAAACTAATAAATAAATAAAAATAAATAAATAAATCTTTTTGCCATGCCACCTGGTATGACGTTAAAGGGAGTTTTGTATCCAGTAATAAAGCTTTATAAAGCATTGAAATTAGGGCTTCTAAGCAAAGAGATTTAGAGTTCATACCACGTTCCAAACTTGTAAGAGGTCTATTCAAACTTTTCTGTAAAGTAGGAGAGTGAAACAAATGGGAAATTTGAAGATATTCAAACCAGGGTAGACCAGAATCACATGATTGTTCCAAAGTTGCTTTCTCTCTAAGCCATCCATTGGAAGAGATATCTATAAAACGTGTTAGATTAATGGAGCACCAGAGAGAGTAAGCATGCGGTGACAATCCCGGTGGAAACCATGACTGCCCTAGAAAGGTAGCCAAAGGAGATGTTGCAGGACTATCTGACCTCTCATTCTTTTCTACATTTGTTATGGACACCTCATAATTGCAGACTGTCAAATAATATTATACGCCCCTTTCTGGAATCAACCTTTTGAACATGGGAAAAATCTATAAAATAATCATATCATAAGATTTTCTCAGCTTCTAAAAACAGAATGGTTTTTCTATTTTTCAATTCTGTGATTTGTCCTTTATAGGACTCACAGAACTACTTTTTAACTATATGAATCACATTTGGCACTTATTATTATGTTTGATAAATTTAATAATACTTGTGAAGTGTTTGCAGTGTTAAAAACAGTTGAGGCAAAAAATGCCATTTCACTTCACAGTCTTTTAGTACCTGTTCCATGGAATAGCTAAAATTGTTTTCAGTTGTTTACCATCTACTTTTGTGGCTCCAACCCCTTCCCCCCCATGGCCATGTATAAGTAACCTGGTATTTATGTGTGACTTGTTACAATCCAGTTAAAAATGGTGATAGAACAAATGAAATTTCCATCCTGAATGGAAAATACTGAAGAATGTATTTGTTTCTTATTGTGAATTCCAATCAGTTCAGTAATAGGCTTTTATTAGGATGAAATACATTTCCCCTTTCACAAAGGCAGTTTTACTACAAAAATGATAGTAATGATTAAAGTAGAAGTCAGATTAATGTGAACACAGGAGGAAAATGTAACATATGGTGAAACAGTAAATAGAAAACTACAATATTCCTTTTACTAACAAGTGTTTTTAAGCCTCCTTTCACTTTTTACCTGTCAAAGAAAGTCTATGGATGTCTACTTAGAAGTAAGTCCCACAGAATTCAGTGGGGCGTATTGGGTTGGATCCAGCAAACATTTCCACTGACAGAAGGTGTTTCATCCGTAGAACTGGATCTTCTTGCCTCTGCTGTCCTGATGCAGCACAAAATGCTCTTCAAAATGCCACTCCAGGGTGAAAGGGGACCTCCAAGAACAGCATGATGCTGTCTCTATCAGAAAAAGGAGTCACAACAGCATAAAACTCCTTCATTTACTATTATTTATTGGCTGACATGCAGCCATTCACAACGACTAAAAGCAAGACCACCTAAAAAACACACACAATACATACTTGCAACAGCACAATAATTCATAATATAAATAATACAAAACCAGAAGTACTGAAGTAGCAGCAAACATTATACATTTGCTCAGCCTCACACTGTGAAAGTTTATTTTGAGCTGCCTCTGAAAGCAGAATGAGAGACATAGCCAGACAACTTGGGGAAGAGAGTTCCATAACACTGGGGCAGCTACTGAGAAGGCTCTGTCCTTAGTGCAGGATAAGCTTCTTTCCTGTAATAAGAGAATCTGGAGCAGGGTCTCATCAGAATATCTTGGGAAGCAAGAATGACTTGTACAGCAATAAACTTTCTCACAATGTGACATCAACTTTCCATGAGTTTCCTGCTCCACTTCACTGGCTACCACCTTCGGGAAAGGTACTGTCACATATGCATTTTGCATCACTCAGCTTCCCTAGGGAAATGAGATGCAGTCCTGCTGTTTTCAGTTGCAGCTGCATGTTTGCAACAATATCTGGTTTCAGTCTTTTACAGATGTTTTGGTGGAAAGAACCAACATAAAGCTTCCTGTAGATTTACCATGTAGAAGCATACTGTTCTTTAGAACAGCCATAGGATAGTTTTATGCAGGGGTCTTTTCATAGAAAAAGAGCAGCAGGAGCTAATGAGCTACTAGGCTATTAGCATATGCCACGCCCCCTGACGTCACCGGAAGTGATGCCAGAAGGGGAAGCAAAAGGGGGGAAGGCATCTTCAAAAGCCTCCCCTTCCCTTCCCCAGCTGGCCTGGGTGGGGGAGCAAAGAGAGAAAGGGTTTAAAGTTTAAACCTCTTCTCACTAGAGTTGGGCCACAGAAGGAGGAAAGAGGGAAGGAAAGAGAGAGAGTAGAGAGAAAGAAAGAAGGAAGGAAAGAGGGAAAGAAAGAGAAGGGAAGAAGGAGGGAAACAGGGAAAAGAGGAAAAAAGAGAAGAGAAGAAGGTGGGAAATAAAGAAAGAGAGAAGGGAAGAAGGAGGGAAAGAGGAAAAAGAGAGAAGGAAAGGAGGGAATGAAAGAAATTCAGCGGCAATTCGGCCCCATTATATCCTATGGGCTATTGAAGTCAATGGTGAAAACATAGGGTATATTCTGGGGGCTGGAGGGGAGGGAGTTTGAGGGAGAGCCTCCAAACTCACAGGGTAGTTGATGGAGCCTCTCCCCAAGACACCCACCAAGTTTCAAGAACATTGGAACAGGGGGTCCAATTCTATGGGCCTCCAAACAGGTTGCCCCCATTCCCTCCATTGTTCTCTGTGGTGGGGAAAAAGTTACTTTTTCCCACAGAGCTGTTAGTAGCTCTGGGGGGGAGGGGGTTTGAGGGAGAGGCTCCAAATTCTCAGGGTAGCTTCAGGAACCTCTCCCCACATACATCCCCGTGTCTCAAAGAAATTGGACCAATGGGCCTAATTCTATTGTCACCCAAACAGGTTACCCCCATTACCTTCATTGTTTCCAGTGGGGAAACCCAGCCAGCAGCACTTAAGGCAGGCAAGCAGGCAGCCACCCAGCAGTCAGACTCTCCCAGAGAATCTCAGGAAAGTGAACTGTCTTGGGGCTTGTTTGCCATGAGAACAAGAGGCACACTAGGCACTGTGGCAGTGCAAGCATGCCAGTGCCACACAGAAACCACAAAGACCAAAGGAACAACATTTATACACATACCTCAAAAGAATATTTATAGCACTGGGAAAATGCAGAAAAGGGCAACTGCAGATGAAGGACTTTTCACCCAAACAGTGATTAACACATGGAATTCACTGTTACAGGAGGTGGTAGTGGTGGCTGGCATGAACAGCTTCCTGATGGAATTTGACAAATGTATGGAGGCTGGAGCAGACAGGAAAAAAACAAACCAACCCCCTCCCCACCAAGCAACAGCAACCAGCAGAACTTTTTAAAGTTGTAAACCTGTAAGAACCAAAAAATCTTTCATCTGTTCTAACTTCTAACCTGACTGCTCAGCAATTTCATTGAGTGCCCAC
Source organism: Gekko gecko (assembly GCA_029375565.1). Lineage (NCBI taxonomy): Eukaryota > Metazoa > Chordata > Lepidosauria > Squamata > Gekkonidae > Gekko > Gekko gecko. The sequence goes on from JAPDNY010000001.1 coordinate 209,908,520, forward strand.
GAGTTCTTGTCTTGTGAGAAAGGGTGAAAAGTACTTCTTTCTCTGCCTGCTCTATACCATGCACAGTCTTGTAAACCTCTTATCATGTCACCCCTCAGTCATCGTTTCTCAAAGCTAAGATCCCCAAATGTGATAACCTTTCTTCATAAGGAACGTGTCCTCCTCTTATTATTGCAGTTGCCCTTTTCTGCTCCCCCCCAAAAAGACCCCTTGTTTTATGAATATAGGCACCTCATGTACAGAAGAGTATGACATAATCTTAACTAGCAATAGACATTGATGGTGGGACACTTTGACAAGGTAGTCCCATGTTCCACACAGGGCCGGCTCCAGGTGTCTGGGCGCCCTAGGCAGGACAGCCTGGGGCACCCCCCACTGGGGATGCCAATCTCCCGGTGGGGCCTGGAGACCGGGGGCGCGGTGGGGCGCTGGCTTTCCTGGAGGCTCCGCAGCTGCGGGGCCCCCAGGAAAGCCAGGGAAGAGGGTGGGGGGTCTAGCCTCCGACCGCTCCCTCCCGGTGCCGTCTTTTCTGGGGGGCTCCGCAGCTGCGGGACCCTCAGGGAAGCCGGGAAGGGGGTGGGGAGTCCAGCCTCCGCCCCCTCCCTCCCGGCGCCGGCTTTTCTGGGGGCTCCATGGCTGCGGGACCCCCAGGGAGGCCGGTAAGGGGGCGGGGAGTCCAGCCTCCACCCCCTCCCTCCCGGCGCCGGCTTTTCTGGGGGCTCGGCGGCTGCGGGACCCCCAGAGAAGCTGGGAAGGGGGTGGGGAGTCCAGCGTCTGCCCCCTCCCTCCTGGCGCCAGCTTTTCTGGGGGCTCCGCGGCTGCGGGACCTCCAGGGAAGCCGGGAAGGGGGCAGGGATCTAGCCTCCACCCCCTCCCTCTCGGCGCTGGCTTTTCTGGGGGCTCGGCAGCTGCAGGACCCCCAGGGAAGCCAGGAAGGGGGCAGGGGTCTGGTGGCGGCAGAGGCGATGGGCGCCCGTTAGGGTAGCGGCGGGGGGTGCTTTTCGGGGGGAGTGGGGCGCCATTTGGCACCCCTGAGGCCAGCGCGCCCTAGGCGGGCGCCTAGTTCACCCTATGGGCCCTGGTTCCACAGCCAAATGTTTAGTTGTTTTATTTATATTTTGTGTTTCTTCTCATGGAACTCAAACAGCACATTCAGGGTCTCCAGGTGTCATCTGTCCATGCACTGATCAGGTTGCTGAATCACATGCTTCCCAGTGATATTCCGGGACCAAAATGGATTGCTGTTGTGCCATTGCCAGACATGTCATTCATTTGCACTTCTCTCTTGCATTGGGATGGTGGTAGTGATGGCACCACTCAAGGAGCCAGATTTGTCCCAGGGTGCCAGTTGCTGATTCCCATGTCAATATAATGGTCCCAAATAATGCCAACTGTTCCCACATTGGGGGGAAATGTGCTCTTCCAATGTTCCTTGAGGGACTGGGAGTTAAAGTACCTTTTCCAACTATGATTCTATGTAAAATGACTAGGTGTGATGACTTAAATGGCAATTGCACTGAGTTGGTTAACCCCTTTGATAAATTCAGCAACCAAATCCCTTAATGAAAACACAAAGCAGCAGAGAATGGATCCTAGAGACAAATGGCTCTTTAGTGAGTACCTGAAAGGTAGATAAATCCTATAATACACTTAGAACTATTTGTTAGGTTAGAATGGGAGTTATTAATTATCAGGAAGGGAATGAATTTAGCAAAGCTGGCAAAGTAAAAAATGGTCATACTCTTTATAAATCATTTGTTACCCCTTGGGACCACATAGGCATTCTCACTCACCAACTAAGATTTATAATGAAAAGGTTTGTTGAAAAATGGAAAGTCCAGTTTTGCCTCTCAATTATATACCTTCCCCTTCCATTAACAGATATATGAATGCAGTCTTGCAAACTGGAAAAACAGAAGGGCCAGCCCAGCAATGCTCATCTAATGCATAACTTTGCAGTAGCTAAAGTCTAGAACAGCTTTTAAATGGGGACTTACAAGGTTTTAAACAAAAAAAATTGTTCATTTACAAAGTGTACAAGCAAGAGGGAATAATCAGGATACTAACACCAAGCAGGCAGGCATTACTGGTAGTAAAGCAATAAGACACTGGCATAGCATTTTGGCTGTGGTCTTGCTCATCAGATAACATCAATAGGAGTAGGGGTTCAAATCTTGCTTCCTGCTTCAGGAAGAGGCCACAGAAAAGTTGTACATCATCTGTTTGCATATGTCCAGAACAGAGGCCAAAATCAGACAGGCTATCTCTGCTAAGTTCTTCCAGACCTTCAGAATTAAACTCTCCTTATTTTATAGTGCTTTTTCTTTCTCATTACTGGCAAAACTTCATATTGCAGCAGAACAACCCAAACCAGGTTAAAGGGGCTTTTTTCTATTAGTATCCATCAACTAGAATTGCCCTTTTACAAGGAGTAACTTTTACAAATCTTGTTTGGTAAATTAGGTTTTTCAGCTCTGATAAATAAAACAAGCTACCACTTTTTGTAACAGATTTTACTTAGCAAAGTGAATTATGACTTGGGAACCATATTGCTTCTATACAGCAATTCTGTTGAAGCTTAAAGCAGCTCCAAAGTTTCAAGCAGCTGCCTGATGGTGAACTCTTTCCCAGTTGTCTTCCTCTTTTTAAAAATGTCTTATGTTCAGGGATCCACATTGTTTAGGGCTGCCAGACCACTGGTCCAGGTGGGGTTCCCCCCAATTTCTGGGGCTCCAGCCCACCACTGGCCAGCTGGTTGGCAGGGGAAGCCCCACGCCAGAACAGACATATTGTGCTGCGACATCCCTGTAGCAGGGACTCCTTTGCATATTAGGCAACACACCCCTAATGTAGCCAATCTTCCAAGAGCTTACAGTATGCTCTGTAAGAAGAGCTCTGTAAGCTCTTGGAGGATTGGCTACATTAGGGGTGTGTCACCTAATATGCAAAGGAGTTCCTGCTAAAAAAAGAGCCCTGCCTGTCATGATGACATCACCCAGAAGTGACATCATCGCATTGAGGATGTCGGGGTGATGCTTTGGTTCCTGGGCAAACTCTATGGTTTTGAAGGCAAAAAAGAAAGAGTTTTGCCCAAAAACTAGAGCAGCACCCCCCAATGTGATGATGTCACTTCCAGGTGATGTCATTGCAACATGTGCACTTTTTGCGTGTGCCAAAAGATACCAGAGGAGAAGCAGGATCCCCTTGTTGGCAGCTAGGTAGGACCTAGTAACCCTAACATTGCTAAAGGACCCTCCTCCTCATATGAACCCATGCAGCACTTTCATGCTTCTGATTAGTGCCTATTGTGCCCTTTTGTGAACACGTGGTTGCTTGTGGATGTTTTCTGTTATGATTTCCACATTGTGGAATCGCCTTCCTGAAATGTCATGAGGCCGTTTGCTTGTTTAACATTTTGAAAACTTTGTACAGCAGAATTTTTAAAAGAGGGCCTTTTTAGTTGAATGACGAACTTTTGAGGGTTTAATGTTTTAGGATAAGGAGCATTTGTGGTATTAATGCTGTGGATTATTTTGACCTGTCCCTCTTTTTTCAAAGGAGGTACAAGGCAGGAGTGGCCAGGCCCAGGACTGAATAATGTGCAGCCAATGGTTACAGGGCAACATGTAGCTTTATGAAGTGCTACTAGTTCTCCCACACAGCCTTTTGTTGCTGCCACATGGAATAGTGCAGGATTAATTTGTTGCTGTAATAGGGCCAGGCAGGAATTTTAAAGGTTGTACCTGATTGGCTTTTAGAGAAACATTTTTCACCTCCTTTGTGATATCCCGAAAGTAGGTATGTTTAGGTAACTAGGTCTGGTCATAGATAGTTAGGCCACGCTAGTTGGCAGAAATAGGGCAGGATGCTCAAGCTAGATAGGGAGAATTGGCAAACACCTTGAGGCATCTAGTTGTAGTGGAGGGTGTGTCCAGAACAGGCCATCACATGCCTTATGGATAGATGCACTGGGAAGGAGCGCTCTTGGTACCAAGCAGCATCTTTCCAGACCTGATAGGGGCCCTATGGCATATCAGGGAGGGAGATGAGGCTGGATACCTTTCAATGCAGCTGATCCAAAGTACATTTGAAGTCCACTAATCATAATGAGAAGTTTCTAGAGACTGCGTATAGTGATCTTGTTGGCCCACTAGCGCCATCCTGTGGCGGGAACAAATACTTTGTGACTTTTACTGAAAACAAAACAAAATATACTTTTGTGTATATGATGAAGAGCAAGGATGAGATGCTCAATAAATTCAAATGCTATGTGGCCACAATTAAAAGCAAGTTTGGCCAAGCACCCCAAAGTTTACACACTGATGGGGGTGGAGAATATTACAATGCAGAATTTAAAAGATTTCTGGAACTTGAAGGGATTGAGTACAAACTGTCTATCCCACATTCGCCTCAACAAAATGGATCTTCTGAAAAGCTGAACAGAACAATCCAGGACATGTGTAGGGCTATGCTAATACATTTTGCTCTACTAAATACTCTATGGGGTGAGGCTGTCAACACAGCAGTGTATTTACACAATAGAGTACCCTCAAAGGTTACTGGAGCCACTCCTTTCAAGGCCTGGTTTGGAAAGCTTTTGGTTCCAATGGATATGCTCACATACCAAAGCTTTTGGTTCCAAAGGGTATGCTCACATACCAAAGGGGAAAAGGGGAAAACTTGACTCCAGAGCTGAAATCGGACTTGTAGTAGGGTATCCTGTTGGTGGAAAACCTCCAAAATCACACAGTTGGGGAATGCAATGTTGTGTATGTTGATGAAAGCAATTTGCCATTGCTTCCAATGCAACTGATCCAAAGAGTCCTGGGACTGCTTCTGAAGAATTGGTTGCATGGTTACCTGTGGTGACTACTGGGGAACCGGAAGGTCTGCCTTCTGAAGAAACTACCAGAACAGAAGGGGAAGTGGGAACTGCACCAGAGGAGGCAGCAGAACCCACAACAGAACCCACAACCAGCGTAAGAAAATCAGAAAGAAGCACTAAAGGGCAACTACCACAGAAATATGGATTTTGTGAAACTGTACAATCTGCAAAAGAACCTAAGAACTGGAAAGAAGTATGCAACTTACCTGCAAGTGAAAGAGACAGATGGATTGAAGCAATGCAACAGGAAATACTATCCATATATGAGAAAGAAGCATGGACTCTTACAAAGTTACCTCCAGGCAGAAAGCCTGTTGGATGCAAATTGGTATTCAAAATCAAGTATAAAGATGATGGGACTGTAGAACTATACAAAGCATGCCTAGTAGCCAAAGGCTATTCACAAGAATATGGGACTGATTTCATACTAGCCTTGGTCCCGGGCTCACTCCTCCTTTTCCTTCGCTTCTTCTGGTCAATTTCACACCATTTGTCCTGCAGCTGCCTTTTGACCCACAGCTTCCCCCATTTTGCTCCGGCTCAGCTTGATCCTTGATTTTCTGTTGCCGCATGGAGAAAAAGTGGGAGGGGAAAGGGGATTAAGAGGGCAAAGACAGGGGAGTGGGAGGAGGGAGTACACAGGAAGCCACAGGAAACCTCACCCAGGAAATCAAACTCTGGGAGCAGTTTGAAAACAGCCACGTGCCAAGAACTCTAATGTGAAATCAGTTTAAATGGTCCGGGGCAAACTGCCCCACTGGTAAACAGGGGTAAGTAACATGTGTGAGATCAGTCTGGGACTGATTACTTTGAAACTTTTGCTCCAGTTATCAGTAAAACAATGTTCAGAACACTTCTTAGTGTCGCAGCATCAAGAGACATGATATCAGAGCATCTCAGTATAAAGACTGTATTCCTCAACGGAGAACTGTCTGAGGAAATATTTATGGAACAACCTGAGGGTTTCAAAGTTGAAAGACAAGAAAATTATGTTTACAGACTCAACTAAGGACTCTGTGGACTAAAACAAGGAGCAAAGACTTGGTATGACAAAATTACAGGACTATTGCAGAAGCAAAGCTTTGAGCAAGGGAAAGTTGAACCTTGCCTGTACACTAGAATTAAAAATGGACAATATCAGTACGTTCTTGTTTACGTTGACAACTTGATTGTGTCTTGTCAAAACAGAGAGGATATTAAAGAAATAGCTGATGGACTGAACAAGGAAGTAGAAGTCAAGCAGCTTGGAGATGTAAAATACTACCTCGGACTACAAGTTGAAAGACTCAAGGATGGAACCTTTCTTCTATGCCAGAAACAAAAAATTATAGACTTTATAGAATTTGTTGGTATGAAAAACTGCAAAGCATCATCCATACTACTTGAACCTGGATATCTAAAGGAAAAGGATGGAAGACCTTTCAAAGAATACAGAGAAGCTGGTGGAAAACTTCTCTACTTGAGCAAAACCACGAGGCCTGACATCACAGCAGCAGTTATATATATTAGCAAGAACAACTTTAATAAGTGCAAACAGTACAACAGTTAGCCAAATAACGAAGGCTCCGGATTCTTCTCTTTGTTTTGTGAATATCACTTCCTCAGAAGTAAGTATTCTTGACTACAAAGTAGAATACAACATAATTTATATTCTTTAACATATACTATGAAAAATATAAAGTTATAAAGTTAATGTGAATTGGACCCTGAAAAACCCATTAGGGGAGGGAATGGGGAGAAAAGGTGGAAACTGCTTAAATGAATAATGGAATAATATAATCTATGAGTTGAATAACTAATAAAAAATACTATATTATAAATAACCCCACTCTTACAGTTAGGAAGTTTCTCCTGATACCTAGCCAGTAACAACTCCCTTGTAATTTCCACCCATTAGATCTAGTCTTACAATCTGGAGCAAGAGAGAATAGATCTGCTCCATCTTTTACATGACAGCCCTTCAAATACTTGAAGACTGCAATCATGTCCCCTCTAAGTCTTCTCTTTCCCAGGCTAAATATACCCAACTCTTTCAGCCTTTCCTCATAAGACTTGGATTCAAATCCTCTCACCATCCTGGTCGCCCTCTTCTGGACACGCTCAAGCTTGTCAACATCCTTCCTAAAGTGTGGTGCCCAAAACTGGACACATACTCCAGGTGAGGCCTGACCATAGCAGAATACAGTGGAACTACCACCTCCCGTGATCTGGACACAATGCTTCTGTTAATGCATCCTAATTGCATTAGCTTTCTTCACAGCCACATCGCACTGCAGGCTCATGTTGAGCTTGTGATCAACCAGAACACCTAGATCCCTTTCACATGTGCTGCTGTCAAGCCAAGTCCCTCCCATTCTATATCTGTGCCTTTGATTTTTTGTGCCCAGGTGTAGGACTTTGCACTTATCTCTATTGAATTTCATTTTATTTGCCTCAGCCCACTGTTCCAGCCTATCTAGATCATTTTGAATCATGACTGTCTTCTTCAGAATTAGCAGTCCCACCTAGTTTTGTGTCAACTGCAAATTTGATAAGCATCCCCTCTATGTCTTCCTCCAGGTCATTTATAAAAACATTGAATAACACCGGGCCCAGGCCCGAGCCCTGTGGCACTCCACCCGAGACTTCCCTCCACATAGATGCAGAGCCACTCACGAGCATTTGTCGGGTATGATTTTTCAACCAACCATGAATCCATCCAACGGTTGTTCCATCCAGCCCACACTTAACTAGCTTATCCTCAAGGATATCATGAAAAACTTTGTCAAATACTTTACTGAAATCTAGATATACTATATCCACAGCATTGCCAGAGTCAACCATTTTAGAAACTCTGTCAAAAAAGGAGATAAGGTTGGTCTGGCATGACTTATTCTTGATAAACCCATGCTGGCTACTACCAATTAACTCATTCTGTTCAAGGTACTCACAGACAGAGCGTTTGATAATCTGCTCCAGAATTTTTCCAAGTATTGATGTTAAACTGACAGGCCTATAATTTCCCGGGTCCATCTTTTTTCCGTTCTTGAAGATCGGGACAACATTCGCTCTTCTCCAGTCTTCTGGCACAACACCAGTACTCCAGGACATCTCAAAGATTAGAGCCAGAGGCTCTGAAATAAATCTGCAATTTCTTTAGCACCCTGGGATGCAAGCCATCTGGCCCTGGAGATTTGAAAGTATTTAAGGCAGCCAGATACTCTCTAACCATTTCCTTACTTACTCTGGACTGGCAGTTCCCCCTTCCTTCATATGCCTTGCATTCTTCAGTTTGTATACAGCTCGCCTTATGGTTAAAGACTGATGCAAAGTGAGAGTTGAGTAATTCCGCTTTGTCTTCATCCCTTGTTCAGACTTGACCATCTTCCCCTAGCAATGAATTTACCCCATCCCTGTTCTTCTTTTTGCTCTGAACATAGGCATAGAAATTTTTCTTGTTATTTTTAGCATCCCTCACAAGCCTCAGCTCCATCTATGCTTTAGCCTTTCTGACACCATCCCTACAGATTCAAGCCTGCTTCTTGTACTCACCCTTAGTAATTTGGCTCTCCTTCCATTTCCTGTACATTTCCCTTTTTAGTCTCAGCTCTTCAGAGAGTTCCTTGTTCAGCCACCTTGGCTTCATTACCCATTTCCCACCTTCCTTTCTTACCAGAACAGTTTGGGATTGTGCCTTAAGCACTTCATTTTTCAGCATCTCCCATCCTTCCTGTGCAGATTTCCCCCTCAGCATTTCCAGCCATGGGATTCTACCTAATATTTCTCTGAATTTTTTGAAATCAGCCTTCCTGAAGTCCAGGATACAAGTCCTACTATGTCCTGGTTTCACATCCCTCACTATGTCAGATTCCAAGCTGACATGGTCACTATTCCCCAAGGATCCTACAACATTCATCTCATCAACCAGCTCTTCCCTGTTAGCAAGCTGTTGTTCAAATTCATCATCCCGTTCCTCCGGTTGGTTCGGAGGTCTATAGTGTACCCCCACAATAATATCCCCTTCTCCCCCCCCGCTCTCTCCTTACCCACACACTTTCAACAGGGCAACTCTCAAAATCCTGAATTTCAGTACAAGCGTATTCATTCTTGACATATAGTGCCACCCCACTGCCTTTTTTGTTTATTTTGTTCCGTTTGAACAAGGTATATCCTTCCATCGCTGTGCTCCATATATGAGACTCGTCTCACCAAGTCTCAGTGATACCTACCAGATCATAATTACTTTCCAATATTTGAAGTTCAAGTTCCTCCTGTTTATTTCCCATACTCTGTGCATTAGTATAAAGACATCTCAGATTACAGACATCCTTTCCTACAGTAGGTCCCTTCGATTTTACCTGAAAATTACTGAACTCACCTCTCTCTCTTTCATTTATTCTTTGGTCACTTCCCTTCTTAAACTTAGTGTTGGGGATGCCGCACAACATCAGGCTTCTTCTTCCCACTCCCGATGTCTTCAGTTTAAAGCCCTCCTGATCAGGTTCACAAGTCTTGCAGCAAAGATATTCCTCCCATTCTTCGTAAGGTGCACCCCATCTGTCGCCAACAGTTCTTCATCTTGGAGGTACATACCATGGTCCAGGAAGCCAAATCCCTCTTGACAGCACCATCTACGTAACCAGCCATTCATCTCCAGTATCCTGTTCTCCCTTCCAGCTCCATGGCCCTCAACAGGTAAAATGGAGAACACCACCTGTGCCCCCAGATCTTTCACCTTCTTACCCAGAGCCTCGTAGTCTTTGGAGATCCATTCAAGGTTTCTTCAGGCCATATCATTTGTTCCCACATGGATCAGCAGGAGCGGGTAGTGATCAGAGGTCTTGAGCAGTCTTGCAACTCTCTCAGTCACATCTCAGTTACACGCTCCAGGAAGACAACAAACCTCTCAAGATTCCTTGTCCAGTCTACATACACCTTCTTCCATTCCTCTCAGTAGGGAGTCACCAACCACCAGTACTCGTCTTTTCCTCCATGGGATAGTTTGGTTCCTTCTCTGCTTATGTGCTTGTGTGTCAGTCACATTCCTTTGATCCCAGTGTGTGCTATTCTGATCTTCCATCATCAGGAGTGGCTGTTATTGATTTTGAAGCTCCACTGGCTGTGAGTGTTTCCTGATTATCTTACTCCTCAACGTCACATTCTTCCACTCACCCACCTGTTCCTTGTTACATCCTTCCTCTTGCTTAGGATTTGCTAGCTCTTGCCGTTCTCTCAGGAGCCCCTCTTCCTCCATGTCTAGAAAGCTTTCTGCCTCCCTGATGTTCCTCAGTGTACAGATTTGTGCCTCAAGTTCTCCCACTTTCTCTTGTAGCATTCTTATAAGCTTGCACTTGCAGCATGTATAACGCATTTCATGGCATGGCAGAAAAATGATCATGGTGCAGCCCAGGCAGGTCACCAGAATAGATCCTTCGTTATCCAGCTTCCTAGGAGCAATGCTATCTTCAACAGCCTCAGGCACTTTCCTCAAACTCCAACATAAACTCTTGTTGTGGTGATGTACCCTGAAAACTTTGAGACTGACCAAATGGCTACCTTACATGGAAGCGGTGGCGCAGGCAGTAAGAACGCCTGCAAAAGTAACATCAACGAACAGCCATTGTGGCTGTTCGAAACCCACCGCAGCCGGGGTGAGCTCCCGGCCCATGTCCCAGCTCCCGTCCACCCAGTGGTTCGAAAGCATCATAAATGCAAGTAGATAAAAGTGGGTACCTGCCCTAGGTGGCAGGGGGCATCCCCTCCTCCTTGTGATGCGGAGGTTTCGGCAGCGGCGGCAGCAGTGGTGATAGCGGCGAGTAGTTCCTGGCAACCCGGTGGAGCAACGTGGAGGTGAAGTCCAGTGAAGTGGAGGCCTGGAGAGCATGGTGACGTGCAGTGCAGTGCGGTGGAGCCACCTATGGACAGTAGCTGGAACTGCAGCCAACACAGAGCCACGCACCGGGACGGGACCTGCCAGAGGAAGCTGCCCAGAAGATCGGCTCCAGAAGGGCGCCAGGATGCCAATATCTGAAGCCGCAGAAGGAAGCCGGATGACAACTAGCCCGGGGTGCTGGTAGGCAGTCACCACCCTGTAGACTATGTGGCCCTAGTTAGGTTAAAATTGGTTGGTTAGAACCGCTATGTAAACCGCCCAGAGACCCTCCGGGGTTACGGCGGTATATAAGCTGAAAGTATAAATAAATAAATAAATAAATATACCTTACCAGCAGTTCTCTCTCCTGAACTCAGTAGCAGCCCTCTACTCAGGTTCTTACAAGGCCTCCAAGCACAATCCACAGGCTAAGAGCCACAGGGCAAGAGCCCTTTGGTTCTCGCCAAAGGCTCATGCCTCTGGCCAGGAACAGCCCTTTGTTTCAAAAGGCCCCTTCCTGCTCAGCACAGCAGAGCCCAGCACAATAGGGGGCAGGGCTTGCTATCAGCAGCACTCCATGGCAACTCAGCCTCCAACAACCCCGAAAGCATGAACAGCCCCAAACAGACTTAAACAGAACCACTCTCTCCCAGCTCCCACACAGCAGCTAGGAAGGCAAAGGGAAAAAGAAAAATCCCTTACCTTCTATTAGCAACTCACCAGGTACTCTCCACTCCTTGCCTCAGCCCAACTGACTTACTTCTGAGGAAGTGATATTCATGAATCGAAGAGAAGAATCCAGAGCCTTAATTATTTGGCTAATTGTTGTACTGTTTGCACTTATTAAAGTTGTTCTTGCTTACTCTAATATATACAGTTTTCATGTTAATATTTTGCACATTTTTGAGATATAGCATTTCCCTGGCTTTCTTTTATGTGTTGTGTTGTCTTATAAGCTAGGAGGTCTCTTTTTTGTCTTCTATCACAGCAGCAATTGGCATCTTACACAGAAAAGTGAGTTCGCCTAACCATCATGATTGGAGTGCAATAAAGAAACTATCAAGGTATCTGAAAGGAACAATGGACTTAGAACTGAAAATTGCACCATCTGAAGGGCCAAGGCTAGTTGAATATATGGATGTCAACTGGGGAGAAGGATCAAACAATTTCAAGTCAACAAGCAGATATCTATTCTTCTATGGAGATGGACTAATAGACTGGACTAGTAGAAAGAAAACTGTTGTGGTGCAGTCTACAGCAGAAGCTGAGTGTGTTTCTGCAGCATGTGCTTGCAGTAGACTTGAATGGATTTTCATTTATTGAAGGACTTTGGAATAAGAGAACCTGTAACTGTACTTATGTTTGAGGACAATCAGGCTTGTAAAGGAGAAAGCACCACAGCAAGAAGTAGATCTATTGGTATGAAGTGTGCACTTGTGAAAGATTTGTACCAGAAGGGGCTAATAGAGATTGAACATTGTCGCACAGAGAAAATGGTGGCTGACATTTTGACTAAAGCACTGACCAAAGAAAAATTTGAACATCTTCATAAAATGTTGAATATGGTTGTTCCAAATGTTAAAGTGAATAATGAATGATGTTTGTATGTGCATGAATAATGACTTACATGTTAGACCTTGAGAATGGGTGTTGGCAATATGTGTGTGTTGCAAGGTCTAATTCAATCATTATAGGGTTAATCTGTTGACTTTGTGTGCTATTGTTTAGACTGACCTGGAAGGGAAACCTGGCTCAGAGCTAATGAAAAAAAAGCCCACAAAATCTAAGTCTGTTTATTCACAATTATTGGTTAATGTATTCAGGTGATTTCCTTCTAGGGGTCAAGAAGAAGAAGAATCTCCATTACAGTTGTTGTGAAACCATGTCGTTGTTCTGTTTCTGTAGCTGTTGAGATGTAGCCTTAGATCAATAGATATTTGTCCCCCTGGAGAAAATGCTGGTTTGGGAAGTGGACTCTATGGCATTATAACCAGCAGAGGCCTTTCCCCTCCCCAAAACCTGCCCTCCTCAGGCTCTACCACAAAATCTCCAGGAACTTCCCAACCTGGAGCTGGCAACCCTAGCAGACCTGGCTCTAATGAGTCCTCCCTCAGAGGCCAAAATAGGCCTGGAAAGGATACTACCTCCTCTCCCTGCTTTTAACTGACAGAACCCAGCCTGGAATACTGTGCCTAGCAACAGCCACTGAGGAAATCTGTTGCTTAAAGCTACAAGAGCTACTTTTATCATTTTCTGATTTTTAAAGGCCCAATGTATTTTTTTTTTAGATTTCACAGTTTTCTGCAAACCAGGGACCTTTTCAGGTTTGTAGAAAGATCTGTCTTGCCTATTCACAGCTCTAGTCACTGGATTTAAGTATGGAAAGATTAGCAGACTTTGCTATTAGAATATAAGATGTTGATCAGCCATTTAAACAAACAAAATGAGTTGAGCCCATACTTCTGTCTTGTGTCTTTACTTGGGGGGTGTGGGGTGTGCCAGGGCAAATGTTTTTTAGAAATTGTTTTGTTAAGATTTTATATATTTATATTTTTATGTTTATATTCTAAATGATTTTGAATATCCTGATGGGCTAAAAACATCTTAAATAAATAAACCAAAGGTGTCCCCTATCTTGGGACAGTGCAAGTAGAATATATGAAATCACCAATGAGAGATTGGCCGGGCAATTAGAATAATTTCTGGTTTCTTTCCTTATTCTAGTAAACTTTTATTTCTTTGATTCCCAGAGATGATCCTCACTAACCATGGATGACAGCCCTCTGTTCTATATTTACTAATTCACATTTCCAAGAATAATACTTTAGTATTTATTTTTATCATAATTGGATTTAGTATGTTCCAACTGCTTCATAAGACAATGTATATAAAAGGTGTATAAATACTAAGTTTTATTATAGATCCAGAGTTAGCCATGTTAGTCTGTTGCTGCAACATAATAAAAAGCCAGTAGCACCTTTAAGACTAACAGGCTTTATTGTACCATAAGCTTTCAAGAAACATAGATCTCTTCATCAGATGCATGGAGGGTATGAAGAAACTGTCTAGAGATATATAGGTGGTAAGGGGAGCTCTCCTTACCACTTATATATCTCTGGCCAGTTTCTTCATACCCTCCTTGTATCTGATGAAGAGAGCTGTGTTTCTTGAAAGCTTATGCTGCAATAAAGTTTGTTAGTTTTGAAGGTGCTATTAGGCTTTTTACTAAGTTTTATTATTAAGCATTAAAAGAGAAATCACATGGTGGGACAATTTAGGCAAAAAAACGCCATCCAAAATCTCCCTGCCTAGCATTTTCTAACCTGCCTAGGGCCTGAGATGGCTGATTTCCTTTTCTTTCCTTTAACCAACAATCCACTTCTTTTGACATTCTGTTCTTTCTGGCACATTAATTTATCAGAGCATAGAAATTGATATGTATGCAAGACAGGAATAAAATAGGAGCAGTGACCATTCACACTAGTAGTATGGTGATATCACAGTTTCCCGATTATTACTACTCACTATTCTTGTGAATAAACACGGTTCTTTTTTTCTGCATATTGAACTACAGAGTCCTATCTTGTTCCCCATGCTATTCGACATCTAAATGAAACCACTAGGAGAGATCACCAGGGGGGCTTGGGGCAGGGTCTCTTTAACAGTTGAGTCAAGTGGGCCTAGAGAAGAAAATGGGAAAGATGAGGGCCACATAAATTAAAAGCCCGTATCTCCTCCATGCTACACAGCATCTTTTACCAGCTTTGGCTGATATGCCAGCTACAGCCATTCCATGAAAAGCATGACCTGGCCATGGTGATCCATGCTCTAATTAGATCCAGATGAGATTATTGTAATGCACTCTATGTGGAGCTGCCTTTGAAAACAGTCCAGAAACTTCAGTGGCCAAAATTCTGCAGCTGAACTACTTTCAGGGATGGGATACAGGAATCTCATTACTCTGGTGCATTGCCTGCCTTTTTGCTTCTGGGCACTATTAAGAGTCCTTCTAGTTCTTACCTTTAAAGCCTTACATGCCTTGGGACCAGGGTACTTGATAGACTACCTTTTCCCATATAGTTCATCCCACCACCAGATAAGTTCTTCCTTATAAACCCTGCTTTTGTGCTGCCATCTCCAGAGGTGAGGTAGATAGCAATGAGAAAGAGGGCTTTTCCAGAATTGTGACATGTCACCTGTGGAATGCCCTTCCCCTTGAGGCTGACTTGATGGTGCCTCATATTAAAGCGTATAACCTGGATATTTGTGGTGGCATAATCAACATGACTCAGGAGCATGTTATGCTAGAATCCAATGGAGCTCTTTTGCACCCTGTCCCCGATTTGCAAAAGGAGCAGGAATGAGCCTGAAAAGAACAAAGGATGCATTTCCTCAGCATCTTGATTAAAGGATCTACAGGTGATTTCCTGTCCATAGTTTTCTTTCTTTCTTTTAAAATCAAGACAATCCTTATTAGAACATTTTTGAAAATTAACAGTGACAGAAACAAGGTGTTTCAGCAGATATTATCGGAGAAACGTGATGCCAGTAGAAATGTTAGCTGCTGAACCATAATTAACTTCAGAAGATCTAACAAAATTGATTGAGAAAGTATTTTTATTAGGGCAAAATAGTGCAGATTTACATTTTGTAAACACTGACTGTAAAATGTTCATTGCCTGTGAATATCACCTCCCTCCATTGACTTTTTGGGGTGCCTGAAAGTGGGCAAAAATATTCTTGAACTGTGTGTATCACTTAACAATGACATTGCACATTATGCTGCAAGGTCACATGTTACAATGTAATGACATGCATTGTGACACTGTATCTTACTTTACTGCTGGAAGCCATTGACTCTATGTGATCTGTCATCTTCATCTCCAGTGCTCTTTAGAACGCCTGAAGAGAAAAAAGCATGGAGATGAAATTTGTTATTCTGAGGAATTATCGCTGCTTCCAAGTAGCTAGAGACAATGCCTCTCTGTTGTAATGTCCATATCTTAGGGGATGGCTGTCATCAATATTTTGATGATGCCCCGGCTATACTCTTCATTTCATTAACTAACCAGAACCTGCTATCTCCATCATGGGTCACTGCCTATATGGCTGAGTCCAGACTGACAGTTTGAAGCGGGAGCCAGTCATGGCAAACAAGCTCCGGAACAAACTGTTCCAGGTTTTCCTGGTCACACTGCGCCGACTGATGCAGAAGCATATTGGGAGGAGGTGCGCAGGAGCATTCAGACTGCTGGCCTGGAGGCTTTTTCCTGGTAATTCAGCTGTGTGTGTATATGTATGTGTGTATGAGCTCATGCACCCATGGGCATCCAGCCGATTTGGGGAGGATCCTGTTGCGCCGGCACCACATTGGGCGGTAGAGTGGAGCACAGCCAATCATATCGCTTCTGCCTTATGCACAACGCAGGTTGCTCCCGGCTTTTAAAGGTTGGTATTCACACTTCCCGGAAGCGGAATGAAGTGGGATAAATGGGCTCTCAGAGGTTTGCTACCACTTTTACCAGGTATCTTTTAAACGTGGGAGTCAAGCTGAACAGCACGGGTTGACTACGGGTGGGGAACACCAGGCAGATGTGCCTGTGTGAACACCCCCTTTAATCTGCTGGTAAAACGTGGCTGAAACATGGCTATAGTGGGGCAAATGGCCAGTTTGAACTCATCCTATGACTCAGCCAAATAACTACAGAGGAACAAACTGAACTTAAGTCCAGGTAAGATGGAGTTGATCAGACAGATGATAGTCTTGGAAGAGTGGCACTGTTGACTTTGGATGGTATAGGTCTCTCACTGGATGAGCAGGATGGTGTAGTTACTTAGTGCCTTCTGATCTGGTGCATATTGGAACCTTGAGTTTAGATTAATGTAATGCAATGTACATGGGATGCCTTTAAACCTTGAAAACAATTACTTCCAAACACAGTGGCTAGCTTTTTGATAAAGATGCATAGATTTTCTTACATGGCATCTACAGGTGGTCATTTCCCCAGAAAGCACTTTCCTGGAGGCATCTTCTTGGAGAGCAGGTAGAAGAGAGTCAGTGGAGATTCCCTGTGAGTTCAGTGCCTCTAGCTTGGACAAGATCTGTTCTATACACTCCTGAACCTGCACCTGTCAAAATGACTGAGCTGTCATTTTGACAAGCACAGGTTCAGAAGGTTCAGGAGTGTATAGAATGGATTCTGTGCAAGCTAGAGACACCAAACTTGGAGGGCATGTAAACAGGGCTGGCTCGCCTGCTAGGCGAACTACGTGCTCACCTAGGGCATGCCGGCCCTCAGGGGCACCAAACTGCCCCAGGTGGGGTGTTCCTGTGCCCCCGCAGTCGCCCGCCCTCCCCCTCGGTGGCATGGTGGTGGCCAATGGGGACTCGCTGCCACCACCACTGCCGCCAACAGGACACCCAGCCAGATGGGGCACAGGAGGAGGCATGCTGCAGCTCGCCCGCCCTCCCCCTCCCCCCTCAGAGGGAGGAGGAGGCAGAGGCCAGCACGGGGACTCACTGCCACCACCACCCTTGGCCATCCAGGGTGCAGGAGGCAGCACACCGCAGCCTGCCTGCCCTCCCCCTCCTCCCTTGGGGGTAGGAGGCAGCAGCCAGTGCAGGAACTCACCACCAACACCTTTGGCCACCCAGGGCACAGGAGGTGGCACGCCGCAGCTCACCTGCCCTCCCCTCCCCCCTTCAGAGGAAGGATGAGGCAGAGGCCAGCATGGGGACTCACTGCCACCACAACCCTTGGCAATCCAGGGTGCAGGAGGCAGCGTGCCGCAGCTTGCCTGCGCTCCCCCTCCTCCCTCGGGGGTGGGAGGCAGCAGCCAATGCGGGGATGCGCCACCACCAACTTCGGCCATCCAGGGCACAGGAGGTGGTGTGCCACAGCTTGCCCAGTCTCACCCTCCCCCCTCAGGGGGGAAGAGGCAGCGGCCAGCATGGGGATGCACTGCTGCTGCCAGCAGAAGGATGCCTGGCCAGCCGGCCAGGGCACAGGAGGCGGCACACCACAGCTCACCCGTCCTCCCCCTTCCCCCTCAGGGGGGAGGAGGTAGTGGCCAGTGCAGGAATGCACTGCCACCACTAGCAGAAGGATGCCCAGCCAGCTGGCCAGACTGCAGGAGACAGTGTGCCGCAGCTTGCCTGCCCTCCCTCTCCCTCCTTGGGGGGAGGAGGAGGTGGTGGCTGGCACAGGATGCGCTGCTGCCACCAGCAGAAGGACGCCCAGCCGTCCAGCCAGGGCACAGGAGGTGGCATGCTGCAGCTTGCCTGCCCTCCCTCTCCCCCCTGGGGGGGAGGAGGAGGCAGCAGCCAGCAGGGAGGCAGCAGCAATAGGGTCTCCAGACCCCACTGGGAGATTGGCATCTGCGCCTTGCCTAGGGCACAGAAGCACCTTGAGCTGGCCCTGCATGTAAAGGAGCATCCATGAGAATTCTGCTGCAAGTTTGGTGTCTCTAGCTTGCACAGGATCCATCCTATATGGATGTCATTTGACAGGCACAGGTTCCAGAGGCTCAGGAGTGTATAGACTAGATCCTCTGCAAGCTAGAGACATCAAAGTTGAAGGGGATCTCCACCAGATGCTCTTCTACATGCCCTCCAAGTTGTTGCTTTGAAATTCTGTAAACATTTTGAGTGGAGACAGTCTGTCTGGAAATGTATCCACTCATGAACTAGCATGAACCTTCACAAACAACGTGAAAATTCATGGAAAGTTTGTGCTGGTTGACCTGCCATGATCTTGACTTCAAAATCCATGATCTGGTCAAAAGTCATCAGTAGCTTTACTTCGTGAGCTGGTTCATGCCCATCCCTATCAAACAATATACCACACTGCCTTAAGGAAAAAGCTGATTAGTGAGAATAGACCAGGATTGCCAAGGGCCAAGGAAGGGACAGGATGTTACAACCCATAAAGAAGAAGAGAGAAGAACTACACCAGAGTGTCAGGTTCAACTGCAAGTAAGTCCAGGCACTCTTCATAAAATATATGCTTTATTGGAATACCAGTAAGTTGCCCTTTATTAGCAAAGTCATTGTCAGGAATACCCCACCAGGCACAATAGCCTCCAGATATAGTATGATGCATAAGCTCTAGTAGCGAATGAACTCTGAGCACGCGCACGGGAATACTCCCGGCGGGAGAATACATAATGACCAGGAGATAGGGACCACTCCCTTCCCACTATCTAAGGCATAAATATTTCCACCGGCTGGGAAATGAGCCTGTGTCTTGAGCTCAAGGACATGAGATAGCAGGCAGCGACGGATTCCTTCTCCCATGATTACAGCCAAGCAACCTATGCGCATGTGAGCCAATTAATTAAAACAAAACAATGAACATAGTGTCCAAGGTGAGACAGGGAAAAAACATGGCATCTGACACAGAGTGACCTACAGGGAACTGATATTTGTGGGACTATAACCAGTGTTCCCTCTAAGCTGAGTTAGTATGAGCTAGCTCACTGTTTTTTTAGCCTCCAGCTCACACATTTTTGTCTTAGCTCAGGAAGGATGGTTCCAGAGCAAACTAATTTATGCAGTAGCCAAATTGCTCACTCACAACTGTAATGCCAGTAGCTCACAAAGTAGAATTTTTGCTCACAAGACTCCAAAGCTTAGAGGGAGCATTGACTATAACCATTGTGGAAGGTGGACATGCAGACTGTAGTGACTCCTAGATACCTTGCAGTATTGAAAAAATATGATCAACAGTACCTTAGAATCAGATATTTGGGGGGGAAATCCTCTTGGTTTTCCGAAGAATGGGTAAAGAAAGTTTGGTGGCAAAAAGTGGGGACTTATGGCAACTTCCTAGGGTTTTCAAGTCAGGAGACAAATGGGGGTGGTTTGCCATTGCCTGTCTCTGTGTAACAATCCTAGACTTCCTTGGTGGTCTCCCATCAAGGTACTAAGCTCAAATTATGCTTCTTAATTCTGACAAGACTGGGCAATTCTGGGACATCCAAGTAAGGCAAAGGAAGGTTATTTCATACTAAATGATTTTTAAAGATCCTTACATTGCTCCTCTGTTAGTAATGAAAAGTAGGTGGCCTGTTGCTCTGGACTGGTGAGCCTAGGTGTCCTCCCCCCACACAGTCTCTGTTGTTTTCCTCCTGGATTTTGCCAGGGGCTTGCAGGGAAGGGCTGCTGATCCTGATGTCTTTTGTTGGACTCATTGTGGCACACACATTCACTGTTTTTTCATTAAGTAACCAGGGCTTTTTTCCCTGGGGGAATGCACTAGAATGGAGTTCCAGAACCTCTTTGACAAATGTTCATGAGTTTTCCATATACAGATTGAAAACTTCATTTCCCTCTGGCACTTCTCCCCCCCCACAAGCCCTGAGTGTAACCTAGTAGTATCTTAATTGTACATAGCCTGCAATGTGTTTGAAATATGACCTGACTATCCCATTCCTTCTTAATTATATTGATTGAGACTGTTCTTTGTGAGCAGGGGGAAAAATCAGACTTGTGCCAGAGATCAAGTGGAGATTAATAAATGAATTCTTCACCAGGTGTTTCCCACTCTTCCCATTTATAAAAGATTAAGATCTCTCTTGTGTTATAGAACTAGGGTGATGGCTTTGATAGAAAGCAAAGGAGATAAAGCGATCTGTCTTGCCTGAATTTTAACAGGAATTCAACAGGCTCTTTGCACTATTCAAAGAATTCTGTTGCAGTTCTAAAGAAGAACTTTTGAAAGAATAGAGGAGATTATAATAGGGGTTATATACATGGCAAAGTTAGTCGGATCAAAATTTCTAGGGGGGAAAAATTCCCTTTATTTCCTTTGAATGGTAAATCTTCAGTTTCCATTTTTAAACTTGTAGCATAAAGCTAGTGTGCAACATGTATATGTAATATATAACCTGGTCCCAATTGCCAATTCAAAGGTAACATGGAATGTGCACAGTGAACTTTTCCATGGATAATGGGAGGAAAGCGCACCTCATCACCTTCTATGACCTTCTCAAATCAGCCTTCCACTACCAGAACAATTCTAACCTTTCTAACCCATTGACTTCAATGGATTTATGAAGGTTTAACTCTGTTTAGGATTGCAGCGTAAAACTAGTTCAGGTGAGTAGCCATATTGGTCTGAAGCAACAGAACAAAGTTTGAGTCCAGTGGCATCTTTAAGACCAAGAACATTTTATTCAAGGTATAAGCTTTTGTGTGCAAGCACACTTCTTCAGATACACTTCTGAAGAACTGCGCTTGTACACAAAAGCTTATTCCTTGAATAAAACAGTGTAAAACTGGTTGTTGACCAGATTTGTCAACATTGCTGGGGGTAGAATGCACACAAAAAGTTTGCATAACCCCCCTTTAACATTAACAGCACTTAAGTCTTAAGTATACATAAATAAGCCCCATCCATTTCAGTGCAAATTACTTTCGAGCAGTTAGCTTTGTACCATAAGCCTATACATATAATATAGAACAAGGGGGGACCCATAAGAAACCTGCAAGAGCAGCTATCCCATTCACCTCCCAGCTTCTTCCCCTCTCCCCCTATTTCTCTTACACTCTTTCTCCTTCCTGCCACACTCTTCTTTCTCTCTCTCTCTCTCCCCTCAATGCCTGTCACTTCCTTTTTAACCCCACCCCATCACTCTTTGTGCACCGTCACTCTTCCGGTTTCCTACCTACTCCCTCCCCCCCACCAAAAGCAGTGGCAGCAGCCACTCTCTAGGAATCCCAATAGATTTGCCCAAATACAGAGATCCTTTTAGGGTTGCCAGCTTCATGTTGGGAAATTCCTGGAGATTTGGGGGTGAAGCCTTGGGAGGATGAGATTTGAGTTTGGAAGTGACCCCAGCAGGGTATAATACCATAAACTCCACCCTTCAAAGCAGCCATTTTCTCGGGGGGAACTGTTCTCTGTCATCTGGAGATGAGTTGTAATTCCAGGAGATCTCCAGCCCTCACCTGGAAGCTATGGATAAATATATGACACTGTGTATAACAGATGACTGAGTTCAGACTGGCATTTTGCCCTGCTATAGCCACATTTCAGCCACGTTTCCCAAGCGGATTAAAGGGGGTGTTCACACAGGCACATCTGCCTGGCGTTCCCCACCCATAGATCACCTGTGATGTTCCGCTTTGCTCCTTGGATTAAAAGATACCTGTTGAAAGTGGTAGCAAATCCTGGAGAGCGCCTTTATCCTGCTGCATTCCACTTCCCAGAAGTGTGAACGCTCAGCCAAAAAGCTGGGAGAAACCCTCATTGCGCATAAGGCAGCAGCAACATGATTGGCTGTGCTCCACTCTACCGCCCAATGCGGTGCTGGTGCAACAGGATTCTCCCCAAATCTTCCCCAGCCAGGCTACAGACCTAGTGTCGACTATGGTGACGCTGAGACTCTCTCAATATATCTCGGCCCCCACGCATTGGGCTGGTCACATGCTCGACTTGATCTTCGCGGCAGGGTTAAGGTGGACCAGATCACTGTGGAGGCAGTGCCATGGTTGGACCACCTGGCCCTGAGGGCCTGTCTGAAGGTTCCACCCCGACCCTTTGTGGGCGGCGAGCAGATTTATGCTCGCCCATGGGCCCAGATGTACCCTATGGGGCTCCAGAAGGCCTTGTGGGATCCGAGGCCCTCTGGCGGCTCATTGGATGAGCTAGTGGAGGACTGGAATGACAGGCTCTCCACGGCCATTGACAAGATTGCTCCCAAGCGTCCTCTCCGGGCTCATCTGAGGCGAGCTCCTTGGTATACCCAGGAGCTGCGGCGGATGAAATGAGAACTGAGATGACTAGAGAGACGGTGGCGCTGTGCTCGTGACGAAGCATCAAGAGCATCCTATAGGACATTTATGAGAGCCTATGAGGTGGCAGTCAAGGTCACTAAGAAGGATTTCTTTGTGGCTGAGAATGCATCCATGAGCTTTTAAAATAGCAGCATATTTTCTAGGGTACCATCAGAACCCTTGCAGCAAACATAATAACATTGTTCTTCTAGATGGGACCCTAGAAAATATGCATTTTAAAAGTTTTATACTCACAAAGAGAATTTATTGTGCCTTATATCTTGTATGTATATCACTGTATTGTATCTGATGTAGGTAAATTACTAGAGTCCTGTGGGACTACTGATTGTGAAACTGACAAGCTGCTGTTTGAATGTTTTGAACATAGTTGTCACGGCTCCTGCTGAGCCTGAGCCTGTTGCTCTGGCGGATGAGCTAAGTGCCATTGGGGATGAGCTCCTGGAGTCAGGAAGCCCCACACCCGATGGCACAACAAGTTTGGAGGCGGCCCCAGCAACAGCTGAGACAGATTCCCACCGGGTTGGCACTTCCCCTGACTCACCCCCACTGGTGTCCCATTTATGAGAGCAACACTGACGGGACATGGCAGCTTGGTGGTGAGAGGCACGCATGCGTGGAAGGCGCTCCTTCAACCCTGAGTACTAACAGGAACTGGGACGTACTTGGGGCGCGTTAATTACTGGTAGTGTGGAGGGCTATTTAGTCATTGCTGGCACATAGAGAACTCATGCCAGCAACTAGTCAGTTTGATGATGCTCTGCACCACCCCACTTGGATTCCTGCCTCCTGTCTTGTTTCCCTCAGCTCCTCGACCTCAGCTCATTTGACTCTGCTCAACTCTGCACCCTGAACCTTCACTGCCCGGACTCCTGACTCTCAGAACTCTGACCCTGGATTATGCTAACGGTTTGTGATCTGGCCTTGGTCTCTCTGGTATTTGACTTGCCTGGTTCCTGACTCTGGACTGCCCCTCGACTACCCAGCCTGTCTTGCACCTTGAACTTGTTCCTCTCAGTGATTGTTGGGTTGCCCGATTCTGACCGTTGGACTGCGTTCTAACTTGGATGATGTTTTGACCACTCCCACGCTTGCCTGTGACAATAGTATAACCTGCACTTTGATGTATTGTTTTGGTGAACTTATGCTTGGTAATACTTGACACTAATATTTATGCAATAGTATAGAAAAAATTAAAAATTCAAATAAAAAGCACAAAATAGATCTACCTTAAGCATACATCTATTATACACAGTGTCATATATTTTTCTATATCTTCCTAACACTGTGACCCTCAGTTTTGTATTATTTCACCTGGAGGTTGGCAGCATTAGTTCTGCTGGATGAAATGACTGCTTTGGAGGGAGGAGAGTATGACACTATATCTGTCTGAGGTCCCTTCCCACCATCCCCAGGCTCTGCCCCTCAAATACCCAGGAATTTCCCAACCTGGAGTTGGCATCTCTATCCCCTTCCCACCCCACATCCAACTTGCCTTTATCTGCCCCTCTGTCTTCAGCTTTCCATCTCCTTTTCCACTGCAGCTTTTTACTGAAGAAACCTATGGTCTTTCTTCACAGTGGGGACTAAAGCAGTTTACATTATTCTCTCTTCCTTTTTATCCACACAACAACCCTATGAGGTAGGTTAGGCTGCAAATATGTGACTGATCCAAAATGATCCAGTGAGCTTCCACAGGAAGATGGAGATCTAAACCTGAGTCTTACAAACTCTACTCCAGGGTGGCAAACATGTGGCCCGGGGGCCGGATCAGGTGCCCAGGGGGCTTCTATCAGGCCCACAAGGGACTGGCTTGTCTCCTGCTTCTTCCTCCAGTTCTGCTGCTGCTGCTGCTTGCTTTCCCAGACTGTCTCAGTCATTCAGGAGAGATAGATAGGCAAGCTTCTGCTCCCTGCAGTGGGCTGAGGCTCCTCCCACTCCCAGATTGCTACAGCACAGACATTTTGATGCAATAATTCAGAGCAATAAGTGTCAGTTATCAGAGATTGTGAAATAAACAAAATATTGCAAGAATGCTAATGTTTCAAGCATGTTGCTATTTTAAGTTTAAAAAATCTTTGTGTTTGTGTCCTTTATAAAGTTTATGGCTGAGTTCAGACTGGCATTTTGAAGTGGGGCCAGTCATGACAAAAAAGCCCCAGAACAAACTGTTCCGGGTTTTCCCGGTCACACTGCGCCGACTGATGCGGCAGCATACTGGGAGGAGGCACGCGGGAGCTTTCAGACTGCTGGCCTGGAGGCATGGCTGTAAACGGCTTTTCCCTGGTAAATTGGCTATGTGTGTATGAGTGCACTGCATTCCCATGCAGAATTAAAATAACATTATGCATTGTGTTCATCTTTTGTGAAGTTAATTATGTTTACAGGTGTTTACAGATTTTATGGATTAAAAATAAAGCATAAACATAATTGTCTCCTATAGGGGACATAGAAATGTCATCTGAATTCAGTCTAGAGAAGTTAGATCTTACTGAGATTAGCAAGAGAGAGTGACTGTGACAATGGAACTGAGATACAACTACCTATTTTGGTTTCAGCTGATTTTCTACCTCATGCAACACCTTAAATTTACCCCCTGGGTTAATACAGTGATTTCCAAATGACTTCTCCTCTCTCTTCCATAAAGGGATTTTGAGTTTCACTAGTTTAAAGAGATATCAGAGACTTCTGTTGAACTTGTTTTTGCTATAGGTAGTAATCAGTTCATTGCCTTTTACTTGGAGAAACTTGAAACTAGCTCTGTTAGAATTTGTTCTGCGTCTCACACACAATGCAGGCCTCCTGCTGTAATCTAACACCAGTTGCTATTCAAAATGACAAGCTGCCATAGCATCTGTACTAAAGGCTGGCAAGATCAGCTGTCAAGAACAAGAACATGAGCTGACCAATCTTTTTTCCTCCCTTCTTTTTTAATTTTTGTAACATCTGGCTTGATGGACAGTTCTGATGAGCTCAAAAGCTTGCACACAGTTACGTCCCATTGGGTTGGTCCTAATAAAAGGTAGAGCATGGATTATGTTCTTGTTTCTTAAGTCAAGTTCTTGTCTCACATACAGAGACTTGATCTTTCATCACAATCTCTCACTGATACTTGGTGTAGTGGTTAAGTGTGTGGACTCTAATCTGGGAGAACCAGGTTTGATTCCCCACTCCTCCACTTGCAGCTGCTGGATGATCTTGGGCAACCCATAGTTCTGTCAGAGTTGTTCTCTCAAGGACAACTCTGGAAAGAGCTCTCTCAGCCCCACCTACCTCACAGGGTGTCTGTTGTGGGGAGGGAAGGGAAAGGAGTTTGTAAGCCGCTCTGAGACTCCAAGTGAAGGGCTGGGTATAAATCCAAACTACTCCTCCTCCTCCTCCTCCTCCTCCTCCTCCTTCTTCTTGCAGGGAGGGGGAACCCAAGCCTCCACTCTTCAATGCAGATGGGTTGCATTTCATAAACAGAGAAGAGAACAGAGCACAGGAAGACTGGTTGCTGGCCCTTTGGCTGTCCTCCCTAGCATACAAAGGTTTTGACTCTTTCACCAAAGGTGCCAGGCATGAGAGGGGCAGAAGTACTGTTCAAGGACAAAGCCACTGCTCACCCACTCCTTGTCTTGGACACAAGCAAAGCACTTTCCCACTCCTGGTATCAGTCTATTGTTTGATAACTGGCAAGAAAAGCACCTGCCAAACCAGAATGAGAACAGTGTCCATCCGTGTGATTTGGCTAAACACTGCATACACCAAAGCCAATCAGAGTCTAGAGACTACTTGGTGCAAACATAGGCTATATATTTTGGTAAGATGATGTGTTGATTAGGAACACATCTCTTGCCACAGTTACCCTCCCCTCTCCCTTGCTGCTCCATGAAAATGGAGTTTAAAGACAAAACATGGAGTTTAAAGACAAAAGAATGAAAGTAGTGTGCAGTCACATATGTCATAGCGCCTTAAAAAATGGCTAGATATAGTCTAGTCAGATTGAGTTTGAATGTTGGTGGAAATTTCACTTGAATTAGTTACCTGAACAATCCAATAAGTATATCAGGTCAGATTTTGTTAAGTTACATTCCAACATTGGGACAAATTTCCTTAAATTTGTCTGGATTTCTCATACTCTGAATGATGTTATAAAGGAAATTTATATATCTAATTCTCAACAGTCCCCTCTGCATGTGGATGCTTATTTCCACAAGTAGAGGGCACGCTTTCCCCCAACAGGTTTTTCTACAGATGCAGGGAACTTTTTTTTGCTTTTAAAAAAAAGTTTAAAAAATCTTGGGGAGGGTTGTATTCCCCCCAATACCTTTTGAAATGGCCACCGCAGGGATCTTCTCCAGGCCCCGCCACATCGACAATGAGAGAGAAACTGGCTGATAGCCAGAGAGACAAAGTCAAAGAGAAATGATGAGTGGGGGAAGAGGGCAGGAAGCAAAAGCAGAACTGGAACGGAGATTGGGGGGATTCCTCTTGCAGTATGAATGGCTAAATAGCAGGGGGTTGGGGTCAAAAGGCAGGGGAAGAGGGCAGGGCACTTTCTAGGCTTATTTTGGTGAAGTCTGAGGTGTGCAGAGTTTGGGGACAGAAGAGACCTCAGCTGAATATAATGCCACAGAATCCACCCATTTTCTCCAGGGGAACAGATCTCTGTGTGTCTGGAGTTTAGTTGTAATTCTGGGGGATCTCCAGGTCCCACCTGGAGGCTGGCAAACCTAGGCCTAGCAGCACCCTCCAAGTGACAATACTGCCTGACTTGTATTTTAGCCCACACTGCAGCACTGAAACAATGTAATCAGCAGTGTTTTGAATTTGAAGTTGCTATATGTTCTGACAATTTTAATTACTGTGGTAATAAGATATGATCCAGCTACATTCAAGAGATTTTTCAATGGTACCAGGCTGTTTCTGTGCTGGGGTCAGCCACATGCATGTGCTAACCAATTTGGACAATTGAGGTTTGCTTTCCTAGCACAGAGGCAACTGGATACCATTCAGAAATCATGTACATCTGCTCAAAGTGCATTCGTAAAGGTTTAAACAATGAAAAGGATCCATCTTCTTAAGTCCTTTATTAAGGGCTAGCAGTCCAGGCACAATACTGGCTCCTCCTCTGTTTCCACACCTTTGTTGACATAAGATAACAGCTCTATTTAGAACTGAGGACTTTGATGACTCACCCTACTTGATACATTAATGTTGCTTCCTGTTTAAGAGCTGTTCTCTTCCCCAATTTTATCTCTGGAATAGACAGGAAAGATGTAAGAAATCCTCAGGCTAGCCCAATCTCATCAGAGCTCAGAAGCTAAGCAGGGTTGGTCCTGGTTAATATTTGGACAGGAGACCACCAAGGAAGTCCAGCGTTGCTTGCTACTCAGAAGCGGGCAAAAGCAAACCACCTCTGAATTTGTCCTGCCTTGAAAACACTACAGGATTGTCATAAATTGGCTGTGACCTGATGACATTTTACAGACACCCACATGTAAGAAATTCCAAAGTGTGGTGTTACAAGCAGACTCCCACATCTTCAGAACACAAGCCTTGCACTATACATAACTTGTGTCAAAGAGACGATACAATGAGACTAAGGAATTAAAGGACATACTTAAACTTCCATTTAGTCTCCTATGAACTTACTGCCCCAGTTATGAGCTGTGTGCTTTTAAGTCGGAAAACATACTGGTTCTATCATTGCCACTTGACAAAGCCTGTTAAAATCCAAGCCATGAAAACTCTGAAATGGAATAAACAGGAAGGAGCTGCCAAAATAAATGGGAGGCAGGCAGTGCTAGGGATCTGATGTAGACAGAGGCCTATGGGGTAGTTGTCGGGAAAGGACACAGTTGGCTGGCCATTTCATATGTTTTTGCAAGACACTTGTAAATAGATTACACTGACACATTTTACATCTATGAGCACCACAGATGTGCTTTGTGATATTGCTACATCATGTTGAGTGGGTAATGCATGTTATTAAAATGTATTTTCACATTCTAGTAATAAGGCCATTCTCCCATGCTACCTCCCCATTTTGAAATGGTAAAAATAAATCATTTTACTATGGCTAGAGCATGTTCAGCTGAAAGATGTTTCCATTGGTATAGCCAGCTAACCTACAGTGTACAAAGTACATAATGGGAATGGCAAATCTTCTCAAAGATTAAGGTTGTGTTTGCAATTTTTCTAAGAGGCTAAATAATAATGCTAAGTGATACTGCTCTCAGAGCAGATAGGGAAGAGGATGTCTTTTGTATCATACAAATAGCAGATAAAATTTCTTAGAACAAAAGGGAGCTTGGCAGGGGAGAAGGAGTTTGATGACTTATGCTGAGATTATTACTTGCGTTTAGCACAGAAAAGTGATTCAGGAAGAAGAGGGAAATGATTGATGCACTGACCTCAACCAATCAACTTGAAGTTGATTGGTTTAAAGTTTAGGGAGCAAAACAATCACATTACAATTCAATTATATTATATTAACAATTCAGTTAATCCCCCCCCCACAAAAAAATGAAGTTTGATCCCTCTTGGATCACACATTCTCATACTTCCCCTAAGGAGGGGAATGGGGAGAAAACCAAGTTGCCATTGCATTAATCAGTTTGCATTTTTTAAAGCAATAAGATGAACCATTATATAAAACCAAGATCACATTTATCCTGAATATTCTCTGCTAACCCTGGATTTGCAAATTAACATTTTTTTTTGCCTAGCTGGAATGGGAGGCACTCTTCATCTCCCATACTGAGATGAAGAGTGCAAGATGTAAGGGGGTTAGGAACATAATGGCTAATTCTGAGAAAAGGGGAAGCTGTTTAAGGGCAAACCACATTTTGAGTAGCACTGTCCCTGTTGAGTTTCCTACACATGTATAACAATATGGGATTCACTGGTTGCTTTGAAACTAAGGAATATTTCAAGTTGCTCTCAAACTGTACACAGAGAAAAGCTTTTTTTTTACCTGCACCACATTATTTTCGACATTGACCTAATGTTGATTAGGCAGACCTTAAGCTGGTAGCCTTATTAGAGAGCCACTTTGGTGTAGTGGTTAAGAGTGGTGGCCGGCTTTGAGTCCCCATTCCACCACATGAAGCCAGCTGGGTGACCTTGGGTCAGCCACACCTCTCTCAGAGCCCTCTCAGCCCCACCTATCTCACTGGGTGTCTGTTGTGGGGAGAGGAAGGGAAGATGTTTATTTATTTATTTATTTATTTTTCACATTTATATCCCACCCTCCTCATAGGCTCAGGGCGGCTAACAAGAAGCATATGCCATACAAACAATTAAAACCAAGATAAAATATTCCATCCACATTAAAATATTGGTGCTCGAATTAAGTTATTAGTACCCAGATAGGGTCAAAAGATCTCCTGGTCTCCACCACCAGCCCAGTTCCAGATGTTGTTCTGCCAATGTTCCCTTTATATTGACGACTCTTCTGGTCTTCTTCTTGCCAAGGACATCTCACTGCACCACCTGAGTTAGCATCACAGTGGTGGTGCAGCAGGGAGCAGCGGCTCCTACTTGAAAGCCTGGCGGAAGAGCTCCGTCTTACAGGCCCTGTGGAACTGCATAAGGTCCCACAGGGCCTGGATCTCCCCCAGGAGCTCATTCCACCAGGTAGGAGCCACCGCAGAAAAAGCCCTGGCCCTGATCGCAGCCAATTTACATAAGAACATAACATAAGAACATAAGAGAAGCCAATGTTGAATCAGGCCAATGGCCCATCTAGTCCAACACTCTGTCACACAGCGGCCAAAATATACCAGGTGCCATCAGGATGTCCATCAGTGGGGCCAGAATTTGATGTCCTAGGGGCCTGGGACAACTAGGAGATGTTGTGCTCCGGACCGTAGTGCTCTTGGCGGAACATATGGGGAAAGGCAGTCCCTTGGGTAAGCTGGACCCTGGCTATATAGGGCTTTATAGGTTAGAACCAGCACTTTGAAGCAAATCCGGTATGCTATCGGCAGCCAGTGGCAATGGATGTGGTCCCACCTAGTGAGGCCCATCAACAGCCTGGCCGCCACATTCTGCACTAGCTGCAGCCTCCAGATTTGTGACAAAGGCAGCCCTATGTAGAGAGTGTTGCAGTAGTCTAACCTCGAGGTGACCGTCGCATGGATCACTGTAGCCAGGTCATTACGGTCGAGGAAGGGGACCAACTGCCGTGCCAGCCGGAGATGGTAAAAGACTGACTTGACAGTGGCTGCCACCTGGGCCTCCATCATTAATGAGGAGTCCAGGAGCACCCCCAAGCTCCTAACCCTTGATGCTGGCACCAACAGCACCCCATCGAAGCTCGGGAGAGGGAGGCCCAATTCCCGAACCGACCTGACTCAGGCCCAGGACCTCCGTCTTTGCCGGGTTTAGTTTCAGTCAGCTCAGTCTGAGCCAACCAGACACAGCTTGCAATGCCCGATGCAGGTCACTGGGGCTAGAGTCCGACCGGCCGCCCAGCATCAGGTAGAGCTGGGTGTCATCTGCGTATTGATGACACCCAGGCCCATAACTCCGGGCAATCTGGGCAAGGGGGCACATATAGATGTTAAATAGCATCGGGGACAGCACAGCCCCCTGAGGCACCCCACACTCAAGAGGGTGTCTCCGGGACTGCTGATCCCTGATTGCCACCCTTTGTCCCCGACCTTGTAGGAAAGAGGCAACCCATTGCAAGGCAAGCCCCTGAATCCCCACGTCGGTGAGGCGATGGGCCAGCAGCTGATGGTCGACTGTATCAAACGCGGCTGACAGATCTAACAACAGCAATGCCGCCACACCACCACGATCCAGATGTCTTCGGAGATCGTCAGTCAGGGTGACCAATGCCATCTCAGTCCCATGACCTGGGCGAAGGCTGGACTGGAAGGAATCTAGGATAGATGCATCATCCAGAAAGCCCTGTAGCTGTAACACCACCGCCCTCGCTATAAGTTTGCCCAAATAGGGCAAATTGGACACCGGCCGGTAGTTAGCCAATTCGGTTGGATCCAAAGATGGCTTTTTTAAGTGAGGGTGGACCATCACTTCCTTGAGTGCACCGGGGAACTGTCTCTCAGAGAGGGACTTGTTGATAATCTCCCGCAGTGCACCTCGCATCCCCTTGTGACTCGCTTTAATAAGCCAGGAGGGGCACGGGTCAAGGTCACATGTGGTTGGGCGTACAGATACAAGCAATCTGTCAACTTCCTCCAGGCTGAGTGGACTAAAACACTCTAAGCCCGGTTCTGAAGGCACGCTGAGACTCTGAGACTCCTTCGAGTAGTGAAGGGTGCGGTATAAAACCGACTCTTCTTCTTTTTCGGCTCTAATTGGCATTGGCAAGATTAACACAGCTGAGGTATTCCTAATTAAAAGGTACGTTGGTGAGCTGCCTGAGGTATCATAAAATGGGTGGAAGCATCTCAACTAGCCACTCATGACAGACCAGACACAAAAAGCTGGGGAAGAATTCCCTTGATAACTGAAACTAGCACACTGACTGGTGTGGGGTGATAGGGCTGATGGATAGCATCTCTCACTCATTGAATGGAAGCAAGGAAAAGTAGTAGCTCTCCCTATTGAACTTGGAGTCAGGGTGGATTTGCCCAAGTTGACAATCCAATTGGGCAGATTTTTATAAATTCCACACTGTGGACTCACACAGTCAAGTCGTGAAGAGTCAGACTTGAATGTGTGACTGAACAACAACAACTGTGGAGAGGGAATTTAGGAAGTTGTGTTGTTTCATTGTTAATTAATAATTCCTAGTTTAACTCTTTCGAACTGTTCTGTGCCTTCACTTCAGGTTACAAGGGCCTGGAAGCTAGGAGCAAAGTCTCTGAACCTGGCTGCATGGGTCATTCTTATCTTTTAACTGGAAAGGAAGACTTTATTACATATGGCATGGAGATGTGAAGTAAATCTTTAGTAGGTGTCCCAGCCCTGCGGTCCCAGGACTTGATCCAACCCCCCTGATGAGAGACCTTCCCCATGGCTGCCCCAGAGTCCTCATGTACCTGGAGGGACCTCAACCAGAGGGGAGACAGAGAGCATCTGGGCAGGCCGCAACAAGGAAATGGGAACAACCTGCGCCAACCCCCGAGGTGGAGGCGGCACCGGATGGGCCTGCCGTCAAGACCGGGCCCCCCAAGGGACTGCCGGATGCAGAAGCAGGCCTCAGGATGGCCCCTCTGAGATGGGGCTGCTGCAGGTCGGCGGTGGAGGTACAGCTCTGAGGCCGCCCAAGCCGCCAGTGCAACTTCTGCCTCACCCAGGCTGGCTTGGCATCCTCACTAAAGAAGGGGGTGGGGCTAGGGGCAGAGAGAGACACATCAGAGCTGATGGGGGTGCTGGGAGTGGGGTGGGAAGATAAAAGGGCGGGAAGGAGGAGATGCTGGGGAGTAGTAGTGTGCCGCTGGGAGCTATTGGGAGCGAGAGAGAAAAAGACAAATCAAGGCCTAGAGAGAAGGGCTGGACCATTTCCCAGGCACGCTGGCAGAGGGACCTATGGTGTGGCTAGAACCCCGTCCCCTGCTGGTCTGAGGCATCTTACTCCTTCCCTTCTCCTTTTTGAGTACCCCGCACCCAGGGTCTCCTGATGCGACGGCCACCGGAGCATCAGGGCCGGACTCGCAGGCTGAGTGTGACAGTAGGATATGTAGTCAAATATTTGCATAAACTGCTGCAAAGAAGCTCTCCTCAAATGGCGATACATCAAAAGTGAACAGATGTCTACTGGAATTTTTTTAAAAAACACATTTTCTTAACTTTTTCATAGTGGCCTATATATTTACATAAAGCTCCTCAAGATAACTGGCCACTGTTTGAACATGATCTTTAACCCTCCCAAGGCAACCCCCCCAACTATACTACTTTGGCATAGGGGTCAAAGTGGCCCCATATTACAGCAAAAATAATGGAAAACTGATAGCTCTCTCAATCATGGCATTAGCTACTAAGAAAAAAATCAGGCCTCAAGAGTGACTTCCTTCAGCAATGCAGGACAAAGAAGAGTAAAATTTGGAAGTCTGTAAAATGTGAGGTTCAAAGAATGCCTGCAAACATCCAGGCTTGCCTTGCAAGGGGATGGAATGACCCCGTCTCCAAAACTGCAATAGTTCAATTTGAGCTTCTTCATGTGGCTATAAACATATGGGAAGCTTTGACATAGCACAAACACAGGGCTTTTATCTGCTCCTACTATATAACAACAATTCAGGTTGCAAACACTGTTTTCCTTAGTGCTCATTTCAATTCCCAGTTCCAAAGGTGGTGTAAAACCCCAAAACCAAAGTTAGGGAGAGAAATTTTAGTTTTCGCTGTTTGTTCTGCCTTCCTATATAATGTAGATAATAGGTGTTGGTCCATCTATTTATACATGCGAACAGTACTAAAATCATTTTTCAATATTTGTTGGGGTCATTAGAACCTCAGTTACAATTATGCATAGTACTTTCATTTTCAAGTCCAGTCTATTAAGGGCCAGAATGGCCCACTGATCCTTTTCATAAACTTCAAACTTAAAAAAAGGCACTGGGGAGAGAAGAGAGGGACTTCAGGGCACTGCAGTTCATTGGGGAGGAAACATAACAGGAGTATGGTGTCTCTAGAAAGCTTTAGATGGGTAAACCAATTTTTTAAAATGACTTCTGGGGTGTGAAATATCCCCGGTGTCTTGGAAGGGTTAAACGTACTGATTATTTTGAATGAAGGCATCTACCATCTCTTCAAGACCAGTCTGGTATCTGAAATCTTCAAATAAAGGAATTTCTGGTCAACACAGCAGCATTATTTCGAGGACAGCTGACACATCACTTTAAACTGGAGCGGACAGTATTTCTTTTGATTTAAATGTAACCTAGATCAGCACCATGGACAGCAATCTGAAAATCAAACTGCAACAATAGCACTTTTAGGTTATTTCTTTTTTTATTTTAAATATACCTATGACAACAACTTTATGCACTTATTGACACTTATTTATATATCCAGTGTTTATTTTCTCTCCAGGAAAACATCTGTGCTAAATAAATTTAGGAAAATAATGGAGTGCCACAAAATTTCACACACACTATTGGAGACTTGGATATGGTTTCAGTTTCCTGGCATTCCAAAAAACAGACTGAAGTAAAATGTAATATGTATTTATGAACACAGATGATCAGAGACAGAAATTTCACAACATAGGCAGAAAAAGTACAAATACATAATTATACTTCCGTATATTCTGTAGGCAAACTGGTAATCCAAACAATGGTGACTTCATTTTAGGTTATACTTGGGGAGCACAAGGAGTTTCAAATTGTGATTAATAAAAATATACACATTTTTACAGGGTCTTCTGTCTTTTCATGGCTTCTTAAAATTTTACAAGTGAGCTATAATTGTCCACTGCAGTCTATATCACCATTGGGAATGCATTTATACACACTAAACAGTATGATAAATGCAATGATAATTGTGTCTGCTATAGCAAACAGTCCTTGTTTAATATTCTGCAACTAAGCACAAATTCAGCTTCTGAACAGTGTGAGATTTTAACAGAGTAGAATCTCTTTCTGCAAGACTATAGTGGTTCACTCCAAAGGGAATTAGACTACAGGTTTCAAGTTGTTTCTATTTCTTAAAATTTGGTAGTTAATGTGTACTTGTTTTGCCCAGACTTCCCTCATAAATACATACAAGGTTGTGTGGAACTGTTTCCTTGTTCATGAGATTTCTCCAGGTTCCTTCTTCATTCCTCATCATCAAAACCTGGATGTTATGTAGTGATAAACTAATGTTGGGTCTTAGGCTGTACATGTGCCAATGGTTCTTTCTCTATCATTTTTGCTGGTACCATTTAGGAATTCAATCCTGCTTCTGTTACGATGTAGGATTACACCATTATAGTTTTTGTCTGTTTTAACAAAACATCAATTATTGGCAAGTTAGTCAATAAATGTTCATTCCATTTCAGCATTATGAGTATCAGAATGAAAAGGCAGCAAGACTGACCAGCAGCACCATTTTCTATTTCGTAAGACAAGTAATTTGGCAAACTACTGATTCTAAAGTTGAAAACACCTTGACTAATGGGTTCCATTGCTGACTTACACATGTACTTTGAGATGTCCTCTAGCAATACATTAATGCTAATTCAAGTTAGCTAAGATTAGATACTTCTCATATGTGGAAAAATACAAAAATAGGTAGAAAAAGTGATTTATGACTTATGAAAGTGGCCAATATAAAAGTCAAAGTGACATATTGTTATGCTGGGTGTAGTTATTGTTGGCTTGTGTCAAAATAGGACATTTCAGTTCACATTAACACAGTCAGAAAAAACAGCATCATGACACCAAATATTATTTTACATACTGTACATTTGGCATGTTTTTGATTTTTAAAGTTTTTTTAACAAATTAGTGCAAAATGACAGTGCATTGATACAATATATCAGAAGTCCTATTTAGCAAATATTTTGCCCATTTTCAATATTTGTGCTAATTCACTGGAAACAAGTTGGCACATTTAGATTTCAGTGTAACGCACAACTTCACTGTAAAGTGTAAACACATTTTACTAGTTGCCTCGTGAAACACTTCATGAAAGAACAGTTCTGTATTAAATTTCTGGCTACTTAAGCAATATATGCTACAGAAAAGCAAAACATTAAATTTTGCACATGGAAACAAAGGGCCTGCAATGCATTTTGCCCAGACATTGGACCTTTACATCTTGCTTCGATGGTGCCCAGAATCCCAATATGTGTCCTGTACAAATACTGACTAAACACATATGCAAAAAGTTTGTGTTTGTCTGTTCCTCAAAAATTAAAATAAAACCCATGTTTATCCTCTGGATTAGAAAATAAACAGGACTGCAGATTTAATAGCAAGACACATATCTGAACCACAAGTAAGCATTTTAAAATTCCATTTATTTTAGTGGGACAGAGTTACACAAGTCCTAGCTTGAGATGGATCAAGGTCCTTTACATACACCTGAGATATAATGAATGATTAAAGATGTCTTCACTTGTCCACTTTTAAATTGTGTATGTTAACCCCCCCCAATTTTCTAGTAACAAAACATTTCCTTACTACACCATATATTTACTATATGGAGTAAAATCAAGTGAAAAAATGGCTGGATTTAAAGATGCTTTTACCTGGGGAACAGAAGATTTCTAGGGACATGTTAGGGGGTTGTGGTTGGAAGAGGCGCTGCCATGCTGCCATGGACATGCTAAAAAACTATTTCATAATTCCCAAAGATGGATTTCTTTGCTGAATGTATTTTTAAAAAATAGATATAACATTTCCCAATACACTTCCACCTAGGAAAAGTGAAGGATGGAAATAGATATGTGACTAAGCTAATGGATATAATTTTCCATGATTTTTTTTTTGCATATATGCTGTAGACTTATATTGGTTAAGTTGCAGTCAATGCTCCCTCTAAGCTGTGGAGTCTTGTGAGAAAAAAAATCTACTTTTGTGAGCTTCTGGCATTAAAGTTGTGAGTGAGCCATTTGGCTACTGCATTAATTAGTTTGCTCTGGAGCCATCCTTCCTGAGCTGAGACAAAAATGTGTGAGCCAGAGGCTAAAAACCTGTGAGCTAGCTCACACTAACTCAGCTTAGAGGGAACACTGGTTGCAGTCAGCTTCTTACATGTCATTGATTAAAAATATGTACAGGAAGGAAAAAAAGAAGTGATTAAAGTAGATTAGATTTAAAATGGCATAATCACCACAGAAGAATATTTAAAAAGTCAGCATCCTCTCCTTATCCTTTTACCCAACCCTAAAGCTGTAGAAACCCAGACCAAACCCAAGTATGCCAAATTTCAGAATTACATTGATGGCTATAACTGTTCACACTTTCCTTCTATGCATACAAACATTGTGTCAGTGTGTGATATTGCATCACTCAAGCGGTCTAACTTAAAATAACCCATTTCAAATTAAAAAATATATATTTTTCTTTTAACATGATTCAGTTTTCTTCTAGAAAAAGTCCACACTGGATTTTGTTTGCAATAATTTTCCTCCATCTTTATGAAAAGGCTTCCCCAAAACAGAGTTCCATGAATGCACACTTAGATTTACTGAAGGATGTCACCCCTCCATTGACCTTACACAAAAATACTTTGGGGGTCAGAACTGCTGTTAGAATCCTTTCACGTTATAGAGTTTACACACTTCCATTTTTGTTTTGTAACCTTTTAACAACAGTTACACCAAATTTTAAGCATAGCTTTGATACAGAAATTTCACTCTTATTTTGTGAACAGTAAATTAATGACAGCATATGAAATTTTAAAGATAACACATACATTTTCTGTCTAGTTCGTGATGTGCATAAATTTAATGAGTTTTCCCAAAACATTTATTTGGTTCAGCCAAGTAAACCTCTTGTAGTTCTATTTGTGAACTTGATCCTTATTTTGAAAAAAAAATCAAGTAGGAGTATGATAACACAATAAACTTACATTCAAATATCCTTTGTGTACTGTGGATTAATAATATAAATCATATTCGTATGGGGTTAATCAATTATGAGAAAATGTGAAACGGGAATTTACAAAAGTTTTTGTGAATCCTAGAAAAGTCTAGGATTAATAAGGTCTTGAAAAATTTCCTCACTGTCTTGAATTCCCTTAAGATTAAGTTCACAGTTGCATTCTTTTTGCCATGGTAACAAAACTACCCCAAAGGTGAATGTCAGGCTTACAGTTCAGATTCATGAAACGGTTTCAGTTTACACCTGACTGTTAATCTGCAGCACGATTAGGTTTCTTAGTTGTTATTTTCATGAAACGAAAGACAATGGTATTGTTCATAAAGAGCAACAAACAGAGGTTTAGCATTACATAAATGCTCCTGGCATGATCTGTATTCTACAGAATGTTTCTTTTTCCCATGCAACAACTTTTGGTTTCCTCACATTCCTACAAACCAGGATTTCAAAGCAGCACTAAACATACTAAGCTGTAGAATACAGAATGAACTAAAATTTGTACATGGAATGAACTAGGTTTGCTGTGACAACAGAAATCTTCCATTACTGAGCCATGTATGAGAACATGAGGAAGGAGATGTGAGCCTGAGGACTGATCATATCTATTACATTTTAATCCCATTCTCTCTTGCAAAGAGTTCATGCTGCCATATATATTAGTTGAGTGGGAATTTGACTCTGTGTCTCCCTGCTTCTATCCCAGCAACTTAACCATTATACAACACTGGCTATTTAGCAGGTCGTCCAGACTTGTTCACATAATGACAATATATGGTTTGTTGTTGTATGTGAACTATGCCACAATTTGAAAAATTAATCACATTTTAAATCTGAAACACAAGACTCAGCATTTGCGACAGAAATGCAACAAACCACTGTCAGCATTAACCTTGAATGGCAGCTTCCCTTGGCTTTGCTTTGTGGCAGCATTCAGACAATCAACAGAGAGCTGCAAACATTAAATAAGTTTATAGTTTTGATTTACAAGTTTAAAGTTATGATTGTGAAGCCTTTGGTCAGCCAAAGCTTTACAGTTGTTATGCCAAGGAAATGTAAACCTTGCTATTTCAAAACTCTTGTGATTTGTCTGGAGGCAGTGACTTGCCCCCCGATGGGTGGTGGCTCCTACAGGGTGGGGGTGGCTATGAAGGCAGCATTGGCAATGACCTCCAACCTGCTTGCTCCAGGGAGGAGTGTGGGAAGAGCTGTGGCAGCTCCACCAGGCTGGAGAGTGGCACAGGTGGTTCACCAGGCCAGCATGGTAAAGTGAACTAGAAGTCACTGGCCAAACCTGGCAGGATGAAGGACCTTGGCAAGGGGTGGCTTGATCAGCTGAGCCACCAATTTTGTATCCCTTCCTCCCATGGAGTCTGCAACTCCTGTGAAATATTGGGGCAGCATAGGGCTTGCACGATATACACAGCCTATTTAGGGAACGGGGGAGGCATGCCCAAGCATGATGCACATAAGTCTGCTCCCTAATGCAAGGGAAATGGTACGTGGAAAGTTGCAGTAGGGTGCTGTATACCCCCTCCCCTCTCTGTCTGAGGTCCACAGGAAGGACAGTGACGAGAGGGACATTAAGGTTGGTCAATAGCAAGACCCATGGTGGTCTCATCCTGTGCACTGCAGTTACCCCTCAGCACTCTTCCAGGGATGCACTCCAACCATTAGAAGATGCCAGGTTGGAACAGGATTGGAAGTGGTTAATATGCTCTATGCTGCACAGCAGGGACTTGAGACCAATGAAAGAAATTCAAATTGTATCATTTAACATTTTCAATAAGCAACAAAAGATTGTTGATTAAGTAAGAAAGAGGTAAATCTATACTGCAAGTATAAGACAATATCAGTTGTCATTGTTGTCCATGCAATGATATTTCTATAACTCAAAACAGGAGGACCAAGACTACTTCAGCATGGTTTGCTATTTGAATCTCCTTTTCTCCAACAAAGAGAAGAGTTTGAAAATTTAGCTTCAAGCTTGCTTTGCAGCAAAATGTCTTTACAAAAAAATCATACATCATAAAGTATTTTTCTTTCAGATCATGTCTTTCAAAGACTACATTTCTTTCTGTTATATTTATGCATACCATCAGTTTTCCCTTTAGTTTCATAACACAAATGCTGGTGAATATAGGGGATTCACAGTTTTATATAAACAGCATTTTTTAGGGAAAAAAAGGGGGGGGGGTAACATGTAAAGGGCACAAATGTCTGAAACAAAGTAGCTTAGAAACAGTGAAATCAGTTTTTACCACAATTTTGTGGCTACAGTTCACAACATTTTCAAGGGTTCTGATCCAGAGTACCATGTGAACTCTGATGCACAAGCACACACACACAATTCTTATGAAAGGTTTTCACATTCAGGAATGCACACATGGATTTGCTTCCCTCAATAAATGTAATGTGGAAGCTGTTGCAGGCAGAGGTAGCTCCATATGGGTATTAGACTTCTGTTGTCTGTAAACAATTGCTGGATTGGTTCACATGTGCTCAGAGAAAGAAAAATGGAAAAGATGTTACAAAATGGTCCTTTTGCCTAAATTTTCCATGGAGAATGTATGGAATTTAAAGAACTAAAGTTCAGATAACAATGAATACAGCTTAATGGGATTAAATGATACCAAATTATTTTAGAAATCCACTGTAAATTTGTGCCATAAGAAGCTTTGGATAAATATATTTCAGATACGATTCTTTTGTACATCATTTAGAGAACAATCCTAAACTGGTCTACTCAGAACCCTACTCAGTTCTATTCAATGGGACTTACTCCCAGGGAAATGTTCTTAGGATTGCATTGTTAAACACTTAAAAATTAGTTATTATTGTTATTACTGTTGTCAGAAACTCCCTAGTATTAAAGCACTAATTGTTTACAAGAATATACATGTTTTGCTAGACTGAACATGAATGAAAATAGGAATAATAAATGGAAGATTGAATTGCAGATATAAATATCTCACTGCCCAATTGCACCAGTGCTAACACATCAGAAACTCCAAATGTTGGACCTTGCAATCCAAATTCTTCAGGGAAATCTGAGGTACACAATTAATGCTGGATTCCACTGGTGAGTATCACAAGGAGAATTATGAGTCCCCCAACCTAGATTGTGTGCACAAAACCATATTTTTGCCACCAATTTGTAATGCAGCTGTATATAATACTGAAGCACAATTCCTATAAGGTGAACTTTATTTTTTAGATTTTTGTTTCCAGCTGCTGAACTAGATTAAAATGTATTTCAAGGATACTGACTTGATTTTTGTTCAAGGACACCCATGATTTTTGTTCATTAAAGTTCAGGACATGTAAATAATCTGGTCATGCCAACAAAATCCTCCTTCAGTGGAAACCTTATAGAAGTGAATCCTTCCCCTAGCTTTTCTTTCGGTTACATTTATGCAGAATTAAATAAAACCCAACAATCATGCCAATGAATATATTCATAAAAAGACACAAATGGATCAAGCCACAAAGTTCAGAATCAGTGAAAAAACAATGAAATAAAAAGGATAGTAATATTACCTAATTAAAAAATTACACACCTTTGGATTCATTACTGCAAAACTGTATGTGTGCTTGTGTGCATATTAAAATTTCATATAAAAATAGTATTCTGTAACTGAAAAACTATGTGCTGACATTGAATGATATAACCCTAATTTTACATTTTATGTATTCCAGTAGTCTGCTAAGCACTCTGTAGACACAGAAGTAATCATATATCTAATTCTGAACCACACCATAGATCACTTCTGCATAATAGAGCTTGTGACTTGGGGGGGGGGATTTTTCTACAAGCTTGATGGAAGTTCCATGGTTGCAGAAAGATATGAAATCCAAAAACAAAACAAAACATCAGGGCACTGAAAGTCCCCTAAATAAGAGAAACAACACCAATAGCTTTAAGAAAAGAATGCCCACTAAGCTCTCAGTGGCCATTTTGGCTGCTGCCAGGCAACCACAATATTACTGAGCTTTCCAAGCCTTGGTTTCTGTAAAGCAAAGCCAAGGAGGGGGCAGCAGAGGTGGACTGGGTAGCCAAAACAGCCCTAGAAAATGTCCTGCCCACTCCCCTGTCATGTACTCTGATGAAGGACTTGCTGTGCCCAGCAGCCATAGCATGACTCAGGCCCAGTGACTACCATGCAATGCATGCAACTTCATCAGACTTTCCTGGGGAAAGGCTGCCAAAGGGAGGAAGGAGCGAAAGTGGACACTGGGGGCAGAGCTAAAGGTAGGTTGGCTAGTGGGTGGGAAGGAGGGAAGGAAGCAGGAGAAGGGTAGAGACCATGAAGGCTGCTGGGAGAGGGAAAAAAGAAATAGGGGAAGGGGTACAGGAAAAAATGAGATGCCACCCACAAGTTTTTGTGGGTCCCCTGCTTGTACATTTATAAATGTGATTTCTGCCATAGCCTTTTCATTTTGGCATGGATATTATTCATTTATTCAATTTTTCTGGAAAATACAGCCATTATCAACTTTTTATGATCCTGTGTCTACAGTTCTTTGTCCATCTTTTTCAGATTTGATTTTTGGTGTCAAAATGCAGTTATGGCTTCCCAGGATTACTATTTCTTCAAATTTTATTCCTTCACTCTTTATTGTTTCTCATTTTGTTTCCTGTTCTCCTGCAGTGACTTTTGAAATTGTTACTTAATCCTTAGTTCTTGTTTGCTGGGGGAGGAGAGGGAGGCTTTCACTGCTGTTTTCCTGTTTGCAGCCAAATAATTACTTACTAATTTTATAATTATACAAATTATAGTAGTAAAAATAACAGCAACTTAATGATGAATCATTTTGGTTGAAAACAGCAGTAGCCAAACTCTGCTTCAAACAATAATGAATTTGGGATCAATTTAAGTATGCTGTGGCTAAAGTAAAAAAGCTAAAGGTTTCCCTTGCTCAAAAGCCAGTCAAATCTGACTCTAGGGGGTGGTGCTCATCTCCGTTTCCAAGCCAAAGAGCCAGCACTATGCAAAGATGTTTCCATGGTCACATGGCCGGCATAACTAAATGCTCACAGAACACTGTTACCTTCCCACC
This sequence comes from Gekko gecko, assembly GCA_029375565.1. Lineage (NCBI taxonomy): Eukaryota > Metazoa > Chordata > Lepidosauria > Squamata > Gekkonidae > Gekko > Gekko gecko. Next base: position 209,951,602 of record JAPDNY010000001.1, read on the forward strand.
AAAGTGGTACCTATTTATCTTCTTGCAATTTCTTGCTTTCGAACTGCTAGGTTGGCAGGAGCTGGGGCCAAGATGGGAGCTCACTCCCTCACACAGCACTAGGGTCTCAAAATGCTGAGCTACCAACCTTCCAATCTGCAGCTCAGCAACCTCTGAGCCTCTGCAGCCCCTGTGGCTAAAGTAAGGAAAGCTGAAACTGACTAATTAAACTGATAAACAGAAGCAACTAGGGAGACTGAAGAAATTTTCTTAAAGAAAGTTGCAGAGAAAGAAGTAATTGTGCAGAACAAGACTTACTCCCACTTAAACATAGTGGCTTGGATCCAGCAAAAGATTTCTGAAAATGAAAAGGGTGTGTGTGATTTTTTTCCCAGTTGACTCCTTCTGCTATAGATAGATACCTTGTCTCTCAGGAGCAGCCTTTGAAGGGCCATTTGGGGCAGCAAAAGAAGGGATGTAAGGAAATCCTTGCTATTTGCAGAAACCCTCTGGTAGATCCAAGCCAATATGATCTTTCATGTGGGGACAGGAATTTCAATATTTGTATGAATATGAAGTACTATAATTGCTGTTTTAATTCCACCAGTGACTGATTACAGAAAAAAAATGGCTGTGCAGCACAAAAATGTCCTAGTGAGGAAATAGCCATGGCAAAGAAAGAACAGAGTTCTTACAGCTTTCTGCAGTATTCAAATACTTCTCAATACCAGTGCCTTTGTGTTCATTGTAAAAGTTATAAAGTTATGAACTTAAGTAGAAAAAAATAGCCGTACTTATGGATGGCTAAAATGAAATATGTTCCTGATGTTAAAGCATTTGTACAATAGTAACTGTCTCTCCAACATTGCTGCAATGGTGGCATAGTTCCATGGTTTGTGATGGTGCATTAACGTTGCACTTGATGCACATCATCCTATGGGTTTAGGATTGAGTAAAAAACAATAGCATAGCATTGTATCTATTGAATTTCACAGGATTTTTTTTTACCCCTGTAAAACTTCAATGATGACTCTTAGTTGGGCATTGAATACACCTATGGCCGCTTTGAACATTTATCTAGGGAAATACACAATTAATGGGTCTTTTAAATGTGAGAGAAGTGGGTAACATGGAACCAGTAAAAGACCAAGAATATTAAGTAATCCCTCAGTCTTTGCTAGTATTCAAAATAGCAGTTGGTTGAAATAGTGATTCCACTGGAACAGCAGTAATTTAAGCTGCGCTTTCATCCACTGCCTTCTGAAATCTTAATTTCCATACAGATTTTCATGTATATTTTAATTTTAAGCACATGTGATTTTTCTAACAATGCCCTTTAACTCTTCGTCAATTGTGGCGGGGATCACTTTGTCAATCATACAGCTTAAAAAAACTTAACTTTATGGCAGAGTATCAATGTTTTCCCAGTTTTTTTTTAAAAAAAATTACAAACTTTGCTAAAAATTATAGCCAGCATCCAAACAACAGTGAAACTAGACCATAAGATGATATGGGAAATGCATTATATGATATGATACAGAGGATCACACTGGAACTCTGGATCAGAATATTTGTACTCCGCTTTGTAAAAAGTAACAATTAAATTGCAACATAACATTTTTCTAAACAGCATATCTCTTAATGTGCACTAGCTACATATTTAATTTTTTTCTGAGCCTCTTTTTTCCCAAAGAGGAAAATATCTGATTCAATGTAAACATCACTACTTATGTATTGGCAGATGAATGATATTTTACAAGTAAAAACGAGAAAAACATGATTTAAAAAGATATGGTAAACAATAAATTACTCTTCAGTGCATAAAACCAGCTATATACATAGCAGGATTTCCAATAAAATATAAATAAGGATTAATCCAGTGGCTCATCAAGAATCATTTCCATAGCCATGGTGTGCCAGATACTAATATTAATCTTTAAAATGATCTCAGTTTCACTGCCAAATTGGTTACCTGTAGGGTTCCAATATAGGGTAGTGTTTAATTCAAATAGCTCAAGTAATCACCACAGTACGAATCACTTTATCAATGTAACCAACACCTCTACAGATTTCTGGCTTTTCAAGTCATATCTATATAAAATAAAATAAAAATCCGAGGAGGTGATCATCTGTCGAAGAAAATCAGTGATACAGGCAGTGTCTAATATTGGTGCATTCTTTTCACCTAACATCTTTCAAAGGTGGGCAAAGAGAGAGTGGGGAACCAGATCTAGGTTTTGGACTGAATGAAGGATCCAGGAGAGGACAGGTGATAAACAGTGAAGTCTATTCAGGAGTATTTTCTCTGTCTTCTTTTCCTTTTTGATAAAGTGCATTATAAAGGAATAAAAGATTAATTCCAAAACCATTTTTCTAAATTACCCACAGACTTGTACTCCTGGTGTCTTTTTACGTGGTCACAGGCAAGGCATGCATGGGTTTCCCAGAACCGAGGAAGGTGCACTGAAAAATCCTTCCTCCAGTTGAAATAGCTAAGGTACATTTTACTATTTTTGTCAAGCATCAGAAGATATTCTGCAAGGTCTCTTGGAGAGAGAAAATCCTCCACATGTATGAAACAATCTGCTGGGATGTAATTTTCATAGTTTTCTCTTGGAGGACCCAGTACAACTGGCACAGACCCAGCCAGAAAAGCATTGTAAAGTTTCTCTGTAATGTAGTCTTTGTGAATAGAATTCTCAAATGAAAGGTAGAACTTACAGGTGGAAATAATTGGGATCAAGTTTTTATCACTCACATAATCTCCAAATGCTTGCCCATAGGTATGGATTTCAAGGTATTTACTTAACTCATTGTAATACTTAACCCTAGCATGCTCAGGGTTCCAGTTGCTCACCACCCAGCATACCAACCTCTCCTTATTCGGTACTTCAAACAGAAATGAGCTTGTACTAACCATCATGAAGCCATAAGGCACTTGAATATCTGAATCACGCCGATAAGTGAGGGTCAGATTGAACAGATGTTCAATGCCACTCTTTTGTGGAGTGTGTGTTGGAGATTCTAAGTTCATCCAGATCCACTTCTGAAATGGTGGCCTAGGTTGCTGAGGTAAATTAGTTAGATCCCAGCTGATGTCTCTGTGATGAATAAGTACAGCATGAGATCGGTTATATAATGTACGGTCGGTAGTCAGATGGCAACCATGAATGTTAAATGTTGGACAGAGTGTGAGATCAAATGTCTGACCAAATGGCCATACCCAGATCAGAATAGTTGTCTCATTAACATAATCGCTTTTAGTGGAGAAAAAGTTCTTCATTTTGAGAACGGAGCTGGCTGATTCGATAGGACCAGAGATCCAGCTGCTTGTTGGCTTGATGTAAATAAGCAGACATGCCATGAAACAGCCCAGCACAATGAAGATAACTAGAAATGGCCGGAAAATTCCTTTGGATGATGATGTCATAATTTGATCTGGTAAGAAAAGAAGACAAAGTCATAATTTGTTGACTGATAACAGTTCAATTATTTTCATAAGCCCTTCAGAAGAATGTGCCTCTCTGTGTGTGATTTTAAAAATTATTTTGTGAACACAAAACTGCATTGTGTTCTTCTCGGTGTTTTTCATGGGTTGCCACTCATAATACACAAAACTTTACATGACAAATAGTTGGATAGAATAATAGTTTTCCTTTCATATCCTGAAAGCTAATTTAAGCAAGTATGTACAATTTGGTTGTATAAAATTCTATGATCATTGTGTTTTGTTTATTTAATGTGCTTTTATGTTTGATCTAGTTATACAAATTTGACTTAATCTTCTAGGACCAGATGAGCCTTAAGACATGTAGGCATGATTCCTTTATGACTTTCCTTTTTCTGGAACTGTTGCCTCTAGTTATTCTGAACATTATTTCTCTCAGCATGGTGCTACCTGCTGAGAAGAACACATTTGAAAGGAGGGTGGTTGGATTTTACAGTTAATTAAATTGACCAATTTATTATGAAATCTTAAATAAATTATACATTCAAGGTAGACATTTGTGAATATTATTTTAAACTCTCATAAGATACTAACTTTTTACTCATTGGCCCAGGACAGACTGGCAATTTGCCCCGGTATCGAGTCGCGGCAAAAAACCCCCGGAGTAAACGATACCGGGTTTTCCCGTCCACACAGCGGGGGCCTCTGCCGGAAGAAACGGGACGGAGGCGCGCGGGACCGTTCAGACTGCCGCGCCGGAGGCGCGCTATATTCGCTGTTCCCCCATTATTTCGGCTGTGGGCGTATGTGCGCATGAGCGCATGAGCGCTCATGCGGTCATGCGCATAAGCGCATTTCGGCGATTTTTTTTTTTTGCCCTGCAACGCCGGCACCGCATTGGGCAGTGGAGCGGAGCTCAGCCAATCACGCCGCTGCTGCCTCATGCCCAACGCGGGTTGTTCCCGGCTTTTCGGCTGCGCGTTCAGACTCCCCGGAAGCGGGGAAACGCGCGACGAACGCAGGCTTTCACGATTTGCGACGGCTTTTATCAGGTGTTTTTTTAAACCGGCTCTGAAGCGCGAGGGCTCTGGTAAGCTCCAGGTGGGGGATGCCAGGCAGATGTGCCTGTGTGAACGTTCCATTTACTCCGATATTGAGTCGTTGTCAGCCCGGGTCCCATCCTGCGGCAAATTGCCAGTCTGTCCTCGGCCATTGACTCTCTTTCTTCTGGTGCTGGGCCTCCACCAGAGAAATAAAGGACAAAGTTTGTCTCACTTAAAAACACACACAGAGAAAACCTTGTACATTCTCAGTTCCTCTTGTCACATATACTTTACTGTACCTTTCCAAGAGAATATCACAGGTACACCTTTAGCACCTGTAGGAAGTTGGAATGAATTAGCTTAGATTGTGTCAGCATTCCTTTTTGACAGGATTGACTGGTTAGGTCGCACAGTCAGCCTAAGGCTACAGTAAGGAAGCATGAACTAGTTCAGATTACAGTTATTAGTTGCCTAATTTTGGAAGTATTACTGTTTTGACAAACTGTAACAGTTACTGGATTCATTTGGAGTAAAGTCAGCTCTCTAACAGAACAGTCTTGCAGGCCTTCTGAACGAGAAGTTCTAGTCTTCTGGCAGGCCATTAGAAAAAGTGGGAATAGCAATGAACAATGCCCTCAAGTTAGGGCTGCCAACTGCAGCTTGGGAAATTCCTGGAGATTTGGAGGGTGGAGACCTCCTGGAGACCAGGGAGGGTGGAGTTTGGGGAGGGGAGAGATATGATACCTTAGAATCTACCCTCCAAAGCTGCTGTTTCCTCCAAGAAAACTGATCTCTGTAATCTTGAGATAGTCATAATTCTGAGATAACTCCAGGGTCCTGGAGGCTGGCAACCCTACTTTGAGTGGGTAGTAGCTGTTATGCCACCTGAGAAGAAGGCAATAAGGAGAAATTGCAGGGGTGAATGAAATCTGATAAGTATGACACTTAAAGGCAGCATTCCAACAAGTGATTCAGCTTTAATAGTAGTGATTCAACAGCTCAGAACAGATCAGAACAGACAACACAACATAGAACAACATGCTCTTATTTAAACAGTGTGGGCTAGCATAGCCACGCCCACATCAGTGGTAATAACCAATAGCATTGCTTAGATAAGGTCCAATCAGTTTGCTTCCCTCCAGTACAATCCTTGTATCCTGATTGGCCTGCTACGCAGAGTAGCCAATCAGGTATTGCCATTCTTGATACCAGCCTGTCATTGGAGATGAAATCAAGCTCAGGACATAACAAAATCTCTGCAGTTGCTCCTTTTATTTCAAAACTATATCAAGAGTTTTAAGCAGAAGAGATAACTGATGATGAGAAATACCAATTTAATTCTATACTTTCTGGAAATGGGATGGTTATTTTTGCAATATAATGGGGAAAGAAAGATTTTTTTAAAATTACCAATTACCATTTTTGCTTATTTGATGTATTTTCAATGTTCTTTTTACATCATAGGTCAACAAACACAGATGGCTTCTAAAAAAGAATTCATGGAGGACAGTTGTATTAACAGTTATTAGCCATGATAACAAAATATAATCTTATTGTTCACCAGAAGCTGTAAACAACTGACAGAATGCTGTTGCTTTCATGCCCTGTTAGTGTTCTTTCCAGGGGCATCTGGTGGCTTACTGTTGGACAAGATAGACCTTGGTCTAACCCAGTAAGGCAATTGTCATATAATGTGATTATCTACCTGTGAGATGTTTGAGATGGTTGTTGCTTTTGACATGTTTGCCCCAGCTTCTCTACATCATCATTTCATTACTGCTATATCCTACCATTAATTCAGGGTAGGCAATGTAACAGATAATGAAATGACAGTGTAGTGAAACCAGGGGCAGCCTTAGGTAAAAAACAGAAAACATCTACAATATCTCACAGATTCTAGTTAATACCACCATACCATGGCTAATCCTGGAAATGGGCCAACAGGAATGTTCATGGCTACAGTTAGGCCTGCCAGCCCCCATGTCTGGGCAGGGGATTCCCTGCTTTGCAGGTTCCTCCCTGACACCAGCCAGATGGCTGGCAGGGGGAAGCCCCACACCAACAGCCATAATGTATCTTTAAATCTTGGCAAGACATCTTAGAAGAAGCTTGCAAACGGTTTGTGTTTGGGAATGTGTGTGTGCCTGTAAATCTCAGCGGATGGAAGCTGCATGAGGGGTGAGTGTGTGAAGTGTGTGAGAGAGGTAGAGAGCACAGTCCCTCTGCTTGTTTTGCATTTGTTTCAGAATTCATGTGTATAGTAAAATGGTTAGTGAAAAGTTAACTAGAACCTGATTATGGGATGGAGGAAAACTCCACCCCCTAGACTGCTCTTTTACTTTCATTTTTCTGTGTTAGTCTGAAGAAATTGGTTGAAATGAAGCAGACTGTTATATTCATCACATGAGTAAAACAATTTATACAATTGCTTCAGTGAGATCACAAAAGCATGGGCTTCCAAACTGTTTGCGTTTGGAAACCCCGTTACTATTTATTTTGGCTGCTTCGTGTGTGTGTGTGTTTGTATGTGTCCCTTAATAAAGCCATGCATGGAAATGCTACCAAAGCTTGACAAAGGTCTTGTAGGGGTATGACAAAATTACTGTTGGGGAACCCTTTGAAGGCAAAAAAGAGGACAATGAAATGAAGACTATTCAGGGAAACTGCACTGCTGTATTTTTATTTACTTATTTTTAAGGGAATGGGAAAGCCTCCAGGCTCCACCCCAAAGTCCCCAAGGTATTTCCTGAGTTGGACCTGGCAACTCTAGTTATAGTTCACTTGGCAAAGAATTACACTTAATGAATGATAAATACCTATAAAGCAAGGATAGGATATTTCTAGGCTATTATAACAGCATCAACATTTATGCTTTCAACATGGCTTCAGTTATATCATTTGTATTGTCTATACAAGGGACTATTTGTATGAATTTTAAAAGATCATGAATTGTTAATCAGAAAGACAAAACTTCATCTTGCTTTGGTTGATTTGGATGATTCTTTTTTAGCAAGTCAGCCTATAAAGAATTCTATTGATTCCTAGAGAAAAGGAACATTCAGAACATTTACATTCAGAAGAAGCAAAATCAATCATGCTCATCCTGAGACTGAGCCAAATGAACCAGATCACTCACTACTGATTACACTGGATGAAATCAACATTTGATGGAAGTCAACTTCATAGCTCCCACTGAATTCAATGGCGATAATGGTACCCAATAAAAGGCAAAGTATGGCCAACTACTGTTCAAGACATTCCATCAGATCAAGCAAAAAGTAACATGAAAGAATTAGCGCATAAGAGAGCTGAAAAGTAACAAAAAAAGCACACCACACAATCTTTTACAAATATTGCTACTAAAACCTGCAATGCCCCCACTTCTTCCAGTCACCTCTCCTACAGGCTGTAAGAACATAAGAAGAGCCTTGCTGGATCAAACTAGTGGTTCATCTAGTCCAGTATCCTGCCTCACACACTGGACTACCAGTTCCTCTGGGGGGCCAACAACAGGGCATGGAGGCCAAGACCTTCCCCTGATGTTGCCTCCTGGCTCTGGATTCAGAGACCTAATGCCTCTAAATATATAAGTTCCCCTCGGTCACCATGGCTAGTAACCGTTGATCAACCTATCCTCCCTGAATCTATCTAATGCCCTTTTAAAGTTGCTTATTCCTGTGGCCATCACTACATACAGCATTTGAAAGCATCAGTTGATCTGCACTGGTGTTTAATGCAGCAAGCTTTAAGCAACAATAGCAGCGGTAATAACAAACACAGAAATGAAAAAAATAAGCAAAACTTTAAAATAAGAGAACACAACATTTTCTCAACAAGAGTTAAGGGGTTATCTGTGCAGTCACACATGAGAACTGCTTCTATGCAGGCCAGACACAGACATTTCTGGAACTTGTTGGAGCACAAATCGCTAATCCTCTTCTTCTATTTTTCTGTCTTTGAGTCAGGTGAGAAAATGATGGTTTCTCATGACAGAAAAGTCTGTAACTATTGTAGCTAGGAAACCCACAGAAAGAAAGTACAGATATGCAGTTGCACAAATAATCAGTTGATGAACATCAGGTATGGTAAAGCACAACTCCATTTTCATGTTTGTGTTCTACGTGTCCTTCAACATGGGAAACTAACACATTCATTTATCATTAAAAGACAGTACTCCAAGCCTTCTGGTTGATATAATGGCTAGTATGAAAGTTATTTTCACTGTTAGGACTTTAGGTGACAAGAAGCTAATGGAGAAAGATTTCAGCATTAGCTTGAAGAGCACTACAGACAGCCTCTACTAAAATACAGGGTTTGGCTTTTTTAAACTGGGCGGTACAAATTATTCAGACCCTTTAGGAAAGAGCTTCTTGTATTACCACATGTGCACCCTTTCATGTGGATTCTTAGACATGTGTGGACTCTCTAACTTGGATTTGGGACACTTGCTCAGAAACAGAACCAGTTTGGGGGAATTAAGCTCAGTGTCAGGGGGAAACCTCTTCCTACTTCCACAGCCTGGCTAAGTTGTCAAGCTGACCCACTCACCAATTAGGGGGAGCAGAACATGTGATTTAAGGGTCTATACCAGGATTAGTGGAACTGCGGTGGCTCAAGTGGATAAGATGCTGAACTGCAGGCTGTGGAAGGTCAGTAGTTCAGCAGTTCTAGATCTGGGTGCCGCATGACGGAGTGCACTCCCGTCTCTAGTTCCAGCACCTGCCAACCTAGCAGTTTGAAAGCAAGAAATTGCAAGTAGATAAATAGGTACCACTCCAGTGCACCTTGGTGTTTAGTCATGCTGGCCACATGACCATGGAAATGTCTTCAGACAGAGCTGGCTCTTTGGCTTTGAAACAGAGATGAGCACCGCAACCCTAGAGTCGGATTCAACTGGCTTTCGAGCAAGGGAACCTTTACCTTTACTTTTTACCAGGATTAGCAAGACACCTGATTTTCAGCCTTACATCTGAATTGTGCCCAAATAAGAATACATATAGACAAACAACTATTTTTTGAACAGTTATCAACTTAAAGGTTCTTACGTAGTAATTCAAATGATTTTCTAGTGTTGAAATTGTTGTTAGTTTCACTGAAGTTTACCAAAACAAGGTTTTTTATATCCAGAATCCTCGTGTGACTCTTCTTGCCTTGATTCTTCTTGACTCTTCTGACTACAATTTTCTTATGAATAACTGAGTTGTATGATTTGCAGATTGATCCTTCTTGACTCATTTGACCACGATTTTCCTAGATGTAATTTCACTTGTGGTATATTTTGTGGTTTATTATTCCAAAAATTTGTTATTAGTATAACATTGTTCTGTGATTCAAATGGTATTTATAATTATCAATATATTTTTCGTATTTATCAGTATATTTAATGTTCCATTACAATGTTTTTTGTTATTGTACATCCTGCATATATGCTGTAATCCTTCTTGTGATTATTAGTGTTCAGAAGGACATGCATATGAAGTTACATGAAAGGAGAGAAAGAGAAAGTAAAAGAGTGCCAAACTTCCATGGAACTTCTGGTTCAGGGAATGGCCAAAAAGAGATGTGTGTGAGAGAGAGGCATTTAAAGATGGGGAAAGGGGAGTTTTTAAGAGAAACTGAGTGAATACAGAAGGAATTTACCTATCCTCAGTCTGCTGAGCTGGGAAGAATATGTTATCTGTGTAGATAATCCAGAGATTCAGTGTAGGAGAAAGACGCTGTTGTCGGTTAATAAAATGTCCCAGGGTCCCAGAGAGAGCTGGCAGTCTCTGAGCCAGTGAAGGAGTGACACTGCACAATTTTGGCTGGCAGAACAGTGATAGTTATAGGGGAAGGGGTCATTTGGAGCCAGAATGAGCTGGAACGGCATTCCAGCAGCCCAGGAGCTGGCACATATAGTGGTGGTGGTGGCAAGCCCCGCTCCCAGCCCCCAGTGGGCTGACAGAGGAAGCGAAGAGAAAATGGTTTTAAAGTTTAAACTCCTTCTCTCTAGAGCTGTGCCATAGCAGCTGCATGATCTTTCCATTGTATTCTATGGGGCCATATGATACAATGGAAGATTGTGCCGCTGCTGTGGCACAACTCTAGAGAGTTTAAACTTTAAAACCCTTCTATCTTCACTTCCCCTGCCAGCCCAACTTGGCAGCAGTGTTCCCTCTAACCTGAGTCAGTGTGAGCTGGCTCACAGTTTTTTAGCCTCCGGCTCACACATTTTGGTCTCAGCTCAGGAAGGATGGCTCCAGAGCAAACTAATTGATGCAGCAGCCAAATTGCTCGCTCACAGTTTTAATGCCAGTGGCTCACAAAGTAGAACTTTTGCTCACAGGACTCCACAGCTTGGAGGGAACATTGCTTGGCAGGCTGCCTGGGAAAGGGAAGAGAAGGCTTTTAAAGATATCTCCCCAACCTTTCTTTGCTTCTCCAGCCAGCCTTCCAAGGCGGGCTGGCTGGGGAAGCTAAAAAGGGTTGGGGAGGCATTTTTAAGAGCCTCTCCTTTGCTTCCCCAACCAGCGTGCCTTGTCAGGGTGGCTGGGGGAGTGAAGAAGAGGTATTTAAAGATGCCTCCCCATCTTTTTTTTTGCTTCCCAGCTGGCCCACCTTGGCAAGCCAGCTGGGGAAGCAAAGCAAGATGGGGGAGGCATCTTTAAATGACTCCTTTTTTCCCTGGAGAATGAAATGAGGATGGCATATAAATGCCTCACCCTTCCTCCCCCAGCCATGGCTCTGCTGCCTTCCCTTCCCCAGCCCGGCAGGCTGGATGGGGAAGGGAATGAAAGTAGAGTGGGTCAGTTTCACTCCTCTGAGCGGTGGGTGTTGCCTTCTGACAAACTTCCAATGATGCCAGAGGGTGTGACATATGCAAATGAGTTATGCTAATAAATATGCAAATGAGTTATGCTAATGAGCAAAATGACCCCTGTATAGGGGCCAGAACAAAAGAATACCAAAGAAGTAATTATAAAGTCCAGGGATTCAGGGTGGGTCCAGTATGAGCACCTGTGGTTTTCCTGATGTCGATTTAATTAGAAGTAGAGGGACTGTCAGGTCCCCAGTTAAACACTCTTCACACACACTACAGGCAGTGATATGCTTTATTGAAGATATGTTACTGTAGGTGCAAGAGTCTTTGTCAGAACTGAATGTAATGGCGGGAACAATCTAGATATAGGTAAAACTATATGATCCCCCTTTATTCATGTCATTGAATTACCCCCTAGCATAACCATGGCAACCTGGACAGATATGTGTTGCCCTATGACCTAGGCAAAGCACAGATATCTCCAAGGTCTCTTCCCATGAGAAGGAAACATGGGGGACCGAGGCTACTCCCCAACACTCACACAGTAGACACCTCCCCCCAGGAATGCACGTGACAAATGAAGGTGAAATGTAGCAGATACAAAGAAACAAAAGCTAAGACACAGGTTTAAGCAATGAATGCACAGGTTACCAAGGTATGAAAGGACCTGAGCTTGACAGGGACCTTTCCAGAAAGGTAACAAAGTGACTGCATCTAGGCAGAGTAGACAAAAGGGCTGGAGGCTTCACCCATTCCTGAAGCAGGTTGGTAGCATATATTCAGACAAGGTCAGCAAAAACAATCAAGCCCATCTGGCTCCTTGATTGCAATTACATTCTGTACTCAAGATGAACCCTTGATGATGAAATTATATTGAGAGATCAAGGTGGGTTCCTGTCTTTGCAAGCCCCCATGGCAATGAGTAGGCATGCAGATGTCTCATCAGTGAATCAGTCTCCAGCTTAACTTTTGGCCACTCATTTGCATAGCCCGAGGAGAGCCTTGAACTCACCTTTTCCAAAGTATGGTACAGCAGACAGCACACATCTAGGAAGGGAGTGCCTTGGGCGCTAAGAACTTCCAGAAATTTTGCAGCTGGCCTGCAGATATACAGTTCCCATGTGGGACTGCAGAAAGGACTCAGAAAGATTAATATGATTAACACACTTTTTTGAAGTGCTACAAATATATATAAAAATGTTTGAACAGCTGTTTTCAAAAGTTTACACAACACAGTATTGCAATCACACACCTCCTACAGTTTATCCATAGGCATATAAGCAGAAGAAATATAGTTATTACAAACTCAGATTCTTCAACACAAGAAGATTAAACAAGCATGCAGATAGGTGTGATAGATATTATATACTTGGACTTCTGAAAGGCTTTGGACAAGGTACTTCACCAAAGAGATGTATAAGATTATGAATCATGTTGAAACACTGGATAGCGTGAACCCTTTCTCTCTCTTCTAGCAGAACTTGGGGCACCCAAGGGAGTTGATGGGCAATAGATTCAGGATGGCCAAAAAGTAATTACTTCTTCACTCTATGACTAATTAAATTGTGGAATTTTCTGCCAGTGGACATAGTGATAGCTATGAGCATAGATGGTTTTCAAAGAGGTACAGCCAGATTCATGGATGATAGGTCCATTCCTTGCTATTAGACAAGATGAGTAGTAGTAAAGCCCTGAATATCAGTTCTAGGAGACAATATCAAGGGAAAGCAATGGCCTCTGTGCTCTCTCTCTGGTGCCCCTCCATGGCAAATCGTTTGGTTGCTGTGTGACACAGGATGCCTTTTCAGGCAGTAATATAAAACTGCTTGATGGTGATGGTATTTACACCTTTATCATGTTTAGTAGTCCAAGACTAAGAAAAAATTACAATTGAGTACTACTAGCATCTCTTGATCCATGTACCAAGCCCGAAGCAGAGTAATGTGATTTCAGCTCATAAGTTTATTTGGTAGGAAAGAACAAGACAAGGGAGCCCGGCTCACAGCCTGGCTTATATTCTGGATCAAACCACACCCCAAACACATACCCCCACCCAGGATAGGGTTATTTACAGTGGAACAGAGTTCCATAGGTCTTTCTCGGATCCCAGCCCTCTGATAGGTGCGGGCTAGGATCTGCTTGGGCTATTGTCTCTGGTGCGAAGCTTGAGCTCTTTGCCTGGCCACGTGCGGGCCTTGCCTCGCACGCAGTTGAACCCAGTATATAACAGTGACACAGTATGCCTTTTCAGGCAGTAATATAAAACTGCTAGATGGTGATGGTATTTACAACATCATATTTAATAGTCCAAGTCTATGAAAAAATTACAGTTGAGTACTACCAGCATCTCTTGATCCATGAAACAAATGGTTAAGCAGGCAATCGGCTTCCACAGCAACTTTGATGCTACTCTAAGTTATCATGGGTCCCACACCATGATTATTTTTCTTTGGGCCAGTTTCTGATGGCCTTGTGAAGATGACTTGTAAGCTCCAACTTGTGTAGAACATTGCTGCTCACTTTGTGGCAAGTGTGAGGAGGTAAAAATATATGCCCAGTCTACTGCAACAACCGTACCGATTGCCAATTTGTATCAAGATGCTTCTACTTATTTTTAAAACATTTTTAAAATAAAAAGCAGTGTATTATGACAGTAAACAAAATGAAAGTGTAATAGGGTGGTTTTTACCATCAAGCAAAGAAATAAGATCACATGTAAAAGTTTAATTGAAGATATTAAAGCTTACTGTGAAGTTTGGTAAAATGGCTCTCACCATGAAATAATGCTATCTGAAAATGGGCTTTTCTGAGTATAAACTTATGTTATTGCAACAAAACAACTTCGTTATTTGTGCACCCGCTAATATAAACACTTATTTATTAAAACAGAGACACAAGGTAGAGCTAGACTAGGTGGAATAAAATATTTACAGGGCCTGAAGGAGAAACATTCAAGTATTCAAACCTCAAACTTATTTTGTCTATCAGCTGACCCTCAAGACCTGCCAGCTACCTGAAGCCTTCCCAGGACTTGAAGTCTTCCCTGCTCAAAGAAAGGCAGTTTTACATTCCAAGCAGCATTCCAAGATCAGAACTGGAGTCCTGCTTCTAATCTGATAGAATGATCTACTGTGGCTACTGCACGTCATTCACATATGCTGAAACCTGCACTGTCCCTTTCAGTCATTTTGGAAGGTGTGTGGTACAAGTTCTAGCAAACAAAGAATCCACAGCAGCTTGCTTATTAGAGGACTTCATTCCTCAGTACTCCAAACAAGCAGTGATTCTTCAAATACTTCAGTTTGGTTATATACACTATGCTTATTGCAGTACATACCACAATCATGACCAGTTTGTGATTAATGAACCTGAATCTTCTAATCTTGGAATAAACATTACTGAATGGAAACAATTTGAGAATTTCTGTCATTGTATTTACTAGGTTTAGTTCCAATTCACCTTATCCTAATATCTGCACAAAACACATCCCAGAGCTGTCAAATCACGTTTTTGTTCACTGTGAAGTAAAAGAAAAGAAAGAATAAAAGAGAATGCCACCACAACATTGTGCTGGGTTTACTTACCATAATCCAAAGGCTTATCGTGTTCAAAAGGTCTTGCCTAGAGAAGTACTATTTTTTTTTTTGCAACAGTAATAGAACAGTGAAGGTGAAAGTCTTGAATTAAACTGTGCCACCTTTGGACAGATGGTCTTATAATTAGATTTGAGAAGTATTATGTATATTCTTGAATCTCTTCTCAACTGGTCTGTCTTCCCACAGAGTTCTGAGTGTCAGCTACAGGAAAAGACAATGTGGCCTCACCTTTTAATTTACCTGCTGGGTGTTATAGGCCATATAAGAGAAGAGGAGAGAAAGACACTGCCTGTGCAATAAGAAAACTACTTTGTGGGACCAGAAGGTCTGGAAAGTGCTTGATTGAGCTGCTTCCTTCTAGCACAACTCTGACTTCCTCCCTCCAGATGATGTACTCAGTCGTTCTAAGCCGTTAGGGCAGGGGTGTCGAACTCATTTGTTATGAGGGCTGGATCTGACATAAATGAGACCTTGTTGGGCCGGGCCATGTGTGTCATAAAATATAATGCCAGGTATCAGAGACATAAACTTTATAAAGGACACAAACACAATTTTTTTTATTTAAA
The DNA here is from genome assembly GCA_029375565.1 of Gekko gecko. Taxonomy (NCBI): domain Eukaryota; kingdom Metazoa; phylum Chordata; class Lepidosauria; order Squamata; family Gekkonidae; genus Gekko; species Gekko gecko. The sequence continues at coordinate 209,967,033 of JAPDNY010000001.1, forward strand.
ATATGCTTAAAACATTAGCTCTGTAAGCTACAAACCTACTTTTGATTTATTGACATTCACCACAGAAATCTCATGCTCAGAGTTCTCCGTCTAGGACCCAGGTTAAAACATAAAATGGCTGAATGATTAAGAGAGTCTGGTGAAGCAAGCTATGATGCAGCAGCAGCAGCTGAACTGGAAGCAGGAGATGGCCAGTTCCACTGAGGGCCTGATCCGGCCCCCAGGCAGGGCTGGTGCCAAGGTTTTTTGCACACTAGGTGAGGCTACCTTCTGGTACCCCCCCCCGTGCCCACCAATTTCCAAACATAAATGCATTTTAGGAAGAATGAAAAACACATTTGAAATTGCTAATTTCTTTTTCTTTAAATTGTGAGAACTAGTAATACAATCTCTGATTTTCTCTCTCGAACAGGAAAACCCAAATCACAAAGCATTTTGAAAAATCCTGTTAATTGTGATGTTGAAATTTAAGTCCCTTTAATGTTTCCATTTCAGGCACATCAGAATCTCATTTGGCGTGCCTTTTCTTTAGCAAATTTTGTTACCAATTCCTTCAGATCAGCACCTGTCAAACCAAGTAGTCTCTTTTGCAGCATTCCTACCACTTAAACATGATTTAGATGTACCTAAGATTGAGCTCCTTTTATTTGAGAACCCCACTCACTCCCACCAATTCTCTATACAGCAGAAATTAATCCAATTCAAGTAGAAGCAAACAACACTAAGGGTATTTTCTCTTCAGCACTCCTCTATATTTCACAGAACAGAGAGAGGGCAAAGTTCAATGGAAGTCATCTCTAGATATCAGTTACCTCATTACACAAGCCAGCATGCTGAGTTTTAATTCTGAAATTCATTTGCCCTTTAATAGCTATATCCTACATCTGTTTAGAAAGGGACTATCCCATGCTTTAAAAGATTAAAAAACAGCACGGTTGGGGGCAAAAAGGTCCTCTCTAGACAAGTGACTGATGTTTTTTCTTGACAGAGGTGCTTCCAGAAGCAAATGAGAGAAATATGTTTACATTTTCAAGTCTACAAAATGGGTGAGATGTGAAAATGGGAACAGAGCATGACGCCTTCCCCCTTCCCTTTTAAAACAAGACCTGAAATCACCCCCACAAATTTATGTAAGTCAGAGAGATAGAGATAATGTCAAGTCCAGCCTATCTGTTTGCAAGAGGTTTCTTGAATGTCTGCGTGCCACTTCAGCTGAGGATTCTCTCAGAACTCTTTCTTTTTGCTTGTATTGGGGGGGGGGGAATCACAGCCTGGGCTGGTGACTTGAAGCTCTTAGGCTTAGGACTCCTGTAGCTATTAGAGACTACATATGTACTTGAGGACCTGGAAGCCAATGGAGCTTGTTTATCGGGGAACTTTAAGGAGCAGGCAGGGAGAGTTAGGTGTCTCTGTTCAGTGTCAAAAGCAAGGCTATCCCAGAGCTGCCAGTGAAGGTGGCTTGTCAGTTTCATCACCGCCTCAAGGCACGGGATGCACAGCTGAAGGAGCAGCTGCAATACTGGTGCCCCCCCAACACTGCAAGCCAAGCCTCAGCGCAAGATGTTGAAAACTGGTCTTCGTGGGAGGGGAGGGGATTCATCGCCATCTTACCTATGTGCCTGGAAATGGAGAAGAGCCTGACCAGCTGCCCAGCCACCTGTTCCCTGGAGGAAGAGGAAGACCGCAGTGAGAAAGAGAGAGAGAGAGGGCAGCACCTGGTGGGTTAGCTCCTGCTCTGGCTCCCATGCGGCCCCAGCTCTCTCCTCCTCATGCTCAGGCGGGCAATTGGCTGAGCCCATGGCAGCACAGCAAAGGCACATGGTGTGGCCAGAGGGTTGCTGGGGTTGCTGCCTGGGGTCAGGCCATGGCGCCCTCGTTGCTAAGCACAGGCAAGTAAGGGCAAACCTAATCTGTTTGTCTCTTCCCCTAACCTGAGTGACCAAGCCTAGCCCAATCTTGCTGATTTTGGAAGGAAAGGCAAGAAGGGCGGGCCCTGGCTAGTATTTGGAGGGGGCAGTCACCAAGAAAGTCCAGGGTTTGCTGTGCAGAAGCAGGTAATGGGAAACTACCTCTGATGGTCTCCTGCTTTGAAAACCTGCAATTTGAGGGTCAGGGTTAGGAATGGCTTGATAGTTGGGAAATGACAGGAAGCACCGCTGCATCTACAAGTCTTTTGTTGGCTTTGCCCCAGGGCAGTCTGAGACGAGAGAGAGAGAGGGGCAGGTGGGTTCAGGGGCTGCACCCCCCCCAGCTGCACAACCCCTGCTCACCTGGGCTGAGGGGAAGCTGGAGGGGCCAGGGCAGGGCCAGAGGGTGCTCCCTGGAGGGGAGTGGGAGGCTGGAAAGGAGCTCCTGACACCTGGAGTGGAGGAACTCGAAGCTGCGCTTGCTGGAGGGAGTAGAATGTGGGTGGTCTCCACGGCATCCCTTCCCGAGGTCTGTGAAGTGCCCTACGCAGTGGCTGGACAGGGCCCCTGAGCCTGGTGGTGGTGCTGCAGCCTCGGTCAGGGTGCGGGGGAGGGTGATCCGCCTCACTACAGCCAGTGCCCAGGTGCGTGCAGGCTCTTGGGCTTCAATGCCAGGTGAGGACAAGAACGCCAGCCTTCCTTCCCGGGACTCACTCCCCCCCATCCACTTCCGTCCAGGCCGGGGACACAACAGCAGCACAGGCCCCTTGCCTGCTCCAGCCACCTCATGTGAGAGTTCACGGTTGGCCTCAAGGGGGTGTCCACTGGGAGCTCCAACTTGGTCTCGGGGAGGCGAGGGTACAAGAGGCAGGTGGTGGGAAGGGTGCCCCAGATGGACTCTGCCGGACAGGCTCCCTCTTCCTCGGCTGCTGTGTGGCTCGCAGGGCTGGAGGGGTAGAGCCAACCTCAGCCCCAGCCCAGCACTGCTACCTACTCCCCCTGTGTGACTCACATCCTACATTGATACAGGTTTCTTGAACCTTCTCACCTCCAGTCCAGGAGATAAGAAAGGTCCAATCCCTGATACTATGCCAGCATGTGCAGAATCTCACGTCTCTCCCAAGCCCCTCCAGGAATGAGAGATACCAATGACCCACATGCTTCAAGAACACTTAAATCCGTATTCTGCCACCAGGACCTATTTAAGGATGTTCCCAACTCAGACAGGAGCATAGGTCCCACCTCCTGCCCGGTTTCTGGGAATTAACAACTTATCAGCTCTGGGCTAGAGCTGCAGATAATTAATTAACACACAGTAGTAGCTTTCTAGGTGAGCTGCGTAGACTACCAGCTCTAGACTTAGAGATCCAGTTGCAATACACAAGTCAAACTCAGATGAGATTAATCTATATTAAATCTTTATTAAGCAAAGCAAAGGTAGGAAAACAAAGAAATCTATAGCTTGACCAGCTCTTACTACACATAGAGATATGATATCGTTACCCGTCTTTCAGAAGCCATGGTCCAGGTAGTCCAAAGTACATTGGCCAGGGAATCTTAAGGTGGAAAACCATGTTTGCTGTGAGCAATTAAGTCCAGCTTCGCTGCCCACTAGTCTAATTCCATGTTGCAGGTTTGTATTCCAAACAGAGACTAACTTCTAGAAAGAAGCTAACTTTTCAAGAGAGCTCTGTCTCAGTTTTCATAGGGTGATCACAACTCCCTCCCTCTTCCGTCACAATTGAATATGGCCATTTATCCAATCGCAAGGGAATTAAGAGGTGTGTCCAGCAGACATTGCCTATGCTACTGAAGGCACGTTTGCTGAGCTTTGAAATGTAAATCTCTTGGGTCAAGCTCTTCCCATGTGTGGGAAGGCGCCTGAATGTCTCCTAAAGGTGACAATATTGGTATGAAGCTTGGCCATCTGTGCAGGCCATCTGCTCAGGTGTCAAAAGTCACAGGGACATACTAGGGCATTTGGGCCTAGTATGAATGAACCAGGAAAGTCTTTCCCTATACAATAGGTTCAGTGAAATTTCCTTGAAAAACAGATGACTGATTGCAATGGTGTGGTAGGTGTGTTTTTCACCGTTAACTTAATACAACCAAGATGATGGGGAGGCATAGCAAGGCCAGATTACCAATGGTTCCTGGAACATGCTTAAGAATTATTGTAGTACATATAAAAATTCATCAATTTAAGTAATCTCAGGCAGGACTGTCAATAATAAAAGTTAAATCTATCAAATGCAGTCCTAAATAAAACTGGCTCCAACTGCCTCCTGAACATCAACAATGAGGGGACCAGGTGCACTTCTCTGAGGAGGTTGTTCCCATTGTGGGGCTGCCACAGAAAATGCCCTCTCTCATGCACCCATCAAATGAGCATCTTTACTTGGTGAGACAGTCAGGAGGGCCTCTCCCTGTGATCTTAATTCCTGGGCAGGAATATATGGGTTTAGACGGTCCTTCAGGTGCCTCCATCCCAAATCAGGTAGGGCTTTAAAGGACAAAACCAACACCTTGAAATGGACTCAACAGCAGATTGTTAGCCAGTATAATTGCTGTAGTATTGGGGACATATGCTCCTATGATGACTTCACCCTTCCTCACAAGGTTTCTTTTTTTCTTCTTTTTGGATGAGCGGCTCCTTCTTCCTTTTCTTCTTTGTTTTTCTCTGGCTGTCACACTCAGTCATTTAATGCATACTGATAAAAGCTGACCCAGCCTAGGGAATTGAGGGGAGAGGCTAAAATGCTTCTTATGTCCTAGTTTGATAATGGCATATGAGAGACTGATGGTAGTTCAAAAATAACCAACTGTTTTATTTAACTTAGAGGGCAAATGGTCAGGTATGAATCAAGTTTAGGATTTATGAGGTGAACAGGCAACAGGAATGAGGTAACTCTGTATAAAAATAAACACCAGATAATTTGTCAAAAACAAGTAACTGTTTCTGTTATTCAGACAGGTCTTTAAAACTTGAGGAGATTTTTTGTCAGTCTGCTTACATAAACAAGCATAAGCTTTTTGGTATCACAAACTTTAAAATTGGTGAAGGCAGGAACATTCAAACAAGTTCCAATTTCCCTTCTTAACTGCTTAATAGGGGTCATCCCCCTTCTCTAGGAGCCACTTCCCTCAGACTGGATAGGGATCACCCCCCCCCTTTTTCTAGGAGCTATTTCCCTCAGGCTTGAATGGGGATCTTTCTTCATCCTCTCATTCCCTTAGCTCTCCTTACCAGTCAACTGTCAGTTCTTAACTGCCACTCATAACTGAAGAATTCCATTCCCCCTGTCAGTCAGGGTTCTCAGATTGGGTTACAGCATTAACCATTTACTGTCCATCACAACTCCTGATAGCTGGCCCTGACCAGCAGTCTTGCTACAGCATTCTGCTCTAGTTGCAGCTTCAGAACACTCTTCAAGGGTGACTCCAAGTAGAACACATTGCAATAGTCCTGTCTAGATGTTACTAAGGGCTAGGTCACTTTGGCTAGATCTGGATGCAGCTGAAGCACCAGCTGAGGATGGGCAAATGCACTCTGAGCCACAGCAGCCACCTCATTTTCTAAGGTGAATGCTGTGTCAAGCTGTGAATGTGGCCTTTCAATATAACCCCATCCCAGACAGGGGGGCTAAATCCCTGGTCTGCCTAACCCAGATAACCTCTTATCAATATTAACTATTGTCCTTATTTTTTTTAAGATAATTAAGATGGCTTAGCAGGCTACCCACATTCCCAATGTTCCAAAGATTAAAATAACAGTCTGAAATTATTTTGTTATTTCCTATGACAAATTGAATAAAATGTTATCATCACCCAAACAGGATTTTTAAACATTTGCTAATTAAATTAGTTTTTTTAAAAGCTGATAAAACTAAATGAAATGACAAATATAAAAAGCTGATAAAATTAAATGAAATGACATAAATATATACCATTCTGATATCTATGTAGTAAAATGAAGTGAAAGAAAAGCTGAAATAAATTTCAGATTTCAAAACCAGACTAAATGTCAATCACCTGTGACAACTGTGCAAAAGTACTTAGTGCAGTTCTAAGAACACCTTCCTGTAAACCACATTCAGTAGACCTGAGTAGGATTCTGAGTAGACCTGCTTAAGATGGCACTGTGAAAGTGTCATTTCATGCCAGTCAGGAAGACATACTTTGGAATGAGCTGATGTGATATTTCTAAAGTTCCAGTTTTCCCCAATTTCGTTTTACTTAAGAATTACATTACCACTGTGTTAACTAAAATAAGAGGATGTTTCTTGAAAGGGATGCTGCCAAAGCTAATTTGGCATGGACTATGTTTTGTAATATCAGTTCCTACGTATTTTAAGAACAATCAAAATATTTCCATGCCAATAATTCAGAGCAAATATCTATAAAACGATCTTTGCTTAAAAGTCTGAGTTCACATGTCACAACATTCCTACACAATGTGTCCTTATCCTACAGCAACATACTGCATATGAAGTGTCACATATGATGATTCTATGTGCATGTGAGTTACTACCTGTGTATATAGTAAAATTGTAGCATTCAACTGTATAAATAAGCAATAAAATTATGCACAAATAGGTCTTCCAATGTCATGATTTATGAGCTAGATAGATGTAAAGTATGTTGATTCCTATATGGAAATGCCTTTTCTTATAAAATTTAAGTAGCATATGAAACAACCTCAGAAGAAAAATTGGTAAGTTTTGATAATGCTGATACATAATTTTTACACAGGGCATTCCATGCCTGCCTGCATGAAAACTGTGGTAGTAAGTCATGTGTGAGGGCTGAGATGAGCCAGAGTCTGAATAAGAAGTAATGTAACAGAAATACAGAAATAAGAGATGTTGTGCTGCATGAAAACATGCTTTTAAACTTCTGAAACTAATGCAGAATTATGCCAAGAGCAAAGTATCTTATTACTGCAATCAGCAGAGCTATCAGCTGGGGTTGTTGCTGTTTTTTTAAAAACAATATTATGACAGTTATTGTTATTATTAATTTGATTTATTAATCACCCTATCCTTGCCTAGGCAGGGCTCTGGGCAATGTACAACAAAAAGCATGAAACCATAAAACAACTATACAAAACATTAAAATTCCAATCACAACAGAATTTTAAAAGAAAGTTAAAAACCAGATTTTTAAAAGTCCAAGATGGCATCGACTAGAAATTTCATCCTGGTTTTGGACTGTCTGGCCACTTCTGCACAGAGAAGAGGAAGCACAGGCTGAGAGTTGGAGGGGGGAGAAAAGAACTGCCCTAGACCAGACAGACCATAAAAGAAGGTTGAATAAATGACAAATGAACATCACTTGGCCTTCAGACACTATCTAAACTGTCATGCTGTATCTGACACTGTACATCAGTAATGTACATTATTATACCTGTGTAGACTTTGGTAGTATATTTTACATATCAGGAGGCTGCAGAAGCTGTGAACTGGGGCCTAGAGGCAGTTTTGAGATGGATGAAGGCTATATATTTGTTTTTTACAAGCTTTTAAGTGTTTATTTTTTTTAATGCTTGTTACCTTGGGGACCCCAAACTGAGCAGAAAAGCAACATAGGCTGCAATCACACGCACAGTTAGCCGCACCATAGGCGTGAATGCTGGGTGGATTTAATGGACATGATCAGACGTGAACATCTGGCCAGTGCACTGCACCCATCAGCAACCTGTTTTGCTCCGCCGCAAGAGCGAAGTTAAAAGACATTAGGGAAAGTCCACTATCAAATGGGGTGCTATGGGCCATGCATGGACTTTCCTCTGTGTGATCGCACCAGCACACTCTCATGGCATCAGGATGGTCTGATCAGGCCATCCCGACTCTGTGCCGTTCCCCCCCCTTCCCAGTATGTGTATCATCGCATACTGCCATAGGAAGCCCTCTTACCCTTTTTAAGATCTAGTTTTGACCATCACTACATTGTACCTTTGGTTTTACTGATCAAAATGCTTGTACAATTTTATCTTTTATTAACCTTGTCCTATCCTAATAGATTTACCATCTGGATACTTTTTGGTTTTGTAACTTTTTTATATGGAAATTACTTGTTGGTAGGGTTATATACTGCTGGCTATGTGCTGTAATAATAAATTCATTCATTCATAGGAAGCCCTCAGTGTGGAGAGGTGATTCATTGATCCCCCATTTAAGCGCATCGGAAACATGCGGCAACCCCACCAATTCACCCACGGTTTGCGTCTGATCACACAGTGATGGGCTGCCCCCGCAGCTCCCATGGACTGTGTGATCACACAAATGCGGGTCAAATTGCTACGGAGCAAATAGCCTCGCTTCTCCCCCATTATCTCACGCCTGTGACCACAGCCATATAAATTATTTTTTAAAAAAATACATATCAAATTTCAACTTCACAAAATTGTATAGAAATCTTTCTTACTCTACTCTTATGTTTGTGCTGGCAAAGACACACAGAAGCCAGTACAACTGGCCAGTTCACTTAGGAATAGGATGACTTTTTCAGAACTAAGAAGCAAATCTAAATGGTCTGTTTTTCTTTATGAAACCTAATCTCATCAAATGAAACAGCCTGAATCACCTATAGCCTCAACAGGTCAATCACCTTAGGCAAGTGATTTTCTCAATTTCTAACTTTAACAAGGCAATGGTAGCTGCAAAAAGTATTTGTCACACTAAAATGCAATGTAGTTTTTTAATAATAATAATAATAATAATAATAATAATAATAATAATAATAATAATAATAATAATAATAATAATAATAATTTCAAACAACTAAATTAATTTACGTATTCATTTTAGTAGCAATATGGATGATATAATACTGTTGAGCATATACTATCCAATACAGTGTTTATTTATTCAATGGCACTGGATTTCAGTCTTCCTAACATGGAAATGCTTTCTGTGCTTGCCGTAGAACCCTTGCAACTTTTAGAAAACATCTGTGTGCAGTGCAAAATCAGACATCTATGGCTAGCGGTGTGTTATTTATCTCTTTATATTAATAATAGAGTTTTTGTGTGACTCTTTCCTGAACGTTCCACACACTCCCCTCAGAATTTGGCTCCCTCATCTGTCACTCAGAGGGTGTCCCTAGCCACTGACTGCATTGCCCAAGTCCCACCCAGCTGCTACTCAAGAGTACTCACAAGCTATTGGCCAGGTGCTGGGTTTGCTCCTCTTTCCCATCCACTCCTTCAGACAGTGTGCCCTGTCAGAATTTCTGGCAGATGGCTTTCTCTCTTGACGAAGACGCTTGCCTCCTGTGTGGGACTAATTTTCCCCCTCAGTAGCTGCTGGTAGGTGTAATGAAATGGCAGTTACCTGTGTCTGTAAGATGGCTGCCGTCTGTGTGTTTACAGTGTTCCCCCATAAGGCTTAATTGAGCTGTAGTTCCAGAGAGGGGCCTGCAGGGGTATCACTCACTGGGTTGAATGGGGCTTCCTCTGCTGGCCTACAATTCCCAGCTGCCCCAAGGTCAAAAAGTGCGGGAAAAGAAGGACCATCCCAAGGGGCAGGGCAGCATCAATATAGACTCCAGCTAGGCCACAAGCCAGACACGTAGGGAACCCTGGGAGGCAGCAGAAATTCAGCCACTCCACAGTCAGCTGGACTGGGGAATGAATGGGGGTCTCCCTGCTCCACAGCCACAGGCTGATCCAAGGAGAGATCCTATCCTGAGCCCACAACCTCCAGAGGTAGAGAGTACTGTGTGTAGGGAAAGAGGATTGTGTTTAATGCCTGTTGATTTATGCCCTGTTGGTTCACAGTGTGTGCTTACTCCTACAGTTTTGCCTTATTCATTTAGTGTGTGTGTGCTCCATAATTGTGTAAATTGTTAAATAAATTCTTTTATTTGGGCTAATAATCTGTGTTGTGCTCTGACCACATAGTCTCCCCCACTCTGCACAATACCAAAGGGAGGAGGTAGCCCAGGGAAGCAAGGAAAGGCCAGACCCTTGGGTTGTCAACTTTCCAGGGATCCCCCAAAGACTGGAGATTCCATCTCTAGATAGGGGGATTTGGCCAGAGGGGTCTCACTGTCCCTCTAAAAAGGCAGTGACAATTCAGTGAGTGGTGGCAGCGAATTTCAGGAGTAAGATACGCCCACAGGACGAGTGTGGGAGGCGAACAGCTGAGTTGTAAACTGGAAACCATTTCGCCACAGTAGGCAACCAAGCTTGGTTCAGACAAAGGAAGGAAACCCTTCACAGACCTTTGTGAGGAACTCTTTAGGGCCAGTCCTGAGTCTAGGGTTGCCAGCTCCAGGTAGGGAGATTCCTGGAGATTTTCTGGAAGATTCTATGGAAGCCAGGGTTTGGGAATGGGAGAGGCCTCAGCTGAACAGAATGCCATAAAGCCCACCTTCCAAAGCAGTTATTTTCTCTGGGGGGGAGAGATCTGTTGTCTGGAGTTCAGTTGTGATACCTGGTGATCTTCAGACTCCACCTGGAGGTTGGCTACCCTGGGTGTCGCAGTCAGTGCTTCAAAACAGGGTCTGCTACATCCAGGTTCTTGCTGTAGAAGCTGAGTGGGTGATTTTGGACCAGTCACAGACTGTCAGCCTAACCTACCTCACAGGGTTGTTGTGCAAGTCAAAAGGGGGAGAGGAGAATGATGTAAGCTGCTTTGGTCCCTACTGAAGAGAAAGACTACTTTTCCTCCTGGGTAGAGGCTGCAGGTGGGGGGGGGGATAGAAAGCTGAAGAGTGAAGGGGAAATAAAGGTAGGTTGATGATTGGCCAGGAGGGAGATAGGGTTGCCAACTCCAGGTGGGAAATTCCTGGAGATTTGAGGGATGGAACCTGGAGGGGTGGGACTTCAGACAGGTACAATGCCATAGACTCCTCCCAACCAACCATACCCTCCTGGGGAACCACTGTTGCTAATCTCCAGGTGAGGGGTTGGAGATCACTCAGAAATACAACTGATCTCCAGGAGGGAGGGAGGGAGGGAGGGAGGGGAGGGAGGAGATGGAAAGTTGAAATCAGAGGCAGATAATGGCAGGTTGATGCTTGGCTGGGAAGGAGATAGGGTTGCCAACTCCAGGTTGGGAAATTCTGGAGATTTGAGCCTGGAGAGGGTAAGGTTTGAGTCGGGGTAGGGCCTCAGACAGGTACAATGCCATAGACTCCACCCTCCCAACCAGCCATTTCCTCCTGGGTAACAATTGTTGCTAATCTCCAGGTGAGGGCTGGAGATCACTCAAAATTACAACTGCTCTTCAGGTAGCGGATATCAGTTCCTCTGGAGAAAATGGTAGACTCTGTGTCATTATACCCTGCTGATTTCACCACAGCAAATTGATGCTGAATGCCCAAGGCCTTGGCACTCTCCCAGAGCCTCTTTCTAGAGCTAGTATTTATTTCCACAATGGGCCTTATTCCTATAGTTCATATATAAAACAGGAGGTAGGATGGGGTCTATTTTTTACATGAAAAGTAAAGGGAGCTAAATACTCCCATTTATCTTACCTTGCTGTGCTCTTACTTGAAGTGCATTTTTTTATCCAGCTTTGCTACACACACGAAGAAGAAACTTTCTTAAACCAAAACACCATGGTAAAGAAGGGAAGGAGGGGCTTTTCATGTAACATTGACCCTGACCTTTTGTTTTATACATGAACAGTACAAACATGTGGCTGTCTCTGTTTCATCTAGCTGACCATCAGATCAATTCAGGCACCACTAGCCTGTTGGGCCTAGTTGTTGTCTCACACATGTTGAGATGATCTACTTACACTGCCAGCAGCTGTGCACTGTAGATTGGAAATGGAAGTCAAGCTGTCTTTAAGGAACTTGACCTTTGTTACTCATTTTCTTCATAATAAAATTGCCTAGTAAGGACTAAATAATAAATAACACAAGGGAAATAATGGTTCTTCACAGATTGTACAGTCAATAGGTAGCTACAGCTAATTCTGGATCTTAAACAAGTGTGTCTGCATAGTATTAAACATGCTTGCAATATTCAGGCTTTACATTATAAGGCAGAACAATTTAAACATTTTACATCCACAGCTACAGAAGATATAAGAAAAACCAGGTTGTATCAAAGGTCCAACATGGTTTAACATAGTGACCAGACGCCAGATGTCTGCAAGAAAACCACAACCTCCCATTTTTGTAGTGTACTGCGTGACTTTATTGAATCATCTTTTAAAACCACCTAATTATACATCGTATGAAAATTCATTTTTGTCATGGATCTAAAACTATAATGTTTTACTGCCATGGAACTCTATGGTTCTGTAAAACCCAACCTGAAAACAATTGTTATGCCTTACTCAGAATATGTTATCCTCAACAGTGTAAAATGTGAGCTGGATTTTGAAAAAAAGTTTATAAACATTTAGTGGGCATATACATTTTCAGTTTTCCTGGGCATTTCACTTCAGTCACTTCAAGAAGAACCACTTCCTTCCACACTGTTCCTGTGCACCAGCTATGGTCTTCAGGCTGGCACCTGCTGGCTGTTCCATCGACCAGAGCTCAGGCCTCTTCCGCCCTAGCTCCCATTCTGTGTAATGGGCTCCTTGAAGAGGTAAGGGTTGCCCCCTGTTGGAGATCTTTAGTAGGGGCTGGGAAACCTGTTTGGTATTTGGGGGTTGTTATTTTATTTTAGTGTTAATTTGTAATGTTTTACTTATTAACTATTATTAGCAGCAGCCTTGAGTCCAGAAGAATGGCAGTGTAAAAATATTTTGATAAATAAGAGCTACTGTAATAGGCCTGTAAGCTTTTTGCAGGACTGGCCAATGAAAAGCAGGGCTATGTTATTGCATAAAATGTAATTATTTTATTTTTTATATCCCCTGCTGGTTTCAGCCCTGTTGTGGAGGGACAACTCCCAATACGATCTGGTAAGTTTCAACTACTATTTGCTGCCTTTTAAATGAGCAATACGTAATATGCAACTTCTTTCTTAAATCCCCTAAAGACCTTTCTCAGTTCTGCAGGGCCTGCAAGATGGAGCTCTTCCACCATGCATTTAATCAGGGGCCGCCGTTGCTGGAGTGCCCGGCCCGTAACTGTACAATCGAGCAGCTGCCTTGAGTGCCAATGAGCAGACTTACATCTGGAACATCTAGTGCTCATTATCAAGTAGCTGCCATCTGAGTTGGCAAGCAGAAGAACACCTAGCTTCTTTGGATACCTTCTGAGGCACCTGATTCAATGGTTTTTAAATGCTGCCAGTATCTTGTATTTTGTATTCTGTATTTTGTGCTGTATTATTTTAATTGTTGTGTTTTAACTGTACATTTTTATTGTATTTTATGCCAACTGGGAGCTGTCCTGAGCCATTTTGTGGGGAGGGCGGGGTATAAGTCTGAAAAATAAATAAAAAAAATGTGCAAAGACTGCAAACTGCAAAAATGAAGCCGACACTGCCCCCTAACCACCCACAAAAGCCCCTTCCTTGTACTATGAGATTGACAATGGCTTGCAAATTATCTGTTAAATTTCAGTTCCACAGGAAGAAGGTAGGTGCTGAGGCAGCTGCATAGAGTGGTTGTGGGACAAGCTTACCAGTTTTATGCTGCTCTTTGCATCCTTTGTACGTGCATCTCTGAATTTGCACAAGATATTACCTGTCCAAACATTTTTCTTTGTTGATGGAAATTAAATAGAATTAGACAGAAAGTGACTCTGTTATACTTGTTCATACCAGCAGAACTACGATATGTGCATCAGATATCAAACTGAGCAGATTGGTGCTGCATCCTTAATCAGCAAACCAATATAACTATGAAACAATGGAAATCTGGACTGTTAAAAACCAAACAATGACTACTTAATAATGGAGGTTAGAAGGATTTGATGAGGCTATTGGGCAATATAGTACCCATCTTTTCTGTGACATCTGTTTTCACCACTTTAGCACGCAATGCATCAATTTAACAACAACAACAAAAGATATTAATGTCCCTGGCAAATATTTTCTGTGTGATCATGTAATTTTAGGATCAGAAATTCTTTTCTTTGCCTTTCTCTAGGCCTTGTCTTTCATGAACAACAGACCAACATTTTCAAATCAATCTTATTCTGCTATGGTGTTACATGCGCTGCATCACTGATCAGGCAGGTAGGTAGTCTATTACTGCTGTACACTGTTTTCCTCTATAGTAATTTAGAAATCTTCCATAGTAAATCTGAAGAAACATAGTCTCAGGGGATTCATCATATTGTTTAATGTGCTTTTTAAGAATGACAATATGGAGGAGTGGAGTATCTTTGATGAATTTCAATAAAACGGTAATTTCCATTTTCTTTCAGAATCTCTTCAGTACTGGAGCTAAAAAAAGAGAAAAGTACTAAGAAGAAAATATGACGATGTGCAACCAGAAGATTACATATTAAAGGTCAGCAAGTGCTTGTTTTATATTTCATTCAGAAAAAAATCATACATAAAATTAATTTTTAAAAGCTCCTCACAGAACTGTTGTACAGTGCATTACCAAGTTACTGAATTTTAGACAAGGATTTGAATTTTAATGCAAATCTATGGGGAAGCAATCAATGTCTGAAAATCTGTATATCATAATAATTCACATATTAAGTTTTAGGGCACATTCAAATTAGCTCCCCCCCCCCACTATGAAGAAGGGTTTTCTTCCCTCATTGCCTTATGATTAGATTCACAAGAAAATATCACAACATGCATGTTTCACCAGTGTGCATTTTGCATGACAGATCCACAATTCAAACTAGGATTCCTCCCATGACCCAGTCCCAAGTGGATCAAAGATGAGATGGCTGAAAAGCCTTTTGATCACAGCTGTCGAAAAGCAACCTGGAGAATACAAACTTAAGTATTATGGAAAGCATTATATAAGACAGTTAATATAATTATTTCACAAAATATATTTGCATAGTAAAATATTTGTAGGTAAAATTTCAACACTTGGGTAAGTGATAACTTCCCAGTTGTTCGAAGGTCGTATATACTATCTCCTGGTCAGGAAAAGACTGAATGTGGGAGTTCCGGTTCCAGGAGTCGAGAAGAACAGACGTGAGTCACTTCGCTGCTTGCTAATGCTTAATTCTTTACAGTCTTTTAGAGCCTTACCAAAGCTCTAAGAGGGCCTTTTTGGAGGAAGAGCCCAGGCAAGAAGCTTACTTTGATAGCCAGGCAAGAAAGGCAATTTTACCTGGCAATTTAAAGTTGCTTTGAGGTGAAGACTGTGGAGAACGCCCAACATGAAGATGGGCACAAGCCGATTCAGTAAGAACCAATAGAGTCAACAATGAGTGAACAACGCAAGCAAAAGAAACAACAACCGAAGCTAAGTATTTCTTTTAAGTTACTCCGTTAAAAGGGGGGAAACAAAAAGCCAAAAGGCTAAGGAAAGGTGTTGGCTGCTCCAAGGAGTAAAGAAGAAACTCAGACATAGGACTTTAAGGCAGCCATTATAAACAAGAAACAGGGAGGAAGGGAAAGTGGGCTAGAGCAAGAGAAACAGAAAATAAATAGACTACAGGAAATATAAATCCAATATCTTACTAATCACTTTGTTTGTTGTCTCTGGGACTGTACTTAGGACAGTGGTGAGACCGGGTCGGTGTAGAGGTGGCGGATTGAAGGGAAAAGCCGGGTGTGGAGAGCGGTGATCGGAGAGGGGCATGGTGCTATGACGGGCCGAGTGATGGGCCGATGGGAAGACAAGGAGAAGCAAGAGAAGCTGAGGAGAAGCTGAGAAGGAATGAGTGTGTTCGGGAGGGCGAGACGAGATGAGTGGATCTGAAGGAGCCGAAACGAGAGAGAGTGGAAAAAGTTGTGCGGTGCCGAGAATAGCCAAGCGGGGGTGGAGAGAAGCCGAGGAGAAGCGAGTGTGTTCGGAAGGGCGAAGACATTTGCAAATATACTAGCGACAAGATTTAAAAGAGTATTGTCCAGAGGTGAGAGTCTTTTGGTCAAAAATAATACAAATTATAAAGAAAATATGTAGAATTTCATTGAATATAGACTTTAAACTAATGTTAATGGGTATATTAGGAAATAAGGCAGTCAATAAGGAAACCCAGGCTATACTCAAAGCTATGGTGTTAGCAGGCAAGGCAGTGATAGCTCTGGGCTGGAAAGATAAGAGCAAATGGACAATAGATACCTGGCACACTTATTTGTTTGATTTTGTGCAGTCGGACATCATTGAGAAATTGCGCCAGAAGACCACATGGGAGGATAAAGCCGAAGAAATTAAAGCGAGATGGAAGACCTATCTAAAGTGGATAACAGTGGAAGGAAGACAGGACATTCGGTGGAAGATTCAGACTTTGTGCCCGTGGCTGTGAATAAAAGATCAACAAACAAGGGGTAGAGGGAGGGAGGGGGGAACTTATTGAGTTAAGTAAAGTAAGGAGACAAAAGATATTGTGTAATATATAGAAAATTCAAAAAAATAAACCTATTAAAAAAAAAAGATTTAAAAGAGTATTAACACAAAATATTCATCAAGATCAAGCTGGCTTTTTGCCCAAGAGACAGATGAAAAATAATATAAGAACAATTATCAATGTTTTAGAATATTACAAAAAACAACTGGAGAAACAAATGGCGCTACTGTTCTTGGACACTGAAAAAGCATTTGATAATGTATATTGGGAATTTTTAAGATGAAAATTAGAGGCATGGGATTGCGGATATAACTTCTTAACAATGATCTTGGCTATTTACCAAAAAACAACCGGCCAGGATAATAATAAATGGTGAGCTGACAAATAATTTTGAGATTCAAAAAGGTACGAGACAGGGTTGCCCATTATCTCTGTTACTTTTTATTTTTATGTTGGAAACACTGAATGATAATATAAGACAAAACCCAAAGATAAGAGGTCTAAAAATAAAAAGGGGAGAATTTAAGTTGCAGGCTTTTGCTGATGGCTTAGTGTTTATTTTAGAAGATCCCTCAATAACAATTCTACATCTGATGGAGGTACTAGGAGAATATGGAAGACTAGCGGGACTCAAAATAAACTTTAAGAAAATGAAAATGTTAACAAAAAACTGTACTACTGGCCAAATAGATAAGCTCCAAGATGTGACAAAAATAGAAGTTACCTCAAAGGTTAAATATTTAGGTATAGTGATGACTAATAGAAACAGTACACTGTTAGAAAATAACTACAACAAATTGTTAGAAGAAATACGGAAGGATCTACATAAATGGAAAGAATTGCAAATTTCTCTGATGGGTCGAATTGCAACAATAAAGATGAATGTGTTGCCACGGTTCTTATTCCTTGCACAAAATATTCCAATTCTAAAGAGGAACAAATACGTTTTGGAATTAGACAAAATAGTTAGGGCTTTTATTCAGTTTCCCAAAAAAGCTCATATTAAAGGGAAAACGATGCAAGACAAGAAAGAATGAGAAGGATTTGGACTACCAAACTGGGAATTATATTATCAGGCGGCAGCCATGGGATGGATCAGAGATTGGATTTTACTGGAAAACTGAAGAATTCTGCACTTGGAGGGTCACAATCTACATATGGGATGGCATGCGTACATCTGGTATGAAAAGGAAAAGGTGCATGCCAATTTCCGACATCATATAATAAGAAGAGCGTTGATAAAGATATGGAAAAAAATCCGAGATAGGTATTATATCAAGATTCCTAAATGGGTGTCACCATTAGAAGCATTTGTAAAACCGACATTGATGACAGAGAGTAACATAGGAGGATATGACACTCTGTTAGATGAAGCTAACAACTTAAGAACAAAAGAAAACCTAAAGTTAAGCAATATAAATCTCTCTTGGTGGGAGACTACCCAGTTGCAATCAAGATTTATGAAAGATAAAAAAACTGGCTTCTACACAGGGAAAACAGACTTAGACAAATTATGGCTGTCAACCAGCAATAAGTTGATACAGAAGCTATATAGTTATTTTCTAGATGATTATATGCAAGATGAGATAGTAAAAACCTCTATGATATCGTGGATGAGAGATATAGCTTACAATATCCAAACAGATGACTGGTTAAGAATTTGGAAAGTGATGAAGTATGTAAAGGTGGTTTCATATAAAGAAAATATTTCCAAATTATTCCATAGATGGTATTGGACACCTGACAAGATTGCTAAAAGTTATAAGGTTATATCTAGAAATTGTTGGAGGTGCAACACTAATGTTGGTACATTTTTCCACATGTGGTGGCAGTGTGGAAAAATACAAAAGTTTTGGCATGATATTAATAAGATGATAATAGAAATTATGAATATCGACTTAGAACTGTTACCAGAAACATACCTGTTGAATATTATACCCAAGGGTTACGAGCAAAAAGATGTATGTTTAATAACTCATATACTTACCACAGCCAGAATATTAGTAGCTAAGTATTGGAAGTCAGATGGACTACCATTAAGAGATGAACTAATTAAGAAATTAACAGAGGCGGCAGAAATGGACAAACTAAGTATGATATTGCAAGGGAGAGATGGGAAGCGGTTCCAGGAACAATGGGATAGTTTACAAATGCTTAGAGACAAAATGTGTATAGTTGACTCCGAAATTAGATCATGTATTATTGTGTAAATCGGTGACGATGTTGTATTCTTAAAAATATAAATAAAATGGTAAAAAAAAGGAAGGGCGAAGACATGGTGAGTAAGACCCAAAGGAGCCGAGCGGAACTGTACGGAACTGTACGAGGAGAGGCTGAGAGGAGTCAAGGAGCCGAAAGACGAAGAGTGTGTGCTGCGGGACACCAGGACTAGTGCAGTCTAGTGGTGCGAAGGAGCTGAAGAGGTGCCCCGTGCTGAGTTATGAGCTAGGGGACAGGCTGGAGATTACCCAGAGGCACCAGAAACAAGAGGGAAAGAGATAGCGACAAGGAAAGCAATAATATAGACAGAATAAAAAGAAGGGGAAGGAGGAGTAGAAGGAGATAGTGGATGTTGAGGACAGGAATTGTATTAGGGGAAAGCCAAGGGAATCTGGGAAATAATAATAGAAGTGCAAGGTGGTGAAGATAATCAAACACACAAATAGACAGAATAAAGGTACAAGGAAGAAGGAATAACATTGCAGGAAGAAATAGTTAAGGTAGGAAATTGAATTAAGAGCCAGAGGAGATTAGATGGAGAATGAACAAAAACTTAATAATGGATAAGAATTTTGATAAAAAAACAGAAGAAGAAATCAAGGACTTTTTCGATAGAAATATGCAACCGGAAATATCTATAGAAACAGTCTGGGAGGCATTTAAAACCTTTCTAAGGGCCTGGTTCATCAATCAAGAAGCATGGATCAGAAAACAAAGGAAAAAACAATATGAGGAGTTGACGAAGCAAATGCGGAAAGAAGAGGAGAAACTGAAAAAGTCAAATGTAGAGGCAGAAAAAAGAAGGCTAAACTTAAAACTGTTGCACCATCAAATATGTTATTCTCCCAAGAAATAGCTTAAAATATAGAACTCACAAAGCAGTATTATTTCGAGAATGCTAACAAACCAACAAGGTGGTTAGCATATAAACATAGGAAAGAAGAGGAGAAAACGATAATTAAATCTCTAAGAAACGGAAGAGGGGAGGAGAAATTCAACATAATTGAAATAAAAAAAATAGTGGAAATTTTTTATACAAAACTATATCAACAAAAAGAACAGGATAAATAGTTGATTACAGAATATTTGGAGAGTAGGAATATTAAGAAGTTTAGTGAAGAGCAAAAACAGATTTTGAACAAACCAATTATAGTATGTGAAATCATAGAGGCAATAAAGAAACAGAAGAAAAACAAGACTCCGGGTCCTGATGGAATACCAACAGAAATTTATCAAAGATACGCTGATCAGATAGTGCTAATTCTTAAACAGTTATTTCAAAGAATACCTGGAACTCAAAAAATTCCTGACTCATGGAACCATGCCCTAATAGTGTTGATTCACAAGGCCATAACGGATGACAAAGATATTAGAAACTATAGACCAATATCATTGTTAAATGCGGACTATAAGATTTTTGCATCAGTGATAGCAGTGAGATTTAAGAGAATTTTAACACAGGGATACATCAAGATCAAGCGGGTTTTCTCCCGAAGAGGCAAATTAAAAGTAACATCAGAACAATAATCAATGTACTAGAATATTACGAAGTACACTCAGATAAAACTTTGGCACTGGTATTTCTAGACACAGAAAAGGCATTTGACAATGTCGATTGGCAGTTTATGTTTCAAAAGCTAGAGGCATGAGGTTGTGATACAAACTTTTTGGTGACAATTAAGGCTATTTATGGCACGCAAATTGCAAAAGTACAAATAAACGGTGATATGACGGAGGACATTAAGATACAAAAGGGTACTAGACAGGGATGTCCATTATCCCCTCTGTTATTCATCTTCATGCTAGAAACTTCACTCGATTTAATAAGAGAAACTGAAGTAATTAAAGGACTTAAGATAAAGAAAGATGAGCTTAAGGTTCAAGCCTTCACTGACGATCTCATATTTGTATTAGAAAACCAAATGGCATCGCTGAAGGATTTGATAGGAATAATACAGGAATATAGACAGGTAGCAGGCCTCAAAATTAATTTCAAGAAATCAAACATTATAGTGAAAAATTGTTTGGAATGTCAAAAGAAGCAAATTCGAGATACATCAAACATGGAAGTGGTAAAAAAGGTTAAGTATTTAGGAACAAATATATCCATTAGGAATAATACATTGATAGAAGATAACTATAACAAATTGGTGACAGAAGTCAGAAAGGACTTGCAAAGGTGGAAAGATCTAAAAATCTTATTCATGGGGAAAATAGCGGTGATTAAGATTAATGTTTTATCTAGATTTTTATTTTTGGAGCAAAACTTACCAATTATAAGGAAAGGTAATTACTTCCAAGGTCTCGACAAAATTTGCTGTAATTTCATATGGAATCATAAACGACCGAGGATTAGACGCAAGGTTATACAAGGTAGAAAAGAGAGAAGAGGGTTTGGTCTGGGCACTATATTATCAAGCAATGGCTTTAATTTGGATAAAGGAATGGATAACATTAGAAAATATCAGGCTATTGAATCTAGAAGGATTTAACTTAGTAATGGGCTGGCATAAATATGTATGGTACAATGAAGAAAAACCTACCAAGAACTTTACGTACCATACGGTAAGAGGTGCCTTGATGAAAATTTGGAAAGAAATCAGGAAGGTCCATTACCTAAAACCCCCAAAATGGATAGCCCCTATAGAAGCTAATACAAAACTGACACTGATGGATAAGGAAAGGAAACTGTAGTATGAATGGGACTATAAAGATTTTTATATAGGTTTTTTCTTCTTGATTGTTCATATTCATATTTTTTCTTGGTTTTATGGATTTATCTTTTAAGTAATATTTTATTAGGATGTTAGAAAGGCCTGTTATATAGAAGGCTTTTCTCTTGTAGGTCTGATATTGTTAGCAGACAACATAATAGGTACAAAATTCATGATTCTGTAGTTCTTAAGGGCAACACTTTGCAATGTCTGGGTCAGATAAGATTTTGGTCTCATATCAAGAACAATGAACACTTTTGTTTGGGATATGAAGAATCCCTGCCCATTATCATTTAGGTTAGGTTAAGTAAATACTTAGGTTTTACGTAGATTTGATGTAGATATATTTATTTACATCTGACAAATCAGAGGCTTATTATTCAAATGACTAGAATCTTTTGTAACCAATTATGCTTTTTGAATATTGTTTTTCTGATGATGTCAGTCCATGTATAAAATATCATGTATTTCCTGAATATGCTCAGAATATGTTCAAGAAGAAGATGAAGAAGAAAAAGAAGAAAGTAGTCAATTTTTTAGATGAGTTATTTGTGTCAGAAGTCCTAACTTAGTCAGCAAACACCAGACCTCTTTTGATGCAAGCAAGGTTAGCGTTTATTAAGCTGCAATAGATAGATCACTGAAACAGGTTTCTTGTTCAGAATGACTTGGTTACAGAAAGCAAGCGGTTATACAAGGGAAGGGGTGAATGGGGACCCCCTTCTTCCATACAATGAATAAACATGCGACTGGGAAATCGAAGTTACTAAGCTAATGAATTTCCCACCGCCCCCATTAACCACAGCTGCTACATCTATGCCGGCGATAGAGAAGCTGCAACCCGGCTGTCCAAGGTCAGAACGTCCAGGCTGCAAGAGATAGGAAGAATAAAAGCCACATTCCATTCTCACACCCGAGGTGTAAATCAACAACTCCCCGGATTCCAACCTCCCGTCTGTCCCGCCACTAAGGCGCCAAAGCCCACCTCCTCCCGTCATCCATCATAGCCCACCTCCCACCCTTCCATCATGGCAGGGCTACCTGACAATTTGGTCCAATTGTTTTCCTGTTAATTGAAGCATATCTCCCAAATATGCTGAGAAGAAAGTAGTCAATTTTGGATGGACTATTTGGTCCAACTGTTTTCCTGTTAATTTAAATAAAACATAGATCTTCCTCCTCATTTGACTTCATTTTTGACATGGAATCTAATATGTACTACTGACATACAATGATTTATTAGATAAGTAAAGGTAAAGGTAAAGGTTCCCTTGCTTGAAAGCCAGTCGAATCCGACTCTAGGGTTGCGGTGCTCATCTCCGTTTCAAAGCCGAAGAGCCAGCGCTGTCCAAAGACGTTTCCGTGGTCATGTGGCCGGCATGACTAAACACCAAGGTGCACAGAACGCTGTTACCTTCCCACCGAAGTGGTACCTATTTATCTACTTGCAATTTCTTGCTTTCGAACTGCTAGGTTGGCAGGAGCTGGAACTAGAGACAGGAGCTCACCCCGTCATGCGGCACTCTCGGGTCTTGAACTGCTGAACTACTGACCTTCCACAGCCTGCAGTTCAGTGTCTTAACCACTTGAGCCACCGCAGCTCCTAGATAAGTACAATAACTTAAAAACAGAAGACGAGTTGAGGGCTCAGAACATTAAACTTACCTGGTGGGATATGATGCAATTGACATCAAGATTTAACAAGGACAAGAATAAAGGATTTTATGATAATAAGAATGATCTGGATAAAATATGGCTCTCTTCAAATGATAAACAAATAAAATATATACTTTCCTATTATCAGAGTACCTAGTAAACAAGACAGTAAAAGGGGATATGGTTGCTTGGATGCAAGACTTAGATCATACCACAGAGACTGAACAATGGAAGGCTGTTAGTATGATGAGAGCAATTCCATATAAAGAGAATATAAAGTTGTTTATAGGTGGCACTGGACACCGGATAAGATAGCAAAATGTTATGAAAAGACTAGTAGAAACTGTTGGAAATGCAAGAGCAATGTTGGTACATACATGCATATGTAGTGGAGGTGTGAGAGGGTGCAGAAATATTGGTGCATGGTATTTAAGACATTACAAGAAATTATGGGAAGCAAATTACCCTTTACGCCAGAAATAGCTTTACTGAATATGCTCCCAGATACATTTAGTAAGGAAGATAAGTATGTAATGGTGTACACTCTTACTGCAGCAAGAATTCTGTTAGCCAAAGGGTGGAAAGGGGAGAGAATACCCTCAGAGGAGGAATGGGTAGGGAAACTGCTGTTAATGGCTGAAATGGATAGGCTAAGTCTACTTTTGCAGGGGAAAGAACAGGATTTATTTGAAAAAAGATGGAAAAAGTTGTATATGTGGCTGGAAGAGACGATGAGAAAAAATGACTCGCATGAATGTAGATGACAAGTATAAGTGATCTGTATATAATGTTTTAAATCATAAATAAACTGTTAAAAAAAAGGAAAAGACTGAATGTCCATTCGGACCCTTTGGGGGGGAAATCTTTCCTGATTTTCACACTTTCATTTTAAAAGACCAACTTGACATATGGACATTTATCTCAAAGTAGCCTTTTGTCCACTTACTCTGTGTACATGATTATAATAAAATGGCAAAAATATCAGCTTTCTCAAATCTGTACCTGTTAGAATAAAAGAAACCAACCTGTTTAGCTTACTATGACAAACCATAGAAATTTCATTGTACTGCAAAACCCATAAAGCAAGCAATAAAAGAAAAATGCAATAATGGCTGGAACATCTTAGCTTTATTTGAAATGTTCACAACTTTAATATATAAAACATACATTATTACTGGCGTGTAGTCACATTCAGTAGATATACAGCTTCAAAAGTGAGGAAAATACATAGAAGTTGCAAATAGTAATGACAGTGGCTTGCTGATCCTACCAATCCCAACGTATTTTGGTGCATGTTTTGATTTATGGATTCACCTTAACCTTCTCTCCATTTACTGCATGGGCAGCCCAGACCTGAAGGCTACTGTGACGGTGGAGGCTAGCAGCTGATCTAAAAGTGGTGGTGCTGGTCCGCTCCCTATGGACCCAAGGCAAGGAGATACAGAGGATGCTGGTGTATGGCTAGACACAAAAATCACTACTCTTACAGTCACTGCAGTATATTTGAAAGGATGTACTGAACTACACAAGATAGAAAAGGAGAGAGAAGAACAAGAGGGTGACCTGGATTTTATTCAGGCACCCAGTCATGTACAGAAGTTACCTAGGGCTAGCATGGATGTCACAGTCTAGGAGGAGAAGCACTATGTTGGCTCAAGCTGGGTGTCCCAGGAAAAGAAGTGACCCAGAACTAAGGGGTACATTCACTCTTACATCCATCTTTGCTTGCTTCAGTTTTTTCTCCTATTAGATTGGCCTGCATCATCTTGGGCCAGGGTCCTCCTTTGCCTCTGAGGAGGATGCTTGAAGCATACTTGTGCAGTTACTTGTGACACTTATTGATAAGGAAATGAAGGCCCACTTGTTCTTTCTTTTATATCTGGGTTTCTCACAGACTTGCTGGGGCCAGGGTGTCATAAACTGCACTGAAGTTCTCAGACCATAACTCTCACAAGCAACTATGACCTTGGGCTACTGATAAAAGCCCCTCAGGCCCACATTTCACATGTTTTCTGTTCTCTGGAGCTGTCTCTTACTGGCAACAGAGAAACTGCTGGGCAAGGGAAAATGGCTGCAGTTTGGTTCAGGTCTGTAGACCAGGGTCCAAGAGTTGCCTTTAACAAAGGCACCGATGCAGCTTACAGGATGTTCCCCCCTTCCCCAGCAAGGGCTTGACTGGCAGCCAAAGTGCTGCCACATGCAACCACCCCTTCTCCAAGACACATGCTGTCTTCCCATGAAAAAGTAAAAAAGAAAGTTAAAAAAGACGGAATCAAACACACAGCCCATATCCAAGACCAGTCTTAATCTCTTGACAACATACAGAATTCTCTTCCCACATTACACTGAGACTAATAATAACTGAAGAAGAAAAAGAAGAGATTGGATTTATACCCTGCCCTTCACTCAGAGTGGCTTACAATCTCCTTTCCCTTCCCCTCCCCACAACAGACACCCTGTGAGGTACGTGAGGCTGAGAGACCTCTTTCGAGAACAGCTCTGACAGAACTATGGCTTGCCCAAGGTCATCCAGCAGCTGCAAGTGGAGAAGTGGGAAATCAAACCCAGCTCTCCCAGATTAGAGTCCACGCACTTAACCACTACACCAAAGGGAGGTGGGACACCACAGAGGTTGTGATCCTATAGTTTGTCTCTGGTGCACTTTTCACAGATTTATCACTATTTAGTAAGCAGACAATAACTTACAATTTGGAGGGTAACCATCAGAGAGTAGGGTTACCAGCCTGCCAACCAGTGGGAGACTGGGTGGGGCAGAGACATGGGGGTGGCAGCCATCGGCCATGGTGTGATGTCACTTCTGGGAAAACCTGGAAGTGACATCATGCCTCTGCTAGAGACTCTATGGTAAAACCAACGGTGATTAAAAAGATATTTCTCCTGCCGGCTGCTGGTGTGATGGCAATCGAAAACCACAGGGGGGGTCCTATCAAAAAGACATTCATCTGACCAAGAGGAAATCACTTCATACTCTTAATGCAAGGAGACTTTCCAAGAAAATTCACAGCCTGAATTGCTGCAGTTCAACAAGCAAGTTAAAAATTCCCTGCCCCACCAGTAGACTTCTAGAGGCAGAAATAGACACTGGTAGTTCTATTTTGCTATACAAAGGGATTCTGCCTCCTAGACTGCCCCATATTAAAAAATGCATTAACTATTCTCTCTTCTGACTCCAATGGCTCCCTTTCAGGGACCAAAATTTGTTTCCTCCTAAGAATCCACCAGGGGCCAGTTTTTAGGGATACAAGTGCATACTGCAGCTATAGAACAACTGTGGAAAGCTGTTCAACAACTGCAGAGTGTAACTTTATTCATCTGCACTGCTTCTACCTCTGCAGCACCTAAGCAAAAATAAAAAATAAAAAATCAGACTCTAAAGCAGCAAACCCCAACTCATATTTCTTCACAACACACATCAAATAAAACCATCCCTGCTGCAATGTTTTATGATCTACCATCACAAGCTGTAGCATTATCTGTAGCAGTTCAATCAATGTAAGGAGCCAATTTTTTCATATTCAAAATCTAAGTCTTAGTCAACTGCTGCTGCATGTTACATGCACCAAAATGGTTGCCCATACAAAAAAAATGAGGTTGTAGCCCACAACCATGACAAAATTAGATTATTTCGGCAATCTTGCTCCCTGAAGCTTCAACAAGCATATCATAATTTTTTAGCAGAAGGAAGATTTGTGGGAACATATCAAGCAGCATTATACTGAATCCAATTGTTGGTCTATTGTGGTCAGTACTATGTTCTGATTGGCAGTGGTTCTCCAGGGTCTTACAAAGAGGTTTACCTCATACTTGATCCTTTAATGGGAGATTGGGAAGAATGAAGTTGGGACCTTCAGCAACACTGAGGGCACAACCAATGCGTGCATGTCTGTGTACCAACAATTAGAATGTTTAGCTTAATAATTTTTAGCTGTTAGGTCAGCTCTGTACTACAATCCTGTTGTGTACCATGAGATGTTACAGAAAACTGGTGAACTAGCAACTAAGAAAGTTGCTCAGCACCTGAGAACTATTATTTGTCTGACTACTGAAGTCAATAGAAGTGTAGATAAACTGAGATTATAATTTTTTTGTTACTAGGTACACACAAAAAGATAACCCAGTTGAAATTCACTGTACGTTTACTGGAATCTTGTAATACCACTGGACGTGTGTTGTGTATCATGTCAATAAGCTACAATTAGAAGACATTTGTGGTCTATTGTTAGAATATAAATTATCACTCAAACTCTTTTTTAGACTACAAGTAGAAAAATTATCTCAAAGACCTCTTCTCTATTTAGAGGGGCTACTTCTAAAGAAATGTTTGTGGCAAATGATGCCCTGGTCGAGTCGATTTTTGATGAGGAGGCTGTGGCAAAATTTTTCAGTGTCTGTGATAACTGGCTAGTCATGCAGGAAATACCAGAAACAGAATAACTTGTACCATAGTCTGTGGTGTGCAATAATCTGCTGAGCCTTGCTTACCACACAAAGTGCTCACGTTGACTTTGGCATTGCCTTCCTACATTCTGACAACCAAGGGATCATAATGCATCAGCTAACAGGAAATGGTGTGGTCAGCTTTGAGACAACATTGAGCACCTATTTGGAGGTAGCATAAAGGGTCAGAATCCATATATATTATCTTCTTCCCACCCTTCCAAAAAGTTATTAGAGTTCTCAAAAGCATACCTGAGATTTGTGGATCAGGGCAAACAATAATTTATTACAGTCATAGACCAGCAGAATAAAACATATATTAGCAGAGTGGTTATAAGAATGGTAGATTGGATTCACTTACTGTGAAGCTTCCTGTCTTGGTGGTCCGGGAGTGGGACAGTCCTCATGCTGGGGAATGGCTCTTCCTCCTGCAGTGGGATCGGTCTTCAAGATTGATCCAGTAGGGGGGAGGGGCCTATCCACCTGGACTGGCCCCAGTCGTCACCAAGCCGTAACATCCACTGGTCGGTCCCACTGTAAAAACACTTTTTGCAACCCAAAACTCATGAACATCGGCATAAACAAACACTCTTTTATTAGTTGCTGAAGCTTTCAACAACATATTAAACACTTTTTTGTTTGTTTTTAAACAGAGAACTATGTACAGTCCTGCTAGCTAAAGGAGGACCTTTCACCTTGCCCATATGGAGATCACTCTGGGTCCACATCCTACTCACAGGCCCCTGTTCACTGGGTGGGTAGGCCTGTCCCACTCCAGACTACCAAGAAAGGAAGCTTCATGGTAAGTGAGTTCAATCTTCCATTCTCCGGTGGTCCAGGAGTGGGCCAGTCCTAATGCTGGGGACATAAAAAAGCAGTGTGCCCCAGGGTGAGTCCATTAGTTTCATTTACACAGCATGCTGCAGAACCGTACGCCCAAAGGCCACCTCAGCTGAGGCCAGTTTGTTTATTCTGTAATGCCTTGTGAAGGAATGCACAGACTTCCAAGTAGCTGCCTTGTAAACCATCTCCAAGGATGGAAAAGCCCTATATGCTGCCAAAGTGGCTGCCCCCCTTACTGAGTGCACAGTGATCCCCTGTGGGGGCTCTAACCCATTTGCCTTGTAGGCAATAGCTATACACCCCCTGATCCACCTGCTCAGCATGGAGGCTGACACTTGTCTCCCCAGGGACAACTTCCTGAAGGATACAAACAAGGCTTTGGACTTGCAAACCTGCTTGGTTCTATCTAGGTAATAACTCAGTGCTCTATGCACATCCAAGCAGTGGCATTCTCTTTCTTTGTCACGTGTTGGGTTCAGGCAAAAAGATGGTAATACAATTTGTTCTGCCCTATGAAACACCGAATTCACTTTTGGAATGAATACCGGGTTTGGCTGTAGGACCACTCTATTGTTGTGGTACAGACAGGGCCTTCAGTTCTGAGACTCTCCATGCTGATGTTACCCCCACCAGGAATAAGGTCTTAAATGAAAGGTCTTTTAATGGGCAAATGGCCATGGGTTCAAAGGGGTTTGCAGAGTGCCCTGAACACTAAACTGAGATTCCAAGTAGGAAACCTACATACTGGGGCGGTCTCAGCAGCATGGTCTCTTTCAGGAAATGTTTAATGCGAGGGCTTCCCTTTCTTAGATCTCATGACAGCCGACAAGGTGGCCACCTGCCTTTTTAAGGTGTTAGCACTCAGTCCTTTATCTAGCCCTTCTTGTAGGGATTTTAGGATGTCCCCAACCAAGGCTTTGAGGGGATCCAATCTTCTCTGTATGCACCAGTCCTGGAAGTCTTGCCAGGTGGAATTGTAAATTCTATTAGTAGATCCTTTCACCAGAATGGTGTCTACAAACCTGCCATCATACCCCAGGCTCTCTAATTACTGTGAGGTTGAGTAGAGCTCATCCCAGGCTGTGAGACTGAGTAGAGCTCACCCCAGGCTGTGAGGTTGAGTACAGCTGGACACAGATGTTAAGTCATGCCCTGAGTCAGGAGATCGTCCTTGAGAGAGAGTCTCAAATGCTTTTCTACCAACAGGGTGTACAAGTCCTGAAACCATGCTCTCCTTGGCCAGAAGGGCACAATTAGCACCAGCTCTGCTTTTTCTTTCACCAGCTTTTGAATCACTCTGGGGATTAGTTGAATCAGAGGAAAGGCATACAGAAGTCCTTTTGGCCACTCTCAGTTGACTGTGTCAACTCCCATGGCTTTGGGCTCCCTTGATCTGGACATAAATGTCACAACTTGCCTATTTTGAGCTGTGGCAAACAGGTCCAGTTTTATCTCCGCAAACTTGTGTTGAACTTTTTGGAATATCAGTGGGCATAGCCTCCACTCTGCCTAGTCCAAGCATCCCCTGCTTAGCCATTATGCCAACACATTGTCCTTGCCTAGGATGTATACGGCCTTTAGAGACAGAAGATGTGTTTCTGCCTCGCTGTACAGTGCCTGAAACCTTGTATCTCCTTGTTTGTTGATGTATGCTTTCACTGTCATATTGTCTGTTTGAATCAGAATGTGTTGGTTTGCCAGGAGATCCTTGAACCCCTTCAGGCCCAGCGTAATGGCCCTGAGTTCCAGAAAATTTATGCTACTCGCCATTTCCTCTGGGGACCATAGACCTTGCGTCATTCAGCCTTGACTTTGTGCTTCCCAACCCAAGAGACTTGCATCTGCAGTCACCAAGACCCTTTTTGGGTCTCTGATTTGGAAGCCCCATTGGAATCTCTCTGGATTCAACCACCATTGCAGTTCCTTCTTTAACTGTACTGGAGGTGAATCAACAAATGTTGTTTGTGGGCTATGACTTCCTGAAATGGCAAAAGCAATCTCAGTAGTGGCCTGGAATGAAATCTGGACCACTGAACCACCTCCTAGCAGGAGACCATCACGCCCAGAAGTTTGGCCAACATTATCACTTCCATCCTGGATTTCACCAGTACTTCCAAGAGCAGAGACCTGAGCTTTTGTTGTCTCTCTCTGGGTAGAAACACCTTGTCCCTCAGAGTATCTATTTGTACCCCCAGATGTGTGAAGACCTGAGTTGGTTGAAAGTTGCTTTTCTCCAAGTTCATTACAAACTCCTGCTCTCTGAGAGTCTGCACTACCAGCTTGGATGCTTCCACACACTGTTGAAAGGATGCTGCTTTCACCAGAATGCCATCTAGATAGGAAAAGAGTGATATTCCCTGTAGGCATAGATGAGTGATCAGCACCACCAGTACCTTTGTAAATACTCTTGGGGAGGATTTCAGGCCAAATGGTAGGGCCCTGTACTGGTAATCATTGTTGTTGTATGCAAAGCATAGGAGCTTTCTGGGTGTCTCCCTTATGGGGATATGTAAATAGGCCTCTGACAGGCTGTCATAAAGTCCTTTTCCCGGGTGGCTGATAGTATTGATTTAAGAGATTCCATCGGGTACTTCTTTGTCTTCACATACTTGTTGAGCCATTTCAGGTCCAGGATTGTCCTGACATCCCCATTCTTTTTTAGTACAATGAAGAAAACTGAATACACTCCCTCATTCTTTTGGGTGTGTGGAACCTCTTCTATGACCCCTATCTCCAAGAAGTGTTGTATGGCCCCTTGTAACAGTCTGTGTTTCTGCACTGATGGGTTCTGTGAGATCCTGAGTAATCGCGTTCAAGGAATTTTGTTGGACTCTATGGTGTAACCTTCTGACACTGTGTCTATCACCCAGTTGTTGCCTCCTGTCTCCGTCCAACATTGTGCAAAACATTGAAGATGTCCTCCTATCCTCACAGAACCCATTTCGCTGATGTAGTCACACAGGAGCCTTTACCAAAGTTCTTTTCTTGATCACCTTTGCTGGGAAAGGAGGGATTGCTGTCTCACTCTTTGTGTTGCCACTACCCTTTGAAGGGTCTGGAAGAAGCCAGTCTGGATAACTTCTTGGAGTTATGAAAGGACTGAAATCTTTTCCTGGGTTTAAACTCCTTTTTTGAGGGTAGAACCTTCTTTTTATCTTTATCCTCCACCAGATACTTGTCAACAGGGCTTTTTTTGTAGAAAAAGCCCAGCAAGAACTCATTAGTATAATAGGCCACATCCAACAGCAGAAAATCATTAGTATATTAGGCCACACACTGTCAGCACAGCTCATTAGCATACTAGGCCACACCCCCATGTTACCAGAAGTGTGGTCATCCAGCCACACCTACCTTTTGCTTCCTATTCTGTTTACCTTGTTTATTGCCAAAACCCAGGGCTTTTTTTGGAGCAGGAACTCCTTTGCATGTTAGGCCACACACCCCTAATGTAGCCAGTCCTAATGAGTTTCTGCTGTTGGGTGTGGCCGATTATGCTAATGAGTTCCTGCTGGGCGTGGCCAACTAGGGAGCCAGCCGGTAGTCCGTTCCTGTGAGTTCCTGCCCAAAAATAGCCGTGCTTGTCAATGCCATTGCCAAACAACTTCATGCCCTGGAATGGAACTGCAGCGACCTTCGCTTGTGCAGATGAGTCAGCATCCCAATTCCTCAGCCAGTTATTCCTCCTGGCTGCCATGCTGCAAGCCATCGCTCTTGCTGATTGCTAGAAGGTATCAAGAATAGCATCTGCAGCAAATGCTGTTGCCAGGGTGATCTTCTTCAGCTCATCCTTAGTATCTTTTGGAGTAGTACTCTTCACAGAGGCTAGGTTAAGATGCCCATCCATATGCCACTCTTGCAAACAGAGATGCAGCTGTTGAGGCTCTCAGGGAGCAAGATGATGCCTTAAAGTCTCTGTGAAGTATTTGCTCTATTCTTCTATCACAATTGTCCTTCAGTACACCATCTGCATCCACAGGAAGAACTGAATTAGAAGACAAGTTAGTAACAGGGTTGTCAACCATGGGAAGCTTAAGTCGCTTGGTAGCTTCTGGGATCATAGCATAGAACTTTGAGAAAACCTGGTGGTTTGCCTTTGGGTTTGGTAGAGTTCTCCCATTCTGCTTTGATAATAGTATAGAAAGCTGCTGGGAGGGGGAGGGGGTGTAGAAAGTTTTGGTATGAGTTGTCCTGAACCAGGCTAAGATTCAGTGTCAACTTCGTCTTTCCCTTTTGGTTTGGAATAGATTTCTAATGTTCTCAGGACCTTAGGGAGTAGGCATGAGTACAATTCCTGGGAGAAGAGCCTGTTTTTTACTGTAGGCAACTCTTCTTCCTCTTCCTCAGATAATTCTCCCTCCTCCTACTGTTCATCCAGTAGAGGGCTATACTCCATGGTTACTGAGAATTGCCATCTCCTTATTCTGGATCTATCAGATGAGCCTAAATTGCTGCTGTGTCTGTCTCTTTTCCTTTTCTGGGACTTTCTGTGTTGCCGTCCCCTAGCTGGGGGTACAGGGGATGATGCAGTCTCTTGTCTTACTCCCTGCATCATGTCTCTTAATTTTTTTCACACTTCCAATCTCAACCATTGCATTAGGCTGGATTTTACATCTTTCCCAGTGAGATCTACATTCTGTTCTAAAGGATCTTGTGAAGACAGAGATACAGAACACACAGGCAGCTCAAATTCAGAAGATGGGCTCCCTTTCAACTGGGAAGAAGCTAGACCTGTCTTGTCAGCCATTTTGTGGTAACTGGTACCTATTAAGTGAAAGTAAAATACTTTCCTCAGGCTAGATGCAACAAAATGACCTCCACCATTCTACTTCTCCCACCATTCCACGGTCCCCTGTGGCTGTATCTGCTACTGGGACCTAAATGCCATAAGATGATCTCCCAGGTTCTCTGGGGAGCCTTACTGTGGGTAGAAGCAAAAAAGGGGGAAGGGGTGGGAAACTTCAACCACCTTCCTATCTGGCTCTTGTTTTTTTGGGTTTTTTTTTTTTTTTGGGGGGGGAGCTCCAATCTTCCCAAATAACTGCCCAAATTGCCCTCAAACCACCAGGTGCCTACCGTGGTTCTACAGAATGAGGCTCCCAGCTATTCAGTCCGTCAATGGCTCTGTTGGGGTTCTGTGGCTGGGAAGTGCAGTGGGTTGCACTACACTGTCCAAGCCACCTTTGCAGGCTCAACTGCTCTTCCAAGGCCCCAGAAGGCCTGCAGGAACCTGTAGGAGCCTTGGCTGCTGGGGTTTGCCCAGCACTGCTGACTCACCCTATCACCAGAGCACCACTGTGGCACAAAGAAACCACTCGATTCTGGTTGCTGCTGCCACTTGTGGCCCAGGCTCCTTCTGCCGCTGGCTCGTCTGGGTTGGTTGCTGCCACCTGGTTCAGTACACTCCATGGAGCACTGTTAAGACATCCTGCTCTGTAGCAGGGCCAGAAAGACTGAGGCTAGTCCAGGGGGATAGGCCCCTACCCCCTACTGGATCAGTCTTGAAGACTGACCCTGCTACAGGAGGAGGAGCTAATCCACAGTGTAAGGACTGGCCCACTCCTGGACCACCAGAGAATATATATACACTCTTCCATTAAAATAGTTGTTGTTGTTGTTGTTTTTTGTATGTGTGTGCTTAAGAGAGAGAGAGAGAGAGAGAGAGACTAAATTTTAAAAAAAAAATCATCCCAGTTTCCGGATTCAAGGCCTGCAAGACAAAAGGAGGCATACCATTTCTCCAATCTTCCTGGGATTTTTTTTGAAGGATAGGTGCAATAAATATATATTTAAGATCATTACAGAAGGTGAAATGTCGTAGCACATGCCCAGTCATTTCAATTTC
This sequence comes from Gekko gecko, assembly GCA_029375565.1. Classification (NCBI taxonomy): domain Eukaryota; kingdom Metazoa; phylum Chordata; class Lepidosauria; order Squamata; family Gekkonidae; genus Gekko; species Gekko gecko. The sequence goes on from JAPDNY010000001.1 coordinate 210,001,016, forward strand.
CCTAGTAGTGAAAGGACATAAATGCTCATGAAATGGTACATTATGGTGTCTCCTTTCTACTAAACTGGATGAAAGAACAGTGAGATGGGCCAGACTGAAAGCTATCCTGTGTTTTGGGAATCAGGAAATTAGCTAAATAGTTTGACAACACTAATTTCTTGTTGGTATCTTGCAGGATTTTGCATTAAATGGTGTTGAAGTTTGGTGTCCCGAATCCTTTGCTTGATTTCAGATTTAGCTTTGGAGTAACCCATGGCTATTGGGCTGCTAGGCGAATATCCAATGAATCATAATTTCTCTTAAAGGGACCATTTCTGTTTTGACTGAAAGGTGTCTATTAATGTTAAAGATGCAACACCTACAGGAGAAAAAACAAACTTCAGCCAATAGCTGCTTGTGTGTGTCCATGCACAACCTTCTGGAGAAATTAAACCCAACTCTAGACACAGAACTGCATTAGGAGTTCTGCAAGTATGGATCTCAGAAATATGCTCTGAATAATTTCAAGGGGTCTACAGTTAGCCTGCATACATAGCTGGAAGTGAAACAGCATCCATCTATGCTTAGATCTTCTTCTGGTAAACAGTGATTTTGGACTTGCTATAGCTAATGGTTAAGAGATCATTATCACAATATGATGCAAGAGTCTTCAACACATGTCTTAAACTTGTATTGGTACGAGAAAGCAGTACTGCATCATCTGAAGTTGTTGAAAGCAGCCTAAAAGCCAGTTTGGGGGGATGAAAGCTAGAGACAAGTAAACTGTTAGGAGGCAGGCACTAGCAAACCACCTCTGTTCATCTCTTGACTTGAAAACCCTACAAGGTCACCATAAGTCAGCTGTGACTTGATGGCACTTTCTACCACCACTGTGAAATAATGAATTTAACTGAAGAAAGATGTTGGTCTGAACCCCCAAATGTGTGACTATTAAATGTCTGAGTCAGGGGAAATGCAATACTGATTAGATATACAAAATACAATGTGTTCATGTTAAAAGCAGCATCTCTTGCTAAACTTCTATCATTATCTTTGAGCTTCCCCCTGGCAGCTGGCTATATCTCCTTATTGGAATGGAACAACAGTATCACATTTATTAAACTAAAATTGATTGCATAGTTTATGAGAGACGGAACCTAGTCTCTATGACTAAGCTTTAAAGAACTGCATAGTTTTATAATCGCTGCTATAACTTGGGCTTTTAAGAAATGGCCTGTCAAAAAAAATAATGATAACATGAGCAACTTTATTAAATTAGCCACATTTCTAGATCCTAATGAAGGGCTCAAGTTTATTATTGAATGACAGTATGTAGCACATTGAAATTGCACTGCACGTTTTTATGTTCCAGCTCATACACATAATAAAGATAAATTTGTCACTTTAGAATTAATAATTCTTTGTCAATTTATAATAGGGCTTTGCAATGTCAATTGTGAAGCTTTATCACATTAAGGCAACATTCATCACCAATGATAACATTTCCCATTTTGCCAGTTTTGTCATCAATTCTACTTCTCCATGGCTCCATATGATAAAGGTATCATCTATGTACCAGAACCAGACTGTTGGTTTGTGGAGTGCAGATTTTAAAGCTGTTTTTTTCAAAATGTTCTATGTAGATGTTTGCTATAACTGGGCTGAGAGGGCTTCCCATGGCAACAATTGTTTGACAACCAGTTACTTCCAATGGGATAACAAATACTATGAACAGATGGATGGGGTTGCCATGGGAAGCACTCTCAGCCCTACCCCACCTTCCAGGGTAGAAATAAATTACTTGCCTATCAGTTTTCTGCTCACCTTGACATAGAGAGTACTCCATCTTTCTGTGTTATACCTCTGAGGATGCCAGTCACAGCTACTGGCAAAACGTCAGGTCCTACAATGCCAAGACCACGGCCACACAACCCGGAAAATCTACAGCAACTAATGAACTCTGGCCATGAAAGCCTTCGACAACATATTGATACAGGGTCTGTTTTCTCATGTTTGAATTCTGGGAACTGACTTTAGGAGCAACTTTAACTTTAAATGTATTCTCAAAGCCACCTCACCCCCAGCTTGGAGAAGGCATTTGTCTCTTTGAAGCCCTTCTCCAAGACAAGTCAGCTGGTGTGAGGGCATGGGTGTGTGTGTGCTGGAGAACACATTTAAAGTTAAAGTTGCTTTATCTCTGTCTCCCTCCCTCCATTTGCTTTCTTTCCACCTTAGATAAATATCATTAGCAAACAATTAAATATCACTAGACAAATAAATATCATTATTAATATCTGTTTTTGTCCCTTTAGTTTTTATTTTTGGCAGTCTCATTTAATGTTAATAAAAAGCAAATTTGCATATTTTTTCAATAAAAACTTGTGTGCAATATTTGTTCATGTCTTGCAGCTCTCAGATGTCTGACATTTATTTCATGTGGCTCTTATGTTAAGCAAGTTTGGCCACCCCTGGCCTAGATGATCTTAGAGTTCAAGAGTCTCTCTCTGGGTGTGTATGTGGGTGGTGGTGGTGGCCCAGAAGCAAAAATACTATGTACTGTAATATATGACCTACATTAGCATTTTAGTTTCAGAGGGTAGCCGCGTTGATCTGCAGCAGAATAGCTAGATTCAAGTCCAGCAGCACCTTAGAGACCAACAAGATTTTTGAGGTATAAGCTTTTTAGAGACAAAGTTTCTTTCATCAGTGGTACTCCCTTTGTCAGTGATATGAGTGGTATTCATATCTGATGAACGATACTCATATCTGATGAAGGGACCAAAAATCTTGTTTGTCTCTAAGGGGCTCTCAGACTTAAACAGAAGGTTTTTTTCACTTACCGTGAATCTTCCTTTCTTGGTGGTTCTGAAGTGGGACATTCCTCATGTCTGGGATAAGCTCCTCCTCTTTCCTCCAAGCTTTGATCCAGGTGGGGAGGGGCTTATCCCTTTGGAGGCTATCCAGTCATCTTCAAGCCCGGTAGAAACCCTGCTGGAAAGGAACTAGAAGGAAGACAACATCTCCCCCCAAATTAGAGAGACTAACAGCCAATAAACAAGAGGGCATAGAGTTTGAAACAACTTCTTAACAAGAACCATACTTTCCCCTGTAACTCATTCACCCCTCACAACTCTGTAAAGAGGGGAGGCACACCCAAAAAATGGGTGGGCAGGAATGTCCCACTTCAGAACCACTGAGAAAGGAAGGTTCATGGTAAGTGAAAGAAACCTTCTGTTCTCCAGTGGTTCTATACATGGGACATTCCTCACGTCTGGGACGTACAAGAGCTAACGCTACAGGGTGGGAACCACATCCCTATTTACAGAGTGTGTTGAAGCACCCTACGACCAAAGGCCGCCTCTAATTTGTCCACTCTGTAGTGCTTAGTAAAGGAATGAACTGATTTCCATGTGGCCACCCGACATATGGTTTCCAGAGAGGGGAATGACCTATATGCCACTAATGTAGCTGCCCCCTAAGAGAATGTGCTACAATCCCTTCTGGGGGTTCTAGCCCCTTTGCCTTATATGCCAGGATAATGCAACCTTTAATCCACCTACTAAGCGTGGAAGTGGAAACCTGCATCCCCAAAGAAAATTTTCTAAATGACACAAAAAGTGTCTCAGATTTTCTCCACCCCTTCGTTCTTTCAATGTAGAAGCTGAGGGCCCTTCTAACATCTAAACAACGCCATTCACATTCTTTCTTATGTTTTGGATTGGTACAGAAGGATGGCAGAACAACCTCCTCTGCCCTATGGAAGACTGAATTTACCTTTGGGACAAAGGCTGGATCCATGTGAAGGACTACCTTGTCCTGGTGGAAGATACGGAGCTCCCTATTGACAGATAAGGCTCTCAGTTCTGAAATCCTCCTAGTGAAGGTAATACCCACTAAAGAGAGAGTCTTAAGGGTTAACTCCTTGAGAGGACAGGAGGCCATGGGCTCAAATGGGTGTTTACAAAGAGCCCTCAGAACTGTGTTAAGGTTCCAGGTGGGGAACCTGTGTATTTGTGGAGGATTAAGGTACGAAGTCCCTTTTAAAAGCCTCTTAATGTAAGGATGTCTAAGAAGGGACTGCCCATGTCTAGCTCCTTGAATGGCTGAAATGGCAGACACTTGCATTCTAAGAGTACTTGTGCTGAGGCCCTTATCGAGACCAGCCTGCAGGAAAGCAAAAACTACCTTCACTGAAGCCTTAATGGGATCAGTCCCCCGAACTACATTCCATGTGTGAAAAACTTGCCAGGTGTGATCATACGATTTGTTAGTGGAGGGCTTTCTAGCCGCTAGCATGGTATCAACCACCTTATCTTGATAACCTGCCCCCACTAGCATTTCCTGCTCAATCTCCATGCTGCTAGCCAGAGCAACTCTGGACATGGATGCTTTGTTGGGCCCTGTGTCAGTAGGTCCCCCGTGGACACAAATGCCAAGGCTTTGTTATTGATAGGGTCAGCAAGTCCTGAAACCATGCTTGACGTGGCCAGAAGGGTATAATTAGCACTACTTTCGCTTTTTATTGGTGAATCTTTTGCAGGACCTCATGGATGATTGGCAGTGGTGGGAAAGCGTAAAAAAGGCCTGGTGGCCATATGTAGTTCATTGCATCTGTCCCCTTTGCTAGTGCATTTTGTTGCCGAGACAAAAACTCTGAAACTTGACGGTTCAGCTCCGTGGCAAATAGATCCAGATTCATCTTTCTGAACTTGCTGCAAATGTGCTCAAACACTTCTGTGTTCAGCATCCACTCTGACTGATCTAATCATTTTTGACTTAACCAGTCCGCCAGTTCATTGTCCTTTCCTGCCACATGAGTGGCTTTTAATGACAACAGGTGACGTTCTGCCCAAGAGATCAGCATGGATGCTTCCACATGAAGAGATTGAACCTTGGTTCCCCCCTGTTCGTTCACATAGGCTTTCGCCATAGTGTTGTCCGTCTGGACAAGGACATGATGTCCTGACAGAAGATCTACAAGATTCAGAAGGCCCAGGCAAATCACCCTCAATTCCAACAGATTGATGCTTTTCGCTGCCTCTGCGACCAACCATTCTCCCTGGACCATCCTGTCTCCTGAATGTGTCCCCCAACCCGACAGACTCACGTCTGTCATCATTACTGACCTAGGGGGATCTCGGAGAGGGGTCCCTAATTTGAATTGCGTTGGGGCTAGCCACTATGTCAGTTGGTTCTGTACTGATGTGGGAAGTTGGATCATTTTGAATCTTTTGTGCATTATAGCTCCTTGGTGGGGAAGTAAGAATCTTTGCAGCAGTCTGGCATGGAATCGAGCCCACTGAACTATCTCCTGACAGGAGACAAGCATCCCTAAAAGTTTGACCAGGGTCATTAGCTCCGTCTTGGGGCTTCTCAGTACCTGATCCATCAGCAGCCTGATTTTGAGTTCCCATTCCTGAGACAGGAAAACTCAGTCCTGTGTCGTGTCTGTTTCCACCTCCAGGTGGAGCAATTTCTGTGTAGGTTGTAGGTGACTTTTTTCCAGATTCACCATGAACCTGTGATCGTTCAAGGTCTGGATTGTCAGGTTCAGGACCTGTGTGCAGTCCGTTGCAGAAGGGGCTTTGATTAAGATGTCGTCTAGTTAGGGGAAAAGAGCCACGCCTTTCAGCCTTAGATGTGCTACCAGAGTCACTAGAACCTTCGTAAATACCCTGGGTGAAGATTTGAGGCCAAATGGGAGAGTTTTGTACTGGAAGTGAAGGTTTGCATAATTGAATTGGAGAAACCTCCGATGCATACTGTGTATGGGTATATGGATATATGCTTCTGACAAGTCCAACGACGTCAGAAAATCCCCTTCCTGAATAGATATGAGGATGGACTTCAATGTCTCCATCCTGAGATTTCTGTTCCAGATGTGTCTGTTTAGCCATTTTAGATCTAAATTTCAGTTGTAATGGGCTCCCTGGATTCCAGTCCTGGGGCATCCATGTGTTCTTGGCAGACCTGAGAGGTGGATGGCCTTGTCTATATATTGTCCCCAGAGGAACAGCCTTTGTCTTGAGATGCCTTCTCAGCCATATTCAGAACCTGTGGGGGGGGGGACCTGGAGATTACCCCACCAGCCACGTAGAATGTGGTGGGTTCTCCACACACCCCTGAGCTCTTTAACTATCTATAGGGAAGGCCATTATATCTGAATGACAAACAAGGCCTATAGGCCCAACAGACCCGGGGAGATTCAAAATGGCCACTGCTGCATTTTTTCTCACCTAACTCTCCCACCTGAAAGGACATCGCTAGGCTGGGAAAGATTCCCTCCACACACACTTGTGAGGGAGCTGGGAAGGACGGGAACAGAAGGATTGGAGGAAAATACTCCCCCCTTTTTTCCCCTGGTCTGAAGGAGATTTCCACAGACCCTAGACATACACTCAGCCTCCCCCAGGTACTTCTGAGGAGGGTAGAGACTGTCCACCGGCATCTGACTTACCACGTTTCAGATGGGATGTTAGGAGCCAGTGCTCTTCCGCTCCATGTCCCACTCTGCTAAACACCTGCCACAAGCCGGTTAGGGGTAGGCCGAACTAATGGCACCACCCTGCCAACGCATCTCATCTTCTCCACACTCCCTGGCTCCAGGAGCAGGCCCTCTGCCCCAGGGACAGGTCCAGCCAGTGGAAAAATGCTCCAAGGGCTGTTGAAGCATTGGCACCTCCGAGAAAAACCTGGCACCGACTGAAGATAGCCCCGCACTGAGTCACTAAACCTTGCTGCGGCTTTCCTTCTTCCAACTTCCTTTTTCGTCTCAATCTGTGCTATGCAGCTCCACTGGAGCATGTCCTGCTGAAGCAGGGTCAGCAAGAGAACCAGATAGCCTCCAAGGGAATAAGCCCCTCCCCGCCTGGATCAAAGCTTGGAGCTGACCCTGAGGAAAGAAAAGGAGCTTATCCCAGATGTGAGGAATGTCCCACGTATAGAACCACTGGAGAACATAACATTTAAGTGTAGGTCATCTCAATTTTGACTCCTCTTATAATATACAAATATATAATTCATGGTACCTAAGAAGAAATTTAGTATAATAGATGTTATTTAGAAGGAAGTTCAAAATGTGTGTCCCGTTTTTAAAAATGTTTACCTTCCCAAAAGACTTGCACTAATTATTTTATAACAGCGTTAAGAAAGTCTCAGCTCAACAATGAAGCATAAATAAGACCTACTAGATGATAACCAACAGAGAAAGAAAGCATTCATTGTGCAAAATTAAATCTACTGGGTGTACTTTAATGCATTCTGTACATGTGGCTGCCCTCCCCATTCCTGTTTTGTTTTGCATTGTTTTACTCCAATAAAGTGATTAGAGTAATAGAATGTTAGAGTTGGAAGGGACCTTGCAGGTCATCTAGTTCAACCCCCTGCACTCTGCAGGAGCATAGCCAAAAGATAGCCCTACATACCTACAATGTACCCAAATGATGGTCGTCCAGCCTCTGCTTGAAAATGTCCATGGAAGGAGCATCCACCACCTCCCAAGGCAGACTGTTCCACTGCTCAACCACTCTTACAGTTAGGAAGTTTCTCCTGATATCTAGCCAGTATTGACTCCCTCATAATTTCCACCCATTAGATCTAGTCTTACAATCTGGAGCAAGAGAGAATAGATCTGCTCCATCTTTTACATGACAGCCCTTCAAATACTTGAAGACTGCAATCATGTCCCCTCTAAACCTTCTCTTTCCCAGGCTAAATATACCCAACTCTTTCAGCCTTTCCTCATAGGACTTGGATTCAAACCCTCTCACTATCCTGGTTGCCCCCTTCTGGACACGCTCAAGCTTGTCAACATCCTTCCTAAAGTGTGGTGCCCTAAACTGGACACAGTACTCCAGGTGAGGCCTGACCATAGCAGAATACAGTGGAACTACCACCTCCCGTGATCTGGACACAATGCTTCTGTTAATGCATCCTAAGCTAATTGCATTAGCTTTCTTCACAGCCGCATCACACTGCAGGCTCATGTTGAGCTTGTGATCAACCAGAACACCTAGATCCCCTTCACATGTGCTGCTGTCAAGCCACGTCCCTCCCATTCTATAGCTGTGCCTATGATTTTTTGTGCTTAGGTGTAGGACTTTGCACTTATCTCTATTAAATTTCATTTTATTTGCCTCAGCTCACTGTCCCAACCTAGATCATTTTGAATCCTGACTCTGTCTTCTTCAGAATTAGCAATCCCACCCAGCTTTGTGTCATCTGCAAATCTGATAAGCATCCCCTCTATGTCTTCCTCCATTTATAAAAATATTGAACAACACCGGGCCCAGGACCGAGCCCTGTGGCACTCCACTCGAGACTTCCCTCCACATAGACAAAGAGCCATTTACGAGCACTCGTTGGGTATGGTTTTTCAACCAACCATGAATCCATCCAACGGTTGTTCCATCCAGCCCACACTTAACCAGCTTATCCTCAAGGATAAAAATAGATCTCAGCCCAGCCAATGTTTTCAGTCTTTGCCATATTTCATCATCTATTTTTTGTTAATAATAAACATGCACTTTGAGACTGCAATCCACAATCCATTTAAAGCTGGCCAACCTTTACTTCACTGAGGAGGAATTGTAATGTTCAGAGATGCCCAAGGCAAAGTACTATACATGAACACGGTGCTTCAGAAGGCTTGGGGGAGATCACTCATTTGAAAATCTCCACCACATTGCTCTTCCTGACAGTACAAAGCTAGACTTACAGGCAGGCCAGAATTTCTCTCCCTGATGTACTTTACCAACTTTGGATGAGCAGCTGAGAATATTTGCATAAGCAGCAGGAGAATGTTTGATATGGGAACACTTTCTAACAAGCCACCTCACATGGCTTTAGAATAGGACTGCACCACAGGCTAGTTTTAAAGATACCTAAGATCAGTCCAATTGATTTAAGTGAGACTGAGCCACATAAATACCACTTTTGTATTGCACTAAAATATATTTTAGTAGCAATCACATTTCATTACATGCAGTATGTAATAATACTTCTCAGTCAATTTATGTATAAAGGTGGGTCACCACTTCAGAGGACAAGAAAATCCAGAGTTTCTCAATGACAAGATATAAACAGTAAAAAAAAGAAGTCAGCAGTGACTTGTGAAAGCTCATACTCTGCTACAAATTTTGTTACGTCTTTGAGGTGCTACTGGACTCTTGCTCTTTTCTACTACTACAAACAGACTAATATGACTAATCAAGGTATAAACAAGCACGGGTTTCCGGTTTAAGCGTTTTGCTGCTCGGTCACATTCCTGTCTTGCTCTGATGGGGTTGCGCCAAGACTCGGCTGACGGGAAGGGTCCAAGAGTGTCCCAGACCCTCCCGGGGTCTCTGTAGGAGGCCCTCAGCCTGGAGAGCTGAGGAGAGCCTCTTCCAAAGTGACGGCTAAGGAATTGAGGCTCACCTTTATCTCTGAAAGGTCCCGTTGCCGCAGAGCCAGCATGGCACCAAGAGACGACTGCTGGACCAGTGGACACGATCAAAAGTTTTGAAAGGCTTCTAAAAGACTTCCAAGGCTTCAAAGCGTGAGTTAAGCAATGCTCAGGTGATTTAAGCAAACAAAAGAGCCTTGGCAGCAATTAGAAACGCCTAAGGGCAAAGTGGCAGGGAGGAGGGAGAAGCTCAAGAATTCACCCCCCATCTAAAGCAAGGCGGTTTTAAAACAGAATTAAAAAACTTTGAATTAAGCTAAACGCATTAGAGGATTAGCGAAAACAAAAGCTGCATAATAACAAAAAGTGGATTAAGTTCTGCTAACTTTTACTTTGTTTTGGGAAACTTACTTCTTGTTGATATTATGGCTGGGAGAGGGCGGAAGCTGGGTCTGGAGAAAAAAAAGTCAACTGGAAATAGCCTACCAACAACTCCCTCCCACAAACAGGAAGTAGCTGTAAATATGTCTACACTGTTGGTGAATACACTGTGCCCCCTAATGGAGCAGATGACTAACCTCAACGTTAAAATGGATAATATGCAAAAGCATATGACTCAAATGGACAGAAGGACTTCAGTAACCAAAAAGACGTTAAAAAAACGGAAAAACAGACTGAGAGTATCAATAAAAGAGCAGATGAAGCAGAAAAAGAGAGATCCTCCAATAAAAATCAACCAATACAGCTGCAGCTGGAAAGATCCATGTACATCCTATGTTTCCAAGGGATCCCAGAAGAAAAGAACGAAGACTTAAAGGCTCTCTTAGCAGAGACTTTGGCTCCAATAATGGATTACAAACAGGAAGATTTACTGAAGGAGATGGGCTGGGCTTACAGGATTTATCCAGACTTTATTAAAAAAATAAATTCCCGGGAGAAATATGTTTGAAATTCACGAGAAGGTCTACCAGAGATCTGGTGCTGAAATCCACACAGGGGAACCCCTTAAAAATCAACAATGAAGAGATAAAAATCTTGAAGGATATCCCCTTTGAAGTCAGAAAGCGGAGGAGACTCTACAGGGAGCTTACTCTCTCTCTACAGGTGGTTATTTCCCAAAAGACTGAGTTTCAAATATGAAGACAGAAAGTATAATATTGACACTGTTCCTAAGGGCAAAAAGTTTGTGGATCAATATTGTAATTTAAAGCAACACAACAAAGATAAGAAACCTAAAAAGGATGATGATGAGGAAGAAGAATCCTACTCACAGGATTCAGCAAGCAATAGTCACAAACTCTTTAGTTCTTCAGATACATCGGAGTCAGAGAAAGGAGTAGCCGCTCCCAAACCCTGAGGAAAAAAGAAATGCAAGAAGAAAAGAACCTAAGACTAAGATAATTATTGATAATGCAGTTTTTGCTAACCAGTCAGTTTATGCAACTCTTTATTATTTTTGTTAAATTTTTATAAGCAATAATAACCTTGAAACATTAGGTGACAATTACATATATGTAACCAGATCGTGTCACCATGTTAGCCGTCCCTTCCCTATATCCAGTAGTTTGTTTAGAGTTAGGGTTTAGTTTCTTTTCCCCATCCTTGTAGAGTATGTTGTATTAGTTTTCCTTCCCTATTTCCCATAGGTTTTAGAAGTAGGGATTTAGTAACCTTTCCCCATATCCTGTAGTAATGCAAAACCAATAAAATATTTATAGAAAAAAGATATAAACAAGAACAAGCATATAAAAGATCATATATTAGGGTCCTCCTTGCCAGAGGCTTTTAGCCTGGGGGTCTGGCCTGGGGGCCCCCCTGGAAGGCCAAGTAGCTCTTACATTCTGTATTTGTTAAGTTAGTTTTTGCTTCTGCAAACCTTTCACAAGTAGTCTTGAGAGGCAGTTTGGCAGGGAAGTTATTGATTGATTGCAACAGCATGGCTGGTGAGGGAGTTGAGGCAGTGACGTGCAAAGTCTGTGGCATGTTTGTATTCTTACCTGAGAGTAACAGCAATTGCACTTGCAGCAAGTGTAAGTTGGTAGCCCTGCTGGAGGAGAAGATGCAGGGACTTGAGGCATGCTTGTCCACACTCCAGTTTATAAGGGAAGGTGAAGAGTTCATGGCCAAAACACATAAAGCACTCCTGAGAGGGCAACAGGAGGAGGAGGAGGAAGAAGAGGTATCTCAGCAACTGGAGGAGCACCCAAAACAGGAGGAGGGCACATTAAAGAATGTAACCCACAAGAGCAGGAAGATCAAGAGACAGTCTGAGCCTCTGTTACTAAGCATTCAGTTCCTGGATCTCTCCACAGATACTGATTCTGAACCACTGGAACAAGGACTCCTCCCCCAGCCTCTATGAAGCTTGAAGAAAATTTGTCAGACCCCTATGGCTGAAAGGACTCAAGCCTCTGCTCCCCAATTTTGGAGGAGGTGTGCGTTGGTAATCAGGGATTCCCTACTGAGATGGGGAGAAGCTAAAGTGTGCCGAACAGACTTGTCGTCTCAAGAGATATGCTGTCTTCTGGGTGCATGCATCCAGGATGTGATGGAAAGGGTAGGAAGACTCATCAAGCCCAGAGATTATTGTCCCTTCTTGCTCATCCATGTGGGAACTAATGATACTGCCCGGCACAGCCCAGAATGTATTAAAAGAGACTATGTGGCTCTGGGTAAAAAGGTTAAGGAATTGAGAGTGCAGGTTGTATTTTCATCAGTTCTTCCTATCGAAGGCTGTGGCTTAGGAAGGGAAAGAAGAATACTGCAGATCAACGACTGGCTACGTAGATGGTGTCATCAGGAAAGGTTTGGATTTTTGGACCATAGCTTACACTTTCGAGATGAAGCTCTTCTATCAGAAGATGGTTTAGACTTCACAAGGGTAGGAAAAAATGTGTTTGGAAACAGCCTTGAAAACCTAATAAGTAGAGTTTTAAACTAAATTCTGTGGGGGAGGCGAGACAAAAATGCAAAGCCCAGTATGATGCCAATAACTGGAGATAAGAAATCTAAAGTTTTGTGGGGAGTGGCACATATGGTAGACAACATTAACTCACATGTAAGCACAGAAACAAAATCCTCAGGGTGCACAAAACGTGGATTCTGATGTCTCTACACTAATGCACAGAGTATGGGAAACAAGCAGGAGGAACTTAAAGTCCTAATCCAGGAAGTGGACTATGACCTAATAGGCATTACTGAAACTTGTTGGGATGACACTCACAACTGGAATATTAGGACTGAAGGATATAACTTATTTAAAAGGGACAGGCAAATAAGGAAAGGTAGAGGAGTTGCTGTCACAAAAAGCCATTTCCAAATGCTTGCAGCTTTAAGAATAAAAGTTTGGTTCAGGCTGTAAGGCCTGGTAGAATCCTTTCCCTAGAGATACAGATAATGCAGGAGCATGTGACCTTGATAAGAAGTGGTTTCAGCTGGTATGAGGCTTGTTAGAGCTTGGGAAGAAACTAGCCCCAATCAAGCACATTTCTAAGTGATGGAATTATTAGCACCTGTGCGTTGGAGTCAAGCAGCCCCTTAATGGGATAAGTTTAGTTTCTCTACAAGATTTACTATTATGGGGTGTCATGAAGCCATAGTAACTGAGGGAGTTGACATCACTCTACTAGCTTTTGGTTGGTTGAAGGCCTGGACTGACCAACAGCTACCATTTTCTATAAAACAAGGTCTTTCATTCTGAGAGTGGTGGCTGTCTGAAACTAAGTAGACCTTGTGGGTCATTAATTTGAAACAACTTAGGACTTTGGCATCTCATGCTATCTGCCTGGATTGGCTTGCTTGTTTGACTGTATTGTGGTTGGATTATTATACTTTGTAACCTGAAGGTAACTTTGCAACTGCATTGTAAGTTCTTAGCAAAGCTGGTTAAGCTTAGGTTCTTTTATTTTATGTCCACACTGTTTGATTGTCTTGTTTTAAAATATGTTTTGCACTTTAATAAAGTTATACTATTTTTTTAGCCTGTTGTGGTTTGTGCTCTGTGAATCTCAAATGCTAATTCCAATTGCCTGGACTTGGGACCACTACTACCACAAATACTTTTTGCATATGAGCTCAATCTGTGGCTCTGTCTGCAGACCTGATCTTGTGTTTAAGTCTCAGTTTTGGTCTGGAAGTTTGGTCTTTTTTTCCAGGACTGTGAGAGACTGTTAAAAAGACATGGTGGTGGCCTACTGTATTCTTAAGGGATTGTTAGATTCCCTTAAGAACTTTTGTAAAGTGCTGTGCAGCCTAGTTTTGTAACCCAAACGTCTAGCTGGAGGGTTGGGTGTTTGTGACAGTTACATTATATGTAAAGGAGGTATATACTTGTGAGGAAATACATGAATCTTACCATGAAAGTCCAATTGAGAGTCTCTGGGTAAAAATAAAAGGAGAAAGAAATAATAGTGATATTATGGTAGGGGTCAGCTATAGACCACCAAGCCAGGAAGAGGCTTTGGATGAGACACTCCTAGAACAGATTACATTCAGAAAGTGGAAGAAGGGCCTCATAACTGTCAGGGTCAACAGTAAGCAAGTCCAAACACACTCTCCAGGGAAAGTTATGCTTTATTGGAATACTGTTCTGTTGCCAAGTAGTACAGGTACATTGTCAGGAATAGTGATTAGTGTAGGGGACGCAATAAATATACACTGATGCTTCCTCTAGCTAAGCAAATGAAATCCAAGCGCGCATGTGGGAATTCTACTGGTGGGACATTATATCATAAACAGGAGACTCTCCCCAACCCCCTGAGAGCAGACATATTCACACCGATAATGGAACTCAAGCCCTCCCTTTCCTTCAAGGTTACACTCATAGTGCCACCTGGATGAGCCAGTTCACATGGGGGATTGAGTGCCTCCCCTATGTTACCCGTGGTAGCCAAGCAAAGTAAGCATGTGCGCATGCGTACAGGTCGGGGACGAAGGAAAACAAAGAAAGCATGGCAGTTAGCTGACATTCTGCCCCCTCAAAAGAACATCAACCCCCTCCCAGAATGGCTGGGGATCTCCTCCCAGTTTCCCTGGGAGACGTGTGTGGAACTCACGTAAAAGGTCAGGGGCCCGAATATTCCCTTCTTCCACCCATTCCTGGTGTTGGGGCCCAAAGTACACCCATTCTATAAGGTAATACAAACATCCATGTTTCACTTTAGAGTCCAAAATTTTTGAGATTTCGTAGTGTTCTTCACCCTCCACCAAGATAGGGGGAGGCACCACCGGCACAGGGCACCATCAATTAGGACTTGGACTGGCCTTCAGAAGGCTGAAATGGAAAATTGGATGGACATGTTTTAGGCTTTTAGGTAAATCTAATTCTACAGTCACATCATTAATCGTTCTGATCACTCTAAAAGGCCTGATGTACTTCCATGCCAATTTTTGACAACGTTGAGAGAGTTTTAAGGTCTTGGTGGACAGATACACCGAGTCTCCAGGCTGCAAAGCCCACCCCTCCATCGTTTTCTTGTCAGCCTGGTGTTTGTAAGCTGCCTTAGCAGCTTCTAGTTTTCACAGAGTTCCAGCCATGATTTTTGCAGCATGTCACACCAATCTGCTGTGTCACCCCCTTTTCCCGGAGTTGTAGTGAGGAAGGGGAGCGGGGGGCTGTTATAGCCCAGTGCAGCCTTAAAAGATAAAACACCCGTAGATGAATGGTAAGCATTATTGTAACAGAATTCTGCTAAAGGTAGCAACTTGACCCAATTGTCTTGCTGAAAGTTGGTGAAACAGTACAAATATTGTTCCAGGGTTTGATTCACCTGTTCTGTTTGTCCATCAGTCTCTGGGTGGTAAGCACTGCTTAATGCTCATTCCACCCCCATAAGGTCCATTAGTTCCCTGCAAAACTTTGAAACGAATTGGGATCCGCGATCCATGATTACTTTGTTTGGTAACATGTGCAGCTTAATGATGTGTTGGAGGAAAGCTCTTGCTAATGACCGAGCTGTTGGCAAACTAGGTAAAGGGATGAAGTGAGCTTGTTTAGAAAACAAATCCACGACTATCCAAATTACAGTCATGGACTTGCTAGGCAGTAAATCCATGATAAAATCCATAGAAATCACCTCCCAGGGGTCTACTGGGAGTCGGCAGTGGCTTTAACAACCCGGGGAGTTTCCCTGGTCGGGGCTTGCACATCAGACAGGTTTGACATGAGTGCACATATAGTGATAAATCCTTGCACATGTGCGGCCACCAGAACTGGCTCTATAAAAGATGCAGTGATTTTACAAATCCAAAATGGCCAGCTGGTCTGGATCCATGCACTGCAGCTAACACTCCCCCCTGCAACAGTTCTGGAACAAACAGTTTATTTTCCTTATACCAGCAGCCATTTTCCCGCTGTTCCAAGTCCCCCGTCCCCCTCACTTCCTCCCTGTCCGACTCAGAGAGGGTGGAGGCAAACCTGGTTTCCCAGCTCCCAGTGGGAGGGGGATGGGAAAATTTTCTTTGGCCTGCCTTCGTATCATCACTGTTCCGCCTAACTGGGAAGGTGTGAACATGGAGTCAAGGACCTCCTCCCTCATGTTGCAGAAGGTGGGACAAGGCATCGGCCAGGAAGTTTGCTTTGCCTGGGAAATGGTGCAACGTGAACTGAAACTTTGAGAAAAAATCAGACCACCGAAGCTGTTCGGCGTTCAGGTTGCAAGGGGTACGGAGCTCTTTCAAGTTTTTATGGTTGATCCAAACCTCAAATGGAACTCGCGCCCCCTCCAACCAGTGTCTCCATGTGGAGAGCACCAGTCGGATTGCTCCAGCTTCCTTGTCCCACACCAACCAATTCCATTCTGTGTCGTTAAATTTATGGGATACATACGCTAGGGGATGGAGCTTGCTGTCTGTACCTTCTTGCAGGATCGCCCCCCCCCCATAGTATCTGAAGCATCTACTTGGACCAAAAAATTTTTTGTTTCATCAGGATGAGCTAAGACTGGTTCTGTTGTAAACAGAGCTTTCAGCTATTTGAAGGCTTCCTGACATTCAGGAGTCCACTCCAGTTTCACTCCTGGTTTGGCAGCTTCTGGCCCCTTTCCTTTTGTTTTTAACAAGTCGGTTAGGGGTAGGCTCACTTGGGCAAAGTTTGGCAAAAAATTTCTATAGAAATTGGCAAATCCTAAGAAACTCTGAAGCTGCCATTGAGTTTTGGGAGCCTCCCACCCCAGCACATCTCTCACCTTCCTTGGGTCCATCTCTATCCCCCGAGGGGTGATGTGATACCTGAGATAGTCAATGTCAGTCTTATGGAACTCGCACTTGGATAGTTAAGCAAACAGTTTGTGCTTGTGTAATGTCTGTAGCACCTTTCTCATCAGTTTCACATGAGAGGCTTTATCGGAGGAATACAACAAAATGTCATCCAAATAGACCAGGACCCCCTTGAACAGGAGCTTGTGCAACATTTCATTTATGAGATGAATAAAAACTCCAGGAGCCCCCTGGAGGCAGAATGGAATCACTAGGTACTCAAATTGGCCCAGGGGGGTGTTGAAAACCATCTTGTATTCATCCCTCTCCCGTATGCATACACGGAAATATGCATCTCGCAAGTCAAGTTTAGAAAAGATTTTTCCCTTAGCCACTTCAGCCAAGAGGTCTTTGATCAATGGCATGGGGCAGGCATTTGTGGAAGAGACTGCATTCAAGCCACGATAGTCAGTGCAAAGTTGTAAACCCCCATCTTTCTTTTTCCGAAAGAGGACGGGGGCTGCAAACGGGGAGGCAGCTGGATGGATGAACCCTCTGGCTAAATTTTTATCTATAAATTTCCTTAACTCCATTTTTTCCCTGGGGCTCATAGCATAGAGCTTCCCCTTTGGCATTTTATGTCCCGACAATAACTCAATCGCACAGTCAGAGTTGCAGTGTGTGTGGGGGAGCTCATCAGCCTCTTCCTCTTCAAAAACCCGTGACAAGTCTCTATATTCCCTTGGGATTTTGGCGAGCTCCTCCGTAGTGAGACACGCTCGAGAAGGTTTGCTATCTGGAGCTGTTCCCCACTTTGGGTCCCAAACGTGATTTTTACATTTAGGGAAATTAACTGCACCATTCCGTCACCCCACAAAATATATGGATCATGTCCATGGAGCCAAGGGCTTCCCAACACAAAGGGAAACTTAGCCCCTGGCGATATTACAAATGCTCGATCTTTCCAATGATCGCCGGTCCCTATATGCAACAGCACAGTCTTGAACCTACAGGGTTCTTTCATCGGGGACCCATCCATCTGGGTAAAAATTAAGGGCTCTGCCAACCGAACCACGGCAGCCTCGAGTCCTTACACTAGGGAGGGGTTGATTAGGTCCTGCTCACATCCCGAGTCAATGAGGCCCCAAACCCTGATGTGCGTTCCCATCACGGGGTTCTTAATTGTAACAGTCACAAAAAAGAGGGATGGATAACTGCTCACCACTTCTGGCACCTCTGCGGATGGGTCCTGCTGTGCTGCACCATTTACAGCAGGACCTGGCCTTTTCCCACCAGTTCCATCTCATCTTCTTCGCTTGATCCCGGCTCCAATGCTTCCATCTTGGCTTGCAGAGCACGGTGGTTTCTCTCTTTCACCGTCCCCTTTTTTGCAGGCACATCGATCCAGCGCTTGTCACTTTCTCTCCCCATTGACCCGGTAGCCTCACCTGAAGGGCAGTTGGCGGCGAAGTGGCCCCGATCCCCGCACTTCAGACATAACCCCCATTTCATCCTGTGCTCTCAGACCGAGACTTTCGGCGGGGTAGTTTTTGCCTTGGGGTGGGGGGGTGCTGGTGCCCTACCCGCCACTATTGCGTTGTCCAGATGCATAGTACACAGCTGGCACTCAGCCTTCTCCACCTCCTACATCCAGGCCTGCAAGGTTCTTGGGTCCATGGAACTCATAACGTTTTTCTGGATGTCAGGAGTCAGCCCCAGACGGTACTGCTGAGCCAGCACCAGGTCGGACCAGTCACGGATTTTGGCGGCGTGCTGTTGAAATTCCATCGAGTACTCCCTGACTGTCAGCTTGCCTTGTTTAAATGTGTGGAGGAACGCTTCCATGTTCTCGGCTGCAGTGCGGTCCTTGAATTGGGTTCTTAGCACCCACATAAATGCATCTACGCTCCCCAACTCCACTGCATCCAGGTTGTGGAGACCCACATACTAGCTCGTCGCCACCCCCCCCCCCCGCAATCAAGAAGCGATAAAGTCCACTTGTTGCTCCTCGTCTGGGAACAAATGAGCCCACCACTCCAGAAACTTTAACATTCGCACAATAAAAAAGGAGAGGTTTTCTGGATTGCCATCAAAGGTAACATCCAGTAAATCCTTGGGCCACGGCAGGACTGGTGGGGCCACAGGGACCATGGGTTGCGGAACTGGGGGGGAAGAGGTGGAGGCGGTGCTGGCAGCTGCGGTGGTGCTGGTGGTGGTGTAGGAGGTGGCAGTGGTGGAGGTGGAGGCAGCGGAGGAACTGGCTGGCCTGGGGCCGGCCCTGGAGGGGGGGAACCACAGTTGGGTCTGCACTGCCTGGGCTACTATCCCTGGTAGATTCTGAAGCAATTGCCCCATGTCCCACATTATCATGCAGCAGTCCTGTTCCAGGCTATCCAGCCTCCCATCCACATCCCTTCCCTGGCCTAATGGAGACCTCGAAGGAGGCATGATGATTCTGCTCGGGGTCACTCCAAAACTTCCTGAGCTCAATCAGGGATCATACATGCTATCCCGACTCCAACTCCCCGGCACCAACCAGGAAGTTTGCGTGGAGTCCCCTAGGTGTTGGCCCCACTCCCGCTCCTTGCAGCGGAAGGTTACTCCCGTCCCCAAATGCATGGGGATGGACACCACCAGCTGGAGGGTGGCTCCTCTGTCAGTAGACACTGGCCCGCCAAGACTCTCGTCAGCAGGGCTGTTGTTGCTGGCATTCCCATCCCCATAGTCATCGGGGAGGTCCCTGGCACCGTCGTAGGCACTGTGGTGGGCACCATAACCGGCACCCTGGCACCACTGGATCCACTCATCTCGCTGTGGAGAGACTTGGGCTGATGGATGGAAGTAGATGTCAGATAACCTGCCATTGCTGAAGGTGGTGGTGGGGGAAGAGACATCTTTCACTGTGCTGGAATGCGGGAGTATCACAGAGGCTCCAGGCGCTCTAATTTACTGTGTCTATGCTGAGTCTTATCTCTACAGCTGGCCTTGGATCCCAGGCCTCTTTGGCCTTTGTGGATGTTTCGGATGGGCTGGCAAATGTCTGCTTTACCGTGCGCACGAGGTGTAACCATTGGCTTGTAGTATGGGGGGGCATTTCAAACGGGCTATATAACTAATGCTGTTCTGTATTACCCAGTAGTACTGACAAAGAAGGTGTTCATGTAGCTCTATGCTTAGTCTTCAATAAATGCTATTGTTGTGTCCTGGGATCAGAAGGCAGAGCTGGCGAAATACAGCCAAGCTTCGCTCTCTGAGAACAATAGGGACTAGGTTCCTGAGCTCGCCAGTAGTGAACCAATGGCAGCATTGGCGGGCGATTCAAACCCGCCAATAGGAATATAGGGCCGTCCCCCTAACTGTATATAGTTGGCCTCCGGCCGTTACTGTGTGTTCTTTGTCTTGTGTGAAGTACGAATAAACGCGTCTTCTCTTATGTCGTCGTCCGAGTCATGAGGCCCGAAACCCAGTACTTTACAGTGGCGACGAAGGTGGGATTTCAACGCCTTCCGTGACTCCATGAGCGATGAAAAGGACACCGCCGAGCGCCGCATCGCTGACCCCGAGAGCAGCACCGCACCGCTCGCCGAGCATCGCATCGCTGACCCCGAGAGCAGCACCGCACCGCTCGCCCCGGCGCACGCCTTCACAGACAGAACCATGGCCGCTTCTCATGTAACACTGGAGCACTTCGATCCGTCGCAGCCAGAAACCTGGGACGCATGGGTCGACCAGCTCATCAGCGATTTGGAGCTCAACGAAATCCGCCACCCCGACCAGAAACGAGCGATCCTGCTGAACGCCTGCGGCACCCAAACCGTCCGCCTCGCTAAGAGCCTCTTGGTGCCCCGCACGGCCTTGGAGAGCTCGTTTGGGGAGATCCTGGATGTCCTCAACGCTTACTTCAGCCCCCGGCAGAACCTTCCTGGCCAAGAGGACGGATTTCCAGAGGCGAGTCCAGGCCCAAGG
The DNA here is from genome assembly GCA_029375565.1 of Gekko gecko. Lineage (NCBI taxonomy): Eukaryota > Metazoa > Chordata > Lepidosauria > Squamata > Gekkonidae > Gekko > Gekko gecko. The sequence continues at coordinate 210,021,540 of JAPDNY010000001.1, forward strand.
GGAGTCCATTGCCACCTTCCTGGCCGCGCTAAGGGCGCTCGCGGTGGACTGCGGATTCCCGAAGGTGGAGGACAACCTGCTGACGCAGTTCGTGTGGGGCCTGGCGGACTCCAAGCTGCGGCGCAAGTTGGTTGGACACCGGAGGCTCTCCTTAGACGAGGCCCTAGACGCCGCAACAGCCCACGAGGCCGCAGAAGGGGAACGCCCGGCCGCGGCCGCCCATGTGGTCGGAAGGAGTCCAAGCCCCGGGAATGTGGATACGGAAGAGGTCTTCACCCTCAGACCTCAACAACGCCGGCCGGCGCCGTTCCAGCAGGCCAACAGAGAGCCAGCCAAGCCTTCCGGCAACCGGATCGTCTGTGCCAGCTGCGGGGAAGGCCACGGAAGGAAATCCTGCAAGTTCCGGGATGCTGTTTGTCACGGGTGCGGAAAGCAGGGACACCTCGCACGGGTCTGCCGGTCCAAGGGCCACAGGAATTCGAGATCGTCGGCTCCACCGCACCGCGCATCGTCTACCGCCTACGAGACGACGGAAGAGGTCGCCGAGTTGTACCATCTCACCGACCAGCCGCTGCAGGTACTTCGCCTCCCCAACCCCAACCTCTCCTCTGCCCCGAAGATCCAAGTAACCGTGCGGATCGAGGGGTCCCCCTGTTGCATGGAAGTGGACTCGGGATCGGCGGCGTCCATCATTTCCCTAGACACTTTAAAAAAACTTTGCCCATTAGGGGGACCCCCTCTACGTCCATCGCCACTAAGCTTGGTGGATTTTCAAAAGAACCCTGTCCCCATCCGGGGAGTCGGCACTTTCCGAGTGCAGTACAGAGACTTTGAGGGGAACTTGGACTTGGTGGTGGTAGAGGGAAATCTCGTGAGTCTCCTGGGGCGGGCGTGGTTCGAAGCCCTAGGCATAACGATTGGGGGAGTGAATAAGTGCGGGGTGCGGGACTGGGGGGCGGTGTGCAAGGAATTCCCTGAGGTTTTTGATGGGAAACTGGGGTGTTATAAAGGGCCCCCGGTGTCGCTTCACTTAGACCCCACCGTGACGCCCGTTCGACGGCGCTTCCGCACCGTGCCCCTGGCCCTCCGCCCGAAAATAGAGGCCGAACTGGACCGGTTAGTGGCCCAGGGAGTCCTAGAGCCCGTCCCGAACGCTCGATGGGAGACCCCGATTGTGACACCCGTCAAGCCAAACGGGGAAATCCGCATCTGCGCGGATTATAAGTGCACCATTAACCAGGCACTTCAGGCGCACGCATACCCCGTACCCGTGGTCAGCCATGTCTTAGCCACACTGGCGGGGGCGCGCATATTTGGAAAGCTGGATCTCGCGCAGGCGTACCAGCAACTCCCGGTAGATGAGGCCACGGCCGAGGCGCAAACCATAGTGACCCACCGGGGGCCTTCCGGGTGAAGCGGCTGCAGTTCGGGGTCAGTGTGGCCCCAGGGATATTTCAAAATCTAATGGACTATTTGTTGAAAGGGATCCCTGGGGTGACGCCGTTCTTCGACGACGTCCTCATCGCCGCGACCACCCCAGAAAGCTTCGCCGCCCGCCTCCGAACTGTACTGGAACGCTTCCAAGCCGCGGGGCTGAAAGTGAAGCGGGAAAAGTGCCTCCTCGGGGTGCCGGAGGTGGAGTTCTTGGGATACCGGGTAGACGCAACAGGCCTGCATCCGGCGAGGGACAAGGTGAAGGCCATCGTGGAGGCCCCCGCCCCGAAGTCCAAGGCCGAGCTCCAGGCGTTCTTAGGCCTCCTGAACTTTTACCACGCCTTTCTCCCCCACAAGGCTGCCGTGGCCGAACCCCTGCACAGACTGCTGGATAAGGCGACACCTTGGGCCTGGGGAGCGAGGGAGGCGGCGGCGTTTCGGGGGGTTAAAGTACTCTTGATTTCTAACGCGGTGCTCGCCCACTTTGATGAAAAGCTCCCGGTAATCCTTGCGTGCGACGCATCACCGTATGGGGTCGGGGCAGTCTTGGCACACAAGCTACCGGATGGAAGGGAAGTCCCGGTGGCTTATTACTCCCGCACGCTGTCCCCCGCGGAGCAGAACTATGCGCAAATCGACCGGGAGGGCTTGGCACTGGTGGCGGGGGTTAAAAAGTTTCACAACTTTGTGTACGGGCGGCCCTTCACGCTCGTAACCGATCATAAGCCGCTCCTGGGACTGTTCACGGCGGACAAACAAACGCCGCAGGTATTGTCGCCTCGGGTGTTGCGCTGGTCCTTGTTTTTAGCGGGCTACCAGTACCAGTTGGAGCATCGGCCGGGCAAGGCGCTGGGTCATGCCGACGCCTTGAGCCGCCTGCCGCTGCCGCATACAGGGGAAGATCCGGCCCCGGCTCCCGCAGTCTTGTTAATGGAGGAGCTGCCAACCCCCCCTTCAGGCTGCAGACGTGGCCGCCCGCACGTCCCGAGATCCCATTCTCTCCCGGGTCCTAAACTGGGTGGTGAGGGGATGGCCAGCGGAACAGACAGGGCCAGAGTTCACGGCATACAAAGCCAGGCGGGAAGAGTTATCCGCCTTAAAAGGGTGCTTGTTATGGGGGGACAGGGTGGTCATCCCGGGGCCCATGAGACAAGGGGTTCTAGAAACGCTACATGAGGCCCACCCCGGCATTGTACGCATGAAGGCTCTGGCAAGGAGCTACGTGTGGTGGCCCGGGATGGACGCCGAAATTGAAACCTGGGTCCGAGGGTGCACACGGTGTCAGGAAGTCCGCCCCAATCCCCCGAGAGCGCCAACCCAAAGCTGGGAGTCTACCCACAAGCCGTGGTCACGCCTACACATAGATTTTGCGGGGCCATTTCAGGGGCTCCAGTTCATGGTGACGGTAGACTCCTACTCGAAATGGGTGGAAATAAGCCCAGTGTCTACCACCTCTGCCAAAGCGGCAATAAGGGCCCTGCGGAAAATATTCGCGACGCACGGGTTACCAGACACAATCGTGTCAGACAACGGGGCAGCGTTCACATCTGCTGAGTTTCAAGCATTCCTCGAAAGGAACCTAATCAGGCACATACGATCAGCGCCCTTCCACCCGGCAACAAATGGACAGGCGGAGAGAACGGTACGCACCGCCAAAGAAGCCCTGAGCCGCATAACGGAGGGGGACTGGGAGTTCCGGCTGGCCCGCTTTCTTCTAACATACCGCACCACCCCAAACCCCATCTCCGGGCATTGCCCCGCAGAACTATTAATGGGCCGCCGCCCTACCACTTTATTAGACAGGCTCCACCCGGACCGAGCCCCAGAGAGAAAGCTGGTCGAGAACCGGGAGGCTCCCCGAAGCTTCCTCCCGGGGGAACCTGTCTACTTCTGGAACTACGGGGCGGGGCCTCAGTGGGTGGCCGGGCGCATCCTAAAACCCACCGGGCCAGTGTCCTACGAAGTCCTAACAGATGGGGACCGGGTCCTCCGTAAACACGTCGACCAGCTCCGGAGGCGGCAAGACCCCGACACAGGGATCCAGTTACCGGGAAATGCCGCGACCGCCCCAGCATCCGATCGACTGCAAGCACCGACAGCGGAGCCAGCGCCGGAAAGTCCACGGAATCCGGAGGGGGCCCCGGTGACAGCTGAACCGCCGCCGCCGCTGCCGCCGCCGTTACAGCCGCCACCGTCACCGCCTCAGCTACTACCAGAGATCCAAGCTCCTTGTGCTGGCGGACCACCCGATAGGGGCCCCGCCAGTCCGGTACCGGCCCCCGACGATCGCTAAGAGAACGGAGGGCACCAACATACTTAAAAGACTACGTCACCTGATAGGAGACGAACTATGGGGGAGGGGTGTTGTGTCCTGGGATCAGAAGGCAGAGCTGGCGAAATACAGCCAAGCTTCGCTCTCTGAGAACAATAGGGACTAGGTTCCTGAGCTCGCCAGTAGTGAACCAATGGCAGCATTGGCGGGCGATTCAAACCCGCCAATAGGAATATAGGGCCGTCCCCCTAACTGTATATAGTTGGCCTCTGGCCGTTACTGTGTGTTCTTTGTCTTGTGTGAAGTACGAATAAATGCGTCTTCTCTTATGTCGTCGTCCGAGTCATGAGGCCCGAAACCCAGTACTTTACAGCTATCTTCTTATGAAGCCTGGTGTTTGACTATCTGGAGAACTTGACAGTAGATTCCTGACAATTCTGTCAGGGTCAACAGTAAGCAAGTCCAAACACACTCTCCAGGGAAAGTTATGCTTTATTGGAATACTGTTCTGTTCCCAAGTAGTACAGATACATTGTCAGGAATAGTGATTAGTGTAGGGGACGCAATACATTTACTCTGATGCTTCCTCTAGCTAAGCAAATGAAATCCAAGCATGCGCATGGGAATTCTCCCAGTGGGACGTTACATCATAAATGGGAGACTCTCCCCAACCCCCTGAGAGCAGACATATTCACACCGATAATGGAACTCAAGCCCTCCCTTTCCTTCAAGGTTTCACTGATTGCGCCGTCTGGCTGAGCCAGTTCACACGGGGGATGGAGCGCCTCCCCTACGTTACCCACAGTAGCCAAGCAAAGCAAGCATGTGCACATGTGTACAGGTCAGGGACGAAGGAAAACAAAGAAAGCATGGCAGCTAGTTGACAGTAACCAAGGATGAATATAAACAAATAAGCAGTGCTTGTAGAGAGGAAGTTGGGAAAGCTAAAGCTCAGTATGATATTAGGCTAGTGAGAGATGCTAAAAACAATAAAAAGGGTTCTTTTCTTATGTTCAAAGTAAGAAAAAGAGCAAGGACATGGTAGGCCCATTGCAGGGACAGGAAAATGAAATTGTAACAGGTGATGAAGAGAGGACAGAACTGCTCAATTCTTTTTCTCAGTCTTCTCTTGCAAGGGACATGGTGCTCAATATGGCAAAAACAGAACAGATGATGAGGGAAAGGAGTTGCAGCTGAGGACTAACATAGGCGTAGTACATAAACATCTAGTTTCTTTAAATTAAACTATGTTCTCAGGGCCAGATGATCTGCATCCAAGGGTACTAAAAGAACTTGTGGATGTAATTTCTGAGCCCCTGTTAGCCCCGACACCATTATGGGGCTTTGCTATGGACTGCTTGCTGTTCCCACATGGTCTGTGTACTTGCTAGACTGTAAAATGGATGCCAAAGGAGAAGCCCATAGGGAAGGAAAAAGCTGTCTTTTTACTCTGAGGGACTCCATTGCATACCTGCCGCATGTCACATACACAGATTAAGGGCCATACAACAGACAAAGGACTTTCCATCTGCAAGTCGTTTGCATGATGAGATTAACTACCTTCCCCACCCCAGGCATACACGTGAACAATACCAGAGCCATCAGCTACCTGGAGAAACCATCTGCATACCAGCCAGCTTCCTCTGCCCAGCCCCCAGGTATCCAACAGACAGAGTAGCCAATAAGATTTGAAATTGACACTGACACAGCCGGCTGGGAGGGTCAGTAGGTGTACACCGCCTGGCCTTCCACGCCCAGCACCCAAGACGCTATAATAACGCGATCTCTGGGTTAGCTCTAGAGAACTCTCTCTCTGCTGCTGAAACCACGACCTCTGTCTGTCTGCTTTTACCCTCTTAAGCCCCCATCCTGTACCCGAACCCTTGCCTCGCTTCGTTCCAGTCGGCCGCTGGAATTATACACGTGTTGCTACCTGGTCTAGACCGCGTGTCCCTTCTTCCATCCTTCCTACCCTACCTTACCCCACTCGCTGGAAGCTTAGGAGCCGCGCCTTGGAGGTAAATATTGCCCTCAACGAAACCAACGATAACCTGCTCATGCAACTGTGCTTTATCTATCTTTTATTCTTAGACCTTGAATGTATGTGTGTGTGAATTGTATTTGTCGAGTGTAACTGTTATTGGCTTTATTTAAGTAAACAAAACATTATTCTGAGTCCTGTCTCTTGCCTCTTCACTGGGAAGTCTCCGCGGCAGCCCATTCCTCGTAGACATAGACCAAAAGATCCCAAAGGTTATTATACCTGTGGCGAAGTGCTCAACCCCTAGAGAGCATTTCGCCCAACACCCCTGTCTATTATTTTTGAGAATTCTTGGAGAACAGGTGAGATGCCAGAACATTGGAGGTGAGCAAATGTTGTCCCCATCTTCAAGCAGGGGGAAAAGGTTGATCCGGGTAACTACCAATCGTTAGCTTGACATCTATACCTGGGAAAGTTTTAGAACAAATCATCAAACAAACAGTCCTTGAGCATTTAGAAAGGACGGCTGTAATTACTAAGAGCCAGCATGGGTTTGTCAAGAACAAGTCATGTCAGACTAACCTTATCTCTTTTTTTGAGAAAGTTACTACCTTGCTAGATCAGGGGAATGCTGTTGGCATAGTTTATCTTTATTTCAGTAAGGCTTTTGATAAGGTTCCACATAACAGTCTTGTAGAAAAATTGGAAAAATGTGGCTTGGATCCTATGACTGTTAGGTAGATCTGTAACTGGTTGACAGATTGCACCCAAAGAGTGCTTGTGGTTCCTCGTCTTCATGAAGAAGAGTGACAAATGGAGTGCCTCAAGGATATGTCCTGGGACCTGTTCAACAGCTTTACCAATAATTTGGATGAAGGGATAGAGGGAATGCTTATTAAATTTGCAGATGATACTAAATCAGAAGGGGTAGCAAATATGGTAGAACACAGAGTTAGGATACAGGATGATCTTGACAGCCTAGAAACTGGGCTGAAACAAATAAAATGAATTTCAATGGGGATAAATGTGAAGTTCTGCATTTAGGTAGGAAAAAATAAATGCATAATTATAGGTTGTTGCAGGGGGAGACTTGTCTTGGGCAGTAGTATGTGCGAAAAGGATCTAGGGGTCTTAGTAGACAATACACTGAACATGATTCAGCAGTGTGATGCAGTTGCTAAAAAGGCAAATGTGATTTTGGGCTGTATCAACAGAAGTATATTGTTCCGATCACACAAAGTGATGGTACCACTTTACTCTGCTCTGGATAGACCTTACCTAGAGTATTATGTTCAGCTCTGGGCACCACAATTTAAGAAGGATATAGACAAGCTGGAACGTGTCCAGAGGAAGGCAACAAAGATGGTGAGGGGTCTGGAGACTAAGTCCTATGAGGAAAGGCTGAAGGAGCTGGGTATGTTTAGTTTGGAGTGGAGACAACTGAGAGGTGATATAATAACCATCTTCAAGCATTTGAAGGGCTGTCATATAGAGGATGGCACAGAGTTGTTTTCTCTTGCCCCAGAAGGTCAGACCAGAACCAACAGGTTGAAATTAAATCAGAAGAGTTTTTGATTAAACATTAGGAAGAACTTCCTGATAGTTAGAATGGTTCCTCAGTGGAACAGGCTTCCTCAGGAGGTGGTGGACTCTCCTGCTTTGGAGGTTTTCAAACAGAGGCTAGATGACCATCTGACAGCAATGCTAATTCTGTAAATTTAGGCAGATCATGAGAGGGAGGGCAGGAAGGGTTGCCTCAGGGCTTACTTCTTGTGGCCCTTTCTTACATGCCCAGGGAAACGCTGATTGCCATTTTGGGGTCAGGAAGCAATTTTTCTCCAGGCCAATTTGGCCAAGGATCCTGGAGGATTTTTTTTTTTTTGTCATCTTCTGGGTGTGCAACAGTGGTCACTGTGGGTATGGAGGTATTTGTGAATTTCCTGCATTGTGCAGGGGGTTGGACTAGATGACCCTAAAGATCCCTTCCAATTCTATGATTCTATATGATAAGTTTTTGAAGATGGCATTATACAATAATTATTTCATTGAGATATATAAAACAGTAATTTGCAAACAGGCAGATGTTCAGGACTGTTTTCCAGCTATTCCCTTCACTTACAAAGACTAAATGTTCTTTTCTTGAAACAGCTACACACTTAAATAGTTGAAGTTGTACAGAGTTCTGCTGTATTTCATATAATTATCAAATGGAAACTTCTAGTATTATTTGTGTTTTTAAAAACTTTTGTAGGTTTTGTAGTCTGGAGATTTTACAGAATTACAGAGATTACTGAAAATATTAATGATGAAGTCAAAGTTCTAAACTTGTGGTGTGAATGCATAGGAGCTATCCATCATTCAAGAACAAGGAATGGTGGAAAGGCACAACAGCTGCAAAAGGAAGTCAGAAAAAGAGTAATGGGAATTCTTTTTATTAGCATATTTTTGTAAAATATTGGATAAATGAACTCAGTGAGTTTTTGCTGAATATCCATCCACCCAACCACCCCTCCAGAGGATTCACAAAAATGTTCAAGAACATATCTGAATGCCCTAAATGCCACTCAGAGTGACGACCAACTCAAACTTTGCGGTAGTGGTATGTTGCTTCTATGCAGCAGCATGTATTTTTTCCCCATTGGAAGAACTCTTGTGGGAGTGTCTGAAAGCACCTCTAAAGAAACCTGGTCATTTGAATTAGTGACATTTTAGTGGCTGGCTTTAATATACACACAAAAATATAGTGTTGGAATATACAAGCTCTTTAGTGCACCTCCTTGAAGAAAAACAGCCTATAGGGGACAGCTGAAGGACTACTAGTTAGCACAGGTAGATTAGAGATTTCCCACAACTTCAAATTATGTCCTTCCTGTGTCTTGCCTGGTTCTTTGGAGAGCCAGTTTGGTGTAGTGGTTAAGTGTGCAGACTCTAATCTGGGAGAACTGGGTTTGATTCCCCACTCCTCCACTTGCACCTGCTGATGTGACCTTGGGTCAGTCACAAGCTCTGGCACAGCTGTTCCTGAAAGAGCAGTTTGTGTTAGAGTTCTCTCAGCTTCACCTAACTCACAGAGTGTCTGTTGTGGGGAGGGGAAGAGAAAGGAGTTTGTAAGCCGCTCTGAGACTCCAAGTGAAGGGTGGGGTATAAATCCAATCTCTTCTTCTTCTTCCTGCTCCAACTGAGCCCTCCCCTTTATTCCCGTCTTTCATAGTTAGTTAAGCCTTCCACCTCTCCTCTGTTGTCTCAAAGTTTATTTCTTCTTTAATAAACAGAGTTATTTTCTTTAAACACTTGGTGTTCCATTCCTCTGCATGTTTAACCTCTGCCAACATATAACACATTTTCTCCATATTTTCTCAGTAAGAAGGGTTTATTCAACATTTGCTGTACTTGAAACTTAAAGCATACAGTGCTTGGTTGGGCTTATTTCATGATTGTATAAAACTTTATTTGTTAAAAAAATGAAAACCAATACTTCTTTTTCACTTTCACTTTAAACAGAATAACAGAATTCATTGAGATTTCCAAGAACCAGCTTGCCTTGAAGCCAGTAAATTTTGTAGTGTGTGAATAGGCTGTATTTAAGTTTTCAGATGGTATATTGAAAGAAAGAACATTCAATGCATATATTACAGATTTACAAAACAATTCAACCTTTTCATGTGGACTGATGTACAATTAATGAATTGATTGGAAATATACTGCCCCAATTCTGGAAGCATAAGAAATCTGCTTCTGTACATATACCCAAGGATATTTTCATAATTTCCCTCTCATTAACTTCTGTGATAACTTCTGGTTCACATTCTGGTTGTACTGTTTGGTCAGCAGCACAGACAAAAAGCAGTAGAGAAAAGTAAGAAGCAATGGGAAGCAGCAGTATCAAAAATTTTATTTGTTCTTCCATTTATATTATCCATACCTTATACACATACTCAGAGAGACATTTTTAAAATATGCAATATGTTCATAAATGGCATATGAAAGAATGTCACGTGTTCTGTCCAGACACAAATTATCTGACCACTAAAACCTTACAGTTTGAATGATGCTATTCTCCAGACAAGTTATGAACTTGAGATGTAATCAAAGGTGAAAATGCTTAGGGTTAGAATTTTTTTAAAAAATTATTTGTTAGGGGTATGATTTATTTTTTTTTAAAGGTGAAGAAAGGTGATTACAGATGATGCAAAACTCATCTTTTTAATTAGGTGTGGAAAAGCTATCAGGCCATTCTTTTACACTCTTTTCTGAGATGCATTTATTTTTATTATAATTTCATCAATAGTTTTAAAGGTTGGGTGATTTTACTGATTGTTTTTGTAATGTTAGTAAATACAGTAAAGGCATCATAGAAGGTAACTTTATTTTATAAAGCCTCATGAATTCTGACTGATTTTCTAAGAGATAATTGTTATTATACCCTAACAAAAAGTCTTACAACTTGGAAATACCTATTTTATTCAGGAAGGAACAAAAGGTCTATTTGTCTTAAATGAATTAAAATGATCCTCTCAAATAAGAGGCAAAAGTGATGCATTCTCTCATCCATTTACTTACATGATAATTTAGACACCTTATTCCTCTTGACAACTGGACTGTATGCAATGAATCTGTCTACTTTGGGGTGGGGGAGAAATTCTGATACAGGTGTGTGAAGATCCAAAGCATACCAGTTCTTTTCCTTTCGATGGCTGGGATTTGGACAGAAAAAAGGCAGGCAAATTTCTTGTCTTATGTAAGAAAAAAATGAATTCACCTGGTGGAAAATACAGGGACCTACTCAAATAGCCAGTGTAATCTCCACAGACAGCAGTTCTCTGGTGGTGAGATGCTTCAAGTATATTTGTTACAAAGGTTTCAGCGGTGAGTAGATTACAACCAGGAGGATCACATTAGCTTCTGAGGAGAAAAATTAAGCACTGATGGAGGAGAAGATAAGGAAATGCACCAAGGGCAGGGGTCTTTTTTTGGGGGGAGCGCACCGGAGCAGGCAGCCGCATGACAATTTCAGCTCCATTATATCCTATGGGCCATTGAAGTCAATGGTGAAAACATAGGTTATATTCTGGGGGCTGGAGGGGAGGGGGTTTGAGGGAGAGGTTACTTTTTCCCCACCATAGAGAACAATGGAGGGAATAGGGGCAACCTGTTTGGGGGCCCACAGAATTGGACCCCCTGGTCCAATGTTCTTGAAACTTGGTGGGTATCTTAGGGAGAGGCTCCATCAGCTACCCTGTGAGTTTGAAGCCTCCCTCAAACCCCCTCCCCTCCAGCCCCCAGAATATACCCAATGTTTTCACCATTGACTTCAATGGCCCATAGGATATAATGGGGCCGAATTGCCACGGAATTTCTTTCATTCCCTCCTTTCCTTCTCTCTTTTTCCTCTTTCCCTCCTTCTTCTCTTCTCTCTTTCTTTCTTTTTCACCTTCTTCTCTTCTCTTTTTTCCTCCTTTCCCTGTTTCCCTCCATCTTCCCTCTCTTTCCCTCCCCTTTCCTTCTCTTTCTTTCCCTCTTTCCTTCCTTCTTTCCTTCTCTCTACTCTCTCTCTTTCCTTCCCTCTTTCCTCCTTCTGTGGCCCAACTCTAGTGAGAAGGAGTTTAAACTTTAAACCCCTTCTCTCTTAGCTTCCCCTTCAGGCCAGCTAGGGAAGGGGAGGCTTTTGAAGATGCCTCCCCCCCTTTTGCTTCCCCTTCTGACATCACTTCCAGTGATGTCAGGGGGTATGGCATATGCTAATAGCCTAATAGCTCATTAGCATACCATATGCTAATGAGCTCCTGCAGCTGTTTTTCTACAAAAAGATCCCTGACCAAGGGGTATTTAAGGTAGAAAGTTATTTACTATATCCCAGCACACACAAGTGCAAGGGAAAAAATCTTATGTTTTACAAAAAAGCATCACTACAGTATTTTTTCTATATAGCTGCAAATGATCTCTAATCATGTTAGTTACAATTAACAGTGCTATTTTATGAATGCTTACAATAGTCAAGCAATGATGTGAATTTTCAGTGAAAATTAGAATTGGACTATATTTTCTGGAAAACTATATATAGAGAGACAGTATATTTATTATTTTTAGTAAACAAATTTAAAAGTATCTCACTTTAATTTTCTGTTCCAACAGCAATGACTACTTGAACTGAAATAGCTGATTAGGAAAAAATGAGTGTGATTTAAATTTCATAATGCTAACCAATTCGAAACTTTGGACATGATCCATCAGTATGTTTGTGGATCTTCATGGCTTTCTTCTCTCCCCAGCAGTACTTTCCCTACCTCCTTCCTTTTCCATTAGTAGAGCTCTGCTTATGCAAGAAATGTCTTCTTTTCTCTCCCCGCTGCACCTCCTGATCCATGTGGCAATTACATCTCTCATATCCTGCAAATACAGTTTCCCATTTTGGAAAAGATTTCTGGGAGACAGAAAGCCAGGAAGGTCTGTGTTACTTACACAGTCCTTGCACTGGAGCAGACCTTCTATGTATAAATTATTTTTACCAGAAAAATACCTGTAAAAATGTAAAGACAGTGGGTTGCATCCAGTGGAAGAGTTCAAGGAAGGAGATGGTAGAATGGATTTTTTTCCTGCTTCCCCAAGCAACTGATCATTTGTCCCAAAGCTACTCTCTGAGGTTTGGGAGAGTCTCAGAAACAAAATGCATAACTAATGTGTGGTTGCAGTGACAAAAAAAAAAAAAAAGAATAAAGTAAAATTGCCTCTTTTTCAGTCTTCTGTTCATAACTTGTATAAGCAGAGAAGGAAAACAGGCAATTTTACTAAATTCTCCTTCATCGATGCCCTGTAGCACATTTTGTCTGTGAGGTGATCTTGATCCTCAGAGAGTTTTGGGACAGTCAGTTGCTTGGGGAAGACAAGGAAAGATCCACTCCACCAATTCCTTCCGTTAAGTGTTATGCTAGATCCAACCCAACAATACCATGTACTTTCCTTACATTGTTAATTTTAAGACCACAAACCCAAAGGTACTGAAAACAGTGCACACATACTTATACTCAGTTCTTTGGATGTGCCAAACATGTAATGGGTGTGGTGGTTGTCCATTCATATTTCAACAGAATTTAACTCTCAGCTATAGGGACACCTGATCACTTCCATTACTTGTTCATTTCATATCAGAATATAATATCTCTTCCACCAGGTAAGGGAAGACATATAAATAAGAATTGGTTTTGGATTTCACTTGTGTAGCCAGATAGTGAATTCTCCACTCCCGGTTTACAAATCAATAAAGCAGATGTACTCTTTCACATAATTGCCTAATATTATGTAGAGAAAGGCATCAATTCACTTTTATTAATTGTATAAAATGGACTTTTTGATAATGAAATTCCATTTTGGCATTTTTTCCTTGCTTCATATCTGAGTCTGAGCATACTGATATAAATTTGCTTAGACAAACTTCACCTTATTTTCAGTGGGACCTAATCATGACTGTCTTAGCATGATTTGGGCTTCTGTATACCCTGTCATGGATTTCTCCTCTCTCACCCCAGTCTAGGGATGAGAGTTAAAAACCCATGCACTCAGTAACAATTAAACAACCCCAGGAGAATGTCTGTATATCCTCCAGGGTGTCAGTAGTCACTGCCACCAGGATCTCTTACACAGGTCCCCACCAAAGACAGGAGCAGAGATCCACAATTCCTGCCTGGTCTATAGGACTTAACAACGTACCAGCTCTGTATCAGGGCTGCAAACAATTAATTAATATACAGTGGTAGCCTTCTTAGGCGAACGGCTTAGGCATAAGATCTAGTCTTGGAGGTCAAGTTGCAACAGGAAATAAAACAAAATACATCTATAGCCTGTTCAACTCTAACTACACATAGAGATATTCCATAGTTACCAAGCTTTCAGAGGTATCAGATGATTCATTGTGCAAAATAGTCCAAAGTCTCACCAAGGAATCTTGAGAAGGAACCACATGATTGTTGTGGGCAGTTAAGTCCAGCTTCGCTGCCAAATAGTAAACTCCATGACCAGCAAGCAGCCAGTCCAACAGAACTCTTTGTTTCCCGAAAGGAACTAACAAAGAACTAACTTTTCCCATACGGGGTATCACAATTAAACCCCCTCCTCCGTCACTATTGAATATGGCCATTATCCAATCGTGAGGGAGTGGAGGGGTGTGTCCAAGCTCCATGGTGTACATGCCACATGTCAGGTCAGGGAATGCTTAGGAATGTTTTTTGAAGTGTTAAGGTGTTGGGCCTACCTCTTTCAGGTTTGGGAAGGTGCCTGCATGTCTATCTGCTCCAGCAAAGGTGTGAAAGTGTCTTGCATATGGATATGAAGCTTGGCCATCTGGCAGGCCATCTGTTCAGGTGACCAAAGTCACACGGAAGTGTTACCAGCTAAGCCATTTGGCCCTGGCAGGGAGAAATCAGAAAATACTTTTTTCTGTACATACCCTGGTTAAGACGCTGAACTGCAGGCTGGAAGATCGGTAGTTCAGCAGTTCGAAACCTGAGTGCCGCATGACGGAATGAGCTCCTATCTCTAGTTCCAGCTCCTGCCAACTTAGCAGTTCGAAAGCAAGAAAGTGCAAGTAGATAAATAGGCTTCGATGGGAAGGTAACAGCATTCCGTGCACCTCGGCATCCAGTCATGCTGGTCACATGACCACAGAAATGTCTTCAGACAGCGCTGGCTCTTTGGCTTGGAAACGGAGATGAGCACAGCAACCCTAGAGTCGGATTCGATTGGCTTTTGAGCAAGGGAAACCTTTACCTTTAACCCTGACCCATATAGCCCAGGCTAGACAGATCTGGGAGCTGCGGTGGCTCAAGTGGTTAAGACGCTGAACTGCAGGCTGTGGAAGGTCAGTAGTTCAGCAGTTCGAGACCCGGGTGCCATATGACAGGGTGAGCTCCTGTCTCTAGTTCCAGCTCCTGCCAACCTAGCAGTTCGAAAGCTAGAAATTGCAAGTAGATAAATAGGTACCACTTCAGTGGGAAGGTAACAGCGTTCCGTGCACCTTGGTGTTTAGTCATGCCGGCCACATGACCACGGAAACGTCTTCGGACAGCGCTGGCTCTTCGGCTTTGAAACGGAGATGAGCACCGCAACCCTAGAGTCGGATTCGACTGGCTTTCGAGCAAGGGAACCTTTACCTTTACCTTTTTAGACAGATCTAATCAGATCTCAGAAACTAGACAGGGTCAGCTCTGGCTAGTATTTGGATGGGAGTATTTGGATGGGAGGAATACCAGGGGCACTATGCAGGCAGGCAATGGCAAACCATCTCTGAATTATCTTATCTTGAAAACCTTAAGGGGTCACTATAAACTGGCTGTGACTTGATTGTAAAAATAAATAAATAAAGGGAAATCAAATTGGACATGAGATTTCAGACATGTAATTTTTTAAAAAGTTCATTATTTAGCCTGTGATAAAAGGAACAAATTCAGTTATGAGAACTGTCACTGAGAAGTGGAGGACTAAAGCAGATACAACCATAACCAATGTCCATATAGTCCCATTGAGGATCCCAAGTAATTTCCCAAGTTACTACATATGACTTTTGTGGCTGTATTATGTGAGTGATTGTGGAAGGTCAGTATCTGGTCAAATGAAGCATAGAAAAAACATTGTAAATTAATATAGTGTTTCGGCCCCTGACCTTTTAAGATGACATTTAATTCCCAAATGGGACTGGCATTATGTAGATAGGACACACTCGAGGCTGTGCGTGATACATTTTGTGTTGAAAATGGGTAATGGCATTTATCTGTTATAATGGCTAGGATGGCATTTTAAAGCTGCAGTCCTATTAAGACTTTCTTGGTAGTAATTTCTACTGCAGTTAGTGCAAATTATTTCTGAATAAACAGCCATATGATTGGGTTGTAATTAGAGGGAGAAATGAAAAAATTCAGGGGTAAAAGTGGAGGTTTTCCATTCTCCCACCGGGATTTTTTCATCAGTTTCTCAAATTCTATCGTGGAAATCTGGAAGAGTACTGTGGAAAAACCACCGTCCTATAAAGAATTTTCTTTATTTTTAAGAAGTGGTGAAATAGTTTGGAGACAGTGTTTTAATCACTCAGAATGTATAGGAAGATTTTTATCACAGACCATTCAAAACATTAGATTCTTATATACAGATATATATTGTAGACACATTTATTTTATTTAGATATTTATACCCCACTTTTCTCACCAATGAGGACCCAAAGCAGCTTACAATGTTTATCACCCCTCTTCCATTTTATCCTCACAAAAGCCATAGGAGGCAGGTTGGGTTGAGAGAGAATGACTAAGGCAGTGATCTTAAGCAGGTCTACTCATATGTAACTGACATTTTATTCAATTGGGCTTAGTCCCAGGAAGGTGTTCTAAGGGTTGCAGCCTGACCCAACATCTCTCAGCACACTTCCATGGATGAGCAGGGATTGAAACCTCAGTCTCTCAGAGCCTAGTCCTGCACTCTAACCACTATAGTACACTGGCTCTTAGTATAAATGCAACATATATTCAAGAATATCTTTATTATTTAAATGTGACTAATTTTGTCCACAATCAGTATTAATGCATATGATAACACAAACTTGAATGTTTTAATAAAAAATCCAAGTACACAGCTGGTCCTATTGTAACTCCAAATCTGTTTCTGTCCAAGCAACGCACTCTCTCTCTGATATACTACAGGAAACCCTTGCCATTTGCAGGGGATTCACTTTGATGCCTGCAAATAGCAAAATCTAAGAATACTGGCAGGAACAGACTAATTATCTATATCAACCTGGAGAAGGTCCAGCCCCTTCACTTGCTCTATTTCATTCTCCATCACCTCTCCCCATGATGGAGGGAGACCCAGCCAAGGCAAGTGGTGTACAGCACCAAGGCAAGTGGTATACAGATGGAGAGAGATTGTGTGTTTAGGGTTAGCCACATCATGCGATTGGGCCCTGAATAACTGAAATCACAAATTGTGAATCAGCAAATGGCAAGGGTCTACTGTATAAAACTGCTTTAAAATTTTCAACTTCCATTTTTTACCTACCTCTCAGATGGAAAAACACCTAAGAAATGCGAGCCCAAACTCGTGCCGAGCTTGTGCTGGCGCAAAGGGGCTGAATTGCCTTGTGAGGCAGGGAAGAGAGGGATGCTGGCGCTGCGAGAAGCACATCGCCAGGCAGGGGACAGAGCCAGCCTATTTAGGCTTGGCTCCCGCCCTCTGCCCCAGCAGTCTTCTCAAGTGCTTGGCTAAGGCGAAGCACAAGGACTGTGCTGCTGTTGGAGGCTTTCGGCCTTTTGTAGCAGCAGCGGTGTGTCAGAGGAGCCTCAGTGGTTAGGCAGGCTTATAGGTGTGTTGTGGTGACTGCGTGGCTGGATGGTGTGGGCGATTCCCTGTGGGTGACAGCGTATTTGGGCTGCGCTGAGCACACCTGGCAGTGCGGCAGCCTGATTTTTTTTGGTGGCACGATCCAGTGGCACGCAACGTGCTCATGCAGCTATGGTTATCTCCGCCATTGTTCAAGCATAAACAGGGGGCATTTTGGTGGGGGGTGCACTGGGACAGCAAGCTGCAGGCTCTAGGGAAGGAGTTAAGGTTTGTGTCCTACCCTCCCCCTGGGGGCCAGTCAGGAGTTGCGGCATGGTAAGGCTGCCCACCCCTGCGGTCCCTTGATTTTCTTCAAACCCCCCCCTGGCTAGCAAATAAAGTGGCAGGGGCCATTTTGGAGCAGGAAGAGACTGCGGCTGTTTGAATTTCAAACCAGCAGCCATTTTAAGCCTCTTTTCCTCCTGCAGCCTTTTGGGACTTACAGGCAATGGCTATTTTAGGTTTTCCTTGCCTGCGGCCATTTTAGGCCCTCATTTTTGGTGGCCATTTAGGCCTTCATTGCAGCAACATTTGGGGCTTCTATTTCAGGCCATTTTAGGGCCCTGTGATTGGGCCTTGGGTGCACATTTATTCTGCTCACCAACTGGTGGATGAGAGGTTTGGCCTAGGCAGCGCTACTTCAGGATCCCCCCTGCGAAGCTTTGGCATGGCTCTGAAAAAGGGCATCAGTGCATCTAAAGGCAAATAGCCTGCCCCCAAATGGAATGGTAATGATCATGCTAAAGGCAAGCAGCCCCCGCCAAAGTGATTTAATGATGGGGCCACACTGGTTAATCCAGGTGGCCCAGTGCCTTTAGGAGTAACACCAGGCACCGTTCCAACGTCAGTGTTTTTGGCACTGGCTGCACCTGTCGGCCATGTACAGTTGTCCCCAGCAGTGGTTTCTGAGGCACCCACTGGTCCTGTTTCACCGACTATCATGGATGCCTTTTGGGATTCTCGGGTTAGTAGGGCCATTTTGGACAGGCTAGCTGCCATCAAGCAACGTTCAGAAGGTCCTTCACCCACATTGCAACCTGCTATGTCATCTATGGTGACTTTTCAAAACCAAGTCTTAAATTGTCTCTCCGTTATTGAAAGTCAGTGTGTAGGTGCTGGGAGATAGGTTGTCATTCGTGAGAATGAGGAGGTGTGACTGGTCAAAATACAGGACGGCCCAGCTGAACAAGGGATCGAGGAACAGCAAGTGGTGCTTTGCGGGGGTCCATCACAGGTATCAGGTAGGCCAGTTTCTACACAAACACCTGACATCACCTGGCCTTGGGGTCCGGTGGGCTTACAGGCTTCTGCTGGGTCACCCGTTTCTATGCCAGTAGTGGTGCCCTTTCCTGGGGCAGTCAGTACACCTATTCCATTTGGGTCCGTTGGGGCACCACATGCTCCACCTATGGCTGATGGGGTAACCCTGGCTAACACTTTGGTGGACCATCAGGACAGTAGTGGTTTACAGACATCACTGTTTGGGGGATCTTTGCCTGCCTCTATGGGCACAACACCCCCATCCGGTCCTGCACAGCAGCTGTAGGGTGGGGTATGGATGGGGTGTGTTCCTCCTGATCCAGGGAATCAAACTTATGAGATGGTGCCAGCAAAAGAGTTGCCATCTGGGGAACTAGCTATGTCTTTAGGTGACCACCTTACAGTGGCTACCAGGGAGAAGATATTACGGGGAGAATATGTAGATGTATTTTCCTTGTTATACAGGGAGCGGGATAAAAAAGATGGAGAAGACTTGGATGAATGGGACAAAGAGTGCTTAAAGCACCGCAGCATAGATAGAATCTATGCTAATTGGTACCCTGGCTTTTTAATTTATGCTGGGGTGATGGTTAGGGTTACAGCCTGGAAGGGCCTCATCTCTGCTCCAGTATATGGACATAATCCACAAAGGTTATTCGGACTTTGCAGGGTCCACCTGGATGGAATATGATAAGGCTTTCCAGATGAAAGCAGCCATGTACCTGCCACTTCGCTGGGACCTAATCCATCCACATATATGGATGCAGACAATGTCCCCGGCCAAGTCTATGTTAGGGGAGCATTCTGATAGCGGACATATTGTGAAAAGGGATTATGTTGCCAATGCAGGAGCTCTGCATGCCCAGGGTGGCCAGGCACTCCAAAGGCGCCCTTTGTGTTGGGAGTTTTCCTCACAGGGGTATTTCAGCAGAAAAACATGTTCCTTTTGGCATGAATGCCCCGTCTGTGCCTGCCCCCATACCTTTCCATCCTGCCCCAAGGCAAAGGCCAGACCTGCTGCTAGGGATGGCAAAGGTGGCAGACGCCGGGGGGGGGCGGTCAGTCCTTACCTGACAAAAGGACCCAGTCCAATTAAATTTCCTGTGTTGGGGCGCTGGTTGCACATGTACCCCAAGTTTGCCGATATGCAGTATTTGTTGGAAGGGTTCAAGTTTGGGTTCCGCATTCCCTATGTGGGTGAGAGGTGTTAATTTTCGGCTCCTGATTTGCCCTCAGTTCAAGGCATGGAGCAGGTGGTTAGGGCTAAGAATTAAAAAGAGTGTTCAGAAGGTAGGGTCTTGGGTCCCTTTCCCTTACCTCCAGTGCCCAACCTGCGGGTATTACCTTTAGGTGTGGTGCCCAAGAAGGCACTTGGGGAGTATCACCTCATTCACCATTTGTCATATCCTCCAGGCGGATCAGTGAATGACACTATACCTAGTGAGCTTTGCTCAGTTAGGTACACTTCTTTTGATGAGGTGATCCATATGGTCTGTAGTTGTAGGCGAGGGGCCGAATCGGCTTAATGTGATATCAAATCGGCTTTTCGTCTTCTGCCAGTTTGTCCTTCTGGGTTTTTCCTTTGATGGACAGTACTATATGGACAGGGCCCTCCCCATGGGATGCTCAGTGTCCTGTGCTGCATTTGAATGGTTCAGTTCCTTTTTGGAATGGGCTTTACATGCACGCACGGGCTTGTTCAGTACTGCCCATTATTGGATGATTTTTTATTTGCTGGACCTAATGGATCTGGGGTTTGCGCACTTGGCAACAGTACAAGTTATCAACTCCTTAACGTCCAAGTCTCTTTGAGTGATGGTGCTGGTCAGGGCTTTTACCCTCCAGTGCTTGCAATATAATATATTGTTTAAGGCCAGGCATGTGCCAGGAGTCAATAACGGGGCTGCTGACGCTCTGTCTCAGAAACAGATGGAGAGGTTTCGTCAGTTGGCTCCAGACTCCGATCAATTACCGGTAAGAATGCCGGAAGACCTGTGGCAAATTGAAGGGCTGAGGCCGACAGGGCAATGGGCTTAGTTCTTGCCTCCAGCACGTGCAGGGCTTATATGAGAGCCGGCCAACAGTTTGTGGCTTTTAGGCAGAAGGAGAGCCTTCAGCAGCTCTAGCCTATCCCAGTGTCTGTATCTGGAAAATGCTGGCTGGCTGGGCCTGAGAGAATGGTGCGCCTTGGGACACGAGGGAAACTTTTTCCCCAGCAGTCCTTAAGGGTTTGAAACCCCAATGGGCTTCCTTATGTATGGTTGCATTTGAGGCTGCCTTGTTTCATGTGGCTGCCTTGGTTGCATTCTTTGGGGCCCTGAGAATCAATGAACTGGTGGCCCAATCCCGACAGGACAGGTTGGACTATGCTTTGTGCACTGGAGATGTTCAGATTAGTGGGGATAGCCTGCAAATTACAGTCAGGCATTCTAATTATGAAAAGGGGTTGTGATTTCAGTGGGTCCTTGTTCTGATTCGGACCTTTGTCCAGTCATAGCACTCAGTTCCTATTTGGCCCTGGGGGGAAGGGGAGTGCAGGTCTCTTATTTCTTCATAAGGATGGATCGCCTTTGACAAAATTTCAATTCAGGGCAGTTACCAAGAGGGCTCTGGTAACTTTGGGCCTTGGTAATTTCCAATTTGGCACCCATTCTTTTAGAATTGGGGAGGCTTCCACTGCTGCAGCTATGGGTTACCAGCGGCCTGACATTCAAAGAATTGGCAGGTGGAGGTCAGCACATTACAAGACATATGTTCGGACCTGCAAAGTTCGAGCTGCTCCTTCAGTTGGCACAACGGGAGGAAGTATGCTGTTTTGAGCCTGAGTGTTCTTTTATTGTTCTCTGGTTAACCTGGTTTCTGTTTTAGGTGCTTCTGGTTGCCATGGGAAGAGCCATGTGCTTATCTGTAGCTACAGCATGGTGTTCTGGGCCGCTCACCAGGCCAGGAGGATGAACATTGGTTCCCAACTGGGCTGCAGTGAGTGGGCAGAGGTTGAGTGGCTTGGCTGAAGAGGTATGTACTGGCCTAAGCTTATGCCACTACTGTTTGAGGAAAGACGTAGACCTCCTCCTGATGTGCTTCTGATACACCTTGGTGGTAATGACTTGGGTCTCGTAAAAGGTAAGACCCTAGTCATTCAGGCCAAGGTGGATTTGGCAGACATTGCAGACTGGTGGCCTTGGGTGCAACTGATCTTGTAAGCAATGTTACCGCACCAGGTGTGGCATAACCTAGGGGATCCTAGGTGCTTGGACTGGGCAAGGCAGAATGCTAACCGGCAGCTTAGGAATGCCATGGAGGGTGGCTTGGGCATCTTTTTGTTGCACCCTGATATATGGGTTGAATTAACAGACCTGTATAGGGGGGATGGGGTGCACCTTTCTAACAAGGGCAACAACATTTTTCTTACAAATCTGAGGTGAGGGGTCTTGGCGGCGCTGGATTGCTTGGTGGGGGCTAAGGTCTAAGCAGAGGCTTGACCTTTGCTATGACAGGGTAATGTGATCAAGATGTGAACTGGTGAGCACCTGCACAATGTGATAAAACAGCATAGACTGTAGTACTTTGCACTCTCTTTAGTGACAAATCTATTTCAAATGTTGCTTGTAAAAAATTGAGGTACAAATGCCTCCATATTTCAAAAATATACCAAATAGAAAAAATTAAATGCATAATACATTGTGCTTTATTAAAGTAGTCATTAAGAACATACTACATGTATTTAAAGTTTTCCCAAAATTTCCACACACACACTCTCTGCATCTATACTGCCCTCCTTAGATTTTCTGCTTGGCTTTAAAGTTTGAAATTTTACATCTCTAGCTGTAATTGGGTACAGAAACCTAAACAGATAAGCTTCTGTGACTGTATGCCTAGTAATTTATTAATCTGTATTAAATGAAAAGGTACTAAGGGAAGAACTGGCTGCTAGGAAAAGTAACTGACCTGTTGCTTCCACACAACAATTTTACTTTAACTATGTACTCATGAAGCATCTCTTTCAGTTAACTACTCTACCCAGATACTAATCATCAAGGTAAGATTCATAAGAGCTTCACCTGAAAGCCAATATGCCAGAGTGCTCTAGGCACAAGAAAGAGAAACACGGGCCACATTTCTATTTCCTTAAAAAAAGCAAAAATTATTCTTGAAGACAGTCAGTTGCGTGAATACCAAATGACAGTCCCATACTAAAATTCAACTCAATTAAAGGTTCCCTGGAATGTACTGCTTTAGCCTGCTGTGCATACTTAATCTGCATAGAAAAATGTCATCTCAGGATGATATCTAGAATCAATATTTCATCCTCCTGGTTATTTCTTATATTCAAGGGAGAAAATTACTTGAAGAAACATCCATTAAGTGACAGAGTCTAGGGGTGATTTCCCACTAACGCTGCCTCGGGGTTGCGCCGCCGTTTGCCCCGATACTATTAGTCAATTTCACACACGAAGCCGCGGGGCTGCATTTTGACCCACGGCTTCGCCCGATTTCCCCCACAGTTTCGTAATCCTCAAAAAACAGGATTACGAAACTGCGGGGGAAATCGGGCGAAGCCGCGGGTCAAAATGCAGCCCCGCGGCTTCAGGTGTGAAATTGACTAATAGTATCGGGGCAAACGGCGGCGCAACCCCGAGGCAGCTTTAGTGGGAAATCACCCTAGGAGAATTTTCAAAACTGGCAGCTAAGTGGAACCTCCTTTTTCAAAAGTAGTTTTGGCTTTGCCTGTAGGTTCTTGGGGCTAGATCATGAAAACACAGCAATGTCATGATGCTGGGACATATTTCTCTTGTCTTTAAGATGCTAATCTGCCTCAAGCAGGACTCTGTAGAGGTGGCACAGAAATTTCCTAAATGAATAAAATAAAGATGGTTAAGAAAGAAAAGAGATGTGAATGAATGCTGAAGTTGACTAGTCACTGCCAAGGTGGCAAATATAAAACCTGATCTACACATACAGCAAAATAAAATGGTAAAAGATGATAACAGTGGACTGTTTCACTTCAGACAGCAGGTGCAGGACTACAGTTTTGTTCTTAGATGGCTAGCAATTTTTGTAAGGATCTGTAGTTTGTGCTATAATAGAAGCAAGGTGAGAATGAAACTGGATTCCTAATGCCATTGTGCTTAATTATTGTGTTTCAAGATGCTATCTTAATGAAATACAAATGAAATACAAAGGCTATGTAAGAGTTTCAGGGAAGGACACGGTTATGTATTAAAGAGAAGTAGAACATTATGGAGGTACAGGAACAATATTCTGCATGTATTCATGGTGATGGTGAAGGATCAGGACCTCATCCTCTCACTGTGCTTGACCTACATATAAACCCCCTTCCGTACTGCTCCTCTATACATGATCTTTGCCATTTTCCCACAGTGCATCACTGGACCTGTGTGAGCTAGACTGAACCACACAGGCACAACAATCCTAATCATGCCTATATTGAAGCAAGTTCCACTGAAAGAAAGGGAACTTATCTCTAGGAGGTGATCTGGCTAACAGGTGTTACCAGATCTTGGCTTTCAATTGTTTAATTAATCTCTGCATTCCTCATGCCTTAGTCTTTTATAAAAGCATTTTCACTTTAGCAGAACAGCTCCTACAATATATAATTTTCTTCTGCATCATAAAAAGATAAAACTTTTTTTTTAAAAAAAAAGCTGCAAAAAAGGCTTTTGCCCAACTCAGCCTAGCCTGAAAGGTGGCCCCTTACCTGGATATGGTTGATCTGGCCACCTGGATCGACGTCACAGTGACACTGAAACTAGGCTACTGTAATGCACTGTACATTGGTTTCCATTCATAATCAATTCGGAAAATCCAATTGGTGCAGAACACCATATTACTCCCATTCTCAGTCACTCTACTGCCTGCCCATCAGTTACTGGAATCAATTAAAGGTACTGGCTATCAATTACAAAGCCCTTCATGGCCTTGGACCCTCATATCTGTGAAGCTGCCTCTCCCCCTTTGCACTGCCATGACAGCTTTGTTCATGTGAGCAAGGTTTTCTACAGGTGCCAGCCTGGAAATGGGCAAAATCAACAACTGACTGTACATGTGCCTTCTCCATTGTAACCCACACCTCACAAAATGGGCTGTCTGAGGTCAGGAAGGCTCCCACTCTCCTGGCTTTCTGCAAACAATGCAAACACTGAATTATTCAATAGGACTTTTCTATGCAGGCAATAGAGTTGCACTATACTAAATGATTCACAAACTTACTTAGATAAATTATTAGGGACAGTGCTTTCTGTGTAGCTTGCTGTAACTAGGGTCGTACTTGTTGGCAGAGTATAGATATGCAGTAAACTGGAGTGCAAGCTGTTTAAAGAATAAAGTCAGTTTATTAAGAATATAACAAACTTTGTAAGAAAGGAGACAGAAAAAGATGTTCAACTGTCTAACTAGTTAGGAGGCCAGTAATGAACTGTTCTCAGCAGGAGCAGAAAAAACCCTAATTGAGGAGACAGGACCAACGAATGAGACAAGGTTTGTGCCTGAAATGTGGGGACAAAGGGCACTTCGCCACCTCCTGCCCCAAGGAGGATCCTGGCCAGTTACCACCTCGAGAGAATGACAGACGACGACCGGGCCCCCCACCAAAAAAGGGCACCGCCAAGCCACGCAATCCCTGGGCCCTCTTTGCCAACCAAGAGATTGTGGATCCACTGTTCCTGGAAAAGGAGGAAACAGAGCCGCAGGGAAACGAGCAGGTCCTGTTGTAAGTGGCGCAGCACAGCAGGACCCAACACCTGAAGCGCCCAAATTGGTGAGCAATTACCCCTCTCTCTTCTTTGTGACTGTGATCATAATGAACCCAGCCATGATGACCCATATCAGGGTACGTGACCTTATTGATTCGGGGTGTGGGAGGGACCTCATTAACCCATCTCTGGTAACGGGGTTGGAGGCAGCGGTAACCAAGTTGAAGGACCCTATCACCTTTACCCAAATGGATGGGTCACCGATGAAAGAGCCCTGCCATTTTGAGACTGTACCTTTGCGCGTGGGGGCTGGAAAACACTGGGAGCTCCGCTCGTTTGTAATAGCCCCGCAAGCCAAGTTCCCCTTGGTCTTGGGAAGCCCATGGTTGCATGGTCATGATCCGTACATTTTGTGGGAGGACGGGGTGGTGCGTTTCATTTCCCCAAAGTGTGCAGAGCACAAATGGGATCCCAACTGGGGAACCCCCCCCGATAATGATCCTCCCCGGGCTTGTCCAGCAGCGGAAGAGATTGACCGGATCCCCGCAGAGTACCGGGACTTGGAGCCAACGAACTTCCCCCGCACCGTAACTCAGACTGTGCCATAGAAATTCTCCCGGGGCAAAAGATGCCAAGAGGCAAAATTTATGCCATGAGCCCTATGGAGAAAGAGGAGTTATGGAGGTTCATTGATAAAAACCTGGCCCATGGTTTCATTCGACCAGCTTCATCCCCGTTCGCAGCCCCGGTGTTGTTTTGTAAAAAAAGGATGGGGGGCTGAGACTGCGTACGGATTACCGAGGACTCAACGCAGTCTCGGCTACCAACGCCTACCCCCATGCCACTCATCAAGGATCTCTTAGTGGAGGTGGCCAAGGAGAAGATTTTTTCCAAGTTGGACTTGCAAGATGCATACTTCAGAGTACGCATCAGACAAGGTGATGAATATAAGACTGCCTTTAACACCCCATTGGGACAATTTGAATACAGAGTAATGCCATTCGGGCTCCAGGGGGCTCTGGGAGTTTTCATGAACCTGATCAATGAAGTTCTGCACCCCTATTTGTTTAAAGGGGTGGTTGTTTACTTGGATGATATCTTGCTGTACTCCCCGGATCTAAAAACACATGTTAAACTACTTTGGGAGGTACTTTCAAAATTGCTAGAGCACAAACTGTTTGTCAAACTGTCAAAATGTGAATTTCATCAGACACGCATTGACATCCTAGGCTATCGCATATCCCCTGAGGGTCTAGAGATGGATCCCAAAAAGATCCAAGACGTGGTGGGTTGGGAGCCCCCCAAAACCAGAAGGAAACTCTAGAGTTCTCGGTTTCACCAATTTCTACCACCAGTTCCTATCCCACTTTGCCCAAGTCAGCCTACCACTCACAGACCTCCTCAAGACCAAAGGGAGAGGGGTCAAAGCTGCCCAGCCAGGGGCTTGACTGGATTGGACCCCTCAATGTCAGGATGTGTTCGACCAGCTCAAACCTGGAATGAACAAGGCAGCCTTACCCTGCTGCCAGTTTCACACCCAAGAACACTTGGCTTATTCCATTGAAACTTGGGGCGAACCCTAAGGTGTCACTGGATGCAAGTTATTGCTCTGGCCCTACAGACTGTGTGGCTACCCACTGAAAAATATATTATGTTCGTGCATCCAGTGACATCTGAGCAAGACAGGAAAGTATAGTGCCAGAAGGTATGTCACACGGTAAAAGGTATGCTCAGAATATGTTCAAGAAGAAGAAGAAGATGAAGAAGAAGAAAAAGAAGAAAGTAGTCAATTTTTTGATGAGTTATTTGGTCTAATTGTTTTCCTGTTAATTGAAGCCTATCTCCCAAATATGCTGAGAAGAAAGTAGTCAATTTTGGATGGACTATTTGGTCCAACTGTTTTCTTGTTAATTGAAATAAAAACATAGAACTTCCTCCTCATTTGACTTCATTTTTGACATGGAATCAAATATGTACAACACTCCCATCTTTAAAAAGGGCTCCAGGGGAGATCCAGGAAATTACAGGCCAGTCAGTCTGACATCGATACCGGGTAAGTTGGTGGAAACTGTTATTAAGGAAAGAATTAGTAGGCACATTGATGAACAAAAACTATTGAGGCAGACTCAGCATGGGTTCTGTAAGGGAAGATCTTGTCTCACTAACCTGTTAGTGTTTTTTGAGGGAGTGACCAAACATGTGGACAAGGGGGACCCAATAGATATTATTTACCTTGACAGTTCCTCATCAAAGGCTCCTAAATAAGCTCAATAGTCATGGGATAAAAGGACAAGTCCTCTTGTGAATCAAAAACTGGCTTATAAATAGAAAACAGAGAGTGAGTATAAATGGGAAACTTTCTCAGTGGAGGGTGGTAAGCAGTGGGGTACCACAGGGATCAGTACTCGGTCCGATGCTTTTTAACTTGTTTATTAATGATTTGGAATTGGGAGTAAGCAGTGAAGTGGCTAAATTTGCAGATGCCACGAAGTTGTTCCGGGTGGTGAAAACCAGGGAGGAGTGTGAGGCACTCCAAAGGGATCTGTCGAGGATGGGTGAGTGGGCGTCAACGTGGCAAATGGGGTTCAATGTGGCCAAGTGCAAAGTGATGCACATTGGAGCCAAAAATCCTAAATATAAATACACGTTGATGGGGTCTGAACTGGCAGAGACGGACCAAGAGAGAGATCTTGGAGTCGTAGTGGATAACTCGATGAAAATATCTAGACAGTGTGTAGCTGCAATAAAAGAAGGCCAACGCTATGCTGGGGATTATTAGGAAGGGAATTGAAAACAAATCAGCCAGTATCATCATGCCCCTGTATAAATCATTGGTGCAACCTCATTTGGAATACTGTGTACAGTTCTGGTCACCACATCTCAAAAAGGATATTATAGCATTGGAAAAAGTGCAGAGAAGGGCAACTAGAATGATAAAAGGGTTGGAACACCTTCCCTATGAAGAAAGGTTAAAATGCTTGGGGCTCTTCAGCTTGGAGAAATGACGGCTGAGGGGTGACATGATTGAGGTTTATAAGATTATGAATGGGATTGAGCAGGTTGAGAAAGAAGTACTTTTCTCCCTTTCTCACAATACAAGAACTCGTGGTCACTCCATGAAATTGCTGAGCAGTCGGGTTAGAACAGATAAAAGGAAATACTTCTTCACCCAAAGAGTGATTAACATATGGAATTCACTGCCACAAGAGGTGGTGGCAGCTGCAAACATGGACAGTTTCAAGAGGGAATTAGATAAACACCGGTGTCTTTTTTGGGGGGGGAGCGCACTGGAGCGCAGCTCCGGGAGCTCAGGAGCCAAGCCCCGCCCCCAGCCGGTGTCCCGGAGAGTCTTTCAGGCAGCCAAATGTCAATTTCAGCTCCATTATATCCTATGGGCCATTGAAGTCAATGGTGAAAACATAGGGTATATTCTAGGGGCTGGAGGGGAGGGGGTTTGAGGGAGAGGCTCAAAACTCACAGTATAACTTTTTTTCCCACCATAGAGAACAATGGAGGAAATGGAGCAACCTGTTTGGGGGCCCATAGAATTGGACCCCCTGGCCCAATGTTCTTGAAACTTGGTGGGTATCTTGGGGAGAGGCTCCATCAGCTATCCTGTGATCTTGGAGCCTCTCCCTCAAACCCCCTCCCCTCCAGCCCCCAGAATATACCCTATGTTTTCACCATTTACTTCAATGGCCCATAGGGTATAATGGGGCTGAATTGCCACTGAATTTCTTTCATTCCCTCCTTTCCTTCTTTCTTTTTCCTCTTTCCCTCATTCTTCTCTTCTCTTCTCTCTTTCTTTCTTTCCCACCTTCTTCTCTTCTCTTTTTTCCTCCTTTCCCTGTTTCCCTCCTTCTTCCCTCTCTTTCTTTCCCTCTTTCCTTCCTTCTTTCCTTCTCTCTACTCTCTCTCTTTCCTTCCCTCTTTCCTCCTTCTGTGGCCCAACTCTCATGAGAAGGAGTTTAAACTTTAAACCCCTTCTCTCTTAGCTCCCCCACCCAGACCAGCTGGGGAAGGGAAGGGGAGGCTTTTAAAGATGCTTCCCCCCCTTTTTCTTCCCCTTCTGACATCACTTCCGGTGATGTCAGGGGGCGTGGCATATGCTAATAGCCTAATAGTTCATTAGCATACCATATGCTAATGAGCTCCTGCAGCTGTTCTTCTATGAAAAGACCCCTGGATAAACATATGGAGCAGAAGTCCATCAGTGGCTATTAGCTACAGGGTATAGATGGGAACTCTCAGTCTGGGGCAGGTGATGCACTCTATTCTTGGTGCTGGAGGGGGCAGCAGTGGGAGGGCTTCTGGTGCCCTGGCCCTACTGCTGGACCTCCTGATGGCACCTGGTATATTTTGGCCGCTGTGTGACAGAGTGTTGGACTAGATGGGCCATTGGCCTGATTCAACATTGGCTTCTCTTATGTTCTTATGTTCTTAATTTCTACAGCATTCTATGAAGGTCCTGAGAGAATGGAGTTTTAGTGAACCAGAGGCAACCCATTTCCCTGGTAGTGGGAATGGGTCAAATCTACAACCTGGGATGTTCTGTACCTAACATTCTGAAGATGGTTACTGCTTTAGGCATGTGGATGGAATTCTGATTACCAAGCACCAGTTTGCCGTAGTAGTGCATGGGCTTTGGCAAGGGGGTCTTTCCCAGGGTGAAGTTTGGAACTCACTCTTCTTGGTTTAGTGTTGTTCCACTAATGCTTCCCTGGGCTATGTGTTCCCTTGCCGTGCAGTGGGGTCAGTGGGACCTTGTTCAAGTTAGGATATTTGTTTTGTCACTGCACCCTCTTTTTGGGGTGGCCTCTGGTTCAGTGAGCTGTGGCAAGCTTTGCCTGGCGTCACAGAATGGACTGCAAAGTTTACAGTTAATGAAGTTTGTCTTTCAGGTGCTACTGGCTGCAGGATGAGACAGAGAGTAAACTCAGTGGTCACAGTACGGTCTCTTGGGCCAACCAGCAGGCCAAGGGGACTCCCTGGCCGGGAAGGCCCTTGTGTAATGAACAGAGGCTGACCTTGCAATGCTAAAAACATGGTTGCCCGGAGAGCAGATGGTCGGCGATTCTGCTTCGACATGACGGATAAGGTCCTGGTGTTGATGCGATCATGACCTTGTGATGATAAGAGCAAAGTGGCCCAGGTGCAGACAGTCTGGTTGGCTATGCTGCTTCACCATGAGGGACAATGCCATGGTGCTACAACTGGGGGCTGGCCTTGTGAAGACTGGAGTAAGGTGGCCTGGGTGCAGATAGTCCAGTCGGCTATGCTGCTTCACCATGATGGACAATGCCATGGTGCTACAACTGGGGGCTGACCTTGTGATGATAGGAGCAAGGTGGCCCGGGTGCAGATAGTCTGGTCGACTATGCTGCTTCGCCATGAGGGACAATGCCATGGTGCTAAAAAGGGGGCTGACCTTGCAATGCTAAGGGGATGGTGGCCCGGAAGCTGATGGTCCAGTTGGTTATTTTGTATATCATGCAGGGCAAGGCCCTGGTGTTGCAATGCGGACCGGTGGCCTGGGGTGCAGCCTCACCATGATGGGCAAGGTGGCCTGGAATGTGGATAGTCTGGTGGCTATTCTGCCTTGCCTGCAAGGCGAGGCCCTGTTGTTCGAAGCAGACCGGTTGCCTGGGGTGCAGCATTGCCTAATGGGCTGGTGGCCCAAAGCGCAGATGGTCTCATGGCTATTCTGCCTCACGATGAAGGACAAGGCTTTGGGGTTATAAGAGGAGGCTGACCTTGCACTTAAAAGAGAAGGTTGGCCCAGGGGGCAGATAGTCAGGTTGGTGAAATTTGGGGACCCCAGCTTGGCGTAAGGTGAGCTGGCAGCCTGGGGTGCAGCTGGTCTGCCTGCAATGCTGCAGCACCAGGTGTGGGGTAGCCTAGAGGGTCCTTGGTGCTTAGCACCTAGTTAGATGAAAAGTCAATTGGTAACTTAAATGCCGGTGGCTTGGGCCTCTTCTTATTGTACCCTGGCATACAGCTCAAGTTAACAGACCTGTGTAAGGATGACGGGGTGCACCTCTTTAACAAGGGCAATGACATATCCTTGCAGATTTGAGGCGAGGGGTGCTGTTGGTGCTGATCGCTTGGTGGGGGCGAAGGCCTAAGCAGAGGCTTGGCCTTTGCTGTGGTGGGGTAGAGCGATCAGGAAGTTGAGAACGGTGAGCACCTGGGCATTTCATTAGAGGAATTAAAGGGTCCTACAAGAACGGCTTTCGGGCCTTTGCAGCTCAAGGCTGGGAAGGGGTGATCTTCCTTAGAACAATCTGGCCTGGCCTATCTCAGCAGGCCTTGAGGCTTCTGGGGTGGTGGGCCAGGGGGTTCTCCTAAAGCTGCTGGTTGTGAGCTACATTGGGTGGCTCAAGATCAGGGAAGGTGCATCGCCCAGAAGGAGATGAAGGTGGTCTGGAGTTTGACACCTGTCATATTCCTCAGTACATTTTTAGCAGCATCTCGCCAGTTGTTTGATTATAAATAATTAATAAAGTGGCCCTTGTTAAATCCATATTGATGTCCGTCTCTTTATTCCGATTGAGGGGGCAATGCGAGCCCAAACCCCTGCCGAGCCCGCGCTGGCGGGGGAGGGCTGATTTGCCTTCTCGTGAGGCATAAAGAAAAGGCACCAGTGCAGGGGGCGGAGCCAGCCTATTTAGGCTTGGCTCCCGCCTCCTGCCTTTGCAGTTCTTAGCAGTCCTCGGCACGCTTGGCCCACCCTCCCACCCTATTTTAGTGCAGGTTTCAACTAGTTGCCTTTTCCTGGGGCCAGGTAGGAATTTTCCACCCCTTTTTCAATTTGGCTTCAGAAGGAGGTGTGTTTTTGCCTACCTTGCACTGATGATGGTGGTGTTGGGAAATTTGGCTTGGGGGGGGCAGCATTTGTTAAATAGACTGGTCATTTTGTGGTTAGGCGGGGTAGAGCAATCAGGGAAGTTGAAAACGGTGAGCACCTTGGCATTTCATTAGAGGAATTAAAGGATCTTCCAAGAATGGCTTTCAGGCCTTTGCGGCTCAAGGCTGGGAAGGGGTGATCTTCCTTTGAACAATCTGGCCTGGCCTATCTCAGCAGGCCTTGCGGCTTCTGGAGTGGTGGGCCAGGGGTTCTCCTAAATATGCTAAGCTGCTGGTCGAGAGCCATTGGGTGGCTCAAGATCAGGGAAGGTGCATCGCCCAGAAGGAGATGAAGGTGGCCTGGAGTTTGACACCTGTCATATTCCTCAGTACATTTTTAGCAGCATCTTGCCAGTTGTTTGATTATAAATAATTAATAAAGTGGCCCTTGTTAAATCCATATTGGTGTCCGTCTCTTTATTCCGACTGAGGGGGCAATGCGGTCTCTTTAAATGCCTTCTCCTCTAAGCCCTGCTGCCACCACATCTCAATAAGTGAACTCAGAAGGCATATGCCTTCTGAGTTCACTTGCTGAGTCATGACACTGCTGCACTTGAAGAAGGCAGTAGGCATTTAATGATACTCCTTCAGGCCCCACTGCTGCTGAGTCATGCCCCTGCCACTGCACTTGGAGAAGGTCTCTTTAAATGCCTTCTCCTCCAAAGTCTGCTGTAGTGGCAGTGCAACTCAGTGAGTGATCAATTCTCCATTGGAGAGGCAGGCTGACAGCTTGGTGAGACACACGTGCTTGAGCGTGTGGCGATCTTCTGATCTTTAAAGGGGTCCTTTGATCATCAAAAGGACCCCCGCTGTCCCGGGAAGGGACTGGCAGCTGCAAGGGGCTTTGATCTGAAACCCTGTGTGAGTTGCAACTCACGGGGTGGGCTGGATCGCCCCCGACGCGGGATCAAAGTTCGGGCTCAGTTCGTCTGAGCAAAGCCAAGGCTCCTGCATCGGATGGGGGGGGGGAGAGAAACCTTACCAACAGCGCTTCTGTGAGTATCCATGACAGAAACTGAATGGTTTGAAAGGGCGATTTAAAATAATTAGCCCTAAGAAGTAGCATAGTGGGGAGAGCTCTCCCCCCTGAAGAACAAATGGCTAGAAACTGAAAGAGAGCGTGGCGAGGTTGGAGTGGAAGGGTGAGAGGGAAAGAGAACACCATCAGAAAGCCATGGAGCTGGAGAGGGAAGCGATTGGGCTTTAGAATGGTTTAACCTGGCTCTCAGTGGGTTTTGAGAAGGAACTTGGGTCTTCCTTTAAGCCTCTTTTAAAAACTGAAAATCGGGATGTGAAGCAGTTTGTGTGCAGTGAGAGCTGGAGGGGAATCCGTCCGGTGAGAGATAGGCTGAGTGAAAATAAGAAGCTCAGTGCCCTTAATCCTGACTGACGACTATCAATCCGAATGGCTGACTTCCACTATTCGGAAAATTACATTATTAGGGCTTTCCCCTCAAGAGCTTTTGGAAATGGGTGGCGATCAAGCCAAGCTAGCAGTTAGGATTTAAGACACCGAACGCCAATTGGGCCTACAGGCGACCCCCGCCTTTATAGCACCATATAGTAGCAAATATATTGTTGCTCAAGCCTCATATCTATCTGTTTTGGAGTCTAATAAACTTAGGAGGGCATATACTTTGGCTAGATGCTCTGCTCTACCGTCTGCAGTTCTTGAGGGTAAATTCAAGAAAATCCCCCGAAATGAGGGGCTATGCATGTGTGCGTCTGGGGAGATCGAATCTCAGGAACATGTGTTCCTGAGGTGTCCATTATATAGTGAAGCTCGCACAAAGCTCATTGACCCTCTCTTGGTTGGCCCCTCAGATCAGGATAAGATAGAGAAACTGTTATCTAACTTTGACCATACAGCACTGCATCAGATAGCGAAATTTTGTTTCCTGGTTGTAAAAGCTCATCAGCGTCCAGGCAGCCATTTGGGTTAGGATTACCCGATCCTAATTTTACTGGTTTTATTTTTTTATCATCATTATTTTATCCTTTTTAAGATCTAATTTTGTCCCACACTTCATCGAACCTTTGGTTTTACTGATCAAAATGCTTGTGCAATTTTATTCTTATTAACCTTATCTTATCTTAACAGTAAAAGCACATCAGCATCCAGGCAGCCATTTGGGTTCGACTACCCGATCCTAATTTTATTGGTTTTATTTTTTTATCATCGTTATTTTATCCTTTTTAAGATCTAATTTTGTCCCACACTTCATTGAACCTTTGGTTTTACTGATCAAAATGCTTGTACAATTTTATTCTTATTAACCTTGTCCTATCTTAATAGTTTTACCATCTGGGTACTATTTGTTTTTGTAATTTATTGATATGGTAATTACTTGTAAGTAGGGTTGTATACTGCTGGCTGTGTGCTGTGACAATAAATTCATTCAAATAAGAAGCTCTAAGGTGAAGATGGCTGGCTGGAGACCCCTTTGCAGTGTCCTCAAATTTTAACCCTAATAGGGGTAGGGTAGAAGAATCAGAGAAACAGAGAAGAAGAGGCCTGTTTCATCGCACACTAATTTTTAACCCTTGAGGGCCAGGGTGGAAGAGTAAGAGAGTGAGGGAAGAGAGAGTGTTTGTTACGTCCTCAATTTTTGCTGCGATTGTTATTGGTAAATGAGGTGTGAGAGAAGGATGGACTCTGTTTAAAGACCGCTGGATGAAAGAGCTTGGTTTGACAATAAGGAATTTGATTGTTGATTGACAGTGTGTCGGCTGGTCACTTCATTTGGCTTTAGTGGGCTATAGGGGGAGAATAAAGGAGGGGGAAGGTGGGCAAGGCAGTCTTCCTGGGAAAATTGCCAGCAGGAGGTTTGTTTTGGTAAATAGACGGGAGGATAGTGAAAATAATTTTTGGGAACTTTGCCAACAAATATTGGTATCTGTTTTACTTTTCTCTGAGATAGAAGTTCTGGGAACGGGGCCAGAAGGCCTGCGCTGTTCCCAAACATTGGATAAGGGTAAAGAGTAAATAAAAATTTGTGAATATTCTCTGTGCACGTTAAGAGTGGGATTTGGAAGTGGTGAAAAATAGACAAATATGGCCAGTGGAGGATCAAGGAAACAGTCTCTGGTTTCTCCAGGGGCTGCTAGCTCTGCTACAGGGAAGTTGGGGGGCACAGGCCAGAAAGAGCCCCAGAAAGAAATACCCCAGAAAGAAACACAAGTGGTAGTGCAAGCCACTATCCTGAGCACAATTAATGACGTCATAGAACCGATCAAGGTCAGCATGGAAGAAATCCAGAACTCTGTCCCACAAGCTATTCAGGAAGTGAGAGATATGATCCCCCAAGCGGCGGTCCTGATCCAGAATGCGATGAAGGGCATTACGGAGCAGTTCACCAAGAGTCTACAGCTGTTGCAGAAACAAATAGCCGATAATACTACAAAAATTGTGACACTAAGTAATACAGTGGAGGAAGTGGAGTCAAAAACGAGACAAGTGGAAAAGAAGTTTCAAGAAAATGAAGAAAAACAATCACTATTGGAGCAAGATGTGATGAGATTACAGGTGGAGAGAGCGGCATTTGTTCTGAGATTCCAGAATATCCCAGAGGAAAAGGAAGAAGATCTGAATTCAAAGATGTCCGAACTTCTGGCAAATCATTTACATATTGAGGACGTAAGCGAAGTGGAAAAAGAAATTGATGTGGCCTTCAGAATGGATTCGGCTTATGAAAGAAGATTTAAGGTGCCCAGGGAGGTCCAGGTGCGGTTCCACAAGCGGACAGTTAGAGATAAGATACTGAAAGAAGTAAACGCTGTACCATTGAAGATGGGACAAGAAGAAATTAAAGTTTTAAAAGAGATACCCTGGAGAGTGAGGGAGAAGAGGAGGGCATACTCAGACTTAACGGCACTGTTGAGAGCCAATAATTTTACCTGCAGGTGGATTTTGCCAGAGGGGGTCTTCTTTAATTTTGAGGGAAAGAGATTCAGAATCACCTCTGTTGTCAAGGCTAAAGATTTCTTAGAGACGTATGGAGTGGAGATGTCGGATGACCAAGAAGAAAAAGAGGAGAGAGAAGAGGGAGAGGTGGAAAGGGAAGGGAAGGGGAATCCCAACCCCAGGGAGCAACGGCATCAGCTCCCTCTGCCAAACCTCAAAGACCAAGAAGATTTAGACTGAGGTCTCCAATTGTAACAAGGCAAAAAACAAAAGATGAAAAGGAACACAGACAGACACAGAACCTAGATGGATTAAAAGAAGATAAAAATAATTTTGGTGAATGTCAATGGCTTAAATGGACCTCAGAAAAGAAGAAGGATATTTCATCAATTGAAGAAATGTAAAGCAGACATAACATGTATTCAAGAAACCCACATTAGGAGAAAGGATGAAAAATATTTGAACTATAAGGGATTAGGCAAGGTGTTTGTGGCAACGGATAAAGAGAAGAAAAAATGTGGAGTGGCCACTTATATTAAGGAATATATGCAGCCAGAACTTATATTTGCTTCAGAAGATGGGAGAATATATATTTTTAAACGTTTATTTATGGTTTTAACACTTTACACATGTTCTTCAAATTTATTACATATATAAGTGCGAGTCACTATTAAGTCATAACTTTCCTAACCATACATAAAGCTTTCCCCATCTTTTCCTGAATGCATCCTCTCCTTTCCCCTGTAGTCTCATACTTAACCTATCCATTTCCCCAACTTGTAACAATTTTTCTATTAAATCTTCCTTGGAGGGGATTTTTTCTTCTTTCCAACATCTGGCTAGTAACATTCTTCCCGCGGTTAACAAATAAATTATTAAACATTTATCGTAGAAGATGGGAGAATATTGATGGTGACAATTCAAAGAAAAAACAAAAAAAGTTTTAATAGTGAATATTTATGCCCCAAATCAAAACTAGGAGAAGTTTTATGGAAATCTCTCAATCTTGATAGCTAAACAGGATTTCCAGGAGCTTTGTGTGATAGGTGACTTTAATGCGGTTTTTGATAATAAAATGGATCGGAAAGCAAATACTCAGAGGAAGAAGCCAATAGGTAATGAATTTACTAATTCACTTCTGCAGATCGTAGAGGAATGGCGGTTAGTGGATGCTTGGAGAATAAGAAACCCTAAAACGCAACAATACACGTTCTATTCGGTGAGACATGATTCTTGGTCTAGACTGGATATGTGTTGGATGTCATCTTCAATGGTAAGGGATTTACAGGAGGCTGAAATAGATGCAGGCACATTTGCTGATCACAATCCGATAACAGTGGAGCTACAGGGAATAAACCATAGGGACAGATGGACATTGAATTCCTTATTACTCAAGGATAGCAAGGTGGTGAGAAGCTTGCAAACAGAATTTACTTTCTTCTTTAAGGAAAACATCACCCCAGGTATTCTGAGACGAACAGTGTGGGACACATTTAAGGCTTTCGCGAGAGGACTTTTAATGAAGGAAGCGGCAAAGAAGAACAGAAAAAGAAATGAGGAATATTTCAATCTGAAAAAAGAAATACTGGAACAGGAGAAGCAAGAAATGGAGATGGGAGGAGACCCCGGCAGGAAAGCTAAAATTAAACTTCTTATGCACAGAATGAACTGCTTATTGACAGCAGAAATGGCAAAAAAAAAGTAAATTATGCTAAACAAAATTACTTCAAGAATGCCAACAAACCAACTAGATGGCTGGCTTACCAAGTAAGAAAGCAATCGGAAAGAACATTGATAAAATTGTTGAGAGATAGAAATGGGGTAGAACAAAATGGAGCTCAAGACCTGAAAAGGATCGTGGAAGACTTTTATAAGAAACTCTATGCAAGAGGGAATATAACTAGAGAAGAAATATCCCAGTATTTGCAAGACCGCGTGTTGCAGAAGTTCTCGGAGGAAGACCAGAAGATTTTAAATCAACCAATTACCATGATGGAGATGGTGGAGGCATTGAAAAGACAGAATAAAGGCAAGGTACCAGGGACAGATGGTCTACCAGTGGAATTCTATAAAACTTTTGAAGAAATATTGCTCCCACAATTACATGAAGTTTATAAGAAAGCGTGGGAAGGAGAGAAAGTGCCTGATACGTGGAAAGAAGCCCTAATCTCTTTGATACATAAACAAGATACAGAAGGAAACGATGTTAGGAACTATAGACCGATCTCCTTATTAAATGTGGATTATAAAATATTTGCCTCTATTATGGCTGACAGATTGAAGCGTGTTTTAGCAAAAACAATCCATAAAGACCAGTCAGGATTTCTCCCGAAAAGACAGATTAAGCACAATATGAGGCGATTATTGAATGTGTTGGAGTACTATGAAGCTCATCCAGAAAAAGAAATGGCGGTGATTTTTGTAGACGCAGAGAAGGCCTTTGACAACTTGGATTGGATGTTTATAATAGAGACACTTAAGAGGGCCAGAGCAGGAGAACGATTTACCCAAACAATTCAAGCAATTTACTCAAAACAGAGAGCAGCAGTTATGGTAAATGGGGAACGGACTGAACAATTCCAGATACAGAAGGGTACGAGGCAAGGCTGTCCCCTCTCACCATTACTATATATTTTTGCTCTGGAAGTGTTAACAGAAGAGATAAGACAGAACCCAGAAGTGAAGGGATTAAAGGTCCATGGAGAACACTATAAGCTATTAGCCTACGCAGATGACTTGGCATTCATATTGGAGGAACCGAGGTCTTCAATCATGGAGTTAAATAAGCTCTTGAAAGAGTACGGGCAAGTGGCAGGCTTGAAGGTTAATATGGTTAAAACAAAAATTCTAACTAAAAATTTGACTTTGGAGCAAAGAGAGCGTTTGCAAGAAGAGTCGGGATATAAACTCTGTGTGAAGGTGAAATATTTAGGAATCCAATTAAAGAACAGGTGCAGTTCATTGCAAGAAGATAATTATAGAGAATTAAGAGCAACGAAACAAGATTTAGAAAAATGGAAGAATTTGAAGCTGTCCTTAATTGGAAGAATTGCGTTGATAAAGATGAATATTCTACCAAGATGGATCTTCCTGTTCCAAACGATTCCTGTCCTGAAAAACCTGGCAATACTGAAAGAGTTAGAGCAAACCATGTCTAAGTTTGTGTGGCAAGGGAAAAGAGCACGAATTAGACTTAAAGCGTTACAAGATTCAAAAGAAAGAGGAGGCCTGGCTTTGTCAAATTGGATATTATATTATAGAACGGGAGCGTTGGCATGGCTTAAGGAGTGGGTGACACTGGAAGATAGAAGGCTTTTAAAGCTGGAAGGCCATGATCTCTTAGAAGGCTGGCATGCGTTCTTGTGGGAGCACATAAATACTTTAGACAACACTGGATACGGGATGCACTTGCAAGAGTATGGGAGACCATCCGGAGAAGATGGTTTGTTAAAACCTCTAGGTTGGTAGCCCCGGTAGAAACAGTGACTTTACCTAGGTTATATTCTGAAGACCCACCGCAAAGATACCTGGATATTATAAATGCGAAGGGGGAGCTCGAATTGGGCGAGGATATTAGTTGGTGGCACAGAGTTCAGATTCAGTCAAGATATAAAAAAGATAAACAGAAAGGGTTTGAGAAGTCATTATCAGATATGGAGAAAGTATTGTACGAGCCGGAAGAGAAGTTTATTTAAAAAATGTACGCATTGTTGTTGGCTGATTATATGATAGATGAAACAGTGAAAAACAATATGGTTCAATGGGCAACAAATTTTGGCTATAACATAGAGCTGGAACAGTGGGATCAAATATGGAAAATAAATGTGAAAATAACCAGGGCAGTTGCATATAGAGAAAACATGTATAAAATGTTTTATAGATGGTATATTACCCCGGATAGGTTATCAAAATTTGATGAAAAATGTTCTAATAAGTGTTGGAAATGTAATGTTAAAGTGGGTTTGTTTTATCATATGTGGTGGACTTGTGAGAGGGTAAAAAAATACTGGATATGGGTGCATAGATTGATGCAGAATATTATAAAAAGTACTATTTTGTTTAAGCCAGAGGTATTATTGCTGGGAATACTTCCAAAAGAGGTGCGGAGAGAAGAGAGATATTTGATAATATATATAGCAACAGCGGCTAGAATTTTATATGCAAAGTACTGGCGAATTATGGTGGTACCAACTGAACAGGAGTTGATTGAGAAGATAATGGAAGCAGCAGAAATGGACAAACTGACTTTGATGTTGAAAGGATGCAATGAATCAGCCTTTACAAACACTTGGCAACGCTTTTATGACTGGTACGATCGGAGAGAGAAGGATGGAGAGAAATAAGGAGGAATGGATATTATCAACTTTATGTTAAACTAGAATTGATTAAGTTAGAAAGTTAGAATTAGTGGATACAGAAGCAATGGTATAATACTTAGATCGGTAAGGTGGTAGGGGTAAAATCGGATGCGATGTTATGAGAATTGTATCCTCCCGTTAATGTTTAATGTTGTGGTTGTCTTTTGTTGTGTAGTGTGTATTTTTATGTATTCGGTGTGTTGTGTATTATGTTGTGTAATGTGGTAGTCATGTCATTGGTGGAAAAATAATAAAAATGCCTCTTTTGGGGGCACTTTTTTAAAAAAATTTCTCCATTGGAGATGAAAAATTTCAGGTTTCCCAAAAAACTGCAGAATCCCAATGCCATACCGATACTGGTATTCAGGAATATCAGAAAATACCAATATTTTTCGGGTTCAATACACCTGAACCCAAAAAATTACTGAGTTTTTTTGCACACCCCTATTGGAAATATCTATATAATTATGAAGCACAGTAGTTACAAGCAGTGATAAAAGCCAGTAAGGTTCATAGACAAGGAATTTACTTGACCGAGTTTTTCATATATTTTACTACTTTGCTGTTATTCAACTGTCCCACTGGCAGACAGAATTTCTATAAGTAACAGGAGCTAATTATCTACCACAGTAAAATATCCAGAGGTTTTCTTCTACTCAAGTTAACCTCTGTAATTTCACTACAGTCTGTGAATACTGAAAAGACTTACTCTTGGTGCTTAGACAAACAGAAGTATCACTGACAATAAGGCCCTACTGGTGGTAGTATCTTACTGCTCATGTGAACTCACAATTGTATACATATTGACCCCACTCTACAGAACATGAGACTGCACACACACTATTCTTTTTGTGCTCTGAAAGAGTTATGAAGCTGAAGTGAACAGTCACTGCTACAACAAAAGCATCATATCCCATTGTGAAGAGCTTTTGAGTTAAATTCTTCACAAATCGGACTACTTCATTTGTTTACTGCTGGACTTTTTTTTTTTTTGCTTGACAGGTACACTTTCATTTGAAAAGAAATGTCTGAACACACAAATACCTACCTTTTCAATACTTATCTTTAGTCTGTTCACTGCCTAGTCAAAAACTGTCTTATGACTATTTACTCCCCTTACCCAATACTTTTTTCTGTTTCTGGACATCTAACTACAGATTATGTAGCCCATAACTAGGAGATCATGCAGTCAGCATGATAATATCATGTTCCTACATAGCCAATCATATTTGCTTCTGTGACAATGAAGGATGTCAGACAGCCTATCTATTCCATTTCAGGAACTGGTTACTAACGATTTTTTTCTGTCATTTCAGACAGACCCATTTTAGTAACCGGCTGTTAACAGAATATATTTACCTGTTCATACAGTGCCATTTGTCTCCCGTTTAGAAATCGTATCTGAGGTGTTGTTGACCAAAACTGCTTTCCTCAGGTCTTCCTTCTTCCGGATCTGAATTACTACAGTGGGTTGTGCAAAATGCTCCGTAGCGCATTCTCCAGTGACTTTTTTCATGCCCTTTTCCCTCCGGTGCGTGATCTCTTATCTCTTTTTTAAATGTTCTACTGGGAGCACTATAATGCTATAACAGGATGTCAAATCAGTGTCATAGTGGTCCCAATAAAATGTTTAAAAAACACCTCTCAGGGAGATCATGTGTACAGAGGAAAATGGTGGGAAAAGAAAGTGGCACAGTTTGAAATGGCCATAGTGCTTCAGAGACAGCTCCTTACTGGAAGGGAAATGCTGTGTGAAACAGCCGTCCTTGTACTGGTTTCCTCCATGACGGGCCAATAACGGAAACCATGCAGTTTAAAAAGGTAATGTAAAATTGACCACTGTCATAAAAGTCAATTCAGAATGAAGACTGAGGTATTGTTATTATGAATACACAAACACCATAAAAATTGCTGAGATAAATCTCAAGGTTTTCAAAAACTTTCAGTAAAAAATCATTCACTGTTGTGGCCTACCCACTAATCACAGCACAGATCTGTTAGGTATGAAGAAGGGATAAGGGCACAGACTCTTTTCCCCTGAATCTCTTTGCACTTAGCAGCCACTGATCATGCAAGATTCTCACCAGGGTAGCATAAGTTTTGAAGAAGTACAAGTATGTTGCCAGATGTGAGGTTTCTCCACTAAATCAGATCTGTACACAAAGACACTTCTGTACATAATACAGAAGAAGGAATGTGAAAAATTATGCTTTTGTGACAAGTTACTTTTAACTTTAAGCCCACATAACAATACACATGCCACCATAGTACTGCAAGTACTGGGCCTCAGAAGGAAACAGTAATATAATCCTGAGGTAATCACACAAAGAATAAAACATAAACTGTAAAAAAAAGTACATGAAGGACCTTTAAAGAAGTTTTGCTAAGATTTGCTGCATGAAAATTAGAAGCGCTTCATCTTTTGAGGCAGAAACTATTCAGTATCATAGCTTCAACTAACATAGCTTTTTATTTTTCCTGTATAAAGGAATTCTAGAAAATTGCACAAATAAAAGGGATACAATTAGAGCAGCAAAATTTTAAAGTGTTTCACATACCATCCATTCCTCCACATTTGGTCTTAAGGATATTTAAGTTTCTCAAGAGGCTAGAAGCAGTTAGTAAATAAACTGACCAAATGAGTAATTTATTCCTTCCTTTCTGCCCTCTGAACCTTAACATAAGAACATAAGAGAAGCCAATGTTGGATCAGGCCAATGGCCCATCCAGTCCAAGGGTGTGTTCAGACGGATCTTTTGATCTGCCATAGGAACGACTCCCTTGCGGATCAAAAATGCACGACCAGACAGAAACATCTGGGAAAAATTCCGCTCCCGTAGACATCCCATTCTGCTGCGCCTCCAATCCTGATTTAAAAAGAAGCAGTTTCTATGTAGGGTTTTCGCTTACCCGCGCGACAACTGCAGACTTTCTTCCGTCTGGTCACTCCATTAGCGCGCGATACTCCGTCGGCTCGGTCTGACGTCAGACCGAGCCGACAGGGCGCGATTTTTTAAAAAATGAAACCCTATGTGCGCTTTAACGAGGAAACGCATTCAGCGATAAGCGCTACAAGGAATGTAATATTCATGCTTATTTCTTTTAGGGACAAGATGTTACCGCGATGGGAGATGGAGGGGGGGGAAGGACTGTTCTAACTTGCGAAATAGTCCCTCCATTGATCATGATGGCAATGGCAAGGGGGAGGACCGGGACTTATTCTTTCCATCCCTGCATGCGCAAAACTTTGCTGAAAACCCTCCGCGATCGCCTCAGTTCTCCAAGGAGGCGCAGCCTTGCCTATGCGAATGTACAAAACTTTTTTTTAAAAAATCCTCGGTGGATGCCGTGTAGACAAATCACGGCGGGAACAACGCGCGGTGAGGCTATTTCATGGGGGGGCATCTGGTCGTGCTAGGCTGGATTTAAAAAATTGGGATAAAATTTTAGGAGGGCTCATGGCGCGATTGACTGGCCGTCTGAACACAGCCCAACACTCTGTCACATAGTAGCCACACATACCAGGTGCCATCAGGAGGTCCATCAGTGGGGCCAGGACACTAGAAGCCCTCCCACTGTTGCCCCCTCAAGCACCAAGAATACAGTGCATCACTTGCCCCAGATCAAGAGTTCCTATCTCTACCTTGTGGCTAATAGCCACTGATGGATCTCTGCTCCATATGTTTATCCAATTCCCTATTGAAACTGTCCGCACTTGTAGCTGCCACCACCTCCTGTGACAGGGAATTTCTAACTGCAATTGTTAGGGTACAGGTTTTTTAAAAACAGGCTTAAAGATTCTACTATGACTGAGATTTTCCCTGGGATCACTGAAAATATGTGGATATATCCATATAGTGCCTGTTGAAAATAGATAGATCTATGCAGTCAGCTGTGTCAGTCTGAAGCAGTAGAACAAATTTGTCTAAAATAGGTTCAGTTATTAACCAACATAATGAATCTATTTGGCTGGCATGAGAAAGATACACCCTTCATTCTTTCCTATGTGTTCTTTATATAATAAAGTCAACACAACCCCTCTTTACAATCCTAAATAACATAGATGTGT
This sequence comes from Gekko gecko, assembly GCA_029375565.1. Classification (NCBI taxonomy): domain Eukaryota; kingdom Metazoa; phylum Chordata; class Lepidosauria; order Squamata; family Gekkonidae; genus Gekko; species Gekko gecko. The sequence goes on from JAPDNY010000001.1 coordinate 210,065,792, forward strand.
CAGTAAGAAGCAGTTTTACTTCCTTCCACAGATGCCTTATGATATCTGGCCCTCCATAATTATTTCAAAGCTTACCACAAACATTTTCAAAATAGCATTATCTGAATTTCCAGAAATCTACTTCTATTCTGTGTGGGGGGAGAAACATACATGCAGCTGGAACATTTTTTAAAAATATCTTGTATGTCCAGGAGCAGGCCCACCCCCACTGCCAGACCCACTCCCAGACTTAGCCAGGAGTCATAGGATGCTCACTTAGGAGTCCATGGTGCTAGCAACAGGGAAGCCCACCAGAACAGTGGCAGAAAGGACAACTGCTGCAAAAGCAGCAACACAATATAGTCAACCAGGGCAACAGTAGCAAGAAGGAGGAATGCTGCAACAGCACTTCTGTTTCAATCGCTGCCAACAGCTACTGGAAGTTTAGGCAGGGCAGTGGGATGTGGCTGGGTTCTCTCTCCAGGCTGTGTAAGGGAGTCCCACTGGAGAGAAAAAGGAACGACTGCTGCAAAGAGGAACCTCCCCTCCCCAATTCTAAGGCTCTGCAAGTCAAAGAAGGACAGAAAGGGTGTGGTGGATAAAGGCGCTGCTGAGGGCAGGGGCATGGAGATCCCTGAACCCCACAAGAATGGCCATTAGGAGCCTGACCTGGATAGCCCAGGCAAGTCCGATCTCATCAGATCTCAGAAGCTAAGCAGGGTTGACTCTGACAAGTACTTGGATGGGAGACTTCCTTGAAAAACCAGAGGCAGGAGGCTGGGGCAGGCTTTATTCAGCCATCTCTCTGAATATCCTCCAGGCCCCCAGTAGAAGTCAGTCACTAGAGGTTGCTATGACTTCCAGGTGCACACACAGTCGGTTACCAGAGGTTGTCATGACTTCCAGGTGCATACACACACATGCACATATATACATATTTTAAAAAGAATGGCCATTAGGCAAAATAAGAAAGCTACTCTTAAATGGAAAAGAAGTTTGTCAGTTCAACCCAGTGACTGCCCTGCCTGTAGAGTAAAAGAATTAAACACAGGTCTAGCTGCACAAGTGCTTCTAAATAATCCTAGGTTCGGTACTGCAGTCTAAATGTATAGTTTGTGGTTGAAATCCTAAAATATGTTTGTAAACATGGTTAGGATCAGATGGTTAGTTAACAATATTCATAATCTGCCTAAAAATAATTCTTATTGCTATCTTTATCATCACTTAAAACTAATGAAAAACAAAAACAAAGCACCACCCAAAATAAAAACAAAACCTACACACTCTAAAGTAGTATTTAACATAGGGGTGATATAAATGTTTGGAACAATTAATTCCAAATCTTTGGTGTATTGCTGATTGATACTACTGCCTTATTTGATTTTTTTAATTCATAGTTTAAATAGTTTTGTTTGAACATACCACATAAAATATGACCATTTGCTTGAAAACAATGTAGATCTGGTTTATAGGCTGCTCCCTATACCATTATTTCAGATGCAGAAAATCTGAGTGAAGAGCGAACTCTCATTGTGATGACACTCAGCTTTATGAAACTTTCCCCCATGAAAATCTTGCATGGATATCTCAGACTTTAGTTCATGCCAGTGAATAAAATCTTTCCATGGTATAAAGAAGCGGGTATAGAGTTCTTACATCTGGAATTTTATTGATTTGTTGAGAAGTATGATTATATTATAACATGTGTGTAGTGATTAGGGGTATCAACTTAGGGTTGGGACATTCCTAGAGCTCTGGTGGGGGAGCCTGGAGAGACCAGGGATCTCAGCAAGGTATACTGCCACAGAGTCCACCCTCCAAAGTAGTAATTTTTTCTAAGGGAACTGATCTCAGTAATCAGGAGATCAATTGTAATTTCAAGACATCTCCAAGTAGTGACCTGGAGGGTGGCAATCTGATAGCATGAATAGTTTAGAGACATTCCCGTATGTCTAAACCCTATACAGATCTTCCCTAAGATCACACAACCTTAGTTCCAGAACAAGGTTTAGGCTGAGTTCAGACTGGCAATTTGCCCCAGTAGGGACCCAGGCCAACGATGATTCAATCCTGGAGTAAATTGGGCATTCACATAGGCACATCTGCCTGGCGTCCCCTACCCGTAGCCAACCCGTGCTGTTGCGCTTCACCGCCGGATTAAAAAGATACCTCATAAAACTGGTAGCAAATCCGAAAGCCCGCATGTGTCGCTCATTTCTCCACTTCTGGGAAGTCTGAACGCGCAGCCAAAAAGCTGGGAGCAATCCATGTTGGGCAGAAGGCAGCAGCAGTATGATTGGCCGTGCTCCGCTCTACTGCCCAATGCGGTGCTGGCGCTACAGGGTCCTCCCCCAAACGGCAAAATGCGCTTCGTTTGGTGTAGTGGTTAAGTGTGTGGACTCTTATCTGGGAGAACCGGGTTTGATTCCCCACTCCTCCACTTGCACCTGCTGATGTGACCTTGGGTCAGTCACAAGCTCTGGCACAGCTGTTCTCTCAAGGACAGTTTCTGTCAGAAGTTCTCTCAGCCCCACCTACCTCACAGTGTGTCTGTTGTGGGGAGGGGGAGGGAAAGGAGTTTGTAAGCTGCTCTGAGACGCCTTTGGGCAGTGAAGGGCGGGATATAAATCCAAACTCTTCTTCTTCTTCTTCTTATGTGCATGAGCACTCATGCACACATACACCCATACACCCACAGCCGAATTAATGGGGAAACGCCGAATACAGCACGCCCCCGCATGTATCAGTCTGAACACTCCTGCCCGGCTCCGCCCCGCATCTTCCAGCAGCAGCCCGGGCTGTCTGAATGGCAAAACCCGGAACAGTTTATTCTGGGGCTTTTTGCTACGGCTGGCTACTGGAGCAAACTGCCAGTTTGAACTCAGCCTTAGAGAGGAATCCTAACAAGTCTCTGCAAGGGGACTTCATCCCAAGAAGGTAGTAATCTTTATCAGTGGATCCAGATTACAATGTGGTTTCCTTTTATGCTGGGGTTATTTCATTCTATTGCCTCATTAATCGTTGTTTGTGTTGTATTCTTTTCACAAGAATAATAAACTTTCTAGAGTCATCTAAGACTTTTTTAAAGTCCTTGTTTCTGTTCTTCTGTTCATCCTTCTCTTCTGTTTGTCTGGACTGTGAAAACCAATTGCCCACTTGCATTTGAAAACCTCCTTAGAATGAGAAGCAGACAGCAGAGTCTGGAAGAAAACAGCTCCTGGCACCCCAACATTGGTCCTATGTGGTCCTACAGATGAATAAAGTGGGTCTGATGCCTTGCTAACAATAACTAAGCCAGTTCCTTGAGGGAGGAGAAGTGACATTCCTTTGTCACAGATAGCATTCCTTTACCGAATGTCTGAGACAACTGACTATAATGACAATGCTTCAAATCTACTGAGAGCTTGCTCTGGCTGGATTTTGTAATTTCCAGTGCAGTAATAAAGTTTTTATCATATAGGGCCAAACTCTATTACAATCTTAAAATGAAATAAGAACACCTAGATTACAAGGTAAACAAAGAAAAGGGGGGGGAAGAGCAGTAAAAACAGCTCAGATAAAAATTAATAGGGAGCAAAATGAAGATATCCTGCTCCAAAAACACAAATCAAACGGCAAAAATTAGGCCTCAAGCATGGCTTTGGATCAGATTTTCAAAGTAGTCAATGCAAACAATTAGGCCATGTGAGTAGCTGGGAATTTAGGACTGGGGATTTTAATGTATTTCCTTTGGCACTGTATAAAGACCTGCTGTTTTGATTATATATATTCTGTACATGTGGGACTGTGTAAAAATTCTGGAATGTCTACAAGTAGGCTGGAGATTATATTATAAAGCAGCAACCATGACCTGGATGAAAGAATGGATTACAGTAGAAAATTCAAGATTATTAAAGTTTGAAGGACATGACTTACAGTTAGGGTGGCATGCCTTTGTCTGGTATAGGAAAAGCAATACTCATAAGTACTTTAATCAACATGTTGTAAGAGCAGCATTATTGAAATCATGGGAAGAAACACAAAAACTATACTATACCAAAATCCCTAAATGGGTTTCACCATTAGAAACTTTTACAAACCCTATGACGTTTACAAAAGCTTTACTCTGGACATATTAAGATTTGTTAAACAGTCAAAACCAAATACGTAATCAAGAGGAGCTTAAGAAAAAAGGTATGTTTGAATTGGTGGAAAAGAGCACAAATAGATTCTAGATTTGTTAAAGACCAAGCAACTGGTTTTTATGATACACCTCTAGAGCTTGGTAAAATTGTGTTTGGAACAGACGGGAAATATATAAAGCGAATTTATACTGTTATTAGAAATGAAAATGCAGGATGAAGTTGTAAAGGAATCAATTATTAAGTGGGTGCAAAATTTAGGCCACAATATACAAATGGAGAAATGGTCTAGGGGTGTGGAAGGTAAATATAACATTTACAAAAGCTGTTTCATACAAAGAAAATATATATAAAATGTTTTATAGATGATATATGACTCCTGAAAACCTAGCTAAATGGTACCCTAATATGTCAAATTTATGTTGGAAATGTAAAAACAAAACTGGTTCTTTTTACCATATGTGGTGGTCTTGTAAGATAACAAAAACATATTGGATATAGATACATGAAATACTGCAAAAAAAAAATTAGATACAAACATACCATTTAATCCTGAATTGTTTTTTTTGTAACTTTATTTTTATTAAGTTTATAACATCAATAAACCTTCAAACATTAAATTAATTCAACTTTTACACAAAAAGCAAAAACAATATTCTTTAACAACAACAACCTGTAGTGTACATTTTCTGTCCACCAAGGTATCCCTGTAGATTTTTTTTTAAAGAATATAAAGTCCGCATATTTTGTTGGTAAGGCACTAACAGTATCTTTAACATTAGTTACATATTCAAAAAATAGAAACCATTTCTTCAAAAAACAATTTTCCGGTTTTGAATTTTCTGTTGACAAAATCTGTGAAGCCAACTTATCCATTGCTATAATGTCCCATAACTTTAGAAACCATTGATTAATAGAAGGTGTATTTTCCATTTTCCAGAGTTGAGCCAAAGTCGTCTTTGCTGCTATTAACATCAGATTTACAAGGTCCTTCCCATTTTTGGATAATGATAAGTTTTCCCAACAATTAAGTAATATTCCTTCTGGAGTTATTGGACCACTATTTCTTCAATTTTAGTAACTACTTCTATCCAAAATTTTTGGATCTTTGGGCAGGACCACCAACAATGAAACAGTGTACCTGTCTGGTTACAACCTTTCCAGCATTTTGGATCCTTTTTAGCTTTAGAATGGTATAGCTTTAAGGGTGTTATAAACCACCTATAAAAGAGCTTGTAATTCTGAAGTGTTATATTGAGAGATTTAGTCACGTACAAATTATTGGACCATATCTTTCCCCACTGTTCTGGTGATAATGAAATTGCACAATCTTTATGCCAAGCTTGCTGTTGCACAGATATTTTAGACCAATATCTATATGCTAAGGACTTATATAAATTTGAAATTATTCCTTTGCATTCCTGCATGTCCTTCTGTATCATTTTTTCAAAACATGTTAATGAACGGTTAGTTCTTTCTATGATGTCATTGCTTGTCAACAGATGAGATATTTGCTGATTTTGATACCAAGAGATGTTCAAGTTATATTTAAGTTCTAGTAGCTCCATTGATATCTTATTCCCTTTATAACAGATTTCGCTCAATCTAAATCTTCCGGCTTTTCTCCAGTTGTTATATGCGGATACTTCTTCCCCAGGCCCAAACCATGATTGACCCAAAAAAGCTGCAACTGGGGAAACACCTGGAGCCAAAATTTCTCTGTTCCTATCCCAAATCTCAAGCGTCATTTTACGAAAAGGATTGTCTAATATGGTCTTAGGCCTTCTATTTGATGGATTCCATAGAACTTCATGTAATAGTTTGGGAAAAACATATGACCTCTCTATCTGTATCCATGCTTTAGTAGTTTCCGGAGATGCATATAACAAAATTTGTTTTAATTGTGAGGCTTCATAATATAATTTTAAACTAGGTAACCCTTGACCACCTTCTTTTAAAGGTCGTGTTAATAATAAAAAAATTATACGTGCCTTTTTTTTATTCCATAAAAATTTGGTTAATATCATCTGCCACTTATTGAGTATTTGATTATCTATATTTATTGGAAGATTTTGAAATAAAAAAAGAAACTTTGGGAAAACTATTGTTTTTATTAATTCTATTTTTTCTAGTAGTGAAAGATTTAATTTAGACCATGAATTTATTGTGGATCCAATTGACTTTACCATCCTTTCATAATTATAAACAAACAGATCTTTCAAATTAAGAGGAATATAAATACCTAAATGTCTCCATGCTTTGATTACCCATTTAAAGGGAAATTTCTGCAATATAGTCTGTTTATCTCCCTGTTCAATATACATTGGGAACACCTCAGTTTTTGAATAGTTTATTGTAAAACCAGAGATATCATGGAATTTTTTTCAATGTCTCCTCAATGTGAGTTAAAGAAGAGATTAGATTACTAAAATAAATTACAGTATCATCAGTAAACATACTGATTTTATGTATGTTTGACTGAATTTGGATACCTTCAATAAGTGGATTATTCCTTATAGCAAAAGCCAAAGGTTCTAACGAAATAGCAAAAAGAATAGGAGATAAAGGACAGCCCTGACTTGTACCCCTAGATATATTCAACTCAGCCAATCTAAAACCAATTGATTAGTAATTGTGCCTTGGGTGACAAATAAAGGGTATTAATAATTCTTAAGAAATTTGGCCCAAATCCCATAGCTAAAAGGACTGTTTTTAAATATTTTATTTCCAATTTCTCAAACGCTTTCTCAGCGTCCAAAGCTAATATAGCTGAATTAATCTTTTTTTGGCTACAATAGTGAACAATATTCAAAGTTCTTCTTATATTATCTAACAGTGTTCTACCGGGTATAAAGCCAGCTTGATCTGAATTTATATATTGGGGCATAACCTTATTAAGACGGTGGGCTATTATTGATGAAAAATTTTTAAAATCATGATTAAGAATTGAAATAGGTCTATATGCATCTGGATTTTTTTGTCTTTCCCTTCTTTATATCTGAATTGTTTTTATTAAACACCAGGAGTAAGGCCCATTGTGGGAAGAAATACAATGAGCTCTAGAAGGAAACTCCACATGAATGTCCTGGCTGTGGCTGTTGGGGCTGCAGAGGGAAGGGGAAAATAGAGGGAGGCAAGCCATGATTATTTCCAGCTGTTTAGCTACAAGGCAGGGCTGTCTCAAGTCATTTTGCTGCCCCAAGTGGGTAGTACGGGAGGACAGCCTCATGGTAACAGGTATGGTTCTCTCCACCTCTGACATATTGATTTGGGGTTATGCAGTGGCATCTAAGGTAGAAAAGCACCTCCTCCTATGCCATGTCTTCTGGGTGCCAAGGGTCTGGAAAGCAGTTCCATAGCCAGTTACAGGTTTGCCAACACTGTGTTGGGAAATACCTGTAGATTTGAGGGGTACAGCCTGGGGAGAGCAGGGTATGGGGTGTGAAGGGACCTCAGCAGGGTATAATTCCATACAGTCCATTGCCCAAAGAAGCCATTTTCTCCAGGAGAACTGATCTTGGAGATCTCCAGGTGCTGCCTGGAGGTTAGCAATACTAAGAGGAAGGCCAGACCTGTAGATTTGAGGGGTAAAGCCTGGGGAGGGCAGGGTTTGGGGTGCGGAGGGACCGCAACAGGGTATAATTCCATAGAGTCCACTGTCCAAAGCAGCCATTTTCTCCAGGAGAATTGATCTTGGGGATCTCCAGGTGCTGCCTGGAGGCTGGCAATACTAAGAGGAGGGCCAGACCTATAGATTTGAGGGGCAGACTCTGGGGAGGGCAGGGTTTGGGGTGCAGAGGGACTTTAACAGGGTATAATGCCATAGAACCCACTGCCCGAAGCAGCCATTGTAATAGCTGGGAAATTTTCTGTAGGGGAAATGATGTGCTGTGGCTGGGGAACATGATGATTTCTGGTTGATCTCTAGGCCCCACAGGGAGATTGGCAACTCCAGTGACCATTTAAGGGAAGATTGGGATATGTGTTTTGGCAACTCCAGTGACCGTTTAAGGGAAAATGTACTTTACCTCAGGACACATTCAGTGACTCCCAACAACAACAGCAAACTGTTTAGAGTGTTAGAGGCAAAGGCCAATCAGGCCACATATGCAAATGACCTCTGTGTTCCGACTGGCTATTGGGGCCAGAGGAACAACAAACTGTTTAGAATATTAGAGGTGAGACTCAGGCAACGCGGCCAGTGGATAGGGACAGCTTCTGAGTGACAGATCATGGAGCCAAAGGCTGTGGGCACATGTGGAATGTTCAGGAGAGTCCATGACCAAAACAGAATTATTATATAGAGAGATTATTCTGCAAAATTTTACAAAACAGTATGTTTATATGATTGTACATGTTATGACATCTGTTAGAATACTCTATGCAAAATACTGGAAAAAAGAAGAAACACCTACGAAAGAAGAAATAATATGCAAATTGCTCGAAGCAGCAGAAATGGATAAATTAACCCTACAGCTACAAGAAGAAAAAGATGAAACTTTTGAAAATAACTTGTCGAGACTATATAGATGGTTTGAGGACTCAGAAATCCCAAAAATAACTTTAAAAGTAAATGCTATCCTTTAAAATTGACTGTATAATTAGGTATAGGTGTATAAAATAAGATTCAATTCTATTTCTTATGTTAACCAGGGACAAAGTATGAACTGCACTAGTAGTAGTAGTTGTTGTTATTTGTTGTCTTTGTTGTCTTATTCCTTATAGTATTTTTTTTCTTTCTTTCTGAAAATTAAAAAGTATGTCCTAACTTTGGCTGGGGCATAATTGAAACCGGGAATGTCTACAAGTAGATATCTCTTTCTGTGGTTGTATCTGTTTGCAGCAATACCTTGATCTAAACTTAAAAGAACATTTAGATACAAAAAGATTACTTTAACCTTTCTTATTTTTTAAAAAGAGCATGGAAATTCCCCCCCCCCGGTCAGAAGAAAGAGACGGACACCAACTTGGGTTTAACTATGGGCCACTTTATTATTTACATGTTATGTGGCAAGGATAAACCCCAAATGCAGAAATAGGCCAAGGCAGGTGTCTACCTCCGGACAACCTCCTGGCCTCATGTTTTGGTGACCCACCATTGCCCCAGGTGCGAGCCATCACTCTGCTCAGCCTTGGCCAGCATAGCAAAATATGAGCTGCCCATGAGCTCCCCTCCCAAGCTGCACAACTTAGAGGGAAGGAGCCTACCCAGGGCTGTCCAAAAGGCAATCCACATTCCCAGCATTGGGCTGCAAAACCTGAAGGCTGAAACAAAAAGGGCCCCTTGAGCTCTATTGTGCTCACCGAATCTGCTTTCCCTCTTTCTGCACTAACCAGCCAAGTGACCATTCCTGTTTTTCCATGATCCACTGCCAACAGTGCAAGGTAGACAAAAACACCCCTGCTGTAACCAGGAATTTTAGGGGGAGGGGCACCAGGGGCTAACTAAATTACATTAATAGAGCAGCCTGCTCTGAGCAGGGGAGGGAGAGGGGTTAATTAACCCATTCCTTCTTCCCCTCCCCCTGCATATGGCTTAGCTGTTTCTCAATGGGTCCTTGAAAACCTCTTCACATTATACTGAGGGAAAGCCCAAGTGGCTGCAAGAACTGGTAATGGGAAGTATGTGTAGCACTTGAAGGGGGAGAGGGCGGAGTCCCTGTCTCATCCAACCGTGTCCATTGAGCATCATTTCTCTTTTTTCCAGTTTCCTGTGAGGGCCATTTTGCCCAAGGTTTACTCAATTGGAGGAGGGAGGCAAAAAAATGTGCAGTTGGGTCTAAGGGTTAGATGTGAGTGAAGGGAACCATGGAAAGCACGTGCAGGAAAAGGGGATCCAGAAATCAGATCTAGTAACTGGATCCAAGATTGCCAAAGACACTCACAGGCAGGTGTGTGCACACACACTACACTCAACCCTCCTCTCTGCTCAGCTGGGATCGGCTCTTTTTTGTAGAGAAAGGCACCAGGGGCAAATCATGGCAGACTTGCTTAGGTATGTGAAAGTTGCACATGTGTATTCGGGCTGCTGGGTCAGAAGGTTGCAGGGAGGGAGTGAGGCATAAGCTGCTGCCAGTTGGAGGCTAAGGAAAGGAAGATACATTGCCACTTCTGAGTGCAGAAGATCAAGCTGGGGTCAGGGGTTTGTCTGGCCACAAAGCCACTTTCCAGCCTGCCTTCACTCCAGAAAGGGGGAGGGATGTAGAGGGGCCCTGGGTGAAGTGCTCCGTTTACTGGCCTTGCTGCTGCACTTTACAGGCTCCACCAGCCAATCAAAGGAGGAAGGAAGCCAGGAATGAACAACTCAAGCTGAGCAGATGTGGTGTCATGCAGCTGAATCTAATTAAAATTTATATTTTCAAGAGAAAGGGGGAGATTGGGGAGATTGCAGTAGGGGGCTTTGGAAATCTGCTAGGGAAATCCACCCCTAAAGCCCCACCACTGGCTATGGCCCTTTTTCTCTTCCTCCTTCTGGAGGAAGCAAAGCAGCCCCCACCCACAATCACTACTTGACCAATCCCTCTCACTTAAGGTTGCCACCCTCCAGGTGGCACCTGGAGATCTCCAGATGCCCAAGATCAGTTCCCCTGGAGAAAATGGCTGCTTTGGATGGTTGACTCTATGGCATTATATGCCATTGAGGTCCCTCCTCTCCTGAAACCCTGCCCTCCTCAGGCTCCACCCTCCAAACCTCCAGATAGTTCCCCACCCAGAGCTTACAACCCTACTTTGATCAAGGACTCCTTGATTTCACTCTGCTATGAAAATGCTAGTCTCAATTTCCTATGTCCAAATTCTTTTCCCTCTCTCCTCCTCCATATTCTAACTCATCAAAGTTCACAGCTGTTTCTGTTTGTCACTTACTTTATTCAGTAAAGGTCACTCAATGCAATCCACTCATGTGCTTATTGGCTAAATTCAAATGGCTAAGGGGACTGCAGGGTTTTTTTGCAAAGGCAATTGGCAGAGTTCAGGAATGTGGTTGAGCATTTTAGGAAAGAGAATCTCAAATGGATATATAAATAATAAATTGAGGATTATAAATGAAGTCAGTAAATAATACAGAAGTGTTGCAGTTTTGTGCACATGAACAGGTGAAACCATAAGACATACTTTAAAAGGAATCTGTTTAGATGACAATGTTATTCAAGAATTTACTGGTATCGGCCAAAGTGAGCAGTATAAATGAATTAACACCAAGGGAAAGGGAAAGAAACATACTTTGTTCCACGTCTCCTGGAACTGCTCATGTCAATGTGAACCCTCAGTTCTTCTCCCTATTACTAAAGTTGACTTTACAGTTTCCTCTTCCCTCTGCAGCATTTCATTTATGCAAGATACCTTCTCTTTCAAATGTGAACTATAAATCACATTTCAAGCACATGTTTAATCCAGTGTGTACTAGATTCCAAACCTGTCAAGAAGGCAACGAAATAAATTAGCCTTCATTAACACCAACAAAACTAAAAAGCTGAAACATAATGTCATGCATTTTGTTTATGTCACATTTCATTCTATTTTAGACCTCTGAATCCATCTTCGTGAAAGTTAAGTTGCTACAGTGGTACAATATGGGTTCTAAATTATTCAGCCTCACTGCATTTTTCAAAAAGTTGAATTTTTATTCCTTCTGTGACACTGGTTAACTAGAAGTATTTCCAAGTAAATTTTAAAAATACAATGACGAAGTAAACATAACCAAAAGTATCTTCTTGACTACAGTAAGAATACTATAGAAGACTACAGAAATCTGTGGGGTTTGATTTTAAATGATACTATTCTTTTTGTATTGTTTCAATTAACCACCAAAATAAAAGTACCATATATTTTTTTTCAGTGCAGTGTGATCAGATACTCAAATTACCTCAAATGGGCAGAGACAGAATTGCTATTGAATCTCTTATCCAAGTCTAGTAGATGTTATGTTGGTGTAAGAGAATTATGCTGCCATAGGTTACCGTTGTGCTGGCATTACCAATTCTGGTATAGTCACTTTGCTGCCAATGCACAGCCAGCATAAAGGGCAAAAAGAAGTGGAGTAAGAGGGTTGATGCGGGAGTAATAAAATTTAGCCAGAATTATGTCCTGGCTCAGAGATCTGTCCCATCTTTGATGATGGTGTAATGTTATGCCAACAACAGGGAAACTTTACATCAGGACTTCAACTATATAAAACCAACCAGAAACACAAAGATGGGAAGGCCCAGGATAAGACACTGAAATATTTCGAGAGAGAATTCTTTTTCTGAGGACGTTTTTTTCAACATTTCCAGAAAAAAAATTGTGGAACACTGACAAAAAAACCCTGTCCAATAAAATATTTTCTGTTTTGGAATGAGACCAGTTTTTATGAGCCCAAAATGCATAGAATGACAATATTTATAAGATAATTTATAACTGAGATAATGATAATTCCTGTATGTCCTATAAACATGTACAGCTTGGGTCAGATCCCATGGAACATTTCTGCTGACATTTCTGCTGTCAGTGCAGCACGACTTTCTCATCTCTCCCTTCCTGCTGTAGCCCCAAACACCTCCAGTGACCAAGATAATGTTTCAGAGAGCATTTGGGGCTGCACAAGGAAGTAAAGAAGTTGCAGTCTTCTCAGGAAAATCCTCCCAACAATGGAAATGTTCTGTGGAAACCAAGCCAATATTTTCAAGGTCATCTATATTACTGTATTTTACTCAAATTCAGTTTTGCATTTTGGGTATAACAATTGGAGGAATCATCTTACATTCAAGAGAAAGGGGGAGATTGGGGAGATTGCAGTAGGGGTCCTCTTCCTTTCAAGTAAATATGGTATTTAAAGGTGTCTTATATTGTCCACAATTAATATGATATAAATTGTAAAATGATAACATACTATTCGAGAGTTCCATGTTTCCAATGTTAACATCTAATTACAATGCTAGTCCTATTGTGACTATTTTATACCATTTCTGTCCAAATCATGCACACTCTTTTGTTTAAAACAAAATTTGTAATTTTGCTTATAGAAAACGAAGGTTTTTATATTTTTAAATTTCACAAATATGCCAAATACTATGATTTTATATACTAAACTATAAACTGACACATTTTATGTTTTTAAAGCATTACAATAAGGATAGAATTAATGAGAAAGAAAATACTGCATATATTAACAGTTTTCTCATACAAACAAAAAGTTTCTTTTTCATGTCTTCCAGAATTTTTTTATTTCTTCAGTAATCTCATTTTCTCTACGGTAACTGAGTATGGATGGATACAGCACCCCACATTGGTAACGCAGGACATATCCACTAGCAACTGTGTTTTGGAGTATAACATGTTCCTCCTCTGTCCATCTTCCTTAAGCATCTAAACAAAAAGGATATGCTGCATACTCACACATAGAGTACCTCACCATCTCTCTTGTAATATCAGGGACATGTGTTGGCAGAACGAACTTCCTGTGCTCAACAGACTGCAGAAGTGTTTTTCATGCAGCTTCTTCTTGATGGTCATAAATTCCCTATACCAGGTAATTGTTAAGTAGGCAACTTAACACGATTTGATTTCAGCAAAGTGATTCAGCTTTATTATAACAGCAAACTTCAACTCAGGAACATACAACAACATAGTGGAGTGCAGCTCCCTTTTTAAATCGTCCGGGCTGTCAAAGCCACACCCATAAATAAGTTAACATCCAATCATAAACTCAGGATAAAGACCAATGAGGTTCTGCCACTGATGCCTTGTGCGGTAGGAATGAGTGGTAAAAGTTTAAAATGCCTAAGAACGATTGCAGCTCTTTTTTTTACTTAGGCGGGGGTGTGTTCTTGATGGCAGAGACTTTGTCAGGCGTGGGGTGTACCCCATTTGCATCTATGAGGAACCCCAGAAACTCAACCTGTTTTATTCCAACTCCATTTTGTGTGTTTCACTTGCAACCCGGCTTCTTTGAAATGACCCAACACTGCTCGTAGCCGAGCCATTAATTCGGATTCATCGGTACCAGCTATTAACACGTCATCAAAATATGGTACAACACCAGGTAGCCCATGCAGGAGCCCCTCCATTAACCCTTGGAAAATACCGGGGGCACCATTTACCCCAAATTGAAGATGTTTGACCTTAAACGCCCCTTTGTGGGTTACAATAGTTTGTGCTTCAGCAGTTGCGTCGTCCACAGGCAGCTGCTGGTCTGTGCTAAATGAAGCTTAGCAAATACCTTACCTCCCCCCAGTGATGCCAACACATGGCTGATCACAGGCACTGGGTAGGAATGTTGTTGCAGAGCCTAGTTTACAGTACATTTATAATCGGCGCAGATTCGCACTGAGCTGTTGGGTTTCACAGGCGTAACAATGGGGGTTTCCCATCTACCATAAGGCACAGGTTCGAGGGCACCTTGGTTCACCAGTTTGTCCAACTCAGCCTCTATTTTCACTTTTAATGTGAGTAGTACCTTTTGATACTTCAGCCGCACAGGGCGGACTGAAGGATCTAACTCAAAAGAAACTGGGGGGACCGGTGTATTTACCAAGCCCTTCCCCAAAGACTTCAGGAAACTCACTGTACAAGCGTTCCCCTTTAATTTGACTCACATGGTTGACACCAGTAATAGCAATGCCCAAAGCCTCAAACCAATTGAGGCCCAACAAACTGACCTTCTCCCCCTCTGCAACCAGGAGGGATAGCTTCCGATCTTTAGATTCTACAAGGAAGCACACCTTTCCCGCTAACAGAATACACCTGCCCTGGAAGTCGGTCAGGCAGGTTGAGACCGGAGACAAGCGGCGGCGACTCTGTTGCGGGAACAAACGCTGCCACGTCTGCGTTGAGATGACCGTGACGGACAATCCGGAGTCCACCTCCATGGTGCAGGGGACGCCATCCAGATGAACCGTGACATGGATCTTCCTGCTGGGCTTGTCTCCAGTGGCCAGGACCGTTGAGGGACAGCAGCAGGTGTCGGTTTGATGACAATCGGATGTCTTGTCATTGTCCCGGGCACGAACCTTAGGCTTTGCACACAGCATAGACAGTGGAGACTTCTTGGCCGCTCGGCAGACTCAGGCCAGATGATCTTGCTTATCACAGGATTGACAGATCAGCTCTTTCGCCTAACAGAGGTCTCTCTCATGTTTACCGCCACAGCTGTCACAGGAATGCGTCACTGCAGTTCTTGGTTGGGTCCGCATTGGGCGTGTCTCCTGAGTTCTGTACACGTCGTCAGTTTCACTGTCAGACTCACTGGTGGATTGTTGGTGGACTGCTGGCTCTTTACTAACAGGGCCTGTTGCTGGCGGACCTCACATGTCGACCTGTCGGCAGCCTCGGCAGCAATAGCCTCTGCATAGGCCACAGCATACGTGAGCTCCATGCAGGAGAACAGGCGCTGCTGAAGACATTATCTCCATGCAGGAGAACAGGCGCTGCTCGTCCTGTAGGCCACACACGAGCCAGTCGAGGAGGGCCTCCTCATGGTCAGTGGACCTACACGGCCAGCAGCCTTCCGCAAAGCCATGACGTACACAGCGATGGATTCTGTAGGCCCCTGACAATGCTTTTAAAAAGCGTGCCGACAAGCAATTTTCAAAGGTTGGGGTGAGAAATGGCTCATGTCAGCCCGTGAAGCCACACTGAGCTCTGTAGGGGCAACCAGAGACTGGGTGATGTCAAAGACAGCCTTGCCACAGGAGCTCAGGAGAGTCGCCTTCTTCCATGCCTCATCAGTGATCTGGTTCGGTTGGAGGTGGAACTCAAACTGCACCAAGTAAGAGTCCCAGTCCTCCGTTGCTGGGTCGAATGCCTCAAACACCGGACTGACAGCCATCCTGACTGACGGCGTGGCCACTGCTACGAGTGGGGCTTCAGCCGGCCCAGCCAGGTGTGTATCCTCATCTGCCATTACTGCGTCGGTTCAGCGGGGCTGCCTATCTGCTCTAGCATCCCATCTTCGTAGCCAATTGTTAATTAGGCAATTTAACACGATTTGATTTCAGCAAAGTGATTCAGCTTTATTATAACAGCAAACTTCAACTCAGGAACACACCACAACTTAGTGGAGCGCAGTTCCCTTTTTAAATCATCCGGGCTGTCAAAGCTACACCCATAAATAAGTTAACATCCAATCATAAATTCAGGATAAAGACCAATGAGGTCTGTTCTCTCCAAGATACATATTTACATTGTGATTGGTTATTTACACAGGTTTCACAGAAACCAGCCAATAGTAATGCGACAGATTGCAATCCTCTTTATGCCTGAAGCTTAACATGTAAAAGAATAGGATGGATTCAGCTTCAGGACATAACAGTAATCTCTCCCCATTCACCAATAAAAGCTGGTTAAAACAGTCATGACTTACTGTTTCTGCAATAGCAGCCAGTCATGAAACAAACAGTAGTTGGAGACAGGTTCCAAATATAATTCTTCAGGCACAGTGGCTGAATATTGTACTAAGGACATTATCTCCTCCAATAAGTTGCAGGGGGCACCACCATAGTCTTCATGAGCACTACCACCGGTAGAGAAGGAAGCTTGACAGCCCCACATAGAAGCATCCAGCTGTCAGTACTCAGAGTGTGCATTTGGATCTACTTGAGCCAAAAATCTACCCAAAAATATCTTACCAGTATTTTTCAGGTAGATTTCGGCACCCCAAACGTATCTAGATTTTCTCAGGAAAAAAAAATCCCAGATATATTCGGGAATTACCAGGTAGATCCAAAAATAGCAGGGAGGCAGGAGCAGATTGCTCCTACCTCTCTACTGTTTGTCAGTTGTAGCTTTAAACAAACTGCAGAAGATAGCTGGAGGGTCAACTGTGCCAGGTGGAGCAGACTGTTCTCACTGGCTCAGCCTGTGGCTGGCTTTTCTTGCAGCCTGGTTTAAACCAGGCTGCAAAGGAAGCCAGCCCCAGGATATGCTGTGCTGTCTGAAGCAGACTGCTCCCCACAGGCTAGGCTTTGGGCTGGCTTCTCCTGCAGCCCAGTTTAAACCAAGCTGCAGGAGAAGCGAGCCCGGTCAGGATCTCCTGTGCCCAAAGGGAGCAGTTTGTTCCCTGCTGGCTCAGCTTTGCGCTGGCTGCAGGAGAGGCAAGCCCACTCAGGATGGCTCTTTTTTTAAACTGGTATTTTTCTTCTCGAGTCTATTGGATCCAAAAAAATCCAGGATTTCTGGAAAAACCCAGATTCAAATATCATACCAGTATTAAGATCCGGGATTTTTCAGAAATCCTGAAATTTTTTTGGGTCCAATAGACCCTAACTGAAAAATACTAGTTAAAAAATATTGCACACCCCTAGTCAGTACCTTCACTCCCTTAACTAGTACCCAATCACTGTTCTGCTGTTCTGTTACTTTTCACTCCTCATCACTCTCCTATTATTAATCCTCAGGCAATCAGGCAGCCCATCAATATTCACATAGGCAATAATATGCCCCAAATGCACGTCACTAGAGATGTGAGGACCTAGGGAAATCTGGGGGGGGGAAACCTTTCCCTTATTTTTTTCTGATGCCTTGTTTTCAAATTTTGCAGTGGAAAACTTGGAAAATTTGGGGTAGCACTGAAAAAAAGGTCTATGAAATATCTTCTCTTTTAGAACAAGTAAAACACTTTTTACTGCAAGCCTTTTCATATTTGATATGTATAGCACAAAAAAATCTGAGGACTTTTTCTAGTTTTTCCAATGGAAATATTGGGAAATTTTGGGGAGCATTGGAAAAAACCTCCTATGAGGTATTTTCTATTTTTGAGTGAGGAAAATCTTATCTTACAAGGTATTCCACAGATTTCAAATGCAGAGCATGAAAAATTCTGAGGACTTTCTCTTTTTCCAATGGATAATTGGAAATTTGGGGAACACTGAAAACCTATTATACTTTAGAAGTATAAAATATTTTCAATATTATTTTTGTTTAAATGTAAATAATCTGGGCAACAATTGATTTACTATAAGATGGTTAATGATAATGCATTATTAAAGAGTTCTGTTTTTAATGTTATAAAGTTTAACTTAATATCCAAACATGCTAGTGTTCCTGCAACCTATTGGAGGCGATAATGTCATTAGTACAATATTGTGACTCTTTGAGAGAGATTCTACCCAAATAATACACTTTTTTTTTTGTTTACTATTGAATTTGTGTTCTACCTTCATCTTCTACCTACACCCAGTGGGAGAGGTATTGGGTTTTTCATCACGATATTCTAACGTTCACCATGGCCTTGGTGCTACAGCATAAACAAAGGGAAGGGAAGTTTCCAACATTAGGTAAAACAAGAAGGGGGACCTGCGATACTTGCAGGGGGAGCTCCACGTGGAGGAGGACGAAGCAGCTGCAGGTGAGCCTTCTCCTCTTCTCCCACCCCTCGGCACCAACGGCAAGGCCCGCATGGCACCTAGCTGCCGGGCCCACCAAACCTTCTCCCTCCTCCCCCCAGCACCCACGGCGAGGCCTGAGCTCCCCCCGCCAAGCCTTCTCCTTCCCCTCTCCCCCCGATGGTGGCAAGGCCTGAGTGGCTCACAGCCACTGGCCCGCCAAGCCTTCTCTCGCCCCCTCCTGCCCCAGCGGTGGTGGCAGTGGGACATTTGCCGGGGTGTTCTCTGCACATGCGCAGGGATTGCTTTTTTACTTTTGGGGGGATTTTTCAACTTTTTAGATTTTTCTGCACACCTGGATTGCTCCAAGTGTGAAGGAAAATCTCCCTGCCCCCTCCAAGTGTTCCCAATGTGCAGATTTAGATATCCGCATAGAGGGGGCAACCTGGCTATTAGATATATAGATAGTATGAGTAAAGTGGAGTTCAATAGAAAGTAGTGCTAGGTAAAAAGCCAGCGAGACCCTGCATTGTTATATTGTGCTACAAGCCCTATGGGCTTATAAGGGCTGAGCTAGATGATCTGGCATCTTCAGGGGCACCCTGCCAATTTGTAGGAGTTATGTAGCTTTACTTCCTATGTTCCATGCATGGGTCTGGAAGGGAATGATTGGGGCTTGGGTCTAGGAAGTTACAAAGGCTCTACCATGAACATATTTTCAATGTGCTTCTCTGGTTTTGTGTTAAGAAATTTGTTTTGTGCCATGGGAGGTTCAAGTTCCAGTTTTGTAATTTTTTGTATCTAGTATTGTATATGTGCCTGCAGAATTCCCAAATGGTACACTTTACTTTGCTGAAATAATTTTAGCATATCACAGATGAAGCGGCCCTGTCCTGAATCAGACCATTGGGGTCAGTGTACTGTCTACTCTGACTAGTATTGCAATGGGATTCAAACTGTTCTTCTGGAACACGGGCGGCCAAACTTGCTCAACCCAAGAGCCACAAAGAATAAACATCAGATGTTTGAGAGCTGCAAGACAGAAACAAATATTACACTTGATGTTTTTATTTTTTAAAATATGCAAATTTGCTTTTTATTAACATTAAATGAGATTGCCAAAAATAAAAACAAAAGGGGTAAAAACAGATATTGATAATGATATTTATTTGTTTGCTAATGATACTGATTTGTCGAAGAGAGAGAGGTGGAAAGAAAGAATGGAAGAGGTAGAAAGAGAGAGAGAGAAACAAAGAAAGCAAATAGATGGGAGTGAGTGAGAACAAGTATGCCTCCCCTTTGCTTCCCCAGCTGCCCTGCCGAGAGCTGCACAATATGTGTGAAAGAGCCGCATGTGGCTCCCAAGCCACAGTTTGGCACCCCTGTTCTGGAACAACTTTCACCTGCAGCTTCTCTGCTCAGACCTCCTGATAACTACTAGGCCTCAGAGGTGGCTACTATGATCAGAATAGCATTTCTCAGCCTGGACTGTGCTTCAGCAAAAAGGGTGATGTGCAATCTGCTGATTTTTTGTATACAGGCTGTTGGAGAATTCAACACCCTCTCTTTGAGCAGCTCCATAGCTAACACAGTGTGTGTGCCCCTGAGGATGAAGACTGCTGAGCATTCTTTGGTGTCTAATGCTTCCAATGCTTATCTACTATGGAGGGCATGGGTGAGCATGATTGCTACTTTGGTTGATGCTGTGTGAAAGTGGCTATTTGTGCTACTTGCTATGTTATCTCTTACTTATAACAATATATGGTATTGTTTTGCTTTCTAATTTGCTCTTAACAGAACAAAAATGAATACAAAATTATGTGAATGAAATGCCATGTGGTAGTCACTGGCAAAGTAGGCCCAAAGGTCAGGTAGCATTTCAAAGAAGATTTAAATCAAGTTTAAGGTCAGGCTTCAAAGAATCATGGAGCTAGTTCTGTATGTATAAGGAGTTATATGATGCTTTGCTCTAATAATGCACATGTGTACACTAAACCAGCAGGAGGCCGGGGCACTTGTCAGTAAGTGTGATATCAGTTCCAGAAAAAAACCTGTTAGTGATGCCATGCCTCTCTAGGAATTGATGAGAATTCTATGGTTTTAACCACTGATGATGTTTTTCATTTTTTCCCACCACAGGACAACATGGCAACCCTAGTGTACACATATATGCTTTTGAAAATGAGGGAATTTCAAAGTCTCTTCTTTTATATGTGTTGCAATAAGAAAAAGTCCAGGGGGTTATCACAATTACTTTGTAAGAACCTAAGCAAATGCCCAGATTGGTTACTTGGCAGAATATGTTTCTCCATTAAATGAATATCTATTTGGTTAGATTACTAATGATATAAATATTCACAATTTTCCAGAATACTAATTATAAGATATGACCACTTTATAATACTTGACCTCATAACTTTCCATAATACTAATTATAGGATATGACCACTTTATAATACTTGACCTCATCAGATATTTTCCCAGATACTTTGGTATTTTAAATAAAAAAGAGCTTAACTGAAACTGATAGAAGGTCATACATTTAGTTTTCAGAGACTATAAAGTGTAGACAATGTTTACTGGTATTAAAATGACTTCATCAGAAACCATATTTTTATTAAATTAAAAAATAAAAGATATATAACCACACACTGGGAGTTCGTGTGGGGGAGATAGTAAACAATTTGTGAAAAACCATGTTTCTTATAAATGAATTTATACTAATATCAGTCTTACTTGTAAGTACTATTTAAATATTGAATGTGAGCACCCTGAGCTCTATAATGATATAAGACATTATAATATGTGTCCATTCTTGGCTTATCACATGGTTTGCAAGCCCTTACATTATCATGATTTTTTTTTTACATTTTAAAATTTTAATGAGATCACTCACTGATATCTCATGTTTAACATTCCATATATTCCAGGTTTTAGCTTTCACTTTAATATGTCAATTCTGATTATATATATATATAGGCTCATTTCCTGCAGGAGTGCACAGCAGCGAAGCTTTGGCAGTAAGGAGCCCAGGGGGCAGGCAAATGAAGCAAGCCCCGCCCCCTGCTCCCAGCAGCCCCCCCTTGCCTTTCCCGGCCACCTGGCCGACCCAGCAGAATGCTGCCATGAGCTGGCCCTCAAACTGCTCTGCTACTGCCTGAGTCATGGTGCCCAGCCCAACCAGGCTGAGCCTATCCTCATGCCAGCCCTGGTGCGGCACCTCTGCAAGGTGGGCCTCAGCTACTCCCACGAGGAATGCGAGGAGCTCTGCCCCGGCCTCCTGTACCTACTCAGCCTCCTCCTGCGCCTCTGCCCCACCAGTCCAGTGGCACCTTTAAGACCAAGGTTTATTCAGATTAGGGGTGTACAAAAAAAATAATTCTGCCAGATTCGGTTTGGCCGAATCAGGAACAATCATTTCCTGAGGGCAGAAAGGCTCCCACATGTCAGTTTCGGCAGTAGGGACCCATGGCCAGCCGAATGTCAGTTTCACCCCCATTATATCCTATGGGCCACTGAAGTCAATGGCGAAAACATAGGGCATATTCTGGGGGCTGGAGGGGAGGGGGTTTGAGAGAGAGGCTCCAAACTCACAGGATGGCTGATGGGGCCTCTCCCCAAGATACCTACCAAGTTTCAAGAACATTGGACCAGTTCACTTTCCCTGAGATCTTCTGGGAGAGTCTGACTGCTGGTGCTGCCTGCTTGCCTGTCTTAAGTGCAGCTGGCTGGGTTTCCCCATTGGAAACAATGAAGGTAATGGGGGTAACGTGTTTGGGTGCCCATAGAATTGGGCCCATTGGTCCAATTGCTTTGGAATGTGGAGGTGTATGTGGGGAGAGGTTCCCAAAGCTACCTGAAAATTTGGAGCCTCTCCCTCAAATCCCCTCCCCCCCAAAGCCACTAACAGCACCATGAGAAAGCAGTAACTTTTTCCCCACCATAGAGAACAATGGAGGGGATGGGAGCAACCTGTTTGGGGGCCCATAGAATTGGACCCCCTGGTCCAATATTCTTGAAATCTGGTAGGTATCTTGGAAAGAGGCTCCATCAGCTACCCTGTGAGTTTGGAGCCTCTCCCTCAAACTCCCTCCCTTCCAGCCACCAGAATATGCCCTATGTTTTCACCATTGACTTCATTGGCCCATAGGATATAACAAGAGGCGGGACCTGCGATACTCATGGGGGGGAGTATTCTGGCCTGCCAAGCTGCCCCCTCCCTCCCCCCAGCAGTGGTGGAAGCAGCAGCAAGGGCGGCCAACCTGCCAAGTTTCCCCCTCCCTAGTGGCGGAAGTGGTGAGGCCGGCCAGCCCACCAAGCTTCCCTCTTTCTCCCTCCCCAGCAGCAGCAGTATGGTGGCAGGGAGGCCCGCTGGCCCGCCAAGCTTCATCCTCCCTCCCCAGCAGTGGTGGCGAGGCCGGCCAGTCTGCCAAGCCTCCCCCTTCCTCCCTCCCCAGAAGCAGGAGCGGAGGTGAGGCCAGCCAGCCCGCCAAGCCTCCCCCTTCCTCCCTTCCCAGCAGCAGCAGTAGAGGTGAGGCTGGCCAGCCCACCAAGCTTCCCCCTTCCTTCCTCCCTCCACAGCGGCAGCGGCGAGTCCAGCCGGCCCGCCAAGGCTTCTCCCGCCCTCCCATCCCCTGTGGTGGTGGTGGCGAGGCAGTTCGCAGAGTGTTCCCTGCTCATGCTCTTTTACTTTTGGGGGGATTTAAATATCCTCTGTATACTTTTTTCAACTTTTTAGTTTTTTCTGCACACCTGGGGACTGCCCCACGTGCGCAGGAAAATCTCCCTGCCCCCCAAGTGCCCCTGACATGCAGATTTAGATATCCGCATGCAGGGAGCCACTTGGGAATTAGATATATAGATGGGGCTGAATTGCCGCCGAATTTCGGCAGCAATTCAGCAACAAGCTGATTCAGATCAGAGAATCTGAATCGGCTCTCAGAAGCCCGAAAGGGGCCCAAATGGGACATTTTCGGGGGTGCAGATACAAGCTCTCCCTCCTCTGTGAGGGTAGATCTGCGTGCCCCCCCCCCATAGCTAGCAATCAAAAGAGTCCAGTGGCACCTTTAAGACCAAGGTTTATTCAGGAACAAGCTCTCCCTTTTCTCTGAGGGCAGATCTGCACACTCCCCCCCCCCCATAGCTTGCAATCCAAAACAGTCCAATGGAGTCTGAGCAGTGGATGTTGCCTTCTGACACACTTCTGGTGATGTCAGGGAGTGTGGCATATACAAATAAGTTATGCTAATGAGCTATGCTAATGAGCCCCTGCGTCTCTTTTTCTATGAAATGACCCCTGTATTGTGTGTGTGTGTGTGTGTGCGCGTGTGTATTTGTGATTTACAGAGAGTAGCAGGTTCGAATTGAAGGGCCAAACTAGACACTATAGTGTCTACAGGCCCAATCCAATGATGCAGCTGCCATTTTAGAGGTGAACTTGAGCCATTTAAAAATGTGGCAAGGGCCCAATCTTAACTGGACTGCAAGTATGGCAGGACCAGGCAATCTTGCCTTCCCCCCACCTTTTCAAGAGCTGAAACAGCTGTGGGAACTATTTCAGCACTTGAAAAGGCGTAGCAAGGGAGGAACAAGATTGCCTGGTCCTGCCACACTGCAGACCCAATGAGGCCCTCACACCATTTTTAATTGCCCAGGTTCACTTCTAAGATAGTGGTGGCATCTAGGGGTCAGACCTGTGGATGCCATAATGTCTAGTCTGGCCCTAAGAGTATTTTTAGTAAACATAACATTTGAAATCTTAATGTAATTTAATTCATGAAATTACGTAAACTATGTGCTTACTTGAAGTGGGTTTCCTTTTACTTCAAATTCCTTTGATAATGAAAGTCAAACTATTTTTAGGATCATTAGTAGAGGATATTTCTTTTACCCAACATCCATGACTTTTAAAATCATTCTTTCAAATACTAACCAAGTCATAGTTATACATAAACCAGCATGAGACATTTGATAAACCCTGCTTTGACAGTTCAGTCGACCATTAAGCTCAGTTGTTGGCCTGGACCATGTACTACCTCACAGTCTAACTTAGCTTATAAGGAGGTTATTAAGACAAAATGTGATAAGCATATACTGGCAGCATTCAACTTCTTCACCCCTTCACATCTAAGAAATCTAAATAAACAATACACACAAATAAAAAAGCCTTCTGAAAAGACAATAAGCCTTAAGCAGAAGAAGAAGAGTTTGGATTTATACCCCGCCCTTCACTGCCCAAAGGCATCTCAGAGCGGCTTACAAACTCCTTTCCCTTCCCCTCCCCACAACAGACACCCTGTGAGGTAGGCAGGGCTGAGAGAACTTCTGACAGAAACTATCCTTGAGAGAACAACTATGCCAGAGCTTGTGACTGACCCAAGGTCACATCAGCAGGTGCAAGTGGTTCTCCCAGATAAGAGGCCGCGCACTTAACCACTACACCAAGCTGGGTCTCTTAAGAGGTCACTGAAGCTATGTGACTGTCATACCTTAAAATTCTGCAACAATACAATTCATCTTAGTTCCTGGCGTAGTTATGCTAGTCAGGAGATGGAGCAACTCAGCACCATATCAACTTCGCCTCCAATGTAGAAGGAAATTACTATGTCTTCCAGTTATATTACCTCCTGAATCCAAATCTAGCCTCCATCTATGCACAGACCACAATGGTATCATGTCTGTTTAAACTCTCCCATTCAGCTCTCCAGGCTTGCATGTACAGTGATTCTTGGAAGATAAGGTCTGGATAAGCATTCCTTAACAGAGACTGCTCTTACAGCACCTATTTGCTTATATACAGGTAAGAGGAACAAATTCAGCTTCCCTTTCCCAGTGTCACCTAGATGAAGTATACATTGTCAGAAATTATATTACTGACTACCGGTTTTGCAGGACCATGCAAAAAGAACTTCAGATGTAGCAGCATGCATGGAATCTCTTTCTACATATTAAGGATTTGTGGATTAGGCCAAGTGCCTGGGGTTCAGCTGTGTGAACAGAATCAGTATTGAGACTCTTTGAGCAAGCAATGTGCTTAGATCAAACTACAAGATTAGATTTCTGAGGCCACATACATCATGGTGCCTATGCCTGCTACAGGTTCAACCCAGGGTAAAAAAAAATCTCTAGCTGATGGTTACTGTTATTAACAATGCAATGTTGAATAGATTTTGGTTTTTAATGAAAAGACTTAATCTAATAAAATTTTCATTTTGTATAAGCCTAAAATATTCCTGTCTCTACATAAAAGCAATTATTTTATTGTCTTTATTATAAGTACCAAGGGATTACTACATTTATTTGTTCTTCCATATACTGCAATTTATATATTAAACACTTAATTTTGCATAAATAGCACTGTGTTGCCTTTTTTATCATGTTGATTTTTTTGCTCCAGTTTCTCTTTGTAGATCTTTTCTAACCACTGTAGAGCAACCTTGTGTAGTCTACAGTAGTAAACTTATCATAGGTCCAAAATCAAGTAATACATATATAAAAACCTATGTGTGGGTAAACAAACTTTTAAATCATAGCTTGATCATTACTACTGCTCTCTTAGTTATCACTCCCTCTTCACAGATTCTCCTATAGAAATGCTGTCCTTTTTAAAAGAAAAGGAAAAGATAGGATCTCATTTTCATTTGTAACACTAAACACTACACACACACACTACATATTTTTCTGTAAATTATCTAGGAAAAACTAAAAGGAGTAAACCTCTGAGCTACAGTTTCTTATAGCAATAGGGAAACAGAGCCACAATGACATAACCATTACTAATGCCAGGTTGATTTATCTCCACAACAAACCATGGATCTGATAGTCTGGACTACTACCTGGATTACTGCAGTTCAGAAGTTATGAAAACTTGCTGTCCATGCTCAGAAGTCAATGTCTGTGACAATCTAAAGGTAGTAGAAATCTGTATCTAAAGAAGACACTGCCCAAAGCATGCATGAATTTCCAACATTGTTTGTTCTTGGTGTATATGTATAAAATGATCCAAATATCTTCTTATAATCACAACTGCACTGCTCCAATATTAACTGATAATACAGAGAAATAAAGAACAATTTTTCATATTCGCAATTTCAAAAAAAGACACAGAACTAAGCCACCATGGTATATTTTATAGCTATATACTGCGTGCTATAGGGGAATTTCAGACAGATTATATAATCCGGAAGAGGAACGGTTCCCAAACGGTTTCTGGTCTGGCATTTCAGACAGAACCATTTTAGAACCGGTTCCCTACCGGAATATATTTGTAATTTCACACAGAATCGCTTCTGTCGCGTTCAGGAAACGGGGCTGAAGCGTTTTACCTGTCAACCGCTTCCAAGTAGTCGTCAGTTTCTTCTCCCGGATCGGATACGCTTTTTTCCCGCCTTTTTTCGCCCGCGCGGGCGATCTCCGGCTTTTTTTTTTGAACGTTCGCTTTAGAGCGCTATAGCGCTATAGCGCAATAGCATCATAGCAACCCCATTGGAATGCCTGCAGTGTTGTTTTTATAGCACTATAGCGCTATAGCGCTCTAAAGCGAACATTTTTTTTAAAAAAAAGGCGTGGCGGGAACCGGCGGGAAAACAAAGCGGTGCAATCTGAATTGCCAAACCGCTTCTGATTCGGCTCTTTTCCGGTCAGGGAAAGCCATGTGTGAAATGGCAGCCCTGTACCGGTTTACTTCAAGACAAATCAGAAACGGCTTCAATCCGGCAGAGTCTCAGTAATGTGAAATTCCCTATAGTTTCTTCAGTTCAGCACAACTATTATATCTTCTGGGAAGGGAGCAAACACTGACTCAGGTGCATGAGTATGCTCATATTTAAGACTACAAGACGGCCAAGTTACTTCAGCAACAGGCTCAACCACCTATGTCCTTGATGTAGTAGGGATGCTATATACAAAGTGGTGATGTGGAGAGGGGAGCGGGGAAGAGAGACTGCTGTCATAACAACCCTTCAACAGATAACTATTGAGATGCTGAAAATACTACACAGCCTACCAGAGAGAAAGCATTGCAGTAATACAATCTTGCATTTATCCCCTTTCCTCACCTATGCCAGAAAAACAAGGGGGTGGGTGTTTTGCTAACTACCATTTTAGTTCTGTAAAGTTAATCTTGGTCTCATTTCTACATCCTTCCCTCCAGCAATCAAAAGCCTTACCTAGAACCGAAAATAATCTCATTACAGCAGCACTTTCAAAACCAGGTATAGAGTGCCCTCTTCTTCTGCATAGATCAAATTCTTTGCTCAATTCAGAGAAATGGTCCAGCATGCCATCGGATAAGTACTGGCACAAACCCCAGCATGTTAGCGAGCAACCAGGAATCTCTTTAAAGGCTTCATTGTATGGGCAAGGAGGAGGAGGGAAAGCGGAGAAGCTTACAAGGACATGAGTGACTGCTGAGGGGAAGCCTCCCGCTTCTATTCACCCGCCACCCTTTTAAAAAAATTAAAATGAAAGGATCTTTCAAAAAGTTAAAATGTGTTTGGAAAGCAACAGTGATAGAATTGTAAGGGGATAAGGGAAGGTTACCAAAGGGTCACTTTTGGTGAGCTGGATTGAAGAATGGCTGAATTGGGGGAAGTGGCCAGTATGGATATGCTTGAGTGTGTGTGTGGGGGGGGGGGAGGCAAGTGGAACCCGTGCAGGGCAATGTATAAAACCGGGGCAGCCCTCGGGAGATTTCTAGCGCGCTGAGCCTTGAAAGCTAGTGCCGCCTTTTCTCTCTCCATGCAAAGGGAAGCCACCCCCCTCCTTCTCTCCCCTGGGTAGTGGCACCTAGTCCTCTCGGAGCGAGGAGGGGGGAGCCTCACCAGAGCAGAGTCGGGCACCTTTCGCCAGGACAGAGCTGCCATCCGCTCCTCCCGTTCTAGAGCCCCCGCACCTCCCCTCCCATTTCTCCAGGATAACCTCCAAGAAGCACATTTCTCCCCCCCCCCTTTCCCGGGTACAAGCAGGTGCTCTGGGAAAGAGCCAGGCACTCACTCACCAGTCCTTGGTGGGAAAAGGCGGGAGCGCAGCCGGGGCGCCGCCCTAGGGGCAGCAGGGCAAGAAGAGCAGCAGGAGCAGGAGCGGGCGCAGGGGGGAGCGGCAGAGCCCGGGCTGCCCCTGTGCGCGCTCTCGCTGCCCATCCCCGGTGCTGGATGGAGGAGGCTCTGAGAGACAGAATAGAGAAAGACTCAGGCTTGGGGCTCGCGCACGCGCAGGCGCGTGGCTAGCAGAGTCCGGGATGATGGGGAGGGGGGAGCTGGCGATGGTGGGAGAGGCTCGTGGGGTCCGGCGGCGAAAGGGGCACCCTGCGGCGTCCTGCTTTGGTGCTCTGAAAGACCAGCCAGCGTCACGGTCTGCCCTCTTCACCGCTCCCTCCCCTGCAGCAAGCCTTGCATCGTGGTCTTGCCTACACTCTCTCTTTCCCTCCAAGGAAGCGCGGGAGAGGAGCCGGAGGCTGACTCTTCAGCTTGCAGGCAGCCCAAATCCCATTTGTCGGGCGGCTTCAAAGGGAGCAATTCGCCTCTATCACCTCGCCCTGCCTCCCCCCCTCACCAGCCGCCACCTCTTTTGGGCTTTACCACAACTCAAATCGACTGGGAAGGTCCTTCAGTACAAGGGCAGCGGATGCCCCCTCCTCCCCTCCTCTTCCAATTCTCCAGCACGGCACAGGCGCACACAGAAAGAGAGTCCCTTTTCCCGTTGCTACTAGCTGCAAAAAAGGCAAGGAAATCAGGGTTATGCAAAACCCAACAAAAGCAAGGAGTCCCTCCTGAATGTGTCACATTGCTTCCCCCCCCTCCTTTGCAATGCTGCAGCAAAGGAGCCGGGGTTTGGGTTTGCTTTGGTTTGAAACAGCCAGAGCAACCTTTGTTCTCATTGAATGTGGGAAACGAAACGCGTGTGCAAGGATGGATGGTAAGGAGAGACAAGAGCAAGAACATGTGGGCAAGTCAGCTTTAGACTGGGGAGGGGGGGAGAATGTCCTGCGCTTCATGAAGCAGGGGAGAAATGCCATCGCTTAATAAAGTAAACACTGGAAGGCATGGCGGAGCCATCCAGCCAGGCGTACAAGCTTCTTGTCCTGTGCACGTGCTCTGTATTTGTTTATTGACACCGAGGAAAAGGGAGAGAGGACAAGGCAGCCGACTTCTGAACCAATACTGATGGGAAACGTTTGACTGCAGCCAGCAAAACAAAGCAATGAACAATCACAAGCTATGTATGACGAAAAAAATAAAGGTCCTACACTGGGAGAAAGGGTTTTTGTTATTGTTGTTCTTTAACAGGAGAGTTTTCTGAAGATGTAGGGGGTTTCTCAAGAGATATGGAAGGTTATTAATCACAAATCTTAATTCCAAAGTAGAGTTGCCAGCCTTCAAGTGGGACCTGAATTACAGGTCATCTCTGGATTACAGAACAGTTTCCCTAGAGAAAACAGATGTTTTGGAGGGTGAACTGTGTTATTGTACCCCACTGAAGTCCCTGTTCTCCTTAGGCTGCCTTCCCAAATCCCCAGGAGTTTCTCAGTCAGGATCAGGAAACCATGCCCCCACATCCCCCACCAGTGGCGGGGGGTGGGGGGGACCTGGCAACCCTAAATCCTAGAGTGGCTGATTTTTAAATCTGCCTGTTAAAGTAGGGTCTTCCCTTCCCTTTTGCCCCATGTGGCTGAAAGAGATTGATGTGGGCCGAGAATCAAAGTGCAAATGAGATGTTTTTGAAGGACAGGTACCCACTTACATTTGCCCAGGAACTTTCCTCTGTTATGGAATGGTTTGGGGACTAGAACTCTTTGCCATCTTCATTTGAGTAGATATACACTTAGCACAGGTGGTGCAAAAACTGTGCAGTGATGCAAATTACACTACAGTGCAAGTTAAAAATCAAAATAACCTAAATGGAGAGCTGGTCTCCTAAGTGCAACAAAATAAATACTGTATGCTTTTGGATAGACCAGACAGTGTCTCTGAATACCAAATGTCTAGGATTATTATTTTCATGTCCTATTTGAGATTCCTATAGAGGAATCTGGCTGGCTGATAGAGGTGTGCATTTAGATAGGAATGAATCAAAATCTGAACCAAACACACCTTTTCTTTAACCTTATTAGTGTGACTAATTCAAATTAACTACATTTGGATATAATGCAGGAATAGCTTTAATCTTTCATATTCTGGCATCTCATTGATGCTGTTTTAGTTCCACACATTATTATGATGATATTCAATTGCCAGTTTTTAAAAAACTCCCAGATGGCGGGGGAGAAAATGGCCACCTCAGGGACAAGGGCATTAGAGCGTGGGTGGGCCTTGGAAAATCCAAAATTTCCCACCCACAGAGCAACCATCCAGACTTTCGTGATCTCTCTGAAAACTTCATATTTGGGAAACATTGAAGAAAGCCATGAAAACCTTGGCAGGTAGCACAGATGCTAAACTCCAAGTGGGGCCTAGAGAGCTATCGTAGTCACAACTGATTTCCAGACTATAGAGATCAGTTCCTCTGGAGAAAGTGGCTGTTTTGGCAGGATTCTATAGTGTTATACCTGGTCTCTACCCCTTCCCTCCCACCCTGGAGTTGGCAGAGGTAAACAGATGCTGTAAGGAAGCCAGAAAACAGAAAAAACCCAAAGCACCAAATGCTGGTCAAGTAACTTGTGCGGAACAGCCAGAATGAGGCAGACAGGCATGCTGGTAACCCAGCATCAATCTTGCTGCTGGAATATTGCACCAATAGATTTCTTTTATATTCACAGCATTTGAACTGTTGTTTCTCTGCTGAGGAGTGATTCCATGAAAGTATGAAGTACCACCATTCTCCTGTTTTCGTTAAGAAATTTTATTTCACGGAGAGACTGGGTGTTACTTAAATAGTAGATAACTGCATTGGTCCTGAATTGGTGTTGTGTTATTGTGGCTGATTTTAATAAAATATATTGCATGGCTTTTATTTTGTGTGTGTGTGTGTGTGATCAGTTCTGTCCCTTAAGCTCTGCATTGCTATTGCTTTGTAATTGTAATTCTTAAGTAATCTGTAAGAGTGAGATTTCAAGTTTGTCATTTTTAGGTTTCAGATGTGAGCCACTGTGCCCATTCTATCTGCCTTCCTGGAGAACCAAATGCCTCTTTGGGGTCCTCTCTTCCCCTCCTTTTGAATCCAAATTACTTTTCTGAGCACTCCTTTACTGACCAATGTTGGAAGCATAACACTAACCCTTTTGGTCTGATTCAGTGCTTCTCTGAAATTCTTATATCACAAGAACATATCTAAAGTATTACAACTGGAAAAAGTTGGGTGTGTTGATACAGAATGAGGAGAGACAGGTGGCAGAAAGCAGCGGTTCTGAAATAAATTTGCAGGAAATTGTTTATTCATTTTAGATGCCTCTCCCATCCCTAATAAGAACCCAAAGTGGTTTACAAAACTCCTCCTCCATGTTATCCACACAATAACGCCCTGTGAGGTGCATTTGACTGAGGGAGAGTTACTGGGGCATATGAACCTGTTTTCATTCACTGTTCCCCTCTGTCTAAAGTCAGCCACTGTGGAAAACAGTATTTCATTCTCTGTTTGCTTAATTTCCACAAATTAAGATCTGAAATGTTGGTAGGGAGGACAAACATGGACAAACCTTGGTGGCAAAGACTGTGTTTTACCATCTACACTGGGCCCTCTATCTGTCTCAGGAGGACCCTGCCACAGTAATGCGCTCTACCAGGGCCACCTCTGAAGATGCTTCGGAAGCTGCAAGTGGTCTAGAACATAGCTGCCAGATTGTTGACAGGAGTGTCCTGGCCAGCTCACATAACACCTATCCTATGGAAGCTACACTGGTTCCCAATTACTTTCCAGTGCAAATTCAACATGTTGGTACTTAGCCCTAAAGTCCTAAACAGCCTGGGACCTCATACTTTCAGGACCACCTTTCCCAGCATGATCCTCCCCATCTTCTCCAGACATCATCTTGGCATTTTTAAAATTTACTTTGTGTATGTGTGTGTGCTTGCAAGCCTGGAAGTCATGGTGACTTCTGGCGACCCCTAAGTGGGGCTTGGATGTTTCAGAGAGGTGGCTTTGATATTACCTGTGTCTGCATCCTGGCCCTGGTCTTCATCTCAGCATTTATTGAAAGTCCCTGGTCTATGAATTCTCCACCTTGTGTCAACAAAGATGAGGGCCTTCTCAGTAGTGGCCCCTGTCCTCCAGAACCAGCTGCCTTGCAGGACCTCCCAAGGTTTTGCAGGGCATGCAAGGCTGCTCTTTTTCAGGCAGCCTTTGGGTGATTGTGATCCTGTCAAGTTCTCCAGATAGACAGTCAAACACCAAGCTTCATAAGAAGATAGTATTTAAGATAGTATTTATTAAAGACCAGTCTTAGAGCTGCATGAACCAGTTCTTTGTCAGTGATGCCAAATAATACAGAGCAATTGCAATTATAGCCCATTCAACCTACCACCCCACCTATAAGCCAATGAGTTCATTTCACACACGCGCTAAGCCATTAAAGAAAACACCTCAGACCAGTAAATTTCCCATGCCAGGGTAGCATGAGACCCAAGGTCAGGCGAAGTGATAAGAAACAGAACATACACACTAAATCAGTGAGACTGGAGACTCAGAGTTCCTCCCGCATTCCAGAACACTGAAAGATGTCTCTTTCCCACCCACCCCCTCACAGTAATGGCAAGGTTACCTGACATCTTGCCCTCCCAATAAATGCCCCCCCACAGCTTTTCTGGGTAGCAACGGTGGAACTTGCGGAGAAGGTGGGGGGCATTGACATGTTCTACTCTGACCCATTCCCTGTGTTCAGGACCAAAAGCAACCCATTCAACAAGATAATACAGTTTGTTTCGAGACAACTTCGAGTTCAGGATTTCAGAGACTTCATAATGCGGCTCCCCCTGGACCATGAGGGGTGGTGGTAAAGCTCATTGAGGATGCCAGTTGTTTTCCCCAGGGTCATGGCATAACAATCTAAGATGAAACACAGGATGGATAGCCTTGAATGCCTTTGGTAAGATCAGTTCAGCCGTTACCTCATTGATCATTTGTTTGATCTCATAGGGACCCACGAATTTCCATCCCAGCTTCCTGTTGGGCTGGAGCCCTTTAATATTTTGGGTGGACACATACACAAACTCCCTGGGCTTTGGGTCCCACCCTTTGTCCCTTTTCTTGTCAGCTTGAGCCTTGTAATCCTTTTTAGCCTCATCCAATGTTTTGCACAGGAGGGGCCTGTCAAATATACTGTGTTCAAGTAACTCTGGCTGTATATGGGTTTGATCTATTTGACAGCTCAGAGCTCTATCTGGTTGGCTCTGACCGGTTTAGTGCAGTTCTGTGAGGCACTAATTATCCTATTCACTGTGACTCAGCACTGTGATCTGATTGGACAATGGATGTATATAAGCAGTTATACTCTGTACAGTTTCTGCCCTTGATGGGAACCTGGTGTATGCGGAGCACTTTGTCACTGTGTCCAATTTCTGTGGTGAAGGCTGGTGTAAATAAATGTAAATACTGTTAAACTAAGCTGCTTGGATTCAAGTCTTCATTTGATACTTGCACTCCCTTACTTTCTACTGTGGGCAGGCCACCGCGGCAATTCTGACAGGGCCAAGCCTCCTGGAGTCGCTTGCACCAGTCCCCTGGCTCCCCCGCCGGCAAGTCAGTGTTTGAGAGAAACAGGGAGGGGGAGTGTCATAACCATGCACCACCATGAAAGGCGACACCCCTGTGGATGAGTAACACGCATTATTGTAGCAAAATTCTGCTAGGGGCAACAGACTATCCCAATCATCTTGTTGAAAGTTGGTAAAGCACTGCAGGTATTGTTCCAGGGTCTGGTTGACCCACTCAGTTTGTCCATCGGCCTCTGGGTGATAGGCACTACTCAGCCCTCTTTCCACCCCCAGCAGTTTCAGGAGATTGCCCCAAAATTGCTAAACAAATTGCGACTCCCTGTCAGAAATCACGTTACGGGGCAATGTGTGTAATTTGAACATGTTATGCAGAAACGCTTTAGCTAGCATTTTAGTTGATGGGACAGCTTTGAAAGAGACGAAGTGGGCTTGCTTTGAGAACAAATCCACCACCACCCAAATCACAGTCTTTCTCTTGCTGGGGGGAAGGCCCATGATGAAGTCTATTGAAATAACTTCCCATGGCCAGGACGGGGTTGGGAGTGGTTTGAGTAGACCCGGAGGCTTCCCAGGTCGGGGTTTGCTCATGAGGCACACCTGATAGGACTGGACGAACACAGACAAATCCCGCCTCATACCTGGCCACCAAAACTGCCTTTGTAGGAGCTGTAGTGACTTCACAAAACCCTGGTGACCAGCTAGTTTGGTGCTATGAACCACGCCCATGATTTCCCCCCACAGTGCCCCAGGTACAAAGAGTTTGGTTCCTTTGTACCAACAACCATTATCCTGTATTTCCACCCCCCTTTCCTTCTCCAGTTCCTTGCGATCCACCTCTGACAGGGCGGACACAAACTTAGAGTTCCAAGACTGTTCAGGAGTAAGGGGCAGGGTTTTCACCTGGCTGCGAGTCGTGACTACAACCCCGAGTTGGGTAGGCGTGAACATAGAGTCTCGGACCTCTTCCCATTTACTGTCATGTTGCAGGAGGTGGGACAAGGCATCTGCCAATGAGTTCGCCTTCCCCGGGAAGTGATGGAGGGTGAAGTTGAACTTGGAAAAGAAATCTGCCCACCGGAGTTACTTGGCGTTTAGGTTCCGCGGGGTCCAGAGGAGCTTGAGGTTTTTATGATCAGTCCAAACCTCAAATGGAACCCATGCCCCCTCCAGCCAGTGACGCCAGGTCAATAGGTCTAACTTTATCACCCCTGCTTCCTTATCCCATACCAACCATTTCCTTTCCATCTCATTAAATTTCTTGGAGACATAAGCCAGCGGGTGGAGTTTCCCATCTTCCCCCTCTTGCAAGATGGCACCGCCCATAGCCACGTCCAAGGCATCGACTTGGACAATAAAC
This sequence comes from Gekko gecko, assembly GCA_029375565.1. Lineage (NCBI taxonomy): Eukaryota > Metazoa > Chordata > Lepidosauria > Squamata > Gekkonidae > Gekko > Gekko gecko. Next base: position 210,101,193 of record JAPDNY010000001.1, read on the forward strand.
TATTTCTGTTTGTCCAGGTGTGCTAGCACCACCTCGGAGGTGAAAAGTGCCTTGAGCCTCTCAAATGCTTCCTGACAGTCGGGCATCCAGTCGAGCTTAGCCCCAGGGTGGGATCAGTCTACCCCTTTTCCCTTTGTTTTTAGTAGATCCATGAGGGGTAGGGACACCTGCACAAAGTTCGCCAGGAAGGATCTATAAAAATTGGCGAAGCCAAGGAATTCTTGAAATTGCCTACAGGTCGTTGGGGCTTCCCACCCCACCACATCCTGGACTTTGGCTGGGTCCATTTCAATTCCACCAGGCGGCTGGTATGCTTCAGCTGTTATCTTCACTATCCACACATCCTACCCTGCTTAATAGTGGACAGATTTTAATGGGGATAGATTTTTAATCGCTCTATATTGTTAAAAAAATATTTATTGTATCTTTTGTGCTGCTTCTATCAGGTGCATTTTATATGATGTTAGACATTCCAGGGAGTGGGAGCGGGATATAAATTTGATAAATAAAATAAAAAATAAAATAAAGGGGAAAAGGTGAACAATGAATGAAAACAAGCAAGGTTCATGCTTACCTCAAAGCAATAGTTGGGTCATAAAAGACCAAAGTCATTTTTGTTTGTATCAATGGAAGCCAGACTGATACAAATATTATTAGTCCACCCGGTGGCTACTGCAGATTATTTCCCCATGCTGGATGTAGTCTTCTTCCATGTTTAAAAGCCTTGCTCCTTAGGCATTGGTCTGAACTCATACAATGTCTCCAGGCAAGCAGGGACATAGACTTCAATTTCCCAGGGATGGGCTGAACCTGAGCCTGATTTGGCAGGGAGGGCTGGGTATAAATCAAATTAAAAATAAATAAAATAAACCTGATCCAGGCCCATATTTAGTAATCTATATTAAATTATTTCAATGTGAAATTATTTATATTTCAAAAAAAACATATGCCACCAACAATTAACCATGTAGTTCTAAACACATCCCCCCCCAATAGTCTGAAACTCAGTCATCGAAAGAGGACTCAGAGAGGAATGATGTCATGAAGTCCTTCACTGAAATGCCTTCACTGAGTCCCAGGATACCAAAATCAATAAGTCACCATTTGAACCACAAGCCTCTTATCCCCCCCCCCACATGGCTAAAGACAGAAATATTCCCAACTCTTCCATTTGTTTTTCTTGAATGCAGCAATTCCCAGGATACCAAGATTACCTTACCTTCTGTTATGTTGTCCACAGGTTGACTGTAGGGCTTTTGGCAGAATTTCCAAAGATTCCTCAGAAAAAATAAGGTAAGGCTATGGAGGGGTGCTCCTGGGTGGCAAGTTTCCGGTGGATGCCTCTGGTTTCCCTTGGCCTAACATGCTCAGGCAATGTGGCTGACCTTTCCACAGCTTCAGCATGTGGCATCTCAGAACTGGCAAGATTTCTGCTCATGTTTATCCCCACAGCTGGTGCACATGGGAGAGGTGGCTGGGTCGCCAGCGCAGTACGATGTGGACAGTCATTGTAGTGCTGTCGGTGAGCATTGCAATGTGTGGCGAGGGAGTTGTAGGACCTCTTCTTCCTCATCCCTGGAGCTGGCCATGTGGTGATTGGCCATGGTAGGCCTTCGCCAAGATGGCAGCTCATGCGATGACTGGGGGCCCTTACCACCTCGGACCACTGCAGTGAACTGTCTGGTGGCTTCCGCAGCCAGGGCCATCTTCAGGGATTCCTTGAAGGATCTTTTGTTGGATCTTTCATTGGATCTGCTTGTCCCAGAGACCACAGACCAGCCAGTCCCATAGGGAATCCTCTAGGACAGGGAACTTGCAGTGCTGGGCGATGTGGCATAGCACCGTGATGAATTCTGATATGGTTTCAGTTGCGGTCTGGTTTTGCGAGTGAAATGCATGGCAGACCGTGATGACCGATGGCTTTGGGGAGAAGTGCTCCATGAGCTGGTCAAGGATCACCTGGTAGTCTGTGTCACTGAACTCCGCCAGAGTGAGGAGCAAGAGGTCGATCTCGTATGTCGAACGGCCACTTACGCAGAAGAATGTGGCATGCTTCATCTTGGCCATCTGGATGCTGGAGGATTTTATGAAGAAATCGAACCAGCCCATGTAGGACTCCCAGTCCTCTGTGGTGGCATCGAACACGTCGAAAGATCCAGGAGCGGTAGCCACCGTCTCTGGAGTGGTGCGGTGCACGGGATCCTGTGACTTGGTGCGTGGTGCATTGCTTGTTGGAGCTGGCTCGCTCATCTGGATCCCATCCTCATCACCAGTGAAATGTACTGGATTCAGATGTGTAAAGTGATCAGCTCATTGTTTATTAAGTGATTCAGCAGTGAGGACAAAAGACAAAGACCCCTGGCCAAAGCCAGGTTTTATGCCCAAAGAAAGTCACACCCAAACACACCCCACTCCCCATGATAGGCTATTTTCACCAAGTTACCTTTCCAGGTAACCCTATTGGGCTATTTTAGAATCCAAGCATTCCTACTGTTGTGCTCCTAGCATCTTAGCTTGCTTTTGTTATGGATCTCAAACTCAATACATTACAGGGTCCCTTGGTAACATTTCCCCACAGCCATAGCTAAAGGTAAAATGGAAATGGGACCATTACTTTCTCTAAGGCAGGGACCACCAGGACACAGTAATAATGCAATGATTATTATCCCATCTGTAGAGGCAAACCACAATTCTCTATACCCATTACTTAGATCAGAGTTTGTGTTGCAGGCTGCAGGAAATATGTTCTTTAGTCCAACCACTGAGACCTCCTGATTGCCAGATGGATAGATCTCTCCCTTCCCCCCCTTCCATGCGCTCTCTTTCTCTCTTGTTTCTGCACAGCCAGTACTATCCACTGAAGGTCCCCTCCGCCTCTTATCTTTAACAGACAAAAAAACAATAACAGAACCAACCCTGTGCTTCCTAGGAACTTGTTCAGTTGCTACACAGACAAACAGAAATGACTGAACTTGAGAACTGGGCAGCCTGAGCAGCTTCATGATGCTACCTGACAGCTCAGGAGAGCATTGTCCCCACCAAGAAATCCCAGAGGGCCTGCCAGGCTGGGGGCATTGCCCCCCTCTGGAAATCCCAGAGGATCTTGAGCCCTGCTGCCCCACCCCTGGGGTTTACACCCTTGCAGACAAATACTGATAGTAGTCACATGAAACAGGAATGAAGAAGCAGCATAAAGAGGGACCTTTACATGCAGCAAAAAGATTTAAATATTGCGCTGGAGAGTTGCTGCTTCCAATTATTTTTCATTGGCTTCCCCTTGAAATGGGCAAAAGCCTTAAAATGTCTGCATGTTTGAAGGACAGAAACTAGGGTCCTTACCTTGCCCTGGTGGGTGGTGGGAGGGAGCTTTCCAGGAGTGGGGGGTGGGGCAACATCAACATGAACGACGTGGGCAATGAGATGACAACACACAGAGGTGATATCATCATGCCGGGGACACCACACGGTGATGCTCTAGTTTTTGGGCGAACTCTATGGTAAAATTGGGCTCAGACCATAGAGTTTGGCCCCAAATCCAGAGCATCACCATGCAATGTCCCCGGAGTAGTGATGTCATCAAGCAGGTTAATAGCTATTGGGGTAGGGCTTCTACCCTTCAGCCAGCTGGCTGGTGGCAGGCATGAGCCTGCAAAATTAGGGAATGCCCTGCTTCCACCTGGGGACCAGCAACCCTAATAGAAACAAACCTGAAACCTCTAAACCTTCCTTCTTTGTCTCCCCATCCCCCTTTTTATAATCACTTTCCACAGAATGTTCAGGCTGTTACATATAAACTCATACTGTTGTTGTATAAGGGGAATAAAAAAAGAAACAGATCAGTGAACAGGCTCTGGTAGTTTAAAATCTTCAGACTCCTCTTTCGTTTTGGCATCACATTCTTCACTTAATAACAAAACTGGAAAGAAATACAATCTTGTTGGCTACAACTTTTTTTTTTCTATCAGGGAAAACAATTTAACAATTTGGAAGGCAAGGAAGCTGAGCGACAATGCCAAGGTTACTAACCTTCCCCAAGCTTTAATACGTCTGAGGAAAGATGTATATAGTGCTTCTTATATAGTTCATCTGTATATTCTTGCCATCTCTTCCTAATCTCTTCCCTACCATTTTTGTCCTTTATCATGGCCAGCTTTGCATGAAACGTTCCCTTGATTTCTCCAATCTTCTTGAAGAGATCTCTAATCCTCCCCATTTCATTGTTTTCCTCTATTACTTTGTATTGTTCATTCAGGAAGGCCTCCTTATCTCTCCTTGTCGCTCTCTGGAAATCTGCATTCAGTTGGGTAAATCTTTCCTTTTCACCTTTGCCTTTCACTTTCCTTCTTTCCTCTGCTATTTGTAAATCCTCATCAGACAGCCATTTTGCCTCCTCTACAGTGTCATGAACCTCTGTCCATAGTTCTTCAGGCACTCTGTCTATCAAATCTAGTCCCTTAAACCTATTCTTCACCTCCACTGTATATTCATAAGGGATGTGATCTAGGTCAAACCTGAATGGCCTAATGGTTTCCCCAACTTTCTTCGGTTTAAGTCTGAATTTTGCAATGAGTAGCTCATGATCTGAGCCACAGTCAGCTTCAGGTATTACTTTTACTGACTGGATAGAGCTTCTCCATCTTTGACTGCAAATGACATAATCAATCTGATTTCGGTGTAGCCTATCTGGTGATGTCCATGTGTAGAGTTGCCTCTTAGGTTGTTGGAAGAGGGTGTTTGCTATGACCAGCATGTTCTCTTTACAAAACTCTGTTAGCCTTTGCCCGGCCTCATTTGGTTCTCCAAGGCCAAATTTGTCCGTTATTCCAGTTACCTTTTGACTTCCTACTTTAGCATCTCAGTCCCCTATGATGATAAGGACATCCTTTTTTGCTGTTAGTTCGAGGAGGTGTTGTAGGTCTTCATAGAACTGGTCCATTTCAGTCTCCTCTGTGTCAGTGGTTAGGGCAAAGACATGGATTACTGTGATGTTGAATGGTTTGCCTTGGATTCGGACTGAGATCATTCTGTAGTTTTTGAGATTGCATCCTGTTACTGTCTTTTTCACTCTCTTGTTGACTATAAAGGCCACATCTTTTTTTTCTATGGGATTCTTGGCCACAGTAGTAGACATAATCGACCTCTGAGTTAAATTTGCCCATTCTCATCCACTTTAGTTCACTAATTCCCAAGATGTCAATGTTCAGTCTTGCCATCTCATTTTTGACCACATCCAACTTACCTTGATTCATAGATCTGACAGTCCAGGTTCCTATGCAGTATTGTTCTTTGCAGCATCGGACTTTCCTTTCACCATCAGACACATCCACATCTGAGTTTTTTTGGCTTTGGCCCAGCTGCTTCATTCTTTCTGGGGTTACTTGTACTTGCCCTCTGCTCTTCTCCAGGGGCTCATCTTCCAGTGTCATATCTTTTAGCCTTTTGTTACTGTCCACGGGGTTTTCTTGGCAAAGATACTGGAGTGGGTTGCCATTTCCTTCTCCAGTGGATCACGTTTTGTCTGAGTTCTCTGCTGTGGCCTTGGTGGCCCTCCATGGCATAGCCCACAGCCTCATCAAACCCTGCAAGCCCCCTCACCACATCAAGGCAGCGATCCACAAGAGAGGTAGTGATGCTAAACTGTCTCTTCTGAAGAAATCGCCCAGTCAAGTCAGTCTATATATAACCATCAGCATTGATTTTCTGGGCTACAGTCCTATAAAGCTATTTTGACTTTATGCCTTATAGAACTTCCGTTAACCAAAGTGCTAAAAAAACAAAGACATGGAAGGCAGGTTCTCAGTCTTTGTGCAGGACAGCAGTGCCCTGAGGCAGCACATAAACTGCACAGGAAAGATCCTGTACCATGATGGTGGTGGCACTGAACTTATAGGCCGGGAAATGAGCTGTATCTGTTAGCACAGCCATACATCTTGGCAGCAGGAGTTATACTGCTGAAGTAGTCTTAGGAGGTTCCCTTGGTCAGGTGCCTAAATAGGTTGCAAGAATGAAAAGATGCAAAGAAAGGCAGGATTCCTGTATCTTTTAACTATGTTGCAGAGGGGGGAATTTTTTTCCCAGTAGAGCTACACCTGCAGGGGTGAGAAAGGCTACATCTTCAGGATAAGCTAAATAGCCCATCTGCTTTGCATACAGAGTGTCCCACATCCAATCCCTAGGGTCTCAGGTAGCAGATGCTTTTCTTTTCCAAAGACCTCACACTGCTGGAGCTGCTGCCAGCCAGAGTAGACAGTACCAAGCAAGATGGATCAGTGGCATAAGCAGCTTCAGTTTCTACTCAAACTGAAAGGTTTCCTACTGCATACAGTTACCCTACTCTCAAAATCTAGCCACATATGTCTGCTGCATACTTCCAGTTGTGTCATCTTTGATTACAGTAAACACAACTCCAGAAAACAGAATATTGGTGTCTGCCCAGTTCTCCACAACTACAACACTGCTGCATGTTGATTCCCAGAACATTAGGACCACATTAATAAATTACATTTGTGTTGTCCTGACCTGGATAGCCCAGGCAAGCCCAATCTCAGCAGATCTCAGAAGCTAAGCAGGGCCAACTCTGGCACATACTTGGGTGGGAGACCTCCAAGAAATACCAGGGCCAGGATGCAAAAGCAGGCAATAGTAAGCCACCTCTCTGAAATGTCAAACCCCACTAGGGGTCACCAGGAGTCAACCATGACTTCCATGCACACACACATGCACATAAAAATGCTCACACAAAAAAGTTACCTTTGTATAACAACGATTATGTTTCACTCCAAGTCATTATTTGCTTGCATGGCATGGCTCTGGATAGGGATACGTGGGTTTTATGCTTCCCCCCCCAGATGGAATAGATGTGTGGTCCAGTCAGTTTACTGCAGAATGGGAACTAGTTCTCCATGGACTGCTGTTCCATATCACTTTAGAAAAATGTTTGAAAATAATATGGATTTTTGCAAACATTATTCTGTGAAGAGAAAATGATATGCTGAGTTACAGCCTTCTACACCCAGTAAAGTTAATGGACAGAAGGTTTAGACTCTACTTAGGAATACACTATTAGTAATCCTTATAACAACCCTGTAAAGAAAGTCAATATGGTAATCCCCTTATTGCAGATGGGAAGCTGAGAACTGAGGTGGAGACTTCCTTGTTCATAGCATAGTAAACCTTTTGTCTTGGGTTACAGTTCTTCAAGTTGCTCATGGAGAGTCACATGCTAGGAAGCTCCTGAGCAAGATATGTTCTCTCCATATCTGAACGTGGGGAAAGTTTACTGTATGCAGAGATTCATGGGATTCCCCACCTGCAGTCTGAATTAGTATAGCCAAAATACAGGCTTATTTCTGCAGTGGCAATAGGCCTTAATCACTATTCCAAGAAGGAGGAAGGTTGGAATTATACCCGCCTTTCACTCGGAGTCTCAGAGCAGATTACAATATCCTTCCCTTCCTCTCTCCACAACAGACACCTGATGAGGTAGGTGGGGCTGAGAGAGCTCTGAGAGAACTGCTCTTGAGAGAACTTGTGACTGACCCAAGGTCACCCAGCTGGCTGCATGTGCAGGAGTGGGGAATCAAACCCAGTTCTCCAGATTAGAGTCTGCTGCTTTTACACCAAACTGGTGTACACCAAACTGGCTCATCCTCTACTAATAAATGTAGTATTAGTAGAGTGGCAGGAAGTAAACTACAGGTCTGTGCAGCAGTGGGAAGAATAGACTAGGCCAGAAGATGCTTCAAATTTTTAATTATCTGTGTGCTTTTGAAAATATCATCAACAAATGTTTTTGGCTCATCTTTCCTATGCTAAGTTCCTATGCTACTCCAACAGAATTTCCTTTGTTTCTGATAGCTGTTAGTTTACCATGATTTTGACTGGCGTCTGCAAAGAATAGGAAATGATAAGAACCTCAGTCCCACAATTCAACATTTCAGCCTTTTTACATGAATGAATGTTTTAAAGAACTAAGAACTATTTTGAGTTATGTATGCTAATTATGTCACTTATTCTACCAAACAAAAGCAATCCCAGTTGATTGGTCTGTAAGTGCTTTAAATTAAGAATACCTGAATATATTTCTTCTATGGTATATTGTAGCTTTCTGTTTTGTTTGTTTGTTTGTCTTGTAAATATTAGCCTTATGCTTCCTTGGGCCATGCTCCAAGGATGAAAGAGAAAAACTCAATTTGCATACAAATGCCTCTGCACTGTAACTGCATGTAAGCCTCTGACTAATCATATACCTGACCACACTAGTTTGTCACATCCAGAAGAAAAATATACATGGTTGGCAGCTAAGAAGGAAGGGAACCTGTAGAAGGCCTGTATGTTAGTCCTGCCTCTTACAATTGACTCAGCTTGCGGTGTCAAACACTTTCATTGGAGTACTACCTAAGAAAGTCAGTAGGATTTGCAAGCTCTGGCTCCATAAGCGACCATGGGGTACAATTAGAATTCTACCCTCCTACCTCAGACTCCTGCTTCCCTATTCTTTATAGTCTTGGGGACCTGAGAGGATCATTTTCTCCTTTACTTTCTCTTTAATTGCCTCTTACCCACCCTCAACATTCAAAGTTTTCTAGAGAATGCTCAGCCTTTGGGGAGAGGAGGAAGTATTTACCATATCATACTTTTCTACATACCAGGGAGATGGTCCAAAGTATGTAGAAATATCTAGCTTGCTTGTGGGTTGCCTACTTGTGCTTCTTTTACTATCATTTTGAGTGACAGCTACTTTACTGTTGAAGTTATTTCTGTATAAATTTATTTAAAGTTTCTAACTCCAAAGAGGCCTTAAGCCAGCTTTCAGAATAAAACAGAGGATGATTTCTGCTAACAGTATAAGACAGGAAGAATAGCAGAAAGGACTCTATCTGAACCTCTATTTTATTTGTAAATGCAGGGCCACAGTGGCATATTTGAGGTTGTGGGGTCCCCCTGTGTCCCTGGGGGGCCTAGTCCCGGTGGTTGTGGCTCCCTGGGTGGGACTGGGAGCAGAAGGGGTCAGAAAGAGGGCTTCTGGCTAACGAGGACTCAGATATTCAGGGGACAAGGTTCAGACAGCACCTTGGTTGTCCCTCTGCCTGCTAGGCATCTGCCTCTCCAGAGTGGGGGGTTGGCTCTCTCTCTCTCTCTCTCTCACCTTCTGTCCCCACTCTTCCCCTCTCGCCTCGGCTTCACAGCTTCCTCCCCGTTCTTGCCTCCTCTGCCCCCTTTTATTACCCCCTGGCTCCCAGCACCAATTCCAGGCCCTCATCTCCTCCCCCCTCCCCAGGCTCCGTCCCCCGCTTGATAGCCCAGGATGTCCCCTCAGCGTTCTGAGCATGGCCAGGCCTTGGGTGGGCGCCTTTGGAGCTGGTGGCCTCGGCTTGGGGGCGTGTATGGTGCCCGCCATCTGACTGGCTGTTGCCTCATGGCTTGAGTTGCTCCTCTCCTCCTGGGTGGCATGTCTGGCTGCATCATCCCCACCATGTGGCCCTTGTAAGTGTGGCCGAGCACAGCTGTACGGCAGTGTCTCTGGTGCTGCAGTGAGTCCTGACCTCCGGTGTCCCTCATGCTCTGCTGTGAGCTCGGGCAGGGCTGCTCCATCGGTAAGTGGGGCAGCTCCTGGGATACGGGGGGGGTCCTGGGATACGGGGGGGTTTGGCCCAGGACCACAGGGATGGGACAGAGGTAAGGCAACAATGGCATATTTGTTTCTGGAGAAGCACAAACTGATAGTGGAATCATCAACTGAACACATGAATCCTAGAACTAGAAGCAAACTCAAGGGATATCTGTTCTAAACTTCTTCCCTGAGTCAGAAAGACTTGCTACCTGACAGGGGTCCAAATACATCCCCCCCCCCGGAAAACTCAAAGGACGGAGAGATTCTGCCACTTCACCAGGCAACTTTTCCCTCCATGGAAGCAGTCTTTTTGTTAATGTCTAACATTCACAAGTTGACAAATAATGTATTCTTTTACGATAGTCATTCACCTTGCTTATTTTCTATTGCAGTATTAACTATTTTCAACAAAAGATTTTTTTATCAATGGAATGCTTAATTTGAAGAAATATTTTATTATCCAGAACTCTGGTTTAATGTGTGTACTAATCAGCTGCAAGGAAGAATTTTTGAAAGTGGTATACAGTTTGGGAATTATCAATAAGACATATTAAGGATCTGAGTCCTTCTGGTTGAGAACAAATTGATCACAATCAGGAATATTTTCTTATTGTTCTTCCAATATTGTAATAAACCTTTAGAGGCTAAATATCGATTCATTCTCCTCAGATATATCATTTACTGAATTCTTCTGCCTTTTGAAAAAAATCTAAAATTGTTCTCTGAATGCTCTAGTAGATTTGAATTCCATACACAGCTCTTGTTTTGGGGGTGAGGGTAGGGGTGGGATCTGTGGGTTAAAATGATATTGTAATACATCCAAGAGTTTCACTGAAAACAAAATCAACCAGGCAAGATAACACAACTATCCTAAGCTCATTGTTCACCAAGAATCCTGAAATTTTAGAAGACTTTAAAGCAGGTAAATGTGACGAACTATGAACACTACTACCAACATCCTCCTTTTGATTCCCAGCCTTTCTGGCACTCTTCCATGCTGTTACTTTCCTTTCAGCACCTCTAGCTAAAGGCCCTGATGATAAGTATTGGCTAAGCCTGCTTAAGCTGGAGTTCTCTGCTGTTTTCACTAAGGAAGAAAACACTAGCCAGAAAAGAACAACAACAACAAAGGTCAGCCAGTGCAGCTAACAGGGCCAGGTAATCTTACTTGGAGGTTTTCTTTACCTAAACCACAAGCTGCCCCAGAACAAGCAGCCAGCTACTTAAAGCCTTAAGCACTTCTCAGTGGATGAATGAAATAATACAGACAGAAGTTTAAGCAAGACAGTATACAATAATATAATTTCAAATACTACCTCATGCAGAATATTGTCAGGTTTGTGGTTACAAAATGGGGGATGCCCTTTGCCATACAGATGGATCAAGTCTCTCTTTTACATACTAATTATGCAGAGTTCTTCCTGGCAGATACCGAAAAGACTGGTTTCTAACGTGGCTTGCAGGTTAATTCACATAATGGATATGTGAATACACTGTTGCTTTTAGATGTGGTCAGTTTGATAATATTCCTGTTTGCACTGCACAATATGCAAGAGGGTGCATATTTGAATCTGCATTGCACTAAAACTTTATGGGGGGACCTTTTGCTTCTTCTGCATTTCCTAACAAATCACATCTGATTTTATCCAGTTTTCTGCATCTATACATGTTTTGTGAATCTTCACAAACATCTGCATTTTCAATATGATCTTGAAAAGAATTATATAAAAATATATATAAAATTTCTTTGCATAATATGGCAAGAAGCAATACTGAAATGAGCAGAGGACTCTGCCTGTTACACGAAATGCCAGGTTTACTGCACTCCATTATGGTCCGTATCTAATTCTCCTGAACTGGAGCTGGGGGGGGAGCTTCAACATTGATCCTACAACCACTGCAAAAGCAGGGCAGTAGGGCAGGGCCACAGTCCCTCAGTGGGGATAAGCAGGGGGACACAAGATTTACCTGTGGCTCCAGAGGCAAGTCTGGGGGCTAATGTGGCTGAAGGGCCAGGCTTTTTCAGGGTGGCAGAAGCAGGTGGAAAGCTGGTGATCCTGTGGTTCCAAGCCCTGGCAGGCCAGAAACCAAAGCCATGCCTCTGCAACCCAATGGCAGCCTGATGAAGTCAGGCCATGAGAAAGGCCAGATCAAAGCTGGCCAGAAGGAGGAGCAGACTATCCCCACGCCTTTCCCAAGGATCACCTGGGATTGGCTGGTTCTCCACAAACCAGAGGAAGGGGGAGGGAACTGCAGGGACTATAGGGAACTATTTGAACTCTACTAGTCCAGAGCCAAGGGGCACATGGTTGGGGCTAGCTCAGAGAGGCCATAGGAGTGAAAGGAGACTCCCAATTGGAGGAGGTAGAACAGGATGAAGATTCAACACCCTCCCCTCCCTGTCTGAGGCTTCTCTGGGGGTGGAGGGGGAATTCAGCATGCCCACTGGTGGTGTCATCTCCAAGGAGGCATGCATGCAACACCTTGGCTCAATTACCTGTGAACCAAAACAGTGTGCATGTATACAATAATATGACCACTGAGGATGGCCTTGGAGGCTGAACTGCATTTTGTCCTGTTTTAATATGGTTCAAGGCTCTTAACCTAGAGATATTGAATTGTGTCATGTTATATATATTCAGGACTTCTAAGTTCAAATATTTGCTCCTTCAAGGGCGGAATGTGCCTATATTTTTAAAGTATAGTTTTAGTGCACTTTGTAATAAATATATATATATTGTTTAATTTATTTCTTATAATTTTATCTCAATCAGCCTTTGGGTACCCAACATCAGTGACTTGCAAGCCATAGATCATTGGATGGCCTTCTCTTTATGCCTCTAGCACCAGGCCATCTGTCCATAAAACATCTTTGAAATTAATTTAACTCTGTCATTAGATAGAATGGGAGAACAGCATTGTTTGTTCACTAGAACAGTCACATAGTGTTGCTGGTGAACCATTTCCCACTTCTAGGATAGTGGCATTTACTCCTCTTCGTTTCCAGAAATTTTATTGACAGAGGCACAGAAACTTGATGGTCCAGAATTATATATAGTACCAAAGGCAATCCTATTATTTATATTTTTGTCCTGACTTTGTATTTGCATATTCAAAATAGATAAAATAATAAAAAGCTATACAAAGAAATTACAATAAATCAACAAGAAACAGGTTTGGGTGACTCACTGATTCATATGTAGTCTTGTGGTCATGCACTCTAGCTTCACAAGGGCTTAACTACCACTATGAATTTATTCTCCTAACATGCCCTGGGGGACTGCCATATGTAGTTACTGGGAAGTCTAGAATACAACAAAGATAAGAACCTAATCCATGGGGAAAGACACCTGATTTTGGCCACTCCATCCACAGCTGGATGATTTACTTCCCCTGGAAACTTTTGAAGACACAGGATTCAACAGACTTACAGGAAGGAAGGAAGGAAGGAAGGAAGGAAGGAAGGGAAGGAAGGAAGGAAGGGAAGGAAGGAAGGAAGGAAGACCCCCCTCCCATCCTAGACACTTTCATTGGTTTGGAGTATATCACTACAGTGAATTTTGCAATATGTTGTAGGGCTAGCATAGTATGTAGCACTGAAAAATGAAGTAGAATATTTTTAATGGCCCAGATGTGACTACTAGCTCACAAGACATGGTTGGAAGACACATGGTCCAGCCATCTGGCTGAAGTTTAGCAGTTTTGGATTTGGACAGGGTCTGGATAAAAGGCTTCCTTAGTACTGTATGTAAACTGCCTTGGGTTCCACAGAAGAAAAGTGGGAAGTACATTCAGTAAATAGTTTTGTGTTTTGGTTTATGATATGGAAATACTCCTATATACTGGAATTGTGGGTTCTCAGGATTTCTGTACATTTGAAGACTTTTATTTGCTTCATTTCTCACCCTCTAGGAGCTTTTGTTTATGATTCTTTGGTCCAATGTCATATTAAAAAAATGCAAATAAGTTATAAAGAACACTAATGATTCCTAAATATGATCAGATCAGGTTCCAAATCAAAACAGGGCCTCATTTTCCTTAGCCAGCTCACTGGATTGAATTCCATTCCAATGACCTTTAAACAAGAAGTCCAACCCAGTTTGAGTCGGAGACTCTATTCTGAAAGGAAAAATGGTTTTGTAAGTGCATTTAATCCCATCTCCAAGCTCTGAGATCTGAGCCAGCAGCCACACTACTCTCTTTACGGCATCAGGCCAAAACATTTATTTTTACCCAGGCTTTTAACTAAGGTCTTTGATCTTTTAAAATCGTCTTTATAGTCTGCTTCTAACACAACAACTGTTTCACAAGTATCATTTTAGGCAGCTACATGTTTTACATAATTGTTATGTTCTGGCTATGTTTTTAATGTCTGCTTTTAATAGTATGTTAACTTTAATGTCTGCTTTTAATAGTATGTTAACTTTAATGACTCTGCAGTTTTATTATTTTATCAAGTTTTGCTTTGTGAGCCACCTCAAGCAGGTTTTCTGGAGAGACAGCATATAAATGTTGTAAGATAAGTGCATAAATCAGTAAGGGTTCTCTTGCACTTCTGAGACTTGATCGGAGTTATTTACCACCCTGTCCTAAGACCCCAATATTGGCAGTGCTGGCTTCCTGTGCAGCCCTGCTGTGGCACTATTAGCATTAGTCAGCATCCTATGGTTGTTCTGCAGAAGGCAGATAATCAACAGAAACACCTCTGTACAAGCCTCTGTCCAAGGTTTGTCCAGAGGTGTTTCTGTTGGTTATGTGATGGTGAAAGAGGCTATAGCAAACCTACCAAAACCCATCAATCACAGAGCTGCATGGCTCTGATGCCTCCATTATTGGCCATGGCTCCTTGAGCTTCAGGTTCCACTGCTCTAAGGAAGTCAATGGCATGAGCTGAAGGAAAGTTTAGCAAAGATGGGCTTAGGAGACTTCAGTTTTCAATGTTAATTGATTATCCTACTTTATTTGCTTGTTACATTGAACTGCTCTGACCGATGTCACACTTATCGACCCACTTTTCTCTAAAGGCATAAACCTGCCTTCTACATCTATAAGAATATAGTAATCCTTAATGGCCATTAAATGGTTGCATGCTTATCTCCATTAGCTGATTAGAAGGCTACATTTAGGCACTCCATTGGAAGCTGTATTATAAGTTTTCCAATATATCTGTAATGATGTGTAATTTCCATGAGAGACTATCATCATGGGGAAGGACTGTTGGGTAGATTCCAGCACTACATGGGAAGGTTCAGCACTATGCAGTAGCAGCAATCACAACCTACCATCTCATTCTGGGTTGTGACCATGGGGGCTTTGTACCCCTGGAAGGATTGGGTCTGACCAATTTTCCTTTTTCAGCATGCTTAGCACTGTCAAAGGTGGGGCAAGAGGTTCCTTCTCTTCAGTTCTTCCTCTCCCTCTGCCAAATAGTCCAATTGCAGGTAGGAATTGTTGCATCTCTCTGTCCAATGTCCTTTCTTCTGCAACATTTGCCTGATCCTGAATAAGGGTAGACAACATCCAGATCGGTCTGGGGGCAGGAGAGCTTCCAGAACTACAACTGATCTCCACACTACAGAGATCAGTTCCCCTGGGGAAAATATATGGCATTACATTCCTGCTGAGCCCCTCACCTCCCTACTCTGCCCTCCTCGGGCTCCTTTCCCAAATCTACAAGAATTTCCCACCTTGGAATTGGCAACCCCACCCAAAACAACTCTAGGGAGTCTTATGCACCTTGTTGGCAGACTGTATGTGCACTCATATGGATCCCTGGTATGATGTAGGTGCATCTGTGCTGAAACAAGACACCTGGAGTTTCCTGGCTTCATATCTAAATTAGATTAAATGAAAAGGATAAAAATCACTGTGATTTAACAGGCCTGGAAGCAAAATTGGAAAGCTTATACACCAGTCTGGGGAAGGAAGAAGGAGGACTGAGAGCCCTTTCATATTGATTATGTAAACTGTTTCAGCTTCCTGTTGCTAACAGGTTTTTTTAAAAAATAATTTCAGACCCAGCTATTTGTATCCCATTTGTAGTGCAGGGTTGAGACAGTTTTTATGAAAACCCTTTTCTCCTGTTGTTTATATCTGCTGTATTTGTGAATCACTGCAGATTAATGTCTGAAATCTCTGCTGTGCTTCTGAAAGTGCCACCATTTGACCTTCCCACCAATGTCCTACCTAGGGTTGCCAGCCTCCAGGTGGGGTGTGGAGATCTCCTGCTTTTACAACTGATCTCCAGCTGACAGAGATCAGTTCTCCTGGAGAAAATGGCTGCTTTGAAGGGTGGACTCTATGGCATTGTACCATGCTGAGGCCACTCCCCTTCCCAAATACCACCTAACTGTTTCCACACACCCCCACACACAATTTTAGCTTTTTAAAAGATGCCTTTTTGATATATCACTAATGTATCACTATAGCAGAAAAGTTTATTTTTAAAATAAACACATGGCACAGGAAAAAAGGAGTGTGGTTTAAAGACAAACAGCAATTTGCATATAGTTCATAAATGCATGTAAATGCCATTCCCTCATCACTTTACACAAAGTGGCTTATTTTCATGAACGTCAGAAACCTTTTCATGATCTATGAAGGGAAAAGTTATGTTTTTCTATTGATGTGTATATTTGTCCAACATTTTTATAATAGATTGGTTAATTTATACCTGTATAGAAAGCTGGAAGATGATAGAGCTGGGGATTTAGGTTTTTGGAAATTTAATAAAATGAAACATGAAAAACAGAACATAAAAAAACCAGATAGTAGTAATAGTATAATAAATTCAACAATAATATGTTAAACCTGGTATTCATACTACAGTTCAAACGAGGCAGAGTAAAACAAGATAAAAGATCAGCAAATACTGTTGGCAATTCTACAACACGATCAATGAATTTATTTATTTAAAAGTTGTATGCTGTATCCTTCAACTGATAGTTTTCAAGGCAGGTTCCAAATGAAATGTCAATTAAATAAGTCAAAATGATCAATGAACAACTACAAACAACAATTAAAATTAGGCTTCCCAAATACTTACCTCGTGCTGGTGGGGGATGGATATGTCCTGGCAGGACCATCCCCGGGGGAAGGAAAGATGTGCCACACGATGCTGTCACCAGGAAGTGATGCTAGGCGATGCTCTGGCAATGCGGCTGGAAACTTGATGGTATCATCGAGTTTTCAGGCCCATTGCCAGAGCGTCGCCTGGCGTCACTTCCTGGCGATGGCACGGTGCGTTACAGGGGGAGATGGTCCGGCCGGAAAGCATGTTTTCCCTGCCCCCATGCGGTAAGTACTTGGGAACCCTAATTAAAATCCAATTAAGCACAAACTTCAAACTGAAAGTAAAAGACAGGAATGGGGGAGCAGAATACATCCAAATACAATCACAAAGACAAATTTATTCAACCCCAAACATGGAGGAAGAGTAGTAATGGTTTTAATTGTGAAAATAAATTTATTCAAGTTTATTCAATACAGATACAACTATATAATTAAAAGTTATTGGATTAGTATCATATGCCTTTTTCTAACTGCTCTTATTTATATCATTGCACTAAGCATGGGTAGTTCCCCTTAACATAGTAACCATTATACATTCTCCCTCTCCCTCTCTCTGCTGTTAGTCAGCAAAGAAATCCCCCAAACAGTTTATAATACAAGATAAAAACAAATATAGCATGAAAATAATATATACTTCCAAAAATATCAAGGGGAACAGGCAGTCTCTAAGAATATCATAAAGATGCAGCTATCCATAAAAACCTTAATTTTTCTAAACTGAAAGGCCTTTCTAAGGGCCTGATTTTTATTTGTGGGTCATAAACGATGGTGCTGCAGCTTTATATATTCAGTATTGAATACAGACATTTAGGGGCCAATAAAATGGACTGGAACTGAAATTAAAGAAGCAATGGAGTAGGGATTCTTATGCCATGGAAACTGTAGCTGTTTTCTAGAGAGGTCATTGACATTGGTGGTTCTTTGCAAATTAGAGAAAAACAATTTGCACCAGCCAGTGGCAGATTAACCATTAAGCAGACTAAGCAGGTGCTTAGGGCACCAGGGCCAAAGGGGGCACCACAAAGTTGGGGAAAGGGTGAAGAGAAAAAAAAAAGAATGATGATTTGTAAAAAAAAAAAAAAAATTGATAAAACTAGTGCAAATTGATCATGGTGCACCCTAGGGTTATCTTCTATTTTTTGGTGGCATGGTACAGTGTCATAGGCTATGTTTAAAAGTAAAATGTATGTGTTTAAAAGTAAAATTATGGAGCCAAATTCAGTTGTCATGACAGTCATTTCAGTGAGGGGGGCACCAATTTTGGTCAGTGCTTAAGGCACCAAGAGAGGGACATCAAGATTGGTCAGTGTTTAGGGCACCAGTGAGCCTTAATCCATCCCCGACACCAGTATCTAATAGTGAGTTGATTCACCTCCATGTGTGTGATAAAAGCAGTAAAACTAGGCCATCCACAACATAGATCTAGCAATATATCTAACTAGGAAGCAAAGCCCATTGTGGAGGAAGACAACGAGCCCTAGAAAGGGAGGGAGGGAGGGTTGGAGGAAGGAAGGAAGGAAGGAAGGAAGGAAGGAAGGAAGGAAGGAAGGAAGGAAGGAAGGAAGGAAGGGAAGAAAGGAAAGGGGGAAAGGAAGGGAAGAGAAGGCCCAGAGGATGGTTTGGGGGGCGGAACGGGCTTCTCTGGGCCTACTGGGCCCTGAGAAGGCCCAGAGGATAGTGGGGGTGGGGGCGAAACAGACTTCTCTGGGCCTACTGGGCTCATAGAAAACCCAGAGGACCATGGGGGGGGGGCGGGAAGGGCTTCTCTGGGCCTACTGAGCCCTGAGAAGGCCCAGAGGATGGGGGGGACGGGCTTCTCTGGGCCTACTGCACCCTCAGAAGGCCCAGAGGATGGTGGGGGGTGGAAAAGGCTTCTCTCAGCCTACTGCACCGTGAGAAGGCCCAGAGGATGGTGTGGGAGGGGCAGAAAGGGCTTCTCTGGGCCTACTGCACCCTGAGAAGGCTCAGAGGATGGTGTGGGGGGCAGAAAGGGCTTCTCTGGGCCTACTGCACCCTGAGAAGGCCCAGAGGATGATGGGGGGCAGGGCGGAAAAGGCTTCTCTGGGCCTACTGGGCCCTGAGAAGGCCCAGAGGATGGGGGGGTCGGAAAGGGCTTCTCTGGGCCGACTGGGCCCTGAGAAGGCCCAGAGGATGGGGGCGCGGAAAAGGCTTCTTTGGGCCTACTGGGCCCTGTGAAAGCCCAGAGGATGGTGGGGGCGGGTGGAAAGGCCCTCTGGGCTACTGGGTCCTGAGAAGCTCAGAGGATGGGGGTGGTGGAAAAGGCTCTCTGGGCCTACTGCACCCATAGAAGGCCCAGAGGATGGTGGGGGGGGCAGAAAAGGCTTCTCTTGGCCTACTGGGCTCTGAGAAGGCCCAGAGGACAGTGTGGGGGGCGGAAAAGGCTTCTCTAGGCCTACTGCACCCTGTGAAGGCCCAGTGGATGGGGGGGCAGAAAAGGCTTCTCTGGGCCTACTGGGGCCTGAGAAAGCCCAGAGGATGGTGTGGGGGGCAGAAAAGGCTTCTTTGAGCCTACTGGGCCCTGAGAAGGCCCAGAGGATGGTGGGGGCGGAAAAGGCTTCTCTGGGCCTACTGGGCCCTGTGAAGGCCCAGAGGATGGTGGGGGGCAGGGCGGAAAAGGCTTCTCTGGTCCTACTGGGCCCTGAGAAGGCCCAGAGGATGGTGTCAGGGGGCGGAAAGGGCTTCTCTGGGCCTACTGAGCCCTGAGAAAGCCCAGAGGATGGTGGGGGGGGTAGAACGGGCTTCTCTGGGCCTACTGCGCCCATAGAAGGCCCAGAGGATGGTGTGGGGGGGCGGAACGGGCTTCTCTGGGCCTACTGCGCCCATAGAAGGCCCAGAGGATGGTGGGGGGAGGGCGGAATGGGCTTCTCTGGGCCTACTGGGCCCATAGAAGGCCCAAAGGATGGGGGGTGGAACGCACTTCTCTCACCTGCCTCAGCCTTGAGGGCCTGTCCCTGCGCTCACTCTGCAGACAGTCCTCTCCTGTCAGAGGACCAGGGCAGACTGAGCTGAAGACACTGGCCGGGGCTGACATGGGTGGGACTCCACCAAGCAGCCAGTCAGCCCCAGCCAGCATCTTTTGACTGCCAGTTCTTGCGCCCAATCAATTGTGGCAAGCATAGCATGTTGGTGACCAAAATTCAATTATATATAAGGACAGGATTCTGAACATGGCTTCATCTGTGGATACTTAAATCCAAAGATAGGAGCCATGAACAAACAAGACAGATCTTTCCACACACCTGAAAAACAACCGAGATT
Organism: Gekko gecko; assembly: GCA_029375565.1. Classification (NCBI taxonomy): domain Eukaryota; kingdom Metazoa; phylum Chordata; class Lepidosauria; order Squamata; family Gekkonidae; genus Gekko; species Gekko gecko. The sequence goes on from JAPDNY010000001.1 coordinate 210,121,156, forward strand.
TGTGGTGGTGTATAAGCATCAGTCAGACACATGACTTGAGTACATGAGCTTGCTTGCCAACAAGGATCAGATTCATGAAATAATGAAAAATCAGATGGACTCTGTTCCTTCATCATCTCTTGTTTCCTGTGTGTAATGTACCCAAGCTGACCATGTGCTCTGACCAGTTCTAACTGGCAGCCAGGCGAAGTGCCTGAGCTTGGAACTTGAGGACAATAGACGCTCGGATCCTGAGTCCCCTCCAATCAGAGAACTAGGATCCGAGAGGTTAATGCAATTACTGTAAATAGACCACTCATGGGTGTTTGGGGTGTGTTTTCCTTGGGACATATAAGCAAGCCTGTGAACCGGCTACTTTGTCTTGTTCCTGATTTTGAAATAAAAGTATGAGCCAATTTCACTCTACCTGACGCTTCAGTCTCAGTGCTTTTCACTGTGCCATCAGGAACTGCTGACTTTGGTTTTAATACCCAGCAAGATGGGAATATGCCCAAACCCTGGACCTAGAAAGCCACTTTATATTTTAAGGATCTTGTCACTTCTCCTCTTGGCCTCAGACAAGGTCCCTGACCCCTATGGCAGGGGTAGGTTTCCTGAAGTTTCCCTCTTTTCTCCTTTAGAGGTTGCTATGCCCCGGTGTATCCCTTCATACCAGCACTGCTGTCTGTTCTTCACTGGCTCTTTTGGGCCAGCCTTTGGGCCCTGTAAAGTACTGAGTTCTGAGGCTCAGCATGGTGAAATCAGCTCAAGTTTATTGATTACATCAAAATGGAAGATAAACTAGCCGGTCCAAGGCCAGTTTATATGCGTGTCCACACTCACACCCAACACACCCCCAATTCCCATGATAGGTTCTATTTACATGGTCCGATTCAGGATCCGGGCAAACCTATTGGTCCATGCTAGGATCTAGGACTGAAGGTCTGCAGGTCAGTACGACCGCATGGCCTGGCTAGCTCAGCTGTGGCCATCTTAATACATAACAGGCCCCTTTCTCAGTCCTGGGACCTATGGAGCGTCCCACTGCTCCTGGGGTCAACTTCCAGCCCAGGCTGACCCCTCATCCCCTGAGCCTCTTCTGTATATTTGGACTGACACCTGCCTTGTCCCAGTCTTCACCCTGGACCTTCTGGCCCCTCTGCAGCTCTGCCATCTGTCCCCCTTCTGCCAGCCTGCTGCCTCCTTTTGATGGTATGGGCAACAAAAACAGGTCAGCCACAGGCCGTTACTTCTGGCCTGGCTGTGTTCACTTCCAGCTGGAATGCTGGGAATGCCCCATAGCTGTCTGGACTTTGCGGTGTCACCTGACTGCACACAGACAAACTGATGGATTCCAATACAAGAGTAAAATGGAAGGATAGATTTAGCAGAATAATCAGAGACAATTTATTCAGAGAAACCAAAGTGCAAGCATGTATTTACAGTAATATTCAAGTATGTTGCTGTACAAGAATACTAAGGAGTCCTCAAGTACATGTGTCCAATCCCAACATTCACACAATAGTTATCTACACTTAGCAGAACATGTCTCAAAGAACAGAGTGCTAGAGCAGCTGAGAAAATAAAGGACAGCACACAGAGAACAGGCAGATATTACCTATTCTGTTCTTCATGGAGAAGTCACCTGGTGTGCTGAAGCAGACTTCAGACACATGAACATATGAAGCTGCAATATGTTGTTGAAGGCTTTCACGGCCGGAGTTCATTAGTTGCTGTAGATTTTAAGGGTTGTGTGGCCGTGGTCTTGGCATTGTAGGACCTGACGTTTCACCAGTAGCTGTGACTGGCATCCTCAGAGGTACAATACAGAAAGATGGAGGACCTTGACACAGAGAGTACAACCCGGAAAATCTACAGCAACTATATGAAGCTGCCTTATAGTGAATCAGATCATTGGTCTTTCAGAGTCAATACTGTATACTGGCAGTGATTCCTCAGGGCCTCAGACAGAGGTCTTTCACATCACTTACAATTTTAAGGGCAGGTGCAGGGGACTGAACCTGAGACCTTTTGTACACAAAGCAAATGCTCTAGGATTGAGCTACAACCCCTTCCTTCAAAGGAGCTACACCAACACAAAAGCCAGGAGCTCCAGGAGGGACTGCCTGACCTGGGGCAGCCTTAGGTATGAGGCAGCTGGGGCAACACTACCCCTGACCAGCCCCACCTTTGCTCCCTGCAGCCTCTACCATTGCTTCTGCACAACCCTGAAAGTTCCTCTAGGCATGTCCAGGTATGGGAGGACAAGGGATGGAGATTAGGGGGGGCCTCTGAGCACCTGTCTTTTGTTGCCACTGGGTGCACCCTAGAGTAACTCCTCCTGGAGATCAGTGGAACAATGACAAGTAGGTGGGCCCAGGCAGGAAGCAGTGCTTGGTTGTTCCAGGCTGGTCTCAGTGCTGGGGAGCAATGCAACTACTGGTCCATGAGCTAAGGCCCAGCCCAGGGGAGACAGCTGAAGGCAAATTGGGATGCTGCTGCTATGAGGAGGACAGGTGCTGGAGTGGGAACCAACTGGACAATCAGCAGGGCAGGTGGAGGCCTCCCTTGCCCTCAATGCCTCCCCCCCTGGATGGGGCTTAGGGCAGAAGCTGCCACCACAACTCCTGTGGCTGAGTGAAGGGACGCTTGGGGGGCTCCACTTCCCTTCAGTGATTGCCTCCCAGGCTGCTACTACAAAACTCAAAAGGCAGAGTTTTCATCCCTTGGCTTCTCTCCTGTGCCTGAACAGCCAGCCACCCATACTATTCACATTAGAAAAGTTGCAGAGAGCGGCCATGAGGGAGGCAGTGTAGTTGACAGCTGCTGCCCTGAACTCAGTGACTCTGGGCCTCATCTTTGACTTTGGCCATAGGGTTGTGAACATAAGAACATAAGAGAAGCCAATGTTGAATCAGGCCAATGGCCCATCTAGTCCAACACTCTGTCACACAGCGGCCAAAAATACCACGTGCTATCAGGAGGTCCAGCAGTGGGGCCAGGACCCACTGCTGCCCACTCCAGCACCAAGAATAGAGTGCATCACCTGCCCCAGACTGAGAATTCCCATCTATACCCTGTGGCTAATAGCCACTGATGGACTTCTGCTCCATATGTTTATCTAATTCCCTCTTGAAACTGTCCATGCTTGTAGCTGCCACCCCCTCCTGTGGCAGTGAATTCCATATGTTAATCATTCTTTGGGTGAAGAAGTATTTCCTTTTATCTATTCTTTTTGGTAAATACAGTTTATTATTGGATATATCACATGTTCATACAATTTAAGCCTACCTACATATCCATTTTTCTTATTTCCCTTCTCCCCCCCCAAACAAGGCTTCCCGCACTGCTCCAACCCCATTAATGTCTCTCTTATTCTGTTACAATTACTTCTAAACTTCTTTTCTCTTACAAACGGTAACAATTCAATAATCTAATTCTCTTTCATTTTCTTCTTAATAACTATCAAAGCAAATCAAACCACGTTTAATGTCCCAATTTTTCAACAAGTATTTTTGAAAGTCTTTCCAGTCTTCAAAGAAAATTTCATCTTCTTCGTTGTTTAACTTTCTTGTTAATTTGTCCATTTCTGCCAAAAACAACGTCTTTTTAATCCATTCCCATGTTTCAGGTACTTTATCTTGTTTCCAGCATTGAGCAAAAATCAGTCTAGCTGCTGTAATCAAGTACCATAGTAGTGTTCTTTTGGCTACATTTACTTCTTCCATTTTAAGACCTAACAATAACATCTGTGGGTCTTTCTTAAAAGTACATTTCAAAATTTTTTGTATCTCATTGTGGATCTCAGTCCAATATTTTACTGCTTTATCACATGTCCACCACATATGGTAAAAAGACCCTTCATGTTTCTTGCATTTCCAACATTTGTTGGACATACTTTCATTTATAATAGCAATTTTTTTAGGCGTCATATACCATCTGTACATCATTTTATAACAATTCTCTTTAACATTTACACAAGTTGAAATTTTCATTGACTTTTTCCACAAATATTCCCAGGATGTCATTAATATCTCATTATTAACATTTACAGCCCATTTTATCATTTGCTCTTTTACAATTTCATCCTCAGTGTACCATTTCAATAAAACCTTGTACAGTTTAGAAATCATTTTTTTACCTTTCTCAAGCCATACAGTTTCAATTTCAATGTTCTTTTCTCTGAAACCATGTTCTCTTTTATCGGTCTTAAATAAATCATAAATCTGTCTGTATTTCAACCAATCATATTCAAATTCGACATCAAATCTATCTTGTAACACAAAGTTTTTCCCTTCTAATTTTAAAAGATTTTTGTAAGGTAGCCAATCTAACCCTTGATTTCTTGAATGTGGGTTAATCACTTCAGCTGGTACTATCCAAAGTGGTCTTTCTTCTGAGAAGAATTTTCTATATCTCATCCATGTCTCGAACAGTGATTGTCTTACAAAGTGGTGTTTAAAAAATTTGTCCATTTTTACTTTTCCATACCATAAATATGCATGCCATCCAAATTTGTTATCATGCCCTTCTAAAGCCAATAGCTTCTTATTCTCAAGATTAATCCACTGTTCCAACCATGTTAAACAGACGGCATCATAATACAGTCTTAAATTTGGTAGTTGAAGGCCTCCTCTCTCTCTTGCGTCGCATAAAATTTTCATTTTGATCCTTGGCTTTCTTCCTGCCCATACGAATTTGGATAATTCTTTCTGCCACGAATCCAATACTTTCCTTTGTTTTAGTATTGGAATGGTCTGAAATAAAAACATCAAACGCGGTAAGATATTCATTTTTACAGTTGCGATTCTTCCCATCAATGATAAATTCAAAGTGTCCCATTTCTTCATGTCTTGCTGAATCCTATGCCACACCTTTTCATAATTGTTTTTAAACAGGTCAATATTTTTCATGGTTAATTCAATTCCTAGATATTTAGTCTTTGTAACTACTTCACATTGGATTTTCTCTTGGAGTTCTATTTGTCTTTGCTTTGTCATGTTTTTACACATCACCTTAGTTTTGTTTTTATTAACGTAAAAACCCGCAACTGAGCCAAATTCTTCAATTTTCTCCATCAGATGTGGTATTTTCTCAATAGGATCCTGAATCATAAACATCACATCATCTGCAAATGCCCTGTATTTATATACGAATCCTTTCACTGAAAGTCCTTCAATACTATTATCTTTTCTTATTGCTGTCAATAATATTTCCAACATCCAAATAAATAGCAACGGGGACAACGGGCAGCCTTGACGTGTTCCCTTTTGAACTTGGAAAAAATCCGTCTTTTCTTTGTTTATATTCAAAGCCGCTTTTTGTTCTGAATATATTGCCACAATCATGTTTAAAAAGAACTGTCCAATGTCCATTTTTTCAATAACTTGCAGCATAAACTCCCAATTTAAGTTGTCAAAAGCTTTTTCCGCATCTAGGAAGAGGAATCCAACTTCTTTTTCTGGATGCTTGTCATAGTATTCAATTGCGTCTATCACCACTCTTAAATTGTCTCTAATTTGTCTATTTGGTAAAAATCCGGCTTGTTCTTCCGCTATAGTATCTTTCAGATATTTTTTCAATCTCTCCGAAATTATTTTTGCAAATAATTTGTAATCATTATTTAATAGCGATATTGGTCTATAATTCTTTACTTGAGTCAAATCCAAACCTTCTTTAGGTATCAATGAAATATTTGCTTCTTTCCATGAATCTGGGATCCGTTTAGTCTTTCTTATCTCATTCGACAGAAGTACTAAAATGGGGGTTAGCTCCTCTTTAAATTTCTTGTAGAACTTTGCTGTGAAGCCATCTGGTCCTGGAGCTTTTCCCAACTTTGCATCTTCTATCGCCATTATCACTTCTTCTTTCGTTACTAAACCATTTAATGATTCCTTAATTTGTTTTCCCAGCTCTGGAACTTCAATAGTCTCCAAGTATTTCTTAATTCTCTGTTGATCAATTCCTTTCTTTTTAAATAATTTGGCGTAATATTTAAAGAAAGCTCTTTTTATACCATTCAAATTCATAACATCCTTTCCATCTTCAATAATCTTAGATATAAAATTCCTTTCTTTTCTATTTTTCAGTTGCCACGCTAAAAACTTTCCTGGTTTGTTTGCACCCTCAAATGCTTTTTGCTGTAATTTCTTCAGATTCCAATATAATTCTCTGTTTAATACAACATTCAGCTGATCTTGCAGAAAGTGGATCTCTTTAATAATCTTTTTCTTCCCTGGTCTTTTCTTTAATTCCTTTTCTTTTTGTCGAATTTTTTCATAAAGGTCTTTCTGTTGTTGCATCTTTTGCTTTTTGTCCTTGGAGTTCAGAGAGATAAGCATACCTCTCATTACCGCTTTGTACGCATCCCATACAACTTGTATATCCGTACCTTTATTTAAATTCAATTCAAAAAAACTTTTCGTTTCTTTTTTTAAAGTTTCATTGATTAGTTTTTGATCCAGTAAGTCCTCATTAATTCTCCAATATAGTTGTTTAGTTTTTTCTTTACATATCCAAAGTAAGGGATTATGATCAGAATTAGTTTTCGGTAAAATTTGTATTTTATAAGTTTTTTGCACCATCTCCTCTGACATCCAAATCATGTCAATTCGAGAAAAGGAGTTATGTCTATTAGAATAAAACGTGTAATCCTTAGTCTTGGGATTCCACTTCCTCCAAACGTCTTCCAGTTTCTCTTGCTTCATCAATTGAAAGAAATTTTTTGGTAGCTTTCCAATTGTCTCTCCACTTGCTTTGGATTTTCTGTCCAATATGTTATTCACTGTACCATTAAAGTCTCCAGCAAGGACTATTTGATCATAGTTTAAACAATCCAACTCTTTAGTCAAGTCATTGAAGAAAGTCTCTTTTGCACCATTGGGTGCATATATATTTACGAGCAATGTCTTTTTTCTATTCGTCAATATTTCCATGCCAACATATCTTCCTTCTTTATCTGAGAAGATTTTTTTAGGATCCAATTCTTTTGAAACATAAATCACTGTTCCTTTTTTCTTATTAGTTGCTGAGGAATGAAATTCTTCTCCCAATTTTTTATTAATCAAGTATTTATTATCTTGTTTTCTGATATGTGTTTCTTGTAAACAAATTATGTTACATTTTTGTTTCTCCAGCCAATGATTCACTAATCTTCTTTTACTTGGTGAATTTAGTCCATTTACGTTCCAAGATAAAAATTTGTAATCCATAATTGTGTTGAATTAAATATCTTTAAAATCATCAAAATTGTTCTCTTTAAATCTGTATAAGTCTCCTTCAAATTTGAGAGTAGATCTCACCGAATTGTACACAAATGAAAGTCCATATGGAATCTCCCATCTGAACCTGATATTCATTTCTTTTAGTCTGTCTGTCAATTTCTTGAATTTCTTTCTGTCTTGTAAGATCGATCTCGGAATTTCTCTCAAAATTATTATTTTTTTCCCATTAATTTCCAACGGTTGTGTGAATTGTTTCTTGAAAACATCTTCCTTCATTTTTGTTGTCACGAATTGAACAATCACATCTCTGGGTAATTGCTTTCTCTTGGCATAAGCTGAGTTTACTCTGTAAATCAAGTCAAAGTCTGAATCCAAATCTCCAACATCTTCCCCTACATAAGTTGTCAATGTATTGATTACTAGAGCCCGTAGATCCTGATCTTCCTCCTCTTCTATCCCTCTCAATCTCAGATGATTCTGAGTAGCTCTATATTCCATCATGGACTCCAGTCTTGTATTTTCTAACAGGGTTTTTTTAACCTTCTGTTCCATTTCTTCAGATTTTGTCACCAGACCTTTGACCTCTTTCTTAACTTCTTCTGTATCTTTTTTTATCCCTGACACTTCTGTAAGTACCAGTTCTTTCAGTTCTTCCATATTTTTTTTCTGTACTTGGACTTGCACTTGTTCTATTTGCTCCAGTTGTATTTGCAGCTGTTGTTGCAATTGTTGTTGCAGCTGTGATTCTATTTGTTTTCCAAGATTCTGCACCACTTCGGTCATCCGTTTTTCCATCGCTTCCATAGCCACTTGCCACTCTTTTTTTCCTTTGCAGTCATTCTTGGACTAGGTGATGAAGCAGCTCTAGGTCTTGACCTCAAATCTGTCTTGAAAGCGACTTCAGTGCTAATCAATCTTTATATTAGCAATCTTCAAGCCGAATCCCCACCTTTATAACTTGTATCAGCGCTTTTTCGGCTTAAAAATAACTTTTTAAAATTTAGTCCTCCTCAAAATGTCGGGCGCAATTTCTCTATGATTTTCCGGCTAGAGTAGGCTCCTTCCAGACTTCCTGTTTATCTGTCCGTCTCTGTAATCCAACTTCCGGTAAAGGTGGTGTCACCCATTCAAACGTCCGTCTATTTCCGGCACAGCAACCTCTAAAACATCCACTCTAGCCTACTTCCTGTATCATAGAGTCACAGTTAGTTTCGTTTCTGCTACGTAGAGTTTAGACTTGACTGACCACAGGAATGCAAAACAAAGTCACTTTTCAGCCGTTTTCTCTAAAGGAAAGCTTTCGTTTTACTTTTAAATCAAGTGGAATAGTTCATTAAAGGTTTCTACGCTTATCCGTATGATTCAATTTCGCGTTCTTCTTTAAACCGGTAAGCGCTTATTCATTTGTTACCTTGCTTGTAATCTCGGGGTTTCGCAGTGCTTCTTCTGTAATCGATGTTGAACTTGATGTTAAAGAGATTGGTAGATGGCGAATTTATGCTGAATTCTCAGCCCAGCTGGTATCTGTAGTGCTGATTTGCAACTGCCCTCTTCACGGAAGGAGATCAAAGTGTAAACAAGCTTCCTCCGAAGCTTATCCACACCGATCTCAACTCCCCCTCAGGCTTGGCTGCTTGCTTGCCACCCCCCGCCTGGGGAGTGCTGCGCTGGGCCAGATGAAGCCCAGACTGTCGTCAGATACCGCAGTACACTCTGCACAACTCGCAAAGTGTGTCAATTCGCCATTTTACTCCGACCGGAAGCACCAAGAATAGAGTGCATCACCTGCCCCAGACTGAGAATTCCCATCTATACCCTGTGGCTAATAGCCACTGATGGACTTCTGCTCCATATGTTTATCTAATTCCCTCTTGAAACTGTCCATGCTTGTAGCTGCCACCCCCTCCTGTGGCAGTGAATTCCATATGTTAATCATTCTTTGGGTGAAGAAGTATTTCCTTTTATCTATTCTAACCCGACTGCTCAGCAATTTCATGGAGTGACCACGAGTTCTTGTATTGTGAGAAAGGGAGAAAAGTACTTCTTTCTCAACCTGTTCAATCCCATTCATAATCTTATAAACCTTGATCATGTCACCCCTCAGCTGTCATTTTGACCAAGCTGAAGAGCCCCAAGCATTTTAACCTTTCTTCATAGGGAAGGTGTTCCAACCCTTTTATCATTCTAGTTGCCCTTCTCTGCACTTTTTCCAATGCTATAATATCCTTTTTGAGATGTGGTGACCAGAACTGTGCACAGTATTCCAAATGAGATTGCACCAATGATTTATACAGGGGCATGATGATACTGGCTGATTTGTTTTCAATTCCCTTCCTAATAATCCCCAGCATAGCATTAGCCTTCTTTATTGCAGCTATATACTGTCTAGACATTTTCATTGAGTTATCCACTACGACTCCAAGATCTCTCTCTTGGTCCATCTCTGCCAGTTCAGACCCCATCAACGTGTATTTATATTTAGGATTTTTGGCTCCAATGTGCATCACTTTGCGCTTCGCCACATTGAACCCCATTTGCCATGTTGACGCCCACTCACCCATCCTCGACAGATCCCTTTGGAGTGCCTCACAATCCTCCCTGGTTTTCACCACCCTGAACAATTTCGCGTCATCTGCAAATTTAGCCACATCACTGCTTACTCCCAATTCCAAATCATTAATAAACAAGTTAAAAAGCATCGGACCGAGTACTGATCCCTGTGGTACCCCACTGCTTACCACCCTCCACTGAGAAAGTTTCCCATTTATACTCACTCTCTGTTTCCTATTTATAAGCCAGTTTTTGATCCACAAGAGGACTTGTTCTTTTATCCCATGACTATTGAGCTAACTTAGGAGCCTTTGATGAGGAACTGTATCAAAAGCTTTCCGGAAGTCAAGGTAAATAATATCTATTGGGTCCCCCTTGTCCACATGTTTGTTCACTCCCTCAAAAAACACTAACAGGTTAGTGAGACAAGCACTTCTTCTTCACTACTTCTTTTACCCCTTGGTCATCCAAGGGCCCCACTGCCTCTCTGGCTGGCTTCCTACTTCTAATGTATTTGAAGAAAGTTTTATTGTTGGCCTTTATGTTTTTTGCGATATGCTCCTCATATTCCCTTTTTGCTTGCCTGATCACAGACTTGCATTTTATTTGCCATAGTCTGTGTTCCCTTTTATCAACCTCACTAAGACTAGCTTTCCACCGCTTAAAGGAATCCTTCTTACCTTTTACAGCTTCCATTACTTTATTTGTTAACCATGCAGGCTTTTTTCTATACCTATTTGTACCTTTCCTAACCTGCGGTATATATTTTTTCTGAGCTTCTAGGACTGTATTTTTAAATAGTCTCCAAGCTTCCCCAATAGTTTTGACCTTCTCCACTCTTCCTTTCAATTTCTTCCTCACATGTCCCCTCATACCAGAGAAGTTACCCCTTTTAAAGTTAAAAGTGGTTGCGTCAGTCTTTTTGGGCAACTCCCTATCTGTACAAATGTTAAACTCAATGACATTATGGTCACAGTTCCCAAGTGGTGCGATCACTTTTACATCTCTCACTAGGTCTTGGGTGTTACTTAGGATCAAATCCAGGATCGCCTCTCCCCTGGTAGGATCTGTGACCATCTGTTCCATAGCACAGTCATTGAGAGTGTCTAAAAACTCAATCTCTTTTTCATATTGACCCAATCAATGTGTGGGTAGTTAAAGTCACCTATTATGACACAGTTATTTCATCTAGCCACTCTCTTTAATTCATTCATCATTTTATAATCCTCCTCTATCTTTTGATCTGGTGGGCGATAACAAACTCCCACTGTTAAGCTTCCTTTTGGACCCACTATTTCATAGCATTTCCAGAAGCATTTCCAGAAGTGAATCCAATTCTCTTACCCTGTCAGTCTTACTGGATGGTATACCCTCTCTGACATACAGAGCCACCCCACCTCCGACCCTTCCCCCCTATCCTTCTGATATAATTTATAACCAGGAAACCTCCAGTAGGTCCTGGAAATCTCCTGGAATTGCAAGTTAATCTCCAGGCTACAGAGATCAGTTTTCCTGGAGAAAATGGCAGTTTTGAACTCTGTGGCATTATACCCTGCTCCAATCCCTCACCTCCCCAAACCCCATTGTCCCCAAGCCCCATTGTCCACCCCTAAAACTCCTGGAATTTCCCAACCTGGAGTGGCAAATCTACTCCAGAATCAAGACATCCCCTGTGCCTGGTAAGGATGCCAACGCCTTAATCATGCAGGCTGAATGAATAACATGAGAAGTAGGTATGTATGGTCTACTAAACCTCACTTAAAAGATAAGCATGGTGTCCACTTCTGACTGCAAGTGAGGGATTACACTAGGGTTCCCATGTGGCCACTGGCACTCCAACAGATGGCAGGAGAAAAACAAAAATATTGCCATCAGCAACAGCATAACATTACTTCTGAGAAAATCTAGACGTGACAGCATGCCTCACTAGGATGCAGCAAAAACACTGTAGTTTTACCATAGGGTTTCTGGCAATTCCTGGAAAAGACTGATGTCACTTCTGGGTTTTTCTTGAAAGTGATGTCATGCTATTGCTGATAGGGTTACCATTTCTGGGTAATGAAATTCCTGGATATTTTGGGGTGGAGCCTGGGGAAGGCAGAATTTGGGGAGGGGAGGGACCTCACCACGGTTTTATGCCATAGATTCCATCCTCCAAAGCTTCCTCTGGGGGAACACTTCTCTGTAGTCTGGACTCCATTTGAATGCATTCTGAGTTCACTTGTGAATTGTGCTGTGGTGGTGGTGCAGCTTGCAAAAACAATTCAAAGGGATCCCTTTAAATGTTTTTTGCAAGCTGTGCCACAGCAGCAGCTGCATGACTTGGAGAAGGCATTTATTCATTCATTCAATTTATACCCCAGCTGAGAGATAGCGGCTGCAGCACGGCATGAGCGGTTGCACTGGAAATCTCTCCAGGTGACTGAGTGCTTCCAGGATTTGAAAAGGGTCTCTGTGCAAAATGGAGACTACCCCATGCTTCAGGGAAGGAGTAGTGGGGAGCAGGAGGCTTGAGCCAGTCCCCAGTGATTAGGCAACTCACTGGGATTAGCTAGGCTTGGCCCGAAGCCAACCTGGAAGACGGAGCTCACCGGGAGAGCAGAGCTGTTGCTACTGCTGGTGAGAGAGACCAGGCAAGCGAAGGAAAACTGTGAGTCAAAACAAGTTGTACTGTATTCTCAGACTGAAAAATTTAAGAAATATAAAGCTCTCAGAAAGATTGACTCCTCTTGATATTGCTCAAACAGCCAAGAAATGGCAGGAGACTATCAGAGTTGTTCTTGGCAGAAAAGAGTAGAGGGGCAAGAGAAGACTAATGTACCATCAAATGTCTAATAGAAGCTTTAGCATCGGCTAAAAGAGGGAGGCCCTGAGACATCTTAATACAATTTGTCTACCAGAGGACAAGAGATAAAAGAAGCTAGAGCCAGATGTCAATTGATATTTAAAGATCAAAAAATTATTCTCTTGCTGGACTTATCCCTGGAGGTCCTGGAGAAAAGGAAGAGACTAAGACTGATTACCTCTAAACTCAATGAAGCAAAAATCCGTTTTAGATGGTCTCCAACTTCAGACATTGTAGTATATAAAAACAGTCTACAATATACAGCTTCTAGCAACATTACTGGAAAAGCACTCCTCAATGCCTTGGGCTTGAAACTATCCAAGCAGGAAGAAGAAGATCTTCTTGACATCTGATTTTCTACTACTACAAGTGCTTTATATTGACTTCACAATATTGCTGGAATAAGATATTGTTTATAAGCATATAGTTTTGTACTCTTTTGAAATGTCTTATAACTTTAACAGGAATAAATGATACTGTTATTATACTACCAGTGGTTATTTGTCCTTTAATATTTTAACGATGGTTAATATGTTTTAAACCTGGTGTAGTTGAGACACTATTTCAAGTAACGGTAGTATGAGTAAATGATGGCAGTGTTATGTGCCCTATTTAATACTGCTTATATTAGTTTGTTAAACATCTATGGCAAAGGTTCAAGATTTATTTTATTTTATTTCATTTTATTGCTAACTTTGATTCTTTATTACTTTAATATGGAAGAAGAAGAAGACCTTCTAAATATCTGCTTTCTTACTTCTATATATATTTTCTCATGGCTTCAATATACGGTATAGATAAGTTATTGTTTATAACTTATTTTATTAAACCTGGCAAGGTATACAGGATCAGAAGGTTCTAGTAAAATTCTGTTTAGTGTTTACCAATATTTCTGTAATTTAATATTGAGAAGTTATTTCTGAAGCCTAGTGTATTTTAAACACTAGAAAGAAATTTTTAGTTAAGCAGCAATATATATTTCATATGTTGGTTTAAATTTCTATGCAAAGTTAATATAACTTCTTGTTGTACTAATACTAATTTGTAGTTTTATATATTTAAGAAACTTGTGTAAAGAAACTTTACACAAAAATGATATGATTTCATGGAGACAGAATGAAGTCTTATAGTTTATCTTTTATATACCAGAACAAGCATCAATGGTGAATATTTAAGTTTAAAAATGTTTATATATTCAAGCTCTTGGTGTGTAACAATCAGCTCATGGCTCAATAAAGCCAAATCTTATTTATAAGGTGGTAAGGGGGTGGTAACAGTTGATATAGTGTGCTTAATACATTTTTTCTATTTTTCCCTCCAGGTTCATTTAGGTTTCTAGTTCGGGTGCCTTTATTGTGACACCCGATTAGCTGGGACTTTAGTAAGTCCAGATATCTAGATCCTTTTCCCTTAGTTAGGGGGAGGTTTTTTTTGTTTGTTTGTTAGAAAAGTTACTAGGTATTTGAGGTTAGACTAGTATTGTTAACAAAGTTTTATAGTTTTAGTTGATTAAAAGAAAGGGGTGAGGTTAACGAATATTGCAGCCAACCTAAAGATTAATATTTTGTTTTAAAAAATTTTTAATGTCTCAACAGGTAAAAATAGTCACATGGAACGCCAGAGGCTTAAATAACAAAATCAAACTTAAGAGAATATATTGTGCATACAAGAAACCCACATTAAAACTGCCAATAGATTAGTGTTAAAATCACCATGGTTTCAACAACAATATCAGGCTCCAGGAACATCTAAGTCTAGAGGAACCGCAATTTTACTTTCTAAAAACCTACCTTTTCAACATTCATCTTCAAAAATAGATCCAAGAGGTTGTTTTGTCTTCATTAAAGGAAATTTGCAAGGAGAACCTATAACTATTGCATCAATTTATGCCCCTGATTCTGATCAAATTTCTTTTTTACAGCATGTGTTTAAACAACTTATGGATTTCAAACAGGGTGAGTTAATATTACGTGGTGATTTTAACCAGATTATAGATCCAAATTTAGATAAAACACACAAAACTCTCAGATTACGTAAAAAACATTGGAATACTACTGAACTAGATAAACTATTACATTTTTTTTATTTTGTTGATGTTTGGAGAGCTTTTAATCCTGATTCATGCCAGTATACATATTTTTCTCCTCGACATGAGGTATATACCCGTATTGATCTTATTCTAGTATCTAAAAGCTTACTTAAAAACATCACTGATTCAGAGATTGGCTCTTGCCATATTTCTGACCACTCTTGGGTATCTTGTAAATTAGCAAAATTACAAAATGACAATAAAGGCTGGAATTGGTGTTTAAACAAACTTTTATTACAAAATGAAGTGATTTGTGAAGAAATCAGGGCAAAAATTGTAGAATATTTTGATTTAAATGCAGATTATGAAGCTTCCCAGCCCAACAAATGGGATGCCTTTAAGGCAGTTATCCATGGACATTTAATTTCCTAGCATCCTATAAAAAAACCAGATTAATATTAGTAACAGAACTACAAACTAAGATAAAAAATCTTGAAAACAAGCATATGTGTTTTGGAGGGGAAAAAACCCTTAAAAAGCTTAATATGGAAAGGAAGAAACTAGAGCTTTTAGAAACCTCTCATACCCAAAGACAACTTTTGATTTTGAAACAAAAATATATTGTCAAAACTCCAAAATCTATAAAAATGCTTAAATTCAGAGTTGCTCAAAAAAACTCTTCAAATTTAATTTATGCAATTAAAAATCAGGCAGGAAAGATTCATTCTACTCCAAAAAATATTATTTCAATCTTTACTGAATATTATTCCAAATTATATTCTTCTAACAATCCTTTTGAGATTGATATTCAAAATTATTTAAAATTAATACATTATGAAAACAAATTATCAACCGAGCACAAAGATTTCCTGGAACAGCCAGTTTCTGCTCAAGAACTTTCCACTATTATTTCAAATTTAAAAACTAATAAAATACCAGGCAGAGACGGATATCCAGCAGAATTTTTTTTAAAAATTAAACCTCAACTTGAAACTCACCTTTTAAAAACAATCATGTGCTAGCTACTGAAATTATGCCAACCTCTTGGACAGAAGCAAGGGTGGTTGTTATACATAAACCGGGTAAAGACAAGATGGTTCCTGCCTCTTATCGCCCTATTTCAATTCTAAACTCAGATTTTAAAATTTTTTCTTCTCTGTTAGCGACGAGACTTAATAAAATAATAACACAATATATTCATAAAGGCTGGATTTATGCCAGGACGAAACATAGTAGATAACATAAGGAAAACCCTAAATATTATTGCTTACTGTAAAGACAAAAAATTACATTCAGCTATTCTTTCTGTGGATGCCGACAAGTCCTTTGCTAGGGTTGAACCTACATATTTATTGAAATTACTAGAACACATGAATTTTGGTCCTGGATTCCTTCAAGCAATTAAAGCGATATATTTGGATCCTAAAACACAACTTAGTATAAATCAATATCGCTCAGAAGAGATACATCTAAAGAGAGGTACGAGACAGGGATGTCCCCTCTCCCCCCTTCTTTTTGCTATTTCTTTGGAACCATTAGCTCACGTAGTTAGAAAAGACCTCTTGATTAAAGGTATATAAATTAATCGTGAGCTCTGTAAATTGAGTCTCTTTGCAGATGACACCATTTTTTATCTTCAAGACCCAAGAATATCTTTACCTCCATTAATGCAACATATAAAACAGTTTAGTTATATCTCTGGCTTTATGATATATTATTCTAAATCTGAATTTTTCCCTATATTTGTAAAGGAAACTGAAATTGTAGAAATACTTAAAATATTTCCTTTTAAGAGAGTTAATACTTTTTGGAATAATTTAGGAATAAATATCCCCTTAAATTTGGATAACCTTTTCCAAGCCAACTTTAAACCACTGACTCAATCATACAATGCCTCTTTACAAGCTTGGCAGAAATTCAATTTTACTTTATTAGAAAAGATAGATTTGTTTAAAACGTTTTTAATGCCTAAATTTCTTTATCTATTCCAAAATCTCCCTATAGATATTCCATTGAAAGAATTTAAGGGTTGGGAAGCATCCTTGGTAAAATTTATCTGGAATAATAAAAAAACCAAGACTTAAATTATCACTTCTCAATAAGCCTTGTAATAAAGGTGGTCTGGGTCTCTCATCTTTACGTAACTACTACATTGCAGCACAGCTTAAAGCAATGATTTTTTATTCTGATCCACATTGTGAGAAAACTTGGACACAAATTGAAGCGTTCTCTTTGCTCCCTGATTTCTTACATGAAGCTATTTGGAATATCTCTAAAGACAGACCGAAATCTGAGAAACATAATATCTTCTTAAATCATACTTTGAAGTTATGGGATAGATTTCGAAATACTCTTACCCCCGGGATATCTCCAATAATGCCATTTTAGGGACAGTCCTGGTTTTTACCTGGAAAAAATTCTACAGACTTTAAATCTTTTAGAAAAAGTAATCTAATTAGACTAAAAGACTTAATTATCCAAGGAAAAATGGCCTCATTTGAACAAATGCAACATAAATATAATATAACTATTCATTGGTTCCAATATCAACAATTAAGACATATGTTTTTAGAATTAAGTAAAACAGCAGATTTAAATAGACCTTTGAATCCCTTTGAAAAATTGATTCAAAAAAATAATTGTACTGCCAAGGGAGCTATTTCCATTATTTACCAAATACTTGGAGAAAAATCTTGGAACCAGAAATCTAATCCTCAATCTGTATGGAATAAAGAATGCATTAACATCGAATGGAAAAAGATCTGAACTTCATTTTCCTTTACTACTAACAATCAACTAATAAAACTACAATCCTTCAAGATTTATTCCCGTTGGTATTTAACACCCCATCGTTTATTTTTCTCTAAACTTAAGAATAGCCCTTCTTGTTGGAAGGGTTGCGGGATGGTGGGATCTTTCCTCCATTGTTGGTGGGAATGTCCCATTATTAACCAATTTTGGACTGACGTCTTAACTATAATTTCTAAGGTTGTAAACCGTCAAATACCATTTACCCCAGTATCCATTTTATTGAACTATTGGCCTGGCTTATCGTTAGATTCGCTTACCAGGGAATTGATTTCTATTTTGTTATCAGCTGCCAAATCTTTGATTGCACAGGTATGGAATCAGATTAGAAACCCTACAATAAAGCAATGGATTGTGAAATGCTGGGATATGGCAGTGGCGGATAAAATAGCTACATAACTATTGGTAGCCCAAACTCCAACTTTACCTAACAATTTTTTGGAACGCTGGTTCCCCTTTTTTGAATTTGCCTCTTCTAATCCTGATGTTCTTTTTAGGTTACCAGAAAAATATTTGTACTTCGTGTTTTACTAAGGTTATCTTTAAACAGTGTATAACGAACATATCTGAATGGTTTGGCTATTGTGTTCACTGGTTTATGAATGTAAATGATTTACTCAAAAGCTTATTTGTTATTATCCTTTGTTTATATGTTATAAAGAAAATAAAAAAAATTGTTTTTTAAAAAAATGTCTAATAGAAGTGCATGCAGAACTGTAAAGTTGGAAAATTGAGCTTCAGGGACTTGAAAGGCTCTGAGTCTTAATTAATGGATTATAAATAAACAACCCCCCACTAAAGGCTGTAAGCTTATTTCTGCACACTCAATTTTTCCTCCTTGGGAGGTGGGCTGGACCCAACAGGGGGGCCCTTTACAAATAAAGTGGGGTGAAGCTAAAAACAAATGGTGTCAAGTAAATGAATAAATTATCGACAGTTTAAAGAAAATCTAAGGGCTGAATAAGTGTTTGTGACTGTGATATGTGCTTCTCTCCCCCCTCATAGTTGAAGTGGAAATATTCAAGCCAGCTGGGGAAAAAGCAGTTACCTTGAGAACTCTATATAGAAAACAATTTTCTGGGTGAGCAGCCAAAGCGATGTTGTTGATATTTTAGTTCTGGGAGTGAAGGCAAAAAATGACTTAAAACCAAAACAAAGAGAGATTAAAAGGTCTGGGCTAAGTGCCAGACTTGGAAAGGATATAAAATAAATGTGATTCACAAAAATAAATTGGGAAAGACCCAAAGTACTTTTATTACACTCAGAGAATGACCAGCAAAATGTCTAATGTCAAAAATACCCAAACAAAAACACTACAATCATCACCAGGGGCTGGGGGAGGAGTCACGTTATCTAAATTTTCAGGCCCTGCTCAAAAGGAGCTGCAGACACTAGTCCAGATGTCTGTTGAGGAAGTAGTAGAGCCCATTAAAAAATGTACGGAAGAAGCAATGAAAGCGATCACAGAGCAGTTTACGACCGGCATGAAAGTACTACAGAACCAAGTGGCGGAGAATTCAAAAGAAATAAAAGAGTTGAAGAAAAACAAAGAAAAAATGGAAAAAAGAACAAAAGGAATGGAAGAAGAAATGGGAAAAATGGAAGCAAGACAGAAGGATCTGATAGGATTGCAGGTAGAAAAAGCAGCCTATATACTGAGGTTTCAGAACATACCAGAAGAGAAAGATGAAGATTTATCTGACAAGCTGGCCAAGATTCTAGCAGATCATATGAAACAGGGAAAAGAAGAGATAGAAATAGAGTTGGATCAAGTCTACAGAATAAATTCAAGGTATGCAAAATGAATGGGAGTTCCAAAAGAAGTGCAAGCACATTTTTATAAAAGGATGGTTAGAGATAAAATTTTAAAGGAAACAAGCATGAAGCCATTGAAAATGAATGAGATTGATATAAATGTTCTGAAGGAAATTCCTTGGAGAGTCAGAGAGAAGAGAAGAGAGTACTGGGAACTAACATCACTGTTGAGAAAAAATCAGATACCGTATCGATGGTTGCTCCCAGAAGGCCCCATCCTTACTTCCCGAACTAAAAAGCACTGGATAACATCTATATTTAAAGCAGAAATTTTTTTGGAAATATATGGCCAAGAATTAGGACTGGAAGAGGAGGAGGAAGAAGAAGATGAAGAGAAGGAAGAAGAGGGTGAAACACAAGTGGATGGAGCAACGGCAGCTTCAAAACCCAGAGAGAAAAGAGCAAAAGACAATACCAGACGATCCCATATCAAAACTAGGAATTGGACAATGGGAAAAATGCAACAACAGAATGGCAAAAATAATGGATAAAGGAAAGCTAAAAATTTTATTGGTTAATGTGAATAGTTTAAATGGACCACAAAAAAGGATTATGCACCAATTGAGAAAACAGAATTTGGACTTAATCTGTTTACAAGAAACCCATATCTGCAAAGAGGATGAGAAATTTCTGCAAAATAAAAAGCTAGGTAAAATTTTTGCAGCATCTGACAAAGAGAAAAAGAAAAGAGGGGTGGCTACCATAGTTAAAAGGAATCTCCATCCAGAAAAGGTTTATGCATCAGATGATGGAAGAATATTAATGGTGGAAATACAAAATAATGGGGGGAAATTCTGGTAGTGAATATTTATGCCCAAACCAAGAACAAGAAGAATTTTACAAGAAACTTCAAGAACTTGGCAGCGATCAAGACTTCCAAAACATATGTTTGATGGGAGATTTTAATACAGTCTATGAAGAAGATAAAGATAGAAAATCGTATATAAAGAAAAAGAAGATGAAAATGCCAAAAAGCTTGGAGAATTTATTAGAAGATTTAAATCTAGTGGATGCCTAGAGAATAAGAAACCAATCGGCAAAGCAGTTTACATATTATTCAGCAAGACATGACTCTTGGTCAAGAATTGATATGATATGGATTTCTACAACAATGGTGAAAGACTTGAAAGAAGCTGAAATACAGGTGGGAATTTTTGCAGATCACAGACCAGTTTACATGGAATTACAAACAACTGGGGGGGAAAGTAGATGGACTTTAAATATCTCAATTTTAAAAGACGAAGACTTTCTGCAGGAAACAAAGAAAGAGCTGATTACTTTTTCCAAAGAAAACAAGAGACCAGAATCACCACTGAACGTTGTTTGGGACACTATGAAGGCATTTATTAGAGGATTAATGACACAAGAGGCAGCAAAATTTAACAAACAAAGGAACCAAAAATATAACAATTTACAAAGACAAATACAAAACCAGGAGAGAATAATGATGGGAAAGATATCTAATGAGGGAACAAAAAGAAGATTAACCTTGCTACACCACCAAATGAGTTGTTTGTTAAAAGATGAATTAGCTAAAAAGCTATACTTTGCAAAACAATTTTTTTTCGAAAATGCTAATAAACCTACAAGATGGTTAGCATATAAACTCTGACAACAGAGAGAAAAATCATTTATTAAAGCTTTAAGAAAAATGGAGAAGAGATAAGCAGAACCGATGAGATTTAAAAAATAATTGAAGATTTTTATAGAGCTTTATAGGGAAAATCTAAAGCAAAGACAGAAGAAATCAAAAAATATTTGGAAACTTATCTACTGGAAAAATTTTCGGAGGAGCAAAAGAAATTATTAAACCAACCAATTTCTATAATGGAAGTGGTAGAGGCGATAAAAAGACAAAATAGTGGGAAAGCTCCGGGACCAAATGGCCTACCGATAGAATTTTATTGGGTATTTATTTATTTATTTATTTGTTAGGCTTTTATCCCGCCCTCCCACCGAGGCGGCTCAGGGTGGCTTACAACAGTTAAAACAGTGTACAATATACAATTTAACACATAAGAACATAAGAGAAGCCAATGTTGAATCAGGCCAATGGCCCATCTAGTCCAACACTCTGTCACACAGCGGCCAAAATATACCAGGTGCCATCAGGAGGTCCAGCAGTGGGGCCAGGGCACCAGAAGCCCTCCCACTGCTGCCCCCTCCAGCACCAAGAATAGAGTGCATCACCTGCCCCAGACTGAGAATTCCCATCTATACCCTGTGGCTAATAGCCACTGGTGGACTTCTGCTCCATATGTTTATCTAATTTCCTCTTGAAACTGTCCATGCTTGCAGCTGCCACGACCTCCTGTGGCAGTGAATTCCATATGTTAATCACTCTTTGGGTGAAGAAGTATTTCCTTTTATCTGTTCTAACCCAACTGCTCAGCAATTTCATAGAGTGCCCACGAGTTCTTGTATTGTGAGAAAGGGAGAAAAGTACTTCTTTCTCAACGTGCTCAATCCCATTCATAATCTTATAAACCTCGATCATGTCACCTCTCAGCCGTCGTTTCTCCAAGCTAAAGAGCCCCAAGCATTTTAACCTTTCTTCATAGGGAAGGTGTTCCAACCCTTTTATCATTCTAGTTGCCCTTCTCTGCACTTTTTCCAATGCTATAATATCCTTTTTGAGATGTGGTGACCAGAACTGTACACAGTATTCCAAATGAGGTCGCACCAATGATTTATACAGGGGCATGATGATACTGGCTGATTTGTTATCAATTCCCTTCCTAATAATCCCCAGCATAGCGTTGGCCTTCTTTATTGCAGCTACACATTGTGTAGACATTTTCATTGAGTTATCCACTACGACTCCAAGATCTCTCTCTTGGTCCGTCTCTGCCAGATCAGACCCCATCAACGTGTATTTATATTTAGGATTTTTGGCTCCAATGTGCATCACTTTGCACTTGGCCACATTGAACCCCATTTGCCACGTTGACGCCCACTCACCCATCCTCAACAGATCCCTTTGGAGTGCCTCACAATCCTCCCTGGTTTTCACCACCCTGAACAACTTTGTATCATCTGCAAATTTAGCCACATCACTGCTTACTCCCAATTCCAAATCGTTAATAAACAAGTTGAAAAGCATCGGACCGAGTACTGATCCCTGTGGTACCCCACTGCTTACCACCCTCCACTGAGAAAGTTTCCCATTTATACTCACTCTCTGTTTCCTATTTATAAGCCAGTTTTTGATCCACAAGAGGACTTGTCCTTTTATCCCATGACTATTGAGCTTACTTAGGAGCCTTTGATGAGGAACTGTATCAAAAGCTTTCCGGAAGTCAAGGTAAATAATATCTATTGGGTCCCCCTTGTCCACATGTTTGTTCACTTCCTCAAAAAACACTAACAGGTTAGTGAGACAAGATCTTCCCTTACAGAACCCATGCTGAGTCTGCCTCAATAGTTTTTGTTCATCAATGTGCCTACTAATTCTTTCCTTAATAACAGTTTCCACCAACTTACCCGGTATCGATGTCAGACTGACTGTCCTGTAATTTCCTGGATCTCCCCTGGAGCCCTTTTTAAAGATGGGAGTGACATTAGCTACCTTCCAGTCCTCAGGAATGGAGGCAGATTTTAAAGAAAGATTACATATTTTTGTCAGGAGATCCATAAGTTCACATTTGAGTTCTTTCAGAACTCTCGGATGAATGCCATCCGGGCCTGGTGATTTATTAGTTTTTAAATTTTCCATCAGTCAGAGGACTTCCTCTCTTGTTACCGCAATCTGATTCAGGTCTTTCAAACCCCCTCCCGAAATCGGTGCTTCTGGAGTGGGCAAACACTTCTCCTCTTCCACAGTGAAGACAGAGGCAAAAAATGCATTCAGCTTCTCAGCCATTTCCCTATCATCCTTCACTACTCCTTTTACCCCTTGGTCATCCAAGGGCCCCACAGCCTCCCTGGCTGGCTTCCTACTTCTAATGTATTTGAAGAAAGTTTTATTGTTGGTCTTTATGTTTTTTGCGATATGCTCCTCATATTCCCTTTTTGCTTGCCTGATCACAGACTTACATTTTATTTGCCATAGTCTGTGTTCCCTTTTATCAACCTCACTAAGACTAGCTTTCCACCGCTTAAAGGAATCCTTCTTACCTTTTACAGCTTCCATTACTTTATTTGTTAACCATGCAGGCTTTTTTCTATACCTATTTGTACCTTTCCCAACTTGCGGTATATATTTTTTCTGAGCTTCTAGGATTGTCTTTTTAAATAGTCTCCAAGCTTCCCCAATGGTTTTGACCTTCTCCACTCTTCCTTTCAATTTCTTCCTCACATGTCCCCTCATACCAGAGAAGTTACCCCTTTTAAAGTTAAAAGTGGTTGCGTCAGTCTTTTTGGGCAACTCCCTATCTGTACAAATGTTAAACTCAATGACATTATGGTCACTGTTCCCAAGTGGTGCAATCACTTTTACAATGTTACACCATCTAAAAACAATACAATAATAAAATACAGTCAGTACTAACTTACATTAAAATATGATACAATATAGTGAGATATGGCGGCATTCCATTTAAAGTGCTGCGTAAGTGCTGGTGCCAGTATAGTAAGTATATCGAATGGTTGTGCTAATGCTGTTGCAGAACTGCCAATATGGCAGGATATTAAAATGCTTGATGGAAGAGCTCGGTCTTTACTGCTCTACGGAATTGTTGTAAATTTGTTTGAAGAACAAATAGGATTAACTTTTAAAGATATATGTAATATAGCGAGAGAAGAAGGGAATATTCCAGATACCTGGAAAGAAGCAATTATTACATTAATCCATAAACCCAACTCAGATGAAAAAGAGATTAAAAATTATAGACCAATTTCATTGCTAAATGTGGATTACAAAATCTATGCATCGATATTAGCTCAGAGGCTGAAAAAAGTTTTGGAAAAAATATTTCATAAAGATCAAGCGGGTTTTTGCCCAAAAGGCAAATGAGAAATAATTTGAGATATCTAATGAACATTTTGGAATACTATGAATTACATCATGAGAAACAATTGGCTATAATATTTTTGGATGCAGAGAAAGCTTTTGATAATGTCAACTGGGCTTTTATTATAGAGACTTTATGAATGCTGGAAGCAGGCAAGAATTTTATTACAATGATTCAAGCAATATATGGTGAACAAAGAGCAAAAATTATGGTAAATGGTGATTTGACGAATAGTTTTGAGATTCAAAAAGGCACAAGGCAAGGCTGCCCGTTGTCCCCGCTTTTATTTATTTTGGCGTTGGAAGTATTGAACGAAGAGGTTAGAAGGGATACAAAGATCATGGGACTGAAACTGAAAGGGGAGGAATATAAACTGCTTGCATTCGCTGATGGTGTGGCATTCATATTGAATGACCCGAGCAGAGCAATGAACAAACTAAAAGAAAAAATTGAAGACTATGGTCTAGTGGTGGGGCTTAAAATGAATGTGGATAAAACAAACATTTTGACTAAAAAGATGAACAGTAAACAAAAAGAATATGTACAAAAAATTTCTGGATGCCAAATTGTGGAAAAAGTGAAATATTTAGGAATTACTATAACCAATAAATGTAGTACACTATATGATGAAAACTATAAAGTTTTATTTAATAGGACAAAACAAGATTTAGAAAAATGGAAAAATTTACATCTTTCTATGATGGGAAGAATGGCCGTATTAAAAAATGAACATATTACCTAGATGGATGTTTTTATTTCAAACAATTCCCATATTACAAAAACCAGAAACTTTTCAAAGAACTGGATCAACTTTTATTTCTTGTTCTTCCATTTCAGATAATCTGTCAATGCTTCAATGATCACATTATAGATATCCTCATTCAAATTTTCTTCAATGCCTCTTAGCCTAAGGTGTGTCTCCATTTCCCTGTATTCCATCATTGTATCAATTCTGTGGGTTTCTTTTGTCACTGTTTGGATATTCTTTTCCATTTCTTGCATCTTGTTCTCCATATCAGTAGATTTTTGTGTAAGATTCTGTAATTCCTTTGTAATTCCTGAAATCTCATTTTTAAGTTCAGCAGCCACTTTGTCTAAATTCAAGGTTGGGATTCTTCCAACTTCTCCATTTGTTTCCCCAACCCTTGTATCGCCTCCATCATTCTTTTTTCCATTGCCTCCATTGCTATTTGCCATTCTTTGTCTTTTTTCTGTGTCATCTTTGGTGAGGACCACGAGCTCGCTCTCTGCCTTGGTCTTAGATCCGTTTTTAGTGTTTCAATCAAGCAGTTTGACAAGCCTTGTTTACTGTAGTTTTAATCAAATATTAAGGCTTGATAAGCTTAACATCAATGTCCTTGTTCTTTAGTCCTTTATGTGCTTGACCAAATCACCTGCTTTTCGCCTCACCAAACTTGCAGATTACTTGGCAGTTTTAAATTAAAGTTTTAAAATTTTGACCTTCTTAAAATGGTGGGCGTCTTTTCTCTATGGTATAAGGTCAGAGTCCACCACTTCCTGTTGCTTCTTTCTGTCCGTCTGTTTCTCTTGTCCTCCTTATGTTTCCGGGTTGTCCCTTCCTCTTTTAAAGTAGTCCTCCCTGAGCCTGTCTGTTACAGTCCTCTTGTCTCCTCTGGCCGCAGTCGTCACATCTGGTTATATGATCCGTCAATCAGGGCCACCCAGCTAGAAAGTCTCGCATTGAAATACATAGTTTCCAGCCCCTTATCTCTCTGCTAGCTGCAGGAATGGTAAACAATCTGTCCTTTTTGGTTCTTTTAGCTCTAAATCTTGACTTTTTTCATGGGAAAATACACAGTTACTATTATTATGCTGCAAATGCTTCTCCGGATGATTTTGCCAATTGTTCCTTACTGGTCCCAGTAAGCAAATTGGTTTTTGTTACCTTTGCTGCTGCTTCTAAGGTGTACACAATGCTTCTTCTGTTATACTCTTTCTTCTTGTCTCAAGAAATCGGGGGGTGGCGGTTTTAAACTGGATTCCCAGCCCGGCTCAGTCCTCTAGTGATGATCATAACGCCTCCTTTGAGAGAGGGGATCAAAGCGAGAAACAATTCTCCTCCAAGGCTTATCTCTCACCAATCTAAACTCTCTCTTGGGTCTTCAGTGCTTGCTGGTCTTCCCTCTGCCTGGGGAAAGCTGCGTTGGGCGCAGAATTCGCCCAAACTGTTGAAAAGGATGGCCGTCCACCCTGAGCAATTACAGGGTGTGTCAAATCGCCATTTTATCCCGACCAGATCAACTAACATCTAGATTTATATGGCAAGGAAAACGAGCATGGATAAGGCTTAAAATGTTGCAAAACACAAAAGAAAAAGGAGGATTTGGAGTACCTAACTGGCTGTTGTATTATAAAGCGACAGCATTAATGTGGATTAAAGACTGGATTAAGTTAGAAGATAAAAGACTATTGAAACTTGAAGGTCATGATTTGTTATTGGGATGGAATGCCTTTCTTTGGTATGAGAAGTCCATAACGCAAAAATATTTCAAACAACATTGGTTGAGAGCTGCATTATCCTGTTCATAAAGGGCAGTATATAAGAAGATTGAGACTTATTGTACCACTGGAAGCCTTTACACTACAAATGTATATGCGGGAGAAGACCTCTTAAGGTACCAGGATATTTTGGATGAGAAAGACAATTTAAAATTGCCAGAACATTTAACTTGGTGGAGTAAAGCCCAAATGGAATCTATATATTTGAAAGACGAAAAAGTGGGCTTTAATAACAAGATAATGGAATTAGAGAAAGTTCTTATAACCTCTGACGATAAATTGATAAAGAAATTGTATAAGATTTTGTTGGATTATATGATGATTGATCAAACAGTTAAAAACAATATGATTTTGTGGGCACAGAATATAGGTCATAATATTGATTTAGAAAAGTGGGAACAATTATGGGTTAAGAATGTTAAAATGACTCAAGCTGTGTCGTATAAAGAGAACATGTATAAGATGTTTTATAGATGGTATGTTACACCTGACAGACTGGCCAAACAAAATGACAAATGTTCAGATAAATGTTGGAAATGTAAAAGCAAGAGGGGTACATTTTACCATATGTGGTGGCTGTGTGATGTAACAAAAGGATATTGGAGGTGGACACATGAAATAATGCAAAAAATAATAGGGTGTAGAATTCCCTTTTCCCCAGAAAAATTGTTATTGAACATTTTCCCAAAAGATTTTGACAAGAATGATAGATATTTGATAGTGCATCTTTCAACAGCAGCACGGATATTATATGCAAAATATTGGAAGACAATGGAAATCCCGAAGAAACAAGAATACCCAAATGGCAGAGATGTTTTCTTGAGACGGCAGAGAATGATAAACTGACATTGTTAATGAGAGGTAGATCAGATGTGACTTTTCAAAAAACTTGGAAGAGTTTTTATGATTGGTATATTATAAATGCATATGTTAGAATGGAGAAATTTCAGATGATACGCTTATTGTCTTAACAAGAATCTTAGTAAGTTAGAAGTTTGAGCATACAGAAAAGATGGTAGAACCTGTATAGACAGACAACTGTGGAATAATAATTAAGGGTATAAGCATTAAATAATATAGGTGGTCTCCCTGTATATGTTCTATGTGTGTGTAATGTATGTGTATGTGTATTGTCTTTGTGAAAATTAACAAAAGTTTATCTAAGAGTATTTAAAAAAAAATCTATACCCCACCCTCCCCACCAATGCAGGCTTAGGGCAGCTTACATAAAAGTGTATATATAAATACAATTAAAATCAATCATAAAAACAGCCATAAACAAATCAGTTATCCATTTTCCTAAGGTGCCGGAAAAGAGCTGCGGTGGCTCAAGTGGTTAAGACACTGAACTGCAGGCTGTGGAAGGTCAGTAGTTCAGCAATTCAAGACCTGGGTGCCGCAAGATGGAGTGAGCTCCCGTCTCTAGTTCTAGCTCCTGCCAACCTAGCAGTTCAAAAGCAAGAAATTGCAAGTAGATAAATAGGTACCACTTCCGTGGGAAGGTAACAGCGTTCCATGTGCCTTGGTGTTTAGTCATGCCGGCCACATGACCACGGAAATGTCTTCAGACAGTGCTGGCTCTTCGGCTTTGAAATGGAGATGAGCACCGCGATCCTAGAGTCGGATTTGACTGGCTTTCGAGCAAGGGAACCTTTACCTTTACCTTTAAGGTGCCGGAACAATACTCAGATAAATTGCAAGAGCAGAGATTTCTAGATTAACAACATTACTTAGGTGACAGTCCTGATGATATTCTCACATCAGCTCAGTTTGGTTGACTAATTTGTGTGGTGAGACAGGCTGAAGATGGTAAAGCCAGGGCACAGGGTCACTCCCCAGTTTTGAGGCAGCTCCTAATTGAAGGCCTGGTGGAAGAGCTCTGTCTTGCAGGCCCTGAGGAACTGTAAATGTCCAGGAGCTCATTCCACCAATACAGAGCTGCCACCAAGAAGGTTATTGCCAGCCTGGTGTCTTTGGGGCCTTGGAGGGCCAGCCATTTTTGGGCCCCTGAATGCAGTGCTCTCTAGGGAATGTATGGGGAAAGACAATAACCGCTTTAAATGCCTTCTCCAAGTCCTGGTGCTAGCATGTCTGCTAACATGAACAACACAAACCTCCTAAAGCCACCTGGGAGGTTTGTGAGGGCAGGATTGCACAAAACAAGGTTTGTAAACCATGAATTGGGCCCAGTTCATGATGAATTTAGGTTTGTAATTCAGTTCATGCCCATCTCTAGTCTGGAGATCAAGTGTAATTCAGGAAGAACTCCAGGTCCCATCTGAGGCTGGTAACCCTAGATGACAGCGGCCCCCCAGTGTATTCCCCCCCCCCGCAGTCTCCTGCTGGTTGCCAGGTTGTGCTTGGTAATCCTAGCTCACACTAGAATGGAAAACAAAATCATAAACATTGAAAAAACTGGCTTGTAATAAAGCTTTGAATTGTTCTCCCTGATATAGGAAGACTCTTCCTACGTATGTTCCTTTGGAAGCAAGCCCCATTTAGTTCAATGAGACTTCCTTTCAAGTTGATATGCGTAATATTACAACCCAATTTTTCTTCAAGGAGTATTTTTTGTATGCAGTAGCATTCAGCTATATGAGCCTCTACATACTACAGTTATAGTCCAGCCACCAGCTTAGCATCCCAGTGAAAACTAGGCCTATCTGTCATTGATTTTGGCAGCAGGATGCCTGATGAAAGGCTGAATAAGAAATCAATGGTATTAAGAATTAATCACCTAGCTCCATATATTCAAATAAGTAGTGCTTTGAAGAAGAATCACATTTTGGATAAAGGAATTTGATTTTGGATTTATATGAGTGAATGTAATACTATAAAAAAACACAGCAAATGTTAAAAAAATGTGTAGAAGAAAAAAAATGGGTGGGAATCTTGTGAGACTTTAGACAAGTCTGGTAAAAGGCATGGATAAACCCCTATAGACTACCCCACCAGAAAGCTGTACAACCCACTAATCTATTTAAGTGGAAGAGTATACAGAGCTGATTTAGAAGGCCAGGAAAGTATATTTTTAAATTGGTGGTAATTGGTGATTGGAATTTTAACTGGGATTTGTTGCTGTTTGGATTATTTGTTTATACTTTTATCTTTGTTTTTGGTAAAAGGACCAACATGGAGTATTCAGGAAAAGAACAGAACACTCACAAGACTGAACAACCCCTTTAAGCAGGGCTGCTGTCTGTGGTAGTAAGAACATAAGAACATAAGAGAAGTCAATGTTGGATCAGGCCAATGGCCCTGTATAGGAATAGACTTTCCTGATTCATTCCTGCTACGGCCAAATGGTCTAGCTGCTAACAGGTCCATGTGACTTTTGTCACCTGCAACAGATGGCATGCCAGATGCCAAGCCTGATATTCATATACAAGTCACTTTGACACCTTTGCTGGGAAAAGCAGACAGTAATGCGTCTTCCAAAGCTGGGGGACTCAAATGTCCCAAACATTAACACATCAAAGCTCCTTTGACATGGCTTCAGTCATGTCAGCAATGCCTGCAACTGGATATTTGGGCACACCCCTTCAACTCTCTCATGATTGGATAAATGGCCATATTCAATTATGACGGGAAAGGGAGGGAGTTGTGATCACCCTATGGGAAGAGGGGGAGAGTTTTCTTGGAAACAGAGCTCCTTTCTGAGAGAGAGTTCCCCTTTCGATTACATACTTGCAACATGGAATTTTACTAGTGGACAGAGAAGCTGGACTTAACTGCCTTCATCAACTATGTGGTTCATCCTCAAGATTCCCTGGGTCCACAAAGTACACTGAATTATCTGGTATCTCTGAATGAATGGTAACTATGAATACCTCTATGTATAGTTAGAGCTGAACAAGATATAGATCTTATTTGTTTTATTCACCTTCTTGCTAGCCGCTTGTTATATGCATGCTTTTGCACTGAATAAAAATAATATCTGAACAATATTATCTGAGTTCGCTTCCTATGTTGCAACCTGACTCTAAGCCTAGATCCTATGCTTAAGCCGTTCGCCTAGAAGGCTACCACTGCAGCTCTGGCACAGAGCTGGTAAGTTGCTAAGTCCTCTAGACCAGGCAGGACTTTAGATCTCTGCTCCAGAGCCTTGGTGAAGGCCTTTCTGATGTAAGAGATCTTGGTGGCAGTAACTACTGGTAAACCAGGAACGTGTTCAGAAATACTCTTGGGTTTGTTTAAGCATATGGGATTTTGGTATCTTTCATTCCTGGACTCGATCCAGTCCAACACTCTGTCACACAGTGGCCAAAAATACCAGGTGCCATCAGGAGTTCCAGCAGTGGGGCCAGGACACTAGAAGCCCTCCCACTGTTGCCCCCCCAAGCACCAAGAATACAGAGCATCACTTGCCCCAGACTGAGAGTTCCTATTTATACCTTGTGGCTAATAGCCACTGATGGGGTGTGTTCAGACGCTCCATTTGAACCACTTTTGGCACGCTTCAGGAATGGATTTTATGTGCACGTTCACACACCCAACATCTGCACACCATCCCTAGCCATCACTTTTTGGATCAAACCCCCTTTAAAATGGAGTATTTTGATACCACTTACCCAAGTAGTGTTTTCCTGATTCTCCACTTTCGAGCTGCAGTTTCCGACGTCTGATCGCTCCTGCGGTGTCAAGCCACTTCCGGGTGCCTCAACCCTCCTCCCCTCTGGAAAGCTGCCACAGAAGCCTCAGGCTTCCGCTTTTCATCCACCATTTTTTTTAAGCATCGGCGGTATGCGCATGGGTGGAGCTCTGATCCTAAGTGAATAAAACCAGCGTTTAAATGGTGCCTAGTTTTAGCGTTTAGACGAGTTTGGGATCTCACGGAGGCCATTTTCAGGTCAAAAATTTAAAGGGAAATGGTGGGTTTCGGTTTCGGCGTCGCGAATGGTGGCCGCTTCTCGGGACGCTCCCGGAGGCGGTTAGCCCACACGCAGTTAGGGGGGGTCTTCGCATGTGCGAAAGACCCTAGTGAGCCTTAGGCAAAGGCTCCGAACCGGGGGCGCTTGGGGAGTAGCCTCTTTGCCGGCAGACAGCCGGGAAATTGAGGCTTTCTCCCCGCCCCAATCGGCCCCACTGCGGCGTGCCCGTAATGGGACTTAGCGGCGCCACCGATTTCCAGGAGTGAAGACAGCGCTATGGTTTAACATAAAAAGAAGAAGTAGCATCGAATCGTGAGTTGAAGATCTATTTTGAAGCGTAAATCGGTGCCCCCCTGCATGCGTATAAGCGTTGGGAGGAGGGAGGAGTTCCCACCCCCTTTGAGAAGCAAGATCTACAAAGGGAGCGCGAAGGGGGGCAGAGAGAAAACAAAGTGTTGGTGAAAGTACCGTTGGGGTTGCATGGAAGACTGTGATCATCTTAGCTTCCTGGGGGATGCGGCACGAACTTTTAAAAAGTAAACAAAAAACCAAAATGCCGATAATGGAAAAAGTCCTGCAGACACCGGAAGAGAAGAGAGGAGGGACTTCCAGTCCAGACAGCCCCCCCCCAAGAGCTTGCTGTCAATCAACAGGAAAAGGAGATGCTGTGCCCCCTGCTGGAACAATTGCAGAAAATCAACGAAACTATGTTCAAAATGGAAAGTGTTCTCATCAGTCGACAGAAACAGATATCGGAAACAACTAGAAAGATGATGGAGATCGAACAGAAATCGAATCTGATTCTAGGTTTCCAGGGCGTTAAAGAAGAAGAGAAAGAAGATCTCGGATTTACCTTGACAAATGTCTTGGCACCCCTAACTGGCAGTGAAGCGATAAAGTTAAAAGAAGAGGTGGATAAGGTTCTCAAAGCCTATTCCGCTTTTATAAAAGAAAATACTCTGCCAGTAGAAGGGGATGTCGAGCATAGCAGGCGACAAACTGGAGATCTAATTTCATCTGAAGAGTTTATGGAGCCCTGGAAGCTTGAAGGCCAGAAGTTTAAGGAAAAAGAGAAAAGAAAGAAGACGGATTTCATCTTCAAAATACGGAAACTTCTGAAGAGACACGCCAGCAGGGAGGAGGATGCAGCATTCAAAACTGGGATAAGTGAAGAAGACAGCAGCCCAGGGGAAAGTGGTGATGGAACGGAAGACTTCAAAGTTAAAATGGACTCAATCCATAACTGGAAGAAAATTTAAAAGAAGATACTTTGAGGACTGTTCGTGTAGCATCTGGAAGGAGCTGTTTAATTACTAACCCCAATGGACTTTACTAACTGCATTAACAGAGTGACTTTGGACTTTGCAATAGTTAAAAAGAAGATCTTCTAACCATGATGGATGCCAAAATTGGTATTGGTTATTAACCTAAATTAACCCTCACTAACAGAAAAAAATTTCACTCCATCTTTCTCTTGCTCCATCTGTCTACCCTTCCCTTTTCTTATAAAAAGAATAAAATTCTCTCTTTTTTAAGAGAGTTTTACAAAAAAAAAAAAAAAATTTAAAGGGAAATGTTTTGTTGGAGGGGTTGGATTGAAGTGGAAATAGTGCCTTGGTAACACAGGTATCTGTCTTGTGCTGGAACTCATTTCACATGTTCACCTCAGGGCAGGCTTTTGGAGGGAAAGTGACACTCTGCAGTAATGGCTGGCATGAGAGGGACCTCCTGGTGGCGCGGGGAGACCTTGGAGCTCCTAGCTCCCTGGGGGGAGGCTAAAGTCCAAGCGGATCTGAAACGTTCCACTAGGAACATTGAGATTTTCAGAGAGATTTCAAAAGGGATGGCTGCCAAGGGTTTCAGGTGAAGTGCAGAGGAGTGCCGCACAAAAACAAAAAGTGTTCGCCTGAAATTCAAACAGGTGGTGGCCAACAACTAGAAATCCAGTGCCTCGACACAGACCTGCCCCTACTACGAGGAGCTGAGCCGGATCTTTCAGGGGAGTTTCAGTGTGACAGGGAGGAGGCTGTCACACAGCTTCCAGGAGGGGACAGCTCCCAGCACCACCCATCAGAGCATCCCTCCCTCCTCGGAAGCCACCCTGGATCTTTTTCCCCTAGACCAACAAGGAGCAGGCAGCACATGTGGCGAGTATATATCTGGGTCCATATACAATTGTGTAGGAGATTAATGATCATGGCACACCAATCTTAATTGCTTTACATTCTGCCTCTGTTGGGAAATCAGTAACTTGGTACACTGATCCTGACCTTTGCTCGTCTTATGCAGGTCTCTTCAATGCCAGGAGTAGCATTATCACTGTTAATTATGCTGTGCAAACATTCCCGGCATTCTCTTTGAGCATGTGGTCTCCCTTTGTGTGGTGTAAGCACGACCCCCTCTGATGCTGAGAATGGAGTGTTTAAAATAAAGCTGCCAGCTGCCTCCAAGACAGACCAGGCTTCCACCCTCAAAGACCATGTCTCATGTGATTCCTTCATGTGGCACCCAAACAGGGACCCATAAGGAACAGGGCCCCTAAGGAACACACCGTGGCTCACAAGCGCCTGGAATAGGCCCCTTGAGTGCACTCCCTTCGTCGAATCCGCCACGGCCCCTTCACTGGTGAGTATGGGCAGTGATCTAACAGTCCCTCAGAGAAAACATGCAGAAGAACTTCATTACTTAATTCAGAGGTCCGGCGGGTCCGCATCTCTGCGGCAAGTTAATGGTTTGTTAGGAGAAATCCACAGGCAATGTCCCTCCTACCCAGAAGAGGGGTCCTTGAGACTCCAGGATTGGGAAAAAGTGGGGAAGGTTTTACACTGTCCCCCAAGAGCTCCCGTAGAGCTGCTTCATGTCTGGCATCGATGTCGACATGCAGTTGAAATTTTTGCACCCACTCAGCCAAGGACACAGTTAACAGAGTGTCCTCCTCCCACCTATTCAGTTTGTCAGCTGGCCGCCCTGAAACCCTCTTCTTCTTCTTCTTCTCCTCCCTCGGCTCCAACCTTGTCAGAGTCTGGGACCAGTAGGTCCGATGATTCCTCTGCGCTTTCTGCTTTAACCCTGCGCCAACTGTCTCAGATTCCTGGTCGGGTTGTCCGAGAAGTCCTAGAGACTAAATTACAGGAGAGGGATGGGGATCTTGAAGAATTAACAGAAATGCTAAGTGTCTACCCAGTACATTTTACAGGACAACAGGATGCACAGGGTAATCAGATTGTTGAATATAAACCCTTGTCTTATACCCTTTTAATGGAACTCCGTAAAGGAATCTGGGATACAAGTATTCAAAGTTCTTATGTACAGGGTCTTTTAGCAGCCACTATGAGAAATCATACCTTGGGACCTGAGGACTGGAAAACCACCATTCACAAGCTGTTAACCCCTGCGCAATATGTAGTCTGGGATAGTGAATTTCATCAGCAGTGTACTACTAGAGGCACCAATTCAGGGCGCGCATATACAGCAGAGCAGGTTTATGGCTATGGACAATTTGAGCAGGCTATTCAACAGATTGTTTTGCCAGTGGCAACATTAGCAGTCTCTTCAGAATGTGCCTATCGTGCCCTTCAGTGAGTTCCTCCTACCGGGGCTCCTCTTCAGTCCTTTGCCACTGTTCGGCAAAAGGCTACTGAGACCTATACTAATTTTACCACCCAACTTCAGCAGGCTTTTAAGAGGCAAATTGACAACCCAGATGCCCAGGTTGAGCTCATGAACAAATTAGCAAAAGAAAATGTGACCCAGGAGTGTAGGCACATCATCCAGGATCTAGGCAAAGATCCTGACGTAATCAACATGATTAGAGCATGCCAGGATGTGGGTTCCACCTCTCATCAGGTGGCCGTTCTTGCCACTGCTCTCAAGCAAGGTCAAAAGCCCGGGAAGTGTTTCAATTGTGGGTGTACAGGGCATTTCAAGGCCGAATGTAGGGCACCCAGAGGAGGAGGACATAAAGGAGGTCTTAATGGAAATTCTAAACCTAAAACCTAATGTCCTAAATGCAAAAAGGGCTTTCATTGGGCCAGTGAGTGCCGCTCGTTGGGAAACTCATGGGTGGGCCCATCTCTGGCCCCGATCCAAACAGAGACAGAAGCCAATCTGGCATAACCAGCACGGCTCCCACTGTATGCAGTTCCCCCAGCACTACTCAAGGCAGCGCAGGTATTAATTTGGTTTTGCAGACTGAGATTGTCTTTCAGTTCCCCAACGAGGTTGTTGTTTCTCCTTCTCAACTGTCTGGTCCATTACCGTCAGGCTTTGTGGGGTTGTTGCTTCCTCGCTCTTCCAGCGGGAAAAAGGGGATCTTTATAGTGCCTGGGGTGATAGATTCTGATTACATGGGAGTCATTCAAATTCAGCTTTGGACCAACCTTCCTCAAACGCTTTCCAAAGGAACAGCCCCCGCTCAGCTTATCCTTGTCCCTTATGCTCTCCCCGCAGGAGGCACTAATCGCCAGTGGGGGAGCACCAGTTTTGGGTCCACTGATACACCTAACTCTCTAGCGACCCTCGTGGGCCTCACGACCACGGTCACTTCGGCCCGGCCTCAACAGGTACTTTGCATTCAGGGAAGGAATTTTTCTGGAATTATTGACACTGGAGCAGATGTATTGGTAATCAGTGCTGAACAGTGGCCATCCGACTGGCCTCTTGATGACTGCCCCAGTGTCTGGAGGGTAGAAGGAAGGCAATCTGCTCAGCAGAGTACTCAATTTCTGTTTCTCTCCCTGGGTCTTCTGTCCGTGTTCAAATTTGACCGTTTGTTTTGCCTGTTCATTTGAACCTTTGGGGACGTGATATCCTGAGTAAATTGGGGACCACACTAACTATTGGGGAGTAAAAGGATGTCCTTGCACGCCTTGCCACTTTGGTGGCTCACTGAGGAACCCGTTTGGGTTGATCAGTGGCCACTTCCCCAGGGCAGATTGGAGGCTCTTGCTGCTTGTGGCTACTGCTATTCTTGCATTTCAAAACTTTAAGGAAGAGCCCTTTAATCGCATCTCTGATTCCATATATGTCTGCTGCTTTTCTTTTGTACTCTATGGGACATTCAGTTAACCCATGGTATTCCCTACAATTCTACTGGTCAAGCTATAGTGGAGAGAGCTAATCATTCCTTCAAGGACCTGCTGCACAAACAATTAAAAACAGACCGCCTGTGCCCACCCACACTGACCAAAATCATGCAGCAGGTCCACAAGGTTTTGTTTTCCCTTATCTAGCTTAATGTTTCCAGTCCCCCGGGATCTCCCCGAACATCAGCTTATGATCATCATTTTCAATCCTGCCCTCTGTTGCCACAACCTCTGGTATTCTATCAGGCCCTGCCTGACTGCACCTGGTTGGGCCCGGTGCCACTAATAACATGGGGGCGAGGATTTGCTTCTGTTTTAACCTCTGCAGGTCCTTTGTGGGTCCCAGCCAAGTGTATTTGACTGGCTCATGTCAAGGCATGCAGTAGCCAACGATCCCTTACCAGAGATGGCCAAGGTCAGCCTGCAGGAAACTCAATGCCTGTTCCGGCCCCTTGTGAGCCTGAGGCTTCCCAACCCTCTGCGAGCTCCGCTGATCACATGGGGAGCCATCAAGCGTACAACCAACAAAGCTCAGAGACTGCTCCAGGAGACTGGGAAGGATGAGACTCTGGAAAATCTGTGTCGTGCCATCTTTGCAGTTATAACTGCCAATTCAGTAGTCATATTATGTGTGCTCAGTTGTTTGCTTTTTTCTCAGGTGCAAGCCTCCCCGCTGGGAAACCCTTATAGTGCATGAAACCAAGTTAATCTCTGGGAACAGCGAGGGAAGCCTACTTGTCTTCCTTTTGCCTAAAGGAATCTACCTCTATGCATGGGTTCCTTGCATTGTGCGCCGTACCTGTGTGTACCCCCTTGGACACTTTGAAGAAACTGTCTGCTATTCCTCATGCCAATTATACCTGTGACCAATATAGTTGTTCCTTTGGTATGAACTTCCGCCAGTGGGGACCACAACTATTGCAACTTCCACCAGATGCCATGGAACTTATAACCCTATATGTAGTATCTCCCAACAAGACTCATTGTTTTAGAGTGTCTCTGTCTGATGGCTGTCGGGGGCATCGCTGTATTGGCTTGGGAAATGTTTACAATATCTTGTAATTATTGGTTTATGTCTCATTGGCTTGTGCTGTTTTATGCAATGTATCCCTGCTTTCTTTCAATCTTTGCACTTGCCATGCAACACCAACAAACTGAGTGCCTATCCTGTAATTACTCCGTGAGGGCCTTTTCTGCCCCCCCTCTATAGCCTTCACTCTGACTCCTGTGAGGAGGAATCAGAAATTTCCTGAAGAACAATGCCTGTTATAAAGACAAGAAGAGAGTGGGATGTAGGAGATTAACGATCATGGCACACCAATCTTAATCTCCTTACATTCTGCCTCTGCCGGGAAATCAGTAACTTGGTACACTGATCCTGACCTTTGCTCATCTTATGCAGGTCTCTTCGACGCCAGGAGTAGCGTTATCACTGTAATTATGCTGTGCAAACATTCCAGGCATTCTGCTTGAGCATGTGGTCTCCCTTTGTGTAGTGTAAGCACGGCCCCCTCTGATGTTGAGAATGGAGTGTTTAAAATAAAGCTGCCGGCTGCCTCCAAGACAGACCGGGCTTCCACCCTCAAAGACCATGTCTCATGTGATTCCTTCACAATTGTGGGAGGGATCCACCATCAAGTCACAAAGCAGGCCACCCGACACTCTCCAGACTCAGCCCTCTGGTGACTGAGGTAATCTCTCCCTATAGTCAGTGATGTGGACTGTTCTCATAATACTACAGTAGGGGCATTTTGGCAACCAGAACATGTAGCTATTCTCCAAGTACCTACAGGCCTATGGAAATTTTAAAATACCTCAACCTGACAGTATGCCATGATACCTCCCAGAAATATTGCCATGACAGCCATTGTGATATGTCCAGGATTTGACTCCTCATCCTTCCTATTGCTCCAGCCACCTGTATCTCAGGAATGGCTGTGTGGTTGCCTGTAATACCTGTGATTCTTCTGTAGCACGGCGTGCAGTATACTCAACCTGGTCAACTGACATCAGGCTGCATTTTCTCTTCATTCCAGAAGGAGACAGCCCCCTATCACAGGCAAAGGAAGGGGCCAAAGATGATGGTGAGAGGAATATGGAGGCTTTCCCACCAAGAATACAGAGCACCACTTACCCCAGCCTGAGAGTGCCTATCTATACCTTTGATGAGGAACTTTATCAAAAGCGTTCTGGAAGTCTTTTCTATGCACCTCTACAAGATAAAAATGAGTCAAGCAGCCATTAGTATCTATTGTGTAACACTCCTTTCTCACCTGTGCACCACAGGCACATCTGCATCCACCCAGCTGGAGGCAGGTGGGAGCCAAGGACACAGAAACCCAACAGGTAAGCTTGAACCCTTGACCCCCAGGTGGTGTGGCATAGCAGGGCACGAGAAGATGGTGAATGGAGACTACGGCTGCTGCATGTCAACCACTCCCCAGCTTATCTTCCCCTTTTTTTCTCCCAACCACAGATTTCACACCTGGAGTTATCCTGGCTGAGCTCTCGCTGAAATCCTGCCTGGCCTTTGTAAGGGCAAAGACCAAAAGGGTTTCAGTGGTGCAAAAGATAGGGGAGGAGATGCTCAGGCATTCCACCCGGCAGTGAGAGGCTGTCAGGTAATCCTGCCATGAGATGGATGGAAGGGTAGGAGGGAGGGATGGTCTGCAACTTTTCATGATTGGAATGTAGGGAGGTGAGCAGGTTGCCTGGGAGACCAGACTTCCATGGCCTGGACAGCCTGTTATCACACCAAATGTCCTTGGTCTCACAGTCTTTATTTTCTCTGTCGGAGACAGCTTTGGGGCAGCTTGGTTATTTACTGCTTTACAACTTTCGCACCTCTTCCTGCGCACGGGCTTAGTGACCATTGGTAGATGGAGGGGGGGTGGTATTTTGAGCGGGTATAATTGTAGATGCTTCTTTTGTTTGAGTCATCCCTGACAAAGAGATGTCAACGTGCCTTTAGAACTGCTTTAAATAAACACTATCTTCTTCATGAAGCCTGGTGTTTGACTGACTTTCTGAAGTGCCTGACAGATTGTCAGGGATCCCTTAGTCGGACCTCTCTCACAGAGATGAGTGATGAGAAAGAAACCACCCCGATCCCAACATCCAAGAGAATCTGGTCTCAAGCGCCCCAGCACCCTGGGGCACAGACTACGACCTGGGAGGGTTCTATGGAGAAGCATATGGGGGAGCATTTGCTGGAGTGACGACCCGGCCGCGGAAAAGACGGGACTGGACCAAGTCACTAGCTGAAATGCAGGAGACGTGGTTCCTCACCTCCCAGGCTTCGATCCAAGAAAGCCGATTCGAAAGGTCGGTCTACCGCCTGAGCACAGTGGATGGTGGAGAAGATGCCCACCTGGGAACCAGAGAACTAGAAGGGGCCGTGGGAGGACGGAGATGGAGTGGGGACCCTAGTCAGGACCGCTTAGTCCCCCTGATAGACGAGTCCTTGCAGTGTATCCTGAAGATGATTTCAGACGGGATACGAGAAGAGATGGAAAGAAGGCAACCCCCAGACCAAAGGCCTCCTCCGCAGCCAGCCGGACCGCTGCCTGGGGGTGTGCCGGGACAACCCGGGGCACCCCCGGACCAACCCGCGGGGCCACCTGCTGGGCCACCGGCACCGAGACCACTGGGAGTACCGAGAGGCTGTGGCCCACTGCTGCCCAACCTGGCTGACCTATTAGATGAAACCTACGATGGAACCCCGGAGAAGTTCTCGTTCTTTCTGGTGAAGGCCGAGAAGTTCGTGGAGAACTGGGGCCACCTGTTCCAGAACGAGGAACGCATTGTGGACATGATCACCTCCTACCTGAAGGATGCCGCTGTGGACTGGTACATGGCTTTGCACCAAGAGGATGGGTGCGAGCTGAGAGAGGTCGATGCATTCATGTGGGCAATGAAAGACCACTTTGAGGACGCCAATGCAAACAAGACGGCCCGAGTTTTCCTCTGTACCTTCCGCCAAGGGGCGAAGACGGTGCGAGAGTACACCGAGGAGTTTCGAAGGCAAGCCACCAAGATCTGGGGGTGGCCGGATGGAGTGCTGGCCGAGCAGTATCGGTTGGGCCTGAACCCCGAAATCCGACACACAATCATGAGGGGCCAAGACCCGGAAACTCTGTCGGGATGGATGAAGGAGGCTGCAGCCACCGAGACCCGCCTGCGGACCATCCGGCTGGATGATGCAGATGCCCTGGGAAAGATGACCCAGCAGATCACCACCCCACAGAAAGGGAAGCCAGCGACCACTACTCACCGGCAGAAGGATGGACCGTATGAACTATGAATGAAGCAAGGGCTGTGCCTGAAATGTGGGGAATCAGGCCACTTCGCAGCCGGATGCCCCGGGGCCCCCCCATCACTGAGCACACCCAGAGGGACCAAGAAGAAGTTCGAGACATCTACCCCGAAACCAGTGGCAAAGCCCCGAGGGGTGAGAGCTCTCCAGGCCACCCCATTGGGTGAGGAGACCAAGTCATCCAAAGAGGAAGCTGCTGCGGTGGCGGGAAATGAGAAGGACCTGCTGTGAACAGTGCTGAGCAGCAGGTCCCTGACACCCAGGCGCTGAACCCGGCGAGCAAAACCCCTTCCCTTTTCTTTTTGACTGTGACTCTAATGGACCCCAAACTACAGACCCATGTAAGGGTACGGGCCCTGGTAGACTCGGGGTGCGGAAGAGACATTATAACCCCCTCACTAGTAATGGGGCTGGGGACTAAGGTGGTAAAGTTGGTGGAGCCCCTGATCTTCACCCAAATGGATGGCTCCACTATGAAGGAGCCCTGCAAATACAAGACTGTGCCCTTACGAATGGGGGTGGGGAAGCACTGGGAAGTAAGACCATTTGTTGTGACCTCCGCGGCATGGTTCCTGCTGGTCTTGGGGAGCCCGTGGTTTTTCAACCATGACCCGCACATACTGTGGGAGGCTGGGGTAGTCAATTTCATCTCCCTTCGATGCGAGGTCCATACATGGAAAGACGCGTGGGGCCCCACCCCCCTGGGGTAAATTCAGTGCTGGTGGGTTTG
The DNA here is from genome assembly GCA_029375565.1 of Gekko gecko. Classification (NCBI taxonomy): domain Eukaryota; kingdom Metazoa; phylum Chordata; class Lepidosauria; order Squamata; family Gekkonidae; genus Gekko; species Gekko gecko. The sequence continues at coordinate 210,162,877 of JAPDNY010000001.1, forward strand.
GCGGAGGCTGAACTAAGCACGATTCCCCGGGAGTATCGGGACTTGTTGGCTGTATTTGAGGAGGAGGAGGCAGACGAATTACCTCCTCATAGCAACTCTGACTGTGCCATAGAACTGTTGCCCAACCAGAAACTACCAAAGGGGAAGCTTTACTCCATGAGCCCGGCCGAAAAGGTGGAATTAAGAAATTTCATTGATAAAAACTTGGCACTTGGTTTCATCCGGCCGGCATCCTCGCCCTGTGCCACCCCTGTGTTGTTTCGGGAAAAAAAGGATGGGGGGTTGAGACTGTGCACAGACTATCGGGGCCTTAATGCGGTCTCGGCAACTAATGCTTACCCGCTACCCTTGATCAAGGACCTGCTCGCAGCCATAGCGGGGGGGAAGATTTTCTCTAAGCTTGACTTGAGAGATGCATACTTTTGGGTACGCATCAGGGAAGGGGACGAGTACAAAACCGCTTTCAACACTCCATTTGGTCAGTTCGAATACTTGGTGATGCTGTTCGGATTACAAGGGGCCCCTGGAGTTTTTATGAACTTAATTAACGAAGTACTGCATAAGTATTTGTTCAAAGGGGTCCTTGTTTACCTTGATGATATCTTGCTGTACTCCCCTGACAAACAATCTCACGTCAAATTGGTGTGTGAGGTGCTCCAAACATTGCACAAGCACAAACTGTTTGCCAAGCTGTCTAAATGCGAGTTCCACCGGTTGGAGATCTCCTTCCTGGGCTACCGCATTTCCCAGAGAGGGATTGAGATGGACCCTGTAAAGGTCCAAGATGTGGTGGGATGGGAGCCCCCCAAAACATGGAGGCAGTTACAAGCTTTCCTCGGATTTGTGAATTTTTATAGATCGTTTCTGGCGAATCTCGCTCAGGTGGCCCTGGCCCTCACGGATCTTTTTAAGACTAAGGGGAAGGACCCAGACAGTACTAGACCTGGGGCTAAGTTAGAATGGACGGCCAAATGCCAAGAGGTGTTTAACAAGTTGAAAACCCTCTTTACCTCAGAGCCCGTTTTAGCACACCCAAACGAACTGAAAAAAATTATCTTTTGTTTGAGTCATCCCTGACAAAGAGATCTCAACGTGCCTTTAGAACTGCTTTCATTAAACACTATCTTCTTCACGAAGCCTGGTGTTTGACTGACTTTCTGAAGTGCCTGACAGAGGCCCTGCTGGAGGCAGGCAGATGAGAGCATGAAGACTTCATGGCTCTGATGTATGCCTCCCTTGAGGAGGAGAAGCAGTCCAGGGAGGCCCTATGTGGAATCCTTCAGGGTGCACTGGCTGCACTCACTGACCTCACAAGGACCATCAGACAAGAGAGTGCAAGTGCCACCTCACAGATGGCCAATGTTCAAACAAACTGTGCTGCAGCAAATCTTCATCAAGCCAGCCCAGGGACCGGGGATGGGGGGAAATGCATGCAGAGAGGGGGTGGCCACTCATCCAGGTGGCAACTCAACCTCCTCTCCTGGCACTCCCCAAGGTTTAAGGAAGAAGCGGACCAAGAGAACCAGAGAACTGTATTCCCCTTAGTTTTCCTCGTAACATGAGATACGGTGGCATACTCTGGATACCCACTAACTATTGCACAGAGAGGTAGGGGGGAAATGCCCTAATCCTAATGATTATAAAAACTAAGCTCAATGTACTACAAGATACTGGCATAAACTTGTCCACCTGTGTTACAAGGGGCAATGTCTCAGCAGAGATGACATAAATACTTGAGATCAGTACCCTCTGTGAATGTGAGGCAGATGGCAATTACGGCACTGTTAAAAAAGTTATAGGTTCCACAGTATCTTGTCAACACTTGAAATCAAGCACTAAGTCTGCAAGATTGCTGAGTTTTGATAAAACAAAATGAACAAAACAAAAAACCCCTGTGTGCCTCAGAGTCAAATTGCTTTTGCATCCATTGACTGTTTCAGATGGGGGCAGGCCTCTGATGGTCAGAATTCCAGTTTCTGGGGCCAACCTCCTCAGTGCCTCCAGACTGATTCTGCTGTAAGATGGGTGTGATGTGCCATAGGGAGCATAACAGCTGCTGTTCATTAGCCCCATTGCCTGCTCATGCTACACAGAGTGAGGTGTGGGTAGGACATGCTCATCAGAGTGGGAGGAAATAAGAGCTTATAGACACTTTTGATGGGCCCAGGGGAACCAGTTGAATGAGTGGGTTACCTTACTTACCCTAACCCATTTGGTCACATAAGCCTTTCAAGGGGTGGCATTTCCATAATACAATTTAATAGGCAATGCTCCATATCTTGGTTTAAGCCAGTGCACACCCTGAAATTTTGAGAAGCAAGTTGTGTTGATGCAATGCACAGTCCACCAAGCTATGCTGCTATTATGCAGCTTCTGGTCCTTTTGACAGGGCTCGTGTGGCTCTCTGTGCAAACCCCAAGGAAACCGGTGGCAGCCACATAGGACCAGTGCTTGGCAGATTCTTTCCATTGTGCAGTTGTCATTAGGTGACTTTAAAAAGTTCTGGTATTCCTTTTTTAAAAATTACATGTATTTAAGTTTATTTTCACACATGTGTTGTATACATAAAACCAGTATTGGACCCTTCCAGGTGTGTTGCTTTTTTTTCTTCTTGGCCATGTTGTCTGCCTGCTTTATCAAGCTTGCCTCTGCCCTCAGAGCTGCTGTCTGTTAGGCCCAAATGTTAGGCCCAACTGCTTTAGCCCCAACTGTGTCCAGCATGAAGGAATGACCTCCATGGCTGCTTTGCAGATACTTGAGAGAGACCCATGTTGTACTCCTATGACTGTCTGAAGTAGCTAGCTGTCCTTCAGAAAGTGCTGCTCCCTCAAAAGACTCTCCCTATCTCTCTGTCAGTTTGGGTGTCCCCTGGTTTGAGTAGGGGATGCAGGGCCAAAAGCAATCCAGGCATAACAATTACCTTTTTGAAAAAATAAAACTTTATACATAACTTTGGAAAACATTAAACCAGTGAAATACTTATAAACCTTCAAACACTGCAAATATAACAACAACACAAAGGACAAACAGACTACTCCCCCTCTGCCCCAGCTTCCTCCTCACTCCCCTCATATTCCTGCTCCTCCACCTGGGCTGCCACCACTGAGGTGAGCTGGATTCCCTGAAACTCCCTGCAGAGTCTCAGCATCACTCGCTCCATGATCTCGATTAGGTGTGTTATGTCCATCCTCTGAAATGACAAGTAGGTGCTCAACATTAACACTATTATGCACAAGGGAGTTTTAAAAACCCACATGCCCCTTTAGCCACTATGACTGTGAGCAGGGCCAGCTTGCACACTAGGCGAGCTAGGTACTCGCCTAGGGTGCCGGGCCTGCAGGGGCGCCAAACTGCCCCCTGGCCACCCGTGAAAAGCCCCCCCACCACTGCCTCCCCGCCACCGCCGCCAGCGAAGAGCACCCCAGTGGGGCTCAGGAGATGGCGGCAGAGCTTGCCTGCCCTCCCCCTCCCCCCAGGAAAACTGGCGCTGGGAGGGAAGGGGCGGAGGTTAGAACCCCTGCCCTTCCCTGGCTTTCCTGGGTGCCCTGCAGCTGCGGAGCACCCAGGAAAGCCAGCGCTGGGAAGGAAGGAGTGGGGGTTAAACCCCCTCCCCTTCCCTGGCTTTCCTGAGTGCCCCGCGGCTGCAGAGCACCCAGGTAAGCCGGCGCTGGGAAGGAAGGGGCGGGGGTAACCGGGCGCTGTCTCACTGCTCAGGCCACCGCCCCCTTGGTTTCCAGGCCCCATCGGGACATTGGCATCCCCGGTGGGGTGGGCACCACAAGCTGTCCTGCCTAGGGCGCCCAGACACCTGGGGCCAGCCCTGTGAGCATGATAGGATGCTCAAAGGGACATCTGAAAGCCACCTTAAAATGGGTTCTCCCTGGCCAAGGGACTCAGTGGCCAGATTCCCTGAGCCATGACATACCCTGATTGCACAATGGCCAGGCTGGATCTTGCTCATCACCTGAGGAACCTTCCCAGTGCACTATTCTAGACACTGGCACTGCCTCTTCTCTGGCCAACACCATTTTTGGGCTGATCCCTCCAGTGCTTCCCCACTGACCCCAACAATACTGCTTCCCTCCCTCCAACAAAATACGCTCAATTGTCACTGAGGCCTCTTGAGCATAATGGCATTTCAAACAAAATGTGGGTGAGAAGCAGCCTCCTTTGCACTGCAGCCAGACCATCCAAACAGCCATTTCTGAACTCCTGTCATTTCCCACAGAGTACTCACCAGGGGAGAAGTGATGTCCCACACAGGTGCTGTTTCCCACTACACAGGAAGCCACTTAACACAAAATGAGAGGATGCCAAAGGCGGGGGCAGGGGGGCTCTGTTGTTATGCTGTGTTGTTATGGTTGTTATTGCTGTTGTGGGTTTTTTAGGTTCACCACACCAGTGGCAGCTGTTCAATAAAACCTGTGCTGATTACTGCCCATGTGCCCTGGATGTCTCTCATATTCCTAATGTTGATCACAGGACCAGGTTGGAAAGGATGCTCATGGTTCTGCCGAGTCATGGCCATACTTGCCCTGAGCAGCTCCACATTGGCTTGGAACTGCTCAAGGGTGGCCTGCATGGAGTCCAGCCACTGGTCCTGAGTTGGGGGGGGGGTTCTCCACTGCAGCAGCCTGGCCCCTGTAGCTTGGTTCACCAACTGCTGTGAGAGAATGGGTAGCCATTAGGATGTGCAATGTTATTCCTTGGCAAGTCAAGTAATGGCCCTTGCTCTTACCACTTGGGGACTCAGAGGTGGCCTTGGTGCCGCTTCCTGCCACCCTGACTGGGTGGAGACCATCTCTGTGTCCACTGACCCTAAAATGAGTGGTTGAAAATCAAAGGTTAATAGGGGCAGGCAAATGTATATACTTCCCATGTGATGTGCTGTCGAATGACGGGGGTGCACACCGGGGGTTGGCCCTTACAGCATCACCCTGGATCTCTATCTGCCCAGGGATGCTTAAACTCAGTCAAGCACTCAGGTTTACATCCCAATACAGTTACCATTCCAGGCACTGATCCTTGTGCATGGACAGATGACTTCCCAATAATACATCTAAATTTACCTCGATCGCTCTCCAGAGGGGATCCTGTGGTCTGTACTGCCACACTCACACATAGTCCTGTTGAATATGACACAGGAAATATGCTTATTATATGTTTTGCTGTGTTCTCTCAGCCAGGTCCCTCCTTTTACTCACTGTATGGTGCTCTAATCTGCTGAGGACCCACTTACCACTTCTCCTAGGGTGCAAGGCTAAGCCAATTGTGCTTTCCCAATCTAGGACACCCAACGAACTCCATAGTTCTGTCATGTGGGACAGTGAAAACCTCAAAAGACCACACTACTTTGACCTTGTGGTAGGGATTCCAATTCAACCTTACCTGTAACCATTGCTCCCTCTCAGCAGAGGAGTCTGTGAGCTGGAGGCTATAGAACTGCAATCCTGCTAACAGTAATTCAGTTTAGAGGGAACACTGGCTGCAACTGGTATGGAGAACACAGATACCCACAGGCACCAGTTTCCCAAATCTTCAGTGATCTGTCAAAAGGTGTGCATTGCCAGATTACACTAGCAGGGCCCCCCCAGAAATGTTTCCCTTCCCTTTATGTTTGTGAATATATTCTTAGAAATTTGGTTCCTTTTACATAAAGAGAAAAAGGGAGTGATGCTACAGCCAATCCCCCTACCTGTGCAATGTAAGCTATATTTGCTTACCAGATGCATGCCCCCTTTCAGGACAGGATCCCGGAAAGTCCCTTAGTGCTGCTTGTCTGCAGCTTCTTTGTGGCTGGTAGGATCCTATGGGAAAAGGGGGGGGGCATGCAAGTGACAAGTAATGGTGCACTCTAGTTTGGTGTAGTGGTTAAGTGTGCAGACTCTAATCTGGGAGAACCGGGTTTGATTCCCCACTCCTCCACTTGCACCTGGCGGGATGACCTTGGGCAAGCTGTAGTTCTGATAAGAGCTTTTCTTGAAAAAGAGCAGTTTCAGTCAAGAGCTCTCTCAACCCCACCTACCTCATAGGGTGTCTGTTGTGGGGATGGGAAGGGAAAGGAGTATGTAAGCTGCTCTGAGACAGCTTTGGGTAGTGAAGGGTGGGGTATAAATCCAATCTCATCATCATCTTCTTCTTCTTCTTCTTCTTCTTCTTCTTCTTCTTCTTCTTCTTCTTCTTCTTCTTCTTCTTCTTCTTCTTCTTCTTCTTGTATAAAGGGGAGGGGGGCAGAGCACTTACTTGCTGGTCTTCACTTTTCCCAGGTGGAGTTGCCGGGCTGATCCCAGAGTTTCCGCAGGAGATTGAACTGGGGTGGCCTGCCTCTGACAGGGGGTACCCCCCGTAGTCTTCAAGAGCCTTGAAAAATGCGGTTTTATCTCTTTTAAACTTGGCATGGCACTGAGCTGTGCTTCTGGGGTGGCCTGCCTCCGTCAGCACGGTGGCCACCTCCTCGAATAGGCTGAATGTTTCTAGGTGGGTGCTGGTCATAACCCGCTCCCCATAGCCTTTCTCCCACAGAAATATGGGCATGAGCTCCAGCTTGTCCTTCTGCCAGAAAACTCCCTTTTTGGGCGATGTGTCCATTGCAGCACGAGGTTTCAGCAAGAGTGTTTTTGCGCATGCACGCTTGGATTAGAGAAACGCGCAGACGCCCAATGAAACATATGCTTCATTTGAATAAATGCCAGGGATTGGGGGGGGTTGGAAGATATTTAGAAGTTTCCGTGGACCTAATTGGCTACTTTGGGACTCTGGAACTCGAACTGTTCTGTGGGGGGGGGGGTTGGAAGTTTTTGGAGAGATCAGGGGGAAGTCTTTGGAGGTGCAGACTACTAATAAAAGACAATGGGCTGAATTTGCCAAACTTCCAGGAGTGTCCTTCATTTTCCTTGGGATAGTGGCCACTATGGTAGACCACTGTACTCCTCAACAGACGTGTCGACCCTTGGGTTGACTACTACCAATGCCCCCCCTGGCACGTTGAATACAGAGGTCCAAATTTCCAGTGTTAGTTTGTACATGTGCACTAACACCCCGCACCCAAAACTTTTTGCAATGGCGGTGAGGCATTTGGGCATCTACTGGCAGGAAGAGGAAATGGCAAGCCTCCTGGAGCTCCTGCTTGAAATGGATGCTGGACTGATGGTAATGCCCAGCACCCACATGCCCACAATGGCCATATTCAAACAGGTAGCCAGGCGCCTTACTGCTCAGGGCTACCTCAGGTCCAGCTCACAATGCTGGGCCAAATTCAAAAGGCTGAAGGGGGCATTCCTAGATGTGCTGGAGGACTGGGAAGCCTTCCCCCCCAGGAGTCACCGTCCTCCCCATTTCCATCTCATGGCGTGTCTGTGGGCGCAGGCAGGGAGACTGAGCTGGACTGAAAGAAGAGCCCAATGTAAGTCTCTAAATTTCCTGAGCTTCTTCTACTCCCCCTTTTCCAGTGCACCCTTGACAACCTCAGTGCAAGGAGGGTATGTTTTCCCTAAATAAGAGGAAATGTATCCCAATAACAGGTCTGCTGCCAGACACTGCTGCTGTGTTGAAATAACTTTCTCTAAAGGATTGGGACAGTGGCATATAGGGGGTAATGTTTAATTCCTTCTGTGAGAAATGTTAGGTACAGTAAGCCTTAATTGACTGTTATTAATTCAAAAAAAAACCCAGGTTTTGATTTAATGTACCTTATTCATTTGTTTGTAACATCTTCACATGTACTGTAAGACAATGTGTAAATACAGTACCAGAAAAAGAAATTGTGAAACTAACAAATGCATGTCTGATTGGTCAATGTCTGCTGCACTAACCATGGGCCACTCAGCCATGGAGTAGCCCCGGTCAGAGAGCATGGTTTCCAGAGGTTTTATGGAGTATGACAGAGAAACGTGCCAAATCAGAATATGACACCGAGGCATTCTAAGGTAACTGTGTTTGGGAGGTGTGGTCTAAGCTGTGGATTCTAGTGTGCCACAGCCCTGTCCTTGTAAGCTCATGGCTGTTGGAAAGCATTGTTTTCAATGTGGACATCTCTTATATCTGGAAAGGTGTGCAGCGAGATGAGCCAGAAATAATCATGTGGACACACTATGCCTTATTTTGAAAAGGCAAGCATTGATAGCACAGGTTCTGTAGCTGTGCTGTCCAGTCATGAGGTTTTATACTCACACACTCCAGCATTAACTTCCATCCTCATTTTAACCAATAAACTTTATTATCTGTAGACACACCTCAAGTACGGAGAAGGGGATGGTCCCAGAGAGCCTGGGTACTGATGCTGTCCTCCTCCTCTGAGGATCCACCCATAGAAGATCCGGGGCAAGGACCATCCCTGGTGAGTGTGCCTTTTGCACAGGCATATTGAGCATAGCCCCCCCCCCGTCATTTATGTGACTACTGAAGTGACAGCTAATCCCTTCTCCAAATGTCACCCCCTGACCAATGTTAAACTGTGACCTGAACAGATCTTCCCCTCCTTTTCCTGCAGCCAGACCCTCCCAGCCACCCACAGAGATGGAGAACGTGACCCTTTCCTCTGGGGACAATGGAGCAGGTGCAGGGACGATATGAATAACGCACTGATTGCAAATCACAAATCTGACCTGCAGCTAAAGTTAAATGTTGCCCCCTGCAGGGACCACTTCTCCCCCTCTGTCACAGGCAGGCGAACACCAGCGGGCCGCACAACCACCTGGAGGTGTGGTGGTGGTGCCTTTGGGGGACACTGGAGAGGGTGAGTGGAGAGTGTCACTCCAGTTGTTCTTGAATTGCTGCTGGGATCCCCCCCCCTTGATTTGGAGATATTTCTGCAATTGGGAAGCAGACCGAAATGCCCAGCATCTGCTATTAGAGAGGGCACACGTTGCAGACAACTGTCTGTCCACAGGTTGTGCATGGGGAATAATTTGTGTTGAGCGACCACAGCAGCCGTGGTTGGTTGGAAGTGGGAGGTTATAGTGCATGAGGAGTTGCCGTGCTGATGGAAACAGCAGTTTGAGAGGCCAGAGTGCAGTGGCCACATGTACCGTACCTGTGTAAGAACTCACGCAGGTCTACTGGTGTTTGGAGAATGCTCGTTGGACTACAAGCTTCCCTCAAACAAACTGTGTGCCTTTCAGATGTGTCGACTGAGGAGCAGGTGCAGTGGCCGGTTCGCAGAGGACCCATCCGGATTGTTTCCTCAGTGGAGTCAGCTGCAGGTAAGATCATCCTCAGGTTGCCCTATGGGGAATGCACTTCTTGCTCTGATGATGAGCTGTATTCTATTGACTGTAGGTCAAGCGGCGTCACCCCAGGCTGCCGTAGCTGTGGAGGAAGTGGGGTCCTGCCCTGGATGCTAGGAGGTGGAGCGTCAGCTCCATGAGGACAGGGTGGACACCAGATGTAAGTCCAATCTGTTAAGACTTGCTGGGCACACCCTATCCAGGAATAATCTGGATCCTGTGAGACGTCCAGGCCACTGTGAATTGTGGTGGCAGGAGGGTGGCAGTCCAGGTGAACAGTCCCAGAGGAGGGCTGGAGTTTTTCCACAACAACAAGGAGGGGGGGAAGCTAATCCCTTCCTGGGCCCCAGCTTCTCCAGAGATAGGAAGATGGGAGTGTAGGGACAGAGGACCTGCATTTTAACTCCTGTTTGTTTTCTGTGTCCAGTTGTGTTAAGTGCCTGTGATTATTCCCTTTGCCTAAGTTATCCATACTTTTGAGTACACCTTTTGAGTTTTAGGGCCTGGTGTGCCTTGGCCACTTAGTTCTTCCCAGCTTAGCATGTTACCAGGGGCAAAAGGAGGCCAGGAACCAAAATGGGCCCAAATTGGAGGTGTTGCCAACTCTTCAGGGGGCACCCAAAGATTGTGGTACCTACTTTCCTGGGTTTGGGAATTATCCAGAGGGGTGTCACTGTCCCTCTAGGAAGGTGGTATCAATCCAGTGAGTGGTGGCAACAAGTGTGGGCAAGTGAAAACATGGGCTTATGGGGCGTGTGGCTTTGATGACATGGTTTCCCTTTCCAAAAAACCAATCCCCACTGTATGGGCCACTGTTACTGACATGTGATGATCTGACTGCCAAAGCCAACTGCAGTCCCAAAGTGGATTCCACAACTCCCCCCCCCTTCACTCCACAATCCATCAGGTGCCCAATCTGATAAACACCCTGCAGCAGGTTGTGTGGCATCTCCGCACAAACGTTGCTCACCTGCAGCATGCTGTGCAACCTGCCGATCTGGAGCTGGTGCCTGCGACAGAATCCAGGGAGGATGACTAGAGTAACCATTACAGTTTTTTAGAAATTTAAAATGTTTGTTGTTAAAAAGTTAAAATAAAGTTGTTGCTATTTGTTCTTAATTAATTTCTTGGGAAATCCAAAAGAGCCTTTCCCTACACCACCAAGCAGGTCTCTACTGAAAGGGAACAAGGGCTGCCTCTGCCAAACCCCCAAGTACAGGTCTTTTAACTCCTACAGGCATACTGCTTTAATGGTACAAGGGAGGGCAGAATGAGGGGACATCCAAAGGATGCATAGTTTTCCTGATAAATGATACGTTGCCCTGATTTCCTATGGGGATTTGCTCCCTTTTGGTTGCTATGGGGAGATGAGAGCCCAGGTCTACCTGTGTTGTTTCCGGTGGGGACAACGGAGGGCAGGTCCACTCCCCATATTTCCCATGGGGAAACTGGTAGTGCAGGTCTACCCTGTTGATTCCTATGGGGAGATATCAGAGCTCCAGCCCACACCTGGAGGTTGGCAACCCTATCCCTGATACTGACGGTGTTTGACGCCAGAAAATAGCAGAGCACTCTGATATACTTACAGAGTATGTACAGTTTATTTACAGAGACTATATACACACAGTAGCAATTCAGGACACCAACCAACAAAATGCTGTGCAGAACAGCAGTAACCATACAGGCCACACTTCACCAAGAACTGGTTACAATAGGTAGACCAATCAGGACACAGATATGAACAGTGCTGAACAGTGCTGAAATGGTACTGAGTCACAGTGGCTCCTGAAGTACTGATGCAGTCTTAGACACATGATCCTGACCATATGACCACTTAACTGTCAAACTAGACTGCTCTGATCTAAACAGTCTGGCTGCATGACTTGCTGTGATCTTGACAGCGATCTGGATATGCTGACGTGCCTCCCAAGATACAGTTAGTCATGGGTAGTTTTTACACAACAGTTGAAATCTTTCATTTGGTAAATTCTTTGTGAACAGATCAGCTACATTGTCATTTGTAGTACATTGTAAAAAATCCACAAATCCCTGACACATTGCGGCTCTAACATTCTGATACCGAATTGTGATATGTTTACTACGAGTATGAACACCTTGATTGCTAGCAAGTTGTCTAGCAGCAGAACTGTCACAGAAAACTGGCACTGGTAATTTACAAGACACATTCAGATCTAACAGCAGTTGATAAAACCATTCAATTTGAATAATGCAATCACTGACCACAGAAAATTCTGCCTCGCACGAGCTCGTCGCTACATGCGTTTGCTTAATCGATTTCCACACCACTAATGCCCCATACATAAAGATGGCAAAGCCTGTGGTAGACCTTCCTTCTGGTCTCTTGCCCCAGCTGGCATCGCTGTAAGCAAGAACCTCCTTGTCAGTAGTTAGATTGAGAACCAGTTTACTGTTTACTGTAGCTTTAAGATACCTTAACACTCTTTTGGCTGCTTTCCAGTCACTTTCAGATGGATTAGTACATTTCTGAGTCAACCAGTATACAGCAATACAAATATCTGGTCTTGAGGAACAAGCAAGATATAATAAAGAGCCAACCAATGATTGATACAAGTCTTTGTTTACAAAAGCTTTCTCATTTGTCTCCTTGCAATAACTGGTAGTCATCGGAGTATCAATGCAATGAGCTTCAGTCATGTTGTACGTCTCTAGCAGTTGTACAATTTTGTCCTCCTGACTCAATTCAAAGAAACCTTGAGCATTTTTCGAGATTTGCACTCCTAAACAATTTTGTATAGAACCAAGGTCTTTCACCTTAAATTGTGACTGCATTGTCTTAGTGAACCAACTGAGTTGTTTATAATTTTTATACAAAAAACAGACATCATCAACAAAGACTAGCACATTGCATAGTTGCTGGTGTATGCTGACACTGTATAAACAGGGATCAACAATACTTTGCTTGAAGCCTAGTTTCGTTAGTGCTTCCTTTAAACATTCTCCCCAGAGATGTGAACTCTGACATAATCCATAAAGACCTTTATGCAAACGTAAAACCACATTAGGATCATTGCATTCAAAACCAGGAATTTGTTATAGGTACAATTCCTCTTTAAGAGGTTCATTGAGATAAGCAGTTTCAACACTGAAATGATTCACAGACATTCCCTGAACAGTAGCCAAGACGAGACCAGCTTTGATGCTCTCCATTCTCACTGTGGGGGGAAAAGACTCGTTGAAATCTTTTCCTTCTGTTTGGAGAAACCCTTGTGCTACTAACCTAGCTTTGTACCTCAAATTTCCATCATTGGTAGGTTTCACCTTGAACAACCAATGACATCAAAGTGCCTTTTTGTCAGCAGGTAATTCACTTGGAGAAAACACACTGTGAGATAGTAAAGAATTGTACTCAGTTTGCATTGCATTCAGCCAAGCATTTTTCTGTTCACCCTTAAGAGCTAGTACATCAGCATAGTCATTGGGAACATACACATGGTTAATCCCATATCTCTGAGGAGGTACACCTTTGGTAGAACAACTAAGACACTCTGAGTGGCTGCTGCGCACTCTGCTCAGTCTCAGAGGCTGACCTAACAGGAGAAGGAACCTCTTGCTTAACCTCTTGAGTGTTCTCTGTAGTGTCTGTCAATGGTAACAATATCTGAGAAGGTATCTCATTCGCATGGATTTTAGAGTGGTTGGCATTCTCGCAGAAGTTTGCAGACCTACTATATTTAAGCAAGTTGTTAGTATTGCAAAACCTATAGGACTTCATACCTGACTGGTAGCCCAAAAAAGTTAGCTTCTCAGCTCTAGGTTTGCCTTTTCGCCTTTGCCCCAATGGAATATTAACCCAGGCTTTGGTGCCGAAAATTCTCAAATGATCTGGGCTAGGCATTTTCCCATACAATGCATGATAGGGTATGTCATCTATGGCTTTTGTCCACACATGGTTTAACGTATAACATGAAACTTTGATGGCCTCAGCCCAGAATGAAATGAGTAGATTAGAATCAGTAATCAAGGCATGCATCATCGTCTGCAATATTCCACCTCTCCTCTCAGCTATACCATTTTCCTGTGGTGTAGCTACATTGGCTATCCTGTGCTTAATACCTTGTGTTTTAAACCATTTAGTCAAGTCATCTGACAAAAACTCGCCCCCCATATCGGTCTGGAAAGAGCAAAGTGAACGCTTCAGATGTCTTTACACATTTGCAGCCCATTGTTTTATGGTAACACACACTTCTGACTTCCTGCTCAGAGGATAAACCCAACAGAACCTCGAATAGTCATCCACCAAACAGAGAACTTATTTCTTGCCTGACACACTGTTTGGAAATGGACCAATAATATCAGCATGAATTAGTTCCAACGGCTCATTTGTTACCCTTCCACTGACTTTTGCAACTGGATAAGCCTATGATTTGGACTGCTTACACACATTACACTCCAAAAAGTTACCACATTTTTTGAGTTTAGTGTTTCCCAAACAATCAAGGGTCTTACTTATGGTATGGAAACTGACATGGGCTAATCTCCTATGGAGAAGATGAACACAGCTCTCGTGTAAATTGTTACTCTTACTGACAACTGATTGAGCCTGCACAGCATTGTTTCTCAAAGAATACACATTGTTTTCCAACTCACCCACAGCCAAGGGCTGTTCACCTTTATAGATTGTGCACCCATGCTTTTCAAAAGTGATTTTAAATCCTGCCTCATCGAGCGCACTAATACTAAAGAGGTTGTTCTCCAGGTCTGGCACACATAAGACATTATCAAATCTGTAGTTTAAACAAGGAAAGAACATACTCCCTTCACAAGTCACCGAAGACCGGCTGCTGTCTGCAAGACAGACTCGATCCAGGGATGCAGGACGAACATCTGCCAGCAAACGTTTGTCTCTGGTGAATATTCTGGATGCCCCAGAATCAAGAAGCCACATTTCTTTGTTTTTGCTGTCACCAACAGTGACCAGGGTGACATGCTGCTTGGGTACAGTGGGAGGCTTTGTCTCACGCTCACCACTGCACTCATCTTTTGCCATTCACCTCCATTTCTGAGAGCAGTTTTTAAACAGATGTTGAGATGACCCTCATTTGAAACAACGCTTCAGCTTAGCAGGTGCTGTCAACTTGCTGGAACACGGCCCACCTCTGGGAGGTTGCCAACAAAGACTCTCCTCTCTGTCTTGGCACAGCTCCCAGGATGGACATCTGCCAACTCCCTCCGCTGCACTCTGGTCTCTTCATCAATTAGACAACCAACAATATAGTCAAATTTCAATTTGTCGCTCTCAATACTTTCCAGTGCTGATATCAAACTGTCAAACCATTCAGTTAGCGAACTTAATAATATATAGATTTGATCAGACTCTGCGATGGCCTTGCCTCTTAAGGCTAAACCTTGAAAACATTCAGTCAAGGCATTAATGTGAGACCTGACCGACTGTCCAGGCAACATCACAGTTCTGTACATTTGCGGCTTCCGGTCTGGGATACATGGCGTCCTAAGGTGTTCTGGCTTGCTCGTTAGAGCTCCCAGAGCAAACGGAGGGTCTTGACGACAGGGTGGGCTTCAAATAGCCCACCGCAGATCCCCCCAGGCAGGGGGGTGACTGGCAGAGAGCTTGGCCCGAGAGAGGAGTTGAGATCGGCTGATAGCGGGGCTTTAAAGAGCGCCGCGACCAGCCTTGATCCCCTCCCCCAGAGAAGGCACTTCGGAAAATCTCTACAAGACCCCACCGAGTTGGATTCTCAACATAAGAACGCATGACCCAGACCTCCAAGACATTCTACGGAAACTGATATCAAGGAAACACTGCTATAACAAGACACGGACTTTGAAGGTAACTTTTTAAAATTGCTCACCGGAGACGCGTTTCGGCCGAAAATAAACAACATCCGATGAAGCGCATGATCGTGCTGTATCTGTTGTACTAACATTGGAGCGGAAAAAGTGCAGTTAAACAGCTAAAAAAGGCCAAAAAGCCATATTGTTGATCATTCCTGCGGTTAGATTATTGACTTTAAAATAGAAACTAACAGTAACTCCGCGAGAACTGCAGTGGAAAAGTACTGTAGCTGCTGCAGCAGAAATCGGCAAAACAGGAAGTGACTTCAGAACAGACAAGTAATCATCCTAGAGAAGACCAAGGAGGCCGGAAGAAGGGAAGAAATCAGGAACAAGGGGGACCATTAAGATTGCCGGACAGGAAGTGAGTACCCGGAAGAACCATTTACCATAGAGAAATTGCGCCCGCCATTTTGGGAAGGTCAGAAAAATTTTCTTTGATTTTAAACGAAAGACTTAATATAAAAAAGTGAAATTAGTGCGATTTAGGTGGGCACAAGAAGGACTTTGATTTAGAGTGAGTTGGAGGGAAAATTCTGAACAACGGCTTACGACCTACGGCAACGACAGAGGGCAAATACCTGGTCCTCCCCGAAAATGGCTGGGAAAGAGGAAAAAAGCTACAGGGCATGATGGAAGCTATGGAGAAACGAGTGATGGGCGCGATTCTGAAGCTGGAAAAGACTGTAATAACAGAAGTAACAGAGTTGAAAAAAGAAATGTCTGGAATTACAAAAGAGATACAGACGCTGACCAAAAGAGCAGATGAGATGGATGTAAGGGTGAAGGGAGTAGCATCTAATATAGCTGAGGTCACTTTAGAAACAGAGAAAGTGAATGTGATGGTCCAATATAATGCAATGATTAACCACATGAGATTCAGGGGGATCCCTGAAGACAAGAATGAGGACATCCATTCAGTCATGGTAGATGCTGTTGCAGACTTTTTGAAAATGGAAGAGGAGAGAGTGGCGGCACAGATTGATGTGGTATACAGAGTCAATTCTGCGATTGCGCAAAGGAAAAAATTACCTAGAGATGTAATTGTCCAGTTTATATCTAAGAAGCTGAAGGAGGATTTGTTCAAGCAACAATTTCAGGATGACTTCATAATTGACAACAAGAAAATCATGGTCCTAAAGGAACTACCCAGAGTGATGCTTCAGGACAGACGACTTTTTAAAGACCTGATTGACAAGCTGAAAACAGAGGGCATAAGATATAGATGGGAAATTCCTAAAGGTGTCAGTTTTTCGTTCAAGCAGAAGAGAGTCACCATCAAGTCAGTTGACCAAATGACCAGATTCATCAATGATAATTTTAAAGACTCTGATAAATAATTACAGAATCAACATGGAGAGTCAAATAATTTCATGGAATGTTAATGGACTGAATTCACCCCAAAAAAGGAAAAATATCAGACTCTGGTTGGAAAAACAGAAATGTGATATTGTTTGTTTGCAAGAAACACATATTAAAAAATCAGATGCCAAATTTTTGATTCAAAAAAGATTAGGAGAGGAATTTTATTCACTCTCCTCTCAAAAGAAAAAAGGAGTTGTTACATATATTTAAAAAGAGCTGGAACCAAAAGAAATTTTTAAAGACGATGAAGGGAAATTTTTGGCGGTAGAAGTTGTGCTGCAGAACAAAAAGACATTAATTGTTAATCTCTATGCTCCCAATGGGGCAAAAGAAAACTTTTTTCAGGATCTGTGGGAACAACTACGACAGTTGACCTATGGGCAAACGATTTTAATGGGCGATTTTAATGGTACTGTTGACAATGTTGTTGATAGAAAATCAAAAAAAGGAATTGAGGCCATGGGCAAACTTCCTAAAGTCTTTTTCCAATTGACTAAACATGAACACTTGGCAGACGTTTGGAGAATCAAACATCCCAGAGATAGACAGTACTCTTTTTATTCATCAAGACACGAATCTTTTTCCAGGATAGATATGATGTGGATGACAGAGAATTTAATCTTGCAAACACGCAAAATTGAGATATTGCCTAGGATTCTTTCTGACCACAGTCCGATAAAATGGTCAACGTATGTTAAGAGGAAAAAATTTCGATGGCGACAACGAAGATTTGCTGGACAAGCAAAATATCGTGGATAAAATAAGGTCAGAAACCCAAACATACTTTCAATTGAACTTAAATAAAAGTGTACAGACGCAAACGGTATGGGAAGCCTACAAGGCTGTGATGAGAGGACATCTGATTGCAATTAATAATAATGAAAAGAAACAACAAATGAAGATAGACAAAGAAATTATGGAAAATATTCGGAAAAAAGAAACAGAACTTAAGAAAAGGCCTGGTAAAAAGAAGATTTTGAGAGAATTGAGGATTCTAAGGGAGCAATATGAGACAAGGTTGAACAAAGAAGTATTTTGGAACTTGAAAAAATTGCAACAGAAATCCTTTGAAGGTGCAAATAAACCTGGCAAATATTTAGCATGGCAATTAAAGAAAAGAAGAGAGAATAAAACAATCACCTGTTTGAAAGATGGAAATAAAGAGATTTTAGACCCAGGAGGAATTAAAAGGGAATTTTTTAAATATTACGCGACTCTCTTTCAATCGAAGCAAGCGGATCCTCAAAAAATGTTGGATTACTTATCCAAAGCTAACTTGATACAACCAAACCTCGAAATGAAAACATTTTTAAATGCTGCAATAACTAAAGACGAAATCAGTAAAGCAATAGCTGAGGCAAAAATCTCTAAAGTCCCAGGCCCGGATGGCTTTTCAGCTAAATTTTATAAAAAATTTCATGAAGATTTGGTCCCGGTGTTGGAGATTCTTCTAAATGAAATTAGAAAGACAGGAAAGATCCCAGACTCCTGGAATGAAGCTGCAATCACCTTAATCCCTAAAGAAATGCAAGATTTAACAAATGTTAAAAACTACCGGCCCATTTCATTATTGAACAACGATTATAAAATATTTGCAAAAATATTGGCAGAGCGCCTTAAAAAGTTTTTGAAAGATACTATTGTTGAAGATCAAGTTGGTTTTTTACCAAATAGACAAATTAAAGACAATATGAGGGTTGTTTTGGACGCAATTGAGTATTATGATAAACACCCTGAAAAAGAAGTTGCTTTTTTATTTTTGGATGCAGAGAAGGCCTTTGATAATTTGAATTGGGAATTTATGTTTAAAGTGCTTGAGAAATCTTTGATGGGCGTAGAATTTACAAGAATGATTCAATCGATATATAAAGAACAAAAAGCTTCGGTGATTGTCAATGCAGAATCAACAGATATGTTCCGGGTAAGAAAAGGTACTAGACAAGGTTGTCCCCTGTCACCATTGTTATTTATCTGGATTTTGGAGATTTTGCTACAAGCGGTCAGAGATGATGATAATATAAAAGGTTTTAATATTGGAGGTTTTTCATTTAAATTAAGAGCATTTGCGGATGATATTATGTTTATTGTTGAAGATCCTGTTAATAATATGCCTAAGGTATTTGAAAAAGTAAGAGAGTTTGGTGATCTTGCAGGGTTTTATGTCAACAAAAATAAATCTAAGATACTGTGTAAAAATATGATTGGTACAAAGCAACAAATGTTACAAAATGTGACAGAATGTGAAGTGGTTAAAAGGGTTAAGTACTTGGGAGTTGAAATTACAATGAAAAATATAGATTTGTTTAAGAATAATTATGAAAAACTGTGGGGTTCGATAAAGAGTGATTTAGAAAAATGGGAAAAACTAAGGTTATCTCTTCTTGGAAAAATTGCCGTTATTAAAATGAATGTACTGCCCAGGTTAATGTTTCTGTTTCAGACAATACCAATTGTGAAAGATGGAAAAGTGTTGGTAAAATGGCAAAGAGAAATCTTTAAGTTTATCTGGGCAGGGAAGAAGCCAAGAATTAAAATGAAGATAATGTATGATATTAAAGACAGAGGTGGCTTCCAAGTCCCGAATTTGCGTTTGTATCATGAAGCAGTATGTATGTCTTGGTTATCTGAATGGGTAAATTTGGAAAATAGAAAACTTTTAGCTCTTGAGGGGCACGATTGCAGATTTGGCTGGCATGCCTATCTTTGGTATGGGAAAAACAAAGCTGACTCTATGTTTAAGCATCATTATGTAAGGAGGACACTGTTTGATGCATGGATCAGGTATAAGGATACAATTTCGGATGAAAGGCCTCTGTGGATTGTTCCAGCTGCAGTTATACATTTGTTTTCAGAATATAAAGGTAATGACTGGTTGAAGTATCAGGAATTGTTGCAAAAAGAAGGGAAAAAATATGTTTTAAAACCAAATAACAAATTAGAATTTGAGTATGGTTGGTTACAATATTGTCAAATAAGGGACATCTATAAAAAAGACTGTAAAGAGTTTGGTTTTAGAGCTATGAATGATGATATTGAAAATATATGGTTGAAAAAAGAACGGAAAATGATATCAAAAATGTATAAAACTTTGTTGACTGTATATACTTTGGATGAAACTGTTAAAGAACAAATGATAAAGTGGGCCATAAATATGAACAAAGAAATTTCTATGGAATCATGGGAATTTTTGTGGAAAAGATCTTTTAAAATGTCTACCTGTATCAATGTAAAAGAAAATTGTTATAAGATGATGTATAGATGGTACATGACACCAAAAAAGATTGCCAATATTAGTATGGATAAGAACTTGAGTAATAAATGCTGGAAATGTAAAAAAGTAGAGGGTTCTTTTTACCATATGTGGTGGTCATGTGATAAAGTGAAAGCATACTGGTCTAATATACATTGTGTGATGCAGAAAATACTGAAAATCCCAATTGAGAGAAAGCCAGAACTTCTTCTCCTCGGTTTGACAATGGAAAAAATTCCACAAGAAAAAAGGACATTGTTATGGTACATGATTACGTCGGCGAGAATGGCCTTTGCTCAGCATTGGAAAATGGAGAAGGTGCCAGATGTACATGACTGGTTGAGAAAACTGTTATTTTTAGCGGAAATGGACAAAATGACAAAGAAATTAAATGGACAAATGGCAGAACAATACCTAAAAGACTGGGAAGGATTGAAATTGTATCTAGAAACTGAATATAGAATGAAGGGGAAAATATATAACTTGGATACGTATGGATATTGAACGAGAAATGAAATGAATTTTGAACTGTATGTGCTGTTATATACAATATGCTGAAATTGTAGAGGTTATATATAATTCAAATGTGTTACCTGGTTTGTCGATGTACTTAAGTCTAAGCTTGATTGCCTTATAATTTTTCTGTTTGTTATTAGCAGTGTTGGAAGCCTATTAGGGGGTGGGGGGATTGGGACGGGGATCTTCTTTTCTGAAATTGTATTGGTAACGTGATTGGAAATGTTGAATGTATCCCAATAAAAATTTTGTTTCAAAAAAAAAAAAACAGTTCTGTACATTTGCCTGGTGAGAGCTATCAGAGAAGCAGCCAATTTCTGCATATGAACAGCCTTCAAAGCATTCCAGGCTGACTCTTCTGTCGTCTTATCAGACACATGCAACAGTTGTTGGTCTGACAAACTCAGCACAATTATTGCCAGAGCTTTCTCAATTTTTTCAGTGTCATCTGCGGTAGGTGCAGCTGGGGGTGCAGATACATATATCCATAGCCCCTCTTTCTTCAGATAATGCTGCATGCGCAGAGACCACATAGAATAGTTCTCATGAGTGAGCTTATCAACCAATAGAGTGGTAGTTGCCTGAGCCATAAAGTACTCACTCAGTGTCGATTCCTGGTTACTCCCAGACAACTCCTCTGACTCCTCAGGATCAGACTGAGATATGCTGTCATCCTCGCTGGTCTGAGTCTCTGTCTCTGCACCACTAGAAGACATCAACCTTGGCGCTGTTTTGGAGAGTATCACGTCCTTCACTTTCAAATGCAGCTGCTGGTGTGACCTTGGGTCAGTCACAGGTTATTTCAGAGCTGTTCCTGAAAGAGCAGTTCTCGAAAGAGCTCTCTCAGCCCCACCTACCTCATAGGCTCTAAGCTGTGGAGTCCTGTGTGGGAAAAGAATTCCACTTTGTGAGCTACTGACATTACAGTCACAAACCATTCTTCTTGGGTGGGGAGTCCAGGAAAATGCAGCTCAGCCTTTCTGTTGATTAAAGGTTTTACTGAACAACAGCGTCTAAGACAAATGAAACATTTTTTAACAACAACATCAACAACAATTCATAACATATTTACATACAGCAGGTTTTAATAAATGTGAGGACATGGAGTGCTGGGGAAAGTCAGAGTTCTTTACTCAGTGCCTGTGCTGCCTCTACAACCACTGGGTGATTGTGGCACGCACTGCTTTCCCCTCCTCACATTGCCCCTCATTCCCTCCTGGCTGGGGTTGCTGTGAGGGAGGATTGTTCTCTTGCACCGTGGCCTCCATAGTGACTGGGTGGCCATGCTCCTTGCAAAGGCCTGCTCCACCACACACCTGGCCCTCCTGTGCACCCTATTGAACATCACCTGCCATGGTGTCAGCACTCCTGTGTAGGGAGTAATCAGCCAGTGGCGCATGGGGTACACGGCATCAGTAATCACTAGGGAAGGGATCTGAACCCCCTCAATTGTCAGTGTGGGGTTTCCGGGCACAAATACTCCACGGTCCATTGCCTGAGTGAGTCTGGACCACCTGAGTAGGTGAGCATCATGGCTCCTGCTGGTTTCACCCACTGTAACATTGATGAAGCAGCCTCAGTGGTCCACAGCCCTTGCAGGAGGACTGAGTAGAAGTACTTCCTGTTATAGTATTCTGTGGCTTGCCCTGGTGGTGCCTGGATTGGGATGTGGCAGCCATCCAGGGCTCCCACACAGTGCGGAAATCCAAGCTCCTTGAACCCCAGCATGACCTGGCAAAAGTAAAGGATAACATCAGTGTTCCTGACCCAGATTACCTTGCTCTACCTAGATTTATCAGTGACAGCCATACGTATTATCTACAGTATTTTATAATTACAGCATAACTACTGGTTTGTAGGAATGCATGTTCTAAACTCCCAAGACCTTACCCTGGCAGGACAGTTATCATTTGTAGTTTCAGGCCCAGTACAATCTTTTTGATGTAGACAACAATGCCCACAGCTGCATATGAAGTTACCTGATGACAGTTACAAAATGAAATGCTTGCTAGCAACTTGCGTACATTGTGGCACAGTTGTGACTTATGGCATTGCTTGACACACAGATGACACAGCCAGTTTTCCCTCTAAGCTGTGGAGTCCTGTGAGCAAAAATGCTACTTAGTGAGCTACAGGCATTAAAGTTGTGAGTGAGTGATTTGGCTACTGCAAAAATTAGCTCACCCTGGAGCCATCATTCCTGAGCCAGAGGCTAAAAACTGGGTGTGCTTGCTTACACTCACTCTGCTGAGAGAGAACACACTGAACATAACCATGCCTGTATCACTGGCACCCCCTGAGGTCCTGTTATAAATTTTGACAATTATCACTTTCAGCTCTCCTTTGTAGTAATTGCCATCTGGACAGTACCACAGTAGTGATCATCCGTAGATATCACTGACTGGTCGCCATTACACCCTTACATTCCCTGTGCCTCAAGGGACATATGTTAGAAAACACCTCATTTCTGTCATGCATGAGTTTTACATGGGATACGCTTACCAGTCCAGGTGACTGAAGACATATTGTTTGGCGCATCAGTTGTGCCTCAATTGAGAGGCAGACCTCTGCCACTATGCTGGCCACAGTGGATCCTGCCACACCGAACAGGGTGCCAACCACCTGGTAGCAGGTGGTGCTGGCAAGCCAAGTTATGTCAGGTTCAAAAGCAGGTAGATCCAAGCATTCTTGCGGCTAAGAAAAGCTTTATTGGAATACAGTGCTAAAACCCACAGCAAAATGGTTATTGTCAGGAATGGCGGGATATGCTGCTCAAGCATGGTTATAGTGTGATGTAAAATGCGACTAGCAAACGATTTTCAAGTGCGCACGTGGGAAACTCCCGGCGGGAGGGTTACTTAATAGGCGGGAGATGGCTCCCTCCACCCCTCAGCTTCACAGGACTGGAAAATTCTCATAGACTCAAGAATAGCCCAAAGCCTGCAGTCAAGGCCACTGTGATAACACCGAGCAGCAGCGGAGAAGCTCCCACATTACAGCTAGCATACCTACGCAAGCGCAAAAGCAGGGACAAGATAGGGAACACAGGACAATGGACTCTGTATGAAACATTAAACAAAGAGCCATTCCTGACAAGTTATAGCAATGGCCACATGCTCCTCTGATGGTATGGGTTCCTGCATGGTGGTCTCCTCATACTAGAGATGTGACCTGAGAGCATCCACTATCCACAGGAAGGTGGCCCTGGTCCTCCAGAAATGCTCTAGCCACTGTTCGTCCTCCCAGATGATCTGGGCATAGACATCCCATAGTTCTGCTGGCCGAGGATAGACCCGTCACCTACGTGGGGCCCTCTGCTCAGCCAGTGTTTGTAGGAATGCCATGTTTAGGGACTCTGTCAGGACAAAGTCCCTCAGTCTGGCTCCCCTTCTCATGAAGTGCCATCTGACAGCGATCAGTCTCCTTATTCTGATGGCTGTCAACCTGCGTTCAGGGCTGGCTCACCCGCTAGGTGAGCTAGGCACTCGCTTAGAGTGTGCCGGCCACAGAGACGCCAAACTGCGCCCCGCCCTCCCATGAAAAGCCCACCACCACCGCTGACTCCCTGCCACCGCCAGTGAAGAGTGCCCCAGTGGAGTGCAGGAGGTGGCAGCGGAGCTTGCCCACCCTCCCCTCCCCCTCAGGATGCTCCCCCTCGGGAAGCCAGTGCTGGGATGGAAGGGGCAGGGGTTTAAACCCCTGCCTCTTCCCTGGCTTGCCTGGGTGCCCCGCAGCTGCAGGGCTTGCAGGCAAGCGGCGCTTAGAGCCAGGAGGTGAACAGAAACCGGGGTGGGGAAGAGCTGGGATCAGCCAAATGGATAGACTGTCTGGGGGAGTCCAGCTGATAAAGGGCAAGAAGAAAATGAGGGAGGGGCGGTGGGAGAGGAGGAAAGACAGAAGTGAAATTGACACAGCTGGAGAGGGGAGGGGATCCGGGCAGCGTGAAATTGACAACAGTGTTAACAGGGGGATGGGAGAAGGGGAAATTGCAAATTTTTTGGAAGGGAATGGCATGAAATCAGGACACCCCCCCCCCAGTGTTTCAGGCTGTGTAGGAATCTTCCCTGAGACTCGGGCAAGAGCACCCACTTTTTCAGTTTTAAGAACCTATACAAAAATAAACCAAATCAAACCATCTTGCAGGGCAACTCCCACCCCCCATTTAACCCTGAAATAGCTCCAATGGCAAGCCTTTGAATCTCGCGGGGACTTTGGAGGGCCCTCCCTAGGAATCTCCCCCACCAAAACCAGAAAGGGCCCCCCTGCAGAAACCCACCAGCTAGAGTCTGAAGCTGGTTTGGGGAGAGAAGGTGCAGAGGCAGCATAAAGCCGTGCAGATCTGAAGCCTGACTGGCAACATCTGTTTGCACAGAGTGGTGCGGGGCCGGGCTTAGTCTATCAGGACCAGAGATGGACATAGTTCGAGACCAGTCACACTTTGGAGACCTACAAGAAATTATTCTGGGCATAAACTTTCATGTCCACAGTCCAGATTAAAACTTTGTCAGTCTAAAAAGTGCTACTGGACTCGAACTTTTTTCTTCAGACCAACACAGCGAGCCACCTGAATGAAGACACGTGCGCTTGCGGGGTGGAATTTTATAGCCTTCCCCATTGAAATGCCCCTACTTTATAAGCCCCCCTGCGAAAAGCCCCCCGCCACCACCGCCTCCTTGCCACTGCCAGTGAATTGGTGCTTAGGCAAACAGCACTTAGAGGGAAGAGATGGGGGTTTAACCCCCGCTTCTTCCCTGGCTTGCCAGTGCTGCCCCCATCTCCAGGCCCCACTTGGAGGTTGGCATGGCCAGGGGGTTACAGTGGCACAAGCTGGCCTAGGGCACCCAGACACCATGGGCCGGCCCTGCCTGCGTTGCAGGTGACAGGTCACTGTGAGAAGGAACTGAGCAGTCAGGAATGCCACCAGGCACTGCTCCTAAGGATTCATGTTGCTCCCTCAGTGTGAGTGTCAGAAACGAGCAGGAAAATGGATTTTATAGGGGAGTGGACAGCTCAGTCGGATTGATACAGGTATATGAGTGAAGGCACGGCTCTCTGCGGAAGGGCAAAAAAGGGCTGTGATTCGCCCTAATGTTTGTGTGCATGTGTGATATAAAGAATCCTATTCCATGCATGGGCACCTATGCGCATGCACAAACCAAGAAAAAATTTAAAAACCCCCAACACACGCTTCCCACGCACCAGTAGTGTAGATGCCGGAAAGCACGGCAACTGCG
The DNA here is from genome assembly GCA_029375565.1 of Gekko gecko. NCBI lineage: Eukaryota > Metazoa > Chordata > Lepidosauria > Squamata > Gekkonidae > Gekko > Gekko gecko. The sequence goes on from JAPDNY010000001.1 coordinate 210,188,301, forward strand.
TGGTAAAGCGGGATAAGGGAGATAAGTGTGATTGTGATTGTCCAGACCAAATATAATCCGGTCAGAAATGGAGCAATTTAAACCACTCCCACCACAACATCTGAACTCACCCATGGACTTCGGTGATCCCTCTAAGCTGAGTTAGTCAGTCAGTCATACCTTGTATTGGCATACTCAAACATAGTACAAAATAGGAACAATCAAAATATACAGTCCAAGATTAAGAACAATAACAATAAATTGTACTGTATTTATATGGCTGTATGGTATTTCCATTGTTGGAACCCACCCTGAGCCCGTCAAGGGGAGGGCGGGATATAAATCTAAATAAATACATAAATAAATAAAATATAAAATTCATGGTGAAACATGCCCATCATAAATTTTGATAGACTTCTCCAGGAATTTACTAACAGCCCTTGTGATTTTTATTTCATTTTCTTTTAATAAGTGACAATAGTCAATCCCATTTACCAGATTACAGGGAGGGAGAGAGAGATTACTAAACAGTTCCCTCCAGGGATTAGAATATAGTTGGCAATCCAGCAATGTATGTTGGATGGAATCTGGAATATTTGCCCCACAAAGACAGACTCTCTCATTATATGGAATTTGGAGGAATCTACCATAAACAACATTTGAAGGAAAGGAATTCATCCTAGCCAACAAAAATGCTCTCCTTTGTTGGGGGCTTTCAAGATCACATAAATAGTTGGCCATTTTCCCAAAGGGTTGAGCAAGACCAAGCACCGCAGGCGAGCATATATAATATTGAACAGGACATATCTTAGTAAATTCTAAATCAAGGAGCCTCTGTTTAATTAATCTAAAATTATAGGATTCATCAGATAGGAAGAGATCTTCCATTGCAATTCCTATGTATTTAAATTTATCTATAATCCTGCCCAACCACACAGCATTATAAGTGTCTTTTTAAAGATAGCTAAGCAAGCTGTCTGATTCTGCCCTGTAATAAATTCGAAGCCAATATTTAAAAGTTAGGATCTATGCTTTGGTTTCTATTAGGTGCAAACCTGTTTCTGCACAAACTGCAGTATAAGGTACACATTTAGGCACTCCAAGAAGTTGACGCAAGAATATGGCCTGAATATTTTCTATTTTTTAGTTCAGGGCATTAATCCACACAGGAAAGCCATAGAGTATTTGAGATAGAGTTTTAGCCTGAAAGACTTTGATTGCTGCAGGGAAATATTATTGCCTTTATGGTAGTAGAAATGTTTCATTTGAGAAGAAGAGACATTAGTTGTATTAATTATTCTGTTACAATGAACTACCCATTTGAGATTGTAATTGAACGTTAAGTTTAGATATTTATAACACTTGGTTTGTTCACTTTCTTGGTTACCAATATACCATTTTTGTCAGCGCCAACTTTTAGAGAAAACTACAACCTTCGATTTTGAATAGTTTATAGAGAGTGAATTTAGATGACAATAATTATCCAAGGCTTTCAAATATCTCTGTAATCCCACTCCTGTGTGGGAAAGAATGGTTGTATCATCGGCATAGAAATAATAATGGAACTGGGAGTTCATTTAGCTTGGGCGGATGTCCATTTATAGATTTAAAAAATTGCGGCAAATCATCTAAGAATATGGAGCCAACACACACCCTTGCTTAACTCCTTTAAAAACAGGTATTTTCCTAGTTAAATGGCCTTTTGAAGAATATTTTACCTGACAAGTTGTTTCTATGTGTAATTTCTTTAATAAGATTAACAAACGGGGTTCTATCTTTTGGTCAGCTAGTTTGCTCCATAACTTCTTTCTATCCACTGAGTCGAAGGGAACCTTCAGATTGATAAAGGCTACATAAAGCTACTTCTTTTCTATGTTCATATATCTGTCAGCTACAAAGTCCATGTAGTACAGTGATTGATAGTAGATTTCTTTTTGGAGAAAGTGAACCAATAATTTTATTTTGATGTAGCCAGTTAAGCAGTCGATGTTCTAAGTGTTTGGCATATAATTTCCCCAGAATAGACAGTAAACTGATGGGTCGAAAGTTCTCAGGGAGATTTGGGTTACCCTTTTTGTAAATAGGTACCAATATAGAATTAAGCCATGGCTCAGGAATTGTTCCATATAGGTCAATTAAAGTAAATAATTTGGCCGGAACAAAGACCACCAGCTTGCAATTTTAAAAAAAAATTTCAACAGGAAAGCTGTCAGAGCCCAGAACCTTACCAGGTTTTAAACCCTCTATTCAATAATTACATCAGGCTTGACTGGAGGCCAGGCAGGGAGATCAAAAAGTATAAGATCTTTTGAACTAGTAATAGAAGGGATGTCTGGGGCCTGAAAGATCTTAGAATAATAATCAACCCATACTTGAGGAGATATATTAGGGTCAGAAAGTGCTCTTTGATTCATGCTATCTGAAATTAATCTCCAAAAAGATTTACTGTTATTCGATTTAATGGCATGGAAAAGTTGGTTCCAATTATGTTGAAAGTACTCTTTTTTCTTAGATGCAATTATATCTGAAAAATTTTCTTGCATTCAAAGTAATCATTTAACTTAGATTCTTAGCTAGCTGAGTTTCCCTAAAAAGAGCTCTTAATTTCTTTTCCCAGAGATGGCAATCATAATTGAACCATTTGGATATATTGGAGCCACCAGATTTCGCCACTTCAGCTTTAGAACTACAGAGGTTTATCAGCTGAGAAATTCCAAACAGGGCTTCTTCGGCAGAAGTAGAGTCAGTTATTATTGTTCTCAATTCATTAAACTGGTCAGAGTTGAAGAGAACACTGAAATCACTTTCTTGAGATATATTCCTCCTTAACCTCTTCAGGACTTTATTAGAAGCATTCTTACTTAGAGGGGATATGGAGATATCTTCCTTCTGATTTGTTTTCAAAGAAAAAACTAGAGGGAGATGGTCACTTTCAGTGTGTAATTCTATGGAAATATTACTAACTAATGGAAGTAAATTTGGGGAGCACAAGCAGTAATCAATCACACTGTAGCCAGGAGGGCGCAAACGGAAATTGGGGGAGGCTATTAACTATTAAAACCTCGTGTTTGATACAGAATTCTATTAATTTTAGACCAGCTTTGTTGAATATGACATCCTTAGATTGGTAAGGTAACCCAAGCAGTAGGGGTAAAGGTTCTACTTCCTCTAAACCCAAAGCTGAAATCCACTTCTGGTTATTGGAACCAATACGGGCATTCAAATCACCCACAATTGTAATTTGGGCAAATGGACACTGCTTGGATATATGCATAATATATTCAGAAAGTTTCTTCCAATTGACTGAGTTAGTGTGAGCTAGCTCACAGCTTTTTAGCCTCCAGCTCACACATTTTTCTTTGCTCAGGAAGGATGGTTCCAAAGCAAACTAATTTATCCAGTAGCCAAATTGTTCACTCACAGTTTTAATGCTAGTAGCTCACAAAGTAGAATTTTTGCTCACAAGACTCCACAGCTAAGAGGGAGCATTGGTAGTGATGATATGGTGCGGCCAATAGTGGGTTACAGATGGCTCAAGGGAAGAAGACCCTTCTGCACTTGTTTCTTCCACAAGGAGGGGATATTATTTTATCAGGTGCAGTTTCAGAATTATGCCAGGATATCTTGGCTAGCCATCCATGCCAGTTTCCCTGGGCATCTCATCAGTGTTAACATAAACTTGACCATCATTAATTGAATAGATAAATAACCTGAGGAACATATCAAAATACATTGTGGAGTTCAAGAGATTTTTTACACAGTGGTAAGTGAAATATTATAATTACTATATGGTGGAGTAGCATGCCAACATGTTTAATTAAAAACGATCACAGCAAGATTGAGGTTTTGGAGTATTGGTATCCTTTAAAAATAGGTCTGTGCATGCCAAGAAAAGGACCCCTCAGCCAGTATCTCAGTTGGAACAGACAATTTGTTTGAGGAATAAGGAACTGGTGCTTCTCCCTACCCCCAACCAGATGAAGGAGAAGAAGAGGAGATTGGATTTATGCCCTGCCCTTCACTCGGAGTCCCAGAGCGGCTTACAAACTCCTTTTCCTTCCCCTCCCCACAATAGACACCCTGTGAGGTAGGTAAGGCTGAGAGAGCTTTTTCTAGAACTGCCCTTTCAAGAACAGCTATGACAGAGCTATGCCTTCCACAAGGTCATCCAACAGCTGCAAGCTGAGGATTGGGGAATCAAACCCGGTTCTCCCAGATTAGAGTCCATGCATTTAACCACTACACCAAACTGCTATCAATCATCTATCCAGCAGGAAAATCCTTGCACACAGGACCTGCTGCTACATATAACCATTTGTGGATCCAGGCCTAATGTTCCCAGTTTGACCTTACCAAACCACGCAGAACATAAAAAATTAATTTCTGTAAACATTGAATATTTAATAATTCAAGAAGAATGGCCTTTTTATTCTGAGATACTGCAGAGGAACTACAATAATACAAATTATTCAACTATGGCAGCACAAATAATTTGAAGAAAATAATGTTAATAGTATAGCTACTATAAGTTGAACAACTCAGCAGTAGAAGATTCTAGATGTTGTTCACTTGAATATTAATGAGACCAATCATAACCTCTAACATTAGATATTTGATTATTTGAACTCTCCTGTATCTCCTTCTAGATGATCATATAATGAATTTAAGCTCCTTTAATTTTAAAATTAACTGAATGATCCAGAAGCTGTCCATATTTTAGTGTTTCAATTTCCTTCATAAAATACTATCCCAATGGAATTTCCCTCCATATTGAGAGCAAATGCATGAAGGCACTGAGTCTTGCTGAGCCAGAAACATTACTCTCATATATTCAAAAGATGCAAAGTGGGAAATGTGACTGCGAAAATCACTATCGTTCAGGTAGATTGATAACTGAAGATTCAGATCTATGTGCAGGATTTTTTATTTCTGATAAGGCTATGCTGGAGACAAAACCCACGTGGTACAAAGCACTGGGCAAGGTGGAGTGAAAAAAACCGGTAGGAGCCAACTATTACTATCTGTGTGGAAATGTCTTGTGTGGCATTCTGGAAAAATTCAATTTCCTAAGATTATCAGACACCTGGCCATGTAATAAACAGGTTAGTTTACATAAGCGAATACACTATGCTAATTTTTCTAACCAATAGTTAGAAAATATTAACCTTGCAGATGTTAAATGTTAACCTTGAAGATGTTAAAGTATTAACAAATGTATAAACAAAGTACTTTAAACCACCTCTTAACACTGATATTCAAATCTCTGGATTTATTGGGGCTTTCAGATCTTTCGTCCAGAGTTTTAATTTTTTTCCTGCTGTTAAAATTTGAAATATTTCTTAGACTTCAAAGAATACAGTTTTTGTAGTGCAACAATGAAAGATCAATCCCTGCTTTCAAGTCAGGGTACACAAATGTTCTAATGACACTTTATATAAGATGGCACAATAGAGATTTGGCATTGTTTATCAAGTCTGTTGAAGAAATTTTCAGATGCCTTTTTGTTATGTATTATGGCCTTGTGAGTGAAGATAGATGGAATTATTCCCACGTGTTCTTGTTCCAGGTTGAGTTCAGACTGGCAATTAGCCCCGCGAGAGCCATGTTCCAGCCCCATTTCCCAAGCGGATTAAAGGGGGAGTTCACACAGGCACATCTGCCTTGCGTTTCCCAGCCGTAGGCAACCCGTGCCGTTCCGCTTATCCCCCGTGTTAAAAAGATACCTCTGTAAAGTGGTAGCAAATCTTGAAGAGTGCCTTTATCCCGCTGCATTCCTCTTCCTCGATGTGTGACCGCTCAGCCAATAAGCCGGGAGCAAGCCAGAACATTAGCAGCGGTTTGATTGGCCGTGCTCCGCTCTACCGTCCAACGCGGTGCTGGGATCCTCCCCCAATTGGCAAAGTGCAAATGGGAAAAGCCAGCAGTCTGAACGCTCTGATACGTCTCCTCCCGGTAAGCTCCCGCATCAGACGGCCCTGTGTGACCAGGGATTTTGTGCAATGACTGGCTTCCACTGCAAAATGCCAGTCTGAACTCAACCCCAGTGTTGTTTTCATGCCAATATACAAACTGAATTGCAACCTAGCAGTATTTAGTAATTTATGATCCATAAATTCAATCTCAGGAAGATTATGATCTGTCTGACCATCAAATGCTGAATTCAGCACTTTGTATTTTTCATATATAAAGATGGATTTAAGGTTGTCACCTGACCAGTCTGGCTTGGTTCTATGCCTTTTTGCAGTAGCTTAATCTATAGGCTGCGGTCTCACACACACTAAATAATCCACTTTCGATCCACTTTCAATCCATTTTCAATCCACTTTCCAACTGGATTTTGCCAGTTCACACAGTAAAATCCAGTTGGAAAGTGCACTGAAAGTGGATTGAAAGTGGATTATTTAGTGTGTGTGACTACAGCCATAGAAACTGCCAGGTGCAGTTTTTCACAATATGGTGCTAACACTGTCAGTAGATCATGCTTTTGTTAAAGGTAGAGGCTGGTAAAAAAAACTGTTGGCACCCTCAACTGGAAAATCTGAGCACAACTTCGTTACCTGAGTAGGATAGAAATGCTGTAACTCTTTTACCCTTAAAAGAGCCAGGTTAGTGGTCACATAATTGTGGATGCCCCATAAAAACCCTGAACAGCTCTTAAGTAACTTTTATTGAAGGGTGAGGAAACAATGGGTTCAGAACTCGGAATTTGAAATGCAATAATGTGAGGAATAAATTATATTGCAGAGTCCTAAAGTCAGGGTGAAAACAGAAGAAGGTCTGTAGTCCCTGAGCTCTGACTTACAAACTGCAGACAGGTCATGTCCAATGTTCCCTCTATGCTGTGAGCAAAAATTCTACTTTGTGAGCTACTGGCATTACAGTTGTGAGAGAGCATAAATTAGTTTGCTCTGGAACCTTCCTTCCTGAGCTAAGACAAACATGTGTGAGCCAGAGGCTAAAAAACTGTGAGCTAGCTCACACTAACTCAGTGGGAACACTGGTCATGTCACACATTTGGTGTGGTCTCTCTTCTTCACAAACTCTTTGAAGCCTCTTTTTCTCATGGTCACAGCATGAGAAGTCCCACATACACTCAGGATCAAACGTCCACACCAGAATATGGCTGTTCTTCCACCAACTGTCTTTCTGTCACCACAGATTTTTCTCCTCAGGAATTTCTTCTTTAGAAATCCTCCACACCCTCAGGAGGAAAATGCCTCAGTTTCTTCTCTCTGCATCTTTCTTGCAATTTACCCCCCTCCTTCTTTTGTTCTATTGCCAGGCAACCACTCACCCAGGCTTTCTAGTGGCCAGTGTTTCCAGGCCAGGGCCTCTATATAGGTAAAAACATGACAAACTTTTAAGTAATAAATAATTTATACAAGGCTTACAGAGCTGTAAAAGAGAAAATAACAATAAACTTTGTATACAATAGATAAAGATGGTAATGATGCAAAAGAAAATTTTGTTCTTTTTATTTGTAAGACTTGTGTTTTATGTCCAGGTGTGTGCCTGGTTTGCATTTCATTTAAGGATAAGTTGTAATGTGCCAGCCAGCTAATACATGCATAGAACTATGTCTGAAACACAGCCACCTCAAACAATCGTATCAATTATGCAACCAAGAAGACTGAAAATACCATCTTGTACTTAATTTTGAATTTTATGGTAGAAAGGCATTACTTATGGAAACGTTAATGTAATCATCATTTTCATCCCAGTTTCTTCATTTATTATTAAAACTGGAAGATAGAGGCTGTTGTTTTCCAATTACTTACCTACACTGAAGCTAAGCAAAGCATTACTACTCGAGGAACCTTTCTTAAGGACAGACTTGAGAACCAGAAATGAATACTGGAAATAAGTATCTTTAATTTTGTTCTTCATGATATGGGAAATTGTGGAAAGATTCCAGAAGAAGTTTTAGAGTTGCATAAACACCCACTGTATCTCTAGGAAGACCATTATATCTACTACTGTGGCTAGGAATCCCGTAGAAAAAATGGTGTGGCCTTTATAGTCAACAAGAGAGTGAGAAAGGCAGTATTGGGATACAATCTCAAAAATGACAGAATGATCTCGGTCCGAATCCAAGGCAAACCATTCAATATCACAGTAATCCAAGTCTATGCCCCAACCACTGCTGCAGAAGAGGCTGAGGTGGACCAGTTCTATGAAGACCTACAACAGCTCATAGAACTAACACCAAAAAATGATGTCCTCATCATCATAGGGGACTGGAATGCTAAAGTAGGAAATCAAAAGGTAACTGGAATAACAGACAAGTTTGGCCTTGGAGAACAAAATGAAGCAGGGCAAAGGCTAACAGAGTTTTGTCAAGAGAACACGCTGGTCATAGTGAACACCCTTTTCCAACAACCTAAGAGGCGTCTCTACACATGGGCATCACCAGATGGGCAACACCAAAATCAGATTGACTATATAATTTGCAGTCAAAGATGGAGAAGCTCTATCCAGTCAGTAAAAACAAGACCTGGAGCTGACTGTGGCTCAGATCATGAGCTACTCATTGCAAAATTCAGACTTAAATTGAAGAAAGTCGGGAAAACCACAAGGCCATTCAGATTTGACCTAGATCGCATCCCCAATGAATATACAGTAGAGGTGAAGAATAGGTTTAAGGGACTAGATTTGATAGGCAGAGTGCCTGAAGAACTATGGACAGAGGTCCGTGACATTGTAAAGGAGGCAGCAATCACCGCCATCCCAAAGAAAAAGAAATGCAAAAAAGCGAAGTGGCTGTCTGATGAGGTTTTACACATAGCAGAGGAAAGAAGGAAAGCTAAAGGCAATGGGGAAAAGGAAAGATTTGCCCAACTGAATGCAGATTTCCAGAGAACAGCAAGGAGAGATAAGGAGGCTTTCCTGAATGAACAATGCAAAGTAATAGAGGAAAACAATAGATTGGGAAGGACTAGAGATCTCTTCAAGAAAATTGGAGAAATCAAGGGACCGTTCCATGCAAAGCTGGCCATGATAAAGGACAAAAACGGTAGGGACCTAACAGAAGCAGAAGAGTTTAGGAAAAGATGGCAAGAATACACAGAAGAACTATACAAGAAGGACCTCAATGTCCTTGACAACCACGATGGTATAATCACTGACCTCAAGCCAGACATCCTGGAAAGCGAAGTTAAATGGGCCTTAGAAAGCATTACTAACAACAAAGCTAGTGGAGGTGATGGTATCCCAGCTGAGTTATTCAAAGTCTTAAAAGAAGATGCTGTTAAAGTGCTGCACGCAATTTGCCAACAAATTTGGAAAACACAACAATGGCCACAGGATTGGAAAAGGTCAGTGTACATTCCAATCCCAAAGAAGGGCAATGTCAAGGAATGTTCAAACTATCGCACAATTGCACTCATTTCACACGCTAGCAAGGTCATGCTCAAAATCCTACAAGCTAGGCTCCAACAGTACGTGGATAGAGAACTGCCAGAAGTACAAGCTGAGTTTTGAAGAGGTAGAGGAACTAGAGATCAAATTGCCAACATTCGCTGGATTATGGAGAAAGCAAGAGAGTACCAGAAAAACATCTACTTCTGCTTCATTGACTATGCTAAGGCCTTTGATTGTGTGGATCACAATAAATTATGGCAGGTTCTTAAAGAGATGGGAGTACCAGACCACCTCAAATGTCTCCTGAGAAACCTGTATAAGGGTCAAGAAGCAACAGTTAGAACCGGATATGGAACAACTGATTGGTTTAGCATAGGAAAAGGAGTACGACAAGGATGTATATTGTCACCTTGCTTATTTAATTTATATGCAGAGTACATCATGCAAAATGCTGGCTTGGATGACTCACAAGCTGGAGTTAAGATTGCTGGGGAAAAGATCAATAACCTCAGATATGCAGATGATACCACTCTGATGGCAGAAAGTGAAGAGGACCTAAAGAGCCTCTTGCTCAGAGTGAAAGAGGAGAGCGCAAAAGTGGGCTTGAAGCTCAACATCAAAAAAACTAAGATCATGGCATCTGGCCCCATCACTCCTTGGCAAATAGAAGGGGAAGTCGTAGAAGTAGTGACAGACTTCACGTTCCTAGGATCCCAGATCACTGCAGATGGTGACTGCAGCCATGAAATTAAAAGACGCCTGCTCCTTGGGAGGAAAGCGATGGCAAACCTAAACAGCATGATAAAAAGCAGAGACATCACCTTGCCAACAAAAGTCCGCATGGTCAAAGCAATGGTATTCCCCGTAGTAATGTATGGCTGCGAGAGTTGGACTATAAGGAAGGCCGAGCGCCGAAGAATAGATTCTTTTGAACTATGGTGCTGGAGAAGACTCTTGAGAGTCCCTTGGACTGCAAGGAGATCAAATCAGTCAATCCTAAAAGAAATCAACCCTGACTGTTCCCTGGAAGGCCAGATCCTGAAGTTGAAGCTCAAATACTTTGGCCACCAAATGAGAAGGGAGCATTCACTGGAGAAGACTCTGATGCTGGGAAAGATTGAAGATCAAAGAAGAAGGGGACGGCAAAGGATGAGATGGTTAGACAGTGTCATCGATGCAACGAACATGAAATTGAGCAAACTTCAGCAGACAGTGGAAGACAGGAGGGCCTGGCGTAATCTGGTCCATTGGGTCGTGAAGAGTCGGACTCGACTGTGCGACTGAACAACAAAAATCTCTAGGACTGGAGAGTGTCTGTAGTGTTGAAACAAATAGTGGCTGCACTCGGAGCAGGAATTCCTTGGGTGACTTTTCTCTGAAATACTGTGGCAGTTCTTCAATACCCATCTGATGGTTTAGTTATTATAGAGATCACAGAAAAACAAAGATAGTGTGGTATAGTGGATAGGGGAGAACTAGTATATGGAAAACCCAGCTCCAGCTCCATACTTTGCCATGAGACTTGCCTGGTGACTTTTGGAAATTCATATTCTCTTGATCTAACCTGCATCACAGGGTTATTATGAAGATAAAAGAGAACCACTTATTCTGAAAGAGAGAGCCACTTATGCTGCCCTGAGGTCCTTGAATGAAGGGCAGAGCAAGAATGAATTGGAGAGACAGCAGACAGGATCCAGATAATTAACACATTAAATCCACCCATTTCTAAGTTATTTTGTAGAACTGAGGTCCATATTATGTTTAAACCACTTCCATGGATCTTCAGTCCTAAACACACTTGCATTTATTTATAAAAGGGTTGATAGCTTACTTTTCCATTCTGTGGTTAACTTTTATCCTGAAATAGTTTATGTGCTGTTCATTGCTATAAAAGAGGCACACATTTAGCAAGTAAAGTATTCCTTCATATCCAGTCATTCATAGGTTGAAGGCATTGGATTCTAGCCAGGTAAATAAAGCTGGCAAACATGTATTTTCATTTTATATTACTCAGAGTTTCTAACAGCAAACACTGAGGGAAAAAAACATTATACTACCTACTCCAAAGAACCCAATTTTAAAAGTCGCTATATTAAGACATTATCTGCCCATTTTTTTAAAGCTTTCTTGAGCAAAAATGTTCTGTGGTGGCAATGGCTAATTACATGGAAATATATATAGGAATTCTGAAAAATCTATTTTAAAAAACAATAAAACAGTTTCAAGAGGAGCCCTGTTGAAAAAGTACCCTACGCTACCCCTTTACACAATTATACCTGGTATACTTTTATGGCCATTTATCACAACTCTTCCATTTGTTAAAGTCCACTAGCCTTAGTGCCTATACAAAATGGTGCCTTTTGAAGTGGACCAAACCTTGTGCAAAATGGAGAAATATCTCTCAGGTGCATATCAGAGGGAAACACTGGCACAAAGAAGCTTTGAGAAACACTGGGGAAATGTTGAAGAAAACCCAAGGCAGCAAGGGATATGAAATGAAGCTGTGAAGAAGCTCTGAAATAATTAGGTTAAGGTAGGCATCCAAACCATGGCAAGGAGTCCATCTGGAAGATGCCCAGGTTCTATCCAGTGGTGCATATGGGCAATGTCCTGTTCAGTCAGTAGTCTGCATAGATTTAAAAATCAAAAGAATAATAATAGAAAAGGAATTTTGAAGTGCAAAGAGTGAATGATGAGGCTCCCCCAGACTGGATCATAGCAGCTAATGGGATTTTTAAGCATTCAGTATATTTTCAAGCATATAGTAGACAAATATTGAAAGAAGGCAATGATTTAGAAAGCAACATTATACTCTGCAATTTATCCCCTTCTGTATTATTAAAAGGAGGACGATTATTTTTGCTGGCAGTAGTGGAACAAGAGAAATAAAGCATTAGGGCATATTATCTTTCAGGGCAGCAGATATCACACAAGAATTTAATCATTCAGGATAACCTTGTTTCTCTTACTTTTGGTTTTAATTGCTCTTAATACTGAGAACTTATCTCTGTGCAGGCCTCTGCTGATTCTAGTAGTATTCAGCATGCCTCCCCTTGAAAGCAGAAAGCTCACAACAATCACACTGCCTGATAGATACAAGAGGTTTAGAATGAGAATGGAACTGCAGCATACAAATCAGGATGTCTGCAAAGCTGGGTGCACCTTTATCCTTCTGTCCATTCCATCCATCCATCCAAACTAGGCACTTTCACAGGATTACATAATTCAGTCTAAATTTATCATAGGCTCTTTAAATCACCAGTTCGCTTAGATGAAGGGAAACAAAGACATTAGGTAGAGAGCAGAAAGAATGATAAACAACTCCAGTAGACTTAGATTTTTCTCATTGCTTTGAGTCAGTGGTCCCAATTCCAGATTTTCACCAATTATTTTGACTTTTCCCCCCTGAAAGCAAACATCTGATGACAGAGGCTGCTCATTTTTCATTTTTACAAGTCCTATGCTCCTCCTCCTTGTAACAAATACATTTTTAAAAGAAAAAAGGAAGGAAATCTTTCCAATCTGTATTGCTGTGAAATATTGACATGCTTGATGGCTAAAAATGTGCCACCGTCACTGCTGCCTACTGGGAACCTCAGTTGTACCCTTTGTGTCATTTTGTTCTGTTACAGTTGCTAATAAAGAGATCTCTTTTTCCTGTCTCCACTTTCCCTTGTTTCAATGTATCTTTATCACTCCCCTATACCAGTGCAGCAAGGTACTAAACTTATTCCATCAATCCTAGATATCAGCACTAGATATCTTGAAGAGATATCCTTAGAGTCTACTAAGACGACTTTCAAACACATTTTTTCTCATCACCACCACCACTTTGCAGGATGTCTACATGTAAGAGGAAGTTCTGCAGCCACCTCAAAAGATATGATTGTGGCTCTTCTGTGTCTGAAATGCCGACAGCTGTAATTCTAGACAGTGGTTTGGTTCTGTGGTTTACATACCACATTTGCATTACTTTTTTTTTTAGTCTGGAAGAGTTTAAGTAATTTTTATATATAAATTGTCCAGGAAGAAACATTCATTATCAATATGTTGTCGAAGGCTTTCATGGCCAGAATTCATTAGCTGTTATAGATTTTCCAGGTTGTATGGCTGTGGTCTTGGCACTGTAGGACCTGATGTTTCACCAGTAGCTATGACTGGCATCCTCAGAGGTATAACACAGAAAGATGGAGTACTCTCTGTGTCAAGGTGAGAAGAAAAATGATAAGCAGGTAATTTATATCTACTCAGGAAGCTGGGGTAGGGCTGAGTCATTATCTTGTAGGAGTTCCCCAGGCTGTGAACATGCTAATAGGGGAGCTTTCCTGAGGAGGTTCTTTTGTCTATGGATTGTTTCCTGAGGAGGTTTCCTGTTTCCTTGGTGGGAAATAAGAACCTCCTCAGGAAACAGGAAACCTCCTCAGGAAACAATCCATAGACAAAAGAACCTCCTCAGAACAGCCTGGGGAACTCCTACAACCCAGAAAATCTACAACAGCTAATTCATTATCAGTATTTATTTTGTTAAGCTTGAACTTAGATTCACTTGCTTCATTTTTGAAATGTGAGCTACCTGTTTTAAGCTTATGCAGGTGCTAAGAGCATGTCTGTTAATTTTTGCATTCAGCTTAACTCAACTATCAGGCCACAAAATGTTATCTGATACCTCATCTTTCTTGTTCACACAGGACAGCAAATGTGAAAAGGCATGATTCAAAGAAAAGAAACAAACTGAAGATGTAAAGGTTACATTTAACCACATCCTCATGCTACAAGGTCTTTGCTGAATCAGAAGGAAATTATAATTTAGAACTCTGAGAATCTTCATTTTCCATGGAAACATATAAAGAACAGGTGCTTTTTGAGCAGCATGTCATGGCTAAATCCCTGTTCTGTGCTTGAAAAGAAATCAATCATAACTGTACCCACACTTTTCATGAATTATTCCTGCCTTCTGTTAACACTATATAGCAAAAACAAACCTGCATTATTTTCTAATGTTGCCAAAATCATGCTGCAAGAAAAATAAAAGATAGTTTTCTTCCACAGAGAGAATCAGAATTTCAAGGTCTTGCAATGTGGCAAGAATCCTCTATACCAGAACAGTGGTGATAATAATAACACCCTTTCTGTATTTATACAGTGCTTTAGAATATTCAAAGTATATCATATAACCTTTTGCAGTACTCCTGCAACCACCCTGTAAGATATATCAGTATTATTATACTTAAGTTGTGGATAAAGACAGAAGGTAAGTAAACTGGCTTACCTAAGACACTTTATGGCATATTTAAAATTTGGATTTAGGACTTCTAGGATCACATTCATGCAGAGGATTAAGCACTAGTCTCAATATGCCCCCCACATTAATCCATATCATTTGGGATTCACAAGCAGGAAGAAAACAGCAAGATATACCTGGAATACTTAAAGTCTCACTTTCCCTCTTCTTCTAATAGCCCAAATCTGTTTCTATCCATTATTTCTACTCCTGTCCTCAAAAGAAAGAAAGAAAGAAAGAAAGAAAGAAAGAAAGAAAGAAAGAAAGAAAGAAAGAAAGAAAGAAAGAAAGAAAGAAAGAAAGAAAGAAAGAAAGAAACCAAGCCTGCTTCAACTTCTACATGACAGCTCTTCAGATATTTAAGACAGTGATCATGTCTTCCTTTAGTCTTCTCCAGGCTAATCATGCACAGCTCTTTCAGCCTTTCCTTGTAAGAGCTGGTTTTCAGACCATCCTGGTTGCTGTCTTCTGAACATACAGTATTGTCAACATCCTTCCGGACACAGAATTCCAGATGAGGCTTAGCTAGTGTGGAACAGAATGGAACTTATTTCCCATGATCTGGATGCTATACTTCTGTTAATGCAGCCTAAAATTACATTAGCTTTTGAAGCAGCTGTATTGCATTGCTGGCTCATGTCCAGTTTGTAGTCAACTAAGATTCCCAGTGCCTTTTCACATGAGTTACTGCCATCTTCTTTGCTATATTGTTCCTTTGATTATTTTTTTTGTCCCAAAATATAGGGCTTTCTATTTATCCCCATTGAAATTCTTTTTTGTCTTTCCCAACCCAGTGGTCCAGCCTGTTATTTTGAATCTTGTCTTCTTTTGTGTTTGCTATCAATCCAAGTTTGGTATCACCTATAGGTTTGATAAGCATCCCTATGTCTTAGGGAATTTGGCCACCAAATGAGAAGGGAGCATTCACTGGAGAAGACCCTGATGCTGGGAAAGATTGAAGGTCAAAGTAGAAGGGGACGGCAAAGGATGAGATGGTTAGACAGTGTCATCGATGCAACGAACATGAAATTGAGCAAACTTCAGCGGACAGCGGAAGACAGGAGGGCCTGGCGTAATCTGGTCCATGGGGTCGCGAAGAGTCGGACTCGACTGTGCGACTGAACAACAACAAAATGTCTTAGTCCAAGTCCTTTCTAAAAATGTTGAATAACACAGGACCCAGAACAGATCCCTTGGATGCTCCATTCGAGACCTGTCTCCAAGTTGATGCAAAGCCATTAATGAGCACTCGCTGGGTACCATTGTTCAAACATCTATGAATCTATCCAACAGTCATATTGTCCAGCCTATATTTAACTATCTTTCTCAAAAGGATTTCATGAGACTTTTTGAAACTTTTGATGAAATCAAGATATATTTATGTCAATATCATTCTGATGTTTACTAAACTAGTAACCCTATCAAAGAAAGAGATAAGGTTGTTCTGCCACAACTTATTCTTGATAAGTTCATGCCAGTACCTAGTAATCAATGCATTCTTTTCTCAAACACCAACCACTCATAATTATTTGTCCCAGAAATATTTTTTCATTACTAAAAAATACACATCAAACATGCAACTCAAGTAAGCTTTCCGTGCTATACACATTTACCTGAGAGTAAGGCCCCCTGAGTGGGAGGGCAAATGGCATGGTACAGGTTGATTGATCAGATCTTGGAAGCTAAGCAGGGTCAGTACTTGGAAGGGAGACCACCAAGGAAGACTCTGCAGAAAAAGGCAATGGCAAACCACCTCTGCTACTTGCTTGCTTTGAAAGCCCCTTGCTAGAGTAGCCATAAATTGATGGCATTTTACACACAATGCCTACTGAACCCAAAGAACTACAATTTCAAATAACTGTGCATAGGACTGGGCTGCAAGCCATAGGTTTTCTCTACCTGTAGCTAATCCTTCCAAATAAAGAACTGTAACATGTATGGGAGCCAGAGCCTCTTTCCAAAAGACATAGAAGCATAGTAGTGCTTATATCTCTGATGGGGGGTTGTGGCTTTTGTTGTCTCATTGAGATGGCATGCCTTTAACAACTTCATGACATATGGAAGAAAAAATTAAGAAGAAGCTAGCTCCCCATCCTCATGTATGTATTTATTTGTCTCACCTTTATGTATTATTTTTGTCTCACCTTTCCAAAATAACATATTTACTCAAAGCGGCTAACAAAACATACCAATGAAACAATCAACATTCAGAGCAAAGATGACAGTAAAGAAAGCATTATACATTTCAAAGCAAGCCTTAATTTCTCCCCATTGTAACAATAAAATACAAGTAAATAAAATGGATTATTCTTTGAACAGGAACAAGAGTCTTCAAGGATTTGGGACCAAACAATCAATGCTTTCCTTTTAAATAGGTTTACCTTCTCTCAAAGGACAGCAGTGGTCATTACATATATGCTGAACAGTGTTGCCTCTAAGCTGAGTTGTTGTGAGATAGCTCACAGTTTTTTAGCCTCCAGCTCACACGTTTTTGTGCTCGCTCAGGAAGGATGGCTCCAGAGCAAACTAATGTATGCAGTAGCTGAATCGCTTGCTCACAGTTAATGCCAGTAGCTCGCAAAGAATTTTTGCTCACAAGACTCCACAGCTTAGAGGGAGCATTGATGCTGAATATATCCACTAAGGGAATCATTCAATTGTGCATGTTGTAATGGGGAGGTGGGTGATGGGCAGAAAGTTATAAAGATCACCATTCTGATTTCAAGGGCCATTTGGGTGTGATCCAGTAGCTCAATTAAGATTGTGTTGCATACATTGTTTCCCTGCTATTGCTTGTTGCACACAACCCATATAATGTAACAGATTAGTTCTAAAAGTTTCAAATGTGTAGCTTTCCCAGTTGGAAATGACACAAGCTTGGACATTTTCTTTCTTTAGTAGGGCATATTTGAGACAGTTATAGGTTCACCAAGCATTATGCAGGTTGACTTTATCAATATTTGTATGGGAGTACTGGGAAAACAGTATCCGGTTCTGCTCAAAACAGCCAAGTCGGCTAACTACAGAAAATGTTTAAAAAGCCATGCATGGTGAAATACTTCGCAGACCAAGCTGTCATGCCTGAACTCATAAGCATCTGTAAGCAATTCACATTTAACATATGTGATAGAGGATTTATTTCAGATACATATTTACTGCCCCATGTCCAATTTCCTCCTTTAATTCTAACTGAATAATCAGTTGCAAGAACTGTCAGTAGCTCCTGCCTCCCTATTTTCAGCTAAGATCTTCTCATGCTCATTCTGTTCTTGTATATTTTGCCTGTCTCTTGAGGCAGATATATTGGTTCTGGCAGTATGTGTGACTGATGAGATGAAGTGCCTTTATGTGACTGAGTCTCATTCCCTTAGCCATGGCTATCCAGTTACTTTAAGCAAATACAGTTTTCGAAGCAACCTGATAGCCATGGCTACACCTAACAAAAATGGGACAGATGGGATGGTTCCACTCTGAATTTTTTGAAACCTAAAATCTCATTACCACCTTCAAGCCATCATTTTATAAACCAACCTTCTTTACAGTAAGATTAAGTCTATATGTTATGCACAATTTGTCATGATTTTGTGTTGAAAGTGTTGTGTTGAATATTAACACCTACAAGTTTAACAAAAGACACACTACCATGACTGGGAACTAGCAGTTCAATTCTGTATAAACAAAAAAAAGGCAAAAAAGCACAAAGTCTCAATAAACTAACAGCAAGGATAGTTAGTTAAATAAAATAGAACTATCAGTGTTTGTGTCCCTTTCTTAATACAAATAACTATGTAAATACAGAATTATGTAAATTATATAAATAAAAAACATTTTTTCTCTACAGGAGAGTTTCTGTGTAATTGTTTTCACAATAACCTTTTAATTTTCCCCAGTCCCAGAACTAATCTTATGGTTAGTGTGTATAGGAGGAATACTCAGGGCAACCAGGGAAGATTGACTTTGGTAGAGAGTGATTTCGGGATTAGGGTTGCCAATTTCCAGGTTGGGGCTGAAGATCTTCTGGAATTAGATCTCAGACTACAGAGATCAGGTCCCCTGGAGAAAATGGCAGCTTTGGAGGTGGACTGTATGGCATCACTCCAATGAGGTCCCTACACTCCCCAAAATCTGCCCTTTCCCAGCTCCACTGCCAAATCTCCAGGAATTTCCCAACCCAGAGTTGGCAGCTATACTGGGAATGAGTGGTGTGAGAATGGCCTGGACAAAGCTGTGACAAGACTGTTATTTTATGTGTGTTTTGGGGCGGGGGGATCTGATGCTAAACTGAAGTAGATTATCATTAAGGATATGTTGTTGAAGGCTTTCATGGCCGGAGTTCATTAGTTACTGTAGATTTTCCAGGTTGTGTGGCCGTGGTCTTAGCATTGTAGGACCTGATGTTTCGCCAGTAGCTGTGACTGGCATCCTACTAGGCTATTACCATAATAGCTTATTAACATATGCCACACCCCATGACATCACCAGATGTGATGTCAGAAGGGGAGCAAAGGAAGGGAAGGCATCTTCAAAAGCCTCCCCTTCCCTTCCCCAGCCAGCCTGCGTGGGGGTAAGGGAAGAGTTGGGCCACAGAAGGAGGAAAGAGGAAAGGAAAGAGAGAGAGAGTAGAGAGAAGGAAAGAAGGAAAGAGGGAAAGAAAAAGAAGGAAAGGGGATAAAAAGAAAATGAGATGGCCGCCGGAGCTCGTAGGGGATAGATGTGGGGAGAAGAGCTCCTCACACACCCTCATTTTAACTCCACTTCTTGGCATCTTTTTTCTTGCCAGAATACCTCTGGAGGGTTTGAGGAATTTGCAAGGGGCTTCAGCCTGACCTGAAGAAGTGGCGACTTCCTCAGGGTTTTTTTTTGGACTGGCCCCAACGCAGAAGTGGAGGAGAAGTCAGCAGAAAACTTTTCTACCATTCTGCTGTGGAGAGCGAGCGTGGAGGGGAAATGGGAGATTAAACAAACAAAACAGGAGGAGGAAACACATAGCCGAACCGAAGCTAAGTATCCTTGACTAATTTGATTGTTTTATTGCTTTATTTTCTTTGTGTTGGGTGAAGACGGAGGTAAAGGGACGTTTAGACAATTTTGATAGTTGCATGCCACGGAATGGTTTGATTAGCCCCTTAGGCGACAGAGAAGGCTAAAAGTTTATTCTACAGCTAAATAGAGTGGAAAGCGGCTATTCAAAGGCATGCTTAAAGATAGAGGAAGCCTGGTGATAACACTATTTTAAAAGAAATATAAAATAAGGATACCTAGCCTTTTATATGAGGTCTTCACTGTCGCTTTAAATCTCTAGATAACCTGGTCTGGGAGTGACTCAGCAAGACAAGATCGGCGTTTGTCTGGTGCGTCCTTTAAGCGACTGGCAACTGGTCTCCAGAGGGGCGGGGGAGCGGCGGAGAAGAGGAGGCAAGGCAGAGGGATCTCTACTTCAGGAAGCCGGAGCAGCATAGCACGACCTGATAAGGGGAAGCGAAGAGGAGCTTTGCCAGAGGGCGAGAGAGCGACGCAGAGCGACGTACACGGGAGCTAGGCGAAAAGCAGCAAAATTACTGTGACGGAACTGAAAGCGACGAGAGTGGCAAGAGTCCCAATTAGGGGGCTGGGAGTCCATCTGGCAGAAGGCGTGAAAGGGGAGGGGGTGTGAACAAGTAGCACTGTCTAGTGGGTTGCTCAATTAGCTGATAGTTAGTTAAACAGGAAGAGTGGAAGGTCTGCTGGGGAGGGCCAGGAAAGTCCCAGTTATAATTTTACACCTTTTTATTGGAAGACAAACTAAGTAAAGGATTTCATGAGGCCAATTAGCTTAATTATTTAAATAAGGAACAAACCCTAAGGCCCAAGCCAGCGCTGTCTTAATTTGAGATTTGTGTCCTTTAATCAGGCCCCTCCCCCAATACTAGTATTTAATAATCAACTGAACAAATAAACAACCCGCTGAGTGAACAAATAAAAAGATACAAGTCCCCTTTCTTCCCCATCTATTTGGTAAAAGTAAGTAAACCAGAGCAAATAAAATATTTAAAATAAATCACTGAACAAATAAAGAGCTAAAAGTAGTTAAGTAAGATAAAGGCAAAACTAAATAAAAGCATAAATGGCATCCAGAGGTAGGAAAGGATCAATGGCGTCTCCTAGCCAATCGACAGCCTTGACCCAATTTAAAGCCTCGGTGATGACTCAAGAGCTGCAAAAGATGATGCAGAATTTTTTGCAGATGGCAGCCGAACAAAATGCGGAGATTATAAAAAGAGAACTAGAACCCATGCAAACCAAGATGGACCAAATAGTGAAACAGTTGAAGAATGACACAGAGGAAATCAAGATGGAAATTAAGAAACTTTCTAGGAAAACAAACCAATTGCAGGAGAAAGTAGATGACATTGACCAAGAAGTGCTGGAATTAAGGGCTAAATCAGAAAAAATGGAGGAATCACTCATTGCATTGGAAATGGGGAGAGCGGAAATGATAGTGAGATTCCAAAACATCTCAGAAAAATTAGGCAAAAACTTGAAAGAAGAATTAGCCCGTAATATTGCGGAACAATTTAACATATCAGATCCAAAGGAGTTAGAGGATAATATGGAGGCTGTATATAGAAGGAACTCTGCATACTCGAAGAAATTTAAAACCCCCAGGGAAGTTCATGTTAAATTTGCTAGGAAATCAATTAGAGACCAGATTCTCCAAGAGGCAAATAGGAAAACTCTGACTGTAGTAGGTGAGGAAATAAAAATTTTGAAAGATATTCCTTGGTGTGTCAGAGAAAGGCGTCATAAGTATAGCACGTTGGTGGAGTTATTAAAGAAGAATCAGATCCAATACAGATGGCTCATTCCAGAGGGGTTGTTGTTCACGTACAGAAGTCAAAGATTTAAGATAGACTCCATCTTCAAGCTTGACAATTTTCTGGAAAGAAACGGCAAAGATCTTGGTTGGCAAAGACCAGATGAGGGCGAACCTGAATCAGAAGAGCAAGACCAGGAAGAAGAAGAAGAAGGAAATAAAGAATGTGGCGATGACTCGGACGACCAGGCACCCGCCTCGCAGAAGAAAAAAGACCACAAGAAACGCCAATTAAGTTACAAAACGGACTCCCAAATCCAAACAAGATGGCAACTCAAAAACATAGTGTTGAAAAAGAAAAGATAAATAAGATGGTGACCAAAAGAATATCGTTAATGTTGGTAAATGTGAATGGTTTGAACAGCCCACAAAAAAGGAGAAGAATATTCCACCAGGCAGTTATACTTAAGAATGATATCACCTGCTTCCAGGAAACGCATATCAAAGAAGGTCATGAGAAATATTTAATTTGTAAAAAATTAGGCCTGCCATTCATAGCATCGGACAAAACTAAAAAGAGAGGCGTAGTAGTTTATGTGCATGAGAAACTAAACCCCATACTTAAATTTAAGGCCGCAAATGGAAGAATAATAGGAGTCCAAGTTGCTATTAATGGAATGGACGTGCTAGTTGTGAATATATATGCCCCAAACCAAAACCAGGATGCTTTCTTCCGACAACTTAACAATTACATCAGCAAGGAAAGCCCTAATAATATATGTATAGTAGGGGATTTCAACGCGGTCTTAGACCCCAAAGAAGATAGGAAGAAATTTAAGAGAACACATAAAATGGGGGCGATCCTGACAAAAAGCTTCTTAAAAATAGCTGATGAGTATAATCTTATAGATGCTTGGAGAACCAGAAACCCACAGGCAAGAGATTTCACCTTTTTTTCCAATAGGCACAAATCCTGGTCTAGGATAGATATGGCCTGGGTAAATATTAATATGATGAAACATATGATAAATGTGGAAATCCTGGCCAACACCTTTGCAGACCACAATCTCATACAGATCCTCTTTCAGGGAACCCCAAAAGTCAATAGATGGAAAGTTAAGGGAAGCCTTCTGAGAGATAAAGCATTTGTCAAAAAACTCAAAGAGGATGTAAAAGAATTTATCAAATTAAACAGAAGGGAAGATATGGGGTTGAATACTATCTGGGATACCCTGAAAGCCTACATTAGAGGTATTTTTATTAACCAGGAGGCATGGAAAAATAAACTCAAAAGGGAAAAATTTAAGAATCTAACCAGGGAATTAAGAAATTTAGAAAAAAGAAGTCAGAATACAAAGGATGCAAAGGAAATAAGGATAAAGATAAAGTTATTACAACACCAAATTAATCTGTGGATATCTGAGGAAGTAGCTAATAAAATTGAGTATGCTAAGGCTTATTTGTTTGAAAACGCTAATAAACCCTCGCGTTGGTTGGCATATAAACTTAAAAAAGAGAGAGCAAAGAAAACCATTCTAGCGTTAAAAAATGAAAACCAAGAATTACAAAATAAAACCCAAGATTTGAAAATAATAGTGGAAAACTTCTATACGAATTTATACAAACACACGACACAAAACAGCCATGAAATTAATTTTTTTAAATTGAAATACGAAACAGGTTCACGGAAGAGCAAAGGCAGTTCTTGAATGGCAATGTGTCCGCCTTTGAACTTGTAGATGCAATAAAAAAACAAAAACTAATGAAATCACCAGGGCCGGATGCAATTTCGGCAGAAGTATACAAAATATTAGAAGACGAAATTTTATTGCTTTTCAAAGATTTAATCAACAACGCGATGGTAACAAGTTCAATCCCTCAGTCATGGAAGGAAGCTTTAATAACTCTCATCCATAAACAAGATTTAGAAACCAATGATATCAAAAACTACAGACCCATCTCGTTATTAAACGTTGATTACAAAAATATTTGCTTCAATCTTAACTAGTAGATTTAAAAAGACCATGTTAGAAATCATACATAAAGACCAATCAGGTTTCCTGCCCAAAAGGCAAATCAAAAATAACATAAGAAATCTAGTCAATATACTAGAATTCTATGACCACAATCCCGGGAAGCAGGCAGCCCTTGTCTTCCTAGATGCAGAAAAGGCCTTCGACAATGTCAGCTGGGAATATCTAAAAGAAAAATTGAGATTATGGAATTGTGGAGAAAAACATTTAAACTCAATTAACGCCATATATGAAGAGCAGTATGCAAAAATTATTATCAACGGTGAATTAACTGATAAAATTCCCATACAGAAAGGTACCAGGAAGGGCTGTCCATTATCACCTCTACTATTCATTTTTGGTTTGGAAACATTAAATGAAATAGTGAGAAACAATAAAAACATATTAGGTGCCAAAATAAAAAAACAACAGGTGAAGCTTCAAGCATTCGCCGATGATTTAGTATTTATTTTGGAGGATCCCATAAATTCTTTACACCATTTGTTGCAAACACTACAGGAATATGGTCAAGTGGAAGGCCTAAAAATAAATATGAAAAAGACAAAAATTATCACCAAAAACTGCTCAAAGGAGCAATGTGCCTTTATTCAGAATACCTCACAGATTCAGATAGTGGATAAAGTCAAATATTTTGGAATAATATTGACAAACAATAACAAAATCCTATTTAAAAACAACTATATGAAACTTCTAGAAGAAATTAAACAAGACTTAAATAGATGGCAGGATATGCATATATCCTTTTTAGGTAGAATCGCTACGGTTAAATATCCTACCGCGATTCTTATTTTTAGCCCAATGCCTTCCTATTATAACAAATAAAACACTCTTTGAGGATTTAAACCGTATGGTGAGGCGATTTATATGGAACGCCAAAAAGTCAAGAATCAAGAGGAAACTGCTCACTGATAGAAAAGAAAATGGCGGACTGGGCTTACCTAATTGGAACTTATACTACCAAGCGGCCGCATTAGGGTGGATCAGAGATTGGATTCTTTTGGAAGAGGAAAGGACCTTGCATCTAGAAGGTCACGATCTACCCATGAGATGGCATGCCCATATCTGGTATAACCTAGATAAAGGTCAGCAAATTTTCCAAAACCATGTATTCAGAGGCCCTTTGCTCAAAGTTTGGAAAGAAATTAAAAATAGGTTCTATAATAAAATCCCCAAATGGTTATCCCCAACAGAAGCAAAGAAGGAAAGAACAAAAGGAGGGAAAGAGAAAAAGGAGAGAAGAAGTGAAAGAAAGAGAGAAGGGAAAAAGAAAGAAAGAAAGAAAGAAAGAAAGAAAGAAAGAAAGAAAGAAAGAAAGAAAGAAAGAAAGAAAGAAAGAAAGAAAGAAAGAAAGAAAGAAAGAAGGAAGGAAGGAAGGAAGGAAGGAAGGAAGGAAGGAAGGAAGGAAGGAAGGAAGGAAGGAAGGAAAGAGAGAGAGAAAGAGAGAGAGAAAGAGAGAGAGAAAGAGAGAGAGGGAGAAGGCAAGAAGGAGAAAAAGGGAAAGAAAGAAAAGGAAAGGAGGGACAGAAAGAAGGCAAAGAGATGGGGAGAGGGAGGAAGGCTCTCCCACCTCCCATCAAGCCCAGCCCCAAAATACTCCTGGCTACTATAGATGTTTTGGCTGCTATTAGAAGGTATGAGATCTGCTTTTTCCTAGTATTTGGGGACTGTACTATCCTTCTGGTTATCACTATCACTGGTTAAGATGCTGAACTGCAGGCTGGAAGGTAGTTCAGCAGTTCGAGACCTGAGTGCCGCATGATGGAGTGAGCTCCTGTCTCTGGTTCCAGCTCCTGCCAAACTAGCAGTTCGAAAGCAAGAAATTGCAAGTAGATAAATAGGTACCACTTTGGTGGGAAGGTAACAGCGTTCCATGCACCTTGGCATCTAGTCATGCTGGCCACATGACCAGGGAAATGTCTTCGGACAGCTCTGGCTCTTCAGCTTGGAAAAGGAGATGAGCACCACAACTCTAGGGTCGGGTTCGACTGGCTTTCAAGCAAAGGAAACCTTTCTATCCTTCTAATAATTAAGAAATACTATCTCCGGGGCTTCCAGTCGGAGTAAAATGGCGAATTGACACACTTTGCGAGTTGTGCAGAGTGTACTGCGGTATCTGACGACAGTCTGGGCTTTATTTGGCCCAGCGCAGCACTCCCCAGGCGGGGGGGTGGCAAGCAAGCAGCCAAGCCTGAGGGGGAGTTGAGATCGGTGTGGATAAGCTTCGGAGGAAGCTTGTTTACACTTTGATCTCCTTCCGTGAAGAGGGCAGTTGCAATTCAGCACTACAGATACCAGCCGGGCTGAGAATTCAGCATAAATTCGTCATCTACCGACCTCTTTAACATCAAGTTTAACATCGATTATAGAAGAAGCACCGCGAAACCCCGAGATTACAAGCAAGGTAACAAATGAGTAAGCGCTTACCGGTTTAAAGAAGAATGCGAAATTGAAACGTACGGATAAGTGTAGAAACCTTTAATGAACTATTCCGCTTGATTTAAAAGTAAAATGAAAGCTTTCCTTTAGAGAAAACGGCTGAAAAGTGACTTTGTTTTGCATTCCTGTGGTCAATCAAGTCTAAACTTTACGTAGCAGAAACGAAACTAACTGTGACTCTATGATACAGGAAGTAGGCAAGAGTGGACGTTTTAGAGGTTGTTGTGCCGGAAATAGACGGACGTTTGATTGTGTGACACCACCTTTACCGGAAGTTGGATTACGGAGACGGACAGATAAACAGGAAGTTTGGAAGGAGCCTACTCTAGCCGGAAAACCATAGAGAAATTGCGCCCGACATTTTGAGGAGGACTAAATTTTAAAAAGTTATTTTTAAGCCGAAAAAGCGTTGATACAAGTTATAAAGGTGGCGAATTGGCTTGAAGATTGCTAACATAAAGATTGATTAGTACTGAAGTCGCTTCCAAAACGGATTTGAGGTCAAGACCCAGAGCTGCGTCATCACCTAGTCCAAGAATGACTGCAAAGGAAAAAAAAGAGTGGCAAGCGGCTATGGAAGCGATGGAAAAACGGATGACTGAAGTGGTGCAGAATCTTGGAAAACAAATAGAATCACAGCTGCAACAACAAATGCAACAACAGCTGCAAATACAACTGGAGCAAATAGAACAAGTGCAAGTCCTAGTACAGAAAAAAATATGGAAGAACTGAAAGAACTGGTACTAACAGAAATGTCAGGGATTAAAAAAGATACAGAAGAAGTCAAGAAAGAGGTCAAAAGTCTGGTGACAAAATCTGAAGAAATGGAACAGAAGGTTAAAAAATCCCTGTTAGAAAATACAAGGCTGGAGTCTATGATGGAATATAGAGCTACTCAGAATCATCTGAGATTGAGAGGGATAGAAGAGGAGGAAGATCAGGACTTACGAGCTCTAGTAATCAATACATTGACAACTTATGTAGGGGAAGATGTTGGAGATTTGGATCCAGACTTTGACATGATTTATAGAGTAAACTCAGCTTATGCCAAGAGAAAGCAATTACCCAGAGATGTGATTGTTCAATCTGTGACAACAAAAATGAAGGAAGATGTTTTCAAGAAACAATTCACACAACCGTTGGAAATTAATGGAAAAAAAATAATAATTCTGAGAGAAATTCCGAGATCGATTTTACAAGACAGAAAGAAATTCAAGAAATTGACAGATAGACTAAAAGAAATGAATATTAGGTTCAGATGGGAGATTCCATATGGACTTTCATTTGTCTACAATTCGGTGAGATCTACTCTTAAATCTGAAGGAGACTTATACAGATTTAAAGAGAACAATTTTGATGATTTTAAAGATATTTAATTCAACACAATTATGGATTACAAATTTTTATCTTGGAACGTAAACGGACTAAATTCACCTAGTAAAAGAAGATTAGTGAATCATTGGCTGGAGAAACAAAAATGTAACATAATTTGTTTACAAGAAACACATATAAGAAAACAAGATAATAAATACTTGATTAATAAAAAATTGGGAGAAGAATTTCATTCCTCAGCAACTAATAAGAAAAAAGGAACAGTGATTTATGTTTCAAAAGTATTGGACCCTAAAAAAATCTTCTCAGATAAAGAAGGAAGATATGTTGGCGTGGAAATATTGATGAACAGAAAAAAGACATTGCTTGTAAATATATATGCACCCAATGGTGCAAAAGAGACTTTCTTCAATGACTTGACTAAAGAGCTGGACTGTTTAAATTATGATCAAATAGTCCTAGCTGGAGACTTTAATGGTACAGTGAATAACATATTGGACAGAAAATCCAAAGCAAGTGGAGAGACAATTGGAAAGTTACCAAAAAAATTTTTTCAATTGGTGAAGCAAGAGAAACTGGAAGACGTTTGGAGGAAGTGGAATCCCAAGACTAAGGACTATACTTTTTACTCTAATAGACATAATTCCTTCTCTCGAATTGACATGATTTGGATGTCAGAGGAGATGGCGCAAAAAACTTATAAAATACAAATTTTACCGAAAATTAATTCGGATCATAATCCCTTACTCTGGATATCTAAAGAAAAAACTAAACAACTATATTGGAGAATTAATGAGGACTTATTAGATCAAAAACTAATCAATGAAACTTTAAAAAAGAAACAAAAAGTTTTTTTGAATTGAATTTAAATAAAGGTACGGATATACAAGTTGTATGGGACGCATATAAAGCGGTAATGAGAGGTATGCTTATCTCTCTGAACTCCAAGGACAAAAAGCAAAAGATCCAACAACAGAAAGACCTTTATGAAAAAATTCGACAAAAAGAAAAGGAATTAAAGAAAAGACCAGGGAAGAAAAAAATTATTAAAGAGATCCACTTTCTGCAAGATCAGCTGAATGTTTTATTAAACAGAGAATTATATTGGAATCTGAAGAAATTACAGCAAAAAGCATTTGAGGGTGCAAACAAACCAGGAAAGTTTTTAGCGTGGCAATTGAAAAATAGAAAAGAAAGGAATTTTATATCTAAGATTATTGAAGATGGAAAGGATGTTATGAATTTGAATGGTATAAAAAGAGCTTTCTTCAAATACTACGCCAAATTATTCAAAAAGAAAGGAATTGATCAACAGAGAATTAAGAAATATTTGGAGACTATTGAAGTTCCAGAGCTGGGAAAACAAATTAAGGAATCATTAAATGGTTTAGTAATGAAAGAAGAAGTGACAATGGCGATAGAAGATGCAAAGTTGGGTAAAGCTCCAGGACCAGATGGCTTCACAGCAAAGTTCTATAAGAAATTTAAAGAGGAGCTAACCCCCATTTTAGTACTTCTGTCGAATGAGATAAGAAAGACCAAACGGATCCCAGATTCATGGAAAGAAGCAAATATTTCATTGATACCTAAAGAAGGTTTGGATTTGACTCAAGTAAAGAATTATAGACCAATATCGCTATTAAATAATGATTACAAACTATTTGCAAAAATAATTTCGGAGAGATTGAAAAAATATCTGAAAGATACTATAGCGGAAGAACAAGCTGGATTTTTACCAAACAGACAAATCAGAGACAATTTAAGAGTGGTGATAGACGCAATTGAATACTATGACAAGCATCCTGAAAAAGAAGTTGGATTCCTCTTCTTAGATGCGGAAAAAGCTTTTGACAACTTAAATTGGGAGTTTATGCTGCAAGTTATTGAAAAATTAGACATTGGACAGTTCTTTTTAAACATGATTGTGGCAATATACTCAGAACAAAAAGCGGCTTTGAACATAAACAAGGAAAGGACGGATTTTTTCCAAGTTCAAAAGGGAACACGTCAAGGCTGCCCGTTATCCCCGTTGCTGTTTATTTGGATGTTGGAAATATTATTGACAGCAATAAGAAAAGATAATAGTATTGAAGGACTTTCAGTGAAAGGATTCGTATACAAATATAGGGCATTTGCAGATGATGTGATGTTTATGATTCAGGATCCTATTGAGAAAATACCACATCTGATGGAGAAAATTGAAGAATTTGGCTCAGTTGCGGGTTTTTACGTTAATAAAAACAAAACTAAGGTGATGTGTAAAAACATGACGAAGCAAAGACAAATAGAACTTCAAGAGAAAATCCAATGTGATGTAGTCACAAAGACTAAATATCTTGGAATTGAATTAACCATGAAAAATATTGATCTGTTTAAAAACAATTATGAAAAGGTGTGGCATAGGATTCAGCAAGACATGAAGAAATGGGATACTTTGAATTTATCATTGATGGGAAGAACCGCAACTGTAAAAATGAATATTTTACCACGTTTGATGTTTTTATTTCAGACCATTCCAATATTAAAACAGAGGAAAGTATTGGATTCGTGGCAGAAAGAATTATCCAAATTTGTATGGGCAGGAAGAAAGCCAAGGATTAAAATGAAAATTTTATGCGACGCAAGAGAGAGAGGAGGCCTACAACTACCAAATCTAAGACTGTATTATGATGCCATCTGTTTAACATGGTTGGAACAGTGGATTAATCTTGAGAATAAGAAGTTATTGGCCTTAGAAGGGCATGGTAACAAATTTGGATGGCATGCATATTTATGGTATGGAAAAGTAAAAATGGACAAATTTTTTAAACACCACTTTGTAAGGCAATCACTGTTCGAGACATGGATGAGATATAGAAAATTCTTCTCAGAAGAAAGACCACTTTGGATAGTACCAGCTGAAGTGATTAATCCACATTCAAGAAATCAAGGGTTAGATTGGCTACCTTACAAAAATCTTTTAAAATTAGAAGGGAAAAACTTTGTGTTACAAGATAGATTTGATCTCGAATTTGAATATGATTGGTTGAAATACAGACAGATTTATGATTTATTTAAGACCGATAAAAGAGAACATGGTTTCAGAGAAAAGAACATTGAAGTTGAAATTGTATGGCTTGAGAAAGGTAAAAAAATGATTTCTAAACTGTACAAGGTTTTATTGAAATGGTACACTGAGGATGAAACTGTAAAAGAGCAAATGATAAAATGGGCTGTAAATGTTAATAATGAGATATTGATGACATCCTGGGAATATTTGTGGAAAAAGTCAATGAAAATTTCAACTTGTGTAAATGTTAAAGAGAATTGTTATAAAATGATGTACAGATGGTATATGACGCCTAAAAAAATTGCTATTATAAATGAAAGTATGTCCAACAAATGTTGGAAATGTAAAAAACATGAAGGGTCTTTTTATCATATGTGGTGGACTTGTGATAAAGCAGTAAAGTATTGGACTGAGATCCACAATGAGATACAAAAAATTTTGAAATGTACTTTTAAGAAAGACCCACAGATGTTATTGTTAGGTCTTAAAATGGAAGAAATAAATGTAGCCAAGAGAACACTACTATGGTACTTGATCACAGCAGCTAGACTGATTTTTGCTCAGTGTTGGAAACAAGATAAAGTACCTGAAACATGGGAATGGATTAAAAAGACATTGTTTTTGGCAGAAATGGACAAACTAACAAGAAAGTTAAACAATGAAGAAGATGAAACTTTCTTTGAAGACTGGAAAGACTTTCAAAAATACTTGTTGAAAAATTGGGACATTAAACGTGGTTTGATTTGCTTTGATAGTTACTAAGAAGAAAATGAAATAGAATTAGATTATTGAATTGTTACCGTTTGTAAGAGAAAATAAGTTTAGAACTACTTGTAACAGAACAAGAGAGACATTAATGGGGTTGGAGCAGTGCGGGAAGCCTTGTTTGGGGGGGGAGAAGGGAAATTAGAAAAATGGATATGTAGGTAGGTTTAAAATGTATGATCATGTGTTATATCCAATAATAAATTGTATTTACCAAAAAAAAAAAGAAATACTATCTCCGGTGTGAATGGTCCAAAATTGTCTTCCAGAATTGTTCAATTCTTTCACACTGCCACCAACAATGTGCATATGACCCACCTTTCCACACCCCTTCCAGCAGTGAGGTGAGTACATTGTAAAAACTTGTGATAACTGCTGTAGTGTTTGTCCAACAGGACAAAATCTTAAAGGATTGTATTCTTATATTTATTATCTGGGAGGAAAAAGTATTTGAATTCCAGATTTTTGACCAAACATTCTTCGACAGCCTCATCTCGCAATCTGATTCCCATAGTTTCTGGTATGACATAGGGCTTTTATTGTCCATTTTTATTAAAACCTGATACATTTTAGAAATCAGGCCATGGTTACTAGTAGTATAATTCTGGAGTATATATTCAAACTCTGTTAAGGGAATAGACAAAATTTTGGCCACATCCTGTCTTATCACAGAGGTTTTGTAATTGTAAATAGAGGAACCATGGTATTGATTCCCCAATTTTGTCCTCCAGTTTCACTTTATCAAGAAAACGCTGTCTCGAAGCAAGATCTATCAGCTTTGTAACATTAGCCTGTTTCCATGAATTAAAAAAAGTTATTCTCTAGTCCTAGCATAAACCAGTCCTGGTTCAGGAATTATGTGAAATGTGACATTGGTGGTAACAATTTTTTCCTCCTAGAATCCCAAATGTACAAAACAGCTAGTAGTAACTGATTATTTCAATGCTGAATTTACTCTTATTCCAGATTGTTCCTGGTATAGATTTTTTTAAGGTAGGTTACCAATGTGGCAAATAAACAAATTAATTAGAGCACCTGGAATGATTCCTGTAGATAGCAATGTGAGTATCATGATAATCACAAGTTTAACTACTTCCATTTTTTAAAAAAAATCACAAGTATTTACTGTGCTACAATTACAGTTTATTTCCATAAACACTGTATTATTATGCAGGGAACAAATGTAATTGTGTTGTCTGTTTTATATGTTATACTAGGAATAAGGCCCGTTGTGGAAATAAATACAACAAACTCTAGAAAGAGGCTCTGGAAGAATGCCCCGGCTTTGGGCACACAGTGTGAATTTGCTGTGGTGACCTCAGCAAGGTATAATGACAGAGTCCACCATTTTCTCCAGAGGAACTGATCTCTGCTCCCTGAACAGCAGTTGTAATTTTGAGTGATCACCAGCCCTCACCTGGAGATTGGCAACAATTGTAACTTAGGATGAAACGGCTGGTTTGGAGGGTGGAGTCTATGGCATTCTACCTGTCTGAGGTCCAACCCCTCCTCAAACCCCACCCTCTTCAGGCTCCACCCCTCAAATCCCCAGGAATTTGCCAACCTGGAGTTGGCAACCCCATCTCCTTCCCAGCTAACCATCAACCTACCTTTATCTGCCCCTCTGACTTCAGCTGACTTCTGCCCTCCCTCCTGCAGAGCAGTTGTAATTCTGAGTGGTCTCCAGCCCCCCACCTGGAGATTGGCAACAATGGGTGGAGTCTATGACATTGTACCTGTCTGAGGTCCCACCCCTCCTGAAACCTCACCTTCTTCAGGCTCCATCCCTCAAATCTCCAGGAATTTCTTATCTGGAGTTGGCAGAGCAAAGCAGCTTACTTCATTCTCTTCTGCTTTGTGATCTGTACAGCAACCCTGTAAGGTAGGTTAGGTAGAAAGTCTGTGGCTTGTCCAAAATCACCCAGGCAGCTTCCATAGGGATGCTCCTGCTAAACAGGAGCAAGCAGCCAGGGCTAGTGATGGCATGCCAGTTAGGAGGCATGAAGTCACCTTGAGAGTGCTGGCAGGCCTAGGGTTGCCATTGCCAACAAAGACAAATTGATGCAAAGGAAGATGGAAAAGCCTCCATATCTCTATTTTGCCTTCAATTGGTTTTGATGCCAGCAGAGCGAGAAAATGCCAGAGGCTCTGGGTGGGTGCCCCATGGTAAATGCACCAAACAATTCCTAAAGATTTTCCAAAACACTACTCTGTCGATAAAACATTTTCTACACTCACAGCATCCCCTCCCAGAACGCAACTTATCCCCAGCACTTTGAATTAGTATCAGAGGTTTTTTTGCCTTGTGGTATTCTGCTTGTGGTGCAATATGTCTTTTTTGTGGTGTGGCATGGTTGTGTTATTGGGTTTGTTTCTTGTGAAGGGGAAGTGTTGTGAGTGAGGACATATTTTACCTCAGAATACACCAGGTCGTTAAATCAAAAACTATTATTGCCTCCCAACTTTCCTATAAATCAAGAACTATAGAAAAAAAGCAAATGTTACTAAATTAGATTATTGATAATAATGTGTTGATGACCAAATTACAACTGGAAGTGAAATTAAGTATTACTATAACTTGGATACAATTCTTGCAAATATCTCATTTTTGCTCCCAGATTCATTTACCAAATATCATTAAACATCTTCTATCAAGTTTTGAACAATTATATGACTGGATGAAAAAGGCTAGAAAACATATTATGGCTAAAATATATACGGTATTAATGCAATTAGAAGGGCACATTTTACTACCATATCAAAAGAGGTGGCATAATATTAGTAATTGTATACTATCTGCAGAGGATTGGCAGCACATGTGGAAGTCATTCTCCTTTAATACTAACATTATAGAAATAAAATTACAAACCTTCAAAATACTTACCTTTTGATACTTAACACCAAAAAAATTATCACATTTAACATCTTCAGTATCACCTTTTTGTTGGAGGAAATGTGGTGGAATTGGGAATTATACTCACTGCTGGCTTGAATGTCCGAAGTTAGATTTGTTTTGGAAAGATGTAATAGCTCATATTAAACTTATAACTGGCTATGAAATACAAAATACGATTGAAAATATACTATTAAATAGGTGGCAAACAAATGTACATTCTGGTAGCATTGTTAAGAGAATAGTGATTTTGTTAGCAGCAGCCAAGAATGCTGTAGCTCTACTTTGGAAGAATACGAAAAGCCCACAACTACATCACTGGCATGCTAAGCTTTGGAAATTTTATATAATGTCAAAAATTACGGAAAACATTAAATGACACAATTGCATATAAGCCGTCCTTAAATCATGCTGCGGTTTAGTTTTCTATTTTGGAGTATCTAATTGAACAGGGTGAAATTCCTGCTACTGTTAATGACTTAAACTTATGGTAAGATATGACTTCTTCCTTTTTGTTTAGATAATTGACTGACATATCTCTGTGAAATTTGAGAGGGTTTTTTGGTACAAATCCTGTTATGTATATCCTAACTTGCCTGTTTGTTGTATGTTATCTTTGTTTCTTTTGGATCTATTAATAAAATGTTAAAAAAAAAGAATACACCAAGTTGCATAAGCAACTGACAGTTCCAACTGTCTTGCTGGGGGGGGGAGTTTGAGGTGCGGAATGGAGTGAAGTCCAATCAGCTTCCATATGCAAATGAGCTTGAAATGCTGGCCCAGTCAGAGAAGAGTAGCCTAGGCTGCAGGGAGAGAACTAAGGCAACACAGCTAGTGGATAGGGACAGCTTCTGAGGCTGCGTTCAGACGGCCAGTCAATCGCGCCATGAGCCCTCCTAAAATTTTATCCCGATTTTTTTAATCCAGCCTAGCACGACCAGACGCCCCCCCATGAAATAGCCTCACCACGCGTTGTTCCCGCCGTGATTTGTCTACACGGCATCCACCGAGGATTTTTTTAAAAAAAGTTTTGTACATTCGCATAGGCAAGGCTGCGCCTCCTTGGAGAACTGAGGCGATCGCGGAGGGTTTTCAGCAAAGTCCCGGTCCTCCCCCTTGCCATTGCCATCATGATCAATGGAGGGACTATTTTGCAAGTTAGAACAGTCCTTCCCCCCCTCCATCTCCCATCGCGGTAACATCTTGTCCCTAAAAGAAATAAGCATGAATATTACATTCCTCGTAGCGCTTATCGCTGAATGCGTTTCCTCGTTAAAGCGCACATGGGGTTTCAATTTTTTAAAAATCGCGCCCCCGTCGGCTCGGTCTGACGTCAGACCGAGCCGACGGGAGCATCGCGTGCTAATGGAGTGACCAGACGGAAGAAAGTCTGCAGTTGTTGCGCGGGTAAGCGAAAACCCTACATTGAAACTGCTGCTTTTTAAATCAGGATTGGTGGCGCAGCAGAACGGGATGCCTATGGGACCGGAATATTTCCCAGATGTTTCTGTCTGGTCGTGCATTTTTGATCCGCAAGGGAGTCGTTCCTATGGCAGATCAAAAGATCCGTCTGAACACACCCTGAGTGACATATCAGGGAGCCAACTGATTTTGCTAGGCATAGAACTTTGCCACCCCAACTGGCTTTTATATTTATAGAGATATATGTTTTATTAACAGTAGAACATATGCAAAAACAAATGCAGATTAAATAACATTTGCTATTGATTACACAGGTTCAAACTTAAGTGTTGTTTTCCAGTTTTGTTTGGCACTGGTTTAGTCATGAATAAAATGTATACATGAAAATATAATCCATAGAATCCTGAACAGAGTGTAGCACTTCTGAACTGTAGAGAGGGGTGTTGTTTTGATATTCCTTTTGATATCAAGACATTCTCAAGGATTTTTTAACATTTACATATTGAAAAGAATAGCTTTAGATTAGTCACCTCTTTGGATGTTTATTTTCTGTTTGAAGGGAGGGATGTTAGTTCAGGCATAGCATATCTTCAGAAGAGGATTTTCCTATGGTTTCCCAAGGCTGTGTGCACTGCAAAAGCTCTCAGGGAAGATTCTGTGCCTCCTCTCCAAAAACAGGCTCCTGTTCAAGTTTCCTTAGAACCAGCAGACAAGAAAACCCCTGAGAGTTTTTGCACCTCCAGAGTCTGCTCCGGTACCTCAGGAATGGAGAAGGCAGAGGGCCAGAGCTGAAGGAGTGCACACTTGGCCTTCCACACTTTTTCCTCTCTCAAGAGGAAGAGGCAGGATCAGGGAGCTAGTTCTGATTACAGAAGCGGGTGGGAGCGGGACTCAGTTCTCCATATAATCCTACAGTTGGAATCTCAGCTGTTGCTAGGCCAACATCTCCTTTTAACCAGCTTGTGCTTTACCCTAGCAAGCAGCTGAATGCAAAGCTAGGCCAACATCTCCTTTTAGCCAGCTTGTGCTTTACCCTAGTGAGCAGCTGAATGCAAAGCTCAAACTTCCCAGGCCCTGAGTGGAATTCTCTGGTCTCTAGCTTCAACTTTTGCCTTGACTCCTGGGTCTTGCCCTCCCTGTTTCTTGCCTTATCTGCTGGCCTGCCAATTCCACATAACAGGATAGTAGTACAAATATATTAATGAATAAATAGTTCTAGCTTAATACTGACCATTAAGCATTGATTCAAACACTAAAACTACACTGCATGGTTCTTTTTCAAGTGCTTGTTTCAATAGAATATAGGTGGGGGCATATATGAATGTTCCCTACCCCAGCAAAAAGGTACATGATGTGGCCAAGTAACACCATGCAGGTTTTTAATGTTCAGGGTGGGTGTTGTTGTTTTTTGACATTGCGATATATTCTTCTGCATTATCTTCCCCACCTGCATTCTAAAGTAGCATAGTGGTGCACAACCAATATCATGTGTCAGGCTCCTTAGTCAGGTCACACAACGCAGGACTTCAGTAGAAGAATCTGTTTATTGGTGAATAATAACTAAATACATGTGTACAGCTTGTATCAGGAATGCTGGGTACAGCAGGGCTCCCTAAATTATAATGGAATCAAACACCCCCCTAAACGAGCTGAAGCCAATGAGTATAGCTTGTGCGTGTGGGCAAAGCAAGTGGGCAAAGTGAGTAAAACAATTTCAAAGCCGTTGATTACCAGCAGAGGAGTTCTGCAGTTGGAGACACTACAAGGTCAGGAAGATGATAACATACAGACAGTAGAATAGTAATGGTCAGAGGCTGGTAGACTGAGAGTACTCCCCTTGCATTCCAACCCCATGGCAGGGCTACCTGACATCATGTTATTCTGAATGATTGAATAGATTCTGATAGTCAACTTAAACAGAAAGGTTTTATGCTACTTCCAAAAGATATCTGTTGTGTAGTGGGTTCGATGCATGAAGAACCAGGACATAGCATGATTGTCAGCTCATAGTTTACTAGCACACACAACAGAACAAAGAATACCGGCCAGGTGGCCAACTATATACGATCCCTGTGGACCACCCACAGGTCCCATTGGAGGGTTTAAACTTCCCACCGAGGTTCCTATTGGTGCCCACTTGAGGTTTCAGGATCCTAGTCCTTATTGTTTACTGAGAGCCAAGCTCTGCTGTATGTCGCTGGCGCCTAGTGGCGGTCAGCGGAGATAACATCTTACCCCCCGTAGTTCAAACCCAGCCTATGTAACATCGACTTTTAGATAGGCGGGGGTCCGGTGTTCTCACATGGAATGCCTTGGAGTCAGAACTGAAACATTGGGAAGCCTGTCCAGCCCCGTGCCCAGAGTACTGGGAGGGGGAGACAGCAGCACCTCTTCCAGTGCCAATGAGGAGGCAGGCGCACTGTCTTCGGGTGCAGCCATTAGGATGGAGGCTGGTTCCTGCAACCCCTGGTCAGGAGTTTCTTGTTCCGGGAAGTCGGGTGGCCCCACTTCAGTGTTCCCTGGGGCTGGGACCTCCATCTCAGCCGGGAGCATGCACCTTCACAGCTGGTCAACATGCTTCCACAGGACCTGTCCACAGTCTGTCGAGATCTCGTAGGACATGGGGCCAGTGGGGTGGATGATTCGGCCAGCAATCCATTCGGGGCCCTTCCCATAGTTCTGGATATATACAGGGTCCTCCAGGAAGAATCCCCACAGTGCCTCCCTCTGCTTGGACAGATTGCATGACTCTGGGGCCCTGTCTGGGTGCAGTCTGTCCAAGAGGATTGCGGGCCACCAGCCCATGAGGAGTTCCACGGGGCAGCAGCCACTGACTGGGTTTGGGGTGGTCCGCTAAGCCAGGAGGAAGCGTGCCAGACAGAATTCCCAGTCCCCCTCCGTCAGGCGGCTGAGAGCTTCCTTGGCGCTGCACACCATCTGCTCCACCTGGCTGTTGGTGGCAGGATGAAATGGAGCGAACCGTATGTGCCAGATCAGGTTGCTGCGGAGGAACTCCTGGAATTCCTCTGAGGTAAATGCCATCCCGTTGTCCAGAACGATGGTGTCTGGCAACCTGTGAGTAGCGAATATTCTGTTGAGCACCCTGATGGTGGCTTTGGAGGAGGTGGCAGAGACCAGGCTTATCTCCCGCCATTTCGAATAAGAGTCCACTGTTACCAAAAACAGCAGTCCATGGAATGGCCAGGCGAAATCCATGTGAAGCCTTGACCACGGCATCTGGGTGGATTCCCAGGCTTGAGTGGGGGCACTCAGCGGATTGGGCCAGACGGCCTGGCATGTTTGGCAGTACTTCACCCAAGCCTCCACTTCCACGTCTATCTCTGGCCACCACACATAGCTCTGGGCCAGGGCCTTCATCTGGATGATATCGGGATGGGCCTCATGTAGAGCTTGCATAACTCTGTGATGCAGTATGCTGGGGACGACCACCCTATCTCCCCACAATAAACAGCCCTTGTAAGTGGACATCTTGGCGATCGGCAAAGGCTGTAAACTCGGGTCCTTCCGCTGCCACAGGCCACCCCCTCACCACCCAGCCCAGAACCTGGGAGAAGACAGGGTTTCTAGCTGAGCAGCAGGCAATGTCTGCCACCTGGAGTGAGGGAGCAGGAAGGTCCTCTACCTGCAGAACGTGGTGGGCTGGGGCCAGATCGGCCTCAACAGACAGTAAAGGCAGGCAGCTAAGGGCGTTGGCGTGGCCCATAGCTTTGCCTGGGCGAAGCTGCAGGGCGTAGGAGTAGCCAGACGAGAAGATGGACCACTGCAGGACCCGTGCGGAAAGGACCTGTAGAGTCCAACGATCAGGGGTGAAGAGGCTGAGGATGGGGTGATGGTCCATGACAGTGGTGAAGGGCTGGCCATACACAAAGTCATACAATTTTTTTACGCTTGCCACAATCATCAGGCCATCCCGGTCAATCTGGACATAGTTCCGCTTTGCTGCCAACAGCGTTCAGGAGTAGTAGCTGACAGGCACCTCGCAGCCATCCAGGAGACAGTGGGCCAACACTGCACTGACTGTAGGGGGGATGCATCGCAGGCTAAAACCACCAGATCCGCCTTAGATTTTGGCAGGGGTGCCTCAACAATAGCCTTTATCTTGGTCTCTAGTGGGATGGAGGCCGCCTGCGTCGACTGTGAAGCCCAAAAAGTCCACAGATGGAATCCCTAGAAGGCACTTCTCCCGCTTCACCTTTAGGCCT
The DNA here is from genome assembly GCA_029375565.1 of Gekko gecko. Lineage (NCBI taxonomy): Eukaryota > Metazoa > Chordata > Lepidosauria > Squamata > Gekkonidae > Gekko > Gekko gecko. The sequence goes on from JAPDNY010000001.1 coordinate 210,227,867, forward strand.
GCCTTGTGGAAACGGTGCAGTACAGTGCGCAGCTGGGTGGTGAACTCAGCAGGCGTTGCCGCAGTGATCAGGACATCATTGAAAAACAGCGTGATGCCTGGGATCCCTTTCAAGAGAGAGTGCATTAGTTGTTGGGAAAGGCCCGGGGCCACGCTCATCCCAAACTGTAGCCTTTTCACCTTAAAAGCCCCTCTATGTGTGATGATAGTTTGCGTAGCCTCGTCAACCAGGAGCTGTTGGTAGACCTGGGCAAGGTCCAGTTTCCCAAAAATCTTTGCCCCTGCCAGGGAGGCAAGGACATGGCTAACGACTGGGACCGGATATGCGTGGTCCTGAAGTGCCTTATTTAACATGCACTTGTAATCCGCGCAGACGCGGACGTCCCCATTCGGCTTAACCGGGGTGGGAGACCGGTTCCAGGATTCCTTGCCCTATGAGACGGTCTAGTTCTGCGTCAATTTTCGGTCGCTACGTTAACGGAACTGTCCTGGAGCACATATGGATGGGGGCCACGTTTAGGTCAAGTTGCAGTGACACCAGGGGTGGGGCGTATAATGACCCAGGGTACTGTCAAAAATGGATGGGCACTTGTCACAGACCTTGCAGAAGTCCTGCGAGGCACAGAGCTGTACCCCTTCTATCGATATTCCCAAAGGGGCAAACCACACATGACAGAGGAGGCTGACCAGGTCCCCCGCAACCACAATTAAGTCCAAGTGGCCATCAAACCCCTTGTACTGGACACAGAAACTCCCCACACCCTTTATTTGAGCGTGGTTCCTCTGAAATTCATCAGGGTAAGGGTACAGGGATGCAGGCGGGGCTTCCTTTGGGGGCAGAGTCTCTTAAGAGTCACCTCTGAGATAATGGAGCCGGCAGAGCTGGAATTGAGCTCCATAGTGCAGGGGGACCTCTCTATTTGGACCTGGACCCGGATCTTTGGGGCAGAGGACTGGCTCGGAAGTCACAGTATCTGTTTGGCTGGATCAGCTGCGAGGAGCTAGAGCTCTTCCTTGGAGTCTTCTTCCTCATAGTGAGCATCTGCTTTTCTGTGGGGCTGTGGTAGTGCCGGCTGAGCTCTGGACCCTTGGGACCGGCATGCTCTTGCAATGTGCCCCAAGCGGCTGCAACTGTGGCACTTGGCATTCTGGAACCAGCATGTTTTCTGGTCATGCTTGTCCCTGCAACTCGCACATTTCTGGCAACCCTGCTCATGGAGGGGAAGGGAGTGAGTTGCTGGTGCTGGATCCCAGCATCTGGTGAATTGCTGAGTGTGGTGGACTTCCTCCCGGTTGGGGTCAACATGGTCGAGGTTCGCCTGGTGCGCGGCAGTCACTGTTGAGGAATGGTTCATCTCCCAGGTGGTGGCAGTGGAGAGGGCAGATGCCAGGGAACACTTTTCATCCTCTGCCGCCAGAGCTTCTCATCACTCAGCCCACAAATAAGTCTGTCATGGAGGGCTGTGTCGAGGTGGGCCCTGAAGGTGCAGTACGAGGTGAGCTGGCAGAGCTCAGCCAGGTACACAGTGACAGACTCCCGCGGTTGCTGTTGCCAGGAGTAGAAAACCACGTGGCACGCGATCTTCAAAGGCTGGGGAACAATGTCCTCGATTATGTCCTCGAACGAGGCATTGGCCAGCTTTGTTGGGGAAATCAGGTTGTGAGCCATCTCCACCATAGCGGGTCCATAGGAGCCGATGAGGAGGCCCTTCTTCCTTTCATCTGTGGTGACCTCATAAAAGATCAGCATGGACTTGAGTCCCTCGACCCAGGCTTCCCAGTGATGTGGGCGGATAGGGTCGAATGGAAGGACAAGTCCTGCTCCCGGAGCAACTGCCATCGTGCTTCGTGGACATGGAGGAGGAGGTGAAGCTGGAGGCGAAGAAGGCACGGAGGTCACCTGATCTTCTTCTGGATTCATCAGCTGGAGCCACGATCGTCCTCAGGTACCAGTCTTCCTCTGATGCCTCCACAGCCTGGCCAGCTTAGTAGGATCCCACATTCGTCACCATTGTTGTGTAGTGGGTTTGATGCATGAAGAACCAGGACACAGCATGATTGTCAGCTCACAGATTACTAGCACACACAACAGAACAAAAAATACCGGCCAGGCAGCCAACTATATACAATCCCCGTTGACCACCCACAGGTCCCATTGGAGGGTTTAAACTTCCCGCCAAGGTTTCTATTGGTGCCCACTTAAGGTTTCAGGATCCTAGTCCTTATTATTTACTGAGAGCCAAGCTCTGCTGTATGTTGCTGGCGCCTAGTGGCAGTCAGCAGACATAACAATACCCCAGCTCATATGGGGCAGAAATCTGGATTGCTGGCGTGGACGAGAAATTGGATTCCCAGCTAAACTCCTTTCTTAGGAGAATTACCGGAACTCCATGGTGTGTTGCTGGGACTGTCCTCCGTATGGAACTGGTTCAATCTTCGCTTGAAGCACGTGCTTGGAAAAGGGCATTCAAGTTGAGATTTAAGCTATCCGACCCAAGTCACCACCCCCAGGCCAGCTTTCTTCGTCTCATCTTGACGGACACGACATCCAACCCTTGGTTGTCCCTTCTTGCTGGTAAACTCAGGGCATTGGGAGTTTCGATTTCCTCACCCACTGAAGAGCTTATGCCCTCCCAGCTTAAGGAGACTTTGAAGAAACTCAAGCAGTTGGACTGGGCCAGTACCATGGCCAGGGCCAGACGCACCTGTTCTCCTTTGGCCTTGGGGTTGTCCCCACCAGAGAGACTTCCTGAGTTTCATTCAATGCTCCCAATTCCATTCCATCGTCGTGCCCTCTTGTTAGCCCGCCTAAATGCATTTCCAACGATGGTAACACTGGGCAGATTTGAAGGCTTACCTTATTCAGATCGCCTCTGCCTTTGCAATTCTGGAGAAATTGAAACTTTAGACCATCTGATGTTTCACTGCCCCCACTAGACTCAAGACAGAGGGACAGATGAATCTTCCCTCACAGCCTTGGGTGCTCTCAGTGTTGTTATCTGACTCAAATGCTGATGGATTGATAACAGCCAATGTGGCGCAGTTCCTGACAAAGATTGCTGCTCTCAAGAAACATTGAAAATTTTATCAACCCTGATAATATATTGATCTTCAACCTTCGGATAATTTTAGTTAGTTGGCTCCGCCCCAAGTGTAGCTAGGCTATTTTTAACTTCTGGGCCACTGCCTGGGTTTTATTGATGTTTACTGATTGTGACTATGCTCTTGTCATATTTTATGTTATATATTATGTACTAATTTTACCCCTTTTCTTCTGGTCAAGACTTCGGTCATATAGACCCGTAATAAATGAAATGAAACAATACCCCAGCTCAGGTGCTGGCACATCTCCAAGGCGGATAGAGCATCACAGTTACAGAACTACTATTGAGAATGCTGGTCTGCACCCTTCTTATTTGAACTGGACACTTGGATTGAATAGTCAAGAAGGCTTTCAGTTATTTTTAAAGATTTCATCAAGGACCAAGAGGAGAGAGCCTCTTTAATATGCCCAAATATAGTTAAAAGTATATGGAACGTGAACTAGGACAAGAAATGGCATGTCCAGCAGGAGATCCAGCTGAGTGCCTGATTCATGCATGCATCTAGACTATGATTCCAAGGCCCATATAAAAAACCCCCAATATGCTAATCAAAGAGCACCTTCACTTTTGTATTAACACAGTGCCAACTTATCTGAAGAAGTGAGCAATGACTCACGAAAGCTCATACCCTGCCACAAATTATGTCAGTCTTTAAGGTGATACTGGACTCTTACTGTTTTCTACGGTGCCCATGGTTCATTCATTCTAGCCACATGCTAAGCGTGTTTAAAACTTGGCTTGCTATATTTCTTATGAATCTAACTGTGATGTTTCAGAAATAATCAAAGACAAATGAATACAGACAAAACTAGATTTTTTAAAATTAATTGGGACTAGTAGCTAGCAAACTAAGGGCAGTGGAGATTAATGTTAGACAAGGAATTTGCTGAGGAAGAACAAAAGGCTATGTTCAAGTGAGGCGCCACCAGAAGCATACTTATTTGGAATAAAGGGAGGCCCTCTCCAAAGCAAGATGCCCGGAGTGCCATTGAAGAGAACATCAACAGAATGCTAGTGTAGCTGGAATCATAAAACACTGTGATAAATAAAAAAGCCATCATCTAGTCTCAGAACATGTAGCGTGTTGTGGGAGATGATGACTTCACCTGCAACAGATTTAAAAGGTAATAACCCAGATCTCCTATACATTTAGCATGTACTGGGGAACAATATATGGTAATTTTTTTAAAAAAACACCCTGGATTCCTTCTTCCTTGTGCCTCTGAAGAGTGGTCTCTCTCTGATGGTACTTTACAGAATTGGTGATACTGATTTAGAGCACTACTGTATTTCATTGTTCGGTGGCATGCAAGGAAGTGAATGTGTAGTGCTCTCTAGATGGACTGCTGTTCTGCACGTTGCTGCACATCAAAACCTTAAGAAGCCCAAGATGTCTATATCATATTTATGTCCAATAGGCATAAATTACTTGCATTTGCCTGCAATAATTACCACAATATGGTTCTTGAATGCCCACATGGTAGGAGTAGGCAAAGTGTCAAACACAGAAGAGGCATAATCTCAGCACACGCCAGGTTTCCATTTTCAGTAACACTGACTGGACAAAGTTTGATAAAGGAACAGAAGTGATGAAATCTGAGATAAGGTTAATTGGCAGCAGGCAGCTACAAGCAGAGAAATCAGAGCCAGGAAAGGCTCTGTACAAATAAGGCATTGTTTAGCCAAAGGAGAAGGCAATGCCTTGGCAGGCAGAGAAAGAGAGGCAGCAGTTTCATAAGGAATAGTACTATGTTACTTATTTATTTAGGATATTTCTATGCTTCTTCTTAAAAGGTCTGCTTGAGGTGGCTTACAATTAAAATAATGTACCAGTATAAAAACAAGCCATTAAAAACAAGCTTCTGGACATAAAGGTTGTAAAAACTATCCATAAAACAGAAGAACACCATTTACAAAACCAGTAAGAGAGAATGTCTAATTACAAGCCTAGGTAAAAAGATGTGTTTTGGACTGGCACCTGAAAGAAAGTAAAGAAGTGTTACTAATACGTAGGGGAAAGTACCATCAAGCTGCAGCCAACTTATGGCAACCCCATGGGGTTTTCAAGGCAAGAGATGTTCAGAGGTGGTTTTCCATTTGTCTGCCTTTGTGTAACAACCCTAGACTCCCTTGGTGGTCTGGCCAGGGCTGACCTTGCTTTGCTTCTGAGATCTGACTAGATGAGGCTACTCACAGCTATAATATGGTGGCTCCATATGTCAAACAAACAATTTTTAGGAAATGGCCCAGTTATCCTTTGACAAGTTAATTGTTGTTAATCTCTGTATATCAACATTCAACTGGGCATCATTCAAGTGAGAAGCAACTACAGTATTGACTCTACTCCTGTGTTTCTTTATCCAGACACTACCAGAGTAGCATACGGCCAAACCGCATAAAAATACTGTTGCACCATATGAATGCACCTTACAAGAATGCAGAGTAGTTTGTTGCTCTTTTCTTTCCTGGTTTGCCAGATGGATAAACATTTGTGTTGTATACTGAGAATCTGACCATATCAAAAAGAGTTGAAGTGGTGAATCCAACAACAGGCAGCGTACTTGCACTAAGAAAAGTCTGTCTGTGAGGGCAGTTTCACCCTACTGCCTGATTCCTGCATGAATCAACTTTGATGGTCTCAATGCATTGGAAACCACTCCTTTGTTCTCCATCTTCTCTTTTCTCTTCTCTGCCCTCTACAGTAACCAGAGTCAAGGAGAACAAGACTCCTACACTTCACAGGAAAGTGAGTTACTGCAGCTTCAACTTGTTATGTAAGACTGAAGGAAGCTGCACCAACTGAAATGTGCTCATCTATATAACTCTTAAAACATTAAAGACTGCTTTCTTCTTTTTCACCCCACCTCCCCATCTCTTTCCCTCCATTTGCTTGCCTGTCTGCCTGTCATGTAGTACAAACAAACACAGGCAAGCTGTACATCCATTCTCTAACAGCCTGCAGTGGACAGAGGTGACTGTAAGGAGAGGAAGCAGGTAGTGGAAGAGCTGGCTTGGCTCCCGGAGATGGCTGCAGGAGAGCACAGATGGCCAGTTCTGCTTAATTGGCACACTGGTTTAAAATGTGTAGTACAGCCATTAATTGTTATGGCACATTATTACTGGTAAATATGAATTATGCCTTTGGATAAGAAAATTATGGGCCTGAAAATATAGGCCTAAATCCCACCCTTTTTAAAAACATTAGCATACCCAACACACTCAAAATATAAGGGGCTGTGAATGATAGCCTACATGGTGCCTGTGCTGAGAATACTACATATTAAATATTGGGGGGTGGGGAATTACACAGCAACAATAACAAATTTCATTACCTGTTGAAAGGTTGAAAGCTCATGCCGCCAAAATTATTGTTGATCTCTAAGGTGCTATTGGACTGGAATCTAGCCATTTAATACTTTTTTTTTGCTGTCAAGTCATAATCAATTTATGGTGACTTCAAAGGGTTTTTGAGGCAAGAGATATTCAGAGGTGGCCTGCCTTTGTGTAGCAATCCCAGTCTTCCTTGGTTGCCTCCCATCCAAACACTAACTAGGGCTGACCCTGCTATCTGAAGAGATAGGGCTAGCCTGGGTATTCTAGGTCAGGGCATTTAATACTTAGGTGAATATAAAAGCAAGGCCTTCAGTTTTGACATAACTGGTACAGTTACATTTTTCTTTTAAATTATGGAGGGAAATGAAGTTTTTAAAAGGATCAGTTATGCTTTATCATTAATACAGAACAAGGATCTGCATTCAGAAATCAATGCTAATCATCAAAAGCCTGAAAACGATCAAAATATCAAATTGATTATAGTGGTAAATATACAGAAATATGTAGATCTGTTACTCTGTTAACCTAGAAGGTCAGAGGAAAGGATCAGAGTGAGGAGAGACTGATATGGAATATCAGATGTGGAATTGATTGGAATTTCTATCAGTCAGCAGGGTTACACACAGATCTTGCTGTCAAAGGACTGCTCTGCTAGGCCCATCCATCCAAAACTGTTCATACAAATCACCTTCCCATCTTACTGGCTTCAAGGCAGGCTTTGCCCCAAAGGCAGTAAGGCAGTATATAAAAGCAGCAGAGACTCCTGGTAGCTTCCTGTTCTTGCTAAGCACAGAGGCCAATATTTTGGTTGCAGTTACTGGGGCATGATATAGAGGCAAACGCCACAATCTTATTCCCCTTCCCCTAATGACAGAAAGCTTCTGCACTAAAATCAGTAACACAACAGAGAAACATACAGAACAGAGCTAAACTTACCAGGACATGAGAGAAGGGTAATAAAGATGTGTAACCACAGTTTCTCCCATCAGCCCAGTTGAAGGAAGAAATTATGGAACCTAGGGTTGTTAATGAAAAGGAAGGGGTGACAAGAAAAAAGAAAGTAGCAGTGCCTCCAGTCCACTGGCTTCCATTTCCTAACAGGAGGAATGGCTAGTAGGCAAATAGTCTGACCCAGATGCCCTCTGTCCCTTCTTTTCTCTCAGGCCTCTCCTATGGCTCCCCCATAGGGACAAAATACCTTTCCCCTGCAAACTCCAATAGAGGGCCAAACCCACAGGGTTACAGATGGATCTGAGTTCTATGAATATATTTAACAAGTGGGGCCCCCACAAGACTCATGAGTGGATTCCATATCCACTCCCCCCCCACTGCTGAGCCAGCAGGCTGCACCACCCAACACTGAGCCCAGAAGCCGGCTTCTGGAGCAGCTGCCAGCATCCTCATCTGTCAATCCTCATCGCCTGGTGTCTGCCACTTCAGTGCCTGACCCACAGAAGATGCTGATGTTCACCTGCAGCTGTAGGGTTGCTAGGTCCTTACCTGCTGCCACTGGGGTATTTGAGGGGTATTCCAGTGGTGGGCAGGGATGGCGTTGATGCACTGACATCACTTTCAGAATGGTGTTGGCGATGTTGGGGCGATGCTCGACTTTTTGGGCAAAACTCTATGGTAAAACTGGCTACAAACCAGTTTTGCCCAAAAAGTAGAGTGTTGCCCTTGACTCCACCGATGCTATGATGTCACTTCCAGAAGTGATGTCATCATGTCAATGATGTTGCCGAGGGATGTCTTTTGGGGGATGGGGTTACCCCTGACAGCCAACCCCTACCTGGGGTAGGCAAGCCTAAGCAGCTAGGCCTGCAGTGGCTGCCAGCATCCTCCGCCCACAACAGCTGCCAGTATCAGTCACTGCCAGGCCCAGAGTAGCAACCATTGTCCTACTTCTCTGCAGTGCCTGGCTGTAGTGCTTTCTCTAAGTGCATTCTCTAAGTGCATGCACAGACAACATAATTGTATTTTGGAAGGATTTAAACCCCTGTTATTTTTGCTTTAACATTTTTCTGCAAAGTTGGGGAGTCCAACTCTCCTTGTGGTCCCAATCCATGGATTTAGCTACTTGCAGATGAGAGCCACATGGATGTTCTTTAAAACATTCATATTGTGTGTGAGAGAGGGACAGACAGACAGTGGGAATTGAGAAACTGAAACCATGCTCTTGTGCCATTTTGGTTAAGAGACATTACTTCTCCCCCATGCTGCTATTTGCCTTTGCAGGGGGAAAGATTTACAACACCCCAGTCATGTACAAAGAAAGCAGTCTTTGAAGGGTCTAGTTTTAAGTAAAAATGGAACACACCAGCAAGAGAAGCTAAATTCTGGGTCCTATGCCTTACAACATTGTGCTACATTTATTTTGACATTTTACTCCACGCCCACCTCACTTTGGGGAGAAAAATATTTCACTTTATCACCACAATGAAGTAAGGCATCGGTCATGGCAGTGTTCTTTTGTTGATGCGCTACATTTTGTTTTAAAATGCACTCACCCCTGCCTCAGTAAAAGGTGGCAATTGGAGTACTATTTAGTGCTTCCATGTATCCTTGGAAGGAGGCTGAGTTACTTTTGTAAAAGTGTTACGACCATAACGGAGCAAGAAATGTTGCAGCCTTTGTAGCAAGGTCTTCCTATCTAAAACAGAGCAGTGGAAAAATTTGGAAGCATCTAAGATATCTCATTGTCCTTTGTCAACATTCCTTGGCCCCTGGAGCAAGCTCAGTTCCCATAAGCCATTTTGGCATTTTTGTTCCTTTTGGTTAATTTGATTGAGCTTGATGTAAAATCCCATTGACAGACTGGTATCCAGAATGGCAATACCTGATTGGCTACTCTGTGTAGCAGGCCAATCAAGATACAAGGATTGTGCTGGAGGGAAGCAAATGGATTGGACTTTATCTAAGCAATGCTATTGGTTGTTACCACTGATGTGGGCGTGGCTATGCTAGCCTGCACTGTTTAAATAAGAGCCTGTTGCTTTATGTTGTGTTGTCTGTTCTGATCTGTTCTGATCTGTTGAATCACTACCATTAAAGCTGATCACTTGTTGGAAAGCTGCTTTTAAGTGTCATACTTATCAGTGGCGATGAGGATGGGATATAGTGGGTAGGCAGCCCCGCTGAATACCGATACAACAGCAGACGAAGCTGGACCAGTTGCAGCTCTGCTACCAGCAGAACAGCACCCTGCCAACCCACTGGCAGAACTGGCAAGAAGGATGGCAGCCAGTGCCAAGTTTGAGGCGTTCGAACCAGGCCTGGAAGACTGGGACTCATGCATAATCCGGTTCGAGTGCCATCTATGGGCACACCAAATCAAGGATGAGGCCATGAAATTGGCAGTCCTGTTTAGTTCCTGCAGTCGAGCTGTGTTTGCCGTGGCAAGGTCCCTGGTCATGCCAACCGACATTCTGACGGTGTCACTAGTGGACCTGAAGGCAAAGCTGAAAAATCACTATGCACCTAAACCATCACAGATTGCGTGCCACCACACTTTCTACAAATGGGACCAGAAGGTCAGGGAATTGATCGCGGAGTATTTCACCGAGCTGAGGAAAGCAGCCCAAACGTGTAGTTTCTCTGACCTGGAGATGGCCTTGAGGGACCAATTGGTATGTGGCCTAAGAGACGAGTGTCTGCAGCAGCAGCTGTTCACCAGAACAGAGTTCACCTACACTACAGCCTATGCAGAGGCTATAGCTGCTGAAGCTGCCGAACAGTCCATAAAGGAGGTCTGGCAAGCCAGTGGCCTGTCACAACAATGGGTAGAAAAGGCCTGAGTCAACCAGCAATTCCGAGGCCGAGGGTGATGACATCTATCAGATGTGGAGAGTGAAGCTGCCACGGACCAGAAGGAAGGCAGCACCTCGGCAGTCATGCGCAGGTTGTGGCGGCAATCATGAGTGGGACCAGTGCTGGGCACGTGACCTACTGTGCCGAAACTGCCACAAGCGGGGCCATCTGGCCAGAGTCTACAAGGCAACAGGTCCGAGAAGGTCACCTCAGTCATCACCAGGAATGTTGAAGAAGGAGCGAGATGTCAGAGCATGGAGGCAAGCGGAATGCAACATGACCACTAGCCGTTCCTGCCCTACGACTGTCCTGAACACCTAAAATCACACCAGGAGAAAGATCCACATCACAGTGCTGCTTGATGGAGTGCTGTGTGAGATGGAGGTTGACTCGGGATCGGCGTTGACCATCATCTCCACGGAGACATTGTAGCATTTGTTTCCTCACAGGAGCCACCACCGGTTAGCACCCAGTGGAGTGCATCTCTCAGATTTCCAAGGGCAATGCATACCGGTGGCTGGGAAAGCCAATTTTGAGGTACAATTTCAGGGTTTTAAGGGAACCCTAGGTCTCCAGGTGGCTGAGGGGTGGAGGGCCAGTCTGCTTGAGTTAGACTGATTTGAGGCTCTTGGAATTGCTGTGTCCGGAATCGACCACATTGGTGGTAATAAACTGAGTTCTCTGTATGCAGAGTTCCCTGAAGTATTTGACATAACCCTGGGGAAATACACGGGTCTGCCAGTCACATTTGAACTAGACTCCTCAATGGCACCCATCAGGTTACGGTACAGGACCATGCCACTTGCTCTCAAGCTGAAAATTGAGGCAGAATTAGATAAGCTGGTGGCTCAAGAGATTTTGGAGCCTGTGCCTTATGCAAAGTGGGAAACACCCATTGTAATGCCGATCAAACCAGATGGTTCAGTCAGGATCTGTGCTTACTATAAATGTACTCTGAACAAGGCATTACAACAGCATTCTTACCCTGTTCCCATTATAAGTCATGTATTGGCTTCACTGCTAAACTCGACCTCGCACAAGCATACCAGCAGTTGCCTGTGGACCACAGGGCAGCTGAGGCACAGACGATTATGACCCATCGAGGAGCATTCACAGTTAATCGGTTACAATTTGGGGTTAATGTGGCTCCTGGTACTTTTCAGAGCATATTAGGGGAGTACTTAGCCGATTCCAAGCAGCGGGATTAAAAACCAAAAGTGTCAGTTCGGGGTTTCCCAGGTCGAGTTTCTTGGGTTCTTAATTGATGTGCAAGGCGTCCACCCCACCAAGGGCACGGTTGCTGCCATTCAGCATGCCCCCAAACCCCAGAATAAAAAAGAGCTGCAGTCCTTTCTGGGGATTTTAAATTTCTACCACGCTTTTTTGCCTCACAAGGCATTGGTGGCCAAACCCTTGCACAAACTGCTTGAAAAGGGGGCATGATGGATCTGGGGGCTGCGGCACGAGAAAGCGTTTGAGGGAATAAAAGAATTGTTAGTGTCTAACTCTGTGTTAACACATTACGATGAAGGGAAGCCATTAATCCTTGCTGCAGACTCCTCCCCATATGGAATTGGCGCCGTCTTCACCCACAAAATGGCAGATGAGTGGGAAGTGTGAATAGCATATTATTCAAGGACACTGATGGGCGCTGAAAGGAATTATGTGCAAATTGATAAGGAGGGACTTGCGTTAGTCACCGGTGTTAAAAAGTTCCATCATTTTTTATACGGCTGAAAATTTGTGATGGTCACTGACCATAAACCCTTGCTAGGCCTATTTGCACCGGGTCACCAGACGCCTCCAGTCCTCTCACCCCTGTTGCTGCACTGGACAATTTTCCTGGCAGGTGTTAGCCCCGACGCCATTATGGGGCTTTGCTATGGACTGTTTGCTGTTGCCACATGGTCTGTCTAGACTGTAAAATGGATGCCAAGGTAGAAGCCTATAGAGAAAGGAAAAAGCTGTCTTTTACTCTGAGGGACTCCATTACATACCTGCCGCATGTCACATACACGGATTAAGGGCCATACAGCAGACAAAGGACTTTTCCTCTGCCAGTCCATGAAGGGATTACCCAATCAAGCATTCAAATTGTTAACGACCCTTCCTGATGCTAATCCGGGACAATCAGGGAAGTCTCCCACCTTTTGTTTACCTGGCCAGCAAGTCCCTATAATCCATTCAACTAGCCACCCAACACCTGGCTTCTATTGTTTAATCCAGACCCTGCCTCTCTGGAACCTGATTGGTCATACCTAAGGTCTGCCTCTACTGACATCACACACCCCTGGGACTCATCATTGGTCCAGGAAATCTTTTGTTCTCACCTGAGACCAGCCCCCTGGGCCACCCATTGGGCTGCATTGTCTTACAGTGGGTATATCCCAGCACACAGATGGCCTTAGAGTGTGTGTCTCTGCCATGAGCCAAAATGGCAGCCCACCCCTGAACCCTCTGGGTTTAGGCCACAATCCTTCTTCATGGACTTCTGCACATCTGACAGGTAGTATCACCTCTCCATAAGCCATCAATCCCCTCTGCTTTCTTAGTTCTATTTTATGTGTGTGAATGCTTGAATACTGTTTGTGTGTTTGTGAATGAATAAATAAGGATTATATTCAGTAAAATAATATTTTATTAATTATACCTGGTCTCTGTGTCTTTTACTGGGAACCATTACAGACTAGCAGCATTCTCTGTATATACAGGCGAGAATCCAATAATAATAATAATAATAATAAAACCAATTGCTATATTTAAAATAGAGCAATTTGGCTAACAGAAATGGAGGCACCGCTGGGATTCGCCCTGACTGTCTGAACGTGCACGCTAGTCGACACGTGTCCTTCAGATGGCCAGACGTGGAGAAGAAGCTGTTTGTGTGGTTTCAGTAAAGACCTGTGTGAAAGGTTGCTGTCTGTGTGATTGGCTAGAGAGCATTTTCTGTTGTGGGAGGCTGTTTTTCCCCTTTGTCTCCTTCAGCAACTCCTGGTCTATTTTGTGGGGTGGGAACCAAGACCGATAGTGTAGGGTGTTAGGAATTGCACCACACTACACCACACCACACTGTGCAGGCAGCCATAACTGTAAACTAAGAGGAGCCGCAGCAAGGTTCCAACCGTCCTCCAGAGTCTCTGGAAGCCCACTTCCCTGTCCCTTTCAGCTTTGACTAGCTAGCAGAGCGTAGAATTAAAGTGAGCAAAGAGGTCCGCTCGCTGGAGTATATTATTCCGAGGACCCTAGGTCGGAGGTTTTCCTGAAGCCTTCCCGGGTTTATAGAGGTTATCCCGGCAGGACAGGGTGTCCAAAACCCAAATACCGGTTTAAGAGGGTTATCCGGTTAGGAGGTGAGGTCTAGGCCAGGCCCACTGACCAAAACTCCAATTTAAGGGTTGGTGAGAATAGCCGAGGTGGAGGCAGAGACCTCACCGAAAAATCTCATATTTTAACGTTTTTGGTCATCGGAGGCAAGGGCGTGGACCCCACCCTTACCAAAAACCAAAACTCACGGACCACGAGGACTAAAGAGCCAAGCTCACCTCACCCGCGAGCAGAAACAGAAGAGGGGAGAGGCAACGTGATCAGGGGATCCCTATTCGGAAATGGAGCCATGTTGCTCCCAATAAAAAGCAGCACTGTGTAAGAAATGGTTGCATTTGATGTTTCTCACTGAATCCATTGTTGTATGTTTCCTAACCCCGCTATGCGCTTGCGTAGGTATGCAGGCAGAAACGTGGGAGCTTCTTCCCTGCCGCTTCTCCTTATCACGGTGGCCTTGAATGTAGGCTTTGGGCTATTCTTGTGTAGCTGAGAATTTTCCAGTCCTGAGAAGGCAAGGGGAGGGGGGAGTAGTCTCCCGCTCATGAAGTATTTCTCCCGCCGGGAGTTCCCGCGCGAGTGCTCAAGTTCTATTTGCTAGGCGCTTCATTGCATCACACTATAAGTTAGCTTGCTTTGCTTTGCCCCCTATTCCTGACAATGACCTCCTACTGTGGGTTTATAGCAAGATAATCCAATAAACCTTTCTTCGTGCAAGAATGACTGGATCTACTTGATTTTCAAAACCTGACAGAAATTGTCAGGAATCCTCATCATTCCCACTACCGTCAGTTTCCGCCGTCTACCAAGATGAGCGGAGCGGGTACGGGAGCCACGGGAGCAGCTGCGGCGGCTACCAGTCCAGGAGCCACAGGCGCAGCGACAGCATCAACTACTCCAGGGGCCACGGGGGCTGCAGCGGCGACGGCCACCCCAGGAGCCACAGGTGCAGCGGCGGCGGCCGCTACCTTAGGGGGCACGGTTCCTGTTACCACTGTGGCGGCTGCAGTGGTCACCCTCCCGACCACCACTATTGCGCCGGTGACTACCACCACAGTTTTGATCGCACCAGCATCACAATCGGGAGCCGGAGTGTTGACCCCGCCAGTACTAAGCACATTGGGGGTTCAGTACGCTCTCCCAGTCTATAGCCCGGCCGGGCACCTGACGTCTCAAGGAGGAGCGCTTCCCCGAACCTATGTGCCCGGAGTCCCAACGCCATGGGATAAAGGGGTGACCTATCGTAGGTCACGCGATTGGTCAAAGAACCTGTTGGATACTACCCAGTCGACATGGACTTTGCCGGGGAGCCAAAGCCGAGACAGTTTGATTGATCCCAGAGGCAGTTTTGGGCTTCCCCAGGGGAGGGTACCTCGAGGATCTCCCAAAACTGGGTCGGGGCCAGATACCGACGCTCGCATGGACTCTATCCAAGAGGATACCCGACGTCTGGTGAAGGACATGAGCAAGCTAATGCAATCCCTACCACAGATGATGGACCAAGCTATTCGGGCGCATCCGCTGACACAGCCTAGACCAGCACCAGCCCCGGCGCCACCGTTGGTACCGGGACGACCACCTCCTGCTCCTCCGGGCCCGAGGCCAGGCCAACCAGCACCTCCGGTTCCAGGACCGGGTCAGCCAGCACCTCCGGGTCCAGGACCGGGCCGGCCGGCACCAGCTCCGCCTCCACCAGCCGGGCCAGCACCAGGTCCAGGGCCAGGCCAACCAGGGCCACTCCAGCCGCCTGCTGCACCTCCGCCCCAACCACCTGCTCCAGTCCCCCTTATGCAGCCGATCCAGGTTATGGCGCAGGCCCCCCCAGTAATCCGACCTAAGGATATGCTTGAAATCACATTTGATGGAGATCCAGAGACTGTGTCTTTTTTCATATTGCAAGTCGGAAAATTTGTCCAAAGATGGGGCCATGTTTTCCCAGATGAAGAACAGCAGGTGGAGTTTATCGCATCCAGATTCCGAGGGAGTGCTACAAGCTGGTACGTTGCTCTCCATGATCTGGAGGCTGCGGAGCTGGGGAATGTAGATGACTTCATGTGGGCTTTGAGAAACCGCTTCGAGGATTCGGGGCGGCGGAAAAGGCAGAAGCTTTCCTTCGTACCTTCAGACAAGGTAAACTCTCAGTGCGAGAGTATTCCAGGGAGTTTCAAAGGCATGCTGTGAAAATTCGAGATTGGACTGATGCGGTTCTGGCCCAACAATATCGAATGGGTCTAGCAGTAGACATCCGCAATAACATCCTCAGCTCGCAGCAGCCTCGCACCCTCCAAGGTTGGATGGAGGAAGCCGAGAAGGCCGAGAGTCGTCTACGCATGATGAAACTGGACTCATCGTTCAGTTACCAACGTCCGAGTTCGACGGCGGGCCAAGCCAAGTCCAAACTGGCAACCACTCCAAGTGGAATGAGGGATCAGCGTATGCGGCAAGGACTCTGCCTGCGGTGTGGGGAAAAGGGACACTTTGCAGCTGCTTGCCCGAAAGGAGACCCCAATCGGGCCCTACAACAAGAAGAACCCAGAAGATGGATGAACCCCACCACAAAGAAAGGCACAGCAAAACCACGCAACCCACGGGCCCTTTTTGCGGGGCCGGACCAACTGGATACCTTCTTGCTGGAGGAAGAGAATGAGGTGCAGGGAAATGAAATGGTTCTGTTTGTGAATGGCGCTACACAACAGGACCCAACACCTGAGGCGCCTAAACTGGTGAGCAATTACCCCTCTCTCTTCTTTGTGACTGTCCTAGTAATGAACCCAGCAATGATGACCCACATTCGGGTTCGAGCCCTCATTGACTCGGGGTGTGGGAGGGACCTCATAAACCCGTCTATGGTGGTAGGGCTGGAGGCAGCCGTGATCAACTTGAAAGACCCAATAACTTTCACACAGATGGATGGGTCTCCAATGAAAGAACCATGCCGATTTGAGACTGTCCCGTTAAGAATAGGCATTGGTGCCCACTGGGAGCTACGTTCATTTGTGATAGCTCCTCAAGCCCAATTTCCCTTGGTATTGGGTAGCCCTTGGTTGCATGGACACAACCCTTACATTCTATGGGAAGAGGGGGATGTTCAATTTATCTCACCGAAATGTACAGAACACAAATGGGATCCAGGGTGGGGAAACCTTCCCTGTAATGAACCTCCACGCGCTTGTTTAGCAATGGAGGACCTGAACCGCATCCCTAGGGATTACCAGTATTTGACTAGAGTTTTTGAGGAGGAGGAGGCGGATGAACTACCCCCCATCGCAACTCTGATTGTGCTATTGAAATTCTTCCGGGGCAGAAATTGCCTAAAGGGAAAATTTATGCCATGAGTCCTGGTGAGAAGCAAGAACTGCGCCGCTTTATTGATAAAAATCTGGCTCGTGGATTTATCAGGCCAGCGTCGTCCCCTTTCGCAGCACCTGTATTATTTTGTAAAAAGAAAGATGGGGGGCTCAGACTCTGCACGGATTACCGAGGTCTTAACGCAGTGTCTGCAACCAATGCCTACCCAATGCCCCTCATCAAAGACTTATTGGCAGAGGTGGCAAAAGGGAAAGTGTTCTCTAAACTGGATTTGAGAGATGCCTATTTTCGAGTTCGCATCAGAGAAGGGGATGAGTACAAAACTGCATTTAATACCCCGCTGGGGCAATTTGAATATCGGGTGATGCCATTCGGTTTACAAGGGGCACCAGGGGTCTTCATGAACTTAATCAATGAGGTTCTACACCCCTATTTATTTAAGGGGGTGGTCGTTTACTTGGATGACATTTTGGTCTATACCCCAGACCTAAAATCCCACACCATCCTCATGCGAAAAGTACTGGAAAGGCTTTTAGACAACAAACTGTTCGTTAAACTGTCAAAGTGTGAATTTCATCAGGAATGTATTGACTTTCTGGGGTACCGCATATCCTCTGAGGGGTTGGAAATGGACCCAAAGAAGGTCCAGGATGTTGTAATGTGGGAGCCCCCAAAAACCAGACGACAGCTCCAAAGTTTTCTTGGTTTCGCCAACTTTTACCGTCAATTCTTACCCCATTTTGCCCAAGTTGCCCTTCCCCTTACCGAACTCCTAAAGACTAAGGGGAAGGGATCCAAGGCTTCAATGCCGGGGGCCCCTTTAAACTGGACGCCTCAGTGTCAAGATGCATTTGATCAACTAAAACGGCTGTTCACGTCTGAGCCAATACTAGCACACCCCGATGAGACAAAGAAATTTGTGGTCCAAGTTGACGCATCAGATACTGCTATGGGTGGGGTGATTCTACAAGAGAACGCGCAGGGACAGCTACAACCCCTAGCTTATGTATCAAGAAAATTCAATGATACCGAAAGGTTCTGGCCCATTTGGGATAAGGAAGCTGCTTCTATACGTTTAGCATTAATCACATGGAGACACTGGTTAGAGGGTTCCCAAGTACCGTTTGAAATATGGACTGATCATAAAAACCTTGAGGTACTGCGGAAACCCCGAAATTTAAATGCTAAACAATTTCGGTGGGCTGAGTTCTTCTCCAAATTTCAATTTACTCTTCACCACTTCCCAGGGAAGGCTAATCACCTGGCGGATGCTCTTTCCCGTCTTCCCCAACATTTCAGTAAGAGGGTGGAGGTACAAGAGTCTATGTTTACCCCAGAACAACTGGTTGGTGCAGTTGTAACCCGCAAAGCCAAACGAACCTCAGAGAATCTCATCCAAGCCTTACCCTGGGAGAAACAATTTCTCACTGACATCACCCCGCAAGAAACAAGTGAATTGCAAGGCAGGGATGATGTGAGATGTGATCCAAACGGTTGCTGGTTTAAGGGGAATAAGATGTTTGTCCCTGCAGCCACTCGATCCCAAATGTTGCAAACAGTTCATGACTCAAAAGCTGCAGGGCACTTCGGGTATGTGAAATCCTTAAAACTTCTGCAGCGTGGGTTCTGGTGGCCCCGAATGAAACAGGATCTATCACTCTATATACAGTCATGCCCAACATGCAGCCGTTGTAAAAACCGACCGGGGAAACCTCCAGGTCTCCTACAGCCTCTCCCCACCCCGACCCGACCCTGGGAAGTAATTTCGATGGACTTTATCACTGATCTTCCCCCTTCTAGACAGATGACGGTCATTTGGGTGGTGGTAGACTTGTTCTCAAAGCAAGCGCATTTTATACCGTTCCCCGGTTTGCCAACTGCCAGGGCTTTGGCTAAGGCATTCCTTCAACACATTGCCAGACTACATACATTACCACTGAAAATAATATCCGATAGGGGAAGTCAATTTGTTTCTAACTTGTGGTCGGAATTAATGACCCTCATGGGTATTGAACGTGCTCTCAGTACTGCCTATCACCCTGAAACTGATGGGCAAACGGAGAGAGTTAACCAGACATTGGAGCAATACCTGAGATGTTTTTCTAATTATCAACAAGACAATTGGGTTGATTTACTGCCATTAGCGGAGTTTGCATACAACAATTCATGGCACGCTTCAACGAAGATGTCACCATTCAAAGCGGCCATGGGTTATGACAGCCCCCCTCTCCCCTTCTTGCAACCGGGGGAAGGTGTGGGGAAAGCTTCAGCATGGTGTAAAACTTTCCGCGAGTCTTGGCCCCTAATTGTTGAGACTTTGAATGAAGCCAAGGCACAGTACAAGAAACAAGCAGATAAAAAAAGGGCAGGGGGATGGAATCTGAAACCAGGGGACTCTGTCTATCTATCTACAAAAAACTTAAAGTTGCAGCAGCAGTCCAGAAAACTGGCATGGAAATTTGTTGGTCCTTTCAAGGTGTTAAGATGTATAAATCCAGTGACTGTTCAGCTAGATCTGCCTAAGTCTCTTAAAGCTATACATCCAATTTTCCATTACAGCCTCCTCAAACCTGCGTTACCCCCGACTAAATGGCAAACTACGATGCCGGAGCCTCCCCCCTCTGATGATTGATGATGAGGAACACTACGAGATTGCGGATATCCTTGACTCTAAGATTTTACGTGGACAACTTCTGTACCTGATCCAATGGGTACATTTCGGGCCCCAACATAAAGAATGGGTGAAAGTTTCAGATATCGATGCACCTGAACACTTGCGAAACTTTCACAATCGATACCCTCACAAACCCGGGGGCCCACGTTCTCTCCTTCCTAAGTGGCGGGTGGGTGGTGTTTTGGGAAGGGCAGAATGTAAGAAATGGTTGCATTTGATGTTTCTCACTGAATCCATTGTTGTATGTTTCCTAACCCCGCTATGCGCTTGCGTAGGTATGCAGGCAGAAACGTGGGAGCTTCTTCCCTGCCGCTTCTCCTTATCACGGTGGCCTTGAATGTAGGCTTTGGGCTATTCTTGTGTAGCTGAGAATTTTCCAGTCCTGAGAAGGCAAGGGGAGGGGGGGAGTAGTCTCCCGCTCATGAAGTATTTCTCCCGCCGGGAGTTCCCGCGCGAGTGCTCAAGTTCTATTTGCTAGGCGCTTCATTGCATCACACTATAAGTTAGCTTGCTTTGCTTTGCCCCCTATTCCTGACAATGACCTCCTACTGTGGGTTTATAGCAAGATAATCCAATAAACCTTTCTTCGTGCAAGAATGACTGGATCTACTTGATTTTCAAAACCTGACACACTGCTGCACAACAGATTCCCTCGATCCCTATTCGGAAACAGAGCCAGGTTGCTCCCAATAAAAAAAGCAGCCCTGCTGCACACCAGTTCCCCCCCCTTCCTTGTTAGTGGATAGTGGATGGGAATATCCTGAAATTCTCCCGGGTTAAGTTGGTTTTCCTGGTCACGGGTGGAATGCCTTAAAACCTTCTATATAGTGGATGGGAATATCCTGAAATTCTCCCGGGTTAAGTTGGTTTTCCTGGTCACGGGTGGAATGCCTTAAAACCTTCTATATAGTGGATGGGAATATCCTGAAATTCTCCCGGGTTAAGTTGGTTTTCCTGGTCACGGGTGGAACGCCTTAAAACCTTCTATAATCCAAGTCTTAGAACACTTGGGAACCGTAAGCCAGAGAACCTGCCAGTGAGCCGTAGAATCCTTACTGGTTAGAAACATCCAAGTTTTAGAACACTTGGAAACCAGAAGCTGAATGCGTGTTTGTGTGTGGGTAGCTGCACACCAGCATCCCACATGGACTTTGAGACCCCAGGAATCAGGGTCTTTTTCCCTTTGGTGGCCATTGGCCTTTTTGGTTTGTAAAGTAAGTTTGTTCCTCAGATCCGAGAATCTGAAGTTAGGCAAAAATGCTAAGTTAAAAACAAGAGGAAGTCTGACTTTGTAATCAAGATCCTCTCTCTCAAATTCCCCTTTTCCCAAATGGAAGGCGACCTGGAAAGGGTGATAGAATTGTAACAGAATATACAAAATGCCAGGCAGTCTTTTTAGAAATCAAACTGCCTTGCTCCCTAGCCTCTTAAGTAAAACCCAGCAGGCAGAAGTAAGTCACCAGTCTTGCCATGCTGAGATTAAATCCCCTGAAACAGCAGCTTGAGACCCTGGTTGCATTTGCACCCCATGTGATGCTGCTAGAACTCTTAGAAAAGAAGAAAAATCCCTGAAATTCCTGTAATCCTGAACAGAATAGTGAGAATCCTGTAGTTTATGCTAAAACCAAGACTATAGTAAGGCAAAAACAGAAAATTAGGAAAACAGGAGCCCTAAAATACCCCAATGAAACTTCTGGGAATGACCAGGCCAACTCGTTTAAAACAGCCAAAAGAGTGAAAATTTAAAACTTGCCCAATCAAGAAAATTTTGGCAGCCTGAGAAGTAAATGAGACATTACTTTCCCCTTCCCAAATCTAAATGGGCAGGGATCCCAGCAGGATAATCATAAAATAAGAAATGTAACTTTTATTTTGAAAATGGAAGCTCCTAAGCTTCATTCTTTCTGTAAATTCCCAATGATCCATAGGGATACCAATTTCCAGGTAGGCCCTGGAAGTTTCCCAGAATTATAGCCTTAAGCAGCTATAACTCTCATGAAACTATTTGGAAAAGAGGAAACCTTTCCCCCCACAACCTCTTCTATCTGAAATTTCTATATGTCTAATGTGTTGTCTCCGTTTTGTGTTATAATAACAAGTCTTTAAAGGCTGTCCCTTTTTATATGTTTTAGAAGAATGCCACTTTATTTGGAAAATCTTTCTGTTTATTTTTTTTTTAATAGCCCCACTTCAGGAGTAACTGAGAGGCAAATAGTTTTAAGTGGCCCATTTTCAAACTCTGGAGGCCCAGCAGTCTGCAAGAAGCAGCAAAATCTTCATTTTGGGCACAACCGTAGAGCCTCCAGCTTCCAGTGCAGCGAAAACTGAAGTAGCACTGCTTGGCAGAACCCAGGCAGACTCTCTCCTTTCAGCTGCCCTTGAGGGAAAAGAAACAAGTTGAGCAAAAGAAGTTAACCCCTTTTGTAAATTTAGCATAATCAAAGAGCTAGGAGGACAAGATAAGAAGGCTCCTAGCTAGATTAATGGCCCTTCTGGAGGGTAACAATTGCACCTCCTTCTTTTGTTAAGAGAAATCTCCCTCTGTAAAGGAACTAGGGGGAGCACAGAAAGAAAAAAATGTTTTCTCCTTTGGTTTTTAAGGCATAGATGGGGAATGAAAATGCATAGAGAAGACTGATCTTTTCTTCCCTTTTGAATTTGTAATTCCTTGTCTATTACAGGAAGGTCATCTTCCTTCCCCCCATTCCAAAGTTTAGTTTTTGTTTTTTTTAAAGGTCCGTTTTGTAATTGTTTTTACATGGTAATATTGTTCCCTTTTAATTTTAATGGAAATCTTTCTTTAGAAAGTTAAAAATACATTTATTTACATCCTCTTCCTTGGAATTTCTCATGATTAGAGATCCCTTACTTTCAAAATGGTACATTTAAAAATAGATTTTAAAATAGATTTGTTTCTGTTCCATTAATTTATTACAGCATCTCGATTTTAAGCTTTGTCTTATCTTCCCATTCTTATAGAAGGGAATCTCTTTTTAAAATTTCTTGGTAAATTTGTGTGATCTAGAACTATTTCATCTCTTTAAGGTTTTATAAATACTCTTTTGGTTTTGGAATTAGCTGTTCTCTTAAAGCCCCACCTTTAGGGCTAACGTTTCTTTAGTTTTGATATCAGTTTATATATAGCTACCATAGAATATTTTAAAGGGTTTAAGTCTGGCAGCACATCCCTTCTGATTTTGTTCTAGTAATCTATATGCCCAGGCCCCCTTCAGCCCAGTTTCTACTAGCAAGGAAAGAAACTCTGTACATGCTCAGAAGAACTATTTGCTGGCACAAAGCCTGTGCCAGAGACAACTTTTTTTTCTTTCTTTCCCCTTCTCTTGTGGTGTGATCTTTGGCCGACTTCTTAAATCATGCAGAATTATCAAGGGCTACTGCCTCTTCTCTTCTCTTGGATTTTCAATCCTGTCTGTAATTTAGCTACTTGATTCTTTCATCTTTATTTTGTTTAAGGGCTTCCTCTTTGAGGTACACAATCAGTACCTGATGCTCTAAAGTTTATTCTCCTATTTAAGTTTTATCCCTGCATGGCTAGAGCATCTTTCTATCCATGCAAACCTGTTAATCTGTCTCTCAAGTTCTTTCATATCTGCAGGAACTGAAAATCTGAACCTGCAATTGAAGTCTTATGCCTGATAGTAAAGGCACACCTTATAAGTTATTTTAGGAATTGTTTGTTTTATATGTGTGTTAATAATTATTGCTTTCCAGCTTTTTGTTAGCTTTGTTTTTGGGGTATGACCCACCCCCATAAGCCGGCAATTTTCCCTGGGGGCCCCCAACTTTTTCTACAACAGCCATGGCAATCTAACTTCCTTTTTTTTTGGAAACGTTCTTTTGTTTGGCCATTTTTTTTATAACTTCTTGGCGCCTCCAAACTGTGCACATCTTCACCTGGAACTCTGCTCTGGTCACCATAATAAAAACTGAACGTTCAGCTATTTCCAATTGTACCTGGAGAATACTCTTGCTATGCATATGCATCAAAGACTTTCCAAGATTCCTGTTCAGCCTACAAGACCTCGGTCTTGCGAAAGCCATTGCTCCCTATTTGCTACGCACCCAAGTCGCCTCCTAATTTGCCTTTGCTCCAGTTTCAGCAAAGGACCTGCCAATTTACCAGCTGCCTTCTCTGGTCCTCCAGCCACTGTTGACCTGCAAATTGCTTGCAAACCATCTCATGGACCTTGGATGCCACCTCAAGGGCAGGCAACTCTCACAACCAGCTGCAAATACCTCATGGCACCCACCCAGTTATTACTTTGGGACCCAAGAATTGCTTTTTGGTCCCTGAAAGCATGACACTAAGGCTCAGATTGCCTGTGCCTTCTGGCAACTTGGGTACCTAGGGGGGGTGGTTTCAAAAATGTATCAATGTTCCTTACCCACATTTATCTGTAATGTTCAACTGAAGCTCAAATTGATTTGTATCACTGACTGTATTTATTCATTGGTCCATGTCATTTTCATGTTGTTGCTCACATGTTCTAAATGTTTTGTAATCATGCTTTTACACACATTCATTCTCAATTCTTCCAGCATAGCATTTGCATTGCTTTTAGTTATCTTTCTGCTTTAAGTTTGCTTAACCCACCAATTTTTGCTTTCTGTATTTGTCTAATTGTTTAGGAATGTTGGTAAGCAATTACCTTTGAGTTAGATATGTTTTTAGCTTATAAGTTTTTAGAATTATTAGGATGTTTTGCATTTCCTTTTTGTTGTTTTATAATAATTAGAAGCCTTCATTAGATTTGCTATAGGTAGCATTATGTACAGTAGTCATGTCTCTCTGGAAGATGTGCAGAAGGTCCCTGCAAACACATACACAGAGGCACTCACACATCCTTATTTTAATTTGGCTTTAAAACATTTTTTTTTAATTTTTCCTTTTGGTTCCCAGAAAGATATATTTTTATAGCTGGTATGCCTGACTCCCTCACCGAGCCTTCCCCTGTAAATTCTCTCTCTAACCTTGTTCGGCTGTCCTTTCTTTTCTGGTCATATGGAACGGCAGCAAAACATCATTTGAAGTGAAGCCATCTTGGCTCACGCCTAAAGACGGCTTCAAGGGGGGGAATTGTTACCAGAGGCACTGCCTTTTATTCTTGGGTAGCCCCAAAACAGGGGTGCCCTACTTTCTAACCTGAACCAAAGTCCCCAAAAGCCAGGCACTCTCAGCTTGACCACAGAGCTGGGCTGCAAGTGGTCTGCAAAAGGGATTTCATATTCAGGTTTCATAAGGTGACCTCAGAGCAAGTCTTCCCCCTCCACCCAGCAGAGATTATGCTCATGGAATAACAATGAGTTCCAGAGGTAAGTCTTTAGAAGCCACCTGGCACTCTTCAGCACCTCACCCAGCCTTTTGTGTTTCTTTGTCTTTCTTGCCTCTGTCCCTCAAGATACTGGGAAGTCTCCATCGAAGTGTGTATGTGCAGACGATGTCATCTGACGCTGCCACGTCTGCAAGGGGGGATATGTTAGCCCCGACGCCATTATGGGGCTTTGCTATGGACTGTTTGCTGTTGCCACATGGTCTGTCTAGACTGTAAAATGGATGCCAAGGTAGAAGCCCATAGAGAAAGGAAAAAGCTGTCTTTTACTCTGAGGGACTCCATTACATACCTGCCGCATGTCACATACATGGATTAAGGGCCATACAGCAGACAAAGGACTTTTCCTCTGCCAGTCCATGAAGGGATTACCCAATCAAGCATTCAAATTCTTAACGACCCTTCCTGATGCTAATCCGGGACAATCAGGGAAGTCTCCCACCTTTTGTTTACCTGGCCAGCAAGTCCCTATAATCCATTCAACTAGCCACCCAACACCTGGCTTCTATTGTTTAATCCAGACCCTGCCTCTCTGGAACCTGATTGGTCATACCTAAGGTCTGCCTCTACTGACATCACACACCCCTGGGACTCATCATTGGTCCAGGAAATCTTTTGTTCTCACCTGAGACCAGCCCCCTGGGCCACCCATTGGGCTGCATTGTCTTACAGTGGGTATATCCCAGCACACAGATGGCCTTAGAGTGTGTGTCTCTGCCATGAGCCAAAATGGCAGCCCACCCCTGAACCCTCTGGGTTTAGGCCACAATCCTTCTTCATGGACTTCTGCACATCTGACAGGTAGTATCACCTCTCCATAAGCCATCAATCCCCTCTGCTTTCTTAGTTCTATTTTATGTGTGTGAATGCTTGAATACTGTTTGTGTGTTTGTGAATGAATAAATAAGGATTATATTCAGTAAAATAATATTTTATTAATTATACCTGGTCTCTGTGTCTTTTACTGGGAACCATTACAGACTAGCAGCATTCTCTGTATATACAGGCGAGAATCCAATAATAATAATAATAATAAAAAAACCAATTGCTATATTTAAAATAGAGCAATTTGGCTAACACAGGTTATGACTTTGAACTTGTTGTCAGGCTCTTCAGAAAGTCAGTCAAACACCAGGCTTCATAAAGAAGATAGCGTTTATTGAAAGCAGTTCTAAAGGCATGTTAATATCTCATTGTCAGTGATGGCTAACTCTAAGGAGACACCCACAGTTATACCAGCTTGAAATGCCCCTCCTCTCTATCTACCAATAGTCACTAAGCCCACGCACAGGAAAAGGTGTGAAAGTACTAAAGCAGTAAATAACCAAAATGCCCCAGAGCTGTCCCAGACAGAGGAAACCAGAGCTGTGAGACCAAGGACATTTGGTGAGATAACAGAGTGCCCAGGCAGTGGAATTCTGAATCTCCTAGGCAACCTGCACACCTCCCTACATTCCAGAGCATGAAAAGTTGCAGATCATCCCTCCCTCCTACCCGTCCATCCATCCGATGTCAGGATTATCTGACACTTGTCCACCGTTCCAGCAAGGCAATGGGACATGTGGACGCTTTAAGCAGGTGTCCCATTCTAGGACCTGCTCTGGACCCTGCTCCTGCCTATGAGGTGATGGCTCTGGAAGAACTGTCACAGCCTCCAGTCCACGCCTCGAACATTGCTGCCAAGTATGCTAAGGACTCCACAATCACCCGGGTGCTTCACTGGGTGTGGAGGGGGTGGCCAACGGGTTGTTTGCCACCAGAATTTCAAGCGTTTTGTACACAGCAAAAAGAGCTGTCGGTACATAAGGGCTGTCTGTTGTGGGGGAACAGGGTGGTAGTGCCTCCTCCCTTACGGGAATGGGTCTTATAGGCACTACACAAGGGTCATCCGGGCATTGTGAAAATGAAAGCTCTGGCCCAGAGCTATGTCTGGTGGCCACGGATAGACCATGACATAGAAGAGTGGGTAAAGGTCTGTAATGAGTGCCAACTGTCCACACTGGACGCCCCTCAGGCTCCTCTGCATCCTTGGGAAAACCCACACAGACCCTGGTCCAGAATTCATGTGGACTTTGCTGGCCCATTTCACAGGCAGGTGTTCTTGGTTGTGGTAGACGCCGATTTGAAATGGCCTGAAGTGCTCCTCATGAGCAAAATGATGACTGCAGCAGTCGTAAAGAAGAAGAAGTGTTTATTCACAGTCATAGACCAGTATACATACAAAACCGGATTACAAAGTTAAAAATTTAGAAGAAAGCAGCTCTAAAATAAGCTGCTCTACAAACCAATAAAATGTTAAAAAATATATACCTATATTTTTCCTTTTAAAACCCCTGTTCATTCATCTGTTTGTGAAACTAATAAATTTCTAATCCTTGATGCCAACCAACCAAATCTTGCTATTTGGAGGGTGACCCTAGGAAGCCTGTCTGAAAGGAAGCCTCTCAAAAGGCAAAGTCTTTGTCTATGTGTAAGTGGCAATGTCTTAGAAAAAGGGAGAGAGTCACGAAGATCACTGTATGCTATGCAATCAAAAATAACATGTTCTAAGGATTCTATCCCTCCCCCACAGCATGGGCATAGTCGTTCCACATATGGGATTTTTTTATATCTTCCTTCAAGGACCGCAGAAGGAAGAACATCAAAATGCATTAAAGTGAACATTCTCCTATACTCTGGATTGGATAGATGGGTAAGATAAGGCATAGAGATTATTCTGTTCATGGGTTCCAGCAGAGCACACCATTTCCCCAAATTATTTAAATCATGCTGCCTCTCAACGTCGAAAATCCTTTGTTTTACTAAGGCCTTGGCCTCATCATAACCCAAGGAACATAAGTATTGTTTTGAGAGACCATAAAAAGGCAATTTCTTTTCCATGGCCTTTATCCAAGAGGGGACAAAAGAGTCCGACAAAATTAAACTTATTAGTCCCCTAGGAAGCAATATTAATTTCAGCCAATAATGGATCACAGCAATCCACAACCTCGCCTCCACTGAAACCATACCCATTTCTACATGGATAAGGGCATTTGGGACCCCATGAGGGACCTGTAAAATTGTCCTCAAGAATTTAGATTGGACAATATCTAATTTCTTATGATTTGTTGTGATATTATAGGGGGGCAGCAGTCGTAAAAGCACCGTGAAAGTTGTTTGCTACGCATGGGTTGCCAGACACTCTGGTCTCTGATAACGGGCCTCAATTTGTGTCTGCAGAGTTTGCAAAGTTTATACAGGACAATGTAATAAGACATATTACATCTGCGCCATTCCACTCTGCAACAAATGGGCAGACAGAAAGAATGGTGAGAACAACTAAGAAGGCTCTGGGGAGAATGACTCAAGGGGACTGGAGTCAAAAGGTGGCATCATTTCTTCTTTACCAACACATAACACCACACTCTGCCACAGGGAGGAGTCCTGCAGAGTTGTTAATGGGTCACCACCTCACCATTCTCCTTGACAGACTCCACCCCAATCTCACCACAGATCGACCACCCCAGAGGGAGGACAGGGAAACTCCCAGGTCCTTTAAAACAGGGGACTTAGTGTTCGCCCGGAACTATGGGGAGGGACACCTTTGGCTTCCGGGTGTCATCACAGAAGTAGCTGGGTCACTGTCTTACATGGTTCAGACAGACGACGGCTGACAACTTAGGCACCACATCGACCAGCTACACCAGCAATGGTCCACCCCTGACTGAGAAACAGAAAGCCAAACCACCAGACCAGTGTCTCAAGAGGTAGAGGTGGGTGAAACTCCTCAGGTCGCAGAAGTTAGGGAGGTAGCTCTGACTGAACAAGGGACAGAATCCCAGGTGCCTGAGCAGGCAAACGGTAGTCCTCAGACTACTAGTGAGGAGCAGAACCCCCGGCAGAGACCCTGCGTTGGTCTCAATAGTCTAGGCAGTGACCGGCATATCTGAAGGACTGCATCTGTTCAGAGGTAGTCCATTCCTAGGGTGGAAGGATGTTATGTCCTGAGCTTGATGGAAAATCCCATTGACAGACTGGTATCTAAAATGGCAATACCTGATTGGCTACTCAGCGTAGCAGGCCAATCAAGATACAAGGATTGTGCTGGAGGGAAGCAAACGGATTGGACTTTATCTAAGCAATGCCATTGGTTGTTACCCCTGATGAGGGCATGTCTATGTGTTGGGTTTGATTCTTAAAGAAAGTTTGTATTAAGCAGAGTAAAAATCATTTTAGTCAGCAGAGCAAGTATTGACAGACTGAGTCCATGTGAATATAAAAAGTATTAATTTTTACTTTAACACTAGCATGGGAAAAGGGTATTTGGGGAGTAAAATAACAAAGAGCTACATGGCTACATCCTTATAGCTAGATAGACAAGACAGGAATGGTGGCTTCTCCTTCTCAACAAGAACGAAGACAGGAAGGAGAATCCCAATATGCTAAATACCTGATACATTGATTTCCAATCAGATAGCTAGGGTTCTTACAAAGTTCCCGGGCATTCTACAGAGTAAATACATTGGCTACGAACAAACATATGACTTTCTGTTTACCAACACTAACAACATTAACCCTGTAAATACTGAAGTGTTTTAAACTTGTTACATCCACCACCCTTCTCAAGTTATAACACTGAAGTTATGCAAGTTTAGTATTTCACGAAGAGTCTCGGATGTCTTCTTCTCGAGTGGTTTGGTCAGAATGTCTGCAATCATCTCCTCAGTAGGACAGTATTGGAGTTCAATCAGTCCTTGGTCTTGTAGGTTTTTCACGTACTTACAATAGAGAGCGATGGTCTTATTCTTAGATTTGGTGCTCTCACCTTTGCAGATGGCAATGCAAGCTTAATTGTCTTC
The DNA here is from genome assembly GCA_029375565.1 of Gekko gecko. Lineage (NCBI taxonomy): Eukaryota > Metazoa > Chordata > Lepidosauria > Squamata > Gekkonidae > Gekko > Gekko gecko. The sequence continues at coordinate 210,257,603 of JAPDNY010000001.1, forward strand.
AAACATTATTATTGGCTTTGTTTCATCTATTCCAAAGTCATTCAGTTGATGTATAATCCAGTAAAGTTCATAACTGGCACTTTGCGCTGATACACATTCTGCTTCTGTGGTAGAGATAGCTACGACAGTTTGCTTTTGACTAATTCATTTAATCAAACTGTTTCCATAAAAGAACAAGTATCCACTTGTAGATTTGCCATCAGGTGTATCTTTGCCCCAGTTGGCATTCATGAATCCAGTCAGTCTTGGGTCATCACAGGCTGAGATTTTAAGTTTGTAGTCATCACATGCTGAGATTTTAAGTTTGTAGTCCAAAGTTCCTTTTAGATATCTCGCCAGTCTCTTTATAGCTTTCCAGTCATAGATATTTGGTGAGCTGGTCTTTCTGCATAATAGTCCAACTGCTGAAGTTATATCTGGTCTGCAGATTGTGCTCAGATATAAGAGCTTTCCAATTGTGGATCTGTACTCATGGTTGTCTTTAAGTAGTTCTCCATCTGTATTCTTTAGATAGTCCTTTTCAAGTGGAGCACTTACTGGTTTGGAATGTTTCATTCCCACAGATTCAAGAAAGTCCATGATCTTTTGTTTTTGGCTCAAAAGAAAACTTCCATCCTCAGTTCTTTCAATTTGTATTCCAAGATAGTACTTTATGGTTCCTAATTGTTCCACTTCGACTTCTTTGTTCAGTTCATTTGCTATTTTTTGTACATCACTTTGGTCTTGACAACAAATAACCAAGTCATCAATGTAAATGAGTATGTATTGATATTGTCCATTTTTAAGTCTTGAGAACAAGCAAGGTTCTGCTATTCCTTGTTGAAAGTTCTGTTTTTGTAACAGCTCAGTCAGTTTGTCATTCTATGCGTTCACTGCTTGTTTTAATCCATAAACACTTTTGTTGAGTTTGCACACTAGGCCTTTTTGTCCTTCCGTTGTAAATCCTTCTGGTTGTTCCATGTAGATCTCTTCAGTCAGGTCTCCATTGAGAAAAGCTGTTTTGACATCCAGATGTTCAATATGCATGCCCCTTGAGGCTGTTATGCTTAGAAGTGTCCTGAAGGATGTTTAGCTTACAACAGGTGCATAAGTATCAGAAAAATCAATTCCAAATTTTTGTGAAAATCATTTGCAACTAGGTGTGCCTTGTATTTGTCCACATTGCCATTAGGGTTATACTTCACCTTGTACACCCACTTACAGCCAATGGCTTTTCTTTCAGAAGGCAACTCAGAAGAGTCCAAACTTGTTTGTCTTATAAAGATCCAAATTCTTCTTCCATTGCTTTTATCCACTTGCTTCTCTCTGATGCAGGTAGTTGATTGACTTCCTTCCAGGTGTAAGGTCCCTTCACTGGTTGTACACTTGAACAAATTCCAAATTTCGGTGGTGGTACTTCTTTGTTACTTCTCAGAGTGGTTGTTTCCCCTCCTCTTGGCATAGCCTCTCCTAGTTCCCCTTCTGAGCAAGAACTCTCTTGTGGAGATGGACCTGCCTGTTCACAGGTGGTCTCTGCAGATTGCCAAGTGAACAAGTCATTGAAAGAGACTTCTGTAGGTTCCTGAGTAGCAGGCTGCACTGTGGACTCAGCTGGCTTAGAAGTTTGCAGGATATTGCTTTCATCAACATGTACCACATTGCATTCCTTAACTGTGTAAGTTTTAGGATCTAGGATTCTGTAGCCTCTTCCTCCAAGAGCGTATCCCACTAGGATACCAGGTTCTGCTCTTGAGTCAAGTTTGCCCCTTCTCTCCTTTGATGTGTGGGCATAGACTTTAGATCCAATGTGTCTAAGTCCAGGCATCCTATTATGCCATAATTCAAAAGGACTTTTGTTTGTAGTTTTTGATGGTACTCTATTATGAAGATAAACGGCTGTATTGACTGCTTCAGCCCATAGAGTTTCTGAAAGTCCAGATTTTATTACCATAGAACGTGCCATTTATTGAATGGTGCTGTTTAAACATTCTGCATTTCCATTTTGTTGTGACGAGTAAGGAATTGTAGTCTTATGTTCAATTCCTTCTTGTTGCATAAATCTTTGGAACTCCTCGCCGCGGTACTCTGTGCCATTATCAGTAAACAGTAGCTCTGGTGCTTTGCCAAATTTGTTTTTAACAGCTGCAGCATAGCATTTAAACTTTTCAAGCACTTGATCTTTGCTTTTAAGTAGGTATGTATAGACATATCTGGATTTTGCTTCCATAAAACTGACAAAATACTTGCTGCCTCCAGCAGACTCTTTTATTGGATCAACAAGATCTGAGTACACAATCTCTAGAAACTTTGCATTTTGTTCAGGAGATCTGCTCTTGTAGCTAGGAGTTGTGCCTTTAGCCTTAAAGCATATTTCACAACCATTTTCCACCATATCATAATCAATAGCATTGACATTACAGTACTTCAACAACTTTTGCACACTCTGTACATGCCTATGAGCAAATTTCACATGCCAAGTATAAAAATAGTCCTTGTGATCACATGCAGGTGATCTTGTGTGGCCCACTGGCCCACTAGTATCCATTTCATCATCAGTAGCAACAGCAATTTCTCTCAGGTAATGAAAACTTCCATGTCTTTCAATCATCAGTCCAACTCCATCTTCATGCCAAATTTTACCATGGCCCTTTCTAAGATCAACATTATAGCCAGTTTCTACTATTCTGATAGTAGATATGAGGCAGTTAGTAGCCTCGCGGATGAAGGCATAATCTTTAAGTGTGACTTCCTCAATTTCTCCATAAATATTTGAAATATGCAATACAACAGTTCCAGTTTCTTCTATACACAATTCTTGACCATTAACTTGCTGCAAACTGGGCTTTTTATCTCTATCTAGGTCAACAAACCATTCCGTTTTGTTTGCCACATGTGTGAAACTTCCAGAGTCTACAACCCATAGATCTTTAGCTTCAGAGTCTCTTTCACCAATAGACAATGCATGCACATTTCCACTTTGATTCACAACCACAGCATCCTGCTCTTTCTTATCAAGAAAGAATACCGGCCTTCTCCTCTCTGGCTGATTATAGCTGGTACCATTTGGCTTTCCACCACCATGCCCTCTTGAAGATCCTGTTACAATGGGAGCCCACGTATTGTGGTGCTTTTCATCTTGCAGAGGTTTGAACCAGCATTGCTTAGCAAGATGACCAGTTTTTGAACATACATGACATTTAACATCCTTTCTCACATTTCTTTTCCAATAAGCAGGCTTCACTCTAAGTACAGACATTTTTTCAGTCACTTGCAACATTTCACACCTGTTCCCTTTGTCTCTTAAGTAGGAAAACACATAGTCAAGGGACAGATCCTTTGTTCATTTTAAAATGGCTACCTCATGGGCATAGTTTCTGGTCAATGAATTTAAGATCACAGCTCTAACTACTTTATCAGCTGGTGGATTTCCCATGTTCTTTAGCTCAGTGAAAATATTCATAATATAATTCAAATGCTCAAGAAGTGAGTCTCCATCTCGCATTTTTGTATTAATTAAATGTTGGAGCAAGAATAGGCTCATGGCCTCTGTTTTTGCTTTGTAAGTTTTATCAACCCATGTGACCATGTCTTTTGCTGTTTTGCACTTTAGCAGGGTTTGATTGTCACGTGTTATCACATTTCCAAGAATCAAAGATTTAGCAAAGCCATCTCTCTCTCAAGGAATCTATATTTTGGAGCCCTGTCTGCAGGGCAAGCCATGTGAGACTGTAGAACACAGTCAATTGATGTTTTCCACCAGGAGTAATTTTTTCTTATTTAAAGGTGGAATCTTGAAGAGAGCATAATTCTGTGAAGAAGCCATTTTCAATTTCTTTATACGTTACCGAGTCCTTTGGCAGAAGAACAGCAGTAGGCAGATCTGGTCAGTTCGGAGTTAAAAGGACTTCCTTTGATCTCCCTCTGGCAGCACAATTAGCAGCAGGGATTTCCTCTGTGGCTCTCCACTTCCTCTTGCAGCAGCATGATCCATGGCTAAGCACCTTTGCACAGAATGGCAGGAAAAAGTACAGGGAACACGAATCTCACTCCTTCTGTCCTGACTGCAAATAGGCAAGACAAGCTCTAGAAAAAGGAAAAACTTTTCTCTGCTTCCCAGTAATCCAAATGTGAGGTAAAAATAAAAACATTCTCTGTGCTATTCTTAAAAGCTCCTCAACACACATGCTCAGCTCTGCAATATTGAGGCGCAGAAAGGAACGTTGCTGGGTGCCCATAACCTTTGTTGGGTTTGATTCTTAAAGAAAGCTTGTATTAAGCAAAGTAAAAATAATTTTAGTCAGCAGAGCAAGTATTGACAGACTGAGTCCATGTGAATATAAAAAGTATTAATTTTTACTTTAACACTAGCATGGGGAAATGGTACTTGGGGAGTAAAATAAAAAAGAGTTACATTGCTACATCCTTATAGCTAGATAGACAAGACAGGAATGGTGGCTTCTCCTTCTCAACAAGAACAAAGACAGGAAGGAGAATCCCAATATGCTAAATACCTGATACATTGATTTCCAATCAGATAGCTAGGGTTCTTACAAAGTTCCCGGGCATTCTACAGAGTAAATACATTGGTTACAAACAAACATGTGACTTCCTGTTTACCAATGCTAACAACATTAACCCTGTAAATAATGAAGTGTTTTAAACTTGTTACATCCAACACTATGCTAGCCCACACTGTTTAAATAAGAGCCTGTTGCTCTATGTTGTGTTGTCTGTTCTGATCTGTTCTGAGCTGTTGAATCACTACAATTAAAGCTGACCACTTGTTGGAAAGCTGCTTTTAAGTGCCATATTTATCACAGAGCAATGGAAAAATTTGGAAGCGTCTAAGATATCTCATTGTCCCTTGTCAACATTCCTTGCCCCCTGGAGCAAGCTCAGTTCCCATAAGCCATTTTGGCAATTTTGTTCTTTTTGGTTAATTTGATTTAGAAAGCCACGTGTCCCCCTCCCCCCATACCTGGAGAAGCTTCCCAAACATGGAGAATATTTTCTGTGGGTGTCCTGGTTTTGCTGCTTTCATGATTGATACAAGCTGCCCATTTTGCTACAATATACAGTGTCATTCAGAGAATGATGGTGAAGTTTTATCCAGGCAGCCTTCTCCTCTATTTTAGGATCTGCTGTGGCATAGGGTGATCCGGCAGAAACTAGGGCAAGCTGTATCTTGAGTTGTTTAGAAGAAAGTCAAGAAAAGCTGCATCTGATGAAATTTTCTTTTGTAGAGATCTACCACCTGTACAAGGACTCTGTTCCTTTCAACTGTGTCATGAAAGTGCCTGCTCTCCCAAGTGCAGGACAAGTTATCTGATGGGCAAGTCATCACTAACTGTTAAATTGACAAACATCCCTTCTGGTGTTTGATCTGCAGTAGCCACTTCACATTTTGATCTATGTTTGATAATTCTTTCACACTTGCAAATGTCATCTGAAGCAGCAATTATCCAAGTCTCTCACTTAGCTATGGTTGAACAGGGTTGCCACATTTTGCCAGGAGTTGCATTGTGTGAACAGAGGCAGTGGAGTATTTCATTCCTCATGTAATTATTTTTCTAAGCACCAGCAAGTGAGAAATTTTTTATTTTAAGGAAGACTTCCCCCTTCTGATTAGAATTCTGATTTGTTCTGATTAAACAAATTCCTCTTTAATGAACTCTCCTTCTTAATATAATAGGCAAATCTGGTTGACCAAGAACCAAATGTTTTAATATAAATCAAAACACTTGGCATTGCAGTTCAGGTCATTTGCAAGCTAACCAGTGCTCTGCTCATTTTCTCACAGATGGTCAGAGCTATGTTGCAATAACCTCATTTATAATTGCCCTTTTCAATATTAGGCTGATTGTTCTAAGTACAGCTCAACGGTAAGGTGTGGCAAGCAGATTGTTCAAGAGAAATATTGTATGGAATGCACAAAAAAGGAAGGGTACAATTCTAAAAACACTTTCCTGGGAGTAAACCTCATTAAATAATATGGGTCTTAGTATGGAGTAGACCTGATTGTAATTGCTCCCAAATAAACTGTTAATTTAGGTTGAAGACTTAAAGTCACATTACTACATGAACCATCACCTTTTTTTTGTGCTTTAAGAGATGTCACTCAGGATGCACTGTCAGTGCAAGATTGCCATGATTTATGTATGTCCTGCTTCTCCTAAATCAAGCACAATTTACATCAATATATACAGCTTTAAAATCATGGAATCAAAGATGAAACAATTGGGGAGGGGCTGTGGCTAAGTGGTAGAGCATCTGCTTTGCATGCAGAAGATCCCAGGTTCAATCCCTAGCACCCCCAGTTAAAAGATCAGGAAGTAGGTGATGTAAAAGATCCCTTGCTGAGACCTGGAGAGCTGCTGCTGGTCTGAGTAGAGTGACCCTTGATGGCCCAATGGTCTCATTCAGTATAAGACCACTTTGTGTGTTCAATGAAACTTGAGAATGAATTAAGAGAAAATTTAACAGCCAGGAAATTAGAACAAAATCATCGAATCCATGACCAGCTTTTGGAGAATGCTTAGGACTGGGCTGTAAATAGTGTTCGTTTGGATTTTCGGAAGCTGGCAGCTCTGTGAATCTTCCTCCCTAGGTGCCAGCTTACGGAACAATGTGTGTTTTACAACTGTAAGCAGCTGCACTAGGAAGATAAGTCAAAAAAGGAAGCAAAAAGAGGAGTGTGACCAGAGGACCTGGCGATAAGCCAGACCAAGGGGGCAGATGGGGGGCACACAGACACTTAAAGGGGAAGAAGCACAAAGTCATGCAGGGAAGAAGTGGGGATTAAGAACCCACTGCAGTGTTGATATAAACCTAGAATTCACAGCTATGTGGCAGATTAATAAGTAGCAGAGGTTTTCCCCCATCACTGTATACATGGGAGGATATACTTGTTGAACTGCTGTATTTCAGTCCAGCAAGAAGAAGGGGGGCAACTCAGCTGCCCTAGTACCAGTGAAGGGTGAATGTTATCTCTCTTAATTCTAGGTTAGAATATCATTGATGACTTCTTGGACTTCAATACATCCAGTGTTACTGCCGAAGTGACTTTTATATTAGATGACAGAAAAATTGCTTTACATATCTGCATCCCAGTCAGATGCAAAATTCCAGGGAAAGCATCCTACTTTGCTTACTAAAATAAAAATAAAAATCGGAGACACAAGGCAATTCCTTTTTTGCAGAAGCCACAGGTAATTTGTACTTCCTCTATGCCACACATCAAATGTAGCAAATGTATCTTGCCCCCCTTCCTCATTTAGAGCTTGCACATCTGGCCATGTGTTACTGAGTTTCAATCCTGATTATGGGACTTAAACAATCTTTGTCACCTTGGGGGAATGACCTGTACTGGGACATGGGCAGAGAGAGTACAAGACTTTTTGTTTTTGTTTCCTCTGGCATTCCTTCTGTGGTCCTTCTTTCCTGCCCTGTGTTAATGGTTGTTTTTATGTTTTTGTATGTGTATTTTAGCATGGTCGTAATTCTTTTAATGATTGTTTGGTTTTAATGGTTTTTAAGACATGTTTTTATTATTTAAGTTTTTAATCTGTTGGTGGCACTGATGAGGACAGAAAGATGGTGTATAAATATTATAACTGAATAAAAATTGTAAACAAATATGCAAAAAAAGTCTACTTGAGATGTTAACAGGATTGTCAACTCCAGTTTGGGTAGTTCCTGGAGATTTGGGATTGGTGCCTGGGGAGGGTGGAGCTTGGGAAGGGGAGGGAGCTCAGTGGAGATGTGATGTCTTAAAGTCTGACCTCTAAAGCTGTCATTTCTTCCAGGGGAAATTGGTCTCTGTAGTCTGGAGATCAGTTGTAATTCCAAGGGAACCCCAGTCTCTACCTGGAGGTTAGTAACCCTAGATTTTAAAGAAGAGAGAATAGGAAATGCAAGTGACTTGTGCTTCTTGTTTCTTCTACATTATATAATGTTTGAAGCCACTGTGTGATTCTTCAAGGCCTGTCATACTATATTTCACTTTTCAGTCTTTGTTTGATCATTTAAAGTAAGAATATTGTACAGATTCTTCCTGCTCCTACTTAAGTAGGTAACTCAAATTGAACTGAATTCTCAGGGCATAAACCTCTTGCACTAAGTGTAAGAGCCTTACCGTCCCTCCTCCCTGGTCTGTTATGGGACTTTTAGGTTGAATACAACATTTGTATCATCTCCCACACCCCATTTCAGCTTTTCCTCTCTCCAATTGAGGCTGATATACAGAGTACAAGTAATTTGCATAGTAGGATCTGTTTTCACAGTGGAAAATGTGCCTCAATAACCATGTTGGAGCTGCATTTTAGGAAAGGTGTCTGAAGAACTGAGCCAAATAAAAAATTAATAATAGATGAAGTTCTAGGAGTGATGGACCAATTAAGAACAACTTAACTCTTTGGATATGGATAGCATACACCAGAGGATTCTTAAATGTGAAACTGTTAAATTTCTAACTGCTATATGTAAGTTGTAGCTGAAATCAGCCTTCATCTCAGTAGTACTGCTTTTTAAAAGGGGGAAGAAAATATGCAATAAGTTACAGCAGCCAGTCAAACATCGGTTCAGGGTAAATTAGCAAAAACTGTTATTAAAGATAGGATTATTTAGCATGTAGTGGAACATGGCCTGCTGAAGGAAAATCAGAGTGGCTTCTGAAAAGGAAGGTTCTGCACCAACTTTTAAGTTCTTTGAAAGGGTTAACAGACAAGGAGATAACAATGATTTTTGGACTTCCAAAAAAAGTTGATAACACCCATCACCAAAGTTGCCTCAGTAAATCAATATGCCACAGGTCCTCTTAGAGATTCAAAATTGGTTCAATAACGGGAAGCAGAGAGTATGTGAACAGTTCTCACAATGGAAGGATGGAAGCAGTAGAATCCCACAAGGATCTGTATTGGGACCAGTACTATGTAATTTATTCATAAATGATCTGAAAGTGGGTGAGTTTGCAAATGATACTAAATTATCCAGGTTGGTACAAAGCAGGTAGTGAACAGCTCCAAGAGAATCTCTCCAACTGGGTAACACTGCTTCAGCTTGATTAGTATCAGGAGCTAGGCAGGGCATGCATATTACTCCCATCCTGCAGATACTACATTGGCTGCCCATCAGTTACTGGGTTCATTTCAAGGTACTAGCGATCACGTACAAAGCCCTCATGGTCTTGCAGTCTTGTATCTTCTGGAGCACCTTCCCTCTTATGCTCCTTGATGACATATTTGCTCATCAGAGTAAGTCCTTCTGAGGGTGCCACCTTTCAAATGGGCAAGATCAACAACTGTCCATACATATGTATTTTCTGTTGTGCGCCCCCCCCCATGCAATGCCCTACCTGAGAAGGTCAGGTAGGCTCCCACGCTTCTGTCATTCACAAAGTACATGAAATGGAATTGTCCAGGAGGGCATTTTTATAAAGCTAATAGGGATATATTATAATGCAGTGGTTCATGAAGTTACTTTTATAAAGGGAACAGGATTGTGGACTATATCACTGTGTATTGTGTGTTATCTGTTTGTTGTATGTATTATTCTGTTCTCACTGCCTTGATTCCTGCTTCCATGATATTGTTTTCCACATTGTGTAACATATGCTATGTTTTGTTTCAAATTCCTGTAATCCTAGTTCTAATACATTGCTTATTAAGTGTCTCATCCTATTGATTGCATTAATGCACACTGTGCAATCTGCCTCAAGTGAAAAGGTGGACTATAAATATAGTCGATAAATAACAAATGTGGCAAATATTCAGTGTAAGCACAAGTGACACTTGTTGTTCAGTTGCACAGTCGAGTCCGACTCTTTGCGACCCCATGGACCACATCACGCCAGGCCCTCCTGTCTTCCACTGAGCAGCACTTTAGCAGCAGCATCTTTTAAGACTTTGAATAGCTCAGCTGGGATACCATCATCTCCACTATCTTTGTTGTTAGTAATGCTTTCTAAGGCCCATTTGACTTCATATTCCAGGATGCCTGGCTCGAGGTCAGTGATAATACCATCATGGTTGTCAGGAACAATGAGGTCCTTCTTATATAGTTCTGTGTATTCTTGCCATCTTTTCCCAACCTCTTCTGCTTCTGTTAGGTCCCTACCATTTTTGTCCTTTATCATGGCCAGCTTTGCATGAAATGTCCCCTTGATTTCTCCAGTTTTCTTGAAGAGATCTCTAGTCCATTCTGTTGTTTTCCTCTATTACTTTGCATTGTTCATTCAGGAAAGCCTCTTTATCTCTCCTTGCTGTTCTCTGGAAATCTGTTCACAAATCGTCAGTTTGGAGTGTGGTGGCAGTGAAAAAGGCAAACTCCACACTGGGGATTATCAGGAAAGGGACTGAAAATAAATGGCCTATATTGTAATGACCTAATCCAGGTCTGTGATATAGTCTCATTTGGAATACTGCAGGCAGTTCTAGTTGCTGTTATTTAAAAAAGAAAACTTGCTGAACTGGAAAAAATTACAGAAAAGGGAAACCAAGATGATTAAGGGGCTGGAGCATCTTTTTTTTATGAGAAAAGACTAAAGTGTTTTCCAGGCTGCCTTAAAGTTCTATTTTCATTCCTTAATGTTACTGTTTTCTTCTTGGGTCTAGACAACTTCGTAAACATCCCAGTGCTGTACCAGTTCTTTCCCATTTCCCCCCATTCATTTTAAAACTGATTTCTCTAATAAGTTTTATTTTCATTGTGAAATGAATTCATAAGAAACCTCTTCATTGGAATATGAACATTTTCCCCTGTCTTGAGGATTGCTGCCTAAACCTGCCCTTTCACCCATAGGGATGAATAGAGAAAGAGAAAAGCCATGACAGGTAATTGGGATGTGAGTGTGTTAGGGAGATGCTTTAAGTGCAGTTGTCTCTATGAGTCTGCTGTTGTGCTTCTGTAAATGCAGAAAACAAAAACAACAAAAAGCAGAAAAACAATCCTCAAATGTGAAATCTGAAGGGACAGAAGACTGGCGGGGAAAGACTGAAAAAAAAATGTCAGTGTGAACTGATCACACGGATAGTGCAGTCATTGGAACCACCATGACACTGATGAAAACATAAAAGGTGGCTGCAGTCTGGAAAATGCCCAAGGATCCAGGAATCTTCCATTCAGGAAAAAAGGTAACTTAAGGGTGGCCATGACAGAGGCTTATAGAACTATGCATAAGATACAAATTTGGATAGAAAGAACTTTTTCTCCCTCTCTCATAGCACTAAAACTCGGGCACATTCACTTAAAGTCATGGGCAATAGATTCCAGAAAGACAGGAGGAAATACTTCTTCACTCAAGGAATGATTAAAAATGTGGAATTCAGTGCCAGCAAATTCAGTGATGGCCAATAGCATAGAGGACTATAGGAGGGGATTAAGTCGATTGAGGAAAGATAGCCATGATAATGAAATGCCTCCATGTCTAGAGGCATTAAACCTCTACAAGGCAACATCAGGCTAGCTATATCAAACAGCAATTAAATGGCTGCCATGGAATCTGTTAGCTGCTTCAAAGATTATTCTTATTGGAAGACACATACATCTCCATCAATACTGGAATAGCTTATTAAGATGTTGGAACAAGAGGAGGTGGATATTTCCCATAACAGGTAAAGTAATGAACAGGTGAAGTACAATTAAAAATGGTAACCTGTCCTTATATATAAATGTGTTTTCACACGGCAATGTTCTATGCTTGCCAAAATCAGTTGGCTGCCTGAACTGCCCATCAGAAGGTGTGCCTGAGTCCTGCCCACAGAGCCAGCTCCCGCCAAAACTCCAATCCGAACAGTTTACCTCAGCAGCCAAGCAGCCATTTGCCTGACCAGCCTTCTTCAGCTGTTAGGAGAAGATGAGCGGAAGAGCAGCCGTGGCCGTTTGCCTGCCAACCATTCTTCAGCCCTCAGGAGAGCTTTGCAGCAGGTAGGACCTGTCTCCCCCCAGCTGGTTTCTGAGGTGAGCCAGTGGGGCCTGCCTAGGGGGAGGCCCGCAGCCAACCTGGGGGAGAGAGGAGGCCCCACAGCCGGCTGTCCTGGGCCAGCGGGGCCTGCCTGGGGGGATGGCAGACCCATGGCCAGCCTGGGCCAGGAGAAAGGGGGAAGAGGCCTGTGGCCACCCTCGCTGGGCCAGCGGTGTCTTTCCCGGCGAGGCCACAGCTGCCCTTGCTGGGCTGGTGGGCCCTGGTTTTGGGGGGGGAGGCCCATGGCTGATCGGGGGGGGCAGGGGCGTGTACACCATCACCCCCACTCTCTTTGCCACACAGAGGCCATCAATACAGCTAGAGCATCAGAGCCCAGGGTCTGATTCTGTCTTGGCCAGCTGCACGTGTTCTCACAAAAAGGGGACTGAGGTCTGATTCAGTATACAGTGGCTCCATGTGTTCTCTCTCTACAGGCTCAGGGGGTCTGATCACTTGACTGAACTTCTGACCATCCACTCCAATAGCAGAGGCAGTCCTGTAGGACTGTGGATCAAACCCAGTTTGCTGTGCAAACCCTAAAAACATTAATACACATTTCAGGCACAGCTGCCAACATCTTTAGACAAAAAAAACCCCACTGTCTTATAGATGCAGCATCCATCCTTGGTAGGTGGCATCACTTACTGCTTTACTTTCCACAGACAACACTTCAGATTCTGAGACTCACAAACATCACAGGAGACTGAGACCGTGGTGAACACACTGTACACATTACAGAACTAGGTAAGTGGACCAGACATGGGGACAATGTACCAATACCAGAATGCTCTCCTACACTTTTCTGTGCATGGTTTTCCGATTGATGGTCCTGTGGCCGCAAGATCTTTAGACCAAAACACCCTATGTCTCAGCGATGCTACATCCATCCTTAGTGACTAACATAATTTACTTCTTTACTTTCTAGAGGCAACACTTCACATTCAGAGAACCACAAAAAAACCATGGGAGACTGAGACAACTATGAAAAGACACACTGTACACATTACAGGACCAGGTAAGTGGACATGACATACATTCTTGGTGGCTGACATCACTTAATGCTTTCCTTTCTACAGACAACACTTCAGACTCAGAGAACCATGACAACCACATGAGATTCAGACGACTGTGAATGGACACACTGTACACGTTACAGGACCAGGTAAGTGGACATGACATGAGGAAAGTATTCTAGTACAAGAATGCCCTCCTGCACATTTCTGTACATAGGCTGCAGAATGATGGTCCTGTAGGCACAAGACAAACCTTAGACAAAAAACCCCAATGTCTCATAGATGCTGCATCCATCCTTGGTGGCTAACATCACTTAATCCTTTACTTTCTACAGACAACTTTTCACATTCAGAGAACCACAAAAAAATAAGGGAGACTGAGACAACTGTGAAAAGACACACTGTACATGTTACAGGACCAGGTAAGTGGACATGACATGGGGAAAGTGTTCCAGTACAAGAATGCCCTCCAGCACATTTCTGTGCATGGTTTGCGGAATGATGGTCCTGTGGGCATGAGATCCTTAGACAAAAAAACCCAGTATCTCATGGCTACAATATCCATCCTTGGTGGTTGACATCACTTAATGCTCTACTTTCTACAGACAACACCATCCAGCCATGAACTATCTTGCTGGAAAACATTCCTCAGCCACAAAAGACATACCATAAAAGACAACTTTCAAAACTACAGACATTTCACAACACTCATTTCTCAAGACTCCTCCTTCTCATTCCCATGTAACCTACTGAGACTTTCATCATAACCACTCACTTTCAACGCACCTTCTCTTGAGACCTCTGCTCTAACAGGGTGGACAGTGCGACCACAAGCACATTGAATGACATGGACATCCAACATAAAATGACTTCACAGACTGCCCAGTTGTTGACACTACTCCACAGACCCCTGTGTGCAACATTTTCTGGCCCACATTGTGTGACCTTGGACACCGGCTATTGTGTAACATAAAGTATGTGAGACTTTACTTCCACATTTGTATCTTCCACTTACAGACTGCTAATATTTACTTTACCTCCTTCTAGCCTATGTATTTGTTACACATCACATCTTTCTAGAGCTCATTATATTGCTTTCACAATGGGCTTTACTGCTACTATAAAACAACAACAACAACAATGTGGATAAATGGAGTCCTTTTAATCTAGTTTTGGCATTCTGGACTTTTTTGCATTGTCTTTTAATTAAAATATAAAGAAGTAGTAAGTCCACCTCACCGGTATTCCAGGGTCTTACATGTTAAGAATGCATAGTAGCAAAGTCTAAGACATATAGCTGATTTCTCAGACTATTTCTATTAACCTTCTGTGCAAGAGCTTGCTACCCGATCAAGCTCCAGGCTCCTCAAATACCAACTCATTAAACCTTCCCTCATGGGCTACAGAGCACTGACATTCAAGAAAGCTTTTTGCCTCTCACTTTCTGAACTACCCCCTGATTGGGCCAGAAGAGACAGTAAAAAAGCCTAATGAGCCATCTCTGACTGATCACCTGACTTGGGCATTCTGGTTGCCTGGAAATCTGCCAGCAACTCTCCTTTAATTGCTCCCAGCTTGCAGTAGTTAGCCATGAGTGAATTGACCTGACTGCTGCCTTAGAAGGGCAGAACCAGAACCCCCACCTTGTAGGCATGAAAGGTACATCTATTTCTATTACAACAGAATTACAAAGGGAAATGGAAAGAATATTGGACAAACTGCATTGGTAATTAAAGTGATGCTGGTGCATGAAGCACGTTGGAATGAGTAGATAGTGAACACACTGGAAAGGGCGGGGGAAGCAATGAGAGGGGATTGTAGCTGCAATGTGGTATTTAAAAATAGTGCTTGGAACATATGGACTACTGTAGTTATGGAACTAAGAATTTATGAGTGTTTATTTTTTATGGCTCTATCCTATGCTTTTTTAAGGAATGAGAATCTTCCCCACTCAGTAGAGAACAAAAGTTACAACTAGTGGTGTTTGTAAGCTTATAGAGAGGTTTTACAATCTCATGATCTGGTATCTCTCATCTCCATTAAGAAAGGAGCCATGTTCCACAGGAAGCTGTATTTTTTATATCATTTCAGTCAACAGAACTGTCAAGTCCTTGTAATAACAATAGTTTTCAACCTAGGCCCCTAAGGCAATATTAAGGGGCCCACTGAGCTACAATCACATGAAGGAAGTCCTGTGACATCAGAGTCATGTGATGAGAACAGGAGGACCAAGTTATGATTTCACTGGTGGGGACAGGAAGTACATGTGGAGCATTGGTAGATTTAGGGAGAAATCCTAAACAGGCACCAGTGTGCAGATCAGCCTGACTTCCCAGGCCAACAGAGCTGGTATTCACCAGAAGGTCATAAACACAGTTTAATAAGTCTGGTTTCTTTCTCTGTATGGAGCTGCAATAATGACTTCCTTTTTTGTTGTTGTTGCTCACAGTAAATCCTGGATTGGACTAGGGCAGTCTAAAACACTAGCCTGGATTAAAAGAAGAGGGTTGTCACAAACACCACACTGATATGTTGTAGTGACCGTGTTGCTGAAATGTCGTTTATTTTAGAGCTTGGCTTTTAACAGAGACAGAGCATATGCTTGATGAATAATAATTTGAATGGTTCCAAGGTTATTGTGTTCCCAACTAGATTGTCTGGTTTGGACTGGGTGCCTGCAGGGCAGGGTGAAGGGCATGCAGCAACACTAATGGATGGAGTTGTCACCACCACCACCACCAAGGGTGGTCAGGCTTGGCTGGAAGCAAGCTGGATACTATTTGGTAATTGACAGCTTGTACCCATTGAGCCCCTAAATAATATAGCAGGTTGAGCTAGATCTAGGGTTGCCAGGTCTGGGCTGGAAAATACCTGGAGGCTTTGGGGGTGGATCCAGGAGAGGGCAGGGTTTGGTGAGGGGAGGGGCCTCAGCATGGTACAATGCCATAGAGTCAGTGCTCAAATGTCCTCTGTATAATACAGCTCAAAGTGGCTTTACGCAGTCCTTCTTTGACACAGATGTAAATTATTCCAAATATCTGATCAACTGTTGTGGCTCCAATAGGCCAGCTCCACACCTGTGTTTGGTCCTATATCAAGGTATTGCAATAGTCAAAAAAGTTTTTTCTCTGCTTGTTCCATCTGTTTTGAGGAATGTTTTACACTGCAGACCTTGAAATCTATGTTGACATTCAGCTTAATACAGCAATAGTAACTTTCAGAGTTACAACCTTCTAAATCCATTCATGTCAATGACCCCAGTGCAATGTTTTATGTAAGGGAAAGCTACCTGTGTTGTTGGAGTCTCATGATTGGAGATCCAGGTATATAATTTGATCCTCAAGGACAGCTAAGGGTTACGGTGCCAGGGCAGGGAGGTTAACCCACCACCACCATTTTCCCATTCAGAAACACTCCCTTGGCTGCTTGGAGAGATAAAAGACAGGTAACTGGATTATGTACTTCTCTTTCATTGTTGTTCCTTTTGAGGCTTAAAACAGCCCACAGGAGGCCATATTTGAACAAGGCAATGGTGTTTGGAAGTGGAATTAATTTCTTAGTATTTCAGTCCTAATCTACACTAGGCCCTCCTGCAGCTGTTTTCCAGGACCAAATTCCTGATTAGAGTTCCTATCATAGATCTTCAATTTAATGTTTACTTTGGTCCTTATTATCAACCCCTCTCAAAGCTGTCATTCACTTCTCATATAGCTCTGTCAATTTCTTCTCCTGAGGGGGGAAAATTGATTTATCTTCCATGGTATAAAAATCTAATAATGTTATCAGTTGGAAATTTCTATCAACTGATAAAGCTATAAGCTTTGGAGAAATAGGTTTGGATACTGGTGAGAACTAAGATGACATCTCTGCTGTACACAACACAAGAAAATTAACAGCAGATTCTTGGTTCTGTTTAATCTTGCTGCACTGGCATATGTAGCAAAGATTTTCCATTTGTAGTCTGTTAATATATATATATTGGATTTGACTTGGTGCCAGAATTATGTGAAATTAACAATCAGTTACAGTGAGAAGTTCACTGAAGACTATTTGGATGATATGAAGCTACAAGATGAAGAATATGCAAGGTATAAAACAAATATTAACAATGAAGTAATTATTATCTCTAAGTAATCAGAAATATTCAGAGCTCAGTGTTTGGACAAAAGCTCGGGAAGCAGTAAGTTCTTAGAAAAACAGAAGAATGGCTAAAAAGAATCTAGAGATTGGGGTTTAAATGATTGCACTAGGACAGAAGGATGGTTTGGTATAAACAGATGGTCCTCTATCCACCTTCTTGTGGGTTTGGGGTCTAATTCCTTTCAACACTTAATAATTACAATCACATATTTATTTGTGAATTTTGGTAGGCCTAATGATGTACTAGGATGCACACCAGACATGCACAGTTTTCTTATGGATTACTAACTGAATGTAGACCAGGAAGTACTGGGCATGAATAAATAGTTTTCACAAGTAAGCAAGCAGTAGGGTTTTCTAAGGAGGTATACTGGGACGAGTGTTACTTAACATTCACAAAGAGAAGAACTCAGAGATGAGTAGTAAGGTCACTAAATATGTAGATTAGAATGGTGTGTGTGTGATGGGGGATGTGCACATTTGTAGCAGTAAAATATGATCTAGTCTCCCATGTTGCTGAGTTGAGGCAATGAAGAAGC
The DNA here is from genome assembly GCA_029375565.1 of Gekko gecko. Classification (NCBI taxonomy): domain Eukaryota; kingdom Metazoa; phylum Chordata; class Lepidosauria; order Squamata; family Gekkonidae; genus Gekko; species Gekko gecko. Next base: position 210,275,233 of record JAPDNY010000001.1, read on the forward strand.
TGCAGTGAAGCATATGTAATATTTTGAGTACACACATGGCCTAGAAGGAAAAGCATAATTGACACTTTATACTTTCTCTTTACTTCCTGAAAAGCCCCAAAGGAAGAATTATTCTGTTTTTATCTAAGGTTGCCAGGTCCATCCTGGCCACCAGCAAGGAATGAGGGGGTAATGTTGCAAGATCCAAGTTGGGAAACTCCTGAAGATTTGGGAATGGAGCTTGGAGATGACAAGGACCTCAGTGGGCTATAATGCCATAGAGCCCATCCTCCAGAGCATCCATTTTCTCCAAGGGAACTGATTTCTATAGTCTGGAGATAAGCTGTAATTCCAGGGGATCCCCTGGTCCCACGTGAGGCTGACAACCTTAGTATCTATTCAAAAACAGGAAAAAAAGATTTCCTAACAATTTGTCAAAATTACTTGTTTTCAGTGACCACTGGTTGTTTCAAGCTTCCTCAGGCTACTCAGAGCCTGCAACTACGTGTAGTGTTCAAGAGAACCCATTATCTTGAAGTCATTTTTCTATGCATGGAACTAAAATCTCCTTCAAGGATCTTACATAAGTCCTTTTGCACTTGGATGAGTAATAAAATTAGGGTTGGAATGTCAGTGAGTCAGGCTTTTGAAAATGTTTTACAGTAAGAGAATGGAGCTCCTGCTCGCCCAGCAATGCTGCTGGTGGGTGGGGGCTCTTTTGCTGCTCCAAAGAAGTGAGACGGCAACAGCTGGGACGCTATGCATCCTGATGCTGCGGGGGGTGGAGCCCGCTGCTTCAAAGGGCCAGGCTCTGCTCCTGTCCTCATCAGCTGCTCTGCGTGCTCGGAGCATCCAGGGGAGAGCTGCCGGGCCGGCCCTGCACTGCGGTCCTTGTGGGTGGTGGGCTTGTTTTGGTGGTGGTAGCAACATTTTAGGTGGGCTGAGGCAGCATCCGGCTTAGTTGAAGCAGCAGCAGCTGGCGTTGGGGGGGGGTTCCCTTTAGGGTGGTTGCCGCACCCACTTCGGCCCTTGCTCACCCAGTTTTTGAAGGCGATAGCTGTCCCTGGGCCTGAGGAGTGGCAGGGACATTTTTGGGGGATGCTTGGTCACAGTGGGGAGCTCCAGTGGTGGCAGCAGGTCCTTTGGGCCTGGGGGATCTTCTTGACAGTGGCTGTGTTGCAGACCAGTAGGTTTTTTGGTTTAAAATAAAGAACACACACACACACTTTAAATACTAATACTACTACTAATAATAAAATAAAAACAATTTCTTTATTTAGGTAGGGCAGCAATTTGGTAAGGCTGCTGGGGCCCCAGTTCCCCCCCCTCCCCTTGACTTGATCCCCCCAGGATACCCGATTCAATTGGACTACAGGTGGGGCTTGGGGGGTGATTGTCATTCACCGGTGGGATAGCCATTTTTAGGTTATTATAAGGGGTGGCCATCTTGCTGGGTTTCTTTACAAGTCTGCAAGTTTATGGCAGCAGCCATTTTAGGTGGCAGCCATTTTGTGGAGGTTCCCTTAAGGAGGCCATTTTAAAATACAGCAGTTGGTTCCCTGTGGCTACTTTGTTGTGAGGTCTCAGATTTAGGGCTATAAACTCGCGCTAGGGGGGCATTTTTACCATTATGGCTCCTTAAAAAGGGCAGGGTGAGGCAAAGGGAAAACAGCTGGCTCCGAAGCAGCCGCTGGTGCAGGAGGTGCCAGTTGTTCCCTCTGATGATGAGGATGAAGATCCTATCAATGCTGCGATCTTGCAAAGTCTCACAGCACTGGAACCGCAGAGGGGTGCCCCTTCTAAGGGAGACATAGGTAAGCAGCCTAGGGGGGATGCTAATGTTTCCAACACCTCTTTTCAGGCACAGGTTCTGGTCCACCTGGCATTTTTAGAGGATCAACAGGGAGCAGAGGCAGGTGGAGATGATGACAGGTCATCTGGTCAGCCTGGGCAAGGCACAGATGAACTTCAAGTGGAGGTGTACAAGGGACCTGCTCAGAAAGAGGGTAAGGAGGACCACTCGGACAAGGGCATTATGGATTGGCTGTGGGGACCCTGCCCACCGGGTGCTTCTGGGTCTGCTATGTCCATGTCATCTGTGATTGGGCCACAATATCCTGGCTGGGGATGCAGTATGCCACCCTCTCCCCCTGGGGCTTGGCCTGGATGGGGCTATCCACACCCAGGTTCTGGGTATGTAAATCCAGGGACTGTTTTGTATGACACAGTCTCTGCAGGTGCCATTCCATCTGGGGACTCTGGGTTGCCCCTAGGTGACCATCTGTCCATCGCCACGAACGAAAAGATCCTTAAGGGTGAATATGTGGACATATATACTCTCTTATATAGGGAGTTAGAGAAAAAAGATAAAGAGGATCTGGATAAGTGGGAGAAGGAGCGCTTAAAGAGGTGGGTTGTGGAGAGGACCTGGGCGAACTGGTACCCAGGGTTCTTAATTTATGCAATGATTATTGTTAGGCACCATCCATGGAGAGCAGTTGCACTGCTCCAATACATGGATATTATTTACAAAGCAGTTACGGATTTCCCAGGCCCGGCATGGTCACAGTACGATGAGCAATTTTGTATGCAGGCGGCCATGAATCCGGCCATGAGATGGGACCGGATACACCTGGACCTCTGGTTGCAGATTATGTCTACAATCAAGTCACCTGGCAGTGAAAGGTCACATAGTGGCCATTCCATGCGTAAGCCGCAGACTCAAGCCCAGTCAGGCACCCACACCCAGGCGGGGCAGGCGGTTCAGTGACGCCCACTTTGCTGGTGGTTTACCTCCCATGGGACATGTGGTCAGAAGTCTTGTTCCTTCCGACATGAGTGTCCATTGTGTACAGGGCCCCACACTTTATCCAACTGCCCTAAAACTAAAGAGCAGGGGGGAGGTAAAGGTGGGAAGCACTCTGAAGGAGGTGGGGGCTACAACCCCCTTTCTGACAAGGGAACCTAGCCCAATTAAGTTACAAGTTCTGGAACGGTGGTTGCAGGATTACCCAAACCACGGTGAAAGGGTTTACCTCCTCGAGGGATTTAGGTTGGGGTTTAGGATTCCTTTCCAAGACTTTAGTACTGCGTACATGGCTCCTAACTTGAAACCATACTCGGGGTATGGAGCATATTGTTAGGCAAAAAATTGCCAAGGAATGTGCGGAGGGTAGAGTTCTTGGTCCTTTTCCTTCACCCCCCGTTGATAATTTGAGGGTTCCCCCATTGGGAGTAGTGCCAAAGAAAGCACCTGGTGAGTATCGCCTCGTTGACCACCTGTCCTACCCACATGGGGAATCAGTGAATTATGCGATACCAGACGAGTTAGGTACAGACCCTGTGGGTGGTGCGCAGCTGTGGTCAGGGAGTGGAATTGGCAAAATGTGACATTAAGTCAGCCTTTCATCTCCTGCCTGTCCACCCAGATGATTTTGAGCTCCTGGGATTTGCTTTTGAGGGCAACTTCTACATGGATAGGGCCCTTCCAATGGGATGCTCAATATCCTGTGCTGCTTTTGAGAGGTTCAGTTCCTTTTTGGAATGGGCCTTGTGGTACAGGACAGCTCTCTGCAGTACTGCCCATTACCTTGATGATTTTTTATTAGCATTATTTTTATTCATCAATCTGGCAAGGGAGCTGGGAGTTCCTCTTGCTCAGGAAAAAACCAAAGGCCCAGCACTTATCTTGACTTTCCTGGGAATAGAAATTGACATGGTGGGACAGTCCTGCAGATTGCCTGTGGATAAGTTAACTGCGCTGCAGGCATTAATAGATACAGCTAGGAAGAAGAATAAAATAACGTTTCTGGAGTTGCAACAGTTGGTAGGTCACCTCAACTTTTCATGCAAAGTTGTTGCACCCAACAAGGCTTTCGTTAGGAGACTTTGTGAGTCTATGAAGGGTCTACGTCTTTCCCATCATAGGACTTGGGTCACCGAGGGGATACGGGATGACCTCCTTGTATGGAAGCAATTCTTGGAATCATACAACAGGGTGTCCTTTTGGCGTGAGGACCTCTTAGTTGAAGCGGAGCTGCAGGTGGCTTCTGATGCGGCAGGTTTCTCTGGCTTTGGAGTGTATTTCCAGGGGAATGGTGTGCTGGGGACTGGCCTGAGGAGTGATTTCAGACAGGGTGGGTTACAGACCTCACCATTCTGGAATTTTTCCCAATTGTCGCAGCAGTGTGGATTTGGTCTGGTGACTTTGCCAACCACACTGTCCACTTCTGGTGCGACAACATGTCCACGGTACGCGTAATCAACTCCCTGACGTCCAAGTCCCACAGGGTCATGGCTCTGGTCAGAGCCTTCACTCTGCAGTGTTTACACAATAATATAATGTTCAAGGCTAGGCATGTGCTGGGAGTTAACAATGGGGTCACTGACGTTCTCTCTCGGAAAAAGATGGGGAGATTCCATCAGTTGGCTCCCAAAGCTGACTGTTTCCCGGTGCGTATGCCAGCCGAGGTGTGGCAGATTGGCGGGCTGAGGCCGACAGGGCTATGACCCTGGCTCTTGCCCCCTCCACACACAGAGTTTACATGAGGGCGGGTAAGCAATTCCTGTCCTTCAGGGAGGGTGCAGGCTTGCAGCAGGTGTGGCCCATAACTGTCCCTCATTTAATGCAATTCTGTGTGACATTGAGGGGTCAGGGCTTGTCATCCCGTACCATCAGGACCAAGTTGTCATCGTTGGCATATGTTAGCAAGGCATCTGGGCATGCAGATCTGATGGGCGACTTCCGTATTCAGAAGATGCTTGAGGGTTGGTCCAGGGAAAGTGGCATCATGGTGGATACCAGAGAACCTTTGACCCCAGGAATACTGAGGGGACTCAAGTCACAGTGGCGCACGTTGTGTGCTGATGGCTATGAAGCTGCCCTTTTTCATGCAGCATCACTGGTCGCCTTTTTTGTGGCACTGCGGATTACTGAGCTGGTGGCAAGCTCATGGCAGGATGTGTCCAGCTTGGCTCTTGAGTGGCGGGATGTTTCTGTTGCAGACTCCAAAGTTGGAATTAGGCTACGCCAGTTGAAGACTGACCAGCGTGGCAAAGGGAAGGTTATAGAACTCAAATGATGTTCAGAAGTCGAGTTATGCCCAGCTGGGGCTTTAAGCCATTACCTAGCTTTGAGAGGAGAGGGCTGGGGCTACCTATTCCAACACAGGGATGGCATCCCCCTCACTAAGTTTCAGTTTTGGAGCCTGACACAGAAAGCTTTAGACCACTTGGGATTGGGTGGGGTTCGTTTTGGAACACACTCTTTCCGGATAGGGGCCGCTTCAATGGCAGCAGCCATAGGGTATACGGGCAGTGAGATTCAGCGGATAGGTTGCTGGAGGTCACGCTGCTACAAGGATTATGTGCGAAAGTGTGTTGTGTAAATCTCCCATGAGGTAGGTTGATTTATTAATAATGTTCTTGTTACAGATGCTGCAGGCTGTGGGGTGAAACAAAGAGTTACCATCTGCGGCCACAGCATGGTCTTCTGGGCGGCTCATTGGGCCAAGAGGACATCCATCGATTCTCAGCTGGGCCTTAGCGAGTGGGCTACAGTAGAATGCTTGGGTAGGAGGGGCATGCGATGGCCTGAACTCCTTCCCTTGCTATTTGATGAGAGGAGAGGGCCCCCTCCTCACGTCCTGGTAATACACTTGGGGGGCAATGACTTGGGTCTATTGAAGGACAAGGCCCTTGTGTTGCAGGCCAAGGCAGACCTTGTGAGGATAAGAGCAAGGTGGCCCAGCGTAATGATAGTATGGTCAGCCATACTGCCCCGTCAGGTGTGGCGGAACTTGGAGGACCCCAGGTATATTGACCGTGCCCGACGCAAAGTTAATAGACAGCTGAGAAAGGCCATGGATGCTGGATTGGGTAGGTTTTTACTGCACCCCAATATCCAGGTTGTGTATCAGGACCTGTATAGGAATGACGGGGTGCATTTGTCAGACAAGGGCAATGGGATATTTTTGAAGGATTTGCAGCAAGGAATTAGGTCGGCTTTAGAATGCTGAGTGGGGAGCAAAGGCCAAAGCAGAGGCTTGACCTTGGCTGTGGCAGATTTGTGCAAGCAAGAAAATGGAACTGGTGAGTACCTTTGGGCATATCCCATTAGGGAACAGACGGTCATCATGAACTGCCTTCAGATTATAAGGTCCTGGGTGGGGAATGATGATCACCTCTGGGAACCTCTTAGGGCAGGCTCCTCCCTGCAAGTTGAAAGGCTTCAGGTGTAGGTGCTCCTAGGGGACAACCAGTTGCTGGGCTGCTGGCCACAAGTCAGAGAGTAAATGGCTCACAGCCAGAGCTGGGTGACCCGCCCTTTAAGGGCAAGGGGGTTGATCAGGGAAGTGACGCCTGCCTTGCCTGTTCCATGCTTGCTTAGTGGTTATTGCTGCAATGTTCTGTTAAATAGTTAATAAAGTGGCCCTTGTTTAATTCCAAACCGTTGTCTGTCTCATTATTTTGGCTGGGGGGGCAACGGAGCTCCTGCCCACCTGGCAATGCCGCTGGTGGGCGGGGGCTCTTTTGCTGCTCCAAAGAAGGGAGACGGCAATGGCTGGGACACTATGCGTCCTGATACTGCGGGGGGCGGAGCCGGCTGCTTCAAAGGGCCAGGCTCCGCTCCTGCCCTCATCAGTTGCTCCATGTGCTCGCCCACCCTCCCGCCCTGTTTATTAGTGCAGGCTTTGGCTGGTTGCCAATTAAAAGGGGCCAGGTAGGAATTTTCCGCTTCCACCCATATTGGCAGAAGTGGTGGAAGTGTTTTCACCTACCTTGCACTGAGGGCAGTGGTTTTAAGGGAATTATGGTGGGAGGCAATTAATTAGTCTGGTCACTGGGCAGGTTTGTGCAAGCAAGAAAACAGAACTGGTGAGCACCTTTTGGCATATCCTGTTAGGGAACAGTCGGTCATCATGAACTGCCTTTGGATTTTAGGGTCCAGGGTGGGGAATGGTGATCACCTCTGGGAACCTCTTAGGGTAAGGCTCCTCCATGCAAGTTGAAAGGCTTCAGGGGTAGGCGCTCCTAGGAGGCAACCGGTTGCTGGGCTGCTGGTCAAGCCAGAGAGTAAATGGCTCATGGCTGGAGCTGCGTGACCCGCCCTTTAAGGGCAAGGGGGTTGGTCAGGGAAGTGACACCTGCCTTGCCTGTTCCATGCTTGCTTAGTGGTTATTGCTGCAATGTTCTGTTAAATAGTTAATAAAGTGGCCCTTGTTTAATTCCAAACTGTTGTCTGTCTCATTATTCTGTCGGGGGGGGGGGCAATAGTCATATGACTACTACTAGTGTATGCGGTTATGAAAGACTCACCAGAAAAAGGACATCACAGTTATAATGATATATTGCTACAAATGTTTCACAGTTGGGCAAGGAGGTCATCTGACTCATGCACTTTTGGGGAACCCGAAAACTTGAATGTGTTAATCAGCTTCTGTAGCAAAGCTGGGAACTTATCCAAACTCTTTATAAGTTTAGAATTTACAGACAAGGGCAAGACTTCCAACAAATCCTGCCTGGCTTGTTCACTGCTATTAATTCTGAAGGTTCATATTCCCATATATTCTCATGCCTAGAGAATGACCTGACAGTGCTTGGAGACAAATATCCAGCTTTTAAAAAAGCAATACTATAAATTAGTTGTAGATTTTCTGGGCTGTATGGCTGTGGTCTTTGCACTGTAGTCACTCTCTATGCTATAAATATTTTTCTCCTGTTCTTATCTAATGCTGGTTAACAGAGCTACAAGCCAAAAGTCTTAATTCCTATTTTCCCTTCTTCAAAAAGGACCTACAGAATACACAGAAATGAACTCGCTTTTTTATCATAATCACAGAAGTCTTTCCCTGCCTACCAGAGCCAGTTTTGAATTTCCTTTTCATTTTGAAAACAACAACACCACCCTTTTCTCTCTTCTTTGTCTTAATTATTTTAAAGGAAAAATAAGTGTTTGATGTCAGGCAATCCCAGCAGGAAGGGGATTGGGGATATTTAGGATTAATTTAGTGCATTTTTATGGCTGGGTGGTTGCAGCACAACCAGTTGAAACTTAATCCAACAAAGACAGAGGTCCTGTACCTGAACCAGGGCGGGGGGGCGTGTTGTGTCAAGAATCAAGCTACCCACTCTGGATGGTGCATCACTTGTACCAGCCCAGAAGATGAGAAGCCTGGGGGTGGTCTTGGATGCCTCACTCTCTATAGATGCCCAGATCACCACAGTTGCCAGGCCAGCCTTTTACCATATTTGGCAGATCAGGTAGCTGGCTCCCTACCTCTCCCTCAGGATATAGCTACAGTGACCCATGCAATGGTCACTTCCAGGCTTGACTACTGTGTCAGAAATGTCTAGCATCACACTGAATCCATTGTTCTCTGTTCCCTATCTTATCTCTGTTTTTGCGCTTGTGTAGCATTGCCAGCTGCAACGTGGGAGCCTTGCTACTGCCACTCGGTTTTATCACGGTGGCCTTGAGTACAGGCTTTGGGCTATTCTTGTGTCTATGGGAATTTTCCAGTCCTGTGAATCTGAGGGGTGGGGGGAGCATTCTCCCGACCATTAAGTAACCCTCCGACCGGGAGTTTTCCGCGCACACGCTAAAAGTTCATTCGCTAGTTGTGCTTTTGCATCACACTATAACTATGCCTGAGCAATATGCCCCGCCATTCCTGACAATAACCTTGTTACTGTGGGTTATTCCAATAAAATTTATCTTTACTGTAAGAATGCTTGGATCTACTGGCTTTTGAATCTGACATACTGTAACTCTCTTTGTGTGGGCTTGTCCTTGAGGCTGATCCAGAAACTCCAGCTAGTGCAAAATGCAGTGGCATGCCTGCTGACTGCATCACCTGTGTGGGTGCGCTTTCAGCAAACGCTGTGCCAATTGCACTGGCTATCGATTGAGTACTGGATCCACTTCAAGATATTGGTACTGACCTTTAAAGCCTTGCGTGGCCTGGGACCGAATTACCTGAGGGACCGCCTCTCCATGCATGTGCCCTGGAGAGCCTTGTGCTCTGCCGATCAAGACCTGCTGGTTGTCCCCAGCCCAAGGGACGTCCAGTTAGCCTCTACCAGAGCCAGGGCTTTCTTTGCCCTGGCCCTGAAATGGTGGAACATGCTCCTGTTAGAGATCAGGGCTCTGAGGGACCTATTGCCATTCTGCAGGTCCTGTAAAACAGAGCTGTTCCACCAGGCCTTTGGATGAGGTGGTGGGCATCCAATAAAAGCTAGCCTCCCCTGCTGAAGTTTTACCACCTTCGTGTGGTTCAGATCAAGGAGACCTCAGAGACCCCATGGCACCAGGTTTTTTTGGAGACCGCATGTGAACAAATAGTGCGACTTGTCTTATATCTTGTTTTTTTAACTGTTATTAATTATTTTTAATAATGCTTCTAGTCACTGTGATGAGTTAAATAACTCGAGAACTTATTTGTGATCTACCCTGAGCCTGCTTGTGGGGAGGGCGTAATATAAATAGACAGAAATAAATAAATAAATAAATAAATAAAGTAAACAATAAAGAATTCTTTAAATACATTAGGAGCAGGAAAGAGGCCAAGGAAGCAGTTGGACCATTGGATGACAACGGATTTAAAGGAGTATTAAAGGAGGATGAAGTGATTACTGGGAAGCTAAATAAATTCTTCTCACCTGCCTTCACTGCTGGATACATAAGGCAAATACATGTTCCTGAATGGATGTTTTCAGGAGGGAAGGATGTGGAGCTTAGGCAAATAGTGGTAACAAAGGAGGAAAGTTTAGAACTTATGGACAAACTGTAAATTAGCAAATCACCAGGACCTAGGGATGCTAGCCTCCAGGTGGGATCCAGAATGACAGCACATCTCCAGACTACAGAGATCAGTTCAACTGGAGAAAATGGATGCTCTGGAAGGTGGATTCTGTGGCATTCTACCTATTAAGGTCCCTGTCCTCCCCAGGCTCCACCCCCAAATCTCCAGCAGTTTCCTATCCTAGTGGTCAGGGGGACCTGCCTCCCCTACCAGGACCAGATGGAGTTCTTAAAGAACTCAAATTTGAAATTGCTGATCTTCTTACTAAGATATACAACATGTCCCTAAGATCATCCTCTGTACCAGAGGACTGGAGAATGGCCAATATAGCTTCCAGTTAAAAAAAAAATAAGCTATCAGTGGGGGGATCCAGGAAACTACAGGCTGGTTAGTTTAAGGGGATTCATGATAGGGGTTTATAAAGTTATGCATGGAATAGAGAGAATGGACAGAGATAAACTTTTCTCCCTCTCCCATAGTACTGCACCCAGGCTGATCCACTAAAGCTGAAGGGTGGGGGGATTCAGGACAGTCAAAACGAAGTATTTTTTTAAACAGTATATATTTGTGGAACTTGCTGCCACAGGATGTCATCATGGCCACCAACTTGAAAGGCTTTAAAAAGAATGTGGACAGTTTCATGGATTACTGGGATATCAATTGCTGCTAATCATGATGGATATCTATTCCCCCCAGTTCCAGAGGTAGCATGCATCTTTAAATCAGTTGCTGGGGAGCACAGGCAGGATGATACTGTTATAGTCTTCCTGTTTGTGGGCTTCCTAGAGGTAGCTGGTTGCCACTCTGTGAACAGAATGCTGGACAATATGGACCTTTGGTCTGATCCAGCATGGTTCTTCTCATGTATACCTCATATATACCCAAGAGAGCACTTCGGTTGGAGTCTCAAAATCGATTAACCCTCCCTGGCCCAAAAGAGGCTAGGCTTGTTACTACCAGGGCCAGGGCTTTCTTGGTGGTGGCCCCATCCTGGTGGAATGAGCTCCCAGAGGAGATTAGGGCCCTGTAGGACATTCTGCAGTTCCACAAGACCTGAAAGACAGAGCTCTTCCACCAGGCTTACAGCTAGGCTGCCACCACCATTATAGAGCCCTGGCTCTTGGTTTTAACATCCAGACTGAGCTGCAGGAAGATCTTGAACAGAAGGATTTTAGAGAGTACATTGAAGTAACTTTTTCAGCACTTTAGGAAATTGTATTAATAATGGAATTGTTTTATATGGTTTTATGTGGTTTTGATTGTATTTTATGTACTTATTGTGAGCCGCCCTGAGCCTGCATTGCGAGGAGGGCAGGGTATAAATGTGATAAATAAATAAATGTTCTTAAGTTTTGTGGCAAATGGAGGTTTGAATCTTGATCTACCCAGTCCTAGTACAACAGTTTTAACTCTGGCCCTTTCCATGGAACTTTTCCCAGGGCAGCAACCCCCACACGGTGGAATGGTCTCCTATAGAATGTTAAAAAGACTGCCATTTTTTGCATTTTCAGAATGATGTAAGGCAGAAATATTTTCTAGGGACTTTTTCAAGAGAACTATTATTTTCTTTAAGAGTGCTTGGTAAATTGATTATTGATGGTGTTTGTTGCTTGGAATGTTGTTCCAAATTATTGTTGTGAGATATTTTTAATTGTTGTTATTATTATTAGCCATGTTGGGAACATTATCCAAGAAAGTTTAGAAATATCATAAATAAACCACTTTCTTCAGAGAATGACCTGCTTCAAAAGATGCTGAAACTAACACAAAAGTAGGCATGGGTGTATGAACAGTAGCTACTTGTATCTGAGAGCCCTCAAGACCATGAAGAAAAAGGACTGGCTGGGAATTTAGGATGGTTAACACAACTATGAAGAATGAAGCAAGAGTGCTGGTTTGGGCTTTTAGGCTACAGACATATGTGGGGTCTGCAGTGAGGTTGGGTTGTTAATATAAGAACTGCTACATTCTGATTGTTTGTTTTTAGAACATCTTGGCTGATGAAGAGGTCTTTGGGAATCTTTTTATATTTGCTATAAGAGAGCAGTAAACCATTTTTTATAATCAGAAAAATCTAACAAAAGATGAAAGAAGGCCCTGACCTGGATAGCCCAGGCCAGCCCAATCTTGTCAGATCACAGAAGCTAAGCAGGGCCGACCCTGGCAAGTACTTGGATGGGAGACCTCCAAGGAATACCAGGACCATGATGCAAAGGCAGGTAACAAGCCACCTCTCTGAACGTCCTTGCCTCCCAGCTCCACTAGGAATCGCCAGAAGTTAGCCATGACTTCCAGGCACGCACACACACAAATGTTCACAAAAAAGGAAAAAATGTTGAAAGTAGCCATGTTGGTCCACAGAAAAAACTCCCCTCACAGAAAGCCACGTGAGACCCTTCATTAAAATCAACCAATATTCTACAATGCCAGCGTACAAGCTTTAAAGTTCTCCAGGATTTTTCATCAAGCTGGATGTTCAAAAACAAACAAAAATATAGGCATAGTTCTTATATTAACAGCAAAGGAGATTAAGAATTTAGCCACTGAAGAGGGGAACTATCCCACTGGAGGAAAAAGAACCTGCAAAGACTTATCGTGTAACACTAATTTAGTTTGGCTTACACAGATGCTTTACTCCATGCATCAACTGAAATTAATCTCCATTGTCTACTACACTTTCCCATTGCTTTTAGACTTTTATAGAACCTGTGTGTGGCATTAGAGAGACATTCAATTAAATACTAGTTTGTATATTTCAGTTGGATGGCTTTGATTTCTTGCTCTTTCCTCCCAGAATGCCATGGGTGCAACCTGATACTAGCTACACCCTGCATTAACTAGGATTGCCAACCTCCCGGTGGATTGAGATCTCTTGGAATTACAACTGATCTTCCAACTTCAGAGATCAGTTCCCTTGGAGAAAAATGGCAGCTTCAAAGAGCAAAGTGTACAGAATCACATCCCAGCTGAGTCCCCTTCCCTTCCCTCCCCAAATCTCCAGGAATTTCCCAAGTCAGCTGACCATTCTTTCTAAGATGCAGACAAAGACCAGTGGCTGCCCATAGAGTAGGAGCTGGCATTTGCCTGCCCCCCTTCTTCTTGGATGAAGCATAAGGGGGAGGCAAACCAATCATGGCTCAGTGCAGGAGCACTGGCCAATCAAAGGTGAGCTCACCAACAGGTCCAGTGGCAGCTGCCCTCCACAGGCAGATCAGCCCAGCACAAGCTTCCCACCCACCTGCCCTCTTTTTGGACCATGTGGGATTAGCTGGTCGCCATTTTGGGATCTGACCAGGAATTTTGGGGCCCCACTTAGATTGGCCGAGAGGGGGCCTTTTTCTCCTGCTTCACATGGTCAGGGGGTGTGTGGTTTAAGTAGGCCTGGTAAAACTGGCTAGGCCCTAACTGGGAAGATGGGAAAAGCACAGGTTGAGATGATGTGAAATTGGCAAGCACCCTGAGATATCAACGATAGGGGGGGTCCTCATACTGGGTGCCTATGGCCTTTGCAGTCAGGGTAACTCAGTTGGGGGCCTCTTCAGGGTGGGAGAGCATATGACAAGCCTTAAGGCTTTGTAGTTGTGTGCTGGAATGTGACCTCCCCACACACACACACTGGCATGTGGGCCATAAAAAGTAAGGTCTGGAAGGATCCCAGATCTGGCTCTGAGCCAGGGCGGGTTTGCCCTGTTAGGAGGCTTGCGTTGCAAGCCCAAGGCAACCCGTGCTTTAATGTATTGGTGTAGATCAGTTTATAAATAAATTCCCAGTTTAACCCATAACTTGTGTTGTGTTTCACTCAAGGGGTGGGTGGGCAAGGGGTTTTAAGATTATGGCCTGGAAGGCTTCCCTTCTTCCTTACATTTTTGAACAAGCAGCCTGATGAAGAGTTCTGGAGAACTTGAAAACTTGCACACTGTGTTGTATTACTTTTTGGTCTTAGTAAAGGATATTGCATGGCTTATGTTTCAGAAAATCTGGACTATTCTGTTCACAGAACATTCCATCACTAACTATTTTGATCCTCAACTGACTGGTGGCATAGTCTAACCTGGCTGATTTTTCCCTGCAAGAATGGTTTATGATATAAAATGACAAATGATTTTGTTCCTTATTCTTCTTTCAGTGGAGGCTATAAAACAAAACACCTTCATATTCATCAGATCCGGCTTCACTGAAAAAGTGTGTTCTACAGGTTGCTCCTGTTAAACTGCAGTGTCAACAACAATGTGTCAGAATGACCTTGATTCTTGTCATGATCATCTATCACCAGTGGAACACAATGGTATGAAGTATTTTCACATAGCTTGTCTGCTGTGGGAATGTGATATCTGGTGATCGTGAGGTAAAGATGAAACTTCGAGTCAGTCCCACAGGTTTCTGATACCAATAGCCTCTTTGGAATGGTAAACAGTTTACTCAGTTTTTCAAAATACCATAATTATTTCAGTTTAAAAATGTATTTCAAGAAAATGTCATTGATCTTCAATGTATTTTTACAAAAATATCAGCATTCAGTGTTAAATGTAAAACTGTCTGAAATCAATTTATTTAACAGAATGTAAAGATTAACTATCTCAGTATGGAAGTTTCCAAAGTAATTTCTAAATGCTATAACTGTTTCTTCTTTATAACTGTTTACTATTTGTTCTTATGGATACCCCTTCCAGTAATACAGCAGGTAGCAACACAAGCCTTATTAACAGGGTAAGTAGTATGTGAGTAGTATCCAGTTTCTAACAAGGATATAAAATTAGCTCCTGTATTTCAAGGTAGTTTCAGACATGTATCTTTTTCTCTTGCCATGACAGCAAATTCCATCTTCCCCTTCCCCATACACATGCATATCTGATTGCATGCTTCAAAAATGGCACATATCCATAAGAACATAAGAGAAGCCAATATTGGATCAGGCCAGTGGCCCATCCAGTCCAACACTCTGTCACACAGTGGCCAAAAATACCACGTGGCATCAGGAGGTCCAGCAGTGGGGCCAGGACACTAGAAGCCCTCCCACTGTTGCCCTCCCACAAGCACCAAGAATACAGATCATCACTTGCCCCAGCCTGAGAGTTCCTATCTATCCTTTTGGTGACACATTATCACAACAGATTTTCTTGAATAAAAAGATAGATGTGAAACTTTGATTATGTTCTAGAAAGTCAGTGTAGTGTAGTGGCTAGAATGTCATACTAGGATCTGGGAGGCACAGGATCAAATCCCCATTCTGTCTTGGAAGCTTGCTGGGTGAGCTTGGACAAGTCTCAGCCTAGACTATGTTACAGGACAAAATGGAGGAGATGAGAACAACGGGGAGAAAAGTCAGGTATAAATGAAATAAATAAATAAAAATGGGAAAATTAGGATGATACACAGCTCTTGCTCATCATATCCTAAGCCCTCGCCGAAGAGAAAACATTGTACTATCCTCTTGCTGCAAGGGCCGGCCCGAGGTTTTTTAGTGCCCTAGGCGGGGCTACCTTCTGGCGCCCCCCTCCACCACCAGGGCTCCCCAGGGTGAGGGAGGGCTCCCCTCCTCCTCCTCCTTCCCCCTCTCACCCACCACCAGGGCACGCCGGCAAGCCAGAGAAGGGGCAGGGGTTTAAACCCCCGTCCCTTCCGTCTGAGTGCCGGCAAGCCAGGGGAAGGGGCAGGGTTTAAACCCCCATCCCTTCCGTCTGAGCGCCAGCTTGCCGGCGTGCCCCGCGGTTGCAGGGCGCACTGGCAAGCCAGGGGAAGGTGCAGGGGTTTTGGTGGGGGAAGGGGACCTTTTGGTGCCCCTAAGGGCCGGCGCGCTCGAGGCGAATGCCTAGTTTGCCTAGTGAGTGAGCCGGCCCTGCTCTTGCGCTGCATTTGGCAGCTGTTTCTGGCATAACAAGTACTGGTCTTTGCTGGTGTGATGGTGTGAAGTCTTCGGTGGATTCATATCATGGTACCAGTACCAGCGCAATGTGGTATGTCAGAACATTTCACTGTCATTGCTGGTCACTGTGTTTTACACAAACCATTGACTTACCATGATAGGATTAAGTCATTTTCTGTATTCTGTTCAACAGAAGAGAAAGTGTTTTTAAAAAGAAATATGTTATATGTGAACAAATATAATTAGATATTTATTACTTGTATTATTTGCTGGGTTTTTAAAAACCAAAGTAATTAAAATTAAATATTCAAAGGTTCAACAACCACTGCAACCACACAGACATTCTCAATTTTCATTTTAAATACTGAAACATTTAATTGCTGATCCATATGATTTCAAATGAAATAAGCAATATTTAAAAGATAAACTGAATGGACATCTGTTATACAGCCTGTTCGTTAATTTGCCTGTATTTCCATTTTTATTATTCTAGAAACTTCAGATTAAATAAATAGATGAGATCATTCTTCATATGTGCATCTTAAGTTGGGGAGAAAGGGACAGAAAAGAGTATTCACAAGAACAATTTTTAAAAATAATGCTGAAGGCTTCAGCTGATTTTAATTAGAACTGCTTGATCAGTTTCACACGAAAAGCAAACCTATGCAAATGTGGCATTTAGCCAATTCTGTAAATGCACAGTAAAATTAAAAATTGCTGTTCCATGGCACTGCTCTAGAACAAATGCAGAGAAATCAAAATGGTAGACATGGGTCACATACATCAGGTCAAAAATAAATTGCATTTTTGTGGGGGAAATATTGCATTTACTTTTGGTTATGTAAAACATGCCAAATGAAATATGTATTAAATGACCCCTTAGTTCTATTTTAAGTAGCAAATTGATTGACACAGTGCTTTGATCCCTTAGGGGCTTATTGAATAGAATGCAGCCTCTCTTAAGAACACATTGTCCTGACTAGAAGCCATTCACTCTCTTACTTTCTTGGGTTACTTTGGTCCGAATACTTGCCACTTGCATTTTGGCAGTGCATTAGAGATCCTTGTCTTACTACTTGGAGGTCATGCTTTTAGCCACCTGGGCTGATATCTATGATTTTCAATGGGCTCACACTACCATCTTTTTATGGAAAATTCAGGATCAGTTCTATGGCCAAGACACCCAAGCAACTTCTTGAGGCAACACTATAATAACTCAATAAATCTTAATGGGATTCAAAGAGAAACAGTGGGAGCAATCGTAAACAAGTGTATTAAAAAGTCAGCCTTAAGAACAAGTGGAGCTTACCCCCAGGAGAGTGGTCTAAGGAGTGCAGCCCATATGACTCTTTCAGGAAATCAGCCAATCTAGTTGGGCCTCTTATCTGATTAGTTTGACTTCTTCTTATTTATGGCTTGTGTTGCCCTGCAAGGCTTTTTCATGCTTTTTATGAACTGTAATAAAGTGTGAACTGCGCAAAGTCTGCTTAAGGAACTGTAAAGCATGGTGATCCACTATGATGCCAGTTGAGACTGCACCCTGAGAGAAGGACACATTCCTTTCTTCACTGATGTTCCAGTGGCCATCCAAGGTTGCCAGCCCTCTCATCTGATGGTGAATGAATCAATTCCACAGTATGCACAAAGCTCCAAAAGCCATGCCATGCCAGAGCATGAGGACAAAGGACTCCAAAACGCCATTAAGAGACCCCTCCAATGCACGCAGGCAGCCCCCTTTCCTCCCCCCACATACCTGCAAAGCTACATGTAGCTCAGAGACCCTATTCATAGTTGCTTAGCAACTAATCACTCACCCATCAAGGACCCAGCTAAGACCATCAAGAAGACAATGGCCTTGGCCCGATGACTCATCTCACCTACACCCAGGTGCCAGCCACAAGTTAAGCTTCTAGCTCTCGATATTGACCACTCCTTAGCTCCCCTCCCCTATTCCTTTCAGCCAATAGTATGTTTTTAGGGTCGGACTAACCAGGAGGTGTGAACAGGGGATATGGCCAACCCCCACACCCCCTCATAAAAGGGGAAACTCGACCACATGCTCGACCCTTCTGCTCTACAACCCCTATCTAAGCCTTATCCCTCTTATGTCCAGCTTGCTATCCCAATACCCTTCCTCCATCTTTAAACTCTAGGTCTGCAGCCAGAGTTCCATGTGCTGCTTGCTGGTTCAAGCCACGCGTCAATTTCTTCCCTCCTTCTGCCATTGGAACGGCTCATTCGATGAGGATAGGTAATTATTGCCCCACCAATGAACTCTTGCTCATGCAACCATGCTGAATATCTCTCTTTATTTTCCTAATCTTGATTAATTGAGTGTGTGTATGTGTATGCCTAGGCAGTCTAGGGATGCAATAATTAACCAGGCTGGGCATCATTTGATAGATCTATACTCTCAAAATAATTTTCTAATACTTAATGGTTCACCCCAATATGATGCTTTTGGTAATTTCACCTGTGTTTCCCCTAGGGGAAATAGTGTCGTTGATTATGCCATATCCTCCGCTGAATGAAACAAGAGCATTGTGGACTTCACAATAGGTCTTAGGACCGAAAGTGATCATCTCCCTATTTTGATGTCCTTTCAGACTAACTATGAGGCATATAACCAATGTATCGCTAGCCCAGCAGAACCCAATTTGCCTCAGTATAAGAAAATAAGTTGTGCTTCTTCTTCTTTGGAACAGATTTCCCTCTGGATGTCTGGGCCCCAGGGCTCGGAGTTAAAGCGTAGCCTAATTGAAGCCGAATCATGTGAGAAGGCTCTTCTAGCTTATAATTCTATAATCCATAATATCTCCTCCTATGCCAAACCACTGAGCTCTAACAGTCAAACCACCTAATACAGTATCCGTGTCTGTTACTGGTAACTCTGGAAGGGCGGGACCTCTGTATAAACTGGTGATCGCTCCCTTAGCTGATTGCATATTGATAATAACTCATAAATCTCCTAATTTTGATAAGAACTAAGAGCAATCAGGCTAACATTTGACCTATCATCAAGCATAGTTCTGTTTGTCCATTAAGGTTTTTTGGCCATGAAAGTTCTTAATTAAAATGCAAAACTCAGGGGGTAATCTTTAACGCTTAATATCATCATCAATATGCCCTCTATAGTTAATTCTAATATTATTTTTTCACTGATGTATCTCTTATATCAGTCCATCTATTTCCCTTCAGGTTTCCCTAAATGCTATACAGACACTTCTAACCCTTTCACCTCCTATTCGTTTAAATTGTACCATTCATAAGATCATGCCCAAGTGTTCTGGAAGATGGATTCTGTGTGTCCTTTCATAGTCAAGGTCAACTTATCCATCTCTGCTGCCTCTAAGATCTTAGCGATATATTATTGCTTTGATGGTGTTTGGGTAGTCCTCCAATATTTTGCATATAAAATCCTGGCTGCAGTTGTCAAGTATATTATTAAATAGTGATCATCTCTATTTACCCCCTTAGATAGTATACCAAGTAGTAACTCCGGTTTAAATGGAATTACCCTACCTGTAATTTTCTGTATCAATTTATGTACCCATATCTAATACTTTTTAGTAACTTCACATGTCCACCACATATGAAAAAATGAGCCCTTCTTATTTTCACACTTCCAATACTTATTAGCACATTTATCATCATATGTCGCAATTCTCTCTGGTGTAACATACCATCTATAAAACATTTTATACATACTTTCTCTATAAGAAACAGCTTTAGTTATTTTAACATTTTTATTCCATATTTGTTCCCATTGTTCAAGTTCAATATTATAGCCTAAATTCTGGCCCATTGAATCATATTATTTTTAACAATTTCATCTGCCGTCATTTCTTTTAAGAGCATTATATACATTTTCTTTATGAATTTCTCCTCTGGTGCAGTCAGTAATTTTTCCATCTCTGTAAGATTCTTATTGAATCCAGTCTTCTTATCCTTAGCATATCTCAATTCTATCTGTGCTCTCTGCCAGCATTTTAAATCTTCTTCCAGTTTAAGCTCATTCCTTGAATCCAAAATATCCATATATCTCTTTGGTGGGTCCTCATCATATAATCTAGGTAAGGTAAATGCCTCGAGTGGTGCAATCAATTTGGAAGTCTTTATGAACCAGCTCTTTTGTATAGTCTCCCATACTTTCATTAGTGATGCCCGTAGCCAATATTGCTTAAAATATTTATGTACTGAAGCCTTTCCGTACCAAAGGAACGCATGCCAACCCATCAATAAATCATAACCTTCTAAACTTAATATCCTCCTATCTTCCAACATAATCCACTCTCTAATCCAAGCTAGCACTGCTGCTGTATAATATAGTATCCAATTAGGTAGTCCAAATCCACCTCTTTCTTTTAAATCCAGTAACACCTTCAACCTAATTCTTGGCCATTTTCCCTGCCAAACAAACTTTGAAACTATCTGGTCCAGTTCTTTAAATATCCCATAATTTTGCAATATCAGAATAATCTGAAACAGAAAAATCCATCTTGGTAAAATATTCATTTTAATAAGAGCTATTCACCCTATCAATGATATTTGTAGATCTTTCCACCTTTTCAGGTCCTGCTTCATCACTTCCAATAACTCTTTATAGCTGTTTTCTTGTAACGCGCTACATTTATTTGTTAAATTGATTCCCAAATATTTTACTTTGTCACACAGTTGATAGCCTGAGGCCATTTGCAAAATATCTTTCTGATGCTTCTTCATATTCTTAGCCATAATTTTTGTCTTATTTATATTAATCCTCACCCTCGCCACCTGACCATATTCCCCTAAGGCCTTATTCAGCTCAGGGATTGAGGGAAGAGGATCCTCCAGTATAAATACAAGGTCATCCACAAATGCTAATAGCTTAAATTCTTCTCCACACACCTTCAACCCACTAATTTTCCCATTATGCCATCGCTTCATTTAAAACCTCCAATGAGAATATATACAGCAGTGGTAACAAAGGCAGCCTTGCCTTGTTTCTTTTTGTATTTCAAAATTTTCCATACGATCGCCATTAATCATCACCGATGATGATTGTCTTGTATATATAGCTTGAATCATCTGAATAAACTCTGTTCCTGCCTTGGCTTTCCTCAATGTTTCCATTACGAAGCGCCAATTCAGATTATCAAAGGCCTTCTCTGCATCTAAAAATACCAAAGCCAATATATTTTCTGAATGTGCTTAGTAGTATTCTATTCCATCCAAAATGCATCTCAGATTATTTTTTATTTGCCTTTTAGGTAAGAAGCCCGCTTGATCCCTATGTATAGTTCTTGCCAGTATTCTCTTTAATCTTTCCGCTATAATAGAGGCAAACATCTTATAGTCTGCGTTTAATAGTGAAATTGGCCTATAATTCTTAATTTCTTTTTCATCTGTGTTTGGTTTATGTATTAAATATATTGTTGCCTCCCACCATGAATCTGGAATCTCTTCCCCTTCCATCGTTTTCTTGCAGAACTCTTTCAATTGTGGGAGAAGTTGTTCTTCGAATATCAAATAAAATTCTGTGGGTAAGCCATCCGCTCCAGGTGTTTTACCTCTTTTCTGTCGTTTTACAGCTTCCACCATCTCCATCATCGTAATAGCCTGATTAAGTATTTTTCTTTGCTCCTCATTAAATTTTTTAACTTGATGTTCTTCTAAATATTGGTTTATTTGGTTTATATTAGTATCAGTCTTTCTATATAAGTCTTTATAGAAGTTTTCCACTATATCTTTTAACTCTTGAATCCTATTTGCTTCTTCTCCATCCTTTTTTCTTAAAAATTTTATGTATGCTTTTTCTTTTTGTTGCCTAACTTGATAGGCTAGCCATCTTGTCAGTTTATTAGCATTTTCAAAAAAATTCTGTTTAGCAAAGTCAATTTCTTTGCTAATTCACACGAGAGAAGACAATTCATCTTATGTAGTAGCAATTTAATCTTACTCCGTCTTCTTGTCTCCTCTGGTTTTTCCATTATTCTCTCCTCCTGTTCTTGAATTTCCTTTTGCAAATTTATATATTCTTTATTTCTTTTCATGTTTACTTGAGCAGCTTCTTTTATTAAATGACTTCTAGCATATGCCTTGAACGCATCCCATACAATTCTCATAGACATATCCGGTTGAATATTTTCTTTAAAGAAAAGGTGGAATTCCTCCTATAATTGTTTTACTAATTTCCTACCTTTCAGTATCAAAAGATTTAGAGTCCATCTGCTTCTAGATCTTGTTCCTTGTAACTCCAAAGTAATTGGGTTATGATCCGCAAAGATTCCAACCTCAATTTCTGCTTCTAATAAGTCTTTAGTCATTGTGCTTGACATCCAACACATATTGAGTCTTGACCAAGAATCATGTCTGGCAGGAAAAAAAAGTATATTGTTGTCTTTTTGGATTTCTCACTCTCCAGCATCTATTAATTGCCATTCTTTTATTAACTGACAAAGTGATTCCAGAAACTCATCACCTCCCATTTTCTTTCCTTGAACATTCGCTTTTCTATCCTTCTTGTCAAATACTGCATTATAGTCTCCAATTATACAGATTTCTTGGAAAACCTGCTTCGAAATAAGTTTTTGAAGGTGTTTATAAAAATTTTCCTGATCTTGATTCGGTGCATATATGTTAACTATAATTAACCTTTTAGCTTGTCTCTGTATGGCCACCATTAAAATTCTTTCATCCTGTGATGCAAATACTAATTCCAGTTGTAAATGTTCTTTAACAAAAGTAGCTACTCCTCTTTTCTTTTTTTCCCCATCTGAAGCTACAAATATTTTCCCTAAACCTTTGATATTTAAGTGCTTTTCATCTTTTTTTCTTATATGTGTCCCTTGAATGCAAATTATGTCCGAATTTTGCTTTTTAAGTTGGTGGAATATTCTTCTCCTTTTCTGTGGTCCATTTAAGCCATTAACATTCACTGACATGAACTTTATTTTCCCTCTATCCATCTTGGTTCCGGTTCTGTTGTTCCCGTTTATCTTTTGCCCATTGCCTTGTATCAATTGGAGATCTCTTGAATCAAAATTTCTTGTGTCTTGGGGGTAACACCGGTAATGCCATTGCCTCTTGGAGCTCCATTCCATCTCCTTCTTCCTTTCCCACTTCTCCTTCTTCTCTTTCTTCTTGATCTTCTGACAACTCCTCCCCGTACATCTTCAGGAAGTCCATTGCCTTGAAAATTGAAGTTATTCTGAATCTTTTCTCTCTATACACAAAAAATAGACCCTCAGGCAAAATCCATCTGTAACTTACATCGTTACTCCTCAGCAGTGCAGTCAATTCTGTGTATTCCTTCCTCTTTTCTTGAACCCTCCATGGAATTTCTTTTAAGACGCTTACCTCAACTTCGTTCAACATCAGAGGACAGGTATTCACTTCTCTCAATATTTTGTCTCTTACTGCTCTCTTAGGAAATCTGATTTGCACTTCCCTTGGAACTTTAAACCGTTTTGAATATGCTGAATTCATTCTGAAGCTCGTATCTATGTCTTGTTCCATCATGCTCACCTCTTCCACGTGCAGGTGTTCTGCCAGTAATTTAATTCTTTTGTTTGTCAAGTCATCCTCTTTCTCTTCTGGTACGTTCTGAAATTTTAGTATAAAAGCCGCTCTCTCCACCTGGAGTCTTATAACATCTTGCTCTAGGGTGGTCTGTTTCTCCTCATTTTCTTGGGTTTTCCTTTCCATTTCCTTTGCCTTACCCTCCATATTTTCCATTGTGGTATTCAAAACCGTAATTTTTGTAGTGTTTTCCGTAATTTGCGTTTGCAATACCTGTAAGCTTTGTGAAAATTGCACAGTAATATCCTTCATGGCATTTTTGATAGGCTCTACTGCTTGAGGGATTAAGTCTCTGATTTCCTGCATCACCACTTCAGTGGGATCCACTGCTTGTGGGACAGAATTTCTAACTTCCTCCATGGCAGTCTTTGTAGGCTCTACTACTTCGGTGATCATACTTAGAATAGTCGACTGCACCAGAGCTTGCATTTCCCTCTGCATTTCTTTTTGCATTTCTTTCTGTGCAGGGCCTCCCAATTTTGCTGTGGCCAAGCTGGGTACCCCTGGTGAAACTACCAAGGGCTTCCTTCCTTGACCAGGTGAATTTGACATACTTGCCCCTGCAAACTTCCCTTTTAACTTAAAATCAACTATTTCAAACTTATATTCCACCTTTTACTCAGAAATTTGTAATCTGCTTCCTCATTTTTTTTTTATATGTATCCAATTAAGTCCAAATGCCCCTGGCAGAGAAGGAATTTTTTATCTCACCTCCACCCAATGTTTGGGAACAGCCTCTTCCACCTGGCTGAGCGCCCAGCCTTTGTATATGTTAGTTAATGGTTTATTTGGGTTAACTAAAGCTTTGGCTGTGCGCCCAGAATTTTGTTAGTGCTACCAACTTATTGTTTACCAAACCCTCTTAAAAGTTGGCTTTCTGCCCAGACAATGTTTACAAATATCTCTTTCTAATATTTTAATTTTTCCCTTCTTTCCCTTTTCCACAACAATTTTGACCCTGTACTTTATCGATTATAATGACCCCAAGAGCAATCACAGAAATGCATTTCAGACCACCACTTGACACTTCGAAGTATCTGAAGAGAGTTTAAAGCAGTACACATTTTAATCTTCTACCCTGCCCCTATAGGGTTAAAAAATTGGAATTGCTGCAGAGGGGCTCCCAAAAAGTATCTTTCTTCCACCCTACCCTGACTAGGGTTAAAATTGAGTACACTGCAAGGGGTCTCCTATGTCCTGTCCTTCAAACACCAGCTTCTCTTTCCATTTACACACACCCTCCTCTTGCAAAGGGCATAGAGTGATCACCAGCCTCCTCTTGCCTTGCTTCAATCAAGAGTAGGATTTATGACTAGAACTTCTTTGCTCTGCCACCTTTCAGTTAAAGCTAAGGTGTCATTAGTAATTCAATCTCCAAATGAGGTTTGTTTCTCTGCCAATCTTGCCCTGCTCTGCTTTACAAACCTGCCATCAATCAAATATCTAGTTTATTGGCCGCTTTTTACAGGAGGGAGAGCCCACCCTTCTTTGCTACTCCCTTCAGGGCTCACTATTACAGCAATTTACCCTTTTAAACCAAGTCTGTTCCAACAAGGATACTCACAGGAGCGCTTCTTAGGCTTGGGTTTCTCCTCCCCCTCCATGCAGGAGCAACAGCTTTGTTCATGGAAATGAGCCCAATTTCAGATCCCACATTGGGGGCAATCCTGTACTCCCTGTGAGTAGCCACTCTCACAGGGGCTGGATCAAGCCCCTTGCAGCCACTCACTCTTTCCCTGGAGCAGCAGGGGGTCTTTTACACATCAAAAGACTCCTTTGAAGAACTGAAAGCATCGGAGCACACTCAGACTGTGCTGCCATGCTGCTTCCCCTGAATTATTGATATCTTAATCTGGAGATCCTCAGAGAAGACAACCTGAACACTAATTTCCTTTATGGGCTAGGAAGTTTATCTGAGCAGATGCTTTGCTAGATCAAAAACTGAATGGCATTAGTGAGCACCAGCAGCATTAGCAGAAGAGGAGATGTCTAAAAACAAATTTGGTTCTGCTCATATGCTTAAGAAAGATGTTGCTTAAAAGTGCTCACATAAGCAGATTACTCACTTGAGTAGTGCCCCATGGCACTTGCAAGCTCATACATCATTTTAGCTCCCCTAGGGTTGTCACCCTTCAGGTGGCACCTGGAGATCTCCTGCTATACAATTGATTGCCAGCCAACCAAGATCAGTTCACCTGGAGAAAATGGCTGCTTTGGAAGGTGGGGTCTATAGTATTATACCCTGCTGAGGGTATACCCTTCCCCAAATCTCACCCTCCCCAGGTTCCACCCCCTTTAAGGAGGGTAAAAGATACTATCTTGGAGATATGTGGAATAATAGAAGAATGGAAATAAGATATTCATTGTTTTCCAAATACAGAATATTTTCAAGCTCTAGTTATAAATTCATATCAATCCTGAATAATTTCCAACTTCTTAAAGAGATTGCTCTTCTGCACTGGGAGAACTGATAAGTTGCCCACCCACCCCTCGAATGAAGCACCACACACTTATGGGTTATAACTGGGACTTTATTTACATACAAGATGATCTGCATCATTATCCAATTTAAGCACGGGTTGGATTGTGCCTGCGTGGCAGGTCTCCTAACAGGGCAAAGCCACCCTAGCTCAGAGACAGGTCCAGAATCCTTCTGGACCTCAACCTCTCTCAGCTTGCACTCAAGATGCCAAGAGGGGACAGAGGAGCACATCCTCGCCATGACTGCTAAGCCTTAAGGTTCGCAATGTACTCCCCCACCCCCCAGGGAGGGCACCCCTCTGAGGCTCCAGGACTGCCAAGCCCTTAGGTGCCAAGTTCGAGGACCCCCCCATCACTGCTCACTCAGGGTGCTTGCCATCTCCAATCCACCCCCTCAACCTGTGCTTTCCCGCCACAGAGGGGGTTAGCCTTGGCTTAACACCCCTCCCGCCAACCAGAAGTCACCAGGTCCATCAGACCCTTCTGCAGATCAGTTAAGAAAATATCTATGCCCGTGGCGGATAGGTGAACCCCGTCTGGCTGAAAGAGATGTGAGCCCTGGAACCTAATACCCGGGTGCGGTATCGTTGACCCACCCCTAGCTGCCACTGCTCTCCCAACAACATTGTTCATCCACCGCCGAGCCTTGTCCACCCTACGCGGGCTAAGTACCCCCCACCAGACCCTTCGTGGCAACATATTAGACCATACCCATATGGTGTCAGGAAACCATTGCTCGAGAGTCTCCAAGTCCCTCAACATCTCTGCCAACAGAAACCATTGACCTGGAGCCCAGGTTGTTCTCGCTCAGGTGCACAATCATGACTCGTGGGGGCCCCGTCGTCGCTCTGCGACTATGCATAAGGGGAAGCAGCTGGCCCCACCGCATCCCCCTCAACCCCAGCCATTCCACAGAGGCTCTGTCCCCAATACCCAGCTGGGAACCCATGCGAGAGCAGCTAGCCCTCCTGCCTGCCCAATATATGATGGAGTGCCCGCAAATCAAAATGCCGATGTTCCGAGTCCTTGCGCCATGCCCTGTAATGAAACACACCATTAGGCATCAGCGCCTGTGTACGTATCCCTTGTAAGCCTGGGAACGCCAACGCCCCAAGCGCTGGATCTCGGATGGGCCCAGTCCCAGTTCCATAGCAGTTGAGGCTGCCCCAATGCGAAAGGAGTGGGTACCGAAGTGACCCCCAGCTAGGCCCGCCTGCTCCAGAGCCCGGCGCAGCACAGACCAAAATTGATATTGGGTCAAGGGTAGTCCACTTTCATGCTGAAAAAGTGGCCCCGTCCGTTGCCCCACCAATGCCATCCATTTTACCATCCCTTGTACTGGGCACAACGCCGTCTCCGGGTTCCTGTGGAGAATAATGAGCTGCCCCACACCCATCTGGTCCGTCTTAGACCTTCGTACTCTAAGTGACATTTCAGCCCCTCCTATTCTCACATCTGTTATGAGCAAAGCCCTGTTCCTACCATCCCACCGGGACCTTACTAGCAGCTCACTTATCCAAAATGCTCCAAAGAATGCCACCAGGGTGGCCACCCGAAACAAAACTGCTTCCCACGGTGAGGAGCATATGCCTGGAAAGAGGCCGAATCTCCTGATAATAACTAAGGTAAACAGCTTCCTTGTATCAGGGGCCGATGGAGCCTCCCTAAGCCATCCCTCCATCATGCGGCGCAGCTTGAAATCCCTTGTGGGATCCACAAACCACCGTGCCTTTGCCTGGAAAGCTACTGCAGCCATGTACCCTTTAATGGTGCTGACTGCCAGGCCCCTTGCCTTCAGGGCAACTGCAAACTGAAGCAGGTGTTCAATCGGCACTGGCCAGAGCTGCTGGTGCCCTGCATCCATCCGGAACCTGCGGAAGATCTCCAGGTGCCCCTTGTACGCCATCCTCGTACCTGGTGCTAATGATGCCTCAACTGCCCTCTCGACCTCATATTGCCAAGGTTCCACAAGGCAACTGGCATGGGCTCCAACTCCCATTTTGCCCTGGGAGCCAGCTCCCGGAACCTTACTTCCTGAAAACGAGACAGCGCATCAGCGATGTTGTTGTGTATCCCCGGAATGTGCTCCGCCACAAACAGGATATTATATTGCAAGCACCGTAGCACAAATGCCCGTACCAGCCTCATAACCATGGGGGATTTCGCTGTCAGGTTGTTGACAACCTGCACCACTGCCAGGTTGTCACACCAAAACTTTACTACCTTGTCCTTTAACTGGTCGTGCCACAAGTGCACCGCTACCACCATGGGAAAAAATTCTAAAAAGGTGAGATCCCATGTAATGCCCGCCTCGGCCCAGCCCCTGGGCCAGCGTTGGGCACACCAGCTACCCTGAAAAAATACCCCAAACCCCATGCTGCCTGAGGCGTCTGATGAGATCTGCAACGCTGCTTCCAAGAGCATGGAGCTGCGCCAAAAGGACACCCCATTAAATCCCTTAAGAAAATCCAGCCACATGTACAAGTCCGCCTTAATCCCACCTGAGACTCGTACCTGGTGGTGAGGGAGAGAGACTCCCTTCAGCGAGTCACAAATCCGCTGGACAAAGGCCCGTCCGGGGGCTATTACCCGGCATGCAAAATTCAGGTGGCCCAGCAGCGTTTGCCACTCCCGTAAGGTTAGGCTTTTTCAAGAGCAAGCTTGTTCCAGTAAGGTTACCAGCCCCGACACCTTATCCATAGGCAGGGCACAGAGCTGTTTCTTGGTGTCGATCAAAATTCCCAGATAGGACAGACAGGTGACTGGCCCCTCAGTTTTTTCATGTGCCAACGGTACTCCTAACTCCACCGCCATGTCCTGAAAAATATCCATGTACCTCTGACATGCATTAGTCCCTGCCCCCCCACAAACAAAAAATCATCCAGGTAGTGCGTAACACCTTCAACCCCTATCCTTTGCTGCACCGCCCATTCCAAGAATGAGCTGAACGTCTCAAAGGCCGAGCAAGAAATGGCACAGCCCATGGGCAAGGCCATATCGTAGTAGTAATAGCCATAGAAACTAAAGCCCAACAGGTCAAAATCCCCCGGGTGGATTGGCAGAAGGCGGAACGCTGATTTGATGTCGCATTTTCCTAGGAGCGCCCCTTCCCCCCTGTTGGCTACCATGCGCACAGCACTGTCAAAGGACGCATAGTGCACTGTGGCCAGTTCCCCCGGGATCCCCGCATTGACTGACCTCCCCCGTGGGTAAGATAAATGATGAATGAGCCGGTACTCGCCCGGCGTCTTTTTTGGGACTACACCCAAGGGGGAAATGTGGAGTGTGGGCATAGGCAGCTCAGCAAAGGGGCCTGCCACCCGGCCTTCCTGCACCTCCTTCCGAATTTTTTGCCGTACAACAGTTTCCAAACCCACCACTGATTTCAAATTCTTAGCCATGAAATGTGTCCGCTTGCCATTAAAAGGAATATGGAACCCATCCCGGAACCCATCCTCCAGGTATGCCGCTTCCCTCCTGTGGGGATACCCCCACAGCCAGTCCCTCAAGACCGCCAGCCTAATTGGACTGTGCACCCTTACCGACGGCCCCATCCTGTGGCCTCTTGGCACTCCCCCCACTTGCAGGTCCAGCCTGACCCCCGTTGCCCCTCCGACAGGCCGATGCGGAGTGAAAGCCCCCACAAGCACTGCAGATGTGTCTATACTTACAGTGTCTCCGCTGGCACCCCGAGGCATTGAAATCCCAATAGACGAGGCGGGGTTGAACCCACTGTTTGTTACCACTTCCTCGTCCTAATTCCACCTGCGAGCGGGCTACCATGTGTCCACTATCGGCATATCTGCCGGCAATGGCCCTGGCTGGCCCCATGAATTGGGACCACAGCTGCTGATGTTCCCGGTCCCATGGCAGGGTTGGATCAAGAGCCGCCCGTGCCCAGAATAATTCGTCATAGCGCAGCCAGGCCGCCCCATTGTATTCCTTATAGGCACGGTGTATCAGGTCCTGATACTTCACCAGCGCCGACCCCCGATCCGGGTAGGCCTGCAAGACCACCCCCATATAGACGGTGTATGCCGATAGCCAGTTGTCAAAGTTCTTATCCACCTGCATCCGCTTAATCTTCTCTAGCTCCCTGGGATCATCCCTAACACTGGCCTTCACCTCCACATCCCTGAACAGCAACGTGAACATCTCCACATACTCACCTCGCCAAATCTTGGCTTTCGTGGCCTGAAGCAAGTGGTCACCCAACGGGAGGGAACGCTCCATATACACGTGCGGGAGGTCCGCCAACTGACCCAGGGAATGACTGCCGCCACTAGATTTGGCTGGCCATTCCCTCCTGATAGGTCAGCACTCCCGTGCTGACCTCCCATAGGCTCATCCTTCCCCTGTGCTTCATTCAAGGATGTGTGGGGGGTGGGCAACTGCCTGCGCTTGCTTGTGTGCAAGCACCGGTCGTTTTATGATACAGGAGAGTTCCCAGACATTGCAGGCAAGTTTGCTATCTATACTGAGCAAGTGTGTCAGTTGTAAAACTTCTTAGCTATGCTTATGGTAATTGTAGTAAGGACTTGGTCCTTAAAGCATAAAAATAGTCTGGAGCACCCCTAAAAGACTAATCATTCATGCCCAGATAGCTGTCATGTTGTATATAGTCAGAAAGATCAGCAAGACCTTAGTTGTCATGGGAATTGTATAATATAGGACAGTTGAATGGCCAAAGGCAGCTTGTAACTGTTGCTGAGGGGCCCTATCACAGTGTAGAATATGAAAGAAGCATCAGAGATAGCATATATCCCCTCAACATGGTCTGACATCTCAAGATCACACTGTATTTCATTGCTAATGTATTACTGAGAGAAGCAATTTTTGGCTTTTAGGGGAGAAGGGCAAAATGTCATTTCAAAATAGACCTCACTGTGCTTTGATTCAACAGAAGAGTTTCACATTATCAAAAGATCCCGCTGGCAGGCTATGTAAGGGATAACAGAAAAGGACCTTTCATTTTAGCTATTTCAGGTAAATGTTACCAGAAGAAAAAATCATCCACGGGGTATCCTGAGAATTACAGATTTACACAGCCAAGAAGTCTAAACAACTGACTGTAGACAAGATCTGGTCCCAGACAACAGCTTTATTATCTAAAGTGAAACATATGTATCCACAGCTATAATAAAAGTTTGATAAAGTGCATTCCTATTGACCTGAAAAAGCCTATACAAGCCTTCTTGCTTATTCCTCACAGTGCTGATTCTTATGTTATCTTTTCCTTCAATAATAATAAAAGTGATTTCCAGAACCATCTACCAACAATCCAATAAGAACATAGATTTTTTTTACATTTTAACAGTTTGTTCTGTGCTTATATTATTCTAATTCACATTAAATTTAGTTCCTGAATAACAAATTAACTTCAGCTAAGCGGCTGTATGCACCGGCTGCTGTGAGCACCTGTACTGGAGTAACCACAGCATATTAGATGGCACTGTTACAGGGAAAGAAGAAGTTGTACTCCATTCCTAAAGGTTAGGAGCCCAGGGCAACAGGGCTTGGGAAACTGTATGTTCTTAAAGCACTCTTAAGTCCTCCCCCCCCCAAGTCTTCATGCCAGGATGTAGTATTAGTGGATGATAATATTTAACTGTGCTTATAGCTTCCCCCCCCCTTGAGGTGGAAGTATGACACTGAGCTATTCACATATGGAGCATGCTTGTCATTAATACAGGTAGATGAGTGCTCAGATAGTGATGGAGCTGCCTCTGCTTGTAGGGAGGAAGGGTCACTGCAGTCTCCCAGCATATCATTCTGACAACAGAAAACTCCCAAAACATGTGGGTCCTCTCACAATCCTTGTGGAACAAATGAGAAGTGTCTAGGAGCAACACAGAATGGAAAATATTAAGCCTGAAGCATACCTGTAGTTTCAGAGGATGATTAAAGCTTCACAACAGGGTCAGCAAGCCGTGAAAGGAAGAAAGATTTCTCATATATGGGGAATGGCAGAAAAACAGCTATTTCCAATTTAGCTCCCCAAAGGTGGGCAAAATCCTCCTAAACTCAAGGGAAAGAGGGCCAGGCATGCGGGTAAGTGGCAGATATCATTCTATCTGATGGCTGTTCAATTGAAGGCTACTTTCCTTCAGCCGCAGGGGGGAGGAAGTGGTGCAAGCTGCAATCAGGGATCTCTAAGCAGTGATCTTTGGGCTGATAAAGAGATTTTAAAAACCTTTCCAGTTGGAAACTTTACTGCCTTTTGCCATAGTCTTTAGGAGGAAGAGGGGGCTTCCCGCTGCCTCAGGTTGAGCTTCAGAGAGACTTGGAAAGCACTGTTACATCCCAAGCCAGAGAGTTTCTTCTTTTCTTCTCAAGGATATACAAAGGTCACTGGTTAGCATTTTAAAGAACAACTGCATTATTGTTATGCTTATTTACCCATTAAAATATTTATACCCTGTCTTGCCTCTTGGCTCAAGGAGACTTACAAATCCAACTGTGGGGTTACAGAAGCATGGATCAGTGTGGCCAGATCACCTGAGAGTAAGAACAGAGAGTTGCAGGAACCAGATGCAGCTGATAGAAAGCATTCTTGGCCACTGTACCAACTTGCTTTGCACACAGCAACGCTGTGTCCATGAGCAGCTCCTAGGCTACTTTGTAAATTCTGCTTACCATTTAAAATGTACAACAACAAACAGTACAGCACACAGTAGGAAACAGCAAAGAAAAACCGAAAACTGTGAGCTGAATATCCTGCAAAAAATATACAAAAGGAGACTTCAATAAAGCGAAATGCATATATAGTCTGAAATGAATCTATTAATATAATCCCTCATAGGAAAGTACAGATGCCAACAAGATCCATAATAGGAAAATACAGAGTCCAAAGTATAAATATACGAGATAAATATCCAACACTTCTCCAAGGTAATTTTTAGTGTTTCAGACTTCTGGTCCTTCCTCAGGATCAAAGAACTGTGGAAGTACAAAATACAATAATACTTTTTTAACAATATTACTTTTTAAACAATATTACTTTTTTAACAATATTTTTAAAAGATTGATTCCAATAATACAAAAGAGTCCTACTAAATTCTTTATACGATTATCACTGTTGCATAGAATGTCTTTAAATCTTGCCAACCATTGGGAGTTTCATTCCATTTCCTTATAGGATAATACTATTCTGTTTCTCTGTAAAAGAGAATTCCTCCTTAGAATTTAAGAACATATATTTAAGAATATTTTAAGAAACATCACAATGTATGGATCACAAAACCACCAAAACATATACTCACTCAATATTGGGCAAGGTCTTCTGTTGTTTTCTGTTTTTCTTTGCTACCATTTAAAATGGCCTTGGGAGACTGCACTGTGTTTGCACAGATTTTATGACATCTGGAAATCTGAGTAGAATATGCTTTGAAGGAGTACGATGCTTACATACTAGAAGGATAAAAGAATGTGGACATATTATCCCATCAAAAGCAATTTAGACACATTCTGTTGTCCCCACACTCCTATTATATTGGTCTTCGTGTATCTGCCATTGATCATTTCCACTTAAATCATAATAAAAACATTATACATTAAAACCAAGTAAAATGAAGAGCTCCAAATACCGCCCCCCCAATGCTTGCTGTTCATTGTTGTTGTTCAGTCGCACAGTCGAGTCTGACTCTTCGCGACCTCGTGGACCAGATCATGCCAGGCCCTCCTGTCTTCCGCTGTCCGCTGAAGTTTGCTCAATTTCATATTGGTTGCATCGGTGACACTGTCTAAACATCTCATCCTTTGCCGTCCCCTTCTTCTTTGACCTTCAATCTTTCCCAGCATCAGGGTCTTCTCCAGTGAATGCTCCCTTCTCATTTGGTGGCCAAAGTATTTGAGCTTCAACTTCAGGATCTGGCCTTCCAGGGAACAGTCAGGGTTGATTTCTTTTAGGATTGAATGATTTGATTTCCTTGCAGTCCAAGGGACTCTCAAGAGTCTTCTCCAGCACCATAGTTCAAAAGAATCTATTCTTCGGTGCTCGGCCTTCCTTACAGTCCAACTCTCGCAGCCATACATTACTACGGGGAATACCATTGCTTTGACCATGCGGACTTTTGTTGGCAGGGTGATGTCTCTGCTTTTTATCATGCTGTTTAGGTTTGCCATCGCTTTCCTCTCAAGGAGCAGGCGTCTTTTAATTTCATGGCTGCAGTCACCATCTGCAGTGATCTGGGATCCCAGGAATGTGAACTCTGTCACTACTTCTACGACTTCCCCTTCTATTTGCCAAGGAGTGATGGGGCCAGATGCCATGATCTTAGTTTTTTTG
This sequence comes from Gekko gecko, assembly GCA_029375565.1. Lineage (NCBI taxonomy): Eukaryota > Metazoa > Chordata > Lepidosauria > Squamata > Gekkonidae > Gekko > Gekko gecko. The sequence goes on from JAPDNY010000001.1 coordinate 210,309,206, forward strand.
ATGTTGAGCTTCAAGCCCACTTTTGCGCTCTCCTCTTTCACTCTGAACAAAAGGCTCGTTAGGTCCTCTTCACTTTCTGCCATCAGAGTGGTGTCGTCTGCATATCTGAGGTTATTGATCTTTTCCCCAGCAATCTTAACTCCAGCTTGTGATTCATCCAGGCTAGCATTTTGCATGATGTACTCTGCATATAAATTAAATAAGCAAGGTGACAATATACATCCTTGTCGTACTCCTTTTCCTATGCTAAACCAATCAGTTGTTCCATATCTGGTTCTAACTGTTGCTTCTTGACCCTTATACAGGTTTCTCAGGAGACATGTGAGGTGGTCTGGTACTCCCATCTCTTTAAGAACCTGCCATAATTTATTGTGCTCCACACAATCAAAGGCTTTAACATAGTCAATGAAGCAGAAGTAGATGTTTTTCTGGTACTCTCTTGCTTTCTCCATAATCCAGTGAATGTTGGCAATTTGATCTCAAGTTCCTCTACTTCTTTGAAACCCAGCTTGTACTTCTGGCAGTTCTCTATCCACGTACTGTTGGAGTCTAGCTTGTAGGATCTTGAGCATGACCTTGCTAGCGTGTGAAATGAGTGCAATTGTGCGATAGTTTGAACATTCCTTGACATTGCCCTTCTTTGGGATTGGAATGTAAACAGACCTTTTCCAATCCTGTGGCCACTGTTATGTTTTCCAAATTTGTTGGCAAATTGAGTGCAGCACTTTAACAGCATCTTCTTTTAAGACTTTGAATAACTCAGCTGGGATACCATCACCTCCACTAGCTTTGTTGTTAATAATGCTTTCTAAGGCCCATTTAACTTGGCTTTCCAGGATGTCTGGCTCGAGGTCAGTGATTATACCGTCGTGGTTGTCAAGGACATCGAGGTCCTTCTTGTATAGTTCTTCTGTGTATTCTTGCCATCTTTTCCTAATCTCTTCTGCGTCTGTTAGGTCCCTACCGTTTTTGTCCTTTATCATGGCCAGCTTTGCATGGAACGTTCCCTTGATTTCTCCAATTTTCTTGAAGAGATCTCTAGTCCTTCCCAATCTATTGTTTTCCTTTATTACTTTGCATTGTTCATTCAGGAAAGCCTCCTTATCTCTCCTTGCTGTTCTCTGGAAATCTGTTCATAAATCCTGTTCATAAATCCTGGCAAACAATCAAGACTTGCAGCTCCTCCTGAAGAGCTCCAGTGACAGTTTCCTCACCTTTTCTCTGGAGCTCTTTCCAGAAAGTGGAGACTCTCTTTCTCCCCCTCATCAGGCCAAATGAACCAGGAAACAATCGCCTCCATGGATCATCATCACCAACAAACTCTCATGTTCCCCTGTTCCTTACCAAATAGCACAACAAAGGCCCAAGCCAGGCCCTACCTAAGCAGCAAAGCAAAACAAACCTATTGACTTAGCTTTCACTTACTTTCCATGTCTACAATCAGACTCTAGAAAGGAGGTTCTGCTACCCTTGTGAGTCTCACTCCCATAAGAATGCATTAACCAACTCTGGCCCCGTTCACACAGAGCCTTTGCCCTGCTGAAGGCACGGTAGCCCTGCGGACTTTCCGTGCATGATCATACCAGCACATCTGGAAGGCGTAGCACTCCTGTGGCCAACCCACGGCTTCCTGTGGAAAACGCAGAGTAAAAAACTACTAGGGTCGAAGCACTAGTTTCCGGAATCCCTGGGGCAAAGGCCGGCATCTGATCGCGGGAGCACCAGTATCCCACAGCTTCCGACGCCCACACATGTCCGGGTTTCCGGATGTTGTAAGTTTCCATGGGATGCGCACCAATGCTGAATGACGCATGCGCACACACAAGACACTGACAGTGGCCCCCTCCCCCATGGCACATGCACCCTTTGCTACAGCACAGCATGCCTGCTCTGCTTCGCTGCTTTTTTGCCGTGCTGCAGCAGTGTTGCGTGATCGGTGCTCGGCACCGGAGCATGGCAACCCGGTGGCCCTTGTGATCGGGCTACCGCACCTTATTTTGCTCCGGGGCGAACTGCCACGCCTCTCCCCCCCCTGCGTTTTCTGGTCCATATGACTGGGGCTTCTGTCAATTTTCCCTTATTTTAGTATGCATCACCCTGTTTCTAGAGTTTTTCATTGGGCAGCCACAGACTTTTAGCCAAGAAAAGTCTGAGCCTTAAGAAGAATGGGGAGAAAGCCCTCTGGCTGAACTGCAGCGAGGAACTTGGATGAGGTCCAGAAAGACCAGCAGGCAAGAAGACTGCTGAAGGAGGGAGATGGCAGCCTGCAAGCCCTGGACAAACAGTAAGTTTAGCAGGGTGAAATTGAGGCTCCTTCTTAAGATGCTCATTAGTTGCTTTTACAACATCAAAGACAAGCAAAACATCCAGAAAGATGAGTTTTTATCAATGGACACAGCTTACAAGCCCCCACATTTTAATAAAGATTTTAAAAAACATTACTTTTACTGTAAAGGAGGCAAGCAGCAAGGAGCTGAGTGTGGTGAGGCAATTCCCCTTTTGTCCTGCCTGGTTGGTCCAATTTGAATTTATAGAAATGTACCATTTCCCTAGTGGCATGGGCTAGTAGACAGATGCACATTTTATATAGTTTTCCATGAGCCTCAGCTTTGTGCACCCAAGGGAAGTACCTCACTTGCTTTGCCCTTGTTACAGATCTCCATGTGGTTGTCATGTGATTTTTCTGCTGTCTAGTTCTGCCTTCACAGTGAGTTCACACATGCATACAAGTCACTTGATGACTTTGACATCTAGGATTTTCACAGTGAGTTCACATTTGCATGCATGCCACTTGAGGACTTCGACATCTAAGATTCTCACTTCCCTTTCCTCAGAAAGCACTTCTGTGTTAACTGCTGAAGGATGCCAAAAGATACCACTCTCCACATCACTGAGAGGACAGGTTGCATTTATTGAACTTCTCACTTGTTAAAGCCATAGGAGGCTCTATCAGAGGGAGAGGTGATAACTCTCAAATGTAATGATTACCTGTTATCACAAATCAAATTAATGCAGACAGAACTTCTATATCACCTGACATCACTTCAAACACAAAGTTTTCAAATCAGGACTCTTCTCATGTTTGAGTGTGATTCATCATGCGCCAAGTAGTAAAAGTGTATGTGTGATTCAGCCCTCCACAGAACACCCCCCCCCCTGCCCTTGCATTTATACCTTGAAAACTTATTCAGCACACTTTTGGCTAGTAGAATGGTTCTTCCCCTTTTATTGAAGAGAACATTTTGTCTGTGACTCAGCTCAGATAGTTATCTTCCCCCACAATATATTATTTACAGGACTGAATAATTCCCTTCACATAAAGTACCTTGCAGGACTATATTTAGGCACTCTTCTAAAAATCAAACCACGTCAGTACTATACATTTGTCAATATTGAATTGTATTTGCAAACATTCAGAACAAAAAGAAAACAGGTCCACAAAATAAAATGCTAACGTTTTTGCTTCTGTCTTTCTTTTTGAAATAATACTAGGTCAAAGGCTGCCTTTTGAAGTTGAAATAAGATTAGTGTTATCTTGTTTCCTTGACAGGACAATGCAGATAATTTCTCCTGTTTGATTTAGAAATGTAACTGTGCAATCAGGTTTGCCCATTATTAACATGAAAGAAGATCTCTTCCATTTCTCTTTCTCTTCAGTGCTTTGTGAGTCTTTCCTAAAAGAGCATTAAAATATTTTTCCTATAGAAAAATAAACAACATTAGGGTATCTTTCGTTTTGTGATAATTATTTCATTTCCAGGTGATTGTTTCAGGTAAGTAGAATGGAAAAATTTGAGCAACAGGAAGTAAAAGGTTTACATGTTCCTCAACTATGCCTGAAAGAATAATGTTACACCATCAAATATAAATTTATTCTGCCTCTTCATTAATCACTTGAGCAAGAGACAACATCTGTAATGCACAAATGAATGACATTATTCAGTGAGACAATGTGAGTGAATAGTTAACATACTTCATCCCTCAGTAATGCTGTGCATATATCAAAGAAGACTTCACGGCATAGGAAATAAAGGTCTGCATGAAGCCTATATAACATGTTGCCTGCAAAGCTAAATGCTGCCTGCCAGGAGCTGCCTGGTTTTGTTGCCTTCCTGAGACTGTCAAAAGCAATTGGCAGGGCAATAATGAAGGGCTAGTGAGCTGCATTCAGCTTGTTGGATGATTGTCTTGTTTGACAAAAATCTGTGACTGTATATGGCTGGCCTGACTAGAGATCATCTGCTTTGGTCTGTACTGACACTTGATGTCCTCCTCACTTCCCTTCCCACAGCTGTCAGTGCTGTTGGTCAAGAGACCTTCCTCCATGAACAAAAAACAATGTGGTGCAGTTTGGGGACTCTAGTGACGAAAAGAAATTGGGTGATGCCTCATCAACCAGTGAAGATGCCTGTGCCAGAAGACACACTGCTGGGAGAAAGAAGAGGAAATCTTGCCCATTTCCTCCTGCAGCAGGTGGTTTTTGGTATGTAGGGCCCCCCAACCTCTGGCAGTACCTGGTTTAGGGGTCACACAGGATTTTTCTGGGAAAGGCAGGTTGGCTATTGAAGATGTGCATCTCTGTTGCATCCAAAGAAGAATTCAATTAGCTTGATAGGGCTGGATTGGGAACCATGTTACAGTTGCCAACCTACAGGTTGGGCCTGGAGATCCCCTGGAATTATAACTGATCTCCAGACTACAGAGAACAGTTCCCTGGAGGAAATAGCTGCTTTGGAGGGTAGATTCCATGACATTTGCCCCCACAGAGAACCCAGCCCCCCACCCCATCTTCCCCAGGCTCCCCCACAAATCCCCAGGAATTTTGCATTCCAGAGTTGGCATCCCTAATGATACAGGTAGATGCTTCCAGGCTGCAGGTGCACACAGAAGCCTGCTTGTCATATAGATAGCAACATATGTGCATGGATATCTATTGCCAGAATGGAAAAAGAAGGCTTGCTGAAAGGGCAATCCTAAAATTCCTGAACCAGTTGTACAAATGTGTAGCCTTGCTTATGTTTGTTTTAATGAAATTAAACAGAAATCCAGGGGTACCTTAAAGCTGAATAAAAATAATTTCAGTATGAGCTGGTCTGTGGAAGGGTCTTATGACAGTATGCCTTTCCAGCTACCTTCTCACATTATCATTGCCTGGCTGGGGGCTTCCGGTCGGAGTAAAATGGCGAATTGACACACTTTGCGAGTTGTGCAGAGTGTACTGCGGCATCTGACGACAGTCTGGGCTCTATCGGACCCAGCGCAGCACTCTCCAGGCGGGAGAGTGGCTAGCAAGCAGCGAAGCCTGAGGGGGAGTTGAGATCGGTGGAGATAAGCTTCGGAGGAAGCTTGTTTACACTTTGATCTCCTTCCGTGAAGAGGGCAGTTGCAAATCAACTCTACAGATGCCAGCCGGGCTGAGAATTCAGCATAAATTCGCCATCTACCGATCTCTTTACCATCAAGATTAACATCGTTGATAGAAGAAGCACCGCGAAACCCCGAGATTACAAGCAAGGTAACAAACAAACAAACGAATAAGCGCTTACCGGTTTAAAGAAGATTGTGATATTGAAACGTACGGATAAGCGCTGAAACCTTTAAGGAACTATTCCGCTTGAATTAAAAGTAAAATGAAAGCTTTCCTTTAGAGATAAAGGCTGAAAAGTGACTTTGTTTTGCATTCCTGTGGTCAGCCAAGTCTAAACGTTACGTAGCAGAAACGAAACTAACTGTGACTCTGTGATACAGGAAGTGGGCTAGAGTGGAGATTTTAGAGGCTGTTGTGTTTGAAGCGGATGGACATTTTATTGTGTGACACTATCCTTATCGGAAGTTGGATTACAGAGACGGACAGAGGCACAGAAAGTTCGAAAGGAGCCTACTCTAGCCGGAAAACCATAGAGAAATTGCGCCCGACATTTTTGGGAGGACTAAAATTTAAAAAGTTATTTTCAAGCCGAAAATGTGTTTAAGTAAGTTATAAAGGTGGCGATTTGGCTTGAAGATTGCTAATATAAAGATTGATTAGCATTGAAGTGCCCTCCAAGACGGATTTGAGAACAAGACCCAGAGCTGCTTCATCACCCAGCCCAAGAATGACTGCAAAGGAAAAAAAGAGTGGCAAGCAGCTATGGAAGCGATGGAAAAACGGATGACCGAAGTGGTGCAGAATCTGGGAAAACAAATAGAATCACACCTTGGAAAACAAATAGAATCACAGTTGCAACAACAACTGCAAAGTCAATTGGAGCAAATAGAACAAGTGCAAGTTCAAGTACAGAAAAAAAATATGGAAGAATTGAAAGAACTGGTACTTACTGAAGTGTCAGGGATAAAAAAAGATACAGAAGAACTCAAAAAAGAAGTCAAAAGTCTGGTGACAAAATCTGAAGATATGGAACAAAAGGTTAAAAAAACTCTGTCTGAAAATACAAGGCTGGAGACCATGATGGATTACAGGGCTACTCAGAATCATCTGAGATTGAGAGGGATAGAAGAGGAGGAAGATCAGGATCTACGGGCTCTAGTAATTAAGACATTGACAACTTATATAGGAGAAGATGAAGGAGATTTGGATGCAGACTTTGACTTGATTTACAGAGTAAATTCAGCTTATGCCAAAAGAAAGCAACTACCCAGAGATGTGATTGTTCAATTTGTGACAACAAAGATGAAGGAAGACGTTTTCAAGAAACAATTCACACAACCGTTGGAAATAAATGGAAAGAAAATAATAATTCTGAGAGAAATTCCGAGATTGATTCTACAAGACAGGAAGAAATTCAAGAAATTGACAGACAGACTAAAAGAAATGAGCATCAGGTTTAGATGGGAGATTCCATATGGACTTACATTTATGTATAACTCGGTGAGAACTACTCTTAAAACTGAAGGAGATTTATATAGATTTAAAGCGAGTAATCTGGACGATTTTAAAGATATTTAACCCAACACCATTATGGATTACAAATTTTTATCTTGGAACGTAAATGGATTAAATTCACCAGGTAAAAGAAGACTGGTGAATCATTGGCTGGAGAAACAAAAATATAATATAATTTGTTTACAAGAAACACATATAAGAAAACAAGACGACAAATATTTGATTAATAAAAAATTGGGAGAAGAATTTCATTCCTCAGCAGCTAATAAGAAAAAAGGAACAGTGATTTATATCTCAAAGGATTTGGATCCTAAACAAATTTTCTCGGACAAAGAAGGAAGGTATGTTGGCGTGGAAATATGGATGAATAGAAAAAAGATATTGCTTGTAAATTTATATGCACCCAATGGTGCAAAAGAGACTTTTTTTAATGACTTGACCAAAGAGTTGGAGTGTTTAAATTATGACCAAATTGTTCTTGCTGGAGACTTCAATGGTACAGTGAATAATACATTGGATAGAAAGTCTAAAGCAAGTGGAGAGACAGTTGGAAAGTTACCAAAAAATTTCTTTCAATTGATGAAGCAAGAGAAACTGGAAGACGTTTGGAGGAAGTGGAATCCTAAGACTAAGGACTATACGTTTTATTCGAATAGACATAATTCCTTTTCTCGAATTGACATGATTTGGATGTCAGAGGAGATGGCGCAAAAAACTTATAAAATACAAATTTTACCGAAAACTAACTCTGATCATAATCCCTTACTTTGGATATCTAAAGCAAAACCTAAACAGTTATATTGGAGAATTAATGAAGATTTATTGGATCAAAAACAAATTAATGAAACCTTAAAAAAGGAAACGAAAAGTTTTTTTGAACTGAATTTGAATAAAGGTACGGACATACAAGTTGTATGGGATGCATACAAAGCAGTAATGAGAGGTATGCTTATCTCTCTGAACTCCAAGGACAAAAAACAAAAGATCCAACAACAGAAAGACCTTCATGAAAAAATTCGACAAAAAGAAAAGGAATTAAAGAAAAGACCAGGGAAGAAGAAGATTATTAAAGAGATCCACTTTCTGCAAGATCAGCTGAATGTTCTACTAAACAGAGAATTATATTGGAATTTGAAGAAATTACAGCAAAAAGCATTTGAGGGTGCAAACAAACCAGGAAAGTTTTTAGCATGGCAATTGAAAAATAGAAAAGAAAGGAATTTTATATCTAAGATTACTGAAGATGGAAAGGATGTTATGAGCTTGAATGGTATAAAAAGAGTTTTTTTTAAATATTACGCCAAATTATTCAAAAAGAAAGGAATTGATCAACAGAGAATTAACAAATATTTGGAGACGATTGAAGTTCCAGAGCTGGGAAAACAAATTAAGGAATTATTAAATGGTTTAGTAACGAAAGAAGAAGTGACAATGGCGATAGAAGATGCAAAGTTGGGCAAAGCTCCAGGACCAGATGGCTTCACAGCAAAGTTTTATAAGAAATTTAAAGAGGAGCTAACCCCTATTTTAGTACTTCTGTCGAATGAGATAAGAAAGACCAAACGAATCCCAGATTCATGGAAAGAAGCAAACATTTCATTGATACCTAAAGAAGGTTTGGATTTGACTCAAGTAAAGAATTATAGGCCAATATCGCTATTAAATAATGATTACAAATTATTTGCAAAAATAATTTCAGAGAGACTGAAAAAATATCTGAAAGATATAATAGCGGAAGAACAAGCTGGATTTTTACCAAACAGACAAATCAGAGACAATTTAAGAGTGGTGATAGATGCAATTGAATATTATGACAAGCATCCTGAAAAAGAAGTTGGATTCCTCTTCCTAGATGCGGAAAAAGCTTTTGACAATTTAAATTGGGAGTTTATGCTGCAAGTTATTGAAAAAATGGATATTGGACAGTCCTTTTTAAACATGATTGTGGCAATATACTCAGAACAAAAAGCGGCTTTGAATATAAACAAAGAAAAGACGGACTTCTTCCAAGTCCAAAAGGGAACACGTCAAGGCTGCCCGTTATCCCCGTTGTTGTTTATTTGGATATTGGAAATATTATTGACAGCGATAAGAAAAGATAACAGTATTGAAGGACTTACAGTGAAAGGTTTTGCCTATAAATATAGGGCATTTGCAGATGATGTAATGTTTATGATTCAAGACCCAATCGAGAAAATACCACAACTGATGGAAAAAATTGAAGAATTTGGTTCAGTTGCGGGATTTTATGTTAATAAAAGTAAAACCAAAGTGATGTGTAAAAATATGACGAAACAAAGACAAACAGAACTTCAAGAGAAAATTCAATGTGAAGTAGTTACAAAAACTAAATATCTTGGAATTGAATTAACCATGAAAAATATTGACTTGTTTAAAAACAATTATGAAAAGGTGTGGCACAAGATTCAGCAAGATATGAAGAAATGGGACACTTTGAATTTATCATTGATGGGAAGAATCGCGACTGTAAAAATGAATATTTTACCGCGTTTGATGTTTCTATTTCAGGCTATTCCAATACTAAAACAAAGGAAAGTATTGGATTCGTGGCAGAAAGAATTATCTAAATTCGTATGGGCAGGAAGAAAGCCAAGGATTAAAATGAAAATTTTGTGTGACGCAAGAGAGAGAGGAGGCTTACAACTACCAAATTTAAGACTGTATTATGATGCCGTCTGTTTAACATGGTTGGAACAGTGGATTAATTTGGAGAATAAGAAGTTATTGGCCCTGGAAGGACATGATAATAAATTCGGATGGCATGCATATTTATGGTATGGAAAAGTAAAAATGGATAAATTTTTTAAACACCACTTTGTAAGACAATCACTGTTCGAGACATGGATGAGATATAGAAAATTCTTCTCAGAAGAAAGACCACTTTGGATTGTACCAGCTGAAGTGATTAATCCATATTCAAGAAATCAAGGGCTAGATTGGCTACCTTATAAAAATCTCTTAAAATCTGAAGGGAAAAATTTTGTGTTAAAAGATAGATTTGATGTTGAATTTGAATATGATTGGTTGAAGTATAGACAGATTTATGATTTATTTAAGACCGATAAAAGAGAACATGGTTTTAGAGAAAAGAATATTGAAATTGAAACAGTATGGCTTGAGAAAGATAAAAAAATGATTTCTAAACTGTACAAAATACTATTGAAATGGTATACTGAAGATGAAGTTGTAAAAGAGCAAATGATAAAATGGGCAGTAAATGTTAATAATGAGATATTAATGACATCTTGGGAATACTTGTGGAAAAAGTCAATGAAAATTTCAACTTGTGTAAATGTTAAAGAGAATTGTTATAAAATGATGTACAGATGGTATATGACGCCTAAAAAAATTGCTATTATAAATGAAAGTATGTCTAACAAATGCTGGAAATGTAAGAAACATGAAGGGTCTTTTTACCATATGTGGTGGACATGTGATAAAGCAGTAAAGTATTGGACAGAGATCCACAATGAGATACAAAAAATTTTGAATTGTACTTTTAAGAAAGACCCACAGATGTTATTGTTAGGTCTTAAAATGGAAGAAATAAATGTAGCCAAGAGAACATTACTATGGTACTTGACTACAGCAGCAAGACTGACTTTTGCTCAATGTTGGAAACAAGATAAAGTACCTGAAACATGGGAATGGATTAAAAAGACGTTGTTTTTGGCAGAAATGGACAAATTAACAAGAAAGTTAAGCAACGAAGAAGATGAAACGTTCTTTGAAGACTGGAAAGACTTTCAAAAATACTTGTTGAAAAATTGGGACATTAAACGTGGTTTGATTTGCTTTGATAGTTATTAAGAGGAAAATGAAATAGAATTAGATTTTTGAATTGTTACCGTTAGTAAGAGAAAATAAGTTTAGAAGTAACTGTAATAGAACAAGAGAGATATTAATGGGGTTGGAGCAGTGCGGGAAGCCTTGTTTGGGGGGGGAGAAGGGAAATTAGAAAAATGGATATGTAGGTTGGTTGAAAATGTATGAGCATGTGATATATCCAATAATAAACTGTATTTACCAAAAAAAAAAAAAAAAAAATCATTGCCTGGCTGCTTCCCATTCTATAATGGTAACATAAGAAAACATGAACCATGCAGAACAGATCCATATAGTTTAGGGAAGAGCTGCAGTGTGCTCTACCATGTGGCCTGTGGTTTCACACAATATCTCTGCAGCATGACTAAGAGCCACCCTGCGGTGAACGAGAAACATGGCTTCCAGTCACTAAATAAAAAATTGAAAACATTTTCCTAATAATATACCCTTAGTAATCTATCCAGTAAGCCCTTACCTAGATAGCCCAGGCAAGCCTGATATCGTCAGATCTTGGCAGCTAAGCAGGGCCAACCCTGGCAAGTACTTGGAAGGAGACCTCCAAGGAATACCAGGGCTGGGATGCAGAGGCAGGCAATAGCAAACCAACTCTCTGAATGTTCCTTGCCTCCAAGCCCCACTAGGAGTCACTAGATGTCAGCCATGACTTCCAGGCATGCACACACAAACACAAAACCAAAACCCCACTATCCAATAAAAAGATGCTACACATTTTTCAACTTCAAAATGTGATGCATCTTATAATCAAAGGATGATCCATGTTGTGTTTGTCCTGGCAGATTATTGCTTTGGCTTCTTTTTTGTAAAACTTGAACCCAATGGATCAGAGGAACTCCAAGCAAGAAAATCAGAAATGGAAGAGGTGTTGCATTCATTTTCAAATCAGAAAAAGAGCTGGGGAGCTTGGAAATGAGACAAATCTAGTGTACATAAGAACACAAGAACATAAGAAAAGCCAATGTTGAATCAGGTCAATGGCCCATCTAGTCCAACACTCTGTCATACAGTGGCCAAAAATACCAGGTGCCATCAGGAGGTCCAGCAGTGTGGCCAGGACACTAGAAGCCCTCCCACTGCTGCCCCCCCAGCACTAAGAATAGAGTGCATCACCTGCCCCAGACTGAGAGTTCCTATCTATACCTTGTGGCTAATAGCCACTGATGGACTTCTGCTCCATATGTTTATCTAATTCCCTCTTGAAACTGTCCATGCTTGCAGCTGCCACCACCTCCTGCAGCAGTGAATTCCATGTGTTAATCACTCTTTGGGTGAAGAAGTACTTCCTTTTATCTGTTCTAACCCGACTACTTAGCAATTTCATGGAGTGTCCACGAGTTCTTGTATTGTGAGAAAGGGAGAAAAGTACTTCTTTCTCAACCTGCTCAATCCCATTCATAATCTTATAAACCTCGATCATGTCACCCCTCAGCCGTTGTTTCTCCAAGTTAAAGAGCCCCAAGCGTTTTAACCTTTCTTCATAGGGAAAGTGTTCCAACCCTTTTATCATTCTAGTTGCCCTTCTCTGCACTTTTTTCCAATGCTATAATATCCTTTTTGAGGTATGGGGACCAGAACTGTACACAGTATTCCAAATGAGGTCGCCCCAATGATTTATAGAGGGGCATGATGATACTGGCTGATTTGTTTTCAATTCCTTTCCTAATAATCCCCAGCATAGCGTTGGCCTTCTTTACTGCAGTTACACACTGTCTAGACATTTTCATTGAGTTATCTACTACAACTCCAAGATCTCTCTCTTGGTCTGTCTCTACCAGTTCAGACCCCATCAACGTGTATTTATATGCACTTGGCCACATTGAACCCTATTTGCCACGTTGACGCCCACTCACCCATCCTCGACAGATCTCTGGAGTGCATCACAATCCCTCCTGGTTTTCACCACCCTGAACAACTTCGTGTCACCTGCCACTTCACTGCTTACTCCCAATTCCAAATCATTAATAAACAAGTTAAAAAGCATCGGACTGAGTACTGATCCCTGTGGTACCCCACTGCTTACCACCCTCCATTGAGAAAGTTTCCCATTTATACTCACTCTCTGTTTCCTATTTATAAGCCAGATTTTGATCCACAAGAGGACTTGTCCTTTTATCCCATGACTATTGAGCTTACTTAGGAGCCTTTGATGAGGAACTTTATCAAAAGCTTTCTGGAAGTCAAGGTAAACAACATCTATTGAGTCCCCCTTGTCCACATGTTTGTTCACTCCCTCAAAAAACACTAACAGGTGAGTGAGACAAGATCTTCCCTTACAGAACCCATGCTGAGTCTGCCTCAATAGTTTTTGCTCATCAATGTGCCTACTAATTCTTTCCTTAATAACAGTTTCCACCAACTCACCTGGTATTGACGTCAGACTGACTGGCCTGTAATTTCCTGGATCTCCCCTGGAGCCCTTTTTAAAGATGGGAGTGACATTAGCTACCTTCCAGTCCTCAGGAATGGAGGCAGATTTTAAAGAAAGATTACATATTTTTCTAAGGAGATCCACTAGTTCACATTTGAGTTCTGAAAGATGAATGCCATCCGGGCCTGGTGATTTATTAGTTTTTAAATTGTCCATCAGTCGTAGGACTTCCTCTCTTGTCACCTCAATCTGATTCAGGTCTTTCAAACCCCCTCCCGAAATCGGTGGTTCTGGAGTGGGCAAGCACTTCTCATCTTCCACAGTGAAGACAGAGGCAAAAAAAATGCATTCAGCTTCTCAGCCATTTCCCTGTCATCCTTCAGTAGTCCTTTTACCCCTTGGTCATCCAAGGGCCCCACTGCCTCCCTGGCTGGCTTCCTACTTCTAATGTCTTTGAATAAATTTTTATTGTTGGCCTTTATGTTTTTCGCGATATGCTCCTCATATTCCCTTTTTGCTTGCCTGATCACAGACTTGCATTTTATTTGCCACAGCCTGTGTTCCTTTTTATCAACCTCACTAAGACTAGCTTTCTACCGCTTAAAGGAATCCTTCTTACCTTTTACAGCTTCCATTACTTTATTTGTTAACCATGCAGGCTTTTTTCTATACCTATTTGTGCCTTTCCTAACCTGTGGTATATATTTTTTTCTGAGCATCTAGGATTGTCATTTTAAATAGTCTCCGAGCTTCCCCAATGGTTTTGACCTTTTCCACTTTTCCTTTCAATTTCTTCCTTACATGTCCCCTCATTCCAGAGAAGTTACCCCTTTTAAAGTTAAAAGTGGTTCTGTCAGTCTTTTTGGGCAACTCCCTATTTATACAAATGTTAAACTCAATAACATTATGGTCACTGTTCCCAAGTGGTGCAATCACTTTTACATCTCTCACCAGGTCTTGGGCATTACTTAGGATCAAATCCAGGATCGCTTCTCCCCTGGTAGGATCTGTGACCATCTGTTCCATAGCACAGTCATTGAGAGTGTCTAAAAACTCAATCTCTTTTTCCCGACTGGAACTCATATTGACCCAATCAATATGTGGGTAGTTAAAGTCGCCTATTATGACACAGTTATTTCATCTAGCCGCTATCTTTAATTCATTCATCATTTTATAATCCTCCTCTACCTTTTGATCTGGTCAGCGATAACAAACTCCCACTGTTAAGCCTCCTTTTGGACCCACTATTTCAACCTATAGCATTTCCAAAAGCGAATCCAATTCTTTTACCCTCTCAATCTTACTGGACTGTATACCCTCCCTGACATACAGAGCCACCCCACCTCCACCCCTTCCACCCCTATCCTTCCAATATAATTTATAACCAAGAATCACCGTATCCCACTGATTTTCCTCATCCCACCAAGTTTCTGAAATACCCACAATGTCTATCCCCCCACCCAACACCCCGATTTTATCTCGGAGACTTCTAGCATTTGTGTATAAACACCTATAGTTTCCCACGTTTGTTAAGCCCACAACCTTTCTCTTGCTGCCTCGAGACCTTGCCAGGCAGTCCCTATCGTTACCCACAGTCTCAGTGGACAATTTTTTTTAATAAAACTTTTATTAACAGGATATATTAACATGGTCCATATCTCAAAGTACTTTTGAATACATCCTTTTCATTTATCCCCTCCCCCGGCTTCCAGCGATGCTCCACCCCGCTTATTGTTTCATTCAATATTCAGCAACAATAAAAACTTATCCCATATTCACTTCTTGCTTTAAAACATATTGATACATATAGTCTAACCATTAGGTAACACTTTAACTAATTGTCAATCATTACTTTCTTTTTTCTATTCTTAATAGTTATCAAAGCAGAGTAACTTATTTGTTACATCCCAGTTCATTTTGAGATAGTCTTTAAACTCTTTCCATTCTATAAAAAATTCTTCATCTTCTCTACCGTTAAGCTTCTTTGTCAGTTTGTCCATTTCTGCCATAAAAAGCATCTTCTTTATCCAATCCCATTTTTCTGGTATTTTTTCTTGCTTCCAAAATCGGGCAAAAGTAATTCTTGCTGTTGTAATCAGATACCACAACAATGTTCTTTTTTTTGGGTTTATCTCTTCCATTTTCAAACCCAAAAGTAACATTTCAGGTTGTTTTTTCAAGGTACACTTCAGAATCTTCTGAATTTCATTATGACTCTCTGTCCAATAGGCTACCGCTTCATCACAAGTCCACCACATATGATAAAATGAGCCTTCCTTTTTTTACACTTCCAACATTTGTTAGACATGTTCTCATTCATTTTAGCAATTTTTTTAGGTGTCATATACCACCTATACATCATTTTATAACAATTTTCTTTCACATTGACACATATAGAAATTTTAATTGACTTTTTCCACAACCCCTCCCAAGGTGACATATCTATTTCTCTATTTGGCCTGGGTCCAGCCTACTTGAGGGACCGCCTTTCCCCATATATTCCCCCAAGGGCACTTCGGTCGGGGAGTCAACAGCTCCTGGAAATTCCAGGCCCTAGGGAAGTAAAATTTGCTGCCACCAGAGCCAGGGCTTTCTCGGTGGCGGCTCCTACCCGGTGGAGGGAGCTCCTGAAGGAGATCCGGGCCCTGCGGGACCTTGCTCAGTTCCGCAGGGCCTGTAAGATGGAACTATTCCGCCGGGCCTATGATTAGGAGCCACTGCCATGGTTAGCCATCCACCATCGTACTATTGTCATCACTGAGTGCTGGGCGGCCCTGGCAGGAGAGGGGGTGATGAGCTACTGTTTGGCTGCTGTTTGGCTACTGGGGGTTAATGTCTGCCGGGGGCTATAATCTGCCCCATCTTGTTTTTTTGCCTGGGCTATAATGTTTGGATGTTTTCTTATATGTTTTCTGGTTTTATATTTTTGAACTTGTTTTAAAGTTGGCATGCGTGCCTTGCTGTTAGCCGCCCTGTGCCTCCGGAGAGGGCGATATACAAATCCAAATAAATAAATAAATAAATAAATAAATAAAATATTTACATTTATAGCCCATTTTACCATCTGTTCTTTTACAATCTCATCCTCAGGATACCATTTTAATAAAACTTTATACATTTTTGAAATCATTTTTCCCCCTCTTCCGCCCACACATTTTCAATTTCATTATTCTCCTTCCTGAAGTCATATCTCTTTTTGTCAGCCTTAAATAAATCATAAATCTGTCTGTAGTTTAACCAATCATATTCAAATTTCATTTCCTCTCTAGCTCTCATCGCAAAACTGTTCCCTTCTACCATCAAAATATCGCTATAAGGTATCCAGTCTTCACCTTTATGTCTCGAAAGTGGTTTAATTACTTCAGCCGGTACTATCCATAGTGGTCTTGCATAAAAAAAAATCTTTTATATCTCATCCAGGTCATAAACAATGATCTTCTTATGAAGTGGTGTTTGAAAAAATTATCCATTTTGCATTTGTCATACCATAAATAAGCTTGCCAACCAAATTTATGGTAATGTCCTTCTAACGCCAATGTTTTTCTATTGTCCAAATTAACCCATTGAGCCAACCAAGTCAAACACACCGCATCATGATACAGTCTAAAATTAGGAAGTTGGAATCCTCCTCTTTCCTTTACATCACATAGAATCTTCATTTTAATCCTCAGTTTTCTTCCAGCCCAGACAAATTTTGAAATTTCTTTCTGCCATGAGTTCAATACTTTACAGTCCTTCACTATCAGAATTGTCTGAAATAAAAACATTAAATGCAGTAAAATATTCATCTTTACCACTGAAATTCTTCCCATTAATGACAGATTCAAAGTGTCCCATTTTTTTATATCTTGTTGAATTTTACTCCAAATCTTTTCGTAGTTGTTCTTAAAAAGATCTATGTTCTTCATTGTCAACTCAATTCCTAAATATTTTGTTTTTTTACCACTTCACATTGTATTGATTCTTGCAATTCCTGCTGTTTCTCTTTTGTCATATTTTTGCACAACACCTTTGTTTTGTTCTTATTGACGTAAAATCCCACCAAATCTCCAAATTCCTTGATCTTTTCCATCAACAATGGTAAATTAATTACTGGATCTTCAATCAAAAACTATGGCCCAGGACAGACTGGCAATTTGCCCCGGTAGCCAGTCGCGGCAAAAAAAACCTGGAGTAAACGATACCGGGTTTTCCCGTCCACACAGCGGGGGCCTCTGCAGGAAGATACGGGACGGAGGCGCGCGGGAGCGTTCAGACTGCCGCGCCGGAGGTGCGCTATATTCGCTGTTTCCCCATTATTTCGGCTGTGGGCGTATGTGCGCATGAGCGCTTGAGCGCTCATGCGCTCATGCGCATAAGCGCATTTTGCCATTTTGTTTTTTTTTTTGCCCTGCAACGCCAGCACCGCATTGGGCAGTGGAGCGGAGCGGAGCCAATCACACCGCTGCTGCCTCATGCCCAACGCGGGTTGCTCCCGGCTTTTCGGCTGCGCGTTCAGACTCCCCGGAAGCGGAGAAATGCGCGACGAACGCAGGCTTTCAAGATTTGCGCCGGCTTTTATCAGGTGTTTTTTAATCCAGCAGTGAAGCGCGAGAGCACTGGTAGGCTACGGGTGGGGGACGCCAGGCAGATGTGCCTGTGTGAACATTCCATTTACCCCGATATTGAGTCGTTGTCAGCCCGGGTCCCATCCCGCGGCAAATTGCCAGTCTGTCCTCGGCCATTACATCGTCCGCAAATGCCCTATATTTATACGTAAAACCTCCGATTGTAAGTCCCCTTATATCCTTATCTTCTCTTAACTTTGCCAACAGTACTTCCAAAACCCAGATAAACAATAAAGGGGATAGCGGGCAACCTTGCCTAGTCCCTTTTGCACCTTGAAATAGTCTGTCATCTCTTTATTTATATTTAACAATGCTTTCTGTTCTGAATAAATCGCCCTAATTATGTTTAAAAAGGGCTGTCCAATATTCATTTTCTCCATCAGTTGAAACATAAAGTCCCAATTTAAATTATCAAAGGCTTTCTCTGCATCTACAAATAGGAAAGCAACCTCCTTTTCTGGATGTTTATCATAATATTCAATAGCGTCTATCACCGTCCTTAGATTGTCCCTAATTTGTCTATTTGGTAAAAAACCGGCTTGTTCTTCGGTTATAACATCTTTCAAATAATTTTTCAGTCCTTCTGAAATTATTTTGGCAAACAACTTATAGTCATCATTAAGTAAAGAAATTGGTCTGTAATTCTTAACATCTGTTAAGTCCTGTCCTTCTTTTGGTATGAGTGATATGTTGGCTTCCTTCCATGTCTCGGGTATCACTTTAGTCGCCTGTATCTCATTTGCTAGACGTTCCAGTGTTGGGGTTAGTTCCTCTTTTAACTTGAAAAGGAACTAAAAGAAAAGGAACTAAAGAAAAGACCCGGGAAGAAAAAGATTATTAAAGAGATCCACTTTCTACAGGATCAACTGAATGTTCTACTAAACAGAGAATTATACTGGAACCTGAAGAAACTACAGCAAAAAGCATTTGAGGGTGCAAATAAACCAGGAAAATTTTTATCGTGGCAATTGAAAAATAAAAAAGAAAAGAATTTTATAAGTAAGATTACCGAAGATGGAAAGGATGTTATGAATTTGAAAGGCATAAAAAGAGTCTTCTTTAAATACTACGCCAAACTGTTTAAAAAGAAAGGAATTGATCAACAGAAAATTAAGAAATACTTGGAGACTATCGAAGTTCCAGAGCTGGGAAAACAAATTAAAGAGTTATTAAATGGTTTAGTAACGAAGGAAGAAGTCAAAATGGCGATAGAAGATGCAAAGTTGGGAAAAGCTCCAGGTCCAGATGGCTTTACTGCAAAGTTTTACAAGAAATTTAAAGAGGAGCTAACCCCTATCTTAGTACTTCTGTTGAACGAGATAAGAAAGTCTAAACGGATCCTAGATTCATGGAAAGAAGCAAATATTTCATTGATACCCAAAGAAGGTTTGGATTTAACTCAAGTCAAGAATTACAGACCAATATCGCTATTAAATAATGATTATAAATTATTTGCAAAAATAATTTCGGAAAGACTGAAAAAACATCTGAAAGATACTATAGCGGAAGAACAAGCTGGTTTCTTACCAAATAGACAAATCAGAGACAATTTAAGAGTGGTGATTGATGCAACTGAATACTATGACAAACATCCAGAAAAAGAAGTGGGATTCCTCTTCCTAGATGCGGAAAAAGCTTTTGATAATTTAAACTGGGAATTTATGCTGCAAGTTATTGAAAAAATGGATATAGGACAGTCTTTTTAAAACATGATTGTGGCTATTTACTCAGAACAGAAAGCGACTTTGAATATAAATAAAGAAAGAACAGACTTCTTCCAAGTCCAAAAGGGAACACGTCAAGGCTGCCCGTTATCCCCGTTGTTGTTTATTTGGATATTGGAAATATTATTGACAGCGATAAGAAAAGATAACAGCATTGAAGGACTCACAGTGAAAGGTTTTGCATATAAATACAGGGCATTTGCAGACGATGTAATGTTTATGATTCAGGATCCAATTGAGAAAATACCACAATTGATGGAAAAAATTGAAGAATTTGGTTCAGTTGCGGGATTCTATGTTAATAAAAGTAAAACCAAGGTGATGTGCAAAAATATGACGAAGCAAAGACAAACAGAACTACAAGAGAAAATTCAATGTGAAGTAGTTACAAAGACTAAATATTTAGGAATTGAATTAACCATGAAAAATATTGATCTGTTTAAAAATAATTATGAAAAGGTGTGGTACAAGATTCAGCAAGATATGAAGAAATGGGATACGTTGAATTTATCATTATTGGGAAGAATCGCAACTGTAAAAATGAATATCTTACCTCGTTTGATGTTTTTATTTCAGACTATTCCAATATTAAAACAAAGGAAAGTATTGGATTCGTGGCAGAAAGAATTATCCAAATTTGTATGGGCAGGAAGAAAGCCAAGGATTAAAATGAAAATTTTATGTGATGCAAAGGAAAGAGGAGGTCTACAATTACCAAACCTAAGATTGTATTATGATGCCGTCTGTTTAACATGGTTGGAACAGTGGATTAATCTTGAGAATAAGAAGTTATTGGCTTTAGAAGGGCATGACAACAAGTTTGGATGGCACGCATACTTATGGTATGGAAAAGTAAAAATGGACAAATTCTTCAAACACCACTTTATAAGACAATCACTGTTCGAAACTTGGATGAGATATAGAAAATTCTTCTCAGAAGAAAGACCACTTTGGATAGTACCAGCAGAAGTGATTAATCCGTATTCAAGAAATCAAGGGTTAGATTGGCTACCTTACAAAAGTCTTTTAAAATTAGAAGGGAAAAACTTTGTGTTAAAAGACAGATTTGATGTGGAATTTGAATATGATTGGTTGAAGTATAGACAGATTTATGACTTATTTAAGACCGATAAAAGAGAACATGGTTTTAGAGAAAATAATATGGAAATTGAAACTGTATGGCTTGAAAAGGGGAAAAAAATGATTTCTAAACTGTACAAGGTTTTATTGAAATGGTATACTGAGGATGAAATTGTAAAAGAGCAAATGATAAAATGGGCGGTAAATGTTAATAATGAGATATTAATGACATCTTGGGAATATTTGTGGAAAAAGTAAATGAAAATTTCAACTTGTGTAAATGTTAAAGAGAATTGCTATAAAATGATGTATAGATGGTATATGACGCCTAAAAAAATTGCTATTATAAATGAAAGTATGTCTAACAAATGTTGGAAATGTAAGAAACATGAAGGGTCTTTTTACCATATGTGGTGGACATGTGATAAAGCAGCATGTTATTGGACTAAGATCCACAATGAGATGCAAAAAATTCTGAAATGTACTTTTAAGAAAGACCCACAGATGTTATTGCTAGGTCTTAAAATGGAAGAAATAAATGTAGCCAAGAGAACATTATTATGGTACTTGATTACAGCAGCTAGACTGACTTTTGCTCAATGTTGGAAACAAGATAAAGTACCTGAAACATGGGAATGGATTAAAAAGACGTTGTTTATGGCAGAAATGGACAAATTAACAAGAAAGCTAAACAACGAAGAAGATGAAACTTTTTTTGAAGACTGGAAAGACTTTCAAGAATACCTGTTGAAAAACTGGGATATTAAACGTGGTTTGATTTGTTTTGATAGTTATTAAGAAGAAAATGAAAGAGAGTTTGACTTTTGAATTGTTACCGTTAGTAAGAGAAAATAAGTTTAGAAGTAATTGTAATAGAGTAAGAGAGACATCAATGGGGTTGGAGCAGTGCGGGAAGCCTTGTTTGGGGGGGAGAGGGAGAAAGAAAAATGGATATGTAGTGATTTGTTTAAATTGTATGAACATGTGATATATCCAATAAAAAACTCTATTTTCAAAAAAAAAAAAATTTGTTTGGGGTCCAATTCTTTGTTTACATAGGTCACAACTCCCTTATTTTTTTTTCTGCCAGTGAATAAAATTCTTCTCCTAATTTTTTGTTAATCAAATACTTATTGTCCCGTTTTCTAATATGAGTTTCTTGCAAGCAGATAATATTAGCCTTTTGTTTTTGCAACCAATAATTTACTAATTTTCTTTTAGAGGGTGAATTAAGTCCGTTTACATTCCACGATAACAATTTGTAATCCATCATGTCTTGACTTTAAATATCTCCAAAATCTTCTACATTTTCTGCTTTGAACCTATACATATCTCCCAGAGTCTTGATCATATGTCTCTTCGCACTGTAGGTAAAAGACAGACCATATGGTATTTCCCATCTAAACCTGAT
Source organism: Gekko gecko (assembly GCA_029375565.1). Lineage (NCBI taxonomy): Eukaryota > Metazoa > Chordata > Lepidosauria > Squamata > Gekkonidae > Gekko > Gekko gecko. The sequence goes on from JAPDNY010000001.1 coordinate 210,331,143, forward strand.
GGTTAGCTGCTTCAATTTGTCTACCAGCTTTTTATATTTCTTTCTTTCTTGCAAGATCATTCTTGGGAGTTCTGTCATTATTATAATCTTTTTGCCATCGATTTCCAATGGTTGTGAAAATTGTTTTTTGAAATTATCCTCCTTCATCTTCCTTGTTACAAATTGCACAATAACATCTCTTGGCAAGTTCTTTCTCTGAGCATATGCTGAATTTACTCTATAAACCAAGTCAAAATCAGACTCCAATTCTCCTTGATCTTCTCCCAGATACTCCGTCAAAGCAGTCGTCACTATTATATGTATATCTTCATCTGCCTTTTCTTCAATCCCTCTTAGCCTCAGATGGTTTAACATCACTCTATACTCCATCATTGCCTCCAATTTATGATTTTCCTGAAGAGTTGTTTCCATGTTTTTGTCTATATCTTGTGTTTTTTGCTCTAATTCAGTCGATTTTAATACCAGACCTTGCACTTGGCTCTTTGTGCCTGCCACTTCTTTTGTAATTACCACCACCTCTGCTACCACCAATGCTTTGAGAGCTATCACATTCTTTTCTTGGACTTCTTCTAACTGCTCCAGCTGTTTTTCCATTTGCTTTTCTAACTTGTTCTATCTGTTTCACCAATCCTTGAATCGCCTCCAGCATTCTGTTTTCCATTGACTCCATTGCAGCTTGCCACTCTCTTCTTTCCTTCCCTGCCATACTTGGACTCATGGACGAAGCGGCCCTTTGTTGCTGTTTTGGATCCGTTTTGAAGTTTCTAAAATTAGTCCAAATTCATATATTCCAGGTCCTCTTTTTGTCTTCTCTTGAATCATTGCCTTTTCGCCACTCTTTTGAAGCAATTCCAGTGATAAAATTCGATTTTAAAGTTCAGTCCTCCTAAAAATGGCGGGTGCAATTTCTCTATGGTTTTTTGGCTAGAGTAGGCTCTTCTTGAACTTCCTGTTTCCTGTCTGCCTCAAAATCCTTCCTACCAGAAACTTCGTTCTGCCGCTTTTACAATCCTCCAGAAGCCACTCTAGTCCTTATACACAGTACTAGCCAGACAGATAGTTGCAACACCGTAGTCTCACAATTTCTCTCGTTCGTTTCAGTCTTAGATTCTGCTCCAGCTCTTTCTAACTGCAGGAATGTTAAACAATGTCTATTTTTCTCAAATTGCTCGCTTTGACAAACTCTTAACAAATCCTCAATGACCCGATTATTCAAGATTAATTCTTTTACGCTTATCTGCCTTTTTCAATTTTCACTAGATCTCCATTCCGGTAAGCAAATTGTTTATGTTACCTTGCATGTTTATCTTGGAGCTTCGCATTGCTTCTTCTCACTTTCAACTCAACTCTCTTTCTTAAGAGGTCAGGAAATGATGAATTTAAGCTGGATTCCCAGCCCGGTTGGCTTCTTTAGTGCTCTCTTGCATACGCTTGCTTCTGAGAGGAGACCAAAGCATAAACAAGCCTCCTTCGAGACTTATACATGCCAATCTCAACTCTCACTTGGACCTCGATGCTTGCTTGTTGACCCCCTGCCTGGGGGAGGCTGCGCTGGGCAATACAAATGCCCAAACTGTTGGAAGAAGCCACCGTCCACCCTGCACGATTGCAAGGTGCGTCAGTTCACCATTTTACTCCGACCGGAAGCCCCCAGCCACAGTCTCAGTGGACAATTGTAATCCATTTCCTTGTACAAAAGTAATAGCTACCCCTTTATCTCTTTGAGATGAGCAATCCCGAACCAGAGACTTTTCATCTCCTGTCAGCTTTCCCCCAATATTCAGTTTAAATACTGCTCTGCCAACTTTTTGATTTTGAGCGCCAGCAGCCTGGTTCCTTCTCGGGACAAGTGGAGACCATCCCTTTTGTACAGCTCCCTTTTGTCCCAAAAAGCATCCCAGTGCCAAACAAACTTGAACCCTTCTCCCCTACACCATCGTCTCATCCACGCATTGAGACTCCTGATCTGTGCCTGTCTCTTTGGCCCTGTGCATGGAACAGGTAGCACTTCTGAGAAGGCTACCTTGGAGGTCCTGGCCTTGAGTTTCCTGCCCAGCAGCCTAAATTTCTCCTCCAGGACCTCATGGCTGCATTTCCCCACATCATTGCTGCCAACAGGCACCACGACCACTGGCTCCTCCCCAGCACTATCTACCAGCCTATCTAAAACACGCGTAATGTCCGCTACCTTCGCACCAGGCAGGCAAGTCACCATTCAGTCAGTATGTGGGTTCGTCACCCAGCTGTCTACCTGCCTAAGGATCAAATCACCAACTACCAAGAGCCCCCCCTCCCACCCTTCCCAGGGATGGTTCCTTGTTACGAAAGGATACCCGTTCACCAGCTGAAGAAGAGGTCCCTTCTGAGGGCACATTCCCCTTGTCCTCAGCATGGTGCCCCATTTCCCCTCGACCCTCATGCTCCCTGGCAGCAGTGGGGCTGCCAGATCCAGAGTGGGACATATCTAACAAGTCTTCTGACACACCCAAGACTTCTGACCAGTGGGCAGATAGTCATAGATGTGACACTCCATGCAAAACACTGGATAGCCCCCAACCCCCTGCTGGCATTCTGGCTTCATAATTGCTTTTAAAATAATACTTTTATATAACCCCCCTTTTAAAACCCTTTGTATTGATGTGGTTCCTGTTGTAGAAGTCTACTTACCTTACCAGGAATCCACAGAGCCTAGGTCCCTGGCTTTCTGGCTCTTCCTGGGCTTCTTACAGAGCCCCTAGTTTAAGAGTCCCCAGGCTAAGAGCCACAGGCCAAGAGCCTCACCCTTCGGCTTGTGCCAGAGGCTTGTGCCTCTTGCAAGCTTCCTGCCTTAAATAGAAGCTTCCCCCAGGAGACAGTGTGGCCAGCAGCTATTGAAATCCACCCAGGCACTCAATTACAGGCAAACAATGACCCTTTCACACCCTAACTCGAGCAGCCAGGACTCTGCAACAACTTACAACCCACCCACACACTCCCAAATACAGTCCCCCACACAGTACCTTCTCAGCTAAATCACTTCAGCTGAAAGTAAATAATAAAAAAAACCACTCACCTCTCTAGCAGCTCTTGCTCCTTCTCAGAGCTCAGCTGGGTCAGCTCTCTGGGTCAGTACAATATAAGCACAATGATTTTTCTTCAATAAGAAGCCAAGGAGCCCACAAAATGTTTGAATTCTCATATTGAAAGGGTTCAGGCTTTTGCATCACTTTCATTTTTTAGTGTTAAAGGACTGCATTTAAAAGAAAACCCAAATTAGTGCTTTATTGACTTAAAAAAAACCCTATGAAAATGACCACAGTTTGTCTGCCAATGTTTAAGTATGAAGTGACAGCAAGAAAATATAAAGAGCAAACAATCTCTTTTTTATGAATTAAGGCAGAAATCAAGAGAATAAATCATCAGGTACCAAGCAGAATGTATTCCATAGACACAGTGCAATGTATCCAGAGGGAGACCATTATTTCTCCATTTGAATTTTTCAGAACGTTAATCCCTTATTGTTTCATTCGATCTGGAAGACTGATTCTCATTCCTCTACATTTGGTTCTCAGGACAATGTCATCTGCAGCTCTTCTTAGCTCCAGCTGTCCACAGTTCTTATCTCTCCCCTAAAACACTGACAAGGTATAACAAGGTCATATACATAAAGCTAATGCAAAAAGAAGAATTCATTTTTGAGCTATTCAAAAAAAAAATTAAGACATGTATAAAATATATTAAAGACAGCCATCATCCTACCTTCATACTTGATGTCGATGGTTTCCAAATCCTTTTCACACTGATTTGTCCATTGAAGAACTCTGAAGTATCTTGCATGAAATTTCAGTATGTTACAAAATATTTTGAAGCAGCTTCTCTGTTTTAAGGGTGCACAGTCTGTTGACTCAGAAGCTTGTTGGGCTTCATTTTTTGCCCGGCAGAGTCTGCACTTTGGGGGTGGGGCAGAATATCCAAAGTCAATAAACCTGCCCCCCTCCAGGCCAGGGTTGATGCCCACCTCTGCCTTGGCTTCTTCTGTGGCTCAGTCCAGAAGGGTAGGGAAATTATAGCACACAACTCCTTCTACTGCTGACCCCTGTCCTGCACTCAGGAACAGACAGTTGAGTATCCCCCTTGGCTGATACCTCCAGTCTTTTTGGAGAGTGTACAGTTCTTTGTGCAAGTCTGTAGGACTCTCCAGCCTCTCACGAGAGGTCAAATTCTTCTCCAGATGTGGACCTATCTCTGCTTGCCCACCCCCCATGGCTGCCACTCAATTGAGGAGACAGCATCACTTAGGGTTGCCAACCTCCAGGTAGTACCTGGAGTTTTCTCAGAATTACGATTGATTTCCAGAGAACAGAGATCAGTTTGCCTGGAGAAAATGGCTGCTTTGGGGAGTGGCAAGTATGGCATGATTGTCAGTGTATGAAAGATATGAGCTGTCAGATTCAGATCATGTCCATCTAAGTGACAAGTAACAGCTGCAGGCTGGTGGCTCTAGCTGGAGCAAACCGGTTCTGACCAGCACCTCTGCTGGAGTGTCAGAGTGACTCAGCAGTCAGTGCTGATTGGTCAGTCATTGTATATAAGTATTCTGTGTATAGTCTATTCAACTCTCTCTTTGTATGTGGATGTATGGTGGAGCACTTTGTTGGATTAACTTGTGTATACCTGCATCACGTGTGAATAAATCCTTGTATATATTTCCTCCCCACTACCTGTGTGGACATTGGACTCTGTGGGACTTAGCTCTACAGCACGCTGTACCACTCTGCACTGGTGAGGCTTCACCAGATCCTAACACCGCTTCCATGACAATGATATCACCATTGAGCTTCCTCACCATCATCCTCAGGCCTTACCTCCAAATCTCCAGGAATTTGCCAACCCAGAGCTGGTAACCCTAGCATCATTTGAAATGCTTCTGTCACTGTGCAGCAGCTGCCAGATGGAGTGGCTAAGTCCCCATCCATGTGCACATTTTCAAAAACTTTCCTGCTCATTGTGTTAGCCTGATTGCTCTTAGTTATAATCAAAACTAGGGGATTTGTGAGTTATTATCAATATGCAATCAGCTAAGGGAGTGATCACCAGTTTATACAGAGGTCCCACCCCTAGTACTAGGGGTACTAGTAACAGACACGGAGACTGTATTAGGTTGGAATTAAAGTCCTTTACTGGAAATCTTCACACACAAACAATACACATACACACACACAATTAATCAAGGCTAGGAAAATAGAGATATTCAGCACAGCTGCTTGAGAAGGAGTTTGTTGGTGGGGTAATAATTACCTGACCTCGTCGAATGAGCCATTCCAATGGAAGAAGGAGGGGAAGAAATGAAAAAGGGACACATGGCTTGAACCAGCAAGCAACACGTGGAACTCTAGCTGCAGACCTAGTTTAAAGATGGAGGAAGGGTATTGGGATAGCAAGCTGGACATAAGAGGGATAGAGCTTAGATAAGTTCGTAGAGCAGAAGGGCTGAGCATGTGGTTGGGTTTCCCCTTTTATGTGGGGCTGTGGGGGCTGGCCATATCCCCTGTTCACACCTCCTGGTTAGTCTGTCCCTGAAAACATACTATTGGCTGGAAGGAATAGGGGAGAGGAGCTAAGGAGTGGTCAATATTGAGAGCTAGAAACTTAACTTGTGACTGGCACCTGGGTGTAGGTGAGCTGAGTTATCGGGCCAAGGCTATTGTTCTTTAATTGTCTTAGCCGGGTCATTGATGGGTGAGTGATTAGTTGCTAAACAACTATTAATACAGTCTCTGAGCTATGTGTAGCTTTGCAGGTGATGGAGGGGGGGATATGCCTGTGTATGTTGGAGAGGTCTCCTAATGGAGTCTTGGAGTCCTTTGTCCTCATGCTTTGGCATGGCATGGCGTTTGGTGTTTTGTGCATATTGTGGAACTGATCCATTCACCATCAGATGAGAGGGCTGGTAACCTTGGATGGCCACTGGAACAGCAGTGAAGAAAGGAAGGTGTCCTTCTCTCAGGGTGCAGTCAGGGCTAGCTCACCCACTAGGCAAGCTAGGCACTTGCCTAGAGCGTGCTGGCCGCAGGGGTGCCAAAAGGTGCCCCCCCGTGAAAAGCCCCCCCCCGTGTCTTCCCAGGCTTGCTTGGGCACCCTGCAGAGCACCCAAGCAAGCCGGCGCTGGGAGGGAAGGGGTGGCGGTTTAAATCTCAGTCCCCTTCCCGGCTTTCCTGGGGGTCCCACAGCCGTGGAGCCCCCAGGAAAGCCGGCGCTGGGAGGGAGGGAGCAGTGGCTAGACCCCCCGCCCCCTTCCCGGCTTTCCTGGGGGTCCCACAGCCACAGAGCCCCCAGGAAAGCCGGCGCTGGGAGGGAGGGAGCGGTGGCTAGACCCCCCGCCCCCTTCCCGGCTTTCCTGGGGGTCCCGCAGCCACGGAGCCCCCAGGAAAGCCAGCACTGGGATGGAGAGGGCGGCAGTTTAAACCTCTGCCCCCTTCCCAGCTTTCCTGGGGGTCCCGCAGCCGTGGAGCCCCCAGGAAAGCCGGTGCTGGGAGGGAGGGGGTGGCGGCTAGACTCCCCATCCCCTTCCCTGCTTTCCTGGGGGTCCCACAGCCATGGAGCCCCCAGGAAAGCCGGTGCTGGGAGGGAGGGGGCGGTGGCTAGACTCCCCATCCCCTTCCCTGCTTTCCTGGGGGTCCCGCAGCTGTGGAGGCCCCAGGAAAGGCGGAGCTGGGAGGGAGGGGGTGGCAGCTAGACCCCCACCCCCTTTCCCGGCTTTCCTGGGGCTCCCGCAGCCGCGGAACCCCCAGAAAAACCAGCGCTGGGAGGGGGCGGCAGTTTAAACCTCTGCCCCCTTCCTGGCTTTCCTGGGGCTCCCGCAGCCATGGAGCCCCCAGGAAAGCCGGCGCTGGGAGAGAGGGGGCGGCAGCTAGACCCCCACCCTCTTCCCGGCTTTCCTGGGGCTCCTGCAGCCGCGGAACCCCCAGAAAAGCCAGCACTGGGAGGGAGGGGGTGGCAGTTTAAACCTCTGCCCCCTTCCTGGCTTTCCTGGGGCTCCCACATCCATGGAGCCCCCAGGAAAGCCGGCGCTGGGAGAGAGGGGGCGGCGGCTAGACCCCGCCCCCTTCCCGGCTTTCCTGGGGGTCCCGCAACTGCAGAGCCCCCAGGAAAGCTGGTGCTGGGAGGGAGGGGGCAGTGACTAGACCCCCCGCTCCCTTCCTGGCTTTCCTGGGGGTCCCGCAGCCGTAGAGCCCCCAGGAAAGCCGGCGCTGGGAGGGAGGGGGCAGTGACTAGACCCCCCGCTCCCTTCCTGGCTTTCCTGGGGGTCCCACAGCTGTAAAGCCCCCAGGAAAGCTGGCACTGGGAGGGAGGGGGCAGCAGCTATACCCCCACCCCCTTCCTGGCTTTCCTGGGGCCCCCGCAGCCACAGAGCACCCAGGAAAGCTAGCGCTCCGCCGCCGCCCCCGGTCTCCAGGCCCCACCGGGAGGTTGGCATCTTGGTGGGGGGTACCCCAGGTTGTCCTGCCTAGGGCGCCCATACACCTGGAGCCAGCCCTGGGTGCAGTCTCAACTGGCATCATAGTGGGTCACTTTGCTTTACAGTTCCTTAAGCATACTTTGCACAGTCCATATTTTATTACAGTTCATAAAAGGCATGAAAAAAACTTGCAGGGCAACAATTGCAAGGAGAACTTGATAGTGGTTGGTGAGCCATCTCTTATATACATCTTCCCATCAGGACCAATATTCTCAGTGAGGTATTTTCTGACTTACTGTGATGCCCTCCCTGGCTCATAGGAGGGCGCCCTCTACTGGCCATTGCAGAAGTGGCACCCTGGGGTGTGGAGGCTACCCTCTTGCCCTGCCAACACCCAGCAGGGGGGCCAGACGGGTTGGTTGCAGGAACCGTAGAAGGTCAGGGTAGCGGTCTCAGAAGGCGGGCTTGTCAGAGGGGTTCCTTCACCTTTCTTGCCCACCCTGGGTCTGGACTTTAGAGCAGGGTGCTCTGGGGACTTTGTCTCTCTCTCTCTCCTTCTCCATGCTTCCTGGCATGTCCCAGCCAGCCCAGCATTCCTCCTCCCCGGCCGCATCCCTCTGTCCTTCTTTTATTACCCCCGCCTCCCCCTCTGGCTCCTCCCCTTCCTGGACCCCACCTCCCTTCAAAAGCGGGGATGCCAAGCCAGCATTAGCCCTTCTGGCCCCCTCGCCTGGGTGTGGGCCAGATGGTTGTTGCTGCCTGCTGCCCCCTGCCCTTTCGGTGCTGCTGCCTGGCCGGGCCTCTGCTCATGCCGCAGGCTGGGCCTTGCCCTCCCCGCCTGCGGCTTGCTGTGCTCTGCCTCCCCGGCCTCTTCTCCTGCCGAGGGCCTCCCTCTCGCGCCACCGCCTCCTGGCGGTGCGGCCGCAGTATGTGCTTCCTTGGGGCTGGGGGGTGCTGCCGGGGCCTTCCCGGGCTGCCGCGGTCCTCAGGGAGGGGGGTGGGGGACCTCACCAGCTCCTCCGGCTCGTTGCCGTGTCACCCGGCACTGTCCCAGCTGGGGCCGGGACACTTATGAAAAAAATAGCTGGATTTGTTCAGCCCAGTTGTCAGCTGAGTTAGAGTTGTCCATCACACAATGCACTGGGGAACTGATATTTCACTGGCATAGATCCACCCCACATTTAGCAAGACACTTCTCCCCGTCTTGTTAGTGTTCCACACAGCAAATACCAGCACAAATGCAGTCAATATGTTTTGCTGCATCAACAATGATCAAGGCCTGAGAATGCCCTGGAATGTTAATATCCCCACTCTTCTACTATTTTCAAACATGAAGGAACTTCAGTGCCTGAAGTGAGCCATACAGGGCTGTTCCAGAATAATGCAGTTCCTTTTCTGTTTATTAGCAAAGCAACCTCCTTGCTTCCTTGCCAGGCACATGACATTGCTTTAGCCACTGCAGAATCAGTCACTGCCAAAGTGACAGCATCTCTTTTAGGAGATATGCCTGACAGATATTTTTGAAAAACTTTGGGTCAACAAAGTAGTTCAGATGTGGGAAAGGAATCATATCTAAAATCCTTCAAATACTCAGTCTTCATTGTTGCAACCAAATATAATTATGTCATGATTAACTTGACATTTTTATTAATTATATTTGTTAATTTTATTTTGAACTTAAAGGGTGCATTTTGATATTTTACTAATGTGCCCAAGGGTCCGATCACACTATTCCTTGTTTGCTGCTGATTCCCCAGAGCTAACATCAGATTAATTCTGGGCAGATATTAAAGAATATCAGCTGAAACCAGAATACATCATTCTTTAGTGTAAAAATGGCTCAGTTTCCATGCCCTGATGGTGCATAATTAGACCCTCCTGATTCTAGAGCCAGACATCGGTGTCACATTATTTGTCCTCTCAAGTAGGTCAAATAGGTATGTGGCCCTTCTTGTTGTTGGGGCCATTTCAACCACCAGATGTCAGCACTGGAATTAAAATTTATTTATAGTTTTGACCAAAGAAACTTAATGTGTAACAAGGCTATGTGATAGGAAAGAGTAGACTGAGCATATTTGTGGGGACATGTGGGGATACAAAACCCTTCTATTCTATGTCTTAATTACAGTAAAGCCAACATAGCAATTCCAAGAATATTGCACCTGCCTCATAGAGTGAATTTTAAATATGTCCCTATGTATCGACAATACACAAAACATTTTTCTTGATTTAATAAACTGTTTTCAGAAAACCATCTGATGTACAGAAAGCTTTGTAGGCAATAGTTCCAAATGGCTTTATTCACTTCCACTTTGGAAAGAGAAGGGTCTTTCCAGTACAGCCAGAAAGAGTTTGACTCATGGGTTTTGTTTTGCTTGTTGAAAAATGAACTGATCCAATATACTTGGAATCACTTTCCCCATCACTATTTCATCAATAGAGAAGATGAAATTCTGGATTTTCTAGCTCTGGCCATTATTATAATAATTTAACAAATGCACATAATCAAGTTTTTAAATCCTATTACTGGAGATATAAACTGTCCATGTTAAGTTTACACAGCTTGGAAGTCAATGAGCCAAGAGCAATCCAATGCCATGCATGGTGATCTCAAGGGCTCAAAAAAACCTTTTATTTTGTTTGGAAGAAGAAGAAGAAGAGGAGGAGGAGGAGGAGATTGGATTTATACCCTACCCTTCACTACCCAAAGGAGTCTCAGAGCGGCTTACAAACTCCTTTCCCTTCCCCTCCCCACAACAGACACCCTGTGAGGTAGGTGGGGCTGAGAGAGCTCTGACAGAAACTGTTCTTTTTCAGGAACAGCTGTGCAAGAACTACAGCTTACCCAAGGTCATCCAGCAGGTGCAAGTGGAGGAGTGGGGAATCAAACCCGGTTCTCCCAGATTAGAGTTTGCGCACTTAGCCACTACACCAAACTGACACCAAAGAAGGACAATGATGTTGTGTACCAAGGAGGCCACATGAAATATTGCTGTGTTTACTTCAACAGGTATATGATTAAGGCAGGATCAGAGTCCATGTATGAAGACTATGTTTATATTTTGCCATTACACTTGTTGGGAAATGGATGTACAACATGTCTTCCCAATTCACATACTTGTGGCAAACTGTGCCTTTTAAAAATATGGTTTTGCATATGCTTGGGGTACAGAATAGACTGTTTTTCTCGAATAAAAACAGTCTATGGGTGTGTTCAGACGGATCTTTTGATCTGCCATAGGAACGACTCCCTTGCGGATCAAAAATGCACGACCAGACAGAAACATCTGGGAAAAATTCCGGTCCCGTAGACATCCCGTTCTGCTGCGCCTCCAATCCTGATTTAAAAAGAAGCAGTTTCTATGTAGGGTTTTCGCTTACCCGCGCGACAACTGCAGACTTTCTTCCGTCTGGTCACTCCATTAGCGCGCGATGCTCCCGTCGGCTCGGTCTGACGTCAGACCGAGCCGACAGGGCGTGATTTTTAAAAAATGAAACCCTATGTGCGCTTTAACGAGGAAACGCATTCAGCGATAAGCGCTACGAGGAATGTAATATTCATGCTTATTTCTTTTAGGGACAAGATGTTACTGCGATGGGAGATGGAGGGGGAAGGACTGTTCTAACTTGCGAAATAGTCCCTCCATTGATCATGATGGCAATGGCAAGGGGGAGGACCGGGACTTATTCTTTCCATCCCTTCATGCGCAAAACTTTGCTGAAAACCCTCCGCGATCGCCTCAGTTCTCCAAGGACGCGCAGCCTTGCCTATCTATGCGAATGTACAAAACTTTTTTTAAAAAAATCCTCGGTGGATGCCGTGTAGACAAATCACGGCGGGAACAACGCGCAGTGAGGCTATTTCATGGGGGGGCGTCTGGTCGTGCTAGGCTGGATTTAAAAAATCGGGATAAAATTTTAGGAGGGCTCATGGCGCGATTGACTGGCCGTCTGAACGCAGCCAAAGTGTTGTAAAAATATTCTGTACAAAGGCAAGCATTATAGTAAAGTACAATCCCAAACCATTGATATTGAACAGATGTGCTACTTGCTTCAAGGTGATAACCCTGATTAAGAAAAAAAGCAAAATCAGAAAACAATGTGGAAAGGGGCATCACTTGAATTTGTTAGTAGTTCATTTGGCTTTAGGAAAATTTCTCCTTAAGCTAAAATGGGTTTTCTTATTGCTAATATTGTCTTAGTTTATGTGAAGCCCTTCTTGATCAACAGAAATTCTTCTACAAGTTCTAATGTCTGCTGTAATTGAAGTACTTAACAATAAAATGGTCAATAGTGATATAAAAGCCTTCATCAAAGATGTATTTGGAGCACATCTCTAATTATAGCAACTTATTTTACCACTGAGGACTACCTTGAAGATGATTTTCACATGCATTTGAGCCAGCTTGAATGTCAAAGTCATTCATTGACCCTGATCAGTGATACTGGTTTAACTCAGGTTATTGATGGGCCTGCCCAAATTGCCTGTGGGAATCTATGGGGTAGGTGGCATGTTCACAGTTTGCCAGGGATTACATGAATCATTAACTGTACCTCCACATGTGGCCAAGGTATATGATTTGTGCAATTGTGACAGCTTGAAATAAGGTTGCTACAATTTGCTAAACTGCAGAAGCTGCATTATACAGGACAGAACCTCTTGCAAGTGCCAAGTCTTCAAACCACAGCTGCTAGGTTGGAGGCTCTCTGACAGCCCCTTGCATTTCTGTACAGACAGATGCTCAAGCTTCATCCCCAACATCACACAAATAGGATTCATTTTAGAACAGTCCAGCCTTTTATTTATTGGCTGATCTAATTTTATCCCACCCTCAGAGTTACATACATCCCCTTTTTATCTTCACAACAGCTCTTTGAGGTAGACTAGGCTACATAAAAGTGACTGGTTCAAAATCATCCAGTGAACATTATGGCAGAAGAAGTATTTAAATCTGGGTCTTTGAGCTGACATAGGATGCAACTGCTACATCATTAAAAACTGTACATTAGCCACTATTAATTATGATCACTCTCTGTACTAGATAAGCAGTCTATCTACTATAATCAGCTGCCAGATGTGTCTCTCTACCAGAGGGCAGCTGTCTCTTTTTTCCTCTGCTTGTGGGCTTCCTAGGGGTATCTACTTGGCTCCTGCTTGAGTGCTGGGCCAGATGGATTGTGATGTGATCTAGCATAGATAGTTCTTTTGTTGTTATTGAACACCGTATCTGTGGGCTATTATTTAATGCACAGATGTGGCAATGGACAGTCAGGTCCAAAGTCCTCACAGTCAACCATTGAAGGAAAAATATAATGAAATCAGAATAATCTGTGCATGGGTTTATCTTTGCATTCTTGGCTTACCACCTCATATCTCTTAAGTATATAAGGCAGCACAGCTTCCAAGCTCGTAAGCTATGCAAGAGCTAATTATTTTTGTTATTAAAACTTGACATCTTGGTGAGAATGCCAGGGAAGAAGGCGGTTAATTGGTCAGCAAGACAAGTACTTAATTTGTGTTGCTATAAATACCTGTGATAGAAGGAGGCAATTTACAGACTTGAGGTACTGCTAATATGTGTGATTGCTCTCAAGCAATGCTTCAAGCATTCAAGTTATATCCAGTCCAGAAATATTTGCCTGAAAGTTCAGCAGTGGTAACATTATGAGTGGTAATAAATTTGTTTAGCTTTGACAAACACATACGTTTCAAAACTGGAGGTCAGGGTATTCCTGGGATCTTCTGGCCTTTCTCTCTTCCTTGATAGATAAATAACTTCAACCTAATTTGCAGCTTCCCAGAAACACTAAGTGAAATGGGCATTGAGAGCTGGACAGATTGAAACAGCACAGGAAGCAGGATCTGAGAGGGTTTTTGGCCTCCTGGCAACAAGACTGTGAATGCTACCAGAAGCACTTCTGCTAGAAGTCCATTGATTCACAGTTTGCATGGCAGATGAATTTGCTGTAAAATGTGAAGGAAAACTAGGTGTCCATACACATGGGGCAGACATGTGACTGAGTCCCACAGTCAACTGCAAGTTTACAGATAGTTCTTCAGTTCACACTATATAGTGCAATGCACACAGTGCAATGACGGGCGAACACATTTCACCTCAAACTATGATTTGATCACTAATTGAAGACAGCACTATTGAATATTTGTGTAACTGGTAACCACTCATCAGTTAACTAATTGCCTTTGTTCATTAGCTAATAAACATATTGATATACAGATTAAAAATATTCAAGGTGTGTATTGGAGGATTGCTAAAGGAGATGTTAGCTGACTTAGAACAATGCTTCCTAAACTCCCACCTACTCATACCTCTCTTATACTTATGTTACATTGATGACAATTTTATTGTCTGGATACATTGTAAAGCAGCCCTAGACACATTCCACAAGGTATTCAATGATTTTCATCCCACCATCAACCTGAAAATGAACCAATCCATGCAAGAAATACATTTCCTGGACACTACTGTAAAAGTACACAATGGACGCATAGACACCACCTTATACCGGTAATCTACTGACCAACAAACATACCTACACACCTCCAGCTATCATCCTAAACGTACCAAACAAACCATTGTACACAGCCAGGCTCTACGCTACAGCTGCATCTGCTCCAATCTTACAGACAGAGATTCTCACCTGAGGGACCTACAGCACATCTTTTTGGAACTAAAATATCCACCTGATGAAGTCAGGAAACAGATTAACAAAACCGGAATGATACTCAGAGAAAACCTGTCACAAGACAGGCCCCAAAGAGACAATAATAGAACACCACTAGTGGTCACATACAGCTCTCAGCTCAAAACAGTTCAAGTTGTTCAATAAATCATCAACGACAAAAAGAGGTGCTTTTTTTGGTTGTTACAATTCTGCTGAGATGGTAGTGTTCATGTTGTGGTGTGCGTGCATGTTGTGTGTGAGGAAAGCTGTGTGCTTTCCTCTCTAATATTTCAGCCTTGCCCATTTTGGCTGCCTGACTCTCAAAGTGCAGCATGTTCATGGTCATCAAACATTATAAATTGAATTACTTTGAATAGAAAGCTGTAGCCTCTCAACCCTCTAGTTCTGATCAGCTTCCTTAAGAGAGGCACTAGTGTTGTCAACACTGTGTTGGAAAATTCCTGGAGATTTGAAGGTGTAGCCTGGGGAGGGTGGAGTTTGGGGAAGGGAGTTGTCTCATTGGGGTACAATGATATAGAGTTAACCCCCTAAAGCAGCCATTTTCTCCAGGCAAACTGATCTCTGTAGTCTGGAGATCATTTGTAATTGCAGGAGATCTCCATGTCCTACCTAGAGGTTGGCAAACCTAGAAGCCAGGTGAACAGGAGGGGCATACAGCAAAGGACATATGAGCAGAGTCATGCTAAAGGAAAGCAACTCCCCTGCCCTTCCCTTGAGCCTGCAGTACCCCCCACCCTTCTTCAGGTCAGAGACTTTGAAGGAACAGTGTATAAGGGCAAATTGGGAGTTTGCAGGAGGGAGGGATAGGCAAAAAGCAACACCTGCTCCTCTGCAAACAAAAAAAGCTATTCTGTCAGTGCAACTGCTGCCGCATTGACAGAATGGCACCCAAGACCCTAGCTGTGACACTGAGCTGGTATCTTCATTATTTAAAGTTTATATTTCATTCGAGAGCACACATACCATATTCATAGCATACCATATCAATAGTGTACTGGATTCGCTTCAAAGTGCTGGTTTTGACCTTTAAAGCCCTGTATGGCCAGGGTCCAGTCTACCTGAGGGACCACCTTTCCCCATATGTTCCCCCAAGGGCACTTCGGTCAGGGAGCCAACATCTCCTGGAAATTCCAGGCCCCAGGGAAGTGAAATTTGCTGCCACTAGAGCCAGGGCTTTTTCGGTGGCGGCTCCTACCTGGTGGAAGGAGCTCCCAGAGGAGATCCGGGCCCTGCAGGACCTTGCTCAGTTCTGCAGGGCCTGTAAGACGGAGTTCTTCTGCCAGGCCTATGATTAGGAGCCGCCGCCATTACTACTTCATCACTGTTGGCCACCCGCCATTGCACCATTGTCATCATTAAGTACAGGGTGGCCCTGGTAGGAGAGGGGATGACGAGCTACGGTTTGGCTACCGGGGGTTCAGTTCTGCTGGGGGTTACGATCCGCCCCATCTTGTTTTTACTTGCTTGTTCTAATAATGCTTGGATGTCGTTTTATATGTTTTTTGATTTTACACTGTTTGAATCTGTTTTAAAGCTGGCATGCGTGCCTCATTGTTAGCTGCCCTGAGCCTCCGGGGAGGGCGGGATATAAATCCAAATAAATAAATAAATAAATAAATTCACCACATTTGCCAATCTGATTTACAAATGTTTGCTTCTTTCATTTCAGTTAAATCATTTCCATCTCAATGTCTGTTTCATTCTTTAGCAAACAACAGGAAAAGTGGTTAAAGGGAATACCAGGATATAGATTTAAGATTCCATGGTTGAGTAGGCCATTTACAGTTAATAAATATAGCGCATAGAATACACACTAGAGCCTACTCTGAGTAGAGCAGTGCACAGTTGGGTCACTGGAAAAATTTGGGTGGTCATGTTTGAGATAAGAACATGGATGCAACAAGATTCATTTTTCGGATTTGAAATACTTTAGAGGCTGGATTGCAGTAACTGCAGGTAAATATAATCCATAACTTATTATAAAACCAGCTAGTTCATTCTGCCACTCCTCTGAGGTCTGGAGACCAACACTTTCAACCCTCACTGTTACAAAAGCAGATACATAGCCTGCCCTCCTCGCATGAGCAGACATCACAGGTAAAGGTAAATGATGAGCAAAATATGGGTGCTTTTGCTAATGAAATTCTGAGTACAAGAGTGTGCTCAAGCATGACAAAAAAAAATGGCAAGGACCAGTAGACAGCCATCGGTAGTGGCATTTTTCCTTGGATACCTGCAAAATATACAGACCTTAAAATAAAATGCAGAAAAAAATATTGTGCAGAAATTCTCAAGTGGAGGCAAGAACTGTCAAGAGGATGGATTTGGCTGAAGTTAAAAACTCTAGCAAGGAAAAATTCAGAGCTGATAATGTGGAGATTTGGTTCCTCAGTTTTTCCCCTTAGTGTACGGATTATTTTACAAAGGAATATTTTCCTAGCTATTTAAAAAATCGCTGTTATCTATTTACTTCATTTATACTGTCTTTCTTCCCAAGGGGGCCCTAACATGGCTTACATTGTTTTATATTTTACTAGGGAGCAAAGCCCATTGTGAAGGAAGACAACGGGCCCTAGAAAGGAAGGGAGGGAGGGTGGAAGGGAGGGAGGGTTGCAGGAAGGAAGGAAAGAAGGAAGGAAGGAAGAGGGGGAGAGTGAAAGAAAGAAGGAGAGAGGAAGAAAGAAAAGGGGGAAAGGAAGGGAAGAGGGGCTGAACGGGCTTCTCTGGGCCTACTGGGCCCATAGAAGGCCCAGAGGATGGTGTGGGGGGGCAGAACGGGTTTCTCTGGACTTATTGGGCCCATAGAAGGCCCAGAGGATGGTGTGGGGGGGCAGAACGGGCTTCTCTGAACTTATTGGGCCCATAGAAGGCCCAGAGGATGGTGTGGGGGGGCAGAACGGGCTTCTCTCACCTGCCTCGGCCTTGAGGGCCTGTCCCTGCGCTCACTCTGCAGACGGTCATCTCCTGTCAGAGGACTGGAGCAGACTGAGTTGAAGACACTGGCCGGGGCTGATGTGGGCGGGACTCCACCAAGATGGCAGAAGAAGCATACTCCAGTAGTAGGAAAAGACAATCCTAGATGCTAAGATGGACTCTCATTGATTAAAAGGGTTAGATCATAGAACATTGCTATGTCTGGGCTTTTGGTTAATGGGAATTGCAAATGTGGCTCTCCACCTGCAGAGTGAGTACCACTGCAAATAAATATAATAACAGAATGCCTGTAAACATAGACATGTCTTCCTCAGGAAAAACAGCCATTTTTGTTTTTATCATAGTGGGTCCCAGGTACTTTGATTGAATGATTGGTGGGACCTAAGATATAAAAAGCTGAGAACCACTGTATTATAATTTACAAATAAGGAACTGACTGTAAACAACAAATGTGTTTATGTGAATATATCCTAGAAGCAACTGTTTTATTCAGACTTTTGAAGATTCCTTCTGTTGTTTCTGTTAATTCTTTGTGTGTTCATGTTTGGAGTTTTAATTGTCAATGTTTAAACAAATCCAATATTCTTGATCATCTGTATGGTAGGCATACTCAGGGCAGACACCTGGTAATGGGTTAGTCGAAAGCCACACAAGAAATCCATTGATAGTGCATAACTCTATATGCTCTGTTGCTTTTTCTGTTCTCTTTTTTGGCTCAGCCATGTTTAAGGCTTGTTATAAAACTCAGCCAACTGAATTGCCTTTCTCATACCTTCAGGTTTTAGTTTATGGGTTATCATGAAACAGGGTTTAGATCTGGAGGTGGCACCAGAGACTAGTTTTGGAACATGTGAAACAATAATGAGGGTAAGGGCTCAAACACCACTGAATGGGGCAGAAAGCTTTGTTCATATGTGCAAAAGAATTAGGTGGTAAAATCCTGTGGAGGAACAGACTACATCACTTAGACTACAGGTGATAGATGCCAGTTTTGAATGTTGCTTGGCATTACAACCTCCCTTTAGGGAGAAAATAGTACAGCTAGGAGAAAAGTTCTGCCATCTTTCTTTGCTTGCTGTGCTTGTTCTCTGTTTACAGGCAGCTTTCAATACAGGACACAATTTCCAAACAAATCTCCATGATTGTTTACCTACATTCTGAACTGGTGCAGTCTGTTCCACCACCTCATTCTCTTGAATGTGTAAACCTTGGGCTGTGATCATACACATAACATGATGCACTTTCAATCCACCTTCAATCCACTTTCGAACTGGATTTTACAGTGTGAATTGGCAAAATCCAATTGGAAAGGGCTTTGAAAGTGGATTGAAAGTGCTTTATTTAGTATGTGTGATTGCAGCCACAGTGAATGACTTTCAAAAAGTTCAGCTCCAAGAAATTTAGCACTGATGGGTAATATTTTCATTTTGTCTTCCTTTTAGGGTTACCAATAGGCTTGGATTTTAAAAAATGGCCTAAATTCAAGGTTCTGGTATTGACCTTTAAAGCTCTACACAGTATGGGACCAGCATATCGTATTCATTTTACAAAATTCATAGCCTGCCTTTCTTCCCTCATAAGGGTCACCAAGATGGCTAACAAATTAAAGCATACATGATAAAACCCATCTTAAAAATGATTAAAAACCAATGAAAAACACATCATGAAAACAATTAAAACTAGAGCTAAAATACTGACAAAACTGTAAGAACAATGGAAATATTGGGCAGGAAGAAGGGGTCACTGAGATAACTCTGTCCTATTAAATAAAAGGGTAGTGGTCTGGCAAGGTTCTATGCTTGGCAAAATCAATTTGCTCCCTGATATGTCACTCAGAATCTGTCCCTATCCACTAGCTGCGTTGCCTGAGTTCTCTCCCACCCACTGCAGCCTAGGCCACTCTTCTCTGATTGGGCCAGCATTTCAAGCTCATTTGCATACAGAAGCTGATTGGACTTCACTCCATTTCGCATCTCAAACTCCCCCCCCACTGCAAGACAGTTGGAATTGTCCGTTGTTTATGCAACCTGTTGTATTCTGAGGTGAAATATGTCCTCACTCACAATACTTCCCCTTCAAAAGAAACAAACCCAATAACATAACCATGCCACGCCACAAAAAAGACAGGTCACACCACAAGCAAAATACCACAAGGCAAAAAAAGTTCTGGTACTAATTCTGGCAGGGGACACTGTGAGTGTAGAAAATGATTTATCAACACAGTGGAAAATCTTTAGGAATTATTTGGTGCATTTACCATGAGGCACCCACCCAGAGCCTCTGGCATTTTCTCACTCTGCTGGCATCAAAACCAATTGAAGGCAAAATAGAGATATGGAGACTTTTCCATCCTGCTTTGCATCAATTTGTCTTTGTTGGCAATGGCAACCCTAGGCCTGGCTGCTTGCTCCTGTTCAGCAGAAGCATCCCTATGGAAACTGCCTGGGTGATTTTGGACCAGCCGGAGACTTCCTACCTAACCTGCCTTACAGGGTTGCTGTACAGATCACAAAGCCGAAAAGAATGAAGTAAACTGCTTTGCTCCCCGCTAATGGGAAAGACAGAATTTTGCCTAGGAAGAGGCTGCTGAGAGGGGATGAGATAAAGTTGTCAACTTATAGGTATGGAAATTCCTGGAGATTTGAGGGGTGGAGCCCAGAGAGGGTGAGGTTTGAGGAGGGGTGGGACCTCCGACAGGTACAGTGCCATAGACTCCACCCTCCAAACCAGCCATTTTCTCCTGGGGAACTATTGTTGCCAATCTTGGCCCAGTGGCCATCAAACCATTCTCTTCCACCCCCTGCTGTGCAGCTGTCTTTCCCCTAGGGTTGCCAATCTCCAGGTGGGACCTGGAGATTTCCTGCTGTTACAATTGATCTCCAGATGACCAAGATCAGTTCCCCTGGAGAAAATGGCTGCTTTGGAAGGTAGACCCTATGGCATTATACCCTGCTGAGTCCTTCCGCCCCCCCCCCATGCTACCCTCCACAGGATCCACCCCCCAAAGCTTGGTCCTGTCACCTGTTTTGGCCTTTGGGAGAAAACTCATTGAAGCCAGTCCTGATAGGGTTGCCAACTCCAGATGGGAAATTCCTGGAGATTTGAGGGATGGAGCCTGAAGCGGGTGAGGTTTCAGGAGGGGTGGGACTTCAGAGAGGTACAATGCCATAGACTCCACCCATTAAACTAGCCATTCCATCCTGGGGAACTATTGTTGCCAATCTCCAGGTGGGGGCTGGAAATCAATCAGTATTACAACTGCTCTCCAGGAGGGAGGGGGGAGGAGATGGAAAGCTGAAGTCAGGGGGCAGATAACAGTAGGTTGACAATTGGCTGGGAGGGAGATACGGTTGCCAACTCCAGGTTGGGAAATTTCTGGAGATTTGAGGGGTAGAGCCTGGAGATGGCGAGGCTTGAGGAGGGGTGGGGTCTCAGACAGGTACAATGCCATAGACTCCGCCCTCCAAACCTGCCAGTCCCTCATGGGGAACCATTGTTGCCAATCTCCAGGTGAGGGCTGGAGAGCACTCAGAATTACAACTGCTCTGCAGGAGAGAGGGCAGAAGTCAGCTGAAGTCAGAGGGGAAAATAACAGTAGGTTGATGGTTAGCTGGGAAGGAGATGGGGTTGCCAACTCCAGGTTGGCAAATTCCTGGGGATTTGAGGGGTGGAACCTGGAGAGGGTGGGGTTTGAGGAGGGGTTGGACCTCAGGCAGGTAGAATGCCATAGACTCCACCCTCCAAACCAGCCATTTCCTCCTGGGTAACAATTGTTGCCAATCTCCAGGTGAGGGCTGGAGATCACTCAAAACTACAACTGCTCTTCAGGTAGCAGAGATCAGTTCCTCTGGAGAAAATGGTGGTCTCTGTCATTATACCCTGCTGAGGTCACCACAGCAAATTCACACTGTGTGCCCAGAGCCAGGGCACTCTCCCAGAACCTCTTTCTAGAGCCCGTTGTATTTATTTCCACAACGGGCCTTACTTCTAGTACCAAATAAAACAAAAAAGTCTTCACCCACTGACAGAAGATGGCAAAAAGAAGGGGATTTTATCTGCAGAGTGCTGAGCAAAAAGTTCACAGCAGGCCACCGAGCAGTCTACCTCCTCTTACAGGCCAGGTCCCAACAGGCCTCTGAGCACCCAGAAGAGCTTCTCTGGCCTAGTCTGTGCCGATGCAATAGAGGCGGAAAAGTGTTCTTTCTTTGCAGCCATCACCATCACAGAGTATGTTTTAAAATCAACTTTCACCCTGTCTTATTGGATTCATAGTCTACCTCTGCTGTTGCTCAAGCCATCTCCCTTGTCGTTTCATCACCTGCAGCCCCTCAGGAAATTAAGGGGCTATCTTGACTCTAACATTTGAGAGAGAATGCCTGGAGTGACTATATCTACCATCCAGGTCATTTCCTCATTCCAGAGGTGAACCAGGGCATTGATAGCAGGAGCAGTTATATCAACAAGGAAATCCTCTAGAGTAATCAGAAAGCCATTCAGAACCATCCTGGCTTTTGGGGATGAATCGTTTTAATAGACCCCACCCCTGTAGAGTGTTGGTAACCCTTTAAACCAGGACAACAGGGATCTTTCTATAAAAAAGGAACCATCATAAATTCCTCCATACTGAGATTGCAAACCTCCCACCTAGAACAAAATACCAGATCAACAGTATGATTGGCACAATTTGTAGGACTAATTTACCTAAGACAGGCCCATGGTTGTCAAAGAGGACATTAAATCCTGAGCCTACTCCCATACAAAACTAGCTGACTACTATCACCATCTTTTGAGGCCCTGCTTCCACCTTTTCAGGTCATGACAGGTAGCAAGCCAAAGAACCTTCCTTGGTCACAAAAGACAAAACCAGTAAGTAGTTTTCTTTAACCCACAATTTACTGACGAGGATTTCCCTTGAAGACCTCCCAGAAATGAGCTTTTAATGACTTATCCTTCCTAGCAATAAGCCCATCTTACATGAACTGGGCCTCAAGTAGCCTTGGTTTATATACCTCAGTCCCATCAGTTCATTGTCTGATTAGCTCAGCAGCCTGAGGAAGCAAATACAAAACTATTGCTAGGCTAGGCATACCATTAAAGAGCCCATATTACCCACAGATAGGTAAAAAGTTCTAAAATTATTCATTAGGTTTGGCATGCAGGATTGATGTGTGCTAAGTTTAAGTCAGTTTCAAATAAAGGTAAGGTTATTTTCACTTTCATTATGAAGAAATAAGATGGCTTGAATCCTCTGGAATAGTTTTACTAAACTCTTTTCCTCATTCTGCAACACATTATTAGCATTTCATATATATTCCGTGACTACACAAATATGCAGTTTTTCATGTGACACAAAATATCCCCCGATCAATAGAAATTTTCTTATCTCTTAATCTGAGGAATAAACATGATGAATGCAAAGAGTCAATAAAGATAAATCCCCAGAAAGAGACAGTGCCAAGCAAGACTCAGCCACAATAGGATAATATGATTTATTGCATTGAAGTAAACATAACACAATACCTTTTTGTTGTTTTATATCAATTTGGTGAACAATTTCAAGAACTCCTAAATAATTTCTAACTGGAAACAGGAGAAAAAGAAAGACAAATAAAGAAGTGTTCGGAGGAAGCTGTGGATGTCTTGCAAAAATAACTTCACAACAGAAAACTGAGTTGTTAAATTTTTTATTGCCTGGAATTTTTGGTGAGGTAGTGTGGAGATAAATCTGCATAGTAAAAGCTGACCATCACAATGAGTTGGCCCACCAAAATGGCTTGCTGCATAAATTATTTCCCATAATTAGGCGGTTTCAAGCACTCCTGTGCTACACAAGGCAACCATGTTGTGAGAAGCAGTCCTAGGATTCTCATGACTTCCAAGTTCTATGCCAGATATAATGTTTTGCCCAGAATTCTTCCCCAGAAGAATTATGATAGATGCTTCTAGAAACCATGCTAATTAATCACCAATAGAATACTTCATGTAAGAATTAAGTGCCCTCAGGTAGATAAAGCTAAGCAGAATTTGGCTCTCTCTGTGGCTTTGAGGGGCATGAAACCTGCATAGCAAAATCAACAGCATGAAAAAGAACATTAAAACAACCTTTAGAGGCAGCAGCAAAATTGCTAGAGCAGCACTTTGCCTCCTGGAGTACCCTTATCAAGTGCCTGCCAAATAGAACAGGGAAAACAGCTTTCGAAATTAAAGGAAGGTTAAATGCTCTTTGGTCTTTATGACCAAATAATTTAATAGATCAATTTAAAGGTTCTTTGTTTATCTCAGTGGTTTGCAATGTGTTATTGAGAACTTAGGGGCCTCTTTTTTCCATTATAAGACATGATTCTCATTAAAATCCATGTGTGTGTGTAGAGTGAGGAGAAAATTAGCTGCCTCCCAAAGCGGTAAAGAACACAGTCATGGGATCCCACTGGTTTTGTTTTGGTTTTCCTCTGAAAAGAAAATATAACTCCAATCCCCACCATGAATCAATATGGTTCACTGAAACCGAGCTAGTAACTCAAGAGAAACTGACATATTAGGATGTAATTGTACAGTCTGAGAAAAAAAGATGTCAAGAACATGGGAAAATATTGCCGTGTTTACTTCTGGGACTTGGCCAGTAATAAGCCGGGTGATAACACAGCAAGCTGAGTTCTGCAGAGCATGTTATGAAATGAGAAGCAGATGCAATTGTTACATTCAGAGATTTCAGTGCTCATTTGCTAGGAACACATCTCAAGCCTTATATACTTCGGCACCCCTTTCCCTCTCTGTCATGTTCAGACAGCTTGGCTTACTCCTTGTTTTGCCACAGAAGGAGTGACAAGGGCAGAACCCTACTAAAATGGTCTCTCTGCTTGTTTTATCACCAGGCTGCAACCTGCCAAGGGCTGTCATGCTGTCATTCCTCAAGGATATAACTCAGCAGGGGGTTTCGGTTTCGGCGTCGCGAATGGCGGCCGCTTCTCGGGACGCTCCCGGAGGCGGTTAGCCCACGCGCAGTTAGGGGGGGTCTTCGCATGTGCAAAAGACCCTAGTGAGCCTTAGGCAAAGGCTCCGAACCGGGGGCGCTTGGGGAGTAGCCTCTTTGCCGGCAGACAGCCGGGAAATTGAGGCTTTCTCCCCGCCCCAATTGGCCCCGCTGCGGCGTGCCCGTAATGGGACTTAGCGGCGCCACCGATTTCCAGGAGTGAAGACAGCGCTATGGTTTAAAATAAAAAGAAGAAGTAGCATCGAATCGTGAGTTGGAGATCTATTTTGAAGCGTAAATCGGAGCCCCCTGCATGCGTATAAGCGTTGGGAGGAGGGAGGAGTTCCCACCCCCTTTGAGAAGCAAGATCTACAAAGGGAGCGCGAAGGGGGCTGAGAGAAAAAAAAGTGTTGGTGAAAGTACCGTTGGGGTTGCATGGAAGACTGCGATCATCTTAGCTTCCTGGGGGATGCGGCACGAACTTTTAAAAGTAAACAAAAAAACAAAATGTCGATAATGGAAAAAGTCCTGCAGATACCGGAAGAGAAGAGAGGAGGGACTTCCGGTCCAGACAGCCCCCCCAAGAGCTTGCTGTCAATCAACAGGAAAAGGAGATGCTGTGCCCCCTGCTGGAACAATTGCAGAAAATCAACGAAACTCTGTTTAAAATGGATAGTGTTCTCATCAGTTGACAGAAACAGATATCGGAAACAACTAGAAAGATGATGGAGATCGAACAGAAATCGAATTTGATTCTAGGTCTCCAAGGCGTTAAAGAAGAAGAGAAAGAAGATCTCGGATTTACCTTGACAAATGTCTTGGCACCTCTAACTGGCAGTGAAGCGATAAAATTAAAAGAAGAGGTGGATGAGGCTCCCAAAGCCTATTCCGCTTTTATAAAAGAGAATATTCTGCCAGTAGAAGGGGAAGTTGAGCATAGCAAGCGACAAACTGGAGATCTAATTTCATCTGAAGAGTTTATGGAGCCCTGGAAGCTTGAAGGCCAGAAGTTTAAGGAAAAAGAGAAAAGAAAGAAGACGGATTTCATCTTCAAAATGCAGAAACTTCTGAAGAGACACGCCAGCAGGGAGGAAGATGCAGTATTCAAAACTGGGACAAGTGAAGAAGACAGCAGCCCAGGGGAAAGTGGTGATGGAACGGAAGACTTCAAAGTTAAAATGGACTCAATCCATAACTGGAAGAGATTTAAAAAGAAGATACTTTGAGGACTGTTCGTGTAACATCTGGAAGGAGCTGTTTAATTACTAACCCCAATGGACTTTACTAACTGCATTAACAGAGTGACTTTGGACTTTGCAATAGTTAAAAAGAAGATCTTCTAACCATGATAGATGCCAAAATTGGTATTGGTTATTAACCTAAACTAACCCTCACTAACAGGAAAAATTTCACTCCATCTTTTTCTTTCTCCATCTGTCTACCCTTCCCGTTTCTTATAAAAAGAATAAAATTCTCTCTTTTTAAAGAGAGTTTTACAAAAAAAAAGAAAAAAGGATATAACTCAGCAGTCTCTCATCAGGCTTAATAGTGGTGCTTCGTGCTGTGCTTAGCTTGCCTTTGAATACTGCTACAAAAGGACAACAAAATATATTAATTATGTATGTTGTATAGGTGGACTCCTATTACACATGATAAAATAGTCAGCTATATGAAATACTGAATACTCAGTTCTATAACTGTATACAGATATTTGTTGTGCATGTCCCTCAGTGTGTCCAATATCCCTGCAAATAGAAGAATGCCTACACAGGGGCCTAAGTGCTATCTAGTTGTAATCAACTTATGGCAACCCAAGCAAGGGGCTTTCAAGGCAAGTGAGGTGGTTTGCCATTGCAGGGTCTACCATGGTGGTCTCCCATCCAAGTGCTAGCCCTGCTTAACTTCCAAAATCTGGTGAGAATGGGCTATACCATGCTGCCTTTCTGTATTATAGCAAGTATGTTATGTATGTATTGATGAAAAAGTTTTTATCTATACATGTAGTCTCCTGTGTAGTGATATTCAGGCTGATAAAAAAAATAGAAAACTGGGAGAAAGATGGAGGCATTTTTTCCATCATGCCCCCCCTCCGAACTTCTCCCCTATTTTTATAATGGAATACTGTTTTACCTGCTCTTTCTTCTTTCAAAATGTTTTCTAATAATTTTGCAACGACTATTTTATACAATCAATAATATTTACTAATTATAAGTTCTGTATATCGCAGGAATGTACCACTCAGACTCTCTTACCTCAAACCTTCTTGCCTGCTTCAGATTACAAGCAGAAGAAATATACTTAGCAATTCAAGAAACAAGCTACCAGGTAAGAACAGAGAATCTGGACTGAACAAGCTATTTCAATTTGTTGCAAATTATTTTACAAATATGCAGAAACATGCTGACCAAACAACAGGTCACCATGTGCTCGAAGTACCAGGTGAAATTCCTGATAATGTCCATATGAAAGGATCTGGGGCAGCAAGGCTGTTAAAGACCTATGCCTACAGAGTGGTTGTGTATCCTTATCCCTGAGATATGGCACTGTTGCATAGATCCCTGTTGTATATCCTCAGCTCAATGAGTTATTTGGTACTTTGCCCTTTCACAATCTCTGCCATGCCCCCTTTATTAATGTCAACCTTTCTTAGCTTCATGCATACCACAAAAAAAGCTCTTGGAGCTTTTAATTATGAGGCACAATCCAGCTTTCTCATTTTCCCATTCGTCTCATATTCAATAACATCAGCACCTTTGGATCATGTGGCAAACTAAAGCTTTCCAGCATTCTGACAACTTTTTTTTCTTGTTTTTTAGTATCTTTCTTAGGTGCACTATACGGCTATATAATGGCAGATACATGCTGATGCATACAATTGTTCTGAAAAGATGAGCCTGTATACCCCAAATATACAGCAATAGTATTTAACCTTAAACTTTAACTCTCATTTTGCCCGCAAATGCCTGAGACAAATCATAAAGCCTTATGAGTGTCAGGGATAAAAAATGAAGTACATTAAAAACATACTAACACCTATTGAATTTTTTAAATAGAAGGGCACTTTTTTAACCTTTCTGCTGCTTAAAAACAATGAATGTTCACAACCAGGAGTATGTTGCTTTTCAGTGTGTACATGAGTATGCATGTGCTTGTCCATGCACATATACAGAAACATCACATCTATTTAAAAAAGCAAGGCTTGCTCCAGAAAGTTGTGATGTTAGAAATTGTTACATCAGAAGGAGCGTGCCATCTAAGTTCTCACTTTGCAGATAAAAAAACCAGAAGCACACAAGAGAATTCTGTACACATTCCCTGTCTCAAGTGAAGGCTATATTGTGTATTGCGTACTTAGTCAGAAGAAAGAGACTGACACAGGTAATTGATATAAACTAAGGGCAGCTTCATTTAACTATTAATTCAACAGGTAACTGTAACTGGCAAGGGCTGCAACATGCGTCTGGCAAGGGGATCCACTGATCCCTATCCAGACCATAAAGGTGGTAACCTAACCACCATAGCCTCTGGTGCAAGCCAACCAAAACACAGCCTTTGCCAGGCAGCAGACATGCCAACACCTCGCAATGAGCCCACTACTTCTAGCTGCCGAGCACAAAGGGAGACCCATGCCCAAGGCGTATAACAGGACACCCACAGTCCCCATCCGAGGTCCATACCAAGGAATGGTTCATGCAAAGTGCGCCAACACCCCAGACAAGGGGGGAATCTATCGCTTGGTGTTCCCCCATATAACAGAAAACAGGCCAGATTTCCACCACCAACAAAGGTCAAGCCTCTGCTTTGGCCCTTGGCCCCACATAATGGCTGACAATCTGCCTCAGCCCTTGCTGAAGATCTTCCAGGAATATCCTATTCCTGATATCTGAAAGGCGCATACCATCAGCTTGATATAAATGGGCACACTCCTTCACAATGCCAGGGTGCTGGAGTACAAATCTGAAGCCACCCCTAATGGCATTCCCCAACTCCCAGTTGGCCTTTTGCACACCTGCTCTATGGCGTGAGGGTCGCATGCCCATTTTGACACCTGGCGGGGCAAAATGTCTGACCACACCAGGCGAACATTGGGTCACTGTGCCACAATGTCCCACATGTCATCCCTTGACCATCCCTAAGTCATTACCATCCAGGTGAATGACTAGGATGTTGGGAGGGGGTGATCCCTTTCAACAAATAAGGGGGGCATAAGCCCAGTCCAGTGCAGACCCCATCTCCCAAGCCACTCGATGATGACGCATTCACTCAGGCCAAATTGAGAGCCCATCCCCGATCTTTCTGCATGATGAGATTTCCAAAAGACCATACTGTGCCCAGCAATGAGAATGTGAAGCCTCCACACTGGATCCAACAAATCTAGAACCAAAATGGCAACAAAATGTCATAAAAACACACACATTGATGGGCCACCAAGAGCAGAACATAGTTCTTATAAGCTGTTGAGCACCACTGCCCAACTTTCTGGATGGCCTTGCTGGAATAGCCCATGGATGCAGCAGTGGACATCGCACAGATCCTGAAGGAATGAGTGCCGATACACTTAAATAACTGGGAGAAGGTATGGTGGAACATCAAATATTTGAAAGCGATACCGATGAAAGAAAATGTTTTTAAAATGTTCCATTGTTGGTATTTAACACTGGATAGACTTGCTCGTATATATCCCTCTGCCTCCAATCTATGTTGGAACTGTAAATCCAGTGTGGGCTCTTTCTACCATGCTTGGTGGACATGTAGTAAACTTAAGAATTTTTGGAAGGAAATTCATATGATTGTATGTCAAATAACTGGTCTTAAGATACCTTTAGCGCCTGAAATTTTCTTGCTCAACATTCTACCAAGCAATTTGCAGAAAGATGTACAATATTTGGTGTTGCACTTGTTAACAGCAGCAAGGATATTACTGGCAAAATTCTGGAAAAAAGAAGAACTACCTTGCAGGTGCGACTTTATTTGCAAAATTATGGATATGGTTGAATTTGATAACCTTACTATGAAGCTGCACGGAAGGAAAAATAGTATCTTTCAAAATATTTGGTCGAGGTTTTATGATTGGTTAGATAAGAATGTCTAATCTGTGTTTTCAGGTTTTGTTGGTCTGGGGAACTATGGAAGTAATCTGTGATGAATCCTGATTTTATTTGGTGGTGGTTTGTGTTGTACTGTGGGTGTATAAAAATAAAAAAATAAAAAATTGGGAGAATGTGAAGCCTCCACACTGGATCCAACAAACCTAGAACCAAAACGGCAACAAAATGTCATAAAAACACACACATTGATGGGCCACCAAGAGCAGAACATAGTTCTTATAAGCTGTCGAGCACCACCACCCAACCTTCTGGATAGCCTTGCTGGAGTAGCCCATGGATGCAGCGGTGGACATCGCACAGATCCTGAAGGAATGAGTGCCGATGCACATGCCAGACAGACCCAGCTTAGCCAAGGCCCCCGATGTCACCACCCAAAATTGATACTTGGTCAAAGGCGACTTGTCAAAGTGCCAGAACAGGGGGCCATCCTCTGTGCCCTGCAAGTCCATATACTGACGCAGGGCCCTAACAGAACAGAGGTCCCCGTCAGCACAAAAACCCAAGGCAATCTTGCTCCCTTTACCTTTCTGATCGGTTTTGGATTGCCTCATGCAGATCAAAATCTCCTCACCTTGAAAAGAGATGTCTCCCAACTGTAGTGCCCTTCTCAAGGGGTCAAGCCTGGAATGCTGAACCAGCTTGCTGACCCGAAAAGTGCCAAAAAATGTGGTCAGTGTGGCAGTGTGGAACAAGAGGATTTCAAAATCCAAACTACAAACCTGGGCCCATGTGCTAAACAGCCCCTTCAACAACCCAGGTGAAAAGGGTTGCCTCAAATCCTGATGGGAGCTGGCCTCCTGTGCCCAACCCTCTAGCATTTTCCGCAACCAAAAATCAGTAGTAAAGTCCAGGAAACCCCGGGCCTTACTATGAAAAGCTAATCCTGTGAGCTGTGACCTGATAGACTTGATGGCCAGGCTAATCCCGTGAGCTGTGACCTGATAGACTTGATGGCCAGGAACTTACCTTTCAGCATAATGGAAAATTGGAGCAGTTGGTCCACGGGTATTGGCCATACATTTTGTAGCCCTCCCTGCCCCCTAAATGTCAGAAACTGTCAAACTGCGTGGCCATAAGCCCTCTGGCGCTTGGTGCTAGAGTAAGTTCAATGGCCCTATTAGTTTCAACCTGCCAAGCTGCCATAGATCTTGAGGAATCCTAGATGGGTGGAGATCTGCCTCCAGGGCCAGTTGGCAAAACCTCTCCAATCTATTTACGAGACAGAGCATCTGCCACCCTATTATTCACCCCCCGGGCATGCTTGGCGAGGAAAAGAACATTCAACTGCAAACAGCTCAATGTGAAAAGGCAAACTAAGCCCATAACTCTGGAAGAATTGGAGGTCAAGGAGTTAATGACCTGAATCATTGCCAAGTTGTCACACCAAAAGTGTACTGAGCTATTGGCTAACTGGTCACCCCAGATCCATAAAGCCACCAAGATCGGGAAGAACGCCAAAAATGTTAAGTCCCGGCAAATACCACTTGGGACCCAATCTTCTGGTCACTCAGCAGCACACCAGTGACCCCTAAAGTAAACTCCAGAGCCTACGGAACCAGCCACATCAGAGGTCACCTGAAGACCTCCCCGCAGTCGCAAATCCTCCCTCCAAAAGGAGACCCCATTAAAATCACACAAAAACTTCTCCCAAACCACCAGATCTTCCCTCATACCCATACTAACCCTAACTCTGTGGTGTGGTTTCTGCAAACCAGATACTGCACCATGCAGCCTGCACAAAAATGCCCTTCCAGGAGCCACCACCCAGCAGACAAATTCAAATGGCCTACCAGCTGCTGCAACTCCAGAAGAGTGGCCTTCCTCTTAATCAAAAAACTGGCCACCTGAGCCCTAAGATGGCAGAGCTTGTCTTCGGGTAAGTGGGAAGTTTGGTGAACTGTGTCCAATTCAATGCCCAGAAATGTCAAAGTAGGGGATGGTCCCTCAGTTTTTTCATGAGCCATAGGAACCCTGAGCTCCTCAGCTAGCTCCATGAAAGACTGAAGGAGGCGATGACATCGCCCAGATTCTGCTGGCCCCATAAGAAGAAAATCATCTAAATAGTGGACTGTGTCCCTCAAGCCAGACTTGACCTTCAATGCCCACTCTAAAAAGGAGCTGAAACATTCAAAAGCTGAACAGGAAATTGAACAACCCATGGGGAGAGCCCTATCCATATAAAACTGACCCTCAAAAGCAAAACCCAAAAGCTCAAAATCCTCGGGGTGAACAGGCAGCAGGCGAAAAGTAGATTTAATATTGCACTCCACCATTTTTGTCGCCGGTCCATACTGGCAGATCACCCACACGGCTTGGTCAAAAGATGTATACCTGACTGAACACAAGTGGTCTGGAATGGCATCATTAACAGAGTCCCCTGTAGGAAAAGACAGGTGATGTATTAAATGATATTCACCTGTGGCCTTCTTGGGAACCACCCCCAAAGGCAAGACGTTCAAGGCAGGAACTGGAGGGGATGGGAAGGGACCTAATACCTTACCCTCCCTGCATTCCTTTCCAATCTTGTCCCGGACCACTTGTTCCATCCCTACAAGAGACTTGAGGTTCTTTGCCATGAAGCCTGCCCTCACGCTTGTATAAGGGATCTTGAAACCATGAGTGAAACCATCTAAGAAATATGAAATATCTACAGAATTAGGGTAATGGCTAAGACACTCTCTAAGTTGAATCAGGTTTATAGGGTTGGGACCCCTTGCCCACCCCTTGGTGGGAGGTGCTGCTCCCCCCAGGTCTCTTGCTCTCAGTTCTTTGTTTTGCCCTGGAACATGCAGTGAATGCATGGGACCCCCCACATGCTTGAATTTGCAGGGCTTGCGCACACAAACCCCCTGAGATGCAAACTCCCAACAAAGTAGATGTGGTTGAATCCCCTGGTCCCCCCAGGGGTGAGATGCAGCAACTCCAGCTGACCGCTGTGTGATGTGGCTGCTATCAGAGTGATCACCCATAGAAGACCTGGCTGAAGACATCAACTGGAGCCACAGATGCTGATGCACCTGATCCCAAGGCAGGGCAGGGTTCACTGCCACACACATCCTAAACTTCTCATCATATTGTAGCCACCCCCCCCCGAATATTCCATGTAAGCCCTGTAAATGGTATCAATATATTGGGAAAAGAGGGCAGCTCTAATGGGATGAGTCCTCACTACCACCCCTGCATAGATCAAAAAACCCAGTAGCCAATTGGTCCATGAGTGATCCACTCTATGCCACTTCAGCCACTCTTTGTCCCTCTCATCTAAATCATCTTTATCTTTTTTCTCAATGTAAGCACGTCTACAAAATGCTCTTTCAGAATCTCTCTACTTGCAAGAGTAAGGTGGTCACCCAGAGGCATGCCCACATCTCCCCGGGGCATAGCACTGAAAGGCACAGATTCCATAGAGGCTGAAGGAACAGCCCCATAACCCCATCCACCCCAAGTGGGTAGCTGCCCTGGAACCATACCATCCATTCCCAAAGGAACCATACCACCCATTCCCTGATGAAAGCAGGAAAAAGCATTCCCCACAGAGTGGTGGGGACCTGTGCAGGCCCCCCGGACTGTCGGCTTAGATACTCAAGGCTACCCCACTGTTATTGCCCACAAGGGCCCCAGATCCCCAAGGCCAAGACGCACCCCCAGAAGAAGTATCAGACTTACCCGCCCCTTCTGAGGCTGCAACAGCCACACCAACTGGTACAGCCACCACAGGGTTCCCCTGGCCTGAAGGTCCCTCCAATGCCAAGGCTCCCTGTTCAAGCCTGACATCATCACTCCCCACAGAAGGAGTAGATGAGAAACCTTCCAAAGCTGCAAGATGGGCCAACACCAATTGGTTAAATTGAGAGAAGCAAGCTCACTGAAGAGACTGGAGAATCTCCACCCTCACCTGGGCAACTGTGACCCCGTGTGTGTTTTCCAATGCTTCCAAGCACTCCAAAATGAGCCTGCATTCTTGCTCAGTCTCCTCGTCATCTGACCCTTCCCTTTCCCAGAAGCCATTGTGCCCAATGACAATTGTGTGGTAAAATGGTGCCTGTGCCTGCCTGACTGCGCCCAACTACCCGTGAAGCTGCCGACTGCGATGTGACCTTTGAACTAAGTACCGATTGAAGAAATCCCCAAAAGGGAGCAAACGGTAAAGAACAGGAAAGGGAGGGGGAACTGAAGAGAAAGGAAAGGGGAGGAGAAGGCACTCCTAGCTCTTAAGGAAGAAACCCATCAGATGTAAAAGTGAGTCTGAGACCCATGCACTAAACCACTCCTGAAACTGCCACAGAAAAAACCAGATCCACATCGAATGAAAACGACCTAGGATTTAATTGGAGGAGCAGGAGAACAATCTCTCCTGTCGACCAATTTCCAACAAACTTCCCTGATGGGAGGGAGCATAACAGTAATAAAGACAAGGGTCCCCCCATTGCCAGGTACCCATATGGGAAGAAAATGCCGCCACCAGTTTCCCTCCTTCCAAGCCTGCAAAGTAGGTCCTCCTTCCTTATGCAACTCCGTGGGCTGCCGTCTGGTAGGGCCTTATTATATGAACTAGGGAGAAGGCGCATTGCAGGACTCCTGGCTGCTGGGTGCAAGGACAGGCCGGCAGCGGCCAGTGTGCTGCCGGCGGAGAGGCTACAAACTGCCTGACCCCCGGGAGGCGCCCATGCAGCCTCAGCAGCCAGGGTGGGCAGCAGGTGAGGATGGGCTGGCAGCAGCCAGTGCACCACTGACGGAGATGCCAGACAGTCACGGGCCGCCCCAGAGGGCTCCAAGCGGGCCGCCGGCTGGCCTCCCTGCAGGTGCCCCCTGACCTCTGTGGTGGGGTGGCGGTGGCCCAGCGACAGCTGAAGCACCCCCCCAGCAGGGCGTGCAGCCTCCCTGGGTCCACCATCTCTGGCGGCGGTGTGCGCACTGAGAGCCACATGCTCACTGCCGGAAGTGTGGGTGGGACTGAGGCCATGGCGCCAGCCAGCCATTGGCTGAGGTTTGGAGTGGCATGAATGGAATGCTTTTATATAATAGGAGAGATATGCAGGAGACAGCTAAGGTTTCTGTCTTCCACATGCAAACTCTCCCCCCCCCCATGTATGAATTGGGCCATAGCTGCACTTGAAGTGGAAACTGTGGTTGTGCTGCATGTGAATTGAGCCTGGGGGTTCAAATGGCTGTATCTTTCAGTTTATGGTGTTCATTAACTCTTGTCATGGGGGTGGGGGCAAAGTGGACACTGGCTAATCCATGGGCTTCCTCCAACCTACCCACCCAACGTTGCAGGAAAGGCAGTGTCAGGCTGGCTGGCTCTCCCTTCCTGTCAGCCACAGCAAACCCCACCCTTTCCCCCCTCACCTCTCCATGGGGTGTGAGTGCCTGAACAGCCTAGTGGGCACAAAGGAAACTCTTCCTGGTGGTGGAAAGTGCTGTCAAGTCACAGCTGACTTATGGTGATCCCATAGGGTTTTCAAGGCAAAAGACATTTCAGAGGTGGGTTTGCCATTGCCTGCCTCTGTGGAGTGACCCTAGACTTTCTTGGTAGTCTCTGATTCAAGTACCAACTAGGGCTGACCCTCCTTAGCTTCTGAGATCTTATGAGAGCTGGCTAGCTTGGGCCAATTGGGGCAGGGCACTAACTTCCTAGCTTACTTTAAATGAATGAGTATCTGTCAGATTCTTGGTCATTAAATTAAACAGTTTACATGGATAGATACCACCTTTTCACATGAAACTTCGGAATCTGACAGGTCCAGTTCCTATTTTGGGTTTTGTTGTTTTTATCCTGTTTTTGTAATCAACAAATCCCACATTATAAAATTTCACACAGCAGAGAAATTATGGCCCTCTAGTTACATTATCACCATAACAGTTGCCAACATTGAGTGAAAATAGCATGCTGCTGCCAAGTGTTACAATCCCCACCCCCCACCCCAATTTGTGTCATTTTTTTCACATTGTTCCTGTACATTTGGGTTCTGTAGCTGACACAAAGATATTTTTCTCTGGGTAATTTCAAGCTTGTATGCTTATTGTTACCCTTGAATTAGATTTTCTGAGTGTGTCATTGTCAAATATCCATTTTCTGTTTGAATCATACACTCTAGCTTTTGCTGAAATTATTCAGTTGTGTCTTATGAGACTAAAGGCAAGAGGAAGAGTTGATAAGCTGGTACGTGCTAGTGAATGGTGAATCCCACCATAACAATAATGTATAACATGAGTTATGCGATCTTGCCAATTGATGCACTCACGTATACTTGCTGAATTTTGTGTATGTGTTAATGTCACTAAGACCTTTGGAATAAGAATGGGGAAATTAGAAGTAGTCAATACCTTAGATGGGGTGCAAACATTTTTGTAAAACTTATGAGCCAGTCAAATTTTCTAGGAAGGAGGGACAGAGATCTGAATGTGCTGGAGAGAGAAGGAATATTGTCCATACTGAAGTGTTCTCATTTCCCGTGTTGTTGTTGTTCAGTTGCACAGTCAAGTCCGACCCTTTGCGACCCCATGGACCACATCACACCAAGCCTTCCTGTATTCTGTTGTGCTCCGGAATTTGCTTAATTTCATGTTCGTTGCCTCAATAACACCATCTAACCATCTCATCCTTTGCCGTCCCCTTCTTCTTTGACCTTCAGTCTTTCCCAGCATCAGGGTCTTCTCCAGTGAGTGCTCCCTTCTCATTTGGTGGCCAGAATATTTGAGCTTCAGCTTCAGTATCTGGCCTTCCAGGGAACAGTCAGGGTTGATTTCTTTTAGGATTGATTGATTTGATTTCCTTGCAGCCCAGGGGATTCTCAAGAGTCTTCTCCAGCACCATAACTCAAAAGAACTCATTTCCCTTACTCCAAGGAATAGAATGGGAAATGAAATATCAGATAGAGATGAAAGTAAGAGGAACAAAGAGGCAGTGGATACTTGGTGGAGAAAAGAGGAGCAGAAAGGAAATGGGTGATTAGATAAATAGAGGATGTGTAAAAAATAACAGGGAAAAAAATTGGGAGAAAAGAGAGGGGATGACAAGAGAACGGTCTTCTGGTTGATGCCGCAATGAAAAACTATACCTGTCAACTCTGTTGTTAAATGTTAATAATGTGCTTATTAAAAATGGAGCATGCTCAGTAGCACTAACTAAAGCAAATTACCATTTTATTGTCCACAGCTGGAACCAGATTTCTCTCTGTCATACGAAATGTGGACAAATATGTCTAAATTAGGAAAGGGAGTATGAGAGGCTGTGTAATGTGTTATTTAACACTAAAACAAGGCTGAAATGGGATGGGGAAAGTATTTTTGTTGATCCAACACAAAATGCTACTGATGTATAAAACTGAAAAGTCGATTTCTTTGTTGCTACACAAGCAGTGTTAGAACATTTTGATCTTCCTTGACATTTCCTTGAGATAGCTCCAGACAGAAGGAAGGAAATACTGCTCCAATCTTATTCTGTCTTTTAGGAGATTCCCCAGTACCTCCACACCATGCCTGTTGTACTCATATTTATACTACGAGACACTTGATTCTATATTTCCTGGGAGACAGGAGAAGACAAAGTTTAACAACCTTCTCCTCTCACCCAGTAATTGTAGATGCTAATGTTAACTGCATAGTGTAGATATGCCTACAACAGACATGATATGGAGGTCCAGAGAACAGACAGCCCTTTTTTTTTGGGGGGGGGAGGGTTGGATTTCAAAGTAAAACTAAAAGTGTTCATGTCAATGGAAAGTTACCCCTTAAACTCAAAACAGTAACATTTACTTTCAAAAAAGAGAACTTACAAAATGAGGGGGATACTTAAAAGGGAGCTAAAAGGGAAATACAAGACAGTCAAATCCATAGAAGATACTTGGAAACAGGGCTTTTTTTTCTGGGGGAATGCATTGGAATGGAGTTCCGGAACCTCTTCTCCAAAATTATTTTTAAAATGTTTAAAAGTTCATGAGTTTTCAGTATATAGATTGAAAACATTTTCCTCTTGAGGGTTCTAGCACCTCTTCCCCCCCTCAAAAAAAAGCCCTGCTTGGAAGCTATTTAAAGTCACACTAACTGAATCCTAGACAGAATGCATTTGCAGGTTAGGAAAGGTACTGCCAAGTAAAAAAAAAATGCCTGCATGGTTAACAATGCAAGTCAGACAAGCCATACAAAGTAAAAAGGCTTCTTTTCTAAAATGAAAGGTCTGCCACAATGAAGTGAACAGAAGGGAATGTTCCCTCTAAGCTGTGGAATCTTGTGAACAAAAAATCTACTTTGTGAGCTACTGGCATTAAAGTTGTGAGCAAGTGATTTGGCTACTGAATAAATTAGTTTGCTCTGGAGCCATCCTTCCTGAGCTAAGACAAAAATGTGTGAGCTGGAGGCTAAAAAACTGAGCTAGCTCACACTAACTCAGCTTAGAGGGAACACTGGAAGGGACCACAGGTTCCAGCAAAAGAAATGTAAGTTAATGACTACACATCCAAAAAGAGAATTTGAGACGCCGGCGGCTGGCGGCATGTCGAGACACATGCGCTTGACTGCAGTGGCGACTTCTCGATCTTCAAAGGGGTCCTTTGATCATCAAAAGGACCCCCTGCCATCCTGGGAAGGGTCGGGCAGCAGCAAGGGGCTTGAACCGTATCCCTGTGTGAGTTGCAACTCATGGGGTGGTCTGGTTCACCCCCGACGCGGGATCGAAGTCCGGGCTCAGTTCGTCTGAGCAAAGCCAATGCTCCTGCACTGGAAGGGGAGGAAAGAGAAATCTTGCCGCATGAGCGCTTCTGTGAGTATCCGTGGAACAAAGTAAACACATTAAAAGGGCAATTTTACATAATTAGCCCAAGGAAGTAGCACAAGAGGGGAAGGCTCTCCCCCCTGAAGAATAACTGGCTTGTAAGCGTGAATTAAAGGAGCTTGGCAAGAGAATGGAGAAAAGGGTGAGAGTGAAAGTGAAATTCCATCCGAAATGAACGGAGCTATGGAAGCTGAGAGAGGGAAGTGAGCTGGCTAATGAAACTTTGTAGGCTGGTTGTCAACGGTTTGGGAAGGGAAAGCTGGGCTTCTCTCCAGGTTAGTTCTGAAATATGAAGGCTTAGAAGACAGCTAAGCTATATAAGTTGCATGGGTCTGAACTTGACTGATTTATCAGGAAAGCAGCTGGGCGAGACTGGAGGGTGTTAAGAAGAAGGTCGGCGGGAGACCCCTTTGCAACGCGCTCAAGTTTTCACCCTAAAAGGGGTAGGGCAGAAGAAATGGAGAATCAGAGGTGGGGAGGCCTGCTTCATCGCACGCTAATTTTTAACCCTTTAGGGCCAGGGTGGAAGAATAAGAATAAGAGGGGAGAGAAGAAACTGTTACAGCATTCTCAATTTTTGCTGCAATCAATACTAACTTTTGAAGCTGGAGAGACAGACTGTGCTTAAGTAGAATTGGAAAGCTCTGTGGTGAAGTAATTCTAATTGGCAATAGGGTGTTTGTTTATTGTTTGTTGGCGATCTCGGCATCTTTGGGGAGTTGGGAACAGAGATTGGTCACAGGGGGCGCATTTGGAAATAAAGGGGGAGAAGGTTGGAAAGGCTGCTTGGCTGGGAGAACTGCCAATAGAGGGATTGTTTGGTAAATACTGGGATGGATAGTGGAAACAATTTCTGGGGGCTTTGCCAGGAAAAAAGATAGTCTAAATATCGTTGTTTTTCTCACCAGTTGGGGAAGGCATTACAGATAGAGAGTCTGGGAAGGGAGCCAAGAGTCCTGGATTGTTCTTAAACATTGGATAAGGGCAGAACATAATACAAAAAATAAAAAGAGGCGGAAATAGAAATAAGGTGGTATTTTCCAATATACTTTACGCATGTTAAGGTAGTGATTTGGAAGTGATAGCTAAAGGGTTAAAAAATGTCCAGCACAGGAGGCAGAAAACCGTCTTTGTTTTCTCCTGGAGGGGCCACCTCCACAACAGGGAAACTGGGGGGCTCAAGCCAGAAAGAGCCCCCAAAAGAAATGCAAGCTGTGGTGCAGGCCACCATTTTAAGCACAATTAATGATGTTATAGAACCAATCAGGGTCAGCATGGAAGAAATCCGAAATTCTGTCCCACAAGCCATTGCTCCGGTTATTCAAGCCATTCAGGAGGTAAGAGATATGATCCCTCAGGTGGCAGTTCCGATACAGAATGCTATGAAAGATATTACTGAACAGTTTACTCAGAGCTTACAGTTGTTGCAAAAACAAATAGCTGATAATACTACAAAAATTGTGGCATTGAGCACTACAGTACAGGAAGTTGATACGAAAACGAGACAGGTTGAAAGAAGATGCAAGAAAATGAAGAGAAACAATCACTGTTGGAGCAAGATGTAATGAGACTGCAGGTGGAGAGAGCGGCTTTTGTTTTGAGATTCCAAAACATCCCAGAGGAAAAGGAGGAAGATCTGAGCTTAAAGATGGCAGAATTGTTGGCAGATCACTTACAACTTGAGGACATCAGTGAAGTGGCAAAAGAGATTGATGTAGCCTTCAGGATGAACTTGGCTTACACAAGAAGATTTAAGGTACCCAGGGAGGTCCAGGTGTGGTTCCATAAAAGGGCGGTCAGGGATAAGATATTGAGAGAGGTAAATGCTGTACCGTTGAAGATGGGACAAGAAGAAATCAAGGTGTTGAAAGAGATCCCCTGGAGAGTGAGGGAGAAAAGAAGAGCATATACTGAGCTGACAGCACTTTTGAGAGCCAACAATATCACCTACAGGTGGATTTTACCAGAAGGGGTCTTCTTTAACTTTGAAGGGAAAAGATTCAGAATCACTTCAGTTCTTAAAGCTAAAGACTTCTTAGAGACTTACGGAGAAGAGCTGTCAGATGACCAAGAAGAAAAAGAGGAAAGAGAAGAGGGAGAGGTGGAAAAGGAGTCGGAACTTCAAACTCAAGGACAACAGCATTGATCCCACCTGCTAGACCACAGAGACAAAGAAGATTCAGGCTGAGATCCCCAATTGTGATGAGACAAAAGACAAAAGGCAAAAAGGAATTCAGACAGACACAAAACTTAGATGGATAAGAAGAAGTTAAAGTTTTTATCTGTCAATGTGAATGGCCTAGACGGACCCCAGAAGAGAAGAAGAATATTTCATCAATTGAAGAAACATAATGCGGATATAACATGCATACAAGAAACCCATATTAGGAAGAACGATGAAAAATACCTGGAATTCAAAAGATTAGGCAAAGTATTTGTGGCAATGGATAAGGAAAAGAAGCAACGTGGAGTGGCTACTTATATTAAAGAATGCCTGCAACCAGAATTTGTACTTGCCTCAGAGGATGGAAGGATATTGATGGTGGCTATCCAGAGACAAAACAAAAGAGTTCTAATTGTGAATATTTACGCCCCGAACCAAAATCAGGAAAAAAAAATTGTGAAGTTGTTAAACCTGATAGCCCAACAGGTCTTTCAAGAGATTTGTTTACTTGGTGACTTTAATGCGGTGTTTGATAATGAACAAGACAGAAAAATGAATACTTTGAAGAAGAAGAAAAAAGGCAATGAATTTTCGAACTCATTGCTGCAGATTATAGAGGAATGGCGGACAGTGGATGTTTGGAGAATAAGAAACCCTAAAAGGCAGCAAAGTATTGGCGATCCACAGTAGTTCCAAATAAACAAGAACTGATAGAGAAGATAATGGAGGCAGCTGAAATGGATAAGTTGATTTTGATGATGAAAGGACATGATGAATCAGCCTTTACAAATACGTGGCAATGCTTCTACGATTGGCATGATCAGAGAGGGCAGGATAGAGAGAAACAATAAATTCTGAGTACTTTTAATCTTGTATTAATTGGTTATGTTATTTTCTGTAGTTAGAGACAGATAAGATAGAAAGATAGAACTGGAGGATACAGAGGAAGAAATGAACTAGTAACAAGGGCGGCAAGGTGGGTGGAATCTTAAAGGATTGGTTTGGGTTAGAAGCTGTATCCCCCCATGAATGTTTAATGTTGTTTGTGGTGTTTTTTTGTAAATGTAGTGTCTGTTATGTTATGTAGTGTATGTAATGTTGTATGTTATTGTGGTTGGAAAAAAATAAAAAATGCCCCTTTCAAGGGCGCTTAAAAGAAAAAAGAAAAAAAAAGAGAATTTGAGGAGTGGATTGCTGTCACAGATCAGGGTGTGGGGCCAGGCAAGAGTGAGGAAGTCAAGGCACAGTCCAGGGTCAAGAGCCAGGCAAACCAACCAACCGGGAAGACCAAGTCCAATGCGCTAGGCAAAGCAGAGTGGTCAGGGTGCAGTCCAAAGGCAGACAAACCAACCAGGGAAGCCAAGTCCAAAACACAAACCATCAGAGTTTCCAAGAGTCAAGAGTCCAGGAGTCAAAGGTTCAAGGTGCAGGTCTAAGCGTAGTCGTGCAAGCCGAGGTCAAGAAGCCGAGGACGTTGAGACAGGAACCGGGAATCAGGAACACGGGTGAGGAGGTGCAAAGCTTCATCAAAGTGACTAGTTGCTGGCACGACTTGCCGGCATGAGTGCAAAGGCTAAATAGCTCACTAAGCTGCTGGCAATTAGCGTGCCCCAAGCACGTTCTGGCTCCTGCTAATACTTGGGGCTGAAAGAGCGTTTGTTGCACATGTGTGCCTCTTGCTGCCAGGCTACCATGTCCTGTCGGTGGTGTTCTCTCAAATGAGAAACCAGTGGAAGTGAATCAGGGTGAGTGCTGACTAGGCGGGAATCTGCCTCAGCTGTTGCTGGAGCAGCCTCTGAACTCTCCACGCTGTCAGGTGTGGGATTGTCCGGCCTCGGGAGCTCATCCCCAGCAGCACTTAGCTCCTACGCTGGAGCCTTGTGCTCAGATTCAGCAGGAACCGTGACAATTGCTAAAAAACACAAATACGAACAATAAACAATTCTTTAAATATATCCAGAACAGGAAACCAGCCAGAGAAGCAGTTGGGCCTTTGGATAACCAAGAAATAACCAAGGAATAAAAGGAATGATAAAGGAAGATGGGGAGATGACAGAGAAGTCCAATTAATGCTTTACATCTGGGTGAAGAAAGCATGTATCCATGCCACAGACACTATTTTCAGGAAGAGAGCCTAAAGAACTGAAGAGAGGACTCTTTTGTGTTTCCCTTTTAACTCCCTTTTAAGTATCCCCCTCATTTTGTAAGTTCTCTCTTTTGAATCTAAATGTTATTGTACTAAGTACAAGTTTAATGCTCCTTAGAACAAACACACACAAACTTTCTGCAGCAATAAATTAAGTAGGATTGTGAAGTATTATTTACTTTCAGGG
This sequence comes from Gekko gecko, assembly GCA_029375565.1. Classification (NCBI taxonomy): domain Eukaryota; kingdom Metazoa; phylum Chordata; class Lepidosauria; order Squamata; family Gekkonidae; genus Gekko; species Gekko gecko. The sequence continues at coordinate 210,373,568 of JAPDNY010000001.1, forward strand.
TGGGGTCTCCTGGTGTGACTTCCTGTGTCTCCCTACAATACAAGCTTTACATTCTATTCCTACCGGTTGGGGTGCTTTCTTCCCAATGCTTATCCATCTTACCTGTCTTGCCTGGGCACTGGAGATAGCCACTAGACTAGCTGACAGAAAAGAGTTGAATCCCCCAGATTTTCTAATGATCTGTCTTCTGGTAGTAAGCCTGCAGACACTGCAAATGGATAGGCTCCAGTGCAAATAGAGAACAATACTGATAGATGATTGGAAATTTGTTAGGGGAAATAACTGGCCCGAGAGAATAGACAGTTTCTGACATAACCATGTATTTTAAACATAAAATATTCATGTGGATTTTCAGTTGAGATCAACTGTTGAGATAAAGGAGGTTGATCAGACAAGCAGGGGACTCATGATGACTCACACTCATTTCCCCTACTCTGCTAATCTTTGAGGCCTCCCCTGTGATAAGTAGCAGTTTAGGGAGGAAAGCATGAGTGGTTCCCCATCTTCCCTTTTTGGTACCTGACCCCAATATGTAGATTTTTAAATCTATACTCTGAGGCCAAGTTTAGAATTAGATTTAGTGTAAGAAGTCTGAGATCTGTATTATAAGCAACCTAATTTTGGAAAGTAGGGACAATGGGGAAGCCAGATGTTCTTCCACATTCATAAATATATCCTGGTGACATGCTGAGTATCTAAGCCTTTAAAAATCATACTAATTTTCTTTGCAGAAAATACTCAAGGTATCTAAAGTTTGAGCTGCCAATCCTCAGAAACAGAAAAAAAAATCAAATCAGAAGAAAATTAATTTAAATACCATGATTTTAAAAACAGTCAACATTTAAACTAATATAATATTAGCATTTTTTTTCAAGCCACCCACAACCTCATATCATCACCATAAGATTTTGGTTAATCCTTATACTAATTGCCAAAATGTGTGGATATTTATTTCCACCAACAGGGGGCTCACTCTCCCCCAACAGCTTTTCCTACATAGTCAGTAGACTTCCTGGGTTTGTAGAAAAATCCAAAAACTAAAAAAATCCCTTCAGGGATGGTTGAATTCCCCCAAAACCTTTTGAAATGGCCTCTGCAGGGATCTGCTTCAGGCATCAACGGTGAGAGATTAGAATGTTCAGGGGGAGGGGGCTTCTAACTGGCTCTGTCGGTAAAAGGGTGGGGGAAGGGCCCTTTCCAGGCCTATTTTGGCCTTTCAGGGAGGGAGGGAGGGAGGGAGGGAGCCTTGGGGCCAGGCCTCACAAGAGTTGCCAGTGCCAGTCTGGGGGATTTCTAGAGATTTTGTGGTGGACTCTAAGGAGGGCTGGGTTTGGCAAGGGAGAGGCCTCAGCAGGGTATAATGCCAAAGAGTCCACCCTCCAAAGCAGCCATTTTCTGCAGGAAGACAGACCTCTGCTGTCTAGAGTCCAGTTGTGATTCTGGAGGGTCTCCAGGGCCCATTTGGAGGTTGGCAACTCTAGGCCTGGCAGTAGTCTAGGGTTGCCAGGTCCCCCCTGATTTGCATGACTCACCTAACCTCAGCTGCTTGCTCCCGTTCATCTGCAGCCACCCTATGAAAGCCAGTGAGGTGCAGCAGTCAGAGCTTCAAAGTAGGGTCTGCAAGACCCAGGTTCAGATCCCCATCTTGCAGTGGAAGCTGACTGCGTGATTTTGAACCAGTCACATATTTCAGCCCAACCAACCTCACAGGGTTGATGTGCAGATAAAAAAGAGGAGGGAATAATGAAAGCTGCTTTGGTCCCCACTGTGGAGAAAGACTGTAATTTTCCTAGGTAGAGGCTGGGGGTGGAGATGGAAAGCAGAAGAAAGAGAGGCAGATAAAGGTAGATTGGCTGTTGGCTGGGAAGGAAATAGGGTTGCCAACTCCAGGTTGGGAAATCCCTGGACATTTGAGGGGTGAAGCCTGGAGAGGGTGGGAATTGAGGAGGGGAGGAACTTCAGTGTTAGCCGAACTGCTTATCTGCGCAGTGGTCGAACTAACTTATTTGAGTTACTGGTCTATGTATACAGAGAAAGCAACTTTGTCCCAAGAATCCGCTTCCCAAAGAGAACACTTGACAAGGTTTCTTAAGTAAAATCAAAGATTCTCTTTACTGAATAATATCTTTTTAGTACACAGGCAAACAAAACAGATGCACTCACACATACACACAAGTTCCTTTAGATACAGTAGAAATGGAAAACAATTTGGGGTTTTAAACTAGAAGTATTTAGGAGAGGGATATTTCACGTGATACTTATCTGATCCTGTAGCTCGACCTTTCCACAGTGAAGAATATAAGGATAGTTTCTAACTAAGGGAAACTCTCACTCTACAATATTGGAACCTGCCAACAATTGTAAAGGGTCTCTTGGTCTGGATTCCAAGAGAGCACACAAAAGTTACCTATACTAGATGTAAGGTTGGGGGGATGGCCAAGGCGACCTAAAACAAAAGTTGCACCTTGTTTTATCAGCTAGTATTGGGGGCTGGCTTGGGGTCTCTCTGGTCCATCCCATCCCTATACCATTGGCTATAGGATGTGGGGTACCCTCCTACTAAGGTGAGGCAATATTGAAAGTCTACACCTTTCTATAGGGAAACCTTTTGGTCCAAGGTGCAAAGATGGGTTGTCATGGAAACCTTAGGAATGCAGATGACTCTGGCTTGGTCCAAGTGACAAAACAGGAAACAGTCTTAACACATGCAAATGCCAAGCATCCTGTGGGTTACATGTGGAATTCAGATTCCTCAATGGTGGACAGGTTGTCATTTATACATCCTTCTGGCAGACCATAATGGAGATGCTTTCTTGTTCCCAATGTCTGCTGGGTCGAGGTATGCAAGGTGTGTGTGTGTAACTTCATTTGTATGAAAGTACAGGCTGTGTGGTACCTTCCTAGTGCAGAGAGTCACATCCAACAAAGCATACGTTTCTCCCAATGCAAAGACGCTTGCAAGCACCATTCTGGTGTGTGTGCAAGTCAGAAAATAACAAATAAAAGCAATTTTAAAGTACATCTCCTAACATCAGACTGGTGTAATGCCATAGATTCTACCCTCCAGCCATTTCCTCCATGAGAACCACCATTACCAGCCCCCTGGTGAGGACTGGAGATCACTCAGAATTACAACTGTTGTCCAGGTGACAGAGATCAATTCCCCTGAATAAAATGGCTGTTTTGGAGGGTTGAGTCTATGGCATCATACCCTGCTGAGGCTGCTTGCCTCCCCAAGCCTCACTGTCCCAAGGCTCCAACCCCAAATCTCCAGGAATTTCCCAACCTGGAGCTGGCAGCCCTAAGGTGAATTGATCTCTGTAGCTGGGAGATCCATTGTGATTCCCAGTGTGCTGCCACTGCTGCTGTGATGGGAGAGGAAGCAGGTGGGTGGCTGAGAACACTGCCACCACTGTTGCTGCTGCTCTGGGAGAGTGATGGGGGCAGAAAGAAAGAATGATGGGGTGGGGGGCAGAAAGAGAGAGAAAGAGTGATGAAGTGGGGAGGTAGAAAAACAAAAGAGAAGATGACAGGTCAGAAAGAGAGAAGTCACATGCATGGAGGAGAAATAGAGTAAGAAAAGGGGGGCAGAGGGGAGAAATAGTGTAAGAGAGGTAGGGGGTGAGGAGAGGAAGCAAAGGTGTGACAAATGAGATAACCATCCCGCAAGTTTCTTGCGGGTCTCCACTTGTTTATCCTAAATAGAAGCAAACAGCTTGGTGGAGTCAGATTTCACACAATTAATATAACAATGTTCAACGTTCTTGCTTGAGCTTCATTTGCTTAATTCTACACATCTAATTTAAAAAGAGTTGTTTAATGATAATTATGTTAATTATTTTAAACTTGTGGATCATCTCTCTTTCTCCCACCCACGTGCAATAGTATTCTCTTCTAATATCAGCTGTGCTTATTTCCAGATTCAATATCAGGTAAGGAAAAGAGATACGCTCATATGAAAAAAAAGATCAGTACAAACAAGCTGGGATCTTTCATGAAATGACAGTAGGAAAATGCAAGGCATCAAACTGAATTGTGCAAAATGAAAAATGTCTTTTCAGACATGTACTTTCACACATGGTAACTCCCACTCTCTGAGTGCATTAGTGCATTCAGTGCTCCGAACACAACTGTGGTTTGGGATACAACACAATCATTTGATTTCTTGAAACACTTTATGTTACTCTTCCATCCATTACTGGATTTAAAATGCAGCTTATGATAATTTTAAGAAGGCTTTTTTTATTCATCTATTTGCATTATCCATAGTCCACCTTGGGACTCATGGTGGATTACACAAAACGTCAATACAATCAACAGCACAGGACATCCAATAAACAATGCAATAGGATTTGGATAGTAGAAATCTGAAACCAACCATAAATCTACAACAGAACTGAAGCAAAGCATAAATATTAACATGGCATGTAAAATGTAAGAATTACACAGTAGGATCCTACCTACAACAATAGACAGTATGAACAATACACAGTACAGAAGTAGTACAAAACAGAGTCCCCAAATCTTTACCCAAATGTCTTTCTGAACTATTTTGTTATGGTACAGCCCTATTACCCAAGTAGAAAAGACGTCCTGAATAGGCCAGTTTTGCATAGTTTGCAAAAAGCCCAGAGCGTGGGAGCCTTCCTGTCATAAGGAAAGAAAAAGCTAAGATTGAAAAAAGAAGCTAAAAATGACATTTTATATTGACAAAACTCCTTGAAATCGGAATTGTTTTAAAATGAAACCACAAAAATCTACAGTAAAAGCCACAAAGCAGCTGGAGCTCTGTAGTCTGAGATATTAATGCAGTCTTTCCTTATAGTTTTTATCATACTTCTGTTTGCACAAGATGTTGCATGACTTGTGCAAATGGAAGAAACATTGTTGGATTTAGTTTCACCTATGAATTCAACCAGTATTTCAGAAATAAGTAAAATTAACTGATTCTCATCATAATACAAATATATCTCCTCTCTCAAGCACTTTTTATTTCTTAAAATGTGGAAGTACTTTGCAAAGAGATATGTTTTTGTGTTTCAGATAGAAAAAATAGGCAAGGGCATTTAAAGACTTTCCAGGGTTTCTCATGAGGCTGTTGGTAGCAATGCCAAGGAAAGATGCAGGGTGTCCTGCTTTAAATTAAAAATCTGTTACATTGAACAACTTGAAGTAGTGAAACACCTCTTTGCAAATCAAGTTGTCAGCCTTTTCATCTATTAAGCTAACTGACACACATTTAGGCTGCTTGCTCATTTGTGGTACCAAAGGAAGTACTGCAGTTAATCAGGGCATGTATTTCATAAGAGAAGTCATAAAAATAATGGGTGAGTAGAGAACAACAACAACTTCCTTGTTATGGAAGACTTGCTATTACTAGAACGTCAGCAATATGATCCTATAGGCATCAGTTTAGGGTTGCTAGATTCCCAGTCTGGGCAGGCGTTCCATGATTTCTGGGGCTCCAGCCTGCTGCCATCTAGCTGGTCAGTGGGGGAAGCCCCACCCTCAAACAGGCATGTTGCCCTGTGATGTCCTTATCACAATGATGTCACCCAGAAGTGATGTCATTGCATCAGGGAATAAAGGGTGATACTCTAGTTTTTGGGTAAACTTTATGATTCTGAAGACAAAAATCAAAGTTTTCCCCAAAAACTAGAGCAGCACCCCAATGCCCCAACACAATGATGTCACTTCCGGGTTACATCATCACAGTGTGTGCTCTTTGCACATGCACCAGGAGATCCCAGAGGAGAGGCAGGATCCCCACTCCAGCAGCCAGGTAGGACCTGGCAACCCAACATTAGCTTCTAGTAGAAGAACTGTGGTAATGCTTGCCCATCAGAGATGTCTTCATCCATGGGGTTAGAAAAATGCCGGTGAAAAATTCCTTTAGTTACTAGCCAGGAAAAACATTTTTGGGAAAGAAAGGCAGCCATCTGTTAAATTAAAGTTTAAACCATACCATATTAAATTGTGCAGGTGACCCACCCTTTTAAAAAAGAATGAACACACACTGGTGCTATGTTTACTATAAATTTAGTGATCAGCCTTGGCTCTCAGTGCAAAGAGGTGCATTTTTTCTTTTTAAAATAGTAAAAGAACAAAAACCTTTTTGTGCAAAGTGCTTCTTTCCCTAGTGTTCCCATCAGTAGTGTTTCCACATGTTTCTAAGTGTACATCACATGAGGCCAGAGGGGTATAGCCCTATGCCATATTCTCTATCATCAGGTGCAAACTGTGAAGTTAAAATGGTCCAGGAGCAGATACGTAATTAGTCCATAGTTTTCTTGAGTAGAGGCTAACAGGAAGAGGGAAGAAGGGATAGATAAGAGGAAAGAAAGAAGCAGGGGAAAGCAAGGTGCCCCTGATAGTCCTTGTGAGCTCTCCTCTGCACAGTTGGGTGGCTGGCAATGCACAACTAGGCCAGAATTTTCCTGGAGAGAGGCTGCAAGGGGGAGGGAAGAAGGGAAACCTAAAGACTGTGTGTGGGGGGGAGATAAGAGTTTGCTCATAGGTGAGAAGAACAGAAGGAAGCAGGAAAAGAGAAGATGCTATGGGAGGCAGAAAAGGGAATTCCTGGAGATTTGTGGGGAGGAGACTGGGGACAGTGAGATTTGATAAGTGAAGGACTTTAGCTGGGCATAATGCCATGGATTTCACACTCCAAAGCAGTCATTTTCTTCAGGGGAACTGGCCTCTGTAGTCTGGAGATCAGTTATAATTCTGGGAGATATCCACTTACGACCTGGAGGCTAGCAACCCTAGATGCCCCTTTGAAGTCCTTACAGGTCCCCTGCTTGTTACAAAATATTATACATATAAAGGCTGTACACTGTATGTATTAAGTACTACATAAAATTGTATGTAAAACTGTACAACATTAACATGCAATACATATTGATCTACAAAATGAACAACAAAGAAATGACATTAATAAAAACATTTAAATATAAAAATAAATTAAATAAGGAACATTTGCTCATTCCTATTTTTCTCACTCACAGAGGATCCAATACAGTTCACCACTTAGTTCTCAGTACTTGGGCCTATTGTCTCTCTCAAGGGATGTCAAACATTTTTAACAATGTTTCCCAACAGGGAAGCTCAGTGATGCACAATCCTAGAGGAAATTAAAGAATTGGTTTCCCATTTAGTAACATTTGGAACGACTGTCTTAATGCAAATACAATCATTTCAAACAAATGAACAAAATGAAATAATGGTGGTCTGAATTAGTCAGCAGTAGGCTTTTTGTATTTGATAAAGATCCTTCAAAATAACTTTAGAATGGCAATGACTTGCATTGCTGAATTAACATTTATGCAATTTCTTTTCCATTTAATATATGTTATTATTCTTATTGAGACACTTTCAAATATCCTGTGTTAATGTAGCTTTCCCAATTGAATCTGCTGCTCAGAATTAATTCAAGAGGCCAGCTTCCTTCCATTTCAATTTCATAATTTTAAGATCGGAAAGTACTAGAAAGTATTTCTGAAAGACAAAAATTTGGATCAATATCTGTAGAGTAGGTTTCAACTGGGAAAACATCTAGTTAGAAATAAAATTTTACATCCAATGGAGTCTTCCTTTACTGGGGGCTTTTTCTTTCATACAAGCCTAACCTATTGCTGCACTGTAAAAATGAAGAATGATGGAATTTTTATAAATCTGTATCTGTTAGGAAGTATGGAAGTCTGAAATGAAACCACTCATAGATTTAAAGATGCAGGCAGTAATTCTGCTCAGGTTAAATGTTATGTATTGAAATGTGAATCTGGGCTATACATTCCTATGTTAAGCTTGATTTCAAATGTGGCTCTTCAGCTGTGGCATTACTATTGGCTGGTTTCTAAGAAACCTCTGTACAGAACCAATCATCTTGTAAATATGTTGCAAAGAGGGAACAGTCCTGATTGGCTTTTATCCCTGTGTTATGATTGACCTTTATCTCTGTGTTGTGATTGGCCTTTATCTCTGTGTTGTGATTGGCCTTTAGCTAACTGTGGGTGTGGCTTTGACAGCCTGGGAGAGTTTAAAAAGGGAGCTGTGCTCCACTTGTTTGTTGTGTGTTCCTGAGTTGAAGTCTTAATGTTAAATAAAGCTGAAATCACTTTTTGCTGAATCCTGTTGTTGAGTCTCATACTTAATAATTGGCGATGAGGATGGGATACTGAGAGCGGGTAGGCAGCCCTGCTGAACCAATTCAGAACGGCAGACGAGGACACACACCCGGCCGTGCCGACTGAGGCTCCACAAGCAGTGGTCACCCCTCCGGTCGAGATGGCCGTCAACCCGGCATTCGAAGCGTTTGACCCAGCGATGGAGGACTGGGACTCTTACCTGGCACGGTTTGAGTTCCACCTTCAGGCGAACCAGATCACCAACGAGGTGAGAAAGAAAGCGACGCTCCTGAGCTCATGCGGCAAGGCCGCCTTTGACATCGCCCGACTGAACTAAGCGCGGCAACATGGGCTGAAATCACGGCCAAACTGAAGGGCCATTTCTCACCGCAACCGTCGGGAATCGCATGCCGGCACGCCTTTTACAAGCAGTGCCAAGGGCCATCTGAATCGATAGCCGAGTTTGTCACCGCCTTACAGAAGGCGGCAAGGCCATGCGAGTTCACTGACTTAGAGGAAGCCCTCCTCGACCGATCGGTGTGCGGCCTCCGGGACGAGCACCTTCAACAGTGTCTCTTCGCCTGCACCTAACTCACGTATGCGGTCGCCTACACCGAGGCCATCGCAGCAGAGGCCGCTGACAAGTCGACGCGAGAGGTTCGGCAGCGGCAGACCCAGGTCAGCAAAGAGCCTGCAGTTCACCAGCAGTCCGCCAGCGAGTCTGACAGCGACGCCGATGGCGTGTGCTGAACTCGGGAGACACGCCCACCACGGACCAGACCGAGAACTACAATGACCCGTCCCTGCGCCGGCTGCGGCGGTAAGCATGACAGAGACCTCTGTTGGGCAAAGGAGCTGATCTGTCGCTTCTGCGGGAAGAGAGGTCACCTGGCCCGAGTTTGTCGAGCGGCCAGAAAATCGCCACCGTCTTCGCAACGTGCAGACCCCAAGGTTCGACCCCGAGATGACGGCAGGTCGCCCGACTGTCATCAGACTGTCACCTGCCTGTCGACCATCCTGGCTACCGGTGACAAGGCCACGCGGAAGATCCACGTCACGCTTCGACTGGACGGCGTTCCCTGCACGATGGAGGTGGACTCTGGATTGTCCGTCACAGTCATCTCCACACAAACATGGCAACGCCTGTTCCCGACACGGAGTCACCACCGGCTGTCACCCGTGTCGACCCACCTGACCGACTTCCAAGGAAGGCGCATTCCATTGGCGGGAAAGGCGACTTTCCGAGTTGAATTCCAGGATCGGAAGGCTGAGCTGTCCCTCCTAGTTGCTGAGGGGGAAAGAGTCAGTCTATTGGGCCTTGATTGGTTCGAGGCATTGGGCATTGCTGTTACCGGTGTAAATAAGATCTGTGATAATAAATGGGACTCATTGTATAGAGAGTTTCCGAATGTGTTTGGGGAAGGGCTTGGTACGTATACCGGCCCTCCAGTCTCTTTTGATCTTGACCCTTCAGTGCGTCCCATACGGCTGAAGTACAGAAAGGTATCACTCGCCCTAAAGGCAAAAATTGAGGCTAAGCTAGACAAATTGGTGAACCAGGGCATCCTCGAGCCGGTGCCCTATGGTCGATGGGAGACCCCCATCGTGACACCCGTAAAAGCTGACAGGTCAATACGAATTTGTGCTGACTATAAATGTACTGTAAATAGAGCCCTTCAACAGCACTCGTACCCGGTGCCAGTAATCAGCCACGTGCTGGCATCGCTGGGAGGGGGTAAGGTTTTTGCCAAGGTCGACCTTGCTCAAGCATACCAGCAGTTGCTGGTGGACGACGCAACTGCTGAGGCACAAACGATTGTGACCCACAAAGGGGCGTTCAGGGTCAAACGCCTTCAGTTTGGGGTGAATGTTGCCCCAGGTATTTTTCAAGGGCTTATGGAGGGGCTCCTGCGTGGGCTCCCAGGCGTAGTGCCCTATTTTGATGATGTCCTAATAGCTGGTGCTGACGAATGTCAACTGATGGCTCGCTTGAGAGCAGTGTTGGGCCGTTTTGGGGAGGCTGGTTTGCGGGTGAAGCGTTCTAAGTGTGTTGTCGGGGTGGACCGAGTTGAGTTCCTCAGATTCCTCATTGATGCGGATGGGGTCCACCCCACGCCCGACAAAGTTACCGCAATCAAGAACGTGCCCCCACCACGGTCAAAGAAGGATCTCCAGTCGTTCCTGGGAATCCTCAATTTTTACCATGCCTTCCTGCCCCACAAGGCATCGGTTGCTGAACCCCTGCATGCTCTGCTCCACAAAAACGCAAAATGGGAGTGGGGAGAGCGGCAGGAGTGAGCTTTCACGGCTGTGAAGGAAATTCTATCATCGAGTGCGGTGCTGACCCACTTCGATGAGAACAAACTTTTGGTTCTCGCGGCTGATGCGTCCCCTTACGGGGTGGGCGCTGTTCTCAGCCACCTGATGCCGGACGGATCGGAGGCACCGATTGCTTTTTATTCATGATTACTCAAAACTATGCCCAGATCGACAAGGAGGGCCTCGCCTTAATCGCCGGAATTAAGAAATTCCATGACTTTGTTTATGGGTGGAGGTTCCTCCTTGTGACCGATCATAAACCACTCCTGGGCATCTTCTCCCCGGACCGACAGACGCCAAACATACTGTCCCCTCGGATGTTGAGGTGGGCAGTTTTCCTTTCGGCGTACGATTTTGAACTCGAGCACCGCCCGGGGAAGGCTATCGGGCATGCCGATGCCCTTAGCCGTTGCCCCGCACTGCTGACTAACTCTGACTCTGATACTGAACTGGACGTTCTGGCGCTTGAGGAGCTCCCGGAGGCACCGGTTACCTCCTCGGACATTGCCGCTGCGACGGCTAAGGACCCTGTTCTCACCAATGTCCTTAATTTGGCATGGAGGGGGTGGCCGGCAGGGAAAATGGCGCCTGAGTTTAAACCTTTCTGTTTGCGCCAAAATGAATTGTCAGTTACCAAGGGCTGTCTGCTTTGGGGGAGTCGGGTGGTGATTCCGCTAAACTAAAGGAGGATGTTTTGGAGGCGTTGCATGTGGTCCACCCTGGCATGGTCCACATGAAAGCCCTCACCAGAGGGTACGTGTGGTGGCCGAAACTGGACGAGGACATCGAGGCCTGGGTAAGGCAGTGTATGTTGTGTCAGCAGTCCCATTCAGAACCACCACAGGCTCCCATTCAGCCCTGGAAGAAGACGAGGAGGCCATGGTCCCGCCTCCATATAGACTTTGCGGGCCCTTTTCATGGGCAAATGTTTCTAATATGTGTGGACGCTTACTCCAAATGGTTGGAGGTTGTAAATATGTATTCGACTGGGTCCGGGGCTGTGATCAAGGCCCTCCGCAAACTGATTGCAAGACATGGGCTGCCGGACTGTGTGGTCTCTGACAACGGGCCACAATTCATGTCGGCCGAGTTTGAGGGGTTTTTGCGAGACAACCTCATCCGCCATGTGACTTCTGCCCCGTTCCATCCGGCCTCTAACGGACAGGCTGAACGGATGGTTCGGACGGCAAAGGAGTCACTTGGGCGTCTGACTTGTGGGGACTGGAGCCAGAAACTTGCCTCATTCCTCTTGAGGCAACACATCACCCTGTGTTCGACAACGGGGAGGAGCCCAGCTGAACTTCTAATGGGCCGAAAGCTGGCTTCACTTCTTGACCGTTTGCACCCCGACTTAGATCAGTCAAAGCAATGGTCAGAGACCCCAGAGCAGGGGAGAGTCTTCGTTGTGGGGGACAAGGTGTTTGCCCACAACTATGCAGAAGGTCATCGGTGGCTACCAGCCATAGTCACCAAAATCACAGGATCCAGGCTGTACGTGGTCCGGCTTCCCAGCAGACGGGAGATACGCCACCACGTAGACCAGCTCAGAGAGCGCTGGGCAGACTCAAGCACCAAGTCACTGCCTGACTCTGAGCTGGTCCCCAAGCAGGAGGGGCCTCCCGCCGAGGAGGTGAGTGCTGCAGAAGGGAATTCGGAGTCTGGGCAGACCCCAACTCCAGAGCCTGGGACCCCTGTCTTTGTTCCCCCTTCTCCTGCGAGAGAAGTGACCAGGGTCCCCGAAGTATGTGCTGCTCCAACTCCACCATTGGAGCAAAGACCACTGTGACGGTCAAGCCGAAATCGTTGTGCCCCTTTCCTATCTGAAGGATTATGTTTGGCGGGGTAATGCGCCATCTTAGGGGGGAGGAATTGTTATGTATTGGAATGTGAATCTGGGCTATACATTCCTATGTTAAGCTTGATTTCAAATGTGGCTCTTCAGCTGTGGCATTACTATTGGCTGGTTTCTAAGAAACCTCTGTACAGAACCAATCATCTTGTAAATATGTTGCAAAGAGGGAACAGTCCTGATTGGCCTTTATCCCTGTGTTATGATTGGCCTTTATCCCTGTGTTATGATTGGTCTTTATCTCTGTGTTGTGATTGGCCTTTATCTCTGTGTTGTGATTGGCCTTTAGCTAAGTGTGGGTGTGGCTTTGACAGCCCGGGAGAGTTTAAAAAGGGAGCTGTGCTCCACTTGTTTGTTGTGTGTTCCTGAGTTGAAGTCTTGCTGTTAAATAAAGCTGAAATCACCTTTTGCTGAATCCTGTTGTTGAGTCTCATACTTAACATTAAATAAATCAGATAGGCTCCACTAATAAAGAACTGGATAGATTCTTTCAGACTGTGTTTAGACTGAAAGGTTGTTGGGCCCTATCTTAGATGTACTTGGTGTTTTACAAAGGGGGAAATCAGAAGGCATGTCATTATTCCTAAGAGTTCACGATCTAAAATTTGATGGGGGGGGGCCTAGGAGTGGGGAAGAAAGCAGGGAAAGGACAGAGGCAAAGGATCGATTTCACTTCCTATTTTGCAATCTGGTTCTGGAATACCTTCAGCGATAGTGCAGTGGACCACTGCTGGAAGAACAACTGGGCAATGTAAAAGGTGGAGGTTGGATGCTGTCATGGTATTTGCAGAAGACAATTGTGATCTCAAGGAGTTAGATGGTGTATAGCATTTTCCTTCCATTTTCCTCTCCTCCCCCCATGACATAGTTTTTTGCTGGCTGGGACTGAACAGTCACCTTCTGCCTTATCTCCCTCCCCCACCACCCTTGTTATAAATCATTGTTTTTCTGTGTTCAGCTGGTTCCTGCCTGCTGGTGAATAGAACTGAGGGTAGCATCCTTATCCATATTGGATGCTTGCCACTTCTTCTTCTTCTTCTTCTTTTCTACTTGCCCCAAATGGGACAAGGTTTATTAAAAGTTTTCTTTATAAGACAAACTAACATAAACAAACATTACATCTAAAACAAACACAAAACATATATGGGGGTAATAGTACAGATTACATGTTTATCCAAATAGCCTATAGTACTGTCAAATTATGGAGTTTCTGGCCTCTAGGCAAGGCCGCTGAAGGCCTGGGGACTGTTTTGCCACCCTGTAGGAAGCCGAGGCAGCAACAGAGCCATGACACTGTGTGTCATGTCATGGGCAGGGGGGCGGAGCTGGCTCTGCTGAACGGCCAGGCTCCGCTCCCACCCAGTGTCAGTTGATTTGAGTGCTCCTTGTGATAGGAGCACAAGGTTGGCTGGGATAGCTGCTTGTCCAGGGCCTAGTCAGTGCGAGGCAGCAGCGGTGGCAGCTAGAATTCAGCGGGCCTCAGACACAGTTGGGGAGTCAGCTAGGCGCCAGTTGCTGCAGAGCATTTGTTTTTTACAATGGCGGCCCCTGGGGATATTGGTGGCGGGTCTCTGCTGGCTGCTGGAACCTGTGGTGTGGGCCGGCGGCAGCAGTTTCTGAGTGGTGGCTGATGTGGAGAGCTGTTGGCAGTGGCGGGCAGCAGCCAGTGACTGTGGCAGGGCCCCATACTGGTGGCTGTGGAGGCGGGTGGAGCTTCTCTTCTGGGCAGCTCCGTCCCGTCTGAGTTGTATATAAAAAAATAAAATGAAATAAAATCTGTGTGGGATCATAGTTGAGAGAGGGCTGCAGTTGGTGAACTCCTCCACCCCCCGGAAAACTCCTCCACCCCATTTCCCATGCTCCCCACCTACCCCATTTACTGTCCCCACCCTGCTCTGCAGCATTGGCGTGCTGGTGGCGGCCGCCCTTTTGGCGGGAATTTTTGAGGCAACAGAGATGAGAGGCTGTGCATGCATTGGAGGGAGCAGCACTAGAAAGCAGGATGACACCAGGCCACAGTGGAGGAAGCCGTGGGAATTGGGCTGGTTGGGGCAGCAGGAGGCTAAAGGTCTGGAAATAAACTCAGACAGCGGCAGCTATCCGGCTGCGGTTTCTATGGGGGGGGGGCCTCTTTTAACGGGCCCCCAATAACTTGGTCATCTGAGCTGCTTTCCATTACTTTGGAGTTGGGGGGTGGTGGCAGGATTAGGCTGTGACATGAATACACCGAGCAGAGTTATCTCAGTCTTCACAAGTTAGGATTCTAGGCACAGACCTGCAGCATCTGAGGGGAGGCAGCAGGGTAAGGCTGCCTCAAACCCAATGCTCCCTCTAAGCTGTGGAATCTTGTGAGCAAAAATTCTACTTTGTGATCTCCTGGCATTAAAATTGTGAGCAAGTGATTTAGCTACTGAATAAAGTAGTTTGCTCTGGAGCCATCCTTCCTGAGCTAAGACAAAAATATGTGAGCTGAAGGCTAAAAACAAACAAACAAACAAAACTGTGAGCTAACTCACACTAACTCAGAGTGAACACTGCTCACACCCCATTCCCCCCCCCATTTTGCTAATTCCCTTCTCTGGAATGGCAGTTGGTGGGGTTGACTAGTTTATACTGTCATTCCCCCTCTCCATTGCAGGCTTAACAGGATTCTAGGGGTTTGCTTTGAGTGGGGTGGCCAATCCAGTCTCCTTCCTTCCTCCATCTACAGTTGCTGGCATGGTTTGTTTGTTTGTTTCTTTTTTAATGTAGGATTTATGAAGGAACTAATCTCTGTAATAACTGGCTTGAGGGCATTTTAAGAGGGGATGTGTCTCAGTGATAGACCATCTGCTTGGCATGCAGAAGGTCCCTGGTTCAATCTCCAGCATTTTTAGTTAAAGAATTGTAGTAGATGATATGAAAGACCTCTGACTAAGATCTGCAGAGCTTCTGCCAGTTTGAGTGGCAGTACTCATTTTAGCAAGCTTGAAAGGGACTATCAAAGGGACTATCCCTTATGAAGAATAATAATGGATTACCTACTTATGGCAGGGAGCCTTATTTATATTTTAGACTGTAGACAGGGATTTCTATTCAAAATAGCATTTTTACATGGTTTTATTCAGAGAAAGAATATAAATTGACAGTCCTCAGATTACAATATTTGGCCCTAATGCAAAGGGATGTATTTCCAGTGTGGTGGTTAAGAGCAGCGAACTTGAATCCGGGGAACCGGGTTGATTCCCCGTTCTTCCACACGAGGCTGGTTGGGTGACTTTCGGTTAGTCATGGTTCTCTTGGAGCTGTTCTCTCAAGAGCGATTCTCTCAGAGCTCTTTCGGCCCCACCTTCCTCGCAGGGTGTCGGTTGTGGGGTGAGGAAGGGAAGAAGTTTGTACACTCTGAGTGAAGAGTGGGGTATAAATCTGGCCTCTTCTTTTTCTTCTCTAGAATACTATAGAAGCCTAACTACAAATAGAAGCAGAATTTGAGGTGGTGGAGTGTGGCCAATGGGAACGGCTACTTGGAACTAGGTAGCTTGACTGAGTACTCAGTGTGTGGGGGTGACATCAAGTGTAATCTGAATGGAAACAATTGAACTTCTAAGGGTTTCCTTCTATGAAGGAATCCTTGTCTGCAGCATGTGAATTTGACAGTGTGAATGCACTCTGAGTTGGCGAATGGGCTTAGTCTTGGTCATGTGCTGGGATTCAAAAATATCATTGCTATATGTCATTAGTTCCTGTTTTTGTTTTAGCAGGAATACAGGGTGACTTCCAACTGGATGCTGTGATCTGGGAATTGAAAGCCAGCATGTCGTTACATGTCTTTGGTTTGGTCCTAATGAGCGTTTTTCACAGGTTTAATAGGGCATTTGTCTTTAAAGGAAGGTCCAGTGAGTTGCCATGGCCTGCAAGAGTGGCATTGGTCATGACAGGCCGTGGATGGTCCCAGCTGGGATGCAGCAGCACAGCCACAGCAACAGGAAATGAGGCTGATGGCTTCCAGGGAAATTTCGGTGGGGGCTTTTCTGCCCTCTCACTTGGCCAGGAAAGAAACTACTTTCAGGTCTGGCAGCCCAGCCTTACTCATATATATCCATGAATAGGTTACACTGAAGCCATGTTCACATTACGGTGGATGAGCATACTGCCTGCATGTATGTGCATACACCTGTTTGTATGAAGGAGCCAGTGCACATTTACTGTGTGCTTGTCCTTGGCCTTTAGGATAGGAACCCAGTTTCTATAAGAAATGATAAGTACTGTGCCTTCTTCAGGGTTTAAAATAATAATATTAATAATAATAATAATGGTAATGATACAGGTTTTAAAGTAGCACCACATTTTATGTTGGCAATATCAAGTTTTTAAAGCTATACTAATTTGCTATGATGGTCTCAGTGGTTATTAGAACCAGAGAAAATTAAATACCAAGAAGTATTTCAAAATGCCTTATTAGGGCAGTCATTTGACTTTTAAAACAATGGATGCCTCCCTGTTCAGGTGGGCTGGCAAATGGTGGGAAGTTCTTTAAGGAACTACAGGACACTGAGAGAATGATCCAGCTTTCCTATTGGTGTTGTTCCACAGTTTGCCAATCCAGTGGATCCGGAACTGGATCACAGATGTTCTCTTTGATATAGAATTTAGCCAGTGACAATCTTAGGCCTCAATTTTCCTATCTTCAGGGTACTGGGTTATCGAAAGATCCAAAGGGCTTGTCTGTTTAGTAGAGACTTACTGCATGGAAATGTGCAGCTTTAGTTTTTCTTGCATGGAGGTAAATAGCATCACCGGATAGCTGGCAACGCTACCCAGGAATATTAGTAATTTCTTCATTGGATCTGTGCAAACATAAGCTCTGTAACCATTGTGCAGTGCCCTGCAAATCAAAATGACTGTGCAAATGCAAATATTGCTATGTAAATGCAGTGGAATTTCTACAGCATTCTGCGACCCATATCAGTGTCCCATCTAATACAGTTTTGAGTGTCACTGAGAGGTAAAGGCCTGTTAGGGCATTCCTTTAGGGGCAAGCTGTGATCTCTCACCCATGCCAGCAGGGCATCTGGGTTTGAGAAGAAGAAGGGTGATTTCTGCATTGGAAAGATGCTCGAGGGCTGGTCACGGTCACTTTTTTTTGGGGGGGGGGTGCTGTGGATCAGTGAGCTAGTGGCGGGCTTTTGCCTAGCACGCTAATAATGAGATTGCAAACTTTGAAGTTATTACTGAGGTTTTTCTTTCAGGTGCTGCTGGCCACAGGGCAAGGTGAAGAGTCAACATCTGCGGCCACAGCATGGTCCTTTGGGCCACCCACGGGGCCAGGAGGACACTCTATCTGGGAAGGCCCTTGTGTTGCAAGCAGAGGCAGACCTTGTGATGATAAGAGCAAGATGGCCCAGAGTACGGATAGTTTGGCCAACAAGGCCCTTGTGTGACAAGCTGAGGCAGACCTTGTGATGATAAGAGCAAGATGGCCCAGAGTGCGAATAGTCTGGCCGACAAGGCCCTTGTGTGACAAGCTTAGGCAGACCTTGTGATGATAGAGCAAGGTGGCCCAGAGGGCAGATAGGCTGGTTGGCTATTCTGCTTCACTATGAAGGACAAGGCCATCGTGCTACAAGTGGAGAATGACCTTGTGATGATAGGAGCAAGGTGGCCCAGAGTGCAGATAGGCTGGTTGGCTATTCTGCCTCACCATGAAGGGCAAGGCCCCTGGTGTTACAAGCAGAGGCTGGACTTGCGGTGATAAAAGCAAGGTGGCCCAGAATGCAGATTAACTCAAGGTGGGTGACCCACCTGAGAAAAGGGTTGGCAATTCTGTCCCACTGGGTATGGCGCATTTGGGGAGACCCCCACTAGGCGAAAAGTTCATGGAGGGTGGTTTAGAGTAATTTTGCCACACCCCGACATACGGGTTGAGTTTCAGGACCTGTATGGGGTTGACGGGGTGCACCTATCAGAGAGGGGTAACGGGTTCTTTTTGCAGGACTTGCAGCAAGGGATTAGGTCAGCCTTGGGCTGTTAGTGGGGAGCAAAGGCCAAAGCAGAGGCTTGGCCTTGGCTGTGGCAGGTTTGTGCGGGCAAGTAATCAGAACTGGTGAGCACCTTACGGCATTTTTCCCATTAGGGAACAGGGGGTCATCAGGAACTGCCTTCGGATTTCTAAGGTCCAGGGTGGGGAATGGTGATCACCTCCTCTGGGAACCTCTTAGGGTATGCTCCTCTCTGCAAGTTGTAAGGCTTCAGGGGTAGGTGCTCCTAGGTGGCAACCAGGTATGCTGGGCTGCCGGTTGTGAGCCAGGCCAATGGCTCAAGACCAGAGCTGGGTGACCTGCCCGAGAAAAGGGCAAGGAGGTTGGTCAGGTGAGTGACACCTGCCTTGCCTGTTCCGTGCTCACTTAGCTGGTCCCTTGCCGCAATGTTATGTTAAATAGTTAATAAAGTGGCCCTTGTTTACTTCCAAACTGTTGTCTGTCACATTTTTCCGACTGGGGAGGCAATGGAGTTTCCGGCCACTTGGCAAGATCACTGGAGGCCCGGGGACTGTTTTGCCACCCCATGGGAAGCCGGGGCAGCAACAGAGCCATGACGCTGTACGTCATGTCATGGGCAGGGGGGTGGAGCCAGCTCTGCTGAACGGCCAGGCTCCGTTCCCACCCAGTGACAGTTGATTTGAGTGCTCACCCACCCTCCTGCCCTGTTCTTAGTGTAGGCTATGGCTGGTCACCTATTGGGGCCAGGTAGGAATTTTTGCTTTTGCCCAATATTGGCTAAATGGGTCGAGGTGTTTTTGCCTACCTTGCACTGAGGGCAGCGGATTGGATAGTTGGATGTGGTGATCGACACCTGAATAGGCTGGTCACTTGGCAGGTTTGTGCGGGAAAGTAATCGGAACCGGTGAGCACCTTATAGCGTTTTTCCCATTAGAGAACAGGGGGTCATCAGGAACTGCCTTCAGTTTTTCAAGGTCCAGGATGGGGAATGGTCATCACCTCCTCTGGGAACCTCTTAGGGTATGCTCCTCTCTGCAAGTTTTAAGGCTTCAGGGGTAGGCACTCCTAGGTGGCAACCAGGTATGCTGGGCTGCCGGTTGCAAGCCAGGCCAAAGGCTCAAGACCGGAGCTGGGTGACCCGCCTGTGAAAAGGGCAAGGAGGTTGGTCAGGTGAGTGACACCTGCCTTGCCTGTTCTGTGCTCACTTAGCTGGTCCCTTGCCACAATGTTATGTTAAATAGTTAATAAAGTGGCCCTTGTTTAATTCCAAACTGCTGTCTGTCTCATTTTTCCGACTGGGGGGGCAATGCAATTTGAGTAACCAAGTGAGATTTAAGACTGCATATCTGGCATAATAAATTTTATAATCAACTTTTATAAGATTATGCATGGGATAGAGCAGGTTGAGAAAGAAGTACTTTTCTCCCTTTCTCACAATACAAGAACTCGTGGGCACTCCATGAAATTGCTGAGTAGTCGGGTTAGAACAGATAAAAGGAAGTACTTCTTCACCTAAAGAATGATTAACATATGGAATTCACTGCCACAGGAGGTGGTGGCAGCTACAAGCATAGACAGTTTCAAGAGGGAATTAGATAAACATATGGAGCAGAGTCCATCAGTGCCTATTAGCCACAAGGTATAGATAGGAACTCTCAGTCTGGGGCAGGTGATGCACTCTATTCTTGGTGCTGGAGGGGGCAGCAGTGGGAGGGCTTCTAGTGTCCTGGCCCCACTGCTGGACCTCCTGATGGCACCTGGTATTTTTGGCCACTGTGTGACAGAGTGTTGGACTAGATGGGCCATTGGTCTAATTCAACTTTGGCTTCTCTTATGTTCTTATGTTCTAACTTATAAAACCAATCTTCATCATTCATTGTATATTATTGTACTTATTGTACCAATTGTAAAATCTTGACCGAGTGTTTTGGAATGTGGAGTCTGTATGATTTTTCAACAATAAAGTCAATTTATCAATTTCTGCCACCTCCAAAATTTTATTGATTACTTCTTTCTTCGTTGGAACTTCCAATACTTTCCAATAGTTCACATATAAAATTCTCGCTGCTGTAGTTATATAGACAATAAGGTAGCAGTCATCTTTTTTACAAATATCTGGCAAAATATTTAACAATAGTACTTCAGGGGTAAAAGGTATGGTACATTCTAATATCTTTTGCAACATTTCATGGATCCAAACCCAATATTTTTTCACTTTATTACAGTGCCACCAAATATGATAAAATGACCCCACCTTATTCTGACACTTCCAACATTTATTAGAACAGTTACTATCACATTTAGCTAATATTTCTGGAGTTATATACCATCGATAGAACATTTTATAAACATTTTCTTTATAAGCAACTGCTTTTGTTATTTTAATATTTTTCTTCCATAACTGGTCCCATTGTTCAAGCTCAATATTATCGCCTACATTTTGTGCCCACTGAGTCATATTGGTTTTAACAGTTTCATCCACCATCAAATAGTCAAGAAGATAAGCATACATTTTTTAAATAAGTTTTTGGTCTGCAGAAGTCAATATCTTTTTTATCTCCAACAAATTTTCATAGAAACCCAACTTTTTGTCTTTAACAAACTCAGATTCAATTTGTGCCTTTTGCCACCATGTTAAATCTTTTAATGATTTCAAGTTCAAATTAGTATCCAAAATGTCAACGTATCGTCTTGTTTTCTCTTCATTGTAGGTTTTGGGAAATGTAAAAGCTTCTAGGGGTGCAATCAATTTTGAATTTTTTGTATAAAATTGTTTGTGAATTGCCTCACAAACTTTCAATAAAGATGTGAGGTTGCTTTCCCATACCACAAAAATGCATGCCATCCCAGCATCAGATCGTGACCTTCCAGTCTTCATATTCTCTGATCTTCTAGGGTGATCCATTCTTTAATCCATGCCAGAGCTGCTGCTCTATAATAAAGAAGCCAGTTGATAGAGCAAAACCTCTTCTTTCTTTAAAATCTTGTAACGCCTTAAGTTTTATTCTCGGGTGTGTCCCTTGCCAAATATATTTTAAGATGGTCTTATCTAGTTCTTTAAAGACTGGCTTTGCAATATGAATATTGTCTGAAAGAGAAATATCCATCTTGGTAAAATATTCATTTTGACAAGGGCTAGCCAACCCGTTAATGACACCTGTATTTTCCCATTTTTCCAAGTCCAACTTCATTGATTTTAGAAGTTCTTTAGTTATTTTCCTGTAGAGTGCTACATTTATTCGTCAAAAGAATTCCTAGATATTTTATTTTTTTCTTGAAGTTGGAAATGCAATTTTTCTTGAAGAAGTAAAGCTTGTTCCATGGCCATATTTTTGTCATTATCTTTGTTTTATTTATATTTACTCTTAGACCAGCTACTTGACCATATTCCTGCAGTTTTTCCTTTAAGGTAAGGATAGAATCAAGGGGATTCTCTAAAATGAATACAAGATGATTGGCAAAAGCCAATAATTTAAACTCTTCTCCTTGCGATTTAAGTCCATTAATTTTCTCTACTGCTCTAATTGTCTCATTTAAAATTTCCAGTCCGATCACCATTAATTGAGACTTTAGGCATTTGTTTCTTGTATATTGCCTCAATCATTTTGATAAATTCTGAGCCAACCTGAGCCATTTTCAATGCTTCTAACATAAAGTTCCAGCTGACATTATCAAATGCCTTCTCAGCATCTAAAAAAACTAACACCAATTATTTTTCCGAATGTACTTCATAAAATTCTAAAACATCTAAAATACATTTTATATTATTTCTAATTTGTCTTCTAGGTAAAAAGCCCGCTTGGTCTTTATGTATCATTTGGGCCAAGATTTTTTTCAGTCTTGAAGCTAATATAGAGGCAAATATTTTATAATCTACATTTAGTAGAGAGATCGGTCTATAATTTTTGATTTCTTTTTCATCTGAGCCTTGTTTATGGATGAGAGTTATTATAGCCTCATTCCAGGAGTCAGGTATCTCACCTTTATCCATTATATTATTGCATACTTCTTTTAAGGAAATCAATAATTGTTCTTCAAAGGTAAAATAAAATTCTGCTGGTAAACCATCCGGCCCAGGTGATTTCCCTTTTTTTGACACTTTAGCGCCTCCACCAGTTCTGCCATTGCAATCGACTAGTTTAAGCTTTTCCTTTGTTCTTCTGTAAAACCTTTAGGTTTGTGATTCTCAAGATATTTCTTTACAT
The DNA here is from genome assembly GCA_029375565.1 of Gekko gecko. Taxonomy (NCBI): domain Eukaryota; kingdom Metazoa; phylum Chordata; class Lepidosauria; order Squamata; family Gekkonidae; genus Gekko; species Gekko gecko. Next base: position 210,396,045 of record JAPDNY010000001.1, read on the forward strand.
GATCTGGGTTAGAGTCTATTTTTTTGTAGCGGTCTCTGTAAAAGTTTTCCATAATATGCTTCATATCTTGTAACTTGTTTGTCTCTTCTCCATTTCCTTTCTTTAAAACTTTTAAATAGGATTTCTCCTTTTCCTTTCGTATTTTGTATGCCAGCCATCTTGTAGGTTTATTAGGGTTTTCAAAATAGTTTTGTGAGCTTGCATTTCTTGTTTTCAGACTTTGGATCAGCCATCAACTTTTCTTCTTGAATTTTAATGGATTTTTTCAATTTTTTATATTCTTCTTTCTTCTGTTTGTTCACTCTGGCTGACTCTCTTATCCTCAATCCTCTTAAATGCATCCCAAACTGTATTTACAGAGATATCTGATTGTACATTTTCAACAAAAAAATATTTAAACTCTTTCTTCATCTCCTTTACAAACTTTTCATTTTTCAGAAGTGATGTGCTTAATGTCCATCTATTTCTTGGCCTTGCCTCCTGTAATTCCAAAGTAATCGGTTTATGATCTGCATACGTTCCTGGTTCAATCTCTGCTTCTATTATGTCCTTGATCACCGTTGCTGAGATCCAACACATATCTAATCTAGACCAAGAACTGTGCCTAGCAGAATAATAAGTATAATTCTTTTTGTCAGAATTCCTTACCCTCCAAGTGTCCACTACTTTTAGTTCATCCAATAGGTGATATAATACTGACAGGAATTCATTGCCTCCTTTCTTTTTCCTTTTCTTCTTATGGGTAAGCACATTTATTTTTCTATCCTCTTTTTTTCAAAAACTGTGTTGAGGTCTCCAATAATACAAATTTCTTGCATATCTTGTTTAATAATTAAATTTTGTTGCCTTTTGTAAAAATTTTCTTGGTGTTGATTTGGGGCATAGATATTGACTATGAACATCTTTTTCACTTGTCTTTATATTGCAACCATTAGGATCCTCCCATCTTGTGACGCATAAACCATTTCAGGTTGAAGATAGTCCTTTACATACATCACTACTCCTTTCTTCTTTTTATCTTTATCAGATGCTAAAAAAGTTTTACCTAAACCTTTGATTTGTATGTGTTTCTCGTCAGATTTTCTTGAAGACATATGGTATCAGAATTCTTTTTTCTAAGTTGGTGGAAGATTCTCCTTTTCTGAGGGCCATTTAATCCATTTACATTTACTGAGATAATATTCATTTTGCCTTTACTCATCTTGTTTCTGTTTCTGTGCTTCCTCTTTTTCCCTTGTTTATTGTCTTGTTGCAACTGGGGTTGTCCTTGTCAAGCCCCATTTTCATGGATTTGTCCTGGGTTTTCCTGCTGGAGCAGCCGCTTCACATAGTTCTTCTTCTTCCTCCTCTTCTTCTCCCTCTTCCCTTTCCTCTTGTTCTGCTGTCCATTCTTCTCCATAAGTTTTCAAGAAGTCTTCTGCCTTGAAGGTTGATGTAATCCTGTGTCTCTTACTTTTGTAGGTAAAAATTAAGCCTTCCAGTAATATCCATCTGTAATTTATTCTGTTGTTTCTCAGGAGTGTTGTAAGCTTCATATATTCTCTTCTTTTTTCCCTGACCTTCCAAGATATTTCTTTTAAGACATTTATTTCAATATTTTCTAGCATCAAGGGTGAACTGTTTACTTCTCTCAATATCTTGTCTCTTACTGTTCTTTTATGAAATCTCACGTGGACCTCTCTTGGTACTTGGTATGTTCTTGCATACGAGGAATTCATCCTAAAAGCAATGTCAATCTCTTGGCTAATCTTGTCTATGTCCTCCATATTCAAATGTTCGGCTAGAATCTTAGCCATTTTTGCTAGTAAATCTTCATTCTGTTCTTTGGGAATATTTTGAAATCTCAACACAAAAGCAGCTTTCTCAACTTAAAGCCTCATAACGTCCTGTTCCAGAGTAGACTGTCTGGCATCTGTATCTTTCATTTTAATTTCAATTTCCTTTGTCTTGTTTTCCATTTTTTCTGTTGTAATGTTCAAATAAGCAATTTTTGGGGTATTGTCTGTTATTTGTTTCTGTAGTGCTTCCATCTTGGCAGAAAATTGTTGACTTATCTCTTTCATCACAGCTTTGATGGGATCCACTACCTCTGCAATTGAACTTTGAATGGTGGATTGCACAAGCGCTTGCATTTCTTTGTTGGCAGGGGCTAGTAACTTGGATGCAGCTGAACCTGGCATAACCAGTGAAGTGCCAGGTGTTCCAAATGGCTTGGCTTGGCTTGCTTGACCTGTTTTTTTCTGTCATCCTTCCAATATAAATTTGGCTCACTGACAAAGTTTTGTTTTAAAAGTTGTCTTCAGTGTTTATTCTTTTTCCCCAGAGTATTATTTGGGAACACCAAGCCATAAGAATGCACTTCAAGGTCAGGCTTTTAAAGTTATGTCTTCCCCCCTGTGAATAGAGAAAAGCCTTCCCAACAGCTAATATGATGTCACCAAATTGGGGGTGGAGTAAGAGCAAACAGCCAAGAAAATGTCAGCAGTTCCAATATTTCAAATTATAACAGATCAAAGAATCTTCACCCCTTGTTAAACCAAGTGCTTTTTAAAAGTTCTCAGATCCAATGCTGCAGCAGTTGAGTAATAGCCTCCCCAGTGCTGCTATCAAGACCCATAAAGAGTTTGTAAAGGGTACCCCGATGGTCCACACCCTACCCCAAGTGGGGTAAAAATTGGGATCATTGAAAAAGGGTCTTTACAAGTAGTGAACAACCTGTAATGACACGGTACATTGGATGTTATTAAGACTAGATTTTCCAAAGCAATGCCCAGTTTTTAAAAGTGAAAGTAACTTTCAAAAGTCTCTCCTTTCGCTAGCCACTTACATTGGGGTGGAAAACCTCCCACCTGTGCTTCTCAAAGTTGTTCTAGGGCAATTAATTTTTATAGTCCCAATCCTTTTAAGTGCCCAGCAATAAAAGTGTTACTCACTGTACGCTTGAACGCTTCTTCAGCCGGTTTTCTCACCACCACCCCTTTGCAGGAAGTGATGGCTTGTGTCCATGGAATGGACTCCTCTTCAAGATCCACAACAGAGGCAATCAAAAGAGTCTCCCCATGTGTAGCCACAACATGGGGGCCCTGATCAAGCCTCAGCACCTACCCCCCTTTCCCCGGGGGGGGGTAGCGAGGCTCCAAACAGACAGAGATATCTTTGAAACCAGGAAGTGGTCGGAGTGCTCTACGGTCTGTCCACTTCACCATGCTGCAGCCTGCTTCTCCCCAGATGCTTGCCACTTCTAATTAGGTAACCCAAGACAGTCTGAGATGTTTCACTCTTGCCAAGGCCAGTACAAAAAATCTCTGCAGTTCATTATTAGGGAACAGCCTAGGGATTTGAACCTCAGGCCAGGCTGATTTTGCACAGCACTCTTGTGCAGTTTGACCAGAGGAAGAGTTGGCATCCTTAGGAGTTCCAGACAGCAGAAGGGATGTAAGCATACTATTCTCTTGTATTAAAAATCTCCTCTGGAAGCTATTTCATTCTTTGGACAACTCTAAGCTACTTAAATAAATCTATTCTTCCTTCACATACTGTGTGTTCATTGTTTATCATATCACATAAAAGAACCATTGCCTCTTGCCAATTCAGATGTAAACATCACACCTCTCCAACCTGCCTTTCCTGTGAACATCTTCAAACACTTGGATACCTGCAGTGAAAATTCACTGGGAAGCTGTGATTCTGGGCAAGTGCTCATTATGTGTTTGAACTCTGAAAACATAAATTGTCCCTGTTTTCTTACATACAAAGAAGAACACCCTTATAAATATACCAAACTGGACTACCAGGTAAAGTTGTTTCAATAAAACTTGTTTCATTTTGCCCTGCAGTTATGGAATTTAGATGGACTGATTGTTTTTTTTTTTTTAAAAACAAAATTTTTTATTGGAAAAACAATCAACATTTTCAATAACGGTACCAATACAATTTCAGAAAAAGAAAGTTCCCAACCCTTCCCCCCACCCCCTAATAGGCTTCCAACACTGCTGATAACAAACAAAAATATATGTTAGACGGTAATCAAATTTAAACTTATATGTATTGACAAACCAGGTAACACACTATGTAGAACCTCTACCATTGCAACATATTCTCAAATAACAGTATAATACAATTCCAAATTCATTTCACTTCTCGTTCAATAACCATACGTATCCAAGTTATATATTTTCCCCTTCATTCTATATTCAGTTTCTAGATACAGTTTCAAGTCTTCCCAATCTTTTGTATACTGTTCAGCCATTTGTCCATTTAACTTCTTTGTCATTTTGTCCATTTCCGCTAAAAATAGCAATTTTCTCAACCAGTCATGTATATCTGGCACCTTCTCCATTTTCCATTGCTGAGCAAAGGCCATTCTCGCCGACGTAATCATGTACCATAACAGTGTCCTTTTTTCTTGTGGAATTTTTTCCATTGTCAAACCGAGGAGAAGAAGTTCTGGCTTTCTCTCAATTGGGATTTTTAATATTTTCTGCATCACACAATGTATATTAGACCAATATGTTTTTGCTTTATCACATGACCACCACATATGGTAAAAAGAACCCTCTATTTTTTTACATTTCCAACATTTGTTACTCAAGTTCTTATCCATACTAATATTAGCAATCTTTTTTGGTGTCATGTACCATCTATACATCATCTTATAACAGTTCTCTTTTACATTGGTACAAGTAGACATTTTAAAAGATCTTTTCCACAAAAATTCCCATGATTCCATAGAGATTTCTTTCTTCATATTTATGGCCCACTTTATCATTTGCTCTTTTACAGTCTTGTCCAGTGTATATACAAACAACAAAATTTTATACATCTTTGAAATCATTTTCCGCTCTCTATTCAACCATAAATTTTCAAATTCATCATATATGACTCTAAAGCCAAATTCTTTACAATCTTTTTTATAAATATCCCTTATTTGACAATATTGTAACCAACCGTATTCGAATTCTAAATCATTGTTTGGCTTTAAAACATATTTTTTCCCTTCTTTTTGCAATAATTCCTGATATTTCAACCAGTCATGACCTTTATGTTCAGAAAACCGATGTATAACAGCAGCTGGTACAATCCACAAAGGCCTCTCGTCCGAGATTGTATCCTTGTACCTGGACCATGCATCAAACAATGTCCTCCTCACATAATGATGCTTAAACATAGAATCAACTTTATTTTTCCCATACCAAAGATAGGCATGCCAGCCAAATCTGCAATCGTGTCCCTCAAGAGCTAACAGCTTTCTATTTTCCAAATGGATCCAATCGGATAACCAAGACATACATACAGCTTCATGATACAAACGCAAATTCGGAACTTGGAAGCCACCTCTGTCTTTAGTATCATACATTATCTTCATTTTAATTCTTGGCTTCTTTCCTGCCCAGATGAACTTAAAGATTTCTCTTTGCCATTTGACCAAGACTTTCCCATCCTTCACAATTGGTATTGTCTGAAACAAAAACATTAACCTGGGCAATACATTCATTTTAACAACGGCAATTTTTCCAAGAAGAGATAGTCTTAACCTTTCCCATTTTTCTAAATCACTCTTTATCGAACCCCACAGTTTTTCATAATTATTTTTAAACAGATCTATGTTTTTCATTGTGATTTCGACTCCCAAATATTTAACCTTTTTAACCACTTCACATTCTGTCACATTTTGTAACATTTGTTGCTTTGAATCAATCATATTTTTACACAATATCTTAGATTTATTTTTGTTGACATAAAACCCTGCAAGATCGCCAAACTCTTTCACTTTTTCAAATACCTTAGGCATATTATTAACAGGATCTTCAACAATAAACATGATATCATCCGCAAATGCTCTTAATTTAAATGAAAAACCTCCAATATTCAAACCTTTTATGTTATTATCATCTCTAACCGCTTGTAGCAAAATCTCCAAAATCCAGGTAAACAACAATGGTGACAGGGGACAGCCCTGTCTAGTACCTTTTCTTACCCGGAACACATCTGTTGATTCTGCATTCACAATCACCGAAGCTTTTTGTTCTTTATATATCGATTGAATCATTCTTATAAATTCTGCGCCCATCAAAGATTTCTCAAACATTTTAAACATAAATTCCCAATTCAAATTATCAAAAGCCTTCTCTGCATCCAAAAATAAAAAAGCAACTTCTTTTTCAGGGTGTTTATCATAATACTCAATTGCGTCCAGGACAACCCTCACATTGTCTTTAATTTGTCTATTTGGTAAAAAACCAGCTTGATCCTCAACAATAGTGTCCTTCAAAAACTTTTTAAGACGCTCTGCCAATATTTTTGCAAATATCTTATAATCGTTGTTCAATAATGAAATGGGCTGATAGTTTTTTACCTTTGTTAAATCTTGCGTTTCTTTAGGAATTAAGGTGATTGCAGCTTCATTCCAGGAATCTGGAATCTTTCCTGTCCTTCTAATTTCGTTTAAAAGAATCTCCAACACCGGGACCAAATCTTCATGAAATTTTTTATAAAATTTAGCTGAAAAGCCATCCGGGCCTGGAACTTTAGAGATTTTTGCCTCAGCTATTGCTTTACTGATTTCTTCTTTAGTTATTACAGCATTTAAAAATGTTTTCATTTCAGGGTTTGGTTGTATCAAATTAACTTTGGATAGGTAATCCAACATTTTTTGAGGATCCGCTTGCTTCACTTGAAAGAGAGTTGCGTGGTATTTATAAAATTCCCTCCTGATTCTTCCTGGGTCTGAGATCTCTTTATTTCCATCTTTCAAACAAGTGATTGTTTTATTCTCTCTTCTTTTCTTCAATTGCCATGCTAAATATTTGCCAGGTTTGTTTGCACCTTCAAAGGATTTCTGTTGCAATTTTTTCAAGTTCCAAAATACTTCTTTGTTCAACCTTGCCTCATATTGCTCCCTTAAAATCCTCAATTCTCTCAAAATCTTCTTTTTGCCAGGCCTTTTCTTAAGTTCTATTTCTTTTTTCCGAATATTTTCCATAATTTCTTTGTCTATTTTCATTTGTTGTTTCCTTTCATTATTATTAATTGCAATCAGATGTCCTCTCATCACAGCCTTGTAGGCTTCCCATACCGTTTGCATCTGTACACTCTTATTTAAGTTCAATTGAAAGTATGTTTGGGTTTCTGTCCTTATTTTATCCACAATATTTTGCTTGTCCAGCAAATCTTCATTAAGTCGCCATCAAAATTTTTTTCTCTTAACATACGTTGACCATTTTATCGGACTGTGGTCAGAAAGAGTCCTAGGTAATATCTCAATTTTGCGTGTTTGCAAGATTAAATTCTCTGTCATCCACATCATATCTATCCTTGAAAAAGATTCATGTCTTGATGAATAAAAAGAGTACTCTCTATCCCTGGGGTTTTTAACTCTCCAAACATCTGCCAAGTGTTCATGTTTAGTCAATTGAAAAAAGACTTTAGGAAGTTTGCCCATGGCATCAATTCCTTTTTTAGATTTTCTATCAACAACATTGTCAACAGTACCATTAAAATCACCCATTAAAATCGTTTGCTCATAGGTCAACTGTCGTAGCTGTTCCCACAAATCCTGAAAGAAATTTTCCTTCGCACCATTGGGAGCATAGAGATTAACAATTAATGTCTTTTTATTCTGCAACACAACTTCTACCGCAAAAAATTTCCCTTCATTGTCTTTAAAAATTTCTTTTGGTTCCAACTCCTTTTTAATATATATAACAACTCCTTTTTTCTTTTGGGAGGAGAGTGAATAAAATTCCTCTCCTAGTCTTTTTTGAATCAAAAATTTGGCATCAGATTTTTTAATATGTGTTTCTTGCAAGCAAACAATATCACGTTTCTGTTTTTCCAACCAGAGTCTGACATTTTTCCTTTTTTGGGGTGAGTTCAGTCCATTAACATTCCATGAAATTATTTGACTCTCCATGTTGATTTTATGATTATTTATCAGAGTCTTTAAAATTATCATTGATGAATCTGGTCATTTGCTCAACTGACTTGATGGTGACTCTTTTCTGCTTGAACGAAAAACTGACGCCTTTAGGAATTTCCCATCTGTATCTTATGCCCTCTGTTTTCAGCTTGTCAATCAGATCTTTGAAAAGTCGTCTATCCTGAAGCATTGCTCTGGGTAGTTCCTTTAGGACCATGATTTTCTTGTTGTCAATTGTAAAATCTTCCTGAAATTGTTGCTTAAACAAATCCTCCTTCAGCTTTTTAGATATAAACTGGACAATTACATCTCTGGGTAATTTTTTCCTTTGCGCAATCGCAGAGTTGACTCTGTATACCACATCAATCTGTGCCGCCACTTTCTCCTCTTCCATTTTCAAAAAGTCTGCAACAGCATCTACCATAACTGAATGGATGTCCTCATTCTTGTCTTCAGGGATCCCCCTGAATCTCATGTGGTTAATCATTGCATTATATTGGACCATCACATTCACTTTATCTGTTTCTATAGTGACCTCAGCTATATTAGATGCTACTCCCTTCACCCTTACATCCATCTCATCTGCTCTTTTAGTCAACGTCTGTATCTCTTTTGTAATTCCAGACATTTCTTTTTTCAGCTCTGTTACTTCTGTTATTACAGTCTTTTCCAACTTCAGAATCGCGTCCATCACCCGTTTCTCCATAGCTTCCATCATGCCCTGTAGCTTTTTTTCCTCTTTCCCAGCCATTTTCGGGGAGGACCAGGTATTTGCCCTCTGTCGTTGCCGCAGGTCATAAGCCGTTGTTCAAAATTTTCCCTCCAACCCACTCTAAATCAAAGTCCTTCTTGTGCCCACCTAAATCGCACTAGTTCCACTTTTTTCTATTGAGTCTTTCATTTAAAATCAAAGAAAATTTTTCTGACCTTCCCAAAATGGCGGGTGCAATTTCTCTATGGTAAATGGTTCTTCCAGGTACTCACTTCCTGTCCGGCAGTCTTGATGGTCCCCCTTGTTCCTGATTTCCTCCCTTCTTCCGGCCTCCTTGGTCTTCTCTAGGGCAATTACTTGTCTGGTCTGAAGTCACTTCCTGTTTTGCCGATTTCTGCTGCAGCAGCTGCAGTACTTTTCCACTGTAATTCTCGCGGAGTTACTGTTAGTTTCTATTTTAAAGTCAATAATCTAACCGCAGGAATGATCAACAATCCAGCTTTTTGGCCTTTTTAAGCTGTTTAACTGCACTTTTTCCGCTCCAATCTTAGTACGACAGATACAGCACAATCATGCGCTTCATCGGATGTTGTTTATTTTTGGCCAAAACGCGTCTCCGGTGAGCAATTTTAAAAAGTTACCTTCAAAGTCCGTGTCTTGTTATAGCAGTGTTTCCTTGATGTCAGTTTCCGTAGAATGTCTTGGAGGTCTGGGTCATGCGTTCTTATGTTGAGAATCCAACTTGGTGGGGTCTTGTAGAGAATTTCCGAAGTGCCTTCTCTGGGGGAGGGGATCAAGGCTGGTCGCGACGCTCTTTAAAGCCCCGCTATCAGCTGATCTCAACTCCCTCTCGGGCCAGGCTCGCTGCCAGTCACCCCCCTGCCTGGGGGGATCTGCGGTGGGCTATATGGAGCCCACCCTGTCGTCAAGACCCTCCGTATGCTCTGGGAGCTCTGAGAGCAAGCCAGAACACGTTAGGACGCCATGAATCCCAGACCGGAAGCCAGATGGACTGATTGTTGATGGATACTAAGAGCATGGGGAAGTGTACAGATCTTAAAACCATATTGATGGTAGCTTGAGGACAGAGATAAAAACTTTATGAAATCTAATAATGTGCAAATACCTCTGCATTAATTATCCTGTGTTACTGAATATTTAAAATCTCAAGCAGACAGAATAATTAATGTGCCCTTGTGATTAACTTCAGAGAATGGGGAAGTAATGATCTGGGGCATATTGGTTAAAACTGTGAGCCAGACAAAAACACAGTGTTCTTTTCCCTTCTAGAAATTCTAAGTGGAAGGTTGTAGTTTATCTGGTGATACCACAAGATGAATTATCAGGTACATACAAGCAAACTTGAGTTCATTTAAACTGAAATCTTTGTAGTTTATTTGGTGATACCACAAGATGAATTATCAGGTACATACAAGCAAACTTGAGTTCATTTAAACTGAAATCTATCGATATTAGAGAGAAACTGACCATTTAGCAAATAAAGAAAAGTGCTTTAACAAGATCCTGTGCCATAAGTCTTTAGCAATGGAAGGTTTTTGTTTTTGTTTTAAGTATGAATGATGACACAACCCTTGGAGTATTTCCTGGCAAATGACATGGCGAACTACTTTAACTTTTTTCCAATGCACTATTTGTAAGAAAGACCAAGTTGGGTCAACTGACCCAACAATCACTTGCTTTACTATTGATTTTCACATCTTGCATTCTTGTACACATTTCAGGAGAGTTGCCTTAGGAACAGAGAAGCCATCAAAATGAATAAAAGATGTGTCATAAAGAATCTGAGAGCGGAATCCATTAAACTGTTCAGAGCTGAACACCAGTATACCCTGACAATGTAAGCAGTATTATTGCCAAAACTTTATATATCTAGTAATTGGTGTGGAGGACCTACTGTTAGGCTTACAAGTCCCACAAATAACACGTTTTAACATTTTTCATAACAAAATTGTTCAATTGTACTCATACTAGAAAAAACCGTGGCATTTCATACCCGTATTCTAAATCCTGTAACATGTCTTAAACATCAGAAATGTTTAAATCTTTGATGTAAGATCAGAATTCATGGAGACATTTCCAGGGGTTGCCATAACTGAAAATCAAAGAGATTTTCCAGAGGTATAATATGCATTGGAAATTAGAGATGTTCCCTGGAAAATGTTGGAGATGTGAGTATAGGGAAAAGGACTTTCTGCATATCTGGTGGAAATGTCCACAGATTTCAGGTATTTTGGCAACATTGTTATAGAATCAGTTGTTGTGTTCATTTGAAGTGGTTAGAATCTTACAGCTCAAATAGAGACAAGACTAGAACCCATACCTCCAAGGCTTAGGAACACACCCAACTGGGCACACAGGAAGAACCCACAGAGCACTAGACATCCCCCAAGAAATTCTAGTGCCATATGTACCAGGGCAAGGAAGACATAGAAAGACATACACTAATGAGATGGTGCAGGTATAGCACACCTAAGGTCCCTCCTTCAAACACAATATACAGCTGTCAGTCCTGGAAAAATCATGAGGCACAGCTGAGGTATTACTCCATCAGACACAGCCACTGGGGACAGACAACCCTTGCTGACTGGCTGCCTCACATGCCAGTCACTTTGGCCAATAATTTTCCAGTCATCATTCCCCTGCTGTGCTCAGGGGTGTTATTACTGCCATGTACTCCTGTGTATTCCAGGAACCCTTACACGCCATCCATCCCCTTCCTCCCCCCAACATGAAAGCTGCATGGCATATTGGACGTCAGCAGTGATTCAGTGGTGTACTACCTAAGGACCTAGGGCCATTCTCCTCCTTTGTGCAAGAGCATATTTGTGCAAATACTGGATAGGTCCCTTCAGACACCTCCACTGTAAATCCCATGCTGAAGACAGTTGAGGTCAGTCAGTAACTACCAAATCCCAGTCCAAGACATAGTTGTGACACAAACCGCATGTTTATTGAATGGTACGATGTCTCTGTACAACATACTGATAAATGTGGCCCCCAAAACTGTTGTTCTATCAAGACACTCAAGCTTTGCCATCTGTAATGGCAGACTGCAGAATGACAGCTAGAGCTGTCTGTAGGTTGAATCTGCATTTGTATTTTTAAATCAGTTTTGTGCTGCATTTGCATTTTTAAATCAGTTTCGTGATGCTATGACGCTGTCTTTCTCTATGCTTGACGGTGTCACAGCAGCACGAAACTGATTTAAAAATACAAATGCAGATTCGACCTCTGTCACTGTGTACTCACGAAAGGGACAATGGTAATGCTGAAAGAAGTAAATGTTAAGCGACTCTTAATCACCCAGAAGCCAAGCTCAAACAAAAACAGTTGGCAACCAAACAGCACAGTGAGCTAGATACACACTGGCCACTGCAGCTGTTGATCATCTCACAGCAAATGGTTGGCATTGCACTTTGGGGCTGCCTGCAAAGATTCCAGACAACCGCAAAGGCAGTAATGAGTGACATTTTGCAAATGCAGCAAACAGCAAAGTGGCTCTGCATATGGTGCTTTTGTGGCTCATTCAGCCTCCCTTCACTTTGGTTGGCATCATCCCACACTGGATTATCTTTGGGATCTGCTGGAATGGGGCACTATTGCCAACAGAGCCCCTAAAGAGACCAGGCTTAGGGTGGCAGTGTAAGAGCCCTCAGGTGAGATGGATTAAAGAGAGGAGGTGAGTAGGACACAAATTAAAAAAGGGAAGAGTAGCTGAAGGAGAATGAGGGTTGACAAAAAGGGGAAAGAATCTGACTTTTTCTAACCTGCCAATTTTCATTGTAATTGATCACTCGTGACATTTTCCCGGTTCTGTGGCTGGGATTCCCCCTTGCTTGTGCAGTGTTATTCCCAAATTCTTCTGAATCTGAGAGTTCTGTGTTCAGTGCCAGGTTGAAACTGACCCTTTCCCAGGCCTTTTGTTGAACTGATTGTCTCCATGTACCTGTGTAAAATGTTCTGCTGTCTCTTGTTTTTAAGCAATTCTAGTGCATTGCTATTTGTTTTACATTTGCAAAGATCCTCCTAATAATGTCTTCATCTACTACTCAATGCTAGTGACTTCACTAATATTTAAGGTATTCCTAGATTAATTTCTTTCATTGATATATTTTGGATCTTAATATATATTTTAATTAATATTGGGAGCAGTCTGAGGAACCAAATGTGGCTGGGAGTGCAGGATAAAAATGATTAATCAAATAAATAAAAATAAAGAGGCAGCTGTGGCACTTTAGCACATGCTGTAGAACTACTGAGGTCCCACCAATACTACCAATAGCTCCAACAATCTTTTTAGCATTATTATTACATTGGCCTGTAAATTCGGCAAGAATTGTTCCTGTAGAACACTATAAACAGAAACAGGTGTGACTTAATGGATCTTGGGGATGGATAAAATCATTTTCAGCCAGACATTGGATGTAGTCCAAATAGATAAGAAAAAGGAGCTAGCATAGTAATGGTGAAGGATGAGACACAACTCTTTTCTGGTTGGTTTTAAAGGGCTTAGGGATTGGAAGAGTAGCATTAGCAAAAATGAATTTAGTGCCAAGGTTTACATTCCTTTTTCAATTTCTCCTACTACCAGTCCCGCTTGTAAAGCTAAAAAGGTGGAATGATTGATTAGGGATGTTTATTTAGAAGAAGAGATGTCCTAGAATTTCTAGACATGCTTAACAGAAATCTATTACAAAATGAGGACTGGGTCTTCCCAGACAGCATGTGTTTTACCAACATTGCCAATTACTGTTATCAACCCAGGAAGGAAATCTCAGTGGAGGGAATTAGAACAGGCTATTTTAAAGCACTCAGAATACTGTAAGCTGAATCATGGAAAGATCACTATATACCTGACATGTGCATATCTGAAAGAACTCCCCAAACCCCTGTGAGTTAGGTTAGGCTAAGAGTGAGTGACTGGCCTGAGGTCACTCAGCAAGCTTCTGTAGTAGACAGGGGATTTGAACCTGGGTCTCTCAGATTCTAGTCTGATGCTCTAGCCACCACACCACATTTGCTCTTTGCAAATCCCTCTTCACAAGCTGTTGTGGGAACCTGTGCTTTTTCTATCTGATGTTAAAATCAAGTTGTTGAGGTCAGTTGCTTTTCCCTGGATATTTTTTTGAGCATTCTAGAATTCTTGCTTGGCTCCCCATATGGCGTGGCAAACTTTCATGAATGAAAATTAAACCTCCTGTTCCATAGACAAAACCTTGTTCAGGAGAATTCATATAATCACCTGTTTTTCTTAATTCTTCTCTCTTCCCCCTTCTCTCTAAATTTCTCTCTTGAGTTTATATGTTGTACAAGTTTGTATGTGTATTGGGAAATTATACATTTTATTGTGGGCTTTTTAGCATTGGGTACTATATTTGTCCTCTAATATTATGCTGACTGTTGAATGTATTTCATGCCATTCAAATTGTTTTTCTGCTTTATCCTAATTTCTACCCTAGTTTGTTTTGAAACCCCAAACCATTACAGATACCTAAAAAATGTGATAGTCTAAGTTCATGATCCTCTAGCTTGGTGATAGAACTGAAGCTTGCAGCTCCTGCTTGGGAGGGAATGTTGGAAGAGAGGCTTCTTGCCTTTGCTTAGCTGCTTTTGTGTAACTCTGGGGCAAGTGAGAAGCAGGCTATTCACTCAGGTGTCTAACCTTTCCCTGTCCCCAACCCCCCAGCTGATTGGACTGCGCACACCCATTGCCCTAAAGGAACAAGGGAATTCTAAACACTAGCTGATGAGGGAGGAGAATTTCCTGCTGAAACCCCAAACAGTTATCCTGAAGAAGTATAATTAAGGTGGGATATGTGCCAAGAAGCCCACAGTATTAGGATGCTGGGAAAGGGGGAAGATAAATTACCCAATAAATTGTTCTCCTGATGGTGCTATATGGGCCCCCCACTTATTAGTAGGTAATGGTAATTTAACTTCCCCTTGGGATGCTTGGTAGTTTCCCACAAGTTCACATCAATCAGAACTGAGAAACTAAAAAAAGTCCAAAGTGTAGCTGAAGCAAGGTGAACAATGATAACTTGTGCAGGACCACAGACGACTGAGACTCTGTGCCTAAGCGTTTGTAAGACACAGTGGCTGGAATTCTCTACCCAAGCAATAAAAAACCTGGCATGTGGGGTTTCGGTTTCGGCGTTGCAAATGGCGGCCGCCTCTTGGGATGCTCCCGGAGGTGGTTAGCCCACACGCAGTTAGGGGGGGTCTTCGCATGTGCGAAAGACCCTAGTGAGCCTTAGGCAAAGGCTCCGAACCGGGGGCGCTTGGGGAGTAGCCTCTTTGCCGGCACACAGCCGGGAAATTGAGGCTTTCTCCCCGCCCCAATCGGCCCCGCTGCGTTGTGCCCGCATGGGATGTAGCAGCGCCACCGACTTCCAGGAGTGAGGAACAGCGACATGAATTAAAGTAAAAAGAAGAAACGGCAGCGAACTGTGAGTTGGAGGTCTAAATCTGAAGCGAAAACCCGAGCCCTTCCCCCGTAAGCGAATAAGCGTCTGGGAGGAGGGGGAACTCCCCCCCCACTGAGAAGCGGGACTTATAAAAGAAAGCTAAGGGGGACAAAAGGGAAGAAGGGTTGGTGAAACTACCTTTGGGGTGCTATTGAAGCTAAAGAGTTAGCGGGTCTCCTGAGCGACACGTCACGAACTTTGAAAAAGTAAACAAATAAAAGAAATGTCGGCCATGAAGAAGATCCCTTTGAAACCAGAAAAGAAGGGAGGCGGGACTTCCGGTCCGGGTAATCCCCCTCCAGAGCCTGCTGTCAGTCAACAGACAAGCGAGTTACTGCACCCTCTGCTGGTCCAAATACAGAAAATCAGTGAAACCTTAACTAACATGGAAGGTGTCCTCAACAGTCAACAAAAGCAACTAACAGAAACGTCCAAGAAGATGGAGGAGATCGCACAGAAATGCTTGGTCTCGACGGAGGACATCGGAAAAGTGAAGAAAAGAGTCAATAAGTTAGAAAAACACCAGGATGAGCAAGAAAAAAGGATTTTGATGTTACAAATGGAGAAATCGAATCTGACCCTTCGTTTTCAGGGCATTAAAGAAGAAGAGAATGAAGATCTCAGATCTATACTAGCAAATGCCTTGGCACCCGTAACTGGCAGAGATCAGCGAGAATTAAAAGAAGAGATGGATAAGGTCTACAGGGCCTATTCCACCTTTACAAAGAAAAATAATCTGCCAGCAGAAGTGGTTGTCAAGTTTGTTAAGCAGAGTACTAGAGATCAAATTCTGCGTGCAGTCTCAGCGGTGCCCTTGAAAATTGGGGAACAGACTATCAGAATATTGAAAGATGTGCCTTATGAAATCCAGATGAAAAGGAAAGCTTACAAAGGATTGACCACCTTTCTACAAAGACATCAGACTATATATAGATGGACTTTCCCTGAAGGCCTAGTGTTCAAGTATAAGGATAAAAGAGAAAAGATTGACTCCATCTTCAAAGTACAAGAGTTTCTGAAGAGACACGCCAGCTCAGAGGAAGATGCAGCACTCGCAACTTGGACAAGTAGTGAGGATGACAGCGGCCCAGAGGAGGGAGGTGCCGGAGCGGGAGACGTGAAAACCAAAGAGGGCCCATCTTATAACCTGAGGGATACCAAAAGAAGACAACCAAAGAAATAACTGTTCGGGAAGCATCAAAAAGGAGTTGATTAACAACTAACCCCAAAGGACATTACTAACCTTACTAACAGAGTTACTTTGGATTTTTGTTAGATGAAAAGAAGACTCTCTAATCACGGTGACTGCCAAAAACTGTATCTATACTGACTTAAACTAACTCTTATTAACAGGATACTCACTCTGCTCTTTTCTTAATCCCTCTATATACCCTACCTTTTCCCATTTATAAAAAGAATAAACTCCTCTCCTTTTTAGGAGGGTTTTGCTAAAAAAAAAAAAAAACAACCTGGCATGTTTTAAAAGTCATTTTGAAGGGCTTTTCAATAAAAGGGTCATGTTTATGGCACAAACCTGAGGGAGAAGTCACAACATGTAAGCCTTTGTTTATTTAGAGCATTTTCCTAACAATGCCTTGGCATGCATCCAGGCCCATGTTTACAACAAGGCAAATAGTACTGCAAAAGGTAAATCATTTAAAATCATTCTTACAGAAACCTTCTTCTGAGTCTAAATGGCTGCTATAATCAAATTCAACACATTAAGCTGATAATGCACCAAATAGCTGGAGTTGAATCATAAATGTTCAGTTGCTGACTCTGTTAATGCTGCGGGCCTCAAAGGATTCACTACAAAAAATTGCCATTAAAACAAAGGTGATTGGTCTGTAGTAAATAGCTCCAGGACTTCAGCCCAAGTGACATATGCCTCAAAATCTAACAGTATATTCAGTTCAGAGCATTACAATTTAACTCATATAAGGATATGTACCCCAAAAAAAGGAGTGAATGTGTAATTCTTGTGTTACAACTTTATATGAAAGCTCTCTCGGTTATTTTCTACTGAGAATTATTAAGGTGTGGCAAGAGCCGTAACAGTGCTAGAAAACACATGAATTAAGGAGGGAGAAAAAGTCAGGACTTTTGGTATTCTGGATTGAATATATAAGGCTAAAAGAAGCTGATTCTTGTGTACTCTCCTTCTGTATGTTATTTTATGTCAGAGTGGTTCCTGCCTTTGGAGGGAACTGTTATTTTGCTTTGTTATTTGCTATTTTCTTATGTGAGAGCTGGCATGGCACACTAGATAGGGTGTCAGATCCTGGGAGACCTGGGTTCAGATCCACACTCTATCATGGAAGCTTGCTTGATGACCTTGGACCACTCATATTCAGCAAACATATCTCAGAGGGCTGTTGTTGTGAGAGAACATAGGACGTCAGAATGATGTAATAAGCCTTTTTCAGACCCTACTGGGGAGAAGAGTGGGATATCAAATAAATAACTGTAAATGCATCCTAGGACTCAGAGCCTTTGCAAAAGAGATGGATAGGATGGGATCATACACACTGGCCAGTGGCCTGAGCTGAAGGGAAGGCTACTGAAAGCCTTCCTGCACATCTGGGCAAGCATTTTGCTTACAAAGCTTTCCTGCCCACTCTCCCTCCCTTTCACATGACAATAACTAGTTACTTCAAGGCTAAGAAGGCATTTTGGGGAAGGGTGGATTTTTTTTTACCACCTGCTGCACACCACACATAGTGATGGAAGTTATTTAAATAGGCCAGGCTTTGGAAAGACTAGTTAGAGCCTAACTAAGGGTTATTTAAATAGGCCAGGTTTTGGGAAGACTAGTTAGAGCCTAACTAAGGGTTAGCAAGTTTGGTGAATGATGTTGATGTCACATTCAGGGCAAAGACTGGCACTGTTACTCTACTCAGGGTTTCCAGAATACACGAATACAATGACAATTAAGAAGGCAAGAGACAAGAGCAAGGTGAACCAGTCTGTAAAGTACTGGGTTTCGGGCCTCATGACTCGGACGACGACATAAGAGAAGACGCGTTTATTCATACTTCACACAGGACAAGAACAACCCGTAACGGCCGGAGGCCAACTATATACAGTTAGGGGGACGGCCCCATGTTCCTATTGGCGGGTTTGAATTGCCCGCCAATGCTGCCATTGGTTCTCTACTGGCGAGCTCAGGAACCTAGTCCCTATTGTTCTCAGAGAGCGAAGCTTGGCTGTATTTCGCCAGCTCTGCCTTCTGATCCCAGGACACAACACCCCTCCCCCATAGTTCGTCTCCTATCAGGTGACGTAGTCTTTTAAGTATGCTGGTGCCCTCCGTTCCCTTAGCGATCGTCGGGGGCCGGTACCGGACTGGCGGGGCCCCCATCGGGTGGTCCTCCAGCACAAGGAGCTTGGATCTCCGGTCGTAGCTGAGGCGGTGACGGTGGCGGCTGTAACGGCGGCGGCAACGGCGGCGGCGGTTCAGCTGTCTCCGGGACCCCCTCCGGATTCCGTGGACCTTCCGGCGCGGGCTCCGCTGTCGGTGCCTGCAGTCGATCGGATGCTGGGGCGGCCGCAGCGTTTCCTGGTAGCTGGATCCCTGTGTCGGGGTCTTGCCGCCTCCGGAGCTGGTCCACGTGTTTACGGAGGACCCGGTCCCCATCTGTTAGGACCTCGTATGACACTGGCCCGGTGGGTTTTAGGATGCGCCCGGCCACCCACTGAGGCCCCGCCCCGTAATTCCGGAAGTAGACAGGTTCCCCCGGGAGGAAGCTTCGGGGCGCCTCCCAGGTCTCGGCCAGCTTTCTCTCTGGGGATCGGTCCGGGTGGAGCCTGTCTAACAAAGTTGTGGGGCGGCAGCCCATCAATAGTTCAGCGGGGCAATGACCGGAGATGGGGTTTGGGGTGGTGCGGTATGTTAGGAGGAAGCGGGCCAGCCGGAACTCCCAGTCCCCCTCCGTTATGCGGCTCAGGGCTTCTTTGGCGGTGCGTACCGTTCTCTCCGCCTGTCCATTTGTAGCCGGGTGGAAGGGCGCTGATCGTATGTGCCTGATTAGGTTCTTTTCGAGGAACGCTTGAAACTCAGCAGATGTGAACGCTGCCCCGTTGTCCGACACGATTGTGTCTGGTAACCCGTGCGTCGCGAATATTTTCCGCAGGGCCCTTATTGCCGCCTTGGCAGAGGTGGTAGATACTGGGCTTATTTCCACCCATTTCGAGTAGGAGTCTACCGTCACCATGAACTGGAGCCCCTGAAACGGCCCCGCAAAATCTATGTGTAGGCGTGACCATGGATTGTGGGTAGACTCCCAGCTTTGGGTTGGCACTCTCGGGGGATTGGGGCGGACTTCCTGACACCGTGTGCACCCTCGGACCCAGGTTTCAATTTCTGCGTCCATCCCGGGCCACCACACATAGCTCCTTGCCAGAGCTTTCATTCGTACAATGCCGGGGTGGGCCTCATGTAGCGTTTCTAGAACCCCTTGTCTCATGGGCCCCGGGATGACCACCCTGTCCCCCCATAACAAGCACCCTTTTAAGGCGGATAACTCTTCCCGCCTGGCTTTGTATGCCGTGAACTCTGGCCCTGTCTGTTCCGCTGGCCATCCCGTCACCACCCAGTTTAGGACCCGGGAGAGAATGGGATCTCGGGACGTGCGGGCGGCCACGTCTGCAGCCTGAAGGGGGGGTTGGCAGCTCCTCCATTAACAATACTGCGGGAGCCGGGGCCGGATCTTCCCCTGTATGCGGCAGCGGCAGGCGGCTCAAGGCGTCGGCATGACCCAGCGCCTTGCCCGGCCGATGCTCCAACTGGTACTGGTAACCCTCTAAAAACAAGGACCAGCGCAACACCCGGGGCGACAGTACCTGCAGCGTTTGTTTGTCCGCCGCAAACAGTCCCAAGAGCGGCTTATGGTCGGTTACGAGCGTGAAGTGCCGCCCGTACACAAAGTTGTGAAACTTTTTAACCCCCGCCACCAGTGCCAAGCCCTCCCGGTCGATTTGAGCATAGTTCCGCTCCGCGGTGGACAGCGTGCGGGAGTAGTAAGCCACCGGGACTTCCCTCCCATCCGGTAGCTTGTGGGCCAAGACCGCCCCGACACAGGGATCCAGCTACCAGGAAACGCCGCGGCCGCCCCAGCATCCGATTGACTGCAGGCACCGACAGCGGAGCCCGCGCCGGAAGGTCCACGGAATCCGGAGGGGGTCCCGGAGACAGCTGAACCGCTGCCGCCGTTGCCGCCGCCGTTACAGCCGCCACCGTCACCGCCTCAGCTATGACCGGAGATCCAAGCTCCTTGTGCTGGAGGACCACCCGATGGGGGCCCCGCCAGTCCGGTACCGGCCCCCCGACGATCGCTAAGGGAACGGAGGGCACCAGCATACTTAAAAGACTACGTCACCTGATAGGAGACGAACTATGGGGGAGGGGTGTTGTGTCCTGGGATCAGAAGGCAGAGCTGGCGAAATACAGCTGCCTTCTGATCCCAGGACACAACACAGTCCAAAGCCAGGGAGCAAAGGCTGAATCCAGGGATCAAAAGAAAAGGCCCAGGGTTTGGAACCAGTGCAGGGTCTAGGTTTCTAGCTGTGTGTGTTAGAGAATACAATTGCAGCACTCACAGAAACATATGTTGTACCAAATTGCTTCAACACTAAACCTTGCTCAGCATTCCTTTTATCTGCCTCATCAGCTGACTCATCTCCCACAGCCCAGGTGTTGCTTCTTACTGTAGAGTTTTATCATCCTCCAGGTGCAAGTCTTTTGATTTCCTATTACCTTTTCATTCCTGCTCCTGCAAAGACTCTGCTTCAGGAATTAACACTGATCATTGTTGGGCAATCAGACTGACACTCCTTCATCTTTTTAGAGCTGTCAAGGGCTGTCTCCTTCTTCTGCACTCTGCTGGTTTAGGAGAAACCAGTAGCAACTGACCTTCTGGCCTCTGTGTCATTTCTTTCTTCTCCTACCAGAATGAGCAGTCTGGCTGCAGCTGGAAAGTATTTTTGTTTCCTGATGTTTCTCTTGCTGTGCCTGCTTCTTAACCCAGCTGCTCGGGCAGGTAACCCACCAATGTGGGGCCTGACTCTTCCATTTTCTCCTTCTCAGAGGAGGATGCATCTGGCTGGCCCATGACATTTGACTAGATTAACTAGACCGCTGACTAGACAGTTGACTAGATTATATCACCCAAAGGTATCTATGCAGAGGTAACCAAATCAGGCTATTGGGAGGGTATCCTTCCTTTCCCGGTGGGAGGGGGAGTTACATGCTGCCCTGAGCTTCTTGAAAGAAAGGCAGGATAAACATGCTAGACAGATAAATCAGGGAAGGCATTCTGTGGTGTTCATTGAAGTATTCATGGATGTGTACTGCACCAACTAATATTACCTTTGTTTTTCCATTTAGATATGTTGCAATGGGCTGTAATATTGACATTACCATGAAGAATGGAATTCCAATAACTGCTGGAGTTTTAGATGACACTCTAGCAAAAATAATAAATAATCCTTTTCAAAATTACTAGTTCATTGTGGAAGCATAAAAAGCAGCCTGTCTAGCTTTATTACAAATCAAGCAGGATTCTGTGTCTCCTGGCAGGTACTAATATGCACTAAATCAATTTAATTTCTTTTGTTCAGTCCAGCCATGCTACCAGGTGAACAATATTGCACCAGCTTATACAAGGAACTTTTAAAAAATGCTTTTACCAGCTATACACGGTGATGATCAGAGATAGCAATGAAGCTATATATTTACTGCTATGGAAATAGGGGGGACTGAAAAGGAGCTTCTCTGTGTGCGCGCACATTAACAGCTGGGGATGCTTCTTCGTCTAAGCATACATCCATTTTACTCCAGCCATCACAGAGGAGAAAGAAAGCGTATAACAGGTAACTGTAGTTTTCCAAGTTTAGGGTTGTAATCTTTCTGTTTTTATTTTCTTCAAGCCAGATTGCTGTAACCTATATACCTTGAGAGGTGTTGGTAGTAGAATAAAGCATTTTGTGTTGTTTAGGAAAGAGACTGCCTTGACCCCTACCTGAGAACTTTGCCCTGCCTGTGTTACCAACAGTCCTGCTTGATGATCCTCTGGGCATTGAACAGTTACAAGGAGCATGTCTACAGAAGGTGATGATGGCTACCAGAGAAAGAGCCCCTCCCCAAGGGAGAGTTGGGAAGCAGTGAGGGATTCCCACAGGCAAGGCTGGGTACCTCTTGGCAAAAATACACCCCCTTCTTGTCTCTGGGTGTCCTTGTGCCTCTCTTCTTGCCTTCTTGCTGTCTAATTACACAAGCATGGAAAGAGAATGACCTGAGAGATGCAAGGGGGAAATATGTTGCAGGGGCAAAGGGAAGGACACTCTAGGCCTTGTTACTAAGCAAAGGGCCACTCAGGAAGAATACAGTGGCAAGGGGGAGACAAACCTGGCCCAGCCATTGTTCAGAAAAGAAGCAGATGCAGAAAGCATAATTTTCTGCTCACTACTGGAAAGGATTGTGCTCCATCTGACAATTGCTCTAAGACTTCAAAAGGGAAAGGAAAGGGACCGTGGTCCATCTCACTGGTCAAAGGATGAAGGACTGCAGGATAATTGTACCCAAAGCCATGATGAAAAGAGTGTGAGGCCCAGAACATACTCCTCTCAGCCTTGCAAAACTTCTAAGTCTCATGATGAGACTTCCATTCCCAATGTTAGCTTTATAATAGCTGGTTAAATTAAGCTTTGAGTTTAATACTATCCCCCCCTTCTACTTTCTATTTTAGATGGATGACTCCTTATATTGTAATTTCTTTCCTGGGCCTTCACATAAGTGTCCATAAATAGGCTAGTATTATTAACCCTATAATGCAGATGTGGATCTGAAATTTAAAAAGTGGTTGGTCAATGCTTTCTTTTGGGGGAAGGGCGAGGCCTTCTAATGAGTTTGGGGCAGAAGTGAGACTTGAACTGGAGCTTCCCAGATCACCCTTTGTTCCCTTTGCCAGTCTGCTGCATCAGTTCCCCAAACAATTGTATCCTTAGAGAACAACAACATAGTATCTGGAATTATTCAGACTCCCTCCCTTATAACCACTGTGCATCAGAGCACATTTCTGTTTCAGACAACTGGCAAACATCCACATTGAGGAAATATGGCTGAAGTGAAAATACTTAGGTTTTGGGGGATTTTACCCTTCAGAGTCTGAAGGGGCATTTGCACAAAAACTGCGGGTAACTTAGAAGGGTAACTTAGAAGTGTTATTAATCACCCGGTACTGTCAGCCAAGATGATTAGTACTTTTGATCTCTATTGCTTTCCTGAGTGTAATTACCACCCAATGTCACCTAATCAAGGGCACTTAAAAAAAAAAAGCTGATTGTGTTGG
The DNA here is from genome assembly GCA_029375565.1 of Gekko gecko. Taxonomy (NCBI): domain Eukaryota; kingdom Metazoa; phylum Chordata; class Lepidosauria; order Squamata; family Gekkonidae; genus Gekko; species Gekko gecko. The sequence continues at coordinate 210,419,511 of JAPDNY010000001.1, forward strand.
AAATTGTTTTTTCTATACACTCAACAGTAATAAAGGGCAGGGCTCACATTAAAACACATTCACTTTCCAAAAGAGGAACAATACAGTGAATGGTATTTTATTAAGAAGAGAGAGAACCTCAGTATATGGCCTCAGACATTAAATACAAAGAGGCAGCACTGCTTCAAACACATTTAGTTTGACTGCCACCAGCAGAAAACACCTTGCTGCATTTCTAGGCTAAGAAAGATGTGGGATGGAAAATAGGGTGCAAATAAGTTTGCAGAGCACTCCTAAACACGTCTACTCAGAAGTAAGTACCATTGAGCTCAGTGGGGCTTAATGCCAAGTAACTGTGCTTATGAGTGCAGCTTGTATGCCACACCAAAATCTATATAAAAATTACCCTTTTTAGCTATTTCCATTTTGGGTGTTGATGCTGACCTCAACATTGTACCTCAGACTCTGCCAGTGATAAGGAATGTGCAGAGGGGTCTAGCCATCCTTTGGAGTGGAGAACAAAATTGCTAAAGTTGACATTGTTGTTGCCCTACAAGGCACATGTAACACCATCTTGGACTTCTCTCATAAGCAAGAGAAATCTGGACTGAGTCAATGGTGTGTAATAGGGACTGTCTTGTATGGTGACCCAAAGTGATGCCAACTGGAGACATATCAAGCAGAAGGAAGCCTTCCTGAGATAATGTGCCATGGTTCCTGAGGTTACCTGCCCGCTTACCTGTTGTAAGATGGACCAGTTCCCTAGCTGCTCGAAGCTCTGAAAACCAGGCAGATGCCATGTCAAGGCAGGAGAACAAAGATTCAAACTCCATGTGGAGTTTCTTGCTACACACGTAGGCAACTCACTCCCCCTCCCCCAGAGTGACTCACCTCACTGAAGCTGCATCCAGAAGACAATAGAGGACCATCCATGATAATGGCTCTAGCCGTATGAGTGATAATCCCATCAGGCATCACCTCCTTACCCAGAGTTACTAGAGTTCAATATTGCCCACTCCTTTGTACCCTTTCCTCCTTGAACCCAGCACCAATCAGTATGTTTTTGGGGACGGACTAGAAGGGGGTGTAACAAGGACTGTGGCCAGCCTAGCCCACCCCACCAGGACCCCTGTATAAAAGAAGGAACACACACACATGTGCCCTTTCTCTAGCTCTCTCTCCTCCCTGTCTTATACCCATCCCATCCTCACAACTCTCGGTTTGCGCAGCCAGAGTTCCCACGTCACTGCAGGCCAGGACATGATCCTATTTCCCTAGTAGTCTCCCTATTTTTCCAAAGGATCACTTCTTCACACCATGGACCAGGTAATGTATCACCCACCAATGAGTTCCTGCTATGCGAATGTGCTATCCATGTCTCTCTAATTTTCTTAGCTCTGTACAAGTGTATGTATGTGTGTGTATTGTTTGATTGTGAAGAATCTACAGTAAAAGGATAATTTTATATTGGAAACCAGTCTCCTTGTCTATCTCTGGTTCTTCTGGAGGAAGCAGGACCTCGGTATAAAAATGTGTTTGCTCCCGTATTGCCTATTGCTATTTTATAATATCACAAATTTCCCAATACAATTAATAATTCAGAGCAATCAGGCTAACACTGTTGTTATTTTATAACTATTTTACCCAAGCATTACTCCTTTTCCCCCTTCCCTGCAAAAGGAAGTCTGGTACTTTTAAGACTAACATGCAGCTGTCGAGCAACTGAGTCACTCCCTCTGTGCCATTAAAAAACAAAACCCCAAACTGAAATGGTGTTTGTATCATTTTGTATCCTGAGATATATTTCATACTGTATATTTTCTGTCTCTTTGATATATTGGATTGTAAACTGACTTGGGGGAGCAGATAGTGGAATAAAAAATGTCTCAAGAAATAACTGTACAATGAGCTGGTGTTTGAAAAAGTGGAGAACCTCAGTGATCCCCTGCTTGACAACATGTCCTTTCTTGCTATGCATTAGATGGTGTTCCATTGTTAGGCCACTGATAGAAAATGCAGCAAACCAGTGACAACCTGTCTACATGATAAAAGATGAAAACAGAGGAAAAAAGGCTTTGGGGAACTTGTACCGAATTTCATTTGATGCTTTTGCATAAAACTGCAAAATTCTCCTTGGATCATCTGCTAATGCAATTTTCAAGACAGCAAAGTGAGAACATATTGCTCATTTGGTGTGCCTCCTGGAGAGTACTTTTCTCCTGGGAAAAATATTGTAGGGTCAAAGTCCATTGTGTGCTGCCACCTGGTGGGTACTACAGATTTTGATGTTTATTATGGACCTCTGCAGGTTTGCTGTCTGTTCATTACAATATTGCACATGGCTGTAATCCCCCAAGAATGGAAAAGAAAATGTACTGTGGTTGACAGGTAATTTCCTTCATGTGTTTATCCATGATCATCTTTCCTTCTTTATTTTCAGCTTTAATATTAATTTGCGGTGGTGAAAATAGTACATGGCTGTGTGCCACCCCCCCATGGATGTGTGTGTATGTGTGGGGAAGGGAAGGGAAGGGAGGAAGGAGAGGGATACTGAGGTTTAGTCCCACATTACAAGCCCTCTATGTTACAAAATCATTGCCCTCCAGTTTATCTATACTTCCAGAGGGATATATTGGTGTTCCTTTTGCTTCACATCATAGCAATGATATAATCCCCATGTCCAATTTTGAAAAAGCCCTTTTTTGTCGATTCAGATAGTCCCTCCTTTTTAAAGACTGCATATATCTTTACCTGAGGCAAACGTATGCTCCAGCACTATCGGGTCATCTCTGCCAACTGACAAATCACACTCTCTTTTTCCCCCTCACATGCACACTTGTAGTCATGCTCAGGCTAGCATGAATGGATTTGAGGCCAAGAGATAAAGTCTGATAGTGAACTTCATAGCTCAGCTAGGATTTGAACATCAGCACTGTATTCACTGCACATTTGTCATCCCCAAAGGGCTTAGATTGTGTCTTAATATGGTAAATTAGATGGAGCCTTTGTCACTAAAATATACTCTTGACATCGGTTCCTGATGGTGGTCAGGGGAGGAGATTCTCCATAACAATTTTTATTGTTCTAATTCCAAACAATGGTCCCAGGGTGTGGATCAAAAAATCTATGTTCAGGCAGAGGGAAGATATCCACAAATCCAATAGAAATTTTATTTCTAATTTGGAGACTTAACCCTACCCCAACAAAATGCTGCCCAAGCTATCATGAGATTTCATGAGATCATGGTTGGAATTGTGTGGTGGCACAGCAAACCTAGCAGGGTGTGAGGCTTTTGCCTCAAATAGGAGCAAAAGCAGAGTGTGTGTGTGTGTGTGTAAGGGAACAAAAGCAGCAGGGGGGAAGTCTCATGTTTGTATGAATTGGTATATCTACCTTAGTTCATAGAAAATGGATCGTGCTTTAGCCTCACTGAAATCATCTGTATTTTAGTCAGCCACAACTGATTTGTCTCCTGGAAGCCAATGGGACTTGGCATAACTAATGTGCTGTGGGCTGGAAGCAATATTCGTATTCATAAAATGGACACACAAGTAGGCATAAAGTGTAACTTTGCTTAAGAACACATTACAATGGATTGGATTCTGACAACTTTCTGTCTTAGAGATGGGTCTTTCCTGACTTCCCCATTTTCTACCACAGACTTGAGTCCCCACAAAATCTGCAGAGGGTTGGGAGACTATTGTAAAAAAAAAAAAAAAAGCACAACAATATGAGAGGGCAGATGAAACCATTCGTTTCTGTTTGGGATAAAAAGAAGATTCAAAGGAGCAGAATCAAAATTTAAATATCCCCCCAATGGTGTATATACTACTAAGAAACACTAGAAAGACTGATGTGGCATCATTTATCAACAAATGCACAGTAGGTCTTTTCCTTTGTAACACTATTAATTTCCCATATTGGTGAGGGCATTGTTCTGAACGAAACCCACCTGAAGTCATCATCACTATCCCAGAATTTAACTAGAGAAGGGTCATCATATTGGAAAAATACATACTATAAAACACATCCATTAGAAACAGAAGCACACTGCTGTTTTATGTTCCCTGTGGTAATTGCTACAGACAGAGTAACACCACTGTAGGCCCAGGGCAGGTCTTCTGCTGGACTCCTTAGAGCATTGTTTTCATATATTTGAAATGTTCATAGGTCTGACATAGTCCTCTCAGTTTCTTTCAGTAAAGAGCAAGCCAGGCTTATTGAGCAGTGTTTAATATTGGGTTCCTCTGTGCCTGTGCTATATTTAGAGCTAAGAAATCACTGCAAATCAGTATCTGAGACAGGAGCTCTGAAACTCCAGACGTCTTAAAGACAGCCTCTGGCTTAGTGCAAAGGCAACCAGAGCCATGACAATTTTGTAAGCCTTGTATAACTGCAAAAGCTATCTATAACAACCAACATTTACAGTGTGCAGGTAAAAGAAAGGAGGGGGATGTATGATTGTGGCACTGAACTCCACTTTATCTCTTCAAAGTGTAATCCTGAGAGCAAGCCCCATTGAATTAAAAAAGAGACCTACTTCTGAGTAGGCCTGTTTAGGGTTTCTCCTAAGTCTCTGATGTGTTTAAGAATATACATACAATAGTGTTTCCAAGAAATGAATATTGCCAAATATAGTTCTAAAAAATATACCAGCACCTAATTGAATATTCAGTATGGTGTACATCTGCAAGACTTTTCTAAGGCCCAGTCCCGTTTTTACAGATTTTTCTAGTGTAAACAGGGTTGAACTTACCTGTAACTCCTGTTCCTCCAGTGTCTTCTGTGCAGACAGGTGAGATGAGTAGGAGCTTCCACATCAACATTTAGTATGACTAATGTTATAAACCGAGATTGAGGCAGCGTTTCCAAAACAAGTGATTTCTTTGTTTAGCTCAGAACACAGCAACTCAATCATAGAATCATGCAACTTTATACATTTTGGACTAGTGAGGCCACACCCCCTAGCACAGTAACAACCAATTACAATTGAGAGCTTAGGACCACTGGGATTCGTTCCCACTGAAAGTCAGAGTCCTTTTGGATTGGTCTGTTATGCAACAGTGGCCAATCCGACTGGGTTTAGAATATCTGAGAGTCAATGGAGTTTGTGCCTGAAACCGACTGCTGGAGTAGTTCAAAGGTTTAGGTTATATAGCGTAACATATAAGCAAATACATAACACCATAGCATAACACATAAGCAAATACATAACACCCCTCCCCCTAAGATAGCACACATAATGGCCCATTGGGAACTGTAGAGCTCAAACTCAGGGACTGGGGCTGGAAATGGAATCGGGCGTCAGGGCTGTAGTGCTTGAACTCTCATGGTCTGGAAGTAGAATTAGCTCTGACCCAGTAGCATAGCAATTAGAAGGTTCTTCCAACTGGGGAGTGTTGCAATTTTTTGGCAGCATGGAGAATGGCTCTGCCACTTGGGTGTAGACGAGGTTGCCGGGCTGGAAAGAAACAGAGAGGCTCCGGAACCCCTCTCTCTGCAGTGGACAATCTGATGCAAGGTCCAGATCCACATGCAGGTGGGACCATGGCAAATGAGTAGTTTACCCATCTCAAGATCTCTGGACTAGTGCTGGTGGTGACTCTTGTTGTGATTCCTGGCAGGGCTGGCAGCATGCAGGCGAAGTTTGGGAGGAATGACCATGTGATTCTCCCATAGTATGCATCCCGTGTGCACCAACAGTCGATCTTGACTTGACCTGTAAGCCTGGAACTTGGAGGTCTGCCAGCCAGATGGCCACTTGAGGACCCAGGAACTCGTGGAATCCCTTGCGGAATGCAAGGTGACATTGGCGGCATGAAGCGGTGGATGCTTAGTGGACTGTAAACATTCTTGTAGCAGACCGTGAATTTGCCTATCCGTGCAACGGGAATGGGCTGTCTCTGGAAATCAATTAACTGCAGGTCACAAGGTTCTAGTTGACGTTTGTTCCATCTGGGGAAAGACTGTCATAGAGTCTGCATTGAGATGATAGTGAGCACCGACCCTGAGTTGATCTCCATTTCACAGGGAACGTTGTTTAGGAGTACTGTCATGTAGAAGTCAAACCTGGAGACGTAGGTGTCTCAGTCTTCTGTTGTCAAATTGAATGGTTCGAAGTGGCCCTTACTGGCCATTGTAGTTCCGTGCTGGAGTGGTTTGTGGCCCTTGGCAACCATCATAGTTCCACGATGGAGCAGTTCAAAGGGGCCCTTGGCGGCCATCATAGTTCTGCGCTGGAGCAGCAGGTCGCTGTGTTCCTCTTGCTGTTTTTGTGGGCCAAGGCGACAATTCCTTGCCCACTGCAGTGATCAGTTCTCAATGGGCCAAGGCGACAATTCCTTGCCTGCTGTAGTGATCAGCTCTCTAGGGGCCAAGGTGACAATTCTTTGCCTACTGCATGATCAGCTATGGTTCTGTGGGGCTGCCTACCCACTGCATTCCATCCTCGTCACCAGTGTTATATACTGAGATTGAGGCAGCGTTTCCAAAACAAGTGACTTCTTTATTCAGCTCAGAACACAGCAATTCAACCATGGACCGATGCAACTTTATACATTTTGGACTAGCGAGGCCACACCCCCTAGCACAGTAATGACCAATTACAATCGAGCGCTTAGGACCAATGGGATTTGTTCCTGCCGAATGTCAGAGTCCTTTCAGATTGGTCTGTTACCCAACAGTGACCAATCTGACTGCAGGGTTTAGAGTACCTGAGAGTCAATGGAGCTTGTGCCTGAAGCTCCGGTTTAGGTTACATAGCATAACTTATAAGCAAATACCTAACAACTAAGAATCCAGTCCTAAGCAGAGTTAGATCCTGTCATAATCATGGACCTGTAGTGAGGCCTATAAGCTCTGGGGAGGCCTAGTGGCTCCAGGGACGCCTGTATTGGAGTAGTCATTAGGGCCTACATTTCCCAGGTTCCCTCTGGACCCCGTGATTGGGTAACAGGAGATTTTGGAGGGAAACCTACACCAGCAGGGGAACAGAGGGTGGTGCCTGGGAAGAGGAGATAAAAGGACTTACCCAGAGTGGGAGGGTGTTCTCTGTCAGGGAGTAGGGCTGGTAGAAGTTGCTGCAGACAGTGGGATCCCACATCCAAAAAGTGGTGAATTAGACTGTGAACTGGTACCTAGGGAAGGCTAGGACTGTGTAGACAGACATGTTAGGATTTATTATTTTACTGATTTGCCTGCCTTTACTTTGCTCATTTTTCCTACTTGTATAGATCTAAGGTTGTTGTTCAACCTCTTAATAAAACTATTTGTTACTCTGCCTGGGTCTTCATGCCCCATTTGGTCACATATAAGGAGAACCCTGTTATAAAAGAATGGTAAAAAGGAGTAGGGTGGGTGCTCTGGGCCCTACCAAGGAAACCCATACCAGAGTGGTGGCAGCCATTAGTGAACCTTCCTAGCCACTGCCCACAACAGACTCATCTGAGACCATTGACTTTAATGGACTTAGAATAGAGTAACTCTGTTTAGGATTACATTTTAAATGAGCTGAGTGTGCTTAATGACATTTCTGGATGAAAAGAGCCAAAATTAAACATCCCCTTTGATCTCCACAGTCTGATCACAAAGGTCACACCACAAATTACTACAAAATTAATCTTGATACATAACACAAAAATAAAGACCACACCAGAATCTGAGTTTTGCAAGAAGCAGAGTCCCAGTAAGGATGCAAATGTTTTGGAACCCATATTTGAATTTTGCACCACCTATGATTGTATCAAAGCACCAAATACAGTAATTCAGAGCAAGAAGAAATATTTATTTCTTCAAATATTTGCAATTTCAGACCTGTGGTTTTTTTGCTTAGCTAGTGAGTTTGCAATGCCTAGTCATCATTACTATTATCAACATGATGAGTAATAATTCTTTTTCTTGACCCCAAACTAATTACGTTGCATTTTTGTGACTTTCAAGACCAGTGCATGAATAATTGCTTTACCTTATCTTCACTGCCTTCTTGCCTTTTTTTGCTTTCTCTGTCCAAAGGATGTTAAAGGAGTGACCTGCAAAGGACCGATAAAGTATAACATGCTCACAGCGTAATCCTAAACAGAATTACACTCTTCTCAGTCTACTGAGATCAATGTGTAACTCTGCTTTAGGCTGCACGGTCAGTGATCCACCCTTAAAAACTCTCCCCTTCTCTCTTCTATATATCAGCCTTCATACCATAATGGATCATCTCCGATTGCTGGGAGCTGCCATATCAGCCTATGGAGAGTGGTTATGGCAACAAACACATCATTTTGAATGTAAAGCATCACAGGTTCAGTCCCAAACATTTACAGTTGAAAGATCTCAAGTGACAGCTGTTAAGGAAGACTTCTCTCTGCTTGAGACCCTGGACAGGCACTATCAGTTTGAGTAGACAATGCTGACTTGTTTTACCAGGTTTATACAGGCCTTGCATATATAGCCTGTGCATATAAATATAAGGACATTTAGGAATGACTAAAACTCCCAGAGAAATATCCAAGCCTAGGTGGAAAATGTAAGGTTGTAAGACTGGAACACTGATTACTGCCAGCCAGCCCAACATCTGTGATCTGTCATGCTGCAATAAAGAAAACATGAGCAACATATGGTGTATGTATGCAACATGAATGAGATCATGATTAGATGTCGTACTGTGGGCTATCCAGAGTAAACTGCTAGGCAAGCACTTTTATCTTTCTCAGCAAAGACACCACGCCAAACCTCCTGGGCAAGATCTTTAGAAGTGCTAAAAGTAGGCTAAATAAAAAGAACAAATCCATTTAAAATTGTGGCACAGACTGTTGGAATCTAGTGGTTTTATGGTTTCTGTCATGGGCAAACAACACCAAGAATACACATGCCGTGGTGGCTGTTGTCCCACCCACTGAAGGTAGTCCACCTGAAGGTAGTCCACTAACCAGAACCAGTGCCTTCTCCATCACAGTTGCCACTTTGTGGAATGGGCTCCCTGAGGAGGTAAGGGGGTGCTATCTTTAGAAACTTTCAGGAGACGCCAAAAGGCCAACTTATTTGCCAGGGCATTTAATGGGGTATAATCTGCAGGTATATTGGGTTGCTATTTGGGGTTTTGGTTTGTAGGTTCTACATCATGATCCTTTCAACTAAGCTGCCTTGATAGGTAAATAGTTCACAGGAGGCTTGGGAAAGACTTGTGCCTGAAGCCTCCAAGAGTGATTGCCATTCATAGCAAGGCTAGATAAATTCAGTACACTTAGCTACTTTATATTTTCACTTTCAGTAGACACTACCGGTGGGCAGGAACCAGCTCATGAACAAAACTTTGACATGAATTTGGGGTGGTTTGTGGCTCGTGAATCGATGTTTGTAGAAGTGCACCTTGCCTGGCACAAACATTTCACAAACTTTGGTGCAGTTTGTCGCGATTCTTGAATGATTCTAAAAAGTCTCCACTCAATTAAACTGTTTACAAAACTCCAAGGCAACACCTCCCCCCCAAATTCTCCAACCCTGGAAACACCAATAGGATCCCTCCAAAGCTTAATAGGCACTGCTGGCTGCCAATAACAAAGTTCCCATACTACTCTACGGGATCAGAATGCCATATCTATGCACAGCTGAGCTCCACAGCTTCTCTTTTCTTGGGTGTTTAAGGTTACACAGAGAGGACCATGAGCTGATGAGTCTTGCCCGCCCTGCACCACTCTACATTGGTGATGGTCAAGGGTGAGCTCTCCAGAGTGCAAGACAAAACCGTGCACTTCACGGCAGACCTCTGGAGCAGCCAGCAGCTGTTCTCCCTCACTGCTCACTGGTGGCAACCAAAGGACTGCTCTGTCTGGACTGTTTGGGCATGGCCCAGGTCCCAAGAGGGACCTCCTATTCCTTCTCTCTGGGTGATCTGGTCTGCGGCCTGCGGGCTGCTCCCTTGGCAGTTGGGTGGGAGGATGGGTGGGCTCCTCACAGAACACCTACCTCATGAAGCAACATCTACCTCATAACAACACCTACTTCATGATCATTTTAAATGGAAAAATTTGATTTCCTCTGATCTGGTGGGGCTGGGGTACCCTGTCCACCAAGCTATCGTGGGGTTATTTTGGGGCACCCCTGACAGATGTCTGCTTTTGTGTTGTGGCTGGTATCACTAATCACTTTAAGTGGAAAACTCTGATTTTTACTGGTCTGGTGAGGTTGGGGCACCCACTAAGCATTCTGCAACATCACAAACTTCATGAACTGAACCAGTTTGTCTAGCAGAAAAAATGCATGACAGTCTGTGGTTTGTGAGCTCTGCACACCACCAAACCATGTTTTCCTGGTTAAGAACATAAGAGAAGCCAATGTTGGATCAGTCCACCACTCTGTCACACAGTGGCCAAAAATACCAGGTGCCATCAGGAGGTCCACCAATGGGGCCAGGACACTAGAAGCCCTCCCACTGTTGACCCCCCCAAGCACCAAGAATAGAGAGACTCACTTGCCCCGAGTCCCTATCTATACCTTGTGACTAATAGCCACTGATGGACCTCTGCTCCATATGTTTATCTAATTCCGTCTTGAAGCTGTCCATGCTTGCAGCTGCCACCACCTCCTGTGGCATTGAATTCCATGTGTTAATCACTCTTTGGGTGAAGGAGGACTTCCTTTTATATGTTCTAACCCAACCACTCAGCAATTTCATTGAGTGCCCATGAGTTCTTGTATTGTGAGAAAAGGAGAAAAGTACTTCTTTCTCTACCTGTTCTATCCCATGCATAATTTTATAAACCTCGATCATGTCACCCCTCAGCCATCATTTCTTCAAGCTAAAGAGCCCCAAGCGCCTCAAACTTTCTTCATAGGGAAAGTGTTCCAACACTTTTATCATTCTAGTTGCCCTTTTCTGCACTCTTTCCAAAGCTGCAATATCCTTCCTAAGGTATGGTGACCAGAACTGTACACAGTATTCCAAATGAGGTGACACTATTGATTTATACAGGGGCATTATGATACTGGCTGATTTGTTTTCAATACCCTTCCTAATAATCCCCAGCATAGCATTGGACTTTTTTTATTGCAGTTGCACACTGTGTATTTTCAGTGAGTTATCTAGTACTTTGGCCACCAAATGAGAAGGGAGCACTCCCTGGAGAAGAACCTGATGCTGGGAAAGATTGAAGGTCAAAGAAGAAGGGGACGGCAAAGAATGAGATGGTTAGACAGTGTCATCGATGCAACAAACATGAAATTGAGCAAACTTCAGCGGACAGCGGAAGACAGGAGGGCCTGGCGTAATCTGGTCCATGGGGTCGCGAAGAGTCGGACTCGACTGTGCGACTGAACAACAACATCTACTATGACTCCAAGATCTCTCTCTTGGTCAGTCTCTGCCAGTTCAGACCCTATCAACGTGTATTTATAGTTAGGATTTTTGGCTCCAATGTGCATCACTTTGCACTTGGCCACATTGAACCCCATTTGCCACACTGATGCCCACTCGCCCATCCTTGACAGACCCCTTTGGAGTGCCTCACAATCCTCCCTGGTTTTTACCACCCTGACCAACTTTGTATCATCCACAAATTTAGCCACTTCACTGCTTACTCTCAACTCCAAATCATTAATAAGTTAAAGCATCGGACCGAGTAATGATCCCTGTGGTACAACACTGCTTACCACCCTGCACTGAGAAAATTGCCCATTTATACTGACTCTCTGTTTCCTATTAATTAGCCAGTTTTTGATCCACAAAAGGGCTTGTCCTTTTATCCCATGACTATTGAGGTTATTTAGGAGCCTTTGATGAGGAACTTTTATCAAAAGCTTTCTGAAAGTCAAGGTAAACAACATCTATTGAATCCCCCTTGTCCACATGTTTGTTCACTCCCTCAAAGAACACTAACAGGTTAGTGAGACAAGATCTTCCCTTACAGAACCCATGCTGAGTCTGACTCAATAGTTTTTGTTCATCAACTTACCCCGTATCGATGTCAGACTGACTGGCCTGTAATTTCCCAGATCTCCTCCGGAACCCTTTTTAAAGATGGGAGTGACATTAGCTGTCTTCCAGTCCTCAGGAATGGAGGCAGATTTTAATGAAAGATTACATATTTTTCTCAGGAGATCCACAAGTTCACATTTGAGTTCTTTCAGAACTCTCGGATGTATGCCATTCAGGCCTGGTGATTTATCAGTTTTTAAGTCGTCTATCAGTCGTAGGACCTCCTCTCTCGTCACCTCAATCTGACTCAGGTCCTTCAACACTCCTCCCGAAATCAGGGGTTCTGGAGTGGGCAAGCACTTCTCATCTTCCACAGTGAAGACAGAGGCAAAAAAATGCATTCAGCTTTGTGTTCATCCCTAGTAGATACAATCCTGTCCTTATTAATATTTGAATTTTGGTTCCACAACATTCTATGCTTGCCATAATTGATTCAGCTCAAGAACTGGCAGTCAGAAGACACTGGCCAGGGCTGACTGGCTGCTTGGCGAAATCCCACCCACGTCAGCCCCGGTCAGTGTTTTCACCTCAATCTGCTCCAGTCCTCCGACAGGAGAGGACCATCTGGAGTGTGAGCGCAGGGACAGGCCCTCAAGGCCAAGGCAAGTGAGAGAAGCCCTTTTCCACCCCTCCACACCATCCCCTGGGCCTCCTATGGGGGCAGTAGGCCCAGAGAAGGCCTTTTCTGCCCCCCCACACCATCCCCTGGGCCTCCCATGGGGGCAGTAGGCCCAGAGAAGCCCTTTTCTGTCCCCCACACACCATCCTCTGGGCCTTCTCTGGGGGCAGTAGGCCCAGAGAAGCCCTTTTCTGTCCCACACACACCATCCCCTGGGCCTTCTCTGGGGGCAGTAGGCCCAGAGAAGCCCTTTTCTGTCCCCCACACACCATCCCCTGGGCCTTCTCTGGGGGCAGTAGGCCCAGAGAAGGCCTTTTCTGTCCCTCCACACACCATCCCCTGGGCCTTCTATGGGGGCAGTAGGCCCAGAGAAGGCCTTTTCTGTCCCCCACACACCATCCCCTGAGCCTTCTATGGGGGCAGTAGGCCCAGAGAAGCCCTTTTCCGCCCCTCTTCCCTTCCTTTCCCGCCTTTCCTTTCTTCCTCTCTCCTTTCTTTCACTCTTCCCCCTCTTCCTTCCTTCCTTCCTTCCTTCCTTCCTTCCTTCCTTCCTTCCTTCCTTCCTTCCTTCCTTCCTTCCTTCCTTCCTTCCTTCCTTTTCCTTCCTTTCTCCAACCCTCTCTCCTTCCACCCTCCCTCCCTTCCTTTCTAGGGCCCGTTGTTTCCCACCACAACGGGCTTTGCTCCCTAGTAGATATATAAAACATTTATTTATATGCAAGGCTCTGTTCCCTCCACTGAAATAATTGGAATGATTTTCAACATAAGGGGTTGGATTCAGTCAGTGTTTTTTTTAAAAAAAATTGGTCTCACCCAATTCCCCTCCTTGTTACAGTTTCCATCCCATATGACTGTTTTCCTTGCAGGTTCAATGATCTCTAGCATAGTCTTGCTGATGTTCAAAGGGGAACCCTTCCTCCCATATTTAACCAAGAGAAATGCTGGTTAACCCAATATCACTCCATGTACCTTGAAAGGTCTAGGTATTCAGCTCAGGACACTAAAAAGCATTTCCTGGTTTTTGACTTAATACTGCTTATATTAGATACTGGTGGGCCAGTGCTGTTCTTATGGGAACTAATTAATATTGATCTTAGCAGACACCTTTTGATTCAATTAATTGCCAATATCCTCAGTTTACTGTATTCTGATCTAATGGTTTTATTAGATCTTAAATTTTACTCTGTTTCATAAGGTAAAGGTTCCCTGGCTCAAAAGCCAGTCGAATCCGACTCTAGGGTTCCAGTGCTCATCTCCATTTCCAAGCTGAAGAGCCAGCTCTGTCTGAAGATGTTTCCATGGTCATGTGGCTGGCATGACTAGATGCCAAGGTGCATGGAACGCTGTTACCATCCCACCGAAGCAGTACCTATTTATCGACTTGCAATTTCTTGCTTTTGAACTGCTAGGTTGGCAGGAGCTGGAACCAGAGACGGGAGCAAACTCCATCATGTGGTACTCAGATCTTGAACTGCTGAATTATTGACCTTCTACAGCCTGCAGTTCAGCATTTTAACCACTTGAGCCACCACAGCTCCACTCTGTTTCATACCAGTATTCATATTTATAGTATCCCTCTCTGTTGTTATCCTTGGTTTGTAATGGCCTATGACTAAATACAAATAAATTTCTATTCCTATCAGATATTGGAAAGTACATGATTTTAATTGTTAGTGAATATCTATTGCCTATAGGTTGATCTTACATGAAATTATTTTACTATGCTTACATTCTTATCTTTTATATTTTCCACATTTAAAATCGTTTTTCTAACATAGGACCTTAGAATTAAAGCATTATTTAATAAATCCAGCAATAGAAATAAAATATGACAGTTATATAGTTTGAGAAACTATTTCCTAACAACTAACTATATTAGAGGATATTGAAACAATGGATCTATAAAACATCATTAAAACTTACATAGTTTTATGGTTTTATTTTTAGATCAGGAACACTGAATACTCGTCATATAAATGTGGGTCAGTTTTAGGAAGTTATGATTCACTAGACAGTTAATGCCTGAACCATTACTAAACAGCCGTTGTCATCTTTTATAATAGATAAAAGAACAAAAGAAAAATATCATGTTTTATCTCTGCACTTTTACAACACTGTTCGGCAATAAATAGCGATAAAAAAACTATTTCAGCACTAGATAACATTCAATGAGGGTACAGAAAAGAAGATCACAGGTTTTCATTAGCCAGGTCAGATAACTAAAATTAAGAAGTTCAATACAAACAGGAAATTATGCTAACTTTAAGGCTATTTTGGATTGTAATATAATCAAATACAATACAATGCAATCAAAAGAACAGTAAATTTCTATAGGCCGGGTTGTTTGGAATTGTTTCGCTATTTTCTAAATAATTGATCATAGGAAACCATACTGCCTGGAACCACTTTTGATATTTTTCTGACAGCAGAGCCGAGGAGTTATATGAAGTACGCCCACAGATGAAGCAATCCCAGATTCTTTTTTCCCAATCTCTTAATATAGGGACATTTTTTTGCTTCCATTTTTGTGCAATCGTTATTTTTGCTAACATCAATAAAGTAGAAATTAATGTTTCTGTACTTTTGTAACTTACAGATGAATGCCATGTCTTCAAGAGGGTGGAGTCCAGTTCACAAGGTAAGTTTACATTAGTTATTAATGAAATTTGTTTTAATATCTGCCTCCAGTACATTTTTATTCGAGGACATGCCCACCAACAGTGAGCAAAGTCTGCTGTAGCGCCACAATTTTTCCAACATTTGTTTGATATTTTGCAATTTGTTTTGTGTAAGATGACTGGTGTCATATACCATCTGTTTAGTATTTTGAATTTGGTAAATCTAATGCTAAAAATGCGTGATGTGTTGCTAGGGGATGACCAAATTGAATTCCATTGTTCTTCTGTGAATGTTTTTTGACAATCTTGAAGCTGTTGACGTTGGGATTTGCAATAGGTATCCTTATTTCTTTTTATTAGGAGTTTATAGAGCTTGCCTATCAATCCTTTTAATTCCCCATTTGAGTCCCTAATGATTTGTTCAAACTCACTAAATGGTCTGGAGAATGTTCCTTCTGTTTGTAGCTTATACAGGAGGTCGTGAATTTGTAAGTACTGAAACCAGAAAATTTTCCCGTTTAATTTCTTTTCTAATTCCAATTTGCTCAAAGGAGCACCTTTTTTAGTCAGGTCTATTAAGCGCAATATGCCTGCATTTCTCCATCTCTGGAAAGTCTGTTTTTCTTGGCCTGGTGGGAACCAGTCTTGGTTAAGGAAAGTGGATAGTTGGGAGATTTTTGGAAGAAGGACTTTTTTCTGTGACTCCCAGATTTCTAATGTGGATTTTAGGAACACATTATGTATACTTGCAATTTGTGTTTTTTTATTACTCCAATATAGTTCTGAGAGTGAGTTCTGATTTCCACTTCTTGTATTTGTTTCCAACTAATGTCAGTCTCACTAGTTAGGACTCTTACTATATCGGTAAGTTTAGTTGCAACATAGTATTTGTGTAAGTCTAGGAATGCTAATCATCCTTTCTTTGTTTCACACGTTAGAATGTTAAATTTGACTCTTGGTTTTTTGTAATCCCAGAAAAAGTCATTTAAGGATTTTTGCCATTTATTAATTTCTATTTTTGGAATAGTTATTGGAATTGCTCAGAACAGGAACAGGAATTTGGGTAAGATGAAGCTTTTGAGGATGCTGATTTTATCTGCGCAAGTAAATCCCGATTTATGCCATTGTTTTAACCGGATGTTTATGTCTTTGTAGACAGGTTGAAAATTGATTTTCACAAGATCTTTAAGATCCTTCGGAATGTCGATCCCTAAGCATCTCCAATGAGATGTCACCCAGTCAAAGGGGAAATTGAGCATTCCTTTTTTGGTTGTTTCTGTGATTAAGATAGGAAAGATTTTGGTTTTGGCTAGGTTTACCTTCAAGCCTGTTAGGGGTTGTAAATCCTGAAATATCTTTTGGAGATTTGTTAGAGAAGATATTGGATTTGAGAGGAATATTATAAGGTCATCCGCATAAAGGCTGATGGTGTGGGTTTGTTGCCCTATTCCTATGCCAGTAATTCCAGGGTGTTGTCTAATTGCGTTTGCTAGAGGTTCTATTGCTAGTGCAAACAGTATTGGTGACAATGGGCACCCTTGTCTTGTTCCTTTGTTCAAATTTATTGATCTGCTCAAAGTGTTATTTATACTGATGTTCGCTGTGGAATTGGAATATATTGCTTTTATTGCATTTTGAAAATTTTCCCCAAAGTTCATTATTTTTAGCATCTGCTGTAGGTAGTTGACTTCAATACTATCAAAGGCCTTCTCCAAGTCTACCATAAGAATTATTGATTCCTGTTTTATTTGCTTACAATGAGAAATTATGTTCAGAGTTCTATGAATGTTCTCGGTCATACATCTATTTGGGATAAACCCAGTTTGATCAGTATTAATATGGTCTGCTATAAATTTCTGTAGTCTTTTAGCCAGTATTGTTGGGAATATCTTAGCATCACAGTTTAGCAGTGCTATTGGTCTATATGAGCTGGGTGATTCTTTATCTTTATTTTCCTTTGGTATGGTGATGATAAGGGCTTGTCCCCAAGACTGTGGTTTGTATCCCCTAAGCAGAATGGCATTGCAGATTTTGGCTAAGGGCTCTGAAAGATCTTGATTTTAAAAAATTTCGGTGTATCCATCATTGCCTGGTGCGGTGTTGGCTTTTAGGTGTTTTATAGCATCAGTAATTTCTTTTGAAGTAATAGCAGAGTCTAATAACTGTTTATGAGCAGATGTAAGTTCTTTGCACAGATTCTTTTCCCTGAGTAGTTTTTGAAAGTCTTGGTCTTGAGGATTGTTAGATATGTAAAGTTTCTGGTAAAACTCTGCAAAACAGTTAACTACCTTATTCCGATTGGTGTATCTTGGTGTTTTTGGTCTTTGATACAAAAATCTTTCATTCATGGAGTTTTCGTTTCACCCTCCATTTTAAGATTTTCAGATTTTTGGGGTTCTTCTGCCAAAATTGTTGTCTCAAGAATAATGTTTTTCTGGATTTTAGTGGTTTCTATAGTTTCTAAAATCCTGCGTTCAGCTAGTAGTTCCTTATATGTTTTTTTGTTTCTCATTTTTTTGTGTAATGTTTCTAGCCTCTGGATTTTTTATAGTATAGTATTAATTTGAGTTTCCTTTTCTTTTTTTAATCTAGATGCTATGGATATTAGCTTCCCTCTGGTTACTGCTTTGAACACTTCCCAGACAATGAACTCGTCCACCTCACCATTGTCATTTTCTTTAAAATAGTTGGCTATTGTCTTTTTTAAGTCTTCCCTGTGAATGTCTCTTAATAAAATGGAGTTATTTAATTTCCGTGTATTGTTCTTGGTTATCATTTTTTTTTAACATATTACAT
Organism: Gekko gecko; assembly: GCA_029375565.1. Classification (NCBI taxonomy): domain Eukaryota; kingdom Metazoa; phylum Chordata; class Lepidosauria; order Squamata; family Gekkonidae; genus Gekko; species Gekko gecko. The sequence continues at coordinate 210,437,485 of JAPDNY010000001.1, forward strand.
TCTATATAAGCATGGTCAGACCACATGAAAGGGCCTATTAGAGATTCTTTGATTTTGTTCATTAGTGTGTCTGATATTAGAATGTAATCTATATGTGTGTATATTTGATGTCTCAGCGAGAAATATGAGTAATCTTTTTCTTCAGGATGGGTTTCCCTCCAAGCATCACATAGCTGGTACTTTAACAGAATCCCTTTTAGGGCCGTGTATTGCTTCTTCATCTTTTTTCCCCAGGTTCTATCCAGGTGATTGTCCATTATAAAGTTGAGGTCACAGCCAATAATCACTGCACCTACTTGAAATTTCTTATGTTTATTTAAAGTATCCTCAATGAACTGTATTTGATCTTTGTTGGAGGCGTAAATGGATGCTAATGTTATTGTTTCAGAATCCAGGGTGCCTTGCACAAATATGTATCTACCCATAGGATCTATTAATGTTTTCCCACATTTAAAATGCAGTGAATTTGCAATCAAAATTGCTACCCCCCATTGCTTTGTTGGTACCAGCAGCATGGAACTGTTGGTCATACCATTTTGTTTTGAGTGCCATTTTTTCCTTATCATGTAAGTGTGTTTCCTGACAGAATAATATATCTGGGCATGATTTTAAAATAAAGGACGTTATCCTTTTTTGTTTAATGCAGTTGTTAACGCCTCAGAGATTAATAGATCTTATTCTGTACGTGTCAAGCATTTAGTAGATTTTTTTGAGCATGATAAACAGGTTTTTGACAGCGTTATACACCGTGGTGAATTCCCTGTTTGGATCTGGTCAAGATTTGTACTGATTATTTAGTTATTTGCTACTTCACGTCTCTCACTTCTAGGTCTTGGCTCTTAATCTACAACCTATTACTACTAATATATAATCTGACCATCCAATCAACAAACAGAACTTACCCCTCACTAAACTGTTATAACTATAAGGAGCAACAAATTTGGAGTAACGCTCACTTGGGATGTTAGGAATAACCCCTCCTTCCCCCCACCCCTTCTCTTCCCCCACCCCAAAGGCAGAGATGATAAGAGCGTCTAGACTCTTCTAAATTGTTTCTCTTTGATTTTGTTTATAATTCTTCTTGGATTTAATAGAAACTCTCCAACCTCTCCTGCCTTTACTGGAAAGGAAGAACACAGAACTGTGCTCTTGAAGTGAGCCTCTTAACACCACTGGGGACTAAAAACCACAGGTCCCATCCCATCCCAATCCCTCCCCCCTTGTAGCAACCCAAACAAACAAAACAATAGCAATTTTAAACAAGCAGCATCTGGATATGTGTGGATCAGGCTGAAAGACTGATGTATGTTCACCTAAGCTTGTTACAACTCTTCACCTAGGCAGTTGTTTCTTCCATGGTAGACTCAGAGCGGTTCTGCTGCCTCGGACTTTGTGGCAAGGAAGGAGAGAAATGTAACTTTCTTTTCTGGGAGCGTCGTTCATATTCTAGCACTGGAGCCAGATGAAGAGCTTTTAAAACAGCAACTGCCAACTCCTCATCCCAGATCTCATACCTGGAACCTTGATGTGAGAAGTGGAGTCTTGCCGGGGTCACCCATTTGTACTTTATATTTGCAGCTAGCAGCTTGGAGATGAAGGGTTTAAGTTCCCTCCGCTTTTGGATAGCCTCCACTGGGATGTCAGGGAAAACTTGTATTTCCTTGCCTTGATAACATAACACTCCCTTTGCTCTTGCTACATCCAGGATCTTTTTCTTGGTCCTGAGATCCCCAAAAGAGATGACAATGTCTCTGGCTTTTCTAGCCAGGTTGTAGAGGAAGCCTTTCTGATATGCATTGCTAATCACTGGGGCATTACAATATCCTCCAGAACCCACCCAAGAAGCCTGCAGAAGGACCTTCTGTGCCAGAACATCTGTCTGCCCCCCAGGTCCTGGGGCAACTAAGCACCAATCCAGGACTCAGTCCCCAAGCCCACCAGAATCTGCTCCTTAACCTTAACCCTAATTCCAGCTCCTGTTGGCACTCAACCCTATTGAAAAGAACATGGTTCACATTGAACAACTGTGGTAATTTCTTGGATTTGTAACAGCCACCTATAAATATATCTGATTTCCTATATCTTGCTATATGTGTGGATTATTCTCAGCATATGTAAAGCAAATTTATATCAAGAAATTATCCAAGGGTTGGTACTAGACTTTTTGTTAACTTTGACATGAACAAAATCCCTTGCCAAACTTACCTTGCTCAGCCGTCTCATTTACACATAGGTTGAGCTCCTTATTAGATCACCTCCATAAGGGATATTGAAAAGTATGGAGATGGACGCATCATAGAGTGATTATCAGCTCATGTTTTATTTATTGATTAGAAAACAGGAGACAAAATTGCCAGCTCTTAGGCTGCTTTTATGTACATTTCCAACCACACCCTTTACTCACACTCGTGACAGGCTATCTACAAGGTTTCTACTCCTGTAGGTTCTCTACAGAATCCTAGCTCACCGGTTGGCTGGTTTTAGGATCCTGGGTTCTATTGTTCCTGGTATCGAAGCTTCGCTATTTTGTTAGGCCATGTGTTGCCCTGACCGCATGTGACTTGTCCAGTACACAACAGATGTTGTTGAAGTTCATTTCAAACAGCTTTGTGCTAGCACTGTAGCTGCTTGTAGGGTCAGGACATTGCAGCTTATGACTTTTTCCAGTCAAAGAACTAAATTTTCCCAGTTGACAATTGAGGCATGTATTCCCTGAGTCAACTTGTATTTGTGCTTTTTAGTCAGGTACATCAACTAGAGAAGAAATCAACTAGCAATAAATTAGTATAAGATTAGTTGGATTCAGAACAGACATGGAAAACACACAGCAACACTAGTAGTAAGTCTCAGTTTAACCAACCAAGACAATGAAATCTGTAAATACAAATGTATCACAATGATAAAAACAATTCAATGGGTTGGATCCAGACTAAATTGTGCACTACCAAAAGAGTTGGGGTAATTTTCACCAATTCTCTCTTCTTGCTGCTGATCCCCGATTGGCCTCTTGTGCTATTCCCGAGAGGCTCCTGCCCTCCAGGAGTTGCCTTTTCAAGAGATCAGTGAGCTTCAGTAGGAGGTATGAGGTGGGGATGTTCCATTCCACTGACAGAAGTTCCTTGTATCAGCGGAAAAGATAGAACTTTTAGTCCCTAGTCACCATGGAGGTCAGGGCATGGATAGTAGGCCTCGAGAAGGTGATGTTAAATGGATGCACATTAAACCTACTAACTTCATTATGCTCCGTGCACCTCAAAATTATGCTGAGGATTTCAGAAAGATGATATCCGAGGTGGTTGCAAAAAAACTTAGGCAACATTAAAAATGAGGTGAGCGATGTGTAAACACACAGTTTTGTGTGTACTTCACAGAGGTAAACTGGCAAGGGCAAATATAATTTACTGAGAAGAGAAAATTAGACAATCTACTGACAGATGTTCAGAAATGTAACCCCGATTCAGATTCAGTTTTCTCCATACAGTGTCTGACAGAACGATCAATAGAGAGGGCAAATTTGTGCCTGATATTGAAATAATGAGTATGTTATATATGAGCAAGTGAGTGACCTTCAGAGACCAAAATCTGACCAATGAAACATGAGTGTAACCATCTAAGCTTTTGCATACAATTTAGACATGATTAGTGGAAAGGCATTTTCTGCTTTTAAGAGCCTGCAATTTCAGGCAATCATTGTCATTGAAAGAAGCTGCAGCTATTGCATCCTGCCAATGTGTTTATTATTTAATGGCTATATTTTAAACTGAATCTTATTCAATAAAGATGGCAAATGCATTGCCCCCTGAAGCATCATATTTCAAAAATAGTTCCTTGGGTAGAATGAAAAGCCAAACCAATGACTCTGTGTTACATTCCAGTTCCTTCCCATTCCCATCCAGTCAGATATACATAACAGCACACAAAAATTGGATTGGCTCCAACAGAGTGTTTTCATGGATGGAAGTAGAGATGCTGTGAATTTTGCTGTGAGCAGGTTCGGTAGCATACTTACCACTCTTGATCATTATGAAATGCAATATAACCCTCAATATAAAGACATAAGAACCTCAGAACATAAGAAGAGCCCTGCTGGATCAGACCAGTGGTCTATCTGGTCCAACATCCTGCCCCACACAGTGGCCAACCAGTTCCTGTGGACAGCCAACAACAGGGCATAGAAAATCTTAAGAGCCTGAAATCTTAAGAGCCCAAGAGATGTATCCTTCTGGTGGTTAACTTTCCAGAAGGACCTTGAGGATCAAGGACAGATTAATCTACAGTGGGCAGGGAGACTGATCATTCAGAATGTGAGTCAAGATTGCAGGGCCCTATTCTGCAACATACTCAACAGAAAAAAAAATAGTTAACACAGTGCTCAGTCAATTTTTGAACACAAAACTGAACAGATTTGAAGACATAGTATATTAAAATGTTGTATGTACATTTCCACCCAAATTAATAAAAAATCTGATGACATGGGGATCGTATACTGTCATCCATTATCCAAACAATAATCATAGTTATCTTTCACATTGTATATCCTACCCTTGATTCAATAAGCTCAGGGAAGCATACATTCTTTCTTCTCTCATTTTACCCCTACTTCAACCTTGTGGAGTAGAAAAGGCTGAAATGAAATGATTCGCCCAAGTCCAGTAAGCAAACTTCATGGCTGAGTGGAGATTTTAACCCAGGCCTCCTAAGTACTAGTCCAACATTCAAACTACACTGGCTTTTATAGATGACTTTGATTTCTGTAGTCATCTTATTTCCTGTTATACCTTCAAGCCATTTTTTACTTTTGATCCCAGTAAAATGGGGGGCAATCATGCTTTTAAAGAAGGAATGAGGGATTTTCCCTTTGAAGTAAATGATACCTTTTCTTTCTTTGGCCCCTTTCAGACAGCCTTTGTAATCCATTTTAGTAGCAGGTTGCTAATGGATTTTTTGTGTCAGTTCAGACACAACCATTTTAGCAACTGGCTGCTAATGGATTTTATTTACCTGTTCATACAAAGCCACTTGCGTCCCATTGGCAAAGTGAGGCTGAGCCATTTTTGAGGGAAACTACTTTCTTCCATTTTCACCTCTTTGTTGTGCTTCTGAATCACTGTGGTGTGCTGTGTAAAAAGTCTGTAGCACTTCCTACAATGCCTCCCCCCACAATCTTCCTCACCCTTTCCCCTTCGAACATTCTAAGGCTGAGGACAGATTGGCAGTTTGCTCCGGGAGCCAGTCGCGGCAAAAAAGCCCCGGAACAAAGTGTTCCGGGTTTCCCATTCAGACAGCCTGGGCTGCTGCCGGAAGATACGGGGCGGAGGTGGGCGGGAACATTCAGACTGCTGCACCAGAGGCATGCTGTATGCGGCATTGTCCACGTGATTCACCCATGCGCACATGCACAAATGCATGCCCATGCGGCAACCAGGCAATGCGGACCTGCCCACAGCACCACCCCCTTTAAAGGCAATCACCTGCACCTTCCCCATGGCAGAGTGAGATGAGGAGGGCAGGCAGCATGGATGTCAAAGCCACAGCTGGTGCACTCCTACTCCTACTCCTGGGCCTCAGGACCTGCACTGTATTGCTGCAGTGCCATCAAGCCAGGGTGCATAGCATCCATGCTCAGAGGGCACTAATCCTCCAGCGGTACAGGGCCCGCAGAGGAGCCAGAACCAGACAGCACTGGTGCATAGAGGCCCGTGCAAGGGCTGGGCTACTGAGGTTAGGCAAAGAGGGTGCACCACGTCGCTGGTGGGTGTACCCGCGCCCACCAAGTGGTGGGACACATTTGTCTGCCTAGTGTGGGAAAACGAGCAGTGGCTGAAGAACTTCTGAGAGACAAGGGCCACATTCCGCTGGCTAGTGAACTGCCTCTGCTGCCACATCGGTCACACAGACACACCCATGAAGCGTGCCATCTCAGCAGAGGAGCGTGTGGTGGCTGTCAGGCACAAACTGCTACTGGGAGGTCAGCCACCAGTTCAGGGTTGGCAAGTCCACCATCATGGGAATCATGGTGGAGGTGTGCATGGCCATGGACCTGGAGTTGCTGAGTGGGAAGGTCTGCCTCCGTCCACCAGGCAGGGTGAGTTTCCCCCCAGGGGTGGGTGTCCACAGGCCACCTGGCAATTCCTGCCCCCCCAAAATGGCCACCCTGCAGAGGCCGCAGGGTATGCTTACATGGATGCCAGCCAGGTCCCCTGTATCCAGGAGGGGGCAGCTACCCCACAGGGAACGCCACAGCTGCCATAGTTCCCTGCCCATACCCCCCAGGGGTCTCAGGGATACAAGCGGGAAAATATGGGCACATCTTAGGGGTGCGGTGAGGCAGATAAAGGGTGTGGTCCCTGAGGAGGGCTGGAGTCCTCCACAACAGCGGGAGGGGGAAGGCCAATTCCATACCGAGGGCCACAACCATCACAGAAACAGTGGGGGGAAAAGGGCTGCGCAGCACATTCTGCGTATGTACAAAGCCCTGCTGTGGGTCTGAGGAGACAGCGTGGTGTAGTGGTGCACTGTGCGGACTGTAATCTGGGAGGCCAGGCTGTGAGTCTCCACTCCTCCAGGTGCAGCTGCCGATGTGACCATGGGTCCTTCCCAAGCTCTGGCACAGCTGTCGGTGAGGAAGAGCGAGCAATGTCCGCACCTCTGTCAGCCCTATGTCCCTCAGAGGATGTCTGCTGGGGGGAGGGGGAGGGAAAGGAGTGTGTCTGCTCCTCCAAGCCTCAAAGGGAAAGGTGATGTATGATTCCACTCACTCTTCTTCCCCCTGTGAAAGTGCGTGTGTACAATCCGTCGCCTCTGCACAGAGTAGTTGAGGAGCATCAGCCATCCGCAGTGCAGGTAGTCCGATGTGCTCTGACCACTCTGTCCTTCTAGCGGATTGCAGTACCACGGTCACAGGGATGTCATTGGACATGAAGGGGCCAAAGCAAAGTGGTCGCCACCCTCCAGGGGGCAGCCAAAGACCGTGGGGGCAACAGCTCAGGGTTGGGGGGGTAGGCCAGAGGGACCTGAGCATCCCCCAGGAAGGCAGTGAGAAGTCAGGGAGTGGTGGCCAAGTGCACCAGAGGGAACTAGCCCCACCAGGCAGGGTGGCGGAGCCAGACTCAGGCCTGTGAGCCACACAATGGCACTGCAGTCTCCGTGGGCTGAGGGCGGGTCCCTGTCATGCCACACACTGTGCCCCTGCAGACACAATGCCCCTGCATGCCATCAGTGTGTCAGTGGACCCAGGTGGGAAGCTGGGTCCTGGGGGGGGGGCTGGGGCAGGCACCAGCTGTCCTAACCCAAAGCCTCTGTGCCCCACAGGTCATGGATTGGTTCACGGCACTGGGCTTCCCCCAGTGCATCGGGGCCGTGGATGGCTGCCACATCCCCATCAAGCCACTGCCTGACCTGGCACATGACTTCTTCAACCGAAAGCACTTCTACTCTGTCATCCTCTAGGGGACTGGCGACCATCAGGGCAGGTTCACCGACATCTGTGTGAGCCACGTTGGCCACGACGCCCACATGTTCTGCCAGTCACACCTCTGCAGGGCCATGGATGCAGGGGTTTTCATCCCTGAGAACCCCACAGCTCTCATACAGGGTGTTCTGGTTCCCCCCCTCATCCTTGGTGATGCCGCATACCCCTCCAGAAGATGGCTGGTCACCCCATACAAGGGTGCCTTGAATCACTGACAGGCAATGTTCAATAGGGCACATGGCCGTGCCAGAAACATTGTGGAGCACGCCTTTGGCCGCCTGAAGGCACGGTGGTGTCACCTGGCACTGAAGCTGGATGTCCAGGAGGCAAATTACACTCCAGTGGTGTCAGCCTGCATGATTCTCCACAACATCTGTGAGGAGCAGAGTCATGCCATCATCAGACATGATGTGGGTGAGGAGCCGGCCCAGGCCCCAGGGGCGAGGCCCCCAGTGCGGAGGCTTGACAATGTGAACCGGGCAGAGGGAAGCGTGGTGCAGGAGGCGCTAGCCACATGGCTGATGAGGCAGCGACGACAATGATGACACGTCACCATAGGTTGCTTGTGGCCTCTTGGACATGGGACACCACACTCCCAAGGAGTCCCCACCTCCGACCAGTGGCCCAGCACCCATCAATGCGATGGACACAGTAAAGGAAATGACCCACTCTGGCTGTCCCTGTGTGAGTCTCTCAATCCCCAGCCGGGCACCTGACAGGTTGGCCCCATCCATGTGGCGCCGGGTCCATGACTGGGTGGAGTCGGGGTCCCCATAGGGAGGGCCAGCTGCAGTCGGCCCCACCAATGGGATATCCACCGGCTTCCCAGCCGGGTCTCAGTGGGGGTCAGTGCCCATGGGCAGCTGGTGGGGTGTGGAGCAGCTTCTGCTCTGGGCCCTGTCTGTCTAGTCACAGAGCAGTGGGCTCCCCCCCCGGGCTGTCAGCCCACTCCAGGGCCTCCCATCCCAGGCAGAGACCACTGCTGGTGCCCCTACGGGCTGACAGTGAAAAGGTGGGCCCTCTGTCCAGCCCCGGAGTACTGTCTGTGGGCTCAGAGGCCCTCACGGAAAGTCCAGTCTGTGCTGACGGTCCAGCTGACCCCGAGCTGTGCTGCCGTTCAATGGAGGCCATGCAAGTCAGCGGCCATTCCTGACTCCCATGATTGCCAGTGGCTCTGCAAGAGTCTCCCCTCAATTCTGGAGGGCAATCCCACCCTGCCTTGTAGCACAGTCCACTGTCACCCTGTTAGGCAGCCATCACGTGAGACTGTCTCCAGTGTCACGGTGTTTGGGTAATGGGCTGCTCCCTCTGGGTGGTGTGGGGACATCAAGGGGTGATATCGGAAGGCAACTCTGACCTGAGCTGGGCATGTCGAGAGACTGGGGTGATGGCCGGTCCCCAGAGTACTGTGGCCAAGGGTAGCGTCCAAGGGTTCCCACCTACCCCATGGGGTAGATCCCAGGCCACATCCCAGCCGCAATCCCCCATCAACAGCAGGGAGGGAGACGGGCAGCGTGACACAGAATAGGATGGCCACTCCCTGAGACCAAGGGCTGGAAAGCAAGAGCTGGCCCTGGCCGCCCATGGCCCACCTCCGGGCTCCAGGGGCATCCCCAGCTCGCCATGCAACACCCACCCCCAAGTTGCAAGACATGACTGCATTGTAGGAACCATTTTGAAGATGCCAGCAGAAGGGGAACAGAACTGTATGCCATGTACAGTGTGCTGGGCACATTGTTTCCCCCCCCATACATGTCAGCAGCCCCATGGTCTACGTCTGAGCTATCTGAAGGGAGATAAATGGCCTCCCCTGCCCTTGAACAACAGCCTGACATGGTCCCTGGGAGAAAACCTTGCAGACCATGTCTGCCCTTCGGAGCCGCCCAAGCCGTGTTCGGTGGGGGTGGCAGACCAAATACGTGGACAGGAGACCCCCCTGGAATACCAGCACTCGGGAGGCAGGGGCAGGTTGCACTCAGACACTGCTCTGGATATCCTCCAGGCCCCCCGTGGGGGTCAGGCAGCATGTGTCACCATGAACTCCAGGGGCACACACATGCACACATCTGTCAAATACAAGTAAACCCTCCAAGCAGGAGAAAAGCCATGCTAGAGCAGACCTCTGGTGTAGCAGAGCTTTCAGCAAGGTCGCAGGGCTAGAAGCGACAACTGAAGCTGCACCTACAATGGTAAGCAGGCTGGGGAAGTGCACATCCAGTGTCTCCTGGTGCACAGTGACCAAGCCTGTCCTGCTGGAATGTGAAGTAATGGAGGACACCGGTATGCATCCGCAGCAACCCATGTGTAATGGGGGGGACGTCTGGGGGGGAACGTATGGCTCCAGACCCATCCAAACCACATGCAAGACAGTGGCTGCCTCTGAAGAGCACTGTTCCCTCTGTGCCTCCAGCTCAGACTGCACATTGGAAGCCCAGGAAGGATGACTGGAGGGACCTCCAGAGCTGTCCTGGACAGAGCTCTGTGTGCCCCACCAACCCCGCTGGCCTCGCATCCCCAGGCCACTTGGGCATGCGCATGGGAGCATCCCCGGCCAAACGCATCCCCACCCAAATGCCTCTCCATGCCCAGCCAACTTTGCCGAAAAGTTCCATGGTGTTTACAAGTTGTTTTGCTGTAACATCTCTGGATTGTGGTGCGGGGAGGGAAGGAAGGGCGGAGTATGCTGGCACTTGCTACTGAGAGCCCCCCGACCATCGCAGACGTCATGTCCCTGGACCACGTGGGCATGTGCATGGGAGTGTCCCCGGCCAAATGCATCCTTGGCCAAACTCCTCTCCGCGCCCAGCCAACGTCACCGGCCAAGTGTTTTGCCACCTGGATGCCTCTCCGCCCTGACGCCTCCCCAGGAAATGGAGCCCCTTCGGCTTGGCGTCTACTGGATAGATGAGGAGGTGCAGCTCCTCCTGAGGGCCCGGGGGGGGGGACATCTAGGGCATGTGCCCGGTTGACTACCAGCAGTATGCCCGGGAGACAACAGCCAGGGGATGAGGCGGGTGGCTGGCTGCCTCACTGGACATGTGGTCCTGGCCACCCCATGAAAGTACTCAGCGCTCAGGTTACACGGGGCAACAGGAGCCCCTCCCCCACCCATAGACTGAGGAACACAGCATGTGGCGGGAGGGTGGTGGTGGCTGCAAGCCCGGAGAGCCCCTGGAGGGCAGTAGACAAACGTATGGAGCAGAGGTCCCACTGTGGCCCGTAGCCACAAGGTATGGATAGGCATTCTGGGGTGGTCATCAGCACTGGTGCTTGGGGGTGGGCAGGGTCAGAGGGCTCCATGCATCCTGCCCCCTCTGCTGGATCTCCTGGGACGTGCGGACGCTGTGTAATAGGGCGGTGGCCTGGATAGGCCACTGTTCCGATCTGGCATCCGCTTCCATACCGTTCTTCGGTGTGGGCGGGGGTGCCCGAATGGCCATCCCAGAGGTCAGCCAGTCCAGCAGGAGTGGGGCCTCCGGCATCCAGGCCATGGCAACGGTAGGCACCGATGGCTGCCACATGGGCCCCCTGCCACCTGGCGGCCCAGGCCAGCAGGCTAGCGGCCACAGGCAACCCACACTGGATCTCCTGCGCCCGCTCCAGGCATTCCTGTTTCCCCCCTGCAGGCCTCCGTCCCTGTCAGCAAAGACACTGGAGGCCAGCAAAGGCACCTCTGCCCACATCCCGGACCTCCCCTGAGGATGAGGCCACTGCTGCACCACTGGAAGGTTGGCCAGGTAGCTGGCGCCAGTCGTTGGGGCACCATGGGGGTTGGCAGGACCACAGACCCTGGACACCATGGTCTGAGCCCCCTGGGGCCTGTGGCGGTGAGATCCAGAGCATGGCGGCCCACCATGCCCCCCCTCTGGCCCACCCAGCCCATCCTGTCACTGCCCTGGCCCCACCTATGCCTGACAGTGGTGCCAGACAGGGCCAGGCACCTGGCCTGGCTGAGGCCTGGGGCTAACAGCTCCCCTTTCCCCCCTTGTAGAGGAAGGGGCAGTCGTCGTCCTCCAGACCACTCCGGAGCCCAATGATGCTGGTGAGTCCCATGCAGTGGCCTTCTACTTTGTGAGCTACTGCCCTTATAGGTGTGGGGAATCATTCTGGGCACTGCATACAGTGGTGTGGCCTGGGGGCCTCCTTCCTGAGGCAGGACACCACTCTGTGCGTTGGAGGCCATGACACTGTGAGCCGCTCCGGGGGCACACTGCCTCTGAGGTGGGGGAGGGCTAGGAGACCTCTGATGCAAAATGCCGTTTGCCAAGGACAGCTGTGCCAGAGCTTGTAACTGACCCAAGGGTACATCAGCATGTCCGAGGGGAGGAGTGGGGACTCAAACTGAGTTCTCCCAGACAACAGGCCATACACTGTGCCACTACGGCAACCCACCGCACCCACACATGCACCATGTGGTTGGGGGGAGGACCTGTGCGTGGGGAACATGCCTCTGGAGCACAGCATGGACTCTGCCCCCGCCACCGGTGTCCCCACATTGCGGCTGCATTATGGCATGTGGGTATCACTGCTCCCGGGTGCACAGGGACTTGCACTGAGTATGCCTCACTTACCTGGCACCAGCACTTCTGGCACTTGCTCCTCCTCTGGCTCCAGGCTGAGGTGGAACCCTTCCTCTGGGGCTGCTGCTGACTGGCTCTGTCCAGTCCCTTGTGAGCTGCTGCTGGATGGGTCTGCAGGGGGAGGCTGTTTCGGACCCTCCTACTGTGGACAGTGCCATCTTCCTGGAGGATCCTGTCCAGCTCCCTGAAGTAGGGACACGTCATGCCGTCATTACTGGAGGTGCTGTTGTGTGCCACTGTGCGCCTTTATGCTAGGCGCATTGCTTTAGTTTTTGACCGGCACTCCTCTGCAGACCGGTTGTGCCCCAGGGCGGCCATTTGTTCCGCAATGTCTTCATAGGTGTCCCTGTTTCTGTGGCTCTCCCTAAGGGCCTCCTGCACTGTAGGGTCACCCCACACTGCTAGGAGGTCCAGCGTCTCTTCCCTTCTCCAGGACAGTCCTCAGACACCAGCCATTTTGCCTGTTTCTCAAGAGACAGCAGGCCCGGAGCTTCATGGCCGCTGTGGCTTGGTTGTGTGCTTGTGCGCATCAGCGCAGTTTGCAGATAGGCACCCATGCACATCTCCACACGGCAGCACGCAAGATGGATGCGGGTTTCTCGGCTGTGCGTTCAAACTTCCCGGAAGTGGAGAAACGCATGACACATGCGGGCTTCCGGGATTTACTACACGATTTATCAGGTATCTTTTTGCTCCGGCGCTGACATGCAACAGCACGGTTTGGCTATGGGTGGGGAATGCCAGGCAGCTGTGCCTGTGTGACCACCCAGTTTACTGTGAGATTGTATCGTCGCTGGCCTGGGTCCCTACCAGGGCGAATTGCCAGTCTGAACTCAGCCTAAGTTGAGCACTATAGCGCTAAACCAATATAGCACTTCAGTGTTACAGTGTTACCATTGAAATGCCTTGACTCCATTGAGGAAGGAAGATTGTGTGGCAAAAAAGGGCAGTGGGGGTGGGGGGTGCAGTGCTGTTTGAAATGGCCATAGCACTTCATTGATGGCTCACTAATGGGATGAAGTATGCTTTATGAAACCCCTGTCCCTGTGTCATTTTATTTGGAACATCCAGTTTAGACTGGTAATGTGAAAGAGGCTTTTGATTCTTCTTTTATATGGTTGTTTTTTCTTTCATCTGCATTTTATGATATATGCTTCAGTGGAAGTAAGAATCTTGGGAGGCCAGAAAAGAGTTTTACATTCCAAGAAAGCAGAGCTATTAGAAAACTCACAGTACAGTTCTTAGAGCTAACAGTACACTGATTACACAAAGCAAGATCCATGATCAGAATGTATTGAGAATGCATAATGGGGAAAGATGGAGAGTGTAGTCAAGCATAGGTAACCAAGTACTTAGCTTGTCTGCACTTGATTGGTTTATACAATTCCAGTTCAATATAATCACATTAAATGATACTTGTAAAAATAAATGAAAGGGTGCATAATGCCATGCACTTACTTCTTGGTAGCTTGTTTTGAGGAGAGGGGTCTTCATACGCTAATTTGCAAAAGTTTAATAACTTGCATTTCTATATTTCTATAATGCTTGCTTGGCAATTCTTGTTATATTTCTTTACTGTACAGTTTATTTTCATTCTGTTATAGGCAATAGACATCGTGCTCTGTTTCCTGGAATCTTTTTGATGATTTTAGATTGTCATCCTTCACAAGTTGTGTTGTGGAGAAACCTGTAATTTCCTAGAATGTTCTTACGGTAGGGACTGTGGCTCAGTGATTAAAACATCTCCTTCATATGTGGAAGGTCACAGGTTCAATGCTTGTTATCAGCTAAAAAAACCAGGCAGTAGATAATGTAAAAGACCTGAGACCCTGGAGAGCCACTGGAAGTTATAGATGGTAACATGGACCTTGAGGGACCAATGGTCTGAGTCAGCAGGGTGTATTACTCATGTTGAAAACCATCAGTTTTCTGTAGACTCAAGGTGATGTACATCATTTCCTAGGAGATCTCCCATCCAGACACTGATCAGATCCAGATTTACTATCCACAACAAAACTGCTACATCTTGTGCCTTCTGAGTGTACCTTCCTGTCATAACAAACTAACTAGTCTATCATGGGACTGAGGTAATATAACTTGTAAGCTGCCTTGAACCATGAGGAAAAGTAGGGTATAAATTTTAAATAGATAAGTAAAACAAACTTCTCCAAAGAAGTTGTATTGAAAAGTCCATTATTAACGTTTATGATAGTATTAGATGCCAATAAAGGCTAACTGAACTGAATTGAACTGAAAAGTCCATCTTACTTTTTGAACCCACTTATTCAACGAAATCTGCTTCTAGAAAATGTCAAAACAATACCATCTGTAGAGAAATTTTGTTCTGGACCAATTTCCCCCCCAGATTTTCTGCTGCCAAGGAACCCATCTTCTTTGGAATATTGTGGAGGGCATCTCATCTTCTCTTATCTCACTATTTCCTCTTTCTCTTCTGTGAAATCCCTCATAAGCATCTCTCCCTTTCCTGCTTCCTTCTCTCCTTCCCACCCACCAGCCAACCTCTTTATATGCCCACCCCAGTCTTAAGCTTTCCCTCCATTCCTCTCCCTGGCACACTCTACCCAGGAAAACTATGGACCAGTTGCATCATGCTGACCACCAGCCTGGCCCAGTTGCACAGCAGGGTAGTTGCAAGGACTTATGGGGGCACTTTATTTCCCCCATCTCCCCTTCCCCCCATTATTTCCTCATCCCCACCTCTTGGCAAGATCCATATCCTCACCAACCTATATTTTATCAGCCTCTCATCTTTACTAATAATGTACTTAATTTATAGTCTACCTTTTCCCACTATTGTGACCAAAAGAAGCTTACATCATTCTCTCTTCTAGTTTATATGAACCCAGCCCTTTCTTGAGCTGAGAAGTAGGTTAGGCTGGGAGTGTGTAATTGGCCTAAGGTCAGCCAGTGAGCCCCATGACAGAGTGGGGAACTGAACCTGGGTGTCTCAGATCTTAGTCTGAAACTCTAACTATGACATTACATTGGCTTTCCTGTGGTGGCTCCTGCTGAATAGTAGCAAGAAGCTGGCCATCCCTCAAATGCCAAAATAGGGCCCTATACTCTCCCTCTGCCCTTTACTGACAAAAACTGATAGAAGGCTGGCAATAATGTTGTGGCTGCTTAGTAAAGCCCATCATGGCCACTACACAGGTCATCCATTTCTTAAAGGAACAGATGCTGCTTCTATTATTTTGGAGGGTTTTAACCCCCTTGGGCTGCGTTCAGACGGCCAGTCAATCGCGCCATGAGCCCTCCTAAAATTTTATCCCGATTTTTTTAATCCAGCCTAGCACGACCAGACGCCCCCCCATGAAATAGCCTCACCGCGCGTTGTTCCCGCCGTGATTTGTCTACACGGCATCCACCGAGGATTTTTTTAAAAAAAGTTTTGTACATTCGCATAGGCAAGGCTGCGCCTCCTTGGAGAACTGAGGCGATCGCGGAGGGTTTTCAGCAAAGTCCCGGTCCTCCCCTTGCCATTGCCATCATGATCAATGGAGGGACTATTTTGCAAGTTAGAACAGTCCTTCCCCCTCCATCTCCCATCGCGGTAACATCTTGTCCCTAAAAGAAATAAGCATGAATATTACATTCCTCGTAGCGCTTATCGCTGAATGCGTTTCCTCGTTAAAGCGCACATGGGGTTTCAATTTTTTAAAAATCGCGCCCCCGTTGGCTCGGTCTGACGTCAGACCGAGCCGACGGGAGCATTGCGTGCTAATGGAGTGACCAGACGGAAGAAAGTCTGCAGTTGTCGCGCGGGTAAGCGAAAACCCTACATTGAAACTGCTACTTTTTAAATCAGGATTGGAGGCGCAGCAGAACGGGATGCCTATGGGACCGGAATATTTTCCAGATGTTTCTGTCTGGTCGTGCATTTTTGATCCGCAAGGGAGTCGTTCCTATGGCAGATCAAAAGATCCGTCTGAACACACCCTTAGTTAATTTTTTAACTATTTTCCCCTGCAAAACTGTAGCTTTTCTCAGGTTTGTAGAAAGATGTGTCTTGTCTGTTCACGGCCCCCGTTTCTGAATTTAAGTATTCACAGATGGGGGCCCATGTTGAGAATTATATGTATTAGTTATAGCGGTAAGATGGGTTCTAATGTATCATGAACATACCAAGTTTTCCTGGAATCTTTGCCAGTTTGGTGTAGTGACTAATCTGGGAGAGCCAGGTTTGATTCCCCACTCCTCCATATGCAACTGCTGGTGTGACCTTGGGTCAATCATAACAGCTGTTCTTGAAAAAAGAGCAGTTTCTGTCAGAGCTCTCTCAGCCCCACCTACCTCACAGGGTGTCTGTTGTGGGGAGGGGAAGGGAAAGGAGTTTGTAAGCTGTTCTGAGACTCCCTTGGGTAGTGAAAGGCAGGGTATAAATCCAATTTCTTCTTCTCTTCTTCTTCTAATATATTTTTCTATGTCCCAAGAAGCAAGATTAGTGCTCACTGCAACTGTAGCTTCTATGTTCCAAGAAGCAAAATTAGTCTCACTGCAACTGTAGCTTTAGAAATGCCAAACTCAGTAGCTCTCAAACTTTTTGATATGTGCTCCACTTTCAAATTGTACTGCTTGGGACCTCCATTTAAACATGCTCTACTCTTTGGATCCATTTGCAAAGTAACTTCTTGCGGCTACTCCACCTCCTCCTCAGCAGAAAATGCAGAAATCTCACATCACTTAACAAGCCAATGTCCTACTTTTCATATTTAGTATCTTTAGAAATATATTGTTACTGAGCAAAAGGCTGTCTTTTATGGTATGTTTGGTTAAATTCAGATTTGCTAATGAACCTACTCTTCTGGATCACCCCATTTTACTTCCTCCCTCTTGTCCTCTGGATATGGACTCACTGCTCTACTAATGTGTTCCACTGTGATGGGAAATGGCTAGATGGGAAAGATCCTTTGAAAGAAATAATATACACCATAGATTTAACTAGCTATGTAAGAAGAAGAGTTGGATTTATACCCTGTCCTTCACTTGGAGTCTCAGAGCAGCTTACAGTCTCCTTCCCTTCTTCTCCCCATAACAGTCACCCTGTGAGGTAGGTTGGGCTGAGAGAGCTCTGAGAGAACTGCTGTTGAGAGAACAGCTCTGAGAGAACTATGACTGGCGCAAGGTTACCAGCTGGCTGCATGTGGAGGAATGGAGAATGAAACCCGGTTCTCCAGATTAGAGTCCGCAGCACTTAACCACTAGACTGGCTCTCTAAATTGTCTGAAATTCAAATTATTACCATTTCCAGATTGCTATTTTCAAATAATATTGTGCAATTGTATATAAACACACATACAAGACCTTGGAACTCCTCACAGGTTTAAATTATGTTTCCTGTCTTTTAGTCGATCCTTTTGTTTAATTCTGAACCACAGGGTCTGTACCATGTTACCAAAATATCTGGTCATAAGAATGATTCTGGTGATGGTAACAGTTATCTGTTGGTAGTTCCAGGTGAGTACCTATAAGACCACTTGCAACACTCCTAAGGTTCTTGCTGTGACACTTGCAGTGCAATGCACTAGTTACACCCTTCTACTACATCAATTTAAGTCAATAGATTAAATGATTTAACTCCATTTAGGACTACCCTGTTAAGTACAAGGTTTATAAAATGAAAGTAGCCATATTAATTACTTATACAATGCTAATCTCTCCTTATAATTCTCTTTTTGTGTGACTCTTTTCTGAACGTTCCACAGGCTCCCAAATCAATTGGGTCCCTGAACTGCCACTCAGAAATGGGTCCCTGGCTATGTTGCCTTCGTCCCACCCACAGAAGTGCCGCCGCCCAAAACCTTCCTCATTTCTTCAGAAGATGGTGGCTCTGGCACTGCCTCTTCACACTGCCACTGCGCCCAGCCCGACCTTACCCTGCACTGAAGCCAGTACCCACAGGAAGTGCCCGCCGCTTCCTACCCCCACCCGCCGCCCACTGCTCATTTTGGGAACAGGAACCATGCTCTGCTCCAGGCAGGTGGTGCTGCTGCTGTGTCAAAGCCCACCCCCGAATGCCATCGGGCCATGCTTCTGATGGGCAATGCTGCCCTAGTGCCTTCAAAATGGAGGGGCAGGCCAGGAAAGCCGAGAGAAGCACCAGTATTGTGGGGCCAATCCAGCGCGGATGTGGTTAGTTGTGAGCCATCATTGCATTGCTTCCCTACCTTGCAGCAGCAGGCGGCTTCCTCCTGCCCCACCGCCACCAGCCAGGCTGCCTGTGGAGGAGCGCTGGAGCTCCGGGGGCCACTTGGTGCAGCACACCCTGCCCCTGCTTGGTGGGTTAAGTGCGGTCACCCGTTCTTCCTCGCCTCCATCCCTTGGGTCCATGTCACCCTATTGGGCTGCAGAAGCAGCTGAAGTCGATGGGGACCCCTCCCCAAATGGTCATTCCATTTCTATACTGGTGGTAGCTGCCCTCAGCAGTTCTAGCTCAGCCATGGCCACTTGTGCGCTGGCTTACAGCATCAGCTGGCAGCTGCAGGGAAAACAGCCACATCATGAGCTTCCCGAAAAGCCACCTCCCTCTCCCTCATCCCCAACCTCCAGACTGTACTGAGTGCACTGCAGGGAGGGGCGAGGGCAAACCCAGCAGGCATAGAGAGAGGGAGGCTGCAAGGACCCCTCCCCTGCTGCAAGCCCTTGGGAGCCTGTCACACGTTGCTTTAAAAGAAAACTATCCGCCTAAAACAATGGCATGTGTGAATTTAACACAATGGCATGTGTGAATTGCACACGGATGTACAGGATCATGGCACTAGCAGTTTTTACAGGGCCCAATGTCTGGCAAATGCCGACTCACCCCGACCTGATTTGTGAAATGGCTTTCAGCTCATAGAGATCATGCTCCTACAGGGGCACTCTCCCAGAGCCTCTATCTAGAGCTCATTGTATTTACTTCCACAGCGGGCCTTATTCCTAGTAATATTATATATCACATGCATTTCAGTTATTATGTAATCACTTGAAACATAGTCACCTGTGTATTTACATTTTTTAACTTTCCTTAGATCTGAATAAAATACATGATAGTGAAACCAGGGGTTTCATGCATTCTAGTGGTTATCCAAACAGATAAGACATTTACTTTTTGAAATGTAACTAGACCACAGAGATACCAGCATCTGCAAGTCTGACCTGAGCTCTTAAATGTAAGGAGAATCACAACTTTCTGTGGCATAAGAAGAAACCTTCCATTCAGACTTTCCCAGCTGAGTCTTATTAATACTCACAACAGGACAACATTTTAATTTTCCTCTCTATTTCCACTGGAGCAACTGGGGCCCTGGTTTGTTTGCTTGTTAATTTTATTTTCTGAATCATCTCTCTGCTGTGTGAGGGAACCAGAGATCTGAGATACCATGCTGTGTTTCCATAGCAATAGCTTGAGCCTCAGTGCTTGGCTCTGAAGGCCATAGCCTATTCAGCCATTTGATGCACATTAATATATATATAAAAGCAAAACCCTATTGGCTGAGTAAAGGCAAAGACAGGGTTCTCAAGGAATGCTATGATGAAATACAGAAAATAAAATTTACCATTAAACATTCAGTCCTTTTTTTGGACAAGAGCAACTTGATTTCTAATTGAGTGACAGAACATGAGTAGACATTTTACTTCTCTGTATTGAATTTCTTAGAATTTTAATATTTACATTGGATTAGATTCTACAAACACATTGTTTTATTTATTTATTTATTGGGATATATATCCCACTCTACCCTGCAAGCAAGCTCAGGGTGATTCACACCATAGTATAAAACACAAGAACAATTTAAACAACACATAGTTAATAAAATCAGGTTAGAATTACATAACAATCTATGTATTCTGGCTGACAATTCAGCAGCTGGAGTCATTCAATGTACACTAATTCCAGCTACACCAATAATATAACAGCACCTAGCCAATTCTATACTATGGGATTAAACATTTAGAGGCTTGGAAAAGGCTGCTGGGGGAGGGGAGAATGGGAAATGTATTTACTTCATTTATACCCTGCTTTTCAGATTGAGTGTATTTGAATGGTCCAAGGTCACCCAACCAGTTTCCATGGTAGAATGGGATTCAAACCTGGGTCTCCCAGATCTTAATCTGAAACTACAGTGAAACAACAACAAAGAAACAGCAAAAAATTTCGATCAGGGGTGTCAAAGATACGACCCACGGGCTGGATTCGGCCCAAGCAGGGCTGCCATCTGGCCCAAGAGTAGGTGCCCGTGTGCTGCTTCCTGCTTCTAACATCACAGCTCCTTTCCTTCAGTCTCTCCTAGTTCCAGCTTCAGAGGAGAGAATGAAAGTCTTCCCTCCATTGGTTGAGGGTTCCTCACCTCCCCCTCTGGGGAGGGAGGGGAAAGAAGAGAGACGGGGGGGGGAATGGCATCTCGTGGGACTTTTCAGAAGACCAGCAATGCTTTATTCCAGGTATAAAAACACTTTTTCTTCAGAGAGAGAGAGGGAGGGAGGAAGGGAGCCAGCCAACCAGTGGGAGCACACCAGAAAAAGAGAGAGTCATGTGTTCAGACCAAAAAGATTTTATTCCAGGTATGGGGGGGGGGAGTGCTATGTTTAAACCAAAAAAAGTTTTATTCCAGGTATGGGAGGGGGAGTCCTGTGTTTAGACCGAAAACCATTTTATTCCAGGTATGGGGGGGGGAGTCCTGTGTTTAAACCAATAAACATTTTATTACAGATATGGGGGGGAGTCCCTGTGTTTAGACCAAAAAACATTTTATCCCAGGTATGAGGGGAAAGAGTTCTATGTTTAAGACCAAAAAAGGTTTTATTCTAGGTATTGGGGGGGGGAGATTCCCTGTGTTTACACCAAAAAAATGTTTTATTCCAGGTATCGGGGGGAAGAGTCTTGTGTTTAGACCAAAAAACGTTTTATTCCAGGAATGGGGAGGAGGTCCTGTTTTTAAGACCAAAAATGTTTTGTTCCAGGTATGAGAGAGAGAAAGAAAGAGAGAGTCCATCCCATGGCACCTGGAGAGATCCTCCTTTCCATTTCTAACAGATGTGGGGAGAGAAACCTAACAGCACAGCTTGCATTCCTTTTTAGTGAAAGGGAGCAAGAGTACAGCAGCACTTTAATGACTAACAAAATTTGTGGCAGGGCATGAGCTTTCATGAATCACCACTCACTTCCTCAGATATCATCAGATCCATAGTGGTAGAAAGAGTCCAGTAGCACCTTTAAAGACTAACAAAATTGTGGTAGGGTATGTGCTTTTGTGAGTCACTGCTCAGTTCTTCAGACTTATTTTCATTTATTCTTTGCATCCTCCTGGACTGAATCCTCTTGTACCAAATTGAGAGCTAGGTTTCCTGTCTCATTGCCAATGTTGATATCTCCATGCATTTGTATATCATACCAATGCTGGTATCTCCACCCCTCTGCATACCACACCTAATCGAATCACATCTGTTATTGCCATTCGGCATCTGAAATCATCTTTATAAAGTTTATGTGTCTGGTACCTTGTGTTACATTTTATGGTACACATGGCCCAGCCTGACAAAGTGATATTTATGTCAGATCCAGCCCTTGTAACAGATGAGTTTGACACCTCTGATTTAGCTCCTATGGAGAAGCTCTGAAAGAGGGCAGAGTGATCTTTCCTGGGTTTGCCCTTCTCCTGGTAGGATTCTGTGCATCCCAATAATAGTCTGAAAGCCAGGGAACTCTTAAAAATAGAATGGACCATATGGTTTTTCTGTTCATATAAGGAGAATGTGGGCAAACTTATCCAATTACGCCTATTGACTACAGACTTAAGTACTGTATAGTGCAATGTCTGTGAGGCTTTCCCAAGAGAATCAGCTTTGATGAAGCTGTTTGGGGGAGAGAAAGACAACAAAAGATCTGCCTCAGGAAGCAGAAAGCTCAGACTCCCATCTCGGGTACAGAGAAGGCTGTTGAGCACAAGGCGGGGTGGGAAAGATCTGCTCAGCCAACTGTTGCTGAGGATCCAACACAGTGTAATTGAACTTAAAAAAATATGGGCTGTATTTACTGATCCAGAACATCTCTTTGCTTAGTTTTATAAAAAAAAGTTGTTTCATTTAAGTAATAAAACTTTAAGCTATGAAGCTTGCCTCCTGGGAAATTATTTTGTACAATAATAGGGCTACCTATCCAGAAGCTTTCTCTGATATCCAGCCTAATTTTCATTTTAATTTCACTTATTAGATTCATATAGAATGCTATTTACTTTTGTTCAATAATTTACTACTATTTTAATGTGCACAGGTAACTGCAGATCTGCATCTTCTTCATCAATGGCAAAACCAGCATACACATAGTTAAAATTGTACTTCCTTAGCCTGATGGTTTTGAGCTACTCTGTTGCTGGAGTCTGAAATCTTTACTGTTCTACTGATGATAGGTCAGCACCAAACTTCTGGTATCAGTCAACTACATGCAATTGTGTTAACTGTTATCAGCTGAATTCCACTGATTTTTTTTAATGACCACAGTTTTACCAAGGAAACCAGCCATCCCCATC
The DNA here is from genome assembly GCA_029375565.1 of Gekko gecko. NCBI lineage: Eukaryota > Metazoa > Chordata > Lepidosauria > Squamata > Gekkonidae > Gekko > Gekko gecko. The sequence goes on from JAPDNY010000001.1 coordinate 210,460,065, forward strand.
TTAAATCCTTCTTCCAAAGAGCTGCCATAAACAGTGGTCGAAAGAATAAAAATATAAGAGAGCCAAGATTGATGACAAGCCTTCTCTTGCTGGTCCCAAGTGCCAACTTCAGTTAAGCTAATATCCCATTTGTGACAGCATAAAGAAAAAGGGTCCATACAAGAAAGGGTAAGAAGAGGCCAAATGGTTTGGAAGAGCAATTTTACCACAGAAGTCACAGATTCTCTCATTATAATGGAAGATGATTAAAAGGTGATCAAGATTGCCTCTTGGGTACATAATCAGTCCTTTGAGGAAATCATACAATGCTGAGGCATCTTTGCCTGAAATTCAGTCACTAAATGCAACAGGACCATGAAGATATACTGACAAAAACAAAATACACCGTGGAGAGAACGGATTGCTCAAGGTCAAATAACACTAAAGTGCTACTTAAAGGTATATGTCTCAAACATAATAAATGAGAAAATCATGCATGGAAATTAAACTGTAAATCTTTTAGTACGACCCACAAATACTTATTGCTTATTAGAGCACAAAAGCTATGAAACAAATACACAAGTACAAAGAAACCTTATTAAAGAAAGACCAGTAAATGGGCTGTAAACAGTCCTTGAAAACACTGTAATCTTTCAAATATGTATAAGATATTAATAGACTTAGAGGGCCATAAATTACTCACCTATCAAGACAAATGGCATTCTTTATGTAACATCTCTTTGACGAAAGAAGAATGGCAACATTTATGGAATTCGTTTTCTTTCAAAACTAATATTATTGAAATCAGCATGCAAACATTTAAAATGTTAACTTTTTGGTACTTAACCCCTCAAAAGTTAGCGCATATCACACCTTCTACCTCACCTCTTTGTTGGAGAAAATGTGGAAATCTTGGTAGCTACATACATTGCTGGCTTGAATGCCCCAAACTGGAATTGTTTTGGAAAGATGTTATCAATCAAATTAAGACCATTACGGCGTTTGAATTGCAATTTACAGCTGAACATATATTGTTAAATAGGAGGCAGGTTAAAGTGCCAACTGGTGATACTAATAAACGTATAACTATTTTGCTTTCTGCTGTTAAGAATACTGTTGCATTGCATTGGAAGAATAATACAAGTCCAAATAGGCAGCACTGGCATGCTAAATTGTGGAAAATGTATGTCAAAAATTACTGACAGAATTAATGACGTAATTTCTTCTAAATCTTCTATAAATTTTGCTACAGGAAATGGAGAGCATATATATTGGAGGACTTTGGTTTACTTTCATGACAGTTTGATATTAGAACTTAACATCATTGGATGTCTTGTGTTGGTAGTTTAAGTAAATAGTGTTAAAACAGTGCCATTTCCCTCCCATCACTTCTGCCAAAAACTAGTCATTCAAACAAGAATAGAAACACAGTAATAGAAATTTTATTTGTTAAAACATTGCTTGCACTTCTTACCACAAATGTTAATTACACAGCAATGGATTTAACAAGGTTTTACTATTTTTGAAATGCATTTTCTACAGGTTACATTTCCTGAGACATGCATAGTATTTTAGAATTCTGCAAATCAAGCAGAGATTGTGTATATCATATTATACAACATCAGTGGTGAATATGTCCATGTTCAGATTATCTGTGGAATTTGGATAATGTGCCACAAAATAAAAAAAAATTGTGCAAGTATAAATTAAGTGTTTTAACCAAGAATGCAAACAATTACTACTATGACTCCAAAACACATCTGGAAATGTCCAAGGCTTTGCTTAGTTCTCAAGGCTTACAAATGGTTATAGATTAGATTAAACCCACACATATATACAAGGAAGGATTTTTAGGAATTCTGTCACTTCCAATCAGCTGGTCACTACAGTCCTTGTTAAAACCAGTGAGGACTACACAGGAGTTTTCAGGGGCTCCCAGCAAACCTTTTTATTGTATCTGCACCCCTTCTAGAGTTCAGTGAATTGCACAGTAAGCTTTAGGCAGTTTAAGGAAGTCTCAGTGGGTTTCAAAACTCTAGTATAGCATCACATGTTACAACATGGAAAACTCCTCCATGTAAGGGGAAAAAATGGTGTGATAATCCCAGATATGTTTATTTGTCCATTTCACATAAACAATATTGAGCAATATCTGAACACAGCTTTTTAGTAAAAACATTCATTTAAAATATATTCTGCTGTCTTGAAGAAGTTGTCCAAGATGGCTAACAATTGTTTAATTAAAACAATAACCCAGAGAAGTCCTTTGTGCACAGTTACTAACTTTTGAAGGGGCTCTCAATATCCTTATCTATGCTTAAGTTAATTGACTTATTGATTCAAAAGTCATACCAGCAGTCCATTCAGCTCAGAATGCCACTGTTGACTTGGTGATCACATTTCTGCATTTCAAAATATTTTTCAGAAAGCACAAAGGTTTATTCGGTTCACATTCAGTTTTTAGAAACTTAGTCCCAAGCATGAAATATTAGGTAATATTGAGATTGCTGATGTTACTGCCTTTCAGAAATTCACTAGATTAAGTATTTTCTTTCAACTGAGAATGTTTTATAGCCAATACTTTTCTGACTCGTTATTCTCTAAAACTGCATAAAGTCATCTCATTTAGAAGAATATAAGGAATGTTGAAAATTTTCAGCCAGGAGAGATGGGGCTACAGTGAAGCAATGTGGTCGAGTTTCTCAGGGGCTCTGAGACTCACCAACTTCTGGAGCTTTTTTAGGGGTCCGTTTGGTTTTCCTTGGACCCATCGGTTCATTGGGAGTACGAACTGAATGCAGAGGATTTTTATATCTGAGCCCCTGTTTGTGGCAACAATGGGTGTGGAGTCAGAATTGCCCTGAAGCAGGAAGCACCGAAGATCAGCCGTGATAGCACGACTGACAAGCTGTATTATCCCTAAACAAAGGGCCTTCAAACCTCGTCATACCATCTAGGCGATGAACTTGTGAGTACTTTCTTTTTCTTGACAACTTTTAAGCTTGGAAAACAACCCTCGTTTGCCCCTATAAATCCTCCCAAGAAGCCAAAGGAGGTGCTGAGGAATTTTCCCTCACACATTCCTATGTTAAGCGGCAGAGCAGAGCTCCGGGGAGTCAATGTCAATATAAATACAAGGGGCAGAGTAATATATTGAAATCTCCTATCTGATATTTCGAAAACTTCTTAAATACTGAAGAACAATGACTTACTTGATTTGTGGAAAAGAAACGGTCTGGATTTAAAATGGCAATGAAGCTGGCACTCTTAATGGCCTAATTCCACAGAGACAATTGTTTACAAGAGTCTCAGCTTAAGTGTGAAATGGCTTTTTCAGCACAAATCAGAGAGGACTTGCAACTGTCAGAAACCTTCTGAGAAGAGATCATTCTGTGAATGCAAACTAAAATATCAGAAACTATCTCTCCAGTTTTGGAACAAATCATGAGCGTTTTTGAGAGTGCGCAGACTAGTTTACTTGAAATAACAGACCCTCCATTGCAGATGACATCATCCTTACACCAAAACCTCGATCAATGTGGCCTGCCTGGAGATGTGATCCTTAATATGAGAGAAATAACAAAAGGCTACTCTGACTGCTTGAAGTCTCAAGTTTTCTTAGTTACCAAGCACAACAAGGCGTTTTTACAGGCTTTGGGCTGTTTGATCTCTCACACAAGCCATCTGGAAGGGGAGGGGTGAGTTTCAAAGCATTTTCAGGGACTGAACAGGGTTTTAAGTCCTATTACATAAGTATGATTGAAGAAGAGGAAACCTTCAAAGATCAAAGACACAGGAGATCAACAATTCTGGGGAGACATTTACAGGGAAAACAGAAGAAATATAAACTGTATAACTAATCTGTAACAATATATCTTGATTGTTTGCATGGTTAAACTGATTAATGAGAGGAAGATCTAAAGTGAAACTCTCAAACGCTAAAAAATATTTTATATTTTATTTCTTTCTTCCTTCTTTTTCTCTGAATTTATACTGATACTTGATAAATGACTGATTAAGAATATAATCTGTAGTTACAAATATTGACTATCTTTATTGTCCTAACTGATTAGTGAAAGTTATAAATAATGGTTGGTTTATTTGATACAAAATGTTCTGGATATTTGTAATGCTCTAACTGACGGTTGATAAAAATTATAGGGTAGTTTTGATTTTTAAAGTGGGTCTTGCAGGGAAAAAATAAAAGCAATGGGTTGATTACCTAGAGAAGGTGTAATGACTTAAGCATTGTGAGAGAAAAGATGGATCTAGTGTGAGGTGAAAGTATGTTGGCATTGTAAAGTTGAGAGTTGATGTTATGGAGAAAATATAAATTACTGCGTTTAGGTTTGCAAGCAAATGGGATTTTGAAAGCTAACAATGCCAAAAATATAAAAGAATATCTTAAATGGACTAGATTGATATTACGTAAGAAATATGTGATCGAATTTGAATTGTCAAATTGCTGTGAAATACCTGTTTTTTTTCCTTTTATATTTTTATTGTTATAAAATTGATTAATAATTGTACAGGATCTAGACCCTCTGCCCACAGGTCCAGAGAATCCAGACGCTGCCAACAAGCACTGGGTCCCTGTTTCTTGCACCCCCCTCCAGGAGTGAGAGAACGAGCCAACCCCTCATGCTTTGTAAGAGCACTGGAAATCAGTGTTCTGCCACCAGGACCTATTTTTAAGAACGTTCCCAACCAGACAGGAGAATAGGTCCCCCCCTCCTTCCTGGTTCTTGGAACTTAACAACTTATCAGCTCTAGGGTAGAGCTGCAAATGATTTAACCCACACTAGTAGCTTTCAGACGAGCAGGTAAGGCTCTGGAATTTAGCCTTAGAGTTCAGGTACAACATTGATCCAAACCAGATCAGGTTAATCTATATAAGATCTTTATTCAATACAGCAACTATAAGACATGAGACTTACTCAGGGTGAAAAACAGTCCTAGAGCTTTATAGCGCTCTAACTAAAACATACAGGAGCATCATAGTTACCAATCCTTGGTGCAGATAACAGTTCAAGCAAAGTCCCTTCTCCAAGGGATTTTAAAGATGAAATCCATGCTTGCAATGGGCAATCAAAGTCAGCGTGTTGCCCCCCTTGCAAAATTCAGTCTTGCCAGAGTGTAATCCAAACAGAGACTAACTTTTAGAAAGGGGCCCTCTTTCCAAGAGAGTTCTGGGTGCCTTTTGATAGACCAAAGACAACTCTCCTCCTCCCTCTGTCATAATTAAGCATGGCCAGTACCCAATTATGCCAGAGCAGAAAGGCGTGTCTACTTTGCAAGTGCCCACATCGCCTACGTGGTGACCGGCACATAGGTTGGGCTTTGAAGTATGGGACAGAGACTGAATGTCTACGCTGTCCCTGTGAGGTGTCAAAGTGTCCTTTGAAATGTAGAACCAGGCTTGCCATTTGTGCTTGCCATCTGGTCAGGTGTGAAAGTCATAGGGATCTGTTCCCATCTCAACCATTTGAGTTTAATCAATGAATCAGATAATTTTTTTCTATACAATAATAATTATAGCAGATAGGATATAGAAAAAATGAATTGTTCATTGGGAACAGATTTTTACTCAATGATATTTGTTGCGGACTACAGGTTAACAAAGGAAAAAAGGGAATTATGTATCTAAAGATGTTATGAATGAGACAATGGCTGGATATTTTGAAGTGTATTGCTCTTTTTTTTGTTTTATATAACTCTTTAAAAAACTAATAAACCTTGCCCATTTGGGCAAGCAGAAAAAAAAAGATAATTTTCAGTCAGATCTGCATTCTTATTAGACACAAAATTTACAAGGAAAGATTTCCCAGCAAACTGTGTGAAAAACTTAAGCCACAGATGGTTCTTTACAGAAAGGAATTAAACTGTGGAAAGACACAACAGAGCAGAATTCAAATCCAAGGCTAAGGCGTTAAAAAAAAGTCATATCATCCACTAGTACCTTAAGTGCTTTTATAAATGCATACATTAACATTAATACATCTGTGAAAATAAATCAGTGTTAAAACCCACTGCTGTCAGAAAGCTGTCATGATTCTTTATGTTGCCAGCCACACTGTATTCATTGTTTATTGTCTTGTCTCTTGCTTCTGCGCTTGCGCTTAGTTCGCCAGCTGCAACTGTGGGAGAGCGCTTCTTTGCCACAGCCTGTTATCGCAGTGGCCTTGGCAAGAAGACTTTGAAGCGTTCCTCTGTCTGGGGAATTTTCCAGTTCTATGTGATTAGACAGTGGTGGGGGGGGTAGTTCTCCCGGTCATTAAGTAACACTCCCACCGGGAGTTTTCCCGCGCGCGCTAAAAGTTCATTTGCTAGTTTGGCTTTGCATCATACTATAATAGTGCCTGGCTGGTCCTACACGGGCATTCCTGACAATAGAAGTGTTACTGTGGGCAACATCCTTGTATTCCAATAAAGCATATCTCTATCAGAAGAATGCCTGTACTTACTTGCTATTGAGCCTGACAGAAATTGTCAGGAATCATTATAGCTCCTACCGGGTGTATCTCTCCTGATCAAGATGAGTGGCCCCAGAGGAGTACCGGTAGCGGTCCCTGTCACCACGGTTCCTGTTACCACAGTTCCTGTTACAACGGTTCCCGTAACCACGATCCCCGTTACAGCAGTACCCGTAACGATGACTCCGGTCACCACAGTTCCTGTCACAGCAGTTCCCATAACTACGGTGACCAAAGCGGGACCTTTGACCCCGCCATCCACAATTGTCAGGGCTCCAGCATCGACCGCTACCCTACCGATCTATAGCCCGGCGGGGACCATGCTGAGGGATGGCAGCGCTATCCCACATACCCAGTATTCCTTCGTCCCATCCCAGTGGGACAAATGGGTCACCCAGCAAAAGCCTCGGGACTGGACTAAGAACCTGAGGGACTCGACCCAGACCACTTGGATGCTGCCGGGTAGTCAGAGTTGGGACAGCCTGTTTGATCTCCACCCGAGTTTTGGAATAACGCTGAGTTGGACCCCCCCGGGGACCCATACGGCCCAGTCCTAGCAAGGACGCGGACGCCTGAATCGACACGTTGGAGGAGGACTGCCGCAGGATCATGCGGGATATGGGACATTTGTTGCAGAACTTACCGAACATGATGGATCAGGCGATCCAGGCCCACATGGCAGGATGACCGATGCCTCCGGTGCCAATACCAGCTCTAGTGCCTGTCCCAGTGCCAGCACCTGGGCTGGGCCCAGGACCTAGTCCAATCCTTCCCCCGGGCCAGCCACCCCCGGGCCAGCCGCCACCAGGGGTGCCCCTGCCAGGCGCGCCGCCAGTATTACCGTCTCCCTTACCTCAGCAGCCCCTTCCGGGGCCGGGACCCCTACCGGCACCGGGGCCGGGGCCCCCACCGATGCTGGTGGCTCCCCAGATGATGCCTCAACTGAAAGATCTATTGGATATCACTTTTGATGGAGATCCCGAAAATTTATCGTTTTTCGTCCTGCAAGTGGGGAAGTTTGTCCAGCGCTGGGGCCATCTCTTCCAGGATGAAGAGCAGCAGGTCCCTCTCGGCTACGGGGAGTAGCTACCACCTGGTACGTGTCGTTACATGACCTAGAGACTGTGGAATTAGGGAGTGTGGATGCCTTTACGTGGGCCCTGAGAACCCATTTTGAAGACCTGACCGCCGCGCAGAAGGCAGAGGCCTTCCTTCGTACCTTCAAATAGGGTTGGCTCACGGTCAGAAAGTATTCCACGGAATTCCAAAAGCACGCAGCCAAGATCCGTGACTGGACTGACCCTGTTTTAGCTCAACAATATCGGCTGGGACTCTCGGTGGACGTCCGCAACAATGTCCTGAGTTCCAAGGAACCTATAACCTTGCAAGGTTGGATGGAGGAAGCTGAAAGGGCCGAAAGCCGTCTGCGCACCATGAAACTGGATATCTCGCTGAGTACCAGCCGCCCCCACGTCTCTCCCCTCCCAAAGGCCAAGCAATCCCCGCCGGTTCCCACCGTTTCGGACCAACGAATGAAGCAGGGACTCTGCCTAAAATGTGGGGAGAAAGGCCATTTCACCGCCTCCTGCCCCAGGGAAGACATTGGGGCCTTGGTTTTATGGCATTTCCCAAAAATATATTAAAAGAATATCAATATAACTATGTGTTATTAAATGAGATAAGTATGAAATTCAGATTAAGCTCCATGAAAGTTTTTAAAAAGGCAAATTCACAGTTTACTTTTTGCAGCCAAATGGATGCTTAACTGTCACAACTACCAAATTATGTAGGCTGTTTCCCATAATGTTAGCAGTAGCAGGTGCCTGCCAGTTTCCAAATGGTAGATTCTTTGTATGCTGGAGCAAGTATCAGATTTCTAATAGCCATGGATGGCCCCCACCATATGAAAACATCCTCCATATGAAAATATCCACACAGGGCTGCAAACCCAGGAGGGAAAAAAAATTGGATTGGCAAAAATACTTAAAAAAATTAAAAATGCAGACATTGTGGAGAAAAAGTGGAGAAACTTGAAGAGAAGGAAGAAGAAAAGGCAACAAAGTAGGAAGAAGGTGATCAGGAAAAGAGGCAAGCAGCAGTGGGAAGACAGGAGGCAGAGACTGTGGAAAGAGGATGGGTAAAGAAGCTGCAACAGGGAGGCGGGAGAGGATAACGATGCAAAGAACAGAGAAATGAGGAATATAATAAGGGAATAGTATTTTCATTTCTCCTGAGGCCCCCAACTTACACCATTTGAATTTACATGTACAACATGCAACCAAGCATTTTTAGCACACAGCCTTATGGACAGCTGAAGTGTAAACTGACCTGCAATGAAAAACTGGACATTGGTTTACAGGTCAATATGTATATGTGGTAAAAATGCATATTAGGAAAAAATGGCACTGTTCATAAGAAAACTGATCAGTCAAGCGTTTAAGTTTGTAATAGTATCACATAATGGGGGGAGACATCCAACAAGTGTAGTGCATTCTAGTCTTCACCCCCAATTGCATGTTACTATGTAATATAACCTGAAGCAGGAAATCCTCTGTACCAGCAGACCAATGAGATATTTGTTGCTGGACTGAGGGTAGGGGATGCAATGCTTGAATACTTTCCACAAAAAATTCCCTGCACACATGAAATTTCCACATCAGGAAGAAAAGCCCAATCTACTCTCTGATGTACTTGTATTGAATGTTCAGTTTAATCACATGGATCCCCTAGCTGCAATTGGAGTGGAACAGTCCTGCAACAGACACATCCCATTAGACTGATCATTATATGTCTCAGAGACTTAGCTTGAGCAGCAATGAAGAAACAGGTAATGTACTTCTCAATTCCTGACCATATAGCCAAGGCAATTATGAAAAGCAATCCAACAATAGGTTTTTCTCTCTCTCTTCCTTCCACTGCAAAGTGAATTGTTTGATTAAAACAAAATGACATATTCATGTTTCTGTTATTCAGACACTAAAAAAATAGCAATATTCCAGCACAAGGGAATTTGCTTCAGGTTTATTAACACCTCCCAATTACATGTCATAGGAGACTTTTAACCTCATTTTACAGAAATACATTTGTCATGAAAGGAAGACAAGACAAGAAAAAGAAGTTTTGGAGAAATAAAGGATTTCCTTCTAGCCAAAGGATGTAACTCCTAGCTCACTTGGTACTATTGAATTTGGCTGGAAATGATTATATACAAGAAATGAAATACAGTTAAAATGAATGCTAGAAATTTGTAACAAGGCCAGATATCGGGTTAGACACCATAAAAGCTAACACCAGCCTGAGCATGGAACAATTCAAAGAAACTGTATAAGACTGGAAAACATGAAGAGAGCTGGCCCATAGAGTTGCCAAGAGTTGAACACAACTGAATGGCTAACAATAACAACCAGCATCTCAAATATTATAACTCCTACGATGTCGCTCCTTAAATGTATCAAATAGAAGACTGCTATTTGACAGTGTTATATTTGACAGTTTGCTATAAGGCTTACTGGGAGACTCAGACAAGGCTGTCCAAACAAAATGTCTTTAGCAATGTGTGGGAAATGTTAACAACAGACAAATTAACAGAGTAAGGGGGTAAGTTACCTAAGCTGGCCTCCTGAATGGCTCCTTGGTATACCATATAACAGGGGTTTCCAACTTTCTGAGTCTGCGGGCACTTTTCCAATTCTGACAGAGCATGCTGGGCCCAGCCACTAAATGGCTGTTGCAAGAGGCAGAGCTAATCACAAAATGGTTGCCACAGCTTACCTTCAGCCACACAGCAAAGATCTTTTTGCTGTGGTGGCAGCTGCTGCCAAAGCAACCTTTTAAAACATCTGTAAAGCCAATCAAATCTCCAATGGTCAATCAGAAGCCTTGCTGGACTGAAGCCCATGTGGCCATGCCCACTCTCTAAAAACACTTGGCAGGCACCAGGGAAGGTGTTGGCGGGCACCATGGAGCCCACATCCACCATGTTGGGGACCCCTGCTGTAGAAAACTCTATACAATTTATATAACTATTTAGTTAAGAACAGGATTTATTAACTTTAATTTATCTATAAAGCTATTTTTACATGGGGGAATTCCTCCAATTCATCTCTCTCATAGGAAAAGACAAATGAGTCATCGTAGCTATTATTTTTGTACGTTTTTAAACTATACAGTAGAAAGTCATTTGCAAAACATACCACATTTTCCATTGAAATGCTATTGTACAAACTAAGACATTTTAAACAGCTTTTGATAATTCAAGTTTTAGAAATGTGATCAAAATAAAATCCAAAGTAATAAAGCACCACTTCAAAAATGACTTAAGCAGCATCAGCATATTTTAACATATGTTTCACAAAAGAAAGAGACAGTCTGTCTCCTGCATTATTCTCATGGAACCTGCAAAAGAACTTCTTTGTAAAGAAAAAGACGGAATATTACACACAATACAATCGTATACAAGTTTCATGATAACATACAAAAATGTTATTCCTTTATAATTTCCAACAGATTAGAGTGGTTTTTTCTGTACATATGTTTTAAACCTTTAGCATAAATGTGCAGAAGATGCCTCCAACTTTTCTTTCATTTATCAACAGTGCTATGTACATTACAAAAAAAAATCCTTTTGTACAGTATAACTGCGCAGACAGCTCTTTCTGATAAAGTAAATTACAATAATCTTTCACATAAGACAGACATTTACAACTTTTTTTGCAATTTTTTATCACATAATTGACTGAAATGACTGCTGGGACACCTGTTTAGTTCTAACAGAAAAAGAAGAGTGAATTTGGAAGCGACACAGCTATTCATAAAACTAGCAGCCCCCTGGTTGAACTGTTAAGCTCTAAAATTAAGCACTCCATGTTATTCTTGTAATATGATATATATTTCTTAGCTCATAGAAAAAGTATTAATTTAAAAATAGTGGTGGGTGAGATTAAAGCTCTTAATTTATTAGAACCTTGTACAAGGAAGGACCTTTTATGGAAGAAAAAGGTAGACTATAAGTATTTTATTAAAATAATAAAATATAAACTAGACACTTGGAACAGCTGTCTTTAAACTTACTGGGAATCTGATTAGAAATATGCAAGTGATCTAATCAGGGCATAAATCCCTGAAGAACATTAACTGGCTTTATATCAAAGGTTTTTATTCCAATAAGCAATAAGGCCCTGATAAATTAAGTTACTCTTTAAGCCTGTGCTCACGTAGCTTCTGATTAAGTTACCAGTATTTACCATATAGCCCATGGGCTAGATTTTCTGATAGAAGTTAGTGGCATTTGTTACTCCACTGCGCAGTGAAACAAGTTAATAGCATTTGTTACTCCATCATCTAGAGAAACAATAGATTTTGTTCCTGTACACATTGTATGTAGCCAATTAGCAATATGACAGAAGCCTCCGATTAACACTGTGTTATGACATTTCCTAACCTTTCTATCTATATCAGGTGTGTCAAACTTAAGGCCTGGGGAGTGGATGCGGCCCATCTAGGGCTGTTACTCGGCCGGCAAGCAACTGGTATGAGGGAAAGGAAGCAGGAGGCCGCCGGGGGTGTGTGAACAGGCTCACATGCTGAGGTGTTTGTGTGTGGTTGAAGCTGTCAAGAAACAGAAAGGAAATGGCTAGGGGGTGGGGCTAAGAGGCTAAGTTAAAATAGTGTGGGGGTTATGGAAGTGAAGGCAAAGGCAGAGGAGTTGTGGTGTCTTTTCCCCTCCTACCTCCTCTGACCACAGCTTACTGAGGACTGGAGAAGCAACTACAGACACCCCTCCCAAGGGGCCTGTCATCTGGATCACCCGGGGCCAGTTGCTCAGCCTGGCCCACCTCACAGGGATTTTGTTGGTGGTGGTGGGGATGGAGTGGTGGAGGAAGCAGTTTAGTGCACCTCCTTGAGATCCTCAGAGGCAGGATGGGGGAAGAGAGGAAACACAAAGACTAAGAGATGGATCATAGCTATGCTCAGCTGCTGAGGCTGTGAGTATGGGGGGGTGCTGAAAAACTAACATTTACTTTCCCTAAAAGTGCTACATATACAAAAAGTAGCTAATTTGTATATAAGATACCCCCCCATGGTATCCCTTGGGGAAAAAACCTAGTCTTAAATGATTAAATGCATTTATTGGGGCTTTTGTGGATTCCCCAATAAATCAACTGCTTTCCTTTGTATTTTGAGTAAAATGTAACATTGTTAACTGGGTTTGCCTGTGTCTTTTATAAAGTTTATATCTCTGGTACCTGACATTACATTTGATGGAATGGCCGGGCCTGACAAAGTAATATTTGTGTCAAATCTGGAGTCTCTGGACCTCATAAAAAATGAGTTTGGCATCCCTGATCTATATAGTATAATGAATGGAAGTTGTTATTTTTAAAGACTTGCGATATGAAAAATTAAACATGTGTACACAGAAAACATTAAATTGATGAGGATATATAAAGTGCCTAAACAGCAGTGGTGAAATAGCGTTAAGAGCACGACTATTCAGAAACCTTTAAATATTAATAAATGAATAGAGATCCTCAAAGTACCCATTGCTTTAAGTACTGTATTTAAGGACATATACCATTCTTGAACAAACTGAAGATACTAAAACAACCGAATTAACTAAGTTATTCAGATGTCACCCAGAAAAACACAGGACAAGTTCCACCCTACTGTATTATTATTCATCCTTGATTCTTCTGTTATTTCAATGGAAAATTCTCAAAACCAATTTAAATAGTAATTAGTATGTGATGAAATTATGATTTATTAGCTTGCCTCATACATTTGTTCTCCACAACAAATACAAAAAGTTAGTGTTACCACCTAGAAAATATTATCCATGTCCACTCCTAAAACAACAGTAATCCACTAGGCAACTTGCTACCATACAATTAGTGCAACTCATCTGGGGTGTGGCCATGGCTACCAGGTGACTTGACACGCAGCAACTAACCTGGGCCCAGCAGTAGCCTCCACAATACTAGGCCAAGCTCAACAGTGACCATCACACTGTACCAAAGAGACCTGGTACAACATGAACTTTACAATTTGGCTAGACTTTTCCTGGGAAGAGGCTGCCAGTGGAGGAAAAGAGGGTGGTATTGTGGTCAGAGTGTCACACTAGGATCTGGGAGAGTCAAATTCAAATTCCTCCCTCTGCCTTGGGAGCTTGCTGGATCCAGTCACTCTCTCTCAGCCTAAACTACCTCACAGGGTTGTTGTGAGAATAAAGTAGGGAAGAGGAGAATGATGTCAGCTGCTTTGGATCCCCATTGGGGAGAAAAGTGACTTATAAATGAAGTAAACAAATAATAATTAGAGCCAAAGATGGAGGGGGAGATAAAAAGATAGTATGATTGGTGAGTACAAGGTGAATAGCAAGGTGAGAAGAAACCAACAGGGAATGCCAGAAGGCAAAAAGAGGACATTGTATGGAGAAGGAGATATGTGGGAAAATGAAGTGAGCCCTGCAAGTCCTTATGGGTTTCCTACTTGTGGTGCCTATTTTGAAACGGCTACATTGGTTTCCCACTTGTTTCTGGGCTCAGTTCAAGGGCTGGTGTTAACCTGTAAAGTTCTTTTTAATCTGTGACTCAAATATTTGAGTCCCTAGAAAGATCTACTCATAGCTGGTTACACAGCCCCTTTTGATCTTACTCTCTTCTTGATAAATATGTTCAAATGAAGGGAAGGATCTTTCTTCTCAGGTGTTGACTTATTTTTGTAAATAGTCTTCCAGAAATGTTGGTTAGAGGCTTCATGGTAGCTACCTTCCACAAACAAAAGTGTTTTTGATTAAATGGGCCTTTTCCAGAGCAGTTTTATTTGGCTGTTCTATTTGCAGTCTAATTATAGGACACTAAGACTGTGATTTATAACTTGTTTTGAAGCTCTCTTTTTTAGTAATTATACATTTGTAAACTGCTTGGGTTTAGTTATAAAGCGGGATAACATTTTTAATAATAAAATTGCTTTGGCAATCTTGCAAGTATATTTGCAAAGCCTCAAAATAGTCACTTTCTGCAGAATGACTAAATATAGAAGCTTTGTAAAGAAAGACATCACAGAATGTAAATTATATTTATATTTTCAGTGCAGTTGGACAGTGTGGAGTTTATTTTATAAGCTCTCAAAACATTCTTAGTGACTGAAAAATGAATGGATTTACAGTACAGTGGTAAATATGCAGGAACTAACATATATGAACTAAAGGATGAAGGAATCCAAGGGGATGGTATTCAAGTTTTCCAACTTACTTCAAGGAAATAACCATATAGTCTCAAAGAAATCAGCTCAAGCATATGGCTACAACATACATCAAAATAAAACAGCATAATTCTCACCTCCCCCCCACCAAAATCTTCTTTTAGCCTATGCAGTAGAGTACACTTTTCAAAACTCCAAAAGCAAGCACACAAAATACACCCCACATCAGTCTTAAGAAGAAGAGAGTGGTTTTATACCCCGCCCTTCACTCGGAGTCTCAGACCAGCTTATAAACTCTTCCCTCCCCCTCCCTGCAACTAACATCCTGTGAGGTAGGTGGGGCTGAGAGAACTCTGAGAGAACTGTCCTTGAGAACAGCTCTGATAGAACTATGGCTAGCCCAAGGTCATCCAGCAGCTGCAAATGGAGGAGTGGGGAATCAAACCCAGTTCTTCCAAATTAGAGTCCACAAACTTAACCACTACACCAAACTGGCTCCGCTGTATTACATTTGGACAAGAGCCAAGGGAGCACAGAAGAGAGGCACTTTTAGTTTTAGACCTCATAAGGCACTCACTGTGACCACCGTGTTTTGCTACCTATTACTGACAAAGGATTCAAAGCACAGATATGCTGTTGGTATAGCCCTCTTACAGGTTTTTGTAATTTCAAAAGGTGGATAGCATGTTTGAATGGACCATTATATAAGAGAAAAATGTACATGCTAGGGAGAAGTCTAAGAACATCACATGAAGAAAGATTTTGTTGCCAATTAACAGGGTTCTTAAAGTTATTTTAGTATAAACCACACTAAAAGCTTTTGACATAAGACAGAATATACACTGAAGAAATAAAATGAACAAATAAGATCTGAACATGAAGTGCTTTCATATAAGCCATTCTCAACACACTCTGAGCCCTGTGAGAAGAGACTGTACTTTGAGAACACACACAGTCATATCAACTTTTTTTTGCCTTTTATCACCAGGACATAATTTTGGTTCCTTCTGTCTTGTGCTAGGATTGCCAGCTCTGGGTTGGAAAATACCTGGAGACTTTGGGGATGGATCCAGGAGAGGGTGGGGTCTGGGGTGGGGTCTTGGGTGGGGAGGGGCCTCAGCATGCTACAATACCATTCCACCATTCAAAGCAGCCATTTTCTCCAAGGGAGCTGATGTCGTCAGCTAGAGATCAACTGAAAAAGCAGGAGATCTCCAGGCCCCACCTGGAGGCCGGCAACCCTATCTTGTGCACATGCATATCCCACTCCTTCTATTTAGCATTTCCTTTTCAGATGGGAATGAACAGGAGGAAGGACACTTCTACCTTTTTTTTTAACTTCTGCAGTTCTCTCAAGGCAGGCAAATTGTTCCAAAATAATATTTTTCTAAAAGAAAAGGTGAAATCTTATTAAGCAGTCTTTTTTAAAAATGCAAAGATTATTTTAAGATTATTTCTATCCTTAGATATTGTTTTCCATTTTGTGATAACTTCATACAGTCCCAAAGCTCCATTCTTGCTCACAATAATATTTCTTACTTAACAAGCTGGTTGTAAGGTGAACATTTTAACAGGATACTAAATATTTCTTACTTCGTTCATAGCAAAGTATCAACAGCCATGACTAAGATTTTCATCTTTTCTACCATAAAGCAAATATAAACAAAAACCTTTCAGCTTCTAGAAAGAATATCAAATATATGTACTTTGGGCAGAAAAAAGACTGGTCTTGTACAGCTTCCAGTCATTTCAATGATGTTTGCACAGGAAGTCTTGAGAGTCTGCAGTTTACCAAACACTGTTTCATGCACCACATATACATTAATCTTTAAGAAATTATGGATGTAGACAGTTGATCACAGTTGCTCCAAGGCCCTGACCTAAAGCACTGAAGGGCTCACATTCACAATAATGGTTGTTTCTTTGTTTCCAAGCTCACATACCACAATAGAAGCTGTTGCTTCTGAAGTCTGCTTACTTTCTGGAGGAATCTTCTTGGGGCATTCAGTTTTTTATTTTCCCCCTACACAGAAATTCAGAACTCCAGTTGCTTTCAGATCTGCATAGCTGTTTGGATGACAGCCCAAGTTCCATATCACTTTCCTTGAATTAACAATAAAATATTCTAGACAGAGAACTCGTACTATGGAGAATATTAATACATATAGTATTCAGCACTTCAAAGATATTCTCAATATGCTGTGTAAGAATCCAAGGAGCTAGTATTGCTTGGCATTGTTACCTTTACTCCTTAAAGTAAAAATTCTCTAATGAAGGTACAGAATAGTGAACAAATTAAAACTTTAATAACATATGTGACACAGTGTGAAGGGTTCCTTACGGAGCTGAATCTATTAAGAAACAAAAAGAGCAGTACCTCATGTAAGCCACTGCTCTTTTTCCTGGCTGTATTTTTCAGACCACTTGTGAGTGAGCTCCAGATAAATATTTGGTTTATGTGGTTGATAGTCTAGGTAAAAAGTCTTTCCAGTTTTCTTTGGAACGGCTTTTTCAATCTGAGTTCCTTCATGCCACTCATTAAAAGAGGTGATGGAAATTACTTCAGGTCGTACTAGAAGTGCCGCACTGAATGCGGTCTCATAGTATTTCCCATTGACACGGTTCCGCGTGTTGTGGTTGTTCCATGGTCGGATGTTGGTATCTATATAACCTGGACCCACGCTTGGAATAAACATTAGATTGTTCTTGTCACAAAAGGCTTTCAGACTGGGCCAGTTATGATGACTTGAGCCGTAAGAAAAGCCATTTGTTGCAAAGTATGTATAAATTCCATCAAAGCCACTTCTGAGGATTTCATGCTTATGTTTTTCTTCTACAAGAAGGGCAATGAATAAACTATCATATGGTGTATTGCGTATACTGTGTGATCCTGATGCAGTGAGCAGATTTGCCCACATTTCAGGGATTGTGATGTAAGAATCATAAACATAAAACATGGGATAGGTTCTACCAGTACTAACTTTATGTCTATAGAAACCTGGATGATCTCCATATCTATAAACCAAACAAACAAAAAACATAGTAAGCAATGGTT
Organism: Gekko gecko; assembly: GCA_029375565.1. Taxonomy (NCBI): domain Eukaryota; kingdom Metazoa; phylum Chordata; class Lepidosauria; order Squamata; family Gekkonidae; genus Gekko; species Gekko gecko. The sequence continues at coordinate 210,477,774 of JAPDNY010000001.1, forward strand.
TTATGATACCTCAAAAACAGAACAATCCCCCCAACTTATATACTGAATAGTTTTTCTGCATATGCTGATATTCAAAATCCCGTTATATTTCAACTCAAACATGATTTCATCTTTAGCATCAGATAATTAGCAGATATATAAAATAGCTTAAGACTAAATCCAATCGAAATACACCAGGCCATATCAATAGGAAATGTAGCCATTTGAAAGTTGCAAGCTTAACTGACAACGACATGAGACACATTAAAATTTTGCATAAAGACTATAAGACATGTTGACATAATTTTTCAGAAAATGCTTACTTGTCTATGATGTACTTGACATTATTGTACATACTGCGATCATCTCTGTCTTTGTATGGCTCAATATGGAAAGTGACCTGCAAGGTGAAAATTTTGGACAGGTAATTTAAACACTACCAACTGAGTGGCACATAACCTGAGATCAGTACAGCCTATTTTTTTTTCTCTTTTGAGTAACAAAAACAAGCATGGAATGTAACAGCATTAGAGTAAACAACCAAGTAGGAGCTTACAGCTACAAGGGAAGGGGGTTGTTACTGTACAGTAACCATGGGAATTTCTTCCAGTGTAAAACCAATGCAGCCAGAGTTTGCTTCAGATCTCTTTGTGTGGATGCCCTTTTGTGGCTTGATTAGGTGTACAACATCAGCATTTCATGTTTTAATTGTATATGAAACTGCAAATGTAAACATGAGTGCATAATTCTTACCTACTACAGTTTGGCAAAAAAATGACAAGATAATATGCAGCTAGAAAGTTTACTGAGGATGAATCACTACCTTTCTTCATCCATTGTGTCTGCTGTCTTCTCTTTTGGGACATGTAAGCACCATTAGCAACAAAGCCTCAAGTAGAATCTTGGAGGCTGTAGCACCACTGCCATGGTAATTAAGTTAGCCTTTGCTCAGAGAAACACAATTGCTTTGAGAACTGGTAAAGTGTGTTAAACCAAGAAACAGTGGGTTAAACCAAGATACCAAGAACTCCAGTTCTTGTACAACATTGTAACCATTATACTACATTAACACTAGGGTTGCCAACATGCCTGGAGAAAAAAAATTGTCCCTTTGATACACGTTTAATGGGATGTTATTTACCAGGTGATGTTTCTCACCTCCATGCTATGAAAAACTTCAGGTTCTTATATCCACACATTAACCCTCTAATAAAAGGGATAAGATACTTTCCACAGCCTGCTGGTAACCCTAGTTAACACTCTGGGGAACATTTTTGGCTTCTACCAAAACTATCTTCTTGTTGCTGAGCAAGACAGACCCCCAACTTCAAAAATGTTCAGTTTGTTAAGAATAGGGAAGAGATAGGTACCCATTGTTTAACAGTAGTAACACCTCACTTTTCATTTTCTAACTCACAAAGGAATTAGGAAGGGAGCCATAATCTATAGGAATTGGAAATAAAGGAGAGGTAAAAATTAAATAAATTAGTCAATTAATCATCTGCATTCTAGCTGATTAATGAGTTCTAAATTAATTTGTATATTAGCAAATACAATTAATTCAGAAGAAAAAGCATATTTCTTTTTAGACAATGCACTAGAATGTCATAGCCAGAAGATATGTTCTCTCCTCTGTAAAAGGGAAAGGCTTTTTCTAAAATGGCACTTTCCACCTGCAGTAAGTAGTTTATTCAAAATCACAACACAGGTTAAAACCTGCTTCTTAATTAATTAAGGTACCTTCAAAAGTTTTTAGGCAACTATACTAACCAGTTATCTGAGTCAACATTACAGTCCTAAAAATAATTTTGGAAGTTCCACTTAAAACAGATTTTTTTGTCTTCCACATCTTACTCTCTGCCATATACTACGCATGTACCTTTTACCTGCCTCCACATGCACAAATCACAGAGAAATGTTGTAATATCTCCTAAAGCAGCTCCTTCCAAAAACCTGCTTCCTTCTCAGACCAACATGAAACCTTGATATCAGCCTTTACTGGTGTGGAAAGCCAAATTATACCATTCCTTAGCTCATCTACAAATAGCAATTGTTTGGAGGAAACAAGTATGTTCCTATCTCCTATGCAAACTGTGATAATGCAGATCCAAAACACCTGCTGCTACCAATAAATGCAATGACAGTAATCATCCTTAAAGCAAACATCTTAAGAACAGAGGGTTGGAGTCTGGTAAAATTAAATTTGTGACCCAACCCTAAATAAACACGTTAGTTCAAGGGTGTCAAACATGCGGCCTGTGGGCCACATCAGGCCCTCGGAGGGCTTCAATCCAGCCCACAAGGACCTGTTTCTTGCTTCCTCCTCCAGTTCTGCTGCTGCTGCTGCTACATCACAACTTGCTTTACCAGACTCTCTCAATTGCACAGGAGAGATAGATAGACAAGCATCCCTTGTGCAATTGAGAGAGTCTGGTAAAGCACTGGCTGAGGCTCCTTCCCCTCCTCCTCCTCCCAGTGGAAGGGAGGGAACAAGCCAGAGCTTACTTCCTGGCCAGGCTGCCTCAATTGTATACAGGAGACAAAGGGAAGTCTTGGCTCCTCCCCAAAGGCAGGGAGAGCTTGCTTTGCTGGGCTGCCTCAGTCACAAGGGGGAAATACCAAGCACCTAGAAGACCAACAAAGGTTTGTTCAGGGTATGGGCCTTTGTGTGCCTTGCTACAGTTTGTGTGTGTGTGTGTGTGTGTGTGTGTTTTGTTGGGCTCCTTAAGCCAGGGCTCTCCTGGGTGCAACTGGATTCCCTCCTCCTTTTCACTGTATTCATGTCACCATGATCCAGTCTCTCTCAGTAGGAAAGCAATGTGAACTGTTTTAGAGGAAGAATAACAACAAGCCACTGAGGTGGATTAGGCTGAGAGTGTGTGTCCAGACCAAGTTCACCCAGCACATTTCCTTTGTAAGAAGTTGTAGCTATTTCTCTGGGGAAGAAGTTTTGTAGGCAGATACAGAGCCTTCAGTCTGTGTCAGGATGCCTTCTCATGTTCATGACCAGCACATGAAGCAACTTATGTACAAAAGCTCGCAATGCCCAGTCATTTCACGTTTTCCCCCGGGTCTTAAGCTAGGAACACTGAGCATGAGATTGCTGTAATAAATATCAATAAATCAAAAGTAGGTTTGCAGCTTACAGATACACACCTGAACAGCATACTCAGAATTGCTACGACACAGACATTTTGATGCAATAATTCAGAGCAAGAGGTGTTAGTTATTAGAGACTGTTAAATAGACAAAATATTGCAAGAGTGCTAGTGTTTTAAACAAGTTTTATTTAAAGTTTAAAAAGTCTTTAATTGTTTTATTTAAAGTTTAAAAAATCTTTAATTGTGTTTGTCTGTGTCCTTTATAAATTTTATATCTTCGCAACCTGGCATTACATTTTATGATACACATGGCCCGACCTAACAAGGCCTCATTTATGTCAGATCTGGGCCTCATAACAAATGAGTTTTACATCTCTGCTTTAGCTTAAAGATAAACTCTGTAATATAAAGTTTTTTTGGTGTGTGTGAGAGATATATATTTAATTTGTACTCCACCAATGCTAGGAGGTAGGACAAAGGCTGTATAGCAAGTTTTTCTGTTTAGTTTTCAGCAGAAGATCTACCTGCCTAGAAGGAATAACATATGGTAAAAGCATTGTTATTTGGCACTCATGAAGAAGAACAGAGATTGTTGGGGAACAGTGAAAAAAAATTATACTGTAGATCCCCTGGCAGTTAGCAGTGACAACCAGGCAACCATAGATCTTAATCAGCAGAACCAAATTTCCATTTGCTTTGATAAAACAGTCCATGGAAGCCTTCTTTCTTAATGTTATGAAATTAGAACAGGGGCCTCCTATCTTTTTGACTCTGTCTTTCTGACTTTGGTATTTTGAGAGGGGATGGTGAGTGCCACCCCAAAATGGCTGCAACAGGAGGCACAGCAAAACACAATACCTTCCCCATCTCCCTTTGCAAAAGAATTGCAGAAAGGAAATAAAATGAAATAAAGGGAAGCCAGGGAAAAAAGAAGAGGAGATAGAATGAAGAAAAGCCTAAAGGGGGAATGGAATCACAAGCATGGATGCTTACTAGTCCTCCTGATCCTCCAATGGCTACTGCTACTGCAGCCATGCTTTCATTTGAATAAGTGAGGTCAATAACAAGCCCTGCCTTACAAAGGCCCCATCCACTTTCTGAAAAGCTTGATGGGTGATAGGGGGCATACTGGTGGGTGCCAGGGTGCCCACAGGCATTTTGGAAAACTCTGAATTCAAGGGTGAAATGCAAAGACTGCACAAACATTCAGAACTGTATTTGTTTCAGCTGCTGTTTCGTTTGCTTAAAAAACCTAAAGTGTACAAGTAAGATAAAAACCTACCAAGTAAGTCTCACAATGGGAGAATTATGCTTGACATACTTGTAAGAGAAGTAATTAATCCTTAGTAAGCAGCTACATGGATAGACAAAATAAAGTGAATACACAATAAGGATGAAGAAGACTCCATGTGAAATTCTGGCAGAATATTCTACTATAGTTGATTACAAAACAAGAAGAAAATGTAAAGCCACAAAAGTAACAAACTCTTCCACATAACAACAATATGCAAAGGCAAAATGCAAATTAATATGATTAATACTAAGTGCATATAGAAAGTACTATAGAGACAAATTTTGATTAATACAACTGCAAGTGAAGTTTATGCCTCAAAGTATAATAACAACCTAATAAACTGGAGCAACACGTTGTATCCTACTACTCCAACTCAGCTATGTGTGGAACATCCTCTGGTGTAAAGAAGCTTCTCATGAAGAGACTCCTCTTCTGGAGAAATGCTCTGCATTGAGCTGATGACAGCAGTAGGACAAAGCCCATTATAATTTCTGTATTTTAAAATATGATTTCTGTATTTTAAAATAAAAAGGTAAACCAATTTTAACACAAAACAAGAAATATATAAATTAAAAGGTAAAGGTTCCCTTGCTCGAAAGCCAGTTGAATCCGACTCTAGGGTTGCGGTGCTCATCTCCGTTTCAAAGCCGAAGAGCCAGCGCTGTCTGAAGACGTTTCCGTGGTCATGTGGCTGGCATGACTAAACACCAAGGTGCACGGAACGCTGTTACCTTCCCACCGAAGTGGTACCTATTTATCTACTTGCAATTTCTTGCTTTCGAACTGCTAGGTTGGCAGGAATTACATGGTTCAAAAAAGAATGTCATTTTTATTGAGCCAACTGTCTGTTCTTCTACGGAAATACAAAAGGCAGTGATCATGCAGAGAAGCTTTTTTTAAAAAAATTGAGAAGGTTTTGTTTCTATCTTTTGGCCACTGATGTGCTACACATGACTAACAAATGCATGTGATAAATGATTTAGTAACAGTGGCTTGGATCCAGTAGTGTGCAAGCTGAAACACAGACCACATTAGTGCTGTTCTGCTTGCACAAACTTTTGTGCAATGCCCAATGCCCAAAATTGGTTGGATAATGTCTCTTGCAAGTGGGAATACACAACGTCTGACTTAGTACAAGCAGCTATTACAGCTTTTTCTTGTGTATCTTGTAGGCAAAGAACGCCTGACCATGGTGATTGCTCACTTCCGAACTCCCATTTCATTCCTTAGGTCTGTAACCAAAAGCTTTCTGCTCTTTACCTACCACTGCTGCTACAGTGACTACCCTCCTACTGTGTCTCTGTTTTTTCCCCTGTTGACATCTCTGCTGCATCTGCTAGTCGGAATGCAATGCTATGGCTGCTGCATCTTCATTCTGTCACTCATCCTTAGTAGCTCTTTTAAAGTCAAGCAAGGGAGAGAGAGGTACAGCATGGGTCAGTCAGTAAGGGAATGATCAAGTAGTTGTTTGGAAGGATGATCTAGCAGTTCCTCTACAACAAATCTAGAATACTATTGTCAGATTTTTTTTTCTCCATGCTGAAATGAAAATATTTCCTTCCAAGTATCTCTTCTCCCTTCTACAAGTATTAGCCTCTGCAAAAGGAAATAGAAAATCATCAGTCTAACAACCGGGCTCTTCTGAGGACCTAAGTGAACTGCTGTATCCTGAAATATATTTTAACTACTGGGGAAAATGAACACCAGGAAAAGTGGTAACAGGTTCTTCTTCTTGTGCTACAACCTCTATGATGCCTTAAAGAAAGCTTTATGATAGTATCTGTGTATCAGATACAGATTATGAAGACACATTTCCCAGAAGACAGCTTCTGCATTTTGGAACTCCCTTGATGGAGGGTCCACTGAAGCTTGAGGAAATTTCAGAGATTTTAAGGTTGTTTTTCCTAAGTAAATTCAGGAAACTGGTTGTCAAGACTACAAAGACGAGGTTATTCCTAGCCATTTATAGCTACTTTAACAGGGTTCATATATTTAATTTTACTGTAAATTATATTCACTTAGTTCAGTTAGGCCTTGGGAAAGCTCACAGAGTTAATAAAACACAAAAAAGCTGAATTAAATTAAAATTACTTCTTATCTACTTAGCTGTAACAGTTGAATGGCAGCCTGAAAAGGAAAGCTTTACAGTATTTCCAGAAAGCTTTGAAGAAAAGAGTTCTCAAGTTGTGTGCGACCAAGAGTACTTTATCTGTCTTCACTGTTTGAAAATGGCACATGGTGGTTCAGTGGTGAATCCTCATTTTGAGAATTTAAAACAACCACAGTAAAGATGTGTTAAGGGTCAGCATCTATGTTACCAATGATTATTGCTTATTCTTGCTATGTGCAGCTGCATTGCTTGAGAACAGTTATATGGCCTGTATAGATGAACCATTGTTCTCCTTTGTGCAGAGTCTTATGGACCAAAACAGCAGAAGAAACTATATACCAGCTATGTAATATAGTTAGTCAAAAACTGGTGGTGTTGTATGCCTAGCAGAGTACTGTTCAGTCACTCTGTACTATTTGTCAGGGAATGTATTACTCGTCAGATGCAATGGTACATGCAATGCTGCTAAACAAACAACTTATATGTCAGGTCTTATAAACTTATTAAAAATATGGCAGTCTTTGTACCAAAGATATCATACAGTTTTGCGGCCTACGGCTCCCTTCTGCTACCTACGGAGCCTTGGTAAGGTTCCTTCCATTGGACAGAGGCTCTCCTTGGAAGCAGAATGGAACTGTAAGTTCCAACCCTCAGGTGAAATAAAACTGTACATAAGATAAAATCTACATACCATAATTAAATCACAAAACAAATATTGTCTATAGTTTCCCCCCACACACAAGTCTAAGGTCAACTACCATACCTTTAGTTTGTACTTGTGTGCAGTATCCAAAATAGTAAGCACCAGGCCATCAGTAGGTTCTCCATTCTCATCATTCATACCAGGTGGATACCAAGAAAGAGCCAATACTCCTAATACATAAAACACATGTTTAATCAATAATAAACAATTAAGTACCTGCCTCAGCAAAAAGGCAATTTCTATTCCAGCACTGCAAAAGTGTCCACTGGTTTTTATTTAATGTATTTGTTAGCTTTATTGGCTTTTGGAAACAAGTCTGCGAACAGATGCATTCTCTACACAATTGCTTACTGTACTATTTGCTTCAGGACAAGAGCCAGTTTGATGTAGTGGTTAAGAGTGGCAGACTCTAATATGGAAAACTGGATTCAATTCCCCACTCCTCCACTTGAAACCAGCTGAGTGACCCTGGGTCAGTCACAGTTCTCTCAGCCCCAAAAATAAAATTAGCTCACAACAAAAAGAGCTAGGCTATGATCACATGCAGAATTAGCCCCGCCACAGGCGCGAATGCCAGGCAGATTTTAAGGGTGTGATCAGATGCAAACATCTGGGAAGTATCCTGCACCTGTGGGCAACCCGTTTTTCTCCGCTACAGAAGCAGAGTAAAAAAACACTAGGGAAAGTAGTAAACAGTTTTGCTACGGGCCAGGAATGGGCTTTCCCCTGTGTGATCGTGCCAGTGCGCTCTCATGGCATCGAGATGGTCTGATCAGGCCATCCTGACTCCATGCCATTGTTTTTTTCCTGTCTCGGTATGCACATCATTGCACACTGCATAGGGAGCACTCAGTGCGGAGATGCAGATCATTGATCCCCCACTGAAGTGCACCGGAAACATGTGGCAAAAAAACCCCAACCTGATTCACCTGCAGTTTGCGAGGGGCAGTGGTGAGCTGCTCCCGCAGCTCCCAGGGACTGTGTGATCATGCAACTGCGGGTCAAATTCCTCTGGAGCAAACAGCCTCACTTCCCCCCCGTGTTATCTCATGCATGTGACCATCACCCTAGAGTTTCAGACTGCCAGAAAATCTTGAAATCTCCTGGCTATACTACACCTGCTGCCATATAATAATTAATTAATTGTTTCAGGACATGTCACAGTTGCAAAGGGAGGCTTAGAGACTTTCATATTCTAATTCTAGAAGGCAACCTTTTCTGCCTGGGCATCACAATGCCAGGTATTTAGCTGGTTACCAGAGCTGGGGATGAATAAGCTAATCATGCCCCTGGTTTTGTTTTTTTTTTTGTAGCATCTTCATTCTTCCAACTTAGAGCATGATTAGTGATATGACAGTTCTGGCAAGTACATTCTAACAATATGAAAATTCAGTCCTTCATCTCCCCTGGATCCTCACCATCTCTTTAAGTATTCTAACCGCAGCCTCAAACACTTCCTTTCTGTGTCCACCCCACTCCACTGATGTCACTCCACTCCAAAACTCCTATCCCCAGGCTCCATGAAATGTCTGAAATCTAATAAATTAATGTCATGCCAATAATAAAACAAAATGCCTGTTTACCAATGGAAGCTGAGCTTATCTGTTTCATGTGAGATTCTATGACTGAAGGGTCTTTGGAGCTATAAGGCCCAAGTTCTGGATAGAAGCTTGATCCAATATCTTCTGGAGGACTGTGTCTTCCTTTTGGATAGCCACTTGCAGTTTTGGGATCCCAGTGTGTCAGCAATGGATGATTCCAGTGAATATATTTTCCATCAAACTGTGGATTCCCAAACCAACTGTAGTAGAACACATGGAAATCATAATTAGGAGAAGGAAGGTCCTGTTCCAGTTTTCCTATTGGAACCATAGGAGTTTTCAAATTCATTGTCAAACTGTGCAAATTTTTGGTGTGTGTGAAGCTATCTTCCTTGGCCCCACTCTGCACACTGAACTTTTTTTTAACGTGTGTAGTTTGTTGCTGAAAATCTGGTAGAAGGCCCAGACCAAATGGATCTCCAAATACAGCTCTTTCAGGTCTCAGAGTTTTTAAAGCCATCATTATGGAGCAAATAAATAAAATAAAAAGCAACAGAATGATGCACGTTCTCCTGCGAAATCTTGCCATGATGTCATGGTAGTTCAAGGCACACGTAGGTGGCTTCTAGCTGTCAATGATGAAAAGAAAAAAAATTGTCAGGTTTTTAAAATCTTGCACACAATTAAAAATATGAGAAAATAAATATAAAAGCCCATAATTTGAATAATTCAATTTATAATATCCTTGTTATTTCTTGTATCTTTATGGTAGACTTTCAGATCATTTAGAGGAAGCTGTCCATTCTGTGCTTCCCTCCTCTATAGTACTAGCACTCTTGCACCTTCTGCCCCAATTATTCAATTACAGCAAGTCTTCGACACCCAAAAAGGAAGGGAGAAACCTGAACCTACTAGATAGTCACCCTGACCTGGATAACTCAGGACAGTCAGAAATCATCAGATATTGGAAGCTAAGCAGGGTCAGCCCTGGTTAGTATTTGGATGGGAGGGTACCAAAGAATATCAGGGTTGCTATGTGAGGCAGGGAGTAACAAACCACCTCTGAACATCTCTCCTACAGGATTGCCATAAGTCAGTTGTGACTTGACATTAAAAAAAAATGTACAGTAGGGGTTTCCGCTTGGGGACCATCCCCATACAGATCAGAAACTTGTATTCGAATACCGAAGTAGCTGCTCCTGAATAAAAGTCAATATTATTTGGCTTTTATTCGGGCTTTGCTACTGTGGAGTCCTGCATGACTCCCCGGTGAAGGGAAAGTATTTAAACTTTAAATACTTTCCCTTCGCTGGGGAGTCATGTCGCGGAGGTGGCATGAGCCCGAGAGGGAAAGGAAGGTACTTAAAGTTAAAATACCTTCCCTTCACTCACTGAGTCATGAAGTGGCATGGCTCAGTGAGTGAAATTATCCATTACACCCTACAGGATGGTCCCCATAGGGTGTAATAGAGCAGAATACATTTGAGTTCCCAAATATTGACCTGAATACCAGTGAAATACCAATACTGGTATTCAAGTAGAGATGTCAGTCAAATGTTTAATATGGTCAAAGACCCATAAATAGCCACCAGAGCCAATAAAATAAACAGGATATACAATTCAGCCACACACACCTTTTAAAATCTTAAGCATAAAATTAAACTAGGCATTGCCATCTAAAAATTGTTATGGCCTTCACAGCAAATGTTGCCAACTTTAAAGCAATTTCTTCATTCCTGTTGGCTAAAAGCTTGTCTAAATAAAATATAATATTTCTCCCTGGGAATTGAATGCAAACTGGCGCTAAATAGACTAAATGAAAATTCTGGTAAAATTTACATTCAAAAAGAACATGTTCCCTCAACTCAAAAACTTCCATCCCCGCAGATGCACAAACATTCTTCATAGGGACGCCTTTTATATTTACCCTCTGTAACTCATGAGGGGAGCATATTTGCTCTCATATGAGTAAAAGTTCTTCTATACTCAGATTTATCTAGATTCTGTAGGTATGGCATCAGAGATATTTGGTTCAAATTCTCTATACATGGAAGACAGCAGTTAATCTGGGACAGATCATGCTGTCTTTCAATATTCAGGATTCTTTGTTCAAGAATTCAAGTATATTCGGGAGTACTGATATTTTTCAGGTCCAACAGACCCAAATCCGAAATAACCTGAATATTGTTTTTTGCATGCCCCCAGTAGACAGTCCATCTAGCTGTGTCTATCAAAGAACAGCTCTATGCAACCATGCTAGTTCTACATCTAGCTTCAAAGAGTTCTTTTACTCTTCTTCAAGCTCCCTATATGCTCTGGAACAAGTAAAATTTGCCAGTCAATGTTCACCTAAAAAGAAGACACAGATTAAATTCAACACATGTCTAACACACTGTCTTAAGGAATACTCTTTCAGTTATCAGAAATAACAGAGCTATACAGATTGATGGTAGACTTCAGGAGAACAGAACCCATGCTATGGTCTTAAGTACATGAACACAATGAGTGCTACCACAAAACAATAGGGATTTAAACACATACAAATGTGCACATGACTGCAAACAAAAGTTTATTGGGCAGAATTTGTCAATTCTTTTGAATTATGGTGCTGGAGAAGACTCTTGAGAGTCCCTTGGACTACAAGGAGATCAAATCAGTCAATCCTAAAGGAAATCAACCTTGATTGTTCCCTGGAAGGCCAGATACTGAAGCTGAAGCTCAAATACTTTGGCCACCAAAAGAGAAGAGAGCACTCACTGGAGAAGACCCTGATGCTGGGAAGGACTGAAGGTCAAAGAAGAAGGGGACGGTAAAGGATGAGATGGTTAGACAGTGTTATCGAGGCAACGAACATGAAATTAAGCAAACTCCAGAGCACTACGGAAGACAGGAGGGCCTAGCGTAATGTAATACATGAATTATATACATATGACAACATTTCCCTGGACACTTAATAGATTTCTCAGTAGATTACATGAACCCACATTGTGCCCAAAGGCAAACAACCCCCCCCAAATGTAAATTCTGTCAACTTTTCTCATTCCTTCAAATTATTCGAAAACATAAAAGTTCAGATTAAGAAACAAACAGACCTTTGAATTAAGATTTGAAAGAGCAAATAAAATATTTGTATAATTACAGCATATAAATGCAAAAGCATAGAAAAAGGTGGACTTTTTAATACCAGACCAAAAAAAAAAAAATACCGGACATAAAATTCAGCAGACTTGGCCATCCCAGTGCATGTGTGTCAGGTATCCCTGCCATAGGGGTGAGGGGAGGAGATGAGAGGGTAATAAATGTATCTGAGTTTCTCGTTTGGAATGCGGGGAGGTGACGAGGTTGCCTGGGAGACTGGGCTATATCTCATCTCGCCCAGGCCTAAATAGCCTTGAAGCCAGGCTGATCGTCTCCTTTCGCTTTCCTAAAGACAACAGCTAGGCTTGAGAACTTTCAGGTGGTGGGAACGTAGTAACTTAGCACGTCATAGCTTTCCCGCGCGCGGGCTGGCCATCTATTGGTAGAGGTGAGGGGGCTCCTTTCCCCCCTTAGAGTATAACCCCAATGCTTCATGTATTCAAGTTATTCTTAACAATGCTTCTGTTCTAGTGACCTAGTATTGCAGTCTAATAAATACTATCCTTGTTTCAATGAATAAGGCCTGGTGTTTGACTGACTAACTGAGGACTCTGACAATGTGAAAATAAATTTGAAAGTAAACGTATGCTGAAATTTCTGAAGCCAGAGTTTTACTCAATTGGATTTCCAGAACAGAGAGTAAAATTTCAATGCCTACTCCCCTTCCAGTGATTACCAGAAACTTAGTATTTAGAAGGATGGGATACAAACTGGTTAAATAACAGAGTTACAGTATCGGGCCCTACATTCTGAAGGACACCTACTTCTGTTGCTTCGGAAGCCCTATGATCCCTTCAAAGACAATGTTAGAGGTTAGGGAATATGGACAAAACTGCACATAACATAGAGGGGGAATTGGGTGATATTGATCCTCTTCCAGGCCTGTAGTCAGGATTTTGTGGCTTGTGGGGCAATTTTTTTTCTGGTGGGGCTGAAGTTCTCAGTGTAGAAAGAAAAGCCATTTAGCCAACAGAAAGCTGTTATCAGGATAGAGCTCTAAATTGCAAGCTATCAACCACTTTAGATGGCAGTTCTTAGCTGCTGCAAGTTAGTCACTTGCCAGCCTAAGCAAACAATTCTGATAACAAGCCTGCAGGTGGGGGTGATGACTTCTATAGTCAAGAGAGCTGACAGGCAGAAAAACTCTCTTAAAGGAGACCAGTTTCTTGACAGAGTTAGAAGGGATCCTAGAAGTCATCTACTCCAACCCCCTTGCTAAATATGGGAATTAGTTAACTACAGCACCCCACTCTGCTTAAAGGAGTGCATGCCTTTTTAAAAAATGCCCCACCATAGCTACGGGCTTGCCCTCTTCTAGTAGCAGACAGTTTGCCTGCCTACTTCCTCCACTGGCAGATAATGGGGACATTCCATATGCCTCATTCCATCTCTGTTCTAATGCCACCCATTTCACGGGTATCCATTTTAGGGGCCTGCTAAGGCTGAGGAATGGCATGAAGATTCACTTCCAAAGCACAAGTTCAGAGGATCCAGTCAATGCAAATAGAGCAAGCAAAAGTTCTTGATTTACAAGATTCATATTGGATGCTGAGCTCAGCTTGTTCTGATTTGATTTAAAATGCAGAGTACATAATAAATGAAATTTTAAATTCAGAAAACTACACAAATGAAACTCAACGCAGAGAATTTTAAGATAAAAATGAAAGGCACAAATTTATTTCTAGTGGTGAATAAGAAATGTAATGTTAGGCTAGCTTCTAAATATAGTCCATTATTACCAAGGACATAAGATAGCTTGTCACAAAGAGACACCAGCAATATATCACTGGCAAGCCTGTCTATTGCTTGCTAAAAGAAAGGAGAACCAGGAGAATCTGAAAGAAGCTGAATGTCTTATGCCAGGGGTGTTGAACTCATTTGTTATGGGGGCTGGATCTGACATAAATGAGACCTTGTTGGGCAGGCCATGTGTGTCATAAAATATAATGCCAGGTTGCGAAGATATAAAATGTATAAAGGACACAAACACAATTAAAGATTTTTTAAAAACTTTAAATAAAACATGCTTAAAATACTAGCACTCTTGCAATATTTTGTCTATTTAACAGTCTCTGATAACTGACACCTCTGGTCTGAATTACTGCATCAAAATATCTGTGCTGTGGCAATCTTGAGTATGCTGTTCAGGTGTGTATCTGTAAGATGCAAACCTACTTTTGATTTATTGATATTTATTACAGAAATCTCATGCTCAGTGTTCCTAGCTTGGGACCCAGGGGAAAACATGAAATGGCTGGGCATTGCAACCTTTTGTACATAAATTGCTTCATGTGCTGGTCAAGAACATGAGAAGGCATCCTGACACAGACTGAGGGCCATGTGTTCATCTACAAAACTATACTCTTCCTCAGAGAAATAACTACAGCTTGGTATTTCTCCCGTGCTATTGAGGCTGCCCAGCAAAACAAGCTCTCCCTCGTTCCCTCTCTGCTTTTGGGGAGGAGCCTCAGCCAGTGGAAGGAAAGAAAGGCTGCCCTTTGTCTCCTGCAGCCTGGCCAGGAAGAGAGCTCTGGCTGCTCCCTCCCTCCACTGGGAGGAGGAAGAGGAGGAACCTCAGTTAGTTCTTTACCAGACTCTCTCAATCACACAGGAGAGCCATGCTTATCAATCTCTCCTGTGCGATTGAGAGAGACTGGTAGAGCGGCTTCCGGTCGGAGTAAAATGGCGAATTGACACACTTTGCGAGTTGTGCAGAGTGTACTGCGGCATCTGATGACAGTCTGGGCTTTATCTGGCCCAGCGCAGCACTCTCCAGGCGGGGGAGTGGCAAGCAAGCAGCGAAGCCTGAGGGGGAGTTGAGATCGGTGTGGATAAGCTTCGGAGGAAGCTTGTTTACACTTTGATCTCCTTCCGTGAAGAGGGCAGTTGCAAATCAACTCTACAGACGCCAGCTGGGCTGAGAATTCAGCATAAATTCGCCATCTACCGATCTCTTTATCATCAAGATTAACATCGTTTACAGAAGAAGCACCGCGAAACCCCGAGATTACAAGCAAGGTAACAAACGAATAAGCGCTTACCGGTTTAAAGAAGAATGTGAAATTGAAACGTACGGATAAGCGTTGAAACCTTTAAGGAACTATTCCGCTTGAATTAAAAGTAAAACGAAAGCTTTCCTTTAGAGAAAAAGGCTGAAAAGTGACTTTGTTTTGCATTCCTGTGGTCAGTCAAGTCTAAACTTTACGTAGCAGAAACGAAACTAACTGTGACTCTATGATACAGGAAGTGGGCTAGAGTGGAGGTTTTAGAGGCTGTTGTGCTGGAAACGGATGGACATTTTATTGTGTGACACCACCCTTACCGGAAGTTGGATTACAGAGACGGACAGATGAACAGGAAGTTTGGAAGGAGCCTACTCTAGCCAGAAAATCATAGAGAAATTGCGCCCGACATTTTGGGGAGGACTAAATTTTAAAAAGTTATTTTCAAGCCGAAAAAGAGTTTAAACAAGTTTTAAAGGTGGCGATTTGGCTTGAAGACTGCTAATATAAAGACTGACTAGCATTGAAGTTGTCTCCAAGACGGATTTGAGGTCAAGACCCAGAGCTGCTTCATCACCTAGCCCAAGAATGACTGCAAAGGAAAAAAAGAGTGGCAAGCAGCTATGGAAGCGATGGAAAAACGGATGACCGAAGTGGTGCAGAATTTTGGAAAACAAATAGAATCACAGCTGCAACAACAACTGCAACAACAGCTGCAAATTCAATTGGAGCAAATAGAACAAGTGCAAGTCCAAGTACAGAAAAAAATATGGAAGAACTGAAAGAACTGGTACTTACAGAAGTGTCAGGGATAAAAAAAGATACAGAAGAACTCAAAAAGGAAGTCAAAAGTCTGGTGACAAAATCTGAAGATATGGAACAAAAGGTTAAAAAAACCCTGTCAGAAAATACAAGGCTGGAGACCATGATGGAATATAGGGCTACTCAGAATCATCTGAGATTGAGAGGGATAGAAGAGGAGGAAGATCAGGATCTACGGGCTCTAGTAATTAAGACATTGACAACTTATGTAGGGGAAGATGAGGGAGATTTGGATGCAGACTTTGACTTGATTTATAGAGTGAATTCAGCTTATGCCAAAAGAAAGCAATTACCCAGAGATGTGATTGTTCAATTCGTGACAACAAAGATGAAGGAAGACGTTTTCAAGAAACAATTTACACAACCGTTGGAAATTAATGGAAAGAAAATAATAATTCTGAGAGAAATTCCGAGATCGATTCTACAAGACAGAAAGAAATTCAAGAAATTGACAGACAGACTAAAAGAAATGAACATTAGGTTCAGATGGGAGATTCCATATGGACTTACATTTATGTATAACTCGGTGAGATCTACTCTTAAATCTGAAGGAGATTTATACAGATTTAAAGAGAGCAATCTGGATGATTTTAAAGATATTTAACTCAACACCATTATGGATTACAAATTTTTATCTTGGAACGTAAATGGACTAAATTCACCAAGTAAAAGAAGATTAGTGAATCATTGGCTGGAGAAACAAAAATGTAACATAATTTGTTTACAAGAAACACATATTAGAAAACAAGACAACAAATATTTGACTAATAAAAAATTGGGAGAAGAATTTCATTCCTCAGCAATTAATAAGAAAAAAGGAACAGTGATTTATATTTCAAAAGAATTGGATCCTAAACAAATTTTCTCAGATAAAGAAGGAAGGTATGTTGGCGTGGAAATATGGATGAACAGAAAAAAGACATTGCTTGTAAATATATATGCACCCAATGGTGCAAAAGAGACTTTCTTTAATGATTTGACCAAAGAGTTGGAGTGTTTAAATTATGACCAAATTGTTCTTGCTGGAGACTTTAATGGTACAGTGAACAACACATTGGATAGAAAATCCAAAGCAAGTGGAGAGACAGTCGGAAAGTTACCAAAAAATTTCTTTCAATTGATGAAGCAAGAGAAACTGGAAGACGTTTGGAGGAAGTGGAATCCTAAGACTAAGGACTACACGTTTTATTCGAATAGACACAACTCCTTTTCTCGAATTGACATGATTTGGATGTCAGAGGAGATGGCGCAAAAAACTTACAAAATACAAATTTTGCCGAAAACTAACTCTGATCATAATCCCCTACTTTGGATATCTAAAGCAAAACCTAAACAGTTATATTGGAGAATTAATGAAGATTTATTGGATCAAAAACAAATTAATGAAATCTTAAAAAAGGAAACGAAAAGTTTTTTTGAACTGAATTTGAATAAAGGTACGGATATACAAGTTGTATGGGATGCGTACAAAGCGGTAATGAGAGGTATGCTTATCTCTCTGAACTCCAAGGACAAAAAGCAAAAGATCCAACAACAGAAAGACCTTTATGAAAAAATTCGACAAAAAGAAAAGGAATTAAAGAAAAGACCAGGGAAGAAGAAGATTATTAAAGAGATCCACTTTCTGCAAGATCAGCTGAATGTTTTATTAAACAGAGAATTATATTGGAATTTGAAGAAATTACAGCAAAAAGCATTTGAGGGTGCAAATAAACCAGGAAAGCTTTTAGCATGGCAACTGAAAAATAGAAAAGAAAGGAATTTTATATCTAAGATTACTGAAGATGGAAAGGATGTTATGAGCTTGAATGGTATAAAAAGAGCTTTCTTTAAATATTACGCCAAATTATTCAAAAAGAAAGGAATTGATCAACAGAGAATTAAGAATTATTTGGAGACTATTGAAGTTCCAGAGCTGGGAAAACAAATTAAGGAATCATTAAATGGTTTAGTAACGAAAGAAGAAGTGACAATGGCGATAGAAGATGCAAAGTTGGGCAAAGCTCCAGGACCAGATGGCTTTACTGCAAAGTTTTATAAGAAATTTAAAGAGGAGCTAACCCCTATTTTAGTACTTCTGTCAAATGAGATAAGAAAGACCAAACGGATCCCAGATTCATGGAAAGAAGCAAATATTTCATTGATACCTAAAGAAGGTTTGGATTTGACTCAAGTAAAGAATTATAGGCCAATATCGCTATTAAATAACGATTACAAATTATTTGCAAAAATAATTTCGGAGAGACTGAAAGAATATTTGAAAGATACAATAGCGGAAGAACAAGCTGGATTTTTACCAAATAGACAAATCAGAGACAATTTAAGAGTGGTGATAGATGCAATTGAATACTATGACAAGCATCCTGAAAAAGAAGTTGGATTCCTCTTCTTAGATGCGGAAAAAGCTTTTGACAATTTAAATTGGGAGTTCATGCTGCAAGTTATTGAAAAAATGGACATTGGACATTCCTTTTTAAACATGATTGTGGCAATATATTCAGAACAAAAAGCGGCTTTGAATATAAATAAAGAAAAGACGGACTTCTTCCAAGTCCAAAAGGGAACACGTCAAGGCTGCCCGTTATCCCCGTTGTTGTTTATTTGGATATTGGAAATATTATTGACAGCGATAAGAAAAGATAACAGCATTGAAGGACTTACAGTGAAAGGTTTTGCCTATAAATACAGGGCATTTGCAGATGATGTAATGTTTATGATCCAAGACCCAATTGAGAAAATACCACAACTGATGGAAAAAATTGAAGAATTTGGTTCAGTTGCGGGATTTTATGTTAATAAAAGTAAAACCAAAGTGATGTGTAAAAATATGACGAAACAAAGACAAACAGAACTTCAAGAGAAAATTCAATGTGAAGTAGTTACAAAGACTAAATATCTTGGAATTGAATTAACCATGAAAAATATTGACTTGTTTAAAAATAATTATGAAAAGGTGTGGCACAAGATTCAGCAAGATATGAAGAAATGGGACACTTTGAATTTATCATTGATGGGAAGAATCGCGACTGTAAAAATGAATATCTTGCCGCGTTTGATGTTTCTATTTCAGACTATTCCAATATTAAAACAAAGGAAAGTACTGGATTCGTGGCAGAAAGAATTATCCAAATTCGTATGGGCAGGAAGAAAGCCAAGGATTAAAATGAAAATTTTATGTGACGCAAGAGAGAGAGGAGGCCTACAACTACCAAATCTAAGACTGTATTATGATGCCGTCTGTTTAACATGGTTGGAACAGTGGATTAATCTGGAGAACAAGAAGTTATTGGCCCTGGAAGGGCATGATAACAAATTCGGATGGCATGCATATTTATGGTATGGAAAAGTAAAAATGGATACATTTTTTAAACACCACTTTGTAAGACAATCACTGTTCGAGACATGGATGAGATACAGAAAATTCTTCTCAGAAGAAAGACCACTTTGGATTGTACCAGCTGAAGTGATTAATCCATATTCAAGAAATCAAGGGCTAGACTGGCTACCTTATAAAAATCTTTTAAAATCTGAAGGGAAAAATTTTGTGTTAAAAGACAGATTTGATGTTGAATTTGAATATGATTGGTTGAAGTATAGACAGATTTATGATTTATTTAAGACCGATAAAAGAGAATATGGTTTTAAAGAATATTGAAATTGAAACTGTATGGCTTGAGAAAGGAAAAAAAATGATTTCTAAACTGTATAAGGTTCTATTGAAATGGTATACTGAGGATGAAGTTGTAAAAGAGCAAATGATAAAATGGGCTGTAAATGTTAATACAGAGATATTAATGACATCTTGGGAATACTTGTGGAAAAAGTCAATGAAAATTTCAACTTGTGTAAATGTTAAAGAGAATTGTTATAAAATGATGTACAGATGGTATATGACGCCCAAAAAAATTGCTATCATAAATGAAAGTATGTCTAATAAATGTTGGAAATGTAAGAAACATGAAGGGTCTTTTTACTATATGTGGTGGACATGTGATAAAGCAGTAAAATATTGGACAGAGATCCACAATGAGATACAAAAAATTTTGAATTGTACTTTTAAGAAAGACCCACAGATGTTATTGTTAGGTCTTAAAATGGAAGAAATAAATGTAGCCAAGAGAACACTATTATGGTACTTGACTACAGCAGCAAGACTGACTTTTGCTCAATGCTGGAAACAAGATAAAGTACCTGAAACATGGGAATGGATTAAAAAAACGTTGTTTTTGGCGGAAATGGACAAGTTAACAAGAAAGTTAAACAACGAAGAAGATGAAACTTTTTTTAAAGATTGGAAAGACTTTCAAAAATATTTGTTGAAAAATTGGGACATTAAAAGTGGTTTGATTTGCTTTGACAGTTATTAAGAAGAAACGGAAAGAGAATTAGACTTTTGTATTGTTACCGTTAGTAAGAGAAAATAAGTTTAGAAGTAATTGTAATGGAATAAGAGAGATATTAATGGGGTTGGAGCAGTGCTGGAAGCCTGATGTGGGGGGGAGAAAGGGAAAAAAGAAAAATGGGTATGTATTGGTATGTTTAAATTGTATGAACTTGTGATATATCCAATAATAAATTGTATTTACAAAGAGAGAGACTGGTAGAGCAAACTGTAACATGGCAGCAGCAGTAGAACGGCAAATGGAATTAGGAAACAGCCAGGGCCTTGTGGGCCAGAGTAGGGTCCTCCAAGGGCCTGATCCAGCCCATGGTCCGCATGTATGACATCTCTATCTAATGCCTTTGAGAATGCTCCAAGCTATTAAGAAGCTTATGCAGGAGAAAGAGAAGGAATACCTATGATTCCCACATATGTTATGTAACAATGGTGTACTAATACACTTCTGATTAGGGTAACATTATAAGGCACATAATATCTATAGACTACACTTTCAAAAATAACCACACTTTACAAGTTCAAATGCACAGTTTATCCAATTGTGTCAAACAGCAAACAACTGAAGCACAATTCAGTTATATTCATGAACTGTCCACATCCTAGACACTCATGAATCCTCTTAAGTGGAAGGCAAGTCTGACGTAATTGCTTCTATTATAGTAATAAACATGCCATATAATAGAGAAACAGTGGATTCGTGAAAACATATACATTCGTGAAATACGGTAAAATTAATTGTTGAACAATTTTAGTGGAGATTCTATTATTTTCACATCTTCTAAAGTTTGCATCATATATCCCACTCCTAAATTTATTCTGCAAATCCTAGTAGTTCCTGAAAAGCACGCCATAAAATAGATAAAAATGGCATCATAACCCAGTTCTGATGTGAGCACAGTGTAATAACTGTGGGATAGCTTTCATGATCACTTCCTAGCAGGCCTTTTGTTACAAATATCCTCACAGAAATATCTGGAGAACGAAAAGAGAAATTAAGCTAATGGTTCTAGTGAAAAATAATGAAAGATAATATACGTATTATATTTTTCAGAACTCAATGACTTCAGTGGATTTAGAAGGATATAATTCTTAAGGTGCCAGTATAAGCCTTAAACTCATACCCAGCTTTACTCTGCTCCCATTTTCAAGCAGGACAGGAAAGATGTACAAATACCATGATGTGGCAACTCCCTTGAAGAATTAGAAGAGACGATGACATGCACACACTCACAACAATCTTCTGTTTTCAAGGCTGATACCTGCACCAGTTTTCACCTGAGTCAGAAAGATTAACTAGGATATTAGAGCTCACTTGGAGACTAAGATATCAGAATGACAGTTTTTGAGCATGTTCAGACAACAATTTTTACATTTCATTTTGTCCAGTTCCACAATAGCCGTATTTATTGTTTGGCTACAGTATGCTAAAAGGCTTGTGGGCACCCTAAATTTAAAAAAACCCTGATTGTGGCATAAGCTTCTAATCTAGAGCCCACTTGTTAATTCTAAGATCCATCATCACTCCTAATGCAATAGCCAGGAATAAGTAAGGCCACTAAACAATGTGCTTTACTAATAACATCCTTTTTAAAACATGAAAAATTTCTTCTCTTTACTCTGATATTCCTTTATGTGTCAAACCGTTACAGTAATCCATTTCCAATAGGAGAGGTCTGTGCTAGGGTTTTTTGAACCACTGACAGTACTAGGTTTATCTGCAAAGTACCCCAATGGCGTTAGGAAGATTTAACATCAATGTATACAAAACAGACGAGACAATCTGAGACTTCTGCACACAGAAATAATGTTCCTCTAACTTGCCAATTTATAAAATGACAAAAGCAGCCATTTTCGGAGTGTTAAGAAGGGCTCATTGCTGAACACGTAACTGAATCAGTCGGGGTACTGAATGTATGCAGTTGTACACTAAAGCCTTTTCAGTACATTCAGTTACATTACAAATTAACTCTGCAATGACAACAAATGACAAAACTAGCAACATGACCACAGTTCAGATAATCAAGGCTGATCACATATGCCTGACTTAGCACCTCATAAGCAGAATGAAGCTCAAGCAACCTTTCAGAAAACTAATGTGGTGCAGGAGGTCAAGTGGCAAACTAGAACCTGGGGAGACCCAGGCTGAAATCCCCACATAACAAGAAAAATAACAGTTTCTCAACACAAGTACAAAACCAAGAAAGGGAGCCAAAGAAAGCTATACACATGTACTGCAAGTAGATACAAAATCTGTTTGGTGAATACCTTATTCAGAAAAAACATTAAAACACTCAGAGTCTCATGTTTTAATGACCGGTCAAATGCTCACTCAGACATGAAGCTTACAGGCCTAACTTACCTCATAGTATTGCTGTGGGGACAAAATGGGAGGGGGGATGTGTTGCAGCCCAAAGTTCCGTGGAGAATGTGGGAGGAAAACACAGCATAGAACTTAGATGTAAACATACCTGCTTGATAGGGGACAACCACAGAGCTCAATTTTAAATTTACTTTTGTACAAGTTACATCAACCCTGCTACATTTTCTGGCACCTGGGAAAAACTAGCACTGTTGACGTGTCCGGCCCCAGAGGAGTAAATATTGCAATGTCTGCAACGTTTATAGCGGCTTGCCAGGTTTATGACCCAGCTAACCAACTGGATGCAAGGCAGTAATACCATTCCTACCACTTGACACTTGAAGGATCACTTAGCATTTTTCTTTTCTTATTGGTTTCCCCTACTGCCTTATCTTGTGCACACTGATTCTGAAGAGAGTTTATGGGGTCTTGTCTTCAAGCAAATATACAGAACCACAGGTATCCTGCCAACGAACACCCCCGCCCTTTCTACAGTCCCCTTATGGAATCATATGGGAGAGGGCGGGTTTAACTGCTGTGCTGTAGCCTTCTCTCGACAGCGAGCAGCTCCACCTTCCTTCTCCGCACCGAGGACATTTACCATCAAAGACCCTCCCCCCGCCGCCTCAGCCGCAATCGTTAAAGATAGACGGGGGCGCTCTCATGAGCGCCTCAAACCTTCCCCCCGTTCTGCACTCACCGTCTACAGACCTGGAAGGTATAGGGACGAGAAAGTCAGGGAACCCGAGGTGGAGGAACCTGGGGTTGGGTAAGAATGGAATTGTCAAGTGAGACGCCGAAAACGAAAGGCTTAATCAGCCTCTTTTCGGACTTGGCTCCCCCTTGTTATTGAGGTTGCGTTTGCCGTGCTCGGGTTGCGCGTGCGCTATAGGAACGGCGAAGCTACTTGCCCACAATATGTCTGTCCGTTTACTTCCCTGTGGCTCAAGCTAACTATACACTGGTGACGAGCGCCCCGGCCATAGGTTCACGTGAGAGGTAGATCCGCTGGAAGTGCCTGAGGGTTGCATTTTAGTAAGCTGATTTCTTTTTTCAGGTTTCTAGGCAGTTAACCGTCCTGCTTTGGCCAATGCTTTCTGTGAAGTCAGTGTGGGACTTGCTTTCAGGGAAGAGTATTGTAGGTCAGCACTGCCGTCATAGGCTTGTACACCGTTTGGTGTTTTGGTCGGGACTCGGGAGTAATAAATATTTTAGTATAGGGTTCTTGGTTATTTTATTATTATTAGCCTAGTTGAATTATTTGGGTACTCTTACTTTATCTCACAGACCTCAGTGTCTTAATAATAATTTTAAAACATTAAATATAATAAAACAGTGTTTTATTTTGTTTAAAAAGTGTCAGTACTTATGTGTCAAGTTGTACCAACTTCTACTATTTCTACCAGAAGACATGAGAGAGCCCTTCCCCCAGAGATGATGGTACTTTGTGGAAAAAGGTAAAAGTCGGATCTACATGGATCCTCATGAATTCATATGATTTTTACATTTTACCCAGACCCTTTGTGGAAAAAGGTAAAAGTCATGTGATTTTTACATTTTACCCAGACCCGTACTTTGTGATGAGTGCCACCACAAAAAAAAAAAAAAAAGCCCTGTCATTGTTGGGAGTGAAGGCTCTTTGTGCAGACTCTTAACCTCAAACTTCAGAGGGGGTTTATAAGAGAGACAGACCAGGACACTGACTACCCTTCCCTTTTTTCTCTCTGATGCTATCCCTTTGATGTGTAGATTGCTGGGGAAAACTTCCTTCCAGTCTAACACCTTCTCTCCACACAATGCTAGATCTCTCCATCTTGAACACCATTGAGAGCTGGACATACCTCCTATATCTCCATCCATTTTAGCTAGTTAAACTAGATTAGAATACTATCTCTACTCTATCCTGTCTAGAATGGAGTTATTTAAATAAAAGGACTCATATTAGTTTTGCAAAGCTAAAGAGGCTCCATGTGTAACTTTGTTTCAGTGCAGCATGCAGTGCACTCTGCTAAATACCAATCATCCATCAGTCATAAAGTAAGAAACCCTGATCTCAGAAACTAAGCAGTTGACCCTAGTCAGTAGTTGGATGAGAGACTGCCAAGGAAGTCCCGAATAGCTACACAGAGGCAGGCAATGGCAAACTACTTATGAATGTCTGTTGTCTTGAAAACCCTGTGAGGCCAGGCCACAATAAATCAGTTGCAATGGTGGTGGGGGGAGTAACAATACTTCCCAGAGTTACTTGCAGAAAGCTCTTATGCCTCCCTTGCAAGACTGTCAGCTGCAGAAAGGGTTCTTGGAATCCTAATTTTGGTATTTCTTTACTTTTAAACACACACACTCCAACTACACAGAAAGAAGCAGTGACAGAGTGATCTCTGAGACTGCTCTTGGTGAGAGAATGTTAGGCTCCAGCTTTGTGTTCCCAACCTCCAGGTAATGGCTGGAGAGCTCCTGGAAGATAGGGTGAATATGATGCAGATTTTTAGGCAAATCAAGTTCCACAGCCACTTTATTCAAGACTCTCACTACCTTGAAAGGGCCAATATACTTCCACCCCAACTTCCACCCTGGCTGGAGCCACTTGATGTTTTTAGTAGAGAGGTATACCAAGTCCCCAGGGTGCAGCTCCCATTCAGGGGTTCTCTTTTTGTCAGCTTGCTTTTTGTAACCTTCTTTTGCCCTGTTCAAAGTATCCTGTATTAGGGACCACCGATCCATTAGGTTCCCCCACCACAATTGTAAGTCCCCTCCATTTGTCTCTTGGTTAGATACTGTGGGGAGAGGGGCCCCTTCGTACCCATGCACAGCCATAAAGGGGGAAAGGCCCATGGCCCGCTGCACAGAGTTATTATAACTGTATTCTGCATAAGGAAAGAGGTCAAGCTAGTCGTCCTGTTGGTAATTTGTGAAGCACCTGAGGAACTGCTCCACCCGTTCTGTTTGCCCATCCGTCTCTGGGTGATAAGAACTGCTGAGACCTTGTTCCACCCCCAACACCAGTAGCAGTTCCCCACAGAACCTAGCAATGAATTGTGACCCTCTGTCTGAAATTATCTTGCGAGGAAGTGAATGTAGCCACACCACATGGTGCATGAAAGCTTAGCCAGAGACTTGGTTGAGGGCAATTGTTTGCATGGAATAAAATGCACCTGCTTGGAAAACATGTCGACAACTACCCAGATCACTGTTTTCCCCTTACTGGGAGGTAAGTCAGTTATAAAATCCATCGAGATCACTGCCCATGGCCTCTCTGGAGTTTCGAGGGGGTTCAGAATTCCCGGGGGTTTACCTGGTCTCCGTTTCCCCGTCAGACAAGTCTGGCATGAACTCACATATAGGGAGATGTCCGCTCTCATGCGTGGCCACCAGAACTGCCATTGCAGGAGGTGCAAGGTTTTCAGGTACCCATAATGCCCTGCGAGTTTATTTTCATGTCCCAAAATCAGGATTTCCCTCAGTGCTTTTGGCATGAACAATCTCCCTCCCCTGGACCAATAGCCATCCATCCCTTCTGCTCCACTGACTCGTCAATATGTCAGAGTCCCGTTTAAATCAGTTCTCAATGCCAGCCAGTTTGATAGAAACTAAATTTATTGAGATCAGTGATAGATACTGTACAGGCTTTGAGACCTCTCACCCCCAGTCCAGGGGACAAGAGAGGCACAATTCCTGATATCCTGCCAGCATGTACAGGATTTTGCTCCTCCCTCACGCCAGTCCAGGAATGAGAGATATCACAATCCCATATGCTTCAGGAACACTTAAATCAGTAGTCTGCCACCAAGATCTCTTATATCAAGGTCCTCACCAAGGCTCAGAAGCAGAGATCTAAACTCCTGCCTGTTCTAGAGGACTTAGCAACTTATCAGCTCTGTGCCAGAGCTGCAGATAATTAATTAACACACAGTGGTAGCCTTCAGCTGAGTCAGCTCAGGCAGCAAGATTTAGGCTTAGAGGTCAGTTGCAACACAAGAACCAGCCCAGATAATATTAATCTATATTATCTTTATTTAGTACAAAGCATGCATATAACAAGAGGCTATCCAGAAGGTGAATGAAGCAAATATATTTTATTCAGCTCTAATTCAGAATCCATGGATTCATAATTACCAGTCATTCACAGATACCAGATAATTCAATGTCCTTTGTGGAACCAGGGAATCTTCAGGATGAACCACATGGCTGATGCAGGCAACTAAGACCAGCTTGGTTGCCTAGCAGTAAAATTCCATGTTGCAGGTTTGTAATCCAAAAGAGAACTCTACCTCAGAAAAAAGCTAACTTTCCAAGAGAACTCTGACGCTCTTCCCATAGGGTAAGCACAACTCACTCCTGTCATAATTCAATATGGCCATTTATCCAATCACAAGGGGATAAAGAGGTGTGCCTATGTACGTGACTTCAGCCATGTCTGTGTAGCTTTGATGTGTTAATGTATGGGACATCTGTGTCCCCCCAACTTGGGAAGACGCCTCAATGTCTGTGCTCCCTAGCAAAAGTGTCAATATGGGTATGAAGCTTGGCCATCTGTGCAGGTCATCTGCTCAGGTGACAAAAGTCACATGGATATGTTATCAGCTAGACCATTTGGGCCTAGCAGGAATGAATCAGGAAAGTCTGTTCCTGTACAGATACCCTCTGCACAAATCCTTTGTTAGAACCAAGGACGACTGTTGTAAGGTTACAGATATATCAGTTTCAAATAGCAGTAATAAAACCCAAGACCCAATCACCCTCTTGTATTTCCCCACTACATTTAACAGTCAAGCAACCCTCCCCCTAAGCTAGCCATTGCCTGCGCCCTCCCTAGCACGTAGCCCCTGTATACAAAATGTAGAATAATAAACAAAACAGACTCTGGACATTTGACTCTACCATTGGCAAGCCGCAGGTACATCAGAGGGAAGGGAATCCCCCCTCCATGGCATGCGTGCAGTAAAATGCATAGCAGCCTGACACAATGGCCCATCTAGTCCAACACTCTGTCACACAGTGGCCAAAAATACCAGGTACCATCAGAACATCCAGCAGTGGGGCCAGGACACTAGAAGCCCTTCCACTGTTGACCCCCCCAAGAACCAAGAATAGACTCACTTGACCCGGCCTGAGAGTTCCTATCTATACCTTGTGCCTAATAGCCACTGCTCCATATGCTTATCTAATTCCTTCTTGAAGCTGTCCATGTTTGTAGCCACCGCCACCTCCTGTGGCAGTGAATTCCATGTGTTAATTATTCTTTGGTTGAAGAAGTACTTCCTTTTATTTGTTCTAACTTGACTGCTCAGCAATTTCATGGAGTGCCCATGAGTTCTTGTATTGTGAGAAAGGGAGAAAAGTACTTCTTTCTCTACTTGCCCTATCCGATGCATAATCTTATAAACCTTGATAATGTCACCCCTCAGCTGTCGTTTCTCCAAGCTAAATCCCCAAGCGTTTTAACCTTTCTTCATAGGGAAAGTGTTCCAACCCTTTTATCATTCTAGTTGCCCTTTTCTGCACTCTTTCCAATGCTATAATATCCTTTTTGAGGTTTGGTGAGCAGAACCAAATGAGGTTGCACCATTGATTTATACAGGGGCGTTATGATAGTGGCTGATTTGTTTTCAATTCCCTTCCTAATAATCCCCAGCATAGCATTGGCCTTTTTTATTGCAGTCACACACTGTCTTGACATTTTCAATGAGTTATCTACTACGACTCCAAGATCTCTCTTGGTCAGTCTCTGCCAGTTCGGACCTCATCAACATGTATTTATATTTAGGGTTTTTGGCTCCAATATGCATCACTTTGCACTTGGCCACATTGAACCCCATTTGCCACGTTGATGCCCACTCACCCATCCTCGACAGATCCCTTTGGAGTGCCTCATAATCCTCCCTGGTTCTCACCACCCTGAACAACTTCATGTCATCTGCAAATTTAGCCACTTCACTGCTTACTCTCAACTCCAAATAATTAATAAACAAGTTAAAAAGCATCGGACCGAGCACTGATTCCTATGGTGCACCACTGCTTACCACCCTGCACTGAGAAAATTGCCCAATTATACTCACTCTCTGTTTCCTATTAATTAGCCAGTTTTTGATCCACAAGAGGACTTGTCCTTTTATCCCGTGACTATTGAGCTTACTTAGGAGCCTTTGATGAGGAACTGCATCAAAAGCTTTCTGGAAGTCAAGGTAAACAACATCTATTGGGTCCCCCTTGTCCACATGTTTGTTCAGTCCCTCAAAAAACACAGTTTAGTAAGACAAGATCTTCCCTTACAGAACCCATGCTGAGTCTGCCTCAATAGTTTTTGCTCATCAGTGTACCTACTAATTCTTTCCACCAACTTACCCGGTATCGATGTCAGACTGACTGGCCTGTAATTTCCCAGATCTCCTCTGGAACCCTTTTTAAAGATGGGAGTGACATTAGCTACCTTCCAGTCCTCAGGATGGAGGCAGATTTTAATGAAAGATTACATATTTTTGTCAGGAGATCCACAAGTTCACATTTGAGTTCTTTCAGAACTCTCGGATGTATGCCACCCGGGCCTGCTGATTTATCAGTTTTTAAGTTGTCTATCAGTCCTAGGACCTAGGATTCTCATCACCTCAATCTGACTCAGGTCTTTCAACACCCCTCCTGAAATCAGGGGTTCTGGAGTGGGCAAGCACTTCTCGTCTTCCACAGCGAAGACAGAGGCAAAAAATGCATTCAGCTTCTCAGCCATTTCTCTATCATCCTTCAGTACTCCTTTTACCCCTTGGTTATCCAAGGGCCCACTGCCTCTCTGGCTCGTTTCCTGCTTCTAATGTATTTGAAGAATGTTTTATTTTTGGCCTTTATGTTTTTTGCGATATGCTCCTCATATTCCCTTTTTGCTTGCCTGATCACAGACTTGTATTTTATTTGTCACAGCCTGTGTTCCTTTTTATCAACCTCACTGAGACTAGCTTTCCACTGCTTATAGGAATCCTTCTTACCTTTTACAGCTTCCATTACTTTGTTTGTTAACCATGCTGGCTTTTTTCTATACCTATTTGTGCCTTTCCTAACCTGCGGTATATATTTTTTCTGAGCTTCTAGGACTGTAGTTTTAAATAGTCTCCAAGCTTCCCCAATGGTTTTGACCCTTTCTACTTTTCCTTTCAATTTCTTCCTCACATGTCCCCTCATATCAGAGAAGTTACCCCTTTTAAAGTTAAAAGTGGTTCTGTCAGTCTTTTTGGGCAACTCCCTATTTATACAAATGTTAAACTCAATAACATTATGGTCACTATTCCCAAGCGGTGCAATCACTTTTACATCTCTCACCAGGTCTTAGGTGTAACTTAGGACCAAATCCAGGATCACCTTTGCCCTGGTAGGTTCTGTGACCATCCGTTCCACAGCAGTGTCATTAGGAGTGTCTAGAAACTCAATCTCTTTCTCCTGACCTGAACACATATTGACCTAATCAATGTGTGGGTAGTTAAAATCACCTATTACAACACAGTTATTTCGTCCAGCCACTATCTGTAATTCATTCACCATTTTATAATCCTCCTCTATCTTTTGGTCTGGTGGGCGATAACAAACTCCCACTGTTAAGCTTCCTTTTGGGCTTGCTATTTCAACCCATAGCATTTCCAGAAGCAAATCTAATTCACTTACCCTCTCAATTGTACTGGACTGTATACCTTCTCTGACATACAGAGCCACCCCACTTCCAACCCTTCCTCCCCCTATCCTTCTGATATATTTATAACCAGGAATCACTGTATCCCACTGATTTTCCTCATCCCATCAAGTTTCTGAAACACCCACAATGTCTGTTTTTCCCCCAACACCAAGCATTCCAATTCCCCGATTTTACCTCAGAGACTTCTAGCATTTGTGTATAAACATCTATAGTTTCCCATGCATGTTAAGCCCACAACCTTTCTCTTGCTGCCTCGAGACCTTGCCAGGCAGTCCATATCATTAGCCATAGTCTTAGTGGACAATTCTAATCCTTTTCCTTGTAGAGAAGTAACAGCTACCCCTTCATCTCTTTGAGATGAGCCATCCTGAACCAGGGGTTTTTCATCCCCTGTCAGCTTTCCCCCAATATTCAGTTTAAAAACTGCTCACCACCTTTTTGATTTGAAGTGCCAGCAGCCTAGTTCCTTCTCGGGACAAGTGGAGACCGTCTCTTTTGTACAGCTCCCTCTTGTTCCAAAAAGCATCCCAGTGCCTAACAAACTTGAACCCTTCCCCCCAACACCATCCTCTCATCCACGCATTGAGACTCCTGACCTGTGCCTGTCTCTCTGGCCCTGTGTGTGGAACAGGTAGCACTTCTGAGGAGGCTACCTCAGAGGTCCTGGCCTTGAGTTTTCTTCCTAGCAACCTAATTTTTTTCCCCCAGGACTTCACGACTGCATTTCCCCACAATATTGGTGCCAACATGTATCACGACCACTGGCTCCTCCCCAGCACTATCTACCAGCCTATCTAAAACATGTGTAATGTCCGCTACCTTCACACCAGGTAGGCAAGTCACCATATGGTCAGTACACGGGTTTGCCACCAAGCTGTCTACCTGCCTAAGGATTGAATCACCAAAGAACCCCCCTCCCTCCCTGCCAAAGGATGGTTCCTTGGTGCGAAAGAATTCCCATTCACCAGCTGAAGAAGAGGTCCCTTTTGAAGGCATATTCCCCTTATCCGGAGCATGGTGCCCTGTTTCTCCTCAACCCTCATGCTCCCTGACAGCGTCAGGGCTGCCATTTTCAGAGTGGGACATATTGAACAAGTCCCTGAGAGTCTTCTCCGTGCGCCTAACTGACTTTCTCTGCTTCTCTAGGTCTGCCACCTTGGCCTCAAGGGAGCAAACTCATTCTCTGAGAACCAGGAGCTCCTTGCACCGGGCACACACCCAAGACTTCTGTCCTATGAGCAGATAGTCATAGAAGTGACACTTCATGCAAAACACTGGATAGCCCCCAACCCCCTGCTGGCATTCTGACTTCATAACTGCTTTTAAAATAATAATTATATATAACCCCCCTTTTAAAACCCTTTGTATTTATGTGGTTCTCCTTGTAGAAGTCTACTTACCTTACTGGAAACCCAAGGAGAATAGGGCCCTGGCTTTCTGGCTCTTCCTGGGCTTCTTACAGAGTTCCTAGGCTAAGAGTCCCTAGGTTAAGAGTCCTTCATCTCATGCCTCTGGTGAGGTGCTGCCTTAAATAGAAGCCTCCCTCAGCAGAGGGCGTGGCCAGCAGCTATTCATATTCACCCAGGCACGCAATTACAGTCAAACAATGACTCTTTCACACCCTATCTCAAGCAGCCAGTACTCTGCAACAACTCACTACTCACCCACACACTCCCAAACATAGGACTCTATGGTATTATACTCTGCTGAAGTCCTTCCCCTACCCAAAGCCCACCCCATCAGGACCCATGCCTAAAATCTCCAGGTATTTCCAAACCTGGAGCTGGCAACTCTACTCCAGTTTTGAGACCAGGACTCTCTGCACTTTTCTTGAAAGCTAAGAGTACCAGCAGGCAGTGTAGTCCTGACTGAATGATGCTGCAATTTCTGCAAGTTTCACAAGATATAGACACATATAATGATAAACTGGGTCAGATATGTTAGCCGAAATGCTTATCTATGCATTGATCGGACTAAACTTAAGTGAGTTCTGGTCTGTGTATACAGAGAAAGCAGCTTCGCCCAGAGAATCTGTTCCCAAAGAGAACACGTGACAAGGTTTCTTTAGTAAAATCAGTTATTCTCTTTACTGAATAATATCTTTGGTTCACAGGCTTACAAAAACAGATTCATTCACACATGCAAACAAGTTCCTTTAGATACAATAGAAATGGAAGACAATGTGGGGTTTTAAACTAGAGATATTTAGGAGGGGGAAACATGTGGTACTTATCTGATTCCTGGGGCTCGACCTTCACAGTGAAGAATGCAGGAGTAGAGATTCTGGCTAAGGGAATCTCTTACTACACACAGTTGGAACCAGCCAACACG
Source organism: Gekko gecko (assembly GCA_029375565.1). NCBI lineage: Eukaryota > Metazoa > Chordata > Lepidosauria > Squamata > Gekkonidae > Gekko > Gekko gecko. The sequence goes on from JAPDNY010000001.1 coordinate 210,510,228, forward strand.
TGTGGGATTCTTGGTCGCGATCCAAGAAAGCATGCCAGAGTTACCTATAGTAGACTCTAGGTTACCAGGGTAGGGTTAGATGACTAGCTAGCGAAGAACAAAGGGTGAACCTCGCCTTTTATTAGCCATTTTTGGGGGCTGGCAGTAGGGTCATCTTCCCTCTTGTTAGTCCGTCCCATTCCTATACCATTGGCTTTTAGGATGATGGGTGCCTACCTAAGAGGAGGGGGCAATATAGGAAATCTACACTCTTCATCTATGGGGCCTCCGGTCAAAGGTGTGAAGATGAGTTGTCATGGAAACCTTAGAACTTCGAAGGACTCTGTTCTGGTCCAAGTCGTAAATCAGGAAATAGTGTTAACACTCCCAAAACCAGGTTACGTGTTGACTCTGAATTCCTAGATGGTGGGCTTGTTGTTGTTCACCATCCTTCCAACAGACCCTAATGGAGATGTTCTCCTTCTTCTTCCCAGTGCATGATGGGTAGGTATGTGAGTGTGTAGGTGTGTGTGTGTCACTTCATTAGCATGAAAGAGCAGACAGCATGGCAACTTCCCAATGCAGAGAGTCACATCTAACAACGCATACAATTTTCCTAAACCCATAGACACTTGTGATCACCATTCAGATGTGTGTGTAGGTCAGCAAACAGCAAATAAAAGCATTTTTAAAAGTACATCTCCTAATAGATATACACCTGCATAAACATAACCTATATTTTAGGTTTAGTATCTCTTGTTTACAAAAAGCCCTCCAAGACCTGAGTAAATCTCTATTCTTGGTTTGGACCTTGCCAAGGCCAGCCCTCTAGGGGCCAGCATGATGCAGTGGTTAAGAATGGCAGCCTCTGATCTGGAGAACCAGGTTTGATTCCCCACTCCTCCACATGAAGCCAGCTGGGTGACCTTGGGCCAGTCACAGTTCTCTCAGAACTCTCAGCCCCACCTACCTCACAAGCCGCCTGTTGTGGGGAGGGGGACGGAATGTGATTATATGTTGCTTTGAGTCTCCTTAATGTAGAGAAAAGCAGGATATGAAAGCCTACTCTTCTACAAGCAGAGATCAAGAAGAGGCAGAGTCTCTTGTGGAATATCTGCTGTGGGAATTTGGTGATGTTCTCATACTAAACTATATAATGTTTTATAGGCAGATCAATTCTTTCAAAGTTTCACTTTTTGTTCTGCTTCTCAGTTGTGCCAGTCAGTTCAAGGATTATTCTAATACATTTTGTGCTGTGTCAAAAAAAAGTGCAGTGTAAAACAGGTTGTCTTTGCAGCTTGGTATATGGTATTCAATAAAAGATTAGGTTGTTTCTGAAAAATAAATTGATGAGAATAAGCCATAAAGTGGAGCATGAGGTATACTTGCCCCAGCAGGTAGTGCAAGAAGGTGCAAGGTGCTGCTCTCCCTCTGTTGGTAAATGGCAGTTGGAAGGATGTGTCTCCCCCTCTTCTACCCTTCTCCTAGGATCCAGGTGTTAATGACTTGAGGGCCAAGCAGGGATGATCCAGCTTTTTTTTAAATTATTTATAGATTTTTAGTGTACAGGAAAAAAGGGGGGGGAAAGAAAATAGCAATATGATAATACAAATATATTAAATTAATATATATACTAATTAGAAATATTAATACCCATACATTAAATTATAAAATATACTATAACAGTATTAGTTTGACATACAAATGGGAGGTTTTCTCGTTGACTTCTTTATCCAATTGTAAACTTTTTTCCATCTGTTTTGATATATTATCTCATCTTTTCCTGAGAGTATTGTGTTTAATTTATCTAATTCAGCGATTTCCAAAATTTTATCCATTAAATCCTCATTGTTGGGTACAATATCTTTTTTCCAATATTTAGATAGATTCATGGAGGATAAATCTGTCAACAGCTACTAGCCATGGTGATTGAGGGGAACCTCTGCATTCAGAGTCACTAATCCTCTGAATCCCAGAGCCAGGAGGCAACATCAGGGGAAGGCTTCACTCTATGCCCTGTTGTTGGCTGTCCAGAGGAACTGGTTGGCCACTATGAGAGACAAGATGCTGGACTAGATTGTCTATTGGTCTGATTCAGTAGGGCTTTTCCTATGTTCATATGCTCTTAAGTTTGGAAGTAGGTGTTGTGCCTGCACTCGAGGGGAAAGGCTTAAAATAAACTCTATTTCAATTTAGTTTTACAAGTTGTGAAACACTTTTAAAATTGACTTATTACAGGCATCCATTCATTTATCTTCACTTTAGAGAGCATCTCAGCAACATGTTCTGTTTTGGAGGAGGAGAAGGTGGCTATTATGTCCAGTAAACTGGGTGCAGTGAGGCAAAGGGCTGCATAGATTGTAAGGCCAGAGGAGGTTTTATGTGACTAAGTGGTCACATAATACCTGTTTTGGGGGAATGAAGCAACAGAAAGAAGGGAAAAATCAGAAAATACGGTTATGGGTCCTGATAGCATATCATATAGTCAGGGTTTAAAAATAATTAAATGATAATTTAAATTACATTAGGGGAACCACCCCCTCACTTGTGCTCTCACTATTTCCATATGTACCTATATACTGTATCTATATACTATATACTGTATCTATATACTATCTATCTATCTATCTATCTATCTATCTATCTATCTATCTATCTATCTATCTATCTATCTATCTATCTATCATCTATCTATCTATCTATCTATCTGTCTGTCTGTCTGTCTGTCTGTCTGTCTGTCTGTCGGTCTAGCTATCTATCTACACACACACACACACACACACACACACACTATATACTGTATCTATATACTGTATCTATATACTATATCTATATACCATATACTCTTGTGTGTATATCTATATCTATATCTATATCTATATCTATATCTATATCTATATAGGTTTAGAATCCTATAATCTTGTCATTCATTAGGCACATGAAAGCTATATGTCTTTCTTATGCCTTAACCTATTATTGTTTCATGGAAAAATAAAAAGTACTTTGTTACAAGTTAGTTCTGAAATGTGTAATCTCATACAGTGCAGTAGATCACCTCCAGGGAGAACTCACTATTATTCTTATTGGGTGAGTTGTGTTGCCACTGATGTATAGACTACAGTCACTCAGGTCAATAACCTAAAGGTATCATTAAAAGCCTTTTCTCCCATTGTAGAATTAATTTCTGTGAACACCCACGATCCCTTGGCAACTGGTTTGTCAAGGGTCTCTTATGCAGAGCCCCAAGCTTCACAGTTTCCAAACACTTCTGTAAAACTGTGTTTTGTGCCCCTGAACTGAAGACTCCATGACATTGGCATGTTGTTTATGTGTAAAATTTGTTTTTTATCCTGTCCCTTGCCAAAGTGAGGCCAGGTGGAGTGGCATTGTTCCTTGCTGTGCCAAGAAGCTCTGCCTATCACTACAGCAAAGCTAGGTGGGGCAGCTCCATCCCTCGCCAAAGTGAGGCCACCTCAACTTATCCTTCACTAGAAGACATGAGGCTGCCCCTGCTTTGCTACAGTGCCCAGGCTGGGCAGCCTTGTCCCATCCTTCACCAGGAGATGAGACAAGGTAGTTGGCCTTATTCTTTTCTGTAGTGAGACTGAGCATGGTGACCTTGTTCATCCCCATGGCAAAACCAGGTGGGTGGTCTGGACCTTTGCTTCAGTGAGGCTTGGAGAGCCTGTTTTGACCCCCACTGGGAGAGCTGAGGCCAGGCAGGGTGCCCTATCCTGTCCCTCACCAGGTAAGGTCAAGCCAGTTGGGTGGCCTTTGCCCTTGCTCCAGTGAAGCCTAGTGAGGCAGCCGATGCTGTCCCATGCTGGGAGACATAGGGCCAGTCAGGAAGGTCCTGTTCCTTGCGACAGCAAAGCCAGACAAGATGTCCCCATCCTGTTCCTCTTAGGGAGAGATGATGCCTGGGGGCTGTCCCATCCCTCACTGTGGCAAGGCTGAGCAGAGTGGTCCTAACTCTCACCACAGCAAGGCTGGGCAGGGTGGCTCCATTTGTCCCTCACCAGTCGAGGTGAGGCCAGTGAGAGCAGCCCCTTCCTTTGCGTCAGCAAGGCCAGGCCGAACAATCCCATCCCATCCCCCACCAGGACAGATGAGGCTGGACAGGAGGCCCCTGTCCTGTCACTCACCAGGAGAGATGATGCCAAGCATGGGGTAGCTCCATCTTGTCCCCAGCCATTGGCAAGGCCTGGTAAGGCAGCTGTATCCTTTGCTATGCTGATGCTAAGCAGATCCCTCACCAAAGTGAGGCCAGGCGAGGTGGCCTGGTCAGTGAGGCCCCCTCCTTTTCTACCATGAAGCCAGGCTGGGTGGCTCCTTCCCATTCCTCACCATGGAGAGGTGAGGCTGGGTGCAATGGCTCCATCCCTTGTTGCAGCAAGGCTGGCTAGGGCTACCCCTTCCAACACCATGGTGAGGGCAGGCAGGTTAGCCATGTCCCTTGTTGCAGCAAGGCCAGGGGCCCTGTCCCTTTCAGGGAGAGATGAGGCTAGGTGGGGTGGCTCCATTCTGTTCCCACACTGGGTGAGAAGGAGCTGGGTACAGGGTGGCCCAGTCCCATCCAGTGCTACGGTGGGATTGGGGCTCGGTACCCTTGTCCATAGCCACAGTGAAGTCAAATAGGGCAGCCCGGTCCCTAGTCCATTTACATTTGCCGAAAATATCTTGATTGTTGATAGATGCATGATTGTTGATGATCCATTATGATCAATTCTTATTACTACCATTTCTATTTCTCATTGTCATTCTTTGTGGCCTCCCTTCCATAGATGATTTTTTGGATGTTTTTGCTTTCTTTATTTCTCCCCTTTGTAGAAGTTTCCCATAATGGTCCAAAAAGTCTTTTGCCTTGAGGATGGAGTCTAATCTGAATCTTTGATCTTCAAACGTGAAGAAAATTCTTTCTGGACTAAGCCATCAGAATGTAATTGAATTTGCTGTAAGTTTAGAAGTTAAAAATACATATTCTTCTTTGTCTCATTTTCCAAGGAGTTTCTCTTAGGATCTTTTATTTCTTTGTCCTGTATTATAAAAATATTATTCTGTGCTTCTTTCCACACACTGTCTCTGACTGTCTTCTTAGTAAATTTCACATGTACTTCCCTTGGAAGCTTGTTCTTCCTTGCATAATCAGAGTTAGCTCTATATACGCAGTCAATTTCCCTCTCCATTTCTTCATATTCAACTCCCATAAAATCTGACAGTTCTTCTGCCATAACTCATATCCTCAGACCTTTGTCTTTGCAACCGTTGGGCTGGGGAGGCGGCTTTGCCTCCTAGCCAGATGAGGCTAGAGGAGTTTAGGCGTGAAAGGAGCTCTTGGGAGAAAAGTACTTCTTTCTCTACTTGCTCTATCCGATGCATAATCTTATAAACCTCGATCATGTCACCCCTCAGCCGTTGTTTCTCCAAGCTAATTTTAACCTTTCTTCATAGGGAAGGTGTTCCAAACCTTTTATCATTCTAGTTGCCCTTCTCTGCACTTTTTCCAATGCTATAATATCCTTTTTGAGATGTGGTGACCAGAACTGTACACAGTATTCCAAATGAGGTTGCACCAATGATTTATACAGGGGCATGATGATACTGGCTGATTTGTTTTCAATTCCCTTCCTAATAATCCCCAGCATAGCGTTGGCCTTCTTTATTGCAGCTACACACTGTCCAGACATTTTCATCGAGTTATCCACTACGACTCCAAGATCTCTCTCTTGGTCCGTCCTTGCCAGTTCAGACCCCATCAACGTGTATTTATATATAGGATTTTTGGCTCCAATGTGCATCACTTTGCACTTGCCCACATTGAACCACATTTGCCACATTGACGCCCACTCACCGATCCTCAACAGATCCCTTTGGAGTGCCTCACACTCCTCCCTGGTTTTCACCACCCGGAACAACTTTGTGTCATCTGCAAATTTAGCTACTTCACTGCTTACTCCCAAATCCAAATCATTAATAAATAAGTTAAAAAGCATCGGACCGAGTACTGATCCCTGTGGTACCCCACTGCTTACCACCCTCCACTGAGAAAGTTTCCCATTTATACTCACTCTCTGTTTTCTATTTATAAGCCAGTTTTTGATCCACAAGAGGACTTGTCCTTTTATCCCATGACTATTGAGCTTACCTAGGAGCCTTTGATGAGGAACTGTATCAAAAGCTTTCCGGAAGTCAAGGTAAATAATATCTATTGGGTCCCCCTTGTCCACATGTTTGTTCACTTCCTCAAAAAACACTAACAGGTTAGTGAGACAAGATCTTCCCTTACAGAACCCATGCTGAGTCTGCCTCAATAGTTTTTGTTCATCAATGTGCCTACTAATTCTTTCCTTAATAACAGTTTCCACCAACTTACCCGGTATCGATGTCAGACAGACTGGCCTGTAATTTCCCGGATCTCCCCTGGAGCCCTTTTTAAAGATGGAAGTGACATTAGCTACCTTTCCAGTCCTCAGGAATGGAGGCAGATTTTAAAGAAAGATTACATATTTTTGTCAGGAGATCCACAAATTCACTTTTGAGTTCTTTCAGAACTCTCGGATGAATGCCATCCGGGCCTGGTGATTTATTAGTTTTTGAATTTTCCATCAGTCATAGGACTTCCTCTCTTGTCACCGCAATCTGATTCAGGTCTTTCAAACCCCTCCCGAAATCGGTGCTTCTGGAGTGGGCAAACACTTCTCCTCTTCCACAGTGAAGACAGAGGCAAAAAATGCATTCAGCTTCTCAGCCATGTCCCTATCAACCTTCACTACTCCTTTTACCCCTTGGTCATCCAAGGGCCCCACTGCCTCCCTGGCTGACTTCCTACTTCTAATGTATTTGAAGAAAGTTTTATTGTTGGCCTTTATGTTTTTTGCGATATGCTCCTCATATTCCCTTTTTGCTTGCCTGATTACAGACTTGCATTTTATTTGCCATAGTCTGTGTTCCCTTTTATCAACCTCACTAAGACTAGCTTTCCACCGCTTAAAGGAATCCTTCTTACCTTTTACAGCTTCCATTACTTTATTTGTTAACCATGCAGGCTTTTTTCTATACCTATTTGTACCTTTCCTAACCTGCGGTGTATATTTTTTCTGAGCTTCTAGGATAGTCTTTTTAAATAGTCTCCAAGCTTCCCCAATGGTTTTGACCTTCTCCACTCTTCCTTTCAATTTCTTCCTCACATGTCCCCTCATTCCAGAGAAGTTTCCCGTTTTAAAGTTAAAAGTGGTTGCGTCAGTCTTTTTGGGCAACTCCCTATCTGTACAAATGTTAAACTCAATGACATTATGGTCACTGTTCCCAAGCGGTGCAATCACTTTTACATCTCTCACCAGGTCTTGGGTGTTACTTAGGACCAAATCCAGGATCGCCTCTCCCCTGGTAGGATCTGTGACCATCTGTTCCACAGCACAGTCATTGAGAGTGTCTAAAAACTCAATCTCTTTTTCCCAACTAGAACTCATATTGACCCAATCAATGTGTGGGTAGTTAAGTCACCTATTACAACACAGTTATTTTGTCTAGCCGCTATCTTTAATTCATTCATCATTTTATAATCCTCCTCTATCTTTTGATCTGGTGGGCAATAACAAACTCCCACTGTTAAGCTTCCTTTTGGACTCACTATTTCAACCCATAGCATTTTCAGAAGCGAATCCAATTCTCTTACCCTCTCAATCTTACTGGACGGTATACCCTCTCTGACATACAGAGCCACCCCACCTCCAACCCTTCCCCCCTATCCTTCCGATATAATTTATAACCAGGAATCACCGTATCCCACTGATTTTCCTTATCCCACCAAGTTTTTGAAATACCCATAATGTCTATTCCCCCCTCCAACACCAAGCATTCCAACTCCCCGATTGTACCTCGGACACTTCTAGCATTTGTGTATAAACACTTATAGTTTCCCACATTTGTTAAGCCCACAGTCTTCCTCTTGCTGCCTCGAGACCTTGCCAGGCAGTTCCTATCATTAGCCACAGTCTCAGTGGACAATTGTAATCCATTTCCTTGTACAAAAGTAATAGCTACCCCTTCATCTCTTTGAGATGAGCCATCCTGAACCAGAGACTTTTCATCTCCTGTTGGCTTTCCCCCATTATTCAGTTTAAAAACTGCTCTGCCACCTTTTTGATTTTGAGCACCGGCAGCCTGGTTCCTTCTTGGGACAAGTGGAGACCGTCCCTTTTGTACAGCTCCCTCTTGTCCCAAAAAGCATCCCAGTGCCTAACAAACTTGAACCCTTCCCCCCTACACCACCTTCTCATCCACGCATTGAGACTCCTGATCTGTGCCTGTCTCTCCGGCCCTGCGCGTGGAACAGGTAGCACTTCTGAGAAGGCTACCTTGGAGGTCCTGGCCTTGAGTTTCCTGCCCAGCAGCCTAAATTTCTCCTCCAGGACCTCATGACTGCATTTCCCCACATCGTTGGTACCGACGTTCACCATGACCACTGGCTCCTCCCCAGCACTATCTACCAGCCTATCTAAAACATGCGTAATGTCTGCTACCTTCGCACCAGGCAGGCAAGTCACCATACGGTCAGTACGTGGGTTCGCCACCCAGCTGTCTACCTGCCTAAGGATCGAATCACCAACTACCAAGAGCCCCCCTCCCACCCTTCCCAGGGATGGTTCCTTGATACGAAAGGATACCCGTTCACCAGCTGAAGAAGAGGTCCCTTCTGAGGGCACATTCCCCTTGCACCGAGCACACACCCAAGACTTTAACCTCTCCTCCCTATGAAAGCACTTAGAAGCGTCCAGGATGGGAAACAAGTTAGAGGTAAATCTCAATCCCACCGAAGTGGCCAGAGAGTCACTTTTCAGAAACCTCTCAAATTGGTTCAGTGGGTGATCCATAGGGCAGTAGACCTGATCAGTCTGCTTAGCCAAAACCTGCAAAAATAGGCTGCCTGGGTGAGCTGGAATGCCCTCAGAGCATTCCTTGAGGCCAGGACGAAGGAGCCGGTACTCAGAACTCTGGTTGGCATAAGGGAACGAGGAAAGTTGCCCGTAGCCACCGACTGGTTTACAGGTAAACCGTGAGAGGGTCAGAGAATCCTACTCCCAAAACCTGCATTGCCTTTGGTTCACAGGTAAACCATGAGAGGGTCAGAGAACCCTACTCCCAAAACCTGCCCTTGCTTTTGGTTCACAGGTAATCCGTGAGAGGACAGAGGTCCTACTCCCAAAACCTGCATTGCCTTGGTTTACAGGTACTCCGTGAGAGGATAGAGTTCTACTCCCAAAACCTTCATCGTCTTTGTGGCAAGAGAGGAAGCTGTAATTGTTACTGTTGGATATAAAAGTCTTTTGCTGCAAGAGTGGACTGAAAGATGTTCCTCTTGACTGTGAGATTCTTTTATGACAGCAGGGGACAGAAGAGGTTTTCTCCTGAGCACAAACGCCTTCTCTTTAAGGTTCTTAGGTCACTCCTGGACGGACCGATGTTGCCCGATCCGAAAACCTGTTAGGAGCCTAAGGGTTGTTGGGATGCAGCCCACCCTTAGTCTCCATCTTTTCCCTGGTGAACCATTTCACCAAAAGTCAGGACCTGCAGTTCGAGGCCGGGACCTGCGGCTAAACCCCGCGAAGCCCTGATCGCGATCCACAAGAACAAGCGTGCGCATGAGCACCATGGAGTTGCTGAAGTGGGTCATGGCCCTCAGCACACCCACTTTTGATCAGTACGCAGAAGACATTGGAGGATATTCGTTCTGGTGGGATGTTGTTTCTATGGGGAACCTGTTCCTCTGGCATGGGATTGCCGGAGTGGTATGTTTTCTCATGGGATTTATGGCACACCGCCGCAAAGCTGAGAGAGCTAAAAGGAGTTTAACCCAAGAACTAGAGACACTCAAAAAAGTGTCAGAGACTCATGCTGCACAGCTTACAGAGTGTGCCAGCGAAGTCGCACAAATAAACAAAACCCACAGTGCTGAATTAGCAATACTGAGGGAAGAGCAGAGCAAACACCTAGAATCTCTTAGGAACAGCAGCAGACATGAGAAGGAAGGAATGCTAGCCGAAATGGAAAGGCAGAGATCCGAGCACGTACATGCACTTGACTCCTTAAGAAACTATTAGGAGACTCTGCTGGAGAGGAAAAAGGACAAGTTTCAGGTAGAACTGTCAGAGTTACAGAAAACCATGGACAAAGAACTCTATCGATTGAGAGCAGATAGAGTTGACCTAGTAGTAGAAAAACAGGGTTTGCCCGATAGCCTGAGAAGCCAAACTCGCAAGCACAGACGCACAGGGGAGAGCAACCAAAGCAGAAACCGCGTTGGCTAAGGTCACTGAGGAACTGGCCGCCACTCAGAAAGCTGCCAGGTATCTCGCTGACCATGCCCAGAAGCGGAGAGAACAGGCAACTCATCACCCATGCCTTAAGACTATTGGTGACCTCAAGGAAAAGTTAGGGCTCCAAAAGGCACTCATCTCCACCATACACCCAGAAGGAGTGGTAGACGTGGAAAACTGGGAGTCCGATGAGGTAGGGCAGCCCACACAAACTGTGGAGACCCCTTGGAAACAGGAGATCCCTCCCCCTGACCCCCACAAGCCAGAACCTTTAGCTCCTCTTCCTATAGACCCAATCAGTACCAATAGGCGAACGGTACTTGCAAATAATAGGTCCACCACTACTACAATCACTAAGAACCGCCTATGGCGACCCGAGGAGGTAAAAGCGGTAGCCAAGAAGCTTGGCCCCCTCAAATGGGACAATGCGGTACAATGGATGACTACCGCCAACACTGCTTACAGAGGCCTTACTGGAGAGGACTTGACCCAGTTAGCAAGGAAATGTGCTTTAGGAGCACACCTTGCTGCTGTTAATGCAGCTGTATCAGCCGAGGATCTCACAGAGGAAACAAAATCCAATTGGATGAAACATGTGCTTGGCTATTTAAACCCTACGGCCAGCCTAAGCGCCCTCTTCCACTTGGAGAGGCAGAGCGCCAATGAGGACCCAGAGACCTATATGGCTTGCAAACAGCTCCTAGGATTTTTGTCGGACACAGTTGATAGTTCCAATGATCCACTTGACTATGATGTGCCCGCATTCCGGGACGCACTATTAAGAGGATTCAATGGACAGACTCAGCTTGCTCTGAACATCACTGACGCCACACAGGGAACCTGGGATGAATTAAGGATGAAAATCAGAAGGGTAGCCGCACTCTTGAGAGGGTCCGGAAGTTTTAAAACACCCAAGACAGGAAAAAGGAAGGATAAAGAGGAAGAAGACACGTCTATTTTGGTGGTAACATACGCCAATAATGGACCACATTATGGGCCAGGCCCGCAAAACCAGCCTAGCCCCACGGGAGAGCCAGGACCCAAGAAGGGTAGGTTTACCCCAGGTTATCAGGGCAAGAGAGGACGCAGTCAATTCCAGAGAGAGAGGGAGAGAGTGTATCACGGCAGAGTGGGAGGATGGTTCAGTCCCGACTCTGGATACACAAAACCCAACCCTCTGCACCGCCCTCGTCCTATCACAGCCAGCCCAAAGCACAGGGAAATTATCAGAGCTCCCCTCCATATCAAGGGGCCCCGTAGACCCTTCTCCTCCTCCTCAACCAACCTTTCAGAGCAGAACACAGCATGAGCAGAAGGAAGGTGGCTGTCCACAAAACATGAACCCCCTCCACTGGCATGCGTGGATGCGACTGAAAGATAGAGGTCATGACATGGCATACTTTGATGGGAAACCGGATGAGATCCTCTTCCAGGCTCTTGCCCAAGAAGAGAGATCCGAAAGATACCAGGACGTTCCCGTGGCATCGCGCTATCCGAAGGAGAGCAATCCCTTCAAGGAATCACTCGAATGCACAGCATAGGGACGCCCGGGGTGTAAAGGTTTACCTCAGGGAGTCGTGGCTAGATTTCAGCCTGACAAATGGGGAAGACCTACCATTAATGCAGGGATCGGAACCCCAGGGAACACAACCACTGCTACTTTACTCGTAGACACTGGAGCCGCCACCAACATTCTGAAGCCGCAACTGGCAGGAAAAGGTAAGCCCACTGAGAGTCATATCTCACTCTCCGGTTTTGCTGGAGGCAGCCAAGCAGCCCCAATTTGGAAGAACGTTCCCCTTTCAGTTGGGAAGGTTTCCACTCAGGTCACTGCCTGTGCTAGCCCAGGAGAGGGAGACGGAATCCTAGGTGCACCCTTTTCCCAGGAACATGGCTTCACCATTGACATGGCGAATGGTTTTCTCTGGGAAATCCCAGGAGGACCCACAGAAGTCAATGCAGTACACCGCTGCACAGCCATCAAAATGCCCCTGCCCCTCTCTCCAATTACTGGAGACCAATGGGAACAGGAATTTCCAGATGTTTGGATAAAGGACAAAGCAGAATGTGGCACTGTAAAAGATGCCTGCGTTCTGATCAAGGGAAAAGACCCTAAGCCTCAAAAACAATACAGATACTCTGCAGACGCAGAGGAAGGTATTGCCAAAACAATTCAGGGACTTTTGCAATGGGACGTCATCACCCCAATGCAATCTATTTGCAATGCACCCCTCTGGCCCGTCTTAAAAGTAGACGGAGTAACCTGGAGAATGACAGTGGATTACAGAGCTTTGAACGCCGTAACACCAGCCGTCACTCCTGTAGTAGCAAAGTATAATGAGATCCTAGCTGCCATTGCCACTGGGGCGTGCTATTACAGCATGATTGATCTCGCAAATGCGTTTCATTCTATCAGACTCCATGAGTCCTGTTGGTACAAATATGCCTTCACATTCTGTGGCCAACAGTACACTTTCAAAAGAATGCCTCAAGGATTTCATTCCAGCCCCAGCATATGTCATGCGCACGTTGTACAGCTGTGGGAACGTCTGAAACCCATGTCACATAAACACGTGCTTTCATATGTTGATGATGTGTTAGTCCACTCCCCTACAGCTGAGGAAGTTATTGACATCACTAGAGAAGTTTTAACCCCGATCAGGGACACTGGTTATAAAGCCAACCACCAAAAGGCTCAGCTCGTACAAACTCACGTCAAATACCTCGGGAAGAGCCCCAGACACAGAGAGAATGGAGGTAATCTCACGCCTGCCGGCCCCAACTGATGTACCTTCTTTAAGGGCGCTGCTGGGAACCCTCAACTTTTCAAGGGATTTCATAGAAGCTTTTGCTGACAAAGCAAGACCGCTCTATGCCTTGCTAAGGAAAAATGCTTCATGGCAGTGGGGTCCTGAACAGCACCAAGCGTTTGCTACTCTCAAACAGAGTTTAGTATCTGCTCCTGCACTCTCGCACCCTGATGCTGAGAAACCTTTCTACATTCAGCTGGCTCACTCAGAGAAAAGCATAGGAGCCACACTCCTTCAACATCAGAATGGAGCGCAGAGAGTGATTGCTTATGCCTCCAGAAACCTCTCCCCAGTTGAGCAAAAATACACGCCATGCGAAAAGGTCTGTCTTGCACTAGTTTGGAGTTTGTCACACTGGGAATTCATCATAGGAAGAGCAAGAATCATTGTGCAAACCACACACACACCCCTAAAATACATTATCTCTGGGAAAGTACAGGATGGCCAGGTGTCCAATGCCAGGATTGCCCAGTGGACACTTGCACTGGTCAATAAAGGCATTGAATACAAACGGGAACAACATGAACCTCCTGCACCTTATGGGCTTATAGTTACAGGGGAACAGCATGAGTGTCCACTGTCTATAGTGGAACACCAACCATGGCCCGCTACATGGGAAGTAAGCCTAGAGGAAGCCAAGCAGCATGGATTTAGCTGTTGGTTTTGTGATGGGTCATGCTACCATAAGAGCGGAAAGCCCTGTACTGGCTTTGGAGCAGTGAGAGTCCAGAATGGATATACCCTACAAGCACCTGTCCGCCCGCATTCCAGCCAAGCAGCTGAGGTTGCAGCACTAAAAGCTGTACTGCAGTTTGAACCATTAGACTGCCCTTTAGCGATCTATACTGACTCAGACTGGACAGCCAAGGCTGCTACGGTTTGGCTACAGCACTGGGAAAAGCAGAATTGGGAAACTGTAGATAGTAAACCCATAGCACATCTCAATTTATGGATGGAGGTAGCTGACCTCCTCCACAAACGGGAGGCTTCCACTCAAATATCTCATGTCAAAGGACATCAGAGGATGAACATAGAAGCTGCATATTGGAATGAGCAAGCAGATAGGTTGGCAAAAGAAGCCGCTAACCTTGAAATGCTTTCTGACATGTCAGACACTCCCACACTGACAGAGCACTCAGATCCACCCCCTCCCCCAAAACCGCCAGACGAAGAGGAAATCCAGCCGGTGTTTGCTGTGATCACTCGCAGCAAAGCCAAGGCTCAGCACAATCACCCTCCTCTTCCACCCGTGTTTGTAGACTTAGGAGAATTACAGAGGAATGATGCAGATGTCATGGATCTGCTCTCAAAAGGGAAAGATCCCACAGGCAGATTTAAAATTGAGGACAAGGAAGGATTTGGGCTGTAGACTCCTTGGGAAACTGCCACTGGGTAGTGCCAGTAGAAGTCAAAAGAGACCGTATTCACGAGCAAGGACACAGAGGTAAAGAACCAACTCTAGGGAGAGTGTGTGAAGTGGGATGATGGCCAGGAGTCCATGAGGATGTAGCACAATGGGTAGACAACTGTCTCGCGTGTGCTGTCGTAAATGTCCTCTGGTCCAGAAGCCCCAATCCAGCACCAAAGAGTGGAAGGTCCTTGGGCTCGAATACAAGTAGATTTCATCGGTCCCCTACCTCGCACCCGCAATGGCAACAAATACTGCTTGACAGTTATAGACCCATTTTCCAAGTGGATCGAGGCACTTCCATGTAAAACTAACGATGCCTTAACCACGGCGAAACTTTTACTCAACCGCCTCATGCCTGTCTGGGGTTTACCCAGGGTAATAGATTCAGATTTGGGCTCACATTTATATGGTGCAGTCACCCGAGAACTGTGCAAGGCATTGGGCATCACCCAATGATTTCATATAGCAGGGAGACCACAAGCTTCAGGAGCGATAGAGCGCACAAACAGAACACTGAATGAGGCTCTGTTCAAAGTAGTCAAATCTACTGGAAGAAATTGGGATTAAAAGTTTCCCATAATTCTCATGGCCATCCGTGGAACAATGGCAAGCCACGGCTACAGCCCCCATATGGTCATGACAGGAAGGAAAATGCGCCTGCCAGAAGCCTTCTGGATGGAAACTGATCTGCCCCCAGAGCAGGAAACTAGAGCTGTAAACGATGAGTGGATTAGCCAACTACTTGCTGAACTATTGAGAATTCATCTACAGGTTGCCAAGGAAATTGGAAAAAGCATCCTGGCCATAGATAAAAAACTAGGATGGGTTAGAAATCCACGAGTTTGGGATCCAGGACAACAGGTGCTGTACAGGAAATTTTCCAGGAAACACCATGCTCTTATGGCGAAATGGGCAGGTCCTGTTGAAATCACAGCCCGAGTCAGTCCCGCAGTGTACAAAGTGGCCATTCCACGGAAAAACAGCCAAGTTTGGGGAAAATTCTTTCATTCCTCCCAGCTTAAGGAATGGAAAGGAGAGCCTGTCAATCAGCCCCCACCACAAGCATTGATTCCTGTTAGTGGGATTGCGTTCCCCAAAGTGGAGAGACATCCTCCCTTTGAAAGGTTGAGTTAAACCTTCCTCTCTTCCTTATCTATGACACCTCTCCTGATGGAGAATCAGGAGACTGTCAAAGGGGGGAGATGTGAATGGGAATCAACAACCCTAGCTGAACAGTTGCAGGAACAGTGTGACTGTGAATACGAGTTTGAGATCTCCTCTCAAGAGAAAACACATAGCCATAGGCACCAAGCTAAATTTCCCCCTCCCCTGGAACTGTGACGCAGTAGAATTTGCGGCCCACGAACTTGAGCTTTGCGGCTCAGCTCGTCCTGTGGTCCTGGCTGCAGGTTCACTGCAACTTTGCAATTTCTTTCTTTGTACAACAATTGTCGGGATGTCCCCTTTAGGGATTGGGGAACCCCTCCAAAAATTTCACAACCCCATTGGTTAGGGGAGCGAGGAAGAGGAATGGGAGCGAGAGAGAGAGGGAGAGCTTGCGGGTGATGTCTGTAAGGAAAGAGAAGAGAGGAAACTGATTAGTATAAGAATAGAGGTGAAGGACATCGAGGAGGATAGTGCAAGCCTCAACCCATTGCCTTCTTGGCGACAGCCATCAGTGTCATTGTTTGGAGCAGCCTACTTTCAGGTACCAGTGACTCCATGCCTAACTTGCTATAATCTCTATACAAGAAAGGCACAGACTCCCCTCACTGTTATCTTCCCAACCTACTTCCCCAATTTTTAATCCTCTTCTCCAGTGCAGAGAAAATCGACATTTTAGTTCGGAAAATATCACAGCTGAACTCATTTGCATGCTATCCCAGCACGTACAAATGCATTAAGGGACGTAAACAACCTAGATCCACTGACATGCAATGGCTTCAAGTGCTAGTTTAAGGATCTGCAAATGGGTTCTTTAAGTATGGAAAAGCAGGGCTGGTGCTGTTCTGCTATTGACCAGAGGTGGCACAGAGCCAGTGTTCGGCAGCACATACAGCCGCACTCAGAAGGAAAAGCAAGCTGTTCTGACGACAGCACTGAGCTAATGCCATCTCCTGAGTAGGAGACAGAGAAAAAATGCTAGTCATGGCACCAGATATGTTTTGTATTTGTAAAGTACTGGGTTTCGGGCCTCATGACTCGGACGACGACATAAGAGAAGACGCGTTTATTCGTACTTCACACAAGACAAGAACAAGAACAAACAGTAACGGCCGGAGGCCAACTATATACAGTTAGGGGGGGACGGCCCCATATTCCTATTGGTGGGTTTGAATCACCCGCCAATCCTGCCATTGGTTCTCTACTGGCGAGCTCAGGAACCTAGTCCCTATTGTTCTCAGAGAGCGAAGCTTGGCTGTGTTTCGCCAGCTCTGCCTCCTGATCCCAGGACACAACACCCCTCCCCCCATAGTTTGTCTCCCATCAGGTGACGTAGTCTTTTAGGTAGGCTGGTGGCCTCCGTTCTCTTACTGACCTTCGGGGGGCCGGTACCGGACTGGCGGGGCCCCCTTCGAGTGGTCCTCCCCTACTAGGAGCTTGGATTTCTGGTGGCAGTGACGGCTGCGGTGGTATCTGCGGTGGCGGCGGTTGCGGCAGTGACGGCAGCGGCTCGACTTGCTCTGGGACCCCCTCCGGGCTCTGTGGTCTTTCGGGCACTTGCTCCGCTGGTGGTGCCGGCAGCCGATCTGGTGTGGGGGCGGCGGCGGTGTATTCCGGAAGCGGGGCCTGGATCCTTGTGTCGGGGTCTTGCCGCCTCCGGAGCTGGTCCACGTGTTTCCGGAGGACCCAGTCCCCGTCTGCCACGACCTCGTATGACACTGACCCAGTGGGTTTAAGAATACGCCCGGCCAGCCACTGAGGCCCCGCCCCGTAATTCCTAAAATAGACAGGTTCCCCCAGGAGGAAGCTCCTGGGCGCCTCCCGGGTTTCGACCAGCTTTCTCTCTGGGGCTCGGTCCGGGTGGAGCCTGTCTAACAGGGTCGTGGGGGGGCGGCCCATCAATAGTTCTGCTGGGCAATGCCCGGAGATGGGGTTCGGGGTGGTGCGCTGTGTGAGGAGGAAGCGGGCCAGCCGGAATTCCCACTCCCCCTCGGTTATGCGGCTCAGGGCTTCTTTGGCGGAGCGGACTGTCCTCTCTGCTTGTGCGTTTGTTGCTGGGTGGAAGGGCGCCGATCGTATATGCCTGATTAAGTTCCTTGCGAGGAACGCTTGGAACTCCGCCGATGTGAACGCGGCCCCGTTGTCCGACACGATTGTGTCTGGCAAACCGTGCGTAGCAAATATTTTCCGCAGGGCCCTTATTGCCGCTTTGGCCGAGGTGGTAGACACTGGACTTATTTCTACCCACTTCGAGTAGGAGTCTACCGTCACCATGAACTGGAGCCCCTGGAACGGCCCGGCAAAGTCTACGTGTAGGCGGGACCACGGCTTGTGGGTAGACTCCCAGGTTTGGGTGGGCGCTCTCGGGGGATTGGGGCGGACTTCCTGACACCGTGTGCACCCCCGGACCCAGGTTTCAATTTCTGCGTCCATCCCGGGCCACCACACGTAGCTCCTTGCCAGAGCTTTCATTCGTACAATGCCAGGGTGGGCCTCGTGCAGCGTTTCAAGAACCCCGTGTCTCATGGGCCCCGGGATGACCACCCTGTCCCCCCATAGTAAGCACCCTTTCAAGGCGGATAACTCTTCCCTCCTGGCTTTGTATGCCGCGAACTCTGGCCCTGTCTGTTCCGCTGGCCATCCCCTGACCACCCAGTTTAGGACCCGGGAGAGAATGGGATCTCGGGACGAGCGGGCGGCCACGTCTGCCGCCTGAAGGGGGGGTTGGGCAGCTCCTCCATCAACAATACAGCGGGCGCTGGGGCTGGATCCTCCCCTATATGCGGCAGCGGCAGGCGGCTCAGGGCGTCGGCATGACCCAGCGCCTTGCCCGGCCGATGCTCCAACCGGTACTGGTAGCCTGCTAAAAAGAAGGACCAGCGCAACACCCGGGGCGACAGTACCTGCGGCGTTTGTTTGTCCACCACGAACAGTCCCAGGAGCGGCTTATGATCAGTTACGAGCGTGAAGGGCCGCCCATACACAAAGTTGTGGAACTTTTTAACCCCCGCCACCAGGGCCAAGCCCTCCCGGTCAATTTGCGCATAGTTGTGCTCCGCGGGGGACAGTGTGCGGGAGTAGTAAGCCACCGGGACTTCCCTCCCGTCTGGTAGCTTGTGGCCCAAGACCGCCCCGACCCCATACGGCGATGAATCGCATGCAAGGATTACCGGGAGCTTTTCATCGAAGTGGGCGAGTACAGCATTAGAAATCAATAGTACCTTAACCCCCTGAAATGCCGCCTCCTCCCTCGCTCCCCATGCCCAGGGTGTTGCCTTATCCAGCAGCCTGTGCAGGGGTTCGGCCACGGCGGCCTTGTGTGGGAGAAAGGCATGGTAAAAGTTCAGGAGGCCTAAGAACGCCTGGAGCTCCGCCTTGGACTTCGGGGCGGGGGCCTCCACGATGGCCTTCACCTTGTCCCTCGCCGGATGCAGGCCCGTTGCGTCGACCCGGTACCCCAAAAACTCCACCTCTGGCACCCCGAGGAGGCACTTTTCCCGCTTCACCTTCAGCCCCGCGGCTTGGAAGCGTCCCAGTACAGTTCGGAGGCGGGTGGCGAAGCTCTCTGGGGTGGTCGCGGCGATGAGGACGTCGTCGAAGAACGGCGTCACGCCAGGGATCCCTTTTAACAGATCGTCCATTAGATTTTGGAAGATCCCTGGGGCCACACTGACCCCGAACTGCAGCCGCTTCACCCTGAAGGCCCCCCGGTGGGTGACTATGGTTTGTGCCTCGGCAGTGGCCTCATCCACCGGGAGTTGCTGGTACGCCTGCGCGAGATCCAGCTTCCCAAATATGCACGCCCCCGCCAGTGTGGCCAATACGTGGCTGACCATGGGTACGGGGTATGCGTGCGCCTGAAGTGCCTGGTTAATGGTGCACTTATAATCCGCGCAGATGCGGATTTCCCCGTTCGACTTTACGGGTGTCACAATCGGGGTCTCCCATCGAGCTTTCGGGACGGGCTCTAGGACTCCCTGGGCCACTAACCGGTCCAGTTCAGCCTCTATTTTAGGGCGGAGGGCCAGGGGCACGGTGCGGAAGCGCCACCGGATGGGCGACACCGTTGGGTCTAAGTGGAGCGACACCGGGGTCCCTTTATAACACCCCAGTTTCCCATCAAAGACATCAGGGAATTCCTTGCACACCTCCCCCCAGTCACGCATCCCGCACTTATTCACTCCCCCAATTGTAATGCCTAGGGCCTCGAACCACGCACGCCCCAGGAGACTCACAAGGTTTCCCTCCACCACCACCAAGTCCAAGTTCCCCTCAAAGTCTCGGTATTGCACTCGGAAAGTGCCGACTCCCCGGATGGGGACAGGGTTCTTTTGAAAGTCCACCAAGCTTAGTGGCGATGGACGTAGAGGGGTCCCCCTGATGGGCAAAGTCTTTTAAAGTGTCCAGGGAAATGATGGACGCCGCCGATCCCGAGTCCACTTCCATGCAACAGGGGGACCCCTCGATCTGCATGGTTACTTGGATCTTCGGGGTAGAGGAGAGATTGGGGTTGGGGAGGCGAAGTACCTGCAGCGGTTGGTCGGTGAGATGGTACAACTCGGCGACCTCTTCCGTCGTCTCGTAGGCCGTGGATGGTGCGCGGTGCGGTGGGGCCGACGATCTCGAGTTCCGGGGGCCCTTGGACCGGCAGACCCGTGCGAGGTGTCCCTGCTTTCCACACCCGTGACAGACAGCATCCCGGAACTTGCAGGTCTTCCCCGTGGCCTTCCCCGCAGCTGGCGCACCCGGTCCGGTTGCCGGAAGGCTTGGCTGGCTCCCTGTCGGCCAGCTGGGTCTGCGCCGGCCGGCGGTGTTGGGGTCTGAGGGCGTAGACCTCTTTGGTGTCTGAGTTCCCAGGGCTGGGACCCCTTCCGACCATATGTGCAGCCGCGGCTGGGCGTTCCCCTTCGGCGGCCTCGTGTGCGGTTGCAGCGTCGATGGCCTCGTCCAGGGAGAGTCTCCGGTAGCCGATCAACTTGCGCCGCAGGTTGGAGTCCGCCAGGCCCCACACAAACTGCGTCAGCAAGTTGTCTTCCACCCGTGGAAACCCACAGTCCACCGCGAGCGCCCTCAGCACGGCCAGGAAAGCGGCAACGGATTCCCCTTGGGCCTGGACTCGCCTCTGGAAGTCCATCCTCTTGGCCAGGAAGGTAGGCTGGGGGCTGAAATACCCATTGAGGACGTCCAGGATCTCCCCAAAGGAGCTTTCCAAGGCCGTGCGGGGCACCAAGAGGCTCTTGGCGAGGCGGACTCTTTGGGTGCCGCACGCGCTCAGCAGAAGCGACCGTTTTTTCTCCGGGTCTCGAATCTCGTTGAATTCCATATAACTGATGAGCTGGTCGACCCATGCGTCCCAGGTTTCTGGCTGAGACGGATCGAAGCGCTCCATCATTACGTGAGTGGCGGCCATGGCTCCGTTTGGGAAGGCGTGCGCCGGGGCGAGCGGTGCGGTGCTGCTCTCGGGGTCAGCGATGCGATGCTCGGCGAGCGGTGCGGTGCTGCTCTCGGGGTCAGCGATGTGATGCTCGGCGGTTGGCCTTGTCGTCCTTCTCGTCGCTCATGGAGTCAAGGGCGGCGTTGAAATCCCATCCTCGTCGCCACTGTAAAGTACTGGGTTTCGGGCCTCATGACTCGGACGACGACATAAGAGAAGACGCGTTTATTCGTACTTCACACAAGACAAGAACAAGAACAAACAGTAACGGCCGGAGGCCAACTATATAAAGTTAGGGGGGGACGGCCCCATATTCCTATTGGCGGGTTTGAATCGCCCGCCAATCCTGCCATTGGTTCTCTACTGGCGAGCTCAGGAACCTAGTCCCTATTGTTCTCAGAGAGCGAAGCTTGGCTGTGTTTCGCCAGCTCTGCCTCCTGATCCCAGGACACAACAGTATTCAAGGCAAGCGGTCAAGGATTGAAATGGTCGTGCGTTTGGAGAAAGAACTTGCCTTCCATTTAAAATTTAAAGAGATGTGTCACCAACGAGTCACCAATTTTTAGTCAGCTACGTGTAAAGAGTCATGCTGTGACAATATTTATTTGTGGTCGGGCACAGAAAGACTTGAGAGGCAGGGAATCCAGCTAAATTTCTCCCCCCGCCTTCTCTAAGCTAACCTTTTATTACAGGAACTTTATGTTGGGAAACTATTGTTTGTTTCCCCGGGAAACTATTGTTTGTTTTCCCCACTTGCCGCAACAAGCGAAGCAAGAGCTAGAGAGCTGACCATAAATTGGCAAGGTCGAGCTCAAATCTCTTTGTGTATCTGCAAGCTCAGAAGAGAGAGAGATGGGAGCAACATATGTGATTAGCCACCTTTTAATACTAATGTTTACTGATCTACTAATAATGTCTAATATTGTACTAATATTTTTCTGACTTTCCTATTTTAAATTGGGAAAAAAGAAAATAGAACAAAATTTAAGTCTCCCATTCTCCATTTAAAATCTGAAGGGCCAACACAGCCATGACAGCTTACAGTCTTCAGTCACAAAGAGGATTCAGCACCTAAAATGTAAAACACCCGGCAGCAGGAAGTGTCAGGACCATCTCTGTCCTATAATTCTATCTACCTATCTTTGTTGCACATCAACCTTCCTTTGTTATTTTTGTGAGTTTTGGGTTTTTCTACAACAATAATTTTTTTAGAGACCAGAAGGCTGCACAGTCTTCTTGAAAGGTTTTTGGTCTCCTTCCCTTTTATTTATTTCTTTATTGTTCTATTTTTATACCACCATTGGGAAGGTCCCTGAAGTCCTATGAGAACAGTCGGACAATAGAAGATTTAGAAAATGCTAGAAAAGGTGTCCTGTCCTTATATATATTTGAATTCTGGTTCCACCACATTCTATGCTTGCCATAATTGATTCGGCTCAAGAACTGCCAATCAGCAGGCCAGGCCTAACTGGCTGCTTCGCAAAGTCCCGCCAACGTAAGCCCCGGTCAGTGTTTTCAGCTGAGTCTGATCCAGTCCTACAAAAGGAGAGGACCGTCTAGAGTGTTAGTGCAGGGACAGGCCCTCAAGGCTGAGGCAAGTGAGAGAAGCCCTTTTCCGCCCTCCCACACCATCCTCAGGGCCTTCTATGAAGGGACTAGGCCCAGAGAAGCCCTTTTCCGCCCCCACACGCCATCACCTGGGCATTCTGTGGGGCACGAGGCCCAGAGAAGGCCTTTTCTGCCCCCCCACACCATCCCCTGAGCCTTCTATGGGGCACGAGGCCCGGAGAAGGACTTTTCTGACCCCCATACGCCATCCCCTGAGCCGTCTATGGGGCACTAGGCCCAGAGAAGTCTTTTTCCGCCCCCGCCACGCCATCCCCTGAGCCTTCTATGGCGCAATAGGCCCAGAGAAGTCCTTTTCCGCCCCCCACATGCCATCCCCTGAGCCATCTATGGGGCAGTAGGCCCAGAGAAGCCCTTTTCTGCCCCCCAAAGCCATCCCCTGAGCCTTCTTTGGGGCACTAGACCCAGAGAAGCCCTTTCCCGCCCCCCCACAACATAGCCTGGGCCTTCTATGGGGCAATAAGCCCAGAGAAACCGTTTTCCGCCCCCCCACGCCATCCCCTGAACCTTCTATGGGGCACTAGGCCCAGAGAAGCCCTTTTCCACCCCCCACATGCAATCCCCTGGGCCTTCTATGGGACACTAGGCCCAGGGAAGCCCTTTCCGTCCCCCCATGCCATCCCCTGGACCATCTATGGGGCACTACGCCCAGGGAAGCCCTTTTCCGTCCCCCACATGCCATCCCCTGGGCCTTCTATGGGGGCACCAGACCCAAAGAAGGTGTTTTCTGTCCCCCACACGCCATCCCCTGAGCCTTCTATGGGGCACTAGGCCCAGGGAAGCCCTTATCCGTCCCCCCCCACGCCATCCCCTGGGACTTTTATGGGCACTAGACCCAGAGAAGCCCTTTTCCGCCTTCCCACATGTCATCCCCTGGGTTTTCTATGGGGCACTAGGCAAAGAGAAGCCCTTTTACGCCCCCCAAACGCCATCCCCTGAGCATTCTATGTGGAACTAGGCCCAGAGAGGCCCTTTTCCGCCCCCACATGCCATCCCCTTGGCCTTCTATGGGGCACTAGGCCCAGAGATGCGCCTTTCTGCCCCCCCACATGCCATCCCCTGGGCATTCTATGGGGCACTAGGCCCAGAGAGGCCCTTTTCTGCCCCCCACATGACATCCCCTGGGTCTTCTATGGGGCACTAGGCCCAGAGAAGGCCTTTACCGCCCTCCGCACGCCATCCCCTGGGCCTTCTATGGGGCACTTTACCCAGAGAAGCCCTTTTCCACCCCCTCATGCCATCGCCTGGGCCTTCTATGGGGCACTAGTACCAGAGAAGCCCTTTTCCGCCCCCACGCCATCCCCTGAGCCTTCTATGGGGCACTAGGCCCAGAGAAGGCCTTTTCCGCCCCCCCCACATACCATCCCCTGGGGCTTCTCTGGGGCACTAGGCTCAGGGAAGCCCTTTTCCGCCCCCCACATGCCATCCCCTGGGACTTCTATGGGGCACTAGGCCCAGAGAAGCCCTTTTCCGTCCTCCGCAAGCCATCCCCTGGGCCTTCCATGCGGGCAGTAGGCCGAGAGAAGCCCTTTTCCGCCCCCCCACGCCATCCCCTCAGCCTTCTATGGGGAACTAGGCCCAGGGAAGCCCTTATCCGTCCTCCTCCCATGCCATCCCCTGGGACTTCAATGGGACACTAGACCCAGAGAAGCCCATTTCCGCCCCCCGACACGCCATCCCCTGGGTTTTCTATGGGGCATTAGGCCCAGAGAAGCCATTTTCCGCCCCCCACATGCCATCCCCTGAGCATTCTATGGGGCACTAGGACCAGAGAAGCCCTTTTCTGCCTCCCCACATGCCATCCCCTGGGCCTTCTATGGGGCACTAGGCCCAGAGAATCCCTTTTCAGCCCCTCCACATGCCATCCCCTGAGCCTTCTATGGGGCACTAGGCCCACAGCAGGCCTCCCCCCCGACGCCATCCCCTGAGCCTTCTATGGGGCATTAGACCCAGAGAAGCCCTTTTCCGCCCCCCACGCCCCACTGGGTCTTCTATGGGGCACTAGGCTCAGGAAAGCCCTTTTCCGTACCTCCCACACCATCAACTGGGCCTTCTATAGGGCACTAGGCCAAGGGAAGCCCTTTTCCGTCCCCCACACGCCATCCCCTGGGCGTTCTATGGGGGCACCAGGCCCATAGAAGGCATTTTCGGTTCCCCACACACCATCCCCTCGGCCTTCTATGGGGAATAGGCCCAGAGAAGACCTTTTCCTTCCCCCACATGCCATCCCCTGAGCCTTCTATGGGGCACCAGCCAGAAGTTTTCTGTTCCCCACGCCATGCCCTGAGCCTCTATGGGGCACTAGGCCCAGAGAAGCCCTTTCTGCCCCAGGGAAGCCCTTTTTCATCCCCTCCACACCATCGCCTGGGCCTTCTATGGGGCACTAGGCCAAGGGAAGCCCTTTTCCGTCCCCAAACGCCATCCCCTGGGCCTTCTATGGGGGCACCAGGCCCAGAGAAGGCATTTTCTGTTCCCCACACGCCATCCCCTCAGCCTTCTATGGGGAACTAGACCCAGAGAAGGCCTTTTCCGCCCCTCCACACACCATCCCCTGATCCTTCTATGGGGCACTAGGCCCAGAGAAGGCCTCTTTGCCCCCCATACGCCATTCCCTGAGCCTTCTATGGGGCACTAGGCCCAGAGAAGCCCTTTTCCGCCCCCACGCCGTCCCCTGGAACTTCTATGGGGCAGTAGGCCCAGGGAAGACCTTTTCTGTCCACCACATGCCATCCCCTGGGCCTTCTATGGGGCACTAGGCTAAGAGATGCCCTTTTCTGCCCCCCCACATGCCATCCCCTGGGCATTCTATGGGGCACTAGGCCCAGAGATGTCCCTTTCTGCCCCCCACATGCCATCCCCTCGGTATTCATGGGCCAATAGGCCCAGAGAAGACCTTTTCCGCCCACCCACATGCCATCCCCTGAGCCTTCTATGGGGCACTAGGCCCAGAGAAGCCCTTTTCTGCCCCACACGACATCCCCTCGGCCTTCTATGGACCAGGCCCAGAGCAGCTGGGGCACTAGGCCCAGAGAGCCCTTCCCCCCCACATGCCATCCCCTGGGCCTACTATGGGGCACTAGGCCCAGAGAAGCCCTTTTCTGCCCCACACGACATCCCCTCGGCCTTGCTATTTCCGCCCGGCAACACACCATCCCCTGGGTTGTCAATGGGGCATTAGGCCCAGAAGACCTTTTCCGCCTCCCCACATGACATCCCCTGGGCCTTCTATGGGGCACTAGGCCCAGAGAAGCCCTTTTTGCCCCACCATGCCATCCCCTGGGCCTTCTATGGGGCACTAGGCACAGAGAAGCCCTTTTCCGCTCCCCACACGCCATACCTTGAGCCTTCTATGGGGCACTAGATCCAGGGAAGCCCTTTTCCGTCCCCCACACGCCATCCCCTGGACCTTCTATGGTGGCACCAGGCCCGGAGAAGGCATTTTCTGTTCCCCACACGCCATCCCCTGAGCCTTCTATGGGGCACTAGGCCCAGAGAAGGCCTTTACTGCCATCCGAACGCCATCCTCTGGGCCTTCCATGGGAGCAGTAGGCCGAGAGAAGCCCTTCTCCTCCCCCTCCATGCCATCCCCTGAGCCTTCTATGGGGCACTAGACCCAGAGAAGCCCTTTCCCGCCCCCCACGCCATCGCCTGGGCCTTCTATGGGGCACTAGGACCAGAGAAGCCCTTTTCTGCTCCCCACACGACATCACCTGGGCCTTCTATGGGGCACTAGGCCCAGAGAAGCCCTTTTCCGCCCACCCACATGCCATCCCCTGAGCCTTGTATGGGGCACTAGGCCCAGAGAAGCCCTTTTTTTGCCCTCCCACGCCATCCCCTGAGCCTTCTATGGGGCACTAGACCCCGAAAAGCCCTTTTCCGCCCCCCACGCCCCACTGGGTCTTCTATGGGGCACTAGATCCAGGGAAGCCTTTTCCGTCCCCCACACGCCATCCCCTGGGCCTTCTATAGGAGCATGAGGCCCGGAGAAGGCATTTTCTGTTTCCCACACACCATCCTCTGAGCCTTCTATGGGGCACTAGGCCCAGAGAAGACCTTTTCCGCCCCCTACGCCATCCCCTGAGCCTTCTATGGGGCACTAGGCCCAGAGAAGCCCTTTTCCACCCCCCAAATGCCATCCCCTGGGCCTTCTATGAGGCACTAGGCCCAGGGAAGCCCTTTTCTGTCCCCCCCACGCCCTTTTCCATGCCCCACATGCCATCCCCTGAGCCTTCTATGGGGGCACAAGACACAAAGAAAGTGTTTTCTGTTCCCCACACGCCATGCCCTGAGCCTTCTAAGGGGCACTAGGCCCAGAGAAGCCCTTTTCTGCCCCCCCACATGCCATCCCCTCAGTCTTCTATGGGGCACTAGGCCCAGAGCACACCTTTCCCCCCAACGCCATCCTCTGAGCCTTCTATGGGGCTCTAGGACAAGGGAAGCCCTTTGCAGTCCCCCACACGCCATCCCCTAGGCCTTCTTTGGGGGCACCAGGCCCAGAGAAGCCCTTTTCCGTCCCCCCATGCCATCCCCTGAGCATTCTATGGGGCACTAGGCCCAGAGAAGGCCTTTTCTGCCCCACATACGCCATTCCCTAAGACTTCTATGGGGCACTAGGCCCAGAGAAGCCCTTTTCCGCCCCCCAACGCCATCCCCTGGAACCTTCTATGGGGCACTAGGCCCATGGAAGCCCTTTTCCATCCACCACATGCCATCCCCTGGGCCTTCTATAGGAGCATGAGGCCCGGAGAAGGCATTTTCTGTTTCCCACACACCATCCTCTGAGCCTTTTATGGGGCACTAGGCCCAGAGAAGACCTTTTCCGCCCCCCTACGCCATCCCCTGAGCCTTCTATGGGGCACTAGGCCCAGAGAAGCCCTTTTCCACCCCCCAAATGCCATCCCCTGGGCCTTCTATGAGGCACTAGGCCCAGGAAGCCCTTTTCTGTCCCCCCACGCCCTTTTCCATGCCCCACATGCCATCCCCTAAGCCTTCTATGGGGGCACAAGACACAAAGAAAGTGTTTTCTGTTCCCCACACGCCATGCCCTGAGCCTTCTAAGGGGCACTAGGCCCAGAGAAGCCCTTTTCTGCCCCCCCACATGCCATCCCCTCAGTCTTCTATGGGGCACTAGGCCCAGAGCACACCTTTCCCCCCCAACGCCATCCTCTGAGCCTTCTATGGGGCTCTAGGACAAGGGAAGCCCTTTTCAGTCCCCCACACGCCATCCCCTAGGCCTTCTTTGGGGGCACCAGGCCATGAGAAGCCCTTTTCTGCCCCCACACGCCATCCCCCGAGCATTCTATGGGGCACTAGGCCCAGAGAAGCCCTTTTCCGTCCCCCCACGCCATCGCCTGGGCCTTCTATGGGGCACTAGGCCAAGGGAAGCCCTTTTCCGTCCCCCCACACCACCTCCTGGAACTTCTATGGGGCACTAGGCCCAGGGAAGCCCTTTTCCGTCCACCACATGCCATCCTCTGGGCATTCTATCGGGCACTAGACCCAGAGAAGCCCTTTTCCGCCCTCCCACACGCCCCCTGGGTATTCTATGGGGCACTAGGCTCAGGGAAGCCCTTTTCTGTCCCCCCACGCCATCGCCTGGCCTTCTATTGGGCACTAGGCCCAGGGAAGCCCTTTTCGTCCCCCACATGCCATCACTTGGGCCTTCTTTGGGGCACCAGGCCCAGAGAAACCATTTTCTGTCCCCCATACGCCATCTTCTGAGCCTTCTGTGGGGCACTAGGCCCAGAGAAGGCCTTTTCCGCCACCCCATGACATCCCCTCAGCCTTCTATCGGGCACTAGACCCAGAGAAACCCTTTTCCGCCGCCCCATGCGCCATTCCCTGGGCCTTCTATGGGGCACTAGGCCCAGGGAAGCCCTTCTTTGCCCCCCCAAATGCCATCCCCTGGGCCTTCTATGGGGCACTAGGAACAGAGAAGCTCTTTTCTGCCCCCCACACGCCATCCCTTGAGCCTTCTATGGGGCACTAGGCCCAGAGAAGCCCTTTTCCACCCCCCATGCCATCCCCTCAGCCTTCTATTGGGCAATAGGCCCAGGGAAGCCCTTTTCCGTCCCTCACACGCCATCTCCTTGGCCTTCTATGGGGGACTAGGCCCAGGGCAGCCCTTGCCCCCCCAAACGCCATCCCCTGGGCCTTCTATGGGGCACTAGGTACAGAGAAGCCCTTTCCGCCCCCACACGCCTTCCTTGAGCCTTCTATGGGGCACTAGTCCCAGAGAAGCCCTTTCCGCCCCCACATTGCATCCCCTGAGCTTTCTATGGGCACTATGCAGGGAAGCCCTTTCTGTCCCCTCCCGTCACCGCCTGGGCCTTCTATGGGGCACTAGGCCAAGGAAGCCCTTTCCGTCCCCAAACGCCATCACCTGGGCCTTCTATGGGGCATCAGGCTCAGGAAGGCATTTTCTGTTCCCCACACGCCATCCCCTCAGCCTTCTATGGGGAACTAGACCCAGAGAAGCCCTTTTCCGCCCCCACATTGCATCCCCTGAGCTTTCTATGGGGCACTATGCCCAGGGAAGCCCTTTTCTGTCCCCTCCACATCATCGCCTGGGCCTTCTATGGGGCACTAGGCCAAGGGAAGCCCTTTTCCGTCCCCAAAACGCCATCGCCTGGGCCTTCTATGGGGGCATCAGGCCCAGAGAAGGCATTTTCTGTTCCCCACACGCCATCCCCTCAGCCTTCTATGGGGAACTAGGCCCAGAGAAGGCCTTTTCCGCCCCCCCACACCATCCCCTGAGCCTTCTATGAGGCACTAGGCCCAGAGAAGGCCTTTTCTGGCCCCCCATATGCCATTCCCTGAGCCTTCTATGGGGCACTAGGCCCAGAGAAGCCTCTTTCGCCCCACCACGCCATCCCCTGGAACTTCTATGGGGCACTAGGCCCAGCGAAGCCCTTTTCCGTCCACCAGATGCCATCCCCTGGGCCTTCTATGGGGGAACCATACCCAGAGAAGATGTTTTCTGTCCCCCACAAGCCATCCCCTCAGCCTTCTATGGGGGCACCAGACCCATAGAAGGTGTTTTCTGTCCCCATACGCCATCCCCTCACCCTTCTATGGCCCCATAGAAGGCTCAGGGGATGGCGTGGGGGCAGAAAAGGGCTTCTCTGGTCCTAGTGCCCCATAGAAGGCCCAAGCTATGGTGTGGGGGGTGGAAAAGGGCTTCTCTGAGTCTAGTGTCCCATAGAAGGCTGAGGGATGGCGTGGGGGGGCTGGAAAAGGCTTCTCTGGGCCTACTGCCCCATAGAAGGCTCAGGGATGGCATTTGGGGGCGGAAAAGGTGTTCTCTGGGCCTAGTGCCCCATAGAAGGCTCAGGGGATGGCATATGGGGGCAGAAAAGGCCTTCTTTAGGCCTAGTGCCTCATAGAAGGCTCAGGGGATGGCGTGTGGGGCGGAAAAGGCCTTCTCTGGGCCTAGTGCCCCATAGAAGGCTCAGGGATGGAGTGGGGGACGGAAAGGCTTCCTGGGCCTAGTGCCCAGAGATGGCGGGGGACGGAAAAGGCTCCTGGGCTAGTGCCCCATGAGCCCAGGGGGCATGTGGGGGCGGAAAGGGCTTCCTGGGTCTAGTGTCCCATAGAAGGCTCAGGATGGCATGGGGCAAGGGCTTTCTGGGCCTAGTGCCCATAGAAGGCTCAGGGATGGCATGGTGGTCGGAAAAGGCTTCTCTGGGCCTAGTTCCCATAAAGGCCCAGGGGTGGCATATGGGTGTGCAAGGGCATCTGGGCCTAGAGCCCAGGGGATGGCATGTGGGTGGAAAGGGCTTTTCTGGGCCTAGTTCCCCATAGAATACTCAGGGATGGCGTGGGGCAGAAGGCTCTCGGCCTGTCCCATAGAAGGCTGAGGGGATGGTATGTGGGGAACAGAAAATGCCTTCTCTGGGGCTGGTGCCCCCATAGAAGGCCCAGGGCGGAAAAGGGCTTCTCTTGGCCTAGTTGCCCATAGAATGCTCAGGGGATGGCATGTGGGTGGTGGAAAGGGCTTCTCTGGGCCTAGTGCCCCATAGAAAACCCAGCGGATGGCATGTGGTAGGGCGGAAAAGGGTTTCTCTGGGTCTAGTTCCCCATAGAAGTCCCAGGAGATGGCGTGGGGGGACGGATAAGGGCTTCCCTGGGCCTAAGCCCTTTTCCGCCCACCCACGCCCCACTGGGTCTTCTATGGGGCACTAGGCTGAGGGAAGTCCTTTTACATCCCCCCACGATATCGCCTGGGCCTTCTATGGGGCACTAGGCCCAGGGAAGCCCTTTTCCATCCCCCACACGCCATCCCCTGGGCCTTCTTTGGGGCACCAGGCCCAGAGAAACCATTTTCTGTCCCCCACATGCCATCTTCTGAGCCTTCTGTGGGGCAATAGGCCCAGAGAAGGCCTTTTCCGCCCCCCATGCCCTCAGCCTTCTATGGGGCACTAGACCCAGAGAAGCCCTTTTCCGCCCCCCACGCGCCATTCCCTGGGCCTTCTATGTGGCACTAGGCCCAGGGAAGCCCTTTTTGCCTCCCCAAATGCCATCCCCTGGGCCTTCTATGGGGCACTAGGAACAGAGAAGCCCTTTTCTGTCCCCCACATGCTATCCCCTGGGACTTCTATGGGGGCACCAGACCCAGAGAAGGTGTTTTCTGTTCCCCAAATGCCATCCCCTGAGTCTTCTATGGGGCACTAAGCCCAGGGAAGCCCTTATCCGTCCCCCCACACCATCCCCTTGGACTTCTATGGAGCACTAGACCCAGAGAAGCCCTTTTACGCCATCCCACACGCCATCCCCTGGGTTTTCTATGGGGCACTAGGCCCGAGAAGCCCTTTTCCGCCCCCCACGACATCGCCTGGGTCTTCTATGGGGCACTAGGCCCAGAGAAGCCCTTTTCCACCCCCCCACATGCCATCCCCTTGGCCTTCTCTGGGGCACTAGGCCCAGAGAAGCCCTTTTCTGTCCCCCACATGCAATCCTCTGGGACTTCTATGGGGGCACCAGACCCAGAGAAGGTGTTTTCTGTTCCCCAAATGCCAAATGCCACTAGACCCAGAGAAGCCCTTTTACGCCATCCCACATGCCATCCCCTTGGACTTCTGTGGAGCACTAGACCCAGAGAAGCCCTTTTCCACCATCCCACACGGCATCCCCTGGTTTTTCTATGGGGCACTAGGCCCGAGAAGCCCTTTTCCGCCCCCCACATGCCATCCCCTGGGCCTTCTATGGGAAACTAGGCCCAGAGATTCCCATTTCTGCCCCCCCACATTCCATCCCCTGGGCATTCTATGGGGAACTAGGCCCAGAGAAGCCCTTTTATGCCCCCCACACGACATCCCCTGGGACTTCTATGGGGCACTAGGCCCTGAGAAGCCCTTTTCCGCCCCCCACATGCCATCCCCTGAGCCTTCTATGGGGCACTAGGCCAAGAGAAGCCCTTCCCCCCGACGCCATCCCCTAAGCCTTCTATAGGGCACTAGACCCAGAGAAGCCCTTTTCCGCCCCCCACTCCCCACTGGGCCTTCTATGGGGCACTAGGCCCAGGGAAGCCCTTTTCCGTCCCCCACACGCCATCCCCAGAGCCTTCTATGGGGCACTCGGCCCAGAGAAGACCTTTTCTGCCCCCCCACACACCATCCCCTGTGCTTTCTATGGGGCACTAGGCCCAGAGAAGGCCTTTTCTGCCCCCCATATGCCATCCCCTGAGCCTTCTATGGGGCACTAGGCCCAGAGAAGGCCTTTTCCGCCCCCCACATGCCATCCCCTTAGCCATCTATGGGGCAGTAGTCCCAGAGAAGCCCTTCCCCCCCCACGCCATCCCCTCAGCCTTCTATGGTGCACTAGACCCAGAGAAGCCCTTTTCCACCCCCCACGCCATCCCTGAGCCTTCTATGGGGCACTAGTCCCAGAGAAGCCCTTTTCCGTCCCCCCATGCCATCCCCTGGGACTTCTATGGGGCACTAGGCCCAGGAAGCTCTTTTCCGTCCCCACGTGCCATCCCCTGAGCCTTCTATGGGGCACTAGGCCCAGAGAAGGCCTTTTCTGCCCCACATACGCCATCACTTGGGCCTTCTTTGGGGCACCAGGCCCAGAGAAACCATTTTCTGTCCCCCACATGCCATCTTCTGAGCCTTCTGTGGGGCACTAGCCCCAGGGAAGCCCTTTTCCGTCCCCTCCACGCCATCCCCTGGGCCTTCTATGGGGCACTAGGCACTGGGAAGGCCTTTTCCGTCCACCCCACGCCATCCCCTTGGCTTTCTATGGGGCACTAGGCCCAGAAAAGCCCTTTTCCGCCCCCGACATGCCATCCCCAGTGACTTCTCTGGGGCACTAGGCTCAGGGAAGACCTTTTCTGTCCGCCCCATGCCATCCCCTGAGCCTTCTATGGGGCACTAGGCCAAGGGAAGTCCTCTTCCGTCCCCCACATGCCATCCCCTGTGCCTTCTATGGGGCAGTGGGCCCAGAGAAGCACTTTTCCTTTACACCCTGCCTACTGCCCCCATAGAAGGCCCAGGGGATGGTGTGTGGGGGACAGAAAAGGCCTTCTCTGGGCCCAGAGAAGCCATTTTCTGCCCCTCTTCCCTTCCTTTTCCCCCTTTCCTTTCTTTCTCTCTCCTTTCTTTCACTTCCTTCCTTCCTTCCTTCCTTCCTTCCTTCCTTCCTTCCTTCCTTCCTTCCTTCCTTCCTTCCTTCCTTCCTTCCTTCTTTCTTTCTCCAACCCTCTCTCCCTTCCACCTCCCTCTCTTCCTCTCTAGGGCCCGTTGTCTTCCACCACAACAGGCTTTGCTCCCTAATTTTTAATAAATTATTTCAGGAGTATGACAAGCATTCCTCCTGACACTGAAAAATTGGAGCATTTTGAGATTATAGCCTCCTTCTTTCACGAAGCTCCACCAGGCTTCTAGGTTCAGACTATTGGACTGGTATCGAGGACGTGCAAGCCACTCCCCCTTGCAGGAGAGGGACCTCGGCATGGCCAGTTTTCCCGTGAACCCAAGAGCCTGTATTGCTTCTTTTCCACCAATTTTTCTGGTACCCTTAAGTTTACCCACTTTGGTTTAAATTGCAGAGAGTGAGTGTGCTTGCCAACTTTAAAACTAAATGGCAACCCAATGTGTGGAGATTCATTTTGTATCATTACAAGAATGCTAAGTGTTGTTTGTTGTATTGTTCCATCGCATGTGTCTTTGGTACAGAGATAGACCCAGGAGACACTGCGCGGACGTGCTTTTGCATGCACCATCTTCTTTGACTGCACGTCCAGCATCAGACATCTTTGTGCAATAAGAGCAAGGGCCAAGAGTCAGTGAGAACCCTTGGACTGTACCAATATGTTACAAATGCAGAGGGAGGTCTGCATTTGAAGAACCATTCTTGTGTACTCAATTAGGTGAAGGTCCCCAGATTGAACCTTCGGGTTAAAACTGTTAATCCAAATGATAGGATCACAGCAGGAGCTCAGGAAGTCTCCTTGTTTAAAAGAGGACTGCTCCTCGAGACCAATGCTCCAAACCTAGAAACATGATAGGTACCCTGACCTCTCCTGTTCATCATAGGAGTTCAGTGGTCTGAGTGCCATGGTCCGGAGGCGGCCTCACCCTCAATAGGGAAAGGAGTGAATTGATCTGATATTTCCTCAGGGTCAGAAGTGCTAATGGTTACTGTTTATTGTATATAATTGTTATGTGACACCTTAGTAGTAGCATGCATGCATGCATATGTATATATATATCTATGAATGCACCTGTGCTTGCTTGCTTCTTGGAGCTTGGAATTCACAGTGGCAATCTGATCATTTTTCATAGGGATAGACTTTTGAGTCCGTCCCCAACAATCAGCTTTAGATAGCTGGTCTCTGGATAAAGGAAACCTGTTCCTGCTTCAGGTCCAAACCAGTTGAGATGACATCAACCAACGAGCACTGGGTTACCAATGCTGCTGAACTTTGTTGTTGCATCCTGAGCTGTATGACGTGTTCACGTTACACACGCCACCCCACATGAACTGTGTTTGGTAGTCATGGTCATCATCTCGCTTCGCTCAATGAGGCCATGAAAGGGGGGACTGTTAGGAGATGTACTTTTAAACTGCTTTTATTCTGCTGTGTGCTGACCTACACACACACCTGAATGGTGCCTACAAGTGTCTTTGGTTTGGGAGAATTGTGTGCTTTGTTTGATGTGACTCCCTGCACTAGGAAGTTGCCCTACCGTCTGCACTTTCATGCTAATGAAGTCACACACACACCTACGCACATACACCTACCCATCATGCACTTGAAAAAGAGAAGCATCTCCATTATGTTCTGCCAGAAGGATGATAAAACAACAACATGCCTACCATCAAGGAATTTGGAGTCAACACGTAACCCACAGGATGCTTGGTTTTGCAAGTGTTAAGACTGTTTCCTGTTGATGACTTGAGACAAGTTGGAGTCATTTGCAGTTCTAAGGTTTCCATGACAACTCATCTTTACACCTTGGACCAGATACCCCCTTTAGTACAAGGTGTAGATTTCCAATATTGCCCCCCCCTTTTTCGTAGGAGGGTACCCCCACATCCTAAAAGTCAATGATATAGGAATGGGATGGACTGGAAAATGACCTTAATGCCAGCCCCCCCAAAATAGCTGATAAAAGCGAGGTTCAACCTTTTTTCTTCGCTAGCTAGTCATCTAACCCCCACACATGTTGGCTGGTTCCAACGGTGTGTAGTAAGAGTTTCCTTTAGTCAGAATCTCTACTCCTGTATTCTTTACTGTGAAGGTCGAGCTTCAGGAATCAGATAAGTATCACGTGTTTTCTCCCTCCTAAGCATCTCTAGATTTAAAACCCCATATTGTTTTCCATTTCTATTGTATCTGAAGGAACTTGGTTGTATGTGTGAATGAATCTGTTTTGTATGCCTGTGAACCAAAAGATATTATTCAGTAAAGAGAATAACTGATTTTACTAAAGAAACCTTGTCACGTGTTCTCTTTGAAACGGATTTTCCAGTTGAAAATACTTTCTCTGTATACATAGACCAGAACTCATTTAAGTTTAGACGGATCAATGCATAGATAAGCATTTCGGCTAACAACACACTCCAGGCTTACCAATAGTCACTGCCACCAGGATCTCTTACACAAAGGTCCCCACCAAAGACAGGAGCAGAGATCCCCAATTCCTGCTTGGTCTCTGGGACATAGCAACTTACCAGCTCTGTATCAGGGCTGTAAGCAATTCATTAACACAGTGGTAGCCTCATCAGCAGAGACAGCTTAGGCTCAAGATCTAGCCTTAGAGATCAAGTTGCAACAGAGGAGACAGGTCCAGATAATATTGATTATATATTATCTTTCTTCCGTGCAAAACTATGCATATAGCACCAGACTAGTAAAAGGTAATAAAACAAGTAATGCCTATAGTATAGTCAGCTCTAGCTTCACAATAGAGGCATTCCATAGTTACCAGTCTGTTAGAGGTATCAGGTGGTCAATGTCCAAATAGTCCAAGGTTTCACCAGGGAATCTTGAGAAGGAACTCCATGGTGCTGTTGGCAGCTAAGTCCAGCTCTGGCTGCCTAGCCGTAAAACTCCATGTGAGCAAAACGGATGGCAAGCAAGCAACCAGTCCAAAAAGAACTCTTTGTTTTCAGAGAGGAACTAACTTTTCCTCTAGAATTATTACAATTATATCCTTTTCTCCGTCACCACCAGGTATGGCCATTACCCAATTGTGAGAGAGTGGGGAGGCGTGTCCAATCTCTGGTTACCATGTATTGACAGACAAGGTATATTTTGATTGGCTAGGGGTTGGAAATCCTGTCTGCAGTTCAGGCACTCCAACTCCAGCCTCTTCAAGTGTCCATGTGTCATGTCAGGGAATGCTTTTGATGTGCTAATGTACTGGGCATAGCTCTTTCCCATGCTTGGGAAGGCACCTGCATGTCTCTCTGCCCCAGCAAAGGTGTCAACATGTCTTGCATATGGATATGAGACCTGGCCATTTGATAGGCCATCTGCTCAGGTGACAAAAGTCACACTGAAGTGTCACCAGCTAAGGCCATCTGGCCCAGGCAGGGAGAATTCAGAAAAGACCTTTTCTGTACAGTAACCTTGAGACATAATTAAAAGAAAATCAGGTGTGGTTATGATCCCAAACAAATCTACGGTTCAGACACATTTATACCATAGGAACTTCACTGGGGTTTAAAGGTATGCCTGATTTTCTTTGCTTTGTGCCTTTGGTATTCTTTGTATGCGATTCAGTTGTTGTTGGTTTATTTCACAGTTTGGTCATTTATTCGACTACTGTTTATTTTACATATGTCAGATGTACACATAATTTTATACTGAATAAATCAAATTATGGC
This sequence comes from Gekko gecko, assembly GCA_029375565.1. Lineage (NCBI taxonomy): Eukaryota > Metazoa > Chordata > Lepidosauria > Squamata > Gekkonidae > Gekko > Gekko gecko. Next base: position 210,547,302 of record JAPDNY010000001.1, read on the forward strand.
ATTCTTTTATAATTTTCTTGAGTGAGTTAGCTTACTTTTGGAAACCACTGCACTGTGAAATAACTTACATTCTATCATTGTAATTAGGTACTCGTTTTTACAGAAGTGCTATTTCTACAGATAATTAGCTATCAGAGTGGTACTGATTCTAAACAACTGGAAACTGCATAATCTAATGATAAGATCTGGAAAATGAGAGCAGAAAAGAGGAATCAATATGTTAGTGGAATTTTCTTATAAGATTAAGTTGTGTATGTCGTATTTATTTATGGGAAAAAGAAGATATCCTATAGTTCAGTCAGTTGACCTTGTTTAAATCTTTCCTTACCCATGTTCACTACTAAATAGTGCTTTTTATTTTAAAAGGTGCCATTACTCTTATAATGCTGATTTTCACTGATTTCTTCATCAAGACTTGGGAGGGGCCCCCCGCCGCCAGGTTTTGATATTCAGTAAAAGTAAGTACCTCCCTCATGCATCACTGCCTTGTCATGGCAAGGGGGCTTGCGTGGTTCGATGAGGCTGTGGGCTATGCTGTGGAGGGCCACCCAGGATGGACAGGCCACAGCAGAGAACTCAGACCAAGTGTGATCCCCTGAAGAAGGAAATGGCAACCCACTCCAGTATCTTTGCCAAGAAAACCCCATGGACAGTAACAAAAGGCTAAAAGATATGACGCCGAAAGATGAGTCCCTCAGGTCAGAAGGTGTCCAATATGCCACTGGGGAAGAGCAGAGGGCAAGTACGAGTAACCCCAGAAAGAGTGAAATGGCTGGGCCAAAGCCGAAAGGACGCTCAGTTGTGGATGTGTCTCACAGTGAAAGGAAAGTCCAATGCTGCAAAGAACAATACTGCATAGGAATCTGGAATGTAAGATCTATGAATCAAGGTAAGCTTGACGTGGTCAAAAATGAGATGGCAAGAATGAACATTGACATCTTGGGAACCAGTGAACTAAGGTGGACAGGAATGGGCGAATTTAACTCAGAAGACCATTATATCTACTACTGTGGCCAGGAATCCCGTAGAAAAAATGGTGTGGCCTTTATAGTCAACAAGAGAGTGAGAAAGGCAGTATTGGGATACAATCTCAAAAATGACAGAATGATCTCGGTCCAAATCCAAGGCAAACCATTCAACATCACAGTAATCCAAGTCTATGCCCCAACCACTGCTGCAGAAGAGACTGAAGTCGACAAGTTCTATGAAGACCTACAACAGCTCATAGAACTAACACCAAAAAATGATGTCCTCATCATCATAGGGGACTGGAATGCTAAAGTAGGAAATCAAAAGGTAACCGGAATAACAGACAAGTTTGGCCTTGGAGAACAAAATGAAGCAGGGTAAAGGCTAACAGAGTTTTGTCAAGGGAACACGCTGGTCATAGCGAACACCCTTTTCCAACAACCTAAGAGGCGTCTCTACACATGGACATCACCAGATGGGCAACACCGAAATCAGATTGACTATATAATTTACAGTCAAAGATGGAGAAGCTCTATCCAGTCAGTAAAAACAAGACCTGGAGCTGACTGTGGCTCAGATCATGAGCTACTCATTGCAAAATTCAGACTTAAATTGAAGAAAGTTGGGAAAACCACAAGGCCATTCAGATTTGACCTAGATTGCATCCCCAATGAATATACAGTAGAAGAGAAGAATAGGTTTAAGGGACTAGATTTGAGAGACAGAGTGCCTGAAGAACTATGGACAGAAGTCTGTGACATTGTAAAGGAGGCAGCAATCACCGCCATCCCAAAGAAAAAGAAATTCAAGAAAGCAAAGTGGCTGTCTGATGAGGCTTTACACATAGCAGAGGAAAGAAGGAAAGCTAAAGGCAATGGTGAAAAGGAAAGATTTGCCCAACTGAATGCAGATTTCCAGAGAACAGCAAGGAGAGATAAGGAGGCTTTCCTGAATGAACAATGCAAAGTAATAGAGGAAAATAATAGATTGGGAAGGACTAGAGATCTCTTCAAGAAAATTGGAGAAATCGAGGGAACGTTCCATGCAAAGTTGGCCATGATAAAGGACAAAATTGGTAGGGACCTAACCGAAGCAGAAGAGATTAGGAAGAGATGGCAAGAATACACAGAAGAACTATATAAGAAGGACCTCGATGTCCTTGTCAACCACGACGGTATAATCACTGACCTCGAGCCAGACATCCTGGAAAGCGAAGTTAAATGGGCCTTAGAAAGCATTACTAACAACAAAGCTAGTGGAGGTGATGGTATCCCAGCTGAGTTATTCAAAGTCTTAAAAGAAGATGCTGTTAAAGTGCTGCACTCAATTTGCCAACAAATTTGGAAAACACAACAGTGGCCACAGGATTGGAAAAGGTCAGTTTACATTCCAATCCCAAAGAAGGGCAATGCCAAGGAATGTTCAAACTATAGCACAATTGCAGGGGGGCGTGGCATCGCGCGGTTGCAATTGGACACCTGATCTTTGTCCTCCTCGGCACACCTCCCCCTGCAAGCTTCGTGCAGCCATCAAACCCAATCATTACTTCCACTGGCCATGGGAAAACCTGCACGAAACACTGGAGCAACTCCTAAAATTAAAACGAGGTCAGTGTCTACCTTTTTTCTCCTAATCGCAATACTTCTCCTCCTGGGCCCAAAAACACAGAGAAATCCAAGATGGTGGATGGGGCTGAGGAGCTCCCTACTGAGGGACTATCTGTAACCCGAAATGAGTTCTTTGAAACTTTACAAAGCCTAGAGAAGAACATGGCTGCGATTACAGCAGAGCTTATAAAACCAATTGTAGACCAAATATCAGACTTTCAGAAATCGCTTGATAAAGTAGCTCATACAGTTGACTCGGTGTTAGAAGCAAGTATTGCAGCACAGGAAGAAACCAGGTTTCTACTAAAATGAGAGGAGTGGGCCACAGATAAGCTAATCGCCCTGGACAACCAACTTCGTTCCCACAACCTCAAATTTAGAGGCTTCCCTGAGAAAGTGGAAGAAAATAAAGAAATTTCAACCTTCATTGCTTCCTGGTTAGCCACTACTTTGCAAACTGAACCTGGAGTAGCACCACTACTAGATTATGCCTACAGAATGAGGCCACTTCTACAACATAAACCAAGAGAATGGCCACGCAATATAGTGGTAAGATTTACAAACTTACTCACAAAGCAAGCAGTGCAAGCTCAAGCAAGACAGACCGGCTATCTCCTATTTCAAAGCAACAAAATTCTGTTGATGCAAGATTTATCTCAAGAAACTCTGCTTAAACGGCGTCTACTTAAACCTACCACTGCAACATTGTCTAAAGCCAAAATCAAATACAAATGGGTCTCCTACTGTAGATTACAAGTTACATATCAAGACCATGTGTTAAATGCATCAGATCTGGACTCCGGACTTGTACTTCTTAAAGTGTTACGTCTGGATCTTCCTAACACAATCACAAGAAGAAGAACAGCAAGGAAAGTTACGCACCGCTTTTAATTGGCGCAGACCCAAAAAACGCCATGCAAGATAAATACGATTGCTCAGTAAGGACTGGTTTCCAGTTATAGTTATCTCAACAGAATTTCACAGATAGATGGCTGCATTCTACTTAGCCTATGATACCACTATATTTTAAGGGGGAGGAAATACTGTATTCTAGCCCCACAGTTCTCTATTGCTTACAAGGCAGTAACTTTTATTGCCACTTCTATTTTTTAAAAAACAAGATTTTTATTGGAATATATTCAACATTTTTAAACATAATTTCCAATTCAAGTTATACATTATATCCCTTCCCCCTTCCCCCCAATAGGCTTCCAACACTGCTATTGCCAATAACAACAAACAATAAAAGTAATCAAGTTTAAATTTATAACAATCTATAAACCAGGTAATTTATATTTTATATACAAAAATCTAACTTAATCTGACATAACTTCATTTTCAATAAGAATCAAAGTTATACATTTTCCATTTCATTTTATGTTCAGTTTCCATTTAGATTTTCAGGTCTTCCCATTCTTTTAAGTATTGTTCTGCCATTTGTCCGTTTAGTTTTTTAGTCATTTTGTCAATTTCGGCTAAAAATAGCAGTTTCCTTAACCAGTCCTGTACATCCGGTACTTTATCCGCTTTCCACTGTTGTGCAAAGGCCATTCTCGCCGACGTGATCATATACCATAATACTGTTCTTTTTTCTTGCTTAATTTTTTCCATTGTCAAACCTAAGAGAAGAAGTTCCGGACTTTTACTAATAGGGATTTTCAATATTTTCTGCATCTCACAATGAACATTTGACCAGTATACTTTTGCTTTCTCACATGTCCACCACATATGATAAAAAGAACCCTCTATTTTTTTACATTTCCAACATTTGTTACTCAAGTTCTTATCCATACTTATATGGTGTCATGTACCACCTATAAAGCATCTTAAAACAATTTTCTTTTACGTTAACACAAGTTGACATTTTTAGAGCTTTTCTCCACAAAAATTCCCAAGAATCCATTGAAATTTCCTTATTCATGTTTATGGCCCACTTTATCATTTGCTCTTTAACAGTTTCATCCAAAGTATATACAGTTAACAATATTTTATACAACTTAGAAATCACTTTTCTCCCTTTTTCCAACTAAATATCTTCAAACTCATAATTTTTAGCTCTAAAACCCACCTCTTTACAATCTTTTTTATAAATATCTCGTATTTGTCCATATTGTAACCAACCATATTCAAATGTCAATTCATTGTTTGGTTTTAAAACAAATTTCTTCCCTTCTTTTTGAAGCAGCTCTTGGTACATCAACCAATCATTACCTTTATATTCTGAAAAAGGATGAATAACTGCAGCAGGCACAATCCATAGAGGTCTTTTATCGGGAATTGTATTCCTGTATCTGGTCCATGCTTCAAACAACGTTCTTCTTATATAATGATGCTTAAACATTGAATCCACCTTGTTTTTCCCATACCAAAGGTAGGCATGCCAGCCAAATCTGCAATCGTGGCCCTCAAGGGCCAATAGTTTTCTATTTTCCAAATTAACCCAATCAGACAACCAAGACATACATACAGCTTCATGGTACAAACGCAAATTCGGGACTTGAAAACCACCTCTTTCTTTTGCATCATACATTATTTTCATTTTAATTTTTGGTTTCTTTCCTGCGCAGATAAATTTAAAAATTTCTCTTTGCCATTTCACTAGCACTTTCATGTCTTTCACAATTGGTATTGTCTGAAACAGAAACATTAACCTGGGCAGAACATTCATTTTGACAACGGCAATTCTTCCAAGAAGAGATAGTTTAAGTTTCTCCCATTTTTTCAAAGCATGACTTATCAAAACCCACAGTTTTTCGTAATTATTCTTAAACAAATCAATATTTTTCATTGTAATATCAATTCCCAAATATTTAGTTTTTTTAACCACTTCACATTCTATCATTTTTGTAACAATTGTTGCCTTACAGTAGTCATATTTTTACATAATATTTCCGATTTATTTTTATTTACATGGAACCCTGCGAGTTCACCAAACTCTTTTACTTTTTCTAGAACCAATGGCATAGTGTTAATAGGATCTTCAACAATACACATAATATCATCAGCAAATGCTCTTAGTTTATATGAGAAACCTCTAATGTTAAGACCTTTTATATTTTTATCATCTCTGATCGCTTGCAGCAATATTTCCAAAATCCAGATAAATAATAGTGGTGATAAAGGACAGCCCTGTCTAGTACCTTTTCTGACCTGGAATGGTTCCGTTGACTCTGCATTAACAATCACCGTAGCTTTTTGCTCTTTAAAGGTTGATTTGATCATTCTTGAAAATTTTTCGCCCATCTGCAATTTTTCAATCACTCTAAACATAAATTCCCAGTTCAAATTATCAAATGCCTTTTCTGCATCCAAAAATAAAAATCCAACTTCCTTTTCTGGGTGCTTGTCATAATATTCTATTGCGTCCAATACAACCCTCAAATTGTCTTTTATTTGTCTATCCGGCAGAAAACCAGCCTGGTCTTCGGCAATAACTCCTTTCAAATACTCTTTGAGGCGTTCTGCTAGTATTTTTGCAAAAAGTTTATAATCATTATTCAAGAGCGAAATAGGTCGATAATTTTTAACGTTAGTTAAATCTTGTGACTCTTTTGGTATCAAGGTGATTGCTGCTTCATTCCAGGAATCTGGAATTTTCCCATAGTCTCTGATTTCATTTAAAAGAATCTCTAGAACCGGCACCAGGTCTTCTTGAAATTTCTTATAAAATTTGGCTGAAAATCCATCTGGTCCTGGAACTTTGGAGATTTTTGCTTCCCCTATTGCTTTGCTGATTTCTTCTTTAGTTATTGCAGCATTCAAGAATTCTTTTATTTTTTCACTCAGTTGCATCAAATTTACCTTTGATAAATAATCCTGAATTTTCTGTGGATCCACTTGTTTTTCCTGAAAAAGAGTAGCATAATATTTATAAAATTCTCTCTGGATTCCTCCTGGGTCTATAATTTCTCTGTTCCCTTCCTTCAGTTTAATTATTGTTTTATTTTCTCTTCTTTTCTTCAATTGCCATGCCAGGTACTTCCCTGGTTTGTTCGCTCCTTCAAAGGACTTTTGTTGCAATTTTTTCAAGTTCCAATAGACTTCTTTATTTAACCTCGCATCATATTGTTCCGTTAGAATCCTCAATTCTCTCACAATCTTCTTTTTGCCAGGTCTCTTCTTAAGCTCTGTTTCTTTCTTTTGAATATTTTCCAAAATTTCTTTATCCATTTTGAGTTGTTTCTTTCTTTCATTGTTATTAATTGCAATCAAATGTCCTCTCATCACAATCTTGTAGGCGTCCCATACCGTCTGCGTCTGTACTTCTTTATTTAAATTTATTTGAAAATATGTTTTGGTTTCTGTCCTTATCTTATCCAAGATGCTTTGTTTGTCCAGTAAATCTTCATTGAGTGTCCATCGATATTTCTTTTTCTTAGCATAAGGTGACCATTTTATCGGATTGTGATCAGAAATAGTTCTAGGTAATATTTCTATTTTGCGTGTTTGTGCTATTAAATTGCCAGACATCCAAATCATATCAATTCTTGAAAAAGATTCATGTCTAAATGAATAAAAAGTGTAATCTTTAGTCTTTGGGTTTTGTACTCTCCATGCATCTTCTAAGTGTTCATGCTTCACCAGTTGAAAAATGTTTTTGGAAGTTTACCTAATACTTCATTTCTTTTTTATTATTTTCTATCAATTACATTGTTAACAGTGCCATTAAAATCTCCCATCAATATCATTTGTTCATAGGTTAACTGATGTAGTTCTTCCCATAAATCTTGAAAAAAAATTTCCTTGGCTCCATTCGGGGCATAGAGAATTACAATTAAAGTCTTTTTGTTCTGGAGTGTGATTTCCACCGCCAAAAATCTTCCTTCTTTGTCGTTAAAAATTTCTTTTGGTTCCAGCTCTTTTTTTACATAAGTAACAACTCTATTTTTCTTCTGTGAAGAGAGAGAGTAAAACTCTTCTCCCAGTCTTTTTTGAATCAAAAATTTGGCATCAGTCTTTTTGATATGTATTTCTTGCAAACAAACAATATCACATTTTTGCTTTTCCAACCATAGTCTGACTTTTTTTCTTTTTGGGGGGGAGTTAAGTCCATTTACATTCCACAAAATAATTTGAATCTCCATATTGTTTTTGTAATTGTTTATCAGAGTCTTTAAAATTGTCTTTAATGAACTTGGTCATTTGTTCCACTGATCTGATGGTGACTCTCTTCTGCTTGAAGGTAAAACTCACACCCTTTGGAATTTCCCACCTGTATCTGATGCCCTCTGTTTTCAGTTTGTCAATCAATTCTTTAAAAACTCGTCTATCCTGAAGAATTATTCTGGGTAATTCCTTCAATATCATTATTTTTTTTGCCCAATCTTGAAGTCTTCCTGGAATTGTTGTTTAAACAAATTTTCTTTCATTCTTTTAGATATGAACTGGACAATCACATCCCTGGGTAGTTTCTTTTTTTGAGCAATCACAGAGTTGACTCTGTACACCAAATCAATGTATACCGCCACCTTCTCCTCTTCCATTTTTAAAAAACCTGCAACAGCTTCCACCATGACTGAGTGGATGTCTTCATTTTTGTCTTCAGGGATTCCCCTGAATCTCAAATGGTTCAGCATTCCATTATATTCTACCATTATGTTAGCCTTTAGAGCTTCTTTAGAGACATCAGCTACTCCAATTTCCACTCCTTGTACTCTCTCTTCCACATCAGTTGTTCTTTTGTTCAGTGTCTGTATTTCTGTTGTAATTCCAGCTAGATCTTTTTTCAAATCAGCTACTTCTTCAGCCACTTTACCTAGAGTTTTTTCCATTTTTTGCATAACATCCATCATCCATTTTTCCATAGCCTCCATTATTCCCTGCAGTTTTTTCTCCTCTTTGGTAGTCATTTTAGGAGAGGACCAAGAGCTTGCCCTCTGTCTTTGCCGGAGGTCGTAGGCCGTTGTTCAAAATATTTATAAAACTTACATCAAATTAAAGCTCTTTAAGTGCCCAGTTAAATAGCTCTATTTTTGCTTTTTTTCGTTCAGGCATTTAGCCGCAATTTAATTTAGAAGTTTTGACCTTCCCAAAAGGGCGGGCGCTATTTCTCTATGGTATGTGTCCCTTTCCTGTTATTTACTTCCTGTCCGGCTCCTTTGTTCGTCCCCTTGTCTTTTGGTTCCTTCCTGTTTTGACTGCCAGTCACTGCAAGTTCCTTCTGTCCTCCTCGGTCATCTCTAGGAAGCACTGCTTGTCTGGTCTGAAGTCATTTCCTGTTCTGGTGTTTTCTGTCGCAGTTTAAATAACTTTCCACTTTGTTTCTCGTGGGATTTATTGTTAGTTTCTGTTTTAAAGTCAATATCCCGACCACAGGAATGATCAACAATCCAGCTTTTTGGCTTTTTTTTAGTCTTTAAATCGCGTTTTTCAGAATCAGTAAATAATATGCCGCATGGTCCTGTGCTTCATCGGATGTTGTTTATATTCGAAATCAACACGTCTCCAGTGAGCAATTTTAAAAAGTTACCTTCAAAGTCAGTGTTTTGTCATAGCAGTGCTTCTTTGGTATCAGTTTCCGTAACCACTTCTATTTTTTTAAGTTCTTTCAAACGAATATCTTACTTCATTGTTTTTCCCCCCCTATAAGTAAGGGAATGTGATGCCAGATGTTGGCCTCATGATGGTTCAAAAATTATCTGTTTATGGTGGTTAACACACCTCACACAATCATGTTTGGAAATTAGACAACACACTTTTATTAATACCCACAATAACAGAGACTATTGGAAAAGATATACAGGAATATTTTGAGTTTAATTCTTCATGTGGTACACCTCAGAACATAATTTGGGATGCTTTCAAAGCGGTTCTCCGGGGAAAGATAATTGTAAATGCCAGTTCCTATAAAAAAGAGAGAGAAAGATTAAGACAGGAAATTATTAACAATATTGAACATCTAGGAAGTGATTTTAAAAAACATTGCAAACGGAAAATATACCAAAAACTTTTACTTGAACGCAAAAAATTAGAAACTATGGAAGTTTCTAAAATCCAAAAGAACCTTCTATATATTAAGCAAAAATACTGGTTTTCTGGCCCAAGAGCCTTGCGGCTGTTGGCCTGGAAAGTACGCAAAAAAAAATGCGAAGAACATGATACAAGCTATTAGAGATGCAGCAGGCACTTTGAAATTTGCAACTAAAGATATTAAAGACAGTTTTGTAAATTATTACAAATCCCTGTATGCCTCAACGAAACCTCAGGCTGCTAAAATTGATCAATTTTTTGCCAAATACCCCCTGCAAAATGTTTTAACTGAGTGTCATACAGATTATTTGGAGCAACCTATTACTGCTTTGGAAATTCAAAATACAATTAAAGCACTTAAGAACAATAAAACCCCGGGTACAGTTGGCTTTACAGCCGAATTTTATAAGAAATTTAATTCCTTAATAACCCCACATTTAACTGAAATCTGCAATAATGTTATTCAATCTGGAATGATGCCTCCCACCTGGGACATCGCTAAAATAATATTGATCCCTAAAAAAGGGAGAGACCCGTATCTCCCTAGTTCATATTGCCCCATTTCGCTATTAAAATGTTGACAGCTACATTAGCAGCCCGGCTTAATAAATTGATTAGTCTCTATATAAACCCTGATCAAACCGGATTTATTCCAGGTCGTGACATCTCTGATAATATAAGAAAATCATTAATGTTATTCAATTTGGCATCAATAATCATATTAAATCATCTTTTATCCTTTCAGTAGATATGGAAAAAGCCTTCGATACCGTGGAACCCTATTATTTGGAAAAACTTCTAAATGGTATGAATTTTGGCCCTTTATTCCAGTCAACACTCAAAGCAATGTATAGATCCCCTACAGCATACTTACATATATATTATTACATATAAATAATTCAGATACAGAAATCTTTAAATTGGAAAGAGGCACAAGACAGGGTTGTCCCCTGTCACCTTTGTTATTCGCCCTAGCTATGGAACTTTTGTGCAGGCTGTAAGGAGAAACGATAACATACATGGTATTGTCATAGGCCCCAAGCAAATAAAACTTAGCTTATTTGCAGATGATTTAGCTTTAATGCTTACACAACCTGAAGCAAGCTTACCAGAATTAGAAAGCCTTCTTTTAAATTTTAGTCAAGTATCAGGCCTCAAAGCTAACTCCTCTAAAACACAACTATATCCTATAAATATATCAAAACTTCAACAAGCTTATATACGATCGAACTTCCAATTCAGCTGGGTAGGAAAGTGTTGGTCGTATCTGGGAATAAAAATTCCTTTAAACATAAAAAAATCTCCTTTATGTTAATTTCTACCCCCTTAAATCTATGTTTGAAGACCCTCATTGGAAACAAACCTTAAGACACTCATCTTGGATGGAAAAAATTCAAATAGTTAAAACTTTTCTTTTTCCTAAATTTTTGTACTTAATGCGTACAATTCCTATAGAGATCCCTAAAGCATACTTTAAATCTTGGCAAAACCCATCTCAAACTTTCTTTGGAAATCATCTAGACCAAGGATTAGTTACAACACCTTATGGAAGCCTATCTCTAGAGGAGGCCCAGCGCTACCTGACTTGTCTCAATATCATGAAGCAATAGCTCTGGTAGGGGTTCTGAAACAATACAATAATCAGTTTGATAGTGATTTGAAAATAATTGAACATACATACCTGAGTGGTCGTAGCATACAATCTCTTTTATGGGAAAATTCAACTAAAAGACCTTCCACTATTCATCAAAGCTTTTTCCTGAGCAACATGTTTAAAGTCTGGGATAAAAGAAAAAAGGTGTTAACTCCTTCACCTTCCCCATTGACCACATTTGTTGATCAATCATGGTTTCTACCAGCACAACCTACAGGATCTTTTGTTATTTGGAAACAGAAAAATTTGACTCGATTCATAGATGTTTTTCAAGGTCCACGCTTAGCTAGTAAGGATTTTTTAGATCAAACGCATTCTTGTTGCCTCCCATGGCTGGAATATAACCAAATATCCTCCCTGTACCACTCTTTTCAAGGGAAAATACATCGACCCTACAAAATCTTTGAACAACTTTTAAGAAATACATACTTAACACACAAAAGTATAATTGCATTTCTATATAAAACCTTAATGGAAACCTCCCCTAACCAGCAACTGCGATATCAAACTAGCTGGCATGCAGATTGTGACAACATCTTATCAGAGAAAGATTGGGAAAAAATATGGGCTTCCCCTTCTGTCACATCTAAATCTATTATGGTGAGGTTCAGGCCTATAAATTGCTAATGAGATGGTATACTACTCCCAGCAAAATTAATCATATTTCTCCCTCATATTCACCTTTTTGTTGGAGATAATGTGGTATGCGTGGTTCCTTTTTGCATTGTAGGTGGGAATGTTGCTTTGTTAAAGACTTTTGGGACAGAGTTTTTGTTTACGTTAAAAAAATAACAGATTTGGTGTACCCAAAACCCTCAAACTAGTTTTACTGGACTTATGGAAAGACAATATTATTCCTAAACTTTACCAAGAGCTCATCTCAACCTTATTGACAGCAGCAAAAACTATTATCGCAGCAAGCTGAAAAGATTCCAAATATATCTCTAGTGAGAGATGGTTTATCAAGATCTGGGAGCTTCTGACGATGGACAAAATTTCAGACTCCATTACAAGGTCAGATGGATGCCAACCAACCACGAATCTACCTGAAAAATGGTCTCCTTTCTTGGAGTTCACCCATGGTGACTGACTATCACCAATAAGCCTTATTCCAAACAAATATAGAGAAATACTTACCTGTTTATAGAATTTGAAGTTTTCTGTTCATATTGTTATCAGTGTTAAAGAACACTTCATTTCTAACCTATATGTCCTACAACATATTCGCATGTAGTATACTGTTGACCACTAAGTTTGTTTATTTTGTTCGGAGTTTGTTTTTTTTATGTGAGTTTGTAATTTGAATTTGCTAAATGGTTTGCTTAATTGTTTGTTACAAGTCTGTTTATAGTTATTAAAATTAATAAAAATTATTTAAAAAAACCTATCACACAATTGCACTCATTTCACACGCTAGCAAGGTCATGCTCAAGATCCTACAAGCTAGGCTCAAAGAGTATGTGGATAGAGAACTGCCAGAAGTACAAGCTGGGTTTCGAAGAGGTACAGGAACTAGAGATCAAATTGCCAACATTCGCTGGATTATGGAGAAAGCAAGAGAGTACCAGAAAAACATCTGCTTCACTGACTATGCTAAAGCCTTTGATTGTGTGGATCACAATAAACTATGGCAGGTTCTTTAAAGAGATGGGAGTACCAGACTACCTCACATGACTCCTGAGAAACCTGTATAAGGGTCAAGAAGCAACAGTTAGAACCGGATATGGAGCAACTGATTGGTTTAGCATAGGAAAAGGAGTACGACAAGGATGTATATTGTCACCTTGCTTATTTAATTTATATGCTGAGTACATCATGCAAAATGCTGGCCTGGATGAATCACAAGCTGGAGTTAAGATTGCTGGGGAAAAGATCAATAACCTCAGATATGCAGACAATACCACTCTGCTGGCAGAAAGTAAAGAGGACCTAAAGAGCCTCTTGCTCAGGGTGAAAGAGGAGAGCGCAAAAGTGGGCTTGAAGCTCAACATCAAAAAAACTAAGATCATGGCATCTGGCCCCATCACTCCTTGGCAAATAGAAGGGGAAGTCGTAGAAATAGTGACAGACTTCACGTTCCTGGGATCCCAGATCACTGCAGATGGTGACTGCAGCCATGAAATTAAAAGACGCGTGCTCCTTGGGAGGAAGGCAATGGCAAACCTAAACAGCATGATAAAAAGCAGAGACATCACCCTGTCAACAAAAGTCCGCATGGTCAAAGCAGTGGTATTCCCCGTAGTAATGTATGGCTGCGAGAGTTGGACTATAAGGAAGGCCGAGCACCGAAGAATAGATTCTTTTGAACTATGGTGCTGGAGAAGACTCTTGAGAGTCCCTTGGACTGCAAGGAGATCAAATCATTCAATCTTAAAAGAAATCAACCCTGACTGTTCCCTGGAAGGCCAGATCCTGAAGTTGAAGCTCAAATACTTTGGCCACCAAATGAGAAGGGAGCATTCACTGGAGAAGACCCTGATGCTGGGAAAGATTGAAGGTCAAAGAAGAAGACGACGGCAAAGGATGAGATGGTTTGACAGTGTCATCGATGCAACGAACATGAAATTGAGTAAACTTCAGTGGACAGCGGAAGACAGGAGGGCCTGGCGTGATCTGGTCCATGGGGTCGCAAAGAGTTGGACCCGACTGTGTGACTGAACAACAACAACAAAAGTAAGTACAACCACAAAAAAGTCCTGCTACTGACAATGCAACCTTGAAACTCAGATAAAAATCAAAAAGCCCATGCCCTAAAAATGTCATTTTTAAGAGCTGATGCAAACTATTGAAAGTATCTCAAGAAATGTATGCTACACCTTGACCTGTATAGTCCAGGCAGGCCCGATCTTATCAAATCTTGGAAGCTAAACAGGGCTGACCCTGAAAATACTTGGAAGGGAGACCTTCAAGGTATACCAGGGCTAGGACACAGAGGCAGGCAATAGTAAGCCACCTCTTTGAAATGTCCAAGCCCCACTAGGGGTCGCCAGAAGTTAACCATGACTTCTCTGTGTGTGTGAGTGTGCATGCACACACACAATATTCACAAAAAAAGAAAGAAATGTATGCTACAAAAATGTAACATGTCGCATAGATCACTCCTATGATTATAAGAGATGTCCAAAGATCTTCCTAAACAGGAAATCCTTACCAACCTCTATTGAACCCTATGGGCTATTAGACCAGGATTTGGAGATCAGAAGACCTCTCAAATTGTGTCTTCCTAAGCAGAGTTACACCCTTCTAAGTCCAATGAAGTCTATGCATATCATATTGACATAATGACTTATTCATATACCCACAAACTTTAGTAAGATTCATGTTATGAGTTAACTAACTTATGGGGCCAATACATCTAAGCATACATACTTCGTATTGTATTGACCTTCTTATTTCATGGAAAAGCTCTATGTTTCTTCAGTTTCTAAAACAAAACAAAAAAAACCTTATCAGTGTTTACTGTGCTGGAAAACAAACAAAACAGTACTATTACTTTCTGTTAGTTAATTTAAGACCTAGGTTAATTAGCTTGCTGTTTCATAGCTTCAGCATTGTATAAATCACCAAAGTACTGAAAGAACTGAGGATCCAGGACACACAATTTGCTAGTTTTATAGTGAAGTCCATTAGCCTAAGGAATAATATCAGTAGTTTCTTTACTCAAGTCAATGAACTGGAAAATCATTATAAAGCCCTATAATGGTATATATTTTCTGCTGCAGGGTATTGCAAGTTCTCATGGGGCCATGACTTCATTATATAATTTGACATAACTTATGTCATACTGAAATGCCTGTATTGCATAAATGTAGATTTGAAGTGCTCTATTTTTCTTAGGCAGATCTTTAGCATATTCTTATATTTATTCATAAGAAATGAAAAATAGCGGAAGAACTAGGAGCAAATATATGCTTAGTAGGATAATGGTTTCTTACTGTTAAGATTTTTAGGGCAGGCAGATGCTTCACTGGTTCCAGTACATCCACCGTAATGTTCCAGTGAGAAAAAGAATGGCATATACTGATTACTTCCCTACTTTTAAGTACAGTAAGGATATAATTCACTGTTTTCACAGGTTAGTGGAGGCATCTGTCAGTGAAAACATCATAAGGTACTGATGCAGTCTGCACTTTTACTTCATATTGGGTTATCTGCTGTAATGTATCCACTTGAGAACATGGGCTCCGGGCAGCCATGTGCTTGGACTGGTTCTAACCGGTCCACCATGTGGCCTGGCGAAGGGCCTGAGCTTCACCCCGAAGGACAATGGACTAGTGGATCCTGACTCCCCTCCAATGGAGGAGCAGGAGTTAATCCAATCAATGTAAATAGCGAATCACCGTGTGTGTGTGTGTGTGTTTGGGGTGTGGGTCACTTGGGGATAAAAGCCGGCCTGCGAGCCGGCTTAGTTGTCTTGTTCTTCATCTAATAAAGTATGTGAGAGCTGAAATCACTAGTAAGTCTCCGTACTTTTCACTGGCGACGAGGATGGGATTCCAACTCCCTCCATGAACAACGACCACGAGACGAGCACCGCTGACCGCCCCAACGCCGAAAGCACCGAATGCCGCCGCCGAGCTTCGTGTCCGCCTCTTCGGTTCCTGGGCACTGCACCGCTCCCAAGCACCGCTGACCCCGAGAGCAGCCTCGCTTCCAACGCCGCCAACTCTACGCCTGAACCGCGACCTCCACGGGTGAGCGCAATGGCCGCTAGCAACGAGAGCTTCCCTGCCTTCGACATCTCTCGTCCTGCACACTGGGAAACCTGGATCGAGACGCTGGAGCGTCACTTCGAGATCCATGGCATCACGGATGCGGGTACGAAGAAGGCCTATCTCCTACGCTACTGCGGCATCGAGGCACACCTCCTCCTGAAGGACCTGGTGAACCCCCTCCTGCCGAAAGACGCGGCCGCCACCTACGAGATGCTGGTCAAGGCGTTTACTGACCACTTGGCCCCGAAGCCCACCAAGTTCGCGGAACGAATGGAGTTTTTCGCAAGAACGCAGGGCCCCAACGAAACATCTCTGGAATTCCTGGCCGGACTACGCCGCGCAGCCACAAGGTGTGCCTTCCCCAACCTCGCAGATACCCTCCTAAACCAGTTCTTGGTGGGGCTGAAGGAGGCGAAGCTGCGCCGCAGGCTCATCAGCCGGGACGACCTCACTCTGGAGGCCGCCATCCAAGAAGCGGCCGCCTACGAGAAGTCCCACGCGGATCGCCGGCCAAAGACGGTCCATCGCCTCCAGGACTCCGGCCCCTCTGACGACTCGAATGATGAGGAGGTCCTACAGGTGAACCGCCTATCACAGCCACACACCCAACGCAACAAGGGATCCCCCGCAACACCAACCCAGCCCAACGCATCTGCCTGTGCCAGCTGTGGCGACGCTCACGAGCGCCGGACCTGCCATTTCCGGGACGCCGTCTGCAGGACCTGCAACAAGGCCAGACACCTCGCCCGAGTCTGCTGCTCCAAGGGCAAGCGCCTGGGATCCACTGCCCAGCTGGACGCCGCAAGCCTGCACACCGTGACGACCCAGCGCTGGCAGACGGTATGTAACTTGCCCCCTGAGAGCCCGGACAAGGTGCATGTGACTGTCCAAATAGAGAGGTCCCCATGCCAAATGGAAATAGACTCAGGGTCCTCGTTCTCTATAATCTCCGCGGAGACCCTTAAAACGCTATGCCCAAAGGGGGGACCCCGACTGCACAAGCCACGGGGTTTGAAACTGACGGACTTTAACAAGAACCCAGTGGCAGTCCGTGGCTGGGGCAAGTTTCAAGTCCGATTTAAAGGGTTCTCGGGCTTGTGGACCTGCTGGTTGTGGAGGGGCGCCTCTCGAGCCTCCTGGGATTGTCGTGGTTTGGGCCTTTGGGACTCCAAATAGCGGGTGTAAACCACCTCGGGACCGCAGACTGGGAGGCGGTTTGCCGGGAGTTCCCCAAAGTATTCGACGGGACCCTGGGGAGGTACAATGGGACCCTGATTTCGCTAGATCTGGACCCTAACGTACGACCCATCCGCATAAAGGCACGGCCCCTTCCCATAGCCATGCGGGAAAAAATAGAGGTCCGAGCTCGACCGCCTGGTCGCCCAAGGAGTGCTGGAACCAGTCGCGTCAGCACGCTGGGAAACCCCCATTGTAACGCCAATTAAACCGAATGGGGCTATACGCATTTGTGCAGATTACAAATGCACCATAAATAAGGCCCTGCAGGACCATGCCTATCCGGTCCCGGTAGTGAGCCATGTCCTGGCCTCCCTGATGGGGGCCAAAGTTTTCGGTAAATTGGACTTGGCGCAGGCTTACCAGCAGCTGCCAGTGGACATGGCCGCTGCGGAAGCGCAAACCATCACCACCCACAAGGGGGCTTTCCGGGTCAATAGACTGCAGTTTGGGGTTTCAGTGGCGCCAGGGATTTTTCAATCTTTCATGGATTCCCTCCTGAAAGGAATTCCAGGGGTCCAGCACTTTTTAGATGATGTCATCATCGCGGCACCGGACTCCACCGCCTTCGCCGAATGGCTGCGTCGGGTCCTGCAGAGGTTCAACGATGCCGGCCTCAAGGTGAAGAAGGAGAAATGCCTCCTGGGGGTGCCCCGCATTGAATTTCTGGGTTTCGCAGTCGATGCCCACCCCACAGATGAAAAAATTAGAGCGATCACACAAGCCCCAGTCCCCACGTCCAAACCGGAACTCCAGGCCTTCCTAGGCCTCTTGAATTTCTACCACGCGTTTCTGCCCCAAAAGGCAACGGTGGCTGAACCCCTCCACCGGCTGCTGGACAAGGAGGCGCCGTGGGCCTGGAAGCCGGAGCATGCGGCAGCTTTCCAGGCAGTAAAAGACTTGTTGGTCTCCAACGGGGTGCTGCACCACTTCTGCGAGGCTTTACCTGTGGTTCTGGCGTGTGATGCGTCGCCCTACGGGGTGGGGGCGGTGTTGGGGCATCGGTTGCCAGATGGCCGGGAGGTTCCGGTCGCCTATTATTCTCCGACCCTGTCTTCTGCGGAGCGTAATTACGCGCAGATAGACAAGGAGGCACTAGCGATAGTGGCGGGGGTTAAAAAATTCCACCATTATCTCTATGGCCGCCCGTTCGAGATCCTTACAGACCACAAGCCTCTCCTGGGCCTCCTTGCGCCCGATCGACAGACGCCGCAGATGGTCTCGCCCAGGGTTCTCCGCTGGTCCATATTCCTGGTGGGGTACTCTTATACCCTCACCCACTGCCCGGGGAAGGCCATGGGTCACGCAGACGCACTCAGCCGCCTCCCACTGCCCGCGACGGACCCAGACCCGGCCCCCGCCCATGTCATCGCACTCCTAGAATCGCTGCCCAGTCGCCCGGTACACGTCAAGGAGGTGGCCCGCCTCACGGGCCACGACAGGGTTCTCTGTCGGGTTTTGAACTGGGTGGGGAGGGGGTGGCTGACAGCTAGACAAGACCCAGAGTTTGTGCCTTTTGTCACAAGGCGCGATGAGCTGTTGACCTATAAGGGGTGCCTAATGTGGGGAGGTAGGGTGGTCATTCCAAAACCACTACAGGAACGGGTACTGAGGGACCTTCATGAGCACCACCCTGGGGTAGTCAGGATGAAGGCTCTGGCGCGGGGGTATGTCTGGTGGCCAGGGTTAGACCGGGATATTGAGGACATTGTAAAAAGGTGTCAACCCTGCCAGGCCTCCCGACCCGCACCCCCGACGGCCCCAGACAGGGCCTGGGAATCCTCTCACCGCCCCTGGTCGCACCTGCACCTCGACTTTGCGGGCCCGTTCCAGGGGCAGCTGTTTTTTATACTTGTAGACGCCTACAGTAAGTGGCTAGAAGTAGAGCCGGTACCATCCACCTCCTCCTGGGCGGCCATCTGAGCGATGTGGCAGATTTTCAGCTCACACGGACTCCCCGACACCCTGGTCACCGACAACGGGATGGCCTTCACGTCTGGGGAGTTCCAGGAGTTCACCCACCAGCACAGGATTCGCCACATCAGGTCGGCCCCATTCCACCCCGCCACCAATGGCCAAGCCGAACGCATGGTGAGGACGGCCAAAGAGGCGCTCCGTCGGACCGAAGGAACGGACTGGGACTTCAGGCTGGCGCACTTCCTGTTCGGCCAGAGAACGACGCCCCATGTGACAACTGGCCGAAGCCCGGCGGAACTACTGATGGGCCGACGCCTCACCACCAGGCTAGACCGGTTACATCCCGATTGAGCGCCCGAGCGGGAGCCCTCCACGGAAACTCCAGCGGCGGCACGAGGGTTTTTCCCGGAGGATCCGGTGTACGCACGGAACTACGCGAAAGGGCCCCCGTGGATTCCCGCCCGAGTAGTTCGGGTCCGAGGCCCCCGGTCCTATGAAGTCTCGGTAGAAGATGGCCAGATCCTGCATCGCCACATTGATCAACTACGCCGCCGGGTGCTACCCCTGGAGCCGGATGAGGGGGAGGAGTGGAACGAGCCAGCTCAACCAGACGCGGGGGTGGATGCACCAGAAGAAATCCCGGGGGACTTCAACTCTGGACTGACAGCCACCGCAAATGACACACCGACCGAGATGGTGAGCCCAGCCCCGCCAACACCAGAGCGGCCACCAGTCCCCACAGCCGCCCGGGAGGCCGTCAGTTCCCCCATGCCAGAGCCCCGCCGCTCCACGCGAGAGCGGCGGCCCCCAGCTATTTGAAAGACTATGTGTGCGGGTGTTTATCGGACCAAGGGGGGAGGGGTGTAATGTATCCACTTGAGAACATGGGCTCTGGGCAGCCATGTGCTTGGACTGGTTCTAACCGGTCCACCATGTGGCCTGGCGAAGGGCCTGAGCTTCGCCCCGAAGGACAATGGACTAGTGGATTCTGACTCCCCTCCAATGGAGGAGCAGGAGTTAATCCAATCAATGTAAATAGCGAATCACCGGGTGTGTGTGTGTTTGGGGTGTGGGTCACTTGGGGATAAAAGCCGGCCTGCGAGCCAGCTTAGTTGTCTTGTTCTTCATCTAATAAAGTATGTGAGAGCTGAAATCACTAGTAAGTCTCCGTACTTTTCATCTGCCTTTAACTTACACTGCACTTCTCAGTTTCTCCATGAGAAAGTTAGTACCAAACTTAAAGTATAGTTTCTGTAATGAGATACCAACTTCCCCCCCAGTTTGTTTCACCACAGGTACAATCTTATGTGGAGTTACATCCTTCTAAGTCCCCCACAGGAGCATCCCACCATGTAGGATTCCAAAGTAGGGGAACGTGTGACCCTTCCACAGCATCTTTGGAGCCCTCCATAAGGCACAGCTCTACCTTTGGTCCAGCAGGCTGGCAGCATCATTTGCAATGGCGCTAGAGGCTTCCTGGAACAAGACAGTTGGCAACTGCATTCATCTGACTTGCTTTCAGTATTTCTTATGCTGTTCAGTAAGTGTGTGGATTGCTTTGTAGCTGTCTTTCACTTTGGTTGGGGTTTGATAGACTAGACTTTGTGTTCCCACCCCCTACTTGTTGCTAACCTTAGCAGGCAGTGTGCACTGGCAGAGGGCTGAGAAAGCAGTCCGATGTGTGCATGGGCATATTTTGCAAGGAGGAGGAGAAGAGTTTCCAGGTTGCATACCCCCCCCCCAGATTATTCCTGGTGTTTCATAAACCATTCACCTTGAAGGGGAGCAATGAACTGAGTGTAACAGATGCTGGGGCAAAAGGAAGTACATAAGAACATAAGAGAAGCCAATGTTGGATCAGGCCAGTGGCCCATCCAGTCCAACACTTTGTGTCACACAGTGGCCAAAAACACCAGGTGCCATCAGGAGGTCCACTAGTGCTGAGTAGGTGCTGAGTACCTCAGGCAGATGGTGCATGGGGGCTTGCCAGCCAAAATAATTAGCTTGTGGGGCAGCTAAGCATCATGAGTGGTCATCCCACTGTTTGATGGGGCCAAATCTCATCTGTGCTTGGAAGTCTTATCTCAGAGCTATTCCCATTTGGGAATACCATCATTATTGCCACATACAGAGTATTGTTTAAATTTGAAATTCTCTGCTCTCTCACTTTATCTGAATATTGCTCCAGCACTTTAGGATAACTGATTTGTTATTGGGTTTTGGTTGTTTTTATGATGGATTTTAATTGTATTTATATATGTATTTTATGTAAGCCGCCCTGAGCCTGCTTTGGCAGGGAGGGTGGGGTATAAATTGAATGAATGTATGAATAAATGAATTATTCCAGGGCCCTTGTGTATGCTATGCCTATATATATATATATATATATATATATATATATATATATATATATATATATATAATATGCTCTGTATGACTAATGTCTAATGACTGGTGTGAGGGAGGGGACATAAGAGAGTAAGAGTATCCAAAGGAAGACTGGACTCCACAGCTTTAGTGCAAATACTATGTACAATTTATTTACACCAAGCCTCCACCAACATCCAGTTCTCAGTGACAAAGCGCTCCGCTGCAACCATTCAGTAAGAGAGAGATACATACACTGTACAAGCTTTACATTTATACAACCACTGACCAATCAGTACAGTGCTGACTTATGGTGATGCAAGGTACTCAGTGCTGCCCTAAACTGGCTGGAACCAGCCACCCTGACAGCTCCTAGCTGTCATCTGCACTGATATAGATCAAACTCATCTAGGCCAGCCTTACACTGGACATGTATATCACGACACTCCCCCTTAAGGCTGAGCCTTGATGTTCAGTTTACCTTTCAATACATTGAATCTGTTTACATCTAAACACTTGGTAAACAAATCTGCCACATTTGCATCAGAAGCACAATGATTCAATTTTACAAGACCACACTATTACCAAGTTTTACATAGAACAAGCAGGGATCAGCAGTGACTTGTTCAAAACCAACTGTCATTAGAGCAGAGCTGAGACAGTCATACCAGTTTCTTGCACTTTGCTTGAGGCCGTAAAGAGTCTTTTTTAGCTTTAATACTTGTTGCTCATTTGTGGTTTCAAACCCTGGTATATCACACATGTAAATGTCTTCAGTAATGGGTGCATTCAAATAAGCAGAAGCAAGATCAAAGTGATTCACCATCATGTTATCTTGCCCTGCTTTTATGAGGGCAAGTCTGAACGTCTCAGACCTGACTGTAGGGGCAAAGATCTGGTCATAGTCTTGTCCCTTAATCTCTGCATAACCCTGGGCCACCAATCTGGCCTTCCTCTTAACACTGCCATCAGGCATTTGTTTTACTTTGTAGACCCATCTACAACCAATAATGTTTTTGTCTCTGGGTGCCTCTGTTACCTCATACACTTTATTTTCAATCAGTGAATTATGCTCTTCTTGCATTGCCTGAAACCATGCCTCCCTTTCAGCATTAGGCATCTGGAGTACCTCTTTGTAAGTTTGAGGTTCTTTTATGTACACATGGTTAGCCTCATAACCATACCTTACTGGTGGTACACCCTTTGTGCTACGCATAGACACTTTTGGTAGCACTCTTTCACCCTGTACACACTCAGGTTCTTGTACACTCTCAGGCTTTTGTTCCTCTTTAACCACAGGTTCAACATTTGTACCTTCAGTGCCATCAGAACAAGGCAAAGCAATCATTTCAGGAACCTTATTAGCATGGATTCTATCCCAATTCTCATGCTCGCAGAAATTTGCAGACCTGCTGAAGGTTAATTTGTGATACTGATCAGCAAATCTATAACTTTTCATTCCTGACTGATATCCAAGAAAAATCAGCTTTTTGGCCCTGGCTCCCCCTTTCCTCCTATGCTCAAGAGGTATATTCACCCAGGCTTTGGAGCCAAAGACTCTCAAATGGTCTAGGTTAGGAGCCCGATTGTACATTAATCTGTATGGTATATCGTCAACAGAATGAGAGTAAATTCGGTTACTAATGTAACAGGCATTCTTTATGCCCTCAGCCCAATAAGAAATACCAAGATCAGCATCTTTTAACATTACAAACATTATATTCTGTAAGACACCCCCCTTTCTCTCAGCAAGACCATTCTCAGCAGGGGTGCAAGGATAGGCAACTCTGTGTTTTATTCCTTTCTGCCTAAGCCAGGCTTCAAAGGCATTTGAGGAAAATTCACCCCCCAAATCAGTTTGTATGGCAAGAACATTTCCAAACTGATTGGTAACCCTTTTGTGCCAATATTTGATAGTAGGGAACACTTCAGACTTATGTTTCATCACATAAACCCATGAAAAATATGACCAGTCATCTGTAATAATAAGCGCGTATTTGTTCCCAGAATGACTCTTAGCATATGGTCCTATGAAATCCATGTGCACCAAAGCCAGAGGCTTTTCTGACTGCCTTAGACTCTTCTTTGCTACAGGATAAGCCTTTGAGTTAGTCATTTTACAAACTTCACAGTCCAAAAACACTTTACAATCATTTACACCCTCTTTGCCTGTACACACCCCCGATCTACAGTCCAGCAGGACCGATCCCGAGCCATGGAGGAGACATACCCCGGACTTACTACCAGTGTGCCCCTATTCCGTGGGACAGATGGGTCACCCAACGGAAGCCCAGGGACTGGTCTAAGAACCTTTTGGATTCTACCCAGATGACTTGGTCGTTGCCGGGGAGCCAAAGCTGAGACAGCTTGGTGGATCCCCGTGGGAGCTTTGGCTTGCCCCAAGGACGAACTCCACACGGGCTGGTGAGGCCCAGCCCCAGCAAGGATGTGGACACCCGAATGGACACGGTAAAAGAGGATTGCCATCAGTTGATGCAGGACATGGGAAAGTTAATGCAGTCCCTCCCTGGGATGATGGACCAGGCTATTCACACACATCTTTTGGTGCAGCCCGTGCCGCTGCCAGGTCCGGTTCCCCCCCCAGGCCCGGGACCTCAGCTGCCACCAGGGTGCCCTCTGCCTGGGCAACCCATTCCAGGACAGTCGATTCTGGGATAACCTATCCCGGGACCACCCGGCCCAGGGCAGCCGATACCGGGGCAACCCATTCCAGGGCAGCCGGATCCGGGACAACTGGTTCCAGGGCAGCCAGGTCCGGGACAACTGATACCAGGGCAGCCGGTTCTGGGTCAGCCTGTACCAGGACCACCTCCCTCAGTGGGCCCACCAGCGATACCAGCGCCTGCACCCCCGCTGATGCCAGGACCCGGACCTGGACCAGTGTCTCCTCAGCCGATGCTACGATCCAAAGATCTGCTGGAGATCATGTTTGATGGCAATCCCGAGTCTGTTTCGTTCTTCATTCTGCAGGTGGGAAAGTTCGTCCAGCATTGGGGCCAGCTGTTTCTGGATGAAGAACAACAGGTGGAGTTTATCGCCTCACGCTTGAGGGGAGTTGCGACCAGCTGGTATGTAGCCTTGCATGATTTGGAAGTCGCAGAGTTAGGGAGTGTGGATGACTTTATGTGGGCCTTGAGGAATCATTTTGAAGATCCAGCGGCTGCTCAGAAAGTGGAGGCTTTCCTGCACACTTTCAAACAGGGGAGACTTACGGTGCGAGAGTACTCCTGGAAATTTCAGAAGCACGTGGCCAAAATTCGAGATTGGACAGACCCAGTGTTAGCCCAGCAGTATCGAATGGGGCTGGCCGTGGATGTCCGAAACAATGTCTTGAGCTCCAAGAAGCCGCAAACCTTACAGGGCTGGATGGAAGAAGCAGAACACGTGGAAAGCAGGCTGCGCATCATGAAGCTTGACGTATCCTTGGGGAACACTTGCCCTACCGCATCAACTTCCCACCCCAAGGGCAAACAAACCCCAGCCACGGCTGGTCTTCGGAATCAGCGCATGAGACAGGGCCTATGCCTGAAATGTGGAGACAAGCGGCATTTCGCTGCCTCCTGCCCGAAGGAAGATACGGGCCGGTTACCACCTCGCGAGAAGGACCGACGACGCCTGGGGCCCCCACCAAAAAAGGGTACCGCTAAACCACGAAACCCACGAGCTCTCTACGCCAGCCAGGAAATCATGGATCCACTGTTCCTGGATTCTAGCATCACACTGAATCCATTGTTCTCTGTTCCTTATCTTATGCGCTTGCATAGCATTGCCAGCTGCAACGTGGGAGCCTTGCTACTGCCGCTTGGTCTTATCACGGTGGCCTTGAATACAGGCTTTGGGCTATTCTTGTGTCTACGGGAATTTTCCAGTCCTGTGAATCCGAGGGGTGGGGGGAGCGTTCTCCCGACCATTAAGTAACCCTCCCACCAGGAGTTTCCCGCATGTGCACTAAAAGTTCATTCGCTAGTTGCGCTTTTGCATCACACTATGCCTGAGCAATATGCCACGCCATTCCTGACAATAACCTTGTTACTGTGGGTTATAGCACTGTATTCCAATAAAGCTTATCTTTACTTTAAGAATGCTTGGATTTACTGGCTTTTGAACCTGACACAGTGTTTTTTGAGAAACACATGGGGTATTCTTTTTACCCAAAACACATTTAAAAGACTGGGATGAAAAAACACTCCAAAAGTCAAAATCACAAAATATCTGGAGTTGTTTTGCACTCCTTTTTATGTACAGACAAAAATCTGTAAATGGTAAGTGGCTGAACTTTGGGGATGTCATCTATTAATTAATGTGACAGTGTCCTAAGAGGAGAAAGTTGCAGTGCCACTTGTTTATGCATTCTGCCAAAAAAAAGTGCATCTGGGATAGGGATTTACCCCAAACCACTAAATCATGGGGTAATTTTGTAATACTGTAATTACTTCAATGACAGGGGATATCCAGGGGTACACCATAAAGAGTAGCTTTATATTTTAAAAACAAAACTTGACCCCACAGCCCTGATAGAATGATATGCTTATACATGGGTAATGCACAAAGATTATTATTTAGAGAATATGGAATAATGAAAAAACACATTTTAAAAGATGCGTGACAATGGTATATAGCTACATACTATGTTCAGGATTTTGCAGTCTTCATTCAAAGCCAGTCCTGCTATTTTTAGGTATATGGGAAGAAAAGAAATGGCAATGTGCTTGTAATGGAATAGTTAGGTTTCACCTCTCCTTAAGAGCAGCCAATAAGAGCTGATGCAATATTAGTTAGAGAGAGTGTATCTGGCTGAGTGAAGCTGTGGTAAAGAACAGCTTAAAGCTGACTGTAAAAAAGAAGTCAATTTGTAACAAAGGCTGCATTCACACACACTGAAAAATTCACTTTCAATCCACTTTCAATGCACTTTCCAACTGGATTTTGCCAGTTCACACAGTAAAACCCAGTTGGAAAGTGCACTGAAAGTGGATTGAAAGTGGATTATTTAGTGTGTGTGACCGCAGCCAAAAGATCCCAAATGCTGGAATAGGAAAACAGTTCAAAAGTTCAATAGAAAAGAAACTAACCTGTACCTGACTTTCCTCAGTGTCATGTTCCAACCATAAATAAAAGTTATTTTCTTGTTTGTTTAACCCTGTGGGCTGGTTGTCTCAGGGAAAGACTGCCCCCCTCACAAGCTAAGATCTCAGTCTACACATATTTTAGGATATGAATAAATGGTGGCAATGTGTGATTGGAACAGTGTTTGAGTTCTCAGTCCCCATAAATGTGCAGTGTCTGAGGAAGAGGCAATTATTAAAAGGGGCTGGTTACTAGATATGTGACAACCTGACCTACCCATAACTCTGAACCTCTGGGAGAGAGGTTGTGGTGGGTGGTAGTCACTTTGTGTGAGTGAGAAAAGGTGCGTCAGAGTGCTATTTCCTATTACAATGCTATTGTAATGGGGAAAACTGAGTATCTGGTATTTTGTATTGCCTTATGGCTATTACTGTAGGGGCCTCCTTCAGACTACAAATGGACTACTCTAAATATAAACCCAATATCAAATATGATTAGAATATAAATGTTTTTTAAAAAATTGGTGCAAGTCTATTCCCAGCTGTTAAAAACAGAAATACCGCTGTTGAGCAGATGGTTTACTAACAACAAAAATGTTTCAAGTGAACAAGATAGCATGCTTCTTGTTATGACAATTTTATGGTTGAATTTTGTAAAAAAATGAGTTATTATTTAAAGCCATTTTAGTTGTCCATCTGCTACAGCATTGTAGTAAGTGATTTGGCATGTGGAGACAGAGAAGAGCTTCCAAATTACACTTTCAGAATATGAAAACAGCAGTGTTGGTTTCTTTTTGAGAAGACTGTATTTCTCTGGATTGAATGCAGTTGAAGCCATAGAATAATGCCTTTTAAATTGTTTCCTGTGTCAGGGAGTAAAGGAAAAATAGCTATTGAGCCAAATCAGGAAACGATAATCCAGGAAAACTAAATACTTTGTAAGTGGAAAATTCAGTTTCTTTATATACAGTGTGGCTTTTTATCTACACTTGCTGATACAACTTAATTGAGCTTTATAAAGTTAAATGCTATATCATGTCAAAATGATACTCTCCGATGGACATTTAATTGCTGCCTGGCTATGAGTTGTTTTTATTTAGGACTTTTAATTCTTTTTTCCTGCACTGTTATGGTTATGTGACCAGGGGTGCGATCATACTTACCAGAAGCTGCAGCAGCCATGCGATTCCCCCATGGATTGAAGGGACGTGATCAGACAGACACATCTGTCTGGCATCCCTGAGTCGTCAGTGGAGCATCGTTGCGTGCCGCAGGAGCATGGATAAAAACTACTGGCTAAAACCTAGTATTATTGGGAACTGCGGGGCATGCGGCCAGAAGTATGATCACGCAAATGTGTGTCATTGCAGCCAGGGCAAACAGCCTCGCTTACTGCCCGCCTTTTCCCCCTGCGTGATCGCAGCCCAGGTCTATTTTCCAGAGCAGCGATAAATCAATTACATACATAGAAGTGTGGATAATATGACTTGACAGATGTGCAAACTCACAACTAGCATAGAGAATATTTTGAGATACCGTGAAGATTCAAACTAGATAGACATCTATAATATGGGCTGGTTGATACTGCTCTTGTAAGTGATGAACAAATAAAGATCAGTCCATGAATCATGCTATAAGATAATACCAATCTTTTAGTCCTTAAAGGTAATGTTTTGGCAGTTCTAGAAAGTTGTGCATATGAAAGTACAAGAAAGATAATGAATAAATGGGTTGAAACAAGATAGGTATGATGCTCCCCATTGTCAAGGCCACATTATCCTTGTTCCACCATAAACGTTTCCCACAGTGAAGGACTCATAAGTTCTGATTAGAGAGGGGAGGCTGTTGTAACACCAAATTCCTTCCTTCCTTCCTTCCTTCCTTCCTTCCTTCCTTCCTTCCTTCCTCCCTCCCTTCCTCCCTCCCTTCCTCCCTCCCTCCCTCCCCCAATAGGGGATTTTTTATTGCTTTTTCTATAAACTACAACAAAATTGGGGAAGGGAACTATAAACTAAGGGGGAAAGTAAAGAAAACCCACTAAAAACCCAAGAGATGGTGGTCATACATAATGCTTATAAAATTAGCTCTTAGCTGAAAGTTACAATACAAATTCATTGAATGTGGTCATCTGAAAGTATAATTAAACTAAAAGAAACATTGAAACTCCCTCTTATCTGACTTCATAAAGAGCAAAATAAGATATGGTTATACATAATAATTTTTTAAAAAGATTCCAGAGATTAAAAACTTTTCATGTTTTGTCCTTTTTCTTTCTCAACCGGTATTTTGTTTTTGGGGCTGCTGCCCCCAGTGGTGATTCAGAGTCCTCATCGGAAGATGCCACTCCTTCTTCACTTTCTTTGGTGCTATTATGTTTCTCTTCTTCTTCTTCTCCTGTTGGATGACTATGAAGATGCAAAAACTCTCGCGCCTTTTCAACAAAGTCATTTTTTTCTTTCTTGTCCATAAATTTAAAGATTATGCCTTCAGGAACAATCCATCTGTAGATGATGTTATTCTTCTGTAAGAATAAAGCCAAGTCTCTGAATTTCCTTCTTTTCCTTCTTATTTCAAATGGAATATCCTTCAACACTTTTATTTCTTTGTCCTTAATTTTCAAAGTGACTCCAGTTGTCGCTTTAAGTATTTGGTCCCTCAATTGTCTTCTGGAGAATCTCACCATTACTTCCCCCGCCAGATTGTTCTTTCTTGTAAATTCTGAGTACGACCTGAAGATCGTATCAATTTCATTTTATAGTACATCACTTTTAACATCTGCTGTTGGGGCTAAGGAATCACACATGATCTGCTGCAGATTCTAACCCTTGAAATCTTAGGACATAGCTTGCCCATTCCAATTGAAGCTGTAACAAATGAGATTCATTAATTACTCTCCTTTTCTCCGTCATCTGCAATTGTTTTTTAAGCTTCTTGGTGTTGGCATCAACCTCTTTAAGTTCTTGCTCCTTTTTTCTGCTTTTTTGTTGTCTCTGCCAATTGCATTTGTTGTGCATCGAACTTTTGGTGCAATGCTGTTACTTGTTCCAGAAGAGGTTGTGACACTTCGGTCAGCATCCTTTGGAGCTTTGCAGTTGTGTTCTGTCTAGGAGCAGGACTCACTGGGCTGGCATTTCCAGTCAGCAATTTAGGTGTCGTTTGTTTGTCCTCTTCACTCCTTGGAGGCGCCGTTTTTCCAAGTTGTTTACTTTTTTACAAAAGTTCTCACAGTCTCTAAAAACTCTTTGGAAAGTCTGGTAAGTTCTTATAAGCTCTCTTTTTCAGCGCATTTCACTTTTATAGTCCACCCCCCCTTTCAAATGCTCAAAGTTTGTTTGTTTTCTTTTTATTGGGGGAGAGTTCCCTTTCCCCCTTGCTCTCTAAGGGGAGGTTTTTGGCTATTTCTTTGGTGTTTCTTGCTTCAACTTTAACTCACATTTCAATCTTATCACTGCTTTTATAGCTCATATGCTCGGCCACCAAACACTTGTTCCAATGTGCATTCTTAGTTCTGTACACGGACGCTCTGAGGTGGGACCTTCAGGGCATGGAGGAGCCCCCCTTCACTGGCTAGTTGCTGGAGGAAGAGCTCTTCTAGCACCCCATGGCTGGAAGCCCAACGCAAGGGCTTCAGGGATGGTGTGGATAATCGCACCCCCTCCCAGCCGCAGGTGCTAGAACACAGTTCCCAGGGGCTCAGGAAACCTTGGCCACCATAGCAGACACCAAAAATGGGAAAACATGTTCAATTCTTCCTCTTTTCTGCTCTCACATGCTGACTGAGCAGGGAAGATTCATCCTTCCTTGCCTGGTGTATACCCTCACTAAATAGGCCATCTTTTCAATCTCCTCTCAGGGCTGGCTCCTGCCCTCTACCCTTTCATATAACCAGAAAGTAACCTCCTGGCAGGGCTTGATGATGTCACATGCTCTACCTGGCTGCCAAATTTGACTGCTTAGCCCAGACTCTGCAGCCTCAACCTGCCTTTTTAGGGCATGTTCTGGCTGGGCTAAAGTGGCTACCAGCCACATGTGGCTTGCTTCAGCCAAGGTGAGTTGTACATGCAAGTCCAAGATGGATCCCATCACCAAACAATGGGCCAAAGCAATGGGCAGACATCAGAATATAAGGGGGAAAGCCCTTCTACCAAGACATAGTGTTGAGCCAAAGCGCCCTATCAAGTAAGTCTAGTTTATCAGAGACAAATCAAGGTACTGCATAGCAAGGAATACAGATGCACTGTGGGATGAGGACTAGTGTGTTGGAGTTTGAACTAGATGGCTTTTGTGCAAATTTCAGTACATTAAAGAGGCTCATTAGGTAATCGTGGACCAGCCACCATGCCTGAGGAATCTACATCACAGGGATTCAAATGCAACTAATTATACATTGCACTGATTACTTGCTGGGAAAGTGGGATGAACAATGTATAAATATATGCAAAGACTAGAAATAGATATAGCACTGGTACTAGTGCTGCAGACAGCTCTCTGGTGCTGAAATGGCCAAGTTTTCAGTTTCCAATACAATTCATGTGAATGCTAAATGTTTCATTGTAATTCTTTTCTTCCCTCTCAATACTTTGTTTACTGCTCCTTCCTAATTTCTTCCTCATTTATAGCTGTCTGGTGATCTTAAGTCCACCCAGTTTACAAGACAATTTGTGCTAGGGATGCAAAAGAATGCGAGCCCCAACCCCCGCCAAGCCTGCGCTGGTGGGGGAGGGCTGATTTGCCTCCACAAGAGGCAGGAAGAGGAAAGACACCAATAGGGGCCAGAGCCAGCCTTTTTACGTCTGGCTCTTGCCCCCCTTCCTCACCAGTCCTTTGGCGCACTCGGTTCCAACAGCAGCAGCTTCGGGCCAGTGATTCCTTTGAGGTGGTCAGCCTTGCGCTTCTATTGGAGGCCGTGCATGTCTGAGAGCGAGGGCTGTGCTGCTGGGTGCTGGAGGCCTTTAGCATGGGCAGATAGCAGCAACAGCATCACTATATCAGTGGCAGGGAGAATCCTCAATCAGCAGTGGCTTTAATTCGCGGCAGCTTATCAGAGGCAGTAGCGGCAGCGGTTTCAGTTCGGCGGCAGCAGCGGCTTCTGAGTGGTGGCAGCGGCTTTTGAGTGGCAGTGGTGGCATTTGGCAGCATTCAGCTGTAGGGGCTGCACAGGATCGAGGCAGTGATAGCACAGCAGGGGCCACTTGGTGGTGAAGGCTGCCTAGGGAGGTTTTGGTGCTGGTGGGCTGGTCTCCCTTCCTTTGCTGGGCAGTTGTACAGGGGTCAGTGGGGTAGGGTCTCCCCCCTTTTTTGTGAATGGCAGTTACACATGGTGTGGTGAGGCCGCGGTGGGCTGTGCTTCTCGCCCTGCATCTTCCACCACCACCCCCATTCTCCTTAAAGTGAATACAGGGTGGGAGTGTATGGGCTGTTCCGCCATTTGGTAGGTCCATAGTCATTTTGGAATGACAGCTGTTTTGGGTGGGAAAAGGTGTGTGGCTATTTGTGATATTTGAATTGGGCAGCCATTTTAAAATACACCCTTTGGCTCTGTTCAGTTCTTTGCTGGTGGCCATTTTAGGTTTTCCTTGCCAGCTTCCATTTTGGGGCCTTCCTTTACAGCAGAATTTATGGGTCTTGTTGGGATGGCCATCTTAGACATCACCCTCCCCCTGGTTACTAATAACCAAGTTGGGCTTTTGCCCTTTGTATAGTTCCTTCTTTAGCCTTCTAGGGCTTGTGGGGGGGACTGCGTGAGCAGTGGTGCTCCAAGGGGACACCTGATTTGGCCTGATATCATAGGCATGGCTCCTAAGAAGGGTGCTGGTGCTTCTAAGGGGAAACAGCCTGCCCCCAAATGGGTTGGGGCGGTTCCTGTACAGGGCAGGCAGCCTCTTCAAAATCAGCCTGTTTTGATCCCCACATATGTTGCGGTAGAGGAGCCAGTGCCTTCTGAAGCTGCAACACGTATAGTTACATCACTGGGGTTCTTGGTGCCTGCTCCACCATCAGGCACTGCACAATTGGCTGTGGTTCCCGGGATGCCTACTGGTGCTATTTCACCAGCACTTTTGGATGCATTCTGGGATGGTCCAGTTAGTAGGGCCATTCTGGACAGATTAGCTAGCGTTGAGCAGCGTCTGGATGAGTCTTCGCCCTCGGTGCAGCCAGCTATGTCTTTCATGGAGCTCTTTCATTCTCAGGTACTGAACCATCTTTCTGTCATTGAGAGCTGGTGTGTAGGTGCTTTGAGTCAGGCTGACGGACCTGTGAGCGAGGGAATGCGAATGGCCCAGGTGGAAATTGGCACGGCAGAATGTGGGGGCGAGGAATAGCAGGTGGCTATTCGAAGCATCCCATCATAGGCGGCAGGTAGGCCAATTGCAGCACAGACACTGGACATCAATTGGCCATGGGGCCCAGCGGGCTTGCAGGCTTCTGCCAGGTTGCCTGTGTCCATGCCAGAAGAGGCACCTCTGCCTAGGGCAGTCAGTACACCTGTTCCATCCAGCTCAGTTGGGGCTACACAGGCTCCACCTGCAGTGGGTGGGGTAACACCGGCGGGTGCTTTGGTGAATACTCCTGTAGGTGAGGGTTTATCGAGGTTGTAAAGTACTGGGTTTCGGGCCTCATGACTCGGACGACGACATAAGAGAAGACGCGTTTATTCGTACTTCACACAAGACAAGAACAACCAGTAACGGCCGGAGGCCAACTATATACGGTTAGGGGGGACGGCCCCATATTCCTATTGGCGGGTTTGAATCGCCCGCCAATGCTGCCATTGGTTCTCTACTGGCGAGCTCAGGAACCTAGTCCCTATTGTTCTCAGAGAGTGAAGCTTGGCTGTATTTCGCCAGCTCTTCCTTCTGATCCCAGGACACAACACCCCTCTCCCCATAGTTTGTCTCCTATCAGGTGATATAGTCTTTTAAGTAGGCCGGTGGCTTCCGTTCCCTTAATGATCGTCGGGGGGCTGGTACCGGACTGGTGGGGCCCCCATTGGGTGGTCCTCCCGCACCAGGAGCTTGGATCTCCGGTAGTGGCTGTGGTGGTGACGGCGGCGGCTGCAACGGCGGCGGCGGCGGCGGTTCAGCTGTCTCTGGGACCCCCTCTGGACTCCGTGGTCTTTCAGGCGCTGGCTCCGCTGGCGGTGCCTGCAGCCGATCGG
This sequence comes from Gekko gecko, assembly GCA_029375565.1. NCBI lineage: Eukaryota > Metazoa > Chordata > Lepidosauria > Squamata > Gekkonidae > Gekko > Gekko gecko. Next base: position 210,580,982 of record JAPDNY010000001.1, read on the forward strand.
ATGCTGGGGCGGCCGCGGCGTTTCCCGGTAACGGGGCTTGGATCCCTGTGTCGGGGTCTTGCCGCCTCCGGAGCTGGTCCATGTGTTTACGGAGGACCCTGTCCCCGTCTGCTAGGACCTCGTATGACACTGGCCCAGTGGGTTTTAGTATGCGCCTGGCCAACCACTGAGGCCCCGCAGCTTGGAAGCGTCCCAGGACCGTGCGGAGGCGGGCGGCGAAGCTCTCCGGGGTGGCCGCGGCAATGAGGACGTCATCAAAGAACGGCATCACGCCAGGGATCCCTTTTAACAAATCGTCCATTAGATTCTGGAAGATCCCTGGGGCCACACTGACCCCGAACTGCAGCCGTTTCACCCTGAAGGCCCCCCGGTGCGTTACTATCGTTTGTGCCTCGGCGGTGGCCTCGTCCACAGGGAGTTGCTGGTACGCCTGCGCGAGATCCAGCTTTCCAAATATGCGCGCCCCCGCCAGTGTTGCCAATACGTGGCTGACTACTGGTACGGGGTATGCGTGCGCCTGAAGTGCCTGGTTGATTGTGCACTTGTAATCCACGCAGATGCGGATTTCCCCTTTCGGCTTCACGGGTGTTACAATCGGGGTCTCCCATCGAGCATTGGGGACGGGCTCTAGGACCCCCTGAGCCACCAACCGGTCCAGTTCGGCCTCTATTTTAGGGCGGAGGGCCAGGGGCACGGTGCGGAAGCGCCGCCGGATGGGCGTCACCGTCGGGTCTAAGTGGAGCGACACTGGGGCCCCTTTATAGCACCCCAGCTCCCCGTCGAAGACCTCAGGAAATTCCTTGCACACCGCCCCCCAGTCCTGCCTCCCGCACTTATTCACTCCCCCGATCGTAATGCCTAGGGCCTCGAACCACGCCCGCCCCAGGAGGCTCACCAGGTTTCCCTCTACCACCACCAAGTCCAAGTTCCCCTCAAAGTCCCGGTATTGCACTCGGAAAGTGCCGACTCCCCGGATGGGGACAGGGTTCCTTTGAAAGTCCACCAAGCTTAGTGGCGATGGGCGTAGCGGGGGTCCCCCTGATGGGCAAAGACTTTTTAAAGTGTCCAGGGAAATGATGGCCGCCGCCGATCCCGAGTCCACTTCCATGCAACAGGGGGACCCCTCGATCCGCACGGTTACTTGGATCTTCGGGACGGAGGAGAGATTGGGGTTGGGGAGGCGAAGTACCTGTAGCGGTTGATCGGTGAGATGGTACAGCTCGGCGACCTCTTCCGTCGTCTCGTAGGCGGTGGACGGTGCGCGGTGCGGTGGGACTGACAATCTCGAATTCCGGGGGCCCTTGGACCGGCAGACTCGTGCGAGGTGTCCCTGCTTCCCGCACCCGTGACAGACAGCATCCCGGAACTTGCAGGATTTCCTTCCGTGGCCTTCCCCGCAGCTGGCACAGGCGGTCCGGTTGCCGGAAGGCTTGGCTGGCTCCCTGTTGGCCTGGTGGAACGGTGCCGGCCGGCGGTGTTGGGGTCTGAGGACGAAGACCTCTTCGGTATCTGAGTTCCCGGGGCTGGGACTCATCCCGACCACATGGGTGGCCGCGGCCAGGCGTTCCCCTTCAGCGGCCTCGTGGGCTGTTGCGGCATCGATGGCCTCGTCCAGGGAGAGCCTCCGGTAGCCAATCAACTTGCGCCGCAGCTTGGAGTCCGCCAGGCCCCACACAAACTGCGTCAGCAAGTTGTCTTCCACCTTCGGGAACCCGCAGTCCACCGCGAGCGCCCTCAGCGCGGCCAGGAAGGTGGCAACGGATTCCCTTTGGGCCTGGACTCGCCTCTGGAACTCCATCCTCTTGGCCAGGAAGGTCGGCCGGGGGCTGAAGTACGCGTTGAGGACATCCAGGATCTCCCCAAATGAGCTTTCCAAGGCCGTGCGGGGCACCAAGAGGCTCTTGGCGAGGTGGACGGTTTGGGTGCCGCACGCGTTCAGCAGGAGCGATCGTTTCTTGTCTGGGTGGCGGATCTCGTTGAGCTCCAAATAACTGATGAGCTGGTTGACCCATGCGTCCCAGGTTTCTGGCTGCGACGGATCGAAGCGCTCGAGTGTTACATGAGAGGCGGCCATGGCTCTGTCTGGGAAGGCGTGCGCCGGGGCGAGCGGTGCGGTGCTGCTCTCGGGGTCAGCGATGCGATGCTCGGCGAGTGGTGCGGTGCTGCTCTCGGGGTCAGCGATGCGATGCTCGGCGGTGTCCTTTTCGTCGCTCATGGAGTCACGGAAGGCGTTGAAATCCCACCTTCGTCGCCACTGTAAAGTACTGGATTTCGGGCCTCATGACTCGGACGACGACATAAGAGAAGACGCGTTTATTCGTACTTCACACAAGACAAGAACAACCAGTAACGGCCGGAGGCCAACTATATACAGTTAGGGGGGACAGCCCCATATTCCTATTGGCGGGTTTGAATCGCCCGCCAATGCTGCCATTGGTTCTCTACTGGCGAGTTCAGGAACCTAGTCCCTATTGTTCTCAGAGAGCGAAGCTTGGCTGTATTTCGCCAGCTCTTCCTTCTGATCCCAGGACACAACAGAGGTCACTGGCTGGTGGATCTTCACTGGCCCCAGCAGGTACATCTTCCCCATCCTGCACAGGTATGCAATTGCAAGGTGAGGTGTGGACTGGATGTGCTCCCCCAGATCCTGGTAATTGGACTTATGAGATGGTGCCAGCAAAGGAGCTGCCATCTGGGGAGCTAGCTATGCCGCTAGGTGACCACCTCACTGCGGCTACCAAGGAGAAGATACTGTGGGGAGATTACGTAGACGTCTTCTCCTTGTTGTACAGGGAGTTGGATAAGAAGGATAGGGAGGAATTGGATGAATGGGATAAAAAGCAGTTGAAGCGCCACATAGCATAGACAAAATCTATGCTAATGAGTACCCCAGCTTCTTAATTTATGCTGGGGTGATTGTCAGGGCTAGGCCAGAAAGGGCTTCATCGCTGCTCCAGTATATGGACATAATCCATAAAGGTTTTTTGGACTTTGCCGGGTCCATTTGGATGGAATACGATAGGGCCTTCTGGATGAAGGTAGCTATGTGCCCGGCACTTCGCTGGGACCTGATCCATCCGCATATTTGGATGCAGACAATGTCCTCTGCCAGGTCTATGTTTGGGGAGCATTCTGACAGTGGGCATGTTGTGAAAAAGGCCAATGCGACCTATGCAGGAGTTCCACATTCCCCGAATGGCCAAGTAAGCCAAAGGCACTCCCTGTGTTATGAGTTTTCCTCACATGGGAGTTGCAGTAGGAAACCTTGTTCCTTTCAGCATGAATGCCCCCTCTGTGCCAGCCCCCATGCTTTTCCATCTTGCCCCAAAGCAAAATCCAGGCCTGCAGGCAAGGATGGCAAGGGTGGCAGACGTCAGGGAGGGGAGGGGCGGTCAGGCCTTACCTGACAAATGGACCACGTCCAATTAAGGTTCCTGTGTTGGAGCGTTTGTTGTGCCTTTACCCAAAGTTTGCTGATAGACAGTATTTGTTGGAGGGGTTCAGGTTTGGTTTTCACATTCCCTATGTGGGTGAAAGACATTCTTTTGCAGTTCCTAATTTGCCCTCAGTTCGTGGCATGGAGCAGGTGGTTAGAGCCAAGATTCTGAAAGAATGTTTGGAAGGCAGGGTAGTTGGTCCTTTTCCCTTTCCTCCAGTGCTTAATCTGCGGGTATCACCCTTAGGCATGGTACCAAAAAGGCACCTGGGGAGTATTGCCTCATTCACCATTTGTCTTATCCTCATGGCAGCTCAGTGAACGACACCATACCTAGTGAACTCTGCTCTGTTAGGCACACTTCTTTTGATGAGGTGGTTGGTATGGTCCGTAGTTGTGGATGAAGGGCTGAACTGGTTAAATGTGATGTCAAGTCGGCCTTTCGTCTTCTGCCGGGCCATCCAGATGACTTTGTCCTTCTGGGTTTCTCCTTTGATGGGCAGTACTATATGGACAGGGCCCTCCCGATGGGATGTTCTGTGTCCTGCACTGCATTTGAACGGTTCAGCTCCTTTTTGGAATGGGCCTTGCATGCACGCATGGGCTTGTTCAGTACTGCCTATTATTTGGATGATTTTTTATTTGCTGGCCCTGCTGGATCTGGAATTTGTGCACAGTTGTTTTCCAATTCTGAGCAAATGGCTGTGGAACTTGGAGTTTCTTTAGCCATTGAGAAAAAAGAAGGCCCCAGTGTGGTCTTAACTTTTCTAGGCATTGAGTTGGACTGCAGGTTTCATGTTTGCCTCCTGATAAATTAGCTAACCTTCTTCAGTTAGTTGAAGAAGCGTGTACTAAATCTAAACTGACACTCAAGGAGTTGCAACAGCTAATTGGGCACCTTAATTTTGCATGTAAAATGGTGGCCCCAGGGAGGGCATTTCTGCACAGATTGTGTGACTCCACAATAGGTTTAAAACATCCACATCATAGGACCAGGGTTACCCAAGGGATTAGAGATGACCTGCTAGTTTGGCAGGATTTCTTGGCCTTATATAACGGGGTGTTCTTTTGGAGGACTGATCTTCAACTTGAGGCTGAACTGCAGGTCACCTCTGATGCAGCAGGCTCTTCAGGCTTCGGAGTCTACTTTAGGGGTCACTGGTGTGCCGAGGATTGGCCATCTGAGTGGATTCAAGCTGGGTGGATGTGTGACCTGATGTTTTTGGAGTTTTTCCCCGTTGTGGTAACTGTGTACTTCTGGGCTGATGATCTGGCTAGCCAAACAGTTCACTTTTGGTGTGATAACATGGCAGCAGTACAGGTCATCAACTCCTTAACGTCTAGGTCTCCCAGAGTAATGGCTCTTGTCTGGGTTTTTACCCTCCAATGTTTGCACTACAATATATTGTTTAAGGCCAGGCATGTCCCAGGAGTCAGTAATGGGGTCGCTGACACTCTGTCTCAGAAACAGATGGAGAGGTTTCGTCAGTTGGCCCCGGACTCTGACCAAGTAGTGGTAAGAATGCCCGAAGACCTGTGGCAGATTGGAGGGCTGAAGCTGAAAGGGCAATAGTCTTAGCTCTTGCACCCAGCACGCGCCGGGCTTATATGCAGGCCGGCCAACAGTTTGTGGCTTTTAGGCAGAAGGTGGGCCTTCAGCAGCTCTGGTCTATCCCAGTGTCACATCTAATCCAATTGCGTGTCAGTGAAAGGTAACGGTCTGTCTGTCCGTTCTATCCAGGGCAAGCTATCAGCCATTGCCTTTGCAAGCAAGGCTAGGGGTTTCAGGGATATTTATTTATTTATTTATTTATTTATTTCGACTTCTATCCCGCTCACCCCCTAAGGGCTTTGAGCGGCTTACATATATTCCAATTAAACATTCCTAACCTAGGGCCACATATGTGTAGGGGAGGTGAATATCCTACCAGGCACCCTTTTTCCTTGTTGTAGCAGATCTTTTTCTTGCGATGGGGATAGTCCAGTGGCATCCTTTTCCTGGCGCTGGTCCTTTTTGAAGTTCCACCTTCCTTGCCATCGCAACTCCATCTCTAGGCTGGAAACTCTCCACGCTTCCACGGATGCTCGCAGCGGCCTCTGTCCATGTCAGGCTCTGGCCTGCTGCGTCACTCCACCTCTGCGCCTTGCCGGTCCGGCCTCCTCCATTCGCCTCCTTGCCTTCGCCAGCTGCCATATCTCTTACACCGTCGCTGTCCGTTGCTCTCCACCGTCGCTGCTACACAAGGGGCGGGTGCCCTCCTGCTCTAATAGAAGGTACCCCTTATATCTATTCGCCCTTTAATGGGCTTTCGAACTGCTGGGTGGGCGGGAGCTGGGACATAGGGCCAGGAGCTCACCCTGACCGCGGTGGGGGGTTCGAACAGCCGAAGCTGTTCAACCAGTTGTTAAGGCAGGCTTCCTTTACTGCCTGTGCCACCACTCTGGGGATTTCCGTATTCAGAAAATGCTTGATGGCTGGGCCCAAGAGGATGGCGCTGTACTTTTTCCCCTGCTGTACTTAAGGGATTGAGACCCCAATGGGTTTCTTTGTGTTTGGATGCATACGAGGCTGCCTTGTTTTATGTGGCAGCCTTGGTTGCATTCTTTGGGGCCCTGAGAATCAGTGAGCTGGTGGTCTGATCCCGACAGGACAAGTTGGGCTACACGTTAGACATAGGGGATGTCCGGGTAAGTGATGATGGCCTACAAATTACAATCCGGCATTCTAAGATGGACTAATTGGGCAAAGGCACTATAATTTCAGTGGGCCCTTGTTTTGATTCTGACCTGGGTGCGGTTGTGGTACTCAGTTCATATTTGGCATTGAGGGGCAGTAGTGCAGGTCTCCTGTTTAGGCACAAGAATGGATCGCCATTGACCAGGTTTCAATTTTGGGCAATTATCAAGAGGGCTCTGGTTGCCTTGGGCCTTGGTAGTTTCCAATTTGGTACTCACTCTTTCCAAATTGGGGCAGCTTCCGTGGCTGCAGCTATGGGTTATCAGGGACCTGACATCCAAAGAACTGGCAGGTGGCAGTCAGTATGTTACAAGACATATGTTTGGACCTGCAAAGTCTGAGCTGCTCATTCAGTTTTGTTATAACGGGAATGGAGCATGCTCTTTTTGAGCTTTAGTGCTCTTGTCTTGTTATGGTTAACCTAGTTTCTGTTTCAGGTGCTGTTGGTGGCCAGTGGAGGAGCCGGGCACTTATCTGTGGCCACAGTATGATGTTCTGGGCCGTGCACCGGGCCAGGACAATGACCATCGGATCCCAGTTGGGATGCAGTGAGTGGGCAGAGGTCGAGTGGCTTGGCCGGAGAGGCATGCACTGGCCTAAGCTGATGCTGCTACTGTTTGGGGAGAGACGTGGTCCTCCACCTGATGTGCTGTTGATACACCTTGGTGGTAATGACTTGGGTCTCATGAAAGGTAAGGCTCTTGTCATTCAGGCCAAGGTGGATTTGGCTGGCATTGCAGATTGTTGCCCTGGGGTGCAACTGGTCCTGTCAGCAATGTTACTGCGTCAGGTATGGTGCTGCCTATGGGATCCTAAGTGTTTGGACTGGGCGAGGCGGAATGCCAACCGGCAGCTTAAGAACCATGGAGGGTGGTTTGGGCATCTTTCTGTTGCACCCTGATATACAGGTTGAGTTCCCTGACCTGTATAGGGGGGATGAGGTGCACCTTTCTAACAAGGGCAATGATATTTTTCTTTCAGATCTGAGGCGAGGGGTCCTGGTGGCACTGGATTGCATGGTGGGGGCCAAGGCCTAAGCAAAGGCTTGACATTTGCTGTGGCAGGGTAGTGTAATCAGGATGGAAATGGTAAGCACCGGAGCATGATTATAAAGGAAATAAAGGGTCCTCCAGGAATGGCTTTCGGGCCTTTGTGGCTCAAGGCCGGGAAGGGGTGATCTTCCTTGGAACCATCTGGCCCGGCCTACCTTAGCGGGCCTTTGTGGCTTCTGGGGTGGTGGGTCAGGGGTTCTTTTCAACATGCCAAGCTGCTGGTCAAAAGCTACCTTCGGTGGCTTGCAATCGGAGCAGGTACATCGCCCAAAAGGAAATGCAGGTGGTCAGGATTTTGACACCTGTCATATTCCTCAGTACATTTCTGACAACCCCTCGCTAGTATTTGTTGTTATTAAATAATTAATAAAGTGGCCCTTGTTAAATCCATATTGGTGTCTGTCTCTTCATTCCGACTGGGGGGGCAAACTCTCCACTTCATTTGCTTAATACAAACCCTAGTATCTGAATAGTTTTTGTGAATATTTCACATAAAGGAGTGTGTCTTAATGTGTTCATTTTGACACCTAAAGATATCTCAGAAAAAGAGATACATTACAATGTTAAAAACAGTAATGAATAGCAACAACATAATATCAGCACAGAAGAAGTCTGCATTGTCAGCCTTACAGGATGTTTGGCAATATGATTCTTTTAAATCTAATGAATTAAATTGACTCAATGTATTTTAATCTTCCCTAAGCTGCATGTTTGATTTATGCATTACTACCAGATGACTTTTATAGACTGACTTTATTTTACAGTACTTTTTTTCTAGGACCTGAGTGCTCTAGCTACTAAATTGTGCTTATTGAGCATCAATCAGCCTCTATTTGTGAAATGTGGCTTGAGGATATATTAATTTCTCATGCCTTTTATTTTCTTAAAAACATGACAAGGAAAATAAAATGGATAAACCATAAAAGGAATTTACTTTGATTGCAGTATGAATCTTTTTAAAGGGAAAGAAAAAAAAGGTTTGGGAACAAATCCAGAGGAAGCTGAAAACTATACTGCACTTCTTGTGTAGCCTGGGCATGCTGCTGTTCCACTGGTGTTTGCCACAGTATATATAAAAATGTGAAATTGATATGTAGCTCATATCCGTAAATGTCTAGTGAACATGTGGCAGGGAGCTGTGACCACGTTTAGCTACATGGCATGTGCTCAAAGGTGCTTGGAAGGTAGCCATGTAGTCAAAGGGCTCAAAGCTCAGTCTCTGTCTTGTTTATTGTATACTTATCTCATTCTACCAAGAAACAATTAAATCCTGAACTCATTGGGGTTAAGCATGCCTAGCTCTCTGCTGGATGGTGGCCAGAAACTGCTATACTTCGCAGGAGCAGTAGATATGGGCTTATTTGGTATTAAGGTGCATTAACGAATGTTGAAAATGAAATGTTCTTAAAAGGTAATTAATTTTTCTGCTCTAAAGGTTTTCAAGAGTAACATGACAGGTGTTAATGTAGATTAAAATAATCCTCCTGTACATGTGAAATACAAGGCAGTATTCACTGGAAAACTGTATACCTGAACAGCCTTAAGAGTTATATCGAAGATAATGAAAATGAAATAAGTGACTAACAGCGCAATCCTAAGAAAGTAAGCCCCACTGACTAGACCTTAGCAGAATTCAGAGTAGATCTGCTTAGGATTGCTCTCTTAATTTGGCATGTAGCAAGAAAGGGGAAAGAAAAGCCTACCAAAATTCAATGAACAATGTGAAAGTTCTTACAGGTGTGCACCACATTGTGGTTTGTGTTGTGTGAGACTATTGCCCTCTTAGTAAGACCTGAGAAAGCAGGATAAAAATTTTAAATAAATGTGTATGTGTTAAGTGCCATCAAGTCACTTCCAATTTATGGCAACACTTTCAATTAACATTCTCCAAAATGTCCTTTCATTGTGTGACACTCTCAAAACTCTCTTGATAATAAAATCCCCCACCAATAATAAATGGCCCCCACCCTTGCTCAGTACAGTAGCAGGAGCCAAAATGGGGGGAAATGGCATTGTGTGATGCCATGCCATAACTTTCAGATGGGTGACATCATGCTGTTGTATGACATGCTCAAAATTCCCCTAATCTCTGTTTTGACCATAGAGATTTGGGAAATTCCAATTCAATTTAAGAACCAGCTCTTTGAATTCAAATCAAATCAAATACCTATAATGGCATATCAATAAAATACATGGTATAATAAAATATGAGCAAGAAGGCATTACAGAGACAGAAAAATAAGACTGATCATACAGAAAGCTTGTATCTATCTTTAACCGCTTCAGCCAAGAATCTAGCAACCAAAGCTGTGATGTCTGGGTTTGTGTCATTTAACAGACATTGGATTATTCTGTCATTGTTAATACAATGTTTAGGGTATAGTGGAGAGGAAAGGAGTTTCTTATGTGAACCTGCATGCAGTTGACAATCCAAGATGATATGATGGATTGAATCTATTGATTTTAGAGGACAGATACATTATTTTTCATGGAAAGGGACTTTGTTATACCAACCAGTTAATATTTTTGAGGGAAAAATATTTAACTGGGCTAATGTAAAAAGTCTATGATGAAAAGAATGATCTAGGTTGTAAAAGTAACTGGCCATTTTCCCTTGCTGGATGGAGAGGTTTAGTGAAGAAGAAAAATGAGGCTGCATTTTGAAATTCTAGGTCAAAAAGCCTTTGTTTAATAGTTTGAAAGATAGCAGATTCATTGAAAGACAGGAAGAAATCGATTGAAAAGCCCAGTTGTTGGATTTTCTTTTCAATAAGTGAAAGTCAGGTAATACTATACAGATCACTTTTTAACCTTGAAAGTAAAGAGTTTGAAGAAATTCTAAAATGTAACCTGAGCCAATATTTAAAGGTTATTAGCCAAATTCTTGTTTCAATACAATTCTGGCCGTATCCTGGACTTTTCTACCAAAAAAAATCCAATATTTCAAGTGTGGTTCCAGATTTTTGAAGTGGCTACAGAACATCTACACCAAACCATGCGAATTTTTTAATCAATGGGGTCAACAAATGGATTCAAAATAGAAAAAGGAACCAGTCAAGGATGTCCACTCTCTCTCCACTTCTCTTCATTCTTGTGATGGAAATTTTTGCTTTCAAGTTAAGACAAGATTTTTAAATTAAAGGACTGAAAGTAAATGAAGAGAAGTTTAAACTAAAGAGTTATGCAGATGATGTGGTTCTTACAATTTCAAACCCCCAACAATCTCTCCAACATATAATGGAGCAAATTGACATGTTTGGATCCTTTCAGGGTATAAAATCAACAGAAAGAAAACCAAGATTATTTTAAAATTCTCAACTACCCAAGAAGAAGAGGAAATTAAGAAAATTTCAGGATGTGATGTAACAAGCAATTCAGTCAAATATCTAGGAATATATCTCATAGGACAGAATGATACATTATTAAAGGACAATTATATGACAGCCTGGTCCAAAATACAAAAAGATCTTGAAAGATGGTCCAAATTACATCTATCTTGGCTAGGAAGAATTTCTGCTGTAAAAATGAATGTACTACCAAAATTAAACTTTTTGTTACAGATGATTCCAATTTCAATTCCTGAAAAGACTTTGAGTGATTGGCAAAGACAAATAAATACATTTGTATGGAAAAATAAGAAGTCAAGAATAAGATTTAAAGTACTGCAAGATGAGAAGAAAAGAGGTGGTCTGGCAGTACCTAATATTATATTATCAAGTCACTGGGCTAGTTTGGATATCAGATTGGATTAGAAGTCCCAATGAAAGACTGATAAAATTAGAATTTTCAAATCTTGATGATGACTACATAGCTACTTGTGGATTTAAAAAATCTATATTCAAAAATAAAACCCAAGATAAAAGACATATAATCAGAGACAGTTTATTTAAAATTTGGGAAATTCTATGAAATAGAATCAGCCCCACAATTCCACTAATAATGTCACCAATAGATCCTTATTACGATAATTACACAAGAGAAACAATGATTTTGTAACTTATGGTGATATGATAAGAAATTAAAGAAAAAGGAAAGGAGATACAATGGTGGATATACTTTCAAATTGCTTCTATATTAAAAAATGATATTTGCACTAAGAGAGGAGTTATTAATGAACTGACTGATTTTGAAAAGATTGTTTTATGATCTAAAGACCATTTCTGAGGGTGAATTTACAAGTTATTGCTTCAGTATGATTCTGAAGAACAAGTCAAACCCTGCATGATCAAATGGATGCAAAATTTCAGTGACGAAATACAGTTTCAGTGTTGGGAAAATTTATGGGTATTAGATTCACTGCTGGCCAAGCATTAACAGAAAACTGGTACAAGATGTTTTACCGATGGTACGTCACTCCAAAAGATATTTCAAAGATGGATTAAAAATTACAAAGGGGCCTGCTGGAAATGTAAAAAAGAAGATGGAAACTTTTATCATATATGGTGGACCTGCATCAAGACAAAAAGATCCTGGTGCCAGGTTCAACTGCAACTAAGTCCAGGCACTCTTCATAAAATATATGCTTTACTGGAATACCAGTAAGTTGCCCTTTATTAGTAGAGTCATTGTCAGGAATACCCCACCAGGCACAGTGGCCTCCAGATATAGTATGATGCATAAGCTCTACTAGCGAATGAACTCTGAGCGTGCGTGGGGGAATACTCCCGGCGGGAGAATACATAATGACCAGGAGATAGGGCCCCCTCCCTTCCCACTATCTAAGGCATGAATATTTCCACCGGCTGGGAAATGAGCCTGTGTCTTGAGCTCAAGGACACGAGATAGCAGGTGGCGGCGGATTCCTTCTCCCATGAGTTACAGCCAAGCAACCTATGCACATGCGAGCCAGTTAATTAAAACAAAACAATGAACGCAGTGTCCAAGGCAAGACAGGGAAAAAACATGGCATCTGACAACTGGGAAAATATACATGAAGAAATTCAAAATATTTTAAAATCCAAATTCCTGATGAAACCAGAGATTATGTTACTGGGAATCTTACCAGACAACATAGACAGAATCTCATAAGACCTATTTAGATATATGTTGACAGCAACCAGAGTGATATTTCAATGAAATGGAAGACAGAAGACTGTCCTACAGTAGAGATCAGAAAAGAAAAATTAGCTGAGTATCCAACACTGGCAAAATTAACCAAGTATGTAAACAAAAGACCACTGAAAGAATTTCTACAGAAATGGCAAGCTTATTACTCATATTATGGGAATAATTATTTTTTTAAAGTTCTGGAATAACCTGAGTACCATATTAAAGGTGATGAATGTATCTATTATAGTTCCAATACTTGATTCTGTATTCCACTAGTACTTAAATAAACCTAGCCAAATTCCCCAAGATCAGGCCTATGTAACTTAAAAACCACACTTAACAGATGCAGTGTAAAGCATGCAAAAGATACTACTCTTTCTAGAAGAAAAGTAATTGATGGGGTATATTTAACCATAACACAATGACAAGTTTTTGCTTCAAGCTTAGAATCAGTGTGCTCATTACATTGTGGAGCAGGGATTAATTTTGTCATGTCTCCTGGTATTCCTAAAATGATGGAGAAAGTTTTACTAGAATTTTGCTGGTAAATATTTGCATGGCAGAAAAGGACCGGTGAATACATTGATAATATTAAGAGGGTAACTGCAGAATAGAATCATAGCCTGAGTCTAAGCAGATTGAGTCAAAAGTATGTCCAGTTGATGGGACTTAACCTGGTAAGTATAGTTAGAAGCAGGTTTAATGATCAGTCCTTCTTTCCAGAAGACCCTGGAAACTGCTGTTCATTATGGGGTCACTAATGGCCATCAGTGAATTCTCAGTATCCCAAGAGAACTATAATCTCTAGGATTCTTTGGGGGAAGCCACAGTAGTTACATTTGTAGCACAGATACATCTTAAGTGTATGGCTTGACTTATAGCTCTCAAATATAAACAAGATAGTGGTTTGTGAAATTACTTGACTTAAAACCACAATATCAGACACTGTTCTAGCACAAAATCGATGCAAAACACATTTGTTTTCTCTCAAACCTACACACCCCACATGACCTTCGCTATAACAAAAAAAAATCATCCATTTGTCATTTAAATTGTTTCTGACACAGAAACACTCTTCATTGGATTGTAAAACCTGTGAAGGTTCATTCTGAGGTCACCACTGTCATTGGAAAATGCCCCCCCCACACAAATAAAGTATATATTAATGGGGGGGAAATGCCAGAATGGAATCTGTCTGTACTGGTTTAAATAAGTGTTCTTTGCTGAACAGCTGTCATGATATATTTTCCTGGAAAAAGTGATGATGTAAAAAAATCTGAATAGCAGACTTTTAGATGAATAGTTGTGACTTTGTTGCTTTTAGACTGTCTATTAGGGGTGCACATTTGTCTCTGGCCTCTTTGAAGAAAAAGCAGCAAGTATGAGACTGTTTGAATCTGCATATCAGCTTGTGTGCTCTGGATAACCAGTTGCAAATTATTGCTGTAGCACAACTGTAGCACAATTGCCAGTAATGTGTAGGTGCAGCTCAAGGTTAAGGCAGTGATGGCCAACATGACGCAACTGCCAAAGTGTTTCCTGATGCCCATATGTTTCTTCCCCAAAGGATCACTCTCTGAAAGCAAAGAGGTAATCTTTGCTTTCTTCCACTTCATTGGACTAGGAGGTGCTTCAGAGCAAACCAGGAGGCATCATTTGGGGTCTGCAAAGATCAGATAATTGCAGCAATCAGACACCAAATGCAAGGACTGTGTTTCAGACACCTACAGATCTATTGAAAACACCACTCAGCTATCCGTGATGACTGGATGGCCTACCAGCAGAATTTTATCAAGTTTTTGATGATCAAATTGCATTACCACTGAAGGACACTATTCAAAATATGGTTGAACAAAAGAAGATACTAGAATCATGGACTCATGTAATGATTACATTAATTCATAAACCAGAGACAGATGAAAAAATGGTTAAAAACTACCGGCCTATCTCTTTATTGAATGTGGATTATAAAATTTATGCATTGATATTGGCTAACAGATTTTTAAAAGTTTTACTTAAAGTCAGGTGGGGGCAGAGCTCCCTGGAGTGGCACTCCGGGAATGAGGCGCCAGGGGGATGGGCGCATGGTGAAGCCCTGCCCCCTACTTCTGGCTGCTCTCTGCCTCCAGCCCTCATTCGGGCCCAGGAGGAAGCAGAAGACGGACATAAGTAGGCTTCCTCTCCACCCAGCCCCCACCTGTCTGGCCCCTGCCTCTCCTGCCTGGCCTCTGCACCCCCCCTGCCCTCCATCTTCCCAGAGTTGCGCAGAGCCACACGCTCCAGGAAAGATTCCCCCCGGTCCTTGCTAGCCTTAGGCCACTACATGCGGCCTAGGCAAGCCCCCCCGCCCTCCATCTTCCTGGAGTCACATGGAGCTGCACACTCTGGGAAAGATCCCCCCCAGTCCCTGCTAGCCTTAGGCCGCTACATGCATCCTAGGCAAGCCCCCTGTCCTCCATCTTCCCAGAGTCACGCGCTCTGGGAAAGATTCCCCCCCCAGTCCCTGCTAGCTTTAGGCCACTACATGCAGCCTAGCCAAGCCCCCCCCGCCCTCCATCTTCCCGGAGTCATGCAGAGCTGTGCGCTCCGGGAAGGATTCCACCCCAGTCCCTGCTAGCCTTACATGCGGCATAGGCAAGGCCCCCCCGCCCTCCATCTTCCTGGAGTCATGCAGAGCCACATGCTCTGGGAAAGATTCCCCCTGGTCCCTGCTAGCCTTAGGCCACTGCATGCGGCCTAGGCAAGCCCCCTCGCTCTCCATCTTCCCGGAGTCGTGTGAAGCCACATGCTCTGGGAAAGATCACCCCTCCCCAGTCCCTGCTAGCCTTAGGCCACTTCACAGTGTCCCAGTGTTGTGGTTAAGAGTCGCACCTGCCCCCTCCCTGGTCCTCCATCCCATCCTATGCCTGGGGCAGTGTTGATCAGCATTCTTGGTGCTTGGAGGGTAAGAGTGGGAGGGCTTCTGTGGTCCAGGCCCTACTGATGGACCTCCTGAGGGCCCCTGGTATTTTTGGCCGATGTGTGACACAGGGTGTTGGACTGGATGGGCCACTGGCCTGATCCAACATGGCTTCTCTTATGTTCTTATGTCTGGGGCAGTGATGCTCTGCATTCTTGGTGCTTGAGGGGTAAGAATGGGAGGGCTTCTGGGGTTCAGGCCCCACTGGTGGACCTCCTGGTTTTTTTCCAGTGTTCCTTCTAAGTGCAAGCTAGCTAACAGTTGTTTAGCCTCCAGCTCATACATTTTTGTCTTAGTTCAGGAAAGATGTCTCCAGAGCAAACTAATTTATGCAGTAGCACAACAAGGAAAGGAATGAAGGAAGCTACTTCTTTTATATTTGTATGAATATAATTAGTATATATTGATTATAAATATCTGTTCTCTTCTCCCCAGTAGGGAACCCAGTAGCTTATTTTTGTTATATTTATTATTGATTTATTTAATTCATTTATACCCCACTTTTCTCCCCAATGGGGGCCCAAAGTGGTTTACATCATTATCTTTCCCCCCATTTGATTCTCACAAAAATCCTGTGAGATAGGTTAGGCTGAGAGAGTATAACAGGCCCAAGGTCACCCAGCAAGTTTCTATGGCCTGAGCGGGGATTTGAACCTGGGTATTCCAGATTTTAAATTCTCTTGCAGCCTGCCCAGTAATCTATTCAGAACTGTCAGATCTGCTGTGCTCTTCTAATGCTCTAGAAATGTTGAATGAAAGTTGATCCTCTCTGTTTCATTTCTTGTTATGCTCCGTCAGTGGTTTTTGTTCTCTGCTTTTGGCTGTGACTTCTGAAGATTGGTTTGTATTGTGTACATGTTGGCTGGTTTGTATACATTTTAAAGGGAAAAATCAGTGCAAAGAAAAAAAATGGAAAAAAAGTATTTCTAGATCAAAACAGCAGAGACGAAAATTTGAAACCCTTTCTGTATGAGACCTTGGTGGGCCACTGTCAGTAGGAGCAGGTGATACTGGGCAGATGGATAGGGCTGGATCCTTTGCATGGTATCACCCTCCTCCAGCACAGTAAGCCTTTCCTTGATGCAAGGGGTGTTAACTATTATGTTTGTACCAAGCTCACAGAAATGATGCTTGGGCCCTGTATGTGTATAGGAGAGGGGCCCTGGCTCAGTGGTAGAGCATCTGCTTGGCATGCAGAAGGTCCCAGGTTCAATCCCTGGCATCTCCAGGTAAAAGGACCAACAGAGAAGGTTGACTTGCTATCCTGCCCCTGCTGGAGTCTCACTTTGTCATTTATGTCCTCAGTATCTGGTCCTGATTGTCTACTTGTTTGAATGTGCATCTTGCATCATAGCCTACACTTACTGTGGCTTTGTAAGTATGGGAGGGGGGACATCTTCTAATTATGCCATTTTTTGATGGGGGCAGAAGGCCATGGCTTGGTCTGGAGGAGGAGGCAAATGGGACAGCACCCTGTCAAACATCTATCACACCTCTCCAAACAGCATCTGGCTGGATGATTGCCTTGCCTTGCTGCATCCTGCACCAGCCAGCCATACCTTCTTAGCCCCCTTTCCCTTGCCATATCACTTTCCCCAATTGAAGAGGAATGGGCAATAATCTGAATGAAGACAGCTGGACTTCAGAAGCAGCAAGTAGCTGGTCCACCTGGCTGGCTGAGCAAGCCTCTCTCGCATGCACCCCTCCCTGATCCAACCCTTCCCTCCCTTACTTGCTGAACTGTGTTGGGGGGGAGAAGTGGAGAAGGAGAAGGTGAGCATGGTTGTTTGGGGAGGGCCCAGGTCTCAATCCCAGAAGAAAGAGAGTATAAGTCTTCTTTTGCTACTATTTGCTACCCCACAGGAATCTGTACTCAAAGGGGAGTCTGTGGTGTTTGCTGTCACAAAGTAGAGATCCTAGGGAAGGATCCCTCACCAGTGGCACATAGATCCTTCAAAACCTCCATTTAAATCAGGGGAAGGCCCTGCAAGGAGCTGCAACTTGACGGCACTTTACACATACACAAACACACTTCTTTGGATGCAACTGCAAGTCCTTATGTGTCTTGACACATTGAAACTATTTGTTCTTGGAAAATCTCTTTGGATGTGTTTATCCATCTAGCTGTTGTAGTGAAGACAGAAATGTCTGCATGTCAGATAAGAATGTGTGTTGTTCCTTTATGCTTGGCTGCTTCCATGCAAGGGGTCCCTTGGCACTGCAGACAGATTACTCATCAGCAAAATGCCAGAAGTGGAACACTAACTGGGGTTCCACACAGTTTTTAAAATAATGCTGCTCCCCTTAATGTTGCAATGTCACATTCCCAGACAGCCTGCTTTCCTAAGAGCAGCTGTGATGTGGAAATGGTTAGTTAGACCAGAAAATCTACATTTTCCATCAACTGAGCAAGGGAAACAATTCCTACCGGAATCCTCTTGGAAAACAAGACATCCTAATTTTGCTCAGACTCGTGTGTATCTGTTTTTTCAATATCCTACATAACTCCCTCATGGATCACTGCCTTGTCATGGCGAGAGGGCTTGTGTGGTTTGATGAGGCTGTGGGCTATGCCGTGGAGGGCCACCCAGGATGGACAGGCCACAGCAGAGAACTCAGACCAAGCGTGATCCCCTGGAGAAGGAAATGGCAACCCACTCCAGGAACTTTGCCAAGAAAACCTCATAGGTAAAGGTAAAGGTTCCCTTGCTCGAAAGCCAGTCGAATCCGACTCTAGGGTTGCGGTGCTCATCTCCGTTTCAAAGCCGAAGAGCCAGCGCTGTCCGAAGACGTTTCCGTGGTCATGTGGCCGGCATGACTAAACACCAAGGTGCACGGAACGCTGTTACCTTCCCACCAAAGTGGTACCTATTTATCTACTTGCAATTTCTTGCTTTCGAACTGCTAGGTTGGCAGGAGCTGGAACTAGAGACGGGAGCTCACTCCGTCATGCGGCACTCTCGGGTCTCGAACTGCTGAACTACCGACCTTCCACAGCCTGCAGTTCAGCGTCTTAACCACTTGAGCCACCGCAGCTCCTAGAAAACCTCATGGACAGTAACAAAAGGCTAAAAGATATGATGCCGGAAGATGAGCCCCTCAGGTCAGAAGGTGTCCAATATGCTACTGGGGAAGAGCAGAGGGCAACTACGAGTAACCCCAGAAAGAGTGAAGCGGCTGGGCCAAAGCCGAAAGGATGCTCAGTTGTGGATGTGTCTGACGGTGAAAGGAAAGTTCGATGCTGCAAAGAACAATACTGCATAGGAACCTGGAATGTAAGATCTATGAATCAAGGTAAGCTTGACGTGGTCAAAAATGAGATGGCAAGAATGAACATCGACATCTTGGGAATCAATGAACTAAAGTGGACAGGAATGGGCAAATTTAACTCAGAAGACCATTATATCTACTACTGTGGCCAGAAATCCCATAGAAAAAATGGTATAGCCTTTATAGTCAACAAGAGAGTGAGAAAGGCAGTAGTGGGATACAATCTCAAAAATGACAGAATGATCTCGGTCCAAATCCAAGGCAAACCATTCAACATCACAGTAATCAAAGTCTATGCCCCAACCACTGCTGCAGAAGAGGCTGAAGTCGACAAGTTCTATGAAGACCTACAACAGCTCATAGAACTAACACCAAAAAATGATGTCCTCATCATCATAGGGGACTGGAATGCTAAAGTAGGAAATCAAAAGGTAACCGGAATAACAGACAAGTTTGGCCTTGGAGAACAAAATGAAGCAGAGCAAAGGCTAACAGAGTTTTGTCAAGAGAACACGCTGGTCATAGCGAACACCCTTTTCCAACAACCTAAGAGGCGTCTCTACACATGGACATCACCAGATGGGCAACACCGAAATCAGATTGACTATATAATTTACAGTCAAAGATGGAGAAGCTCTATCCAGTCAGTAAAAACAAGACCTGGAGCTGACTGTGGCTCAGATCATGAGCTACTCATTGCAAAATTCAGACTAAAATTGAAGAAAGTTGGGAAAACCACAAGGCCATTCAGATTTGACCTAGATCGCATCCCCAATGAATATACAGTAGAGGTGAAGAATAGGTTTAAGGGACTAGATTTGATAGACAGAGTGCCTGAAGAACTATGGACAGAGGTCCGTGACATTGTAAAGGAGGCAGCAATCACCGCCATCCCAAAGAAAAAGAAATGCAAGAAAGCAAAGTGGCTGTCTGATGAGGCTTTACACATAGCAGAGGAAAGAAGGAAAGCTAAAGGCAATGGTGAAAAGGAAAGATTTGCCCAACTGAATGCAGATTTCCAGAGAACAGCAAGGAGAGATAAGGAGGCTTTCCTGAATGAACAATGCAAAGTAATAGAGGAAAACAATAGATTGGGAAGGACTAGAGATCTGTTCAAGAAAATTGGAGAAATCAAGGGAACGTTCCATGCAAAGCTGGCCATGATAAAGGACAAAAACGGTAGGGACCTAACAGAAGCAGAAGAGATTAGGAAAAGATGGCAAGAATACACAGAAGAACTATACAAGAAGGACCTCAATGTCCTTGACAACCACGATGGTATAATCACTGACCTCAAGCCAGACATCCTGGAAAGCGAAGTTAAATGGGCCTTAGAAAGCATTACTAACAACAAAGCTAGTGGAGGTGATGGTATCCCAGCTGAGTTATTCAAAGTCTTAAAAGAAGATGCTGTTAAAGTGCTGCACTCAATTTGCCAACAAATTTGGAAAACACAACAGTGGCCACAGGATTGGAAAAGGTCAGTGTACATTCCAATCCCAAAGAAGGGCAATGTCAAGGAATATTCAAACTATCGCACAATTGCACTCATTTCACACGCTAGCAAGGTCATGCTCAAAATCCTACAAGCTAGGCTCCAACAGTATGTGGATAGAGAAATGCCAGAAGTACAAGCTGGGTTTCGAAGAGGTAGAGGAACGAGAGATCAAATTGCCAACATTCGCTGGATTATGGAGAAAGCAAGGGAGTACCAGAAAAACATCTACTTCTGCTTCATTGACTATGCTAAAGCCTTTGATTGTGTGGATCACAATAAATTATGGCAGGTTCTTAAAGAGATGGGAGTACTGGACCACCTCACATGTCTCCTGAGAAACCTGTATAAGGGTCAAGAAGCAACAGTTAGAACTGGATATGGAACAACTGATTGGTTTAGCATAGGAAAAGGAGTACGACAAAGATGTATATTTTCACCTTGCTTATTTAATTTATATGCAGAGTACATCATGCAAAATACTGGCCTGGATGACTCACAAGCTGGAGTGAAGATTGCTGGGGAAAAGATCAATAACCTCAGATATGCAGACGATACCACTCTGATGGCAGAAAGTGAAGAGGACCTAAAGAGCCTCTTGCTCAGGGTGTAAGAGGAGAGCGCAAAAGTGGGCTTGAAGCTCAACATCAAAAAAAACTAAGATCATGGCATCTGGCCCCATCACTTCTTGGCAAATAGAAGAGGAAGTCGTAGAAGTAGTGACAGACTTCACGTTCCTGGGATCCCAGATCACTGCAGATGGTGACTGCAGCCATGAATTTAAAAGACACCTGCTCCTTGGGAGGAAAGTGATGGCAAACCTAAACAGCTTGATAAAAAGCAGAGACATCACCTTGCCAACAAAAGTCCGCATGGTCAAAGCAATGGTATTCCCCGTAGTAATGAATGGCTGCGAGAGTTGGACTATAAGGAAGGCCGAGCGCCGAAAAATAGATTCTTTTGAACTATGGTGCTGGAGAAGACTCTTGAGAGTCCCTTGAACTGCAAGGAGATCAAATCAGTCAATCCTAAAAGAAATCAACCCTGATTGTTCCCTGGAAGGCCAGATCCTGAAGCTGAAGCTCAAGTACTTTGGCCACCAAATGAGAAGGGAGCATTCACTGGAGAAGACCCTGATGCTGGGAAAGATTGAAGGTCAAAGAAGAAGGGGATGGCAAAGGATGAGATGGTTAGACAGTGTCATCAATGCAACGAACATGAAATTGAGCAAACTTCAGCGGACAGCGGAAGACAGGAGGGCCTGGCGTAGTCTGGTCCATGGGGTCGCGAAGAGTCGGACTCGAATGTGCGACTGAACAACAACAACATAACTGATATTATTACAGTGTCTGGGTTGCAGACTTTCTAATAGTTCCAGTTCTTTAATAACATGGTTGTGCTTAACTATCACAATCCTTTTCAGGATAGCAACATTTTAAAAGTCTACAATCTGCCATGAAAAGGACTATTTCAGACTGCTTTGCTGGGACCCCAGTGAAACATGGAGCAGTTGAAGATTGTCCCTCAACATCAAGGGAATCATCAAGCAATCCAGGTGGAATGTCAACTCCTGACAATCCATCAGCCAGCGAGTCAACTCCATCAACCAGCAAGTCAACTCCGTTGCCCAGTGAGTCAAACCCATCGACCAGCATTTCTGCCTCTGCAGTTAGTGAGAGCTTCTGGCCCACTTGTTGGGCTGTAGAGCAGAAGAATGATCATCTCTAAAAAAATGGCTGGTTATTTTTCAATGCTGGCAAGTTAGGTTGCTCAGTGTGTAAAAATGTTGGAGCTTTAGGGCCAGAGAAGACGACTGTGGGCATGCGTCTTTCTAAAGAGTGGATACATGGCAAGGTATCATTTTACGGAGAATTGAGGAAACAGCAGCTATCATCTCTCAGGAAAAAAAATTGTGAACATAGAGACAGTACAGGTCATAAAGCAGCAGTTAAAATCACAGCTGAATCAAGGAAAGAAATGCTGAAAACAGTATATTTGAGGTCCCAAGAAAGAGAGATGGAAATCACCAAGAACATATTCCATACAGCATATAAGGTGGCTAGAAGGAATCAGTCTTTTAATGATTTTGAGGCTGACATTGATTTGCTAGAATTAGGCAGCGTTGATGTGGGGAGAATTTTGCACTCAGCTAATTCTTGTGCAAATATTGTAGACCACATTGGTAGCAAAATGAAAATCACACTGATTAAGAAGATTATTGACTCCAAGAGTAAAATTTCATTGATACTTGATGAATCTACTACCATGAGTCAGAAATCTGTATTGATAGTGTATATTCACACCTGCATTGAAGAGATGGACGTGGAAGACCCTATGAATTACTTTATTGGCTTGATAGAGCTGGATGACGTGACAGCAAATGGAATATTCAAAAGTTTGATGTCTACCCTTGAGTAACTAAGGATCACTGAGGAAGTCTTAAATGAAAGTTTGGTTTCATTGAATTGTGATGGGGCTGCAGTGATGATAGGATCCCTTGGAGGAGTTGCAAAACTTTTCAAAGACAGATTCCCTTCCATTATTATATAGCATTGTGCTAGCCATAGGCAGGAATTATCAGTCCACGATGTTTTGAAAGCAGTGTGTGGCATCAATAGATTTAAGAGTTTTATAGACAAGTTATATACCATGTACCATTCATCTCCAAAAAATGCAAGGGAGCTCAAGGCATGTGCGGCCATGTTAGAGATGGAGATTTGGAAAATTGGAAGGATCCTGTCTACAAGATGGGTTGCTTTCAGTTACAGAACCATTATGGCTGTCTGGAAGGATTATGAAGCTCTAGTGCTTCATTTTGAAAAAGCTAAAACTGTTAGTGGTCGAGATAGAAAGGAGAAGAACACATATGAAGGTCTTCAGAAAAGGATTACATCTGCAGAATTCATTTTGGATCTCGGATTACTTTCTGATTCTTTGCAAGAGCTCTCAAAATTAAGTGTAGATCTGCAGGGGAGAAATATTGATCTGTACAGAGCCCATGACAAGATTGAGAATCTTGTTGAAATATGCGGGAAGAGAGACACTGCTCCAGGTCCTTACTATACACAAGCACTGGAGGCAACAGAAAAGCTGCAATTTAAGGGTGTCCAGTTACATAGAAGAAATAGAGTTGATGACCCACCAATCTCTCCAGTTGCATTCTATGAACAACTTAAAAAATCTCTTCAAAAAAGACTGCTTTCCACAGAAGATGCAGAATTGTCAAAATGTGGAAGAGTTCTAGAGTCTAAGAATTGGCCAGCAAACCCCAGTGACTGTATTCTCTATGGGGAAGCAGAAATAAGCACATTGGCAAGAAGGTTTCAGCTCAGTGAGAGGGAAACCATTCGGGCTTTCAGAGAGCATCTAAAATACAGAAAACAAATGCCCAAGGAACTGTCTCAGATCCACCACATACTCAATACAGTTGCTATTTCATCCAGTGAATGTGAAAGGGGATTTTCCTAGATGAACTTGATTCTTACTCCAGAAAGGTCCTCCTTGAAAATCAAAACTATAACATCCTTATTGTTCATAAGAATTGTTGGACCTCCTCTTAGAGTCTTCGATCCAACAAAGTTTGTGAAGACCTGGTTGCTTCAAGGTCATTGTTCAGCTTTGGACACCCAAAGCAAGACCCGAAAAAGAACAGAGGAATCTGATCACAGGAAAACTTTGGAAAACCCTATGCTGCTGAGGTTAGTTGTTCTCTACGTGCACTCTGTTCCAGAGCAAAGTATGCTGTCTTTCCCTTTTTGTAATGATTGTTGGATCTCCTTTGACAGATTGTGCGACCTTCTTTAAAAGAGCTGCAAAAAGGTGGAAGTGTGCAGAGATGTTGCTGCTTCAAGGTCCTCCTTGAAAGTGAAAACTATAACAAATAAGGAGTTTATAAGAATTGTTGGACCTTCTCTAAAAGTCTTCCATCCAACAAAATTTGTAAAGACATGGTTGCTTCAAGGTCATTGCTCAGCTTTAGACACCCAAAGCAAGACCCAAAAAAGAACTGAGGAGGAGTCTAGTCACAGGATTAAACGTTGGAAAGCCCTGTGTTGCTGAGGTTAGTTGTTCTGTATGTGCACTCTGTTCCAGAGCAAAGTATGTTGTCTTTCCCTTTTTGTAATGATTGTTGGATCTCCTTTAACAGATTGTGCGACCTTCTTTAAAAGAACTGCAAAAGGGGGGAAAGCATGCAGGGATGCTGCTGCTTCAAATTGATTGTTCATCACTGGATGCCCAAGACTCCAAGGATGATAGAGAAAGCTGGTGACATCTTCAAAGTCCGGGCTTGTCGACAGAGGGAGCAGAATCTGGCTGCTCCACTGCCCTCTGACTCTCCTAGGCTTTTTTTTATCGCCTCATACACCTTCTGGTGGGAAGGAATTGGCAGGGGACGTCTCTAACCTGGGGAAGGTGGGGTGGCGACCCCCCTGTCTCGCTTAGCTGTCCTGAAGCAGAAGAGTTAAATATATTAACGACGGGAGCTACGGCGCTGAGTCACGCCGAGCAGAAGAAGAACTGTGGGGAGCAACGGAGTCGGAAAAGAGAAGACGGCAATGGGAACAAGTGGAACACACAACTGATGGGGGGGGAAAGCTAAGTACCTTAAAAATACTTTAAACTTCTATAACAGAGATCAGGGATCAGGCGGGAGTAGGAGGGAAGGAGTTAACGGCCAAAGGAACGGCTCTAAGAATAATACCAGTGCAAGTGACGAGCACAGCGGCTAGAAAAAGGGAGGCACAGTGGGTTATAGTTTTGTGTTTAATGTTACAATAAGAGCCAGAGAGAAACTTAGGAGAGGAGAGGAAAGGGAAAGACAACTGATACTACAAAAGTTTTTTTTTTCTTTTTCTTGCTTTCTTTTTTATAGGTTGAGACATACCCCTTTAAAAGGAAAGTTTGCCTGCAGCTGAGGCGGCGGGGAGGCTGTGAGAAGTGATGTGTAGGAGGTGGGACAGATCAGAAAGGAGAGCTGTGCCAGAAGATCTGAGGAGAGAGGGGCGGAGGCAGGAGCGAAGAGACGGTGACGTCAGCAACTGGAGCAGCCTGCACGACGTGAAGAGAAGGGTGGAGGCAAAAGAGGAGAGGAGAGACGAGAACGTTGGCGGATAGAGTGAAGATGTGGAACGAAGCAGTGGAATACAGTGGGACAAGGATGAGAGACAGATTATAGACTGGTTATAGAGAGATCTATTATTGATGCTATAGGTGGAGAGGAGGGAGTTAAAAGAGAAGAGGGTGACTAGGATTTGAGGTGGTAGACATTAGCACGAAAGTAAGAAACAAGTAAATTTAAGGAAAAAGAATAGAACGCTGCATAAGAAACAAGTAAATTTAAAGAAAAAAATAATATATATATATATATATATAATAGAACGTTATATAACAGAGCAAATTTAAGGTAGTTACACTAGAATAAGAGAAAACAAGGTTAAGAAAAATAATTAAGTGAACAAACCAATAAGTAAATAGGTAAAGTGACATAATTTAACTTCAAATGAAATTATAAAGGAGGGGATAAATATGAAATAAAAATAATAATAATAACAAAAAATAATAACAAAAATAATAAAAAACAAGCAACAAAAAAGGGGAGAACACCTAGAATAATCTAATTTGTAATTACAGATAGGCGGAATTGGTGTTTCCTCTTTGTTTTTTTTTGTTTTTTTAGTTTGGATGGCCTCAGGAGGTAGTGGTAGTAGAAAACCATCGATATCCTCACCAGGGCAAACAGGATTAGGGCACCTTAAAATAACACACATGAATACTCAGCAGATTTCAATGAAGGATTTGAATAAAATGATACAAGAGAGTGTGACACAGGCAGTGTCCCACGCTGTTAAAACCGCAGTGGAGAATACCTTACCTGCTCTAATAAAAAAGGAAATAGAGCCCATTAGGTTACAAATGGAGGAACTAAAAAGGCAAATACAGGACAATAAACAAGAAATCATAAAAATCTCAAATAACCAGGGGAAACTAAAAGGTAAAGTACGGGACTTGGATTTGGATATGCAGGAACCCAAGAGCAAGACTGAAAAAATAGAGGAAACACTTATAAACTTAGAAATGGACAAGGCTGCGCTAATTATAAGGTGCCAGAATATTCCAGAAAATATTGAAAGAAACCTTAAGGAGGAGATTGTGCACAACTTTGGGGAACAACTGAAAATATGTTCAGAGGAGGAACTAGAATCCGGAATTGAATCTGTTTATAGAAGAAATTCAGCTTATGCTAGGAAAAATAGAAAACCATGGGAAGTGCACATTAAGTTTTATAGAAGAGAATTAAGAGATAGAGTCTTAAAAGCAGCAAATGAAAAGAAAGTGAGTATACAAGGAGAAGAGATAACATTATTAAAAGAGGTACCTTGGAGAGTGAGGGAAAGAAGGATGTCGTAAGTAACATTAACTAACCTTCTGAAAAACAATGGAATTATGTTCAGATGGTTAATACCGGAGGGAGTGCTCTTTACTTTCAATGGACAAAGGCACAGAATCGACTCAATCTTTAAGGCTGAATACTTCCTAGAAAAATTTGGTGAAGACCTAGGTCTCCAAAAAGAAGAAGCTGAAGCGCAAGAGGGAGAGAAGGAGGAAGAAACTGAAGAAAAGGAAGAAGAGGAAGTGGAAGAGGAAAACAGCGAACAAGATATAAGTAAAAGGAACAAAAACACTCCCAAAAAGAAGAAATCCAAACCGAGCAAAACAACTTACCAATATTTGACGAGATTTAAATACAAAAACAGAGGAAAAAGACACTAAATAACAACGATGACCTCTTTAAAAAAATTAAAAATCATCTCGATAAATATAAATGGCTTAAATAGCCCGCAAAAAAGAAGAAAGACATTCCATCAAATACAAAAAATTAAAGCAGATATTGTCTGTTTACAGGAAACTCATATTAGGAAAAATGATGTGAAGTATTTAGAACAAAAAAAATAGGTAAAGAGTTTATAGCTTCAGCAGGTGAGAAAAAACGAGGGGTAGTGATATATGTAAAGGAAATACTAAACCCGGAACTTATATATAGTTCAGAAGATGGCAGAATAGTAGCAATAACAATAGTTAGGAATGGGGAAAAGTTGTTACTAGTTAATATTTATGCACCCAATCAAAATAAAAAAAAAATCTTCCAGGAATTACAAACAGTTTTAAGACTAATAGAAGTAAGTAATGTCTGCATTATGGGAGATGATAATTCGATACTTGATCCGAGTCTGGATAGACAGAAAAGTAGAAAAGGATGGAAAAAAGGTAATGTACTACCCAACGCTTTTTGGCAAATAGTGGAAGAGTATAATTTAATTGATGCATGGAGAGTTAGAAACCCACAAACACGTGACTATACTTATTATTCGGCTCGCCATAACACATGGTCAAGGATTGACATGATTTGGATGTCTAGTGGTCATGACAAGAGACCTGTTAGAATGCGAAATATTGCCAAATACTTTTGGTGACCATAACCCAACCTTCATAACGTTAAAAGTAGGATTCAAGAAAAATAGATATTGTATGAATTTGGGATTGCTCAGAGACTCAAAATTTGTGCAAAAATGTAAAAAAGAAATCTTAGAGTTTTTTCAGGTTAATAAGTCACAAACCTCGATGGAAATAGTATGGGATGCTTTTAAGGCATATATGAGAGGCTGTTTTATAAATCAAACAGCATGGAAAAACAGACAAGCGAAGATGAAGTATGAGCAATTAGTTAACTTGATTAGTAAACAAGAACTTATTGTGAAGAAAGGAGGGGATGTAAGGTCAGCACAAGTTAAATTAAAGCTATTACACCATAGGATGAATTTAATGTTGAATCATGAGATAGAAAGAAAAATTGAGTATACCAAGCAGTATTATTTTGAAAATATAAACAAACCAAATAGATGGCTTGCATATAAGGTAAGAAAAGAAAGGGAAAGGCGGATGATAGTAAAATTGAAGAATGAGAAAAATGAGGAAAAATTTAATGTGCAAGAACTGAAAGATATAGTTGAAATTTTTTATAAAACTCTATATCAAAAAGGTATGCAAAAAGAGGATGTAATAATAGAATACTTGGAAAATAATTAGAAAGTGTTTAATGAACAACATAGGAAAATTCTAAATGAACCAATCACAATATGTGAGCTATCAGAAGCAATTAAAAGCCAGAAAAGAAAGAAAACACCGGGTACGGACGGTATCCCTGCAGAATTTTATCAGATTTTCGAGGAACAGATATCCATTCCATTTAAAGAAGTAATACAGAGAATAGGCCAATTGGGGAAGAGTCCTGAATCCTGGAATCACGCGTTAATTGCATTAATTCCTAAACCCAAATCAGATCAAACTGATATTAAAAATTATAGACCAATATCACTGTTAAATGCTGATTACAAAATTTTTGCTGGCATTTTGGCAAGTAGACTTAGGAAATTATTATCTCATGAGATTCACCAAGATCAGTCGGGATTCCTTCCTAAGAGGCAGATGAGGAACAATATGAGAACAATTATAGATGTACTAGAATACTATGAAGAACATCCGGATAAAGAACTCATGTTAATGTTTCTAGACGCGGAAAAGGCATTTGACAACTTATCGTGGAACTTTGTTTTGCAAAAGTTAAGTAGAATGGATTGTGGATTATATTTTCTTACTATGGTTAAAGCTATTTATAAAACACAATATGCAAAAGTAATAGTTAATGGAGATATGACAAATAATATAGAAATTCAAAAAGGAGTGAGACAAGGATGTCCGATTTCACCATTACTGTTTATCTTCGCACTAGAATCTTTAAATGATGCTATAAGGGGAAACAAACAAATACGAGGTTTAAGGATTAAAGGGCAAGAGTATAAGTTACTGGCATTCGCGGACGACCAGGTATTTATTTTGGAGAATCCAGAAACATCTATAGTATATTTAATGGAAACTATTAAACAATATGAGCAAGTGGCAGGTCTCAAGATAAATTATAAAAAATCTAAAATAATCCCCAAAAATTGTTTGCTGAGGACAGTAGCAGCAATACAGGAACTAACTTCAATGGAAATAGTTACGAAAGTGAAATATCTGGGAATTAATCTATCGAATAAGTGTAGCTCCCTAATAGAAGAAAATTATTATAAATTATTGGATGAAATTATAACAGATCTATCTAAATGGAAAAATATCCCTTTATCCTTATTGGGCAGAATTGCACTGGTTAAAATGAATATATTACCAAGTTTTTTGTTTCTAGCTCAAACTATACCGGTGTTAAAAAACCAGAAATTTTTTGAAGAACTTGATAAAATTATAAGACAATTTATATGGCAACATAAAAGAGCCAGTATAAAGTGGAAGGTAATGCAAGATAGGCAAGAGAGGGGAGGAATGAACGCTCCCAATTGGTATATATATTATCAAGCGGCCGCCCTAGTCTGGATAAAAGAATGGCTAACTTTGGAGAATGTTAGGATTTTGGCATTGGAGGGACATGATTTATACATGGGTTGGCACGCATATATTTGGTATGACAAAGATAAAGTACATTCCAATTTTGAAAGACATTTGTTAAGAGGAGCGTTGAATAAAGTATGTAAAAATTTAAAAGAGAGATTTTATAAGAAAATACCGAGATGGGTCTCCCCATTGGAAGCATTCATTGCTCCAGCCCTACTAACAATGAGTAAAAGGGAATGTTATAAAACCTTGTTAAGTGGAAATAATAAGTTAAAAGCAGAAGAGAAATTGACGCACGAAAACAATCTAACTTGGTGGGAGCAGATTATGTTAAGAGATAGATTTAAAAAAGACATGTTAAGGGGTTTTGAAGACCAAAACAACGAATTAGACAAGATCTGGTTGTCTTCAAATGACAAACTAATTCAGAAATTATATAGGTTCTTGTTGGATGACTTTGTGCAAGATGAAACGATTAAAACTGTGATGATCTTATGGATGAAAGATCTGGGGGAAAATATCGAATATAGACAGTGGGAAAGATGTTGGAAATCGATTAAATATATGAGAGCGGTTGCATATAAGGAGAATGTATACAAAGTATTTTATAGGTGGTATTGGTCTCCCGATAGACTAACTAAATGTTATTCTGGTTACTCCAGCCAATGCTGGAAGTGTAAGGCGAATGTGGGGACCTTTTACCACATGTGGTGGAAGTGTGGAAAAATTCAAGGGTATTGGAAAATGGTGCGTAGGTTGATCCAGGAAATACTGGAAAAAAACTTGGCACTAATACCCGAAGTATATATGCTAAATATGATCCCGGAAGGATATAACCAACAAGAAACTTATATTCTGGTGTATGTATTAACAGCTGCTCGACTGCTACTGGCTAAAAATTGGAAATTAGATTCAATACGCTCAGAAGAAGATTTAATATGTAAACTCTTAGAGTTAGCACAAATGGATGACTTAAGTTTGAAGCTTCAAAATAAATGTGAGAAGGTACATACGAATAGGTGGGAAAAGGTATATAATTGGATAGAGAACCGGTTGAATATATAAATATAGTAATATATAAAAGACTCTACCATGTAAAAATGTTGTATTGTTGGAATGTAAGATGTGCTTGAAAATTCAAAATAAATTAAAAAAGAATTAAAAAAAGAAAAAAAAGAAACTGAAAACTATAACAAATAAGGAGTTTATAAGAATTGTTGGACCTTCTCTAAAAGTCTTCCATCCAACAAAATTTGTAAAGACATGGTTGCTTCAAGGTCATTGCTCAGCTTTAGACACCCAAAGCAAGACCCAAAAAAGAACTGAGGAGGAGTCTAGTCACAGGATTAAACGTTGGAAAGCCCTGTGTTGCTGAGGTTAGTTGTTCTGTATGTGCACTCTGTTCCAGAGCAAAGTATGCTGTCTTTCCCTTTTTGTAATGATTGTTGGATCTCCTTTAAAAGATTGTGCGACCTTCTTTAAAAGAACTGCAAAAGGGGGGAAAGCATGCAGGGATGCTGCTGCTTCAAATTGATTGTTCATCACTGGATGCCCAAGACCCCAAGGATGATAGAGAAAGCTGGTGACATCTTCAAAGTCTGGCACCTCCATCTCCTTCAAAGTTGAGTAAAAGTTTGAAGTCAAAATTCAGTATGTGAACTTTTAACTAGAATTTATTTTATTTATTTTTATATATGTTTATTTATTTATTTATTTCACATTTGAGACTTTCCTATCTTTCTTCTTGCCAATGAATGCTGTTGCTAAAATTGCATTTGTTCTGAGGGCCCATCATGCTGGGTAATTCTCTAAATGATGTATAGAGAACCCGGGGCTGAATGAGTTGGGACAGACATTTCTGCTGGGGCTGTTCTTTATCAGTTTCTCAAGATCAGTAGTCTTGGTGTAGTGGTTAGGAGTGTGAACTCTAATCTGGGAGAATGGGGTTTGATTCCCCAGTCCTCCACATGCAGCTCTGGTGTGACCTTGGGTCAATCACAAGTTCTGTCAGAGCTGTTCTCCCAAGGGCAGTTCTCAAGAGAGCTCTCTCAGCCCTACCTACCTCACAGGGTGTCTGTTGTGAGGAGGGGAAGGGAAAGGAGATTGTAAGCTGTTCTGAGACTCCTCTGGGTAGTGAAGGGCAGGGTATAAATCCAATATCTTCTCTTTCTAGAACTGGGATCCTGTGAGCTGCAAGGATGTGATATCAGAGTCATGTGACAGGAAGAGGGGGAGATGGACCTTAACCAACAGACTGAAAGGGCCAAGGACAAGAAACAAAAAACAGTCATCAAGAGGTTTATTTTAGTGATAAATGAACCAACAGTTGGTGCCCCGGAGGATTCATCTGTGCTGCTGCGTGATCTCACCCTACTATCCTGCTCTTCTGGGTTGAAGACCACAAATTAGATCATTGGGTTTTGTTCTCGATCCAGACTTGTCAACATTATTTATTTTAAAATGAATAACTTGCTTTTCCTCCCTGAAAGTGACCTTGTTATGGCTGACAAAAATAACACTAAATGGCAGTGATATAAAACCCACAGTGAAGGCTGCCAGTCAAACAGAAAAGGAACACTAAAAGCAGCTCATCCATCAATGCGAAGGAGAATAAAAATATATTTACCTGGTATCCTGGTATCCCCCCTCTTTACCTGACATGGATGGTTTGCTTGTTTTCCCCCATGTGTGCCATCAGGTAGGCTCGACAGCTCTGAGTTGGGAATACCTTGGAGATTTTTGGGGTGGAGCCTGAGTGGTGGGTGTGGCCTTCTGACACACTTCCAGTGATGTCTGGGGATATGGTCTTCTGACACACTTCCAGTGATGTCAAGGGTGTGGCCTTCTGACACACTTCCGGTGATGTCAAGGGGTGTGGCATATGTGAATGAGTTATGCTAATTAGCTCCTTCACCTCTTTTTATATGAAAAGACCCCTGCTTAAAGTGATCCGCCAGGATCAATCTGGATTTTTACCAAGAAGACAAATGAGAAATAATCTAAGAAATATTTTAAATGTAATAGAATTTTTTGAGGCACACCCAGAAAAGCAAATGGCTTTGTTATTCTTGGATGCAGGAAAAGCCTTTGATAATTTGAACTGGACTTTCTTACTAGAACAACTTTTAGCTTGGAATTGTGGAGAGTATTTTTTTAACTTGATTAAAGCAATATATACATCACAATCAGCTAAGATTATAGTGAATGGAGATTTGACATCAAATATTCAAATTGGAAAAGGAACTAGACAAGGTTGCCCGCTTTCACCATTGTTATTTATTTTTGCATTAGAAACATTGAACAATATGGTTAGAGAAAATGAACTTATAAAAGGGATTAAAATTAAAAGAGAGGAGTACAAATTGCAAACTATTGCAGACAATTTGGTTTAGAGGGCTGTTGTTGTTATGGTTGTTGGGAAATGCTCCCTATATAATAAAATTCATTTTCTCATTTGGGGAGAAATTTGCTCACAATCTTCTGACCTATTCAGTTTTACTACCATTTGGTATAATAATTGGATAAGCAGGAAAAGTTGTCACCTCTCCTAAGAACTGCAGAGAGTGCCTCTGACTGATGAAAAAGTATCTTAAGAATTAGATCAGAACACAGTTTAGCCAGACTTTCATCTCTGAAATCCTGAAAAATTTTTCCTGCCTAAGTTTTGATTTTACCCCCAACTTGCTGTTTGTATTACCTTATTACTTTTCATCTATTTCAATTTATTATCTTTTTAAGTATGGTTGTTGTTGTTTTCCTGTTTCTCCTTGGGGGTTTTTTTGGGGGGAGGGGTGGAATATTTTTGGAGGTTTCCCTGCTGGAGGGATTCCATCTAGGAACTCTAGATGAAGAAAAAGTAGCTATGCAAACAGCTTAAGAGTAAATAAGATAGGGGAAAAAGAGGCTGCTATCCTGGGGATGCTTTTTAAATGTCCATTTATTCAAATTTATCATCCATTTACTTTTGGGAAAAAGTATCTTCATTAGTATCCTTACCTGTGTCTTTCAATAAAATTCCTTTCCTTGTCCACCATTGTTATCAAAGGGACCTTTTCAGTTGTCCCAACTTTATCATCACACATAGATGCATGCCATGTTGCTGAATCATCATATAAATCTCTTTGCAGCTCTTCATATTTATGTCATGAGTTCTACAGCCAAGATATGCCATTTCTGCTTCCTCATTAGTCAGTCTGTTGAATTATCACCATCACCTGTCCTTCACATACCCAAGCTCTTAGATCAGATGATTAGGATGCTTTCACTTACAACCAACACTCCCCCTTAATATACAGCAAAGTTAGATCAGATGCAATTGCTTTCTAAGGGTCAGGAATTTGGTTTCATCAATACTTTTCGTAAACATATCAGCAATGTTTTCTTTTGAAGAACACTGTTGCAAACTAACAAGTTTCCTTTGTACAGTATCTCTCACATTTTGATATCTGATGTTTATATGCCTGGACCTAGGCTTAATCCCTTGGGAATCAGCTATTTGTGTTGCAGCCGCATTATCACACATTACAGTCATTGGCATATTACATTTCACATCAAAGTCATCCAATAATTGTTTTAGCCACTCCAATTGAATAACACATTCATTAATGGCTGCAAATTCGGATTCACACGTACTAGTGGAAATAAAATATTGTTTCACTGATTTCCACATAACTAATGATCCATTTACAAATATGACATAGCCAGTAGTAGACTTGGCATCATTGTTTGTACCCCAGTTGGAGTCACTGTAGGCCAGAACCTGCTGAGAATGGTTCCCTTCCAGTACCAACTTGAATTTGGATGTGCCCCTTAAGTATTTTAAGACTCTTTTGGCAGCATTCCAATCTCTTATATAGGGCTTTGAACTCTTTTGGCACAGTAAATGGACTGCATTGCTAATATCAGGGCGAGACCATGTGGCAAGATAGGTCAATGAACCCACAAGCGATTGGTACAATTGTTTTTGCTCAAACAGCTTATCATCTGGCTCCCTAACATAGCCAGTAGACATAGGCGTTGAGACAGGATTTGCATTAGCCATCTTATATTTTTCTAACAAGGCTTCAATTTTGTTTTCCTGGCTAATGGCAAAGTAGCCCTTTTCATTTCTGGTAATTTCCATACCCAAATAGTACTTGATTTCACCCAGATTTTTCATTTTAAAGTGCTGTTTTGTAGTTTCCTCGAACCAAACCAACTGCACATTTTGTTTGTACATAAAGCAGATATCGTCCACGAACACCATTAGGTAGCATTTATCTCCATTAATTGTCTTGTGGAACATGCATGGGTCAGCAACGCTTTGTTTAAACCCCATGTTGGTTAAAGTACCAGTGAGACATACATTCCATAAATGCCCACTCTGTTTCAAACCGTATAATCCCTTTTTCAACCTCAATACCAGGTTGGGATTTGTACTTTCAAAACCAGGTATTTGATTCATGTATAGTTGCTCATCCAGAGCTGCATTCAGATATGCAGTTGTGAAGTCAAAATGCTGAACCTTCAACCCTTCTGCACCTGCCTTTGACAATGCTACATTCAAAGTGTTACTTTTTACTGTAGGAGCAAACGTTTCATCATAGTCCACCCCTAACTCTTGAATATACCCCTGTGCTATTAATCTAGCCTTCCTCTGTGGCATTTCACCTTGCACAGGTTTCAGTTTGTACAACCATCTGCACCCTATGACCTTTTTCCCCTCAGGTAATTCAGACAGTTCAAACACTTCATTTGTGCATAGAGAATCATACTCCACTTGCATTGCTTTTAGCCATGCTTGCTTTTCAGTTTCCTGCATCATAGTTACATCATTGTAACAAGTAGGTTCTTTTACACACACAAAATTTGCCACTTGTGTATCATACCCATATCTTTGTGGCGGAACACCTTTTGTACTTCTCTCAGACCTCCTGGGTGTGGTGCTTTCTGTTTTAACACCACCTGTTACACTAGGCTGAGAAGAACTTGCCTCTGGAACCTCAGAACTTACATCAGTATCTGTTTCACCAGTAACAGGCAACACTGTTTGTTCAGGTAGAGAGTTTGCATGAATATTGTGCCAATTCTTGCCCTCAGAAAAATTGGCAGACCTGCTGAAAGTGATTTGATGGTGGTCATTAGAGAACCTGTAGGTTTTCATACCTGATTGATATCCCAAAAAGAGCATTTGCTTTGATCTGGGACCACCTTTTCTGCGCTGATCTACAGGTATGTTAACCCACGCTTTAGACCCAAACACACGCAGATAATTCAATTTTGGCATTTTTCCATGAAGCAGATAGAAAGGTATGCTATTCAAAATTCTTGACCAAGTCCTATTTGATACATACACTGCACATTTCAAACCTTCAGCCCAAAATGACTTTGGTAACTGAGCATCAGCCAACATTGCATACATAATGGTCTGTAGGGTGGAGTTCTTTCGTTCTGCAACCCCATTCTCGGGTGGTGCCGCTGGGTTAGCAACCCTGTGTTTAACCCCTATTTTTTGCAACCATTGTTTCATTGCATTTGACATAAATTCTCCCCCCATATCAGTTTGCATGGCTTTTAACTCACCCAATTGGTTTCTTACTTTCTTGTGCCAGTATTTCAAGGTTTGGCAAGTATCAGCCTTACTCTTTAAGATATATACCCATGAATAATGAGAAAAATCATCTGTTATAATCAACGCATAACGATTATGAGATAAACTAGGAGGAAACGGTCCCATTAGATCCACATGCACTAATTGCAAAGCATGCATTGATACTCTGTCACTTTTACAAGCTACAGGAAATGCCTGTGACTTAACTTGTTTACAGACCTGACAGTCAAGGAATGTTTTACAATCCTTCACTCCTTCCCTGCCTGTTAGGGCTAGGGTTTGATTTATGCAATGGAAGGAGGCGTGGCCTAGGCGACGATGAAGAAGATGTAAACATTCTTATTCCCAGGCACGCTTGCTGACGCTGCCGTTTCAGGGCAATCTAAAACATACACACCATTTTTCAAATTAGCTGTAGCCCTCACTTTCCCACCTTTGCTAATGCTGCAAGACTCATTTGCAAACACTAATTCAAACTGAGCTCTGTCTAACGCCAGGACACTGAGCAAATTATTCTCAAGGGAGGGGACACAGAGGACGTTTTGAAAAGTATGGCTTAGACAAGAAATAGTTAACTCTCCACAGCAAGATACAGTAGCCACGTGACCATCAGCAAGGGTCACATGTGATAGTTGTGCTTTTCGTTGATTCTGGAGCATATCTGGAGTCTTACAGAATATTCCACTCGCCCCACTATCGATTATCCAATCATGTGTTAAATCAGTACCTGTCAACACAAGCGAGGCATTAGAACGTTTAAACAACACGTCCTGCTGTCTGCTGACGGGTTTCTTCTTCTGTTGCAAGGGACAGTTTTTTCGTAGATGGGATACAGACCCACATAGGACGCATTTTTTCACACGCAGAGCTCTTGCCGGCTCACATTTCACATTGAGCTGCTCTCTCTGCTTGCTGCAAGTCTCTTTGCATTCCACAGGCTGGGCATGCTGCCAGGAAACAGATAAGTGCTTCGTGTTTATTTTAGCTTCATACTCCAGCGCACGGCCAACAATCATTTGTAGATTTAATTGTTCAACAGGTAAACCTTCCAGGGAGGTGACTAAAGTGTCAAAGTATTCATTTAAAGAACTTAATAAACAATAACATTTGTCCTCCTCGGATATCACCTTCCCTCTTCCCTGCAACTGCTGAAACAGCTCTGTCAGAGTGTTCACATGCTCCCGGACAGACTCTGTTGGAGCCTGATGCTTTCTGTAAAGACGCCACATCAAAGTCATGATGGTACCTGCTGATGTTTGCATGTAGACTGTTTTAAGCGAATCCCACGCTCCCTTCGCATTAACTGCAGACGAAATATGAATTAATTGATCATCACTCACGGCCAGAACGATGCATGCCAGAGCTTTCTCGACCTTTGCCACATCTGCTGCCGGAACTGGATCAGGAGGGTCGTTAACGTACACCCAGAGCCCTTCCCTGATGAGATAGTGTTTCATCCGAAACGCCCACGTATCATAATTCGTGGAGGTCAGCTTGTCCACCACCTGCGTTGTTGGCACCAAAGCCATGCTTCCTCCGGCTTTCTCAACACGCTCGGGCTGGAACTGTTATCAGTCTCTCTCACACACACAGCGTGACTCACCACAGCCAAGGCTTTCCCGGGCAGGCTTGTTCACTCCCCCACTCCTGGAAGAAGTCAGCACCCTCAGCTCCTTGTCCACTGTGGCACGCTCACTCTCGGTCTGGCTCACCGGCGTTGTTCAGATAGCAGTGCTGGCTGTCAGACTCACCGGTCCCCGACAGGCACGAATCCCCACTGGGCTGGTAGGCTCACCGTTGCTCTGGACGGTCCTCCCGCGAGGCTGGGCCCATAACCCTGACGCGCAGACTGCGTAAGCAAGGTGTAGCCACCTAGAGCCACCAGGATTGTGCAGCAACTCCAGCACTTTAGCAAAGTAACTGCTATATAGCACCACACAGAGTCAGAACTGTGGAAAACTATATACAGTGTTTATTCACAATATACTCCAACAAACTGCTCCGCCAGACACACACTTTGAGAGAAGAAAAAAAGTACAGTACAAGACATTTACATTTATACATATGACAACCAATCAGCATCATGCTGAGTCATTGCCCACTGACCTCATACCTGGGTCGGTCTGAACAGGTCAGGACTTGTTCCAAGCAGCTTGCCAGCTGTCAGTTAGATCATGCTGATCTAGCTGCTGGATATTAACAACCAACATGGGCAAGGCTCCTTCCACGTGGACAAGGCTTCTTACTTAGGCTTCTTACTTAGTAGAAAGGAGACATTCAATCCTCCTAGTTGGAAGAGTCACTCCTGTTCACTCCTGTTCTCTTCCAGGAAGTTGCTTCATGGTTCAATATCCTTCTTCCTGGGACAAGGGATGCTTAGCAATGAACATGGACAACATTCTAACTTACCTCACTTTACATACAAGCCCTTCTGGAAAGCTCTATCTGTAATTTATTTTGTAGGGAAAGAATTAAATCTTTGTATTGATGTCTTTGTTTCTGGATCTCAAATGGAATGTCTTAAAATTTTAATTTCTTCCTCATTAACTTTTAATGTTTTTCTGTTGTAGCTTTTAGAATATTGTCTCTCATTGTTCTCTTAGAGAATTTGACATAAATTTTGCCAGGTAGTTTGTTTTTTCTTATAAAATCAGGATATATATGGTATGGCAAGTCCATGTCACTCTGGAGATTCTCTTGTTTTAGGTCCAAGATTGAGGCTATCACTCCACTTAACATTGTTTTTAAATCTTCTCCCTTCTGTTCAGGAACTCCTTGGAAGCATAGAACATGCATAGATTTTTCCAGTTGAAGTTGTAATAGTTGATTTTTATCCATATTTCTTTCTTTTTTTAAAACTTCTTCCAGTTTTTGCTTAAGATCTATAGTCCTTGTTTCAATTTTCTCGATCCTTTTGTCTGTCTTGTTGGACCTTTTTTCCATGTGGGCAAGCTGTTTTTGCACAGAATCCAGCTTGGTGTTGATAGCTGACATCTGCTCCAGCAGAGGGTGCAATGCTGCAGCAAGCATATTGGGAAAGTCTGCAGCTGCTTCCCATGTCTGGGTGGGAGTTGTTGGTACAGTACTTCCGGAGGAAAGCTTCTTTTCTGCCACCATTCTCCTCCCTCTCCCAGCCATTTGTTTACAAAGAAGAAAAGTTTTATTTTTAAAGTAAAGTTTATCTGAATTCAACGTTTCTTGGCTTAAAATGTAGCTTTCAAGCTCAAAAAGAGTCTCGTACAGTTAGTTCCATTCTTTCTCTCTTTTCTATAATGCTTAGGAACTGCTCCGTTTCGAGGGGGGTTGGATTAACCCTTCCCCGCCTGCCACTCCTTCTTGGATCGATGTGGCAGACCGAGACTTCTTAGCTTATACAGAGGTTTGATTAACACACTGTTTAGATGAATTCAATTATTCCCAGGATTATTTTCGCTTATTTTCTTGTCTGCTCATCCAGCGGTCGGCTCTGATCACCATACTGGCTCTGGGGTGTCAGGACCTCTCAGGAATGGGTGAGCCTTGATCCCTCAGCTGTCATCTTGGGAGAGGCTTCTCCCAGCTCCCCAGGCTGAGAGTCTCCTACAGAGACTCTGGGGGGGGGTCTAGAACCAGCCACGACCCCTCCTGATCACCTCGGCTTGGCGCATCTCCATCAGAGAATTGATGAGACACATCCAAGAGCAAGCCACCAAAAACCGGAAGTCGAGCTGCTTCCAGTCTCAGTAGACAACACTGACCTTTATAGATCAATGGTCTGATTCAGTATGAGGGACATATGCTTGTTATTTGAGACTTTGGAATTTTACTGAATTCATTCATCTATCTATCTATTTTATTGGACTTATATCCCACCCTCCCCACATAGCAGGTTCCATCAGACATAATAAACAGTATACAGCATACAAAGAATTAACATGGTTAAAATGCCAATAAAATACAACAACATTCCTCTGGTGCAAGTCAGAGCTAAAGCCATCTATTTCAGGTTTTAGTCCTTGGATTACCATCCAGGTCTGACCCACTGAGAGGAGACCCATTAGAGAGGGGGGATGTCTGCCATCCTGACTAAAAGCCTGGTGGAAGAGTTCCATCTTGCAGGCCCTGAAGAACTGTAAAAGCTCCTGCAGGGCCCTGATCTCATATAGGAGCTCATTCCACCAGTTGGGGCCAGCGTTGAAAAAGCTCTGGCCCTAGTCAAAGCTAGACAGACATCCCTGGGGCTTGAAGCCACCAGAAGATGTTGGTTGGCAGATCATGAAGCCCTTTGGGGCTCATAGAGGTAATTTTGCAGATATGCAGGCCCATGGTTGTATAGGGCTTTAAATGTAAGCACCAATATCTTGAAACAGATCTGGTACTCAATAGGTAGCCACTGCAGTTCACGTAGCACCAGGTGGATCTGCGTTTGCACAGACAACAAAGTCAACACCTGTGCCTCTGCGTTCTGCACCAGCTGCAGCTTCTGGAACAGTATCAAGGGCAGCCCCACATAGAGAGAATTACAATAATCCAATCTGGAAGTGCCCATTGCATGGGTTGCTTTAGCCAGGTCCTAGGGGGTGAGGTATGGGGCCAACTGCCTGATCTATCTCAGATGGAAAAAGGCAGACCTGGCAGTAGTGGCAATATGGGCCTCCATAGTTAGTGAGGCATCCAGAAACACCCCCAGGTTTTTCACCTCCAGCGCTGGCACCAAAAAGGCCCTGTCAAAGGGCAAACTGATGAACTCTATATTGTTGTTGTTCAATCTCACAGTCGAGTCTGACTCTTTGTGACCCCATGGACCATATCATACCAGTCCCTCCAGTCCTCTGTCATCCTCTGGAGTTTGCTCAACTTCATGCTTGTTGCATTGATAACACTATCTAACCATCTCATCCTTTGTCATCCCCTTCTTCTTTTACCTTCAATCTTTCCCAGCATCAGGATCTTCTCCAGTGAATGCTCCCTTCTCATTTGGTGGCCAAAGTATTTGAGCTTCAGCATCTGGCCTTCCAGGGAACTGTCAGGGTTGATTTCTTTTAGGATTGACTGATTTAATCTCCTTGCAGTCCAAGGAACTCTCAAGAGTCTTCTCCACCATAATTCAAAAGAATCTATTCTTCAGCACTTGAACTTCCTTATGGTCCAAATCTTGCAGCCATACATTACTACTGGGAATACCATAGCTTTGACCATACGGACTTTTGTTGGCAGAATGATGTCTATACTTTTTATTATGCTATCTAGGTTTGCCACAGCTTTCCTCCCAAGGAACAGGCATCTTTTAATTCCATGGCTGCAGTCACTGTCTGCAGTGAACTTGGATCCCAAGAACATGAAGTCTGTCACTGTTTCCGTGAATTCCCCTTCTATTTGCCAAGGAGTGATGGGGCTGGATGCCACGATCTTAGTTTTTTTGATGTTGAGTTTCAAGCCAACTTTTGCACTCTCCTCTTTCACCCTTAGCACGAGGTTGTTTAGGTCTTTCTGCCATAAGAGTGGTATCATCTGCATAGCTGAGGTTGTTGGTGTTCTCCCTGGAAATCTTAATTCCAGTTTGTGAATCATCCAGGCTGGCATTTCGCATGATGTACTTCTCATATAAATTAAATAAGCAGGGTGACAATATACATCCTTGTCGTATTCTTTTTCCTATGCTAAACCAATCAGTTGTTCCATATCTGGTCCTAACTGTTGCTTCTTGACCCTTATACAGATTTTTCAGGAGACATGGGAGGTGGTCTGGTACTCCCAGCTCTTTAAGAACTTGCCACAGTTTGTTGTGATCCACACCATCAAAAGCGTTAGTGTAGTCAATGAAGCAGAAGTAGATGTTTTTCTGGTACTCCCTTGCTTTCTCCACAATCCAGCAAATGTTGGCAATTTGATTTCTAGTTCCTCTCCCTCTTCGAAACCCAGCTTGTACTTCTGGCAGTTCTCTATGCACATACTGCTGAAGCCTAGCTTATAGGATCTTGAGCATGACCTTGCTAGCATGTGAAATGAGTGCAATTGTGCGATAGTTTGAACATTCCTTGGCATTGCCCTTCTTTGGGATTGGAATGTAAACTGACCTTTTCCAATCCTGTGGCCACTGTTGCATTTTCCAAATTTGCTGGCATATGGAGTGCAGCATTTTAACAGCATCATCTTTTAGGACTTCGAATAGCTCAGCTGGGATACCATCACATCTGCTAGTTTCACACTCCAGGATGTCTGGCTCGAGGTCAGTGATCACACCATCATGGTTGTCAAGGACATTGAGGTCCTTCTTGTGTAGTTCTTCTGTGTATTCTTGCCATCTCTTCCTAATCTCTTCTGCTTTTGTTAGGTCCCTACCATTTTTGTCCTTTATCATGGCCAGCTTTGCATGGAATGTTCCCTTGATTTCTCCTATTTACTTGAAGAGATTTCTAGTCCTTCCCATTCTATTGTTTTCCTCTATTTGCATTGTTCATTTAGGAAAGCCTCCTTTTCTCTCCTTGCTGTTCTCTGGAAATCTGCATTCAGTTGGGTAAATCTTTCCTTTTCACCTGTGCCTTTCGCTTTCCTTCTTTCCCCTGCTATTTGTAAAGCCTCATCAGACAGCTACTTTGCTTTCTTGCATTTCTTTTTCTTCGGGATGGTGCTCATTGCTATCTCCTGTACAATGTCATGAACCTCTGTCCATAGTTCTTCAGGTACTCTATCAAATCTAGTCCCTTAAACCTATTCTTCACCTCTACTGTATACTCATCAGGGATGTGATCTAGGTCAAACCTGAATGGCCTAGTGGTTTTCCCAACTTTCTTCAGTTTAATCCTATATTTTGCAATGAGTAGCTCATGATCTCCTGGTCTTGTTTTTACTGACTGGATAGAGCTTCTCCATCTTTGACTGCAGATGATAATATCAATTTGATTTCGATGTTGCCCATCTGGTGATGTCCATGTGTAGAGTCGCCTCTTAGGTTATTGGAAGAGGGTGCTCGCTATGTCCAGAGTGTTCTTTTGACAAAACTCTGTTAGCCTTTGCCCAGCTTCATTTTGTTCTCCAAGGCCAAACTTGTCTGTTATTCTGGTTACCTTTTTACTTCCTACTTTAGTATTCCAGTCTCCTGTGATAAGGACATCTTTTTTTAGTGTTAGTTCTATGAAGTGTCATAGGTCTTCATAGAACTGGTCCACTTCAGCCTCTTCTGCATCAGTGGTTGGGGCATAGACTTGGATTACTGTGATGTTGAATGGTTTGCCTTGGATTCGGACCAAGATCGTTCTATCATTTTTGAGACTGTATCCCATTACTGCCTTTCTCATTCTCTTGTTGACTATAAAGGCCACACCATTTTTTTCTACAGGATTCTAGGCCATGGTAGTAGATATAGTGGTCTTCTGAGTTAAATTTGCCCATTCCTGTCCACTTTAGTTCATTGATTCCCAAGATGTCGATATTCAGTCTTACCATCTCATTTTGACCACATACAGTTTACCTTGATTCATAGATCTTACATTCCATGTTCCTATGCAGTATTGTTCTCTGCAGCACTTTCCTCGAACCATCAGGCACATCCACAGAGTTGAGCATCCTTTCAGCTTTGGCCCAGCTGTTTCACTCATTCTGGGGTTACTTGTACCTTCCCTCTGCTCTTCCCCAGTCACATATTGGATAACTTCCTACCTGAGGGGCTCATCTTCTGGCGTCATATCTTTTAGCCTTTTGTTACTGTCCATGGGGTTTTCTTGGCAAAGATAATGGAGCGGGTTGCCATTTCCTTCTCCAGTGGATCAAGTTTTGTCTGAGTTTTCTGCTGTGGCCTGTCCCTTCTAGGTGGCCCTGCACAGCATAGCCCGCAGTCTCATCGAACCACACAAGCCCCCTCGCCACATCAAGGAAATGATACATGAGAGAGAACTCTATATACAACTGCTGTATAGCATTTGGTGCAGCAAACAACAGAGGGAGCTTTGGTTTCTGTGACTAGCCTTTAGGCCTTCCAGGATCATCTGACTGGTCCCTTTGGTGCACAGGATGCTGAATGAGGAAGACTCTGAACTCAGTCCAGCCAAGCTCTCCTAATGTAATTAGCTTTTT
This sequence comes from Gekko gecko, assembly GCA_029375565.1. NCBI lineage: Eukaryota > Metazoa > Chordata > Lepidosauria > Squamata > Gekkonidae > Gekko > Gekko gecko. The sequence goes on from JAPDNY010000001.1 coordinate 210,625,065, forward strand.
ATATTTATCTTTAAGAAACCCATAGCATCAAAAGGTGGGTTTGAAAGTCACATTTTAATTTGTTTAATTTGAACATACAAACATATGAATCTGCCTTATACTGAATCAGACCATTGATCTATCAAAGTCAGTATTGTCTATTCGGCCCAGCAGCTGTTCTCCATGGTCTCTGGTAGAGGTCTTTCACATCACCTGATCCTTAATTAGAGATGGTGGGGATTGAACCTGGGACCTAGATGCTCAACCACCGAGCTACAGCTCCTTCCCAGCTGAACAGTTATTAGTGTGGCTGCTGCATGCTGATTCTCTAAATGTACTTTGTAAGTAAGCAATATAATTAAAAAAATAGACCAAGAGAATTTCAAACTTATTTCATAAATAGACTCAGCAACAGCACATTCTTGGGAATAAATCTCTTATACAGAATTGTGACAGCACCATTTCAAGCTTGGCAGCAGTTCTATTTTAATCTCCAATTTTTTGGTATTCACAACTTGATCATACCTCCCCCTTCCAACAAACACACTCTGTGATAAAGAGCTAGCTGTATATCAGATTAACTATGGGAATGTTGGTGAGATTGGGTGAGTTTGCTATCTCTACAGCTAAAACTACAGAATCTTTAGGAGAAATCAAGTACTCTGTATTTCATTCTTTGAGATTCTGACTCCATTCTTTGATGCTTTAACTTGGCACTTGATGGCTGGCTTTATATTTATGGCATCCATTAGGTATCTAAACATCTCATTTAAATGTGCAAGCCTAAGAGTTGGGCAATGCTACAAATAAATTTAACAAACAGTTAAATAAGGCTAAAATCAAAACAGCTAATAATCTTTTGATTGTTGTGTTTTAAAGCATAAAGGTTTTAGTGGCTGAAGCAGATTTAAGCGTTCCACTCAGTTTGCAAATGCTGAGCTAGGTGTCCCTGACAAGATCTTCTGAGTTCTTAGAACTATCGACCAGTTTCAGTTGTTGTTGTTGTTCAGTCGCACAGTCAAGTCCGACTCTTCGCGACCCCATGGACCAGATTACGCCAGGCCCTCCTGTCTTCCGCTGTCCGCTGAAGTTTGCTCAATTTCATGTTCGTTGCATCAATGACACTGTCTAACCATCTCATCCTTTGCCGTCCCCTTCTTTTTTGACCTTCAATCTTTCCCAGCATCAGGGTCTTCTCCAGTGAATACTCCCTTCTCATTTGATGGCCAAAGTATTTGAGCTTCAGCTTCAGGATCTGGCCTTCCAAGGAACAATCAGGGTTGATTTCTTTTAGGATTGACTGATTTGACCTCCTTGCAGTCCAAGGGACTCTCAAGAGTCTTCTCCAGCACCATAGTTCAAAAGAATCTATTCTTCTGCGCTCGGCCTTCCTTATAGTCCAACTCTCGCAGCCATACATTACTACGGGGAATACCATTGCTTTGACCATGCGGACTTTTGTTGGCCAGGTGATGTCTCTGCTTTTTATCATGCTGTTTAGGTTTGCCATCGCTTTCCTCCCAAGGAGCAGGCGTCTTTTAATTTCATGGCTGCAGTCACCATCTGCAGTGATCTGGGATCCCAGGAACGTGAAGTCTGTCACTACTTCTACGACTTCCCCTTCTATTTGCCAAGGAGTGATGGGGCCAGATGCCATGATCTTAGTTTTTTTGATGTTGAGCTTCAAGCCCACTTTTGCGCTCTCCTCTTTCACTCTGAGCAAGAGGCTCTTTAGGTCCTCTTCACTTTCTGCCATCAGAGTGGTATCGTCTGCATATCTGAGGTTATTGATCTTTCCCCCAGCAATCTTAACTCCAGCTTGTGATTCATCCAGGCCAGCATTTCGCATGATGTACTCTGCATATAAATTAAATAAGCAAGGTAACAATATACATCCTTGTCGTACTCCTTTTCCTATGCTAAACCAATCAGTTGTTCCATATCCGGTTCTAACTGTTGCTTCTTGACCCTTATACAGGTTTCTCAGGAGACATGTGAGGTGGTCCGGTACTCCCATCTCTTTAAGAACCTGCCATAATTTATTGTGATCCACACAATCAAAGGCTTTAGCATAGTCAATGAAGCAGAAGTAGATGTTTTTCTGGTACTCTCTTGCTTTCTCCATAATCCAGCGAATGTTGGCAATTTGATCTCTCGTTCCTCTACCTCTTCAAAACCCAGCTTGTACTTCTGGCAATTCTCTATCCACGTAATGTTGGAGCCTAGCTTGTAGGATTTTGAGCATGACCTTGCTAGCGTGTGAAATGAGTGCAATTGTGCGATAGTTTGAACATTCCTTGACATTGCCCTTCTTTGGGATTGGAATGTAAACTGACCTTTTCCAATCCTGTGGCCACTGTTGTGTTTTCCAAATTTGTTGGCAAATTGAGTGCAGCACTTTAACAGCATCTTCTTTTAAGACTTTGAATAACTCAGCTGGGATACCATCACCTCCACTAGCTTTGTTGTTAGTAATGCTTTCTAAGGCCCATTTAACTTCGCCTTCCAGGATGTCTGGCTCGAGGTCAGTGATTATACCATCGTGGTTGTCAAGGACATTGAGGTCCTTCTTGTATAGTTCTTCTGTGTATTCTTGCCATCTTTTCCTAATCTCTTCTGCTTCTCTTAGGTCCCTACCGTTTTTGTCCTTTATCATGGCCAGCTTTGCATGAAACGTTCCCTTGATTTCTCCAATTTTCTTGAACAGATCTCTAGTCCTTCCCAATCTATTGTTTTCCTCTACTACTTTGCATTGTTCATTCAGGAAAGCCTCCTTATCTCTCCTTGCTGTTCTCTGGAAATCTGCATTCAGTTGGGCAAATCTTTCCTTTTCACTGTTGCCTTTAGCTTTCCTTCTTTCCTCTGCTATGTGTAAAGCCTCATCAGACAGCCACTTTGCTTTCTTGCATTTCTTTTTCTTTGGGATGGCGGTGATTGCTGCCTCCTTTACAATGTCACGGACCTCTGTCCATAGTTCTTCAGGCACTCTGTCTAACAAATCTAGTCCCTTAAACCTATTCTTCACCTCTACTGTATATTCATCGGGGATGCGATCTAGGTCAAATCTGAATGGCCTAGTGGTTTTCCCAACTTTCTTCAATTTAAGTCTGAATTTTGCAATGAGTAGCTCATGATCTGAGCCACAGTCAGCTCCAGGTCTTGTTTTTACTGACTGGATAGAGCTTCTCCATCTTTGACTGCAAATTATATAGTCAATCTGATTTTGTTGTTGCCCATCTGGTGATGTCCATGTGTAGAGACGCCTCTTAGGTTGTTGGAAAAGTTGTAGCAAAGTGTTTTGCAGTTTACCTGGAGAATTACGAAGCATTCTGCTTTTTGATCTAGCAGCTCTGTTTCTGCAAGGGATAAACAGACGGGGGTGGGAAGATCTTGCTAGCTAAAAAGAAAAGCACTTTTCAGCAGTGTTAATTAGTTTGCAAGGGGCTTACACCAAGCATTTTTCAAAGTGCTAATTATTTTAGGAAGCATCCAAGCTGTGTTGTGGTGCAGTGTTGAATCTGATCTAGCAGACAAAACTTTGAGATATCCAATGACAGTAAGGTAAGGTGTTGTTTCAATAATTTCATTGACTGAAAAGTATATTAGGCAAGTTTGAGAAATCAGAAATTCCAGAAGCATTGAGGAGAGGAACCAAGCACTGGAATACATACTCATGCTTAAAATATACCAGAAAGGTCACTATTGAAAGGAGATTTGTACAGGTTTTTTGACCTCTCAGACCCCCAGTCCAGGGGATCAGGAGGCACAAATCCTGATACTCCACCAGCATGTACAGGATCTTACTCCTCCTTCACGCCAGTCCAGAAATGAGAGATAACAAAATCCCACATGCTTAAACAAATCCAAGAGTATGCCTGCACACACTCCTGGCTTATCAGTAGACTGCCACCAAGATCTCTTACATCAGTGCCCTCACCAAGGTCCAGAAGCAGAGATCTAAGCTTCTGCCTGGTCTAGAGGACTCAACTACTTATCAGCTCTGTACCAGAACTGCAAACAACTATTAATAATCACAGTGATAGCCACATCAGCTGAGCAGCCCCAGGCAACCAGATTTAGGCTTAGAGATCAGTTGCAAGTACAAGAACCAACTCAGATAATAGTAAGTGATATTATCTTTATTTTAATACAAAGCATGCATATAACCAGACTTGCAAAGATAGGAAAACAAAGAATAAGGCCTATAGCTTATTCAGCTCTAACTATACATAGAGGTATTTCATAATGACCAGTCCTTCATTTGTGCTTTGTGTAACCAGGGAATCTTCAGGATGAAACACATGTTTGCTGTGGGCAGTTAAGTCCAGCTTCACTGCCCACTAGTAAAATTCCATGTTGCAGGTTTGTAATCCAAAAGGGAACTGACTCACAGAAAGAAACTAACTTTCCAAGAGAACTCTGACCCTCTTTTCATAGGATGATCACTAATCCCTCCCTTTCCCGTCAGAACTGAATATGGTCATTTATCCAATCACAAGGGGATACAGAGGTGTGTCCAACTTTCTAGGTGCAGACATTGCTGACATGACTAAAGGCACGTCTACTTGAGCTTTGATGTGTAAATGCCTTAGGACATCTGTGTCTCCCCAGCTTGAGAAGAGCCTTAATGTCTGGTCTTCTCAGCAAAGGTGTCAATGTGGCTTTGTATCTGGATATCAGGCTTGGCATCTGGTATGCCATCTGTTCAGGTGACAAAAGTCACAGGGATATGTTATCAGCTAGACCATTTGGGCCTAGCAGGAATGAATCAGGAAAGTTTTCCTATACAATAATCACCTTAACCCCAACAAGTTCTGTGTTCCCTTTAGGACTACTAGCCCTGGCTTAGGAAATTCCTAGACAGTTGGGGGCAATGCCTCGGAAAGGCAGAGTTTGGGGAGGGAGCTAAGCAAGGACATGATATCATGACCTGTGATGATTTCACATCCAGGTCAAAGGTCAGCTCCTACAACTTATCCCCTTCTTGTGAAGTGACTACCAAAATGCAAATTTGAATTTTACATTTCCCACCTCATATCAAACCCCCCCCCCTTTACATCATTTATAGACTTCTATATGTATAAGTTCTGGATGCCATACTAACCCTTTTATCCTAAATATTTGTTATCCAATCGTGTTTCACTCAACCTAACAAATCTCTCAAAACACTCTTCACAATTTTCTCAGTGCTAAGGAGAAAAATCCACTCTGATGTCCCACTGGAGTACACTAGCCAACAACAATCCCATTACTATTTCAACCCCCAGCGAACCTCTGGTCTGTATTGTCTTTATACAGTCACCTTTATAGGTGACAATTAAGGAGCTTCTGATAGTCTGTATGGTATACCATAAGAAAAGCAGAGGTCCTAGAGCATCTACTTTCTGTAACCACTCTAGGATTTCCATTTCTTCTCTTCTGTATAGTAGGGGGTGTGCACTCATTTATGCCTGAGCTGAAAATAAACTGGAAATTACCTGTTTGGGGACTCAACACTCTCCCAAATTCTGGGATTAAATAAAATTTATCTCCCTGAATTTCAAGAGAGTTTTAGTCTTGAGAAAGGGGGGGAGGAAGTTAGTCTGCCAAACAGCTGTTTGATTATGTCTCCTTTTCTTTAAATTATTTCCTGCATGCAGTAAACCTATTAACTATTAGTTCACATCTCCAGTCTCTTTAAATGTTAGAGACATTTTCCATGGGGGAGGTCTTCTCATAGGAAATAATGGCCCTCTGGGCTTCAATGGCATCCATGCCCTTCTGTGATCAGTTCCCTTATCCATAACGTCCTTTCCTGTCCTGTTCAGGCTTGCAGAGCCTCAGAATTGGAGAGAGAAAGCAGTTTGCAGCATCTTGTTCAAGTTCTGGTTCTTCTCCTCCTCCTTCATTCTATATTGGGTTTCTCCTGCACAGCCTAGAGAAAGAGACCAGTGACCTCCTTACTGGTCTGCTTCCCTTGTGAGGTTAGAGCCAATGCTCCCTCTAAGCTGAGTTAGTGTGAACTAGTTTTTTTTAGCCTCCAGCTCACATGTTTTTGTCTTAGCTCAGGAAGGATGGCTCCAGAGCAAACTTACTTATGCAGTAGCCAAATCACTTGCTCACAATGCCAGTAGTTCACAAAGTAGAATTTTTGCTCACAAGACTCCACCGCTTACAGGGAACATTGATTAGAGCAGCAATTCTCCTGAAGTTTTGCGAGAACTAACAGTCTCATGAGACTTCAGGGAAATCTTATGCTGAAGCTGCAGTCTCTTTTTCTCCCTCCCATTGTCCTGGCTGGGCAAAACTGCCAACAGCTGTTGCCAGTGATTGATGCGGGTCTTTAAAAGGCTCATTCGATGTTGCCTGTTGTGACATTCTTCTTTGTTGCTGTTGTTCTCCTGGCTGGCTTGGCACCTGTTAATTGTGGTTGAATTGGGGCTTTAAAAGGTCCATACTGTGTTGTTGTTCTTACAGCATTTCTTCTTCCTGCTGACTTCTCTATTGCTGGCACTATGGATTTTCAAGTGAGCATCCTGTGGCTGCTGGGGTAGGCCTACTCCCAAGTTCATCATTTAAAATTTAAAGGGAGGGAGATGCTGCCAAGTGGCTGTTTGATAAGACCAGCTTCCTCTCCCTCCCTGCTTCCACTGCCTAAGGGGAGGAATGGGGGGTGCAATTGCTAAAATGGTCCAAATATTCAGGATCCCTCCTTCAAACCTGAAAAAACCTCCCAAAATGCTAAGGAGAGTCCCAAAAAAATGAAATAATGAACAGCATACGCAAATCTGGATCCAAAATTAATCTTAAAATTTTTGATGTGCACACCCTACTCTGTGGTATGTGATAGAGTCCACTCTTCAAAGATGCCATTCTCTTCAGGGGAACTGATCTGTGTTATCTAGAGATAATTTGTAATTTTGGAAGAACTCCAAGCCTTACGGTAAAGATAGCACCCCTACTTGTCTTGTGGTGTTCTACATATATCTAGACACAGATTGACATCACTGTCAGTATGTGCTGTTTGACTGCTTCCACCTCTACCTGTCATAGGGATGTCCTCAGCATGGGATTGCTCTGGGATTTCTATACACCTCAGTGCCATTGCTTCGGTCTCCAGACCTCAATGCAGTCTTTGGTTTACTTTTTGATGAGAAAGTATAGCCAGCATTGGCTGTATGCTAGTGTCTGGGTTTTAGGATTGGGCTGCCCATATTTATTGCTTTCAATAGGCTTTGCTCATGCCAACTTTGCTAATAATTGTCCAGGCCTACAAATCCTTCCTATATATTATAGTAATTAGAGTCTCTGACTAGGATCTGGAAAACCTGAGGTCAAATGTCCACCTGACAATGGAAACCAGGGTTGCCAGGTCCCTACCTTCTGCTAGTGTGTGTGGTGGAGACAGAGGCTCCTTTCTGGGACCTGGAAGTGATGTCATCACACTAGGCACATCACCAGGGGGATGCTCTAGCATTCAGTAAAAACTCTATGGTACCACAGAGTTTCTGACTGAATACTAGAGCATCCCCCCGGTGATGTGCCCAGCATGATGACATCACCTCCAGGTAGCATCATCACGCCAGGCATATTGGGCACCAGGGAGCTCTTTGAGGGTGGGGCTCCCCCACTGGCAGCTGGCCAGTGGGTGGATTGGGGCCCTAAAAATTGGGGGGAAACCCACCCCTGTTAGCCAAATTGCCCTTTATTATTAACAATTGTGGGGAATTATGAGTATTAAATGGCAATAGGCATTAATTATAGAACCATAACCTGTGTATACCAGAGTTTGATTTCCAAAAGCCCAGGAATAGATGCTGAGGCTAGATTACTAAAACAGTGATTTCTTTACTAAAGGATTCTCACACATACAAATATAAAATCAAGCATACACACAAACAATACAGAGCTAGGAATTCAGATGGAAAAGTACAGAGAAGTTTGCATTAGCAGGAAGTATCATTGGTTGGGGTGATACTTCACCTGTCTGGTGAGGTGAGTTGACTCTGCAGTAAAAAGGGATAAAATATGGGAAGGGGGTTGTCACAGGCTGGGGTGCCAGTCAAAGGGAGTCCAGAACAGGCCAAGGTAAGGAGCCAAGAAGACAGTGCAAAGCCCAAAGCCAAGCTGGGATCAGGAGCCAGAAACACAGCCAAGTCCACAATCATTAACCAAAAGCATAGTCCAAAGCCAAGCCAGGATCAGGAGCCAGGAAGACAGAGCCAAGTCCAAAGCCAGGAGGTCTGAAGGTCTAGGTGCAAGAGCCAGGCTGAAGTGGATGCAAGCAACATGAAGCTGACTCATTGTTTCCATGAAGAGTACTACCCAGACTGTGGAGTTAAATGCTGCTACCAATTAGCCAGCTGCATGATCGCCCAGACTCCTGTTAGAACCCTGGGCTAGCTGTACATCTCCCCTGTAGCCTGGCCTCTCTTCACCTGGTTGCTAAGTTTTGCTGCAGTCACTCCCTTAAACGAGTGAATCAGGAGGACTTTCAGCTTGCAGTTCTTCCTTCTTATCTGGGCTAGGTGTGAAGACTGCTGTTACCGGTACTTGCCAGCTATCCTCCTCTTCTGCTTCAGAGGGGCCAGCTGTGGTTTCTGCAGGCTCTGTCAGCTCATCCGTATCCATGCCCATGATGGCTGTGAGTTGACCAGCCATGAGTTGACCAGCAACACATGTGGAGATGTCCCAAACTGTGCATGGAATAGAACCAACAAGATAGGGTGGGTTTAGGAGAAGTAAAAGCAAGAAAGAGAGCAAGGGCACAGTGCTCTCTTTTTATATCTAAAATGTGATCTGAGGCAGATACCTGTAGTCACATGGTCCCCAGGAAATATTAACCAAAAACCTAAACTATGAATGGGGTAGAAAAGGGATGAATGGTTGGGCAATTGCAGGTAATGGCTTGGCTAGGAGTTACACTTCTTAGGAGAATGGGATAGACAAAAGGAGGAAAGGAAGAGAACCAATCAGGTTGCAGGACTAGTACTTTGGATTAATGATCAGATGTTTGGCAGCTGCATTATCTTGATGGGTGACAGGAAGGCTTGATGGCTTGCTGTTATCATCATTGGGTACCTCCTTTTGTTTTAGGCTGGGGAGGAATGCATGCTTCTTTTGGTGATATTAATATGCGAGGGTGGTGGGGGAAATGACTGCATGATGGAGAAGTGAGTTCTTCATGAGTCTGTGCAAGAACATCTTGTCCTTTTTGCAGAGCATGGCTTCCTTCTATGATCTGCTGCTGCTTCTGCTTCTGTGTATATTTTATTTTATTGTATTTCTACCCTGCCCTTCCTGCGAATGGGCTCAAGGCGGCTCACAGTCAGGGGCATATGGAGTTCAGGGCTGCTGGTCTGCATTCCAGTGCTGGCATGAAAATGCAGGGGATTTCTTGTAGTCCAGGAGTCCACATCTGGCTTGGTAGGCTACTTAGGCACAAGGCTCCTCTTTGGCCAAAGCACATCCCTCTAGTCCAAGATAAAGGTGCTGCTTATGGGCTACAGTACTGTCCATTGCCCTGATACACTCTCTTCACATTTCAGCAAGGCAATCATATTTAAGAGTCTTTAGTAATGCCATCTGAAGTGGATGCATGGCAACACCCCCATTGGGGGATGGCAACTCTAATGGAAACTCAGCAGCTGACTTTGGACCAGTCATTCTCTTTCAGTCTAGCCTACCTCTCAGGGATGCTGAGAGGATAAAATGGAGGACAGAACATGTTATAAGCTGCTTTAGAACACATTGTGGGGGAAAGCAGGGTATAAATATCTACAATATGAAAGCTTGTGGTTCCTATCAATCTAAAGTGAGTATGAGCAGTCCCAGTGAAGTATTAAATATCATACAAACATGCAAACTTAGTTTAGAAGTATTTGGAGATTCGAACAACTTGCATTACAGATAAATAGTCAACTTTGAATGGTTGGAATTCGGCTACACCCAAACCCTCAAATTATGCCAGTTATGCAACCTGATAAAAACACTGTATTTTAAATTCAGGTGGGTAGCCATGGTCTGTGTGCACATGAAAGCTTATACCCTGAATAAAACTTTGTTGGTCTTAAAGGTGCCTCTCTACTCAAACTTTGTTCCACTGTATTTTAAGTGACTTGTAAGAACTTCTGAAAATGTGGCTTTCATCTCTTATGCTTTCTCAGCGGGCAGCTTCACATGGCTTCCTAGTGTGAAATTGACAATGCTTGGCATTAATCTGATAGCTACAGGCAAGGAAATTATGAAAGGCACAAGTATACTCCCTCAGCGTAAGGCTATACTTAGAGCTTTGTTAGTGGCTTGTTTTTGGGGGGTTATTTCAATCTTGCTCTTCTCATTAAATTGTTGTTTATGCTCAGAGGTGGTGCTGAAATCTACATAAAATTATCTCTGTTTTTCAATGGGTAAAATGGCCAGCATTTTTTTAAAAATAGTTTTTGCCTTCTCTTTTCCTTTTTTCGCCTTTTCCTTGATAGTAAAAAATGCAGTAGGCTGCCAACTTCTGTAAATAAGCTGGCTCTTCAAAGAAACAAAAGAGGAGATATTATGAATTTGAGAGTGTGCCAGAAGTCAGCATGCAAACAAAATTTAACTGTATAAAGATACAAGGAAAGTTCTTATTTATTCTTTAATGTCTGCTTCTATATTTGAAATATGGAATATATTTGGTAATATATCTGATTTTACTTGTTGTACACAACAACTTATATTATTTGACAAACCTGATGAATTTATATTTTTCCCACCCCATTTTCCCTTTTGTATCCCACCTTTTTTCTGAGAAAATAATATTTTTTTTAAAGATACAAATGTGAAGCCACTGAAAAGCCACAGCTGTACCTTTGTCAAGAATAATTAGTCTCTTTGGAAGCCTGCAGTAATAACAAAAGGGAAAGAGCAGCACTCATTTGGATCCAATTGACCTCAGCAAACAATAAATAATAACAAAAAATCCTAGTGTCAATTTAGTTTATAGTGTTCTGTGCATGAAATTGTCAGATTCTTGGACAAAATGACTCTTAGCCACACTCACTGGAAGTGATTTGTTTATTGAAGAGTAAAGATGATCCAAGCTAAGACATGGTTGAGTCAGAACTAAAATTCTGGCATGAAACCCCCCAATTATACAGGGTTCAAAAGTCCTGCCCACCAATCACACAGTTCATACATTTCCACCTAACATGTGAGCACCTAACCCCCCCATCTGTAAATCATCCGTTTGTTATCTAAGCTAAAGTTGTAAGCACAGACATCCACCAAGGCCATCTGGCCGTCATCCCTGGGAAGAGGGAGGCACCGTTATAAGTGTTACAGAGATTCATTGCCCTACAATAAAACTACTTTATTGCCCTACAATTGCCCTACAATAAAGCTACACATGCACTCACATTCCCCCCTCCTCAGGAATTCCCCAACCTTATGGCAAATGCAGCAGCAGTTTGACAGAAATATACGTTCCTATCACCCTATACATCAGTTACAGCCGCATAAGTAGAGGTTCACTGTGCTTCACTGCCGGTCAGGATGGCAATACTGGGCCTACTCTGGGAGTAAGGCCAACTAAATTCAATGGATTAGATACAATATTGCCCCAGATAAGGAACTTCCATTCAATCAACTGTCAATTTTTTATTGTGTTTATTGTCCATTTAAGTTATTTGATGCATGAATTGGATGCAGGATATATCCCTGCCATAAATTATAATTTATTTATTTAATTTATATCCCACCCTTCCTTGCCAAACCAGGCTCCGGGCAGCTCACATAGAATTCCATTAAACAGATCAGATAACTGAATAAAATATAAATATAAAAAGTATAAAAAACCCTACATAAAGAGCTAGTGCATCTCATATGGTGATGGAGGAACAGTCGGCAGGCAACTCAGTCTGGGTCATATCGGCATATACAGGCTGTCAATGGTGGTGTTCATGTTGGCCAGAGCCTCAGTTGGTAAAGTGCGGCTCTCTAATCAAAGGCCTGGTGGAAGAGCCACCACTGAGAAGGCCCTGGTCCTTGTCAAAGCCAGCCTGTCTTCTCGGGAGCCTGGGAGGGCCAAACTATTTTGGGACATTTATAAATCTACATCTTTCCCCATTTCTTGATCTGAGTAGCCAAGGCCAGCTGAAGACTCATTAGATCTCTGATGCTAAGCAGGAGCAGCTTTGGTTAGTACTAGGATGGGAGACCACCAAGGAAGACCAGGATTGCTTCACTGAGGCAGGCAATGGTAAGCCATGTCTGAATGTCTCTGGCCTTAAAAAACATATGGGGTCTCCATAAGTCAGCTGCAAGTTGACAGCTCTTTACACACATGTTTTCCCCACACCATATATAAAAAACAAGGTTGTCTAGGCTTGATAATGGCTAATGTCATGGTGTTTTATTATTTCATGGTGTCAGTGACATCATATTCATTTGTATTCACACTGTTGGCTGAATGAGCATTGATGTTGCATTTTTCCCCTATATTACAGAACAAAAACATCCATTGCTGCAGTGCTGGCCACATGGATAATATTGCCAGCTTTACATCAGAACCTGAACTTCTTGTCCCATTTTTTCCAGCTGTTGAGTAGATAACCCAAGACAGATGTCTCCTGAGCCCAGGGTCCTCTAAGCATTCTGAACCTTTAATATCTGTTGACAGGAGGGGAGTCTTTTGTGTCCAGTCACTGTACAGCTATAGAGCTAGAGATGCAGTTTATGGCATGCTATGCAGGCAGTTTAGTGGTACAGGGAATGAGATGGCCTTTTGTACTAGATCAGTTGTCCCGTTATAATACCAGTATTATGACAGCAGTGTGTACTCTGTTGGCTACTGAAACAGCATAAATCAGAAATCCTGAGTACCCATTTCTTAATATTTGAACTCATTAGATGAATTTTAATGGATATAAAGTTATATGGCCAGGTGTCAGTTATCAGAAACTGTTAAATAGACAAAATATTGCAAGAGTGCTAGTGTTTAAGCATGTTGTATTTAAAGTTTAAAAAATCTTTAATTCTGTTTGTCCTTTATAAAGTTTATATGTCCACTACCTGGCATTATGTTTTATGACACACATGGCCCGGCCTGACAAGTCTCATTTATGTCAGATCTGGCCCTCATAACAAATGAGTTTGACATCCATGCTTTAAAGGTTATTATCAACACCCTGAAGTGAATCTGGAAGTCAACTGGCAACCAATGCAGTTGGCAGAACACCTGCTGAATGTGAGTCTGCACAGGCGCCGATGTCAGCAAGCATGTGTCAGGAAAAAAAATGCCTTCGATGTTTCTCACTGAATCCATTGTTTTATGTTTCCTACCCCGCTTTGCGCTTGCGTAGCTATGCAGGCAGAAACGTGGGAGCTTCTTCCCTGCCGCTTTTCCTTATCACGGTGGCCTTGAATGTAGGCTTTGGACTATTCATGTTTCGCTGAGAATTTTCCAGTCCTGGGAAGGCAAGGGGAGGGGGAGTGGTCTCCCGCTCATGAAGTATTTCTCCCGCCGGGAGTTCCCGCACGAGTGCTCAAGTTTTATTTGCTAGGCGCTTCATTGCATCACACTATAAGTTAGCTTGCTTTGCTTCGCCCCCATTCCTGACAATGACCTCCTACTGTGGGTTTTAGCAAGATAATCCAATAAACCTTTCTTTGTGCAAGAATGACTGGATCTACTTGATTTTAAACCTGACAGAAATTGTCAGGAATCACCATCATTCCCTCACCGTCAGTTTCCGCCATCTACCACGATGAGCGGAGCGGGGAAGGGAGCCACGGGCACAGTCCCGGTGACTACTACTTCGGGAGCCTCGGGCGCAGTTCCAGCGACCACTACTGCTGGAGCCACGGGCGCCGTTCCAGTGACTACGACTTCAGGAGCCACGGGTCCAGTCACTACTGTGGCAGCTCCAGTGGTCACTGTCCCGACCACCACCGTTGTTCCGGTGACTACAACTACAGTTTTGGCGGCACCGACACCCCACTCAGCAGCCGGGTTGGTTACCCCGCCATTGATCAGCACACTGGGTGCTCCGTACACTCTCCCGACCTACAGCCCGGCCGGGCCTATACAGAGTCAGGGAGGTGCGGTTCCACGAACCTATGTGCCAGGAGCCCCAACACCTTGGGATAAAGGGGTGACCTATCGCAGATCACGCGATTGGACTAAGAACTTGTTGGACACTACCCAGACAACCTGGACTATGCCGGGAAGCCAGAGCCGGGACAGCCTTTTGGATCCCAGAGGCAGTTTTGGACTTCCCCAAGGGAGAGTGTCCCGAGGATCTCCCAGAACGGGGTCCAGCCAAGATACTGATGCCCGCATGGATTCTATTCAAGAGGATACCCGACGGCTGGTAAGAGACATGAGCAAACTAATGCAGTCCCTACCCCAGATGATGGATCAAGCAATTCGAGCTCATCCGCTGACGCAACCTAGACCGGTACCAGCCCCGGCGCCACCGTTGATACCGGGACGGCTACCTCCTGCCCCCCGGGTCCGGGTCCGGGCCAACCAGTACCACCGGGTCCAGGGCCGGGCCAACCAGTTCCCCCGGGGCCAGGGCCGGGCCAGCCAGCACCAGTTCCCCCAGCGCCAGGACCGGGGCCAGGGCAACCAGGACCTATCCAGCCGCCAGTTTTACCTCCGCCTCAACTCCCTGCTCCAGCACCCCTCATGCAGCCGGTCCCAGTACCGGTCATGGCGCCGGCCCCCCGGTGATCCGCCCCAAGGACATGCTTGAGATCACATTTGATGGAGATCCAGAGACTGTGTCCTTTTTCATATTGCAAGTCGGAAAATTTGTGCAAAGATGGGGCTATGTATTCCCAGACGAAGAACAACAGGTGGAGTTTATCGCATCCAGGTTCCGGGGGAGTGCTACTAGCTGGTATGTAGCCCTTCATGATCTGGAGGCAGCGGAGTTGGGGAATGTAGATGACTTCATGTGGGCTTTGAGAAACCGTTTCGAGGATCCGGGGCGGCCGAAAAAGCTGAAGCCTTCCTTCGCACATTCAGACAAGGCAAACTCTCAGTGCGGGAGTATTCAAGGGAGTTTCAAAGGCATGCCGTGAAAATTCGGGACTGGACCGATGCGGTCTTGGCCCAGCAATATCGAATGGGACTAGCCGTAGAAGTCCGCAATAATGTCCTCAGCTCTCAGCAACCCCGCACCCTCCAGGGTTGGATGGAGGAAGCCGAGAAGGCTGAAAGTCGCTTACGTATGATGAAACTGGATCTATCGTTGGGCAACAACCGTCCGAGTTTTGCGGCAGGCCAAGCCAGACCCAAACCAACGTCCACCCCAAGTGGAATGAGAGATCAGCGTATGCGACAGGGCCTCTGCCTGCGGTGTGGGGAGAAGGGGCACTTCGCCGCAGCCTGCCCAAAAGGGGATCCCAATAGGGCTCTACCACAAGAAGAGCCCAGAAGGTGGACAACCCCTACTCCAAGGAAAGGTACAGCAAAACCACGCAATACCCGGGCTCTTTTTGCTAGCCCCGACCAAGCAGATACCATGATGCTGGAGGAGGAGAGTGAGATGCAGGGAAACGAAATGGTCCTGTTTGTGAATGGCGCTACACAGCAGGACCCAGCACCTGAGGCGCCTAAACTGGTGAGCAATTACCCCTCTCTCTTTTTTGTGACTGTTCTGGTGATGAACCCAGCAATGATGACCCACATTCGGGTTCGAGCCCTCATTGACTCAGGGTGCGGGAGGGATCTCATAAACCCGTCTATGGTTATGGGGTTGGAGGCAGCCGTGGTCCACTTGAAAGACCCAATAACTTTCACGCAAATGGATGGGTCTCCAATGAAGGAACCATGCCGATTTGAGACTGTTCCTTTACGAATAGGCATTGGTGACCACTGGGAGCTACGCTCGTTCGTGATAGCTCCTCAAGCCCAGTTTCCCTTAGTGTTGGGTAGCCCTTGGTTACATGGACATAACCCTTACATTCTATGGGAGGAAGGGAATGTACAATTTATCTCCCCGAAATGTACAGAACACAAATGGGACCCAGGGTGGGGAAATCCCCCATGCAATGAACCTCCTCGAGCTTGTTTAGCCACGGAGGACCTTAACCGCATCCCTGAGGATTACCAGTATATAACCAGGGTTTTTGAGGAGGAAGAAGCTGATGAACTACCCCCCACCGTAACTCCGACTGTGCAATTGAAATTCTTCCGGGCCAGAAATTACCAAAAGGGAAAATTTATGCCATGAGTCCAAGTGAAAAGGAAGAACTGCGCCGTTTTATTGATAAAAATCTGGCCCGTGGATTTATTAGACCAGCCTCATCCCCTTTTGCAGCACCTGTATTGTTTTGTAAAAAGAAAGATGGGGGGCTCAGACTCTGCACGGATTACCGGGGACTTAACGCAGTGTCTGCAACTAATGCCTACCCAATGCCCCTCATCAAAGACTTACTGGCAGAGGTGGCTAAAGGGAAAGTGTTTTCTAAACTGGATTTGAGAGATGCCTACTTTCGGGTTCGTATCAGAGAGGGGGATGAATACAAGACTGCATTTAATACCCCGCTGGGGCAATTTGAATATCGGGTCATGCCCTTCGGTTTACAGGGGGCACCAGGGGTCTTCATGAACTTAATCAATGAAGTGTTACACCCCTATTTATTCAAGGGGGTGGTTGTTTATTTGGATGATATCTTGGTCTATACCCCGGATCAGGAATCCCACACTATCCTTATGCGAAAAGTATTGGAAAAGCTATTAGAACACAAACTGTTTGTCAAGCTGTCAAAATGTGAATTTCACCAGGAGTGCATTGACTTTTTGGGGTACCGCATATCCTCCGCGGGGTTGGAAATGGACCAAAAAAAGGTCCAGGATGTATTAATGTGGGAACCCCCCAAGACCAGGCGACAGCTCCAAAGTTTCCTCGGTTTCGCCAACTTTTACCGTCAATTCCTACCACACTTTGCCCAAGTAGCCCTTCCCCTCACGGAACTGCTAAAGACCAAGGGGAAGGGATCTAAGGCTTCGGTGCCAGGGGCCCCTTTGAACTGGACCCCGCAGTGTCAGGAAGCGTTTGAACAACTAAAACGGTTGTTCACGTCTGAACCCATACTAGCACACCCCGATGAGACAAAAAAGTTTGTGGTCCAAGTAGACGCGTCGGATACTGCTATGGGTGGGGTGATTTTGCAAGAGAACGCTCAGGGACAATTACAACCCCTGGCTTATGTATCAAGAAAATTCAATGATACAGAGAGATTTTGGCCCATTTGGGATAAAGAAGCTGCGTCTATACGTTTAGCATTGATCACATGGAGACACTGGTTAGAGGGGTCCCAAGTACCTTTTGAAATCTGGACTGATCACAAAAATCTTGAGGTACTGCGAAAACCCCGAAATCTGAATGCTAAACAAT
This sequence comes from Gekko gecko, assembly GCA_029375565.1. NCBI lineage: Eukaryota > Metazoa > Chordata > Lepidosauria > Squamata > Gekkonidae > Gekko > Gekko gecko. Next base: position 210,642,407 of record JAPDNY010000001.1, read on the forward strand.
TCAGGTGGGCTGAGTTTTTCTCCAAATTTCAATTCACCCTTCACCATTTCCCAGGGAAAGCCAATCATCTGGCGGACGCTCTCTCCCGCCTTCCCCAACATTTCTGTAAGAGAGCCGAAGTACGAGAGTCTATGTTCACCCCGGAACAATTGGTGGGTGCAGTTGTAACCCGTAAAGCCAAACAAACACCAATGAATCCCATCCAGATATTAACCTGGGAAAAACGATTTCTCAATGACATCACCCCACAGGAAACAAATGATTTACAAGCCAGGGACGATGTGAAATGTAGTCCGAACGGCTGCTGGTACAGGGGAAATAAAATGTTTGTCCCTGAAGCTACCCGACCCCAAATGTTGCAGACAGTTCATGATTCAAAATCTGCGGGGCATTTTGGATATGTGAAATCCTTACGACTCCTGCAACGTGGCTTCTGGTGGCCCCGAATGAAACAGGATTTATCCCTCTATATACAATCCTGTCCAACGTGCAATCGTTGCAAAGCCAGACCGGGAAAACCTCCAGGTCTCTTACAGCCTCTACCCACCCCGAGCCGACCCTGGGAAGTGATCTCTATGGACTTTATCACTGATCTTCCCCCTTCTAGACATATGACGGTCATTTGGGTGGTAGTGGATTTATTCTCTAAGCAAGCTCACTTTATACCATTCCCTAGTCTGCCAACAGCCAAAGTCTTGGCCAAAGCATTCCTCCAACACATTGCCAGGCTACATACGTTGCCGCTCAAGATAATCTCCGACCGGGGGGTTCAATTTGTTTCCAAGTTGTGGTCGGAGCTAATGACTCTAATGGGTATTGAACGTGCTCTCAGTACTGCCTATCACCCTGAAACCGATGGGCAGACGGAGAGAGTAAACCAGACTTTAGAACAGTACCTAAGATGTTTTTCTAACTATCAACAAGACAATTGGGTTGATTTATTGCCACTGGCGGAGTTTGCGTACAACAACTCATGGCACGCGTCAACAAAAATGTCACCCTTCAAAGCTGCCATGGGTTATGACAGCCCCCTCTCCCCTTCTTGAAGCCCGGTGAGAATGTTGGGAAAGCCTCAGCGTGGTGTAAAATTTTCCGCGATTCTTGGCCCCTAATTGTTCAGACATTGAATGAAGCCAAGGCACAGTACAAAAAACAGGCAGACAAAAAAAGGGCAGGTGGATGGAAACTGCAACCGGGAGACTCTGTCTATCTGTCAACCAAGAACCTAAGGCTAGCGCAACAGTCCAGGAAACTTGCTTGGAAATATATTGGTCCTTTCAAAGTGTTGAGATGTATAAATCAAGTAACTGTTCAACTAGATTTGCCTAAATCTCTTAAAGCAATACATCCAATTTTCCATTACAGCCTCCTCAAACCTGCGTTACCCCCGACTAAATGGCAAGCTGAGATGTCGGCACCTCCCCCCTCTGATGGTTGGCGATGAGGAGCACTATGAAATTGCTGATATTTTGGACTCTAAGATTCTTCGTGGACAACTCTTGTACCTCATCCAATGGGTACACTTTGGGCCCCAACACAGGGAGTGGGTGAAAGTATCTGATATCAATGCACCTGATCACCTAAAAGACTTTCACACTCGATACCCTAATAAACCTGGGGGGCCATCATTCTCTCCTTCCTGAGTGGTGGGTGGGTGGTATTTTGGGAAGGGCAGAATGTCAGAAAAAAAATGCCTTCGATGTTTCTCACTGAATCCATTGTTTTATGTTTCCTACCCCGCTTTGCGCTTGCGTAGCTATGCAGGCAGAAACGTGGGAGCTTCTTCCCTGCCGCTTTTCCTTATCACGGTGGCCTTGAATGTAGGCTTTGGACTATTCTTGTTTCGCTGAGAATTTTCCAGTCCTGGGAAGGCAAGGGGAGGGGGGAGTGGTCTCCCGCTCATGAAGTATTTCTCCCGCCGGGAGTTCCCGCGCGAGTGCTCAAGTTTTATTTGCTAGGCGCTTCATTGCATCACACTATAAGTTAGCTTGCTTTGCTTCGCCCCCATTCCTGACAATGACCTCCTACTGTGGGTTTTAGCAAGATAATCCAATAAACCTTTCTTTGTGCAAGAATGATTGGATCTACTTGATTTTAAACCTGACAGAAAGCTGCTGTATTTTGCACCAGCTGTAATTTCTGGGTTAGCCTCAAGGGTAAGCCTATGTAGACTGAGTTGCAGTAATCAAGCCTGGAAGTGACCATTGCATGGATCACTGTAACTACATCCGGGGGGGGGAGAGATATGGTCTCAGCAGCCTTATCTGCTGAGATGGAGGAATGCAGATCTGGCAACTGCAGTAACCTGGGCTTCCACAGAGAGAGAGAGGCATCCAGTGTTACTCCCAGGCTCCTCACTTTCTGGGTCAGCACCAAAAGCACCCCTTCCAGTTTGGGTAGTCTGATACCCATGTCCATTCCCCCCAGACCAAGGTACAGGACCTCCGTCTTCAATAGATGAAGCTTCAACCAGCTATGCCGCAACCATCTAGCCACAGCATCCAAAGCCTCAGCCAGAATATCAGGGGTGGAAGATGGATGGCCATCTATTAACAGATAGAGCTGGGTGTCATCAGCATATTGATGGCAACCCAGCCTATAGCTCCTGGCTAACTGGGTGAGAGGGCACAAATATATGTTGAATAACATTGGTGAGAGGATTGCCCCTTGCGGTATTCCACATTCAAGTGGGTATCGCAGGAAGACCCTCTCATCAAGCACCACCCTCTGTCCCTGACAATGGAGAAAGGAGGAGAACCATTGTAAGGCAGTCCGCTGAACTCCCACATCTCATTCCCAGTTCTTGTGTCTGTGTAAAACTGCTTTCAGCATAGGCTGAGACTCAGGCTCTTTCAGTTCTTCAATTGAATTCTTTCTCAGGGCGGATTTTCAACAGTTAAGGTACTGAATTGTCTCTCTTCTCTCAAATCAGGAATCTGTCAGAATATACCCATTTCCCTTCAGCACTCAGCTAATTAAAATTTCTGCCCTTAGCTGAAGCTGGCCAATCAGAGTGCTTGGAGAAGCCAGTCACTCAAAGCTCTCAGTTCTTGAATAGATTTAACTCTTCACCTCCTGGTACTCTGATAATGCAGCATTTCAAAGCCTGTTTTAAGGCTGTCTATCAACAGGAGTCCATCACAAATAATCCATCTAGTTAGTTAGGTGCTGATTTTTGTAAGAGGGATTGAATCACAGAGTTTCTGTGTGCAAAGTATGTACTCTACTACTGCAAAGTGCATTATATCTGTACTAAGAGACCTATATTAAGGCTGTCGCTCAGCCAAAACCTGGTGGTGACATTGGGCAAATCACTGTCCACCAGGCAAGGAATACAAAAATATAGTCACCAGAAGAGGTAAACAAGAAGAAATTCAGAAATTGCTTGCTCAGCCATTGTGGGTCATCAGATGAGGCACTTTTACTGTCTTTGAAAAACAGTAATGAGGGTATCATTGTCATTCAGTGACTCATTTATCTTAGCCATGTCTGGGGGAGCGTCCTTTACTAATGGAACATTTTCCTATCTGTATAGTTTATATTTTTCCTCTCAGATTATGATTTTTACCAACTGCACTTGTACAGTGCTATTTTAATTAATGAACCTGTCAAATGTAAGTGGTAAATGACCCTTTTCCCCTTGTACATCCTTGAATGCCTCCTTTGCCCAGAGACGAGCCAGATTATATTTTGCTATGTATTTTTCATTGGTCAATTGTGCCAGCTTGCTAATCACTACTATCTTTCAACTCTTGCCAGTTTGTCATGATGCCCACTAACAATATTCTTAGGACTGAATGTTCCAGGTAAAATTGTGTTAGGAAGAGCTATTCCTGACAAGCCATGAAGAATTATGTCCTTCAGTGTGCCTATGCAGGAGACAGTGGCTGATGCTCAGTCTCAGACATTTACAGTTGCTGCCCTCATGTTGTAGAATAACATTCCTTGTCTGGAAGTTCTCACATTTTAGAAAGCTATGCAAAAGCAAGCTTTAAAGAGGCAATTCAAAGGGAGATAGTGCCATAGTCAGCATTTGATTCTCTTGATATTATTGGTTTTATTCTTAGTTATTATTGTTGTGCCTTGTTAAAATTATGTTGTGAGCCACATATACACAAAAATGTACACTTACAGTCAATGGCTTTAGAAGAATAACTCTGCTTACTTACAGTTAATGGATTTAGAAGAATAACTCTGTTTAAGATTGTGTTGTTCCAGACAAGTACCCAGCTGCAGTAGGGAACTGTGTATGGTATCAGCAGAGAACTTAGTTACATGAAAGAGCAGCCAACACAATACAGGGATACAGACGATGGCATAGGGGCTCATAAAAGAAAAGTCCAGTGGCAGTTAAATGCTAACAAAATTTATTTCAACATGAGCTTTTGGGATTCATTGCTTACTTTCCCAGATATGTATGGAACTCAAGTTGAGAATCCTTATGGGACGTTAGGGTGTGTGTGTGTGGGGGTGCAAGACTGAAGGTAGAGAGTTAATTCTCTCATGAATCTTCAAGGATAGATATGCTATGTGGGGAGAGGAGGGAGAGAGATGTGAATGAATACCATCATACATTTTCAAACTCTGACTTCTCTGTGTGCCTGAAACAGAATGACCAATTACAAATATTGATAAAGATTAGAAATCATGGGAAGCTTGGAATTGGTGAGATCTAGGAAGTGGCATGAAGAAAGGGATGGACTCAGAAGGATCTAGGAAGTATCAGGGAGCCCATCTTCTTTCCCTATATGTTCCTTTTGACACCCTTGCCTCAAATCTGTATCAAAGTTGGATGCTACACTAAACAGAGGAACTGAGTGAGACTACCAGGAGAATGCTGCTAAAATCCAAACCTTTCACTTTGCTTTCTGTACCAGACCAATGCTATTATAACAACTAATGGGAGATGTAGCTGTTTCCATAGGGTGATATGAAAAAGCACAGTAATTGATATTTTCTAACCAAATTAGAAGCATTTTGTAAAAGCCCTGAAGTATCACAGAATTGTTTTAACTATTATATAACTGATAATAAAATCCTTCTTTTTGTCTTTTAGGTCTGCCAAGATTTTTTTACTGTCCTTCCTTCTCTGCCTTTAATGATAGCCTGATTCACACAAATGTAGTAAGTAGAAGTTTTTCCTAATATTGATCTCTATGCCAGAAAAAAAAAGTCTTATCTGCTTAAAGGTACAGGAGAAGTCCCCCCAAAAACAATGAGTTAATCCTACTCTCATATGGCTAAACATCTTTAATACCAAAATAAAATAAAATAAAATAAAATGTTTTATTGAATGGATTTGTTGTTGTTGTTTTTTACATATAATACAATCTAGTATTATTTATAATGAAGATCTTGCCCTCTAGTGGTTCCTAGTTTACAAAGGGATTTAGGAGAGCCCCTTTTCTCTGAGAGTGTCTTTAGTTCACAATATCCTCTGCACCTAAGAGTGGAATTTGACAATGAAGACATCTATACTAAATCTCACAAAGTGCCACACTACTAATGAAAATGCTGAAATTATCCTGATGTCATTCATTTGATAATTCTGCCCCCCCCCCCGGTTTGATTTGATAACCCAAACTGTCAATTGATGTTTTGCAAGTGAGATTGGTACAGTGGTATCTCATTAAATTGGTAAATGCAGCACGCCATTTTAAAATAAACTGCCAAAGTGCCTCTCTTTGAAACCTTCTGCATGTAATAAATTATTTGAAAACAGTGACACTCCATGGCCAATAAGAATAACACCAACTATTGCCTTTTTATCAAGAACACTGAAATGATAATGTTCTTTAAGAACACTGTAAATATGCATAAAATCAAATTTCTAGCAATGAAATAGTTTCAGGACAGCTTCACATATTAAATTTCTTTGCATAGAAATAAATTTCCTGCATTTACCATCGTTTCTTGGGAGCCTTATGCATGTCACAGCAATGTCCATATTTAACATAGGCTTCACCAAGAACCCTCTTTTGCCACTGGGTGTCACACAAATGGAAGGCAGTCAAGTGCATGTGTGAGACTCATGGACCCTCATTTTTAATCCTGCCCATCAGTAGTTTCATTACTTTTTAAAATTAGTTTCCTTTATCCCAGAGATTTCTCTGTCCATGGGTCCATCATATACATTGATAGTAAAGGTCATCCAGGTTCTAATGACATACTTGTTTTAAAAAACTAAGAATTTATTCTATCACCACTAGGAATTGGGAGCATTTGAGAAATCCTAATAACTTCTGAAGACTGATATTTTTCTTGAAATATAGGAATGTTGCACTTTATATTCTAATCTGGATTATCAGAATTCTATAACAATATGTATATGTACTATTCTGTAAAGTTCTATGGAAAAGTGGTATAGCTGTACTCTTTAGCCCAACTTTCATTTCCCTAAACATTCAGTGGATTTTCTGGAATGGATATAACTTCTCTCTTTGAGTTGCTTCTCAGCATGATACCCAAGTGATATACCATCTGCCACTCCCGTTTGCCACCACTTCTTTGTACTTGGCATCTTTTTTTTCTTTGAGAAGTCTTCAGTTCTTGAAAAGAAAATGGAAATAACTGCTTATGAAATAAGGAGGCGAGGTTTGCTCAGATTCCCACTCTACTATTTAAAATCATTGCAGAGAAAACAGATTTATTTGTATGCATGTGCATGTGTGTGTGTGAGATAGAGAAAGAGAGAGCGAGAGAGCAGGGGGGAGGGGAGCGAAGGCCTCCCGGATGGCCAGTTGTGGCGACAGCTTCAGTCGAAAAGTGCACCCAGGTTGTTTACTTTGGTGTTGGAGAATGTACTGGGTGGCTGTAAAGTGTGTGAAATTACGCACCAGTCTCTTAAAGAGTGCCTAATTTCTAGTAAATAGTGGGGCCTTTGTCAATGGCTTCATTATGTTGTTTCTTGTTAATTGTTGAGAAAATTCCCATTGTGGCGTGTGAATGGCTTTATGAGCTAACCTGGTCAGTGATGCAATCAGAGGGCAGTAAATGGCCGCCTTGTTGAAAGCAGCTTGGAACAGCCAAGGCTGGGATCAGCCATGGCTGAGCAGCAGTAGAAACCGGATTAATGCGCCTGTCCCCCCCCCCCACTGGAGGTGCGATTTCCTTCCCTTTACACACAGACTCCCCTTACACGCAGACTGATCTGAAGGGGCATCTGTTATTTTCAGGGAGTGTTTCTACAATGCCAGATGGATGTGTCTGGATTCAGTTTTGGGTAGGTGCTCCCTTCGGCAGCACATATACTAAAATTGGAAGTTTGCGGGCGCTTTGCTGCGGATCCCGACTGCGGCAGCCAAGCCCCCCCCTCCTCCCGCCGCTCTGAGCACTGCCGTTGGGGATGGCCGGGCGGGAGCGCTGGAGGATTTAGGGGCTGGGGGAGTGGGGCCATGACCGTTGCCAAGCCTGCTGCTGCTTCTCTTGGGGATGTGGAAGGTGCAGCCCCGGCGATGATCCGTCCCTGGGCTTTCTGAGTGTTTGCAGGGCTCTCGTCTTCTGTAGTGGGGAAACCAGGAAGAGCACAACTCCACGCGAGTTCGATCCCGGAGACTCTCATTCCAGGCAAGTTTGAGACTTTGTTTTATTGATTGGGGACGAGGGGAGAAAACGACCCTCCAAATGGGGGAGGGCACAGACTATTCCTCATCCACCTTGCAAAGATTACTCAAAGATGCAGGAGAGAATCTTCTTTTCCCATACCCAAGAAAAAACAAAAACTGCCACAAAAACTGTGCTTAGGGGGGATGAGGCAGGGCCTGTAGGTGAAAGATCAAGTTTGTAAGGCAGGCCAGGTAGACCAGGCTTTGATTTTCAGTTTCCACAGCAGTGGGCTCCAGTGTTCCCTCTAAGCTGAGTTAGTGTGAGCTAGCTCACAGTTTTTTAACCTCCAGCTCGCAGATTTTTGTCTTAGCTCAGGAAGGATGGCTCCAGAGCAAACTAATTTATGCGGCAGCCAAATTGCTCTCTCACAACTTTAATGGCAGTAGCTCACAAAGTAGAAGTTTTGCTCACAAAACTCCGCAGCTTAGAGGGAACATTGGTAGTGGGCCCCCTGAGAAAAAGATGGGCCCCCTGAGCAAAAAGTGAGGAAAGGTGAAGTGGCTTTGAAAGAAGAAATAGTAGGGGGAGGAATGAGACACCCCCTGCAAGTCCTCAAAGCCCTCACTTGCAATATTATTATTATTTTAAATAAATTTAAAAAGAAAAAAAAATCCCAGGAATCTGAAGGTTATTTTCTATGAACTCTTGTTATGCATTTTAGAAACTAATGGAGATGAGGAGCACCACATTTGTACTTGCAGTGGCATTAGAAAATGACTTGAACCAGCCTTGTGTCAGGGTGAGATAGATATACATTTTTAAAATGAAAACTGAAGTACAGACATATAACATATTAAAACTGGACCTGAATCCCTTTTGTGAACTTCTAAAAAAATGTGTTTTTTTGTTAAACAGGAGCTGTGGAGAGAAATGCTTTATCAGTCATCACAGAACACAATATTACAATTACTTATACTTGTAATGGGAGCTAGGGGCTGGCAAATCGCCACAGGTGTCTACAAGGGGCCATATTTTACTCCCAACCAGTCCTTCTGGTCAGATTTGAGGATACTTATAGCTGGAAACTGGAGCTGTGGACAGACAAATACTGATCTTTCCAAAGGCCTGGAAAAACCCCAGGTTAACACCGCAGGTTAACAGAAAAATCTGAAATCTTAAAAAAAATACCTTTGGGGGTTAAACCAACCCCAAATGATAGAAACAGCATCTGTAGCTTTAAGAAACAAATGCCTTCGGTTGGCTATAGCTAGGCAATAACACAGTACTGCCAGCAGCAAGAATTGATTTCTGTCAATAAAAGGCAAGGAGGAGGGGTCAGGTCCCTTTCCAGAGCTGTTTTGGTGTTTGAGGGAGGACTTTTCAGGTTCAGACCCAGCAGCAACCACCAGGTGACTTGCTACCATGCAACTTGCATGACTTACCCAGGACTGGCTTCTTGCTATTGTTCTACAGCAGCCACCCCCCCCAAACCAGTGTAATGTAGTGGTTGGAGTTTCAGTCTAGGATCTGGAGACCCAGGTCCAGGTTTGACTTTTCAGTCTCACATGGAAGCTCACTTGGTGATCTTGGGCCAGTTGCATACTTTCAGTTTAATCAATTCAGGGTTGTTGTGGGAATAAATGAAGGGCAAGAGAATGATATGTCAGTTAGGCACCCAGATAAGACTCTCAGGGATTTGTTAGATGGGTCCCATTCCAAGAATAGCAGTCCCACTGCTGTTAGGGAACATGAGGGTCAAGGGAAAACAGGGCACCATGCTGATGAAAGGAGGAATGCTCCCTCAGAAGGGATCTCCTCTACAGTTGGTGAACAGGTATCCTTTCACACCAAGGAACCATCCCTGGGCAGAAAGGGAGGGGAGCTCTTGGTAGTTGATGATTCGATCCTTTGGCATGTAGACAGATGGGTTGCGAACCCATATACTGACTGCATGGTGACTTGGCTGCCTTGGCATGAAGGTAGTGGACATTACACGTGGTCTAGATAAGCTGGTAGACAGTACTGGGGAGGAGCCAATAGTCATGGTACATGTTAGCACCAATGATGTGGGGAAAATTTAGGCTGCTTGCCAGGAGGCTAAAGGCCAGGACCTCCGAAGTCTCTTCTAGAGTTTTTTTTCACACACTAAATTGAAGGTTAGAGGATGATAAAGAAGCAAAATAATTAAGCAAAGCAGCTAAAAGAAATAACTGTGTCATAATAGGTGATTTTAACTACCCACACATTGATTGGATCAATATGTGTTCAAGTCAGAAGAAAGAGATAACTATGCCACGGAGCAGACAATCACAGAAACTACCATGGGGGAGGTGATCCTGGACTTGGTCCTAAGTAATATTCAAGACCTGGTGAGAGATGTAAATGTGATAGCACCAGTTGGGAACAGATACCATAATGCTATTAAGTTTAGCATTTATGTAAATAGGAAGTTGCCCCAAAAGACCAACACAACCACATTTAACTTTAGAAGGGGTAACTTTTCTCAGATGAGGGGGCTTGTGAAGAAGAAATTGAAAGGAAAAGTAAGTAGGGTCAAATCCCTTCAGGAAGCTTGGAGACTATTTAAAACTACAATCCTGGAAGATCAGATAAAATTTATGTCACAGATTTGGAAAAATACAAATAAGTATAAAATAAGGCCTGTATGGTTAACAAAGTAATGGAAGCAGTAAAAAGTAAGAAGAATTCCTTTAAATGGTGGAGGTAAATAAATGGAACACAGGCTTTGGCAATTAAAAAAGTCAGTGATCAGACAGTATAGATAGAACATCATGTCTGAGGCAGCGATGCTCTGTATTCTTGGTGCAACAGTGGGAGAGGTTCTGTAGTTCTGGCCCTGTTGGTGGACCTTCTGGTGGCACCTGGGTTTTGGTCACTGTGTGGTATACAGTGTTGGCTTGGATGAGCCATTGGCCTGATCCAACGTGGCTTTTCTTATGTTTTTAATGTGTTTTCCTGTTGAGGTGAGTGGAGGGGGCAGAGCCACCACAGACATCCCTCTGTCTGGAATAGTTCCTGTGCCTTTGTGAATTGCTTCCAAGTGCCATGGGGAGACAGGCTGTTCTGTTCATAGCTTAGTGGGCATGTGAGCAGGATAGACCTGCTGAACAGAATGCTGCCCCAGGCAGGATGCTTCAGGAGCAAGGCTGGAACCGGTGACTGAACAGAGTGGCAGGAACTGCACTTGTCATGCTCCAAGGTCTCCATGTTGGCATAGCTATCAAAAGTTATAAAAAGTTATAAAAGGACACAGATAAAAATAGCTTTTTGCATTATAAATCCCATCATGTGTCCCATATAAAATATGGTTTACCCTTTAGTCAATTGATTAAAGCTAAAAGGAACTCTACCAAGGAGGAGGATTACAGGAAAGAGAGCAGGAGATTTTGCCAACAGTTCAGAAGCAGGGACTATCCAGAAACTATAGTGCATAGTGTAGCTTTAAGGGCAAATGAAATAAACAGAGAAAACTTATTGAAATCAAATAAGAGGACAAGAACAGGCAACCAAAGAATATAATTCTTTAGCCCCCAGAATTAAAAGCATCGTACTCAAACACTGGCATGTGCTTAGTGACATACCTGGTTGTTCTGAGAAACCACAAATTGGATATAGGAGAACCAAAAACCTCAAAGACTTCTTAGTACATACCAATCATCAAAAAACAACCATTCAAAAAATTCAAAGAATACAAAAAAACAGGACATTTCAAATGTTTTCACTGTAGTTGCTGCAAACAAGTTTGGCAAACTGATGAAGTAATCTTACCTGGGTTTAGAATGCAACTTACAGGGCCGGCTCCAGGTGTCTGGGCGCCCTAGGCAGGACAGCCTGGGGCGCCCCCACTGGGGATGCCAACCTCCCGGTGGGACCTGGAGACCGGGGGCGGAGCGCTGGCTTTCCCGGGGCCTCCGCAGCTGCGGGGTCCCTGGGAAAGCGGGAATGGGGCGGGGGGTCTAGCCGCCACCGCCACCCCCCCTCCCAGAGCCGGCTTTCCTGGGGCCTCCGCGGCTGTGGGGTCCCGGGAAGCGGGAAGGGGCGGGGGTCTAGCCACCGCCCCCCTCCCTCCCAGAGCCGGCTTTCCCGGGGCCTCCGTGGCTGCGGGGTCCCCAGGAAAGCGGGAAGGGGGCGGGTGGGGTCTAGCCACCGCCGCCGCCCCCTCCCTCCCAGAGCCGGCTTTCCCAGGGCCTCCATGGCTGCGGGGCCCCCAGGAAAGCCGGGAAGGGGGCGGGGGTCTAGCAGCGGCGGCGGCGACAATGGGCACCCGTTAGGGCGGCGGGGGGTGCTTTTGGGGGGAGTGGGGCACCATTTAACGCCCCTGAGGCCGGGGGCACCCTAGGCGAGCGCCTAGTTCGCCCAATGGGTGATCTGGCCCTGGCAACTTCAACATTACAGCTCATGTGATACAAGCTGGGTTGTGTACTTATTAAAATGTTCTTCTGAAAAAATTTACATAGGGTCCACTTCTAGACCTATTAGAACAAGAATTACAGAGCACAAATCTAAATTGAAGGCTTAGAATTCAGACACCCCATTGGCAATTCATTTTAAACAGTTGAAGCATAGTTATGAAGTTATACAGAGTATTCCTGGAGAAAGGACTGACGTGAGACAATGCCTCTTACAGAGAGAAATGTTTTGGATTCACCGGCTGCATAGTGTATCTCCAAATCAACTGAATGCAGAAATTGACCTTTCATGTTTTCTGCAAACTATTTTGTTTTCTGTAAACTATGTGATGTTGCTTGAAGTATATTGCCTCTTAGCACCTGTTGGCAATTTGCAAGGTCTCTTTAATTATACTCTGTTAGGAGTTACCAGAGAGAGACGCCTAGGATCCATTATAAACATAGCAGCATGTTAGCCTGAATGTTAGTTGAGATCAGCGTCCTGTCTTAATATAATGTAAATTACTACTGGGTTGGCTTAATTTTAAATTTAAATACTTTGTATTTAAAATACCTTATAAATTTTTGTAACAAAGGGAACATTATTACATTACAGATTTCTTAAGTCTTGTCGTCTAGTACTCATGAAACAGAGAGCTTTTGCACCTGTATGTAAGTAAGATTGCACTAAGATTTTATATTGTCTCTTGTTGTTTGCATAGTATATATTCTAAATAATTGTATTTTTGTACACTACAGAATATTTCCTGAAGAAGATCCATCACTGAAATGTTGTTATGTAATCCGGAGACGACGTTGATTATGTACCTTTGTTCAAGGATTTTCTTACGTTTATGTTGTAGTGCTTCAGATTCGAATACACAGTATTTTCTTTGCAAGTCTTGATGACTGTTTGAATTGTGGGTCAGACTCTCATGACTGTTGGCTTTATACAAGCTTCTAATCTATCCAGGACTAAACAAGAAAGTCAACCCTGCAAGGTAGAATTGCAGAATGAGTTTCTCACAAAAGCAGCTACTGTGGTAGGTGGTCATCCAGTCTAAGGCTCTGGATTTAGATTGAAGTTGGTTGAAGGCAAATGACCACAAAAGTAATTAAGATCTATTTTTATTAAGGTGGCTCAGAGATTAAGATGCAGACAGGAAGGTCTGTGGTTTGGCACTTTGAGATCGTAGTGCTGCATGACAGAGTGAGCTCTCATCTTTGGCCCCAGCTCCTGCCAACCTAGCGGTTCAAAAGCAACAAATTGTAAGTAGATAAACAGGTACTGCTTCGGTGGGAAAGTAACAGCATTCCATGTGCCTTGACATTTAGTCATGCCAGCCACATGACCACGGAAACATCTTTGGACAGTGCTGGCTCTTCGGCTTGGAAACGGTGGTGAGCACCACCCCCGAGAGTCGGATTTGACTAGCTTTCAAGCAAGGGAAACCTTTAAGAATACTTTAAACAGGAAAAAGAAACTGTGAGGATAAAACAAGAAAGCTAGAATTTTAAGAGCTAACTAAAACAGTAATACATTGGTTTCAAGTTATAGGATGGCACCCTAAACCATAATTATACACTGTCCCCCACCTGAAGATGGTAGGGTGCCCTGGCCAAGGTGAATGTTAAGTGCCCAACATGAGGCTGGTGCAGCCCCTGCACTACCCATCACTGGCAGCTTTCCAGAATACACTTCTCTGGGAGTATGCCCCATTGCATGATGTGGGGCATACAGCTGGACGGTTATCATTGTCCAACATGAATTATACCAAAAGACTCATGAGTGACAATATTCATGTTGTTGTTGATGCAATAGAACATGTTAAACATACAGGTGAAAAAAACCAGCCTTTCTATTTTTGGATGTTGGAAAAGCCTTCAATAATGTATCTTGGACTTTTCTACAAAAAACACTGCAATATTTCAAATGTGGTTCCAGATTTTTGAATTGGAACAGAATATCCACACTACACACTAAACAACACGCACAAATTTTAATCAATGGGGTTTTGACAAATGGAATTAAACTTTGTGTTACAGATGATCCCAATTTCAGTGCCTGAAAAGACTTTGAGCAACTGGCAAAGACAAATAAATAAATTTGTATGGAACAATAAGAAGGCAAGAATAAGATTTAAAGTACTACAAGATAAGAAGAAAAGAGGTAGTCTGGCAATACCTAATATTAAATTATACTACCAAGCTGCTGGGCTAGTTTGGATTTCAGATTGGATCAGAAGTCCTAATGTAAGATTGATAAAATTAGAATCTTCAAATCTTGATGATGGACTACATAGCTATCTGTGAATTAAAAAATCTATATAAAAAAACAAAACCCAAGTTAAAAGACATATAATCAGAGAGAGCTTATTTAAAATTTGGGAAATGCAATGAAAGAGAATCAGCCCTACAATTCCACTAATAATGTAACCAATAGATGCTTATTACAGCAATTACACAAGGAGAAATAATGATTTTATAACTTATGGTGATACGATAAACTTGCAAGGTGGCATCAAGACATGGCAAGAGATGGAGAGCATTTCCGGATTGGCAAGCTGATGGCAGCCGTTTTCCCCTTCTCCTGGGGGTACGGACTGCAGACCGGCAGGTAGAGAGGAAGGGTGATTGTACGCTCTTCCCCAGGGTTCAGGATGAGCCCTGAGTCAGGGGGCGCTGAGGTTTGCCACCCCCCAGCTTTTAGCCTGGGGGTGGGGGCGTCCTTTTGCCCTGACAGTCTCTCTGCTGTGTTCCAGTAATGGCCGAGGCTTTGCGTACCGGAAACCAAGCGGGCAGTGATTAAGCTCTAATTAAGCGACTGGCTGAATCGATATCTTGCTGAAGAAGAGTGAGTACAAGTTAACGAAGCACCAGAGGAAAGAGTATATTCTGGCAAGTATGGGTGGGGGAGACAATTGTAGACTCCCCCATGGAGGACTAGTTTTTTAATAGTGGTATTTAAATGCTACTGGATTGCATGTATTGATTGATAAAAAATTTAAAGAGTTAGAGGGGCAGAAAGTAATAGGCAGAAATTATTGTAACAAGATGATGAGAGTGCCTGATGTTTGTATAAAAGAAATTTTAGTGGATTGCAGAAGTATACTCCAAACAGTCTGTATGAGCTAGAGCTTCATAAGCGATGTACTTAATTGTCACCTTCGAGGTTAACAACTGAAAGTTTTTATTTGTTAATGCCACATTTGTAAGCACTGCATATAATCATCACGTTTTGGACTTTCTTTTCTATCTCCTCCTTCTTGTAGTTATGTTTGTTAGTACCCCTCCCATTTTCTGTAGATATTTAGAAAATGCAATTAAAAAACCTCTTCAGGGGGATTAAAAAAAAATAAAAAAGACATGGCAAGAGATTAAAGAAAAAAAGAAGGAGATACAATGGTGGATATACTTTCAAATTGCTTCCAGGTTAAAAAATATCTGCATTAAGAGAGGAGCTATTAATGAACTGACTGATTTTGAGAAGATTGTCTCACAATCTAAAGACCATTTATTAGGATGAATTTACAAGCTATTGCTTCAATATGATTCTGAAGGACAACAGGTTAAACCCTGCATGACCAAATGGTTGCAAAGCTTTGGTGAGGAAATGTTGCCAAAGGCACTGCCTTTTACTCTTGGGTAGCTCCAAAACAGGGGTGCCCTACTTTCTAACCTGAACCAATGACCAAAAAAAGCCAGGCACTCTCAGCTTGAACTACAGAGTCAGGCTGCAAGTGGTCTGCAAAAAGGGATTTCATATTCAGGTTTCATAAGGTGACCTCAGAGCCAGCCTCCAGTCTCCCCCCACACCCCAGAAGAGATTATGCTTATGGAATGACAATGGGTTCAACCAGGTAAAGTATATCTACATTTCTAAATGTCTGTTTAGAGGCCATCTGACAGTTAACTCTGTCTCCAGTAATTCTTTGTCTGAATTCTTTGTCTTTCTTGCTCTGTCATTCAAGATACTGGGATAAACCAAACAATCATTCAAATATTTAGCAATCCTTCCTGAGCTAATCAGGGATGTCTCCTTCCTTTTGTCCACCCTGGGCCAGGACCATTAGTGAGTCAGATAATCCATTTAACTAGCTACCCAACACCTGGCTTCTATTGTTAAATCCAGACCCTGCCTTTCTGGAAGCTCATTGGTCATACCTAAGGTCTGCCCCTACTGGCATCACACACCTCTGGGACTCATCATCGGTCCAGGTAATCTTTTGTTCTCACCTGAGACCAGCCCCCAGGGCCACCCATTGGTCTGCATTCTTTGCCAATGCCTATATCCCAACACACACATGGCCTTAGACCATGTGTTTTCTGCCATGATCCAAACTGGCAGGCCACCCCTGAACTCTCTGGGTTTAGGCCAGAATCCAAGGACCTCTGCACATCTGGACAGGTTGTATCACCTCTCTATAACCCATCAATCTTCTCTGCTTCCTTAGTGCTATATTGTGTGAATATTGTTTGTATGTTTGAGAATATTTAGTAAAGAAATCATTATTTTAGCCATCCAGTTTCTGTGTTTGTTCCTGGGTGCTTGTCAATTCTAACTCTGGTATACACAGGTCAGATCCTATAGATAAGCCAATTGCATACTGATAATTATAATTCCCCATCTTTATTAAATAATAGAGCAATTTGGCTAGAACAATATTTGCAGTGAAATGGAAGTCAGAAGACTGTCTTACAATAGAGATCTGGGAAGAAAAACTAGCTGAGTATGCAAAACTGGCAAAATTAACCAATTATATAAACAAAAGACCATTGAATGAATTTTGGCAGAAATGGCAAGCTTATTACTCACATTATGGGAATAATTAACTTTTTTTTCTCTTTTAGCTCTGGAATTATTTGAATATCACATTAAAGATGATGATGATATTGATTATAATTTCAGTATTTTATTTTGTATTCCATTAGTATTTAAATAATCAGTAAGAATAAAATATAGATTTAGATGAACATTTAAGACAATATTTAGGTTTTTAGTATAGAAGTCTGTTCAGCTGTTAAAGATGTATTCTCTTTTATCATTAACTAGAAGTAAGGCCCATTGTGGGAAGAAATACAATGAGCTCTAGAAGGAAGCTCCAGGTAAGTGTCCTGGCTGTGGCTGGTGGGACTGCAGAGGGAAGGGGAAATAGAGGGAGGCATGCCATGTTTCTTTCCTTTTACTTAGCTATAAGGCAGGGTTGTCTCAAGTCATTTTGCTGCCCCAAGTGGGTAGTATGGGAGGACAGCCTCATGATAACAGGTATGGTTCCTTCTGCCCCTGACTTATGTTGATTTGAGATTATGCAGTAGCAGCTAAGGTAGAAAAGCACCTCCTCCTATACCATATTTTCTGGGTTCCAAGGGTCCAGAAGGTGGTTCCATAGCCAATTACGTGGTTGCCAACTCTGGGTTGGGAAATACCTGTAGAATTGAGGGGTAGAAGAAGAAGAAGAGATTTATACCCTGTCCTTCAGTTGGAGGCTCAGAGCGGCTTAGAAACCTTTCCCTTCCCTTCCCCTCCCCACAACAGACACCCTGTGAGGTAGGTGGGGCTGAGAGAGCTCTTTCAAGAACTAGGAAAGTTTTAGAACAAATCATCAAACAATCAGTCCTTGAGCACTTAAAAGGATGGCTGTGATTACTAAGAGACAGCATAGGTTTTTCAAGAACAAGTCATGTCAGACTAAACATCTTTTTTTGAGAAAGTTACTACCTTGCTAGATCAGGGGAATGCTGTAGACATCGTTTATCTTGATTTCAGTAAGGCTTTTGATAAGGTTCCACATAATATTCTTGTTGACAAGTTAGTAAAATGTGGTTTGGATCGTATGACTGTTAGCTGGATCTGTAATTGGTTGACAGATCACATCCAAAGAGTGCTTGTGAATGGTTCCTCATCTTCTTGGAGAGGAGTGACAAGTGGAATGCCTCAGGGATCTGTCCTGGACCTATTTTGTTCAACATCTTTATAATTGATTTGGATGAAGGGATAGAGGGAAGAAGAAGAAGAGGAGGAGGAGGAGGAGATTGGATTTATACTCCATCCTTCACTACCCAAAGGAGTCTCAGAGTGGCTTACAAACTCCTTTCCCTTCCCCTCCCCACAACAGACACCCTGTGAGGTAGGTGGCGCTGAGAGAGCTCTGACAGAAACTGTTCTTTTTCAAGAACAGCTGTGCCAGAACTATGGCTTGCCCAAGGTCATCCAGCAGCTGTAAGTAGAGGAGTGGGGAATCAACCCAGTTCTCCAAGATTCCTCACACTTAACCACTACACCAAACTGGCCTGGGGAGGGCAGGGTTTGGGGTGGGGAGGGACCTCAGCAGGGTATAATGCCATAGAGTCCACTGGCCAAAGCATCCATTGTCTCCAGGAGAACAGATCTTCGCCATCTGGACATCACTTTTAATAGCTGGAGATCTCCAGGTGCTGCCTGGAGGTTGGCTTATGTTAATTTGGGGCTATGCAGTAGCAGCTAAGGTAGAAAAGCACCTCCTCCTATGCCATGTTTTCTGGGTTCCAAGGGTCTGGAAAGTGGTTCCATAGCCAATTATAAAGTTGCCAACTATGGGTTGGGAAATACCTTTAGATTTGAGGGGTTGAGCCTGAGGATGGCGGGGTTTGGGTGTGGAGGGATTTCAGTAGGGTATAATGCCATAGAGTCCACTGCCCAAAGCAGCCATTGTCTCAAGAAGAACCGATCTTGGTCATCTGGAGATCAGTTGTAATAGCTGGGAAATTTTCTGTAGGGGAAATGATGTGCTGAGGCTGGGAACACAGTGATTTCTGGGAGCCCTCCAGGCTCCACAGGGAGACTGGCAACTCCAGTGACCATTTAAGGGAAGATTGGGATATGTATTTTACCTCCAGACACATTCAGTTACTCTCAACAGCAACAGCAAACTGTTTAGAACGTTAGAGGCAAAGGCCAATCAGGCCACATATGCAAATAACCTCTGTGTTCCAACTGGCTATGGGGGGAGAGGAACAGCAAACTGTTTAAAATGTTGGAGGCAGGACTCAGGCAACACAGCCAGTGGATAGGGACAGCTTCTGAGTGACACATCACGGAGCCAACTGATTTAGGAGTGTGTGGAATGTTCAGAAAGTGCTGCCCCACTTCACAATTATATATAAGGAGAGATATATTATTGCTAATTTTAGGAGAGTTTTTGTTTATTCCTTAGAGAGAGAATCTAACCCAAAATTCTGTAAAATTGATATTTTATTAATTGTTTCTATATTTGAATTAGGTAATACATTTGGTAATACATTGTATGTAACAATTCATAATATTTAACAAACTTGTTGAATCTATATTCCCCCCCTTCCCTTCTGTATCCCACCTTTTCTCCTTGAGAAAATAATAAAAAATCATTTTTAAAAAAGACCAACAAAGTTTTCTTTAAGATGTGAACTTTCCTGTGCCTTGCTTCTGTCTCTCTCACTCTGTGTGTTCTGTTGGACTCAAGTTATGCTGCAGTTCTCCCAGGAGCAGTGTTTCCTCTAAGCTGAGTTAGTGTGAGCTAGCTCACAGTTTTTTAAGTCTCTGGCTCACATATTTTTGTCTTAGCTCAGGAAGGATGGCTCCAGAGCAAACTAATTTATGTAATAGCCAAATTTCTTGCTCACAACTTTAATGCCAGTGGCACACAAAGTAGAAGTTTTGCTCTCAAGACTCCACAGCTTAGAGGGAGCATTGCCCGGGAACAACTTGGTCTGCTTCCTCCTCTCCTCCCTCTTCCCCTCACCTTGCTACCCTGAGCATGTCTGTGTGTGTGCAAAACAATGTTTGAGTCCAGTGGTATCTGACTAATAAAGTTTTCTTCAAGGTATGATCTTTTCTGTGCCTTGCTATTCTCTCTCTGTATGTGTGTGTTTTGTTGGGTTGGTTATGCCATGGCTCTTCTGGGTGCAACTGGGTCCACCTCCACCTCCCCTCCTCCTCTTTTCACTGTATTCATGCCTGCCTCATAGGAGTTGTAGTTGTTTTTCTAGAGAAGACTATAGTTTTGTAGACAAACACTCCAGGTTAGTTTTGTAGACTCCCCACTCCAGGCGGCACAAGGGGCATCAGCAACAAAATATTGCAAGAGTGTTGGTGTTTTAAGCATGTTTGTATTTTAAGTAAAAAATATGTATTTCATTGTGTTTGTCTGTATCCTTTATAAAATGTATATGTCTGCCACCTGGCATTTCATTTTATGACACACATGGCCTGGCCCAACAAGGGCCCATTTATATCAGATCCAGCCCTCATAACAAAGGAGTTTGATACCCTGACTTATATTACTTTATAATATGGGTACAAATAAAAACATTTTTAAAATTTGGGGGACTTTAAGGGTGTAAATTCTAGAGAAAAACATCCCTTATTCATTTTTACCCTGTATAATAACAGGGAATAAACCTCTCTGAGTTTGTTCAGCATGAACATCTGCTGATTGCTCTGCTTAGAAGACCCTCAGCAGTATAATTGTCTACTGTCTCTTTGGGTGTGTTCAGACGGATCTTTTGATCTGCCATAGGAACGACTCCCTTGCGGATCAAAAATGCACAACCAGACAGAAACATCTGGGAAAAATTCCGGTCCCGTAGACATCCCGTTCTGCTGCGCCTCCAATCCTGATTTAAAAAGAAGCAGTTTCTATGTAGGATTTTTGCTTACCCGCGCGACAACTGCAGACTTTCTTCCATCTGGTCACTCCATTAGCGCGCGATGCTCCCGTCGGCTCGGTCTGACGTCAGACCGAGCCGACAGGGGCGCGATTTTTTTAAAAATGAAACCCTATGTGCGCTTTAACGAGGAAACGCATTCAGCGATAAGCGCTACGAGGAATGTAATATTCATGCTTATTTCTTTTAGGGACAAGATGTTACCGCGATGGGAGATGGAGGGGGGGAAGGACTGTTCTAACTTGCGAAATAGTCCCTCCATTGATCATGATGGCAATGGCAAGGGGGAGGACCGGGACTTATTCTTTCCATCCCTGCATGCGCAAAACTTTGCTGAAAACCCTCCGCGATCGCCTCAGTTCTCCAAGGAGGCGCAGCCTTGCCTATGCGAATGTACAAAACTTTTTTTAAAAAAATCCTCGGTGGATGCCGTGTAGACAAATCACGGCGGGAACAACGCGCGGTGAGGCTATTTCATGGGGGGGCGTCTGGTCGTGCTAGGCTGGATTAAAAAAATCGGGATAAAATTTTAGGAGGGCTCATGGCACGATTGACTGGCCATCTGAACGCAGCCTTTCTCTCTCTTTTCTCATTGCCCCTCCCATGGCTATTAACTGATAATCTGTGAAAAGTACATTGTGAGGCACCAAAATCATGGTTGTTCTTCTAAAGGTTTCCAGACATGACCAACTGTTGTCATTTCAAGATGTGTAGTTGTGTTAGTCTGTCTGTAGCAGTAGAAAAGATGTGAAGAAGTGACTCACAAAAGTTCATACTATGCCACAAATGTTGTTAGGCTTTAAGGTGCTACTGAACTCTTGCTCTTTTCTACTGTTATTTCAGTAGATTAAAAAAATAAATATGATATGATCCAGATTTTCAGTTGGATCCAAGCAATTTTTTCCACTTGATTCCTCTCCTTACTATTGCTCCAATTCCACATGTCTTTGTCCATATAGGACCCATGATTCCTGGCATTGCCTTTGTTAGTCATTAACAAGTGATTACTTGGTGATCACTCCTTTCTCACTAGCTGAAAAGCTGGTCAGATCAAATCCTTTAATTGGTTAACTTCTGAATGCACACCCTGATAATCATATTCTTAACTCAGCTTAAAATATCACAGATATCATTACAGCCTTCACAATCTCCAGGAAAAATAACTCTACTGTTTTTATTATTCAATTTTTCTTATAGCTTGAATGTTGTATCTTGAAACATATTGTATTACTGTGGCTTCAATCCATTGTTTCTTGATTTTCTATCTCTAATCTCTTTATTAATAGGGCAAACTCTTAAGGGCGGGATATAAATTAGATGAATAAATAAATAAATCATTGAATGGAGAATATAAATACACATTCCCATTCTGAAAATGGTATGCCAGAAAAGCTATAAAACATTCAGTGGTTGTTAAATTGTTCTGTATCATAGGGATTATTTCAAATTACATATAGGCAACAGTGCAAATGGTTAGTCAACTTGGCTATATGACCATAACTTCTGGCTCTGATATTTTTATTCATCCTCTTGTTTTACTCCTTCTCTTGCTCTCTAACATTTGACTCAAATACTGTGACAGGTACAAGAAAAACACAAAATTATCACAATCCTTGCTGCATATATTTATTTAACACAAGTATCAAGCACACTAGATGCTGAATTATACAGAAGGAACTTAAAAATGTTAATAGCTAGGTGAATTGTTCCTGAAGAAGCACCCTGCATTATATTCTATTGTAGGTCATTTGAGCTTCATTTTTATTTTATCCAACAGAAACTGTTTTGACACATCTAAAAACAAAATTCTGCCCAGAAGCAGATTTTAGAATGACATACTTCTCACTCTTAAATTTTCAGAATAAATGCTTGTTGGCTGTCCATACCCACAGGGTATTACACTGTTACCTAGCAGCTCCTCTGAATTTCTGCCTCTCACAAATTAACCTCTTCATAGTTTCTACCTCAACCATTTTTTGAGATAACCATCTAGCATTGTCTTGAATAAATAACACTCTCTTGAAGCTGGGAGAACTAGTTTGCTGAGGATAAAAATTGAGGGCTTATCTTGCGCAGTTATTTCTGTGGTTATTGGTTTTGTGTCTCATTAGTTTTTGCTTACCATACTGAATGGGGAAAGGCAGGGAGGGAGAGGGAGAACAATTTATTACCAAAGGAGATATGGAATATTAAAAAGCAAGCATACATTAAGCCAGAAGGGAGCGGCAGTGGCATGGCATACTCTTTGTAAGCAATTCAACTCATTCCTAGTTCCCTAGGAGGTGAGGGCATTGCTGTGCCTGCCACTCTTTCAAGTGAGTACCATCAGAAAAAAGAGCTTAAGGAATGTGCTAAAGTGACCTTTATATATCTAAAGTTACAGTACTATAATAATACAGCAAAATGAATATATACAGTTTAGATGGGGTCCAAGAGTATAAATGTTGTTGACGAAGTTCTTCTAATTGCCAAGTCATTTTGCAAAGCTCCATCCAAACAGGACCATAGATCTATATGTGTCTTCTAGTATTTGTTCATTGTTCTAGTTTGTCTACTGTAGAGTAAAAGCAGTGGTTTCTATAGTAGCATATAATGTAATTGATATTTTCTATGTCTTATTAAAGTGCATTTAGAGTTGAAAATGGGCTATCTGGGTGAAAGAACACTGGGCTTTAGATACATAAAGGTCACTTTAGCACATTCCTTCAGCTCTTTTTTCTGCTGGTTCTGGCACTCTGAGCTGAGATTCTCTAGTAGTATAGACTCTTTCAAAAAAGGCATCAGGCACCAGTTGTGTACCCAATGTGCTGTGGAGAGGTTTTATAGGCCTTTGCCACCTCATCACAGGTTTTTGCTGTGTACTGCAGACATCCCCCATGAGAACAAGGTGGGATCATCCTATTGACCAGGCAATAATTTGGGGGGGGGGGTCTTCAAGGGGGATGTTATTGCACCTTTATGATGTTGTCCATTGGGCACTGGCAGAGTTGGACTTATGCACAAGCTAAGAAAGTAGAGCTTCCAGATCTCTTGCTCCAATAGGAAATCTTCTGCCTGGTAGCTGGAGTCCTCTGCCACCACTCGGTAGGGTTCTGCAAGTATAATTGAGCCCCTACACATTTGAGTCTACATGTGCATCATCCAGTTTTGCTTCTTTTGACTTGCAAGTGCATCATCTAATATTACTTTCCATTTGTGAAAATATAAAAGTAACTTTTTTCTGTTGCTTCCAACATCTCTCTCTTTCTCTCTCTGTGTGTGTGTGTGTGAAAACAATTATGTAACTGGTGTATGCAAATAATGTGGTAGGGAAAGAATTATATATACAAAATTGTTTCATAATAATGTTTGCAAAGTTTGTTTCTGTATTTATCTCTGAACCACATGTCTGTCTTTATTTTTCAGTTTCTTCTTTCTTTTCTGAAATAGTTGCATACTCCAATTACACAATTATTTTTAAAAGATAGACTGAAATATTTTGCATCATTAATGTTAAAATTCAAGCTTGGTAAGCAAAATGATAAACATCTGCATTGCTGTTTTTGCACTTTGTCTTGAGTACCTAAGCTAATGTTTTATATATTAACTGTGTCTCTTTGAAGTTAATATGGTGTCAGGACTCACTGAATGGAGATTCATCCTATATATGATAACCACATATCCTAGATCATCCTCAGACAGGTACTAAGCACGATGCATTGGAATCCAATTTTAAGAGCATATCCATTTTTCTAAGATGTGTTTGTTCCTGCTATTGGAACAAGGCTGTTGGAAATTGCAGCTTGGCAAGCAGTGAATAATGTTCAGGCAGGGGAGGTTTTAGTACTTCCCATTTTTATTCTTCAGAGTGGGCCTCCGACTCCTGTTTTCTACTAGTTGTGGCAGATTTACATTTTAACACAGAGTAATAGGCCTCAGTAGGTCAGATGGAATGCAAGTGCAATGATAAGGCTTAATATTTGGTTTCTTTGACAAACTGTTGCTTTTTCTGGCTACTGATCTGTCTGGTCTCACCTCTAGGATCTTGCCCCTTTTCTAGGGTTGCCAGATCCTACGTGGCTGCCAGTGGGGGGCTGCAGGGTCTGTCCCAGGATCTTCTGGTATGTATGCAAAGTGCATTAATGTCACCCAGAAGTGATGTCATCACGTCATCAATGTCTGGGGGGTGATGCTCTAGTTTTTAAGCAAAACTCTATGGCCTGAGCCCAATTTTACAATAGAGTTTTGCCAAAGAACCACCACAGGTACTGGGTCTGTTGTTTCCTGAGACAGAGACACCCCAAAACAACCTCTGAATCTCCATAAGCAGTGCCCTCATAAAGCTGGGAGGCTAGGAGAACCTCATTTTGGCTGGGAAAACTCAGGCTAAATGAAGCTCACCAGGCTGCCTGCACTGTCCATCCTCCATGCAAGCCCCCCCCCTTCTCTGCTTAGTCCTTAAAGACAACGGATGGACAAACTTACACTCTTGCCTCAAGCATCTTCTCCTGACCAGATGCCAGGACTTTTGTTTGTCAAATGCACAGGTGGACAGAGACAAGAAGCCACTAGTCACTATGTCTCCATCATGAATAAAATATGTTGCAAATTTCCTGTCCCAAATCCTTTCACATCCTGGAACTCAGGAAAAACTCTTGGTAATCTTTACATTTCTGCAACTATCTGTTTGTCCAAGATATCTGTATTTCTCTCACCTACGTCAGACCCATCAAGGTAAACATTGACTCTGTATTTCTGTAGAAAGGTCATCCATTCAGTTTCATCCTGTCAAACACTAAGGATTTTCTCCTCCTGTGTCTGGTACCAGAGAAAGGCCAGATCACCCTATTATTCCACAATGGGAATCCCATTGATCCATTGTGAAACTAGCTACCACACTTTAACATACCTTCAGGATACATTTTGGGGTATAAATATACCCAGTCTTGCACATGTCCAGAATGATGTGGCTGGATGCTCACAAAGCTAACACCCCTGAGCACGGCTCAGGTCCTCTGTGGTCTCGCTGGTCAGTCCACACACCTCCTCTTTTCATACTTTGGATTTCTTCATCTCTTCAGGATAGGTATAGTACCACAACTTTTTTGATCAAACTAATACAGGGAGGTAAAAATCAAATCTGTGTGTCTACTCATAAGTGCAGAATGCAATGAACTTACCAAGCTGCCTTACATTCACTGTTTGGCAGCAATGCTCAAGAGTCAGGAAGAGAAAAGTCTTTCCCAGCACCTTCAATTGGAAAACATCTAACTAGAAATTCCAGGGATTTTTCTCAAGCGTTTACTATATTGTCCTTTTTTCTTTGTTATACCAAGTCAGAATATTGAGCCACCCAATTCACCAGTGTCTTCTCTTCTAGCAGCTTGCAATTATTCTCTATATGATGACAATAGCCAGAATCGCAGTAGCAAAATGCTGGAAAAAAGAAAGTGTCCCCAAGATAGAAGAAATAATAGATAAGATATTGGAAATAGCTGAATCAGATAAATTAAATCTTATACTCTCGGAGGGATGAGCTAGTATATGTAAATAGATGGAAAAAATATATGAATGGATTGAAAAGAAAGTATGAAAAACTACCCATAACCACCCCTATATATAGATATGTTACTAGAATTGTATGTTAAAAAATGTATACTATTAAGAGTGTATTTTGGAATATTTTTTCTATATTTTTTCTTTTTTGTGTATATATTTGAAAACCCTGTAAATAAAACTTATGAAACTAAAGATAACTTCGTTAAAAAACAAAAAGATCTGCAATTACAGGAGCCAACTGGAGTTGCTAGGGATTGAACCTAGGACCTTGCCTGTGTAAAGCATGTACTGTCCCATTGAGCCACAACTTTACCATCAAAATGTATCACTTTTTATCTTGTGCTTCAGTGGAGTTTTAGTTCAAGGTAATGGGTGTTGTTTTGGAAAAAATTCTTTCCAGATTTGCAAAAACTAATTTGACAATGAGGACTACAAGTATAGTTTTGCTGTGAACTTCAGAGAAGCCATTCCAAAGATTTACAATTTCAAGGTTTACTCATTTCTATTCACAAGCTTTTACAGTAGAGTTTCCATTTTGCTCTTGGTTATAGATCCAAAATGGAAACTCTGCTTGCCAAAATGTTCCTAACCACTGGTATGCTGTCTGAGCAGAATAAAATTCAGAATCAAATTCAGTTATCTAGAATTTTTCTCATGTTGCTTAGGGAGCATCACACTGGTACTTGTAGGAGCATGAATGTTTTCCGGTTAGTTTTCATGTAACTTGCATCAGTCAGAATGATTTGATGTGGTCCTAATGTGGTTCGAAGATTGTCTACTATAATAAGAAAACAGAGAAGAAATAATTTCTAAAATTTTATTGTTATAACATTTCTCTATAATAGCTTTGTAGAGATTTGTGTGGATTTGCTTTCTTGAGTTCAGCCGTGGGATAATTCAAATTAGTTTAGGATGAAAAATCAAGGAGAGAAATGCAATCTAATTTAAGAATGTTATGTCACCTGGCAGTTCCATATAGGGGGAAAAAAAAGATCTGTAATTTTAAATGCAAAGGAATGTGGGCCACAATGCTCAGATCAATTATTGCAGACTATTTCCAGTGAAAGCCTCCCAAAGTTAAGATATTGAACAATTGTTCCCCTGGGAGATGTTGATTCCATTTAGAGCTTTAATTCAATGAATTAGAAGTGAAACTATGCCAATAGATGAAGAACATTACAGTACTGTATCTCTGCCTGTTACATACAGGTCCATGTCAGCATACCCATGAGGAAAGAAGAGCCCACATCTTTCTTTCTTCAAGACTTGAAACAAGACCACCACTTCTTTTCAATGGATCACTTCACACATCCACACAACCATGATACAGATTATTGTGAGCACACATTTACTGGCAGTTGTCTCAGAAGCTTTGGGGGAACATGGAAGGATTGCACGTGGCTTCAAGACTGGACTGTATTTATGGGTGGACCATCACTTGCATATAAATGATGTATATACAATGCTGTGATTTCCCTGATCATGGCAGAACGTTTTGCAAACCACTACTTGGGCAAATCATAACAGTGGCTTTTAGCATCCCCAGATGAGGCTCTATTATTATTTTTAACAAATTAACCTTATGGTCACAATCCAGCACAATTTTACACCTGCAAAAGACCACTGACTTCAGCAGGCTTACAGAACTGTGTGAAGATCTTTGCTTGCAGCAAGTATCTGTTAGGGAATATAAACAAAAGCTGTCACACAGCTCCATGATGGAGATAGAATTAAATGTGTACAGGCCACACTGCTATAGATCACTGAAAATTGGCTATATATCTAAAGCATAGTTCTTGTTGAAAATAGAAAAAAAATTGTGCTATACTAATATAGGAACAATAGAGGCCACTGTGGCTCCAGAATTCAAAACAGAATTTTAAAGCACCTTCACCAGCCAATGGTATTTAAAACAAAAAAATGTACTATGAGTTTTTAAAACCTTTCTTCCTTAAAGTACCTTTTGTTACAGAAAAAAATATTCGGGGAGCTAGTCTGTAGCATTGTTTGCACACTGGGCTCCTTCCCTGCCAGCTCTGGAAAAGTAAAATACTGGACATGCCCCTATGTGAATGCAGAATTTTGCTCTTTTGCTGTTTGTGAAAATTCTTCACATGATCTTCTGAATTGCAGCTTAAAAATGCAGACTGGTTCACATCTTGTTATCACGTGTGGTCTGTAGATATGTATTGCCCTAAACATGGGTCAGTGTGAATATGGTATACCCTCTAATTTAATTCCAAATCCACATTAAAGGAGCCTGAGTCTAAGAAAGCTACCTCTGTTCAGCCATCTCTCACTCATGAAGTAATAGAACTTAAGTTTTATATTCAGCTTAAGGATATCCTTAGATCTAGGCAGTGACCAACATAGCAGTAGCAAAGGATGTGTCCTTATGAAGCAAGGTACTGCCACAAGCTTGAGAGGAGCACTAGAATCTGGATAGCATGAAAAGTAAAAAATAAAGTTTATCAAGGGGAATAATAAACATCTGAGCTGCTGACTGACAACATCTAAAGCAGCCAAAGATAATATCAAAGCCTCAAAGTCAATATTAAATACTATAAGCCTACTAAAGATGCAGTTACTCCAGCATTCAAACGCCATGCAAGTTATATACACTCAAGAGAAGAGAGCAAGAAAACCACACTTACAGACCCAAGCAGTTCTGAAGGGATCCCACTTTCTTGGCAGCAAATAGCCAAAAGGGAAAGAAGAAAAACATGCTATTCTGGTAGATCAAGGCCCAGGCAACTCCATAAATCAAGACAGTCCTCCTGAGCCATCCAATGGGACAAATTAAGATCTACAAATATTGATAGGTGGCTATTATTTCTTATTCAGGCCCTTTATGATCAGACATCCATTTGGATCAAATGTTCCCACCAAGGTCATTTGACAGACTCTATCAGCACAGCCAAAGAGGTCAAACAAGGTTGCCTTTTGCCTCTACTTCTGTTTAACTTTTATATCAACGATCTGGTGGTTTACATAAACAAGCCGGAGTGTCATCTGCCAAAGTTAGGAAATAAGCATGTTGGCATTCTTCTTTATACTGACAATGCTGTCCTATAGGTCTCAGAAAAACCTTGAAAGCCTTCACCCAATTCTGCCAAGACAACAACTTAGAGGTAAAATCATTCCAAAACCAAAGTAATGGTCTTTGCTAAAAAGACTCCCAGATTACATCATTGGTTTTTAAATTCTGTCCCCATAGAGCAAGTCCTATGTTTTAGGTATCTGGGGTTTTTGTTTCAGGCAAATGGCTCAAGATCTAGCAATATTAATGCAATTACCTCAAATGCTAAAAGGAGTGTGGGGGCAATCCAATTTTTTTACTGGCATAAGGGAGGTAAATGTATAATAGCTGCCCTCAGACTGTTTAAGGCCAAATCACTTAGTCAACTCACGTTTGGTGCCCCTTTTAATATCAGCGCAAACTATAAAAAACTGGAGCTTGTTCAATCAAAATTTCTGAGAACAGTTCTCCAGATACCCTCTAGTATTCCTAATGCTCTTATTTGGATAGAAACTGGCATAATCTTGGTGGAGGTGAGGCTTTGGATTCTGACCATTCAGTACTGTTGAAACTTACCCTTTTTTCCCCAAAGGGTTGACAAGCCGAATTCTCCAAGACACCTCTGTTCCACCATTGCTTAGGGCCATAGAGAAAAAACCAATACACCTGAAGGATTGCCTAATCCTTTATGAACTTGCCCAACCACTATAGTCATCTTCAGAAGCCTGGCTTCAGGTACTCCTGCCCTCTGAGATCAGGTGAGTAGCTACCCAGGCAAGGGCCTTTTTGCTCACAGCACCAAAGCTCTAGAACTTGGCCCCCAAGGAGAGTCGTCTGTCTCCTTCTGCAGCCATCTTCTGCCAATGGATGAAGACTGTTTTGTTGGTCATTCCCTCAATGATCCATCCCTCCTAATCAATTTTTAAAAATGTTTTATATGTATTTTAACTCTTTTAAAAATTGTTTTAATTATATGTGTTTGGGTTGATTTTAATTGTTTTATAATGTAATTTTATCATGTATGTTTTAAATTGTTAGCTGCCTTTGTGGCCCTTGAAAGGCTGGAAAGGTAGGATAGAAATTCTGTGAATAAATAAACAAATAAAACAGTGGTGGGGGGCATTCCTTGAAGAAGGGGCAACATCCCTTCACAGCCATTTCCACTGGTGAAAATGGTGCAGGAAATAATCTTGTAGCCCCTCCTTCCTCCTTTCAGTGTTTATGAACTGAACAGAACCATGGAACATTTTGAAGGTGAGATCCTCTAATTGTACATATGTCTATGAGTTGGCTCAGGTACCCATGACTTGATTTGTATCACATATATTGTGTACTTTGGTCCTTATACCACTAGCCTGAGAGCATCAACATAAAATATTCATTTATTTCCATGCTTGGAAAGGGAGCCTGGGTCTCATTTTGTTACCTGACTGGTCAGAACAGATGGGGGTCCTGAAAATAATTCCAAATACAATAAAGTAAGAAGTATTACAGGTGGGGAAGGGTATGTGGTGGGGACACCTTAGTCAGATTATCAGTGCAGGGATTTATCAGGCAACAAATTGAACCCAGTTGCTCCTGCTGGACAAATAGTGAAAGACAGTTAAGAGGCAGAGATTTATTCATGAGCATGGATCCTGTTTTTATGGTAATTGTAGGATTAATGGTGACAGGTTCTGCTAGTGGCTAAAAGCACACTATTACATTACTGCAAATTCTTTCTAAGCATTTGACATAGTTTAAACTTTTTTCAGGTGACCCTCCCCAGGACACCTGCTCTACTTCAGACAGCATGATTGAATAAGGTATAGTCCTGCTTCCTCTGCTGGCTCTCTGCCTTTTGTTTCTGTGATAGTCAGAGGCCTGTTTACTTGCCTTTGCTTGGGCAGGTCCGATTTGTCTGTTTGTCTTCTGGTTTATTTATGTGTCATTGTAAGCTACTTTGGGTTCTTCCAGTGAGAAAAGTGGGATATATATATACATAAATAGCAGTCACTGAAAATGTGCATTGTGTACATTGACTATCATAGATCACATGCTCCAGATAAAGCTTTCTATCAGCTCATCATGTTAAGCCCCATTCTTTTCAAATGAATAAGTTCACACATCCCATGGCAAGTCATCAAGCATAGAGTAATCAAGTACAGAGAAATCAGATGTTGCAAGCATCTGCACAGTGGTGATGTTTCTGTCTCTCTTTCTTTCCTTGTGTCAGAGAGAGAGAGAGAGAGAGAGAGAGAGAGAGAGAGAGAGAGAGAGAGAGAGAGAGAGAGAGAGAGATGGGTCAGGAGGTTTGCACTGGGAAAGTTCACCTCTCTACTACTTGCCCAATAGAAATTGCCTTCCAGTGCTGCTGTTAATATAATTGCTGCCAAACTTCAGTTATTCACAAAACTTAGTTCTGTTATGCACGGTTAATCTGCACATATCATGAGGAAGGCTGACACTTACCCAAAGAATTCTTTGCATTGTCATTTAAATGGAGAATTTTCCAATTTGTTTTAATGTCTGCACAGTGGTGGCTTGTGATAGGGGTCCCAAAGAGATGGAACTGTGGCTTTTTGATGAGCAACTTGAGCATACTTTTCAGTGTGATCTCTTTCTGGTTCATCAGAAAAGAGCTTGGATTATTTGAACTCCAAGAACAGCTGAAGAAAGCTCATCCATCTCTTACTATTAGCCATGGGAAGGGGACAAGAAAAAACAATGGCTGGTAGCAGCAGTGGGAGGCTGCAATTATTGTGGGAAGCAGTATGGTGAAAATGGTTAAAACTCCCTCTCCCAGTCACATGGCACAGTTCACTGGGGATCTTTGTTGCTGCTTTTTACTATTAAAAACACATTAGCAGTTTAATCCTTTGTTAAAAGCTAGCAAAAATCTCCCACGGAACATATACATGGTCAAGTGGTTATCTCTGAAATTTTTATGGTTTTACCACTGGATGCCAGCTAATGTCACCAGCTTACATAGTAATTAAGGTAACATACTCACTATACAAGCAATTGAACAGAGAAAGTACCCATTTGAATACCTCAGTGTGATTCTTCTTGGCAGTTCTTTACCACTTGCTTTTTCCCTCTGGAAAATGGCAAAGAGTTGTAGGAAGTCGTTAATGCTTTGATTACCCTGATACTGATGTTGCTGCCATAGAATAAAACAACATGAAAGGGGAAAAAATCTGAATTCACCTTCTGCTACAATTAGATGGTGTTATTTTCCCATGTATTAATGCACGATCACAAGATTTTTAGTGCAATTAAAAACAAATATATATGATCATCAACAGTATTGAAATAACCTTTTTAATGGGAGTTCAGCATTATTAAAAGAAGAAAGCACAACCATTGAAGAGAAACTACACAGAGATTGCTTGTAGTCATTAATGGAAAGAAACCACAAGACTCAAACATAATATGAAAAAATATGACTGATATAGCTACTACTGATAATAGTTCCCATAAAACATCTTTAAAGATATATTTACATAAGCATGAACAGGACATAAAAGTTCTAAAGAGGCACTCTGATTAACAGTGCTATAACTATGCATAGTCAAGGAACAAATAAAACATGCAACTTTCATAGATACTCAAAACATTTGATGAGAGTCTGGATATTACTTCATTTGGAAAAGGCACTTTCTCAAAAATAATTCATAAAGTTATTCCTTTCAAACAGGCAATCCTGTATGGATTATTTGAACACCTATGGGGGCATCTGCAATGAAGGAACTCCTATGGCACAGCTTCACAGACTTCTCCAAGAAAATAACTGGGTCTTTTCAATAGCTAGTCATACTAGTACCTGTCAATAGTATAAATCTTGATAAAGGAGTTCTGGGGAGAAACTTTATAGTCTACCTCTAATGGGTTTTCTGACTGCAGCCCTATGTCAATGGAGTGAGAAGTACTAAGAAAGATGTACTAAGAAATTATCTCTTGATTCCAGTCAAAGAACATATTGGAATATTCTGGAAAATGTTGTGACTTTTCAATTAGTTTCCCAACACCTCTGTAATTCATACACCACACTGCAGTTTCCAAATAGGGCTGGATTCAAGGGGCCCATCAGGAAAAAGCTAAAGAGCAACCCACACCTCTTTTTTTTTTTTTTTTGCTGGTATCCACTTTTGGGATATAAATTTTAACATCATCTCCAGTTTTAAAATATTCTATCAAATAAGAGTGCAGGGGGTTGGACTAGATGACCTGCAAGGTCCTTTCCAACTCTAATGTTCTATGATTCTATGATTTGCTGCTGCTGAAAGCAGACAGAAGTGGGTATTTACCTTTGGGTAGAAGCTGATCAAAAATGGGAGGAAGGCCATTTCATTCATTCATTCAATTTATAAATCACCTATTCCTTACAATGTAAGGCTCTAGGTGATGTACAACTATTAAAACAAAAGTAAAAGTAAAAACCAACAATCAGCTATATAATCTCAGATGGCATCAAACATTCCTGAAATCTGAATTTTGGCTTGACTTTATAGGATTCCATGGCAGGGAATAACACAAATAGTCTATTCAGGCAGGGAGAAAGATGAATGAATTAGTATAATGAAAATGTCATGAGAAAATGCCCTGCAATCTAAGATGGGTAAGTGGAGAGAAGGTAGTATCAATGTGGGACACTTATACAAGTGGTATTAAGGCTGATGGTGTAACCTTATTCAGTGTACATTAGCAGTACATTTCCAACTGTGCCCTGGAGCAATACATTTTGGAATAAGAAGCTGTTAGACTAGACAAGGCAGTCACAGTCATTGAGATAGCCATTTAAGTTCCTAGATTGTTACTGTATTACCATGCTTTCCCAGAAAGCTTGATTGCTTCAGTTAGAGGAACACACCCATTGCTTGCCACTTCACTGGCACAGAAGTGGTCATCTCTTTCTAATGCATCTCATCTGGATTGCAGGCCTTCCATAGGCCGTGAATCATTTCAGGTTGTGTGACAGAGGGATTTTTTTTTTGCACTAGTTAACCTTTTGTGCCAATGCTGTACTTGCTCAAGCTTTTTATGGTTTCTCATTGATCATCTGTATCTTACTGCTATCTTTGTCAGTCTGCACAAAGGCCATGATGGAGGCAACTAGGTATGGTTGCCAGCCTCCAAGCAGCACCTGGAGATATCCTGCTATTACAGTTAATTTCCAGATGATTAAAATTAGTTCCCTTGGAGAAAATGTCTGCTTTGGAGGGGGCTTTCTATATACCTTCCTGTCAAGAAGTCCAAACCTGAACCTCATGGGTCCTCAGAGGAATTGTATACAAGTAAATAGGCTGCTGTTTAATTTTTTAAAAAGAAGTTTTATAAAATTTATTTCACTTTCTGTCAATATAAGAAGTTATTCTATAGCCAATACGTACTCTAAAATTATGCAGCAAGAAAACTTGAAAACTAGCTCAACTGTCTAACAGTTTCAGGACTGGTGTTGATGGCACAAATCTTAATTTCAAGAGTCAAAGTCCAAGGCTCCAGCATTCTCTACATTGCTAGCAATTGCAATACAAGCAGACATAGTTCAGGTCTTTAGTCCATCAGAATCTCAGCTAGTCTCTCTTCTTCAGGGCATTAACTCTTTTATAGTTTTTGGCCCAGCAACATCAGGTGAGGATGACATCCAATCAGAACATGCTCTCAGAAGGAGTCTCTAGAAAATCGCCTTATCACCCCCAGTCTTTTCCCTCCCCTTATGCAGACAGCAGGTTCTCACGAGAAGTTAATCACCCTGTCCTTGAAGATGATGATAACTGTATCAGCCATGGGACCAATTAACAACACCTGCACCTGCAGGACAGCCTAGGCCCATTACCATTCATGTTAACTCTTTAAGAGGACACCAGGGGTGCTTTGCCTCACACCTCCCCAAACCCTGCCTTCCCCAGACATCACCCCCCAAATCTCCATGTATTTCCCAACCCAAAGCTGGTAACCCTGCAACTAGGAAGAAATGTATCAGTTAAGACATGGTCACTAGGAACAGACTTCAGCCTTTCCCAGAAACTAGCTGTGAGGATGAACTGGATTAGACCAGAGACTTTCACTTGACCTGTTCTGGCCTCTTGGTGCCCAGAGACTTTCTTGAATGGTGAGGATAAACACTCTGCACTGAAATAGGGCAGTGGATACACAGTCCAAGGGTGATTCCACATGAGGGACTTGCCTTCAGTTCCCTGCGGGTTGAGTTGTACTGGGTCTGATAACTGGTTTCCACATTAGTGATCAGCTGCACAACCAGCAATCTCCTGCTTCGGAATTCTGTATTTGTCCATGTTTTGGCCACTCCCCCTTCCCTTAACTGTCTTGCCCCTCCCCTCAACCCCCTCCCTACTTTTTCTCCCTTTTTTTAAAGCACATGTGTGGTGGCATTACAATGTAGCAAACAGGCAAAAAACCCTCACATCTGCCATGCAAGAAAGGATATCATGCGAGAACAGCAACATGTGCATGCCACCATTATCAAGACATTTTCCCATTGTTCCTCAGACAGTGAGATGGCAGCAGGGTGCTTGCATATAAATGCCTGATTTAGCAATCATGAACATGAAACACAAACTGAAGCACACTGTCCCATCAGCCCACTCATCGGTTTTGGAGGGTGGGAAGCTTTATATGGAAGAATTGCACCTCCCCAAAAATGCAATGAATGCCAGAAGCAAACCTGATGGGAAAAATTCCTCACATGCTAAAATCCACCCACTCTTTACATGTCATAAGAAATCTCACAGGAATCCAACACATAAGCTGTGATAGGAAACCACACCACTAGAAAATAAGAGTGTCAGAACATAGAAGTGCAACAAATTAATTTTTTAAAATTGTGATTGTGACACTAGAGAAACTTTAACAGCAAAGCCCAATTGTCTCCTACCACGATGTATGCAGGCAGGTATCATTGAGGTGCTGCATGGGGAATGGGGTGGGTGGTGGTCTAGGGGAGGAGGGGGTGATGAGCATACACATTGGATGCAAAACACAAGGGTGCGGGAATTAGGAGGGAAGTTTTGTGGCGAATCTATGGGTTCCACACTTCAAAACTCTGACCTGAGAGCCAGACATGGAAAAAGTTCTGTGGAAATCCAGCTGCTGGAAAATCCAGGGGAAAGCAGGTAAGATGTGGGTCAAATGTCCACCCCAGATTTTCATGTGGGGAATTGAGCAGCAGCTCTGATTTTCTTTGTGTGTGGGGGTGACACTGGGCCAAGCAGTTGTGCAGAATCACCCCAAGATTCACTATAGACTTGTCCTGACATTCTGCACTTTCAGCTTCTATCGTATCACCAAAAACAGACTGCCTGTGCCTCTGTACTTCAGCCAACACTGCCTTTGGGGAACTTAAATCACAGCCACAATTTTTGCTGGTTTTCATTTGCCCCCCCCAGTTGGAATAATGAGACAGACAACAGTTTGGATCAAACAAGGGCCATTTTATTAACTATATAACAGTTTATCAACCAAAAACAGCAAGGGACCTTTAAGCAGGAGCAGAACAGACAAGGCAGGTGTCAATCTGACTAACCTCCTTACCCAATATGGGGTGAGCCACCAACCCCGGTCTTGAGCCATTAATCTGGCTTGCAACTGGCAGCCCAGCCACTGGTGGCCTCCCAGGAGCACCTACCCCTGAAGCCATACAGCTTGCAGAGAGGAGCTTACCCAAGAGGTTCCCAGAGGTGAACATCATTCACTGTCCTGGGCCTTAAAAACCTGCAGACCGCTCCTGATGACCCCCTTGTTCCCAAAACAGGGAATGGCTTAAGGTGCTCACCGTTTTCCGCTTTCTTATCCCCACACTATTCTGCCACTTGTGAGGTCAAGCCTCTGCTTTGGCTGATGCGGCCATCTACCAGCCCAGGGCAGCCCTAATCCCTTGCCGAATGTCCTCCAAAAATAATTTATTGCCCTTGTCTGACATGTGAATACTGTCCTCCCTATAGAGGTCATCCTTTTCCACCCGTATTTCAGGATGTGGCAAATATTGACCTAAGCCACCCTCCATAGCTTTCTGCATCTGTCAGTTGGCTTTGTGACGAGCCCAGTTAATGCACCTGGGCCATGGCAACATTACTGACCAAATTATCATCATCCTGGGCCATCATGCCCTTATCCTTGTCAGGTCTTCTGTGGCCTGGATCACCAGGGTCTTGCCTTTCATCAGGCCAAGATCATTGCCACCTAGGTGCACAAGTAAAATATCAGGAGGCGGCTGACGCTGCTCATCAAACAATACTGGGAGTAAACTGGGCCAAAGCATGCCCCTCCTTCCTCACCATTCAACAAACGCCAACTCACTCAGGCCCAACTGAGAACCAAACGTCGTCCTCTTTGCCTGATGAGTGGCCCAAAAAATCATACTGTGGCCGCATATTGTGACTCTCCACCGTGCTTGCCAGCCAACAGCACCTGAAAAAGAACTGTGTTAGTAATGTGTTCCATCAGAACTTGCATTGATGCACATAATCTTTAAAACAAAGTGATCTCGAATGCCTATGCTTGTATGTCTTCCCCGAGTAAACCATGGCAGCTGCTGTGGAAGCAGCTCCAATTCTAAAGGAATGGGTCCCAAAACAGAACCCTCCTAGGCCCAGTTGATGAAGCTCTTTCCATGTCAACCCCCAAAACTGAAATTTTGTGAGGGGTGAGCAGTCTCTGTGCTGAAATAATATACCATCCCTGGCCCCCAGCAGACTCATGTAATGGTGTTAAGCTGCCACAGGGCAGAGTTCAGACTCAGAACAACATCCCATATCTATCACTGATCCCTTCCCCAACTGATCAGTCTTTGACTGCCTAAACCAGTCAGTTGTTCCATATCCGGTTCTAACTGTTGCTTCTTGACCCTTAAACAGGTTTCTCAGGAGACATGTGAGGTACTCTGGTACTCCCATCTCTTTAAGAACCTGCCATAGTTTATTGTGATCCACACAATCAAAGGCTTTAGCATAGTCAGTGAAGCAGAAGTAGATGTTTTTCTGGTACTCTCTTGCTTTCTCCACAATCCAGCAAATGTTGGCAATTTGATCTCTAGTTCCTCTACCTCTTCGAAACCCAGCTTGTACTTCTGGCAGTTCTCTATCCACGTACTGTTGGAGCCTAGCTTGTAGGATCTTTAGCATGACCTTGCTAGTATGTGAAATGAGTGCAACTGTGCGATAGTTTGAACATTCCTTGGCATTGCCCTTCTTTGGGATTGGAATGTAAACTGACCTTTTCCAATCCTGTAGCCACTGTTGTGTTTTCCAAATTTGTTGGCAAATTGAGTGCAGTACTTTAATAGCATCTTCTTTTAAGACTTTGAATAACTCAGCTGGGATACCATCACCTCCACTAGCTTTGTTGTTAGTAATGCTTTCTAAGGCCCATTTAACTTCGCATTCCAGGAAATCTGGCTCGAGGTCAGTGATTATACCGTCATGGTTGTCAGGGACATTGAGGTCCTTCTTGTATAATTCTTCTGTGTATTCTTGCCATATTTTCCTAATCTCTTCTGCTTCTGTTAGGTCCCTACCATTTTTGTCCTTTATCATGGCCAGCTTTGCATGGAATGTTCCCTTGATTTCTCCAATTTTCTTGAAGAGATCTCTAGTCTTTCCCAATCTATTGTTTTCCTCTATTACTTTGCATTGTTCATTTAGGAAAGCCTCCTTATCTCTCCTTGCTGTTCTTTGGAAATCTGCATTCAGTTGGGCAAATCTTTCCTTTTCACCTTTGCCTTTAGCTTTCCTTCTTTCCTCTGCTATGTGTAAAGCCTCATCAGACAGCCACTTTGCTTTCTTGCATTTATTTTTCTTTGGGATGGCAGTGATTGCTGCCTCCTTTACAATGTCACGGACCTCTGTCCATAGTTCTTCAGGCACTCTATCAAATCGAGTCCCTTAAACCTATTCTTCACCTCTAGTATATATTCATCAGGGATGCGATCTAGGTCAAATCTGAATGACCTTGTGGTTTTCCCAACTTTCTTCAATTTAAGTCTGAATTTTGCAATGAGTAGCTCATGATCTGAGCCACAGTCAGCTCCAGGTCTTGTTTTTACTGACTGGATAGAGCTTCTCCATCTTTGACTGCAAATTATATAGTCAATCTGATTTTGGTGTTGCCCATCTGGTGATGTCCATGTGTAGAGTCACCTCTTAGGTTGTTGGAAAAGGGTGTTCGCTATGACCAGCTTGTTCTCTTGACAAAACTCTGTTAGCCTTTGCCTATCTTCATTTTGTTCTCCAAGGCCAAACTTGTCTGTTATTCTGGTTATGTTTTTTTTTCCAATTTATAATTTTTATTGTTTTAGATACAAACCAAACCAATAACCAGTATCAAAACAAGTTTAGAAATAGTTAAGAAGGAGTTAATAAACACATTAAAAATACTAATGCATATTGTCATTAACAAATATATCCAAACAAGTAAACTTTCTGATTAAAAGTACAATAAACTCTGATAATGTTTGTTTTTAGGGAGAACCCCATTATCCATGAGGTATTCAACAATAGGAAACCAAATTACATGAAAATCTTTCTGAATTTTTTCCCCTGTATAAGTAACTATTTTACCAAGTACAAAATATTCCCATAACTTATTTTGCCAGTCATATAACGAAGGACCTAAATTATTTCTCCATTTTTGTGCAACATTTATTCTGGCAATAGCAATTAAAGTCATAATTAACTTCGTATTTGTTGTTGTTTCCCCAGAAACTTTTGGGCAAATGTCTAACAAAACAGTTTCAGGTAACACAAGTAAGTTAGTGCCTGTAATAATATAGATCTGTTGCAATATTACTTTCCAAAAAGAATTAATAACAGGGCAGAGCCACCAACAGTGTAAATAGTCTGCCACCTGGCCACATTTTTTCCAGCATAAGTTGTTAACTTTTGGATATATTTTATGTAGTCTGCTAGGAGGCATATACCATCTGTTTAAAACCTTAAAATAATTAAGCTTAATGGTAAAAATTCTTGACCTAAAATTATAAGCAGACTTCATGTTTTCCCAATCTCCTTCTTCCAGGTGGTCTTGGCAGTCCTTTTGCCAAGCAAAAAAAACTCTGGTTATTCACTGCATCAGAGGAAGATAATAAAATCTTATAGATTTTAGGAATTAAACCTTTAACCTCAACTGAGCATTTTGATAGTATCTCTTCAAATGTAGATATTGGTTTGGAAAAAACTTGTTCTCTATGTAAGGTTTGAAGAACATGAGAAACCTGGAGATATTGAAACTAGTGTATACTGCCACCTACCAACTTTTCAAATTTGGCTTTTGTACGTAATTGTCCTTTATTCGTTAGGTCAACAAGTCGTGTAAGTCCAGCTTTTCGCCATTTTTTAAAGGCCATTTCATCTGTCCCTGGGGGGAACCAATGTTGGTTCAAATAAGAGGAGAATTTAGATCTGTCTGGAAGTAACTTTTTCCTGTTTTTGTCCCATATACGTAAAGTTGCTTGCAGAAACTGATTGCTCTTAAGCATTACAGGTCTGTGTTGCATAGAATTCCAAATAATGGCCCAGGACAGACTGGCAATTTGCCGCGGGATGGGACCCGGGCTGACAACGACTCAATATCGGGGTAAATGGGATGTTCACACAGGCACATCTGCCTGGCGTCCCCCACCCGTAGCCTACCGATGCTCTCGCACTTCACTGCCGGATTAAAAAAACACCTGATAAAAGCTGGCGCAAATCTTGAAAGCCTGCGTTCGTTGCGCGTTTCTCCGCTTCCGAGGAGTCTGAACGCGCAGCCGAAAAGCCGGGAGCAACCCGCGTTGGGCATGAGGCAGCAGCGGTGTGATTGGTTATGCTCCGCTCCACTGCCCAATGCGGTGCCGGCGTTGCAGGGCAAAACAACAACAACGGCAAAATGTGCTTATGCGCATGAGCGCTCAAGCGCTCATGCACACATACGCCCACAGCCGAAATAATGGGGAAACAGCGAATATAGTGCGCCTCCGGCGCGGCAGTCTGAACGCTCCCGCGCGCCTCTGTCCGGTATCTTCCGGCAGAGGCCCCCGCTGTGTGGGCGGGAAAACCCGGTATCGTTTACTCCGGGTTTTTTTTGCTGCGACTGGCTACTGGGGCAAATTGCCAGTCTGTCCTGGGCCAATATCTTGTAAAGGAATTGAGCCAGCCTCCCATTCTTCAATTTGTTGCCAATTCAGTGGAGAATTATTATTTAGTATTCGCACAATGGTGGCCAAGTTAGCCGCTTCATAATAAGTTTCCAGATCTGGAATACCCAGACCGTCTTGTAGAGGGGAGCGTTTCAGTATGGCAAATTTTATTTGTGATGTTTTGTAACTCCAAAAAAATCTGTTTATTTCAGATTGCCATTTTCTAAGTGCCTTCTTAGGGAGCGTCCCTGGCAAGGCTCGAAATAAAAATAAAAATTTAGGCAAAATAAAACTCTTTAACATGCTTATTTTGTCTGTCCAGGAGGGGCTCATGTGATTTCATCTCTGCAGCATGTTTTTTGTCTCCTGAAAATTTTTTCTGAAATTCCAGTCTATCAAGTCTTCCAATTGCGGAGGTATCCATATGCCTAAACATCTCCATTTAGAATACCACCATTGAAAAGAAGAAAGTTTTTGGATACGTTTAATAGTGTCTTGCTTTATCTGGAGTGGAATTGTTTTAGACTTAGACTGATTTACCTTCAGACCAGAGATTCTCTGCATATCAACAAAAATTTGTTGTAATTCTAGAATTGATGTTTCTGGATTGGAAAGAAAAATAATTAGATCATCTGCATACAAACTAAGTTTATGAACCACCTGTCCAATTTTGATGCCCTGGGTTGCTATATTGTTCCTTATGGCCACAGCCAGAGGTTCAATAGCCAGAGCAAAAATAAGTGGGGACAGGGGACATCCCTGCTTAGTGCCTCTGGCCAGAGAAATAGGTCTGCTTAAAAAATTATTAGTTTGTATTCTAGCAAAAGAGTCCGTATACATAGTCGACATAGCCAATCTAAATTTTTCTCCAAAATTCATGCATGTTAAGAGTTGTTTCAGGTAACCGGCTTCCAGGCTGTCAAAGGCCTTTTCTAAATCTATTGTAAGCAGAAGGGTTTCTTGCTTTTGCTCCTTACTGTATGCGATTAGATTTAAGACCCGACGAATGTTGTCTGTCATAGATCGATTCGGAATAAATCCTGTCTGATCAGGTGCAATGTAGTCTGAAATAATGTTTTGTAATCTGTTTGCGAGAACCTTAGAGAATACCTTGGCATCACAATTTAATAAAGCGATTGGCTGGAAAGCAGTTGGATTGTCTTTTTCCTTGTTTTCTTTAGGGATTGGAACTATGAACGATTCCCTCCATGAGGGTGGCATTTTTCTAGAATTTAGCAAATAGTTACATGTATGAGTTAGGTATTCACCTAATGATTGTGTAAAGGTTTTATAAAATTCTGGGCTGTATCCGTCACTGCCAGGTGCAGTTTTGGATTTTGTCTGTTTTATCGCCTGCTGTACTTCATTTACTGAAAAAGGTTCATCTAGTTGTTTGCTATGGTCCTCTGATAATTTTACTTGTATGTTGTGTTTATTTAAAAAGGCTTTTACTTCTTCTTGCTTTGGGTTTGTTGAAGAATATAGGTGTTCATAATAATTTGCAAAACAATTTGCAATTTCAGCAGGGTCTGTGATTTTGGTATTATTTTTGGTCTTTAAGTAATGTGTCTTATGTCAAGCTCTTTTTTGTTTGTAACACCAGGATAGAATTTTAAGACCTTTAGGGTTTGATTGCCTGTATTGTTGCTTCACAAATAAGATTTTCTTTCGGATCTCAAGTGTCTGTACTTCTTCCAATATTTTGCGCTCAGCTAAAAGTTTTTTATATATTTTTTGTCTCCTGTCTTTTTATGAAGAGCCTCTAAATTCTGTATTGCTGTCAATAATGATTTAATTTTTTGTTCTCTCTCTTTTTTTAGATGAGATGCCAAAGCGATGAATTTCCCCCGCATTACAGCCTTGAAGGCATCCCAAACAAAATGCGGCTCCACTTCACCATTATTG
Organism: Gekko gecko; assembly: GCA_029375565.1. NCBI lineage: Eukaryota > Metazoa > Chordata > Lepidosauria > Squamata > Gekkonidae > Gekko > Gekko gecko. The sequence goes on from JAPDNY010000001.1 coordinate 210,685,617, forward strand.
TTTTCTTTAAAGTATTGCTCCATTGTCAATTTGATTTCCTCTCTAAATTCTTCTTTTAATAAAAGAGAAGTGTTTAGTTTCCATGTGTGGTTACCCTGTGTTGTGTGTTGTTTCAATTGCATTTCCACGAAGGCTTGGTCGGTCCACATGGTGGGCCCTATGTCTATTTTGAGAATCCTGTGCATTACATCCTGTGAAACTAGTATATAGTCAATATGTGTATGGGTTCGAAACCTTGGAGAAAAAAAGGTATAATCACGTTCTCCCTTATGCAATTCCCGCCATGTATCACATAACTGATACTTATCTAATAACTCAGGAAGTATTGTGAATCTTTTGCCTTTTTTGGATTTTCTAGTTTGGTTTCCTGATCTGTCTAGCTTATGGTCTGCAATTAAATTAAGGTCGCCTCCAATAATTACCTGGCCTTCCCTGAAGGCTTGTAGTTTGCCAAGTGTTTCCTCAAGAAAGAGTTCCTGCCCTTCATTGGGCACATATATTGAGGCCAGTGGTTTTTTTTGTTGATTTAACATACCTTTTATAAAGATGTACCTGCCATGAGGATCTGCTAGGCTATCTTCACAAGTAAAAGAAGTTACTTTGGAGATAAGAACGGCTACCCTGCGGGATTTTGAGGATCCCCCAGCATAAAATTGTTGATCATACCACGCACTTTTCAGGATTTTTGTTTCTGTATCTCTCATGTGTGTTTCCTGAAGAAAAAGAACATTAGGCTTACTGTGTAAAATAAAAGACGTCATTCTCTTAGCCTTGATGGGGTTATTCAAACCGTGAACGTTAACCGATCTAAATGACGTCTCAACAGGCATTATGAGCAACAGAACCAACAATTTTACTTATATCAGAACTGTGTTTAACTCACACACCTAACCTTACTTAACTATTTCCTATGAGAAACCAACTACCCCCCACCCCCCTAACCACAACAAAACTAAACCCTTATTGCGTAAGCCAGAGCTTAAAAGAAACCACTAACACTGGTTCCTCACACTAAATACACACACCCTCAGCTCACCAGTTACAGCACTGGTGACTCAGAGAAACCCTGGTTTTGAGAGTGTTAACACTGGGGGACAAGTCAGAAATTGTCACTACCCCCCCCCCAAGATATAGCATTATGCATTAAATTACCAAGCAATTGTAATATTAACATCAATTAAGCCATCTTCATTAGTTATAAATGCACATAAAAGACCTCTTTAAAAGAAAGGATAGATTTACAAAACTCAGCAGAGTTACAAGTCTTTCTTAGGAACCGGATGGACTTGCAGGAACTGGAATCTTGCTGGCTTTCTGTGGTGAGTCTGGGAACAGGTTTCTTCATTTTAATGGAATCTTGCTGTCGTGCTCCATAGGTGCTTCGCCCAGTATGATGTGAAGTAAGTCTGCCCCGCTGTCTTCGTCCCAGGCATATAATTGTTGACCACGAAAGGCAACAAAAAGTTTTCCAGAGGGAAGCCAGCGATATTTCTGCTTTATGCTTTGTAGTTTGGTTGTGATTGGTTTTAAAGTACGGTGAATTAATATTGCTTCTCTCGGTATGTCTGGAAAAACTTGAATTGGGTCTCCCTCATGTTTGAAAGTTCCTGGTGTTTTTGTTGCGTCAAGAATTCTGCGGCGCACCCTTGCATCTGGGACAGATATTAAAATATCCCTCGGGAGTAAACTGCGATTTTTAGCCAATGATCCCATCTGGTAAGCTTGTGTAATAGTTGGATACACACCTTCTTCTAGGGATAGTGCTCGTGCTATTAAGGAAGCCATAAAAGAAATCATGTCCATGTTTTTTTCTGCTTCCTCTCTGATTCCTTGAAATTTTAAATTAACAGATTTTACTTCTGATTCTAAGGAAATTAGAGAGTCTCTTTGGGCTGCAGAAGTTTCTTGTAACTGCTTAATGTCTGTTTGATTAATCACCCCTAATTCCATGGCAGTCTCTGCTTTTTGGGCTGTTTGAAGGAGTGCACTTTGAACTTCATTAAGCTGAGTGGATAAATTAGACATTTTGTCTAGGAGGCTTACCTCCATTGCCTTGAGGTGGCTGAGAATCTCTGCTGTGCCTGGGGAGCAAGCTGCTTGATCCGTTGTTATTTTTGCGGCCGCCATTTTGTTTTCAGCCCGATCAGGCTCCGTTTTGTGTGAGGAGCTTTCTGACTGCTCCCTAACAAGTTTTGCCGAGGAAACAGTAAGTTTGGCTCTTACAGGGTCGTGTTTTCCCATTCCTTGGCGATTTTCTGTCCTTTTATTTAAGTTTAGTAAGGGCTTAGGCGGGAGAGGTCGGGAGCGCCAAAATCATACGTCCGCCATCTCCGATCACGGTGCCACACCCCCCCAATTCCGGTTATGTTTTGATTTCCTACTTTAGCATTCCAGTCCCCTATGATGATGACATCATTTTTTGGTGTTAGTTCTATGAGGTGTTTTAGGTCTTCATAGAACTGGTCCACTTCAGCCTCTTCTGCAGCAGTGGTTGGGGCATAAACTTGGATTACTGTGATGTTGTGGCTGTGGCTGTGGTTGTGACTACTATGTGGCTACACTGAATAACTGCCCTCAAAATGGCTGCCACCAATCCTCACTCAAAATGGCCTCCTTTCAAATCTTCCTCCCCACGTGGCCTCCAACTGTAAAATGGCTGCTGTACACAGTTCTATATGGGCCCTGCTTAACTCCACTGCCTTAAACTGCTGCAGGATGCCCAACTGTGTCCTAAATGCCCTAGTAAGCTCCCTATTACTGGTGACCTCTCCCCTATCACAGATGCTGCCACCCTGTTGCCAAGGGCTTCAGCTCCTTAAAACCACCCACAGGCACCCACAGAACAAAGGAACCACTTGTGAACCACCCTGCTCCCAAAAAATTGGGGGGGTGAGGCGCTGCCACAGATGCAGTCCACTGATTGAACCAGTGCCTCAGGGGTTGGAGGGGGGGAGGAGGGACTGCCCTGCAAACCACAATATGCCCAACGCCTCAACCACCAGTTGCCTTGAAACAGGGAGGGGGAGGGTCAGAGTGGCACCTCAAAAAACACTGCTGTGAGGTCCCTGATGCCACACAAGACTGCTGCCTGCTCAAGCTGCTCCAACAACCCAGGTGCTGATGATGCTGCTCGAACACTGCTCCACTGAATGGCCTCTTAGTAATCTCTGCACTTGTGCACGTAGCTCTTTAGTCTCTGAGCACAAGGCTTCAACTGCTTTGGGCAGGAACAGAGCCATGCCTATACTAGGCTGGCTCCGCCCCACTCACGCTGTTGTCGTCCTGTCCTCCTCCAAGGTGGCAAAACAGCCCCCAGCTTCCGTTGCCTTCAGTGGGAAACTGGGAGCTCAAGTCTGATAGTTATGAGACTTCCATTGTGACAGTGATAGGCATAACTAATTTAACCTGAAATTCCAGAAGACAACTTCTAGATACAAGGTTCCTAGAGAAGCTGTAGTGCCCCTGCTCCAGTTTTCTTTTCTTTTTGCTTTTCCTCCAGCTCTAGCACAACATCGATTTGTAACAATGGAAGAAGGTGTCTCTTATAGCAGTGTGAGGAAACTTTACTTCAGATTTTGCAGAAAAGTACAGAATTACTGTACTATGTAGAATTCTTCCAGTTGAAATCCAGTGAAATCAATGGTCTTAGGCTGGAGTAAGTTTGCAGAGGATTGTACTGTTAATCACACAGGGTTCCTCCCCTGTCTAGTTGTCAAGTTCAATCAGGATGTGGAAAAAGTCATCTTTTCCATTCAAACAAGATGCTTGGAATGATATATTTTATATAGAGAACTGATCTTTTTAAATGGTTTGTGGAAATCTGCACAGAAGCATGTGCCTATTGTGATTCTGTTGTATTTGTGTCATAATTATGTTCTATAAGGTTTGTCTGTTACTTGTTGATCCTTCCTTCCTTCCTTCCTTCCTTCCTTCCTTCCTTCCTTCCTTCCTTCCTTCCTTCCTTCCTTCCTTCCTTCCTTCCTTCCTTCCTTCCTTCCTTCCTTCCTTCCCATAGGATGTCATTATGGTTCTCTGCTGGGTACATTCCCTTCGGAGCTCTTGCCAAGTGCCCCATTGTGATCTGTAATAGTATTGCAGCAACTGTTGGCTGACTTTACCTTAGTGAGGTTAATGTCTCAGAATGGTTGGCTGATGTTTTTCCTCAATGAATGCTAATTGTTCAGAAACAACACTTGTTATGTATCCATGGCAACAGTATTAAGGTGACACATTGAGGGACTTGACTTATGATAAATTAACAGCTCATCCTTGTAAGTCTGAATGTTGATCATATTCATTTCAAAATTCTGAGTGTCTCCAGTGCCATCATTATGCACTGATACAGTAATAATTTAATCTAAATAATCCTAATACATACCTGTTTCCAGACATTTTAATGCTCTTATATATTGTTAGGTATATTTTCTTCATCAGTTTTAAGCTGGCCATTTGGGTTCCTCAATTTGACTAATATTGCTTCAGGATCCAGTTCTGTGACACTCTGTGACACTAACTTCTGAGATTTCAAATGGCTGAATGAATTTAAATTTTCTTACATGCCTAGTAATTTTTTTTAAAGAACATATAGAACTCCTGAAATTATTCCATAGAATAACAAAGTATGGTAGCTCTCCTGAGGCAGAACAACATGTTGCACTTTGTCTTGCAAGCCTTCCACACTTTCCGAGTGTCAACACTTTAGCCAGAGTTAGGGCAGGCTGACAATACTGACATCAAGAAAATTGATGTCAGCTCCATGAACTGCTGTCTCACCTGCTCAGACTCCCTATAGACTTGCTGTCACTTACAGGGTCTGATGCGACTGTCATCACTGGATGAAAAGTTCTCAATAGTTGCCAGCAGAAAAATGAGCCAAAAGACAATCACAAAAAAAGGGCTTGTTTGAAAAGTGACCTCACTAACCCTAGGGCTTCATGAATGTGAAAAGGATAACCTGCATTCAGTGTATGGGTGGAATTGGAAATACAGATGTCAAAGTTAACTTATCCTCAGTAATAGAGATTGGAGTTAAGAGGAAACAAGGCCTCCCCAGGAAGGTGGTTTAATATTTAATTCATAGGAATGACACTTGCCTGTCCCATATTATATGCAGGTTAAGAGAAAAATAACTCTGCTTCTTTAAACTGACAAAATTTACAAGCCTCTGGAGAAGATTTACCAGAAGGAGTCTGGTATCACCGTGACCACAACATTTCTGATTCTGAAAACAATTATTTTTAGTTGTGCTGCTACTTAATGCAGCTGATTGAGTAAGGTGTCACCTATGGAGGTTATAGTTTTAAAATAATAATGTTAGCTTTTAAGGTACCACTAAGTATGCCTTGCCATTTTGTTAGTTCGTGATCATGCAGTACTCAGCTATCTCCATCCATCCATCCATCCATCCATCCATCCATCCATCCATCCATCCATCCATTTCCAGCTTGAAGAGGAGATAAAAATACCTATGAGGGATGGAGAGCTGCAGTTGAGTGATGACATACCTCCACTGTTCAGAAAATGCATCTCCTCTTCACCTTAATGTATTCGCTACAAGAAATGCTGCCTGAATACAGGTCAAACCTAGTTGCTATCTGCAGTCTGTGAAACCTTTCTATAGGTAGCCATGTTGAAGGAAAAAATTACAGAATAAGGTTCTGCAATACTTTTTATTTCATATGTATGAGCCAGTTTGGTGTAGTGATTAAGTGTGCAGACTCTAATCTGGGAGAACCGGATTTGATTCCCCACTCCTCCACTTGCAGTGCTGGTTTGGGCAAGCCATAGTTCTGTCAGAGCTGTTCTCTCAAGGAGAGTTCTGGAAAGAGCTCTCTCAGCCCCACCTACCTCACAGGGTGGCTGTTGTGGGGAGGGGAAAGGAAAGGAGTTTGTAAACCACTCTGAGTGAAGAGTGGGGTATAAATCCAATCTCCTCCTCCTTCGTATATGTGGGGAGAGAGAGAAAGAGAAAGAGAGAGAATATGCAGGCTTTCAAATTCTCCAGAACAGAATGGATGTCTAGAGCAAAATGCCAAACACAAAGCAAAAAAAGTGTTCCAGGTCATGATGGAAAGACCTGGAAGGGCTTACAGAGTTGAAGGGTGCTTCCACACAGTGACAATTCTCCCCATGGCTTATATTGCTTGTGTGAGGGGTATTGCAGAGGCATTTGTAATGGCAACAGAATGTCCATAGGATGGTTTTCCCTGTACTTTCCCTGCCTCCCCCTCTCCATGACAGTTAGTTCCCCTGTGTACCACTGAAAGACTTTGGGGGGGCTTTTATTATCAAATCAGTAACTGATATATTGCTATAGCATTATATAGCAGAGCAAAGCAATGATTCAGAATTGTCCTTAGAATGGAATACAGAATATGCTGTAATATGGCAAAGCCAAGAATCTGTTAGTTCACTGAATTGTGAGACAGAAGTAGATAATTCTGTTCAAGACTAAAGGATGTGAGTCAAGAGCAAGAAGAAACTACTATCAACAGATACATAAATCTGACCCACAGTTGTTGATTACTATAACAAACAGCTGTTTTGAAACTGTAAGGTCACTAGCTAATGTGTATTTAATTTAATTCTCTGGCCAAAGCAGACCTGAATTCGTTATGTCCTAGTTAGCTATAACTTATATATATTTGATGTGATTAGCACTGTGCTTCCTTCAGATCTGGCCCCACACTAAGAAATATTTTTTGGCATATTAAGAATTAAAGTCATAGTACAATTTATGTCCCTGCATTTTAGCAGGTGTAGAATCCATTGACTCCTCACAGCAATATGAATAGGAAACTAAAGCAAGGACTTGTTTTCTTTAATTATTGAATTGATATAAATTAGAATTAGCATAGTGACTGGAATGTGATTACATTGCCATACAAGCATTTATTTTGTGTTAATTCACCATGTCCAATTTTCTTGTGTTAACCCCTACTCTGCACATTATGACCTGGTATTATACAGTAGTAATAACAGACGTTTAATTTTCTTCTTCTTCTTCTTTGCAATTACCTGAACATAAAATTGGGGGGGGGTATTTGTTCAACTTTATTAATAAGCCATAGCTTCAGAGCCTTGCTGCTAAAAAAACTGCCTCAATTTGCTAACATTTTCCATTACTAAATGTATCTGTATTCAAATTTATTTTAATTAACTGAAGCCTGCTGTTTCAAAAAGCAGTGTTAACTACTGAAATGAGGAGTAAACAGGCATTCCAACAGAGATATTTCATGCAAAGAATACTAAGGATATGGAATATAAATTGCCAAGTGCATTGACACAAACAGTATAAATAAATATCTGTGGAGAGAGCAGGGAGGAATTAAAGCTGCAATGACTTTGCTTGAGGATGAACTTTTAAACTTATTTAAAGAGGGAACATGTTGAGTGAAACAGCAGGCTCTGTTTAACAAGTCTGCTATTTTCTTGCCTCTTGTCAGTCTCTGTTGTGAGCAAGTTGAAGAGCCAAAGAGCTATAGTCAGAGGTGACACAAAAATCCATAAATGAAATGGTAGGTAGTTAGCATAAACAGCAACCTGTGGGGCAGAACAACATTACTAAAGGAATACTGCCGGTCAAGATGAGCCAGGTAGTATGGACTTCTGTTCTTTTGCAGGAAGTAAAATAACTGATATGAGTTACTGTGTCAGGGCAGGCTAGTCTGTTGCCTCCTAGCCACATTGGCCAGACTCAGGTTCTACTTCAAATTCTGGATTCCATCAGAGAGCATATGTTTACTGGATGAATGGTGTGGGCTATAGTTCAACAGGTGCTGATTGATTAGAAGCTCCATGTTCCTTGAACCAGACGCATGACTCCCCTTGTAATGGATAGACACATTTCCTTAAGCATATTTTTGAGATTCAGAGACTTCTAAAGCTGTTCTGTAATGGTGATTATGATCTCCAATTGCTTCCTAAATGTAGAGAGAATATGTTAAGTTTCATTACCAAATCCTGTTTTTCCTGACTGATAAATGGAGATGCAGTAGAATTAAAAGTTTTCAAATTGTGTGATGGGGAATTCAAGACTTCTTTAATGACAAGATATCAGTACTAGGAGTCAAGGTTTCCTGAGAGAAGGCTTACCATCACTAAAGATCTTCTCTAACAGTCTCAGGTATGTTCTTGCAAGTTTATGTGGAAATTGTACCTAAAGGCAGAAAATGTGAAAACTGTTGCTCTATCAGAGGATGTCTCTGCCCCCCAAGCCAGAATAAATAGGCAGACACAATTGTTGGGTTAACTAATGGACCACTTTATTAACTATCAACATTAACTGAAGAAAAATGGCAAGGGCAAAACCTGCTAGTAGTATGGTCAAGGCCAGGGGTCCCAAGACCCCTCCCTTGCCATGTAAAATAGGGCAAGCCACCTTACCCCAAATGGGAGCCAGCAGACTGTGGCTCATGCCTGGCCAGCCCAGCAACTGGGAGATGACCTGGGAACTCCATCCCCCAGGCCACAAGGCTCAAAGTGAGGTCCTATCCAGGCAGTCCCAACGGTAGTCTGCTTTCCCCACCCTGGGCTGCAGGGCCCAAGGGCTGTACTTACAAGACCCCTTAGTCCCCAAAGAAGGGGTGTCAGCTGGTGCTCACCAAACCACAATCAGAATCTGCATACAAACCTGTCAATGGGAGACCCAAGGCCCCCTGCAGCCCTTGCCATAAGTTGTAAAGAAACATGTCCATGCCTAACTCTGACAGATGTATACTCTCCTGCCTGTACAATTTACCACAGGCAGTGTGTATACTTGGATGAGCTAAAAACTGACCCAACCCATTCTCGAGAACCCTCTGCAGTTCCTGACTCACCTTACATCATGCCTTATTAATGTCAAGAGGATTCCCCACACCTCACCATACCAAGCACAGCACCATGGCAGACCACACAATCAGTGTCCCGGGCCACCACCTGCTGATGAGCTGGAAATCAGATTGGGCCTGAAGTATCAAAGCCTTCCTCTTGATCAGACTTAAATCACTGCCTCCCAGGTGAATAACCAAAACATGAGGCGAAGGAGCAACCCTCCCCTAAAACAATTGCAGGAGGCTGGGCCATTGCAGGCCATGCTGCCCTAACCACTCAATTGAGGCCCACTGGCTGAGATCCAGCTGCCAGCCTATGGGCGTCCCTCTAGCCTGATGAGCCACCCAGAATATAAAACTGTACCCACAGATGAGAACTCTTTTCCTCTCACGCTGGCCAACAGAACCTGAAACAAAAGAACAGTGAGCAATGGAACAAAATTCAGAGAAACAACCTGTCGCAATGCACTAACCTGTTCATTGCCTGACTATGGGATGCACATAAGCCTTATAAGCTGAAGAACACCATCTATCCAATCACTGGCTGTCCTGGGCAAGGTAACCCATTGCTGCTGCCATGGATACAGCACCAATACAGAATGAGTGGGTGCAAAACTGCACCCTGGCCAGCCCTAGCTTCCCCAAAACATTGGAAGTGACTGACCAAAATTGATGTTTAGTTAGTGAGGTGCTGTCTTGGTGCCAAACAGCAGGCCACCCTGAAGACCCCTGACAGCTAGATAGGCAGTCGGTGCTGAAATAGGGCACAACTCCTTCTCCACACATGCACTGAGCATGACCACTGTTCCCCACTGCTGCTGGTTGGTTTTTGAGTGCTGCAAAGTGATGGAGGCCTTATTACTGACTAAGTGAACATCCTGAAATATGAGTGCCCAACCAGACACATTCCTCTTAGACTGAGCCACCAGTTTGCTTATCTGGAAAGCCCCCCAAAATGTGACCAGGGCAGTGGCATGAAACAAAACTGCTTCAAAATTGGACACGCAGATGTCCTTCCGGATGGCCTGTAAGCCCCTAAGCACAGAGGGGGAAATGGGTTGCCTGAGGTTCAAGTGTGTCCTCACCTTCGCTCACCCAGCCTTCCAACATCCTATGAATCCTAAAGTCCCCTGTAGCATCCAGAAGCCCCTGAGATTTGCTGGCATAAGCCACCGCAGAAAGCAACCCTTTAATGGAACTTACTGCTAAACCCTTACTTTGGGACAGGGTAAAAGACAGGGTAAAAGCCGGAACGGCCCGGAACGGCCCGGAACGGGCACTAAACAAACAATAGTGCCGCAAAAAACACTGGGATGCATTACAGCCACTCCAGAACAACACTCCAGAAGTGAAAACACGGAACTCCCACCCTTTTATTAACCCTTTCCAGGCCAAAAAGCCTCCGGAACACCACGGAACGGCCCGGAACGGGCACTAAACAAACAATAGTGCCGCAAAAAACACTGGGATGCATTACAGCCACTCCAGAACAACACTCCAGAACTGAAAACACGGAACTCCCACCCTTTTATTAACCCTTTCCAGGCCAAAAGCCTCCGGAACACCACGGAACGGCCCGGAACGGGCACTAAACAAACAATAGTGCCACAAAAAACACTGGGATGCATTACAGCCACTCCAGAACAACACTCCAGAACTGAAAACACGGAACTCCCACCCTTTTATTAACCCGTTCCAGGCCAAAAAGCCTCCGGAACACCACGGAACGGCCCGGAACGGGCACTAAACAAACAATAGTGCCGCAAAAAACACTGGGATGCATTACAGCCACTCCAGAACAACATTCCAGAAGTGAAAATACGGAACTCCCACCCTTTCATTAACCCGTTCCAGGCCAAAAAGCCTCCGGAACACCCCGGAACGGCCCGGAACGGGCACTAAACAAACAATAGTGCCGCAAAAAACACTGGGATGCATTACAGCCACTCCAGAAAAACACTCCAGAAGTGAAAACACGGAACTCCCACCCTTTTATTAACCCTTTCCAGCCAAAAAGCCTCCGGAACACCACGGAACAGCCCGGAACGGGCACTAAACAAACAATAGTGCCAACAAAAACACTGGGATGCATTGCAGCCACTCTAGAACAACACTCCAGAAGTGAAAACATGGAACTCCCACCCTTTCATTAACCCGTTCCAGGCCAAAAAGCCTCCGGAACACTCCGGAACGGCCCGGAACGGGCACTAACCAAACAATAGTGCCGCAAAAAACACTGGGATGCATTACAGCCACTCCAGAACAACACTCCAGAACTGAAAACACGGAACTCCCACCCTTTTATTAACCCTTTCCAGGCCAAAAAGCCTCCGGAACACCACGGAACGGCCCGGAACGGGCACTAAACAAACAATAGTGCCGCAAAAAATACTGGGATGCATTACAGCCATTCCAGAACAACACTCCAGAAGTGAAAACACTGAACTCCCACCCTTTATTAACCCTTTCCAGGCCAAAGCCTCCGGAACACCCGGAACGGCACCGGAACGGGCACTAAACAAACAATAGTGCCGCAAAAAACACTGGGATGCATTGCAGCCACTCCAGAACAAAACTCCAGAAGTGAAAACACAGAACTCCCACCCTTTTATTAACCCGTTCCAGGCCAAATAGCCTCCGGAACACCCGAACGGCCCGGAACGGGCACTAAACAAACAATAGTGCCGCAAAAAACACTGGGATGCATTACAGCCACTCCAGAACAACACTCCAGAACTGAAAACACTGAACTCCCACCCTTTTATTAACCCTTTCCAGGCCAAAGCCTCCGGAACACCACGGAATGGTCCGGAACGGGCACTAAACAAACAATAGTGCCGTCAAAAACACTGGGATGCATTGCAGCCACTCTAGAACAACACTCCAGAAGTGAAAACACGGAACTCCCACCCTTTTATTAACCCGTTCCAGGCCAAAAAGCCTCCGGAGCACCCCGGAACGGCTCCGGAACGGGCACTAAACAAACAATAGTGCCGCAAAAAACAGTGGCACGCATTGCAACCACTCCAGAACAACACTCCAGAAGTGAAAACACGGAACTCCCACACTTTTATTAACCCGTTCTAGGCCAAAATCCTCCGGAACACCCCGGAACGGCCCGGAACGAGTTAATAAAAGTGTGAGAGTCCCATGTTTTCACTTCTGAAATACTGTTCTGGAGAGTCTGTAATACATCCCAGTGATTTCTGTCGTACTATAGTTCGTTTAATGCGCATTTCGGGGTGTTCCGGAGGCTTTTTGGCCTGGAAAGGGTTAATAAAAGGGTGGGAGTTCCATGTTTTCAGTTCTGGAGTGTTGTTCTGGAGTGGCTGTAATGCATCCCAGTGTTTTTTGCGGCACTATTGTTTGTTTAGTGCCCGTTCCGGGCCGTTCCGGGCCGTTCCGGCTTTTACCCTGTCCCCCTTACTTTCTGACTCAACGCAAAAATGTAAAAGATGATTCACTGGTACTGGCCATGAACTAGGATACCCTACCTCCTGTCTAAACTCCACAAGCTGGTAGACTGTGCGGTCATATGCCCGCTTCATGCTCGGGGCAATGGCTAGTCCTGTTGCCTTTTGTACTTCTGCTTTCCAACTGACCATAGCTCCGGTGGCATTCATACTGGCTGCAAGTTGGCTTCTAGGGCCAGCTGATGAAACCTTGCCATCTGTTTGTGAGAGACAGCATCAGCCACCCCATCGTCAACCCCCAGCACATATTTAGCAAAAAAACAAAATATTCGACTGAAGGCAACAAAGCATAAAAGCCTGAATCAGAGCCATAAGAACATAACAGAAGCCCATGTTGGATCAGGCCAATGGCCCATCTAGTCTAACACTCTGTCACACAGTGGCCAAAAATACCAGGTGCCATCAGTAGGTCCAGCAGTGGGGCCAGAACACTAGAAGCCCTCCCACTGTTGCCCCCCCAAGCACAATACAGAGCATCTCCCAGCCCGAGAGTTCCTATCTATACTTTGTGGCGAATAGTCACTGATGGACTACTGCTCCATATGCTTATCCAATTCCCTCTTGACGCTATCCATGCTTGTAGCTGCCACCACCTCCTGTGGTAATGAATTCCATGTGTTAATCACTCTCTGGGTGAAGAAGTAGTTCCTTTTATCTGTTTTAACCTGACTGCTCAGCAATTACATTGAGTGCCCATGAGTTCTTGTATTGTGAGAAAGGGAGAAAAGTACTTCTTTCTCAACCTGCTCTATCCCATGCATAATCTTATAAACCTCTATCACGTCACCCCTCGGCCGTTGTTTCTCCAAGCTAAAGAACCCCGTTTTAATCTTTCTTCATAGCAAAAGTGTTCCAACCCTTTTATCATTCTAGTTGCCCTTTTCTACACTCTTTCCAATGCTATAATATCCTTTTTGAGGTGTGGTGACCAGAACTGTACACAGTACTCCAAATGAGGTCGCACAGCTTCCATTACTTTGTAACCCATGCAGGTTTTTTTCTATACATATTTGTGCCTTTCCTAATCTGCGGTATATATTTTTTCTGAGCTTCTAGGACTGTAGTTTTAAATAGTCTCCAAGCTTCCTTTCAGTTTCTTCCTCACATGTCCCCTCATTTCAGAGAAGTTACCCCTTTTAAAGTTAAAAGTGGTCATGTCAGTCTTTTTGGGCAACTCCCTGTTTATGCAAATGTTGAACTCAATAACATTATGGTCACTGTTCCCAAGCGGTGCAATCACTTTTACATCTCTCACCAGGTCTTGGGCGTTACTTGGGACCAAATCCAGGATTGCCTCTCCCCTGATAGGTTCTGTGACCATCTGCTTCACAGCACAGTCATTAAGAGTGTCTAGAAACTGAATCCCTTTCTCCTGACTTGAACACATATTGACCCAATCACCTATTACGACTCAGTTATTTCATCTAGCTACTATCTTTAATTCATTCATCATTTTATAATCCTCCTCTATATGACCTGCTGTGACTTAGATGAGAGGCAGTTAATGACCTGAACCACCCCTAGGCAGGGGTCTTTTCGTAGAAAAAGAGCTGCAGGAGCTCATTAGCATAACTCATTAGCATATGTCACACCCCCTGACATCACCAGAAGTATGTCAGAAGGCCGCACCCCCTGACATCACCGGAAGTGTGTCAGAAGGCCACACCCACCACTCAGGCTCCACCCCCAAAATCTCCAAAGTATTCCCAACTCAAAGCTGGCGAGCCTATCTGATGGCATACAAAAATGTATGAGCCAGAGGCTAAAAAACTGTAAGCTAGCTTGCACTTAGAGGGAACACTGGAAAAAACCCTGGGGCCCTCAGGAGTTCCATCAGCAGGGCCAGAACCCCAGGAGCCCTCCGACTCTTACCCGCCAAGCACCAAGAATGCAGAGCATCACTGCCCCAGACATAAGAACATCATGTTGCATCAGGCCAGTGGCCCATCCAGTCCAACACCCTGTGTCACACATCAGCCAAACATACCAGGGGCCCTCAGGAAGTCTACCAGTGGGGCCTGAACCCCAGGAGCCCTCCGAGTCTTACCCCCAAGCACCAAGAATGCAGAGCATCACTGCCCCAGACATAAGAACATCATGTTGGATCAGGCCAGTGGCCCGTCCAGTCCAACACCCTGTGTCACACATCAGCCAAACATACCAGGGGCCCTCAGGAAGTCCACCAGTGGGGCCTGAACCCCAGGAGCCCTCCGAGTCTTATCCCCCAAGCACCAAGAATGCAGAGCATCACTGCCCCAGACAAAAGAACATCCTGTTGGATCAGGCCAGTGGCCCGTCCGGTCCAACACCCTGTGTCACACATCAGCCAAACATACCAGAGGCCCTCAGGAGGTCCACCAGTGGGGCCTGAACCCCAGGAGCCCTCCGAGTCTTATCCCCCAAGCACCAAGAATGCAGAGCATCACTGCCCCAGACATAAGAACATCATGTTGGATCAGGCCAGTGGCCCGTCCAGTCCAACACCCTGTGTCACACATCAGCCAAACATACCAGGGGCCCTCAGGAAGACCACCAGTGGGGCCTGAACCACAGGAGCCCTCCGAGTCTTACCCCCCAAGCACCAAGAATGCAGAGCATCACTGCCCCAGATATAAGAACATCATGTTGGATCAGGCCAGTGGACCATCCACTCCAACATCCTGTGTCACACATCAGCCAAACATACCAGGGGCCCTCAGGAGGTCCACCAGTGGGGCCTGAACCCCAGGAGCCCTCTGAGTCTTACCCCCCAAGCACCAAGAATGCAGAGCATCACTGCCCCAGACATAAGAACATCATGTTGGATCAGGCCAGTGGCCCGTCCAGTCCAGCACCCTGTATCACACATCAGCCAAACATACCAGGGGCCCTCAGGAAGTCCACCAGTGGGGCCTGAACCCCAGGAGCCCTCCGAGTCTTATCCCCCAAGCACCAAGAATGCAGAGCATCACTGCCCCAGACATAAGAACATCATGTTGGATCAGGCCAGTGGCCCGTCCAGTCCAACACCCTGTGTCACACATCAGCCAAACATACCAGGGGCCCTCAAGAGGTCTACCAGTGGGGCCTGAACCCAAGGAGCCCTCCGAGTCTTACCCCCCAAGCACCAAGAATGCAGAGCATCACTGCCCCAGACAAAAGAACATCCTGCTGGATCAGGCCAGTGGCCCGTCCAGTCCAACACCCTGTGTCACACATCAGCCGAACATACCAGAGGCCCTCAGGAGGTCCACCAGTGGGGCCTGAACCCCAGGAGCCCTCCGAGTCATCCCCCAAGCACCAAGAATGCAGAGCATCACTGCCCCAGACATAAGAACATCATGCTGGATCAGGCCAGTGGCCCGTCCAGTCCAACACCCTGTGTCACACATCAGCCAAACATACCAGGGGCCCTCAGGAAGTCCACCAGTGGGGCCTGAACCCCAGGAGCCCTCCGAGTCTTACCCCCCAAGCACCAAGAATGCAGAGCATCACTGCCCAAGATATAAGAACATCATGTTGGATCAGGCCAGTGGCCCATCCACTCCAACATCCTGTGTCACACATCAGCCAAACATACCAGGGGCCCTCAGGAGGTCCACCAGTGGGGCCTGAACCCCAGGAGCCCTCTGAGTCTTACCCCACAAGCACCAAGAATGCAGAGCATCACTGCCCCAGACATAAGAACATCATGTTGGATCAGGCTAGTGGCCCGTCCAGTCAAACACCCTGTGTCACACATCAGCCAAACATACCAGGGGCCCTCAGGAAGTCCACCAGTGGGGCCTGAACCCCAGGAGCCCTCCGAGTCTTACCCCCCAAGCACCAAGAATGCAGAGCATCACTGCCCCAGACATAAGAACATCATATTGGATCAGGCCAGTGCCCATCCACTCCAACATCCTGTGTCACACATCAGCCAAACATACCAGAGGCCCTCAGGAGGTCCACCGGTGGGGCCTGAACCCCAGGAGCCCTCCGAGTCTTATCCCCCAAGCACCAAGAATGCAGAGCATCACTGCCCCAGATATAAGAACATCATGTTGGATCAGGCCAGTGGCCCATCCACTCCATCATCCTGTGTCACACATCAGCCAAACATACCAGGGGCCCTCAGGAGGTCCACCAGTGGGGCCTGAACCTCAGGAGCCCTCTGAGTCTTACCCCCCAAGCACCAAGAATGCAGAGCATCACTGCCCCAGACATAAGAACATCATGTTGGATCAGGCCAGTGGCCCGTCCAGTCAAACACCCTGTGTCACACATCAGCCAAACATACCAGGGGCCCTCAGGAAGTCCACCAGTGGGGCCTGAACTCCAGGAGCCCTCCGAGTCTTACCTCCCAAGCACCAAGAATGCAGAGCATCACTGCCCCAGATATAAGAACATCATGTTGGGGGTTTCGGTTTCGGCGTCGCGAATGGCGGCCGCTTCTCGGGATGCTCCCGGAGGCGGTTAGCCCACGCGCAGTTAGGGGGGGTCTTCGCATGTGCGAAAGACCCTAGTGAGCCTTAGGTAAAGGCTCCGAAGCGGGGGCGCTGGGGGAGTAGCCTCTTTGCCGGCAGACAGCCGGGAAATTGAGGCTTTCTCCCCGCCCCAATCGGCCCCGCTGCGGCGTGCCCGTAATGGGACTTAGCGGCGCCACCGAATTCCAGGAGTGAAGACAGCGCTATGGCTTAAAATAAAAAGAAGAAGTAGCATCGAATCGTGAGTTGGAGATCTATTTTGAAGCGTAAATCGGAGCCCCCTGCATGCGTATAAGCGTTGGGAGGAGGGAGGAGTTCCCACCCCTTTGAGAAGCAAGATCCACAAAGGGAGCGCGAAGGGGGGCTGAGAGAAGAAAAAGTGTTGGTGAAAGTACCGTTGGGGTTGCATGGAAGATTTTGATTATGTTAGCTTCCTGGGGGATGCGGCACGAACTTTTTAAAAGTAAACAAAAAAACAAAATGTCGATACTGGAAAAAGTCCTGCAGACACCGGAAGAGAAGAGAGGAGGGACTTCCGGTCCAGACAGCCCCCCCAAGAGCTTGCTGTCAATCAACAGGAAAAGGAGATGCTGTGCCCCCTGCTGGAACAATTGCAGAAAATCAACGAAACTCTGTCTAAAATGGATAGTGTTCTCATCAGTCGACAGAAACAGATATCGGAAACAACTAGAAAGATGATGGAGATTGAACAGAAATCGAATTTGATTCTAGGTTTCCAGGGCGTTAAAGAAGAAGAGAAAGAAGATCTCGGATTTACCTTGACAAATGTCTTGGCACCCCTAACTGGCAGTGAAGCGATAAAATTAAAAGAAGAGGTGGATGAGGCTCCCAAAGCCTATTCCGCTTTTATAAAAGAGAATACTCTGCCAGTAGAAGGGGATGTTGAGCATAGCAAGCGACAAACTGGAGATCTAATTTCATCTGAAGAGTTTGTGGAGCCCAGGAAGCCTGAAAGCCAGAAGTTTAAGGAAAAAGAGAAAAGAAAGAAGAAGGATTTCATCTTTAAAGTACAGAAACTTCTGAAGAGACACGCCAGCAGGGAGGAAGATGCAGTATTCCAAACTGGGACAAGCGAAGAAGACAGCAGCCCAGGGGAAAGTGGTGATGGAACGGAAGACTTCAAAGTTAAAATGGACTCAATCCATAACTGGAAGAGATTTAAAAAGAAGATATTTTGAGGACTGTTCGTGTAACATCTGGAAGGAGCTGTTTAATTACTAACCCCAATGGACTTTACTAACTGCATTAACAGAGTGATTTTGGACTTCGCAATAGGTAAAAAGAAGATCTTCTAACCACGATAGATGCCAAAACTGGTATTGGTTATTAACCTAAACTAACCCTCACTAACAGGAAAATTTCACTCCATCTTTTTCTTTCTCCATCTGTCTACCCTTCCTGTTTCTTATAAAAAGAATAAAATTCTCTCTTTTTTAAGAGAGTTTTACAAAAAAAAAAAAAAAAGAACATCATGTTGGATCAGGCCAGTGGCCCATCCACTCCAACATCCTGTGTCACACATCAGCCAAACATACCAGGGGCCCTCAGGAAGTCCACCAGTGGGGCCTGAACCCCAGGAGCCCTCCGACTCTTACCCCCCAAGCACCAAGAATGCAGAGCATCACTGCCCCAGACATAAGAACATCATGTTGGATCAGGCCAGTGGCCCGTCCAGTCCAACACCATGTGTCACACATCAGCCAAACATACCTGGGGCCCTCAAGAGGTCTACCAGTGGGGCCTGAACCCCAGGAGCCCTCCGAGTCTTACCCCCCCAAGCACCAAGAGTGCAGAGCATCACTGCCCCAGACAAAAGAACATCCTGTTGGATCAGGCCAGTGGCCCGTCCAGTCCAACACCCTGTGTCACACATCAGCCAAACATACCAGAGGCCCTCAGGAGGTCCACCAGTGGGGCCTGAACCCCAGGAGCCCTCCGAGTCTTACCCCCCAAGCACCAAGAATGCAGAGCATCACTGCCCCAGACATAAGAACAACATGTTGGATCAGGCCAGTGGCCCGTCCAGTCCAACACCCTGTGTCACACATCAGCCAAACATACCCGGGGCCCTCAGGAAGTCCACCAGTGGGGCCTGAACCTCAGGAGCCCTCTGACTCTTACCCCCCTAGCACCAAGAATGCAGAGCATCACTGCCCCAGATATAAGAACATCATGTTGGATCAGGCTAGTGGCCCATCCACTCCAACATCCTGTGTTACACATCAGCCAAACATACCAGGGGCCCTCAGGAGGTCCACCAGTGGGGCCTGAACCCCAGGAGCCCTCCGACTCTTACCCCCCAAGGACCAAGAATGCAGAGGATCACTGCCCCAGATATAAGAACATCATGTTGGATCAGGCTAGTGGCCCGTCCAGTCCAACACCCTGTGTCACACATCAGCCAAATATACCAGGGGCCCTCAGGAGGTCCACCAGTGGGGCCTGAACCCCAGGAGGCCTCCAACTCTTACCCCCCAAGCACCAGGAATGCAGAGCATCGCTGCCCCAGACATAGGAACATCATGTTGGATCAGGCCAATGGCCCATCCAGTCCAACATCCTGTGTCACACATCAGCCAAAAATACCAGGGGCCCTCAGGAGGTCCACCAGTTGGGCCTAAACCCAGAGGCCTCCCGGAGCACGTAGATCCGCGATCTCCGGGTGCATGGAGGGCGGGGGGGAGGTTGCTTATGCCTCTCTGAGGCCTAGAGCAAGGACGGGGGGAGAGGCCTCCCGGAGCCCGCGGATCCGCGCTCTCCGGGTGCATTGAGGGCGGGGGGGAGGTTGCTTAGGGCCTCTCTGAGGCCTAGAGCAAGGACGGGGGGGAGAGGCCTCCCGGAGCGCGCGGATCTGCGCTCTCCGGGTGCATGGAGGGCAGGGGGAGGTTGCTTAGGCCTCTCTGAGGACTAGAGCAAGGACGGGGGGAGAGGCCTCCTGGAGCACGCGGATTCGCGCGCTCCGGGTGCATTGAGGGCGGGGGGAGGCTGCTTAGGCCTCTCTGAGGCCTAGAGCAAGGACGGGGGGAGAGGCCTCCCGGAGCGCGCGGATCTGCGCTCTCCGGGTGCATGGAGGGCAGGGGGGAGGTTGCTTAGGCCTCTCTGAGGACTAGAGCAAGGACGGGGGGAGAGGCCTCCTGGAGCACGCGGATTCGCGCGCTCCGGGTGCATTGAGGGCGGGGGGAGGTTGCTTAGGCCTCTCTGAGGCCTAGAGCAAGGACGGGGGGAGAGGCCTCCTGGAGCACGCAGATTCGCGCGCTCCGGGTGCATGGAGGGCGGGGGGGAGGTTGCCTAGGCCTCTATGAGGCCTAGAGCAAGGACCGTGGGCAGGGGAGATGGATGGCGGGGACCAGGCAGGAGGAGGTAGCCTACTTACCTCCGTCTTCTGCCTCCTCCTGGGCCCGAATGATGGCTAGAGGAGGAAAACGGCAGGAAGTAGGGAGGCGGGGCTTCGCCAAGTGCTCACCCCCTTGGCGCCTCACTCCCGGAGCACCGCTCCGGTGAGCTCCGCCCCCATCCGAGGCCTGTCCCTAGGTTATCACATCAAAAATGAACTGTGTAGTTGGCCAACTCATCCTCCCCAGCCAAACAGCTACCAAGATGGGGAAGAACTCAAGGAAGGTAAGGTCTGTGGTCATTCCGGCTGCCACCCATTCTTTAGGTCATGCTTCCACACACCAATGTCCCCTGAAATAGACCCCAAAACCCAAGGATCCAGCAGTGTCTGAATGGATCTGAAGCTCTGCCTCAAATCTCAGGTCCTCCCTCCAATAGGAATTCAGAAACTCCAGCCACATCTCCAGGTCCCGCTAGACACCGGATCGAGATCCTGTGGTGAGGGAGTCACAACCCCACTGTGGCATTTCACAGCCTGCACAAAAAGCCTCAGCCAGGTGCCACCACCTTGCATGCAAAGTTAAAGTGATCTCCCAATTGTTGGAGCTCCCATAAAGTAACCTTCCTTTTCTCCCAAAAATTAGTGACCTGGCTATGCAATTCAACCAACTTGCTGACTGGCAACCGTGAAGCCTGCACCACCATGTCAAGTTCCACACCCAAGTTAGCGGGACTCTCAGTTCAATTCGTCCACCAATTCCATAAAGGCCCTCATCAAGTGATTACACTGACCTGATCCCTGGGTACTCGCAAACAGAAAGTCATCTAAATAGTGGGTGATTGTATTTATACCGGTATGCAAGTGGAAGGCCCACTCCAAAAATGAACTGAAATGCTTGAAAATGGCACAGAAGACAGAGCAGCCCATGGGCAGAGCCTGATCCATGTAAAACTGGCCCTCAAAATTGAAATCTAACAGCTCGAAATCCTCTGGGTGCACCAGGAGAAGGTGAAAGGTTGACCTTTTGGTGCACTATAAGAACTGCCTGGTCAAAGGATGTGTACCAAACTGAACATAATACATCAGGAATGGTGTCATTGACTGATTCGCCCCTGGGGTAAGAAAGGTGATGTATAAGGTGGTATTTACCTGGGGCTTTCTTGGGAACAATTCCCAATGACGAAACCCGCATATTGAGTATGGGTGGAAAAGGAAAGGGGCCCCAAACCCTACCCTCAGCCCTTTCTTTCTCAATCTTTCCCTGAATTATGTGCCCTATCCCTTTTATTTATCATAAATTGCCTGCCACGAAATGAACCCTAGTGCCATGATAGGGAATGCAAAAACTGTAAGTAAAGCCATTCAACAAATAGCAACATTCTGCATGCTTAGGATAGCCCTGCAACAAGGCTTCAAGCACTCTCAAATTTATGGGGGTGGGCCCCTTTTACAGCTGCATGGCCAGACCCACCCCCTTCTGGTTTCCTACATCCCCTCCTGGGCTTACCTCAGAAACATGCTGTAAAGGGGTGCAGTCTGCCACACAAAGGGCACTCGTGCCATTACTGGGAAGCTTTCCTACTGCAAACTCCCTATGACCCAAATTACCAACAGATCTGGTGGGGTTGAACTATCTGCCCTGCAGTACTGTAGGGAGTGGAAATCACCAATAAGTGGTGTACTAAATGGCCACTATGAGATTGATCACCCAGATTTGGCTGCGCTGATGACATGAACTACAGCCAGAGCTGAGGATGAATTTGATCCCACTGCAATGAAAGGTTCATGGTAGCCCTCATCCTGAACTGCTCATCATACTGCAACCAAGCGGTGCCATTAAAACCAGTGTAGCCCTTACATATAATATCAAAATATTGAAATAATGATGTCGTCCTCAAAAGCTGTGCCTTTGAAAGCACCCCCATGTATACTAAGAAACTGGCAATCCAATTAGCCCAAATTCTGTCTATCTTCATCTTCTTTAATGTTTCCTTGTCCCTATCCTCCAAATCATCCTTCTCCTTCTTTTCCAACTCCTGAAAAAGAAGGGTAAAAATGTCTATGCATTCCCCCCTATAAATCTTATCTCTTGTGGCTGGCAATAGGTGATCTCCCAAAGCAAGTGCCAAGTCGCCAAATGGAAGAGCCAATGCTGGGGCTGATGCATATGAAACACCCCAGGGTGAGGAGCCACCCCATCAGGGTGTGGGTGGCATGGTTGACAACTGCCTGAGTAGGCCAGTAAGACCTGCCTGGAGAGTACTTAGACTAGGAGGGCTACCCCAAGGCTGTGCTTGACCCTGGCAATATGCAGGGGTGGCTGGGGTCAGAGACCCGTGCTCAGAGGCAAAGTGCTGCCCACCAGGCCCCCACAGACAACTTCCTAAGGTGTGAGGCATGGCATCAGACTTACCCACAGCTGTGGGCAGCCCAGTCTGGACAACCATCTGCTATTGCTGAGTTGAACATCCAGTTGCCGAAGCTGCTTTTCCACCCCTCCCCTGTTGCTGCTCCCTGCCAAAGTGGACATCCTCCCCTTGAGAAGAAACAAATGGGTTAAGACTTCTGCTTGAAAATGTTTATTGGCAGAACAGCAAGTTTCCTTTTGTCCGTGTGCCCCCTCACCAGGCCCTGTAAAAGGTGAGGAAACCCGTGGCTTGCTCAAAAGCCTTCAACTTATCTAAGATAGCTTGCTGCACCTCATCACCATCATCATCCTCTGATGACAATAAGACAGGGGCAGGCCTACTGGAGGGTGCTTCAGGTGCAGGGTGTTTCCACTTAGAATGGGCAGTCCGTTTTTTAGAGCCCATGATGCCACCCAAACATTGCAATACTAGAAGCTACAAAAAAGGCCACACCAATTAGCCCAAAATGGCCACCCCCCAGCTCTCACAAAATGGCCACCACCTGGGACCCAAAAATAGCAGCCTAACCCCAAGCTAGGCCTACCCGAACCACCCAGCAAATGGCAATCTTTGATTCAAGACCAAATACAAGATGGGGGGGTGACTGGGATGGCCAGTCACAGGAAGTTGGGCCCCTATCCTTGCCGGGCCCCATGTGCAGGTAGGCAAGAGGGCCACATGGGACAGTTGGCCCTGACCCCAGGTGCAGGAACTCCACAGCCCTGAGCTCCCACCTGGACCCCTGCTCCGGGCCCCAGAGCCTATGCCTCTTTTGTCTACAGGTGGCCTACAGGTGAACCATCTTCATTTTTCCTCTTTTGTCTACAGGTGGCCTACAGGTGAACCATTTTCATTTTTCCTTAAAGTAAAACACATCTCTTTCTAAGTGAATACTATTTTACCTTCCCTTCAGTCAATTCTCAAACAGTGACATATAATTCAGGCTGTAATTGCTGTCCTGTTAATTACCAAATGGCTGCCAAGCCAGAGAAGGTTTGTCCAGAAGAAGACAGTAAAAGTTTGAGGAATTTACAGGCTAAGTAGCTAATGATGTTTGAAGACTGATGCCATATCCTGAAAAACAGGGTGGACATTATGCTTCATTTTTTAAGGCAGATCCTTATGTCATGTTGCAAGCTGCTTTTATCATTTATTTATTTATTTGGATTGATGAATTGCCCACCCTGCAAGCAGGCTCTGGGCAATTTACAACCTTATAAAACATTTAAAATACGATCAATATGTAATTAAGTTTACCAATGGTAAATCAATAATTTAAAACCAGTCCAAGGCAGTAATATAGTAATCCCTCTTTGCCAGCCACAGCACTGTCCCACATGGCTTGCGGTACATGGGGGCCACAGAAAAGAAAGGGAGGGTGTCAGTCTTAACCACCAATTGCTACCCTCAATTAAAAGCCTGGCAGAACATCTCTGCCTATGGAATTGCATCAGATCCTGCGGAGCCCTGATGTTATTCGACAGAGAGTTCTACCAGGTTGGGGCCAGGATCGAAAAGGCCCTGGCCCTAGTCGAGGATAGTTGAACCTCCCTAGGGCCAGGGATCACCAGCAAGTTATTACCAGATGATCTCAGCATTCTGCTGGGGACATATTGGAGGAGACGGTCCCGAAGGTATGTGGGTCCTTGACCGCTCAGGGTCTTGTTGTTTCAAAAGGTCATCTTTGATAAAAGAAGACACCTGATTCCAGACAAATACTTCTTTGTTCCAGAGGATACTTAATTGCACCTTGCAAAGCCAATAATATTTTCCCCATGAAATTAATATATTATTCACTTATTTCCCATCTCCAATAATAGTCACATATGTTTCTTCTTTTGGTGCATCTGTAAATTCTCCATTTGTCTGATGCAGGATGTTCGTATGTGTTCTGATATGCACATTGATGTGTTTTGATGTGCCCAATGAAACATTGTTGCAGAAATTCTACTCAGACTTAGTTGCCCATTGAGCCCTTCAACTGGTGGAAATAAGTATGTTTTGACTTTCAGGGATGCAGAAAGTCAATTTGCTTATGTTTATTTGCTGCAAAAAATAAGTTCAATAAGGCTCCAGAGGTCCTGTTTACAGACAATGGGACTGAGCATTGTAGCAGGGAGTTCCAAAGGTTCCTGGAAGAGGGAGGAATAGAGCATGATAGGACAATGCCTATTCTCCCCCCAAAATGGGTCAGCTGAATGCCATAACATGACCCTCATGAAAATGGTGCATTGCCTATTTATGCAAGTTGGCCTGCCTGATCCCTGCTGGGCAGGAGCAGTAAATACAGTAGTTTATTTGCACAACAGAATTCCCAGGAAAGTGACAGGAAAAACTCTATTTGAACTGTGGTGTGGAAAGCAACAAGGCCTAAGGCATTTGAAGGCACTTTGCTCTAAAGCATATGATCATGTACCCAAAGAAAGAAGGGGGAAGCTGCATCCCAGAGCTGGTGGGAATCCTTGTGGTATATGCTCAAGGTGGAAAAGGATATAGAATCCTGAATCCTGAAATGTTTTTGGTTAAAGAATGCAATGTGGCACACATTGAAGAAAGCAATGTATTCCAAGCTCCTAAGCCATTAGAGTTCACAGTGCAAACCAGCTAGAAGGCTGATGGTAAAGTCTCTTTTAGTGATATGGCCATTTGACTGCCTGCTGGAACTGCCAATCAACAGGAAGGGCAACTAGAGACCCAAAAATCAGAAGGGGGGCAAGTCAAGCTGGGCCAGAGAAGAAAGAAACCACTGCTGTGGGACAGCCAGCAAGGAGCAACAGGAGAGTACCACCACAGAGGTATGGCTTTTGTGCAAATGTGCAACCTGAAAGTGAACCCTTAAGCAGCAAAGAAGTGATTGAAACAGCCTACACCTGTTGTCAAGTGCATCACCATCAGGACACTTCTAAGTATTGCAGAATCAAGAGGAATACATGTTGGACACCTGAACATTAAGACTGCATTTCTCAATAAAGACTTATCTGGAGTGCTACAAAGTCAAGACTTTCAACAAGGAAAGGCAGAGGCCGGCCTATTCACCGGACTTAAAGATGGACATTATCAATATGTGCTGATACATGTGAATGAATTGTTATTGTGCTGTCAAAGCAAAGAGGATGTACAAGAAGTTGTCGAAAACCTGAACAAAGAAGTAGAGGTGAAACAGCTGGGAGAAGTAAAGTATTATCTTGGAATGGAAATTGAGAGAGCTGACAATGGAAGTTTCATCTTGAATCAAAAACACAAGATCTTGGATCTTGTTGAATCCCTGGACCCATAACCTTTTGTTGGATATTTAGTAGAGTAAAAGGAATGCGGCCACATGTGTATTAAGTGTAAGGAAAGACTATATGGAGGGGTCTTTTGGAGGGGGAACGCACCGGAGCACAGCTCCAGCAGCTTCGGAGGGCAGAAAGGCTCACGCATGTCAGTTTTGGCCGTACAAGCCAATTCGGGAGTCTTTCAGCCAGCTGAATGTCAATTTCAGCCCCATGATATCCTATGGGCCATTGAAGTCAATGGTGAAGACATAGGGTATATTCTGGGGGCTGGAGAGGAGGGGGTTTGAGGAAGAGGCTCCAAACTCACAGGGTAGCTGCTGGAGCCTCTCCCCAAGATACCCACCAAGTTTCAAGAACATTGGACCAGGAGGGTCCAATTCTATGGGCCTCCAAACAGTTTGGCCCCATTCCCTCCATTGTTCTCTATATGGTGCTGTTAGTAGCTCTGGGGGGGAGGGGGTTTGAGGGAGAGGCTCCAAATTTTCAGGGTAGATTCAAGAGCTTCTCCCACATACACCCCCATGTCTCAAAGCAATTGGACCAATGGACCTAATTCTATGGGCACCCAAACAGGTTACCCCCATTACCTCCATTGTTTCCAATGGGGAAACCCAGCCAACAGCACTTAAGGCAGGCAAGCAGGCAGCCACCCAGCAGTTAGACTCTCCCAGAGAATCTCAGGGAAAGTGAACTGTCTTGGGACGTGCTTGTTTGCCATGAGAACAAGTGGCACATTTCAGAACAAGTGGCACTGTGGCAGTGCAAGCATGACGCAGTGCCACACAGAAACCCCAAAAGACCAAAAGGAATTGCCACCAAATTTCTTTCATTCCCTCCTTTCCTTCTCTCCTTTTCCTCTTTCCCATCTTCTTCTCTTCTCTTCTCTTTTTTCCTCCTTTCCCTGTTTCCCTCCTTCTTCCCTTCTCTCTCTTTCTTTCCTTCTCCTTCTTTCCCTCTTTCCTTCTCTCTACTCTCTCTTTTTCCTTCCCTCTTTCCTCCTTCTGTGGCCCAACTCTAGTGAGAAGGGGTTTAAACTTTAAACCCCTTCTCTCTTCACTCTCCCACCCAGGCCAGCTGGGGAAGGGAAGGGGAGGCTTTCAAAGATGCCCCCCCCCTTTTGCTTCCCCTTCTGACATCACTTCTGGTGATGGCAGGGGGCCTGGCATATGCTAATAGCCTAGTAGCTCATTAGCATACCATATACTAATGAGCTCCTGCAGCTCTTTTTCTACAAAAAGACCCCTGACTATATGCATTTGGTCATGTACACAGAAGTGGGGGGTGCATTGGGGAAACTTTCTGTCTCCTTTATTCTCTCACACACGAGGTTTAGCAAACACACTGACAAGATGTAGATTAGAAAAGCTAGTCAGGATTTTATTTTCTGTCCACATAACCCTTCCTATTTTTCTAGTAAAATCTCTTCTTAAACTTAATACACATGTGGCTTCATTCCTTTTACTCTGATTATCCAACAATTTCCAGGCTCCAATAATATTCACATATATTTATTCTTTCTGTTCATCTGTGAATTCTCCATTTGTCTGATGTAGGATGTTGGTATGTGTTCTGATATGCACATTGATGTGTTTTGATGTGCATGAAAAATGCTCCAAAGAAAATATGTCAGGGGATAAATTATGTATGTAGCTATCACATCTACACCAATTGGCTTTAATTACTTAGAAGGCCTTTGTTCTCTGAGATGGATCAAGCAAATTGGATCAATAGTGGTACAGCAGATAATATTTTGAGCCTGGAATGCTTCAAAAATCCCACTCACCTAGAAAGTCTACCTTGTACTAGTTACATTCTCTTAAGCATTATCTTAAAACATTTGTGATAACATGTTTATATGTGTGTGTTTATGTTTCTTAGAATAACAGCAGGATACAGATATGATGTACAAAACCTAAAAGAAATACCATTATGGCCAAATACATCAGAGTTCTCAAGCCCACAAGTAAACTGTGGATTGGGGCACTAGGTCAGTCACCTGCCATTCCTGGGTAACGTAAACCACCATGTATATGTGGTTGTGGTAAAGTGATTCATTAGTGGTGTTTTCCCATTGAGGGTGTGATTTAAAACTCTCCCTTCTCAGGCCAAAATTCAACAAGTGGCCTCTGCTTTTCCAAAATGGGACAGTAGGTCTATAGTTCAATTTCATACTTGAACAAATTCCCAGGTTCACTCTCTGGCTTCTCTGTTAAAACCAGTCTCAGGTTTCAGGGCTGGGAAAGGATTTCAGCTTCAGACCTTGGGTGTGGGTGGGATTTTTAGGCCGTCGAGGGACCAATGCTGGGCACCCGAGATCAACAGGCATCTCCAATTTCCAATCAGAAACCAAGTCTCAAACCACCTTGTGGGGCAGGGAGCTGGTGCTGACAAAGTTCCTTGGGCATAGGCTGTGGTTCTTCTCGCCTTCTACACCCTGCCTCCCTGGGTTGGTGAAGCCTCTCCCCTCAGAGTTCCTTCTCTCCACCCCCCTTCGCCCCTCAGTGACCAACTCTCAAACCACCTTCTGGGCGGGGAGCTGGCAAAGTCCCCTGGGCACGGGCCGTGGGTCTTCTGCACCCCACCTCCCTGGGTTGGTGAAGCCTCTCCCCTCAGAGTTCCTTCTCTCTCTCTTTTGCCCCTTGGCGACCAAGTCTCAAACCAATTTCTGGGGTGGGGAGGTGGCAAAGTCCCCTGGGAATGGGCTGTGGGTCTTCTTCCCGTTCTACACCCTGCCTCCCTGGGTTGGTGAAACGTCTCCCCTCAGAATACCTTCTCTCTCTTGCCCCTCGGCAACCAACTCTCAACCCACCTTCTGGGGAGGGGAGCTGGCAAAGTCCCCTGGGCATGGGACATGGTTCTTCTCCCTTTTCTGCACCCTGCCTCCCTGGGTTGGTGAAGCCTCTCCCCTCAGAGTTCCTTCTCTCTCTCCCGCCCCTCGGTGACCAAGTCTCAAACCACCTTCTGGGGTGGGGAACTGGCAAAGTCCCCTGGGCATGGGCTGTGGGTTTACTCCCCTTCTGCACCCTGTCTCCTTGGGTTCCTGAAGTCCCTCACCTCAGAGTTTCTTCTCTCTCTCTCCCACCTCGGCGACCAACTCTCAAACCACTTTCTGGGGCAGGGAGCTGACACTGGCAAAGTCCTCTGGGCACGGGCCATGGGCCTTCTCCCCTTCTGCACCCTGCCTCTCTGGGTTGGTGAACTCCCTCACCTCAGAGTTCCTTCTCTCTCTCTCGCCCCTCAGTGATCAACTCTCAAACCACCTTTGGAGTGGGAAACTATCAAGTTCCCCTCAGAGTACCTTCTCTCTCTCTTGCCCCTCGGTGACCAAGTCTCAAACCACCTTCTGTGATGGGGAGCTGGCAAAGTCCCCTGGGCATAGGCCGTGAGTCTTCTCCCCTTTCTGCACCCTGCCTCCCTGGGTTGCTGAAGTCCCTCACCTCAGAGTTCCTTCTCTCTCTCTCCCCCCTCAACGACCAACTCTCAAACCACCTTCTGGGGAGGGGAGCTGGCAAAGTCCCCTGGGCACAGGTCGTGGGTCTTCTCTCCTTCTGCACCCCACCTCCCTTGGTCACTGAAGTCCCTCACCTCAGAGTTCCTTCTCTCTTTCTCATCCCTCGGTGACCAACTGTCAAACCATCTTCTGGGGTGGGGAACTGGCAAAGTCCCCTGGAAATGGGCTGTGGGTCTTCTCTCCTTTCTGCACGCTGCCCCTTGGGTTTGCTGAAATCCCTCACCTCAGAGTTTTTGTTAATTACGTTGCCACCAGTGGGTGGAGTGTGGGCCTGGGGAGAGAGCATCACCTGTCTCTGTGTGGGTTTTCCCCAGTCCCCAGGCAGGGTGGGGTTTTTGGCTTTGCCCAGTAATAATGTTGCCTTCAGGGTGGAGGGTTAGGCCCAGGAAGTCAGTGTCCATGTCTTTGTGCTGGTGTCCCCCAGGCACTGGGGGGCTGGGAAGTTCGGCTCTGCCCAGTAATCACATTGACACCAGTGGGTGGTGGGTGGGCCTGGCAAAAGAGATCTACCCACCCCCAAGTGGCTGTTACCTGGGCCCTGGGCAGGGAGAGGGGTTCATCCCTGCCCTGTAGTCATGTTGTCAGTAGGTGAAGGGTCAGCCTGGGGAGAGAACTCTACCCACCCCCATGTGGGTGTTCCTTGGGCCCCGGGCAGGATGTGGAGTTCGGTCCTGCCCTGTAGTCACATTGCTGGTGGGGTGTTCCCCGGGCCCTGAGGAGGGTGGGAGGTTTGGCCCTGCCTTGTAATCACGTTGCCCCCGGTGGGTGGAGGGTGGGGCCCAGGGAGAGAGCTCCACCCATCTCTGTGTAGGTGTTCTCCTGGCCCCAGGCAGGGCAGGAGCTTTGGCCCTGCCTGGTTGTAATGTTGCTGGTGGGTGGTGGGTGGGGCCATCCCCTGTGGGTGTTCCCCAGGCCCTGGGCAAGGCGGGGGGTTCAGCCTTGCCCAGTTGTCACATTGCTGGTGGCTGGAGGATAGGCCTGGGAAGAGAGCTTCACTCACTCCTGTGTGGGCATTCCCCGGGCAGGGTGGGAGTTTCAGCCCTGACCAGAGTCATGTTGCCACCAGTGGGTGGAGGGTTGGGCCTGGAGAAGAGAGCTATACCCATCTCTTTGTGGGTGTTCCCCAGGCACCAGGCAGGGCAAGGGTTTCTGCCCTGCCCAGTAATCACATTGCCTTCAGGGTCAAGGGTTGAGCCCAGGAAGGGAGTACCCCCACCCCCATGCAGGTGTTCCCTGCACCCCCAGGAGGGTGGGAGGTTTGGCCCTTCCCAGTAATCACATTGCCACCAGTGGGTGGAGGGTGGGTCCAGGAAGAAAGATTCAACCGCCCCCATGCAGGTATTCCCAAGGCCTTCGGCAGGGTGGGGGATTTGGCTCTACCTAGTTATCGATTTGCTGTTTAAAGGTGGAGGGTGGGGCCTGGGGACAGTGAGCCACCCATCCCCTTGCAGGTGTTCCCCTGGGGAAGGCAGGGAGGTTGGCCCTGCCCAGTAACCACATTGCCTATGGGTGAACGGTGGGGCCTGGGGAGACAGCATCACTCGTTTCTCTGCAGGTGTTCCCTGGGCCCTGGGGATGGTGGGAGATTGAGCCTTTCCCAGGAATCATGTTGCCACTAGTGGGTGGACGGTAGACCTGGGGAGAGAGAGCCACCCACCCCTGTGCGGGTGTTCCCCAGGCTGGGTGGGAGGTTCTGCCCTGGTCAGTGATCCCATTGCCATTTAAAGGTAAATGGGCCATGGAAAGAGCACCTGCCGTCCCTGTCACCTTCCTGGGCAGGGTGGGAGGTTGGGCCCCAAGTAGTCCTCATGTCCAAAGAGCTAGGTGGTTGGCTCCAGGAAGACAGAGGCACCCGCAACTGTGCAGGTGGTCCCTGGAGAGGTCCTCTGGGAATTGGGTGCCTGTAGCTGAACCAGTTCTGCTCTGGACTGTCTGAAACCATCACTGGAGAAGTCCTCCAGAAGCAGTTTCCCAGGGGGCACCAGTCTTGGGGGTCAGCTACTTGTCCCCCCCAGACCCAACAAGCACATGACTTGTGGGGCATGTGGAGGGCCACCCCAGGGATGGGCTGTGTGAGTTGGAGGCCTCTAGCTCACCGAGGTAAGGTTTGGTCACTCCTGAACCAGCAGGGGGGGGGACATCCCATTGAAAAGCATTGCCTCTTTGGGGGGCTGAGCTACAGGTCCCCAAAGTCCAAAAGAGACCAAACTTGGTGGGCACATTGAGGAGAGTGAGCTGGAATTATGCTGAGAATTTGGGCCCCCAGGACTCCCTGGGGGTCTTTTCTGCATCCGGTTTGCTCTGCAAACCGGTTTGTGAACTGGCCACAGTCCGGTTCAAGAACTGGTCCAGAAATGGGGTCTGTTCAATTCTGTTTGGTCCAGGGCAAAATTTGGAAAGTGCCCATCCCTACCCAATACTAAAAGGCAATTTTATATATCTGCATGATCATAGTAATATGCACTATTTTTTGGCCTTAAAAATCTGTGTAGTTTATCATTTACTAAAGTAAATCTGTCAGTAAATTATACAGGCTATGTTGCATGCTCTGTCTCATTGTGTGTGTAAAGTGCTTTTAGAAGAAGAAGAGATTGGATTTATACCCCGCCCTTCACTGCCCAAAGGCGTCTCAGAGCGGCTTACAAACTCCTTTCCCTCCCCCTCCCCACAACAGACACCCTGTGAGGTAGGTGGGGCTGAGAGAACTCTAACACAAACTGTCCTTGAGAGAACAGCTATGCCAGAGCTTGTGACTGACCCAAGGTCACATCAGCAGGTGCAAGTGGAGGAGTGGGAAAATCAAACCCGGTTCTCCCAGATAAGAGTCCGCACACTTAACCACTACACCAAACAGTTGACTTATGGTGACCCAAGCAAAGGTCTTTCAAGGCAAATGAGAAGTAGAGGTGGTTTGCCATTGCCTTCCTCTGCAGAATCTTCTTTGGTGGTCTTCCTTCCAAGTATTGACCCCGCTTAGCTTCCAAGATCTGATGAGACCAGGCTATACCATGGTGTCTTTCTCCCTATTCTGTCTCATTACCTTAGTTTTATACCTTCTTCATCTTAATATAACTAAACTAGCAGTAAAGCCTGTTGTGAAAGCAATACAATGGGTGCTAGAAAGATGTGATGTGTAATGAATGCATAGGCTGGAAGGAAGTAAAGTAAATAATAGCAGTCGGTAATCAAAAGATACAAATGTGGAAGTAACATCTAACATACCTTATAGCATACAATAGCCAGCATCCAAGGTCACAGAAAGTGGGCTACAAAATGTTGCAGAGAGGGATCCATGGAGTGGCGTCAACAACTGGGTATTCTGCAAAATCATTTGATGTTGGATGTCCATGTCATCCAATGTGATTGTGGTTGCACTGTACACCCTGTTACAGCAGAAGTCTCAAGAGAAATAGGTTTGAAAGTGAGTGGTCATGATGAAAGTTTGAGTAGGTCACATGGGAATGAGAAGGAGGAGTCTTGGGAAATGAGTATTGTGAAATGTCTATAGTTTTCATTGTGAAAAGGCATGGATTTTTTTGGTGCTTTGTAAGCAGAGTTGTACATTGAAGTTTAGGGTCTAAATGCATGGCTAGGTTTCAACACACATTAGGTTTCAACAGTTTGCTGCTTTTGAAAAGTGATGAAAAGGATACTTGCTGCTTTGACCAAAGCTGTATTATAAAAGAGATATTGCTCATGGAATTAACAAAGCAGTCTTTAAACTGAACATCAGTGGTTGGGTGATCCAGATGTAGTAGGACTGTTTGAGAGATCACAGAAAAGCATTATGAGGACAGCATGTGGATATCTTCTATAGGTATAACGTTTTTGGAACTGCTGGACTGGTGTCAGAACATTAAAAGGTCAATCCTGAACAGGTTTGTGGCTTGTAAGGTTTTCTTTTTTGGCCCGATAGGCACTTGTAATGGAAAACCATTGTTGTTGTGTGTAGTGTTCCTTCAGGTAGTGAATGTAGAGCAGGAATGTGGCAAATCGTAGTATGAAAAAGGTGTTGATTGGAGCTTAGTGTTGTGTCCTGGGATCAGAAGGCAGAGCTGGCGAAATACAGCCAAGCTTCGCTCTCTGAGAACAATAGGGACTAGGTTCCTGAGCTCGCCAGTAGTGAACCAATGGCAGCATTGGCGGGCGATTCAAACCCGCCAATAGGAATATAGGGCCGTCCCCCCCTAACTGTATATAGTTGGCCTCCGGCCGTTGCTGCAGTTCTTTGTCTTGTGTGAAGTACGAATAAACGCGTCTTCTCTTATGTCGTCGTCCGAGTCATGAGGCCCGAAACCCAGTACTTTACAGTGGCGACGAAGGTGGGATTTCAACGCCTTCCATGACTCCATGAGCGACGAAAAGGACACCGCCGAGCATCGCATCGCTGACCCCGAGAGCAGCACCGCACCGCTCGCCGAGCATCGCATCGCTGACCCCGAGAGCAGCACCGCACCGCTCGCCCCGGCGCACGCCTTCCCAGACAGAACCATGGCCGCTTCTCATGTAACACTGGAGCACTTCGATCCGTCGCAGCCAGAAACCTGGGACGCATGGGTCGACCAGCTCATCAGCTATTTGGAGCTCAACGAAATCCGCCACCCCGACCAGAAACGAGCGATCCTGCTGAACGCCTGCGGCACCCAAACCGTCCGCCTCGCCAAGAGCCTCTTGGTGCCCCGCACGGCCTTGGAGAGCTCGTTTGGGGAGATCCTGGATGTCCTCAACGCTTACTTCAGCCCCCGGCCGACCTTCCTGGCCAAGAGGATGGAGTTCCAGAGGCGAGTCCAGGCCCAAGGGGAATCCATAGCCACCTTCCTGGCCGCGCTAAGGGCGCTCGCGGTGGACTGCGTGTTCCCGAAGGTGGAGGACAACCTGCTGACACAGTTCGTGTGGGGCCTGGCAGACTTCAAACTGCGGCGCAAGTTGGTTGGACACCGGAGGCTCTCCTTAGACGAGGCCCTAGACGCCGCAACAGCCCACGAGGCCGCGGAAGGGGAACGCCCGGCCGCAGCCGCCCATGTGGTCGGAAGGAGTCCAAGCCCCGGGAATGTAGATACGGAAGAGGTCTTCGCCCTCAGACCTCAACAACGCCGGCCGGCACCGTTCCAGCAGGCCAACAGAGAGCCAGTCAAGCCTTCCGGCAACCGGACCGTCTGTGCCAGCTGCGGGGAAGGCCACGGAAGGAAATCCTGCAAGTTCCGGGATGCCGTTTGTCACGGGTGCGGAAAGCAGGGACACCTCGCAAGGGTCTGCCGGTCCAAGGGCCCCAGGAATGCGAGATCGTCGGTTCCACCGCACCGCGCATCGTCCACCGCCCACGAGACGACGGAAGAGGTCGCCGAGTTGTACCACCTCACCGACCAGCCGCTGCAGGTACTTCGCCTCCCCAACCCCAACCTCACCTCTGCCCCGAAGATCCAAGTAACCGTGCGGATCGAGGGGTCCCCCTGTTGCATGGAAGTGGACTCGGGATCGGCGGCGTCCATCATTTCCCTAGACACTTTAAAAAGACTTTGCCCATTAGGGGACCCCTCTTCGTCCATCGCCACTAAGCTTGGTGGACTTTCAAAAGAACCCTGTCCCCATCCGGGGAGTCGGCACTTTCCGAGTGCAGTACAGAGACTTTGAGGGGAACTTGGACTTGGTGGTGGTAGAGGGAAATCTCGTGAGTCTCCTGGGGCAGGCGTGGTTCGAAGCCCTAGGCATAACGATTGGGGGAGTGAATAAGTGCGGGGTGCGAGACTGGGGGCGGTGTGCAAGGAATTCCCGGAGGTCTTTGACGGGAAACTGGGGTGTTATAAAGGGCCCCCGGTGTCGCTTCACTTAGACCCCACCGTGACGCCCGTCCGACGGCGCTTCCGCACCGTGCCCCTGGCCCTCCGCCCGAAAATAGAGGCCGAACTGGACCGGTTAGTGGCCCAGGGAGTCCTAGAGCCCGTCCCGAACGCTCGATGGGAGACCCCGATTGTGACACCCGTCAAGCCAAACGGGGAAATCCGCATCTGCGCGGATTATAAGTGCACCATAAACCAGGCACTTCAGGTGCACGCATACCCCGTACCCGTGGTCAGCCATGTCTTAGCCACACTGGCAGGGGCGCGCATATTTGGAAAGCTGGATCTCGCGCAGGCGCACCAGCAACTCCCGGTAGATGATGCCACGGCCGAGGCGCAAACCATAGTGACACACCGGGGGGCCTTCCGGGTGAAGCGGCTGCAGTTCGGGGTCAGTGTGGCCCCAGGGATATTCCAAAATCTAATGGACGATCTGTTGAAAGGGATCCCTGGGGTGACGCCGTTCTTCGACGATGTCCTCATCGCCGCGACCACCCCGGAAAGCTTCGCCGCCCGCCTCCGAACGGTACTGGAACGCTTCCAAGCCGCGGGGCTGAAAGTGAAGCGGGAAAAGTGCCTCCTCGGGGTGCCGGAGGTGGAGTTCTTGGGATACCGGGTAGACGCAACAGGCCTGCATCCGGCGAGGGACAAGGTGAAGGCCATCGTGGAGGCCCCCGCCCCAAAGTCCAAGGCCGAGCTCCAGGCGTTCTTAGGCCTCCTGAACTTTTACCACGCCTTTCTCCCCCACAAAGCCGCCGTGGCCGAACCCCTGCACAGGCTGCTGGATAAGGCGACACCTTGGGCATGGGGAGCGAGGGAGGCGGCGGCGTTTCGGGGGGTTAAGGTACTCTTGATTTCAAACGCGGTGCTCGCCCACTTTGATGAAAAGCTCCCGGTAATCCTGGCGTGCGACGCATCACCGTATGGGGTCAGGGCAGTCTTGGCCCACAAGCTACCGGATGGAAGGGAAGTCCCGGTGGCTTATTACTCTCGCACGCTGTCCCCCGCGGAGCGGAACTATGCACAAATCGACCGGGAGGGCTTGGCACTGGTGGCGGGGGTTAAAAAGTTTCACAACTTTGTGTACGGGCGGCCCTTCACGCTCGTAACCGATCATAAGCCGCTCCTGGGACTGTTCGCGGCAGACAAACAAACGCCGCAGGTTTTGTCGCCCTGGGTGTTGCGCTGGTCCTTGTTTTTAGCGGGCTACCAGTACCAGTTGGAGCATCGGCCGGGCAAGGCGCTGGGTCATGCCGACGCCTTGAGCCGCCTGCCGCTGCCGCATACAGGGGAAGATCCGGCCCCGGCTCCCGCAGTCTTGTTAATGGAGGAGCTGCCAAACCCCCCCCTTCAGGCTGCAGACGTGGCCGCCCGCACGTCCCGAGATCCCATTCTCTCCCGGGTCCTAAACTGGGTGGTGAGGGGATGGCCAGCGGAACCGACAGGGCCAGAGTTCACGGCATACAAAGCCAGGCGGGAAGAGTTATCCGCCTTAAAAGGGTGCTTGTTATGGGGGGACAGGGTGGTCATCTCGGGGCCCATGAGACAAGGGGTTCTAGAAACGCTACATGAGGCCCACCCCGGCATTGTACGCATGAAAGCTCTGGCAAGGAGCTACGTGTGGTGGCCCGGGATGGACGTCGAAATCGAAACCTGGGTCCGAGGGTGCACACGGTGTCAGGAAGTCCGCCCCAATCCCCCGAGAGCGCCAACCCAAAGCTGGGAGTCTACCCACAAGCCGTGGTCACGCCTACACATAGATTTTGCGGGGCCGTTTCAGGGGCTCCAGTTCATGGTGACGGTAGACTCCTACTCGAAATGGGTGGAAATAAGCCCAGTGTCTACCACCTCTGCCAAAGCGGCAATAAGGGCCCTGCGGAAAATATTCGCGACGCACGGGTTACCAGACACAATCGTGTCAGACAACGGGGCAGCGTTCACATCTGCTGAGTTTCAAGCGTTCCTCGAAAGGAACCTAATCAGGCACATACGATCAGCGCCCTTCCACCCGGCAACCAATGGACAGGCGGAGAGAACGGTTCGCACCACCAAAGAAGCCCTGAGCCGCATAACGGAGGGGGACTGGGAGTTCCGGCTGGCCCGCTTTCTTCTTACATACCGCACCACCCCGAACCCCATCTCCGGGCATTGCCCCGCAGAACTATTAATGGGCCGCCGCCCTACCACTTTATTAGACAGACTCCACCCGGACCGAGCCCCAGAGAGGAAGCTGGTCGAGAACCGGGAGGCGCCCCGAAGCTTCCTCCCGGTGGAACCTGTCTACTTCCGGAACTACGGGGCGGGGCCTCAGTGGGTGGCCGGGCGCATCCTAAAACCCACCGGGCCAGTGTCATACGAAGTCCTAACAGATGGGGACCGGGTCCTCCGTAAACACGTCGACCAGCTCCGGAGGCGGCAAGACCCCGACACAGAGATCCAGTTACCGGGAAATGCCGTGGCCGCCCCGGCATCCGATCGACCGCAAGCACCGACAGCGGAGCCAGCGCCGGAAAGTCCACGAAATCCGGAGGGGGCCCCGGTGACAGCTGAACCGCCGCCGCCGCTGCCGCTGCCGTTACAGCCGCCACCGTCACCGCCTCGGCTACGACCAGAGATCCAAGCTCCTTGTGCTGGCGGACCACCTGATAGGGGCCCCGCCAGTCCGGTACCGGCCCCCCGACGTTCGCTAAGAGAACGGAGGGCACCAACATACTTAAAAGACTACGTCACCTGATAGGAGACGAACTATGGGGGAGGGGTGTTGTGTCCTGGGATCAGAAGGCAGAGCTGGCGAAATACAGCCAAGCTTCGCTCTCTGAGAACAATAGGGACTAGGTTCCTGAGCTCGCCAGTAGTGAACCAATGGCAGCATTGGCGGGCGATTCAAACCCGCCAATAGGAATATAGGGCTGTCCCCCCCTAACTGTATATAGTTGGCCTCCGGCCGTTGCTGCAGTTCTTTGTCTTGTGTGAAGTACGAATAAACGCGTCTTCTCTTATGTCGTCGTCCGAGTCATGAGGCCCGAAACCCAGTACTTTACACTTAGAGTGATAGTAAAATGTGTGCTTTAGGAAGCACGAAGCTGAGGAATGGTAGTTGGGCAGGAATGTGTTTTTGAAATGTGTGTAGGCAGGAAAGATTGTTGAGAATGGAAAGTGGCCACAGTGAAAGAAGACAAAGTGTAAGGATAAGCAGCAGTGTCAGGTGAAGATTGGGTGGAGGGCAGAAATGCAGAAGAAATCAATGATTGTACTGTCAAGACCATGAATATAGGATACATTGACTAATTTTCCAGTAAGTGAATGGTGAACAGATTCCCTTGGTTATTTCCCAATGTACTGCCTCCCTTATCTCCTAACATTGCAGTTAGTGTTAAAGTGTAAAGCAGCATGTCTTTACATGGAATATGTTTTCTGACTGCCTTGTATTCTCTCCAAATTCCCAAGTTTCTCTTGTCTTGTTATTCCAAGACCTCCCCTTGTTGCACCATTACTTTTCTATTAAGGATTGGGGTCATTTCCTCCCATGGTAGTGTGTCTCTTCGAGTAATTAAAGTGATGTATTTTTCCTTTGTCTACTCGTTGCATCATGTCACAGGTACCCACAGCCTGGCATCACCTTGGTTGAAGTTGTGGGCTTATTTGGTTTTGTCATGCAAAGTGTGTGTCTTGTTGGCTCATGTGGAGCATGTGTGTTCTCAGTTCCCTCCTTGGTATTGCTGACGTTTGAGGCCTCGTCTGTGTCAAGGGTCATTTGTGGAAAGTAAAGAGGTAGCCCATATTAGCAAGGGAGGACTGATGTTGTAAATGAGTGAGGGGGCTGTTTTGTCTAAATCATCTCCCCACACTACTCTCCCAAGTGTCTCTTAATTTTTCTGTTGTTGGAAGACTCTGCGCTTCCCTTTGTCTGAATTTTTTTCTGTAATTTTTCCCATATCTTCTCCACATACCTGGTCCTGTGACGTGGACAGTGTGTCTGTTCACTGCTGTCTGAGGATCCTGTTTAGTTTTGAGATTCTCTTAATCTGAAGTGTTATCTGTAGAAAGGAAAGCATTGTGATGTTAACCACCAAGGATGTATGTTGCAGTCATGAGTGACTGGGTTTTTTTTGTCTAAACATCTCATGTGCTGTGACCAAAGTGTGAATCAATTTTTCCCATTTTGCAGAGCTAACTGGTTTGAGCCACAGTCCTCCAGGACTGCACCTCCCACTGTATTCTGTATCGTCAGAACTGCAGTCAACTGATCAGGACCCTTTGGAAGTTTGAAGGAAAGGCTTCTCCAAGCAAAGTAGGAAAATCTGCAAGATTCCACTCATGTACATAATCTGTGATGGTTCCTATCTTGTGGAGCAGGATGCCTGAGAAAGCCAGGAAGGCTCCCATAGAACCATTGTCCCGCAACCAATGCACGAATGTGCGCAGGAAGGCATTCTTATATAGGAACCGTGTCCACATGTCTTGTGCACTTACCTGGTCCTCTGATGTGTACAGTGTGTCTTCTCACAGATGACTGAGGCTCCTGTAACTTTTGATGTTCTCAGAATCTGAAATGTTGTCTGTAGAAAGAAAAGCAGCAAGTGATGTCAGCCACCAAGGATGGAAGTCACAGCCATGAGGCATTAGCTTTTTTTGGCTAAATATCTTGTGTGCCATGGCCTGAATAAAACTTGGTCTTAAAGGTGCCACTGGACTGTTTTGGATTGCTAGCTATGGGGGTGGGGGATGAGCAGATTCTCCCTCACAGAGGAGGATGGTTTCCATCTTGTGGAGCAGCATGCCTGAGAAGGCCAGGAAGGCTCCTAGAGTTCCATTGGGCCACAAGCCATGTACAGAAATGTGCGGGAGGGTATTCTTATATAGGAACATTGTCCCCATGTCTTGTCCACTTACCTGGTCCTGTAACGTCTACAGTGTGTCTATTCACAGTTGTCTCAGTCCCCTGGTTTGGTTTGGTTTTTTTGGTGTGGTTCTTTGAATGTGAAGTGTTATCTGTAGAAATAAAAGCATTTAGTGATGTCAGGCATCCAAGGATGTATGCTATGTCCACTTACCTGGTCCTGTAGCATGTAGAGTGTCTTTTCACAGTTGTCTCTGTCTCCTGTGTTTTTTGTAGTTCTCTGAATGTGAGCTGTTCTCTGTAGAAAGTAAAGAAGTAAGTGTTGTTAGCCACTAAGGATGGATGCAGCATCTCTGAGACATAGGACTGATTTCAGTTTTCACGGCAACAGGACCATCAGTTGGGAAACCAAGCACAGAAAAGTGTAGGAGGGCATTCTGGTGCTGGCACATTGTCCCCATGTCTAGTCCACCTATCTGGTCTTGTAATGTGTACAGTGTGCCTGTTCACAGTGGTCTCAGTCTCCTGTGGGTCTCGTAATTGGAAGTGTTGGCTGTGGGAAATAAAGCAGTAAGTGATGGCAGCTTCCAAGGATGGATGCTGCATGTATGACAGTGGTTTTCTTGGTCTAAAGATGTTGTGTGCTGTGGCCAAAACTCAGAGATCAAATGTGAAGGGGGGAGGTCTGTCCAATGTTTTCAACTGCCCTGATGGGACAAATCGTGGGGAGGTGGCTTGAGAGCAGTGTTCCCTCTAAGCTGAATCATCATGATATAGCTCACAGTTTTTAGCCTCTGGCTCACACAGTTTGGTCTTAGCTTGGGAAGGATGGTTCCAGAACAAACTAAGTGATGTAGTAGCCAAATCATTTGCACACAACCGTAATAGCAGTGGCTCACAAAGAAGAATTTGCCAGCCCTCAAAATAAGGTCCCCCGTGTCTCTTAGCGAGGCCCTGCCAGCACAGGGATGCCCAGCGCGGCGTGCCTCCCTCCCACAAGGCCAGGCCCAGCCCTCCCACCCCTCGGAAAAGGTCCCCCGGTGTTCCTGGGCCAGGCCCTGCTGACCCAGGGACGCCTGGCACGGTGCTCCCCCTCCCACCAAGCCAGGCTCGGCCACTCTCAGGCCCCAGCAAGACCTGACCCGGCCCTCCCACCCCCCAGAAGAGGTCCCCCAGCATCCCTGGGCCCAGCCCTGCCAGCCCAGGGATGCCCAGTGCGGCACACTCCCCCCCCTGTCAACCCAGGCCTGGCCACCCCACCGGCCCCGCGAGGCCAGGCTCAGCCCTCCCACCCCTCCCACCCCCTGGAAAAGATCCCCCAGCATCCCTGGGCCAGGCCCTGCTGGCCCAGGGATGCCTGGCGCGGCACTCCCCCGTCCCGCTGAGCCAGGACCGGCCACCCTCAGGCCCCAGTGAGGCCCCGCACTGCCCTCTCACCCCTCAAAAAAAGGTCCCCTGGCATCCCTGGGCCAGGATCTGCTGGCCCAGGGACTCCCGGTATGGCTCTCCCCCTTCCACCGAGTCAGGCCCAACCTCCCTCAGGCCCCACAAGGCCTAGCTGGTAGGGAGGGGGGATTGCTCACCTCAGTGCAGCAAGTGGTGTCTCTCGCGGCCCTCCTCCTCCTCCTCTCATGGCTAGGAATGGCTGTGGCTGGTGGAGCAGGGTCTCCGGGGCTGTATGGCTCTGTGGCAGCAGGATCCCCCACTGTAAAAAGGCTCCAAATGGCTCTCCTGAGGCAAACGGCGTCGTGTCTCCTTCACAGACAAATGGCATCCTCTCTCCTCAGGTGAAACTGTGTTGTGAGGGGAGTTTTGGCAGGAGCTTGCTCTGTGGGTGGGACCCAGGCATACCTTCTGATGGGCAGGTCAGGCAGCCAGACCACTACTCATTTATGTAATAGGACAGGATCTTTTAGCCTGAACCTACAAATGTCAAACCAGAAGTTCATCCTACTGCATCAATAGGACTTACTTCCTGGGAGGTATTTTTTTGCATTGCAGTCTGTGTCCAGAGGGTATCACATTCCACAAGATGTATGCTCAGGTCCCTGAAAACAACGAATGCTCTCAATAAAACATGAAGCAAAGTTAATTACAGGCTTCCATTCTGAGACACTCTGCCGCTAGTGGCCCATTATAATGAATCATTTTTCAAATGGAGCAGAGATTGATAGAGATTTTATAAACTTTCCATTCTCCACGTTCCCCCTGTGTAATAAGTGCCTGCTATACACTGGGAAAGTGATTAAGTATCAATTTTATGTAGAATCAGGAATAAATGTTTAAAAGACTAATGAGACACTATTTCTACTGCTTCCAGTACTGTGACTAACCCATGTTGTGTCAGACAAATGCTTCTGCCATATTAATTAGTCACTGGCTGTATGTATTTTTTAAACCTCCTAGGTTTCTAAACGAATTATATAAATACATTTAAACTAACACTTCACTGGCAAGGTTATACCACTTGCCTAAGGTGACTGACTTGCCTTTCCTTCTAACATGCTAATCACCCTTCTTTTCTTGCAAAGCTACAATTAATCATGTCTTATTAATGCTAAGATGTCCAGTTTATTGCAGGAGACAACATGCCAACACAATAGCCCCTTTGAGCTTCATTGTTTCCTTTATGGTGCCATGAGGAACATTTAATAATTCTGTTGTTCCTGCTAGCCTATGCCTTTCTTTTTAGAATATAATATCCTTTAACTGTGTATCTTAGATTTGAACTGTATGTAGGACATCTAACTTAATGCTGCAGTGTAGTAGTGGCCTTTAATTTCAAGGATCATCATGACAGCACCTGCTTTTCTTGCTGCTGTAGCAAATATCTGTTATTCTGGCACAAGACTAGATCACGTGGATTTGCTGTGTGCCATTCATTTACAAAGTTCTATTGCAAGCACCAACCTAACATTTTAAAATGAAGTTGACTTAAGACTTCAGTGTGCAAGAGGACACTCTGGCCTCTATCACTGACCAAAGGGCTACAGGGAGGTTGCACCTCCTCCCTATTAGGAAAAATAGAATGACAAGGTAAGACCAGCAAGGTCCCACTGGAGAAGGAGAAGCCAGGAAAGGCTTGCTACAGCTGCCTGTACCCTTAAGAATCGAAAAGGGAGAGAAAGGATGTTCTAGTTTCCATCATCAGCCCAGAGAGCTAAGGGACAAGAAATAGAAAGGAGATTTGATTCTTGAAAGCCCTGTACCCTGGAAATCTCATTGGTTTCTAAGGTGCTACTAGACTCAAATCTGGCTCTTCTACTGCAAACCCACATGGCTATCCACCTGAAAATATCTCCATTGGTCTAGGATCTTCCTCCCTGCTATGGAGAACATTCTGAGTTAGAACAAGATCTTTAGAATGGAATGTTATCTTATCCACAGCACATATTACCCTGTTTTCCCATATTTTTATTTGTACAGATCAATTCTTATACATAATTGCTCAGTTTTATACAATTCTAAGGCCTAGCTGGTTAGATAAAGACAGAATTCTATTGGCCCTAGTGGAGAGGCATATCAGCTCCACATAAGAACCATAAGAGCCTCACTTTGGATCTAGTTGGCTTTATCTTGACCTAAAATTTCTGCTTCTTATACATTCCTTGGATAATCTTCAATAGGGTCTCTGCTCCTGATTGATCAATTAGCCAGGGACTCATGGTCCTATGTTACATCACCTCTAAATTATATAATTTCTTTGCTCATTAGGTTTCACACATTATTTATCCTACTCAGTGCCAGCACACACTGTAAGCTTCACACCATGGTGATGAATGCTAAACTCTCACCAAGGAGCCAGGGGCAATTTGCCTGTTCTAATAACACACACTCCCACTCTCTTTATTAACAGCAAATCAGTGGAGATCAAGGAAAGTTTTTTGGAATTTCTTCATGACAACGATACAACAGGAAAAGGTCTTGCAAGCATTATGCTAAACACAGTAACAGAAAAGTATGGATTGTTTGTGTCTAATATTTGTGGCTAAGATGATAATGTCAAAGGACAGCAAGCCATTGTTCTGGGGTGGGGGGAATC
The DNA here is from genome assembly GCA_029375565.1 of Gekko gecko. Classification (NCBI taxonomy): domain Eukaryota; kingdom Metazoa; phylum Chordata; class Lepidosauria; order Squamata; family Gekkonidae; genus Gekko; species Gekko gecko. The sequence continues at coordinate 210,729,619 of JAPDNY010000001.1, forward strand.
CTCAGGCTTTCTTTGTACCTTGCTCTCCCACAACTGGAATCTTGAGTTGGTGCATGCTGCAGACTGTTCTAGAGAGGCAAGGGAATTTTTTGTACTGTGTATTAAATATTGTCAAGTTGCTTTCGACTTATTCAATATTGCATTGCATTTATTCTTTTTCTTCTGGAGCAACAAAATGTTAAGGAGTGGCCTCACAGCATTTGCCAAAGCTGACCCTGAAAGCTCTGTCTCAGTCATATTGGAATGCTACTCCTTCGAGTAGATGCTGTCAAATTGGTTTTGCTGCAGTTACCACAACTAGTTCATGCATTACAGGTGCTTTCTCATGTTATGCATCTTGATTATTATAGGTAAACATAGCAAAAAAAACATACTTAGCCAATTAGGGCCCTTGAGGCAATGAACAGTTAAAAAAAACAATTCTAACAAACAATTAATAATGTGTAAAGCAAACAAAGATTTATGTTGTGTTATTTGTTGGATGATTGAATTAGCAGTATCAAAGAAGTTATTTTTGGTTTAAAAAACTGAATGATGTGTTTTTCAGTCTTCCTAATATAACAATTCTCTTGGCATATTGGCTGTTTCCAGCTCTCCCATTGGCTGTGCAGTGCGCTCCATCAGACACTGGCCTGTCAACCACTACTCAAGAGTACTTGTGTGCCATTGGCTGTGTGCTGGGTCTTTTCCTCTTCCCCACCGACTCTCACTTCAGCCACTGTTCCCTGTCAAAATAACTGCCAAACAGCTGTCTCTCCTGATGAAGACACTTCTCCTGCTTGGCTCCTGTGGGACTATTCCCTCAGTGGCTGTGGCTAGGCAACCAAGTTTCGTTCTGTCAGTAGAAGGCCCTTTCCACACCTATTTTGGCCTTTGGGAGAAAACTCATTGGGGCCAGTTTTGACTAGGGTTGCCAGCTCCAGGTAGGGAAATTCCTGGAGATTTTATGGTAGAGTCTATGGAAGTCAGGGTTTGGGGAGGGGAGAGGCCTCCACTGAACAGAATGCCATAGATCTGTTGTCTGGAGTTCAGTTGTGATATCTGGCGATCTTCAGGCTCTGCCAGCTCCAGGTTGGGAAATTCCTGGGTATTTTGTGATGGAGTCTACAGAAGCCAGAGTTTGGGAAGGGGAAAGACCTCAGCTGAATAGAATGCTATAGAGAAAAAATAGAAACAACAGTCGGGATAAAGTACTCAAACACTATTGAACTGTGGTTTTGCTTTTACAACAAAAATATTTATAACAAGAATTGCTCAAAGAACTCATCAAAAGTTACAGAAAATCAATATATATCAACACTGTCCAAATATTTTTCAAAAGGGTACAGAAAATCAATAAGTATCAACACTGTCCAAATATTTTCCAAAAGATTAACGAAGCTTCCGGATTACATCTCTTCGTTTCCAAACTTCATCAGAAGTAAAATTGATGCAAACAGTGTTCAACAGAACTGTGAAATACAATTATTACACTTTAACATAATATAAAGAAATTGATTGGAAATTATGTATATAGTAAATAAATAAAAAATATGTACCATCAATGGTGTGTTATCTTATTCAATTAACAAAGTTTACCAGGAGTAGTCAACTTCCTGCAACCAAATAAACATAACAAATGAATTACAAATAAGTATGGTATTTTTAGCATTTTAAACATTTTACAAAAGTGAAACATTCACCATTGAAAAATCAGAAGAGTACAAAAGATTAAGTTGGCTTCAGTCTTTGGTGCCAAAGGCTACAGATTGCTGAATAGCCTTACTTCCTAGTATGTGGAGCTAACATTTATACTCTTAACACACAAAATTTAAAGGGACAAAGCCAGCCATACAATTAAACTCCTAAAGAACAGTATTTATCAACACTGGTCAACTATAAACAGCAAGAAGAACACCTAAGGTTATATTGGCTTCAGTCTTTAGTGCTAAAACTAGCTATGTAGCCTTACTTCCTTGCATGTAAAATTGGCATCTTTGCTTTTAACACTCAGAACCAATCTTACAACTAGACTCCTGGAAACAATAATTTTCCTACCTTCAACATCTTTTCCTATGCAGCTTGCTACAAATTGTTCAAAGCCTTAAGTCTTTAATACTGAATGTTCCAAATTGCTAAATAGCCTTATCTCCTAACAAGGGGAATTGACATTTATACCTTTAACACCCACCACCAATTCTACAGCTAAACTCCTAGATACAGTAACAGTATTACCAGTACCAACTTTTTCTGTGTAGCATGCTACCAATTATTCCATACTCTTAAGTCCCTTATTCCTATTTTAAGTGTACCAATGTCTCAAAAACTAACCATTTAAAGGGACCCAACTAATCATATGGCAAGGCTATTTTAAGCCAAACAAGAGTGGATAATACATTCAAGTATAAAAACTTTATATATGGTATATCTTCCTCTGCTAGAGTATCTCCCTTTAGTCTTAAGTGTTACATGCTACAACTTGCTGAATAGCTTAATTACCTAGTGTGTAAACAAACTGGCATATAGGTAAACCCAATAGATCATTTATCAAGGCTTTTCCAAGCTCAGAAGTAAAATAAGTCAAGTCTCATATGCAGTATGCATCTTACTGCTCACAGTGGCAAGCGTCCCACTAAAGTTTTAAGTGTCAAACCACTACAACCTGCTAAGTAAGTTTCCTATATCCTTACTAAATAGCATAGCTTCCTAAACCTTTCCTATAGCTTCCTTTAGCTTAAATACACAAAATTAAAAGGGCAAAGCCAATCATGCAGCTCAACTCATATAAATAATATATCCTTATATTCAGTGTCTGATCTTCCCACTAACCAATTGACTAAATAATATCTATAAAAAACATGTCAAATCTAAGTCAGTATTCAGGCCCCGGGGGCTTTTTGTCTGGAGTCTATAAATCCAATAGGCTTCCCTCTTTAAGAGAGTCCTCTTAACGTCCACAATACTATATTCGTTAGATTTCAATACCTCCAATACCACAAAAGAAAAACTATCATAGGCATGCTTACAGTTCAGAAAATGGGGTACAAGCGGAGAATCTTCATGTGCAGAACGTATCCGTGACTTATGTTCCACTATGCGTGTTCTAATCGCCGTAGTTGAGCAGCCCACATAATATTTGGGACATAAACATTTTATAAGGTATATTATTTTTTTAGTGGCACACGTAGATGAATGTCTAAGTTCAACATTTAGATTCAAATCTGGAAAACTTAGAGTGTCAGTTTCCAATGCTTGTGGACAAACTGAGCATCTCCCGCAGCGTTTATGCCCACTATACCTCAGGGGAATCTCTCTTGAAGGGCTATAATCAGCTTTAATAAGAAGATCTTGTATATTTTTTGTTTTTCTAAAGCCTACTAGAGGTCTATTGCTACAACCTGGCACATCATTGAGTACATGCCAGTGTTTAAATATAATTCTTTTAATATTTTCTGCATAGGGAGAATATTCCAATGCCCAAGAGATCTGCTTAGTACTGTCTTTTACAGGTGGATCTTTTAAGAGATCTACTCTTGACTTTGTAGCTGCCTTTGCTACCGCACCCTGATAATATTTATAGGATAACCCCGCTGCTCTAGTTGTCTCTGTAATTTAGCTTGTTCTTCAATATAATGCTTAGCATTAGTACAATTCCATTTTAAACGCAGAAACTGACTAGTTGGTAAATTATGTTTCAGATGCCTAGCGTGATAAGAACTAAAATGTAAATATGAATTCTTATCCGTGAGCTTGCGGTAAGGTTTCACTGCCAATTTCTGATCTGTAGTAACATATATCTCCGTATCTAAAAAATTGATCCTCTCCCTATCTTTACTAGATGTGTATTTAATACTAGGATGCAGTTGGTTCAGCCAAGTAATAAAGTTGTCAAAAATTCCAGAGTCGGGTGGTTCCAAAAAAATCAAAAATAAATCATCCAAAAATCTTTTGTAAAACCAGATGTGTTCAAAATATGGATTGGAGTCTGGATTAGAAATCCAACATTTCTCAAAATGAGCCATAAATAGGTTAGCCACACTGGGCGCAAAAGAGCTGCCCATGGCAACACCCCTGATCTGTAGAAAAAAATTGTCTTCAAACCTAAAGAAGCTTTTATCAAAAATAATATCCGCCAAATCTAGAAGGAAATGTGTAGGTGGTCTATCAGTTTCTCTCTCATTGAGAACCTCAGTTATACAATCCCGAGCCTCTTGATGAGGAATATTAGTATACAGTGAGACAACATCCAAAGTAACTAGAAGACTATGATCAGGAATCTTCAGGTTCTCAACCTGTAAAATAAAATCTTTAGTATCCCGCAAAAAGGATGGTATTTTTCTAACAAAAGGCTGCAGAAAATGATCTAGGTATTTAGAAATTGGCTCTAACAATGAATTGGAACCTGAAACAATCAGGCGGCCAGGGGGCAGACGTCTAGATTTATGTATTTTTGGGAGGACATAAAACAATGGAACTCTTGGAGTTTTATTAACCAAAAAATCTGCTGTTGTATTAACCAAAACGAAGAGATGTAATCCGGAAGCTTCGTTAATCTTTTGGAAAATATTTGGACAGTGTTGATACTTATTGATTTTCTGTAACTTTTGATGAGTTCTTTGAGCAATTCTTGTTATAAATATTTTTGTTGTAAAAGCAAAACCACAGTTCAATAGTGTTTGAGTACTTTATCCCGACTGTTGTTTCTATTTTTTCACTGTATTGTTCAGCCGGTGGTCTCTTTATACACCACTAGAATGCTATAGAGCCCACCCTCCAAAGCAGTTATTGTCTCTGGGGGCGGGGGGCAGGGAGAGATCTGTTGACTGGAGTTCAGTTGTGATACCTGGCAATCTTCAGGCTCCACCTGTAGGTTGGCTACCCTAGGTATGGCAGTTAGCGCTTCAGAGCAGGGTCTGCTAGACCCAGGTTCTTGCTGTAGAAGTTGATTTCAGACCAGTCACAGACTTTCAGCCTAACCTACCTCACAGGGTTGTTGTGCAGATCAAAAGGGGGAGAGGAGAATGATGTAATCTGCTTTGGTCTCCACTGTGGAGAAAGATTGTACTTTTCCTCCTGGGGAATCATTGCTGCCAATCTCCAGGTGAGGGCTGGAGATCACACAGAATTAAAATTGCTCTTCAGATGATAGTGATCAGTGACAGATAACAATAGGTTGATGGTTGGCTGGGAAGGATAGGGTTGCCAACTCCAGCTTGCAAAATTTCTAGAGATTTGAGGGGTGGAGCTTAGTGAGGTTTAAGGAGGGGTGGGACCTCAGACAGGTACAATGCCATAGACTCCACCCTCCAAACCAGCCATTCCTTCATGGGGAACCATTGTTGCTAATCTCCAGGGGAGGTATGGAGATCATGCAGAATTACAATTGCTCTTCAGATGGCAGAGATCAGTTCCCCTGGAGAAAACAGTGGACTCTGTGTCATTATACCCTGCTGAGGTTGCCTCAGCAAATTGACACTGAATGCCCAAGGTCAGGGCACTCTCCAAGAGCCTCTTTCTAGAGCTCATTGTATTTATTTCCACAACAGGCCTTATTCCTAGTTAAATAATAATTTTGCTATGTTATTAGTAAATTCATTACTATATAAAAGTGGCCTTATGAAGAGGGCTTTAATGCCCTTGAGTGTAAAGGCTTGGAAGGGAAAATACAGGAAATAAAAGAGAGCATTTTGTTATCAACAAACTTTATTAAGAAGGAAAAACAGTAACAACAGAAATTAAACTCTATATAGAAATATTTTTAAATAAAATGAAATACTATAAATTTATTTACTTACTATTTGTCAACCTTTGTAATGTTGGGATGAAGTAATTTCTAAGTAAAGACAGAAAGGCATTAAGTTAAATTATGTATAGACTGCCTAGTATACACAGCTTTTGAACAACTATATGGTTTCAATTCTTTAAATGATTAATATTATTAACTTATTTTGTTATTAAAAATTAACCCTAACCATTTACAGTCATTTTGGTGTGTGTTCTTTTGGATTTACCACATGGGATGGGTGGATTTGATGATCCGGTAATACAGGGCTGTTACATGGGCTGCTGTGCCATGACTTTGCAGACAGATTCACAGGCAGAGGAGGTGGGCTTTTCAGGTTGGTGGCCCAGACTGGGGCCTTGCAGTACCCAGCTCTGGTTTGAGGCTCTTTGCAGAGAGTTGTGCTCTGTTAGTAGAGAAAAATGAAATTAAATTCCTTGGAAATGTAATTGTTAACACACACCACCCACACAAAACTATGAAAACACGGAGTTTCGGTTTTGGCGGAGTGCATGGCGGTTGCCTTTCTGGGATGCTCCCAGAGGTGACCAGCCCACGCACAGCCGGGGAGACTCCGTACAAGCGGAGACTCTAGTGAGCCTTAGATAAAGGCTCCGAACCAGGAGGCACCTGGGGAGTAGCCTCTTTGCCAGCCTGATGGTCGGAAAATTGAGGCTTTCCCCCTGCTCCAGTGGCCCCACTGTGTAGTGCCCTGATGGGACCTAGCAATGCCACTGACTGCCCAGAGTGAAGAAGCGGAAGATTGCTTAAAAAAGAAAGAACCGGCAGCAAACTGTGAGTTGACGATCAGTTTGAAAGTGGATTAAATGCACTCACCCGCTAATCGTACAAACGTATGGGAGGGGGGAGCAACCCCCCCAAAGAAAATGGGATTTATAAAAGAGAAGAGAAAGGGAGTAGAGTGAAAAAGCGGATTAGCAAAGTTACCTTTTGGGGTCTGTTGAAAGGAGAGGAGAATAGACTGTTTCCAGAGTTGCGCGGCACGAGCTTTTAAAAGTAAACAATAAGAATGTCGGGGCAAAAGAGAGTCCCGGACAAGCTGACAAAGAAGCTGGGAGGAACTTCCGGTTCTAGTTCCCATCCCTTGGAGCCAACTGTCAATCAACAGAAAGATGAGATGCTGTGCCCTCTGCTGGATCAAATGCAAAAAATCAGCAAAACTTTATGTAGCATGGAAAGTGCTCTCAACAGTCAACAGAAACAACTAACAGATACAGCCAAGAAGATGGAGGAGATTGCAGAAAAATGCCTGATCTTGACGGAAGACACCAAAAAAATTAAGAAAAAGGTCAATAAAATAGAAAAACATCAAGAGATGCAGGGGAAAAAATATTGATGCTACAGATGGAAAAATCAAACTTGACTCTCCATTTTCAGGGCACAAAAGAAGAGGAAAAAGAAGATCTCAGAAATATTTTGGCAAATGCCTTGGCACCAATAACTGGCAAAGAAGCACAAAAATTAAGTGAAGAGATGGATTTGGCTTATAGAGCCTATTCCAACTTCACAAAGAAAAATAATTTGCCAGCAGAAGTGGTTGTCAAGTTTACAAAGCAATGTACCAGAGATCAAATTCTAAGAGCGACTTCAACAATGCCCTTGAAGATTGGTGAGCAGAGCATAAGGATCCTAAAAGATGTTCCATATGAAATTCGGATGAAAAGGAAAGCATATAAAGGACTGACCCGGTTCTTGCAAAAATATCAAATTTGCTACAAATGGTGGATCCCAGAAGGATTGGTTTTTAAATTTAAGGATAAAAGAGAGAAGATTGACTCCATCTTCAAAGCTCAAGAATTTTTGAAGAGGCACGCCAGCTCAGAGGAAGATGCAGAACTCGCCAAATGGACAATGTTAAGCAGTGAAGAGGACAGTGGCCCGGAGGGAGGAGACGAAGAATCAGAGGATGGAAGAGCAATGAAGGGCCCAACATATAATCTGAGAGACTTGAAAGGGAGAAAACCCAAAACATAAACATTTGCTCTGGAAGCATAAAGATGGACTATATCAATAACTAACCCCAAAGGACTTTAATGATCTAACTAACAGGTTTATTTTTGAATTACAGTAAATTGAAAGAAGATCAGTCAACCACAGAAGAAGCCAAGAACTTTATATATACTAACAAAAAGATTCATATACTAATAGTGACTTCACTCACCTCTTTTCTTGGTCCCTCTATATACCTTCCCTCTTTCTGTATTAAAAGCAATAAAATTCTCTCCTTTTTAGGAGAGTTTTACAAAAAAAAAAAAAAAAAACCTGTGAAAACACCACAAAACTCCCTGTAAATTCAAATATTTTTACCAGTCTGAGTGTGTTTGTGTCTCATAGCTTCCCATAAGCTTTGAAGAGTTGCCTTTCCTCCTTTAGATTTGTGACCCTGGGGCTTGGGAGTATCCAGCTTATTACCACCATTTTCGGTGCTGCTACTCTGACCTAAATAGGAAGACAGCCATCAGCAGAAACTTGTTTCCCCCCCCTAAATAAGTAGTCAGTTTAAAAATAAAAACCCACCACCCATAAACAAAGAGTGAAATCACAATCTGTTTTTAAAATAATGACAGCATTGGCTAACACTGAGTTGGGGTGGGAAATCCCCCACAAAGATGTGATCTGTAGCAAATTCACCAGCTATTTCCTTACGGGAGCATGGCCTAAAAAAGGCAAAAAAGGTTGTTTTTTTGTTTTTAAAAAGCATTGGTCCTGGGATTATATTGTTTTCTTTTAAAAAGCACCCCCATCCACACCAAACTAATCCACAGACATATGATTACATTAGCTAAGGAATTACTGCAGCAAAGACATCATGTTAAATAAGCTATTATTTAAAATACATTCTAAAGAAGTACAAAAAAGATACCTGGCTGCTTTGAAGACCTTTTTGCAGCCATACTGTTTTTTAGTTTTCCCACAACCCTATGAATGAGAAACAGAATTTGAAAAACCATGCTTTACTAAATTAAAATCTTCCCAGCATCTCAGCGAGAGGAAAATGTGTGGAGAACTTGCCTACGTAAAGGGCTTCCTTTCTTCAAGACCTGGATAATAAAAGGCCTGGCTCACCCCAGGCTACCCCTTTTATATCCCTGATCCCATGGTGAAACTAAAAGTTCAGCTCCTCCCAGCTGCAGGGACTGGTGTGATCCGGCAGAGTTCTTATGTTCATTATGTTACCTAGCCTCCTCAGCCGCTGCCACTGCCTCCTCTTCTTTCTCTTTCCTAAATAGTAGAAGTAGTTAAGGCCTTGTAGATCTATGAAGCTTAGCTTAAGATAACAAAACCATTAGACAAAATTAAATAATAAATAACAACAGAAGTGGCAACCATGTTCTGTAGTGCTCTTAATTTCCTATTCCACAGCAGTCATCCCAGTGACTATACCCCCTCTAAGGTGTGGAGTCCTGTAAGCAAAAATTCTACATTGTGAACTACTGGCATTACAGTTGTGAGCGAGCAATTTGGCTACTGCATAAATTAGTTTGCTCTGGAGCCATCCTTCCTGAGCTAAGACAAAATCTGTGAGCTGGAGGCTAAAAACCTGTGAGCTAGTTAGCTCACACTAGCTCAGCTTAGAGGGAACACTGGTGTGTGGTCTCTATATGATGGACTGCAGAGGGACCTTGCTTGCCACAAACTAACACTGGCTAATGCACAGGCCAGTGCAAAACATTGCAAAAGTATTATTTAACATTGCAAAAGTATTTAATTATACTTGATAAAATCACAACACAAATTGTTGCATATGAATACAGGTAATACCTGTTCATTCTCATAAACGTAGATGAATGGTTATCAACAATCATAATATCTATGGCAGTTTACATGGTATTTTTCCATGTGGGCTTTTATGTCTATAGGCATTTTTCCATGTGGGCATTTTTCCACTTGGGCATTTTTCCTATGAGCATTTATGTTCGTGGGCTTTTTTCCTGTGGGTTTTTTCCTAGAACCTTAGCTATGGCTCCTTTGGTCCTGTGTTCAAGTTCCTTCCTCTCTATTGGATGGTTCCAAAGGAAAATTGTCAGTATGCTGGGGCTATTTAGCTTCTTAAGCATTTTGGAAGAATGCGGATTAGTGTTGGATATTCAGCAGAGTAAAAGGAAGGCAACCACATGTGTGTGTATATATTTTTAAGAAAGACTTTACTAGATAAAAGAGAAACAGGTTTCATGAAGAAAATAATAAACATCCTGGCTAACTAGTTCTAAGCACCATCTTGTGCTTTGCTAGACCTCGTGTCCTACACAGAGTGAGAACAAAGGAAGAGAAAGTTTTACTGCAATGCCCCCACTTTCTATGTACATGCCAAGCTGCAAGCAGCACCCCAATAAAACTGATCAGCCAATAGACATTCTGCAGCTCACTTCGTTAGGAATTGTCACAAAAGTCATTCCCCAGTGATGGGTTTGCATTTATTTTGAATTGTTATTGTATGTGAATCAGAACGCCTTGCATAAGTACTTTCAGGATTGCCATCCAACTCATTGAAGAGCTTTATCTACCAAGCACCTGTATGTAGTTACCTTCCAATGTGATAGCTGACTGCTGGAAACTGTCGAGGTAATTGATTAACAGTTGGTCATCTACAGCTCAGTTTGACAGCTAAGGATCTAGATCTCATTTTAGATCAGCTGGGTTAAGTAACAGATTGTGCTGATTGGTTACTCAATCCTGGCTAGCTGGGCTAGCATATAGGGCAAGGGTGAGGAAACCAGACCACATAGAATGATGCAATACATTATAAATAAATAAATAAATAAATATCATCCTGTTGGTGGGTGCAGACTGGTGAAGCACATGTGAAGCTGGAAGAAGGACCTTCACACTCTTTAAGCTTTTCACTCTCTTGCATCTTTGCTTTTGGGATGACTACTACTCAAGATGTCTGCTTTGGAGCTGTAATCTGCTTTGGGTCAATGTCTAGAGGCTAGTTAGATAGGTTTATTGTTTTGTCTTTGTTTCATTGTACACTCTTTCTCCCCTACTGGTATGCTTTTATGTTTGTTATCTTTTGTAAATAAACTTTCTAAATTCTGTTTTTAAACATTGGAGTGAGTTACTAGTCCAGAACCTAAGTTTATTTTATTCTAGTGTTAAAAACTTATGTTACCAAAAAGGTGTTTTTCAGTTGGGCATAATTAATTCTTATTTTTACAAAATCTTGGTCAGTTGATATTGTTGGGGCACCTTGATGTTGTGACAGGAATATTGTCATCCTCTCTCTAGCAAGAAATACATGCCTAAGATCTAATTGGTCCTAAGCTAAATAACTAACATTAGCATGCATAAAGAAACAGGTTTTCATTGCTGAAGTGGCTGAACTTTCAATATCCCAAGAACTTCCTCACTATCAGTGACAAGAGTAGAGAAATTTTGTACATGCCCTTAGACTGAGGCTCCTTCACACCAATATTTGTATTGTTTTTACAAAAGGATACCAATTTTATTGAAAAACATTCCAATAAAATCATAAAAGACATATTTCCTTCTCTCTGGTTTTATATGAAGTAACAAAAGTAGGACCTCTTTATCAGAGTAAGCAAATTGAAATGGAAGCAAAGCAGGGCTGACCCCGGCTAGTATTTGGATGGGCGACTTCCAAGGAATGCCAGGGTTGGGAAGCAGAGGCTGGCTATCAAGCCACTTTTCTGAATGTCCTCCATGCCCTTTAGGAGTTGTCAGAGGTCACCATGACTTCCAGACATGAGCACACACACATGCACGCAAATACAAAAAAAAGAGAGAGAAAAGAAATGGAAAAGGGAGTGGCTGAAGAAGAAAGGGGGCCAAGTGTAAGGGGTGTGGTTAGAGGGGAAAGGGGCCCTAGTTGTGCTCTATTGCCCAGGGTGCTTGCAAACCTGTAACTGGCTCTGCTTCTACTCATCCCTGCACTTTCCCCTCAAGTGCAGTTATAGCATCACTCTAAGACATACTGTTTACAAGAGGTATCCCACAGTCCTGTGAGAAGCACATCTTAGAATAGCAGATGATATTTTGTTCATGCCTGATTGAAAAAACATGTGTTTCGTTATAATTACTGATCTCACACATTATTGCTTATTTTATCTTATTAGGTCTTCGTCTTCTTTATAATTGTATATTGCTTATTCAAACACTTTCTATATCTTTGTTCATGCTACTTGATCATTCAGTCAGCCTGGTTTATGACTTATTCTGGCTGGGATGCTATAGTACCACTTCCACATAAATGTCACTGAGGGAACATCAGCTTGGCAGTAAATAAATATGAATTCTGTTCTGGCACTGTAAAACAAATCTCTGCTCTTTTGTTTTTTCTTCCATCTGCTTTATTTCAGGTATCTCGTCTTTTCAGATGACAATCCTGAGGCAGGGCTGGACTCTATAGAGATATAAGTTGCTCAGAAGTTTAGTTGAAAGACAGTTGAAAAGAGGGATATAAATATAATGAAATAAATACATGTTTTCTAAATGATTAAAAGAAAAAGGGACCTTGTTGTCAGAAAGCCATCCATGAATTTTTATGTTGCCAGCCACACTGTATTCATTGTTTATTGTCTAGTCTTTTGCTTCTGCGCTTGCGCTTAGTTTGCCAGCTGCAACTGTGGGAGAGCACTTCTTTGCCGCCGCCTGTTATCGCAGTGGCCTTGGCAAGAAGGCTTCGGAACGTTCCTCTGTTTGGGGAATTTTCCAGTTCTACGTGACTAGATTGTGAGGGGGGTAGTTCTGCCGGTCATTAAGTAACACTTCCGCCGGGAGTTTCCCCCGCGCAGGCTAAAAGTTCATTTGCTAGTTTGGCTTTGCATCATACTATAATAGTGCCTAGCTGGTCCTACGTGGGCATTCCTGAAAATAGAAGTGTTACTGTGGGCAACATCCTTGTATTCCAATAAAGCATATCTTTATCGTAAGAATGCCTGGACTTACTTGCTATTGAGGCTGACAGAAATTGTCAGGAATCACTATGGCTCCTACCGGGTGCGTCTCTCCTGATCAAGATGAGTGGCCCCAGAGGAGTACCGGTAACGGTCCCGGTCACCACTGTTCCCGTTACTGTAGTTCCTGTTACAATGGTTCCCGTAACCACGGTCCCCGTTACAGCAGTACCCGTAACAATGACTCCAATCACCACGGTTCCTGTCACGGCGGTTCCTGTAACAACGGTAACCACAGCGGGACCCTTGACCCCGCCATCCACGATTGTTGGGGCTCCAGCATTGGCTGCTACCCTACTGATCTACAGCCTGGGGGGACCACGCTGAGGGATGGTGGTGCTATCCCACATACCCAGTATTCCTTCGTCCCATCCCAGTGGGACAAATGGGTCACCCAGCGAAAGCTCTGAGACTGGACTAAGAACCTGAGAGATTCGACCCAGACCACTTGGCTGCTGCCAGGCAGCCAGAGTTGGGACAGCCTGTTTGGTCCCCGCCTGAGTTTCGGGATAACGCCGGGTCGGACCCCCCAGGGCCCCATCCGGCCCAGTCCTAGCAAGGACACGGATGCCTGAATTGACATGTTGGAGGAGGACTGCCGCAGGATCATGCGGGATATGGGACATTTGTTGCAGAATTTACCAAACATGATGGATCAGGCAATTCTGGCCCACCAGGCAGGGCGACTGGTGCCTCCAGTGCAGGTGCCAATACCAGCTCTGGTGCCTGTCCCGGTGCCAGCACCTGGGCTAGGACTGGGACTGGGTCCAATCCTTCCCCCAGGCCAGCCTCCCCTGGGCCAGGCACCCCCGGGCCAGCCCCCTCCAGGCCAGCCGCCTCTGGGCCAGACTCCGGGCCAGCCGCCCCCGGGCCAGCTGGTCCCAGGCCAACCACCCCCGGGTCAGCCACCACCAGAGGTGCCCCTGCCAGGCGCACCGCCAGTATTATCGGCTCCTTTACCTCAGCCACCCCTTCTGGGGCCGGGACCCCTACCGGCGCCAGGTCGGGCTCCCCCACCGGTGCCAGCAGCTCCCCAGATGATGCCTCAACTGAAAGATCTATTGGATATCACTTTTGATGGAGATCCCGAAAATTTATCCTTTTTCATCCTGCAAGTGGGGAAGTTCGTCCAGCGCTGGGGCCATCTCTTCCAGGATGAAGAGCAGCAGGTGGAGTTTATCGCCTCTCGGCTGCGGGGAGTAGCTACCAGCTGGTATGTGTCATTACATGACCTAGAGGCTGTGGAATTAGGGAGTGTGGATGCCTTTATGTGGGCCTTGAGAACCCGTTTTGAAGACCCAACCACCGTGCAGAAGGCAGAGGCCTTCCTTCGTACCTTCAAACAGGGTTGGCTCATGGTCAGAGAGTATTCCATGGAATTACAAAGGCACTCAGCCAAGATCCGTGACTGGACTGACCCTGTTCTAGCTCAACAATATCGACTGGGACTCTCGGTGGACATCCACAACAATGTCCTGAGTTCCATGGAACCTAGAAACTTGCAAGGTTGGATGGAGGGAGCCGAAAGGGCTGAAAGCCGACTGCGTACCATGAAACTGGACATTTCACTGAGTACCAGCCGCCCCCACGTCTCCCCCCAACCAAAGGCCAAGCAATCCCTGCCGGTTCCTACCATACAGGACCAATGAATGAAACAAGGGCTCTGCCTAAAATGTGGGGAGAAAGGCCATTTCGCCACCTCCTGCCCCAGGGAAGACATCGGGAAGGCCTTGCCCCGAGACAAGGACAAATGTCACATGGGAACTTCGTTGAAAGGGGGTACAGCCAAACCACGAAATTCTCAGGCCCTGCACACTCACCCTGAGTATGTAGAGCCACAGTCGAGTGAGGAGGAGGCAATCAAATTGCCTGGAAACGAGCAGATCCTGTTGTAAGTGGTGCGGCACAACAGGACCCATCTATCGAAGTGCCTAAAGTGGTGAGCAATTACCCGTCCCTGTTTTTCGTGACTGTGATTATTATGAACCCAGCCATGATGACCCATATTCAGGTGCGCGGCCTCATAGACTCAGGGTGCGGGAGGGATCTCATCAACCTGTCCTTGGTGTCTGGGCTGGATGCAGCAGTGGTCAGATTAAAAGATCCCATCATTTTTATGCAAATGGATGGGTCGCCCATGAAAGAGCCCTGTAAGTTTGAGACTGTGCCATTGCGAGTGGGGGCTGGTGACCATTGGGAACACCGCTCATTTGTGGTCGCACCAGGGGCCAAGTTCCCCCTAGTCCTCAGTAGCCCTTGGCTCCATAGGCACGACCCTTATATCCTGTGGGAAGAGGGGATCGTTCACTTTATCTCCCCGAGGTGCACCAAGCATAAGTGGAAGCCCACCTGGGGTACCCCCCCTGACAGTGAACCCCCAAGAGCATGCTTGGCGGCTGAGGAACTGGCTCTCATTCCCAAGGAATATAGAGACCTATCCCAGGTTTTTGAGGAGGAGGAAGCTGATGAGCTCCCTCCTCACCGCAATTCAGACTGTGCCATTGAACTGCTCCTGGGTCATAAAATGCCCAAAGGAAAGATTTATGCCATGAGCTCTGCAGAGAAGGAGGAGTTGCGGAAATTTATCGACAAGAATCTAGCGCGGGGCTTCATCCAGCCAGCCTCCTCTCCGTTCACTGCACCGGTATTGTTCTGTAAAAAGAAAGATGGGGGTCTCAGGCTCTGTATGGACTACCGAGGGCTGAATGTGGTGTTGGCTAGTAATGCATACCCCATGCCCCTGATTAAAGATCTCCTTACTGAAGTAGCACAAGGCAAGATCTTTTCCAAGTTAGATTTGAGAGATGCTTACTTTTGTGTGCGCATCCGGCAGGGAGACGAATTTAAGACCGCATTTAATACTCCCTTAGGACAATTTGAATACCGAGTGATGCCATTCGGGCTCCAGGGGGCTCTGGGAGTATTCATGAACCTAATCAATGAAGTATTGCACCCCTACCTGTTTAAGGGCATGGTTGTTTACTTGGATGACATTTTACTGTACTCACCTGACTTAGACTCGCATGTTCAGTTGCTCACCAAGCTCCTGGAGAACAAACTATTTGTCAAGTTGTCTAAGTGTGAATTCCACCAAACTTGCATTGACTTTTTGGGGGTACTGTATCTCACCCAAGGGACTAGAGATGGATCCCAAGAAAGTACAAGATGTACTAAACTGGGAGCCCCCAAAACCCAGCTGCAACTCCAGAATTTCATTGGTTTTGCGAACTTTTACTGCCAATTTTTACCCCACTTCGCCCAAGTGAGTCTACCACTTACCAACCACTTAAAGACTAATGGGAAAGGGGCGGGAGCCCTTCAACCTGGAGCTAAATTAGACTGGATCCCCAAATGTCAGGAGGCGTTCGAGCAGCTAAAACAGCTATTCACCATGGAGCCCGTATTGGCACACCCCGATGAAACAAAAAAAATTGTGGTGCAAGTCGATGCCTCTGACACGGCCATGGGGGGGCGATCCTTCAAGAGGGCTCTGATGGGCAGTTACATCCACTAGCCTATGTCTCCCATAAATTCAATGAAACTGAGAGATTTTGGCCCGTGTAGGACAAGGAAGAAGCCGCAATCTGGTTGGCCCTAGCTACCTGGCGGCACTGGTTGGAAGGGGCCCGAGTCCCATTCAAGATCTGGACTGATCACAAAAACTTCGAAGTCTTACGAAAGCCCCACAACCTTAATGCCAAGCAGTTCAGATGGGCTGAATTTTTCTCAAAATTCTAGTTCATTCTTCACCATTTTCCCGGGCATTCCAACCCCCTGGCAGATGCTCTATCTTGTCTACCCCAGCACGAGAGCAAGAGGGTGGAGGTCCGGGAGTCCTTCTTCACTCCCTCTCAATTGAGCGGGGCGGTGGTAACTCGGAAACAGAGTCAGCTAGAGCCGACCCTGCTGATCCCTGGGGCCCCGTGGGAAGAGCAATTCGCCAATGACACAGAAACGCAGATGTTGCAGTCTCAGGGGTCTTTGGAACTCCGTGCAAATGGGTGCTGGTATAGGGGTGAGTAACTGTTTGTGCCAGAAGTGCTAAGGGGGGAGGTGTTACAGTTTGTCCATGGGTCCAAGTCTGTAGGGCACTTTGGATTTGTCAAGTCTCTACATCTGCTACAGCGGAGTTTTTGGTGGCAGCAGATGAGGAAAGATTTGTCCACCTTTGTGCAATCCTGCCCAACCTGTAGCTTGTGCAAACCAAGAGGGGGTAAACCCCCTGGACTGTTACAACTGTTACCGACCCCCCAGAGACCTTGGGAAGTTATTTCAATGGACTTTATTACTGACTTGCCCCCAAGCAGGCAAATGATGGTGATCTGGGTGGTTGTGGACTTGTTTTCCAAGCAAGCTCATTTCATCCCGTTCCTGGGACTGCCGACAGCTAAATCACTGGCAAAAGCTTTCCTACAACATATCGTTAGATTGCATACATTGCCAGCTAAGATAATTTTGGACCGTGGCATGCAATTCGTTTCTAAGTTATGGACAGAATTAATGTTCTTAATGGGAATTGAACAGGGTCTGAGCAGCGCCTACCACCCGGAGACTGATGGTCAAACCGAACACGTTAATCAGACCCTGGAGCAATACCTCTGTTGTTTCACTAACTTCCAACAAGATGACTGGGTAGACCTTCTCCCCCTGGCAGAGTTTGTGTATAACAACACGTGGCATTCCGCTATGGGGGTCACCTCATTCAAAGTGGCATTGGGGTACGAGAGCCCCCCTTTGCCATTCCTTACGACTACACTGGGAACGGGGGGGGGAGGCTACAGACTGGTGTCGAAAGCTCAGTGCCTCCTGACCATGCATCTGTGAGGTGATGGAAGGTGCAAAAGCTGCCTACAAAGCCCAGGCTGACAAGAAGAGGGTGGCGGATCTTCAGCCTGGAGATTTTGTGTATCTATCCACAAAGAACTTGCGTCTTCCCCAGTGATCCAGAAAACTTTCCTGGAAGTACATTGGGCCTTTCAAAGTTCGCAGATGTATCAATAAAGTGGCTGTGGAGTTGGACTTACCCAAGTCTCTTAAACATATTCATCCTACTTTCCATTACAGCCTCCTGAAACCTGGATACCCCCCAAACAGATGACGTCCTGAACCTCCAGATCCGCCCCCTTGATTGTTAATGGCAGTGAACATTATGAACTTGCTGACATCCTTGACTCTAAGCTGGTGCGGGGCCAACTCCACTATTTAGTGGAATGGGTTCATTTCGGGCCCCAACATAGGGAGTGGGTGAAAGTGAGCGACATCAATGTTCCCTATCTCATTCGCCAGTTCCATCGCAAGTTCCCGGCGAAACCGGGAGGTCCAGACTATGTCCACCATAACGATGTGCGGGGAGGGCTTTTAGGGGAGCAGAATGTCAGAAAGCCATCCATGAATTTTTATTTTGCCAGCCACACTGTATTCATTGTTTACTGTCTTTTGCTTCTGCGCTTGTGCTTAGTTTGCCAGCTGCAACTGTGGAAGAGCGCTTCTTTGCTGCCACCTGTTATCACAGTGGCCTTGGCAAGAAGGCTTCGGAACGTTCCTCTGTCTGGGGAATTTTCCAGTTCTACGTGATTTGATAGTGGGGGGGGTAATTCTCCCAGTCATCAAGTAACACTCCTGCCAGGAGTTTTCCCACGTGCACGCTAAAAGTTCATTTGCTAGTTTGGCTTTGCATCATACTATAATAGTGCCTAGCTGGTCCTACATGGACATTCCTAACAATAGAAGTGTTACTGTGGGCAACACCCTTGTATTCCAATAAAGCATATCTTTATCCAAAGAATGCCTGGACTTACTTGCTATTGAGCCTGACACTTGTTTATCATTATGAAACTAATATAATTCAATAGATGATGATTAATATGAACAAGACTTTTCAGTGACTGATAACATGAGGTGACAACAACCATACCACTCTGCCTTGTCCCTTCCTTTGATAGGGATCCTTAAAGACTCAAGTCATTTTTGTATAAAGTGATGAATAATATTTGTAATTAGACTATTCAAATAAACACATGGTGATAAAAACATTGTGAACAGGAAAAAAATGACAAGATGTAAAGTAAAACATGGCTCCCATCAAAGTGTCCTCTTAGACAATGCAGCAGAGACTGGGAAGGAAGATGTGTTCACTCTCTGAGGTGTAATAGCTACTCATTGACTGCTCACCTTTCTAGGCATAAAACATTTATTAATTTTAAATAGGGCCTAGGAATTTATATCTCCTTCTGACAGTGTATGACCTTCACTGTTATCAATCATATTAAGTGGCATGAAATGCACATTTCTAAAGAAAAAGCAATCATCGACAGACTAACAGCTCCCTGGGATGTGATTCTTCACAAATAATCATGTTCAGTCCTATTTCATGAGGGATCATTACACATTTATACAAGTGACATGATGATGCATATTGCTCAGAATGAAAAAAGCATCTAGCATTGTATGTATAGTGAAGTGAGATGATAAACACTAAGAAGAAGCTGAGATAAGAAATGAGTGATAATTTTCTCCTAGAAATAATAGTCAGGAGTTGCCATCTTTCTTATTGGGCTTGGTCCTTTGCCTTTAACAGTAACATGGTATACAGTCATTAAATAATTAAACCATAAACAATTAAAACCATCTCCAACTACTAATCTCTAGCCCAGGAAAATAATCTTCCCCTGCTGAATTTCAGTATGTAAGCCTACTTTTGAAGGCATGGAAGCTATTTTAGTGTATCTTAACACATATGTAGCCAGGGTGCATCAGCCTCTGCTGGTCGTATGTCAGACTACAGTGCAGACAGGCAGATTTATGTCTATGTAGCTGGCACATCTTGTGATGGATGTGACAGTGTCCTAAGGAAAATGGTACCTGCCTTTTCTCAGTTCAGTTACCTTTACTAGTTGTACATGGCAGCAATGCAGCACGGATTTAGAAATATACTTTCTAAGACGTGCTTTCAAAATTACTTTGTCTAACATGTCCAAATCCTCAGCAAACTGAAAATTAAAAATGATTTCATCTATCTCGACATACATTGCAATGATTTCAATCATGATAGCTAAAAAAAAAATCAGCTTTGACAGCATCTGCTATTTGACTGGGGATGTGTGCCTCTGTCCTAGCATTGCAGCCACTCTGCTTAGTCATAGTTGCTAGATGCAGAAATCCAGAGAATCATGCCAGTAATTTCTATTTGTGCATGCTGTTCCTGATATACATATAGATCTAGCTGATACTGAATAAGAGCATTGGTCCATCAGAGACAGTATTGTTTACTCCAACTGGCAGTGGCTCTCCAGAGTCTCAGGCTAAGGTCTTTCATGTCACCTACTGTCTGGTCCTTTTAACTGGAGATGCCAGGGATTAAGCCTGGGACCTTCTGTACACCAAGCAAATGCCTGATTTCAAATCATTTGTTTCACTTCATTTTAGTCACTTCCCCTATTATGTTACTCCTGGACATATTTCATATTGCACATTTATATATTTTGGCTAGATAATTCAGAATTTCAGAATGTCAGTAGAAATTTGGATGAGGAACATTTTAGAAGCATCCTGATTGATCACATGGCCCCTGACTGCATAAAATTTGACCATGAGGTAAAGTCTAGCTCATAGTGTTTATTGTGAACTTGATTGGAGGTAAAGCAATTGTTTGGGATGCAGAAGGCCACAGATTCAATCCCTGGCATCTCCAGTTGAAAGCATCAGCTAGTAGGTGATGTCAAAGAGCTCAGCCTGAGACCCTGGAGAGCTGCAGGCAGTCTGAGTAGGCAATACTGACTTTAATGGACCAAGGATCTGGTGCTGTATAGGGTAGCTTCATGTAACTCTAGAAGCATTATTTAAGCGGGATAGCAAGAGTAATTCTTTCCCCTTAGCCTGTACTTTAGATCCCATGTCACTATTTAGCAAGAACATTTATACCATAGTTCAAACCAAGAGAACAATCCTAAGCAGGCCTACTCTGAATCCTATTCGAGTCTGTTAAACATGTCTTAGTCCTTGTCACGCCCCTGTCCAGCCTGGGGGCGTGGGGGGGGGGCGAGCCTGGTCGGGCTGGTCGAAGGGGAACGCCGAGGGGTCTTGCCTGGAGCCTCAGATAGCGGAAGGGCCTGGGTTTGCTTCACCTCAGCAGCCTACTTCCCTGGAGCTTTAACAGAGGAAAGCCTCCTTCTCTCTCTCGGTCGGCAGGCTATGCCTTCAAGCTCTTGCTCTCCTCCCCGGCTCTGGCATCCACCACTCTTTTATTCCCTTCCACCAACACCTGAACCCGCCCTCCCCCTTGACCGTTGCTCCATTGGTTTCCAGCCCTGTTCGTCTCCTTGCATCATCTCCTCTATTGGCCAGAGTGTTTCTCCTTTTAAGGCTGGCTGAAGACTCCACCCCTTCCAGTTCTCAGGGCTGAGGGCTGGCTGTGAGCATGGTTTCCCTTCGTGTGCGTCCTGTTGTGCCTGAATCCAAGGTAAGGATTTCTCTAGGGGACCCAGCCCTGGGGAAAAGTGGCAGAGGCTTTGGGGTTGTCCCCGTGTGGACCCTGGCCCCATACTGCTGGGGTTTCCCTTGCTGGCTGCCCCCCCGGGAGATGGATGACGCCCGGCATCTGTTGCCGCCCCAGACGCCTCCCCTCGTGGGTCTCCCGCCCCGGCCTGTGCCCAACCTCGGGCCTTGGGCAGCTGAGCCTGCGTGGGTGGGTGGTTGTTGGGCAGCTCGGCTGCCGGCGTCTCCCCGGCCGCTAGCGTGCTGCCGCCGCCCGCCCCTTCCTGCCTGGTCGGGGCTTCTGTCGGGGCTGCCTGTCATTCTCCCAGGGAGAGTCGGCATGCCCCGTCTCCCTGTCCCTGCTGGCGTCCTGTCGCCTCTTGGGCAGGGCGCCTGGGTGAGCCGGCTGCCGGCGGCCCTGCACGGAGCAACGGAAGGGCGGGGGCCGCCTCCGTTGCTGCGGCGTGCTTGCGGGCCGATGCGGCTCTGGCCGCCGCATCCCCCGGCGGCCCGAGTCCCGGCCAGTGTGCTTTCCGCGGCTCCGAGTCGCGGGGCGCTAGCTGTGAGCCGGGACAGTCCTGTATTCTTGGGATTCCATTATGAGCAGCTAACATTGCTATCCTAAACAGACTTGTACCTTTCTAAGCCTATCGCATTACAATGCTGTGAGCTCATGCTTTCAGAGATCTTTATTACGGTTCGTGACCTGCACAAACAGTCCAACCAAGCATATATACATCCATCTCAAAATAATTCAAAATCATTTTCGAGATAATACACTGCATTAGCTGAAGAGTCTTTAAGTTATGCTTTTAAGAGATCTTTCCTAATTCTGTAGGCTGCTGCCAGAAATTTAGCACATGCTAATGTCACCTGTGGATCAGCATCTATCATAAGCAAAATACTAATATCAGAATCCGAAGGGCCTGAAAGGGCCTTTCCAGTATGGGTTGGATAAATGTAGCTCGTATATTTTGATAGAACCCATACGCAAGCAAAATATGATTGATAGTGGGTGCGTTCAGATGCGCCATTTGATCCGTTTTCGGCACGGCTCAGAAACGGCTTTTACCTGTGCGTTCACATGCCCAACATCTGCCCACCATCCCCAGCCGTCGCTTTCTGGAGCAAACCCTCTGTAAACTGGAGTATTTTGACACCACTTACCCAAGTAGTGTTTTCCCGATTCTCCATTTCAAGCCACACTTTTCGCTGTCTGATCGTTCCATCCAGCCACTTCCAGGTGCTTCAACCCCCCCTCCCCTCTGGGAAGCTGCCTCCTGCTTCCAGTTTTAGCCCGCCATTTTTTTTTCCTTAGTGGTGTGCACTTGAGTGGAGCTCCGCTCCTAAGTTAAATGAAGAAAAACTTCACTGGTGCCTAGTTTAGGCATTTAGATGAGTCTGGGATCTCGGGGAGGCCATTTTTGGGGAGAAAATTTAAAAAGGAGTCTTCATTTAAACTTTAAAGGGGCCGGTTAAGATCGCTCTTCTGTGCACGCGCCAAACTTCCTGTTCGGGAGAGGGCTGCCTGTGCGCATGCTCAAAGGAGAGGGGAAACCCCCCCCACACCTGCAGGAGGACGGCGGGGAGCTCCGAAGGAGGAGGTGTGTGATCGCGATTCTCCAGTTTAAAAAAAACACACGCATCCTGCTGGAGCAGTTTAAACCGCTCCAGCATGCTGTCTAAACGCACCCAGTATCAGCCTCACCAATACCACAAGGACAGATACGCTCAGCCAGAGGTATATTCTTGTAACGACCTATTACGACCTCAGAAGGAAAAATATTACAATGAGCCAAAGAGAAGGCCCTTTGATGAGATGGAATTACCAAATTAGTCAGATATGGCTCTGGAGAGACTACATATCTTATTTGAGAGAGAGCCAAAAAACTAGGGGCTCTAGCAATATCATTCTGTCTCTCTACATCAAATAGTCTCTGCTGAGGGGCATGGCATGTTTGGCTGAGAGGAAAGATGTATCACAGTTGAGTTCCCAGTAGGAGGCTAAGAAAGTATAAAGAAATTCCTTCTTCTGGAGATAAAACTGTTGAAAACAGCCCTAAAGATCTTTAACTTTAAGTTGGTTTGTTGTGAAGAGTGAAAAAAAAAATAAAACGTCTGGAATTTGGCAGCGCTGAAGGACAAGCAGATAACTAATTAAAGAACTGAGAAGAACTGATATGGCAACCTCGGACTCAGAAGCAGAGAGTGAAACCAAGATACAGAAGGTAATAAAGCCTAAAGACTTTCAATTAGAAGTGAAGAAGGCAGTTGAAGGGGCAAAACAAAGCATTATAAAAGTGGTAACAAAAATAGTAGATGAAAAAGTATCAAAGTTAGCAGACGCTATTGAAGTTATGGCAGAGACTGTGAATTGTGCATGGGAAATGGCTCAGGCGAATGAGAAGAAAATTAATATGTTACAAAACAGTCCAGACAGTTGAAAAAGCAAAATAAATATATTAAAGATAAATTAATGGACCTGGAAAACTGGGCCAGGAGGTCAAATTTGCGGCTGAAAAATATTCCAGAAACAGAGGATATGGAGAAGGTGATTGAATGGATGGCTAAACTGCTCCCGGATTTAGAACTCTCAAAGGAAGTATTTGACCGTATTCATTGAGTGGGGAAGCAGACAGCCGAGGGGATTTGGCCTAGAGATGTGGTAATGTGCTTTGGAAAATATGCATTAAAGGAGCAAGTGCTCAAAGTCATGAAAGTTTTGGATAGTCTTGATAAATTATTCTGTGAGGATAAGAAAGTGCTGGTGTTTGAAGATCTATCACAGGAAACAATTAAAAGGAAGAAGAGTTTAAGAAGGTTCACTAGACTGCTGCAGGAGAAGGAGATGAAATATAGTTGGAGAACAGCACCTTTTGCTTTAAGAATGCTACACAAAGGAGAACTTTTGTTTGCAGAAGATCAGAAGCAAATGGTGGCTTTATTCAAGCAGGTGGGACTGCAGCTACCTAAGGATTATATACAATTTCCTGATTGGGAGTCAGAAGAGGAAAATGACTTGGAAGAGAAGATGGAGAGCGCTCAGAAACCAAAAAAGAAGAAGGAAAAGCATGAAAACAAGACCTGGGACTTTAGAGAAAGGGTCAGGCCTAAGAAATGATTAAGAAATGAAGACTAATGAAGAAGGAAGGAAGATAAAAGAACCAGAATAGCTCAATATGGATAGCTTTCTGCTTATATTTATTGGGAGTGATGCCTTGGTTACCCCCCCCCCAATATGGATGCAAGGATGTTTTGGATGTTTGGTGTGAGAGGTGGAATGAATAGGGAAGAGAGGGGTGAATGGATGGCGGTTGGAATATTGTTGGTATGTTTGGGTTGTGTGATGGTGGACTTCTTGGAAGAGTGGGGTAAATCGGGTGAATGAGTGGATTATGAATGGAGTATGAAGGTGTGTGAATGTATATTGGGAAGAGTTATATATACAAGAGATATGCCAAGTGTGGTGGCATATAAATTCTCTCTTGGGTGGGTAGATAAGATGGTGGTGGTAATGGAATGGTGGGCCAATTCCAGGTTGGTGAAAACAGAAAGAATGGGAAGAAATGGTCAGTAGTATATGACAAAGGATGTAAATATTATATGTACAACTCTAAATGTGAGAGGGTTGGGGAATCCAGTGAAACAGGCAAGAATTGGAAGATATATTCATGAATTAAAAGCTGATGTGGGTTTTTTGCAAGAGTTACATAAGGGGGGGAGAGAGATAAACTTTCCTGGATTTGGGAAAGGAAGAAATTTATTGTATCGGGCTCCTCGTAAAGTAGAGGGGTGGGAATAGTAATAAATTCTAAAGTTGATTTTGTGGAGGATAAAGTATTGAGAGATAAGAATGGAAGGTTTATTTTTGTTCAAGGTCATCTTGAGGGAGAGCTGGTGGTTTTAGCGTCTGTTTACCTTCCTAATGTGCATCAGCTGAATGTATTGTATAGGTATTTGCAGAAGCTGGATAACTTTTGCCTCACACGAAGATAATAGGTGGTGACTTTAATATTAATTTGCAAGAGAAAGGTAGTTTTAAAAAAGGAAAGTAGTGAAATTTAAAAGAATGTGTGGGAAATTTGGATTAATGGAACTCTGGATGGAAATGTATCCTAATGATGATTCATATTCATTTTATTCTGGTGCCCATGGAACTTATTCAAGATTAGATGGTATTTTAATTTCTCAAGAAGTTAGGAATTGGGTAAAAGATATGGATATTGGAATGATTAAGATTAGAGACCATGCCCCTGTTTCAGTGTTCTTGCAAGTAGGCCATTTTAATAGGCCCTATTTCTTGAAGTTTAATCCATGGCTAGCTGCAGATGAAGTAAGCAAGAGTAATATTAAAAAAAGCAATAGAGAGATATTTTGTGGAGAATAGTAATTCAGTTACCTCATTAACAACAATATGGGAAGCAATGAAAGCTACTATTAGGGGAGTGTGTATACAGAATTTAGTGAGATTGAAGAAAGGTAAAGATAGGAAGATTAAAGAAATAGAAGAGGAAGTCAAAGTATTGGAGGAGAAATTTAGGAAATCTAAGAATAAGAAGGATAGGGAACAAGTGAATAAGAAAAGAGAAGAGCTGAAAGTATTAGATGTTAATAGGACTACTTTGAAATTATGGTACAGTAAACAGAAGTATTATGAGTTAGAAGGTAAAGGAGGGAAAATATTAGCAAACAAAATTAGAAACTTCCAGGTAAGAAGAAATATATGGGAGATTAGGGATGCCAAAGGGGTGTTGGAAAATGAACCTAAAAAGATATTGGAATTTTTTTTAGACATTTATAATAAATTGTATATAAGTAAGGGAATCAAAAAGCATGATATAGAACAATTTTGTGAGGGAGTGGAATTCCCAGAATTGAGTGAGGAAAGTAGAAGAGAATTAGATAAGAATATAACTGAAGAAGTTAAGAGGGCAATAGAATCTATGAATGTACAATCTGCGCCTGGACTGGATGGGTTTAATGCGGTGTTTTATAAACATTTTAAGGATATATTGGTGCCACATATAACTGAATTGTTTCAGGGAATTTTGGATGGATCTACTACCCCATCTACATGGTTGGAGTCGAGGCTGGTGTTAATTCCTAAACTGGGGAAAGGTCAAACATTAAGGGATTCATATAGGCCAATTTCTATCACCAATATGGATTATCAAATATTCGCAAAGGTTATGGCATTGAGACCTAAAAAATGTATAACACAATTGATAGGGAGAGATCAATTTGGGTTTATGCCTCAGAAATATTTGGTAGAGGCGGTAAGGAAGGTGATGGGTATGGCCTATCTAGCTAAAAATAAGGAGGTGCCTCTTATGCTTTTGGCGTTGGATATTTATAAAGCATTTGATTCAGTGGATTGGATGTATATGAAAAATATATTTCAAAAGTATAAATTTGGGGAGAAATTTCAAAATATGATTGAGGCAATATATACTAGGTCTAAGGCAATGGTAGGAGTTAGTGGATCAGCAGTGGGGTATGTTCAGGTAATGAGTGGTACGAAACAGGGATGCCCACTATCTCCCATGTTATTTATTTTATCATTGGAACCGCTGGTCCTTAAATTAAAAAAGAATAAAGAAATAATAGGTTTTGAAGTTCCAGGCATAGGGAAAGTAGATGGGAATCTTTTAACATTGTATGCGAATGATATGATGGTGTCAATTAAGGACTTGGAGTCTGCAATGGCACCATTAAAAAAGGTATTACAGGAATTTGAAGAGGTGTCAGGGTTAAAAGTGAATTTTTCAAAATCTTCAATGATGTGTTTTAATGTTAAACCAAAAATACAATTAATGGCTTCTAAAACTTTGGGTATTCCCATAGCAAATAAAATGGTAAAGTATTTAGGGGTAAATATTCCTAGGAATGAAAAAAAAATGAGTGTAATTATAAAAGAATTTGGAGTGGAATGACAGAATGGGGGAGGAGCTAAAATGAGAGAATGGGGGAGGAGGAAAGATTCAATTAGCACAAGAAATGCAATGGTTAAAATGTTTTTAGTTCCTAGGCTGACTTACCTTTTCTATGTATTACCCTGGCATATACCAGTAAATATATTGAAGAAGTGGCAAGGAGCTATAGACAGTTTTGTTTTTGCATCTAAGAAACCAAGGACTGCTGGAAGGTATAGATATTATGGAATAAAAGATGGGGGATGGGGGATTCCCAATATTAGTATTTATTATGATGCATATCAATTAAGGCATTTAATGATTTGGCTGGAGGGAGAGCTAGGAGAAGATCTTGGTTGGATAGAGTGGGGAAATTTAGCTGTGGTAGGAGGAAAGGAAAGTCTGTTTGATAGAAAAAGGAGGAAGAAGATAGGGGACAAATTATCAACCTTTCTGGGGCCTTGTATGGTATGGGAGAGGTGGAAAAAAGAGATTGCTCCGGGGATATCACCTCTTACCAAAATGTGGTATTATGATACATTTATCCCGTTAAGAGGATCAATGTCAAAGGTGGTAGGAGATAAATTAAAGAATACTATTAGAGAGTTGAAAAAGATCTGGAGAACAGAAGGGATGATGGAAGAGGGAAATAATATTCTGAATAGGATTAACTGGTTGTAAAAAAGTCAAATTTCCTCATTGTTGAAGGAGGAAGAAGTTAATGATATTGGTAAAAGAATTATTACTCCCTTTGAAAAGTTGGTGAAAGAGTATGGAGAAGATAAGGTAAAAATAGTTTCAAAATTGTATAAGGTATTATTAGGCGTAGGGAAATCACTGAGAGAATTTATGAAGGAATATTGGGAAATAGAAATTCAAGGAAAAATTGTGGACGAAAAGTGGGAGAGGCTTTTTAGGTTACCTCCCTTTGTTACAAGGTCTAGGTTAATACAGGAGCAGGGTTTGAAGATGATACAGAAATGGTATTATACACTGGTTAAACTGTATTATATTTCAAATATGGGGAGTAAAAATTGTTGGAGGAAATGTGGAGAGGTAGGAACGTTCAGTCATATGTGGTGGGATTGTCCTTTAGTAAAAAAGTTCTGGGAGCAGATTGGTATAGAAATGTCGGGGATTGTGGGAAGAAAGGAAAAAATATCTAAAGCAATGGCACTTATTAGTTTGGATAGTATAGGGCTAAGGTTAAAAGAGAAAAGTAAGTGGATAAATTTGATGTTAGTAGCAGCAAGTCAAGTGATAGCAAAGAATTGGAAAGAAGCTGAGGAAATAACGATTCATCACTGGAGGGACAAAATGAATAATATAATAATCTTAGAATATTTGATTATGAAGATACGTAGAATGAATGGGTTAAAGGTTAGTGAACAGGAGGAGGAATGGTTTAGAAGGATGGCGAGGTATTTTGGGAAAGTTTAAAAAATTTGTGATGATTAGGCAATTAATAAGAAATTGAGAGGTAAATTTGATTATGAATTAAGGTGGAAGTTTAATAGAGTGATAGAGTTGCACATGAATTGATTCTGATATAAGACTGTAAGGAATTTGTTTATGTATCTACTACCTGGAGGTCGCACATGGGTGGTGTTGGTGATGGACGTGTTTTATGAAATAAAACAATAAAGAATTTATTTTTTAAAAAAACCAAATAGTCTCTGCTTTACCACGGCTCTTGCTTGATTTAAGGCCATCATTTGTAGAGATTCGGGCAAAAAGCCTAGCAAAGCCAACTTCTGATATACAACCCTAATCCAACAAGAACTGTGTCTATCATTCAAAATTAGTGAGGTAATGTCCAAAGGGGAGTGACTAAGCTTGAGCCAAGTGTATATTGATGTAAGGGTCACCCTTGCTTCTATCCTTCAGCCCGGATTCCAGGCGCATAATAGCATTTGGGGCACCTTTAGGGAACTGAAATATGGCTCTGTGAGCTCATGCACACGTGCCTATGAGTAAACCTAACTGAAGAAAGCAGGAATTACTTCTGAGTAGAAGCAACATAGGATTGCAGTCTAATTCAGGGATGCTTATCACTCCTCTGTTCATATCACAAATTGCAAGCAAGACCCTCAGACCTTAAAAAATGTTCAGTTTTTTGAACATTCAAAATTGAATCTAAAATGTTCTACACATGTATTTTGACACTACTTTTCTCACTTTGTTGTATGTTAAAATCAATTCCTACAAAAGGAATTTTAATCCTGTGGGTGGGTTTTGTCTCTCTAGTCTAGACTTGCCTATTTTATTTGGCTATCTCAATGTTCAGTGGATGCAGATCATAAATACTTTGCTTTAGTTTTCCCCCTGTAGTCTCCTTCAGGACACCATATCTCAAAAAGGACACCAAAAGGACACCATATCTCAAAAAGGACATCACAGAGCTGGAAAAAGCACAGAAAAGGGCAACCAAGATCATTAGGGGGCTGGAGCTCCTTGCCTATGAAGAAAGGCTGAAGAGACTGGGAAAAGAGACAACCAAGGGGGAGCATGACAGGGGTTCATAAAATTATTCATGGACTAGAGAGATTTGAAAAAAGAGAATTTTTCTTCCTCACCCAAAATATTAGAAGTCGAGGGCATCCGATGATGCTGATGGGCAGTAAAGGATGGACAAAAGGAAATACTTCTTTACTCATGGAGTGAATTTGCTGCCAGAGGATGTAGCAATGCCCGCAGGCATAGACAGCTTTAAAAGGGGTTAAGTCTATGTGGCTACTAGCTACTAGTGGCTACTAGCTATGGTGACTAAAGGTAACCTCCACATTCAGAGGCAGCCAACCTCTGAATCTCAGTGCTAGGACACAACATTAGGACAGGGAAAGGCCTCAGCCTCTGTGCCCTTATTGCTGGCTGTTCAGGGAAACTGGTTGGCCATTGTCACAGTCTGGGACCAGCATATTTTCGGGACTGTCTCTCCTGGTATGTCCCCTAAAGAGCATTACACTCTCAGAGGGTCGGTTCCTGGGGGCACTCAAGGAAGCGATGGTCCGCCCTCTCCTGAAAAAAACATCTCTGGACCCAGCCAAATTGGCCAACTATTGGCCGGTGTCCAATTTGCCCTATTTGGGCAAACTTATTGAGAGGGCAGTGGCATTACAGCTACAGAGCTATCTGGATGACGCTTCTATTCTAGATCCTTTCCAGTCCAGTTTCCACCCGGGTCATGGGATGGAGACAGTGCTGGTCGCTCTTACTGACGACCTCCGAAGGCATCTGGATCAAGGTGGGGTGGCTGCACTGTTGCTGTTAGATCTGTTGGCCGTGTTCAACATGGTCGACCACCAGTTGCTGGCCCACCACCTCGCCGACATGGGAACTCAGGGGCTCGCCCTTCAATGGCTTGCCTCTTTTCTCCAAGGTCAGGGACAAAGGGTGGCGATCGGGGATCAGCAGTCCCAGAGACATCCTCTTGAATGTGGGGTGCCTCAGGGGGTGGTGCTGTCCCTGATGCAGTTTAACATCTATATGTGCCCCCTTGCCCAGATTGCCCACAGATATGGGCTTGGGTGCCATCAATATGAAGATGACACCCAGCTCTATCTGATATTGGGCAGCCAGTCAAACTCCAGCCCAGACAACCTTCATCAGGCATTGCAAGCTGCGGCTGGGTGGCTCAGACTGAGCCAGCTGAAACTGAACCCAGTGAAGACGGAGGTCCTGGGCCTGAGTCAGGTTGGTTCGGGGTCTTGTGCCTTTGTGGAAGCTGCAGCTAGTGCAGAATGCTGCAGCCAGGCTGTTGATGGGTCTCTCTAGTGCTGAAAGTGCTGCACGGGCTGCCAATAGCGTACCAGATTCGCTTAAAAGTGCTGGTTCTTACCTTTAAAGCCCTATATGGTCTGGGTCCGACATACCTAAGGGACTGCCTTTCCCCATATGTTTTCCCAAGGGCACTACAGTCAGAGACACAACATCTCCTGGTGATTCCAGGCCCCAAAGATGCCAGATTTGCAGCAATCAGGGCCAGGGCTTTTTCGGTGGCGGCTCCTATCTGGTGGAATGAGCTCCCAGAGGAGATCCGGGCCCTGCAGGACCTTGCACAGTTCTGCAGGGCCTGTAAGATGGAACTCTTCCACCAGGCTTTTGAGTAGGAGCCACCACCACTGCACCACCACCACCAACTGGGCTGGGTAACATCGGGGGGTGAGATGGCCCTGTGACAAATGAACAACAGCGCTGCCTGGAACTGATATCATCGATTAGGGGCCACCACCACCAGGATGCCATCCTGTTACTGAAGTTCTTTTTGAGACAGCAAGAGCACTTTGTACTGTTATAAATGATTATAAATGATTGTTTGATCTTGTTTTTAACTGTTTTAATTATTGGCATACATGCCCAATTTGTTAACCGCCCTGAGCCCGCTTGTGTGGAGGGCAGACTATAAATCTAATAATAAATAAATAAATAAATAAATAAGAACCTTCTGGTGATCCCTGGCTCAAACACTGTCTGGGTAACCTCGACCACAGCCATGACCTTTTCAGCCCTGACTCTGACCTGGTGGAATGCTCTTCCAGGTGAGATTCAAGCCCTGCAGAATCTGATGCAGGGCAGATAAAACAGATGCTCTGCCAGACCTATGGTTGAGGGGGTTTCCATCTCAGATTGGCCCCCCCTTCCTCTCCTTTCCCCCTCCCTTTCCTCTTATCAGATAGCTTTTAAGATAACTACCCCTCCCCTCGGATTATATGCTATCTAAGAGTGAAATGTGCTACTTGTGCTTTTGTGTTATTTATTGTATTTGAATTGTATTTTGAATTGCTGATATTTTAATTGTATAATATATTTTTATAGATGATGCTGCCCACCCTGAGCTCTGTGTGAGACAAGATGCTGGACTAGATGGACCATT
The DNA here is from genome assembly GCA_029375565.1 of Gekko gecko. Taxonomy (NCBI): domain Eukaryota; kingdom Metazoa; phylum Chordata; class Lepidosauria; order Squamata; family Gekkonidae; genus Gekko; species Gekko gecko. The sequence goes on from JAPDNY010000001.1 coordinate 210,761,575, forward strand.
GGTGTGATCTTATATTCTTAAAGCTTTATGGTTTGTCTCTAAGTTCCAGTCTGGCCCATTTTGTATCCCCGTTTGATACCCCAAGCTAAGGAAGTGAATGTTCTTGAATTAATTGATGTATACATTCTTACACTGTCACTTAGGAACTGCAGTTTCATAGTCAGTCAGTTCTGCAGAAGCACCTACACAATGAGTGTGCAAATTCATTTCAAGTGATGCATATCCTGGCCGTGATGACTGAGGAGAATAGATAATGCTGAATGCTGCCACTGTCCAAATGCAAAACTAATCAAAATGCTGTTTGTTTTGAATCAAAGCAATCATATGAGGAGTTCAATGTGGCGTGGAATATATATTGTTACCAAGGTAAGTTCAAATGTTGATCACACTTTTGCAAAGGTCTCAGCATTCCAGGTAACTATCATCACAAACAATTTATCATGTGTGCTAGGTATGAATATATTGAACTGCTTTTATCCGATCATACTGTTTATACTGGAATGCTCAATAACAGTATGAATAGATCTTGATAAGTGCTAAAACTGGTTGCTCTGAGCCAGAATAACTTACTTGTGCATGATGATAGGTCTCCAGATGTTAATCAGCCATAGTGGTGGCAATAGCCAGCTGGCGAGGCATCCAGCAACTCAGTTACTATATGAAGAATTGTAAACATATGTCAGTGAAAGCTAGGTTTTGCCTTCACATATGTGCACAACCTACTTCATTTCCAAGGATCTGGGTGACTGCACTTATTTCTAAAGAATCATCAAATCTAACCAATGTCAAATAAAAACTTGTAACTTTAATAATCAAAACTAAAGAATTCTATGTGGTACCATTGCCAGGATGTTGCAGCCACATATTTGTCTGGGGAAGATTTGATAAGCTTTCCAAAGAAGCAGTTCTCTTTCTTTTAAGCAAAAGTTCTTTTTTGAAAGGTTCATGAAAAATTTAGTAATTTTTGCCAGATAGTCACGGATTAAAAAGCATGTGGCTATCCACCCTTCTGTGATGGAATAAAAGAAGCAGCCCTTTAACAAACTGTCCTTTGAAATTTATATAATGTTTGAGAAATGTTCTTGTTCCCCTATTGATAGATCTTTATACCTAAACATAAAACAGGTGAACTCTATAACCACTCTGTGACCCCAAAGGATTGTGACTCATAGATCGTAATGTCTCTGAGAGCCCAGACACTGTTGCAGAAAAGCAGATGCATGGACATACAAAGTAGGCTTGTGTATAGGAAAAGCCTTTCCTGAATTCTCCCTGATAACATGTCCATGCAACTTTGTCACCTGGGCAGATGGCCTGCACATATGGCCAAGCCTCATCTCCATATACAAGACATATTGACACCTTTGCTGGGAACAGCAGACATCGTCTCCCAAGTTTGGGACACAGCTGTCCCAAGACATTAACACACTCCTCTGACATGGCTTCAGTCATGTAAGCAATGAGTTCCCCTTTGGATTATATACTTGCAACATGGACTTTGACTACAAGGTAACCTAAGCTGGACTTGGTTGCCAACAGCATAATGGAATTTCTATTTAAGATTCCCTGGTTACACCTTGGACATTGAATCATCTGGTACCGCTGAATGACTAGTAACTATGAATACCTCTATGTGTAGTTAGAGCTGTACAAGCTATAGATATTATTTGTTTTCCTACCTCTGCAAGTCTAATGATATATGCATGCTTGTGCACTGAATAAAGATAATATCTGATCAATATTATCTGAATTTGCTCCCTATGTTGCAACCTGACTCTAAGCCTAGATCCTGTGCTTAAGCCGTTCGCCTAGAAGGCTACTACTGTGTGTTAAGTACTTGTCTGTAGCTCTGGCACAGAGCTGATAAGTTATTAATTCCCAGAGACTAGACAGGAGTTGGGACCTCTGCTCCTGTCTGAGGTGGGAACCTTCTTTGCAAGAGGTCCTGGTGGCAGACTACTGATACCCTAGAGAGTGTACAGACATACTCTTGGACTTGTTTAAGTATTCCTGAAGTTTGTGGGATTGTGCCTCTTATCCCTGGACTGAGGGGAGAGTGCAAATCCTGTACATGCTGACAGGTTGTGGGATTTTGGTCTCTCTCACTCCTGGACTGGGGTGAGGGAGAAGAGAAAAAATCCTGTACAGCTTGAACCACCTATCTCATTCATCTTATTGTATAATAGAGTATAATGGCCATGGAGAGATCAGGAACAGGCATCAACCAGAGGCTGCCAAGCTTCAGTCCTGAGAACAATAGGGACTAGGCTCCTGAATTTGGAGTAAGGAGCCAATAGGGACATTGGCGGGAAATTTGATCCCACCAATAGAACTATGGGGCGTTCCCCCCCCCCAATGTATATAGTTGGCCTCCGGACACGGCTTTGCCCATTGGGGGACCCCCTCTGCGGCCCTTGCCCCTAAGTTTGGTGGATTTCCAGAAAAATCCAGTACCCATTATAGGGGTTGGAACTTTCCGGGTGGAATATAGACACTTTGAGGGCAACCTGGACTTGGTAGTGGTGGAGGGCAACCTCGTAAGCCTTCTGGGCCGGGCTTGGTTCGAGGCACTGGGTATAACCATAGGGGGGTGAATAAATGCTCACTGAAGGACCTTGGGGAGATCTGCTGGGAATTCCCCAAGGTTTTTAACGGGGTGCTGGGCTGTTACAAGGGCCCCCCACTGTTATTACAGTTAGACCCAACCGTCGCCCCCATCCATCAGCGCTTCTGCATGGTGCCATTCTCCTTATGGCTGAAAATTGAAGCTGAACTAGACTGGATGGTGGCTCAGGGAGTGCTAGAGCCAGTTGCCAACTCCCTGTGGGAAACCGCAATAGTGACCCCTGTTAAACCAAATGGGGACATCTGCATCTGCGTGGATTATAAGTGCACCATTAACCAAGCCCTACAGGCGCACTCCTACCCAGTGCCAGTGGTAAGCCATGTGCTGGCATCACTGGCAGGGGCGACTGTCTTTGGTAAGCCAGACCTCACTCAGGCATACCTGCAGTTGCCGGTCGATGAGGCCACGTCCTTGGTGCAAAACATTGTAACACAGAGAGGGGCGTTCAAGGTTAAGAGGTTGCAGTTTGGGGTCAGTGTGGCCCCTGGGATGTTTCAGCAACTAATGGACACTTTGTTGAAAGGGATCCCTGGCATGATGCCATTTTTTGATGACATCCTCATCGCTGCAGCAAACCCTGAGGATTTCCCTGCATGTCTCTGTGCCGTGTTGGAATGCTTCCACGATGTGGGACTGAAAGTGAAAAGATAAAAGTCCCTCCTGGGAGTTCCGGAGGTGGACTTCTTGGGGTACCAGGTGGATGCGACAGGCCTCCACCCTGCCCAGGACAACGTAAAGGCTATTGTGGAGGCCCCAGCGCCAAAGTGCAAGGCGGAGCTCCAGGCCTTCCTGGGCCTAATTAACTTTTATCACACCTTCCTCCCGCACAAGGCTGCCATGGTGGAACCCCTCCACAGACTGTTGGACAAATCAGCCCAGTGGGCCTGGGGGGCGCAGGAGGAGGCGGCATTCCAGGGGGTGAAACCTTGTTAATTTTGAATGTGGTGCTCACTCATTTCGATGAGTCTCTCCCTGTAATACTCATGTGTGATGCGTTGCCCTATGGGGTCAGGGCGGTTTGGGCACACTACCGGACGGGTGAGAGGTTCCAGTAGCCTATTATTCTTGCACGCTGTCCCCCACTGAGCAGAACTATGCACAAGTAGACCGGGAGGGACTCGCTATTGTGGCCAGCGTAAAAAAAAAATCCACAATTTTGTATATGGCCAGCCCTTCATGATAGTCACAGACCACAAGCCACTCCTGGGTTTATTCGCAGCCGAGAAGCAAACGCCACAGGTCCTGTCACCCCGGGTGTTGCGTTGGTCCCTGTTCCTGGTGGGGTACCAATACAGGCTGGAGCATCGGCCGGGCAAGGTTATGGGACACACCAATGCCCTGAGTTGTCTTGCACTCCCTCTGACGGGGGAAGACCCAGCTCCCACCCTGGGCATACTTATGCTGGAAGGTCTCCCAGATCCCCCTTTGCAGCTGGTGGACATGGCTGCCTGCACATCCAAGTACCCTGTCCTCTCCCGGGTCTTAAGCTGGGTGGTAAGGGGGTGGCAGCCTGTGCCTACGGGGATGGAGTTTTTGGCATATAGGGCCAGGAAAGACAAGCTCTCCACTCTAAAAGGATGCTTGCTATGGGGGGATAGAGTGGTAATACCAGGATCCATGAGGTAGGGGGTCCTATACACACTACACGGGGCACACCTGGGCATAGTCCGCATGAAGGCGCTGACACGGAGTTATGTGTGGTGGCCCGGGATAGATGTGGAGATAGAAACATGGGTCAGGGGGTGCAAAAGTTGTCAAGAAGTCCACCCCAACCCTCTGAGCGCTCCAATGCAACACTGGGAATCTACACACAAACCCTGGTCCCGGCTACATGTGGATTTCGCTGGGCCATTCCAAGGCCTCTTATTCCTAATAACTGTAGATTCTTACACCAAGTGGATAGAGATCAGCCCAGTGTCCACTACCTCATCCAAAGCAGTAATTTGGTCCCTGTGCAGGATCTTTTCCACCCATGGCTTACCGGACACAATTGTGTCAGACAACGGGGCCGCCTTTACCTTGGCTGAATTCCAGATATTCCTACAAAGAAACCTTATTAGGCACATTCGATCTGCCCCCTTTCACCCTGCAACAAATGGCCAGGCAGAAAGGATGGTCTGCACAGCTAAGGAAGCCCTAAGCCACATAACAGACAAGGATTGGGAGTTCCGGCTCACCTGCTTCCTTCTCACCCAGTGAACCACCCCAAACCCCATCTCCAGACACAGCCCAGCCGAGCTGCTGATGGGCTGCCATCCCGCGACCCTCTTAGATCGGCTCCACCCCAACCACGCTCCCAATTCCCAAAAGTTGGTTGAAGACAGGGAGGTACCTAGGGGGGTTTTCCCAGTGGAACCCGTGTATTTTAAAAACTTTGGCGCGGGTCCCCAGTGGCTGGCCAGGCGTATCCTTAAACCTACTGGACCTGTTTCCTATGAGGTTATTGCTGACAGTGACAGGGTACTATGGAAACATGTCGACCAACTACAGCGGTGACAAGACCCAGATGTGGGGGTGGCTGTTCCACAACCAAACAACCCCTAAGTCCCCACTCCAGCACCCAAAGAACAGCCCTCAACCATGGAGGGGTGAGAGCCTGTGCCCCAAGGGGAAGCCAGTCTGGCTGCAGGGGATGCGGAGAGCCCACCGCTGCAGCCTCAGCAGCCACAGCCATCACCACCCTTGGCTCCAGTCACCAAACCTCAGCCTGGCAGGGCTGCCACCGACCCGGTGCCAGCCCCCAGAAGATCACTCAGGGAGCGCCGGGTCCCATCATATCTAAAGGACTATGTCACATAACAGGGATGGAACCATGGGGGGAGGGGTGTTATGTTCTGATATCAGGAACAAGTGTCAGCCAGAGGCTGCCAAGCTTAATCCTGAGAACAATAGGGACTAGGCTCCTGAATTTGGAGTAAGGGGCCAATAGGGACATTGGTGGGAAATTTGAACCTACCAATAGAACTATGGGGCATCCCCCCCAATGTATATGGTTGGCCTCCCCACCCATCCCCAAAATGCTCCCCCAAATCCCCCTCCCAGATTAAGAAAGGGACCTGGCAACCCTAGGTAGGCTTCATGGTATCTAAGAACATGGGGAGGGAAGACAGCACAGTATAGCCCAACTTTATCAGATCTTGGATGCTAAGCAGGGTTGGTACTTTGATGGAAGGAAGATTCTTCAGAGGAAGGCAATGGCAAACTGTGGTATATTTATTGTATGTATGTATATATGCAATGGAACAGTCTGCTCCCCCCCTAAAATCTGTGTGGTTTATTTTGTCGAGGGTCTCAGCGACCATGTAGTAGTGCCCAGTTCTCTTGACACACAAGTCCAGACTTGCCCAGCAGAAGACTAGCTATAGCAACCACACCAACACAGAGTTGTGGTCAACTATACACAGTTTTATTTACAGTTATATACACCAGCAAAGTGCTTTGCCAGAACACACATGCGAGCAGAAGAGAAAAATCATACAGTATGCAGTGACATATATACAAGAAACAGCCAATCAGCTTGCTGCTGAGTCACTGTCACTTAGACTCTGCCAGCTCCTGCCTGAGCTGATCAGAACTGGTCTCTGGCTGTCAGTTTGCTGTCAGTTAGATCGTAGTGATCACTAGCTCTCAAGTCTTCCAGGCCAACATATTTTGGTCCTATTGGGTGGAGCTCTTGTTTCAGCTTACAGTTTTGTATGTTAGCTGTAGTTGCTGGTTGTGGGAGTTGTCCCCTTGCAAATAAACAGTTGTTGTTTTGAGCCAGCTTATCTCTGCTGGACCTGAGAATGGACCTGAATGGTGCCTGAGTGAGTACTCTAACCTGGTAACCCACAGCCAAAGGGGGACGTTACAGTATCTGCTTCTCACTTGCCTTGAAAGCCCCTTGCTGGGGTCTTTATAAATCAGGTGTGATTTGATGGCACTTTATACACAAACATCTGGGAACATGATCTTTGCTTCCCTGTCATAATAGTCTCCATGTTCTGAAATTCAGTCTATAACCTCCTTTTATCATATGAAGCCTGTACAAAAAGGTTTCCCTGTGGTTCCCTTATCCTTGTCAGACCTATGCCATATAGCACTTGTGACCAGTAGAAATACAGCTACGGTCCAGGCTAGGTCAATTTCTAATAGCTATCTGAAATAATTACTCATTTTCCCTCTCAAACATGCTTAGCCCATTCTTAGTGCATATGAGCCTGGCGTTCCAAGATCAACAGGAGTATTACTTGAGATTGTGTTGATTCTCATGAAGGATGCTTGATCACCCACATGAGGCTAAGCATCATAACTTCTCCTTAGGGGATAATGTGAATATTAGAAGACCTAGTTCTGCTTGCAGGTGTTTGTGATTTTGGTGTTCCTGCAACCACCATCCTTATCTCTTTCAAGGCTGGTTGCAAGAATATAGTAATTGGGCAAATCACCAGAACATGTGCTCAGTTGTATGACCAAATGGGAAGGGGGAATTAGGAGTAGTTGCCAACATCCTCTGGAAAGTCCCTGAGAAGAAGATCCTTAAACCCAAGAGACCACCTGATGCCATAGGGCAGAAAGCTATAATAAGGGTACAGGCCAGAAAGAGTTATGCTAATGCCATGCTAATATGCTTTTAGATATGTTATGCTTCATCATGATGGAATGATACATATAGAATGCTTTTATGCTGCAATGTATTAGATAGAAAAGGTATGCAATGTATTTGATAGAAAAGTTAGCTTTTTTCCCCTTAGAATCATAGAATGTTAGAGTTGGAAGGGACCTTGCAGGCCATCTAGTCCAACCCCTGCACTCTGCAGGAGCATACCTGAAAGATAGCCCTACATACCTACAACATACACAAAAGATGGTTGTCCAGCCTCCACTTGAAAACGTCCAGGGAAGGAGCATCCACCACCTCCCAAGGCAGACTATTCCACTGTTCAACCACTCTTACAGTTAGGAAGTTTCTCCTGATATCTAGCTGGTATCGACTCCCTTGTAATTTCCACCCATTAGATCTAGTCTTGCAATCTGGAGCAAGAGAGAATAGATCTATTCCATCTTTTACATGACAGCCCTTCAAATATTTGAAGACTGCAATCATGTCCCCTCTAAGTCTTCTCTTTCCCAGGCTAAATATACCCAACTCTTTCAGCCTTTCCTCATAAGACTTGGATTCCAACCCTCTCACCATCCTGGTTGTCCTCTTCTGGACACTCTCAAGCTTGTCAACATCCTTCATAAAGTGTGGTGCCCAAAACTGGACACAGTACTCCAGGTGAGGCCTGACCATAGCAGAATAGAGCGGAACTACCACCTCCCGTGATCTGGACACAGTGCTTCTGTTAATGCATCCTAAGATGTGGCTTTCTTCACAGCCACATCACACTGCAGGCTCATGTTGAGCTTGTGATCAACCAGATCAATCACTTGTTGCTGAACTAAAGAGACTGTACTGCATAGTCAATCCTTTTAATAATTTAATAAATCTTTATACATTTTTACAAGGTCTGTTTATCTTGTGTAGTATATCCAACCTCGAGGACCCACAGGTCTGGAAAGTTGTGCATGGGTTCCAAGGAGGGAGCCAGGAGTAATAATCCAGAGAGACCTGGCCTTGACAAAACATTAGGTTGTTTCACTATTAGTTCACCCATTGCAATCCATGCTGTTTAATGTTCAAAATAAGAACATAAGAACATAAGAAAAGCCAATGTTGAATCAGGCCAATGGCCCATCTAGTCCAACACTCTGTCACACAGCGGCCAAAATATACCAGGTGCCATCAGGAGGTCCAGCAGTGGGGCCAGGGCACCAGAAGCCCTCCCACTGCTGCCCCCTCCAGCACCAAGGATAGAGTGCATCACCTGCCCCAGACTGTTCCCATTCTATACCCTGTGGCTAATAGCCACTGGTGGACTTCTGCTCCATATGTTTATCTAATTTCCTCTTGAAACTGTCCATGCTTGCAGCTGCCACGACCTCCTGTGGCAGTGAATTCCATACGTTAATCACTCTTTGGGTGAAGAAGTATTTCCTTTTATCTGTTCTAACCCGATTGCTCAGCAATTTCATAGAGTGCCCACGAGTTCTTGTATTGTGAGAAAGGGAGAAAAGTACTTCTTTCTCAACCTGCTCAATCCCATTCATAATCTTATAAACCTCGATCATGTCACCCCTCAGCCGTCGTTTCTCCAAGCTAAAGAGCCCCAAGCATTTTAACCTTTCTTCATAGGGAAGGTGTTCCAACCCTTTTATCATTCTAGTTGCCCTTCTCTGCACTTTTTCCAATGCTATAATATCCTTTTTGAGATGTGGTGACCAGAACTGTACACAGTATTCCAAATGAGGTCGCACCAATGATTTATACAGGGGCATGATGATACTGGCTGATTTGTTATCAATTCCCTTCCTAATAATCCCCAGCATAGCGTTGGCCTTCTTTATTGCAGCTACACATTGTGTAGACATTTTCAGCGAGTTATCCACTACGACTCCAAGATCTCTCTCTTGGTCAGTCTCTGCCAGATCAGACCCCATCAACGTGTATTTATATTTAGGATTTTTGGCTCCAATGTGCATCACTTTGCACTTGGCCACATTGAACCCCATTTGCCACGTTGACGCCCACTCACCCATCCTCAACAGATCCCTTTGGAGTGCCTCACAATCCTCCCTGGTTTTCACCACCCTGAACAACTTCGTGTCATCTGCAAATTTAGCCACATCACTGCTTACTCCCAATTCCAAATCATTAATAAACAAGTTAAAAAGCATTAGGACCGAGTACTGATCCCTGTGGTACCCCACTGCTTACCACCCTCCACTGAGAAAGTTTCCCATTTATACTCACTCTCTGTTTCCTATTTATAAGCCAGTTTTTGATCCACAAGAGGACTTGTCCTTTTATCCCATGACTATTGAGCTTACTTAGGAGCCTTTGATGAGGAACTGTATCAAAAGCTTTTCGGAAGTCAAGGTAAATAATATCTATTGGGTCCCCCTTGTCCACATGTTTGTTCACTCCCTCAAAAAACACTAACAGGTTAGTGAGACAAGATCTTCCCTTACAGAACCCATGCTGAGTCTGCCTCAATAGTTTTTGTTCATCAATGTGCCTACTAATTCTTTCCTTAATAACAGTTTCCACCAACTTACCCAGTATCGATGTCAGACTGACTGGCCTGTAATTTCCCGGATCTCCCCTGGAGCCCTTTTTAAAGATGGGAGTGACATTAGCTACCTTCCAGTCCTCAGGAATGGAGGCAGATTTTAAAGAAAGATTACATATTTTTGTCAGGAGATCCACAAGTTCACATTTGGGTTCTTTCAGAACTCTCGGATGAATGCCATCCGGGCCTGGTGATTTATTAGTTTTTAAATTGTCCATCAGTCGGAGGACTTCCTCTCTTGTTACCGCAATCTGATTCAGGTCTTTCAAACCCCCTCCCGAAATCGGTGCTTCTGGAGTGGGCAAACACTTCTCCTCTTCCACAGTGAAGACAGAGGCAAAAAATGCATTCAGCTTCTCAGCCATTTCCCTATCAACCTTCACTACTTCTTTTACCCCACTGCCTCCCTGGCTGGCTTCCTACTTCTAATGTATTTGAAGAAAGTTTTATTGTTGGTCTTTATGTTTTTTGCGATATGCTCCTCATATTCCCTTTTTGCTTGCCTGATCACAGACTTGCATTTTATTTGCCATAGTCTGTGTTCCCTTTTATCAACCTCACTAAGACTAGCTTTCCACCGCTTAAAGGAATCCTTCTTACCTTTTACAGCTTCCATTACTTTATTTGTTAACCATGCAGGCTTTTTTCTATACCTATTTGTACCTTTCCTAACCTGCGGTATATATTTTTTCTGAGCTTCTAGGATTGTCTTTTTAAATAGTCTCCAAGCTTCCCCAATGTTTTTGACCTTCTCCACTCTTCCTTTCAATTTCTTCCTCACATGTCCCCTCATACCAGAGAAGTTACCCCTTTTAAAGTTAAAAGTGGTTGCGTCAGTCTTTTTGGGCAACTCCCTATCTGTACAAATGTTAAACTCAATGACATTATGGTCACTGTTTCCAAGTGGTGCAATCACTTTTACATCTCTCACCAGGTCTTGGGTGTTACTTAGGACCAAATCCAGGATCGCCTCTCCCCTGGTAGGATCTGTGACCATCTGTTCCACAGCACAGTCATTGAGAGTGTCTAAGAACGCAATCTCTTTTTCCCGACTAGAACTCATATTGACCCAATCAATGTGTGGGTAGTTAAAGTCGCCTATTACAACACAGTTATTTCGTCTAGCCGCTATCTTTAATTCATTCATCATTTTATAATCTTCCTCTATCTTTTGATCTGGTGGGCGATAACAAACTCCCACTGTTAAGCCTCCTTTTGGACCCACTATTTCAACCCATAGCATTTCCAGAAGGGAATCCAATTCTCTTACTCTCTCAGTCTTACTGGACGGTATACCCTCTCTGACATACAGAGCCACCCCACCTCCAACCCTTTCCCCCTATCCTTCCGATATAACTTATAACCAGGAATCACCGTATCCCACTGATTTTCCTCATCCCACCAAGTTTCTGAAATACCCACAATGTCTATTTCCCCCCCAACACCAAGCATTCCAACTCCCCGATTTTACCTCGGAGACTTCTAGCATTTGTGTATAAACACTTATAGTTTCCCATGTTTGTTAAGCCCACAGCCTTCCTCTTGCTGCCTCGAGACCTTGCCAGGCAGTTCCTATCATTAGCCACAGTCTCAGTGGACAATTGTAATCCATTTCCTTGTACAAAAGTAATAGCTACCCCTTCATCTCTTTGAGATGAGCCATCCCGAACCAGAGACTTTTCATCTCCTGTTGGCTTTCCCCCATTATTCAGTTTAAAAACTGCTCTGCCACCTTTTTGATTTTGAGTGCCAGCAGCCTGGTTCCTTCTCGGGACAAGTGGAGACCGTCCCTTTTGTACAGCTCCCTCTTGTCCCAAAAAGCATCCCAGTGCCTAACAAACTTGAACCCTTCCCCCTACACCACCGTCTCATCCACGCATTGAGACTCCTGATCTGTGCCTGTCTCTCCGGCCCTGCGTGTGGAACAGGTAGCACTTCTGAGAAGGCTACCTTGGAGGTCCTGGCCTTGAGTTTCCTGCCCAGCAGCCTAAATTTCTCCTCCAGGACCTCACGACTGCATTTCCCCACATCGTTGGTGCCGACGTGCACCACAACCACTGGCTCCTCCCCAGCACTATCTACCAGCCTATCTAAAACACGTGTAATGTCCGCTACCTTCGCACCAGGCAGGCAAGTCACCATACGGTCAGTACGCGGGTTCGCCACCCAGCTGTCTACCTGCCTAAGGATCGAATCACCAACTACCAAGAGACCCCCTCCCACCCTTCCCAGGGACGGTTCCTTGGTACGAAAGGATACCCGTTCACCAGCTTTTACTGAGATAGACCTGATAATTAACAATTGTCAATGGTGTGCAGATATTCGCAAGTGGCTTCTCTATAGGCTTCTTCCCCTCCATCTCCCACTGTCTCCTCCCCTTCCTGTCTGCTGTTTGTCACATTTTTAAAGCACATACAAAATTTACATTTCACAGCTAGCAGCTTACAGATGGAAGCTTTCTCCTCCTGTCCCTTATAGCTGCCTAACTCAGTGTTCATTAACAAATAGCAAAAACAGCAAACTGTCTGATCTGGAACAATTTGCACATGCACATTTTCACACAGCTCATGGGAACTGTAGATGGGGGGCAGGGAACAGTAGCTTTTTGGCACCCCCCCAATAGATCATTTAAACAGTGCATCCTGATTGCACAAGGCTTAAAGAAAGGGGTGAACTGCAAGTGATCTGTGCTTAAGAAGTAGAGTATTGTAATGATTCAACCATGACCCTAGGGTAGTGATGGCGAACCTTTTTAAAGACCGAGTGCCCAAACTGCAACCCAAAACCCACTTATTTATTGCAAAATGCCAACACAGCAATTTAACCTGAATACTGAAGTTTGAGTTTAGAAAAAACAACTCATACATTAACATCTTTTACCTTAAAAGGAAAACGCAATAACAGAGCTTTCAATGATACAAACAACTTTTTATTGAAAGGTAAAAGTTTGCATTTGGCATGCTTTTGAACAATTAATGTAATTTTTGCGGTTATACGCATGCTGATAATTTGTCTAACCTTAGCTCATACTTTGTAAGTTTGAGAGCAACACATGCAGCACTCAGAATCCACCCATGTCTCTTCACTATCTTCCTCCAGCTCTAAGATCTGCCCACCAACCAGCTAAATGTGGTATTTATTGAAGGAGTCAGAAATTGCAGGCAGTTTCATTGGACCACTAGAAAAACATCCCAAAGCAGCAGTAAAGTCATACCTCCATTAAGGCCAATGGAAATATCACAAAATAGTAGGCAAGCTCTGGCTGCTTTTCATACACCTCACACTGTTGGGGCCCACCTACATGCATAACACCTGCTTTCCCTCAGATGCAATGATAAAGAACCAAGAGCTCTATGGGAACTTTCACACAAAAGTGCCTTTGAGCCTTACAGTCTTTGGGTCACCTTTTATGGTTGTCAGTGAAGTTGGGAATGCATCAGATAATGAAGCTGAACATGCTAACCAACATCAATTTTATAAAATGTCAGCAGTCAGCCTCTTGTGTGAAACACTCCAAGACACAACTTTGTTTTTCTTATTCATACTAGATCACACATATATTCAACACTAACCATATCCTAGTGCCCTCACTCGATTCAAGGTAACAGGGTCAGAGCCAGGGAGACCCCTCTGGGGAATGTCACTTTATATGCCCCCATTTGATTGGTCTCTGCACTCCAAAGGAAGAACTCCGCTCTTTAACAAACACACACCCTAAAATCTATTTTCATTAGCCTCTTTGTACACAGTCCAGACTTGGAGCTGAAGTTCATGTCAGTTTCCCAGAATGAAAGGAATGCTGAAAATCTGCAAGTAGCAGAGCCCCAAAACAAATCTCCTTAATCATTAACTCATCATCTCGAAAGTAACACACAGACCAACAGGGGTCCTCCACCAAGGATGCTTCTGCAGCCTGTGCCACTTGGAGAGATGCATTCAGAAAGCTGTAGAAGGGTCTCAAAATAAGTTCACTCTTGAATGGCAAACCTGAATGACTGGAAACGTCCTATGAATACTCAGTAACTCCTCAAACTTTTGTCTGTGTGCTGGCTCACATCACAGCTATTCTGAGTGGCCACCAAATTCCCCCAGGTCCCCCCTTCCTCCATTTCTTCCTTTGGGTGGGTGGGGTGCCTGGTTCTGCTGTGTAAATTCAGAGCACCTCTTTTCTGTGCTCACCCTCTGACTCATCCATCTGCTCAAACCTGCTAATTTTGTTAGTCTTTAAGGTGCTATTGGACTCTTGCTCTTTTCTACCATTACAGTCAGACTAACACGGCTACCCATCTTGATCTATCAGTTAGTAAATGTGTCCTCTTTTTAGCTTTTCAAACTATGGTAACCCTAACACACACATACGCACCAACTGATCAAATGGGGTCCAAACCTTGAGCCCCAGTAACACTGCCTCAGCCTTGCTGGTGCAGTAGGAATCCCAGATGGGTTGCAGCAACAGACGCCAGTCCAAGACTCATTCTTTTTTTAAAAAATAATTTTTATTAATTTTTTTCATAGGAATAGTGACAAAACAAAACTTTATCATATATAAAGTCATTTGACAAGATAAACAAAAATCAAAGTAAACTATGATAACATCAAAACAATTATATATAATAAATAAAAGGTAATTATTTGAACATTAACAATAACAACTTGCTTAATATATAACAATATCAAGATATTTCTTTGGAAGGCTATAACTTTTATTTTCAGCGTTACTAACAAAATCAAAAAAGGGGTACCATTTTTCTAGAAACATATTTTTTGGCATTTCCTGTGCTATCTTAATTTGCAAGGCTAGTTTATCCATAATAATCATATCCCATACCTTTAAAAACCATTGACAGATTGTGGGAGTTTTGTTCATTTTCCAAACCTGGGCAATCAAAGTTTTTGCAGCAATTACAAATAGAGCAGCTAAATCCATGTTTTGTTTAGTTAAATGTAAAGTTGGCCAAAAGTTCAAAAGAACAGATTTAGGTGTCTTAGGAATTTCACAGTTAAGTATTTTATTAATCAAGGCTAGAACCTTTGACCAAAAGTTGTCTATAATAGGGCAATTCCACCAACCATGTTTATAAGATCCTATCTCACCACATCCTTTCCAGCAAAAAGCAGATGAAGAGGCATAGATATGGGATAAGCATAAAGAAGTCATATATCATCGTGAATATAATTTATAGTTTTGTAGTTTGATATTTAATAAACAAGTAGTGAACAAACTAGCAGACCATATAGATTGCCACTGTATTAAATCCCACTGCACACCACAGGCTTTGTGCCATGCCTGATATACTGACGAAAGCTTTTCCCAAGAAGTCCCTCTAAGTAGTTGGTATAAAACAGAAATCAACTCTTTAGAAAAGAGGGTTTTATTTTTGATTAATAATTCAAATTGGGTCAATGGTCTATGTAAGGAAGGAGCTATATTTAATTTATGGATCAGATTACTAATCTGCATATATTGAATCCAAGGTATTACAAAATTTACTTGAATCTCAAGTTGAGCTTTAGAAAGAAAGTTTCAATTCTGAAAAAGATCATGTAATCTAAAAATACCATTTTCTTTCCATTTACTAAGGTTAAAAGTAGTAGATTCCATTGCTGGATTAAACCAAGACTGTCACAAAAAAACTGTCATAGGAGAAACATCTGGAATTAAACAAAGCAATGTTTACATCATATATTTAAGGTAAGTTTAAGGTAAGGATTTGTAATTTTTTTCTGAGCTATTTCTTTATTATTATGCCATATAATCTCATATAAATTACCATTGTCCAATTGGGATTGTTCAATGAAAACCCATGCCTTCTCAGGGTAAGGATGTGCATAATATATAACATTTTTCAGTTGGGCAGCTAAATAATAATATTCTAAGTTTGGAAGTCCAAGACTTCCCAATTTGGTTGGTTTAATTAAAATGTCATATTTTATTCTCTGTTTCTTGTGTCCCCAGATACATTTAAGAACGATTTGGTTCTATTGTTTAAAAAAATTCTTGTGTAGTATTATAGGTAAATTTTGAAAAAGAAACAAAAGTTTAGGAAAAATAAAGGATTTTAACAATGAGATTTTTTTCTAGTAGAGAGAGATTTAAATTATGCTAGCACTCTAATGAGAGTTTTACCTCCGCCAGTAAAAACGTAAAGTTATAAAGGAATAGATCAGTAAGATTTAATGGGAAAACAATCCCTAGGTATCTCCAGGATTTAGAGACCCAGTGAAAAGGAATAGTACTGGATAATAAGAATTTGTTGTGTTCTAATAGGTATAGAATATATATTCTCCCTCATGGATCACTGCCTTGTCATGGCGAGGGGGCTTGCGTGGTTCGATGAGGCTGTGGGCTATGCCGTGGAGGGCCACCCAGGACGGACAGGCCACAGCAGAGAACTCAGACCAAGCGTGATCCCCTGGAGAAGGAAATGGCAACCCACTCCAGTATCTTTGCCAAGAAAACCCCATGGACAGTAACAAAAGGCTAAAAGATATGATGCCGGAAGATGAGCCCCTCAGGTCGGAAGGTGTCCAATATACTACTGGGGAAGAGCAGAGGGCAAGTACGAGTAACCCCAGAAAGAGTGAAGCGGCTGGGCCAAAGCCGAAAGGACGCTCAGTTGTGGATGTGTCTGATGGTGAAAGGAAAGTTCGATGCTGCAAAGAACAATACTGCATAGGAACCTGGAATGTAAGATCTATGGATCAAGGTAAGCTTGATGTGGTCAAAAATGAGATGGCAAGAATGAACATCGACATCTTGGGAATCAGTGAACTAAAGTGGACAGGAATGGGCGAATTTAACTCAGAAGACCATTATATCTACTACTGTGGCCAGGAATCCCGTAGAAAAAATGGTGTGGCCTTTATAGTAAACAAGAGAGTGAGAAAGGCAGTATTGGGATACAATCTCAAAAATGACAGAATGATCTCGGTCCGAATCCAAGGCAAACCATTCAATATCACAGTAATCCAAGTCTATGCCCCAACCACTGCTGCAGAAGAGGCTGAAGTAGACCAGTTCTATGAAGAGCTACAACAGCTCATAGAACTAACACCAAAAAATGATGCCCTCATCATCATAGGGGACTGGAATGCTAAAGTAGGAAATCAAAAGGTAACTGGAATAACAGACAAGTTTGGCCTTGGAGAACAAAATGAAGCAGGGCAAAGGCTAACAGAGTTTTGTCAAGAGAACACGCTGGTCATAGCGAACACCCTTTTCCAACAACCTAAGAGGCGTCTCTACACATGGACATCACCAGATGGGCAACACCGAAATCAGATTGACTATATAATTTGCAGTCAAAGATGGAGAAGCTCTATCCAGTCAGTAAAAACAAGACCTGGAGCTGACTGTGACTCAGATCATGAGCTACTCATTGCAAAATTCAGACTTAAATTGAAGAAAGTTGGGAAAACCACAAGACCATTCAGATTTGACCTAGATCGCATCCCCAATGAATATACAGTAGAGGTGAAGAATAGGTTTAAGGGACTAGATTTGATAGACAGTGCCTGAAGAACTATGGACAGAGGTCCGTGACATTGTAAAGGAGGCAGCAATCACCGCCATCCCAAAGAAAAAGAAATGCAAAAAAGCAAAGTGGCTGTCTGATGAGGCTTTACACATAGCAGAGGAAAGAAGGAAAGCTAAAGGCAATGGTGAAAAGGAAAGATTTGCCCAACTGAATGCAGATTTCCAGAGAACAGCAAGGAGAGATAAGGAGGCTTTCCTGAATGAACAATGCAAAGTAATAGAGGAAAACAATAGATTGGGAAGGACTAGAGATCTGTTCAAGAAAATTGGAGAAATCAAGGGAACGTTCCATGCAAAGCTGGCCATGATAAAGGACAAAAACGGTAGGGACCTAACAGAAGCAGAAGAGATTAGGAAAAGATGGCAAGAATACACAGAAGAACTATACAAGAAGGACCTCAATGTCCTTGACAACCACGATGGTATAATCACTGACCTCGAGCCAGACATCCTGGAAAGCGAAGTTAAATGGGCCTTAGAAAGCATTACTAACAACAAAGCTAGTGGAGGTGATGGTATCCCAGCTGAGTTATTCAAAGTCTTAAAAGAAGATGCTGTTAAAGTGCTGCACTCAATTTGCCAACAAATTTGGAAAACACAACAGTGGCCACAGGATTGGAAAAGGTCAGTGTACATTCCAATCCCAAAGAAGGGCAATGTCAAGGAATGTTCAAACTATCGCACAATTGCACTCATTTCACACGCTAGCAAGGTCATACTAAAGATCCTACAAGCTAGGCTCCAACAGTACGTGGATAGAGAACTGCCAGAAGTACAAGCTGGGTTTCGAAGAGGTAGAGGAACTAGAGATCAAATTGCCAACATTCGCGGATTATGGAGAAAGCAAGAGAGTACCAGAAAAACATCTACTTCTGCTTCATTGACTATGCTAAAGCCTTTGATTGTGTGGATCACAATAAATTATGGCAGGTTCTTAAAGAGATGGAAGTACCGGACCACCTCACATGTCTCCTGAGAAACCTGTATAAGGATCAAGAAGCAACAGTTAGAACCGGATATGGAACAACTGATTGGTTTAGCATAGGAAAAGGAGTACAACAAGGATGTATATTGTCACCTTGCTTATTTAATTTATATGCAGAGTACATCATGCGAAATGCTGGCCTGGATGAATCACAAGCTGGAGTTAAGATTGCTGGGGAAAAGATCAATAACCTCAGATATGCAGACGATACCACTCTGATGGCAGAAAGTGAAGAGGACCTAAAGAGCCTCTTGCTCAGGGTGAAAGAGGAGAGCGCAAAAGTGGACTTGAAGCTCAACATCAAAAAAACTAAGATCATGGCATCTGGCCCCATCACTTCTTGGCAAATAGAAGGGGAAGTCGTAGAAGTAGTGACAGACTTCACGTTCCTAGGATCCCAGATCACTGCAGATGGTGACTGCAGCCATGAAATTAAAAGACACCTGCTCCTTGGGAGGAAAGCGATGGCAAACCTAAACAGCATGATAAAAAGCAGAGACATCACCTTGCCAACAAAAGTCCGCATGGTCAAAGCAATGGTATTCCCCGTAGTAATGTATGGCTGCGAGAGTTGGACTATAAGGAAGGCCGAGCGCCGAAGAATAGATTCTTTTGAACTATGGTGCTGGAGAAGACTCTTGAGAGTCCCTTGGACTGCAAGGAGATCAAATCAGTCAATCCTAAAAGAAATCAACCCTGACTGTTCCCTGGAAGGCCAGATCCTGAAGCTGAAGCTCAAATACTTTGGCCACTGGAGAAGACCCTGATGCTGGGAAAGATTGAAGGTCAAAGAAGAAGGGGACGGCAAAGGATGAGATGGTTAGACAGTGTCATCGATGCAACGAACATGAAATTGAGCAAACTTCAGCGGACAGTGGAAGACAGGAGGGCCTGGCGTAATCTGGTCCATGGGGTCGCGAAGAGTCAAACTCGACTGTGCGACTGAACAACAACAAAACAGGGTGTTACCAGCACGTGATCTCATTCAGTGGTCTTATATAAACATTGAACAACATGGGTATAGAACTCTGTGGCACCTGACAAGATAGCCTTAAGCAACAGAGTCTTATGTCTCTAACAACAACCTTCTGTACCTGGTCTAATAAAGCTACCTGAGCACTATTCCCCTAACTCCTGATCTCCAGGCTGTTTAACCGGTACTATATGGGCAACTGTATTGAAGGCAACTGAAAAATCCAGTAAAATAGTAATATGCTTCATGGAACTGCCCTTGAAGATAACTCAGAAAATCCATCTGTTACAGAACATGGCAGTTACTATGAGGATCTAGGTGAAGTGCACACATTACACCTATTCTGCAGTTGCTCCATGAGTTACCAATTACTTTCCAGGTTCAATTCAAGGTGCTTATTATTACTTAAGGCTTGTATGGCCTGGGATCCAACTATCTACAAGGCCCCCTCTCCCGATATGCTCCACAGCAACAGCACTGTTTTTCTGAGCAAATTCTTTTGAAGGTAACACTTTGCAAATAGGTAACACCAGCAGCTGTCCATACCTGAGAACAGTGGCCCCAGCTCGGAGGAATGGCCTGCTTGATAAGGTCAGGAGGTTCCCACCCTACTACAATTCCACAGAAGGTGTAAAACCAAGTGTTAGGAGAGTATTTTTATAAAGGGAACAGTTTACAATTTTAACATAGCTTTTATTGTATTGTTTTAATTGCATTTTTAAAAAATTTTGGCAATCCACTTTGAGTTTCTGTGAGAAAATTAAGTAAATAAATACACAAATAAATCCATAAATAAATAGTGACTTACAATTGCAAAGTGTCTGCCTGTGTTCTTTATTGCTACCTGATTTGGTGGGCATTAGTGGTAGAATATGAGTGAATTCATCTGAATCAGTTTGCATATGAGCATTTCTACACTTTTGTCCATGTCTGTGTATTTCAGATTCCTGTTGTTAAAGCTAGATTGACTAAAAAGAGATGTCCCAGTGCTGGGAAGCTTGTTTTTTTCCAATGTATTTTTGGCCTGCCTTGACCTGAGTAGCCCAGGCTGGTCCAGTCTCATAAGATCTTGGAAGCTAAGCATGGTCACTTCTGGTTAGTATTTAGATGAAAGGCCATCAAGGAAGTCCAGGGTCTTTGTGCAGAGGTAGGCAATGGCAAACCACCTCTGAATATTTCTTATCTTGAAAACCCTATAGGGTCACCATAAGTTGGCTGCGACTTGACAGCACTTTCCAACACCACCATTCTTAGGTCACTATTCCTGATGTATTTTTAATAGGAAAGACAACTGAATGGTTCAGATCTGGAATGATTTGTAGATATACATTCTCATTGGAGTGGGAGGGGGGAGGAACCAACTGTGTAATGCTTAATCTGTGTCATGATAAAGAATTTCTCTGAGTGCCTTCTCTGTAACATACATCAAAAGAACTTGTGGAGGGAAGCCTATAGATGTGGCTGTTGCACAGTTGCAAAGTTCATTTGGATGGCATTCTATTGACAGTTCGAATGAAAACATGCAGTGAGAGGGTTGATTCATAGATACATATTTTCTATCTCATGAAACAGAAGGGACATTCATTAGTGAGATGCTAATACTGATCTTTTCTATGGAAGCCATTAAAGTGTGCAGCCCTTGGCACAAATAAGCCAAACTAAAACTGTGATAAATAAAATAAAATAAAGATTTGGCACATAGGTATCAAGTCAAACCACTGGGCTGTGCCCTATCCCAAAAGTTGCTGAGCAGCAGAAGGTAAAGTAATCGTTCAGTAATGTCAAGATGAATAAAATAAAAGGCTATCTCATGTTACAATTGATTTCAATCTGCTGAAATATACACTATGCATTTTGATTAGCTTGGCAGTGCAGCATGCTCAGCTCCTTGGAGGGGGAGTGCAGCTATTTTGTCATTGTGCTTCTTCTAGAGGTCCATTCATTTATCACACCCTATTCTAATCTACACTTTATTTCTTCTGATGCAATCAATGTGTATAATAAAAGGGTGTTACCTTGTATTTCTGCATTTTGATTGGAGTTGGCATTGCTGAGACACATATGTTGCTTAGCATTGCTGCAATCAGGAAATGTTTTCCTAGCAGCATCAATTACATTATGCAGTGACCTTTCTCCCCACTTCCCTGACCACTCTACCTTAGAAAAAATGAGTGCATATTTCAAGATGTCATTCCAGCCCATTCTGTTTGTTTTACAGGACTGTGCAAGACATAAAAATGAAAGATGGTGCCCAATAAAGAAATAAACAACCACACAGTTAATACCCAAGATGGAGAGCCTGTGGTTCCTGATGCATGATTTTGTTCATGTGCAATAATTTCAAGAAAGGAATAAATAATAATCATTAGTCATTTATGGAGATGGGTAGACAATTTAGTAGGTCTGTATCAAGAATATGCATTACTTGGTCATATGTTTAGTCTGGGCTTTAAAAAAAACCACATTCTTCAAGGTTATTTGAGGTTTAGAGTACAGTAAAAGTGGTCACAACTCACCAGTGTGAAAAATGTATCTTTAGGCATGGGAAAATAACAGTAAGAAAGTGGATATGGAAATACATGCTCTTAGTATTCTGTACTCTCTCTGCTTCTAGATTAACCTTGGCTTCTTGTTAATAGGAAATAGGTGCTACGACCCTCTTCGAACATTATTTACAGTGCCATCCTAAACAGAGTTACACCTTTCTAAGCCCATTGATGTCAATTGGGCTTAGGAGAACGGCACTCTGTTTAGAATGACACTGTAAATCCTTATTATAATAAAGGAGGTATGTACATTTCTTTAAATTTATCAGAATCAGGAAACCAGCCAGGGAAGTTACACTGTTGGATGGCAAAGGTGTGGAAAGATTACTTAGGATAATACAAAAAGAACAACTAGGAAGCTTTAAAAAAATCTTTATACTGCATATGTTGTACAGATACCCAAGCCAGAACACTTTCTTTGAATGATGGAATCTAAAGACTGAAGTCAAATAGCAATGCCCAGAGATCAAATTCTAGAACTATAACAACTCATCACGTTTGGATAGGATACACACAAAAGTTCTTGAAAGCATGAATTGTTGTTTAACACACACTTGTTGTTCAGTCACACAGTCGAGTCCAACTCTTCACGACCCCATGGACTATATCACACCAAGCCCTCCTGTCTTCCACTGTCCTCTGGAGTTTGCTCAGTTTCATATCTGTTGCATTGATGACACTGTCTAACCATCTCATCCTTTGCCATCCCCTTCTTCTTTTACCTTCAATAATTCCCAGCATCAGGGTTTTCTCCAGTGAGTGCTCCCTTCTCATTTGGTGACCAAAGTTTCCTTTAGGATTGACTGGTTTGATCTCCTTGCAGTCCAAGGGACTCTTAAGAGTTTTCTCCAGCCCCATAATTCAAAAGCATCTATTCTTTGGCACTCGACATTCCTTATGGTCCAACTCTCACAGCCATACATTATTACTGGGAATACCATAGCTTTAACTATATGGACTTTTGTAGGCAGGGTGATGTCTCTATTTTTTATTATATTGTCTAGGTTTGCCATAGCTTTCCTTCCATACATATAATTTAGACCAGGTTCTTTACAAGAACATTTAAAAGGAGCAAATGTCTAGAGTTGAGGTTGGGGAGCTGGGAAGGGATCAGGAATTTTCTGCTGTTCATCTTAACATTGAAAACCATCATTAGAAGAACTAGAATTATTAAACATATAAGTCAACAACTACTGTGGAGGAAGAGTCTTCAAGGTTGAGGCTGCAATCCTAAACATAGGCAGGCGCTAGGAGGTGAACTCCACTGAGGCTTGCTTCTGAGTAAACATGCTTAGGATTGCACTGTGGTTCTTCTGCCAAAGGAAGTCCTGCCTTACTAGCCGCTTGGAATTTTTGAGAGTATAAACAAACACATAATTAGAAATGACCTGGAAGACATTATATTCTTGAATTTCTGATGTTTTTGACAGTAGTGCTTACCAAACAAGAAAAAGCAAAGACAATAGCTCAATTCAGCATACAGTTAAAAAAAGATGAAGATCCCATTCAGATGGCAGAAACAAACCATGATCTAATCCCAGTTAAGAATCTCAATTTCAGGGAGGAAAGGAATTCTTTACCCAGGTGCCTGCATTCAAATGGCACAGCAGGCTGGAGTGTGATGGCTTCCAAAAGCCAGAAACACAATATAGAAGTGAGTATAGCTTACATGTATGGATTTAGGCTATATTTACAAAGCAATGTGATCTTTATTTTTTTTCATGAGCCACTTATAAAGAAGAACAAATCTTCCATGAGTTAGTGCACTGAAATGCTTGTAAAATGGATGTTATCCCTGTTTTCAGTATTTCTATCATCTATGGTGGCTGCCAGGATAAACAAAGCTTTGAATAATCTTTATTTAAACAATAGAGACAAGACGGGGGGGGGGGACCCAAAGACCTGTAAAAAGTAAAATAAACACCGCAAAAACTTAAGGAAATAGTACCACAAAGGGAGATCTGGGTAATGTGCTTTTATCTATATAAAATAAATTCACAAGAAACTCCTCCCCCAGGACACATTAACTTGGGTGGGATAGAAATTTCCTCAGATATACATGGGTGCATGAAACTACTATTATGAATGGTACCAGCAAAGTACACTTTTTTTTCTTAAAAGAGATAAAAAGGCAAAGTTTCACTGCAAGAAAGAAAAAGTTTAGTTTCAAAGAAGTGTAAGCTAAAAGGACTTGTAAGTCTAGAGGGAGAGACCAGCGGCAGTGATGGAGTGTTGAAGGGAAAACACACTGTTTTTTAATGGAAGGTGTTTAGCAAGTTATTGAAGGCAAGTTCTTCGGAGGAGCTCCAAAAAAAGTATTCAGTCCACTTTTTTTGGAATCTCCTGTAGAGGTATATATTTCACATTGGTATGCAGAGGTGTGTCCTGAGTCCATTTTTGCTATGGATCAGTTCATTCCTGTAGATACTAAAATATAGAACAGCAATAACCATATTCATATTGGATTACATGGATGCAAATTCTTGTGAATATGAATGGGTTGGACACACATTTGGTTGCCTTTATTTCTATAGTATAAATACAGAAAGGGGCAGATAATGTGACTGCTTTACCCACTCTGTGTGGTAAAGGCTAATAAATGCATTTTTATCACTTTTACAAGAAGTTCATAGGCTTCCTCCTAAATGACTACAAAAAGCTGCAGAGCATTTTAAATCATACTTATAAACTAGTACTTTTCAACCTTTATGTTTCCATTAGGCTCTAGACTGCACAGTAAGTCCACATGGAGTACTAGCAGAAAATGAGCAATATTTCAAAGCTTGTCCATCATTACCTGTTCATCCTGTTAAGCATCCCCCCCAAAAAAAATCAGAGTTCCAAGATGAAACAACAGATCTTAACTAAGGTACCTTTCACACAGTGACATTATCACAATGTATCTCTGTTGCTGCTGCAGTTGCATGATGGCAACAAGATTACATACAACTTCCCTCACATTGTTCATTAAATGCTTCTGCCTTAACATATAGCCATACAGCAGGAGACCCTGTGTCCCGGTCCTAGAGTCCCAGGCCGGGCAACGCCCCCCCCCCCCACCGTGACAGGAACGGAGCACTCACCCAAGTCCCGATGCAGACCCTTGGAAGGAGCAGGCCGGTTCTGCTCATCCACGGAGACCCCCGCCACACTCCCAGCGGTGGGAGATGTCACTGTGGCTACGGGCAGCCTGGGGGAGGAGGGTAGACCAGAGAGAGATAGACCCCGCTGCTGCGGCCCCTGGGAAGCGGTGGAGAGGAGCGCCAGAATGGTCACCCCGCCCCTGAAGGTCCACGCCCTGGACTCGAGGAGAGCATCCAGTCTTATCAAGAGGGGCGGGGCCTGGGGGAGGGGGGAGTCAGAGAGGAGCCTGGGTGGTGCTGGGAAGGGGGGGGAAGGATATAAGGTGATGGGGATGGAGAAGCCAGGGAGGAAGAGCGTGCCAAGGAGCGCTAAGCCGGGAGCGAGAGAGAAGGGAGCTAAAGAGGGTGAGGCACATTCCTGGGCACGAGGCAGCGGGACAAGAGGGGTGACGTTAACCCCGTCCCCTGTCAAACTGAGGCCTCACCATCTCCTCAAGCCATGGAGGTCCCCCACTCCCAGCACCACGCCCTCACCCCGGCATCCGACGCCACGGCCACAGGTGGGAAAGCACTTGGGGACAAGTGGAAACCTGACAACCGCAAGATTTGATGGGAACTCCTATCCTTTTTGCCCCTCCCTTGCTCCCTCTCTGGACTGCCCACTCGCTGTGAAAAGGAATATTAAAGGTGTATATAATTCAAATTACAAAAGTGTGAAACAAAAGTTAAAATTTAAAAAGTACAAAAAAATTACAAAAAACCATAACATGCCCGCAGTAGCAATAAATAGGACCACTATCGAGAAGTTTTTTACAATTATAACAATTACAACAAAACACACACACACAACTATAATAGCATATCCAAAAAAGTTAGCAAGTTGGAAAAAACATACTGCTCATTGTGATATGTCAGAAGTTGTTCAATTAATGGGGAAACGTGAATGGGATCTAATTTGACTACTCCTTTGGAGCAACAGGTAGAGAACTTTCCATTGGATGTTCTTTCTCCAAGGAAGTGTTTGGCATAGCAGAATTCACAAATTTGGTCCAGAGTGCCACACGAGTGTATAGGAACAGCATTCTCATAATCTATGTGGTATAAGTCCTTACGACATGTAGTGGTTTGTGTAGCTTGGAGACCTGCAACATCTCTATTATTGTGATTTTGACATCTTTGAGCAGTTACCTCTACCATTTCTTGTCTTCTGTTAATGAGATGTTTGTATGCCTTTTGTTTGATGAGACATGCCCTTTGTTTAGGAGTCATGTTTGTGCCCATGCAGCATTGACCGCATGCATGCAGAGAAATTCAGCATCTCTTTGCTGTGGCATCATAGCATGATGATGATTATGCAGATGCTGAAGCTCAGCATTCCTTTCATCTGCAGTGCATTCTTGGCACCTTTTCCTGTCATTTTCAGCCTTTCAGAGTTTAGCATCAGCGTGTACTTGTGGTGGGCTCTTTCTTTTTTTGGTGTGGCATGCTTGTGTTATGGGCTACCATAGAGTATGTCATCAAGGCACCCATTTCTGTAGAGGAAATGATGTACTGTGGCTGGTGAACGTGGTGATTTCTGGGAGATTTCTAGGCCCCACAGGGAGATTGGCAACCCAGTTAATGTTTAGGGGAAGATTGGGAGATGTATTTTACCTCAGAACACATCCAGTGACTCCCAACAGCAACAGCAAACTGTTTAGAATGCTGGAGGCAAGGGCCAATCAGGCTGCATATGCAAACGACCTCCGTGTTCTAACTGGCTATGGGGGGGAAGGAACAGCAAACTGTTTAGAATGTTGGAGGCAAGGACCAATCAGGCCACATATGCAAATGACCTCTGTGTTCTGAATGGCTATGGGGGGGAGAGACAAGTGGAATGGAGCAAGGTCCAATCAGTCCGCATATGCAAATGACCTTGAAAGGCTGGCCCAGTCAGGCAGCAGGTGAGTCATCGGGACCATGGCTAGCCTTTATATACATCTAGATAAGGCATATCTATCTATCATCTATCTGTCTGTCTGTCTGTCTGTCTGTCTGTCTGTCTGTCTGTCTGTCTCTATCTATCTATCTATCTATCTATCTATCTATCTATCTATCTATCTATCATCTATCTATCTATCATCTATCTATCTATCATCTATCTATCATCTACCTATCTAGTACTGCTCATGCGGCTATCACCTTAAGCAGAAATTACAACAAAAAATATTTTAAAAGACCTTACTCAGTATTATTTCTCTTATATTTGATTATTGCACCTATGAATTTTGCCGCTGAGAGGCTGGCATGATCATTGGTATCCGATAGTAGCCATGACACCTGGGCTTGCACATTTAGCAGTTCCATATCTTTAAGTAAAGGAATAACTAAATTAGTCCTCAACTCATTGAAGATAGGGCACTCTGTAATCATATGTTTAATGGTTTTGATTGTATCATATGAGCATCTGCATGTTCTATTAGAGTATGATACTTTATTACAGCTGCCCTCCAATACTGACAAGGGAAGAACGTTCAGTCTTGCCAAAGTAAAAGCTCTTCTTAGTTTTAGGACTGTCAATTGATAAAAATATTTCAGCAGTCGCATCGGGAGGGCAATTCCCAAATGGAGTGTCTAACATACCCTGCACACCCAAATGGTCTTGTAACATCCAATTTTTGTATAGATTTTTAAAATTTATAGGTTTATTCTCCCCCCCCTTCAGTTTCTGTCTTTTAAGCATATTTGTTATTCATAGGCATTTCATTTTCTTTTCCGATAGCTGATCCCATTGGCTGTAATGTTTATCTGCCTGGATAAGTCCAATCAGAGTAGATCTTCCCTTAGATTTTAAAACCTTTACTTTAAAGAGAAATGCTTTAATCTAAGCCCTAGCTTCCATCAATAATTCACCTAGTTCTGCTCTCAGTGCTATGCCCACGACACATCTAGGAGTAGCCAATAAGTGCTGGAAAAAGTCATACAGCCACCGAAAAAGCCCTGGCCCTGGTCACAGCATATTTAGCTACCTTGGGGGCTGGAATAAACCAAAAAAGGTTGAGGAGCATATAAAAAATATATTACAAAAACATATGTAATCTTAGTAGTACAATTATTGCCCCCCCAGCCAGAATAACGAGACAGACAACAGGTTTGGAATAAAACAAGGGCCACTTTATTAACTATTTAACAGAACATTGCAGCAATAACAACTAAGCAAGCATGGAACAGGCAAGGCAGGCGTCACTCCCTGACCAGCCCCCTTGCCCTTGAAGGGCGGGTCACCCAGCTCTGATCGTGAGCCAAATCTCTGGCTCGTGACCAGCAGCCCAGCAAACTGGTTGCCCTCTAGGAGCGCCTACCCCTGAAGCCTTCCAACTTGCAGGGAGGAGCCTGCCCTAAAAGGTTCCCAGTGGAGGTGATCACCATTCCCCACCCCAGACCCTGAAATCCGAAGGCAGTTCCTGATGACCCCCTGTTCCCTAACGGGATATGCCGTAAGGTGCTCACCAGTTCCATTTTCTTGCTTGCACAAACCTGCCACAGCCAAGGTCAAGCCTCTGCTTTGGCCTTTGCTCCCCACTTAGCATCCTAATGCCGACCTAATTCCTTGCTGCAAGTCATGTAAAAAGATCCCATTGCCCTTGTCAGACAAGGGTACCCCGTCATCCCTATACAGGTCTGGGAACACGACCCGTATATCGGGGTGCGGCAAGAACATCCCCAATCCAGCATCCATGGCCTTTCTCAGCTGCCTATTAACTTTACGTCGGGCGCGGTCAATACACCTGGGGTCCCCCAAGTTCCACCACACCTGGCGGGGCAGTATGGCAGACCATACTATCTTCACGCCGGGCCACCTTGCTCTTATCCTCGCAAGGTCAGCTTCGGCCTGTAAAACTAGGGCCTTGCCCTTCATTAGACCCAAATCATTGCCCCCCAAGTGTATCACCAGGACATGAGGAGGAGGCCCCCTCCTCTCGTGGAACAGCAAGGGAAGGAGCGCAGGCCACCGCATGCCCCTCCGTCCCAACCATTCCACCTCCGCCCATGCGCTAAGGTCAAGCTGAGAGCCGCTGGATGTCCGTCTGGCATGATACGCCGCCCAGAAGACCATGCTGTGGCCGCAGACAGTAACCCTTTGTCGCATCCTGCGGCCTGCAGCATCTGTAACAAGACAAGCATTAATAACGAAAGTACTCTATGGGATAGTTAGATAGCACAATTCCAGACATAACCCTTGTAACATGTGGACTTCCAACGCCCTATCCTCTGAATATCACTGCCAGTGTACCCCATAGCTGCAGCCGTTGATGCCGCTCCTATGCGGAAGGAGTGGGTGCCAAAGTGAACACCACCCAATTCCAATCTAGCTAGCGCCTTCTGTGTCACACTCCAAAATTGAAATTTAGTGAGGGGGGTACCATCCCTGTGTCGGAATAGGTAGCCCCGACCCTCTCCTCTTAATGCCAAAAAATGGCTCAAGGCCCCCACTGGGCACAACTCGACCTCTGAACATTGGTCAAGCTCAATAAACTTTCCCTTGCCACACTGATCAGTCTTCGACCTGCGTAGCCTAATACCCACTTTGGAATCTGAGACAGAAACGTCACGCCGTTCAAGAGCCAGGCCAGACACATCCTGCCGTGAGCTAGCAACCAGCTCACTGACCCGCAGAGCCCCAAAGAAGGCAACCAGCGACACCGCATGAAACAAAGCAGCTTCATAACTATCAGCGCACACTGCGTGCCACTGGTCCCTGAGACCCTTCAAAATAGCAGCATTTATAGGGTCATCCTCCTCATCACTGGATGGTAGCACTGGCTCTGGCTGTACAGGGGGCCGCTTAGGTGCAGGCTGCTTCCCCTTGGCCTTACCTAGCCCTTTCTTAGGAGCCATCACAAATAACAAACTCCTAACTGTGTACACACTGAAATTGAATTGATGTGACAGGGCCCCAACAGGAAACCCGGTAACCTCCTCTAATAACCAACCAGTAATGTTTGTGTAAAATGTCCACCCAGCCCCAACTATATAAAATGGCTGCCAGCAGAATTCCTTAAAATGGCCGCCAGGGACCTACACATTCAAGCTGGCCACCCCTGACTACCCTACCAAGATGGCTGCCTCCAGAGTAACAGCCTAAGATGGCCACCCAGGGTGAGGACCTCCAAAGATGGCCACCGAGCCTGCCGCCCACCAAAGTCCTTTACAAAAAATAATAGGAGGGGGGGCTTAGTCACAGTGTAGGGAGAGGCAGATATAGAGCTAGGACAAGATAACCCAAAAAGGTGACCCAAGCAGCCTCACCAACTGCAGCCACCAAATGTGAAGGCGTGAAAAAAGGGTTTGTTTGTTTGTTTTAACAAAGAACTGTAGGGGGGGGCTTCCAGCCACCCCGCCACCTCCGCCTGGTCGATGCCCGCCTCACACCACTGCTGCCGCCTCCTGGAGGAGCTGCAAGGGCCGTTCGCCCGCTACCTCAGGCTGCTGCCGCCGCCGCCGCACGGGCTGCCCAGTATTTGCTGCTGGAAACCCCAACAGCAACAACCTGCCCAGCGCTCCTTGGCCTGAGGCCAATGCAAAGGCTCCCCCCACGCCGAACCTCAAAAGGCCACAACAGCCGAACTGCAGAGCCACTCCCCTCTGCGTGCTCTGCTCTATGCCGAGCACGCGGAGCAACTGCCAGGCGGGAGCGGAGCCTAGCCTGCTTAAATAGCTGGCTCCGCCCCCGACCTCATCGGGATGCACAGCGTCCTGTCTGTTGCCGTCCCGATCCTTCGGGGCAGCAAAATAGCCCCCGCCCACTATCGGCGTCGCCGGGTGGACGGGAGCTCCGTTCTTTAATAAATATATGTGGTAGAAATAAGTAAGCTTCTGTATAGACCAAACACATTGTGAGCCCCAACTCCTGCTGAGCCCACACTGGTGGGAGGAGGCTGATTTGCCTCCTCATGAGGCAGGAAGTTGAGGACACTGGCACTGCAAGAATTGCAGCACCAGGCAGGGGGCAGAGCCAGCCTATTAGGCTTGGCTCCCGCCTCCTGCCTCAGCAGTTCTTTGGCATGCTCAGCCCACCCTCCCACCCTGTTTTAGTGCAGGTTTCAACTGGTTGCCTTTTTAATGGGGCCAGGTAGGAATTTTTCACCCCTTTTTCAATTTAGCTTCAGAAGTAGGGGTGTTTTTCCCTACCTTGCACTGAAGATGGTGGTGTTTGGAAATTGGCTTGGGGGGGTGGCGTTTGCTAAATAGGATGGTCACTTTGTGGTCAAGTGGGGTAGCGCGATCAGCAAGTTGAAATTGTTGAGCACCTGGGCATTGTTATAAAGGATTTAAAGGGTCCTCCATGAATGGCTTTCAGGCCTTTGCAGCTCAAGGCCAGGAAGGGGTGATCTTCCTTAGAACCATCTGGCCCGGCCTACCTTAGCAGGCCTTTGCAGCTTCTGGGGTGGTGGTCCAGAGGGTTCTTCTAAACATGCCAAGCCACTAGTCGAGAGCCACATTGGGTGGCTCAAGATCGGGGAAGGTGCATCACCCAGAAGGAGATGAAGGTGGTCAGGAGCTTGACACCTATCATATTCCTCAGTACATTTTAGCAGCCCCTCGCCAGTTGTTTAATTATAAATAAGTAATAAAATGGCCCTTGTTAAATCCATATTGGTGTCCGTCTCTTCATTCCAATTGTGGGGGCAATTCTGCTGAACACTCTTCTTCTTCTTCTTTTGAAAAACAATGTATTAAGATATATTAAAAGTTCAAACATACATTGAAACCTAAGTTATTATACCTCTTTTCCTCCTTTCACCTCCCCTTAATGGCTTCCCACAGTGCTCCAACCTCCAGCCCAAAACTTATATCTTCTTCCTCCCTCCTTTTCTCATTAGTCATTTCTACAGGTAAAATATCTTTCAACTGTTATTTTTATACATTTATCTCCCTTTTCTACTTTTCTTAATTTTCAGTAGTTATCAAAGCAAAGTAAATTGTCCTTTACATCCCAGTATTTCTCTAAATAGTCTTTGAAATCTTTCCAGTCTGCAAGAAATTCTTCTGCTTCCAAGTTTTTAAATTTCCTTGTCATTTTATCCATTTCAACCATAAAAAGTAATTTCTTTATCCATTCCCCAATTTCAAGGACCTTGTCTTGTTTCCAGTATTGAGCATATATCATTCTGGCAGTTGTGATCATATACCACATCAATGTTCTTTTTGCCATATTTACTTCTTCCAGTTTAAGCCCCAAAAGTAGTATTTCCGGTTCTTTCTTAAAACTACATTTCACAATTTTTTCCATTTCTGCATGGATCTCAGCCCAAAACATTTTTGCTTTTTTGCATGTCCACCACATATGGTAAAACGAGCCCTCCACTTTTTTGCACTTCCAACATTTGTTTGACATATTGCTATTCATATTTGCATTTTTTTTCAGTGTCATATACCATCTATACATCATCTTATAACAATTTTCTTTTAAATTATTACATGTTGATATTTTCATTGCATTTTTCCATTAAAATTCCCAAGAAGACATAGATATTTCTTTGTTCATATTAATCGCCCATTTTATCATTTGCTCTTTAACTGTCTCATCTTCAGTATATCGTTTTAACAATATTTTATACATTTTAGAAATCAATTTCTTACCTCCCTCAAACCATATCATTTCAATCTCATTATATTTTCCCCTAAACCTGAAAGCTCTTTTATATTTTTTAAACAAATCATAAATCTGTCTATATTGTAACCAACCATACTTAAAAGCCAAATCTTCTTCCATTTTCATTTCAAACGTTTTTCCCACTGATTTCAGCATATCTTTATATTGCGCCCAGTCTTCTCCTCTATATGTTGAAAATGGTCTTATAACCTCTGCCGGTACAATCCAAAGCAGTCTCTCATCCGAGAAGTATCTTCTGTATTTGGTCCATGTATCAAATAATGTTCTTCGAATATAATGATGCTTTAAAAACCCATCCATTTTCGTTTTTTCATACCATAAGTATGCATGCCAACCAAATTTACAATCATGGCCTTCTAATGCCAACAGTTTCTTATTGTCCAATGTAACCCATTGCTGCAACCATGTTAGGCATACTGCATCATGGTACAACCTAAAATTTGGTAATTGAAATCCACCTCTCTCTTTTGCATCACATAGTATCTTCATCTTAATCCGTGGTTTCCTCCCAGCCCACACAAACTTTGAAATTTCTTTTTGCCAAAGATTAAATACCTTTACATCTCTTACTATTGGGATTGTCTGAAATAAAAACATCAACCGTGATAAAATGTTCATTTTAACCACCAAAATTCTCCCCAATAGTGACAAATTCAATGTATTCCACCTTTTGGTATCCTGCTGTATTTTAGACCAAAGTTTGTCATAATTGTTCTTATACAGGTCTATGTTCTTCATTGTCAACTCGAAACCTAAATATTTAGTTTTTTTCACAACTTCACACTGTGTCATTCTCTGTAACTCCGATTGTTTCTCTCCAGACATATTTTTGCACATCACCTTGGATTTACTTTTATTTACATAGAAACCTGCTAAATCTTTAATTTTTTCCATTAGCAATGGTAAATTCCGTATAGGGTCTTCTACCATAAACATTACATCATCTGGAAACGCTCTGTACTTATAAGAAAAACCTTTTTGAGTTAAACCTTTGATTTCTTTGGCTTGTCTGATTTGCCCCAAAAATACTTCTAGTATCCATATAAATATCAACGGGGAAAGAGGACAACCTTGCCTCGTCCCTTTTTGTACTTTGAAGGGATCCGTCAGTTCAGTATTAATTACCAATGCCGCTTTCTGTTCACAGTAAATTGCTTCTATTATATTTCTAAATTGTTCACTGATGCCTGTTTCTTCCATCACATTATACATGAAGTCCCAATTTAAGTTGTCAAATGCTTTTTCTGCATCTACAAAAAAGAAGCCAACTTCTTTATCTGGGTGCTTGTCATAATATTCAATAGCATCAATCACCACTCTTATATTGTCTTTTATTTGTCTATTGGGCAAAAAAACTGCTTGTTCTTCTTCAATTACATCCTGCAAATATATCTTGAGCCTTTCTGAAATAATTTTCGCAAATAATTTATAATCATTGTTTAAAAGGGAGATTGGTCTATAATTTTTCACATTTGTTAAATCTTGTGCTTCTTTGGGGATGAGTGAGATCGTAGCTTCCTTCCACGATTCTGGTATTTTCTTTGTTTCTCTTATTTCATTTGTCAAAAGTTCAAAAAGTTAAAGCTCCTCTTTAAATTTCTTATAAAACTTTACGGTAAAACCATCTGGTCCTGGAGCTTTTCCTAACTTTGCCTCTTATATTGCTTTATATATCTCTTCTTTCGTTATTGGGCTGTTTAACATTGCCTTAGTCTTCTCCGATACTTTTGGAATCTTCATTTTCTCCAAATACTTTTTTATTTTATCCTTGTCTATTGACTTCTTTCCAAAAAGATTTGCATAATATTTAAAGAAAGCTCTCTTAATTCCATTGCTATCCACAATTTCTTTTCCCCCATCCATGATGTTACTTATAATTTTATTCTCCCGTCTTTTTTTCAATTGCCATGCCAAAATTTTTCCAGGTTTATTTGCCCCTTCAAAAGATTTCTGTTGCAGCTTTTTCAGATTCCAATACATTTCTTGATTCATTAGAGTATTCAGCTGTTCTTGTAAGATCTGAATTTATTTGACAATTTTCTTTTTCCCCGGTCTCCTCTTTAACTCTTTCTCCTTCATTTGGATTTTTTCCAGCACCCTAGTTTGCTGTTCTGATCTCTTTTTCTTTTCCCTACTGTTCAAGGATATTAATAATCCTCTCATCACTGTTTTATAGGCATCCCAAATTGTTTGTATCCACATACCTTGAGTCATATTTGTTTGAAAAAACTGTTTAGTTTCTTTACTTATCGTATCTATTATCTCTTGCTGGTCCAATAAGTCCTCATTCAATCTCCATCTAGGTTTCCCCCTTCCTTCTTTTGATATCCAAACTATTGGATTATGGTCTGAGTTCACTTTCGGCATAATTTCCATTTTCCGAGTTTTCAAAGCCAAATCACCAGTTGTCCATATAATATCAATCCTTGAAAAAGAGTCATGTCTATTTGAGTAAAATGTAAAGTCTTTAATTGTAGGGTTCCATTTTCTCCGTACATCTTCCAGTTTCTCTTGATTCACCAGATTAAAAAATGCTTTAGGCAATTTCCCAATTTTTTCATCTAGTCTTTTCGATTTCCTGTCTAATTTGTTAATAATAGTGCCATTAAAGTCTCCCGTTAATACAATTTGATCATAGGTCACCTGATCCAATTCTTGCATCAGATCTTCAAAAAATTTCTCCTTTGCTCCATTTGGGGCATATATATTTGCAATCAGAGTACTTTTTTGATGCATAGTCACTTCCACCACAATGTATCTCCCTTCCTTATCCTTAAAAATTTCTTTAGGTTCAAATTCTTTTTTGATATATATCACAGTTCCTCTCTTCTTTTTCCCTGCCAATGAATAAAATTCTTCTCCTAATTTTTCGTCAACCAGATATTTAAAATCCTGTTTTTTAATGTGAGTCTCTTGCAAACAGATTATATTACATTTTTGTTTTCCCAACCAATGTTTCACAATTTTTCTTTTATTGGGCAAATTTAGCCCATTCACATTCCACGATACCAATTTGTAATCCGTCATGTTGTCCAATTACTTTTCTCCAAAGTCTTTTTCATTGTCCATCATTGTCCATGAACTTCTTTCTGTCCTGAATGATTGCTCTGGGAAGTTCTTTCATTATTATTATCTTCTTGCCATCAATTTCCAAAGGCTCATTAAATTGCTTCTTGAGTATAATCTCTTTGAACCGCTTGGTTAGTAATTGTACAATCACATCCCTTGGTAGGTTCTTCTGTTGTGCATACACTGAATTCACTCTGTAAATCAAATCAAAATTATATTCTATCTCATTAGCGTCCTCTTGTAAGTACTCTGCAAATGCTTTGATCACTCTGTCATGGATATCCTCAGCCAGGTTTTCTTCCACCCCTCTTAGTCTAAGATAGGTCTGCATGGCTCTATATTCCATCATAGTATCTATCCATTTATTCTCTTTCACCACCATTTCCACTTTTTGGCTTACGTCTTGTGTTTTTTGTTCTATTTCAGCAGACTTTTGTGATAAATTCTGGATTTCTCTTTTAATCTCTCCCACATCTTTTTTAAGATCTGCTACCTCTGCCACCACCAGTTCCTTCATTGTATCCATACCTTTTCCTTGAATTTCCTCCATCTGTTTTCCCAGCTCCTGAATGGCATCCATCATCCTTTTTTCCATAGCTTCTATCGCTACTTGCCAGTCCTTACTTTTGGTGGGCATCTTTGGGGTCAAAAACGACGATGCCCTCTGTCTTTGCCTTAAATCTGTTGTTGACCGTTGTTCAATCTACTCCACCTTAAAATGAAAGTCTGCTTACATGATTCAATAGTCCTCCATGCGCTTAGCCAATCTGCCCTATTTTCGCTCTTCTAAAGCTTAAATCCAGGCTATAAAATAAGTTTTAAAACTTGGTCCTCCCCAAAATATC
Organism: Gekko gecko; assembly: GCA_029375565.1. Classification (NCBI taxonomy): domain Eukaryota; kingdom Metazoa; phylum Chordata; class Lepidosauria; order Squamata; family Gekkonidae; genus Gekko; species Gekko gecko. The sequence continues at coordinate 210,798,050 of JAPDNY010000001.1, forward strand.
GGGCTCTTTTTCTCTATTGTTTTATAGTGTAGAGTAGGCTTTTCTTAACTGCTTCCTGTCTGTTGCTAATTCCCTTCCTCTCTGTACCTTCCAGTGTACCTTCCGGTGTTGCTCCTTCTTGCTCCCCATCGTCTTCCGGTCCACCACTCCACCTCTGGTCTCCTTCTGGCCATCCAAGTTCCTGCCTAGGAACAGTCTCTTCTGTTTCCCCTCAACGTCATTTCCAGCCTCCAACCTTTTCCAACTCCCTCAGTTCTTTTGTCTCCTGCAGTCTTGCGAGGTTTGAAGGTGGGTTTCTGTCTTTTATCTCATCCACTGTCACAGGAATGTTAAACAATTTTCTTTTTTGCATATTTCTGCTTCAATTATCTATTTTTTCACCATCAAACTTTGCTCAGTCAATGTTAAACATTGATACCACTTATCTGGATAAGTCCACAAGCATACCCAGCTGGTTCCCGGTAAGTAAAATTGTATCCATTACCTTGTTTGTTTACTTCTGATCTTCGCACTGTCTCATTCCATCCAGATTTTCCCCTATAGCCCATGAGATCGGGAAATGGCAATTTTAAGCTTGAGTGGGAAATCCATGGAAATCACAAAAAAGACCAGAGCTGAACTAGTGGGTGTCTGAGCATCATTAGACTTCTTTTCTTGGAGGTTCACTTATTAAAATATTTATTCACTGTTCACTACAACTCAGGACATCCAGTTTTCTGGTGTTGACTGCTGAATGTCATGCCTGCCCCCGACCCAGCTCCTGAGAGTGTGGCTGCGACTCTGGAGACACCCCCTGAGAGCTCGGCTGTGACCCTGGAGACACCCCCTGACTCGGCATCAGGGAGCTCAGACGCAGTGCCTGTAAGTCCTGCTGGGATACCAGAGTCATCAGGGAACCTAAGTGCTGGGGAGGATGGGTTCCCTGTGATGAGGCAACAAGCACCTGGTGTGAATGCATCACCACCCAACTCACCCCCACGCGTAGACAGGCTGCGAGACCGCAGGCACAGAGACTTGGCAGCTCGAAGAAAGGAGGCACATATGTGTGGGTGATGATCGATGAGCCCCGAGTACTAGATGCAGCAAGGACCTGGCAATGACCTGTTAATTGGTTAACAAGCCAGAATGGTACTTAAGAGCATCACCAGCCATGAGCAAATCATGCTGTCAAACTCGTCGTTAGACCACCCGACTTGCACCTCTCGTTGATCCCTCGTCTTGGCTTGTTTTCATGGCTCCTGACCTTGGCTCGTATACTGACGTTTCCTCTGGCTTTTGACCTCGGTTTTGCTCCTCCATTCTGGCTTCTGACTCCTGGTATGTTTGACCATGGCTCTGCTAGCTGATTTGGACTTTGTTTGCCTGGACTCTGACTGACTACTTTGGGCTGACCTTTGGAACTCTTGCTGACTCCTCTCCTGGACTTCTTCTCTGGTACCTGGCCCCCGGGCCCCGTAATGACAGATTGCCAGCACCCCCACATCAACTCACCTCACTATGCAGGACGAAGCAACAGGCGGGGCTGAGCAGCTCATGGGAGTAATTGAATAGGTATGCCAGCTCACCTAAGCTGTGGTTGCCTTGTAACAGCAAGCTGCTGCTAATGCTGCTGCTGTGGCCGCAGCTGCTGCTCCTCCCCCTTGCTGCCCAGTAAGCCCCCTGGCCACTTCAGCAGGAGAGTTGACGAGTTCCCGGCATTTCTGGCTCAGTGTGAACTCTACATAGAGCTCCATCACTGGGACTTTCCTACCGATAAAACCAAAGTCTGCTTTATCTTGAGCCTGCTTAAAGGGCAGGCTGCTAAATGGGCCACACCCTTGTTGGTAGGGGCATCTCCCTTACTCTCAGACTACGTCGGCTTCAAAGCCCATTTCTCTACTGCATATGCCAACCCCATGAAAGCAGCTACAGCCAATAAAAAGATACAGGCCCTCAAGCAAGGGAAAGCCTCTGTAGCCCAATACACCACCGAGTTCCAACTCCTTGCCCAAAATCTACTGTGGAACGAGGCTGCCTTTATGGACCAGTACACTGAAGGGTTGTGTGATGAGGTTTTGGATGAGCTAGCTCAGGGAGACCGACCCGAGACCCTTCAGAAGCTCATTCATCTGTGCCTACACATTGACGGCCGCCTTCAAAGCTGCCGCCTGAGTAAGCATCGCAGCTCCATCCCATTGGAAACCTCTAGCCCACTTCCCAGAGTTGGATCACCAAGTTCCTCTCTGTCGGTAGACAAAGGAGAACCTATGCAGCTGGGCATTGCTCGACCCTGCCTTACTCCCGAGGAGAAGGTGCAGCGGTGCACCCAAAACCTTTGTTTGCATTGCGGAGGGGCAGGACATTTTTCTGCAACCTGCCCCTCTAAACAGAGACGCCCTGCCCTATCTCTGCCTGCAGTAAAAGGGCAGCCCCAAGCCTGAGTGGACCCTCGGGCTTGGGGTGCATAGCAGGGTCTTCCAGCTTGTTGTTTCCTGAGCAAACCCCGTTCCTGGTCCCTGTGAAGATACAACTCCCTGATGGCCGGTGGCTCTTCATCCATGCCATGCTGGACTCAGGGGCCACCTATTGCTTCATAGACACTCTCTTTGTGAAGCAGCATGGCATCCCAGTACAAGAGAAGAAAACCCTGGCATTGGTTGAAGCCATCGATGGGGGCCTGCTCCACTCCGGACCAGTGGTCCATGAGACTCAACCCCTCACTGTGTGGGTCTACCAACACCAAGAAAAATTACAATTCGATATCATCAGAATGCCTCAGTTCCCTGTCATCTTAGGTCTTTCCTGGCTACAAACTCACCATTTAATTTCTTTGTCATTTTGTCCATTTCCGCTAAAAATAACAATTTTCTCAAACAGTCATGTATATCTGGCACCTTCTCCATTTTCCAATGCTGAGCAAAGGCCATTCTCGCCGACGTAATCATGTACCATAACAGTGTCCTTTTTTCTTGTGGAATTTTTTCCATTGTCAAACCGAGGAGAAGAAGTTCTGGCTTTCTCTCAATTGGGATTTTCAATATTTTCTGCATCACACAATGTATATTAGACCAGTATGCTTTCACTTTATCACATGACCACCACATATGGTAAAAAGAACCCTCTACTTTTTTACATTTCCAACATTTATTACTCAAGTTCTTATCCATACTAATATTGGCAATCTTTTTTGGTGTCATGTACCATCTATACATCATCTTATAACAGTTTTCCTTTACATTAATACAGGTAGACATTTTAAAAGATCTTTTCCACAAAAATTCCCATGATTCCATAGAAATTTCTTTGTTCATATTTATGGCCCACTTTATCATTTGTTCTTTAACAGTTTCATCCAAAGTATATACAGTCAACAAAGTTTTATACATCTTTGATATCATTTTCCGCTCTTTTTTCAACCATATATTCTCAAAATCATCATTCATAGCTCTAAAACCAAACTCTTTACAATCTTTTTTATAGATGTCCCTTATTTGACAATATTGTAGCCAACCATACTCAAATTCTAATTCATTATTTGGTTTTAAAACATATTTTTCCCTTCTTTTTGCAACAATTCCTGATATTTCAACCAGTCATTACCTTTATGCTCTGAAAACCGATGTATAACTGCAGCTGGAACAATCCACAGAGGCCTCTCATCCGAAATTGTATGCTTATACCTGGTCCATGCATCAAACAATGTCCTCCTTACATAATGATGCTTAAACATAGAATCGACTTTGTTTTTCCCATACCAAAGATAGGCATGCCAGCCAAATCTGCAATCGTGTCCCTCAAGAGCTAAAAGTTTTCTATTTTCCAAATTTACCCATTCAGATAACCAAGACATACATACTGCTTCATGATACAAACGCAAATTCGGGACTTGGAAGCCACCTCTGTCTTTAATATCATACATTATCTTCATTTTAATTCTTGGCTTCTTTCCTGCCCAGATAAACTTAAAGATTTCTCTTTGCCATTTTACCAACACTTTCCCATCTTTCACAATTGGTATTGTCTGAAACAAAAACATTAACCTGGGCAGTACATTCATTTTAATAACGGCAATTTTTCCAAGAAGAGATAATCTTAGTTTTTCCCATTTTTCTAAATCACTCTTTATCGAACCCCACAGTTTTTCATAATTATTCTTAAACAAATCTATGTTTTTCATTGTAATTTCAACTCCCAAATACTTAACCCTTTTAACCACTTCACATTCTGTCACATTTTGTAACGTTTGTTGCTTTGTACCAGTCATATTTTTACACAGTATCTTAGATTTATTTTTGTTGACATAAAACCCTGCAAGATCACCAAACTCTCTTACTTTTTCAAATACCTTAGGCATATTATTAACAGGATCTTCAACAATAAACATGATATCATCCGCAAATGCTCTTAATTTAAATGAAAAACCTCCAATATTCAAACCTTTTATGTTATCATCATCTCTAACCGCTTGTAGCAAAATCTCCAAAATCCAGATAAATAACAATGGTGACAGGGGACAACCTTGTCTAGTACCTTTTCTTACCCGGAACATATCTGTTGGTTCTGCATTGACAATCACCGAAGCTTTTTGTTCTTTATATATCGATTGAATCATTCTTATAAATTCTACGCCCATCAAAGATTCCTCAAGCACTTTAAACATAAATTCCCAATTCAAGTTATCAAAAGCCTTCTCTGCATCCAAAAATAAAAAAGCAACTTCTTTTTCAGGGTGTTTATCATAATACTCAATTGCGTCCAAAACAACCCTCATATTGTCTTTAATTTGTCTATTTGGTAAAAAACCAGCTTGATCCTCAACAATAGTGTCTTTCAAAAACTTTTTAAGGCGCTCTGCCAATATTTTTGCAAATATTTTATAATCGTTGTTCAATAATGAAATGGGCCGGTAGTTTTTAACATTTGTTAAATCTTGCATTTCTTTAGGAATTAAGGTGATTGCAGCTTCATTCCAGGAGTCTGGAATCTTTCCTGTCTTTCTAATTTTGTTTAAAAGAATCTCCAACACCGGGACCAAATCTTCATGAAATTTTTTATAAAATTTAGCTGAAAAGCCATCCGGGCCTGGAACTTTAGAGATTTTTGCCTCAGCTATTGCTTTACTAATTTCATCTTTAGTTATTGCAGCATTTAAAAATGTTTTCATTTCAGGGTTTGGTTGTATCAAGTTAGCTTTGGATAAGTAATCCAACATTTTTTGAGGATCCGCTTGCCTCGCTTGAAAGAGAGTCGCGTAGTATTTAAAAAATTCCCTCTTGATTCCTCCTGGGTCTAAAATCTCTTTGTTTCCATCTTTCAAACAAGTGATTGTTTTATTCTCTCTTCTTTTCTTCAATTGCCATGCTAAATATTTGCCAGGTTTGTTTGCACCTTCAAAGGATTTCTGTTGCAATTTTTTCAAGTTCCAAAATACTTCTTTGTTCAACCTTGCCTCATATTGCTCCTTTAAAATCCTCAATTCTCTCAAAATCTTCTTTTTGCCAGGCCTTTTCTTGAGTTCTGTTTCTTTTTTCCGAATATTTTCCATAATTTCTTTGTCTATCTTCATTTGTTGTTTCCTTTCATTATTATTGATTGCAATCAGATGTCCTCTCATCACAGCCTTGTAGGCTTCCCATACCGTTTGCGTCTGTACACTTTTATTTAAGTTCAATTGAAAGTATGTTTGGGTTTCTGTCCTTATTTTATCCACAATATTTTGCTTGTCCAGCAAATCTTCATTAAGTCGCCATCGAAATTTTTTTCTCTTAACATACGTTGACCATTTTATCGGACTGTGGTCAGAAAGAATCCTAGGCAATATCTCAATTTTGCGTGTTTGCAAGATTAAATTCTCTGTCATCCACATCATATCTATCCTTGAAAAAGATTCGTGTCTTGATGAATAAAAAGAGTACTCTCTATCTCTGGGATTTTTAACTCTCCAAACATCTGCCAAGTGTTCATGTTTAGTCAATTGAAAAAAGACTTTAGGAAGTTTGCCCATGGCCTCAATTCCTTTTTTTGATTTTCTATCAACAACATTGTCAACAGTACCATTAAAATCGCCCATTAAAATCGTTTGCTCATAGGTCAACTGTCGTAGTTGTTCCCACAAATCCTGAAAAAAGTTTTCCTTTGCCCCATTGGGAGCATAGAGATTAACAATTAATGTCTTTTTATTCTGCAACACAACTTCTACCGCCAAAAATTTCCCTTCATTGTCTTTAAAAATTTCTTTTGGTTCCAACTCCTTTTTAATATATGTAACAACTCCTTTTTTTCTTTTGGGAGGAGAGTGAATAAAATTCCTCTCCTAATCTTTTTTGAATCAAAAATTTGGCATCTGATTTTTTAATATGTGTTTCTTGCAAGCAAACAATATCACATTTCTGTTTTTCCAACCAAAGTCTGACATTTTTCCTTTTTTGGGGTGAATTCAGTCCATTAACATTCCATGAAATTATTTGACTCTCCATGTTGGTTTTATAATTATTTATCAGAGTCTTTAAAATTATCATTGATGAATCTGGTCATTTGGTCAACTGACTTGATGGTGACTCTCTTCTGCTTGAACGAAAAACTGACGCCTTTAGGAATTTCCCATCTATATCTTATGCCCTCTGTTTTCAGCTTGTCGATCAGGTCTTTAAAAAGTCGTCTGTCCTGAAGCATCGCTCTGGGTAGTTCCTTTAGGACCATAATTTTCTTGTTGTCAATTGTGAAGTCATCCTGAAATTGTTGCTTAAACAAATCCTCCTTCAGCTTCTTAGATATAAACTGGACAATTACATCTCTAGGTAATTTTTTCCTTTGCGCAATCGCAGAATTGACTCTGTATACCACATCAATCTGTGCCGCCACTCTCTCCTCTTCCATTTTCAAAAAGTCTGCAACAGCATCTACCATAACTGAATGGATGTCCTCATTCTTGTCTTCAGGGATCCCCCTGAATCTCATGTGGTTAATCATTGCATTATATTGGACCATCACATTCACTTTATCTGTTTCTATAGTGACCTCAGCTATATTAGATGCTACTCCCTTCACCCTTACATCCATCTCATCTGCTCTTTTGGTCAGCGTCTGTATCTCTTTTGTAATTCCAGACATTTCTTTTTTCAACTCTGTTACTTCTGTTATTACAGTCTTTTCCAACTTCAGAATCGCATCCATCACTCGTTTCTCCATAGCTTCCATCATGCCCTGTAGCTTTTTTTCCTCTTTCCCAGCCATTTTCGGGGAGGACCAGGTATTTGCCCTCTGTCGTTGCCGCAGGTCGTAAGCCGTTGTTCAAAGTTTTCCCTCCAACCCACTCTAAATCAAAGTCCTTCTTGTGCCCACCTAAATCGCACTAGTTTCACTTTTTTATATTGAGTCTTTCGTTTAAAATCAAAGAAAATTTTTCTGACCTTCCCAAAATGGCGGGCGCAATTTCTCTATGGTAAATGGTTCTTCCAGGTACTCACTTCCTGTCCGGCAGTCTTGATGGTCCCCCTTGTTCCTGATTTCCTCCCTTCTTCCGGCCTCCTTGGTCTTCTCTAGGATGATTACTTGTCTGTTCTGAAGTCACTTCCTGTTTTGCCGATTTCTGCTGCAGCAGCTACAGTACTTTTCCACTGTAATTCTCGCGGAGTTACTGTTAGTTTCTATTTTAAAGTCAATAATCTAACCGCAGGAATGATCAACAATTCGGCTTTTTGGCCTTTTTTAGCTGTTTAACTGCACTTTTTCCGCTCCAATGTTAGTACGACAGATACAGCACGATCATGCGCTTCATCGGATGTTGTTTATTTTCGGCCGAAACGCGTCTCCGGTGAGCAATTTTAAAAAGTTACCTTCAAAGTCCGTGTCTTGTTATAGCAGTGTTTCCTTGATATCAGTTTCCGTAGAATGTCTTGGAGGTCTGGGTCATGCGTTCTTATGTTGAGAATCCAACTCGGTGGGGTCTTGTAGAGATTTTCCGAAGTGCCTTCTCTGGGGGAGGGGATCAAGGCTGGTCGCGACGCTCTTTAAAGCCCCGCTATCAGCCGATCTCAACTCCTCTCTCGGGCCAGGCTCGCTGCCAGTCACCCCCCTGCCTGGGGGGATCTGCGGTGGGCTATGTGAAGCCCACCCTGTTGTCAAGACCCTCCGTATGCTCTGGGAGCTCTAAGAGCAAGCCAGAACACGTTAGGACGCCATGAATCCCAGACCGGAAGCCCTGGCTACAAACTCACAACCCACATGTTGATTGGGTTCACCAGGACCTTCGGTTTCCAGAGGATCAACAGCAGTCACTCCTGTCCTCTGGTAACCCCGAACACCAGTGCCCTGTCATCCACCCATCAACGTTCCTGTCATCCCAGAACCCCACCCACCGGTGCCCTGTCGTCCACCCCTCGCCGCTCCTGCCGTCCAGAGCACCAGAGACCAGGCCAGCTGTTGTGGTAATGGGAGCTGCTTTGGCACTACCTATGGTTTACCAGGCCTTTGCAGACGTCTTTGATGAGAAAGAAGCAGATCAGCTGCCCCCACACCGACCATATGACTGTGCCATTGGCCTGATACCCGACGCGCCATTGCCCACAGGCCATTTATATCCAATGTCAGAACTGGAACTGGCAGCTCTATGGAACTACCTCGAGAAAAACCTGGCCCATGGATTTATTCGACCACCCACCTCTCCTTTGTCTTCCCCGGTCTTATTCATCAAGAAGAAGACGGGAGATCTCTGCCTCTGTAATGATTATCACACCCTAAACAAAATCACGATCCGTGATTGTTACCCACTTCCATTGATTCCTGAACTCTTGGTCCGCCTGAAAGGGGCACAGATTTACACCAAACTAGACCTCCGCGGTGCGTACAACTTGGTGCACATAAAAGCCGGTGACGAGTGGAAAACGGCCTTCGGCACTCACTATGGGCAATACAAGCACCTCATCATGCCATTTAGCTTAACTAACACTCCCGCCGTCTTTCAGCGTTTTATGAATGATGTGTTCCAAGACCTTTGGGACCGATTCATCATTGTTTACCTCAATGATACCCTGATTTACTCCCCCTCCGTCACCCAACACATTGAGCATGTGCAACACATCCTTCAATGTCTCCACACCCATGGGCTTTACGCCAAGCTTGAAAAGTGTGCCTTTCATCTGACTTTGGTGGAATTCCTGGGCCACATCATGTCCCCGTAAGGCATACAGATGGACCTGAAGAAAGTGGAGGCCATTCTTCAGTGGCAAGCCTCCAGAACCGCAAGGACATCCAACGGCTCCTCGGCTTCACCAACTACTATTGCCAATTCATCGCGTCCTACGTGGCCCTAACAATGCCTCTGACCCGCCTCTTGAAACCAAAAGAACCTTTCCAGTGGACCCCGGAAGCCGCTCAGATGTTCGCCGCACTCAAAACATGCTTTGCCTCCAGTCCGTTGCTCTGCTATCCAGATCTGAGACTACCATTCACTGTGGAAACCGAAACCTCCAGTGTTGCCATTGGGGCTATTCTCTCTCAGCAGCACAGCCCCACTCAGCCATTGCAACCATGTGCATATTATTCCCGCCAACTTACCTCTGCAGAACACAAGTACACCATCTGGGAGCGGGAGTTGCTTGCCATCAAGGCAGCATTTGAAGTTTGGCGACACCATCTGGAAGGGGCTCGTCACCCAGTGCAAGTGCTTACGGACCACTGCAACCTTGAACATCTCCAAACCACACACCGGTTAAACCAACGGCAAATCCGTTCAGCATTGTTCTTTTCCCGGTTCCACTTCAACATTTCCTACATCCCACACTCAGAACCAAAAAGCTGATGCCTTGTCCTGCAAGCCCGAGTATGCACCCGCATCTATGGAAAAAGCACCTGAGGGCACTATATTGCCCCCCTCAGTATTCACCGCCACTTCAAGCCTAGGTTCTCTCACTGAGGACATCCAACTGGGTCAAGCCACTGACACGTGGGCCCAGCAGCATCTCCAGGAGATTCAGCAAGGCTCTTCGGGAGATCTGACCTCTCGTGATGGGCTGCTCTTCCATCGACAGTGGCTCTATGTCCCCCCGGGACCGCTCTGGGCTTGAGTTCTCCATCTCACCTATGACACCCCTCCCACCGGACATTTTGGTTGGCACAAGACTGCTCACCTGCTGATGCGGGAGTTCTGGTGGCCTTGTGTTCGAGTGGACATCGACCGATATGTGAGCACCTGCGACATCTGCCACTGTGCCAAAGATGTTCCAGCCAAACCATCAGGACTCCTGCAGCCACTGCCCACTCTGTCCGGTCCTTGGGATGTCATGTCCCTAGATTTCATTGTTTGCCTCCCCCGATCCCAAGGACATACCTGTATCCTAGTTGTAGTGGACTTGTTCACAAAGATGGCACACTTCGTGCTATGCACCAAACTCCTGATTGAGGCCAAAATTGCCCTCCTGAACTTGTACCATGTCTTTCAGCTACATGGGTTCCCAACCAGCATCATTTCAGACCACAGCCCCCAATTCTTCTCACGGTTCTGGCAAGCTCTACTTCACGGCTTGGGCACCGAGATTCATCTCTCTTCAGCCTACTACCCACAAACTGATGGCCAGACTGAGAGGACCAATGCCACCCTAGAACAATATCTCTGCTGTTACACCAGCTATCAGCAGGATAACTGGTATTTCCTACTACCCCTGGCTGAGTTCGCTTATAACAATGCTGTCCATGCGTCCACTCAGACCACACCCTTCGCAGCCAATTACGGTCAGCATCCCTGATTCTTCTCTCCTCTCGGTCCCTGCTCCAATGTTCCTGCAGCCGAAGAATGCATCCAAGAACTCCACGCCCTCCACAACCTTCTTCGAGAACAATTGCACCAGGCCAAGAAAACCTACAAGCTTGCCACTGACCGCAAGCGGCAGGAAGGACCGCCTCTCAAAGTTGGTGACCTGGTCTGGCTATTCAACTGTTACCTTCGCACCCCCGGTCGCTCCCACAAGTTGGATGCCTGATTTATCAGCCCTTATTGGATCGGTGCTCAGATCAACCCCGTCGCGTTCTGCCTGCAACTCCCTGACCACCTCTGGATTCACCCTGTCTTCCACCATTCCCTCCTCCAGCTGTTGGCCCCTCCCAATCCGAACCGGGGCATGCCACCTGCGCCACCACTGCCCGTCCTCATGGATGATGAGGAAGAATATGAGGTCCATCAGATCCTGGATTCCCGGCTCCACTGCGGAGCACTGCAATATCTGGTGGACTAGAAGGGCTATGGACCCAATGAGTGCTCCTGGTAACCGGCCCCCAACTTGCACACCCCCGACCTGGTCCAGCAATTTCACCAGGCCTACCCTGACAAACCAGGCCCTCTGGTGAGGGGGAATTCTGAGGGGGGATAGTGTCATGCCTGCCCCTGACCCAGCTCCTGAGAGCGCTGCTGTGACTCCAGAGACACCCCCTGAGAGCTCAGCTGCAATCCCTGAGACACCCCCTGACTCGGCATCAGGGAGCTCAGAAGCAGTGCCTGTAAGTCCTGCTGGGATACCAGAGTCATCAGGGAACCTAAGTGCTGAGAAGGATGGGTTCCCTGTGACGAGGCAACAAGCACCTGGTGTGAATGCATCACCACCCAGCTCACCCCCACGTGTAGACAGGCTGTGAGACCACAGGCACAGAGACTTGGCGGCTCGAAGAAAGGAGGCACATGTGCGTGGGTGATGATCAATGAGCCCCAAGTACTAGATGTAGCAAGGACCTGGCAATGACCTGTTAATTGGTTAACAAGCCAGAACAGTACTTAAGAGCATCATCAGCTGTGAGCAAACCATGCTGTCAAACTTGTCGTTAGACCACCTGGCTTGCACCTCTCGTTGATCCCTTGTCTCGGCTTGTTTTCTTGGCTCCTGACCTTGGCTCGTATACAGAACTCCATTCTGGCTTCTGACTCCTGGTACGTTTGACCACGGCTCTGCTAGCTGATTTGGACTCTGTTTGCCTGGACTCTGACTGACTACTTTGGGCTGACCTCTGGAACTCTTACTGACTCCTCTCCTGGACTTCTCTGGTACCCGGCCCCCGGGCCCTGTCGTGACACTGAATCCTAACACAACATTCAAAACCAGCCATTTCATGACTTCTAAACAACCACATAAGGCTAACTGGGAGTTTCATGCCACCAGGTCAGATCAAGATACAATGGATTCAGTCCTAGTGAGTTCAATGTAAATAATCCACTCCAAGGATTATCATTGTCAATCAAGTTCAAGTTCAAGTTCAGAACCTTTATTGGCATAGCACAGAAGCACAAACAGTCACCATTCAATTCATGGGATCAACACACATCTTCCTCATTATGAGGCAGTTACAAAACTTAGCAACCGCTTCAATAATCTCTATATTTTGTGAAGCCAGTAGACAGTACATCATTCTGTCATCGGATTGTATAGCATCTTTCTTGAGAATGGCTTCCAAATAAACAGCCCGAATGTCATCATACAAACTGCAGTAGAGGAATACGTGTTCGATTGTTTCTATCTCATCTGAGTCACAGTTACAAAGCCTAGCAGAATAAGGGATTTTCTTAAATCTCCCTGCTAAAACAGCGGAGGGGAGCACGTTAAAGTGGGCCAACATGAATGCTCTACGCAGCTGTGGGGAAGTCAGACCCGATAAGTATTGTACTGGGGTGTTGATCGGGAAACGTACCCATCTTGAACATCTACCAGAAGCCAAGGCTCAATCAAATCTAACAAAGAACTAGAGTCCCTTTGGATAATGGAAAGATTGAGGAAATCAGGATGCTCAGTTTATTCATGATTTTTCCTCTCATGGTGATGGAGATATGCATGATCCTAAAGTCTGTACATACATGCTACCATGCTTGATAAAATGTAAAGCCCTATACTACGTATATGTATGTGTGTATATATTTATATATATATATTTACTATGAGCAGATAGACCATTGAAAATAGGGCTCACTGGACTTCCGTTTTTGGCATTTGCTATGGCAGCCACGGCTTCCTGATCTCCCGGGAACTGTGCGCCAGCACCTGCGGCTGAGAGGGGGTGTGATTGTTTGCACCACCCCCGGAGCCCTTGTTTTGGGCTCTCATCCATGGGGAACTAGGAGAGCTCTTCCTCTGGTGACTAGCCAGAGAAAGGGAGCTCTTCCATGCCCTGAAGGTCCTGCCATGGATCATCCACAAGGAACTAAGATCACACACTGGAACAAGCATTTGGTGGCCAAGAGTACCAGCTAAAAGCAGATGAAAGCATCTTTATCATTGAAATGTGAGTCTAAGTGAAAGCGAGAAGCACCAATGATCTAGCCAAAAACCTCCCTTTAAAAAGTGAGGGGGGAGGGAACTCTTCCCCAATAAGAAGAAAACAAATGGATTTTTAACCATGGACTTAAGGGGGGTGGGCTATAGAAGTAAAATGGACTGAAATAAATAACTTGTAAGAACTTACCAGGCTTTGCAAAGAGTTCTAGAGACTGTGATAACTTTTATAAAAAGTAAACAATTTCTCAACATGGCACCTCCACGGAGGGATGAGAAAGATAAGCAAGCGAAACCTAAGCCGCTGGCCAGAAATGCCAACCCAACGAGTTCTGTCCCTAGACAGGATTCAACAACAGAGCTTCAAAGGATGCTGACTGAAGCGTTGTGACCTCTGCTGGAACAAGCTACGACATTACACCATAAGTTCGATGCACAGCAAACCCAATTGAACAAGACTGTTAAAAAACCAGAAAAAACGGAGCAAGAACTTAAAGAGGTGGGTACCAATAGCAAGAAGCTTCAAAAACAACTACAGATGACAGAGAGAAAGATACAATCCAATGAATCCCATTTATTACAGCTACAAATGGAAAGGGCAAGCTATGTCCTAAGATTTCAAGGCATCTCGGAAAAGAAGGGGGAGGATCTGAAGCAGATTATGTATGATGATTTGGGCCCAATTGCAGATGTGAAAACAGATACATTACAAAGTGAAATTGATACGAGCTTCAGGTCATATTCAGAATTCATAAGAAAAAATAATCTGCCCGGGGAAGTTGTGGTGAGATTCTCCAGAAGACAAGTGAGGGATCGAATACTTAAAGTGACAAACGGAACTCCCTTGAAAATCGAGGACAAAGAAATAAAAGTCTTGAAGGATATTCCGTTTGAAATAAGAAGGAAAAGAAGGAAATACAGGGACTTGGTTTTATTTTTACAGAAAAACAACATCGCCTACAGATGGACTATACCCGAAGGCATAATCTTTAAATTTATGGATACAAAACAAAAAATTGACTCTGTTGAAAAAGCATATGAGTTTCTGCATCTTCATAATCATCCAGCAAAAGGAGAAGAAGAAGAGGAAGACAACAGTACCAAAGAAAGTGATGAAGAGGGAGCAATGGCATCTTCTGACGAGAACTCAGACTCAGCATTGGGGGTGGCAGCCCCAAAAACAAGCTACCATTTGAGAAAGAAAAAGAATAAAAAATGAGTAGTTATTACACTCTGGAACTTCTTAAAAATTTTATTTTGTATAATTATATCTTACTATGCTCTTTATGAAGGCAGACATAGATTGATAGATTAACATATTCAATGAATTTTAACTGTAATCTTGAGCTAATAAGCTGATTCTGTAAGCATTATGTATGACCACCATCTCTTGGGTTTTTAGTAGGTTTTCTTTGCTTTCACCATTAGTTTATAGTTCCCTTTCCCTTTTTTTGTTGTAGTTTATAGAAAATGAGATTAAAAAATCCCCTTCAGGGGGGCCAAAAAAAAAGAAAAGAAAAAGAAAACAGGGCTCACTGGAAAAACAGTAAAACCATAAAATGTCAGAACCGGGACCAGATATAATCAAATTATTTACTGTGAAACTTGACTACCTTTCAGTGTGCACAGCAGTTTACTTTAGTCCTTTCAGGTTCCTGTTTCAAGCTGACCAAACAACAATAAATAATGCACAGGTAAACTTAATCTGTAGCCTGGGTATTTTAATAAATAAAAGGTAACAAATCCATTCTGATCCCTGACTTCTTGTCCATACTTGCTTGAAAGAAAAATATTACCAGTACACATGAACAGCAACATGAGCTTTCTGTGGCTGCATTTTTTATTTGTGATTGGTATATATTTTTGGACATAGAATGCTGTATGCTTTCAGGCCACAAAGCACATAGAGTAATAAAAGTACTTGAAATAATGCAAGTACTTGAAAAGTCATTTTAGAATGAGAGTGAGGAGAATATTATGGATAAGGGCAATAATAACACAGAGTGGTGTTTCACAATTATTGATCCATGCTTAATTTCCCCTTTTTGGGACTTCCTAGTGAGGTGCATATTTCTACAACACCCTCAGTCAGCATTGTTGGATTATTCATCACCTGGAATCCTGAAAATAAAACTGGTTTTGCTGACTGTCACTGTTGCATCTTTGCCAAATTCTTTCTGAATTTAAATGCTGTAGACTTGTTTCTGTTTGGTGGTATCAGCAAGCTGATTTACTTGTTACTGGTTTGTTTCTGCTCTTTTTAAAAAACCTTTTCATCATGGGAAGAATAAGATAGATGGTTTATTTATGACGTTCATTGTCTGCTGCTTGAGCAGTGTAGACAATCTCCCTGAATTACAACTCATCTCCAGACCACAGAGATCAGTTCCCTTGAAGAAGATGGCTGCTTTGGAGGCTGGATGCTAAGAAGTTGTATCTTGCTGAGGTCCCCCCTCCCATCCCCACCCACTCAGCTCCACCCTCCAAATCTTCAGGAATTTCCCAACTCAGCATTGGCTATCTTAGGTTTCAGAGCCCTACTTGAAGCAGCTTACAATTAAAACATTGTGGCAATATAAAACAAGCCATGTGACGTATACAGCATAAAAGCTATCCATAAATCAGAAGCAGATCATCAAAAGAGCTGGTAAGATAAACCACTGATTAAACGCCCGCATAAAAAAAAGTGTTTTGGCCTACTACCTAAAAGAAAATGAAGAGGTATCACCACACAAAATGTCCCTCCTCATCCATGAAAGAAGCAGATTTTAACTGGCAGGCTGGATAATATAGGAGGAGATGGTCCTTCAGGTACTCTGGCCCTGAGCCATTTAGGGCCTTAAAGGTAACAACTAGCACTTTAGGCAGATACAAGAGGGGCTCTCATTCTTTGGAAGTTTTCAAACAGAGGCTAGATGGCCATCTGGCAGCAATGTGGATTCTGTGAATTTAGGTAGATCATGAGAGGGAGGGCAGGAAGGGTTGCCTCAGTGCTTAATTCTCATGGCCCTTTCTTACATGCCCAGGGAAATGCTGATTGTGCCAGGTAGCCCTGTCAAGTGTATGGTATGAGGCAGGAGTATTCCATCTGAACTTTTCCTCACTGTTACTGTCTCTTATCAGGTCTCTGACCTTCATTCTCCAGCTGCTGGATATTCGGCTGGGAACCATAACGGTTTCTAGGATTGTTTTGCTAGCTAGCCCGCCACTTTTTCCCACATGCGCAATTTGTATTCATTGGCTTCTGCTATGGGGGGGATGCTTGAATGTAGTATATTATAGTCAGTCCTATTGTATGTAGTCATTACAGACACAAGCTGTACACGTGTCTTTAGTTCTGATTCACCATTAAACATTGTCTTCTGAAGAAGCCCTGTGAGCTGACTGAGGAACCTGACAAAGTGTCTGTAATCCTCCTTTCCTTCTTCTGACCCGCATCTCTTCTAAGCCAAGATAAGTGGGGATGAGGAGGACACTGCATCTGTAACTACGGTGGAGGAGTCAGTACCTACGACCATGGTACTGACGACCATGGTACTGACTACTACTCCTCGGGAGGAGGAGTGGGGTGCACCCTACCTGGATCCGTTTGGCGGGATGCATGCCAATGTGACTACCCAGCCAAAACACCGACCCTGGGGCAGGTTCCCAGTGGAGACGGCAGAGACTTGTTCCCTTACTCTGGGGCCCAGACGGGAAAGTCAGTACAACTGGGCCGTTTACCGACTGAGTGTTGGGCCCAGGCTGGAAGCAGGTACTGGAAAGCCAGGAGATGCCAAGAATTTTGTGGACACCCATTTAGATCTGTTCAAGCAGGGCCAAGACCGGCTCTTCCGGATGATTGAGGACTCATTCCGCAAGATACCTGAGATGGTGACAATGGTGGTGCAATGGGAGTTGGATCAATGATTACCGGAGGTCCCAGCACAGCTGGCCCAACAGCCTGTGGGGCAGCCAGGAGTACAGGTGCTGCTCCCAGCCCAACTGCCAGCACAACACCCGCCCCCCGGTCAGCAACCGAGACAACTGCCGCTTCTGGGCCAGCCACCATTCGTCCCCCTGGGGCCCCAGGTAGCGGAGCTGCTGGATGCCACATTCATCAGAACGCCTGAGAAATTGGCATTTTTCTTGGTATGGGCCAAGAAATTCGTGGGAAACTGGGACCATTTGTTTCCTAACGAGGAACGCATTGTGGACTATATTGCATCCTGTTTGCGGGAGGGAGCGGCTGACTGTTATGTGAACTTATACAATGCAGATGGCCGGGAGCTCTGAGAGGTTGGTGCTTTCATGTGGGCCCTGCGAGCTCACTACAAAGACACTAATGCAAGTGAGATGGCCCAGGCATTCCTGCGCACTTTCCACCAAGGGAAGAAATTGGTGCAGGTGAACACTGAGGAGTTTTGATGCCATGTGACTAAGATACAGGGGTGGCCTGATGGGGTGCTGGCTCAACATTATCATTTTGGTCTTAATCCCAAGACCCGAGGAACGATCCTCCATAGTGTGAAACCGGTGTCCCTGCATGCCAGGATGAAGGAAGCTGCTGACACGGAGAGCCGTCTCCGGACCATCCACATTGACAATGCGGCTACCCTGGTAAAGTGTACATCAGCACCGGTGAAAACCAAAACCTCAGTGAGGCAGAAGGAAGGGACGTGAGAACACATGAAACAAGATTTATGTTTAAAATGTGGTGAAGCGGGCCATTTCACCGCCGCGTGCCTGGGATCGGGACCTACAACCCCAAAGAGGAGCAGGGAGAAGAAATGATCTGACACTCCGGTTAAGAAGCAGACTGCTCACCCTAAGACTCAACGTGCCCTGCAAGCTAGTCTCCCGGAAGAGGACACCCCCTCGTCCAGCGAGGAAGACGCTCAGCCAGCAGGAAATGACCAGGACCTGTTGTGAGTAGCGCTGACCAACAGGTCCCCATCCCAGAGGTGCAGAAAATGGTAAGCAGTTAACCCCCCCCTTTTGTGACAGTGACTATCATAAACCCCGACTTGAACACCCATGTGAGGATGAGGGGCCTGATTGACGCAGGGTGTGGATGGGATCTCATCCACCCTCTCTTGTTATGGGACTTGGGGAAAAAGTGGTTAAACTCACAGAGCCCCTGTGTTTAGCCAAATGGAAGAGTCCACTATGAAAGACCCATGTAGATTCGAGAATGTTCCATTACGAATGGGTGCAGGACAACACTGGGAGCACTGGTCTTTTGTCATCACCCCTGCCACCCATTTCCCATTAGTACTAAGCAACCCGTGGCTCCATAGTCACAACCCCTTTATCTTGTGGGGGGAGGGTGTGAGCCGCTTCATTTAGCCCCAATGCAGAGACCACACCTGGGATGGGGAGTGAGGAACCCCACCAAGGAGGGAGCAGTACCAGCTTGCCTTGCATGGGAAGAGCTGGAGGCGATCCTGCCTGAGGACCGGGACCTGGTTTGGGTGTTTGAGGAGGAGGATGAGGAGGATGAATTGCCTCCCCCCCACTGACACTCAGACTGTGCTATTGAATTGTAACCCAACCAGAAATTACCCAAAGGTAAACTGTATTCAATGAGTCCCACAGAGAAGGCGGAACTACATAAATTCATTGATGAAAACCTCACTTGGGGTTTTATCCGACCTGCCTCTTCCCCATTTGCTGCTCTCATGTTTTCCGGAAGAAGAAAGACAGGGGTTTGAGACTCTGTACAGAATACAGGGGGTTGAATGTGGTGTCGACTACAAATGCCTACCCCCTCCCCTTGATTAAAGACCTCCTAGCTGAACTGTTCAAAGGGAGAATTTATTCCAAATTCAGTCTCTGGGATGCCTACTTCAGAGTCCGTATTAAAGAGGGAGATGAGTATAAGATGGTATTTAACACCCTGTTGGGTCAATTCGAGTATCGGGTGATGCTGTTCAGACTTCAGGGGGCTCTGGGGGTCTTCATGAACCTGATAAACGAGGTCTTGCATAAACACCTGTTCAAGGGGGTCCTCATTTATCTATATGATATCTTGCTCTATTCCCCCAACCTGGAGTCCCAGGTTTCTTTGGTCCGTGAAGTTCTTCAAATGCACAAGCACAAACTGTTTGCTAAGCTGTCGAAGTGTGAGTTCCACTGCATGGAAATTGACTTTCTTGGGTATCACATCTCCCTCCGAGGCATTGAGATGGACCCTGCTAAGGTTCAGGACGTGGTGGGATGGGAGGCCCTGTGAACCCGGAGGCAGCTCCAGGCATTCCTTGGTTTTGCCAACTTTTACAGATCATTTCTTGCCAATTTTGCCCAGGTGAGCTTTCCAGTCATGGACCTTTTAAATACTAAGGGGGAGGGTCCTGACAGCGTGAAACTGGGGGCAAAGTTGGGACAATGCATCGGCCAAGGAATTAGCCTTCCCTGGGAAGTGAGGGAGGGTGAACTTAAACGTAGAGAAAAAATCAGCCTAGTGGAGTTGTTTAGCATTTTAAGCTACACCGGGTCACATCATCCCAGAAGGATCTCAGGAGTCTGGACAGAATTGACTAGTTAACTCTAATCTACTCAGGCTTAAGGGAGATGCTGTGGAACAATATGCCCCCATGAAGAAATTAAAAATACTTACCCTTAATTGTAGAGGAGCCAATAACAAAATAAAAGCTAGGCGCATAGCTAATGATTTACATAAGCAACATGTAAATGTGGTGTTTCTTCAAGAAACCTATATAAAAAAAGGCTCATCAGTACTTCCAACCAAATGGTTCCCAAAACAATACCTGTCACATGGTTCATCCAAATCCCGTGGAGTAGCCATTCTTCTCTCCAGAGATATAAACCTGACTGTTGACTGCGTTGAAACTGATAATGAAGGTCGTTATGTTTTTGTTAGAGGGCAGCTAAATAACAATCCCCTAACGCTAGCCTCCATTTACGCTCCTAATGTTTGCCAAATTAAATTTCTCACCGAGACTCTTACTAAACTTCGGGGATTTAGTAAAGGCTCCGTAATTATAGGAGGCGATTTGAACTACCTAATGAATAAGACACTTGATAGATCATCACGCACGTCTCAAAACAAAAAAAGTTTAATGACCAGTGATAACCAAAACCCTCTAAAAAATTTAATTTCTAGATTGGATCTTCACGATATTTGGAGACTCCAACATCACAACACCAGGGACTATACTTACTACTCTAACCAATTCAAAACATACTCACGTTTGGATTACGTATTACTCTCTTCAGATCTAATTAGTAAAGTTGATTCATCTAGTATAGGAATACAAAAATGGTCTGACCATGCCCCGGTTGAGTGCACAATTCAAGACAAATCCAAAGCTCAAAATCACAAATACTGGAAATTTCACAATCTTTTATTATATGAT
Source organism: Gekko gecko (assembly GCA_029375565.1). Lineage (NCBI taxonomy): Eukaryota > Metazoa > Chordata > Lepidosauria > Squamata > Gekkonidae > Gekko > Gekko gecko. The sequence goes on from JAPDNY010000001.1 coordinate 210,818,634, forward strand.
AATAAGTCTAGATTACAATTGCAACAGGAACTCGAGGAATACTTTAAAATAAACACAACCTCTCAAGTGTCCACCCACAGCATCTGGGAAGCCTCCAAAGCTGTCATCAGAGGGAAGTGCATATCCTTACTAGCATTCTGTAAAAAAGAAAAATCAATTATCAGAACCACTCTTTTGCAAAACATTCAAAAATTAGAGGCAGAACATAAGCAAACATGCAGTACAAAAATCTACAAACAACTGCAAGATAACAGAAAACAACTCGAAATTCTAGACAAATCAATGATTCATAAAACTGATTTCAACCACTTCAAATCTAATACCACCAAATCCTCAAGGAGACTAAAATTTTTGACTTGGAAGTTGAAGCAAAGACAATCTGATCGCCACATCACTGCTCTTAAAGACCAACATAATAACCTTAAATTTAGAGAAGAAGAACTTGCCAGTATTTTGGAAAATTTCTATAAAAATCTTTACACCTCAACCAGACCTAACCCCCAAAACATCCGGGAATACCTAAATAGCACTAATAATCTGCCCAAGCTAGAAGAGGAACATCGTGAATTGCTTGAAGAACCTTTCAAATTAAAAGAATTAGAATCAGCCATCAAGTTGTCCAAAACTGGCAAAGCCCCTGGTCCAGACGGGTTCACTAATGAATACTATAAAGCTTTTTTACCAATACTCAGTAAACCCCTCTTAAACTCATGCAATTCCATCTTAACAAGTGGTAAACTCCCTGAGTCTTGGAAAACAGCAAACATTATTCTACTTCCAAAAAAAGGGAAAGACCCCACAGATCCTGCATCACTACGCCCAATTTCCCTTCTTAACAACGACTATAAATATTTCACTGCCATGATTGCAAATCGCATGAAAACCATTATGACTCAATACATACACACAGATCAATCTGGCTTTTTGGCATCAAGGGACATTGCAGACAACGTTCGCAAAACCCTTAACCTAATTCATTTTGCTAACAAAAATAAAGTTCAGGATTCTCTAATCTTATCTATCGATATCCAAAAGGCATTTGATTCCTTGGAAATTAATTATTTAAAAATACTTCTACACCACATGAACTTTGGTCCTACCTTTCAATTGGCAATTCAAGCAATCTATGATGATCCTAAAGCAAAAATCCTATTTAATGGCACAGCTACCAATAACATCCGGATGCAAAGAGGCACCAGGCAGGGATGCCCTTTGTCCCCCATCTTATTCATCCTGGCCATGGAACCGCTGGCTATAAATCTGAGGAATAACTCAACGTTTGAAGGTATCCAAGTACTAAACAAAAACTTCAAACTCAGTCTCTTTGCGGACGATGTTTTACTTTATGTATCCTCGCCAATTCAATCCTTAAAGGCTATACAATCTGAACTATCCAATTTTGGATCCACAGCTGGCCTCATTGTCAATCAGTCTAAATCTCTTATTCTTCCATTATGCATGTCAACATCAACTAAGGAAAGCATTCACAATCATTATACCTATCAATGGACAGATAATTATCTGCAATATCTTGGAATCAAACTACCTGTTGATCAAACTAAGCTTTTTCATATAAATTATTTAGATACACACAAAGAACTGGTGGCACAACTTGCCAAATGGAGTACGAAAGTTCTTTCTTGGATCGACAGAATCAACATATTACGTTCCTATATTTTGCCTAGATATCTCTATCTTTTTCGGACCATCCCATGCTATATCTCAGATCGTCAGCTTAACTTATGGCAAAAAGACATCAATGCTTTTATATGGGAAAACAAACACCCACGGATAAACGTCCGAACAATGAGCAGACCTATAAAACAGGGTGGTATGGCTCTTCCAATTTTGGCAACGTATTATAAAGCCGTAGTCCTGGCATCTTTGGTTAGGCAATACCACGAGGACGATATGCTTGACTGGAAATGGATTGAAGATAATACAACGCAAGTCCACTCTTTCCAAGACATACTATGGCACAACAAACCTCAAAAAACACTCTCTTTGATTGCTTCCCCATACTTAAAATCTACTATCAATATATGGTACCGAGTAAAGAGGAATATTATCCCACCCTTTTCATCACTGACAACATTTTTAAACCAAGCTTGGTTTATCCCAGCCAAATCACATGGAGCATTCTCCGACTGGAGGAAAGCAAATTTGATCAGAATTATCGACACCACAAAAAAAGGTCGAATTATGACCAAACAAGAACTAGAAAAGAAATATAAATTTAATATTAATTGGTACGAATATTTACAGTATCGTCATTTTATTGAGTCCACCGAATTCCAAGAATCTATCCAAAGGTCCCTTAACGATTTTGAATCCATTCTGTTTAAACCTTACCAAAAAAAAAACCTAATATCAAAAATCTATAAAATTTTAAACAACAGTCATCACACCACCAATCTGAACTATCAAGAGGCTTGGTCAAAAGACCTTCAGTGCCAAATCTCCGAGGATCAATGGAACGCTATTTGGCGAAGTCAGAACTCTTCCTCAAAATCCTTATACATTATTGAGGCAAACATGAAGGTCCTGTTGAGATGGTATTTAACACCAACCAAACTAGTTCATTTGATACCTACCATGTCTCCACTGTGCTGGAAGCAGTGTGGTGTTAAAGCAACCTACTTCCATAACTGGTGGTCATGCAAATTTATTCAAAGCTTTTGGCACCAAGTAACAGACTGCATTCACAAAATAACAAATTATAATTTACCTTTGTCGCCAGCTATTTTTCTCCTCGGTCTATGGCCCTCTGATGGTCCTCCTGAAAAAGACAAAAAACTAATCAGTATTCTCTCCACAGCTGCTAAAATTCTAATTGCAAAGCATTGGAAAGATACCAAGGTGCCTAGCATAACACAATGGTGGTATAAAGTATGGGACCTATTTATGCTAGACAATTTTTCAATTTATCACTCCAATACTCAAAACGAGAGTGACTTCTCTAACCCTCTAAGTATCTGGTACCCTATCCTAGAGAAAATAGACATTGACACCTTTGATTGGGAAACTATTTCTAAGGCCAAATACAAGTTACTGTTATTCAGATAGTCTATGTTTGATATGCGAGGTTTTATAATTTTTTATGCTTTTAGAAAAAAAGAACAAAAAAAAAAAAACTATAACAGAGAAAAATCTTTGACCTTTACAGTGGCCAGAGAGAAGCATTAAAGGGAGCAATGTCATAGGTTCCAAGCCAGTGTGCTTGGTACTGAGTTGACCTTCTCATTAAGATTTTACCTAAACATGATTATTTTTTTTTAAAAAAAATACTAAGGTTTCTTTTTCTGTCTTCCGCACATGGGATGCACATTTGTTTTCTCTTGTCTTCTAGAGATACTTTCTGGCATTAAAAAAACCAAAAAAACCCTTCCCCTGGATCTCTCCTTAATCTTCTTTTCTCCAGGCTGAATGTTCTCCATAAGTGTGTATATGACTGTAAAATGAGCAAAAGAAAGACCTGACAATATTATCAGAGTCTACTCCCCTACTCTTGCTGTGTTAACTTTTGCTATTCTTTGCCATATGATGCTGAGAGAAGTCAGGGATAAAACTTGGTAATGTGGTTTCCTTTTCCAACTCTGAAAAATTTAACTACTGCAGAGCATTTGTAGAGGAACAATATCCTAGATACTACAAAGTAAGAATTCTCCATCTGGAAATCTAAACTGAAAACAAGGTCTCAGTCTGTTTTATCATGCCAATAAAATCCTTGTGAGGAGAAGTAAAAAAATCAATGTTTGCAAATATTAAATCAAAGTTGTTAGTGAAAAGAAATTTATTTTCTGTCTTTGTCACAGTACTTTAATCAATTGAGATGAAGCAACAAAAAATAAAAAGTATTTGACACTGTCATCTTAATCCAGTGCCACCAGAGAATTTTCTGGTAAATACAATTTATTATTGGATATATCACATGTTCAAACATTTTCAACCAACCTACATACCCATTTTTCTAATTTCTCTTCTCCCCCCCCAAACAAGACTTCCCGCACCGCTCCAACCCCCTTAATATCTCTCTTATTCTGTTACAATTATTTCTAAACTTATTTTCTCTATCAAACGGTAACAATTCAGAAATCTAATTCTATTTCATCTTCCACTTAATAACTATCAAAACAAATCAAACCACGTTTAATGTCCCAATTTTTCAATAAGTATTTTTGAAAGTCTTTCCAGTCTTCAAAAAAAGTTTCATCTTCTTCGTTGTTTAATTTTCTTGTTAATTTATCCATTTCTGCTAAGAACAACGTCTTTTTAATCCATTCCCATGTTTCAGGTACTTTATCTTGTTTCCAACATTGAGCAAAAGTCAGTCTTGCTGCTGTAGTCAAGTACCATAGTAATGTTCTCTTGGCTACATTTATTTCTTCCATTTTAAGACCTAACAATAACATCTGTGGGTCTTTCTTAAAAGTACAATTCAAAATTTTTTGTATCTCATTGTGGATCTCTGTCCAATACTTTACTGCTTTATCACATGTCCACCACATATGGTAAAAAGACCCCTCATGTTTTTTACATTTCCAACATTTGTTGGACATACTTTCATTTATAATAGCAATTTTTTTAGGCGTCATATACCATCTATACATCATTTTATAACAATTCTCTTTAACATTTACACACGTTGAAAATTTCATTGATTTTTTCCACAAGTATTCCCAAGATGTCATTAATATCTCATTATTAACATTTACTGCCCATTTTATCATTTGCTCCTTTACAACTTCATCCTCAGTATACCATTTCAATAACACCTTGTACAGTTTAGAAATCATTTTTTTATCTTTCTCAAGCCATACAGTTTCAATTTCAATATTCTTTTCTCTAAAACCATGTTCTCTTTTATCGGTCTTAAATAAATCATAAATCTGTCTATACTTCAACCAATCATATTCAAATTCAACATCAAATCTGTCTTTTAACACAAAATTTTTCCCTTCAGATTTTAAAAGATTTTTATAAGGTAGCCAGTCTAGTCCTTGGTTTCTTGAATATGGATTAATCACTTCAGCTGGTACAATCCAAAGTGGTCTTTCTTCTGAGAAGAATTTTCTATATCTCGTCCATGTCTCGAACAGTGATTGTCTTACAAAGTGGTGTTTAAAAAATTTATCCATTTTTACTTTTCCATACCATAAATATGCATGCCATCCGAATTTATTATCATGTCCTTCAAGAGCCAATAACTTCTTATTCTCCAAATTAATCCACTGTTGCAACCATGTTAAACAGACGGCATCATAATACAGTCTTAAATTTGGTAGTTGTAAGCCTCCTCTCTCTCTTGCATCACATAAGATTTTCATTTTAATCCTTGGCTTTCTTCCTGCCCATACAAATTTGGATAGTGCCACCAGAGAATTTTTACTTTCATATGACTAATCTAATGCTTTAGAGAGATGAAGTTGAGAGCCAAGTCAACATGCAAGGATTAGAGGTATCAACCAATTACAGCTTCACTAAGGTTTTCTGTGGAACATTATTACTATCAGTACTCTTTAGTTTTAGCTTTACTTTTTGTATTTTTCCATTTTTTGTGTGTGTGCCTTTGTGTGCCCATGCCTGGAAGTCATGGCGACCTCTGGTAACTCTTACTGGGGCACGGAGAACATTCAGAAAACTGGTGGAAGTGGAGCTCTTATGTCTCATGGAGGACTTCCTGAAAGAGACAAACAAAGAGTTAGTCTTCTGATAAGTCTTACTTCTATCCAAATAGAAGCACAAGGCCCTTTTAATGTCCTTACAGTGCCATTCCTTTTGCTGAGGATGTTTGGGATTTGGGCAGAAAGATGGCAAGACCAGGTTCTTGGAACTGTAGAAAGTTAAGCTTACTTTTGGGACAAAGGCTGGATCTCTTTGGAGCACTGCTATATCAGTATGAAGTGGTGCCTAATAGGAAGACTGTCTTAAATGTGAGCTCCTTAAGAAGACATGTAGCCATGGGCTTGACAGGTGTTCTAGCTAGGTCTCTGAGAACTACATTAAGGTTCAAGGTGGGAAAGCAATGGACCTGAGGCAGATTTAATAATGTGGAGCCCCTCAGGAACCTTTTCACAGGGATGCTGAGACAGGGACTTTCTTGGTCCCCCTAACTGCTGAGATGGCTGCTACTTGTCTTTTGAGGACACTAGTGCTAAGACATTTCTCCAAGTTTTCCTGTAAGAAGACCAGAATATCACCCACCTTAGTTGTAAGAGGTTCTACCCTATTGCCCGAGCACCAAGCCTGGAAAACCTGCAAGGTGTTATTATATACCCTATTAGTGGACCTTTTCCTGGAAGTTACTATGGTGTCCATGAACCCATCTCAGTACCCTATCTCCTTGAGTTGTGCCTGCTTAACCTCCATGCTGTGAGCAGCTCAGGCTGTGGGTGTACTAGGGGCCCCAGTGAGAGAAGATCCCCTCCATTTGGGAGATGCCACAGCTCCATGCTCGATAGCCTCATTAAGTTCTGAAGCCACGTCCAGTGGGGCCAAAATGGAGCCACTAGTACCACCTCTGCCTGCAGATCTATGATTCTTTGAAACATCTTCTTTATTATCTGCATTGGGCAGAAGGTGTAGAGTAGTAGATTCAGCCCAACAAGTGAGCACACAGTGAACAATACAATAACAAGGAAAAAAACTGTGCAGAAAGACACTAAGTAGAAAAGCAGAACAAAAACAAAAAAGCAACTCTTAGGTACTGTTCAAACTAGAATGATGGATATATATATATATATATATATATATATATATATATATATATATATATATATATATATATATATATATGTATATGTATATCTCCTGTCCTTATATATAATTGAATTTTGGTCACCAACATTCTATGCTTGCCACAATTGATTCAGCTCAAGAACTGGCAGTCAAAAGATGCTGACCAGGGCTGACTGGCTGCTTGGCAGAGTCCCACCCACGTCAGCCCTGGCCAGTGTCTTCGGCTCACTCTGCTCCGATCCTCTGACAGGAGAGGACCGTCTGCAGAGTGAGTCCAGAGACAGGCCCTCAAGGCCGAGGCAGGTGAGAGAAGCCCATTCTGTCCCCCAACACCATCCTCTGGGCCTTCTCATGGCCCAGTAGGCCCAGAGAACCCTGCTCTGCCCCCCACACCATCCTCTGGGCCTTCTCAGGGTGCAGTAGGCCTAGAGAAGCCCATTCCGCCCCCCCAAAACCATCCTCTGGACCTTCTGAGGGCCCAGTAGGCCCAGAGAAGCCCGTTCCGCCCCCGAAAGCCATCCTCTGGGCCTTTTCAGGGCCCAGTAGTCCCAGAGAAGCCTGTTCCACCCCCCACACGCCATCCTCTGGGCCTTCTCAGGGCGCAGTAAGCCCAGAGAAGCCTGTTCCGGCCCCCCACACCATTCTCTGCGCCTTTTCAGGGCCCAGTAGGCCCAGAGAAGCCCGTTCCCCCCACCCATCCTCTGGGCCTTCTCAGGGCCCAGTAGGCCCAGAGAAGCTTGTTCTGCCCCCCATCCTCTGGGGCTTCTATGGGTGCAGTAGGCCCAGAGAAGCCTGTTCCACCCAAAAACACCCATCCTCTGGGCCTTCTCAGGGTCCAGTAGACCCAGAGAAGCCCGTTCTGCCCCCCCATTCTCTGGGCCTTCTCAGGGCACAGTAGGCCCAAGAAAGCCCATTCTGCTTCCCCAAAACCATCCTCTGGGCCTTCTCAGGGACCAGTAGGCCCACAGCAGCTCGTTCCGCCCCCCACCATCCTCTGGGAATTCTCAGGGCCCAGTAGGCCCAGAGAAGCCCGTTCCACCACCCCCATCCTCTGGGCCTTTTCAGGGCCCAGTAGGCCCAGAGAAGCCTGTTCCGCCCGCCCCCAACCGTCCTCTGGGCCTTTTCAGGGGCCAATAGGCCCAGAGAAGCCCGTTCCACCCCTCTTCCGTTCCTTTCCCCCCTTTACTTTCTTCCTCTCTCCTTCTTTCTTTCAGTCTTTCCCTCTTCCTTTCTTCCTTCCTTCCTCCAATCCTCCCTCCCTTCCACCCTCCCTCCTTTCCTTTCTAGGGCCCATTGTCTTCCTCCACAACAGGCTTTGTTTCCTACTATGTGTGTGTGTATCTAGAAAAATCCAGCAGACAAATACATAATAAACATATTTAGTATTCCATTAGTTGGCATACAATGTCTTCCAAGAGGTAAGTATACAAATATAGAACAAGTCTATGGTACACGTGCAGAGCAAGTCTATAACAGGTAATATACAATGTATTTCTAGTCTTCCAACAGGTAAGTATACAAGATGAAGACTCCAGATTTTAAAACTTTGTTTCATGTATTCTTCCTCAGTATAGGCTAAACATAGACAAAAATTTTAGGAAATCTCAAACGGCATACCATTCTCCAAGGGAGAAATAAAAGTATACTCCTATTACCTGATTAGGGTACATCATAAGCCATCATAATGGGTTTCCAAGGCAAGTATCAGCCAGATTGCTTTATATGGAATATATATATATACCTTCATGAAGGACTAATGCTTAAATAAATAGTAATTATCAAATGAAAGTTTATACACTCACCAATCTTTGGTAGAAGAAATTAGTAGGGCAGCCAGTCAGTATACATGAAGGGAAGTTTCCTTAGTCTTAAACTACTGGTATACCTTAAAGAAACAGGGACTGTACTACTACTATGTGTATCTTGGCTAGGGACCTTAACCCGAAAAAAGACAACTTTCAAAACATAACAGTCTCTAAAGAAGAAATAAAGGTCTCTATATTCATGGCTAAGGACCTTAACAGAAGAGAGATCAACTCTCAAAATATTACAGTCTCCAAAGGAAGGGAAGGAAAGATTCCTTAGTCTTAAACTACTGGTATATCTTAAAGAGACAGGGACTCTACCACTACTATACATGCCTATGCTAGGGACCTTAACAGGAAAAAAGATACCTTTCAAAACATAAGTCTCCAAAGGAAAAATAAAGGTTTGCCTATTCCTGGCTAAGGACCTTGACAGGAAAGATATCAACTCTCAGAACATGACAGTCTCCAGACGAGAAATAAGGGCATACCAACATTGCCTTCCGCAGGGACTGCTCAATCCTCCTGTCACAAGAGTCCTTACGCAGTCCATCTACATCTATGGGCAGGACTGAATTGGAACACAAGCTAGCCACAGAATCATCAACCAGTGGTAAGTAACTGTGAGTGATGGTCCAACCTCCTTTTCTTGGGTGGGGGGAGGGAATGAGGGGTCCGATCGCTCTCCCTACGGCCTGATGCACTTCTAGAGGGACAACTGCACCTGTGCCTAAATATGTGACCTAGCGGGGCTCCTATCAGTCCTAAGCCTGACTTGCGAGATGGCCTCTCTAATCTCCCTCTTGATCTGGGCTGTGAGGTTGGCCTGGGCATTGTCCAACCCATGCTGCCATCCCCCACCTTTGGAGACTTTAAACTGCCCACCCTCCAGAGAGTCAAGAAGGCTGTCTTTTACCATGGCTCAGACATCCCCCAAAGAAACTGCAGCAGCCTGAGTTGCTTCTTCCAAGACTCATCCACTCCAGAGGCTTCTCAAGGCATGGAGGAGAGCCTGGCATGCTCCACTGCAGCAGCCACTGATACTCCTGTGGTGAGCAACTGGGGAAGGTCCCAGCCCAACGGCTGGAGACACTATGGCCAGGGAGGCCCACTGAGGGCTGGAGCAGCAGGGAATACTCCTGGCCACTGCAGATGGCTTCTTGTGCCTCCCTAGAGGTGTCTGGAATGCAGTGCAGGTGGGAGGGCGGCAAACCCTTCCCACTCCCGAGGCTCTCTGCCCAAAAGATGGAGCCCCCAAGACCAAAGTAGCAGGGAAGGGCTCCCTGCTGCTATAAACGGCTCTCTGGAGCTTCTTGCCAGTGCCCAGAATGAGGCATGGGGGGGTGGAGGAAATGGTGGCAAAGCCTTTCCTCTCCCCAAAAGGATGGCCCAAGGTGTGACGCCCTCCCTCACTAGCGGGGGGGCACCCTCTACTGCTCACATTGAGAGAGTCCCTCCAGGCACTGGCGCAACTTCCCTGCCCTGCCCCGGCATTACAGAGGGGCTGGAAGGGCATGTATTGAAGTATTTAGGAGGTCAGGGGGATGGTCTCAGAGTCCAGGCATTACAAGGGGGTTTCTTCACCCCCTTTTGCCCGCTCAGGGTCTGGCCTCTAGAGCAGGCTGCTCTCAGGGACTTTCTCTCTCTCTCTCTCGGCCACTTCCCGTCCCAGCCAGCCCAGCATTCCTCCTCCCCAGCCATCTCCCCATCCACTCCTTTTATTACCCCCGCCTCCCCCTCTGTCTCCTCCCTTGCCGGGGCCCCGCCTCCCTTCAAGAGCAGGGACACCGTGTCGCCCTCCGCCCTTCCGGTCTCCAAGCCCTGCCCTGAAGTGCGGGCCAAACCAGTGCTGCCACCTCCTTCTGCCCACCCCTCCAGAGTGGCTAGGGGGCCGGATCTTCACTCGCACTGCATGCCGGGCCTTGCTCGTCCCGCCCGCGACTCGCTGTGTACCACTTCCCCCGGTTCTTCTTCCTCCATGGGATGCCGTCTCCCACCGCCACCTCCCAGCCCCTCGCCGCCAATGGTGGGTGTGTCCTTGGGGCTGGGGTCTGCTGCTGGGGCCACCCCTGGATCACTGGGGTTGCGGCCACCGTGGGAGGGACCAGGGACTTTGGCTGGCTCCTCTGGCTTGGGGCTGTTCCCGCCGGCGCCATCCAGGCTGCCGCCAGGACACAAGGGCTGGTAGGGCCCACCTGCACAGGGGCCTGCCCTCAGCCGACCCAATCCCAGAGGCTTTCTGGGTGGCCAGAACAAAAATAAGAAATTAAAATTAAAAAGTAAAAAAGGAATTGCTGCGCTGGGTGCAGAGTGCAGTCAGCGGCATCTGTTGGCCAAGAGGCAGGGTTGAAAAACTGGAAAGCCCCTCCCTGCAGGAATCATAAAAGAAACAGCAACCCTGCCTGCCTATAGGGAGGAGCTTCTCCCAGAGGTTCAGATTGCCCCACCCCAGGACCACTGGAGATGACCTCTACTGGGAGAGGAACAGGATGCAGGATGAATTCTGTCCATTTTGGTGGGGACCATTCCATCAAGATATTTGTGCTACAGTGTTCCTCAGTTCTATATTTGTCCTGATTACTATTCAATATTTACCTCTCTCTCTCTGAGTTTGTGTGGGCATTTGGAGGAGGTGCCATCAACACACCCACTTCTGATTTTTTTTTTTTTGTAATTCAGATGATGCAGTTGATTTGCAAAAGAGACTATTAGAATCAGAAATGGGTGGAGGAGGCCAATAAAGTGGAGCTCAAAACATACAAAAACTTATGCCAAAACAAATCAGAGGTACAGATGATCACTGTTTCTCCGAACCAGTGGAAATTTAGTAGTGTGTATCTGAAAACATGGAACTGACAACATTGGTATATTAAAGTCAGTATTATCTACTTTGGCTGGAGCTCTTCAGGGTCTCATATCACCTACCATCTTTTAACTGCATGCAAACAGCTACTGAGCCAAAATCCCAAGAGGGTACCTCTTCTCCATGAAGGATCCTACCACACTTAGACATATGCATGCTGTAAGTATGTGAAAGAATATGGGATGCATTAAAACCAATGCAGCTTCTATATTTACATTTTTGTTGTTGTTCAGTCACACAGTTGAGTCCAACTCTTCATGACCCCATGGACCACATCATCCCAGGCCATCCTGTCTTCCGTCGTACTCTGGAGTTTGCTTAATTTCATGTTCATTGCATTGATTAACACTGTCTAACCATCTCATCCTTTGCCATCCCCTTCTCCTTTTACCTTCAATCTTTCCCAGCATCAGGGTCTTCTCCAGTAAGTGCTCCCTTCTCATTTGGTGGCCAAAGTATCTGAGCTTCAGCTTTAGTATCTGGCCTTCCAGGGAAGAGTCAGGGTTGACTTCTATTAGAGTTGACTGATTTGATCTCCTTGCAGTCCAAGGGACTCTCAAGAGTCTTCTCCAGCACCATAGTTTGAAAGCATCAGTCACCATCTGCAGTGATCTTGGATCCCAGGAACATGAATTCTGTCACTGCTTCCATGATTTGCCCTTCTATTTTCCAAGGAGTGATGAGGCCAGATGCCATGATCTTAGTTTTTTTGAGTTTCAAGCCAACTTTTGCGCTTTCCTATTTCATTCTAAGCAAGAGGCTCTTTAGGTCCTCTTCACTTTCTACCATTAGAGTGGTATCGTTTGCATATCTGAGGTTGTTGATGTTTTTCCCAGCAATCTTAATTCTGGCTTGTGATTCATCCAGGCTGGCATTTCACATGATGTACTGTGCATATAAATTAAATAAGCAGGGTGACAATATACATCCTTGTCATACTCCATTTCCTATGCTAAGCCAATTAGTTCCATATCCAGTCAAGAGACATGTGAGATGGTCTGGTACTCCCATCTCTTTAAGGACTTGCCATAATTTGTTGTGATCCATACAATCAAAGGCTTTAGCATAGTCAATGAAGCAGAAGTAGATATTTTTCTGGTACTCCCTTGCTTTCTCCATAATCCAGCAAATGTTGGCAATTTGATCTCTAGTTCCTCTACCTCTTCAAAATCCAGTTTGTACTTCTGGTAGTTCTCCATCCACAAAATACAAGTCAATCAGATCAACAGAAGACTGTGAACGATACGCTAATATAGTGTTTATTACAATAACCTGATTTGAATACAAGAAAATAACGTACAAATAAATATTTAAAAAGGTTGTTTGTTTAAATCACCTAGATATTGTTGACATTAACGGTGGTCTCCGAATTGATCTACTATTTCAATTTCTCTCTTCTTCTGAACGAAGACAGAATATAAGTGAAGAAAAAGTGAAGAACAGGTAGCGTTCTAGCTACTGAAGAACCTTATGAAAAACAATACATTTATGAAACAAACATATGCAGTAGCGTACCTTACCATGAATAAATATTTCAATGATTCATTACAAATACCAAATAAATACTACCTTACAACCAACTTGTCTCAAGTCAATTTCTTGATTCACATTTCATCAGAGTTTGTGTTTGTAGTTATCTATATAAAGCAACAGTATGTTACTATGCACACTTTTACATTAATTGATACAAAAATATATGGGATTTATCTGAGTCAAAGTTTACCCCAACTCCATGATAACAACATTAGTAGAAAAATTTCAAGTGGGCAAAATACTGCTAACAGCCTTACTGGATGTGTCTCATTACAACTATTATATACATACATCAGGTTGACCAGCAAGGAGTATGCAACAACTTATGTAGGTGTATTCAGGCTGACAAAAATTAAAAACTTTTTAAATACATTTTATTACTTAAATACCTAACATCCATTAGTATAGAAAAATACAAATATATATATATGCGTAAATACATTCTGCCTGTTTCCACCTTCACATTACCTCATTAAATCCCTTTATTCCACTCAATTTCAGATTTCTCAACTCCATCCACATACTGCTGAAGCCTAGCTTGTAGGATCTTGAGCATGATCTTGCTAGTGTGTGAAATAAGTACAATTGTGTGCTAGTTTGAACATTCCTTGGCACTGCCCTTCTTTGGGATTGGAATGTAAACTGACCTTTTCCAATCCTGTGGCCACTGTTGCATTTTCCAAATTTGCTGGCATATGGAATGCAACACTTTCACAGCATCATCTTTTAAGACTCTGGATAGCTCAGCTGGGATACCATCACCTCGGCTAGCTTTGTTGTTAGTAACAAATTATAAGACACAAAGACACAGGAACTGAGTAGAATGGCAGATTTGAAAAAGAACGAAGTTACCCACATGGATAAGTTGTCTGCAGATGACAATGGAGACAAGATAAAAACATAAATCTGACAGCGGTTTAGCCCTCAGGGAAGGGTTGGAAGTAATAGAAGACATTTTGTCTTTATCAAGCCACAGACACAATCAAATTCTCTAGTGAGTACTGTGCACATTGTGAAATGAAGAGAGAAAGTGTGAATAATGGCTTTAAAAAACCCTGAACAACGGATGTTTGAACTGTATGCTACACAATAGGTTTAATGGCAAGCAACTGTGTGTTGCTATCCCCTGGCTCCCTGAAGTGGTTTTACAGCTGGAAGAGAGGAGATGGAAAGAATTCCACTCATTTTTTGAGCATTTAGAATAAACCCTTATATTCAGAAGTATTTAATTTCTATGAAATTAAATGCCAAGGCTCAGCTAGAAAGGCACCATCTAGAGAGAAAGGCCTTCCCATGAATTTCTGGAGTGTAGGGATGCCAGACCCCCCCAGTGAGGGGGTCTCCTGCTTTCAGCCACCCCATCTCTCTGCTGTCAGCCACCTGGCTGGCAAGGGAGAATTACCTCTCCCCGAGGGAGGAATGCTGCAAATTAATGCAGCATGCCTATGGAGAATTTCACATTACCCTTTTAAAACCGGAATAAACCAGCACAGGGACAGCCATTTCACACAGCTTTTTCCCTACTGGTAAGGAGCCATCTCTGAAGTGGTTTGTTGTTTCAGACTGCGCCGCTTTATTTTCCCACTCTTTTTCACCCGTGTGGGTGATTTCCATCTTTTTTTTTAAACATTCTTTTAAGAGCACAACCCCAAAACAGTGCAATAGCGGCCCCACTGGGATGACTGGACCACTGAGATACATGAGATCACTACATCTGCCACCTGGAAACAAGTGGAAGCTCAAGCACACACACACGCACACTTCTGGATTTAATTTCTGGAACGTTAGGAAGGGAGGAAGGGATGCTGTCTGGGTTTGTAAACTGTCCTGTTCCCCCCCCCCTTCCCTCGCCATGACTGCACTCTTTCAGACTGCCTGGAATTTAAAAAACTCTTCCTTTAACTTTTCTCCTTCAGACACCTTAAATCAAACTGCTTCCCCCCACCCCATGCAGTATTTAGGGGACAGGACAACAGGCTGTCTTTTCATTCCCCTCTTTCCCAGGCTCCATTTTACCAGTAGCTATCTCACCCAAGGAGAATTCCAGGAGGTCAAAACCTGTGGCAGGATTGTAAAATCCCCCCTCCTGCTTTTCCAAGCCACACTATCTCCTTCCAGCCTTGCAAACAGCATCCTCTTGATGGCCAGCATATAGGGATACCATGCCTCCAGGTGGGACTTGGGGGTCCCCTGCAATGAGTTACAGCTTATCTCCTGCCTACAGATATCAGTTCCCAGGCATAAAGTGAATGCTGTAAGAAGGAGGACTCGATGGCATTGTACTCCATTGAAATCACTGTTCTCCCCAGATGTAGTGATCCCATGTATCTCAGTGGTCCAGGCATCCCAATGGGGTTCCTATTATGTTGCTTTGGGGTTGTGTTACTGTGCCAGAGTGCTCTCAAAAGAATGTTAAAAAAAAGATGGAGATCACCCACACAGGCAAAAAAGGGCGCAAAAATCTCATCACTGGAGGAAGTGCTACGGGGCATTTTGCACAGCACCCTGTCACGCTTCAAGAGCGGTAGAAGGAATTGAAGACCACTTGGAAGCAGTTTGAGGTAAAAACAGCTCAGGAATGCTTCCCAAACATATTCCATCAGGGAACTCTTATTAAAATGGTTGTGTCTGAAATGACAGTGTCATATAACTGCCACCATATCACATACATGTGATGTAAATGCTTCGTCTATCAGGGCCCTGGGGCGCCAGGTGGGTGTTTGGCCACAATATCTCTCAGGCAACCCCTTGTGTCTGGGCCTCAATTTAAACTGGGGCTCAGGGTCACTCTGGTAGCGTGCTTCCCTTATCCTGAGTCCCCTTCGTTTACAGAGCCAGCCGGCTCAGCTTAGGAGAAGCAAGGAGGGCACATAAACAGTCTCTACTGCCCACAGACTTGTTCAGACTCCCGGCTTATAAAACATAAAGGTTTATTCAAGAAAAGTAAAAACAAATAAGGGGGAGTTGTGGAATAAAACGGACAATAGACAAAACTAACCCTAACTATCTAGCTACTATATACAGACGGTTTGTTGATCCGTTCTCCCTGAACGTCCGGCTCCCTCTGGCTTAGCCACTTGCTTCAGGGTTTACACAGAACTGCCAAGACTCACTTGCTTGCAGTCACTAGCTGTCTTCTAAGCAGCTCCTGCACCCGGACTATACCTCACGGTGAGCAGTTCAGGAAGATTCCCCGCCACAGTCTCTGGCTCTTCAAGGCCACGTGCAGCATTCCTGGCATTCGTCAAGTTGTCGAGAACCTCCGGTCTCACAGCTTCCTCCAAATGCGTAGATGTGTGCGTGTTCAGGCAAGTCCATCGGTTTCTCTGGTTTCTCTGGTCTTTTCTCTGCTTCTTGGACTGGATTCTTATTCCTCACTTTCCCAATCCCCGTCCTAGGCTAATTAGAGATTGCTGCCTTGACCCAGCTGTCTCCCATTTGCTTAACTCACTGGACGTGCTGATCCTGACTAAACTTACAGGCATCTTATCCATGATGATTCTGCAAATCAATATCTCTGGCATGACACGCCCCCTTTTAAAGGAATGTTCTCTAGTCTTAAACTAGGTACATTCAAACAAAGGTATACAAGTACATCAGAATTCATACGGTTCTACCTAATACATCCAGGTTCTGACTCAACGCGCATTATTAGACCTGCTACAAGAAATAAAGGAACAAATTAATTATCAGACAAATTTCTATATTCCTTCTTATCGCCTACTCAGGGCATCAGCAACAACATTTTCCTTTCCCTTTAAATGTTCCACTTCAAACTGGTAGTCCTGCAAACTCAAGGCCCATCTCAAAATCCTAGCATTGTTTCCCTTCATTTTATCTAGGAATGCTAACGGATTATGATCAGACTGGACGCAAAATTTGGCTCCCATCAAATATGGTCGTAACCTATTCAAGGACCACACGATTGGAAGGCACTCCTTTTCAATGGTAGCATAAGCTTTCTCTCTTGGGAGGAGCTTTCTACTCAAAAAGATAATCGGATGCACCTTCCCGTCCTCACCCTTTTGAGTCAAAACGGCCCCCACCCCGCTTTCACAGGCATCTACTTGGACCGTGAAGGGCCGGGAATAGTCAGGTGGACTCAATACTGGAGCCCTTACCAATTCCAGCTTAAGACCATCAAAGGCCTCCTGACATTCCCTTGTCCATGTTACTTTATCAGGGGCAGCCTTTTTACAAAGTTCGGTAAGAGGAGCCGCCCTTTCGCTGAAATTCAGAATAAATCGCCTATAATAGTTGACCATCCCTATGAAACTTTGAACTTGTTTCTTACTAGCGGGCACTGGCCACTCTAAGATGCTGGCCACTTTGGCTTCCACTGGTTTGATTTTGCCACTGCCTACCCTATGTCCCAGATAGGTGACTTCTTTACCACCAAACTGGCATTTCTGGGCTCTCACCGTTAACCCAGCATCCCTCAACCTCTGCAAAACTACTCCCAAATGGACAAGATGTTCTTCCCATGAACTTGACATGACTGCCACATCATCCTGATAAGCACATGCATAGGTCAAACCCTTTAATACTCTGTCCATTAATCTTTGGAAAGTCTTACTTGCCCCATTTAGCCCAAAAGGCATCCTTACAAATTGGTAATGCCCAAAAGGACTGACAAAAGCAGTCTTCTCTGAGGCCTCAGGGGTTAGAGGAACTTGGTAGTAGCCCTTGCTACAATCTAGAGTGGAGATATACTGCGCGCTTGCCAACCGTTCAACCATTTGATCTATCCTGGGCGTTGGATAAGGATCCAAGTCTGTAACCTTATTAAGTCTTCTGTAATCCACGCATAACCTATATTCTACAGGGTCTTCTTCCCGGATCTTCTTTTTCTGCACCATTACTATGGGGGCTCCCCAATTACTGTGGGATTCCTGAATCACCCCCCAGTCCATCATTTGCTGGAGTTCCTTCTTTACCACCTCCCTCATAGGTCCATTCAGAGGATATGGACTCACTCTAATGGGCTTATGATCTCCTGTCTCTATATGGTGCCTCAAGATATTTGTTTTCCCCGGGGCCTGGTTAAACAATGGTTTAAATTTTTGCAGCAAACCCTTCAACTCCATCTCTTGTTGAGGAGTAAGATTTTCCATTACCCGAACCTCCTCTATATCATTTCCTTCCAAATTGACCTCAGGGATCTCTACTTCCTCTCCTTCCACCTGCAAGGGGAACATTACCTCCCTTCTCTCCTCATACGTTCTCAATTGATTTACATGAACCTTCCTCAGTTTTTGCTCTGCAAGACCCTCTTACACCAAATAATGGTTACCTGAAAGTACTTTCTTTACTTCATAAGGGCCCTGCCAACCCAATGATCCACCATCTGCAGCAATCATTAAGACTTTATCCTGAATGTCAAACTTTCTATAGACTTTCTCCACCCCCTCCTCCGATTGCAAACCCTCTTTATCCTGTCCTTTAGTTTGCATAACACCATTTCCTCTAGCCGGTTCTCTATCCTCAAGTGAGGGGATCTGAACATTTGGTGCTGCCATTGCCTTATATAACAGGTCAGCACCTATTACAAAATCATATTCAGACTTTTCATGTACCAGTAGATGCTGCTCTCCCTCATAACCTCTAAATTTAACATGTACCTTAACCACAGGAATTAACTGAGTAGTACATTCATAAGGTTCCACCCTTATTAAGCCCTCATACTGTACCTCTAATAACAAACTCTTCTTAATTGAAGACATATCAGCACCTGAGTCTTTAGTTGCTTGGATCACCAGTCCATGATTCACAGTAACAGGCTCTGTTCTAAATTCTCTCACCCACACATGCTGTTCCTGTGTAATGAGCTGATTAATGTCCAACACCTGTAGTTGATTCATAGCCACCATCGTTCCGACCTTGATTGTAGCACCGTGCTGGACTCTCCCGGCTTCCATCTCCCGGTCTGACCTTGAGCTTTCTTCCGGCTGCTGTAAATGACTAGAGATTTCTGTTTTAACACCCAGTAAGTCTGCAGAAGCATTCCCTTCTTTAATCAGCTGGATATTTACTTTACTAGAATCTTGTTGTCTCTTTACACAATTTCTTTTTGTGTGTCCCCTTTTTGAACAGTAGTAACACACTAAGTCCATAGTGCTCTTTCTCTTTTCCACAGGCCTTTCTAACCTCGAGGAACGATATCCTTCTATGCATCCTTTCCCATTCCATCGTGCCACAGAATCCGTTTTTCCCCTTTGGTTATTTACATAACTTTGCCTGACATCCTTTGTAACAAAAGGCTGTTGACTTGCAGCTATCTGCTCTGCAAAAGCAGCCACAGTCATTAGGTCTTTTGAACTGTTTGCTTGCATCAACACATTAGTTTCCTGGGGCACAGACATAAGAAATTGCTCTTTAATTACCAGGTCACGCAGGTCTTGTAACGTCTCAACTCCTGCCACCTGCCACCAGCTTTCTGCAGCTCTCCTCAATCTAGTCATGAACGCAGTATACAACTCACCTGGTCGTGGTTGCATGCTTCTGAAATTCCGGCATAGTTGACTCTCTGTAGGAACAAAATGCTGTAAAGCAGTCCTTTTAAATTTCTGATAATTATTGACCTCATTTGGTGGTACTTGTTGTAGCAGTCTAGCCAAATCTCCATGAGTATGACTCCACAGAATCTGTATGTAATCTTCCTCCAATATCTGATGTGATTTACATACTGATTCAAATAGCGATAAATATACGCTTATGTCATCATTTTCTCTATAGATTGGAAATTTCTTATTTTCCCATGCATTTGCCTGTTTGTTCACAAACTGTCTCTTTAAGAGATCCATTGTACTTTGCTGGCACTCTACAAACTTCTGCATCAGCACTTTCCATTCTATTTCTTCATTAGTGCTAGACGTATTTAACTTATCATCTCGGTCTTTGTCTAATTCCTCCCCAGTTAAAATAACTTCAATCGCTTCATTCTGTATACACGCACACGGCTCACTCTTTATCCTGGAATTCATTCTATCTAGCTAGGTTGCTAAACTCCTCCACACTCCGGCTCATTTATAGACCAATTTGCCTTCAAGGAGGCTTTCACTTTCTTCAGTGTGTTACTTTAAACAAGCCTTTACTCAGGCTGGATTCAGATCACGCAGCTGCCACCATGTCATATAACTGCCACCATATCACATACATGTGATGTAAATGCTTCGTCTATCAGGGCCCTGGGGCGCCAGGTGGGTGTTTGGCCACAATATCTCTCAGGCAACCCCTTGTGTCTGGGCCTCAATTTAAACTGGGGCTCAGGGTCACTCTGGTAGCGTGCTTCCCTTATCCTGAGTCCCCTTCGTTTACAGAGCCAGCCGGCTCAGCTTAGGAGAAGCAAGGAGGGCACATAAACAGTCTCTACTGCCCACAGACTTGTTCAGACTCCCGGCTTATAAAACATAAAGGTTTATTCAAGAAAAGTAAAAACAAATAAGGGGGAGTTGTGGAATAAAACGGACAATAGACAAAACTAACCCTAACTATCTAGCTACTATATACAGACGGTTTGTTGATCCGTTCTCCCTGAACGTCCGGCTCCCTCTGGCTTAGCCACTTGCTTCAGGGTTTACACAGAACTGCCAAGACTCACTTGCTTGCAGTCACTAGCTGTCTTCTAAGCAGCTCCTGCACCCGGACTATACCTCACGGTGAGCAGTTCAGGAAGATTCCCCGCCACAGTCTCTGGCTCTTCAAGGCCACGTGCAGCATTCCTGGCATTCGTCAAGTTGTCGAGAACCTCCGGTCTCACAGCTTCTTCCAAATGCGTAGATGTGTGCGTGTTCAGGCAAGTCCATCGGTTTCTCTGGTTTCTCTGGTCTTTTCTCTGCTTCTTGGACTGGATTCTTATTCCTCACTTTCCCAATCCCCGTCCTAGGCTAATTAGAGATTGCTGCCTTGACCCAGCTGTCTCCCATTTGCTTAACTCACTGGACATGCTGATCCTGACTAAACTTACAGGCATCTTATCCATGATGATTCTGCAAATCAGTATCTCTGGCATGACAGACAGACAGAAACTGTTAGTGAACAGTTCCTGAAATGGAACATCAGCTGTCTGAAATTCCCTATATGACCTGGAAGTGACTTAGGCATGTGGGGATGTTGTGGGGTGATGCTGTCATAGAGTTTTCCCCAAAAAACAGTGCCCCCCCGACATACCTACACCACTTTATTGCCATTTGGTATCCAGTTATAGATTACTTAACAGAACATGAAGTGTTGCCTAATAATACATTTTATAGAACTCTACTGTATTTTTAAATTATGGTTTGATGTTCTTGTTAATATTATTATTATTATTATTAGTTATATTTTTTGTCTTCTTTTTTGAAATGGTTTTAGTGAAACTATGGCTGGTAATAGAAGGCTTACCTTTTTGGCTATTGATTGTTATAGTAGTAATTCAGTCATAATATGTATTGTTCTTAATGAACTCTATAATAAATTTATTTTAAAAAATGTCTATATCACTTCCAGGTTCTGTAGGCACATCTGTTTAATTTCAGGCATTTCTCCCTGCTCCCAGTAAGTCTACCCTCCATTCCCTACTGACTGCTTTGAGGGACCTGTCAACCCTCCTAGGGTGAAGGGATTCTGGACCTGCTATGAGGAACTAACATTTATTAATCTACTCCAGGATTTATCATGGAAATAGATGCCTGATCCTGAGCCCTGCTAGCACAAATTTAGCCTTGAATATTAGCCTTTTTCTTATTATGCTTGAATCACATGTACAATGTTATCTTAGAATTACAGTCTATAGGATGTGGATTTCTTGGAAATCTGTGATGAGTCACTAAATTTCTTCAAGCTTCCACTCACATGGGTATCTCTGGAAAAGATCAACTGGAGTTGCTGTACACTATTTTTTTTAATCTTGGAAACTTTAATTGGGCTTTTAATTCAGCTTTTGGGTATATTAAAAACAAATCCTCATGAATCAAGGTTCTACTACAGAGTTGTGTTCTATTAACTCAGAAGCAATTGCTTTTAATACATCTCTACTCCTGCCAACCTAGCAGTTCGAAAGCAAGAAATTGCAAGTAGATAAATAGGTACCACTTCAGTGGGAAGGTAACAGCATTCTGTGCAGCTTGGTCATGCCACATGACCATGAAAATGTCTTTGGACAGTGCTGGCTCTTCGGCTTTGAAATGGAGATGAGCACCGCAACCCTAGAGTCGGATTCGACTGGCTTTTGAGCAAGGGAACCTTTACCTTTACCTTTACCTTTACCTTGTCTTTAGCAAACATTTATCAAGTTAAAATAAACATCCAAGACCTTGACCACCACCTTTATACAGGTAATCACGATGCATTCCTAGTTTTCACTTTTGATACACAATTGAGGAAAGAAGCCTAAAAGCACATATAATGCATAGTGATGCTCTGCTGTATTCATCACCTAGGAGGTCACCAGGTACCACATCATGGAGGTTCTGGTTGAGGACGCAATTCAGGATTTCTATGTGGACTGTGATTTTTCCCACAAAACAAACATCACCTTGTACAACGGTGGTTGGCAGCCCATGGTGCTACTCGATGTCTGACTGCCAATCAGGAGAAGTCCACGTCCAGCCCACACCACCACTGGATGGGACAATTTGGAGGCGGAACATGAAGGCTGGTGGCAGTGCTCAGCGGGCTGCAGCACCTGTTTATGCCACTCTACCCCCACACACCCTTCAGAGGCATTGGGGGGGCAGATGAAGGTGGCTGGTGGCACAGAGGTGGCCACCACTGGCTGTTTTTCACTGTGGAAGACAACAAGTGCTTGCCCACTCCAGAAGCACCAATTTCGGGAGGGGGTTTGAAAGACCTGAATCAGATTGTGGTGACAAGAGAGGAAGTCCTCTAACTGATGGACAATTTAAAAAATAATAAATCACCAGGCCCGGATGGCATTCATCTGAGAGTTCTGAAAGAACTCAGCTGTGAACTTGTGGATCTCCTGACAAAAATATGTAATCTTTCTTTAAAATCTGCCTCCATTCCTGAGGACTGGAAGGTAGCTAATGTCACTCCCATCTTTAAAAAGGGCTCCAGGGGCTCAGGACAAAAAGAACCACAAAAAGAAATGCAAGCTCTGGTGCAAGCAACTATTTTAAGCACAATTAATGATGTTATAGAGCCAATCAAAGCCAGCATGGAAGAAATTCGAAATTCAGTTCCTCAAGCAATAGCACCCATCAATCAAGCTATTCAGGAAGTAAGAGATATGATCCCCCAGGTGGCTGTAGTGATGCAGAATGCCTTGAAGGATATTACTGAACAGTTCACCCAGAGTTTGCAGTTGTTGCAAAAACAAATAGCTGATAACACCACAAAAATTGTGGCGTTAAGCACCACAGTAGTGGAAGTTGAGACAAAGACGAGACAAGTGGAAAGGAAAGTTCAAGAAAATGAAGAGAAGCAATCGCTGTTAGAGCAAGATGTGATGAGACTACAGGCAGGGCCGGCTTGCTCACTAGGCGAGCTAGGCGCTCACCTAGAGCATCGGCCCTCAGGGGCGCCAAACCGTCACCCCCGAAAAGCCCCCCCATTGCCCTAACTGGGTGCCACTGACTCTCCCCGCCGCCCCCGCCAGACTGAATGCCCGTATGGGCACTTCCCAAGCCCTGGGGGGGAAGAGGTGGGGGGGGAAGAGGTGGGGCGGTGGCTGGCCAGCACTGCGGGGACTCTCCCCATCACCACCGCTGCCACCAGACTGAGCGCCTGGCCAGGGTGCTTCTCAAGCCCTGGCGGGGGGGAGAGGTGGGGCGGCATGGCGGTGGCCGGCCAGCGGGGACTCTCTCCACCGCTGCCGTCAGACTGAGCGCCTGGCCGGGGCACTTCTCAAGCCCTGGCAGGGGAGAGGTGGGGTGGCATGGCGGTGGCTGGCCAGTGGGGACTCTCCCTGCCGCCGCCGCTGCCAGACTGAGCGCCCGATCAGGGCGCTTCTCAAACCCTGGCGGGGGGGAGAGGTGGGGCGGCATGGCAGCAGCCGGCCAGTGGGGACTCTCCCTGCCACCGCTGCCGCCAGACTGAGTGCCCGGCCAGGACTCTACCCTTCCCGCACCCCCATGGCCATGCCCCAGCAGCACCTCCTCCTCCTCCTCTTCATCCTGGAGACGCCGCTGCTGCTGCTTGCCGTCTGCCTTGACGGTAAGCCAGGCACCCCCTGGGCTGGGGGAGGGAGGGCGGGTGTATGGGGAGTCCCTCCATAAAAGGGGGAGGCCTGCAGGGAGCCCAGCAGCCAGAGGGGGGTGAGGCTAGCTTGTGGCGCCTGGCATGTTTCTGGAAGGTTTCCAGGCCCCACCGGGAGGTTGGCATCTCCTGGGGGTGCCACAAGCTGGCCTCGCCTAGGGCACAGGAACACCTTGGGCTGGCCCTGACTACAGGTGGAGACAGCTGCATTTGTTTTGAGGTTTCAGAACATCCCAGAGGAGAAGGAGGAAGAATTGCCTTTAAAAAATGGCGGAACTTTTGGCAAATCATTTACAGCTTGAAGATATAAGTGAAGTGGCAAAAGAGATAGATGTGGCTTTCAGGATGAATTCGGCATATGCAAGAAGGTTCAAGGGACCCAGGGAAGTACAGGTACGGTTCCATAAAAGAGCAGTTAGGGATAAAATACTGACAGAGGTAAATGTCCCACCGCTGAAGATGGGACAAGAAGAAATTAGTGTGTTGAAAGAGATCCCCTGGAGAGGGAGGGAGAATGTGAATGGCTTAAATGGACCTCAGAAAAGAAGGAGGATATTTCACCAACTGAAGAAACATAATGCGGATATAACATGAATACAAGAAACCCACATTAGAAAAAATGATGAAAAATATTTGGATTATAAGGGATTAGGCAAAGTATTTGTGGTTACGGATAAGGAGAAGAAGAAGCATGGAGTAGAAACCTATATTAAAGAGTTTCTTCAGCCGGAATTCCTATTTGCTTCTGAGGATGGAAGAATATTGATGGTGGGTACCCAGAGACAAAATAAAAGGGTATTGATTGTGAATATCTATGCCCCGAATCAGAACCAGGAAAAGTTTTATAGAAGACTCTTAAATCTGATAGCCAAACAGGACTTCCAAGAGATTTGTGTGATTGGTGACTTTAATGCGGTGTTTGACAATAAACAGGACCAGAAAATAAATACTCAGAAAAAGAAGATAAAGGGCAATGATTTTACTAATTCTCTCTTGCAGCTGATAGAGGAATGGAGATTGGTTGATGTATGGAGAATAAGAAATTTTAAAAAACAACAATATACATATTACTCGGCAAGACATGACTCTTGGTCTAGATTAGATATGTGCTGGATGTCTTCTTCTTTGGTGAGGGAATTACAGGAGGCAGAAATTGAGGCAAGTACATATGATGACCATAATGCGATAATGGTGGAATTACAGGGGATGAATCCTAAAGGTAGATGGACATTAAACCCCTTTTTATTGAAGGACAGCAACGTGATGAGAAGTCTGCAAGCGGAATTCATGTTTTTTTTCAAAGAAAATATCAGTCCAGATATTCCGAGGCGAACTGTATGGGATCCTTTCAAGGCTTTTGCCAGAGGTTTGTTAATAAAGGAAACAGCAAGAAAAAACAAGAAAAGAAATGAGGAATATTTTAACTTGAAGAGGGAAATATCAGAGCTAGAAAAGCAGGAAATGGAGGCCGAAGGAGGCTTGGATAAAAGAGGCAGGATTAAACTTCTTATGCACAGAATGAATTGTGTACTAATGGCAGAATTATCAAAGAAAATAAGTTATGCTAAACAAAATTATTTTGAAAATGCCAATAAACCAACTAGGTGGTTGGCCTATCAAATAAGAAAGCAGTCTGAAAGGACAATGATAAAGTCATTGAAAGATAAAAATGGAGTGGAACAAAATGGAATTCAGGATTTGAAGAAGATTGTAGAAGACTTTTATAAAGATTTATACGCAAGAGAAAACATAACTAGAGAAGAAATACTTCACTACCTGCAAGAACGTACTATTCAAAAGTTCTCAGAGGGGGACCAGAAGATTTTAAATCAACCAATTACAATGATGGAAATGGTGGAAGCTCTTAAAAGACAGAATAAAGGTTGGGCACCTGGGATGGATGGTCTCCCAGTGGGCTTTTATATAATTTTTGAAGAAATACTGCTTCCACAATTACATGAAGTTTACAAAAAAATCTGGGAAGGAGAAGAGGTGACTGACACATGGAGGGAAGCCTTGATTTCGTTAATACATAAGCAGGATTCAGAAGGGAATGATACCAAGAATTATAGACCGATCTCTCTATTAAATGTGGATTACAAGATTTTTGCTTCAATCATGGCGGATAGGCTGAAACGTATCCTGGCAAGGGTGATTCATAGAGATCAATCTGGATTCTTGCCGAAAAGACAAATAAAACATAATTTAAGGAGGATATTGAATATGTTGGAATATTATGAAGCACACTCAGAAAAAGAAATGGCAATGATTTTTATAGATGCAGAGAAGGCTTTTGATAACCTGAATTGGGCGTTTGCAATAGAAACATTTAAGAAGGTGAAAGTGGAAGAGCAATTTATTCAAACAATTCAAGCTATCTATTTAAAGCAAAGAGCAGCAGTTATGGTTAACGGGGAACGGACAGATCAATTTCAGATACAGAAAGGTACGAGACAAGGTTGTCCCTTATCACCTTTATTATATATATTTGCTTTAGAGGTGGTAACAGAGGAGATAAGACAGAATCCAGAGGTGAAGGGTTTGAAGATACAAGAAGAACAATATAAGCTACTGGCATATGCAGATGATCTTGTATTTACATTGGAGGAACCCAGACTGTCAATTTTGGAGCTGAACAAGATATTGAGAGACTATGGACAAGTGGCGGGATTAAAAATTAACTTGGCTAAGACAAAAATTTTAACTAAGAACATGACCCCTGAGCAGAGAGAGGGTCTACAAGAAGAATCGGGATATAAACTCTGTATGAAGGTAAAATATTTAGGTATTAAACTGACAAATAGGTGTAGCTCATTACAAGAAGATAATTATAATGAATTATTGAAAGCAACGAGACAAGACTTGGAAAAATGGAAGAATTTAAAGCTTTCACTGATGGGAAGAATTGCCTTGATTAAGATGAACATTCTACCAAGGTGGATCTTTCTATTTCAAACGATTCCTGTTTTGAAGAATCTGGCAGTTTTGAAAGAGTTGGAGCAAACCATCACAAAGTTTGTTTGGCAGGGGAAAAGAGCAAGAATTAGGCTTAAAGCATTGAAAGACTTGAAGGAAAGAGGAGGGTTTGGTTTGCCTAATTGGACTCTGTATTATAGAGCTGGAGCTTTGGCATAGATTAAGGAGTGGATAATGCTGGAAGACTCTTAAAATTGGAAGGTCATGATCTTCTGGAAGGATGGCATGCCTTCTTATGGGATGAGAAGGTGGCAGCATGTAAATATTTTAGACAACACTGGATACGAGATGCACTCTGTAGAGTCTGGGGGACAATCCGGAGGAGGTGGTTTACCAAAACTTCAAAGCTGGTATCTCCCTTAGAAGCAGTGACTTTACCTAGGCTCTATAGTGAAAATCCCCCACAGAGATACATGGACATTATAAATGCAAAGGGAGAGTTGGAATTGGATGGTGATATTAGTTGGTGGTACAGGGCTCAGATTCAATCGAGGTATAAGAGAGACAAGAAAATAGGGTTTGAGAAGACATTAACGGACATAGAAAAAATACTTTATGAACCAGAAAAGAAATTTCTTTAAAAAATATATTCACTGTTGCTGGCTGATTATATGGTAGACGAAATGGTGAAAAATAATATGATCCAATGGGTGCAGAATTTTGGTTATAACATTGAGTTAGACCAGTAGGACCAAATATGGAAAATAAATGTAAAGATAACTAGGGCAGTCTCATATAGAGAAAATATGTATAAAATGTTTTATAGATGGTATATCACACCAGATAAACTGGCAAAATATGATGAGAAATGTTCTAATAAGTGTTGAAAATGTAATGTTGACAGGTTCTTTGTACCATATGTGGTGGACATGTGAGGTGACCAAAAAGTATTGGATATGGGTACACAGAATGGCTCAGAAAATTATAAAAGGCACCCTTTTATTTAAACCAGAGTTGTTACTGCTGGGTATACTTCCGAAAGATGCACGGAAAGAAGATAGATATTTGATAATATACATAATGACTGCGGCTAGGATCTTGTATGCGAAATATTGACAATCCACAGAGGTACCAACTAAACAAGAGTTGGTTGAGAAGATAATGGAGGCAGCAGAAATGGATAAACTGACTTTGATGATGAAAGGACATGATGAATCAGCCTTTATGAATACGTGGCAATGTTTTTACAAGTGGTATGTTCAGAAAGAGAAGGATGAAGAGAAATAAGAAGTATCAAGTGTTATTAATCTTGAGTGATTTGTGATGTTATGTTAGAAGCGACTAAGATAGATAGAAGTTAAGGATACTTAGGTAAAAGAGTATTAGTAATTAGCATGGCAAGGTAGGGGAGGTTTAAAATAGATGGACTGATATAGAATTTGTATCCCCCCGTGAATGTTGAATGTTGTATGTCATTGTTGAGGTTGTGTGTATGTAGTGTATTTGTAACGTTTGTTATGTAGTGTAATGTATGGTTGTCTTTCAAAAAAAAATAATAAAAATGCCTCTTTTAGGGGCGCTTAAAAAAAAAGGGGGCTCCAGAGGAGATCCAGGAAATTACAGGCCAGTCGGTCTGACATCGATACCGGGTAAGTTGGTGGAAACTGTTATTAAGGAAAGAATTAGTAGACACATTGATGAACAAAAACTATTGATGCAGACTCAGCATGGGTTCTGTAAGGGAAGATCTTGTTTCACTAACCTGTTAGTGTTTTTTGAGGGAGTGAACAAACATGTGGACAAGGGGGACCCAATAGATATTATTTATCTTGACTTCCAGAAAGCTTTTGATACAGTTCCTCATCAAAGGCTCCTAAGTAAGCTCAATAGTCATGGGATAAAAGGACAAGTCCTCTTGTGGATCAAAAACTGGCTTATAAATAGGAAACAGAGAGTGAGTATAAATGGGAAACTTTCTCAGTGGAGGGTGGTAAGCAGTGGGGTACCACAGGGATCAGTACTCGGTCTGATGCTTTTTAACTTGTTTATTAATGATTTGGAATTGGGAGTAAGCAGAAAAGTGGCTAAATTTGCAGATGACATGAAGTTGTTCAGGGTGGTGAAAACCAGGGAGGATTGTGAGGCACTCCAAAGGGATCTGTCGAGGATGGGTGAGTGGGCGTCAATGTGGCAAATGGGGTTCAATGTGGCCAAGTGCAAAGTGATGCACATTGGAGCCAAAAATCCTAAATATAAATACACGTTGATGGGGTCTGAACTGGCAGAGACTGACCAAGAGAGAGATCTTGGAGTCATAACAGATAACTCAATGAAAATGTCTAGACAGTGTGTAACTGCAATAAAGAAGGCCAATGCTATGCTGGGGATTATTAGGAAGGGAACTGAAAACAAATCAGCCAGTATCATAATACCCCTGTATAAATCATTGGTACGACCTCATTTGGAATACTGTGTACAGTTGTGGTTACCGCATCTCAAAAAGGATATTATAGCATTGGAAAAAGTGCAGAGAAGGGCAACTAGAATGATGAAAGGGTTGGAACACCTTCCCTATGAAGAAAGGTTAAAATGCTTGGGGCTCTTTAGCTTGGAGAAACGATGGCTGAGGGGTGACATGATTGAGGTTTATAAGATCATGAATGGGATTGAGCAGATTGAGAAAGAAGTACTTTTCTCCCTTTCTCACAATACAAGAACTCGTGGGCACTCCATGAAATTGCTGAGCAGTCAGGTTAGAACAGATAAAAGGAAGTACTTCTTCACCCAAAGAGTGATTAACATATGGAATTCACTGCCACAGGAGGTGATGGCAGCTACGAGCATGGACAGTTTCAAGAGGGAATTAGATATACATATGGAGCAGAAGTCCATCAGTGGCTATTAGCCAGAAGGTATAGATAGGAAATCTCAGTCTGAGGCAGGTGATGCACTCTATTCTTGGTGCTGGGGGGGGGGGGAGCAGTGGGAGGGCTTCTAGTGTCCTGGTCCCACTGCTGGACCTCCTGATGGCACCTGGTATTTTTGGCTGCTGTGTGACAGAGTGTTGGACTAGATGGGCCATTGGCCTGATTCAACATTGGCTTCTCTTATGTTGTTATTTTCTACAGCCTTCCTGTGATCAGCTGGAAACATAAGGTAGAGCTCAGTGTCATCAACATATTGGTGACAACTCAGAAAAACAGCAGATAGGCAATGGAACTGTCAACAAGTATGTTGGTTCTGTCCATGCATATGCATAATCTGGAACATGGGAGTGGTGTTTTTGTGTGTACAAACTACACGTGGGCAAGCTCCATTTCCATGACTGGGACTATTGCTTTTAAAAAATGTTTCCAATTAAAGGGACAAATGCTACAGGTTTGCAATTTATGCATTTGTAGACATCATACTTATGGTCCAGAGATGGCACAGAGATGGGGACAGTCTATTTATTCCTGGTCCCTGTCTTCATGCACTGGTTTCTACCTAGATTATTTCCTAAATACAAAAGCCCCTACCCCTACTTCTATTAGAACCAGAAAAAAGTAAAGGAAAATCACCTGTTCACATGTAAATAAAGTAGAATGTGGTACTGATTGTCGTTTCCCCTTTTTTGCCCACCTGCATAATCAGCTCAGGTAAGTAACTTATTTATGCTTTCCCTCATTACTATTTATGTGCACTGTCCCTCCAAGCTAAGCCTTTGCATCTTGCTTTCTCCTTCAGATTGGAACCAGTCTCCCAGGAGTCCGCCTAACCTTCAGAAGTCTAGTTGGCTTGATCAGTATTCTGTTCTCAAGAAGGCTTCCTTCTTGTTCCTGCTTGTCAGAGCTGCCTGCATTGCCATGGTTCTGTCCCAGGTCTCCAGGTAGGTCTCCAACATCCTGTCTTGTAGAGGTCTGTCTCTCCCATTGCTGCCTCCCTCTTCCTCCTTTCTTGCTGATCCCACTACTTTATTGGATCCTGGCTTGGGAGAGGGAAGGCCTGTGGCATCCTGCCCCCATCCTGGCTGTATTTAGATATGGCAGGGACAGTGGCAGGACTGATGTACAGACACTGTGGCCTCTCCCCCTAGCACCACTGTTTTAAAATGAAAATGTTATGCATTGGTATGGCTAAGGAGATCTCAGTCTTGTCCCCTTCTGTGCCTTCATTCACTACATTCATTCTTTTTAGCTTTTTTGTTTCGTTTGTCCAGGGATGTTTACTTACAATAGTGGTATCTTGTAGGGTGAGATGTGCTTTCAACACTGGAGTATAATGAGGTAAGCACAGTAAGAAACAGTGCTACCTTTTCTTATTTTTTTTTTAAAAAAATTAAAAATAGAGCTTTAGATCTAGTTGGGTGAACACACAAGGACCCCTCTTTTACAAGCAATGCTGCTGTCTTAGATTGCCAAACAGCTCCCTGTGCCTCCTTTGAGAGAAAGAAAAATAGTTGTTAGGTGTTAATGAAACAGAGACAATTCTTATGCCTTGTTGGAATTTGGCAGGGAGGTGTCAGAGACTTGAGGCTTGGATTATTTTACATTGAGTTCATTGTGTCTACTATCTTATCTTTCGCTTGTGTGCTTACGTAGCATTGCCAGCTGCAACGTGGGAGAATGGATTCAGCCGCTCTGGCTTATCACAGTGGCCTTGGGAGGAGGCTATGGAGTGTTCTTTGTGTAAGGGAATTTTCCAGTCCTGTGAGACTGAGGGGTGGGGGCAACTCATTCTCCTGATCATCAAGTTATCTCCCGCGCGTGCGCTAGAAGTTCATTTGGTAGTTGTGCTATTGCATAATACTATAATAATGCCTGAGCAGCTTGGGCCACCATTCCTGACAATAACCGTATTACTGTGGGTTACAGCATTGTATTCCAATAAAGCTTTTCTTTACTTGAAGAATGCTTGGATCTTCTTGCTATTGAGTCTGACAGGAGGCTCCCTTTGATGAGGATTATAAGTCCTGAAATGTTTATTCTATTGGCTAGGAGAGTTTTGTGTCCATACTGTTTCAGTTTGAAAACCAGTTTCTGATGTGGGTTCTTTTTACTCAGTGTAGTCATTTTTTCTCCCAATGCTATTAATGAAATATTGCCATTAAATTTCATAAGTGATTCTGCACTATGTGCACATAAATAGCAGAAAAGATATAAATGTCATAAAAAGCAAACAAATTGGGAACACCATAAGTGAAAATAAGTGAAATGAAAAGGTTCACAAAGGTGATGTATGAAAATGGGCAAGTCATACATCTCTAGAAAAATGTTACAGCTGGCAATGGGTTCCCTAGTGAAACCAATAAAAATGAATAATTAACCTAATATTTATTGATTATTTATATATTTGTTTTTAGAAAATTTGTATGCCATTTCTCCAGACCTGCTTCACTTGGCTTACAACCAAAACAATACCAGTCAAGACAATGAAACAGTCAATAAAAATAGCATATAACAACACTAAGAAAAATAACAAATTTAAGACTAAAACAAACAAAACCACCCTGATTTTTATCCATGTTCCTCTTAGCTACTTGGAGGGGAATCCTAAGCAGATATACTTAGAATGCTATTCAGATCTATTCAATGGGGTTTACTCCCAGGAAAGTGTTCTTAGGATTGCACCGCTAGAGGGAGAGGTGTATGCATGCTCTGAGAAGCAGACACCATTGTTCTTCTGCTCTGAACAGATGAAAGATTAATGACCTAAAAGAAGGCAATAAATCTCACCAAACTGCCAGAGAACTGTCTGAGTAGTGTTTAAGGCAACAGGGAACGAGGAGAGCCAAGGAATTTGGGGCTTGGCAGGGTAAGAAGACATTTATCAACCTTTATAGATAGAGAGGCTGCAGCCGGCAAATTAATTGAAAATGGCAACAACAGTAAAAGCTCCATCAGAGCAAATTGCCCAGTTCTAGGCCTTAATGTTAGCCTCGCAGGAAAAAATAACAAAAGAAATTGGAGAAGTTAAACAGGAATTGAAACAGATAGGGGCAGAAATCAAAGCCATTAAGGCGATTGCTGTGAAAGCAAAAATTATGGTCCAGGAGAATAAGGAACAAATCATCCAATTAAAGAAAAAGACTGCAGAACTGTCAGACAGAAGCAGATACACAAACTTAATTATACATGGGATTTCAGAAGATGTAGATCAAAAGAATTTGGAATAATGTACTGTGGAATGGATAACTGAACAAGGGATAGAACTAGAAGAAGACCAAATAGAACGGGCACATAGGCTGCAGACTAAGAGAAGGGGGGAGAACCACGCCCAGTCATAGTAAAATTTGCAAGAGAAAAGAAACAACAACAAATATTTTCAGCCTTAAAAAAAAATTAAAGGATTGAATTATAAAGGGAAAAAGGCTTATGTCAGGCAAGACTTCTGCCAGGACACATTGAGTCAAAAAAGATTAATGAAGCCATATGCTCAGCAGCTTTATAATAGTAAAATACAATTCAGCTGGGTGTACCCAGCCTCCATAGTCATCTTCAAAGAGGGAAAGAGATTAATTGCAAGAGACCCACAAGAAGCAGTAAAACTACTGGAGAAGTTGGGACTTGATACAGGAAACCTGGAAGATCAAACAGAGATGGAAGAAATGGAAGCAACAGAGGTTGAGGAAGAAGGGCCCTCCATGCATCAGGACAAGAGGCAAAGAGCATTCTCAGAGAGGCAGAAAATGAAGGGCAGTATCCATTAAATAAAAGGTCATTAGTAATGTGAAAGAGTTAAATGTATCGGAAGGGTGAGGTGTGCACACCTGAAGGTGTAGAGGATGATTAATTCCTCCTCAAACAAGAGCCCTACACAAGGGGGAAGGGGGTGGTTGGAAGAACAGGAGAAGAGAGGAAAGGGGAGAAGGGTTAGCAAGGTAAACAGAATAAAAATTAACTCTCAGTGTGGGGGAGATGGAAAGCTTAAAGTAAAAGAGTATGGTTGAAAGTTTGAAAGTGCTGACACTGAACGTGAATGGTTTGAGCTCTGACTTAAAGAGATATAGACTCTCCAGATTTATGAAACAACAGAATATAGATAATATGTACCTGCAGGAAACACATAAAGTGAAGAGAGATAATAAACTGTTGCTTAATGACCCAGCGTGGGTGGTGTTAGCTGAAGCCAGAAGTGAATTTAAGATGAGGGGAGTGGCGATACTAGTACATAAGAAGTACAATATTAAGTTAAGAGAAATAATAGCAAATAAGGAAGGCAGATATCTGTTAGTTAAATGTTTACTTGAAGGCAAGTTAATAACATTAGTAAATATATATACCCCTAAGAAAGGACAAAAAAGATTCTTAATTAATTTTTTTTTAAAAAAATACAGAAATTTGCGGAAGGAGAAGTATTAATAGCAGGTGATTGTAATATAGATATTACAAAAAGTAATGTGATAAGGTGGAAAAAATGGAGCGTAATAGAAGCACATGAAGCTTTGCGACTGATGCCACAACCAACATACTTTTCAAACAGACATAAAACAGCTTCATGACTAGACTTTATAATACTTAAAGAATTTGTTAAATGGGAGCCAAAAAATATAGTCACACTCCCAATATGGATTTCAGACCATGCACCCATTAGCATAGAAATAGAAGTTAACTGGGACAAAGTAAAAAAAAAATTGAGATACAATAATATGATCATGTCTAAAGGAAAGGATAAGCAATATATGGAAAACCAAATAAAACTATACTTTCAGGAGAACAGAGGAACAGTAACTACAGATATGCTTTGGGATGCAGCCAAAGCTGTAATCAGGGGACAGTGTATAGTGAAAGAGAAAGAATTAAAAAGAAGATGGTATTCTGTAAGAAATAATAAAATACAAGAACTTGAGAACTTACAAAAATAGCAATTACAGAAATTCTGTTATAATAGAAACAGATTAATTACAGAATTAAAGAAACAATTCGATTCATTAGACTCTAGGGCACTATAGAAAAAACAAGTCATGGTAAGAGATGAGTTCCAGAGAAATACAATAAACTCAGTCAAAAGATTAGCAAACTATTTAAAGAATAAAAGAGATAAGCAAAGAGTGAGAACCATTAGCATAAACAGAAATATAACACAGAATCCAGAAAAGATTAAGGAAGCCTTTATGGATTTCTATAAGACCCTTTACAAAAAAAAAGAATACTGTGGAATTTGAGGAATTAATAGAAACTAAACTTACAGAAACAGAAAAGGAAAGTCTTGAAGGGGAAATAACAGAGCAAGAAATAGAACAAGTAATAAAAGTTTTAAAAACAGGTAAATCACCGGGTATGGACGGATTTACAGTGGAATTCTACAAGGAAATTAGAGAAATTCTAGTACCAGAACTATGTACAGTCTTTAATAATATACTAAAGGGAGGAAATGCACCTAACACTTGGAGGAAAGCAGAAATAACAATATTATTAAAACCACAGAGGGACCCTTAGGAAGTGGGTTCCTATAGGCCAATAAGCTTATTAAATCAAGACTATAAAATCTTTGCTAAAATAATGGCAAATAGACTTAAAAATATTACTCATAAAGTTATAAAAGATGATCAGTATGGTTTTGTTAAAAATAGAACTATAGCTCACCCGATTAGAAACATATTAAATGTATTAAGTCACTGCCGAATGGGGAAAATAGGTTTGCTTAAATTAGATATACACAAAGCATCTGATACACTATCCCATGAATTCCTGTGGAATATGTTGAAATATGGCATTGGCGAGGGATTTATAAAAACCATACAGGAAATATATAGAGAAGGTTCAGTGGTAGTTCGAATAAATGGCGAACACACTGCACAATTCTCAATAACAAGGGGAGTAAGACAAGGATGCCCACTTTCATCCTTTCTGTTTATAATGGCGATTGAACAATTAGCGGAAAGAATTAGAAACTTAGGAAGGATAGAAGGTTGTAAAATAGGCAAAGAAGAGATGAAAATTAATCTGTTTGCAGATGATATAATAAAAATAATGTCCAAACCGAAGGAAGGAATTAAAGAGACAAAGGTGATACTAGAGGACTTTGAAATAAGGTCAGGTTTAAAAATTAATATGATGAAATCAGAAGTATTATACCATAATGTGAACAGAGAAGAAAGGAAAGAAATTAACATATTAACCAAACTAGGATTGGGGGTCAAGAGATCTAGATATTTAGGAGTAGAAATATTTCAAAACATCAATAAGATTGTGGAGAAAAACTAAAATAATATTTGGAGAAAAATAGCAAGAGATAGGAAAAGATGGAAAAGAGAGTCCTTAAATATAACATCCAGAATTAGGAGTGTAAAAATGTTCTGGATACCTAAATTAACATATCTATTTCAAGTACTACCATTAGAAATTACCAAACAAAAACTGGATAAATGGAATGCAATAATAAGGGAGTGGATATTTGGTAGCACAAAGACCAGAATCTCAAAAAAAATAATGTATAGTCATAATTCAGAATTAGGGTGGGGTGTACTAGACATAGTAAGTTATTATGAAGCCTTCCAGTTGAAAACATTTTTAGAAATAGAGGAAGATGAGAATCAGAAATGGGTCAAATTTGAAAATGAAGTAAATAAAGGAATAAGGAAATATGGTATATTTACAAACAAAGGGGAAAGAGAAGATAAACTAGAAACGGGTCCTAGGAGAAATACCTTAAGAATTTGGAAGAAGTGGCAACCGAAGTGGTTAAAAGGTATATCTAGATGGGTACCATTAGAAACCTTAGAAAAGGATAGCATAGACCATAGTTGGTGGGAACTGCTTAGAAAAAAAGGATTAAGAAGAATAAAAGATATGTGTAATGGAGGAATTCTGAAGTCACCCCAAGCATTAGAAGGGGAGATAGGTGCACAATATTGGTTAAAAATAGCTGGTTTATGCAAGAAAGTCAAGAAGCTAATGAAGGATAGGAATATAAGTACAGAGGAACCAATAGAAGAGATATATAAAATAATGAAACAAAATAAAAGAGGGTTAGCAGGTACAATATATAAGAAAATGATCTCAGATAAGAAACAATTACTCAGTTACAAAGAAAATGGGAGACAGAAATGCAAATAACAGAGCAAAAAG
This sequence comes from Gekko gecko, assembly GCA_029375565.1. Classification (NCBI taxonomy): domain Eukaryota; kingdom Metazoa; phylum Chordata; class Lepidosauria; order Squamata; family Gekkonidae; genus Gekko; species Gekko gecko. The sequence continues at coordinate 210,855,734 of JAPDNY010000001.1, forward strand.
TTATAAAACTTATGAACGGAATTACGAAAATTAAAATACACAAATTCAAAGAACTAGAATTAAAATTCTTTACCAAATGATATAGAACCCCAGCCATGCTGGCAAATATGTTTCCAGGATTGAGCCCTGACTGTTGGCACTGTAAAAATGTAAAAGGGTGGTGCTAACATATGTGGTGGGAATGCCCAGAAGTTAAAAAATTTTGGAGAAATATCGTAGGAAAAATGAATAGATTATTTGCAGTAAATATAAGCATAGATTTTGAGTAAATGTTAATGAGTACAATAGGATCGGAGACAATAGAGAGAAAGCACCAAGAATTATTGAAAGCAATGGTTCTAGCAGGTAAAGCAGTTATAGTGGGAGGTTGGAAAGATGCAAGTAAATGGACAGAGAGAAACTGGCTTAACTATTGAAATTATTCAATCAGATATAATCTCCATAATTAACCAAGACATGCCGTGGGAAGACAGAACAGCGATAATCCAAGAGAAATGGACTATATACTGGAGATGGATGGATGACGAACAAAGGAACAATGTTCAGTGGAAGCTCCAAACACTATGCCCCTGGCAGAGAGTTGAAAAATAATAGACTGGAGGGAGGGGGGAGGATGGGGGAATTTGTAAAAGCACAATGGGATATGAAAATGTATAATCAGAATGGTAATAATAACAACAATAAAAATATTTATACAAAAAAAAAAAAGGATTGCACTGCTAGTTTCTAGAAGTCTTCATTCAGATAATTTCAGACTACCCAGGATGGTACCAGCCAGATGGTCTCTGGGCTCAGGAATAATTCCAGCCACGCTGTGTGTCCTCAAGTAGGAATTAGGTAGAAAGGTAGGAGAGAAACTGCCAATCTAGGAAGCTGATACTAATGTGAGGTTTCCATTCCCTATGCTAATGAAGATTCAAATTATCACAAGGATAGAATTCTTGACACCTCATGGGGCAGTCTGTCCATAAATTAGAAACTTCACTGAGAGCAAGAAAATAAATGGACAGCAACAACCAAGCAGGGATTAAGGCACAGGAGAACAGAGAGTGAACTCCCATTGCCAAGACAACAGATCAGGAAGATACAAATAGAAATACAGATGTCTTTCAAGCTTTGCTGGTTCCCAAAGTGGCAGAAATATTAACATTGATTACAATAATGCAAAGTCTGTTGAACAGTAACTATCATGGCCCAAGTCAATCATATCCACCTGAAACAAATCTGGCACATTCACCATAGCTCTGTTCTCATGAAATCTTATTTATTTTTTATAGCCATCTAAGACAGTGGCTATCACCCAGTCCTGTAGCAGTCAATTCCATAGTAGAATTACACATTGACAAGATAACTTTTTTCCTTTTCTCTGTCCTGAATCTCCTACAAATCAGTTTAATTAGTTGTTATCAAGTTGTAATATTATGGGAGAGAGAATTTTCCCCATGAACATTCTCCACACTACACATTGTCAGGTAGCCCTGCCATGATGGATGGAGGGGAGGGGAGGATGGTTCTGGGCACCTTAGTGGCGTGACAGGCGGGAGGTTGGAATCTGGGGAGTTGTTGATTTACGCTTAGGGTGTGAGAATGGAATATAGCTCTGGTTACCCCTATCTTCCGCAGGCTGGACATTCTGACCTTGAGGAGTCAAGCTGCGAGCTTTCCTATCGCTTTCAAAGCTGCAGCTTTGCTGTGAATAATGGGGGCGTTGGGAACTTCATTAGCATAGTAACTTTCGATTCCCAATCGCATGTTATTCCTTGATTGGTAGAAGGGGGGGTCCCCATTCACCCCCTTCCCGGTATAACCGCTTGCTTTCTGTAACCAAGTCATTCTGAACAATGTACCTGCTTCAGTGAACCTTTCTATTGCAGCTTTATAATAAATGCTATCCTTGCTTGCATCACAAGGCCTGGTGTTTTGCTGACTAAGTTAGGACTCCTGACAGTTTGTTCAGAATCCTCATCAACTTTCGGGACTGGTCGTAAACCCGCAACTCCACAATGAGTGGCGGTGAAGAAGACACTCTCCCGATTGAAGAAGGAAAGGAGAAGAGGCCTCCCGGGAAAGACGTACCCAAAGAGACCCCTGACACACATGTGCCGGGACAATGGGGTTTGGAGTACGACTTTGGAGGGCCTTACGGAGACCCGTATGGGGCAGCCTATGGAGGGGTGACCACCCGAGTTGGACGCAGATGAGACTGGGTGAAACCCCTGGCTGAAACCCACGAGACGTGGTTCGGGACCCCGAGAGCCTCCATGGGAGCCAGTCACCCCGAGAGGTCGGTCCGAAAGCTCATCACAGCGGAAGCCCTGGAGGAAACCGGCCGAGACTCCGAGAGCCTCGAGGGTGCCGTGGTGAGGAGGAGGTGGAGTGGGGAGCCGAGCCAAGACCGCCTGATGCGCTTTCTGGACGAATCCCTCGCACGCATCCCACAGATGATCGCGGAGGGGATACGGGAAGAGCGCGAGCGGCAGAGGCGCGAGGAACCACCAGCCCGTGTTCCTCCCGACCAGCACCCGGCGCTGGACCAGGACCAAGGGAACGTGCCAGCCGGCCCACCGGACCAACCAGTGGGGCCAGGACCGCAGGGGCCGCCTGGGCAACCACCCCCTCGCCCTTGGGGGTTCTTGCCACCTAAACCTGCAGAACTCCTGGATGCCGATTTTGATGGAGACCCCGAAAAATTCCCATTCTTCCTGGTGAGAGCCGAAAGGTTTATCGAAACCTGGGGCCACCTATTCCAACGAGAAGAGCGCATGGTCGATGTCATAGCAGCCCACTTGAAGGGAGCGGCCGCGGACTGGTACGTGGGGCTCCACCAGGCTGATGGGCGTGAGCTGAGGGAGATCGATTCTTTCATGTGGGCCATGAAAGAGCAATTCGAAGATGTGCACTCTACCAAGGCAGCCAAGGCAATGATCCGAAGCCTCAAACAAGGCGCGAGGTCGGTGAGAGACTACACCTCGGAGTTCCGCAGATGTGCCGCCAAACTCCGAGGGGAAGGGAACCTAGTAGACTTCTACAAGTGGGGGCTCAATGCGGAGATCCGCCGAGAAGTCACCAGGAACCAAGACCCGAACACCCTCACGGGATGGATTCAAGCCGCCGTCACGATGGAGAACCGGCTGAAGACCATCAAACTGGATGACGCCGCAGCGATGGCTAACAGGGGCCCCGCGCCGGCGGCGAGGGGGAAACCTCTTGCCCCGAATCCGAAGCCGAGAGACGGTACCAGGGAACTCCGGATGAAGCAAGGTGTTTGCCTCAAATGCGGAGAAGGAGGCCATTTCGCCGCGAACTGCCCGACGTCATCTGCATCGGCCGGGGCGTCAAAAGGAGTCAAGAAGAAGTTTGACACATCCACACCAAAACAGGTGGCGAAACCGAAGGGGCGAAAGCCTTGCCAGCTAAACCGCTCAGCGAGGCATCCGACTCATCCGATGGCGAGACCGTGCCGCAGGGAAACGAGCCGGACCTGCTGTAAACAGCGCTGAACAGCAGGTCCCACACTCCCAGGCGCAGATCCCGGTGAGCAAACCCCCTCTCTTTTCTTTCTCACAGTGACTTTAATGGACCCGGGTCTATTGACCCATGTGAGAGTACGAGCTCTCATTGACTCTGGGTGTGGGAGAGACCTCATCAACCCCACACTAATTACGGGACTAGGGGCAAAAGTTGTTAAACTAAATGAACCTTTGATTTTTACTCAAATGGACGGGTCCACCATGAAAGAACCCTGTAAATACGAGACTGTACCCTTGAGGGTGGGACTCGGGCAACACTGGGAAGAAAGACCTTTCGTGGTTACCCCTTCAGCCCGCTTTCCCCTGGTCCTAGGGAGCCCGTGGTTCTTTGATCACGATCCTCACGTACTATGGGGGGAGGGGAAGGTAAACTTCATCTCCGACAAATGCCGGACCCACTTATGGAGAAAAGAGTGGGGACCCATGACAGGGGGAAACTCCTCATGACGGCGGGGGTGGCGGACGTGGTGCTGGAAGGCATCCCCCCCGAGTATCACGACCTGGCTCCTGTTTTTGGGGAGGAGGAGGCCGATGAATTGCCCCCCCACAGGAACTCAGACTGTGCCATTGAAATTTTGCCCAACCAAAAGTTACCAAAGGGGAAACTGTATTCTATGAGCCCCTCGGAGAAAGTGGAACTGAGAAAATTCATTGACAAGAACCTCAGTAGGGGTTTTATACGGCCAGCATCCTCCCCGTTTGCGGCTCCTGTGCTATTCCGGAAAAAAAAGGACGGGGGGTTGCGGCTATGCACCGACTATCGTGGTTTGAATGCAGTGTCCAATACAAACGCTTACCCCATGCCCCTCATAAAAGACTTGTTGGCTGCGGTGGCTGGGGGAAAATTTTCTCGAAGCTAGACCTCCGAGATGCCTATTTCAGAGTCCGAATTCGGGAGGGGGATGAATTTAAAACGGCGTTTAACACCCCTCTAGGCCAGTTCGAATATTTGGTCATGCCATTCGGACTCCAAGGGGCCCCGGGGTCTTCATGAATTTGATTAACGAGGTGTTGCACAAGTATTTGTTCAAGGGGGTCCTTGTTTACCTTGATGACATTCTTTTGTATTCCCCCGACCTGAAATCTCATGTGAAACTGGTGCGGGAAGTGTTACAAACGTTGCACAAGCACAAACTGTTTGCTAAACTATCCAAGTGTGAATTTCACAAAACGGAAATCCCGTTTCTGGGCTACCGCATATCCCAAAAGGGAATTGAGATGGACCCCGACAAAATTAAGGATGTAATAGGGTGGGAGCCGCCCAAAACGCGGAGGCAACTCCAGGGGTTCCTCGGATTCGCGAACTTTTACAGATCGTTCCTATCGAACTTTGCCCGGGTGGCCCTTCCCTTAACTGACCTACTGAAAACCAAAGGGAAACCACCCGAATGCACTCGGCCCGGAGCCAAACTAGAGTGGTCATCAGAGTGCCAGCGGGCTTTCGACAAATTGAAAGCTCTTTTTACGTCGGAACCTGTATTAGCCCACCCGAATGAACTTAAAAAATTCATTGTCCAAGTTGACGCCTCAGACGTTGCTATGGGAGGGGCGATCCTCCAAGAGGGGGAGGATGGTAAATTGCACCCCCTTGCCTATGTTTCCAGGAAATTTAACGATACTGAACGGAATTGGTCGGTGTGGGAAAAAGAAGCGGGATCGATCCGCTTAGCGTTGGCTACCTGGCGCCATTGGTTGGAGGGGCGCGAGTCCCGTTCGAGGTCTGGACTGATCACAAAAACCTCGAGCTGCTTCGCTCCCCCCGTTCCTTGAACGCCAAACAGCTCCGCTGGGCTGATTTCTTCTCCAAGTTTAACTTTACACTGCACCACTTCCCGGGGACATCTAATTCGCTGGCCGATGCACTGTCACGCCTCCCTCAACACGACAGCAAGAGGGAGGAGATTCATGACTCGGTTTTCACTCCGTCCCAGTTGGGAGGGGCAGTAACCACCCGGAGGCAGGCCAAACAGTCCCCCCGCCACCGAACCCTCCTCCCATTGCTTGGGCGGTAAATTTCTCGACAGCTATGTCGGACACGGATCGGGAGGAGGTGGAGGGGGAAGAAGGAATGTCCCAAGATGCGCATGGTTGCTGGACTAAAAATAACAAACTCTTTGTCCCACGGTCCCTCAGGGGGAGGTGATGGGTTGGGCGCACGGATCAAAGCTGGCTGGACACACGGGGTTTGTAAAATCTCTCCAGCTCCTGCAGAGACAATTTTGGTGGCCGGGGCTAAGAAAAGATGTTTCACTCTTCACCTCAGCTTGTCAAACATGCTTGATGAGTAAACCTCGGCCCGGTAAACCCCCGGGTGCTCTGCAACCCCTCCCTACGCCGGCTCGGCCGTGGGAAGTGATCTCTATGGACTTTATTACGGACTTACCCCTAGCGGGGGAAAAACTGTCATATGGGTGATCGTAGATCTATTTACCAAACAAGCTCATTTCGTTCCGTTTGCCACCATCCCCTCTGCCAAGAAACTAGCCTCTGCGTTCTTGCAACACGTAGTGAGGCTCCACACTTTACCTTCTAAGGTGATCTCGGATAGGGGGTTCAATTTGTTTCACGGTTCTGGAGCGAACTTATGTCACTGCTTGGGGTGGAGAGGGGGTGAGTAGTGCATACCATCCAGAATCCGATGGGCAGACCGAACGTGTGAATCAGACTTTGGAACAATACTTGCGGTGTTTTTCCAACTTTCAGCAGGACGATTGGCATTCTCTTTTGCCTTTAGCTGAGTTCTGTTACAATAATACTCAGCACTCGTCGACAGGGATGTCCCCGTTTAAAGCGGTACATGGATACGACGCCCCGCCGCTGCCATTTTTGAATTCTCCCGACCTCCCGGCGGGAGACGCTGGAGACTGGTGCAAACACTTGCAGATGGCGTGGGGCTCGTTAGCCAAGACTCTAGAGGAGGCTAAGAATGCTTACAAGCTCCAGGCCGACAAGAAACGTAACCTTGCCTGGATCCCAAAGTGTGGAGAGTTTGCCTATTTGTCCACGCAACACTTGCGTCGCATTCAGCCGAGTCGCAAGCTCGGTTGGAAATTTATCGGTCCCTTTGAGATTGTGAGAGTGATTAACAATGTAACTGTTGAACTTGCTTTGCCCAAATCTCTAAAGTCTGTTCATCCTGTTTTTCATGTAAGGCTTCTACGCCAGGCGCCTGAAGAGAACAAATGGCGACCGCAACGGCCGACCCCGCCTCCGCTGCTGGTGGGGGGGAACCTCACTACGAAGTATCGCAAATCTTGGACTCTAAGATCTCTCACAATGGCTTGTTTTATCTGGTTGAATGGATTGACTTTGGGCCGGAACAGAGGGAGTGGGTGCGGGCGGAAAATGTTCTGGCCCCCGGCTTATCTGGGCGTTTCACAAGTTGTACCCCCATAAACCAAAGGGGTAGGCTTATTTTCGAGGGGGCTGCATGTCAGGTAGCCCTGCCATGATGGATGGAGGGGAGGGGAGGATGGTTCTGGGCGCCTTAGTGGCGTGACAGGCGGGAGGTTGGAATCTGGGGAGTTGTTGATTTACGCTTAGGGTGTGAGAATGGAATGTAGCTCTGGTTACCCCTATCTTCCGCAGGCTGGACATTCTGACCTTGAGGAGTCAAGCTGCGAGCTTTCCTATCGCTTTCAAAGCTGCAGCTTTGCTGTGAATAATGGGGGCGTTGGGAACTTCATTAGCATAGTAACTTTCGATTCCCAATCGCATGTTATTCCTTGATTGGTAGAAGGGGGGGTCCCCATTCACCCCCTTCCCGGTATAACCGCTTGCTTTCTGTAACCAAGTCATTCTGAACAATGTACCTGCTTCAGTGAACCTTTCTATTGCAGCTTTATAATAAATGCTATCCTTGCTTGCATCACAAGGCCTGGTGTTTTGCTGACTAAGTTAGGACTCCTGACACACATATATTTACAAATATCTATTCTATAATATCTTGTCAGTGTTTTTTCTTCTTCTAAATTTAAACATTCCAAATCCTACAGCCATACTTGTGTTTAATATAAAAATCCTGTTGTCATGTCTGAATAGGAATTTGCGTGTCTCCTTCCTGCACAGGGGTGACATGAATCTAATGTTTACAACATGCTATAATATGTGAAGCCACAAGTATGTCATTTGTGACACAAAACTGAAAAGCTCTAATACAGATACCAGGACTGGTATAAGGTTATAAAATTAGCTGTAATAATAACATTACTAATCCATTTTAATTAAAAAAAATACATTTAGATTTTCTATACCAAACAACTCCTTTATATTATTTCTTCCCACTTCCCAGTGTCAACAGTCAGGCTATCATCTAAAAATATTCATCAAGGTAGTAACTGAGCCAAATCTTGAAAATACCCATTGCATGATAGCAGCATAATCATTTGCTTTTAAACATTTACCTCAGGAAAACAAAATGTGGTGCTAATGGCTTCCATTTGTAGGAAAAGTACATAATTTATTGAAATGCTCAGCTAACTCTGGCCCATGAAATAATTATGTAGGGAAGAGGCACTCATTCACCTTATAATGTGGTCATTTCGAGGAACATAGTTTGCTGTAGTATAAATTTGCCTTAGTCTCACAATTTCTGTTGATGATAGATTCAGAAGAAATCTGAAGAACGTACTCCTTCATAACCTCTCTTCCTATCGAGGAAGGTAGTGAAATCAGATAATTAGGAAAACAAGATGCTTTCATTGTGCATGTTTCTTTGTAACAGTAGCATAGAGGCCTTTGTTAAAAACAACCCTTCATTAAAATTAATAAGAATGTTATCTTTCCTGTTTTCTCTTTAAAATAGATAAATGCTACAAACCCCTTTGGGAGAAATTTATATTATATAATAGGTTTCAGCTATGGCTGTGGTCACATGAGCAGTTTGGTGCAGCAGTATATTGCTTGTCAATAAGCCACTTGAGTTTGGAACACTTTGTGTTGATTACACAGCGGCTGCTAAGCCAGCATCATAGTGCCGCAGGCCCATGATTGGTCATTCATATCAGCAACGCACCACAACCATGACCCACGGCTGAATGGTTTTTTTCCCTTAAGTCTTTCTGTGCATGCTCAAAAGTGGACAAGTGCAGATGCACTCCTGTCAGGAAGGTCAGTTAGCCCCCATATAGTTCTGAGAACTCCATCACCCTGACATATCTGCACAGCCCCCCTAGATACAGCCCCATTGTCCAGGGTGGCCAATTGCAATCCCCACCACATTTAGCGGAGCAGTCTGTGACCAGGGAATTGGACGACAAGCATTTTGTGGCTCTCCCGCTTGGCATTAGAGTTTGCCTGCAGCATCTCTAGGTTCCCTCATCCCTGCTTCCTCAGCTGAACACTGGGCTTTGCATGCACACATGTGTTTCCATACAGGAGCACCACAGGCAGTCAGTGGGGGTGTTGAAGCACACCTCAGAGTGGGGTTGATGAAGAAAACAAAGGGACGTACTGGAAATGGAGAGGAATGATTACACTGCTCATGCATTTCCATGGCAAGCTTGGGTGATCAGATGCTTGGAAACCTGCCATGGAAGTGCCTTGCTGAGGTAGCCACTGGAATTTGCTGGTGGCTATTTAATCCATATGGGAGTTATTTTAGTGTGAGGTAGGCTTGGAGAAACAAAATGAGCACCGCCCCCTAGAATCAGATACGACTGGCTTTCAAGCAAGGGAAACCATTACCTTTAGGGATTACTGGGGCATGGGAGTCAGATGTGCGCATTTGATCATGCCCGTTTGATCTGGAGGGGAGGGGTAGCTATGATGGGCCAAACTTCTTGTGTGATTACACCCTATGTGTGAAGTATGAAGTTTGCAAACTATAGAAGATGAAAGAGCCAAGAAATAGTCACGTTTCCAATTTTAACTTGAACATATGTGTGTTCCCTCAGTGCCCATTCATGTGGGGATGTCACAGTACTTTTAGTGGGGTCAATCTCTTTACCTCTTCCTTAATATAGCAGAGAAGTCTTGTCAACCATCTGGAGACCACATGGAATCTTTTACCCTGAGTCTGCACTGACTATTGTGAATGAAGGACACCACCCCACCAATATATATATATATATATATATATATATATATATATATATATATATACACACACACACACACACACACACACACACACACTAGGGAGCAAAGCCCATTGTAGAGGTTGGTAGGGTGGGAGGATGGATGGATGGAAGGGAGGGATGGAGGAAGGAAGATAGAAAAAGGGGGCAAGAGAGAGAAAGGAAGGATGGAAGAGGGGGTAGAGTGAAAGAAAGAGAAGGAGAGAGATGGAGAAAGAAAGGAAGGGAGGAAGACAGGAAGAGAGGAGAGAGAGAATGGAAGGAGGGTAGGTAAAGGGGAGAAAGTGATAGAAAGATGGGGGAGAGAGACAGAGAGAGAGAAGAGTGTGGGGGGAGCAGCGGAAATGGGCAGCAGCGGCGGGCTCAGCGCTGTTGCTGGCCTGCCCCCCCATGCCACTTCAGGGAATGGTGTGGGGAAAATGGGGCAGCAGCCTTCACCAGCCCCCCCAAGGCCTATGAAGGTGAGGTTGGGGTGGGACCAGCAGAAACGGGACCTTGGCAGTCAGCTCAGCACTGGCGCCAGGCCTCTCCTCCCCACTGAAGGTCTCTGGAGGTGGGGTGCTGGGAATGAGCCTGCAGCAGGCAGCACAGCACCCCCGCCATGCCTGTCCTCCCCCATGAAGGCCTGTGAAGGCGAGGGGGGGAGCGTTGGGAACAGGCCTGCGGTGGCCGGCGCAGCATCACTGCCAGGCCTCTCCTCCCCCCGAAGGGCTCTGAAGGGGGGGAGTGCCAGGAATGGTCCCGCATTGGCCAGCGCAGTACCGCCGCTGGGCCTCTCTTCCCCCCCCAAGGCCTGGGGGGAGCTGCAGGAACAGGCCTGCAGCGGCCAGCGCAGTGCCGCTGCCGGGCCTCCCCTCCCCTCAGAGGTCTGTGAAGGCGGGGAGGAGCACCGGAACGGGCCTGCGTCGGGCGGCGCAGCACCACCGCTGGGCTTCTCCTCCCCTGAAGGCCTCTAAAGGTGGGGGTGAGCAACAGAACGGGCCCGTGGCGGGCGGCGCAGCGCCGCTGCTGGGCTTCTCCTCCCCTCGAAGGTCTGTGAAGGCGGGGAGGAGCACCAGAACGGGCCCATGGCGGGCGGTGCAGCACCGCTGCTGGGCTTCTGCTCCCCTCAAAGGTCTGTGAAGGGAGGGAGAAGTGCCAGAACGGGCCCATGGCGGGCAGCGCAGCGCCACCGGCGGGCTTCTCCTCCCCCTGAAGGCCTCTGAAGGTGGGGGGGAGCACTGGAACGGGCCCGCAGCTGGCTTCTCCTGCGTCCCCAAATGGCTCTGAGGGTGAGGGGGGAAGAGCCGGAAATGGCCTGGGGCAGTGGTAGTGCAGGCGGGACATGGGCTTCTCGCTCTGATTTGCTGTCCCATGTTAAGTAGCAGCGTGGCCCGCAAACCACTGTTGGCGCGCATAGAACCTTGTGAAACCAAAATTCAAATATTATAAGGACAGGATATATATATATATATATATATATATATATATATATATATATATATATAGGTACTGTCTTTCTTGTTTACATCTGGGCTGTGTGGCAAAGGTAAAACAGTAAACATGAGGGAAGACAGACAAACTGGCCATTTGAAACAGTTCCCCACAATCTGGGGAAGAACAGAATGAAAGTGCCATTTCCACTAGGAATAAGGAGGTTCAGTGGTGTAGCTTGAGAGTTAAATTCTTACTCTTGGATTGATGCATAATATATGGATCATTCCTCAGAGCTCCAACAGCTTGGTAGTTGTGATATTTACTTTTCCTGTTCAGTCTGCCTCTAAGGGATTACTGGGATAAACCAGGAACATTTCAGCAATTACTGTTTGCCTGAAGAAGATCTCCTTCTCTCCCTGCACAATCATCAACAGCAATAAGAATTTGCTCTGCTTCCTCCCTCTCCCCATAGTGTGTAAACCCAGTACATTTATACATGACATCTAGATTAGCTTGCCTGAAATTTCTCTTGGGCTCTTGAGGGAAAGAATTAAGATTGTACAAACTGTTCCCACTTCCAACTTCAGCCAAAAGTGTAGACAGGGTATATGAATGTATAGATTATGTATGCTTAAGGTCCTGATACATAAAAACCAGAGTCCATGATGAAATGTACAGAATTATGCATATTTATATATATACCACACTCGGAGGTGGTCATTGCCTGGCTCTGCACAGCAACCCTGGATTCCCTTGGTGGTCTCCAACCCAAGTACTGACCAGGGCCATCCCTGCTTAGCTTCCAAGATCTGATGAGCTATCTGGGCTGGGCTATCTGGAATACATACAGGATAACTGGCATAATCCCTTTCTTCCTCCCTGAGCATGGATATACTTTGTAAACATATTGTAATTGTTAAGTATGAGACTTAACGCAGGAGGTAAGTTCAAGTGAATCAGCTTTATTAGCTCCAAGGTTTAGACCAGCTAAGGACTAGACCAGCTAGACAAAATAACAGTCAAAAATGACGATTTATATACAGTTCAGGCTGATGTAGCCACACCCACAATCATAACAATAACCAATAATAATCAGTACATAATAGCCAAACATAACTTCAAGATAAAGACCAATCATATTTCATTCCATAACCAATCAGAGATGTTCCCTCCATAAACCCTTTGATTGGGCAATACAATACAGTATTTCTGGATCCGCATAATGAGCACCTGCTCTGCTTATGCTGGCACTTATGTCTCTGAAGACATAACAACTCCTCCCCCCTTAGATGGAACATACTCATAATCTGACAAGTAGGGAGGGGCCCTTCGCTCCGAACGCCTTAACTCTGGGGTTCCCGATGATTCAGGGTCTGTACAAGGCTCAGCGCCAGGCATTGCTGAGCTGTCAGGCTCCCCAGGGTCCATGAGTTCAGGGTTCTGCCCTGACTCAGGTTCTTGCCGAGAACCAGCAGCACTCACCTCGGCCGGAGACGAGTGGGACTGCTCCCTGGGCCCATATGGATCTCTGGTCTCCCTCTCCTGTTCCGCAGGAGCCCACCGTTGCCAGAGCTGATCTATGTGACAGCGTATCTTTCGGCCATCAGATAGCCTTACTACATACATCCGAGACCCTAAGCGATTTGTGACTTCAGCAGGAAGCCACCGGTGCCCTTCAGCATAGTTCCTAGCAAAGACCCAGTTCCCAGGCTGGAATTCCCTGGATGGTACGGAAGGTTCGGCTCTTACAGTTCTGCTGTCGTCCAGGTCCAGGTGCAGGTGGTTGAGGAGGGTTGTGAGTTTCCTCCCCATAAGCAACTCAGCCGGGCTTTTCCCTGTAACAGAGCTCGGTGTTACATGCTGCCACAGGAGGAAATCAGCTACACGATGGTCCCAGTCCTCGCCTGGCAGTCAGGCGAGGATCTCTTTTGTGGTCTGAACCATTCGCTCTGCTTGGCCGTTTGAAGCCAGATGGAATGGCGCAGTAGTGATGGGTCGGATACCGTAGACCTCTAGGAAATTGGCGAACTCCCTAGAGGTCAGTTGAGGGCCGTTGTCACTGACGATCACTTCAAGTAGCCCATGGGTGGCAAAAAGTTGGCGCGAAGCCTTTATTAGATTTGCCGCTGTTGTGGACCTCATGGGAACTACCTCTAACCACTTTGAATATGAGTCCACGACTACCAAAAGCATTTGGCCGTTGATTGGCCCTGCAAAGTCAAAATGCAGCCTTGACCAAGGTTTTTCAGCTCTTTCTATTGCTGATGGTCGTGCGTGCGGAGGATCTGGCCGGGACTGCTGACAGCTTATGCAGCCTCGAACCTTTTCTTCAATGTTGGCATCCAGTCCAGGCCACCACAGGTACCCTCTGGCCAGGGCTTTCATATGTACAATTCCTGGGTGCCCGGCATGCAGGGACTCAATCACCATTTCTCTTAGCTTGGGGGGATCACCACCCTACTCCCCCAAAGGATGCATCCCTTAGAAATAGACAGCTCAGCCCTTCTCTCCCAATATGCCTTGAATTCAGGCTCTGAACAAACACTTGGCCACCCCCTCCACACCCATTTTAGAACACGGGACAGTATTGAGTCCTTCTTGGTGCAAGCAGCAATGTCCGCGGACCAAATAGGAGACTGCGAGAGTTCATCCAGGGTGCAGATGTCTGCAGTTGGAGCCGGATCCAGACCAGTTTCAGGCAGGGGGCAGCGGCTCAGGGCATCAGCGTGCGCAATACACTTTCCCGGTCTGTGTTCTAAATCATATTCATATGCCGCAAGGAACAGAGTCCATCTCAGCATCCTGGGTGACAATATGTTTGTCGTAAGGCGGTCAGGGGCAAAGATTCCAAGTAGCAGCTTATGGTCAGTTACCAGAAGAAAACGGCGGGCGTACAAAAAGTCATGGAATTTTTTAACCGCACTCACAAGCGCTAAACCCTCTTTGTCTATTTGTGCATAGTTCTTTTCTGCACCACTCAATGATCTTGAATAGTAGGCAATCGGTGCCTCAGACCCGTCAGCCATTATATGGCTCAGAACTGCCCCAATTCCGAATGGCAATGCATCAGCTGCAAGAACCAACATTTTATTTTCATCGAAATGAGTCAGAACGCTATCAGATGTTAATAGTGTTTTAACATTTTTAAATGCTTCTTCCTGCAGCCATCTCCAAACCCATTTTGCACCTTTATTTAACAAACGATGTAATGGCTCGGCTACCGAAGCTTTATGGGGCAGAAATGAATGATAGAAATTGATTAGCCCTAAATAGGCTTGTAACTCTGTTTTATTTTTAGGTCTGGGTGTATTGTGTATAGCAGACACCTTTGCAGGGGTTGGGTGTACCCCTTGTTCGTCAATCTTGAACCCTAGGAACTCGACACTTGAGATTCCAATAGTACATTTTCCCCTTTTTACCTGCAATCCAGCCTTATTGAAACACTGTAGAACGCTCCTGACCCTTTTGAGCAATTCTTCATCACTCTTACCCGCAATAAGCACATCATCAAAATAGGGAATCACTCCCTTGAGACCTCTGAGCAACCCTTCCATTAACCCCTGGAAGATCCCAGGTGCAACATTAACCCTGAATTGCAGGCGCTTGACTCTAAATGCACCTCTATGTGTAACGATGGTTTGTGCTTCGGCAGCATTGTCATCCACGGGCAACTGTTGATATGCCTGGGCAAGGTCTAACTTTGCAAAAACCTTACCTCCCCCAAGAGATGCAAGTGCATGGCTAATCACAGGTACAGGATATGAGTGCTGTTGCAACGCCTTGTTAATCGTACATTTATAGTCTGCACAAATACATACGGAACCATCTGGTTTGACAGGAGTAACAATGGGCATTTCCCATTTGCTGTATGGAACTGGCTCTAGAACCCCTTGCTCTATGAGCTTGTCAATTTCAGCTTCTATTTTTGGTCGCAACGCCAACGGCACCTTTCTATATTTTAGCCTGATAGGCCTAACATTTGAATCCAACTCAAATGAAACCAGGGGACCTGTATAGGTTCCCAGCCCTTTTGCAAAAACCTGAGGAAACTCATCATACAAACAATTCTGTTTATCATAGTATACTGCATCTATACCAGAAATAGCAATGCCTAATGGCTCAAACCAATCAAGCCCCAACAGGCTTACCCTGTCCCCTTCGGCAACAATCAGGGACAGGGCTGCCTTACGCCCTCTGAAACGGACTTCAAATTCCGCCTCACCTGCCAACGGAATCCGGTGCCCTTGGAAATCTGCAAGACGGGCATCGGTTGGCTGGGAAAAAGACGATCTAAGGTGCACGTTGAAATGATTGTTCTAGCCAACCCGGAATCGACTTCGAAGGGGCAGGCGACACCGTCGAGGAACAAGGTGACGAAAATCTTCTTCCTCCGGGGTGCTCCCGTGGTGAGGATAGTCGATGAGCAGAGGTTGGACGACAGGGATGGGTTCCGGGACGGCAGGAATGAAGAGCAGGTTGTGTTGACCTTGCTTCGGAATTGAGAGTGCTGTGGAGGTGAAGTAGGCGGTGATCTCTTCGACTTGCAGACCCTGGCGATGTGCCCGCATTTCCCGCAAGCTCGACAAACCAACTCTCTGGCCCAACATGTGTCGCGCTCGTGCTTCCCGCCACAACCCAGGCAGTGACGCGCTGGCACAGTCTTCACTCTGGGTCGCGGCTGGCTGCTAGAATAAGGCTCTCGTACGTCACCAACAGCAGGCGCTGGCTCGCAGTCCTCAACCTGTTGGTGAATGCCGGAATCGGCTGGTGCAGGCTGCTGTCATACCTCTCGCGTTGACTTTTCAGCAGTCTCTGCGGCGATGGCTTCCTCAAACGCAACCTTGAATGTCAGCGTTTTGAGGGCGAATAAACGCTGCTGCAGATTGGCATCGCGGTGACCGCAGACCAATCGGTCTCGTAGGGCTGTCTCGAGATCGGCGAAATTGCAAGCCCTCGCCAACTTCCTCAATGCCGCCACAAACTCGGCTACAGATTTGCTGGAGCCCTGCCACCTCTCGTAAAATGCGTGCCGGGAAGCAATCTCGGAAGGCCGCGGAGCGAAGTGGGCCTTCAACTTCTCCGTCAGTGTGGAGTACGGCACAGTCTTGATGTCATTGGGCATGACGAGCGAGCGGGTGATATCGAACACCTCCTTGCCACACAAGCTAAGTAGCGCAGCTCGCTTCTTCGCATCATCTGTCACTCTGCCGCTCTCGAGGTGAAACTCGAACCGGGTGAGGTACGCGTCCCAGTCTTCAGTCGCCGGTTCGAATGGTTTGAACCGATGCTTGGAGCCCATCGCAGTGCCTTCTTGAGTGGACGGCTCCCTCAGAGGCTCGCGGTCGATCGGAACTTCCTTCGTGATTCTTCCAGCAGGGCTGCCTACCTGCTAAATCCCATCCTCGTCGCCACTTGTTAAGTATGAGACTTAACGCAGGAGGTAAGTTCAAGTGAATCAGCTTTATTAGCTCCAAGGTTTAGACCAGCTAAGGACTAGACCAGCTAGACAAAATAACAGTCAAAAACGATGACTGTTGTAGCCACACCTACAATCATAACAATAACCAATAATAATCAGTAGATAATAGCCAAACATAACTTCAAGATAAAGACCAATCATATTTCATTCCATAACCAATCAGAGATGTTCCCTCCATAAACCCTTTGATTGGGCAATACAATACAGTATTTCTGGATCCGCATAATGAGCACCTGCTGTGCTTATGCTGGCACTTATGCCTCTGAAGACATAACAGTAATAAAGGTGTGCTCTTCATTAACTCTACTTGAATGCCTGTTTTCTTCATTCCTTCACAATTTTGTACAATTCTCAAGCTCAAAAAGAAGTACAAATTAACAGGGCTCATTCAGGATGCTGAACATTTACTTTCAGTCCTTTAGACCAATACTGAAGGAACTAAGAAACCAAGCTGCATTTCAATTAACACCTCTTATAAAATTCAATAGGGTGCTGTTGCTAAAGTAAACATTTTAGCCACACTAAAGACATGTACAGTCCCCCTAATAGTCTAACAGCATTCCTTAGCTGATGCTGTAACATCTTTCACTATGCATAAATGTTCAGTATTAGACACAGCAAAAAAGCAACATTAATTAAAAAAACACCCTTAACCTAGAAAGCATATTAGTGTGATGTACAGCACTTCAGAGTTCTTGTTTTTGTGTGTATGTGTGTTTTGCATTTTTCAAAGTTCTTAAAAAAACAGATGGTGTACTTTTGTAGTCTATCTCATAAAGGATGCTAACATAACAAAAACATAAAGAAAAGAGGAACAGGCCTTTCTTGCTGCTTATGCAGAAAAACATCAACCATGACAGAACTTACTGTCCCTTCAGAGATCCAGTAGACGTGCTGCCATTATGTGGTATGTATGTTTGTCTGGTTCTGAGTAGGAGAGAGACAAAGAGAGGCCATGTGGTGACTGTTGGTGAGAGCAGACTCTTCACACCCTTCATTTGATTCCTACCAGTCTCATAGTTGTGGTAATGATGTTAGTTTAGAGTTTAGGGTCAAAACTGCATGAAAATAGTGATGTTGATAAAGTGGTTACCATGTGACAAAATCAGTCACGGTTCTGTATAATTCCTCATCACAGAAGACTTCTAGCTAGAGAAGCAACAGTGGCAGTGGTGGCAGTTAGAAGAAAATGGCTTTATGCCTCATTCTGAGTCAGAGGAAATACACAAATGGAGGCTGAATGGTGGTGCCAATAATAGGAGCTTCTAACAGCAGGAGTGGGTCTGGAAAAGGAGGACATAAAATGGCTGAAAGAAATGTGTTAGCCTCAAAGTCAAGGCTTTGTGAAGAAGAGGTGTAATCACTCAGCTAAGGCTCTGCTGAATTTTCATCCATAAAGATTTTCAGCAATCCCAGAGCAATGGGACTGACCCCCTCACACAAAAAATTAATATCCCTTTGAGACTTCTCCATAACAAAAGAGACAGGTGCTTTTCATTGGCCACAACAATGTTTGCAACAATTAGTTTATTCAACTCTGATTTGCACAACTAGAGTCTTTCTGTTTCAAACATAGTAACTTGAATAAACCTTTGTTGATCTTAAAGGTGCCACTGGACTCTAAATTTGTTTTGCTGCTTCAGACCAACATGACTAACTACCTGGATCTATAGTTACTTCTTGTGATTTGATGCCACGCAGGGCTCTTTTTGTAGCAGGAACTCCTTTGCATATTAGGTGACACCCCCCCTAATGTAGCCAATCCTCCAAGAGCTTACAGAGCTCTTCTTACAGGGGCTACTGTAAGCTCTTGGAGGATTGGCTACGTTAGGGGTGTGTCACCTAATATGCAAAGGAGTTCCTGCTACAAAAGAGCCCTGGATGCCAGACACTGTCCTGATGTAAGCAACATTTTGTGCCAATCTGTGCATCTCAACACCATTTTGGAGCTAATAGTTCTCTGTGGTCCTCTCAGCCTAAGTGCCTTTGAGCTGTATAGCCACACTACAATTATCTTAAACTCTCCTCTTCCACTTCTTGTGGTCAACCACATAGATTTCTGCTGAAGTTAAAATGGTCCCTGATGGACTTCTCTGAAAATTAAAATCTCTATATAGTCAGTAACATTGCTAGAGTAAATAACTTTCTGTCCCAACAGTTGCTATGGTAACTAACACTCTGCCCTAACATTGCTAGGGTATCTAATTTTCCACCCTAACATTGTTAGGATAATTAACTCTCTTGAATGTTAGCCCTTCAAGAATCAAACTAAACCATATTGCAGTCTTATAAACCTTGTCAATATTTCAACCAGTTGGTCTGTTCTGATCGATGCCCTGCCAAACCTGTCTTTTTGGCCTACATTTGGCAGGCTTTATCTGTTTCTTTTGTTGTACTGCCCTGCTAGATTTTGATTCCTTGCATGGTTCCTGATAATAATACATGTCTTGCTCTAGTGAAAAACACCTCATCTATTGGCTGCAAGTTGTCTTCTACAGGTCATGGATCCCAATGCACATGCAGATAATTTAATTTAATGTGGAACATGTGCTTAACATGGTTTGATTGCCCAGGATGTGGCTGTACTTCACCATCCAAGATCTACCTTTTTAGCTCTCCTACACAAACAGGCATTGTTTAACTTTCCCCCAAGGGAAGGTTCAAACATCCCTTGATAACTTTCAATGGATACTTTAAATGCATTCATCTGTCTTGTTTTTAAACCTTGGCATATTCTTGTAGCAGAGCGAAAGGTACTGCTCCATTTACAGATGCATTACAAATTCAATTAAGGAGATGGAACAGCTGAAACTCTTTTCACATTGTGATCAAAACTGGCTTTGCAAGCCATGTAATTTTTTCCCCTGAGCTAGTATAGACGAACACAGTCTCTTCTATATGTCATAAAGCAAGTGTGATACATGTTAGCCAATATATTCTTGGTAATTTGTTTTTCTTTCTTAGTAGTCAAATAGTAGCTATCAAGTAACTGCAGGATGAATGCAGTTTCAGAAGACATCAATCAAAAGTATGAAGGATAATCAAACATTAGGGATACTAACATCTGCCTGTTTCTGTGAGCATCTTCACAGTTGTTGCAAAGTATTCATATATCTGCATATAAAATTACCTGCTGTGAATCAACTGCATAGCACATTTATGATCTAGTCCAAAGGGCCACTTTTCAAGCTCTTTTTCACACCAGTGGTCTTGAGGAATTTGCTAAGAAGCAGCTGGAAGACGCGTAGTTCTCCAATGTGTCTGGTAAAATCTTCTTACCTAAAACCTTAATTCCATTGAATAGTTGTGAAGTTTTATTTATTTATTTAATATTCCTATGCCAACTTTCTTGCTGACTATGGGGGTTCAAGGCAGCTTACAAAAAAAAAAAGAACTATAGGCAATAAAACAAGCAAAAACAAACAAAACAGTGGCACAATTTTCTCTTAGAATTAATTACAAAATGTCCACATAAAATAATGGTCTTACATTTCTCCCAGAAAGCAAATAGCATAAGGTCTCTCTGTACCGCCTCAAAGAAGGTGTTCCACTATGGAGCTGTTTTGAACTAAATGAACAGCTCAAAGAGACAATTCAACCAGAAGGAGACCCTTGGGGGATCCAAGATGGGGATGTGGCTCAGTGGAAAAGCAACTGTTTTGGATGCAGAAGGCCCCATGTTCGATTAACAGCATCTCCATTTAGAAGGATAAAGGGAGTAGATGTTGTGAAAGGCCCTGGAGAGCTGCTGCCATGTAGAGCAGACTCATAACAGACAAAACAGTTATTCAGGTAAGCTGGCTCAAGATTTTGGACAGCACCAGTTGTGAACACCAGCACCTTGAATTTGGCTCAGAAGTGCATTCCTAGCCAGTAATGTTCCCAGACAGAAGTAGAGTGCTGTACTTAAGACATAAAGTATGTAGGTTTTCACCAGTTGCAGCTTCCAAATAGCCTTCATGGATATGTTGCATGGTTGTAGAAACATGGATTAGCATGGCCAAGTCTGCAGAGGTTGGGAAGGTAGGTGATTTTCCAATTGGCACCTGATAGTTCTCAAGATAAGTACCTTCTGGAGATGTTCCCAATTGCATGAAAAGGCAAAGATGCAGGATTTCTATTCTGTTAAGGAATGACTGTAGCACATACTATGCCCTGAACTGGAGGTCACACACTTTGATTCTTCCTCCACTGATCTACCATCTCACAAAAATATATAGCTTTTTGTGCAGCTTTCAGAGTTGCAAAAATCTTTCCAAAAGGGTTAGAAATAGCAAATAAAGCAGG
This sequence comes from Gekko gecko, assembly GCA_029375565.1. NCBI lineage: Eukaryota > Metazoa > Chordata > Lepidosauria > Squamata > Gekkonidae > Gekko > Gekko gecko. Next base: position 210,876,523 of record JAPDNY010000001.1, read on the forward strand.
TGACAGAAATGTGTCCAACTAGCAGACTATTTCAAACAAAAAACAAATACAAATTTTTAAGATACCATTACTGTCAGTCACCATTGGCAGATGTGTTATAGCAGAAACATAAAACCATTAAAAAAGCAGAACAATAAAGGAAGATATATGAGTATGATAATTTAGTCATGGGAAATGGGTGAGATTGGAAATGTAGTACATCCCCTTTCATCTTCTATTGCACCACAATCCTATGCAGCCCATATATTGTATGTAGATTATAGACGGTAAATGCAGCAATCTTCAGTATAACGAAGTAGCAACTTCATGCATGCACATTCTCACACATCTTGATGGGAGTGAAGTTTCCCTCCTCACAAAGCTGTTCTGGCTCCTGCCAGTCAGTAGCCAATTGTTTAAATACTGAACAAGCAAATGTATTTATAAATGCAGACTATTTATTAAATGGTCTTACTGTTAGATGTTCATGTAAGTTTGTGTTATTGATGTTAGTTCATGCACGTGCTGTTTTCACACAACCCTATGAGATTTGCAGTCCCCCCTCTATGACCCAACTTTCTATGACTCATGGAAGAGGATCAGTTTCATGTACTGTGCAGATGCACAGGCCACAAGGCAGAAGTAAATGAAACTTCACCACCATACCTACTGGGCTGCTAAAAGGCTGTTGGGTAGCTGCCTGAGCCAAACTACAGCAGTGAGAAGATCTGAGCTCATGAGTACAGCTGTCAAGAGTGGTATGTTCACCCAATGTTTTCTGTGAAGTTCATGGCTCCACTAATACCTGATATATAAACTGTCTTTCCGCTCAGATACCTTTTTACAAAACCTGAGAACATGAATTCACATGAACTGAATGTCCTATCTGAACCTAAGTCAAATGAGACTGGGCTGTTGCCTCTAGCACTGCTGTCAGGGCTAAAAGGTAAAGGTAAAGGTTCCCTTGCTCGAAAGCCAGTCGAATCCGACTCTAGGGTTGCGGTGCTCATCTCCGTTTCAAAGCCGAAGAGCCAGCGCTGTCCGAAGACGTTTCCGTGGTCATGTGGCCGGCATGACTAAACACCAAGGTGCACGGAACGCTGTTACCTTCCCACCGAAGTGGTACCTATTTATCTACTTGCAATTTCTTGCTTTCGAACTGCTAGGTTGGCAGGAGCTGGAACTAGAGACAGGAGCTCACCCTGTCGTGCGGCACCCGGGTCTCGAACTGCTGAACTATGGACCTTCCACAGCCTGCAGTTCAGTGTCTTAACCACTTGAGCCACCGCAGCTGTCAGGGCTAAAGAAGACCAAATAAGCACTCTCCTCTTACACTGGAAATGGTGTTCCAGCTTTCACAAAGACTGGAACTGAGCATGATGCATTCAAGCATATCAATGGAAATGGAACCTGTTCTGTCGCAGTGGCAATAGCTGACGTAACCTGATGATATCAAGACATGCCAGCGTATCAGATCGAAATACATCTTAGTTAGGCCAGGCAAAGGGCAAAAGCTTTTCATGCCTTTTCTAGAACAGATTCAGATAATCTCTGCAGAAATCATTCCCTCCTGACATATACAGTGGACTCAAGAGTTCACTGCCATATCCAAGGTAGTTCTAGAACTATATGCCTCTTCTGTGACATAACGTCTTGTGTTACCATATGTGTATGGGAAAAAGAATGTTGTTTAAATGTTTAAGACTTAAACAACTTCTGCATCCATTGCTATACATTACAAACACACTTGTCATCAAAACTCATGCAAGTTTAAACTTAATGCTATGGGAAAAGAAGACCTTAATCTCCAGTTTTTCACCTTTATTTAATTATGGGGGGGAATAGATCACAAACTCCACTTTTCAGATTTCTGAATTAGTTTTGCAGCTCCTTTGGGAGGGACATTTTCTGATGTGTAATCTGTTACCATTCCCAAGTTAATAGCATCGCTTCTTTATCTTAGTTTATAATTAATTGATTATACTGGAGCACCATCCATCATGGATTCATCCTTACTACCTTTCAAAGATAAAATAGTAAATCAGTTTTGTAGCCATAAAATTGATCTGCCTCAGTTACTGACTGTAATTTTTAAAGCAAAAAGAAAACAAATAAATTGCCGAAAAGTTTACTGACATGGTTTTGAAGTGTGTGTGTATATGTTTGTGTGTGTGTGCATACACACACACATTTCCAGAGTGTGGTGAGAATTGTAATACATAAATACTTTATAAAACAGATAATCTTTATTCCAGATATTACTCAAACATTTTCTCTTCTACACTCAAGTAGCACAAGTCTTTTTTGTACTGGCCTAATACTATTTACACTGCATAGGGGACATAGTGGACATTACTTGGTTATTCAATGGGTATTTTGTGTGTGATGGGGAAGTCAGAAAGGGTCAAATCCAACAGTGCCAAAGATTATTTATTCTTTACCATATTTATATCCCACCTTTCTAACCAGCCAGGGCCACCATCTTCACACTTTCTAAAGTCCCTGTTGACATTCATGAATACTGGGATGTTTTGAGAGTTGGCTTCAGTAATGTCATTTTGTGTTTGCTTCATGTCTGTCTATACTATGCCTTTCAATATGTGACACATAATGTACATTTTCTTTTTATAATGTGGGAGGTTAGTGTGACCCATGAGAGGAAGTCAGGGGCTGGATTCAGGTGTCTAAGATTATCTCCCCCCCTCATACTAAGCCCACCCAGCAAACCCGGGAGCTCATTTAACAATGCAGTCCTAGTCAGAGCTACACCCTTCTTAGACGATTTACTTCAATGGGCTTAGAAGGCTATTTCACTAAAAGAGTTGCCTTCCAGTCACTTTTGTAATCCCAAAGAAATATATTTAATTGGAAGGAGAACATGAAGAATATTGTTTCACAGTATATACAAACTGTAGTTTTAGTTATGATTCCTATGGACATTCTACTGGTGACCAATGTCTTTGAATAATGTGGAGAAAAACAGAAGTATGAATCCTGGAGGACTGGAAAAAAATGAAATATGTTGATTGTAGTAGATGGTAGGATATGAGATTGGGAGACAGATGGTAGGTGGTAGGAGATGTGGTGAGAAATGATCTAGGGAAAGTGCAGCCCATGCTGGAATAGACTTGCTGAGGTGAAAAACAAATGAGAAAATACAGGTTAGCTAGCAGCATTAATAAAGATTCCAGCTCAGCAGAAGTTCACTAGATCTTTCTCTTCACCCATTCTTTGAGAGACAGGTTCTATCTTGTGCTAAAAAAGAACATTTGCATAGAAAAAGAAAACTTTTTTAAAAAAATTACTTCATTCTCACTCCTTGAGATCAGGGTAGGCAAAGCCAGTGTGTGGCAGCATAGCAATATAGTAGCTCGGTCACAACCATAAATATTTTAGCTTTATCACTTAAATGGACATTTTAATAAAGCAAATTACAAAACTACAAGTATGCAAATTAAATAATTTGGCTACTTTTTGTCACTAAGGTGTCATATATATCTCCAAATGTTTACATTAGCAGGGCAAGTAGAGGCCATGACTCTGTGGAACAGTCCTTTGAACAAAGAAATTCCTAGATCCCATCCCAGACATTTCCAGATAAAAATGATCTCTGGTAGGACTGAGAAAGAGTCTCACTGATACATTGAAGGTTGTCTGCCAGTCCAAACAGACAATACTGTTAGATGGACCAATGGTTTTATTCACTGAAAGACATTTTAAAAAATTAGGAATAGATCTACATTTGGGGGGGGGGAGGCAGTTCGAATTCGGAATGAATGTACTTTGTTCCAAAGACCTAGCCTAATGATGAGTCAAGCCTATAATACCTTCCAAAAACTGAGTCAGTGTTAACTCTCCCTAGCCATCCAGTCAGAAGTTTCCCACCTGTTTCCCCTTCCTTAAACTTGCTCTTTGCTGGGAGGATAGAAACTTGACGTATGGAATACTTAGAATATTAAGTACAGAGTTTAAGTTCTGATTTGCGTAATTTTAATTTTCCACATAGATATAATGATGATGCAGACTGAACATAGATTAGCCTTTTCCAGACTATGTTGTTTGTATTATTAAGCACTGACTTCTGGGCAGCATACCCATATCTATAGTTCTGTGACAATACAACACAATATAGCCCTAACAGAATCAAAATCAAAATTCCCCTACATGTTGCCAGTTAACTGGAGCCAGTTCAATGCTGCTTAGAGACAATTGGCTAGTTGTGAAGTTTTACATCTGTTGTTGCCCTTTCAACAGAACAGAGAACTTTGTAGGAAAATTGTGTTGAAAATTAATATCTTGAGGCTGTTTCTAAGGGAACAGCTTTCCTCCCTTGAAGTCATGAAGGTCCTAATGGAACTGCGATGTCTTTTTTTGGATCATACCAGATTCATCTGGTCCACCAATCTAATTCTAATACTAACTAGACAGATACTTTTGGAAAGATCACAAGCAGGATGTGATGGAGAAAATAATTCCATGGTGATTGTCAATAACTTATGACTTTCATAATTTTCAGCTTTACTGGATAATATCCACTGGCCTTTCCATCATATTTTATCTAATCCATTTAAAAATAAGAACAAAGACCACATAATATTTTTTTAAATTAAGATTTGGTCAATTTGGTCAATACAATTTGGTCAAAACAATTTGGTCAATACTCATTAAAGTTATTATGTGGATTTTGTTCTTGTATTTGGATTTTGCATGGCCTGTTTTGCCATTTGATGGAGTCCTATAATTGTATTTCCACACTCCATTATAAGGAATGAAACCACACCAGATTCCAAGAGGATATTTACAGTTTGTTTTAAAAAATCTTCTAACATGAAGTCACTTGAACCAAATCAATTTTAACTTTCAAGGTAATGAGATTGCAAACATGATATTATAGAAAATTCACAAGGTATTTCTATCTCATGGAGTTAAGAATTACATTATGCAGGGAATATAATCAACTCCCTCCTATTATATCATAAATAGTAGGTTAAAGAGATTAAGAACTATTCATTAGCAGAAGCAGGATAACATGTAGTGAGGTAAGTAAAACCTTAGTTACACTCTGAGTTATATGGCAGGCATATCATGTGACAGGCATCACAAGTGAAACCACAGCACAAGTATTAAGAAGAGAATGTGAAATCACATCCCTGCTGTGTTCCCTCCCCATCCTAATGTCTGCCCTTCACAGTCACTGCCCCCAAATCACCAAGCCAGAGCGGACAACCTTGACCACCCATAGGCTAAGCCTTGCATCTCCCTATCTTTATTTGTTTTGATTGGTCTTGATGTAGTTAGGCTTGAGCAGATACCCAAGTGAGAGTTGTGGCAGTGGTGACAGAAAAGGATGGAAAAGGGAGGGCCTGGATGTCTGCCAAGAGGTACCAGGCCCTTTGTGCCATGCCTCCCTCTCACCTGCTGTTGCTGCCACTGAGTAAGTCCACTGCACTTCCCCTCTCCACTGTCATGGTGGTGGATCTGTTGAATAGGGAGGAAGCGGAGGGAGGGGCTATTGGGGATCCCAACCCTGTTCCCTTCGTGTGCAGTGGAGTTCAGCAGAATGCATTGTGCTGAACCATGCTACATGTGAGGAATAACCTAGTGAAGAGGGATGAATCTCTCATATGTGGCTAAACAGCCCATGGCAGGGATGGCTCCTTGGGTTTGATGGGTGGGCAGGCAGCAAGCTGAGCCAGTAGGTGTCTGAGCGTTGTTACAGAGCAATAGATAGCATTCCAGAAGAACCAAGACCTGTTTTAAATTAAAATAAATATAAATTATTATTTCACTTGTTCTTTGTATAACTAAATTAGAAACTCACACTATATGAGCTTTACAGTGCAGTCCTAGGTGAGGGGTACAAAAGTATTCAGGGAGCCAATCAGCCACTACACTGGTGTTTCTCAGAGATACATTGGTAAAGCACCTCACTGCTGCTGTTCCATGGTGCAGCCCTGCCACATGCCCCCATGGATACAACCATCTATGCCAGTGGGGAAGGGGCAGGGCAAGAGCTATGGATGTGGCAATAGTTAGTTGGCTCCCTAAATAAACCCAGCCTAGGAACAACCCACCACTCCAAACTGGTGTAAAGTTGCATCCTCAAAAGCCATGGTGCAGCCCACAGGCATCCATCCAATAGAGAAGCCAACTGCCCTCTCACAGCTGTGGTCCCACCCACAGGTCCTAGCATAGCTTAGGAAGCCAATTATAGTGCAGCCAATCACTCTCTCCCAGCAGTTGGGCACACCCTCCCCTTCACACTCAATTACAGCCCCTCCGGTGATATGAAAACCCCAGGTGAGATGTTCAGAGATCAGATATTAGGGTACATGACACAGGGTTCTGTCACCCAGATCCCCAATGTGCACAGTTAGAGCATGCAGCAAGCACAGAGAGGGTACTCAGCACCAGCAGAGAAGGCACTTGGCACTTACAGCCAAAGGTGAGCGCAAATGCTACAATCTGATTAACACGGCTCTTTGTCCAGATCCTGTACAGGTACCTCATCACTTCGGATACACACCAAACAGCTGAACCCACATCTGGGGGGGGGCAAGCACTGTCCCCTGACAGGTAAGGAGGAACAGAGATCCTGGAAGCCTTGGACTCATAGTCTGCACTCACAGCTCACTTTCCCCTTGCACCCACGTCCATTCCACCCGATGTGCCACTCTGACAAAGTGGGCTTCTGCAGCTGAGACTAACATTGCATGGATATGGGAGCAACCCAAGGCAGGCCACCCACCAGTATTTTATTTATTCGTTCACTATATTTATATCCTGCCTTTCTCCCCAGAGGAAACCAAGTGAGTTAATTGTTCTTTCCTCTATTTTATCCTCACAACAACCCTTTGAGGTAGGTTAGGCTGAGTGTGTGACTGGCCCAAGGCCACCCAGCAAGCTTCCATGGCACAGCAGGGATTCAAACCATGCCTTCCACTACACAACACCTTTCTTTGTGATGGTTCTGGCCTGGCCAGTGGAATACCCAATGCCCAATGCCATTTCTCCTTTGCAGGAGCAGTGGTTAGGGTATTCATCTTGGGTCTGGGGTCTGTTAGTTCAAGCCCAGCTTCTGTCTTATGTTTCGCTAGCAAATTGGCTACACTGCAACTCAGACACTTCTCTGTGCACTCTGTGAGGGGGTGGCCTCAAGGAGCTGTAGCCTATGTTGTCCCCACCCGCAGAATGTCCACAGGGAGCTAACTAGCAGCACCACTATTATGCTGGCAGTTGGCCTTGACAACCCTAGCAGCCCTCAGGAATGGGGTTTGTTTGCCTTTTAAAGATTAGGAAATAATTCTTCCATTTGAGCAATACTAAGTATTCCAAATGCCTTTGTGACGCCTGGAGCTGCTTTGTATCCGTATACTACAATGAGGTATTGCAACAAAGAACTTGTGTGCTGACAAAAGGAGATTTATCCGTGATGGTAACAAAACACCAAGGGTTGCTGTGCTTTCTTGCTTCTCCATCCTCTTCCTCTCTTTGCACACATAGCACATAATACAACTGAAAACAGCCAGGTTTGGAAAGCACCGAATCCCTCTCTGGTTCATTGTGATGCCCAAATACAGAAATCAAAGTTAATGGGAGCCTGTGTTTCCTCTCCACAAACTGGAATCACAAATAAAGGTATAATCCCATTTTAGAGGGGACCAATGTACACAGATATCTGCAGTGATACACTGTGGTAACCTCAGTATGAGTCAAGGCTTCTCAAACTAAGAAAACTTCAATTGCAGTCTATGTATGTGAGGAGATTAAATTAAAAAGCAACTAGTTGGGCTTCCGGTCTGGGATACATGGCGTCCTGACGTGTTCTGGCTCTGCTCCCAGAACATACGGAGGGTCTTCACGACAGGGTGGGCTATACAGCCTGCCACAGATCTCCCCAGGCAGGGGAGTGACTAGCAATGAGCATTAGCCCGAGTGGGAGTTGAGATCGGCTGATAGCGGGGCTTTAAAGAGCGCCGTGACCAGCCTTGATCCCCTCCCCCCAAGAGGGCACTTCGGAATTTCTCTAAAAGACCCCACCGAGTTGGATTCTCAACATAAGAACGCATGACCCAGACCTCCAAGACATTCTACGGAAACTGATACCAAGGAAACACTGCTATAACAAGACACGGACTTTGAAGGTAACTTTTTCAAATTGCTCACCGGAAACGCGCTGATCCCGAGAATAAACAACACCCGATGTAGCGCATGATCGTGCTGTATTCTGTGTACTAACACCGACTCCAGAAAACGTGGTTAAACAGCAAAAAAAGGCCAAAAAGCCAGTTTGTTGATCATTCCTGCGGTCGGGATATTGACTTTAAAAACAGAAACTAACACTGAGTCCCGCGAGAATCAGTGTGGAAAATTACTGAAGCTGCGACAGAAATCACCAGAACAGGAAGTGACCTCAGACCAGACAAGTAGCATTTCCTAGAGATGACTAAGGAGGCCGGAAGAAGGAAGGAAACCAGAAGTCAAGGGGGACGATTAAGATTGCCGGACAGGAAGTAAACAACAGGAAGAGCTATTTACCATAGAGAAATTGCGCCCGCCATTTTGAGAAGGTCGAAACGTTTTTATTCGGATTTTAGCTAAAAGACTTAACAGAAAAAAGTGAAAATAGAGCGGTTTAACTGGGCATAAGAAGAGCTTTAATTTGATGTAAGTTTTGTGATAATTGTAAACAACGGCTTACGATCTTCAGCAACGACAGAGGGCGAACTCTTGGTCCTCCCCGAAAATGGCTGCTAAAGAAGAGAAGAAATTACAGGGCATGATGGAAGCCATGGAAAAACGGGTGATGGATGCTATACAAAAAATGGAAAAAAACTCTAGGAAAAGTGGTTGATGAAGTAAGTGACCTGAAAAAAGACCTGGCTGGGATTACAAAGGAAATACAGATGTTGAACAAAAGAACAGACGAGGTGGAGGAGAGAGTGAAAGGAGTGGAAACTGGTGTATCTGAGGTTGCCAAAGAAGCATTAAAAGCCAATGTAATGGTGGAGTACAATGGAATGCTTAACCATATGAGATTTAGGGGAATCCCTGAAGATAAAAATGAGAATATCCACTCAGTCATGGTGGGTGCTGTTGCAGATTTTTTAAAACTAGAAGAGGAGAGGGTGGCAGCACATATTGATTTGGTATACAGAGTCAACTCTGCGATTGCACAAAAGAAAAAATTACCCAGAGATGTGATTGTCCAGTTTATATCCAAAAGATTGAAAGAAGATTTGTTTAAGCAACAATTTCAGGAAGATTTTACAATTGACAACAAGAAAATTATGATACTAAAGGAATTACCCAGATCAATTCTTCAGGATAGACGGCTTTTTAAAGATTTGATTGACCAACTGAAAATAGAGGTCATTAGATACAGATGGGAAATTCCAAAAGGTGTCAGCTTTACATTTAAGCAGAAAAGAGTCACCATCAAGTCAGCAGAGCAAATGACCAAGTTCATTAAAGACAATTTTAAAGACTCTGATAAATAAATACAAAGTCAACATGGAGAGTCAAGTTATTTCTTGGAATGTTAATGGACTTAATTCACCCCAAAAAAGAAAAAATATTAGGCTATGGTTGGAAAAACAAAAATGTGATATTGTTTGTTTGTAAGAAACACATATTAAAAAGACTGATGTTAAATTCTTGACTCAAAGTAGACTAGGAGAGGAATTTTATTCCCTCTCCTCACAAAAGAAAAAAGGAGTTGTCACATATGTAAAAAAAGAATTGGAGCCAAAGGAAATTTTTAAAGACAAAGAAGGAAGGTTCTTGGCAGTGGAAGTTATGCTTCAGAACAAAAAGACTCTAATTGTAAATCTCTATGCCCCGAATGGAGCCAAGGAAAAATTCTTTCAAGATTTGTGGGAACAATTACAACAGTTAACCTACGAGCAAATGATACTGATGGGTGACTTTAATGGTACTGTTAACAATGCTATGGATAGAAAATCAAAAAAAGGAAGTGAAGGCATAGGTAAACTTCTGAAAGTATTTTTTCAAATGGCAAAACATGAGCACCTGGAAGATGCATGGAGAATTAAAAATTCTAAAGACAAAGACTACTCCTTCTACTCATCAAGACATGAGTCTTTTTCAAGAATAGACATGATGTGGATGACTGAAAATTGATCTTGCAAACACGTAAAATTGAAATATTACCTAGAATCCTTTCTGACCACAGCCCAATAAAGTGGTCAACATATGTTAAAAGAAAGAAATTTCGATGGAGACTTAATGAGGATTTACTGGACAAACAAAATATTGTGGACAAAATAAAGACGGAAACCAAAACATATTTTCAACTAAACTTAAATAAAGATGTACAGACGCAAACGGCATGGGAGGCATATAAAGCTGTGATGAGAGGACATATAATTGCAATTAACAACAATGAAAGAAAACAACAATCCAAAATAGATAAAGAAATTATGGAAAATATTCAAAAGAAAGAAATGGAACTTAAGAAAAGACCTGGCAAAAAGAAAATTTTGAGAGAGTTGAGGATCCTAAGGGAACAATACGATGCGAGGCTAAATAAAGAAGTATATTGGAATTTGAAAAAATTGCAACAGAAGTCCTTTGAAGGAGCGAATAAACCTGGAAAATATTTGGCATGGCAATTGAAAAAAAGAAGAGAGAACAAAATAATAATTAAACTGAAAGATGGGAATAGAGAAATCATAGACCCAGGAGGGATCCGGAGAGAATTTTATAAATACTATGCTACTCTTTTTCAAGCAAAACAAACAGATCAACAAAAAATTCAAGATTATCTATCAAAAGTAAATTTGACATAACCAAGCTCAGACATAAAAGCAATGTTAAACGCTGTGATAAGCAATATGAGAGGCAAAAATCTCCAAAGTTCCAGGACCAGACGGTTTTTCAGCCAAATTCTACAAGAAATTTCAAGAAGACCTGGTACCGGTTCTAGAGATTCTTTTAAATGAAATTAGACAAAGCGGGAAGGTTCCAGACTCCTGGAATGAAGCTGCAATCACCTTAATACCGAAAGAAACTCAAGATTTAACTAATGTTAAAAATTATCGACCAATTTCACTTCTGAACAATGACTACAAAATTTATGCAAAAATTTTAGCAGAACGCCTTAAAAGGTATTTGAAAGACACTATTGCCGAAGATCAGGCTGGGTTTTTGCCAGGTAGACAAATAAAAGACAACATGAGGGTTGTTTTAGACGCAATAGAATACTATGATAAGCACCCAGAAAAAGAGGTTGGCTTTTTATTTTTAGACGCGGAGAAGGCATTTGATAACTTGAATTGGGAATTTATGTTCAAAGTGATTGAAAAATTGCAGATGGGTGCAGAATTTACAAGAATGATTAAATCAATATACAAAGAACAAAAGGCTATGGTGATTGTAAATGCAGAATCAACAGAAACGTTCCGGGTCAGAAAAGAGACTAGACAGGGCTGTCCTTTATCGCCATTGTTATTTATCTGGATTTTGGAGATTCTGCTGCAAATGATTAGAGATGATGATAATATAAAAGTTTTGAATATTAGGGGTTTCTCATACAAATTAAGAGCATTTGCTGATGATATTATGTTTATTGTCGAATTGTGAGATGCAGAAAATATTGAGAATTCCAATAAGGAAAAGTCCAGAACTTCTTCTCTTAGGTTTGACAATGGAAAAAATACCACAAGAAAAAAGGACACTATTATGGTATATGATCACATCGGCGAGAATGGCCTTTGCTCAACAATGGAAAGCGGAGAAGGTGCCAGATATACATGACTGGTTAAGGAAACTGCTGTTTTTAGCCGAAATGGACAAAATGATGAAAAAATTAAATAGACAAATGGCAGAACAATATCTAAAAGACTGGGAAGGCCTGAAATTATATATGGAATCTGAATATAGAATGAAAGGCAAAATGTACAATCTTGACATGTATTGAAACTGTATGAGAAATGAAATGAATATTTGATTGTACTGTACCTTTATTGGAATTATGCTTGTAAAAGTCAGGCTTTTATATATTTGAAATTGGGTTACCTGGTTTGTCGATTGTTACAAGTCTAAACTTGATTACCTGTTAATTTTTCTTTTTTTGTTATTAGCAGTGTTGGAAGCCTATTAGGGGGGGTGGGGGGATGGGGTAAAAATCTTTTTAAATTGTATTGGTAACGATGTTTAATAATGTGGAATGCATACCAATAAAATTTTGTTTTTTAAAAAAGCAACTAGTTGATGGCAATCTGTGCACCTCACAGACACACCTCTGTTCATTATGACATCTTGAAAAGTACTGAGGTTGGAGACTCAGCATAGTGAATCAGCTCTTGTTTATTGGATCACATCAGGAATGAAGGATACATGGGCCAGGGAGTGCCTGGCTTATATTCGTGCCCCGCACCACACTCACACACACACCCATCACCCATGATTGGCCTTATTTACACATTTACACTTCAATAGGTCTACTTTCGGATCCAGGCGAGCCCATAGGTGCGCCTATGGATCCGAAGTGGCTATTGTCTTTGGAGCGAAGCTCTGAGGTTTGTGGACCGCATGGTCAGGCCATGCGGTGGTGGCCATCTTATTCCAGTTAATACACAACACCCCTCCCCCCATAGTTCAGGCATTCCCGCAAACATAGTCCTTCAAGTACTCGGGGCACCGCTGCTCCCAAGTCAACCTGCACAGTTCTGGAAGAGGACGGTCAGTTATGGGCTGGGCTGGCTCTGGAGCAACTGGTGGCTCGGGGGCTGCTGGAGGCGGAGCATTGTCAGGGTGTCTGGGCATGGGAGGTGCCCCAGTGGGGGGACCCTCTGCTAGTTCACTGCTTGGTGACTTCCAGTTTGGCCTCCCCATCTCCTGGTTCCTCTAGGGGCAGTAGCCAGTGGCAGAGCTGGTCCATGTGTCTCTGCAGTAGCTGTCCATCTTCTGTGGAGACCTCATAAGATAGGGGTCCTGTCACCCGGACCACTCATGCGGGGATCCAGGGTGGCCCATGGGCATAGTTACGTGCATACACGGGGTCCTCTGGGAAGAACCCCCGGGGGCCATCTGTACTTCTGCTCCTGGGGTGTGGTCTGGCGCCCGGTCTGAATGCAGGCAGTCCAGCCTGGCTGTCAAGCGCCTGCCCATGAGCATTTCCACAGGAAAGTGGCCAGTGGTGGTGTGGGGGGTTGTCCTCTGTCCAAACAGGAAAACGGCAAGCTGGTAGTCCCAGTCCCCCTGGACGATCCGCTGCAGCACCTCTTTTGTGGTTCTCACCATCTGCTCTGCCTGGCCGTTTGTGGCCAGGTGAAAGGGGGCAGAGCGGATGTGCCGGATCCCATAATACCTTACAAAATTCCCGAACTTGGCCGATGTGAAGGCTGCCCTATTATTGGAGACCAGCATGTCCGGGATGCCGTGGGTACTAAACACCTTCCACAGTGACTTGATCGTGGCCCAGGATGATGTGGAGGTGACTGGGATGACCTTGAGCCACTTGGAGAAGACTTCCACTAAAATAAAGAAGATTTGCCCCTGGAAAGGGCCAGCGAAGTTCAGGTGCAAGCAAGCCTAGGGCTTGCTGGAGGACTCCCATGCATGCACTGGGGCACTGGGGGGAGCTGGCTGGGTCTCTTGGCAAGTCTGCCAGCTTTTGACCAGGTCTTCTATCTCCCCATCCAAACTCGGGCCATCAGACATAGCTCCGCACAAGAGCCTTCATTTGCACGATTCCTGAGTGAGTCTCGTGTAGCGCTGCAAGCGTGCGGTTGCGTAGGGGAGCGGGGATCACTACCCTACTACCCCACAAGAGACACCCTTTGTGGGTGGACAACTCATCCCGGTGGGATGAGAAGGCTACAAAGTCCAGGCCCACTTTCCCCATGGGCCAGCCCCTCCCCATCCAGTCCAGCACCCGGGAGAGGATGTAGTCCTTACTGGTGTGCTTGGCCACTTCGTGTATCTGGATCAGCTGGTCTGCCAGTTCCTCAAGCAGCAAGATCTGGTGAGCTGGGTCCGGGTCACAGCTGGGAAGAGGGAGGCGGCCCAGGGCGTCTGCTGGCCCATGGACTTCCCTGGCTGGTGCATCAGGCTGTATTGGTAGCTGGCCAAGAAGATTGACCAGCGAAGCACCCATGGCAACTTCATCTGGGGTGTCTGATGATCCACGGCCAGTAGGCTCAAGAGTGGCTTGTGGTCGGTGAGTACAGTGAAAGGGCAGCCATAAAGGAAATGATGGATTTTTTTTTACCTCTGCTACAATGGCCAATGCCTCCTTATCAATTTGTGTGTAGTTGCGCTCAGCTGATGATAGGGTCTGGGAATAATAAGCCACTGGCATCTCACGCCTGTCTGGGAGCCAGTGGCCCAGCACCGCCCCCACACCGTAAAGTGAGGCATCGCATGAGAGGACCAGAAGAAGGGACTCACTGAAGTGAGAAAAGACAGCGTTCGAGATGAGGAGGTCCTTTACCGCTTGGAAAGCCGCGGCATGCTGTGGGCTCCAAACCCATTGAGCCTTTTTATCTAACAGGTGGTGGAGGGGCTCAGCCACAGCCTCCTTACGTGGGAGGAATGAATGATAAAAATTAAGAAGGCCTAAGATGGCCTGCAGTTCCGTCTTAGAGGTTGGGGTTAGGGCATCCACAATAGCTTTTATTTTGTCCTGGGTCGGGTGGATGCCACATGCGTCGACCTGGAACCCAAGGAAGTCCATGTGAGGCACCCCGAGGATGCATTTTTCACACTTCACCTTTAGCCCTGCTTTGCTGAAATGGCGTAGCACTGCCCACAAGCAATACGCAAAGATGTCTGCCAATGACACCGAGATCAGAACGTCATCGAAGAAGGGCTGTACTCTAGGAATTCATTTGAGCAAACTGTCCATTAGATTTTGGAATATACTTGGAGCCACACTCACCCTGAATTGCAACCTTCGCACCTTAAAAGCCCCCCTGTGAGTTACAATTTTCTGCGCTTCGGCCATGACGTCGTCCCCCGGCAACTGCTGGTAGGCCTGTGCCAGATCCAGTTTACCAAAAATTTTGGCCCCGGCCAGGGACGCAAGCACATGGCTGACCACCGGCACGGGATACGCATGGTCTTGCAGCACCTTGTTAATTGTGCATTTATAATCTGCACAGATTCTGATGTCCCCGTTAGACTTGACTGGGGCGATGATCGGTGTTTCCTTCCTCTTGTATGGGACTGGTTCCAGGACCCCCTGGCTGATCAGGTGATCTAGCACTGCCTCAATTTTCAGACGGAGAGCCAATGGGAGGTGTTGACTTTTTAGATGGATGGGGCGCACCGCTGGGTTGAGCTCCAGGGTGACTGGCGGCCCAGAGTGCTTTCCAAGTGCGCTGTCGAATACTGTGGGAAATTCTTGGCACACATGACTATAGTCCCCGTGGCCTCACGGTTTATCCCCATTACTGCCAGTCCTAGGGCGCCGAACAAGGCAAGGCCCAGTAGGCTGGTGAGAGGGGCCTGTACCACGACCAGTTCCAGAAGCCCCTCAAATGCTCTGTATTTCACCCTGAACTGGCCCCCCAGGTTTCTTTGAAAGTCTCTTAGCTTGAGGCTGGTAGCCTCTAGTGGAGGACCCCCATGTGGGCATAGCCACCTGAGGGTCACCTCCAAGATAATGGACAGGGACGATCCCGTGTCTATCTCCATTTCACAGGGGGCACCCTCTATCAGTACATTTACAGTCAATTTGTGGGCAGACCCCTGGGGCAAGTAATGTACCTGGTTCTGATGAATGGTGAAGCAGTCCACAGTCCCTTGATGTGTGGAGGTGCCCTTGGCATTCCATGAATGGCAGGCATGGGCGATGTGCCCCTGCTCCCCACACGTCCGGCAGATGGTCTCTCAAAACCTGCAGGTCTTCCTCTCATGCGGATCCCCACAGCTGGCACAGAGCGTGGACCCAGGTCCCTTGGGGCCATCCCGGGAAGTGGTACGGACAGCCAGTGAGTGGCTTTTGCATGTGCTGGGCCATGTGTGAGGCTTTACCTGGTGAGCTTCAGCATCCGAAATGTCAGATTCTGACGCCGGCTGGGTCTGATGTGCGGAGTGGGCCTGTCGGTCTCTTTGCGACTTCTCGAATGCAGTCGCTGTTTGGAGTGCAGTGTCCAGTTTTACGTCAGCCTGGGTAGTGAGCTTCTGCCGCAGCTTTGGATCTTTGACCCCCCATAGGAACTGGGTGAGTAGCATGTCTTTGAGGGAGGGGAACTCACATTCGTTGGCGAGGTGGCAGAGGTCAGCGAGGAATTCAGCTGTCGACTCTCCTGTCTTCTGCGTTCATCCCATGAAGCCCATCCGGACAGCCCACTTTGAGGGTTTTAGGGCATAATAATTGGTCAGGGCGGTGATCAGCTCCTCGTAAGTCGCGGTTTCCAGTGTCTTTGGCACGACGAGGTTCTGTGCCAGCCGGATGGTGGCGATGCCGCAAGTGCTCAGCAGCCATGACTTCTTGAGTTCCACATCAGTTTCTCCCTGGATGTTTAGGAAGTGTTTCAGCTGGGCGACCTAGGCCCCCCAGTACTTGGAATGGGTAGGGTCGAATGCCGAGAGGTGCTGTCCCAAAGCAGAAGCCATGACTCGGAGCGGTAGCAGTGGTGCAGGAGCCAGTTTGCAATGATGCAGTGCACTGGTGAGAGCAATGCATGGCAAGGAGTCCTCGGCCTCTGTGGTGGTCGCTGTTGCAGTGCTCATGATTGCGGTGGAGTCAGGCTTGCTCAACGGGATCCCACCTTCGTTGCCAGTGAAAAGTACTGAGGTCAGAGACTCAGCATAGTGAATCAGCTCTTGTTTATTGGATCATATCAGGAACAAAGGATACATGGGCCAGGGAGTGCCTGGCTTATATTCGTGCCCCACACCACACTCACACACACACATATCACCTGTGATTGGCCTTATTTACACATCTACAATTTAATAGGTCTACTTTCAGATCCAAGCGAGCCCATAGGTGCGCCTATGGATCCGAAGTGGCTATTGTCTTTGGAGCGAAGCTCTGAGGTTTGTGGACCGCATGGTCAGGCCATGCCGTGGCAGCCATCTTATTCCAGTTAATACGCAACACATCTGTATATATCTAGGAATTGGATTTTTAACCTAGAGTGACAAGTACATAGTCTTGATGTCTGCATTTTATGTGTTTTCCCTGCCCAACTTCATTGTCATTGGGAAGGGTAAAGAAATGCACAAGATGGTAACATCAAGCCATGATATAACCATCCCTATGTATTATGGGAAAGATGGGGGATAACTTTGCATCATGAATAGAAGACAAAGAAGAGTTGGTTTTATACCCCACTCTTCACTACCCAAAGGAGTCTCAGAGCAACTTACAACCACCTTCCATTCCTCTCCCCAAACAACAGACACCTGGCTGTGAGGTAGGTGGGGCTGAGAGAGTTCTGAGATAACTGTGACTGACCCAAGGTCACCTAGCTGGCTTGATGTGGAAGAATGGGGAATCAAATCTGGTGCTCCAAATTAGAGTCCGCTGCTTTAACCATTGCAACAAGCTGGCTCTCGATAGTACAGTGTCACTTGATACAGGATGCAGAGTTCTGTCCATTTTACAGGGAGCATGACTAATCAATAGATTCCTTTGCCATATATACAATTTGAAGTTTGACATAATTAAACTATCCACTGTATTTCTTACCTTCTCATTTCAGAAGCCAAACTATTAGCTCATTTCCTTTGCTTCATCTTTGTATTTTCTTCAGTCCTGACAGGATAGGAAGGAAACTCTAATATCAGGAAACAAGGTACAGTAATACACATACTTATGGGACATTTAAATGATCAAGAACAAGTTTTTAAAAGCTGCAAAAGTACAAGGAATTACAGATGTTAATGCTGTAGGTGAAGATGAATTGTTACAATCAGCAATCATTTGTGTAACTTCACTTTCAAATCAGCAGCATCCGCAATTCAAGATTAAATATACATCTGAAATAATCATCTCCCTGAAACTGATGTGCAGACACATGCAAATTGCTCTGCTAACTTCAGACTAGTCTGAACCTGAACATTTGTGAAGTATGACACATGCAACCCTCTCGACAGCCAACTTAAATCACGTACTTTGATTTTATTACTTTGGAATCAGGGGGACTAAATTGGCTTAAATTCTAGTAATTTGTTTTAATCGTGTTATGGAGCCAAGAGATAGCTCAATTGCATTTAAAAAAACATTGAAAGGCATTTCTGCAAATCTTTCATTTCATCTAAAAGTACTTAAGACAAGAGAAATAAAAAATAAAGACTATTCTTAATTTTCAGCAGTTTTACTCAGATGGAATGTTTTTAGTGAATTCTGAATTACACAGACCCAATCTAAAGGATCCTCGAGTGCAGAATCAGTCTGTGTGCACGTGAGAGGATCGCCATGTAAAAATAGGTAGGCAGTGTGTACTGTAGAACTGGAAGGAGAAGGTAGTAATAGGTTATTATTTTCTTCATTCCTAAAACGTTATTGGTATTTTTGGTGCTGTTTTGCATTGCATAAGCAGCCACATTCAGCAAAGAATGCTTCATACAAAGTCACAGGTTCAGACTGCCCTGCCCATGGAGCATCACTATTCAAGCCTATTAAAACCTCTATCCTACACACCATCAATTGGGCTGCTGTGCATCTGGGAATTAAGCTTCCTTAGGCATGGAACTTCTAGACCATATCTGGCCACCTGGCCACATGCAATAGGGGTGGGGCTGGGGCTGAAATGCAGGGAATAACTCAGTGAACGGAAAATGCATTTTCATACATGACGTTCTCATTCAGCATAAGGTAAACGAGGCTGAAATCTTATACGCTGCCTTAACTCACTTCCCTGGCCTTTCTTTTTATGGCATTATATAGTTTGCCTGCAAAATCCATGAAAAAACTCCAAAAACGTCAGATCACGCATCCACCCAGCATGAATCCACTCAGATGGCCAGTCCTCAGCACACCAGAGACCCCTAAAGTAGACACCAAAGCTTGAAGAGCCTTCTGCATCAGAGGTGACCTGCAATTCAGCCTCAAGTTGGAGATCAGTCCTCCAAAAGGACACCCCGTTATATGAGGCCAAGAAGTCCCACCAAACTGACAGGTCATCTCTAATCCCTTGAGTAACCCTTGTCCTATGGTGTGGATGCTTTAAACCTATCGTCAAGTCGCACAGCCTGCACAAGAATGCCCTCCCGGGGGCCACCACTTTACACACAAAATTAAGGTGCCCAATTAGCTGTTGCAACTCATGGAGTGTCAATTTAGTTTTAGTACATGCTTCCTCAACTAACCGAAGAAGGTTAGCCAATTTATCAGGAGGCAAGCGTGACACCTGCAGCACAGTGTCCAACTTGATACCTAGAAAAGTTAAGACTGCACTAGGGCCTTCCATTTTCTCCACGGCTAAAGGAACTCCAAGTTCCACAGCCATTTGCTCAAAATTGGACAATAACTGCACAAATTCCAGATCCAGCAGGGCCGGCAAATAAAAAATCATCCATATAGTGGGCAGTACTGAACAAGCCCGTGCGTGCCCGCAGAGCCCATTCCAAAAAGGAGCTGAACCTTTCAAATGCAGTGCAGGACACAGAGCATCCCATCGGGAGGGCCCTGTCCATATAGTACTGCCCATCAAAGGAGAAGCCCAGAAGGACAAAGTCATCTGGATGGACCGGCAGAAGACGAAAGGCCAACTTGATATCACATTTAGCCAATTCAGCCCCTCACCCGCAGCTACAGACCATACCAACTGCCTCATCAAAATAACTGTACCTAACTGAGCAGAGTTCACCAGGTATGGTGTCATTCACCGAGCTGCCGTGAGGATAAGACAAATGGTGAATGAGGCGATACTCCCCAGGTGCCTTTTTTGGCACTATACCTAAGGGTGATACCCGCAGGTTAGGCACTGGAGGAAAGGGAAAAGGACCAACTACCCTGCCTTCCAAACATTCTTTCAGAATCTTGGCTCTAACCACCTGCTCCATGCCACGAACTGAGGGCAAATTAGGAGCTGAAAAAGAACATCTCTCACCCACATAGGGAATGTGAAAACCAAACTTGAACCCCTCCAACAAATACTACCTATCGGCAAACTTTGAGTAAAGGCACAACAAGCGCTCCAACACAGGGACCTTAATTGGACTGGGTCCCTTTTTCAGGTAAGGCTTGACTGTCCCCCCCCCGACGTCTGCCACCTTTGCCATCCCTAGCAGCAGATCTGAACTTCGACTTGGGGCAGGATGGAAAGGGGCAGGACCTTGGAGGGAATGGGAGCAAGCAGTTTGGGGGCCCATAGAATTGGACCCCCTGGTCCAATGTTCTTGAAACTTGGTGGGTATCTTGGGGAGAGGCTCCATCAGCTACCCTGTGAGTTTGGAGCTTCTCCCTCAAACCGCCTCCCCTGCAGCCCCCAGAATATACCCTATGTTTTCACTATTGACTTCAATGGCCCATAGGATATAATGAGGCCGAATTGCAGCCAAATTTCTTTCATTCCCTCCTTTCCTTCTCTCCTTTTCCTCTTTCCCTCCTTCTTCTCTTCTCTCTCTCTCTCTTTATTTCTTTCCCACCTTCTTCTCTTCTCTTTTTTCCTCCTTTCCCTGTTTCCCTCCTTCTTCCCTCTCTTTCTTTCCCTCCTCTTTTCCTTCTCTTTCTTTCCCTCTTTCCTTCTCTCTACTCTCTCTCTTTCCTTCCCTCTTTCCTCCTTCTGTGGCCCAACTCTAGTGAGGAGTTTAAACTTTAAACCCCTTCTCTCTTAGCTCCCCCACCCAGGCCAGCTGGGGAAGGAAAGGGGAGGCTTTTGAAGATGCCTCCCCCTTTTGCTTCCCCTTCTGACATCACTTCCGGTGATGTCAGGGGGTGTGTCATATGCTAATAACCGAATAGCTCATGAGCATACCATATGCTAATGAGCTCCTGCAGCTGTTTTTCTACGAAAAGACCCCTGGGTAAGATATTCAACAATTTTTAATTGTTGCTGCTTTGTGTCCCCATCAGGCTCGTAGCCAGGAATTTCTAAGTCAGGGGGCATTTAGATTTCTTGAGGGGCACTATAATTATTTTCCCCATGCACCCATCTACCTCTATCCCCCGAGGGAAAAATCCCAGTCCCTGTGCAAGGACCGTGCTCTCCCCTCTGCTGCTGCTGCAGCCTCCTTTGTATGCTCCTCTGCCAGCTCAGTAGTGGCATCGCTGCCATCTCCCCACCTCTCCCCAAGCAGGAGCAGAATAGGCTTGGGAAGCAGCTGCCACCGCCACTGCTGTGTGTGCCTCGTCCTCCCTCCTCTTCCGCTTCTTTTGCATTGAGTGATGTCAGTGACAGCTCTGCTGTGCATGGCTGGGGCACGACTCCAGCCTGCGGGTTCCTGGACAGGTGGGACAGCAGCGGGTCCAGTGGACTGGCGCCTCCACCAGCAGCCCAGGAAAGAGCAGCCTCTTCCCAGCACTGGCATTCAAAGGCAGACTGCCTCTGCACATGGAGGCTCATCTATTCCCCTGCACAGCGAAAAAGGCCGGACAGAGCAGATAGCATGGGGTGTGGCTGCTCCAGGTCAGGGGCTCTTGGGCCCAGGGCAACAGTCCAGGATGGGGCCCCAAGTCCCAGTCCTCCCACTGCTCTCTGCTCACCCACCCCCAGGCCCAGCAAGTCAGGCAGAAGCCACTGTCCCAGACCCACTGCTGCCTCGGTGGCTTTCCCCCAGCCAGCTGCCTGCCTGCTATGACCTTTGTGGGGGTCTTCCCCTCCTCTTTGCCGCCAGGTGCAGGAAGCAGCTACCGCTGCTGCCATGTGTATCTCATCCTCCCCGGGAGTAAATCAGGCTCTGTTCAATGGGCTTAGTCCAGATTGCAGCCAGCAAGGTTCTGTGGGTGAGCAGAGCTGGTACTCTTCTTTAGTGGTTTCTTGGGCAAGAGCGGGTTGTGCCAGAAGGCCAGGGTCAGGGAGAGGTTCTTCCTTGCCAGTGCACTGGGTACAGCCTCTGGCACAGTCTATTTGGTCTTAACAGGGAGCTGCAGATTCCATGTCCTTTCCTGCCAGGATGTCTAAAATCACAGGAGGGCAGTTGTTAAAGCAGGAGAGAAACCTCAAGGGCCCTGAAGCGCTTCAGATTTTTCAATCCATCTGAATGAGGACTCTGACTCTGGCTTAACCAGTGGTGGTGGGGAGTCCTCTGGGCAGCCCAGAAAGTCAGTTGGCCTGGGCTGCCTAGGACATCATGGGGCCTTGGCAGCAAGTCAGAGGGCCAGACCCCCAAAGGCCTCACTGTAGCCACAGGACTCCCCTTCTGCTCTTATTGCCACTGTGAATGCAGAGGCATTTGTACAGGTGATAGAACCTCTCCACTAGAATATTCTCCATGTTTTCCCTTTTGCCCACCATTCCACCCACCCCCACCATGCCACCCACCCCCACCCCACCCTGGGCTTTTTTACTTTTTTGGGGGGGAGTAAATGATAGCAAGTATGTCACTATGGTGTTAGGACATTATAGCAACATAATATAAATATGTGTCATTTTACTAAATAAAATAAATATCAACTACCAATAAAAAGTCTTTGCAGAAATCATATTGCTGTTGGCAGCAAATGATGAGTGTGAAGGGAAAGTGTGTCAAGCTCAGGCTAACTTTCAATTTCTTTAAGTTCTGTTTCTCTACACCTCCACTTGTCATTTTGGATTCCTAAAGGGGGTTGTATGTTGTTGGAGTACATGGGAGTAGAGGCTGTAACTTTCCCAAAGAAGCACCCCAAGTTGGTGCCTGTGGGATTGACCTTAGAGTATCTCTCTGCCAGGGGTGGATGGATGTGGAATTTTATGCTTTTACCTACATCATGTAATTTCCCACACATTTCCTCAGCCCTAACAAAAGCTCTTGAACCCACAGCATCATATCTCTAATAAAGCATTACACTGCCAATAGTGTGTGTGGAGAGTGAATTAGCTGAGTACCTGAGTGATTGCTAGGACTCCCATTAATCTCTTCCCCTGGCTCCAACCTATGAAGGCATGGGGAACAGAGATGGAGATGGTGGGGTGAGTGCAAGTACTGGGTCTGAATCTGAGAACCCAGCACATGACCCTGAGAAGAAGACAGCAAGGCTGTTATAACAGTAAAGGCAAGACCAAGAGACCAAGCTGTGGTGTCACTGCCTGTATAGGCTTATAGAATCTACTGGATTTAAAAAATATTTTCACTTAGGATGTACCTGATCAGTTCTCTCTATAATGCATCTGACCTAGTCACTATAAAATGTTAGTCTCTTCAGGGGTTTTGTGGTATATAAATATATAACTTCTGGATGTAAGGAGGACAACTGTCCAGTATAATTCTTCCACCATAAAGTCAGGCACCGGTATGTGTAAAAGTCAAACAGTACATGTCTTTATTTCTCAGCAAGCCCAACAGGGGGATGGGATATTTTGTTTCCTTGTAGAATATAACTTTTTACTTTCCCTTCACATAGACCATAGGCTTATCACTCTCAGTTTAATACAGATGTTCTTCAGTACACTAAACACACTTATGATCCCACTCTCCAGTAACTGTTTTGTGGTTGTCCTTTGGACTTTATCTGTCTGGTCCCTTTGGGTCTAACTGGGCACCTTTCTAGCTTTCCAGACTCCTCCAGCCCCTTAGCTGTTTCTCTAGCCTCTCTACAAGTTCCTTCGGAGCAATGTATCTAGTGTTTGTGACCACTGAGGTCTTATACTGTTCATTCTCTGTTCACTCTCCTCTTTCCTTTAGAGGGTACTAGTGCAGAGTTTTATTCAGCCCAGTTTTCCACTCAAAACTGATATCAGGCTGTTTCCACAGAGCTACAGGGGTTTTGTTCCACCTCAGACTATTCAATTAGCTGACTGCTTTCTGCTAAATTCTCTTCCAACTCACTCTTCCAACTATCAGCTCCCAACTGTCAGTTGTCTACCATTATCTGTCACTCTCTGAGAATTCCAAGCCAAATGGCCCCCTCCCTTCTCAGTCAGGTGACTCAGCAGCTTCTCCATTTACCTGCTACTGTCCACAAACCTGTAATTCCATCACAGCTGCTGATGCTAGGTCTAAAAACCATGTTCTCTTCCACCCTCCTAAAAGACATGACAGCCCTGATCGCTGGGATGATCTGGCCTGGTTGGCGAGTACCCCAGGATTCCATGGGACCCAGGCAAGGCTGATCATGAGAAACTGCATGTCTCCCACACCTCCCATGATGACCCGGACCTGAGCAAGATGTGAGAGGAGTGGGAAGATGAGCTGGCAATGGAGCCTCCAGTCTCAGAGCTGGTATGAAAGAGCTCATGGAAGGCCTCCAGTACTTGGTGAAGAATCATCCCAAGTTAGTCAAGGAGCTTATAGAAACGGAGGAATCGGAAGAGTCCAAAGAAGAGAAGAGTGAGGGTGAACCTGAGAAGACCCCATCCTCCCAGAAGATCCGAGGACTGGCCCCATGATGCTCTGGAGGCCATGTTCAATGGCAGCCTGGGGAAGCTAGCATTCTTTGTGATTCAGGTGAGCAATATGCTGTGAGAGTGGGGCATACCTTCGCCTCTGATGAGCAGAGTGTGGATTACATGGGTTCCTGGTTTAGGGAGCGGGTGGCTGATTGGTTCTTGGGGCTTTACAGTGTCGTGGCCCTGGAGCTTCAAGATGTGGACACCTTTATACTGGCCCTGCGGCACCAGTTCAAGGACCCACTAGAGCTAGAGAAGGCTTGTACGTGCCTCAGGGGGTTGCACCAAGGAACTCGGTCAGTGCAGGAGTACTCCAATGAGTTCAAAGCCACCACAGCCAAGCTACAAGGCTGGCCTGAAGAGGTCCTGATTGAGTTCTACTGGGCTGGCCTAAACACCATCATTTTGGAGAAGGCACTGGCTCAAGACAACCCCTTAACCCTAGCAGGTTGGATCCAGGTGGTCTGCGAGGCTGAGAACTGGCATAACCTAGTAAAGCTTTACCAGCACAAGATGCCCACCAGCACAAGATGCCCACCAGCACAAGATGCCCAGAGGATGTTTTAGAGTAGAGGACCACTACCTGGAGGGGACCAAGAGCATCAGCTGAAGAAGGGGCTGTGTCTCCATTGCAGAAAAGCAGGGCATTTTGCTGCAGAGTGCAACCGGCCTTGAAGTGAAGAGAGAGAGTGCTGTGAGGAGCAATGTGCCAAGAAACCCAAGGTGACAGGGAAAAGACCCAAGTCATCAAGAACCCTGCAAGTGGCTGAGTACACTGCCTCGGAGGGGACTTCCTCCAGAGATGCTGAAGAGCCTCAGATGCAGGGAAAAGGCCGGTACCTGCTGTGAAGGGCACCAGCCAGCAGGTCTGCAAAGCCTTGGTGTGAGAACCGGTGAGAACCTGTTCCTCTCTCTCTTTTGTGACTGTTACTATTCTGAACCCCAAGTGGGGACCCAAGTCAGAATCAGAGCCCTTATAGGCACAGGGTGTTCCCAAGACCTGCTGAGCCCCACATTAGTCACCAGCTTGAGGGCAAGGGTGTTGAAACTGAAAGACCCTGTAGTGTTCACCTAGATGGATGGCACTACCATGCAATCCTGTCAGTATCGCATAGTTAGGTTACTTGTGGGAGTTTTGGGACATTGGGAGCAGAGATCCTTCATAGTACACCCCATGACACAGTTCCCCATGGTCTTAGGCAGTCTGTGGCTGGCAGTCCATGACCCCTACATGCAGTGGAGTTTAGGAACCCTGACTTTCCTAGATCCCCGATGCAAGGAGCATCAGTGGAACCTGGAATGGGGGGAAGAACCATACCCGGTGCCTGAGTGTGCCTGGGAAGGGAGGAACTGAATGCCATTCTGCCAGAGTATAGGGACTTGGGCCGTGTGTTTGAGGAGCAAGAGGCTGATGAAATGCCCCCCACAGCAAAACCGATTGCACCATAGAAATATTGCAAGGGCACAAAATGCCTAAGGGGAAACTTTACACCATAAGCCCAGCTGAAAAGGAGGAAAAGGTGGTTCATAGACAAGAACTTAGAGCGGGGTTTTATCCACCCAGTCACCTCCCCTTTTGCAGCACCTGTGCTGTTCAGGAAAAAAAAAGATGGGGGTCTTAGACTGCGCACAGATTATAGAGAGCTAAATGTAGTCTCCATGTCCAATGCGTACCCCCTACCTCTGATCAAAGACCTATTAGTGGAGGCGTCCAAGGGGGAAATATTCACAAAGTTGGATTTGAGAGATGCTTACTTCAGGGTGTACATAAGGGAGGGAGACGAGCATAAGACTGCATTTAAAAAACCCCTGGGACAGTTCGAGTACCTGGTCATGCCTTTTGGATTAGCAGGAGCCCCAGGGGTATTCATGAACTTAATCAATAAAGTGTTGCACAAGGGGGTTGTTGATTACTTCAGTGACATGTTCGTGTATTCACAAGACATGGAAACACACATGAAATTGATGAGGGACGTACTGACTGCACTCTATGACAATAATCTTTATGCTAAGCTGTCAAAGTGTGAATTCCATAAGTCAGAGACAGACTTTCTGAGCTACCATATTACCCAGCAAGGGTTGGGTATGGACCCCCAGAAGGTGCAAGATGTGGTGGGGTGGCCACATACCTGAAGGCAATTACAATCATTCCTCAGATTCACCAATTTCTACAGAGCCTTCATCCCCAATTTTGCACAAGTAACACTTCCACTAACTGACTTGCTGAAAACTAAGAGAATGGGGCCCGAAAGCAAGAAGGGCAGGAGTAAATTACAGTGGACCCCTGAATGCCAGCAAGCGTTTGACAATTTAAAGATGCTTTTCACCTCTAAGCCAATTCTCCACCGTCCAGATGAAACTAAAGCTTTCATTGTCCAAGTGGACACCATGAATGTAGCTATGGGAAGGGCGATCCTGCAAAGGGGCCTCGATGGGAAGCTGCACCCCCTTGCCTACATCTCTAAAAAGTTTTCTGGGGCTGAAAGGAACTGGGCGGTGTGGGATAAGGAAGCGGTGGCTATAAAGTTAGCACTGATTACATGGTGACATTGGTTGGAGGGGGTGACGGTCCCTTTTGAGGTTTGGACTGACCATAAAAACCTGGATGCCCTAATCCCCCCACCTTAACACCAAGCAACTACGGTGGGTGGAGTTTTTCCTCAAAGTTTTGTTTCACTTTGAAACACCTCCCAGGGAAATCTAACTTCCTTGCCGATGCCCTGTCCTGCCTCCCACAGCACACCAGCCAATGTGATGAGGTCATAGACACTATGTTCTCTCCCATCCAGCTGGGTGGGGCAGTGATGATGTGGAGCCAGGTGTAAACGGGGAGGGAGACAGAGCTGTGAGACTGGATGAAGGAGCAGAAAGCCGCTATGTCCCCAAAGGACTTAGAAACTGTTAAAAAGGAGGATTTACGTCAGAAGGAAAACAGATGTTGGTACAAAGGCAATAAAGTGTTTGTTCCAGAATCCCTGCAGGGAGAGGTACTGGCTATGAGTCATGACAATAAAATGCCAGGATATTTTTGTTATTTAAAGACCCTGCACTTGATTCAAAGAGAATTCTGGTGGCCGAGGATGAGAGGAGATATTTCTAAATATGTGGCCACTTGTCAAACTTGCTTAATGAGTAAGCAGAGGGAGGGGAAGGTACCTGGCCAGCTCCAACCTTTGGAGACCCCTGAAAGGCCTTGGGCTGTGATCTTGATGGATTTTATAACTGATTTACCTCCTAGCCAGGGGAAGACAGTGATATGGGTCGTGGTAGACCTGTTTTCTATACAAGCCCATTTCGTGCCTTGCAAACAAATACCCACAGTTAAGCAGCTGGCTAAAATGTTTTTGCAGCATGTGGTAAGACTCCACACAGTAACCCTGGAAGGTAATTTCAGACTGGGAGGTGCAGTGTGTCACCAAATTTTGGAAAGAACTTATGAGCCTGTTGGGGGTGGAGCAAGGACTGAGTAGTAGTCACCACCCAGAAACTGATGGCCAAACCAAGCACACTAATCAAGTCTTGGAGCAATTTATCAGACGTTACATTAATCATCAATAGGACGACTGGGTTCAATTATTGCATTTTACTGAGTACAGTTACAATAACTCTATTCATAATTCAATTGGGATGTCTCCTTTTAAGGTAGTGCATGGGTATGAGGGAGGATCCTTGCCCAACATAGACATGTGTGAACCTGTGAAGGGAGATGCCCGGCTTTGGTGGTCTATGGTAACAAAGAATTGGGACATGCTCCAAAAAACTTTAAATAAGCCAAAGGAGGATTATAAGCACTATGTTGACAAGACTCAGAGCCTGGAATGGGACCTGGCTCCTGGGGACTCTGTGGACATTTCCATGAAGCATTTGAAGGGACTGCAACCAAGGTGAAAGTTGGGGTGGAAATACATTGGGCCTTTTAAAGTTTCCTGGGTAATCAATAAGGTAGCTGTTGAAATAGAACTCCCTAAATTTTTGCACTCTGTGCACCCTGTTTTTCATTTCAGCTTATTAAAGAAGGACCCTGGATCATCACCTTGCACTCCTCCTCTCTGGCTAGTCAACTCCACCAGGTCTTGGAGACAATCCTGGATTCTAAGATGAGGTGTGGCCAATTGTTCTACCTTGTGAAATGGAGGGACCTTGGCCAGAGCAGAATGAGTGGGTTCAGGCTAAGCATGTGAGAGTTTCTTGACTTATCAAGGATTTTCATCACTGTCATCCTCACAAGCTGGGAGGTTGAAGGGGGGCTTGGGGGGGAAGTATGTCAAACTCAGGCTAACTTTTGATTAAGTTCTGTTTCTCTTCACCTTCGCTTGTCATTTTGGATTCCTAAGCGGGGGTGTATGTTGTTGGAGTGCATGGGAGTAGAGGCTGTAACTTTCCTGAAGAAGTGCCCAAATTGGATTGACCTTGGAGTATCTCTCTGCCAGCCTAGTGTAGATAGGGCACTATATATCTGTCTGTGTTGCCATAGTAACACCAGGGGTAGGTGTGATGTGGATGGATGTGGAATTTTATGCTTTTACCTATATCATGTAATTTCCTGAACATTTCCTCAGCCCTAACAAAAGCTCTTGAACCCACAGCATCATATCCCTAATAAAGCATTACACTGCCAATAGTGTGCGTAGAGAGTGAATTAGCTGGGGACCTGACAAAGGGGGAGAAAATGGCCCTGAATGTTGGCAAGAACGTGCAGAAATCTATAACTTCCAATCACACTCTTCTCAAACCTACTCTAAGCACAATATTTCTGCAGAGATCATATCAAAGCAGGTTTGCAGGAAATACAGTAAAGCTGAAGGAAGATTGGAAGGTAGTCAACTGCATGACAGTGTTATGTGGTTGTACAAAATTTTGCACAAGCAGAAATGCCAGTGGGGATACAATACATTTGACTTATCACAAGCAGATTTTTGTATTTCTGTTTGTGCAAGATCAATTATGCATGTGGAAATTTTATGATGGACCCAACTCACTGCCTACCCGAAATAGAGGTTGTCACAGCCCATGAAATCAATGGGATTGTGCATAGTGCCAGATGTCTTGCAATGCTCCCTCTAAGCTGTGGAGTCTTGTGAGCAAAAATTCTACTTTGTGAGCTACTGGGATTAAAGTTTCAAGCAAGCGATTTGGCTACTGCATAAATTAGTTTGCTCTGGAGCCAACCTTCCTGAGCTAAGATAAAAATGTGTGAGCCGGAGGCTAAATAACTGTGAGCTAGCTCACACTAACTCAGTTGAGTCTTGGCACTCAAACTACAAAACAATGGACAACGATTTACCATATAATGCATTGTTGACATTATTTGTAAGAGGAGTGAACTGCATTGGGAATAAAACGTTATTTGCACTATTGCTTTCCATTAATTGTACCAGTTCCTGCCTGAAGATTTGCTTCCTTCATCAGTCTTTAACATGCAATATTCTACTATGCTTCTTGTGACAGAAAGAAATGTGTGACAGAAGTTCCGTGTACTTACTGCTTCTCCAGCTGCAGCTACCTCTGTGTAGAATTGTATCTCCTTAGGTTACTGGTGAAACCAATCTTCAAGGACAGAAAACATTTTTAAAAGATAATCACACCAAAGGGATAAAAGTGAGAAACATCTTTAATAAACCCATACCAGAAATGCTACTGTAATGGAAGAGGAAGAATCACTTTGGGTCTTAGGAAGGGTTTTCCCCCCCCATAAGACTTGGATTTTTGTGAAATAACATGAGGATTACAGTAATTTGGTATAATTTCTGTTGAAATAAAGGACAAGTTTTGATCATTTGGTATTTTTTCCTGGTCAGTTCTCCTTCTTCCGTTTCTTCGACTACTGCGGTCTCCACAGAGCTGTAAATTGTTTCCATTATTTTCCAATCTGCTTTATTTTTGTTGTCCTGGAAGCAAAATGTATGATATCTTTCATATTACTACAAGTTGCCCAGTAACTACTGCAAAAAAATCACATCCATCTCAATCAAGAATATCTGTCTTCCATGGGTACTTCCAGGGGACGAGACTACCAGCGCAGGAGGTGGATTGGAGACCAAAAGTGAAAGAGACTACTATAAATGGTAGATATTCAGTAAAGTCCAGATTCATAAATTGTGTTTATTTGAATTACTTGTATTGTGCGGCTTGCCTCAATGCTTTTGTCCCCCAGAGCCATCAGCTTCCATGTGCTTTTGTATCTTCTTTTCAGGTTTGGTCATATCTGTGTCTAGATGCTGCTGGCTCCACTTGGCTGTTGGACGCTGCCCCAGTTTTACCCATTTATGCAATTTCATCTATGACACATAGGAGGGTGAGCTGGTTTGAAAACATGGTGACTATGAAGTAAATCCAACTGGATTTAGTCAGATATTCTCTTCTGTAAGTAAACTTAGCATTGCAGCCCCAAAGGCAGTAAGCACTAGGGATGACTGCGAACAGGAAAAATGCAGTTTGTTTTGGTTCATGGTTCTTGGTGTGCCTGGTTTGTGAGCCATGAATCACCATGAACTTTTAGGCATCAAATGACCTGGTTCACTCCTTGCATGCTAGAGACACCAAATTCTCAAAGGATTCCTGGCTGATGCTCCTCTATGTGTCTTCCGAGTTTGGCGAGGCTTGAATCTACAGGGTTCAAGTTACAAACCCCCCCCCCTCTAAAGAAGCACTTTCCTGGGAAATGACCTGCACAGGTGCAGGAGGTTCAGGGGTGTATAGAATGGACCCTGTGCACACTAGAAACATCAAACTTACAGTGGACCTCCCCCAGATGCTCCTCTACATGCCATCCAAGTTATGGGCAGATTGGATTTACGGAGTCCAAGTTATTGCCCCCAAGTTATTGCCCCTAGGAAAGTGATTTTTAGGAAATGTCACATGTGGGTTCAAAAGTGTATAGAATGGTACCCCTGCAAGTTACACATACCAAACGCACTGGCTGTTAATTCCACCCCCCATTGCTTTGAAGTTTGGTAAACATTTTGATTGAACAGAGATAGTCTATCTGGAAATGTATCAATTCTATTTAGGGGTGTGGATTTGGATCTACTCAAGCCAAAAATATAACCGAAAAATACTTTATCAGTATTTTTTGCATATATTTTGGCACACCAAAGGTATCCAGGATTTTTCAGGAAGATCAACCCACCCCCCAAATCCTGGATATATTTGGGGATTACCAGATTGCTCCTGCCACTCAGGTGTTTTTCATGCTGTCTTCTGCAATCTGTTTAAATGGGGCACAGAAGAAAGCCTGAAAAAAACCTGAGGTGGTGGGACGCAGTCTCCCTGGTGGCTCAGTTGTTTTGGGCTTTCTTCTGCAGTCCCTTTAAATGCACCCCGTTTAAAGTGACTGCAGAAGACAGCCTGAAAAATAGCTGAGCCAGAGGGAGTGCCTGGTCCCACCACTCAGGTATTTTAGGCTGTGTCTGTAAAGTTTAGAGGGACTGACACAACAGCGTGAAGCAGCTGAGTGGCAGGAGCCATCTACTCATGCTGCTCAGCTATTTTTTGCAGCTTTGCTGCTCCTGTGTGTTTTTTTCAGTTTTTTTTCCTTTCTCAGGTCTATTGGTCCTGAAAAAAAAAACAGGATTTCTAAAAAAATCCTGGATCCAAATACTTTACCAGTATTTGGATCCAAGATTTCTTGGGAATCCTGAAAGAAAAAATTTGGTCTAATAGACCCAAACCAAAAAATACCGAGAGAAAAAATTCTTTTAGGTGTACTCAGCAAGAATATAAAACTCTCAATTAAGTCAGTAAGACTTTACCAAATGTTTATCTTTGTTTGGATTAGTTATACCTATGGATTTAAATAATTAATATACTGAGTGTCATTGCTGCTTAAAGCACACGTAACACAACAACAACAGATAACACAAAAATGATTGTGATCATCAAGGAAAAAAATCTTCTTTTGTATAATCCAGTCAGTCAATTTTGATTACCGAACCTGTTAAACATTTAGGAATATGCATCAATTCAACAACAACAACAACCTTTTATTGGCATACAATTTTAAAAAAACAATTCCCAAGATGCATCAATTCAAGTTCTAACAATTTGTTTAATGATATAAGACCCTAAAATAGGGCTGGCATCAGCATACCCTATGATGGAGTCAGGGCTGGCTTGAGGTGCTTCTGCACCCTAGGTGGGCACAGATGCCAACCTCCCTGCAGGGCCTTGAATCCCCACGCTGGCCGCCTCCTCCTCCTCCACCCAAGGGGGAAGGGGAACGGTGGATGAGCTGCACTGCTGCCGACTCCTGTGCCCCGGCTGGCCGGGCATTCTCTGCTGGCAGCGAGTCCCTGTGCTGTCTGCCTCCTCATCCTCCACCCAACAGGCACTGGCTCTCCCTCCCCTCCCCACCTGCTTCTGGTGACATCATTGCTCGGTGCATGGGCAGGGGGAGGCTCCCAGAACAACCTCCTCCTCCTCTTCCCTGCTGCACACTGCAGGGGCCAGGCCTGGGCCTGGGCTTGGGCTGAGCCAGCCAGCCAGCCAGCCAGCGGCAGGCCCCGGCCACCCCTGCTGCTGACTCTTGCGCCCCGGCAGGCCAGCCAGGCATTCTCCAGTGGTGGCGGCCTCCTGCGCCCCAGCTGGCCACCACCTCCTCCTCCACCTGAGGGGGGAGGGGGAGGGCAGTGAGCTGTGCCACCACCACCACCTCCTGCACCCCAGCCAAGTGGCCAGGTGTCTTTTTACTGGTGGCAGCGGGCGGCGGCAGTGAGTCCCCACTGGGCACCGCCATGCCAGGGAGGGGGGAAAGTGGGTGATCTATGGGGCAGTTTGGCACCCCTGAGGGCCAGCGCACCCTAGGCAAGCACCTAGCTCACCTAGCAGGTGAGCTGGCCCTGGATGGAGTATCTACCAGGGCCCTGGGCTTCTGGCAGGACCCACTGTCGTAGATC
Organism: Gekko gecko; assembly: GCA_029375565.1. Classification (NCBI taxonomy): domain Eukaryota; kingdom Metazoa; phylum Chordata; class Lepidosauria; order Squamata; family Gekkonidae; genus Gekko; species Gekko gecko. The sequence goes on from JAPDNY010000001.1 coordinate 210,909,845, forward strand.
TTTTACCTATTCAGCTCCCCAACACATGTCTGTATGCCTTCCCCTGTCCATTTAAGAACATATTAACACAAGTAGAGCCATGCTGGATCTGACCAATGGTCCATCTAGTCTAGAATCCTGTCTCACACAATGGACAACCAGTTCCTCTCGATGGCCAACAACAGGGCATAAGGGCCAAGGTCTTTCCCTGATATTGTCTGTTGGTTCTGGGATTCAGAGGTTTAGTGCTTCTGAATGTGGAAGTTCCCCTCAGTCAACATGGCCAGTAGCCATTGATATACTTCTCCTCTATGAATCTATCTAATACCCTTTTAAAGCTGTTTATTCCTGTGGCCATCACTACATCTCCTGGCAGTGAATTCCACATTTTAATTACTCCATGTAAAGTAGTGTTTTTGTCCATCCTGAACCTACTGCCGATCAGCTTCATTGGATGCCCTTGAGTTCTAGTATTTTGAGAGATGGAGAAAAAAAAAATCTCTTTGTTTACTCTCACCACCCCATGCATAATTATATAAATATCTATCGTCCCCGTCCCCCCCTTAGTCATCTCTTCAGCCTCTCCTCATAGGGAAGGTGCTCCACCCCCTAGTCATCTTGGTAACCCTCCTCTGTACATTTGCTTGAAAGCACTCCACCACCACCCAGTGTTTGTGGGGAAGTGCATGCAGGTGATGTATAAGGCTGCTCTCCTTGAGATCCACAGCAGCTGCACTCAACAGCCAGTGTTGTTGGGGAAAGGGCATGAATGTGATGCAGACAGCTGTGATTGCAGATGGTGGGAGGGGTTGTAAAAAAGGGAAGAAGGTAATGAAGGGCCCCCTAGACACTGTCTGCCCAAAGCTCCCAAAACCCAGGACTGGCAAGTCTTCTAGAAAGTGTCATGGTCCAGGTCATTTGAAGATCCCTCCTCCCTATCTTGTTTTTTTGCCCTGTGGAGATGTTTTTCAGCAACAGCACTAGTGGCAGAGCAGCAAAAGCAACTGGATGATTACTGTAGAGTGGCAACAATTTCCAGTTTTGGGTACCTCTTAACTGCTGACCTGACATGGTGTTGGGTACCCATAGCAGCCAGAACCCTTATGGCAGGGTTGTCAAACATGTGGCCTCAGGGGGCGGATCAGGCCCCCAGAAGGCTTCTGTCAGGCCCACAGTGGAACTGGCTGTCTTTTGCTTCTTCCAGTTTTGCTGCTGCTGCTGCGTCATCATAGGTTTGCAGCTTACAGATACACACTTGAACAGCATACTCAAGTTTGAAACAGCACAGACATTTTGATGCAATAATTCAGAGCAAGAAGTGTCAGTTATCAGACACTTTTAAATTAACAAAATATTGCAAGAGTGCTAATGTTTTTAGCATGTTTTTATTTTAAGTAAAAAAACAAACCCTTGCGCTTGTGTCCTTTATAAAGTTTATATCTCTGCTACCTAGCATTACATTTTATGACACACATGGCCTGGCCCAATAAGGTCTCATTTATGTCAGATCCGGCCCTCATAACAAATGAGTTCAACACCCCTGCCCTATGGTTTATTTTGTCTTATTTCCTTGCTACATGGTGGTGGTGAAATGTGCTATCAAGTTGCAGTTAATTTCTGGTGTCCCTGTAGAGTTTTCAAGGCAAGAGAATTCAGAAGTGGTTTGCCGTTGCCTTCCCTTGCATAGCAACTCTGGATTTCCTTGGTGGTCTCCCATTCAAGTATTAACCAAAGCCATCCTTGCTGAGCTTCCAAGACCTGGTGAGGCTAACCTGGGCCATCCAGGCCAGGGCTTCCTGCTACATATCCACCTGTAATATTTGATCCCTGTCTTTCTCCAAGGAGCTTGGGACTGCAGCTTGGTGGCAGAGAATCTGCTTTGCATGCCTGAAGGTCTAGAGTTCAGTTTCTGCCTGTAGTTAAAAGCATAAGGTCAGGTAATGTGAGAGACCTCTGCCCGAGATGTCAGATAACTGCTGTTTATCAGAGCAGATGATAGTGAGCTTGATAGACCAGTGGTCTGACTCAGTATAAGGCAGTTTCATGTGTGTTTTGTGGTGGGCATGAGTCTTCTCTGTTCATTTCAATCCCTCTATTTCTGAGAGAGGTTACATTCAGACAGAATGATTAGTTAAGGTCTTCATAATATGGGAGAGGGGATTTGAACCTAGGACTCCTGAATCCTTTTCTGGTGCACTAAACCACTCCAGTTCGCTTCTTTTTTTACTTTGTTTTTGAGAGTTGCCTTGAACTTCTTTTTTGCAGAAAAGTGGAATAAAAAAATAAAAGAAATATAGAAGGTGATATGTTGGTCTTGAGTAATCCCTTTTTGGGAAAAGATGAATGTAATAAAAAGAATGTGCTACCAAAAGTTTATTTAAAAATCTGAAGATGTTCCAGTCTGTCTATTTGATAAAGTACTAGACAATAGGTAAAGCTTGTATCTCAGTTCCTCTGGAATAACAAAGGATTCCACTGTGAACAATAAAGAAACATTTGACTGCTGAGATAGAAGAGGAATAATTCTGAGGTTAACATAGTATCATCACCATCATCATTATCATCATCATCATGTAAAAAGGTGAATCAGGCCTGTAGAGTGGGTGAAAAAATAATGCTACTATTCCTTTCCACATGAATGAATTAGTAGTAAGCTGTCACTGTAAGATTTACAGCTCAACTCTAAGCAACTGATGATGATGCATGAGTGCCAGTCAGTATCCTATTTTCATTCAGCAGAGAGATGTAAAAGAAAGACCTCCCACCAAGAAGCAGACAGCATAAGAATTTCACCAGCATTTATAGCACCACACTGACACTCACCAGCCACAGAGCAACATGCTGACGATGCCTGCATGATTGACAGAGATAAAACCAGCCATCCTGGAGATGCTAATGCAGCCATGCCTCCCTAATAGGAGCCACTGCTACACAGAGAAACCAAATGGGAAGGAATGAAGGGAACATGGCACTCCTCCACTGTAAGGAAGGCTATGCTATGACCACTAAGCCTCCTAGAATGTGTACACACAAAGGAACTCCATAGAGGTAGATACAAGCCCCTCCCCCCAAAAAAAAACATGATTCCTTTTTTTCCAGGTGCAAATATGGAAAGGAAACATGGCCACTCTAATGGTCACATGCTTCTGCAGCTCATTTGGTAGCAGTGACCTCACTGGCATGTCAAAGAGCTTCCCCATGCAGAGATTCAGGTATCAGGGTGGGCAGGCTAAGCAGCAGCCCAAAAGTGAGATGCAGTCACCAACACTGTAAAAAGAGATTGTGCAAAGCTCACATTCACTGGAGGCATTCCTGTCAACTTCCCAGTAGCTCACTGGGGAAAGGCACTCATGTGGCTAACTGGAGGCATGGGCTTGAATCTCACCCAGAGGGTTGCTATCAGGAAAGCCAAAAATGCCTTGTGGCTACAGCACTTTAAAACTCAAGATTTTAGAGTTTTACATAGAAACAACTTTATTCTTTGGGGTAGTAGATGTATTTCTCTTGTAAAAGTGGACTGTAGCTTATCTCTCTCCAAACTGTATGACAAATCACTGCTGTTTTGGTTTCCGTGTTAAATATCCTACTGGCAAAGTTGGAGTTCAACTGCAAGCATGGCTACCTGTTAAGATCTCACAACTGCTTGGCATGCTACATTATGATGCCAGCTCTCCTCCTGAAATTGTTCCTCAGCTTCAAATTGACTCAGAACATAAAATGAAATTATATGACTATAAGGTCTGTCCTCATCAGCCTAGGCTTTCAAAAGGCAGCTGTTCTTTGGTGCATACTCAGGTTGTTTATGCTTACCTCCTTGATGAAACTCTCATTGATTGCTCTGAAACTGAGTTGGAATTTACAGACTGGGAATGCAAATTATATAATGTCTTACAATCAACTTCACTATTCAGTCTGGGTACCTTTCCAAGTCTGAGAAAATGTCACACATGCACGTTGCACTTGAGTCATACAACTACCAATCTTGCATGACAGTAACAAATTAAAGAATAGTAAAAAGTCACTACTGCTGAAACAAAACACAATTACTTATATCTTATAGTTCCATTAAATTGATGACAGAACAGTCCACAAGCAGAAGGAGCTTCCTGTTGGTGGAAGAGGTTCCTTAGGGCAGCAGAAAGCTCTGCCATCAGTAGAGTCAAAGGATATAGGGATGCATTATGGATAACAAAACTAATGTTTGATCTTCTTTCCAGTCCCAAAAGAATAACATGCAATGGGAAAATGCTCATGCATCTAAAAAGCCACACATTCTTATAACAATACATGTCTTGGGCCCTTGGGAAAAACCAAGCAGAGTTTTCAGAAAAAGGTTCCTCAGTCTTAAGGCAGTTCATGAAAAAGTCTCCTATCGCTACTTAAAGCACTGGGAATTACTATCTCACATTATGATACAGCTGAATTGTTGATCATTCAGAACATGTTTATTTGAGTCTGATTTGCTAAACTGTATTCCTGCATTTTATCTGTGTAGACTTCAGATATGTTCAATAAACAAATTGGTTGGATCATGTCTTTTCTTATTATTGCTTGTAAAAGCCCTCTAAAGTTAATCTTCTTAAATCTATCTCAGTCCTTCCAAGACAGAGCCATGCAAATTGCATTACTTGGGCCAAGAAATTAAAGAATACATAGCTGTAATAAATTGGACAATTCCCTTTCAGTGAAGCTCTTACAAATGTCTAATTGTTTGGGCACTCCAAAGTGACTTCTTTGTGTTAACAAGTCTTGGCAGCTAGTCCAGTCTAACATCTTAGACTTTACTCTTGACACTTAGTTTCCTTCCAATAATGAAGTGGGTAATGGTGAATTCGTCCATAAAAAAGCACTAGGGCTCCCCCCCCCATCAGCAATATCTATAGATTTCCTCAAGCTCTTTCTCCCACACCCCTGCTGTGACTGTTACTAAATGCTGAGTGATAGGCTTGCCGCAGCAGTACTGCTCAACGGACCTTGAAATTAGCAAAGGGAACTATGGCTGTCTGACAGCTACTCCTATCATGGCCGCCAAGATTCAACAAACAGCAGCAGCTATCTTGCTCATGGAGAAATAAGGTTCATGGAAATATTAAAGAAACGTGAATGCCACTGCAGGCATGGTAACACTTTACAGTAATTGGCTTTTTGTGATTCATGCTGGTGTGATTCAGGGAAGTGCAAATAGAAAGCTTAAAAGCATTAGTCTGGGAAATGGCTCTTCCTTCTTAAGAAATGTGAAAAGAACAGATGTTCATTGAAGTAAATTTTGTTTTAATTTAGAAGTCAATTTCTTTCCTTAAAATCTTTTTTTTTTTTGGTAAAGTGTTCTGCTTCTGGCTCATCTGTGAAATCACACAAAGAACATTCCTTGCCTTCTTACTGATATTTAAGAAGATCTATCTTTCTGAATGTCAGATGTTTCCATTAACACACTAAGTAAGCTGGACACAGTATCATTAATCACAAAGTTTCTTTGCTTTGGTCTTTTCCTGAATTAAATGCAGATCTAGTCAAAGAGAACCAATGTGCTGACTACCACTGGTCACTTTTGGCATTTCCAACCATTCCTATTGTGGGAATAATGCTGCAAAATGTCATACAAAAATATTTAAGGTGTAGGGGGAAATTCAGAATGGCTGGTTCTGTTTCGTGTTTAATTATTTTTATTCTTTGGAGCTATCTCAGTTTAATTTATCTTTTTGGTCCTCCTACACTGATGGTATAATAGTCATTGTCTGAGTTTTTAGAAACATTGTAGTCCTATACACATGGCAAATTCAGGGACATGACCAGTCAATATACAGGGAAAGGGATACAGGGAGCAAGGATACTGCCCTGGCAGTACATATGTAGGAGCTGTCCTCATGGTTGGGACTGATTAAGAAGAAATGTTTCCAGTTGTATGGTTGAAGTGTGTATGTGCACAGTGTTTTCTTTTGTAGCAAATTAGTATAAGCAGGGGCAGGAACAGCATAATCAATCTCCAATTAACTTGCTTCCCCCCAATAAATTTGCAGCCAATGAACTTGTTTTCCTTTCTGTCTATGTGCTTTGGTCCTGTATATGAATATGTCATGTGTCGTTCATCAAAGTCATGGAGCATTCTTGGAAAATTACAAGTTTCCATAGGTTATGCAGGCAGACAGCCAAGCAAGTTCTCCTGCCAGCAATGTTAGTTTTTAAAATAGGTTTGAGAATGTGCTGCTAGTATTGGACTTCAAAGCTCTGTAAAGCTTGTGGCCAGCATATTTTAAGGACCTAATTTCTGCATCCCTATCTTCTTATCTCCTACAACCATGGGCGATTCTGCATCTGGCATTTGCTCCACATTTTCTCAATACTGAGGAAAAGGTGCAGCTCAAAACTATATTCAAATACCAGTTTTCAAATATGAAACATCTAGCCTCATCAAATGACATTGGGGCCAAGAAGAAAATCACCCCAAAACTAGTTTTCAATGCAAAAGGTATTGTAGTGAACATCTTCACTTTTCGTGGAAATCATATTGACTGGTCCACCAAGTGGAAGGTAACAAACCATTTAGCTGTCCTCCTAAACTTTACACCATCAACAATTGATATCACCAAATTAGAAAGACTTCCCAGATCTCTATATTGTGAGTGCTTTGTACTACAGTTCCACTCAAATAGAATACCTTCAATCATGCTCTCACATGCTGTGGACTTTCACAAGTGTGGAATCAGATTTCAAAGACATTTCAGAAACATTGTAGTTCAGAAATTAGATTTATCAATCCCAAAGAACAGAATTCAATCATCAAAATCAGCCATTGTAACACAACCAAAGACAGTAGACAAGACCTCTCTGCTAATAATGGACCAAGCAGCGCCTCCAAATCTGGCTAAACCAATGAGAGCTTCTACCACAGCAAATTACCAACTAACACCAAATGTCAATTTACATGACAAGGCGGCAGCAGATTCAGGCTGGCCTGAAGAAGAGATTGAAACAAACCTTTTATCATCCTTTGAAAATCTGCCTGAACAGGAACAAGACTCATTGATAAAAAGACTAGATCATCTGGTAACTGTTCTAAAGGGCCTAAAGCACCCATCAAGCACCAATTAGTAAGTTTGAGTCCTGCTCCTTTGGATGTTGTGATGGAAATTCCAGAAAACGCATTAGATAATCGGCCACCTTTAGAACCAACAGTCTCCATAAAAAAGAGAAATATCAAATCTAATCTTGTTGCTCCCCTAGATGACCCTGCATTCTGCACGATATTTGAAGAAATATCAACAGAGGTCAACAATAATACTCTAAATCAAACAAAGAAGGGGAATAAATCAAAATGATGGCCAACTGACCAGTGTAAGTCTGCAACACAGAAATGCCTGGAGATTGTTACATGGAACATGGCTGGCTGGAACTGATGTATAACTAAGGACATTCCATCAGAAATATGATATAATCCTGGTTCAGGAAACATGGACTGCCCAAGATCTTGTGATGGATGGATGGATATAAATCATACACCAATGGAGCCACAAATGGTGGGGGTCCTGAAAGACTAATGGGAGGCAGTATTCCCTCTAAGTTGAGTTAGTGTGAGCTAGTTCACCATTTTTTAACCTCCAGCTCACACATTTTTGTCTTCGCTCAGGAAGGATGGCTCCAGAGCAAACTGATTTATGCAGTAGCCGAATCGCTCGCTCACAACTTTAATGCCAGTAGCTCATAAAGCAGAATTCTTGCTCACAAGACTCCACAGTTTAGAGGGAACATTGATGGGAGGTTTGGGCATTTTTGTGTCTGCCTCCCTTTCAGTGAAGACTACAGTCCGGCACCCATTAAAGAACTTAGCAATGGCTGTCCTCATTCAACTTGGCACAGATCAGATAATAGTGGTCAATGTCTATCTCCCTCCCCATCGGAAAAATGCGACAACATCGGCAACTTGGACCGATTTGGAGCAATATTTACAAGATCTTTTTATGGGCTACTCAGTAGATATGGTTATAATTGGAGGAGATCTTAATGCAAGGATTGGTCCCAATGACCAGTTCCTACCTGACAACTACAAAGACACTAGAATATTAACTGAAGATGATCTAAGCCATATCAGCACAGCTTCAAAGATGCCAAAGCAAATTTTGCTGGCTTATGTCTTGTTGGGATGACTGGAAGGGCAAACCTTCATATTTTGAATGGAACTATAGAGGGGGATTTTCCAGGTGGCTTCACATTTATGATGGGAAACAGGTACAGTACCATTGATTATTTTCTTGTTAGCCAAAACATGCTTTCATTTGTGAAAAGCCTTCAGGTCCTACCTGCCCTAGAAAGTGACCACCTACCCCTCCTTCTACATCTTAACCCCTTATCACCCGAGAGATATCTTAAAACTCAAAATGGGACACAAATTATACCAACAAAACAAATAGATTGTCATTCCAAGTGGGCACCCCAACTAGAGCAAAAACTGAAATATTTAGTTGAGGAGGAATGTATGGCAAATAGAGCAGCCATCACTGACTGTCCAGAGGGAGAGGATCCCTTAATTCCCTATGATAATATCATTCAAAGAATAAAGTCTCTAATATTACAAAAAATGGAATCACAGACTAAGAAATCTAGATGTCCCTCTAGGAAATGGTTTGACAAGGACTGTCAAGATGCTAAAAGAATCTGTATCTCTGCATTCCATGCCTACAAATCTGCATCTGATCTAGAAAGGCCAGCCCTCTATCAAACCTATCTGAATGCAAAGAAATCCTACAAACTACCTGTGGCAAAAATGAAATCATGGGGAAAACTGATCCAGGTGGCTAAAGAAAAAAACTCCAAATTCTTTTGGAAATTGGCTTCCAAGCATTCTTTCAAGGACTCGTCTCCTTTAGACTCAGTAATCACAGCAGATGTTTGGGAATCTTACTTCCGAAAGATCTTTGCAGAGAGTTCATGTGATCTACACCTACAAACAACATCAGACTTACCAGACTGGCCACCAGTTTAAACAAAAGAAGTCACAGCACTTATAAAGCAAATAAAGAAAGGAAACCCCCCTGGTATTGACAATATACCCTCTGTTTTCTTAATGAATAACATCGAGTGGTGGGCACCATCTTTAGCCTCACTTTTCTCTTATATTGACTCAAAAGGATGCATTCCAGAGGACTGGAGACATGCAATTATCATACTATTCTACAAGAAAGGGAGGAAAGATGACCCAGCCAACTACAGACCTATAAGTCTACTCAGCATTATAGGCAAACTACATGCTAGCCAATTACTCAACAAAATGAAATGCTGGATTGAACAAGAAGATATCTTTGTTTTGGAACATGCAGGCTTCAGGGAGGAAGGATCTATGCTGGGTCATTGTATAACCATGCAACATCTAATAGAGAAATTCATGTCTGGTAGGTCGACCTCGTTATATGCTTTTCTTGACTTGAGATTGTCGGGAGAATTTTCCCGGGGCGACCCTCCCCCTTTCAAGGTTCGTGTAGGCTATGGTAAACGGCCCTACTCACCAAAGGCACTGGGGTGGAGGAAAGGAAAACAAGAGCCGCTAGGCTCCAAGATAAAGAATACACTCATACCAAAAGGTGAAACTATATAACGTTTCTTTTATTCTATAGAGGAGGGAGGGTGGCTGCCAGCCACTAGACCGCACCCCTCCCAACCAAAAGAGACAGAGACAAGCATTGCATTCAGCAGCTTAACAAGACAAACAGACAAGACATCTACATAACACAGAACACAAAACACGGAGGCCCCCGGACCCGAGATGGGGAACCCATGAAAGGCGATCCTCTCAAAGTTTCCCCAAAATCAGGCAAAGCCTGTCAGAAACCAAGGATCTTTTATACAGAATCCTTCAAAGAGTTTCCCAAGACTTTACACCTCAGACAATTACAGCATCAAACGTTCGATTGATGTGCATGACATGGTCCCTTTCATTTCTGACATCAGGAAACACCAATCGTTGACTTTAGGATGTAAATGATTGGTATATTGGTACAGAGTGGACCTTAACATAAAACAAGCTCGGAAGTTCCCATGTTATCATAACAGAACTGAATAATTCCTGATGCCCTGGGGAAACAGAGGTGTGAATGGCTAACATGCAGATTAGCTATATCTCTGGGTTTTATGGTTTTCAGGTTTTCCTCTGAATAGCCCCTACAAAGCAGATCTTTCCTGGCTGCAAGATAAGGATCAGTTGTTTTCCTGGGAACCCCGGTCTCTCTGTCTTTTGTCAGTGGATTGACAGCTCTGGTCTGCACCAGGGTCAGAGCAGGGGCTGATTTCTTTGGAGTGGGTGAACTCATTGTTGTGGGCCCAACCCTACAAATATTAATAAAGCTTGATCAGAAAAATTCTCTCCACAGAGATCAGCTTTTGACACTATATCTAGGGGTTTGCTGTGGGAAAAATTGAAAGCTATGAACATAGATCTTAGACTTTTATATTTAAACCCTCTACACAAATACATTTCTAAGAGTCAGATGTGATAGGGCTGGGCGCCTTTCCAACCTGGTAACTACAGCGAAAGGAGTAAAACAGGGGTGTGTTTTAGCACCAGTGTTATTCAATCTATACATCAATAATCTGATCAGTAGCATAAGCTCCGTTGACACCTACCCCACTGCTTTAGCTAACAGGAAAATCCCAGCTTTACTATTTGCTGATGATATGGTTTTACTGTCCAGAACCCCAGTGGGCTTGAAAAGAGTGCTTAAGGCATTAAGTTATTATTGCAAAGAGACCCTATTAGAGACTAACTATCAAAAAACTAAGATCGTTGCATTTGGCAAGGGTCAGAAAAGAAGGTCTTGAAACATCAATGGCCATAAGATGGAAGAAGTACCTTATTTCAAATACTTAGGGGTGATGATTCATTCCTCAGGGAGTAGAAATACTCACTGTGACTATGCTGCACAGGCCATTCTTAAATTTGCACCTTCCAAGGGAGGCATGTATGTACCAGCAGCCCTACGGTTATTTCAGGCAAAAACATTGCCCCAATTAATGTATGGGACAACACTTGGACCCTCCTCTTCCCACTTTGCCCCTTTAGAAAAAATTAAATCAAGATTTCTGAGAGCTTTATTTCAGGTACCAAGCTGTGTGTCCAGTGCCAGCTTACATCTTGAGTCAGGTTTGATTAAGGTAGAAGCCAGGGTAAGCCTTACCTCCATCAACTATTGGTTAAAATTATCTCATAACCCATGGGTTTTCAGTCCTCTTGGGAGAAGGCCATTCATCACAAACTGCAGAATTTGGCTTCTCCTCTGAATTTATTCTGCAACTGGGCTTTGATCAAGCAAAATCAATGATCAAACATAGGTTGTTTGATGTAGAGCGACAAAGAGACATTAACAATATTCCAAACTTCCTGATACCAGAGAAGCTTAAATATGTTGTTGCCCTGGCACCTTATCTCTCTGTCCTGGAGGTACCCAGTCAACAGAGAGCTTTTACTTTGGTGAGATGGCGAGTCCTCCCCTCTGCAGTTCTAGAGGGGAGATATAAAAAGACTCCCATGAAGGAGAGGATTTGTCTGTGTGGTACTAAAGAGGTGGAATCAGTCGAATCAGTCCTTTTATCAGGAAGCTCATTTTAATATAATTTCCTCTCTATTTAATAATCTCTCAGGATATTCCAATGTTTATATTTTAAAGAAATTTTTAATGGGTGCTAATCAAAAGGTTACTATTATTTTTGCCATTTTTTTTCAGTAGCCTGTAGAATTCATAGAGAAATTTTATGTACAGATTTGAATTAATTGATGCCAATAGATCAGACCAATTTTACTTTCTATTGACTTTATTGTAAAGCTTTGATTTTTGACTTGTACTGGTTGTTGGCCAAATAAAGAGATTCATACATACATTCAAATACTCTGGAACAATGCCATACTGCCTACAAAGTTACCCTTGAATGGCCATAAATCTATGCAGACGATACCATAAAACCCGACAATCAAAGAAAGTGAAAGCGGCATGCAATGCAGAGAGGAATTTCTGTTCCAAGGTGGATTTGGTAAAACAATGGAGGGAAAAGCCAATGCAGAATCACTCCAAGTCATGATGTTTCTGCCTCCACTTCCAGTTGCAGCATACACTCTCTCCTGCATTTCATTTTAACTTTGCAATCCTTTGTGGAGAGGGGGTAGGGTAGGACTGGGGGGTTCCAATGAAGAACACTCCCCCTCTTTCCTGGGAAGGGTTGAAAAAGAATATAAATGTATGTTGCAGGAGAAAGGGGAATTTCCCCCACCCAAAAAAAGGGAGGCAGGATGAATTCTGCTATTCTTCTGACCCCTGAAACAACTTTAAATTTAGTTGTAGATTTTCTGGGTTATATGGCCATGGTCTTGGCATTGTAGGACCTGATGTTTCACCAGCAGCAGTGACTGGCATCCTCAGAGGCGTAACACAGAAAGATGGAGTACTCTCTGTGTCAAGGTGAGAAGAAAAATGGTAGGCAGGTAATATCTACTTGGGAAGGTGGAGTAGGGCTGAGTCATTATCTTGTAGGAGTTTCCCAGGCTGTGACATGCTAATGGAGGAGCTTTCCCGAGGAGGTTCTTTTGCATATGAATTGGCTGTTGAAATTCTAATCTTATCTGTAGTGCTATTGTAAGATGTAGAGCATTTTACTTTTTTCAGGACAGGAAACCATTTGGCACACTTAAGAAGATGCAGGGGTGCAGTTGGGAGAAAAAAGTTGACATTTAAATTATAGAAAAATATGTCAAAAATGGTGCATCTGTACATCAGTATAAATATTCCAACTGCTAGTGAGGGTTTTGGGGAAATGGAGATAGAAGGGAGACTTTTCAGGAGAAATGGGAAAGAGGTATGTGACCAGGAAAAGGGATGCTTTGTGGGCAGTACTTTAAGGAACACACCAGGTTGCAGAACTCAGCAAATAAATAAACAACAACAAAAAACACACCATCTTGTGCAGTTTTTCTTGGAAACCTCAGCACAAAGGGAGTTTGAGAAAACACAGACAAAAACTGGCTCAAAACAAGCACGGTGATGATAGGAATACAATTATGTGTGTAGGATTGGTGAAAAAAACAACATTGCTAAGAAGCCAAGTCACAGCAATAAGTCCATGTGGAAATGACTATAAAGACATGAACAAACAGCAGAGATTGTAACCAATGTTCCCTCTAAGCTGTGTAGTCTTGTGAGCAAAAATTCTATTTTGTGAGCTACTGGCATTAAAGTTGTGAGTGAGTGATTTGGCTACTGCATAAATTAGTTTGTTCTGGAGTCATCCTTCCTGAGCTAAGATGAAAATGTGTGAGCCGGAAGCTAAAAAACTGTGAGCTAGCTCACACTAACACAGCTTAGAGGGAACACTGATTGTAACACACTTGTTTTGTATTGCCTGCATCATAATATAAAGGTACATAGTGGCATTGTGAGTACTTTTTCCTAGTCTTGGTATGAAGAATACCATTAGAGTTTAAAGTTATTTCATTCAAATTTTTATTGGTCTTCATGTTGAAAACTGTTTAATTTCACTGGAAGCATTCAAGGATAAAATGGTTATTTTACACATAATTTATCTTTAGCAATATAATTACATATGATATTAAATGTATTTATATGTATATAAAATTTTCTTTAGTACTCACAATTATTTTAGAGTGCTTAGTCATTTCAAAAACAAGGCATGAGGCATCAGACTGTTCTGAGAATGGAAATGGCTGTCTGTATTAAATCTATGTTTGCAGGCCACCAGTCCTTTCAAAGACTGCACATTTTCATTGTTATCACTGGAGCACCTATTGTTTCCTTATAAAAATATTCTTGTAAAAACAAATATTTCTGTACATATTAGGAATGTACTGTTTGCTGAAGTCTTTAGCCAAACAATTTTAGAGACTGACATCTGTTGTTTGGTTATCTGATTTTACCTCAGCTAAAAGCTCATTAGGTGGATGAAGACAAGCCACTATTTTGTTAGAATATGAAGAAAGTAATACCACGGTCACCTTAAAAGGCTGGGAGAGACAACAATAAATGTAAAGTGCTTTGAACTTTACAAACACATTATATAAATGCTATTTATAGTTATTGAATGAGATCCCCATACTGTAGGTAAGCCTAGATTTACCAGTTCTCTGTAAAGGGGTGGTGGTAACAGAGATGTATATGACTGGAGGATACAGTTTCCTTTGAGTTACAGATGTCATGATCTAAACTTATAAATAACCTGGAACAAACCATCTGATCCAAAGAAGAACAGTTGGTCTTTATACCCTATTTTTCACTACCCAAAGGAGTCTCAGAGTGGCTTACAATTGCCTTCTCTTCCTCACAACAGACACCTGGCTGTGAGGTAGGTGGGGCTGAGAGAGCTCTGAGAGAACTGTGAGTGACCCAAGGTCACCCAGCTGGCTGCATGTCAAGAAGTGGGGAATCAGCCAGTTCTCCAGATTAGAGTCCACTGCTCTTAACTGCTACACCATGCTAGCATTTCATTACAATACTTTACATTGCCACAATTTATATGTTTTTTTCAGAAACTGATCTCCCATAATTTTTTAATAAAATGTCTTACACTCTGTTATGATTGCCTGTAGTAGGAAGGAAAAAAAATCCTAGATGACCTTTCTGGTGATATATTTAGTGCTCTTAGGCATTTGGGTTACATAGATGATTCAATTAAATACTTGGAATGCCACGCTCGTAGCAGAAGCTTGAAAAATTTTATGCTGAGTTTAGTTGCAGTCCCTGTTTATGCCTTCAGTCAAGATTAAATAAGAGTTTCCATATTTCAGCTATAGTGAAAGGATAAGTACCTCCTAGATAATTTGCATTTCCAGCTATATGTCAGGTTCCTCAGTCAGCTCATGCAACACAGGGCTTCTTCAGAAGACAATGTTTAATGGTGAATCAGAACTAAAGACACTTGTACAGCTTGTGTCTGTAATGGCCACATACAATATGGCCGGCTAAGATATACTACATTCAAGCATCCCCCCCATATAGCAAAAGCCAATGATTAATGTCCGTGTGCATGGGCAAAAGCAGCGGGCAAGCAAGCATAACAATCTAGAAACTGTTAGGTTCCCAGCCGAAACTCCAGCAGCTGGAGAGGCAAGGTCGGAGACCTGATAAAGGACAGGGAATGAAAGTTCAAAGGCTGGGAGACTGGAGTACTCCCTCTGCATACCATACACATGACAGAACTATCTGACACCGTATTAACAGCTAGTGCTGTCAAGTCAATTCCCAGCAGATATTTGCCACCTATCAAGCAAAGTGGCATGAGAAACATGTGATTGATAGCCAGGTAGTTGACAGTAAAACAAGCAGTGGCACATAAAAATGCTTTATTTTGAAGAAAAACATATACATTCCAATATTCCCTAGGCTGAATATGAGATGGGCCAATTACCTTTTAATGATACTTCCTCTAGTTTCTACATACATTTCACTCATTATAACAATTTCATACAGATTTGAAAAAGAAGGTTGTCAAGCTTGACAGAATCACAAATCCTAATAGTATTTACAACTATTCCCCCCCTTTTTTAATGTTTAAGGAATATAAATAATCTAGTTGTGGTAATTGTATGGCATTCATTTTATCACTAGGCTAGGGTATGTATGTATGTATCCCACAAAACGTTGTCCTAAATAAGAAAGTTGCTGATATCCAGAAGACTTTCTTCAAAAATGTGTTCCTTATAGAAACAGAGTGGGAAAGAATCCGTGGAAATATCTAACCCCAATTCTCTTCTAATTTGATGAGATAGGACTGCTTCAGCCTAAAAAGATGCTGGCTGACATCCTGTTTAAAAACACACAGGGAGAGGGGGAAAACTTAACCCAATAAAATTGAATCAAGAACAGAAAAGGTAAGAAAGAAACCTAGTAGAGGGCTAATAGTTAAAACCTCATATATACTTCTTATAAGTAAAAATATATGTATTTATTTTGAGAAAAGTTAAAAAACATATAAGGACCCAATGAAAGCCTCATTACAAAGTACAAATAATCTACACACAAGGACCAATTATTGTGACCTAATGCATTTTGGCCCAATAAGGCCTTTAGAGGTCAACCAGTTTGAGTTACAAATAGGCTTATGTTACAAAGAACTGGCAAAGAATATGTCCATACTGGACAAAAAAAAAAGGAATGTTGCAAAAGTGAGATTAATAGACACATGATTGGAATGTTTATGAGGCCTCTTAGGAATAAGTCATGTGTCCAGTGCATAAGCACAGATGGTAAAAGATGTTACTGTTGTGTATCTTCCAATTCTGGTCCATAAAGTAACAATGTAATCAATTAATCAGAGCCAAAATGTCCTCAATAGAAAGCTACTCTGACCACTATATCAAAAAAGCATACCAAAAAGCATAAGTCACTCATACTTCTTTCCAATCTACCTGAAGACTCAAGTTCAGTGGTGTTTTCCGTTCCTTATTGAGAGTACTTAATATTTATTCTTCCCTGAATATTCTTTCACACATCACAAAATATCTTACTGGACAGGGTCCTGTCAAATCAGATCATAATATGCCATGAGAGCTGTTAAGTGCTCTTCCCTCAGGTAAAATAATAAAGTGAAAGAAAAAGACAATCAGTCACCATAAGCACTGTGAGAACTTCAACCCAATATAACTTAAACTGGAACAACTAGAACCATTTGATGAATTATTTGATCCAACTATACCTTGTGTCTTGATTATATTAGATTGAACCAGTAGTCAGCCGGACTGGTCATGATGATACCAAGTATGCTTGCATTATTGGTTAAGATGCCACATTACTTCTCCCTGCACAGTTAAAGGTATTACCAAAATTATTAATAAGAAGTTGCCCACTAATAAAGGAGTGGGGTGAATAGAAGATAAAGTCTCTCAGCATCCCATTTCTGCTTTCTGAATATGGATCAGAAAAGTCACTGGGTCCCATTGTATGAGTTTATTCAGGTGACCCAAATTCTGGACTGCATTCAATGAAGGAGGGTGTGTGGTTTTTTTTTTTTAAAAAAATTACATTTCCTATGTTGAATTAGAAGACTTTTATCCTGGAATATGTTTATGAGACAAGGTCTTGCATGAACCAAGGAAACTTCTGTTATTTTGTGGTATGCCAGAAATCTAATGCCAAATATCCTGTGGATCGCGTGGGCATGAAAGTGTTTAGCATCTCTGCAGGGAGCCATGTCAGCAACCAGGAGAATTTGTTCCTGGGTCAATTGCCCAAGCTGCTGGTGATTGGCTTGGTGGATAACGATTCCTTCAACGGAATCCATAATAAAAACCAATTTAACTTAAAGCATTATGACATCAATTTTGTGGCTCTATACATGGATTCCTGCGAAGCCACTGCAACCAGACTTTGAAGCTGGAAACTGTGTGAGGGAATACATGCATCTGGTTCAGGCGACTGGTAAACACATGAAAGACAGATCTTTATTAGTTAACTGGGATGCATGGGGCTACACGCCTATTTGCTTTCGACCTTTCCCCAGATCAGGAATGTGCAGACCACTATTCCTTGATTAAAACTGGGAACCTGTGGGCTGAAATATGCTTTGCTAGAGCATTGCCTCACACTGTCAACATGGTTGTCTATGGGGTTTTTGACATTGTGATAGAGATAAATCATAGGCGAAATGTTTTATTTGACTATATGTAACATGGATACCCTGCAGCTAACATCTGTGTTATCTACAAACCCCTACACCAGAAAGACTTTCTTGGGTGTATTTCCAAGTGACTGGCTACCCAAACAGAGACTGTATAGAAGACCAGCATTGCTAGTTGTGAATACCTATCCTCACAACTTCCCTGAAGAACACTGGATAGCCATATACTTGGCAAGGGATAGACATGGCGAGTTCTTTGACAGTTATGGACATCGTCCAGACAGTCCCTTATTTCCAAAAACCATTGTCAGATTTTTGAGAAAAAATGCCAGTGAGACTGTATTTCAAACCAGGCAACTGCAAGCATCTGACTCTGTGGTCTGTGGATATCACTGAATATTTTTCCTGCAGCTGCGCAGTAAGGTCCTTTCTTTTGAACAGAGTCAAGAACTGTATTCTGATGATTTAGCCCAGAATGACCTAATGGTGGAGCAATTTGTAAAAAACAAGAGAGGTGTGCCCAGACATGTTCCAAACCTCTTTGTGCAAGCCCAGGCATGTGTATCTTGCAACGAGTTCCACCACCACAACATTGTATCCCAATAAAGTGCCCCCTTGAGGGTTTAAAATGTGACTTTTTTTCTGTCTGTTCTTTAAAACAAACAAGCAAGCACAAATTCAATTTAAACAACAGTTTTATTTTTACATAATTACAAGCTTATCCAGCTGGGGGTGTTGTAGTGTGGCGCTTTTTAGAAGCTCTGTGAGAAAGATGGAGTGGCGTCTCTGTAACAGAGGTAGGGTTCTTTAGATGCTCCAAAGCTTGGCGATTAGTTGTGTTCCCCACAACAGAAGATGGTACATTCAGTTCAGCCATGACCTTCAGGAAAACATCCCAGCCTTTAGGCATGCTATGGCTAGACACGTCATTTGTTTGAGTGATTGCCTTGACCAAATTCATTAAATGAGAACCCTTTATATTTTGCTCTGTATATACAAAAGTTCCATGGTCATCCCAAGAAGAAACACTTTTGTTTTGTTTCATTTTGTTAAACAGCACCTTTACCCAGCTCTGATATCTTTCAGGAAGGTTGTCTATTATTTCTTGGAAGACCAAATCAGAACTTGTAGGGCTTTCTACAGAGGCCACCTCTGGTTGAGGCAGAAACAGGCTCAGTTTAGATTTCTCAGTTTCTCTCTGCTTTACATGAGCTAAACATTTCTGAAGCAGTGTGTCAAAATACTTGGCCTTCTCATATTCAGTTATGCCTTTGGAGAACCCCCTTCATTTCAGTATCTAAGGAATGCATTGTGCTGGTTCTGATGTTCTCATCCTTAGGGGGAGGTGTGTTCCTTAATTGTTCTAGCTGATGACTAGGAACAAGGTACATTTTTTCAGTATATTCCATCACTGGCTTGTTAAGAGGCCAGTTAAGAGAGGGATAGCAAAGCTTAACAGAGGCGCAATAAACCCCCCAGATTGTTTCATCAGCTGCTGCTTCTTTTTCAAAGATATTCTTTTGTTACTCAGGTTTTTAATAAAATTTTGCCTTTTCCTCAACATACACACCTGGTGAGGCGAGAGGGGGATGTTCCCTTTTAAAGTATAGAGAGAAATTTCTGAGATAGCTGCAACCAGATCATCTGAGGCTGAGTAGAGAATGGCTTTCCACTGTTTTGTGGAGGCCTTGATAAGTATTTTTAGGAGCGTCAAATTTCTCTTTATACAGCTGGACATGTTGTCCTTTTGAGGTTTCAGGGGGAACAGACTGTTTAGGGTGCTGGTCATTTCCTTTTGTGCCCAGCTGTTTTGTTTTTAAGATGTATGCCACAGGCCACTCAGGTGGGAAAAGCCCAGATCTTAGCCTGTAAGGTTCAGGTGTAGAAGCATTTAAATCCACAACCAGATACCCATAAGGTTTTTGTGTGGCATCCTCAAAGGCCTCCAGAAAGAATTGGGACTTCCCAGGGTACATCTGATGGGCCAATGTGGCAATCTGTAATTTGTCTCTGGGGTTTTTAAACAGCACCAGATATTTGGTATTTAAGCTGATGGTTCTGTTACTTTTTCCACCAAAGAAAATATTCTGAGTAATAAATAAAATGGTCAGATTCTGGTGGTGCACATATTTGGTAAAGGCTCTCTCAATTTCAGCATTTTCACAAACAGAGTCCATCAAATCATCTAATATGATCAATTTATTACTGGACTGTTCATCACAAAGGGTTCAGGCACCCCTTCAACAAACTTTACAAAGGGATACTTGCAGTGGATTTCATTATACAGATTTTGCCAACAGCTGTAAAACCATATAATATTTTCAGGCACAACAGAAAGCACATGTTGAGCATTGTCCAAAATATTTTTTACAAAGAAACTTTTACGACACTTGCTAGGACCAGCCAGTACTGCAGAAAATTGATGTTTCCAGCATACATACATCTTAAAAACTGTATGGCAGGGTTTTATAATCATCCACAAGGACCCTCTTATCATAAACAACTTTCAGAGTTTTTTTAAGTGGGCCTGTCTTAATGAGCCACTGGTTTTTATCTCTTATGATGGAGGGCAGCTGGATTCAGATCTCTTTAGATGCCTGCTCAGCACTGTAGTCCAGGACCAGGTCCTTCAATGTATCAAAGTTAATTTTTTCAGAATTGGTAATGTTGAGCGTGATGCCCTTGGCTTTCATGCACGCCTTTCCCCCTGATAATTTGTAACTGTAAGTTTTGGGCCCAGCCGATGTGAACTCGGTGATGTGTTCATCTGGCAGGATTTCACTTGTGAGATCCCCTAAATAGTCACCCAATGGAGGATTCCAGTCCCCATCCCTGCTCACAAAAATTACTGAGTTGTTATCGTGGTACAAGCAGCGATCTTGCAGCTTGTCTAAGACATCATAAAGCTGAAGCCGTGCATATGCAATTGTAAAACAGGCAATCAAGACATTAGTGTTGCCTGTTAAAGTCACTGAATCTTTGGCATGTTTCCAGGCCACACTTGCCGTCTCATCATCAATGATGTCAAATCCTGAAACATCATATGTTGGTGAGAAGGCGTATTCTAAAAGTTTGGTTGCATCCCTAACTATGGTGGTATTTACCAAGTTTGAACACTGGCCAAACTTGCCCCACAAAGAATTTAAAAATAACTTTGCAATCTGGCGCTTTGCGGGGTTCAAAGCTATGTGTTCAGAACACAGCTGAACACCTTCTTTCTCCAGGTAGTACGCAATGTATCAGGCCTTTTTTCATCATCTGTACACCAGTTAGGATAGCCAGAAGCTTCCTGTTTTTGCAAGTCTGTGATCAGGCAAGCAAAAAGGGAATATGAGGAGCATATCGCAAAAAACATAAAGGCCAACAATAAAACTTTCTTCAAATACATTAGAAGTAGGAAGCCAGCCAGGGAGGCAGTGGGGCCCTTGGATGACCAAGGGGTAAAAGGAGTAGAGAAGGATGATAGGGAAATGGCTGAGAAGCTGAATGCATTTTTTGCCTCTGTCTTCACTGTGGAAGAGGAGAAGTGCTTGCCCACTCCAGAAGCACCGATTTCGGGAGGGGATTTGAAAGACCTGAATCAGATTGCGGTGACAAGAGAGGAAGTCCTACGACTGATGGACAATTTAAAAACTAATAAATCACCAGGCCCGGATGGCATTCATCTGAGAGTTCTGAAAGAACTCAAATGTGGACTTGTGGATCTCCTGACAAAAATATGTAATCTTTCTTTAAAATCTGCCTCCATTCCTGAGGACTGGAAGGTAGCTAATGTCACTCCCATCTTTAAAAAGGACTCCAGGGGAGATCCGGGAAATTACAGGACAGTCAGTCTGACATTGATACTGGGTAAGTTGGTGGAAACTGTTATTAAGGAAAGAATTAGTAGGCACATTGATGAACAAAAACTATTGAGGCAGACTCTGCATGGGTTCTGTAAGGGAAGATCTTGTCTCACTAACCTGTTAGTGTTTTTTGAGGGAGTGAACAAACATGTGGACAAGGGGGATCCAATAGATATTATTTATCTTGACTTCTGGAAAGCTTTTGATACAGTTCCTCATCAAAGGCTCCTAAGTAAGCTCAATAGTCATGGGATAAAAGGACAAGTCCTCTTGTGGATCAAAAACTGGCTTATAAATAGGAAACAGAGAGTGAGTATAAATGGGAAACTTTCTCAGTGGAGGGTGGTAAGCAGTGGGGTACCACAGGGATCAGTACTTGGTCTGATGCTTTTTAACTTGTTTATTAATGATTTGGAATTGGGAGTAAGCAGTGATGTGGCTAAATTTGCAGATGACACGAAGTTGTTCAGGGTGGTGAAAACCAGGGAGGAGTGTGAGGCACTCCAAAGGGATCTGTTGAGGATGGGTAAGTGGGCGTCAACGTGGCAAATGGGGTTCAATGTGGCCAAGTGCAAAGTGATGCACATTGGAGCCAAAAATCCTAAATATAAATACACGTTGATGGGGTCTGATCTGGCAGAGATGGACCAAGAGAGAGATCTTGGAGTCGTAGTGGATAACTCGCTGAAAATGTCTAGACAATGTGTAGCTGCAATAAAGAAGGCCAACGCTATGCTGGGGATTATTAGGAAGGGAATTGATAACAAATCAGCCAGTATCATCATGCCCCTGTATAAATCATTGGTGCGACCTCATTTGGAATACTGTGTACAGTTCTGGTCACCACATCTCAAAAAGGATATTATAGCATTGGAAAAAGTGCAGAGAAGGGCAACTAGAATGATAAAAGGGTTGGAACACCTTCCCTATGAAGAAAGGTTAAAATGCTTGGGGCTCTTTAGCTTGGAGAAACGATGGCTGAGAGGTGACATGATTGAGGTTTATAAGATTATGAATGGGATTGAGCGGGTTGAGAAAGAGGTGCTTTTCTCCCTTTCTCACAATAGAAGAACTCGTGGGCACTCTATGAAATTGCTGAGCAGTCGGGTTAGAACAGATAAAAGGAAATACTTCTTCACCCAAAGAGTGATTAACATATGGAATTCACTGCCACAGGAGGTGGTGGCAGCTACAAGCATGGACAGTTTCAAGAGGGAATTAGATAAACATATGGAGCAGAAGTCCATCAGTGGCTATTGGCCACAGGGTATAGATGGGAATTCTCAGTCTCGGACAGGTGATGCAATCTATTCTTGGTGCTGGAGGGGGCAGCAGTGGGAGGGCTTCTAGTGTCCTGGCCCCACTGCTGGACCTCCTGATGGCACCTGGTATATTTTGGCTGCTGTGTGACAGAGTGTTGGACTAGATGGGCCATTGGCCTGATTCAACATTGGCTTCTCTTATGTTATGTTCTTATGTTATGTTCAATAGGGTATTTCTTGGTCTTGTTCACAAAGGGGTACAGGCTGGTGAAGTCATAATAGTGTATTTTTTCACCTGCCTTGGGCTTGTAATAGAGACAAATGGCATTTGTCCATCCCCCAAAGAGAGCCTCTCTAGGTAGCAGAGGCAGCAGGAATTTCATCTCTCTGAGAAAAACCCCAAGATCCCTGTCAGTCTCCACTGTCTCTCTCCACTCATGTTCCCATAGGGACCTAACTACAAACCCCTTGCTTTTCAGATAACTTTCTTTCCTTTGTGTTTGATAGTATAATTCACCAAAGTAAGAATCTGTCAGTGGGTTTCTCTCAGTTGGATTGTGACAGGCAGAACATCCATGGAAAAAACATCCATTATATCCGAATACTGTGTGCCGCCCTCCAATGACTGTATAACTATCCAGAAAATAAGGCCCTATTTTAAACTCGCCACCTTTCAGTGCATGCTGTATCTCGATGCCTTCTTTACACTCAAGATATAGTAGCCACTGTATGGAGGCAGTTGAAATCTCTTTGTCTGTCTGTGGTAATGGTCATGTGGCAACAAGGCAATTGTATATGGTTTTAAAAACAAGTGCCTATACATGGCCATACACACACTGGCAAGAGTTATGTACTTAAACGGGTCGATTCCTGACACTGAAATAATTTCTCCCCTGTACAGGAGACAGGTCTGTCTCAAGATTTTAACATCCATCTGGCAATAATAGGCCAGCTCTTTTTGGAGGTCAAACACAGTGTTTTGGTTTTCCTGGTACCAAGAAAGAAACTTTGCTCTCTTTTCAGGCATCATATTAGCAATGCCATAATCCTCCATCTTAGGTAAAGACCCAATATAGCTACTGTTTGCAGCAGTGTTAAAGAAATGGGGGAAGAATCCCTTACAGCCCTGAAATCCCATGGTCTGGGGCATTTTTGCAAGCTTCATTGGTAAAAAGTTTAAGCTATCCAGAAACCTGATGCCCAGCTTCTTAACAGTAATGCACATCAGTTTTCCACCCTGTGTGATGAGATCCACCTCTATCTTTTCCACCAGCAGCTGTAATGATAAAGTAATTATCATATCCTTTTGCATTGTGGGCTAGAAATGTGTAATCCTGGAACTTTTTGTTGATGAATTTTTTTAACAAAGTCTGAAACACATTCAGCTCCTTTGAATTCCCAGGTATCACATTCCTCTAGACCCATTGCAAAAATGTAATTTGGTATATGTATGCCAGTTTCTTGCATACATTCAAAATCATAAAAGACATATTTGTTTGTTATTTCAGACTGCTTAATAGGGGGCATGAAGCAGGGGTGGCTGTTTCTATTACCAACAGATTCCTTACACTGCTTACACCAATGAACCCTGCATGTGTGTTTCTGTGGAGCATAGGCATGGCATGATTTGCAGTAGCTTTTAGTTTTGCAGATCTTTGACAAAGCCATGTGCCTTTCTAAGCAGGCTCTGGATTTCCAATATACTTTACAGTTAGGGCACCTTTCCTCCACCTCCTGCTGAACACAAAGGGGCTCCAAACATAAGTGGCATCTATATCTGCAACTGTGTGAGTGGCTATAAACATTACCACATACCGGACAATAACTCTTCTTACCAAAAAAACCTTTCACATTTCTAATTCCATAATAGTGATCATCATGGAGCAGGAGGAAGTATATTTGAGGGTATGAAGGGCTCCCACTTCGAAAAATTTCCCAGCCTTTTCCACCATTTATTACCACACCAATATTTACTTTTAAATATTTTTCAAATGTGGCCACATCAGATAATAATATTTTCTGCTCTTCATCATAAAACTTAAGCTCCCTATACAACAGGCGAGCACTTTCTGCTAATTCAGGGATAGTAATCAGCTTTTTTGACATAACCCCCAGGAAACTTATCCCAAAACACAAGTTATTGTTGGTATTATTAGGATTTAATAAGTGCTGTTTTTTCTTATGGATAACCTCACTATAGAGGATGGTGCCTATAATTCTCCTTGCCCTTCCACCTCTGTTTCTGATTACTGTCATAACTAAGCGCAGGGAAGGTGGATTTGTGCATTACTCTGCATAAGGTTTGCCATCTATCTAATGAGGTCGTCAGCAGGGAAGTCCCCCACTGGCCTCCTCACAGAATGCAGAGGGTCACTTAAGCCCCCACCCTGCAAATGAAGCTGAACTAAGTCACCCTCCTGGACTCTGCCTCTCAGCTCATTGAGAAGCCCCTGAATAGATTGTTGGATAGCCTCCTGTACTAGTAATGGGTGGCTTAACTGTTCCAAGTTCACAGATCTAAAAACTTCCACATACTGATCCATTGGCAAGCACTGCAATTGCTGTTCCCACTGTCCTTCCCTTTCTAGATAAACCCTTGGGGGGTCAGGGAATGGTGGAAGCTCTTGTGGGGTTGGTTCTAAGGAGCTTTCATCTTCAGGGGTGGCACATACAGGGGGTACTGTGGTGTTTCTTGCCAAATGGGAGGTGGTTGGGGCCTCTTCCTCTGAGTGGGGAGAATGGCTATCAACCATGCCCTCATTTGGGTTCTTGGGCTTTCTAACTTTGCTAAGGAACTTTAAAAGAGATTCACTTCTTTTTTGGCGAGATTTAACAATTTTAGCATTATTCAGACACTTTAGTATAACTCTTTGCCACAGTTTTTTTCCCTTCAATTTCAAGCATTTGGCTTTCATTTAGTATGTGGGCTGACACACTCTGCCCTGCACCCCTCTGCCAGAGCTCCCTTTGTTCCCTGTTTATACAAGTTGTATTCCTGCTTATAATTTTTAGATAGTTGTCAGTGAAAGAACCCATTATAGCTTGGAAAACAGCATGAGATGCCCCTTTGTCTGCAGAGTGCAAACTGGGAACTTCTCTAGCTGCAGCCATTAGCTGACCATCTGTATGAACCTTAACCTTGCCATGTTCTCGAACAACGATGTTATAGAAATAGTGGTAATGCCCATTTTCTGTTTCTTACTGGGTGGCTCTCCCTTTTGTTGCCATTTACAGTCAGTTTGGTGTATATGTGCATTCTTTTTTGGTTTACCACTTGCTTTTGGCTTGGGCAGATTTGAAGATCTTTTCACATGGCATTGCTCTGAGGCTTTGCAGGCAGATTCAGGAGCGGTGGCAGGGGTTTCAGGATGGAGCACCAGACAGGGTGGTGGCTGCTGTTGTACGATCTGCTGCTGGTGGTGGCTCTGGTTGGAGGCTCTTTAAGAAGAATTGTGCTCTGTTAGGAGAGAAAAAGGAATAAATTTCCAGCATGAACCCCCCCATCCCCTTTTTGTCACAGAACATAATGCAGTTAAAATATTTAGATATACCTTGCCATTCCTTTTTATGTTTCATCGCATTCCAAAGAGTCTGTGGAGGTGCCTCTTTAGAGCTGTGCCCATATGGTTTTGATGGGCCCCTATAATCTCTGCCGTTTGTGGAGCGATTTTCCTCAACTAAATAGAAGACAGCCAACAGTAAAAAAATCTGATTTTGGGGTCAATAGGTGGCCAATTTAAAAATTAAAGACCCACAAAATAGCAAATAATGAAATAACAAACTGGATTTTAAAAAGGAAAAGGTGCCATTGGCTTACACTGAGTTCAGGATCCCATTCCCACAATAATATCATGCAGTTAAAAATATTTAGATATACCTTGCCATTCCTTTTTATGTTTCATCACATTCCAAAGAGTCTGTGGAGGTGCCTCTTTAGAGCTGTGGCCATGTGATTTTGATGGGCCCCTATCACCTCTACCATTTGTGGGGCTCTTTTCCTCAACTAAATGGAAGACAGCCAACAGTAAAAAAATCTGATTTTGGAGTCAATAGGTGTCCAGTTTAAAAATAAAAGACCCACAAAATAGCAAATAATGAAATAACAAACTGGATTTTAAAAAGGAAAAGGCTGCATTGGCTTACACTGAGTTCAGGATCCCATTCCCACAATAATATCATGAAGTTAAAAATATTTAGTTATACCTGGGGGTTGGCTCTGTTTCATAGAGTGCCACAGATTCTGTGGAGTTGTCTCTTTTTCTTTACAGTTGGGGCCATGTGGCTATAAAGCAGCTCCTTTCCCCCCAGTTTTTGGGTTTTTTTTCTTATCATGTGCTAAAATAAATAAAGTCCAAAAGTGAAAATCTTTGCTAAAATGAAGCCATGGTTTGCAATAGCTATTGGCTTCTTTAAAAATACCCCCCCCCAAGTAATATAAAATGTGATCAGCAGGAAAAAAGTCCCTGCAATGGCATAAGAGGCCTAGCATGAGATCAGGCAGGGATGCTTCTTTCTCTATACCACACAGTCTGTAATACTACAAAGTATTACAGACGAATTATCAGAAAGGTAAAACATTCAGTGCACATGGTCTCCCTCAAACCACCTTCTAAAGAAATTTTAAAAAAACCCAAGATACCTGATTGCTTGGAAGGTTTTCCTTCAGACATTTTAGTTTTGGGGGTTTTTTTAGTTTTCTCCAAACCTATAAAGGAGAAACAGTTTTTAAAAAGGGGGAGGGGAATTTCCTTTGACCCATTCTCCCCAGTATATTTCTACCCCATAAAGAAAGGAACTTACCTTGAGAGAGATGCAGCTTTTCTTTCTGGCTGAGGGGCTCTGGAAAGGCTGGACCACACCTTGGTTAATCCTTTTAAAATCTTTTGGCCCCATTGTGCAAACAGCTGCTCCTGGATTGGTAATTTCCCTAAGCCCACCCCCCTGATGACCCGCTGATGCATTTAGCCCATCTCTCTGTGGAGGCTGACCCCTCCCCAACCATGCTTCTGGTGGAGCACATGGCCTGCTTTTAGATATTTTGGTAAGTTACCCATTATTATTTTTTAAAGAAATATATGTATAGAATTATATGTATACTAGGGAGCAAAGCCCATTGTGGTGGAAGACAATGGGCCCTAGAAAGGAAGGGAGGGAGTTGGAATGTTGGAAGGGAGAGAGGGTTGGAGAAAGGAAGGAAGGAAGGAATAGGGGGAAGAGTGAAAGAAAGGAGAGAAGAAGAAAGGAAAAGGGGGAAAGGAAGGGAAGAGGGGCAGAAAAGGGCTTCTCTGGGCCCAGAGAAGGCCTTTTCTGTCCCCCACACACCATCCTCTGGGCCTTCTATGGGGGCAGTAGGCAGTGTGTGTGGGGAAAGGGCTTCTCTGGGCCTACTGCCCCCATAGAAGGCCCAGGGGATGGTGTGTGGGGGACGGAAAATGGCTTCTCTGGGCCTACTGCCCCCATAGAAGGCCCAGGGGATGGCATGTGGGGGACAGAAAATTGCTTCTCTGGGCCTACTGCCCCATAGAAGGCCCAGGGGATGGCTTGTGGGGGACGGAAAAGGCCTTCTCTGGGCCTAGTGCCCCATAGAAAGCCCAGGGGATGGCGTGGGGGGGGCGGAAAAGGGCTTCTCTGGGCCTAGTCCCCTCATAGAAGGCCCAGGGGATGGTGTGGGGGCGGAAAAGGGCTTCTCTCACTTGCCTCAGCCTTGAGGGCCTGTCCCTGCGCTCACACTCCAGACGGTCCTCTCCTGTCAGAGGACTGGAGCAGACTGAGCTGAAAACACTGACCGGGGCTGACCTGGGCAGGACTTTGTGAAACAGCCAGTCAGCCCTGGCCAGTGTCTTCTGACTGCCAGTTCTTGAGCCGAATCAATTATGGCAAGCATAGAATCTTGTGGAACCAAAATTCAAATATATATAAGGACAGGATAAATTTGTCCCATCCCTCCTCCCCCCAAATTTTGTGAAAATAAGAGATATAAATATTGGTGTGTGTGGTAACCTCCACGTAACTATCCTTGCTGGTAAATCTGATAGATTTAATCAAAGCAAACCCCACCCCTACCCCCACCACCCATTTCTGTGGATGAGGCATGTCTGGGGAAGAAAAACAACACTGAATTTCAAAATGGTTACTTTATTTTCCATTTCATTTTTACAACACTGATTTTCAAAATGGTTACTTTATTTACAAGTAGTAAAAAGGAGCTGCCATCTCTCTCTCTCTCTCTCTTTACATCACTGTGACACCATTTAATTTTTGGGTTCTCTGGTGAATAAAAAAGGATCTGTAATGTAGGTCTTTAATGTAACCTTTGACATGCTTTAAAATCTTCTTATCAGTGGGTTGCAAGATGGTTTCAACAGCATGCCAGGAGTCCACTGCATCTCCAACTTTATTTAATAAATCAAAAACTAGATCCATATGCTCTTGCGTTAGAGCCAGACATTTCAAAGCATATGCAATTGAAGTAACTAGAAGTAGAATAGGACTTGAACACAGTTCATCGCATACAAACTTAACTTTTCTGTCCATCATTTCATGAGACCACACAAGACAATCATGGGAAGCCTGCATCGGGGCCTGGAGAGTACAGCCCTTACATGATTCATATAAGTATTCGCTAATACAGTAGCTTAAAACACCATATACAGTTGCTCTTACAATGCTCCTTGTGGTTTCTTCATTTTGCCGAGGTGAAATAAAGGCCGTATCCTCAATAGTTGCCATTTTGAGTAGTTTTCTAAGAGACATGACCCTTTCATAGGGGGTAATGCCAAATGATAGTGGCGCTGTAGCTGTTGGTTGTCCCTGTTAGAAAAGTTTTGAGAAGGCATTTTTAAAGTAACTTAAAAGTGCTGTGCAAAGGCTTTATACCATACCTCAACTACTTTCTACCCCTTCCCTTCCATTTTTCTACAACTTACCTCTGCCTGGGTGTTCTCTGCTGGAATTGGGTCTTGGAAATCTGGAACTTCTGCCATTACAGAGTCTGGAATTTCCCATATTTGACTGTCATCAGTGGAAGCTGGCGTGTTGGTGCTTGCCACTTCACCATTGATGGCCGGGAACTAAAAATAAAAGACCCCATTTTACTTATTTAAAACTTACAGAGCCTATGCATGTTTGTTTCTTTCTTCCTCATACATTTTCAAAACTTACCAGTGCCTGGGAGTTCTCTGTGGGGATGGAGTTCTTGGGTATCTGGCAGATCTTCCAGAAGTCTGTGCCATATTTGGGAAACATCACTTGTAGTTCACATGCTCCCATCATCCAGATTGAGCCATGTTTCTTCATCAAGTGCCAGTGCAGGAAAGTACAGCTTTGAAGGAACAAATTCTTCATCCTCATCACTGCTTATATATTATCTTTTAAAGTTAGGTCTCACCAATGGTGGTGGGCTGGAAAGCACCAGGGGTCTGATGGGAGTGTTCATGTCCATATCCTCAGGAAGAGCCTGACCACGTGTCTGCTCATGCAAAATGGCTTCTTTCCTCAACCACTTCCTCCTGGGCGGGTCCCAGTCTGTTGCCATTGGCCAGGGGTGATGGGGTGTGTTGTTAGAGGGGTCACATAGCTGTACCTGGGCATTTCCACTGGTAGTTGCCCCATTTCCAGGGTTGGGCTTCAGCAGGTGGAAGTTCAATGATGCTACAGTGGGTGGTGCTGGACAAAGGGGCAGGGCTAGGGCTGGTCATGAGGGGGGGTCATGTGATGGGGTCATGTGGGTCACTTCTGGTGATGTGGCAAGGGGTGGGGAGGCTAACCTCAGGCCTGGTAATGTCACTTCCATCATGCCCACTTCATTAAGTATTCATGGTGACCCTGGGCTACATCATGTCCGGTGACATCACTTCATTAAGTATGCACAGGAACGACATGTCTGTCATGCCCCCTTCATTAAGTATTCATGGTGACCCTGGGCTATGCCATGTCCAGTGACATCACTTCATTAAGTATGCACAGGAATGTCACTTCTGTCATGCCCCCTTCATTAAGTATTCATGGCGGCCCTGGTTGACATCATGTCCAGTTACGTCACTTCATTAAGTATGCAAGGGGAATGTCCCTTCCACCACGCCCCCTTCATTAATTATGCATTGTGTATCCTTTTACTACTCATAGTCAACAATTATTTTATTCCTACATTGTTAACTCACTTGTTATTAAAGGTTTAGTCATTTCTCCTGTTTGATGTTAATAAAGCGAAGAAAAATGGTAATTCATAACTTACATGCTACTTGTTCAGCTACTTGCCACATTCAGCTACTTGCCAAAAAAAAAGCTGAAGTTATCTGTAGGTTTTTTTAAACAGAAATTCCATACCCCTTTGATTTGTGCTAGTTCTCAAATATCAGTCTGCCCCCTCCACAGACCACTTGATTTAAAATGACTGGATATATATGCAGTATGCTGTGCTCTTGTCTGCAAAAAGTAGTGCTTTCTATTTAAAATGTAGCTTTTCAGGATCATTAAAGTGTGCTTGAGGGTTGCCCTCTCCAGTATGAATATACATTGGATGGCTTTGTATTTTTTTTAACTTTCTTTTTTTTTATTATAATGCTTGTTTAGTCTGTTACATCGAATATTTGTAGCTATATACAATTTCACCCCTTTCCTCCCTCCCTCCCTTTTATTCTTAGTCTTTTCCCCGCAGCCATGGGCACAAAGTCCTAATCTTCCACTGAATGTCTGTTCTTCTTTCTTTCAGTATCCTATCTAGGTAGGTCTTCCATCTGGTCTTGATTTCCGTGGATTTTTCTTCCCATGTTGTTCCCTTGGTGATTGACACCACAATATCTGACTGTATAAAGTCAAACAAATATTTGTGCCAAATTTCTATTGTCCATTTACTTTTGTCTTTCTACCCCAGAGCTATAACCGCCTTTCCCGCCAGTATCATAGCCTTAACTAGATTTTGAGTAGTCCCATCCAATAACGGGCTTCCTATTGTACTTAACAACATTAGATTAAAGTCTATAGTTAGTGTTATCCTGCATACTTTTCTAATGATTTCAATAATTTCCCTCCAGAAGGTCTTTACTTCTGCACATTCCCACCACATGTGTGCATACCAACCTTTAGAATGTTTACAGTGCCAGCACAACAAACTCAATCCTGGAATCATATTAGCTAGCTGTGCTGGTGTCTTATACCATTTTGTAAGGAATTTATATTCAAGTTCTTTAAATCTGGTTACTTTAAAACCTTCTATTCCTTTCATAATTTTATAAGCCATCCTCTCTGTTATCTGACCTTCATGGCACCATCTCTTTTGTAAGTATTCTGTTATTTTATCTTTATTTGTTAACATCTTTCTATATATTTTTCCTACCAATCCCTTTTTCTGCTTGGCCATTTCTTTGTGTATTACTTCCATTGGTGCATCTGTCCAGAGGTCTTCCTTTTCGCTAATCCTTTTGACTGTCTTATATAGCCCTGCTATTTTTAACCAATATTGTTTGCCTATCTCTTCTGTTATTTCCTGTAGGGGTTTTAAATTTCCACCGCTAAACATGTCGCCCACTCTGTAATAACCTTTAATTTTCAGCATTTCCCACCATTTAGTTTCTTGCACTTCCTTATTGATAGTTTGGAGGGGTGCTCATCTTGATACTTTCCCTAACCAGTATGGTTGCCATTTCTTCCAAATTTCTCATGATGCTCTTCTTGGGCCTATCATTAGTTTTAGGTCTTTTGTTGTTACTTTAGAAAAGATGCCAAATCTACCTATATTACTCTTAATTTCATTCTCCAAATTAACCAATTTCTGTGCCTTTTCCTCGCCTATCTCTCCTTATAAATAATTATCTTTTGGTTTCGCAAGATTCCATGTGCTCCCATTGGCTGTAAAATGCCCTCCCTCAGCCATTGGCCCATCAGCCACCATTCAAGAGTACTCATGTGCCGTTGGCTGGATGCTTGGTCTGCTCCTCTTCCCCACCCACTCTGCCTGGCAGACAGCTCTCTCTCCTGAGGAAGACAGTTCTCTTGGCTCCTGTGAGGGACTGTCCCCTCAGTGGCTGTTGGTAGGCAGCCAAGCTTGTTTCTGTGAGTAAAAAAACAAAGGACTTTCAGCATAACCCCCTCCCCCGCCCATAACCCCCTCCCCAATGGCCACTTTCCTGTCAGAATAAATGGAAAAAGGCTCTTTCTCCTGCTTAGCTTCAGCATGGCTGCCTGGCTAATGAGGTGGGCCAGCGACCATCAGACCATTTTCTTCAACTCCCTGCTGTGTGGCTGACTTTCCCCTAGGGTTGCCAATCTCCAGGTGGGACCTGGAGATCTCCTACTGTTACAATTGACCTCCAGATGACAGAAATCAGTTCCCTGGGAGAAAATGGTTGCTTTGGAGGGTAGACTTTATGGCATTATACCCTGCTGAGTCCTTCCACACACACCCCAAATGCTGCCCTCCACAGGATCCACCTCCCCAAATCTTCAGGTATTTCCCTAATCAAAGTTGGCACCTGTACTTTCTCCTTTGTCAGTAAAAGGCCCTTTCCACACCTATGTTGGCGTTCGGGAGAAAACTCATTGGGCCCAGTCCTGATCAGGTTGCCAACTCCAGGTGGGCAATTCCTGGAGATTTGAGGGATGGAGCCTGGAGAGGGTGAGGTTTGAGGAGGGGTGGCACCTCAGACAGGTATGATGCCATAGACTCCACTCTCCAATCCAGCCATTCCCTGATGGGGAACCATTGTTGCCAATCTCCAGGTGGGGGCTGGAGATCACTCAAAATTACAACTGCTCTCTAGGAGGGATGGGGGAGGAGATGGAAAACTAAAGGTAGGTTGATGGTTGGCTGGGAGGGAGATAGGGTTATCAACTCCAGGTTGGGAAATTCCTGGAGATTTGAGGGGTCGAACCTGGAGAGGGTGAGTGTTGAGGAGGGGTGGGACCTCAGACAGGTACAATGCCATAGACTCCACCCTCCAAACCAGCCACTCCCTCCTGGGGAAC
Source organism: Gekko gecko (assembly GCA_029375565.1). Lineage (NCBI taxonomy): Eukaryota > Metazoa > Chordata > Lepidosauria > Squamata > Gekkonidae > Gekko > Gekko gecko. Next base: position 210,943,494 of record JAPDNY010000001.1, read on the forward strand.
CACTGTTACCAATCTTGGGGGTGGCCTGGAGATCACTCAAAATTACTACTGCTCTTCAGGTAGCAAAGATCAGTTCCTCTGGAGAAAATGGTGGACTCTGTCATTATAGCCTGCTGAGATTGCCACAGCAAATTGTCACTGAGTGCCCAAAGCTGGGGCACTCTCCCAGAGCCTCTTTCTAGAGCCCATTGTATTTATTTCCACAATGGGCCTTATTCCTAGTTTCTAATAATAGTTTTAGCTGAAAAGCTTCATAATAATTGTTTAGGTCCGGGGTTCCCCATCCTAATTCTGATTTATGACTGTATATTATTCTCTTATAAAACCTACATTTTTTACTGTTAAATATCCACTCTTTTAATACTCTGTTCCATTGTTCATTTTTTTTTATCGCTCCCAGTGGCAACGTTTGAAATAGGTACGTTAACTTTGGTACCCAGAACATTTTAATGCTTCTTATTCTGGATGATATCCCTAGTATTTTATATTTCCATCTTTTCATGTCCCTCTCTATTTTTTCCCATATTTTTTCATAATTATCCTTTATCATTTTGTCGATATTTTTTGCAACACTATGCCTAAGTATTTAAATTTCTTAACACCGAGTCCTATGTTCATGTTCCTATTCATCTCCTGCCTTTCTTCTCTATTAACATTAAGATATATGATTTCTGATTTTGCCATGTTAACTCCTAGCCCTGAACACTTTTCAAAGTCTTCTAGGATAATCTTAACCTCTGTGTGGCTTTCTATTATCAAACTTTTACTGGTGAGGTGGACGGAGCTTGCGACGCATGTTGGACACTTAGAATTGGAGCTCCCGTCCCCTTCCACCAAAAATCAACTTAATATTGACAACCTGCGGCTCAATGCCAAAAAAAGGAAATCGGAAATCTACAAGAATATCGGCTGCAGATACTCTGAAAGGATCTAAAATGGTAGCTGATTTCTTTCCACCAAACAGCTTACCGATAACTTCAACTCTCGTGCTGACTTCTAAATCCAAAATGGCACCAGTTCGTCCTGAAGAAGATACAACGCCACACTCTCCACCCTGCACTGACTTAACGCTTACAAAAAGCAACTTGAGAGATCTAAGAGAAGTTATTTTAAAAGACATGGCTTCCCTAGTAAAAGATCTATTGAAACTCGTTCAAACCTCTCTGGCAGACTTGGTAAAGGAAGTCAAAGAAGCTACAAAAATGGCGGAAAATGCATCAGAAATGGCCCTTACTCTACAAGAAGAGGTAAGATCTCTACAAGGCGCAGAAAACTCCATGCAAAATCGCTTAGCTTTGTTAGAATCCAGATGGAGACAATTTAATTTGAAACTACGTGGTCTCGAGGAGGTGGCAGAAGAGCATAAAGATTTAACTTCTTTTATTTCTGTTTGGCTTGCAAAAGCACTGGAATTAGAAGATGGGGTGGCTCCTGCAATTTCCAGACCCCAACATTTAGGTCCCCTTGCTTCTGCAAGAAAAGGAAGACCTCGTGACATTCTAATTCAATTTGTATACCAAAGAACAAGAGATAAAATCTTAAAGGAAGCAAGAGCAAGAAAGGAGTTAACCTTTAAAGATCAAAAGATTATTGTTTTACTTGATTTACCTCTGGAAATTTTGGAAAAGAGAAAGAACCTTAGACTGATTACGGCCAAACTCAACGAACCAAAAATTTCTTTCTGATGGTCACCAACGTCGGATATTATTGTTTATAAAAATGGTTTACAGTATAATGCATCTAGCAACATTACAGGAAAAGCACTCCTTAAGGCTATGGGCTTGAAATTATCAAAGCAGGAAGAAAAGGAACTCTTAGAAAACTGATCTATTGATAAGCTCTAGCATTTTGACTTTTAGGATATCAAAACTAAACTAAGCATTAATGGATCTGTTTAAATAATACTATTTTGAATCTTTGTTAAAGCAAATATTATTACAAGGTCCTCTTTTGGATTGATTCTAGAAAAGAGATTCTATGTAAAGCTATTTGTATTTTCTATTATTACAGCAATTACATGGCAGAGGTATGCCTATTAGAATTTATGTTTAAATAACAATGGTTATTGAGAGTTTGTTTAATTATGTCAGTTTAGAAATATTTTTTATAACTTTTATAAAGCCAAATGTTTATTAATGTAAGAAAAAAGGTTTTAAACAATTAAATGACAGAGGTATGTCAATTAGAATCTTGGTTTTAAGACAAGACTATATTGATTGTTTCTGTTGACTATGCCAGTTGAGAAAGTAGTATTCAGATCTTTATAAATTCCATATGTTTTATGATTATGAGACAAGCGATCTTGAGTAATTATGTTTGTATTTTTAATTTTATTGCTTAAACGTAAATAGTTCACTAATAAGCAAAGTCTGGTTATAGAAAAGTCTTGGATTTCATTTAATATCGGAATGAATGTTTGAGTCAAAATTTTGGGTTATAATCCTATTGATCTTTTGACTTTGAGAACTATGAAAAATTTATGACATTGTCTATTATAAAGTACCTTTTTGAAGAATTTTATAACTTAAAAATATTTTTTGATTTAAAGATTTACTAAACACTGAAGTCCGGTGGTAAGGGGTTGGTAAGTGTTTATATTCTATGCACACTATTTGTTTTGATCTCCCCACCTGTTTTTTATAGGTTTCTAGCTAGGGTGCCTTTACTGTGATGCCCTACAAGCTAAGGCCCAAGAAGGTCTAGCTTTCTAGATCCTACCCCTATATTTAGGGGGATTTGTTTGATAGAATTTTGTTTGTTTGTTCGTTTGTTTAAATAAAGTTTTGTAGTATTAAGTGATTAAAAGAGGGGGGTAAAGTTATTGAATATTATAGCCAACTTGAATATTAAATTCTTATCTTGTAATTTCTTAATGTCTCAACAGGTAAAAATAGTCATTTGGAATGCCAGAGGCTTAAACAACAAAATCAAACTTAAGAGAGCATCCAACTATCGGGCAAAAGAAAAAGTAAATATATTATGTATACAAGAGACTCACATAAAAACTGCTAATAGGTTAGTTTTAAAATCGCCATGGTTTCAACAACAATACCAGGCCCCAGGTACATCTAAGTCTAGAGGGACTGCAATTTTACTTTCTAAAAACCTACCTTTTCAACATTCATCTTCAAAAATAGATCCAAGAAGTCGATTTGTTTTCATTAAAGGGGAATTGCAGGGAGAACCCATAACAATTGCATCAATCTATGCCCCTAATTCTGATCAAATTTCTTTTTTACAACAAGTGTTCAAGCAACTTATGGACTTCAAGCAGGGTGAGTTAATATTGTGTGGTGACTTCAATCAGATCATAAATCCAAATTTAGACAAAACGCATAAAACTTTGAAATTATGAAAAAAACATTGGAACAACACTGAACTAGATAAGCTTTTACATTTTTTTGATTTGGTCGATGTATGGAAAGTTCTTAATCCTGGTTCACGCCAATATACATATTTCTCTCCTCGGCATGAGGTATATACCCATATTGATTTCATTTTAGTATCCAGGAATTTACTCAAAAACATCATTGATTCAGAAATTGGCTCTTGTCATATTTCTGACCACTCTTGGGTATCTTGTAAACTAGCAAAACTACAAAATGACAACAAAGGTTAGAATTGGTGTTTAAACAAACTTTTATTGCAAAATAAAGTGATTTGTGAGGAGATCAGGGCAAAAATTGTAGAATATTTTTATTTCAATGCAGAATGTGAAGCCACTCAGCCTAACAAGTGGGATACCTTTAAGGCAGTTATCCGTGGACACTTAATTTCACTGGCGGCATCCTACAAAAAAAACCCAGATTAAAATTAGTAACAGAATATCAAACTAAGATAAAAATTCTTGAAAATAGGCATATGCAGGGGTCTTTTCGTAGAAGAACAGCTGCAGGAGCTCATTAGCATATGGTATGCTAATGAGCTATTAGGCTATTAGCATATGCCACACCCCCTGACATCACCGGAAGTGATGTCAGAAGGGGAAGCAAAAGGGGAGGAAGCATCTTCAAAAGCCTCCCCTTCCCTTCCCCAGCTGGTCTGGGTGGGGGAGCTAAGAGAGAAGGGGTTTAAAGTTTAAACTCCTTCTCATGAGAGTTGGGCCACAGAAGGAGGAAAGAGGGAAGGAAAGAGAGAGAGTAGAGAGAAGGAAAGAAGGAAGGAAAGAGGGAAAGAAAGAGAGGGAAGAAGGAGGGAAACAGGGAAAGGAGGAAAAAAGAGAAGAGAAGAAGGTGGGAAAGAAAGAGAGAGAGAGAGAGAGAGAGAGAGAGGAGAGAGAGAGAGAGAGAAGAAAGAAAGAAAGAAAGAAAGAAAGAAAGAAAGAAAGAAAGAAAGAAAGAAAGAAAGAAAGAAAGAAAGAAAGAAAAAGAAGAGAAGAGAAGAATGAGGGAAAGAGGAAAAAGAAAGAAGGAAAGGAGGGAATGAAAGAAATTCAGTGGCAATTCAGCCCCATTATACCCTATGGGCCATTGAAGTCAATGGTGAAAACATAGGGTATATTCTGGGGGCTGGAGGGAAGGGGTTTGAGGGAGAGGCTCCAAGATCACAGGATAGCTGATGGAGCCTCTCCCCAAGATACCCACCAAGTTTCAAGAACATTGGACCAGGGGGTCCAATTCTATGGGCCCCAAAACAGGTTGCCCCATTTCCTCCATTGTTCTCTATGGTGGGAAAAAAGTAAGTTTTTTTCCCACCATAGAGAACAATGGAGGGAATAGGGGCAACCTGTTTAGAGGTCCATAGAATTGGACCCCCTGGTCCAATGTTCTTGAAACTTGGTGGGTATCTTGGGGAGAGGCTCCATCAGCTATCCTGTGAGTTTCGAGCCTCTCCCTCAAACCCCCTCCCCTCCAGCCCCTAGAATATACCCTATGTTTTCACCATTGACTTCAATGGCCCATAGGATATAATGGAGCTGAAATTGACATTCGGCTTCCTGAAAGACTCTCCGGGACGCCGGCTGGGGGCGGGGCTTGGCTCCTGAGCTCCCGGAGCTGCGCTCCGGTGCGCTCCCCCCCGAAAAGACCCCTGGGCATATGCATTTTGGAGGGAAAAAACCCTTAAAAAACTTAATATCGAGAGGAAAAACCTTGAACTCTTAGAAACCTCCCATACACAGAGACAACTTTTGCTTCTGAAACAAAAATATATTGTTAAAACTCCAAAATCTATAAAAATGCTTAAATTCAGAGTTGCACAAAAAAACCCTCTTCAAACGTAATTTATGCAATTAAAAATCAGAGAGGACAAATTCATTCTACTCCAAAAAATATTATTTTGATTTTTACTGATTATTATTCTAAACTATATTCTTCCAATAATCCCTCAGAGTTTGATGTTCAAAAATATTTAAATTTAATACATTATGAAATAAATTAACAACTGACCTTAAAGATTTCCTCAAACAGCCAGTTTCTGCTCAAGAACTTTCTACTATTATTTCAAATTTAAAAACTAATAAAACGCCTGGTAGAGACGGATATCCTGCAGAATTTTTTAAAAAGTTTAAACCTCAAATAGAAACTCACCTTTTAAAAACAATTAATCATGTATTAGCTACTGGAATTATGCCAAACTCTTGGACAGAAGCAAGGGTGGTTGGCATACACAAACCGGGTAAAGACAAGTTATCTCCTGCCTCACATCGCCCTATCTCAATTTTAAATTCTGATTTTAAATTTTTTTCTTCTTTGTTAGTCACGAGGCTTAATAAAATAATAATTCAGTATATTCATAAAGACCAGGCTGGCTTTATGCCAGGTCGAAATATTGTAGATAACATAAGGAAAATCCTAAATGTTATTGCTTATTGTAAAGATAAAAAATTAAATTCCGCTATTCTTTCGGTTGATGCCGACAAGGCTTTTGATAGGGTTGAACCTGTATATTTATTAAAATTACTAGAACACATGAATTTTGGTCCTGGTTCCCTCCATGCAATTAAAGCAATCTATTTGGATCCCAAAACACAACTCAGTATAAACCAATATCACTCAGAAGAGATACATCTAAAGAGAGGTACGAGACAGGGGTGTCCCCTGTCTCCCCTTCTTTTTGCGATATCTTTAGAACCATTGGCTCATGTAGTTAGAAAAGACCCTTTGATTAAAGGTATACAAATTAATTGTGAGCTCTGTAAATTGAGTCTCTTTGCAGATGACACCTTTTTTATCTCCGTGACCCAGAAGTATCTTTAACTCCACTAATGCAACATATTAAAGATTTTGGTGATATTTCTGGCTTTATGATAAATTATTCTAAATCAGAATTTTCCCCAATATTTTTAAATGAAACCGATATTGAAGAAATACTCAAAAAAATTCCTTTTCGGAAAGTAACTACTTCTTGGAAACATTTAGGAATAAATATTCCCTTAAACTTGGACAACCTTTTCCAAGCAAACTTTAAACCACTGACACAAACATACACTGCTACCTTACAGGCCTGGCAGAAATTTAATTTTACTTTATTGGAAAAGATAGATTTGTTTAAAACGTTTCTTATACCTAAATTTCTTTATTTATTTCAAAATCTTCCCATAGATATTCCATTGAAAGAATTTAAAGGATGGGAAGCATCCTTAGTAAAATTTCTCTGGCACAATAAAAGACCAAGACTTAAATTTTCACTTCTTAATAAGCCTTACAGTAAAGGTGGTTTGGGTCTCCCATCCCTATGTAAATACTATGAGGCAGCACAGCTTAAAGCAATGTTTTTTTATTCTGATCCTCATTGTGAAAAAACTTGGGTACAAATTGAAGGTTATTCTGTGCTCCCAGATCCTTTGCATGAAGCCATCTGGAATAATTCTAAGGATAGACCAAAATCTGTGAAACATAATTTTTTTTAAGTTTCACTTTGAAGCTATGGGATAGATTTTGAAATATTCTTTCTCCAGGGATATCTCCAATAATGCCATTTTTGGGACAGTCCTGGTTCCTACCTGGAAAAAAATCTATTGATTTTATTTCTTTTAGGGGAAATAATCTATTTAGATTGAAAGATTTAATAATTCAATGTAAAATGGCTTCATTTGAACAACTACAACGTAAATATAAAGTAACACTTCATTGGTTTCAATATCAACAACTAAAACATATGTTTTTGGAATTAATTAAAGCATCAGATTTAAGTAGGCCTTTGAATGCCTTTGAAAAATTGATTAAAAAAACTAATGGTAGTGCCAAGGGAGCTATCTCCATTATTTACCAAATACTTGGAGAAAAGTATTGGAGCCAGAAATCTAATCCCCAATCTGTATGGAACAAAGAATGCTCCAATATTGATTGGAAAAAGATCTGGAATTCATTTTCCTTTACTACTAATAACCAATTAATAAAACTACAGTCCTTTAAGATTTATTCTCATTGGTATTTAACACCCCATCGTCTTTTTTTTTTCTAAACTCAAGAATAGCCCATCTTGTTGGAAGGGTTGTGGGAGGGTGGGATCTTTTCTTCACTGTTGGTGGGATTGTCCCGGTGTCAATCAATTTTGGGCTGATATTTTAACTATAATTTCTAAGATTGTAAATCAGCAAATTCCATTTACCCCGGTATCTATTTTATTGAATTATTGGCTGGACTTACCCTTAAAATCGCTTACTAGGGAATTGATTTCTATTTTGTTATCATCTGCTAAATCTTTGATTGCACAGCTATGGAATCAAATCAGAGTCCCTACAGTAAAGCAATGGATTATGAAATGCTGGGATATGGTAGTGGCAGATAAAATAGCTACGCAACTTTTGGTAGTTCAAACTCCAACTTTGTCTAATAAGTTTTTGGAACGCTGGTTTCCCTTTTTGAATTTACCTCCTCTAATCCTGAAGTTATTTTTAGATTACCAGATAAATATTTGTATTTCGTGTTTTACTAATGATATCTTTATATAATGAATACTGAATATATCTGTATATGTTGGCTATTGTAGTTAATGGTTAATGGTTGTAAAGAAGATATTCCATGGTTTTTCTTGTTATTACCTTTTTAATGTTTATATGTTATATTCATAATAAAAAAAATTGGTTTTAAAAAAAACTTTTACTGGTTTTGGATTACTAGAGATCATACAGATTATACAGCAAGACTATGACAATTTAGCACACATTTTATATTCAGAAGAATTTTATCTATTTCCACTTCCCAACAGTGCCTATCATGAAATCTGAGAATATCTTTTTGAAGTAGTTTGAGTGATAGATGGAAGATGAGAAGTGCTTGCCCATTTCCAGAACCGCTCATTTCGGGAGGGGTGTTGAAAGACCTGAATCAGATTGAGATGATGAGAGAGGAGGTCCTACTACTGAAAGACAACTTAAAACCTGATAAATAACCAGGCATACATCCGAGAGTTCTGAAAGAACCCAAATGTGAACTTCTGGATCTCCTGACAAAAAATATGTAATCTTTTATTAAAATGTGCCTCCATTCCTGAGGACTGGAGGGTAGCTAATGTCACTCCCATCTTTAAAAAGGGTTCCATAGGATATCTGGGAAATTACAGGCCAGTCAGTCTGACATTGATACCAGATAAGTTGGTGGAAACTGTTATTAAGGAAAGGATTAGTAGGCACATTGATGACCAAAAACTATTGAGGCAGACTCAGCATGGGTTCTGTAAGGGAAGATCTTGTCTCACTAACCTGTTAGTGTTTTTTGAGGGAGTGAACAAATATGTGGACAAGGGGGACCCAATAGATGTTGTTTACCTGGACTTCCAGAAGGCTTTTGATACAGTTCCTCATCAAAGATTCCTAAGTAAGCTCAATAGTCATGGATAAGAGGACAAATCCTCTTGTGGATAAAAACTGTCTAATTAATAGGAAACAGGGAGTGAGTATAAATGGGTAATTTTCTCAGTGGAAAGTGGTAAGCAGTGGGGGTACCACAGGAATCAGTATTGGCTTGATGCTTTTTAACTTGTTTATTAATGATTTGGAATTGGGAGTAAGCAGTGAAGTGGCTAAATTTGCAGATGACATGAAGTTGTTCAGAGTGGTGACAACCAGGGAGGATTGTGAGGCACTCCAAAGAGATCTGTCAAGGATGGGCGAGTGGGCATCAATGTGGCAAATGGGCCAAGTGCAAAGTGATGTACATTGGAGCCAAAAATCCAAAATATAAATACACCTTGATGGGGTCTGAACTGGCATAGACTGACCAAAACAGATATCTTGGAGTCATAGTGGATAACTCAATGAAAATGTCTAGACAGTGTGCAACTGCAATTAAAAAGGCCAATGCTATGCTTGGGATTATTAGGAAGGGAACTGAAAACAAATCAGCCAGTATCATTTTGCCCCTGTATAAATTAATAGTGCAACCTCATTTGGAGTTCTGTGTACAGTTCTGGTCACCTTACCTCAAAAAGGATATTATAGCATTGGAAAAAGTGCAGAAAAGGGCAACTAGACTGATAAAAGGATTGGAACACTTTCCCTATGAAGAAAGGTTAAAACGCTTGAGGCTCTTTAGCTTGGAGAAACGATGGCTGAGGGGTGACATGATCGAGGTTTATAAGATTATGCATGGGATAGAGCAGGTAGAGAAAGAAGTTCTTTTCTCCCTTTCTCACAGTACAAGAACTCTTGGGCTCTCAATGAAATTGCTGAGCAGTCGTGTTAGAACAGATAAAAGGAAGTACTTCTTCACCCAATGAGTGATTAACACATGGAATTCACTGCCACAGGAGGTGGTGGCAGCTACAAGCATGGACAGCTTCAAGAAGAAATTGGATAAGCATATGGAACAGAGATCCATCAGTGGCTATTAGCCAGAAGATATAGATGGGAACTCTCAGTCTGGGGTGAGTGATGCTATGTATTCTTGGTGCTTGGGGGGGCAACAGTGGGAGGGCTTCTAGTGTCCTGGCCCCACTGCTGGACCTCCTGATGGCACCTGGTATTTTTGGCCACTGTGTGACAGAGTGTTGGACTAGATGTGCCACTGACTTGATCCAACATTGGCTTCTCTTATGTTCTTAGTTTCAAAATCAGGGTTTTCCAGAGAAGGAGGGAGAGCTTGCTCGTAATTATTCCTGTCTTGAGTCAGAAGAATATTATAAAATATTCCTTCATTGTCCATATTTAAGTCCTTCAAAGATTCTTTATTTACTTGTAAGAGTTCAAGTCTTTGCCTTCCTATATCTTATCCTCATAACAATCCTATGAAAGTTAAGAGTGAGGGAGAATGAGTGGCTGAAGGTCACCCATGACATTTTTTTGCAAGCAAGGATTTGAATACAGGTCTCCTTGATCCTAGTCAGTATCTAACTGTGACCCTACCTTGGCTCTCTGCTGTTCTTTCCCCTGGTTTCTGTTATGCTATGATTGGTGTTTCACCAAACTGTACATGGCACTCTAGAAAATGTCTGCATATCTTCTCTTTATGCAATCAGAAAATTTCTATTTGAAAATATGCACTTTGGAGTCACACAGGTTGTGGTCGCACCCACCAAAAAAATGGGGGGTAGCAAGGCTTTTTCCTCTGGAGAAATTTGACCCGCAGTTGCATGGTCACACCTCCCTTTGAAGCTATGGGTGCAGTCCATCAGTGTGTGATCAGATGCAATTGTAAGTGAGTCATTTTTTTTTGTGCTGGTTTTTTACTCGTGCACTTAACCGAGAGATCAATAAATTTCATCTCTGCACTGAGGGCTCCATAGGGAGTTTGTGATGATGTGCATACTGTGAAGGGTGGAAAAAGATGGCACAGAGTTGGGATGGCCTTATCAGATCATCCCAACACCATGAGAGCATGCTGGAATGATCAGACACAGGAAAGTCTGCCCGTGGCCCATTGCAACCCGTTGTATTTTCCCTGGTGTCTTTTAACTCCGCTTCTGTGGTGGAGCAGAACAGGTTGCTGATGTCTGCAGAGCACTTCCCAGATATTGTTGTCTGATCATGCCCTTTAAATCCACCCAGCATTCGCACCTATGTTGGGTCTAATTGTGTGTATGATCACAGCCCCAATGTAACAGTGAATAACAACAAAAATATTCTTAAGAAACAAATCTTGTTATTTCCTATTCTAGAAATTACCATTTCAAACCAGCTATGAATTTTCAGAAACTCCCTTGCTTATTATGCTTAAACTCAGTGAAGCACACACACATAAATGCACCCCCATCACTTAGCAAAAAAACCAAAATCTTTAAACTTTAATATGGTCATTCATTACAAGCCAAAATAGTTGATCTCTGGGCCAAGAGAGATGCTCTTTCTTCCACTTTAGTACACTTGGAACTTTCCAAGCTATTAACAATTACTTTAGAGGTTGTGTTCCTGGAATGTTACATGGGTAAAAATACTAAAAAATGTTTACAGTAAATCATCAGCAAAGTTTGTTCTCACAAGAGTCAAATGCTTCTTCTCTAATTACCATGTCAAAACAAGCCATGAGATAAAATTATTGAATATGCCACCCTGAGTGGAGTTACACTCTTCTAAGACCTTTGACTTCAGTGGACTTAGAAATAAGTAACTCTTCCTAGAATTACACTGTTAGGAACTAAAGCAGCTTTGGCCATAAATGTGGAAACAGAAAGAGCAGGGGGATTTACTGTCCCATTCATCCAGCCTTAATTTAATCCCAAACAACTATAATTTGGGTCCAGCATACTCATACAGATGTTGAACTAAGTAAAGTTTTGTCATTTTTGTCATCCTTCAAATGGTAAAGAGACCAGTGTAGAATAGAGTTTGTGATAAAATGGTTCTACGTATCTACTGTTTGTAGATATTTTCTCTAGTTTTGCTTTAACCATGGCAAGGGCACAAGTGTGAAATGTTGTTGCCTGTCCCCGTTATCCTTGATTTGTTGTGTGATGGTTTGGTATTTTAATATTTTGGTCCCATAACTTTCCAGAAACATCTGTATTTTAAAGGCTACCAAGATGCACATAAACCTTTAACTTCCACATGCTAAATTGGCGGCACTAGGAAGCATGTGCTGTGTGGTTACATGTGGAAACCATGATTTGGTGTAGTGGGTAAGTGCGCAGATTCTAATCCAGGAGAACCAGGTTTGATTCCCCACTTCTTCACTAGCAGCTGCTGGATGACCTTGGGCAAGACATAGTTCTGTCAGAGCTGTTCTTGAAAGAGCTCTCTCAGCCCCACCTACCTCACAGGATGTCTGTTGTGGGGAGGGGAAGGGAAAGGAGTTTGTAAGCTGGTCTGAGATGCCAAGTGAAGGGTGGGGTATAAATCCAATCTCCTCCTCCTCTTCTTGTTCTTCTTGTTCTTCTTGTCTACTACTACTACTACTACTACTACTACTACTACTCTTGTTTAATGGGAACAACCCACATTGAATTATTCTTGCAAATGACATGCCCCCTTTACAATATTTGTTTTTCTCTACTCCAGATAATTTATTTTGGTCTATTATGTGCTTCCAGATTTCTCTTTATGTACATTCCCAAGTATATTTTTTTCCAAGGAGAATGGGGAATTGTATGTTTATGAGACACTTGCTCCTTGTTTGCCTATGAAACTACAGTTACCTGGCAGAAAGCCATTTCAATTCAACACATTTAAGGTTGTGAAGATGATGTCTTTTAAGGGTAAAATCACATTGCTGCTTTTAATATGTTGACTGCAAGACAGGTGTAATAATAACTTTACTTGGCTACTATATTGAAACTCTGATTGTTTAGAATCTTTCAAAATGTTTAGATTTGGTTCAGTGATGAGTTTAGCATCACAAAGAGGGGCAGATGAACAATGAATCATCTGAATCCATCCTAATTTGGACATAAATTGGTTTCTGTTAATTCCTCAACTGAGACAACAAACTATTTTCTACTAGGGAGCAAAGACTGTTGTGGAGGAAGACAACAGGCCCTAGAAAGAAACAGAGGGAGGGTGGAAGGAAGGAAGGAAGGAAGGAAGGAAGAGAGAGAGAGAGAGAAAGAAAGAAAGAAAGAAAGAAAGAAAGAAAGAAAGAAAGAAAGAAAGAAAGAAAGAAAGAAAGAAAGAAAGAAAGAAAGAAAGAAAGAAAGAGGAAGAAAGAAAGAGGAAGAAAGAAAGAGGAAGAAAGGAAAGGAAGAGGGGCAGAACGGGCTTCTCTGGGCCTACTGGGCCCAAAGAAGGCCCAGAGGATGTTGTGGGGGGGTGGAATGGGGTTCTCTGGGCCTACTGGGCCCAGAGAAGGCCCAGAGGATGGGAAGGCAGAATGGGCTTCTCTGGGCCTACTTAGCCCATTAGAAGGCCCAGAGGATGGTGTGGCGAGGCGGAATGGGCTTCACTGGGCCTACTGGGCCCTTAGAAGGCCCAGAGGATGGTGGGGGGCGGAATGGGATTCTCTGGGCCTATTGGGCCCATAGAAGGCCCAAAGGATGAAGGGGGGCAGAATGGGCCTCTCTGGGCATATTGTACCCACAGAATGCCAAGAGGATGGTTTGGAGGGGTGGAATGGGCTTCTCTGGGCCTACTGAGCCCATAGAAGGCCCGGAGGATGGTGTGGTAGGGTGGAATGGTGTCCTCTGGGCCTACTGGGCCAATAGAAGGCCCAGAAAATTAGGGGAAAGAACGGGTTTCTCTGGGCCTACTGTGGAAAAAGAAGGCCCAGATAACGGAGGGGGGCAGAACGGATTCTCTGGGCCCATAGAAGGCCCAGAGGATGGTATGAAGGGGTAAAATGGGCTTCTCTGGGCTTACTGGGGCAATAGAAGGCCGAGAGGATGGTGTAGGTGGGCGGAATGGGATTCTCTAAGCCTACTGTGCCCACAGAGGCCCAGAGGATGTTGTGGGGGGCATAATGGGGTTCTCAGGGCCTACTGGGCCCAAAGAAGGCCCAGAAAATGGAGTGTGTGGTGGCGGAACAGGTTCTCTGGTCCTACTGGGCAAACAGAAGGCCCAGAGGATGGTATGAGGGGGTAAAACAGGCTTCTCTGGCCCAACTGGGGTAATAGAAGGCCCAGAGAATGGTGGGGGGGTGGAATGGGCTTCTCTGAGCCTACTGGGCCCATTGAAGGCCCAGAGGATAGTGTGTGTGGGGTGGAATGGAGTTCTCTGGGCCTACAGGGCCCACAGAATGGTGTGTGTGGGGGGAACAGAGTTCACTGGGCCAACTGGGCCAATAGAAGGTCCAGAGGATGTTGTGGGGGGGTGGAACGGGGTTATCTTGGCCTACTGGGCCCAGAGAAGGCCCAGAGGATGGTATGTGGGTGGAATGGGCTTCTCTGGACAGAAGGCCCAGGCGATGGTTTGGGGTGGCAGAACGGGGTTCTCTGGGCCTACTGGGCCCATAGAAGGCCCAGAGGATGGGGGTGTGTGGAATGGGTTTCTCAGGGCCTACTGGGTGCACAGAAGGCCCAGATGATGGTATGGCGAGGTGGAATGGGCTTTTCTGGGCCTACTAAGCACATAGAAAGCCCAAAGGATGGTGTGGGGGGCAGAACAGGCTTCTCTGGGCCTACTGGCCCCATATAAGGCCCAGAGGATGGTGTGTGTGGGGGAATGGGCTTCTCTGGGCCTACTAGGACCATAGAACGCCCAGAGGATGGTGTGTGTGGGGGCGGTATGGGGTTCTCTAGGCCTACTGGGCCCATGGAGAGCCCAGAGAATATTGTGTGTGGGGGGGTGCAACGGGGTTATCTGGGCCTACTGGGCCCATAGAAAGCCCAGAGGATGGTGTATGGGGGGATGGGCTTGTCTGGGCCTACTGGGCCCATAGAAGGCCCAGGGGATGGTGTGGGGGGTATAACGAGGTTATGGGCCTACTGGGCCTATGAAGCCAGAGGAAGGTGGGGGGCGGAATGGGCTTCTCTGCACCTACTGGGCCCATAGTTGGCCCAGAGGATGCTGCAGGGGGGTTGAATGGGGTACTCTGTGCCTATTGAGCCAATAGAAAGCCCAGAGGATGGTGTGGGGGGCAGAATGGGCTTCTCTGGGCCTACCGAGCAAATAGAAGGCCCAGAGGATGGTGTGGGGGGCAGAACGGGGTTCTCTGGGCCCATTGGACCCATAGAAGTCACAGAGGATGGTGTGTGTGTGGGGGGGAACGGGGTTTACTGGGCCTATTGGGCCCAGAGAAGGCCAAGAGGATAGTTTGGGGGCAGTGGAATGGGCTCGTCTGGACCTACTGGGCCCATAGTTGCACCAGAGGATGGTGTGGGGGGTTGAACAGTGTTCTCTGGGCTTCCTGGGCCAATAGAAGGCCCAGAGGATGGTGTGTGTGGGGGAATGGGCCCAGAGGATGGTGTGTGGGGGGAACACCAGAGGATGGTGTGGGGGGTTAAACAGGGTTCTCTGGGCCTATTGGGCCCATAGAAGACCCAGAGGATGGTGTGGGGGGCAGAAGGGGTTTCTCTTGTCCTACAGGGCTCATAGAAGACCCAGAGGATGGTGAGAAGTGACAAAAAGGGCTTCTGTGGTCCTACTTGGCCCATAAGAGGCCCAGAGGATGGTGTGGGTGGCGGAACTGGCTTCTCTGGGCCTACTGGGCCCATAGAAAGCCCAAAGGATGGTGGGGGGGCAGAAAAGGCTTCTCTGGGCCTACTGGCCCCATATAAGGCCCAGAGGATGGTGTGTGGGGGGAATGGGCTTTTCTGGGCCTACTGGGACCATAGAACGCCCAGAGGATGGTGTAGAGGGGAGGAATGGGGTACTCTAGGCCTACTCGGCCCATAGAGGGGAGCAGAATGGGCTTCTCTGGACCTACTTGGCCCATGGAAGGGCCAGAGGATTGTGTGTTTGTGGGGGCGGAATGGGCTTCTCTGGGCCTACTGGGCCCAGAGAAGGCGCAGAGTATTGCATAGCGTGATGGTGTGGTGGGGCGGAACCAGTCTCTCTGGGACTACTGCTCCCATAGAAGACTCAGGGAATGGTGTGGGGGGCGGAATGGGCTTCTCTGGGCCTACTGGCCCAAAGAATGCCCACAGGATAGTGTCGGGGGGCAGAATGGGCTTCTCTGGGCCTACTGTGTAAATAGAAGGCCTAGAGGATGGGGGGACAGGCTTCTCCTGGCCTATTTGTCCCATGGAAGGCCCAGCGGAATGTGTGTGGGGGTCCAATGGGCTTGTCTGGGCCTACTGGGGCAATAGAAGAGCCAGAGGATGGTGTGTGGGGGGCGGAATGTGGTTTTCTGGGCATACTTTGGAAATAGAAGGCCCTAAGAATTTTGTGTGTGGGGGTGGAACGGGTTCTCTGGGCCCACTGTGCCAATAGAAGGCCCAGAGGATGGTATGAGAGGGTAAAATGGGCTTCTCTGGGCATACTGAAGTAATAGAAGGCCCAGAGGATGGTGTGTGTGTGGGGGCGGAACAGGGTTCTCTGGGCCAACTGGGCCCATAGAATGGTGTGTGTGGGGGCGGAACGAGGTTCTCTGGGCCTATGAGGCCCACAGAATGGTGTGTGTGGGGGAACAGTGTTCTCTGGGCCCACTGGGACCATAGAAGGCCCAGGGGATGGTGTGGGGGAGGCAGAATGGTGTTCTCTGGGCCTACTGGGCCCATAGAAGGCCCAGAGGATGGTGTGGGCGGCAGAAGGGGCTTCTCTGGGCCTAATGGCCCCTTAGAAGGCCCAGAGGTTGGTGTGTGGGGGCAGAATGGGGTTTTCTTGGCCCACTGGGCCCATAGAAGGCCCAGGGGATGTGGGGGGGCAGAATGGGGTTCTCTGGGCCTACTGGCACCATATAAGTCCCAGAGGATGGTGAAGGGGGCGGTATGGGCTTCTCTGGTCCTACTGGGCCCATAGAAGGCCCAAAGGATGGTGTGGGAGGTGGAACTGGCTTCTCTGGGCCTACTGGGCTGGTAGATAGCCCAGAGGATGGTGTGTGTGTGGGAATGGGCTTCTCTGGGCCTACTGGGAACATAGAGCGCCCAGAGGATGGTGTAGAGGGGTGGAACGGGGTTCTCTACACCTATTGGGCCCATAGAAGGCACAGAGGATGGTGTGTGGGGGGGAATGGGGTTCTCTGGGCCTATTGGGCCCACAGAAGGCCCAGAGAATGGTGTGGGGGCAGAAGGGGATTCTCTTGTCCTGCTGGGCTTATAGAAGACCCAGAGGATGGTGAGAGGTGGCGAAAAGGGCTTCTGTGGTCTTACTAGGTCCATGAAAGGCCCAGAGGATGGTGTGGGTGGCAGAACTGGCTTCTCTGGGCCTACTGGCCCCATATAAGGCCCAGAGGATGATGTGTTTGGGGGAATGGGCTTCTCTGGGCCTACTGGGACCATAGAACGCCCAGAGGATGATGTAGAGGGGCGGAACAGGGTTCTCTAGGCCTACTGGGCCTATAGAGGGGCGCGGAATGGGCTTCTCTGGACCTACGTGGCCCATGGAAGGGCTAGAGGATGGTGTGTTTGGGGGGGTGGAATGGGTTTCTCTGGGCCTATTGGGCCCAGAGAAGGCCAAGTATTGCGTAGGGTGGCAGAATGGGGTTCTCTGGTCCTAGTGGGCCCATAGAAGGCCCAGAGGATGTTGTGGGGGGTGGAACGGGGTTCTCTGGGCCTACTGGGGCCAGAGAAGGCCCAGAGGATGGTTTGGGAGCAGTGGAATGGGCTTGTCTGGACCTACGGGGCCCATAGTTAGCCAGAGGATGGTGTGGGGGTTGAACGGGGTTCTCTGGGCCTATTGGGCAAATAGAAGGCCCAGAGGATGGTGTAGGGGGCGGAATGGGTTTCTCTGGGACTACTGGGCAAATAGAAGGCCCAGGGGATGGTGTGTGTGGGGGAACGGGGTTCTCCTGGCCTATTGGGCCCAGAGAAGGCCCAGAGGATGGTTTGGGGGCAGTGGAATGGGCTTGTCTGGGCCTACTGGGCCCATAGAAGGTCCAGAGGATGGATTGGGGTGGTGGAACAGGGTTCTCTATGCCTACTGGGCCCATAGAAGGTCCAGAGGATGGTGAGTGTGTGGGCGGAATGGGGTTTTCTGGGCCGACTGGGCCCATCGAAGCCCCAGAGGATTGTGGGGGGGGCAGCTCTCTTCTCCTACTGGGCCCATAAAAGGCCCAGAGGATTGTTTGGGGGTGGAACTGGCTTCTCTGGGCCAACTAAGCACATAGAAAGCCCAAAGGATGGTGTAGGGGGCAGAAAAGGCTTCTCTGGGTCTACTGGCCCCATATAAGGCCCAGAGGATGGTGTGGAGGGGCAGAACAGGGTTCTCTAGGCCTACTGGGCCCATAGAGGGCCCAGAGAATGCTCTGGGTGGGCGGAATGAGCTTCTCTGGGCCTACTTGGCCCATGGAAGGGCCAGAGGATGATATGGGGTGGTCAAATGGGCTTCTCTGGGCCTACTGGGCCCAAAGAAGACCCAGGGGGTGGTGTGGGGGTGTGTGAAATGGGCTTCTCTGGGCCTACTGGCCCAAAGAAGGCCCACAGGATGGTGTTGGGGGGTGGAATGGGCTTCTCTGGGCCTATTGTGTAAATAGGAGGCCTGTAGGATGGGGGGTGGCAGAACAGGTTTCTTTGTGCCTATTTGTCCTATAGAAGGCCCAGCGGAATGTATGGGGGGGGTAAAATGGCCTTCTCCGGTCCTACTGTGGCAATAGAAGGCCCAGAGCATGGTGTGGGGGTGCAAAATGGGGTTCTCTAGGTCTCCTGTGAAAATAGAAGGCCCAGAGAACTTTGTGTGTTGGGGTGGAAGGGGTTCTCTGGGCTCACTGGGCTCATAAAAGGCCCAGAGGATGGTATGAGGGGGTAAAATGGGCTTCTCTGGGCCTACTGGGGTAATTGAAGACCGAGAGGATGGTGGTGGGGGTGGAACGGGGTTCTCTGGGCATACTATGCCCACAGAATGGTGTGTATGAGGGTGGAATGGGGTTCTCTGGACATACAGGTCCCACAGAATGGTGTGTTGGGGTGAACAGGGTTCTCTTGGCCTACTGGGCCCATAGAAAGCCCAGAGGATGGTGTGGGTGGGGCGGAATGGGCTTCTCTGGGCCTAATGGGACCATAGAAGGCCCAGGGGATGGTGTGGAAGGGAAGAACGAGGTTCTCTGGGCCTACTGTTCCCATAGAAGACCCAGGGGATGGTGTAGGGGAGCAGAATGGGCTTCTCTGGGCCTACTGGCCCAAAGAAGTCCCACAGGATGGTGTCGGGGGTTCGGAATGGGCTTCTCTGAGCCTATTGTGTAAATAGCAGGCCTAGAGGATGGGGGGTGGTGGAACAGGCTTTTCTGGGCATATTTGTCCCATAGAAGGCCCAGCGGAATGTATGGGGGGGTCAAATCGGCATATCTGGGCATACTGGGGCAATAGAAGGCCCAAAGAACTTTGTGTGTTGGGGTGGAAGGGGTTCTCTGGGCTCACTGGGCTCACAGAAGGCCCAGAGGATGGTATGAGGGGGTAAAATGGGCTTCTCTGGGCCTACTGGGGTAATTGAAGACCCAGAGAATGGGGGGGGTAGAATGGGGTTCTCTGGGCATACTATGCCCACAGAATGGTGTGTATGAGGGTGGAATGGGGTTCTCTGGACATACGGGTCCCACAGAATGGTGTGTTGGGGCAAACAGGGTTCTCTTGGCCTACTGGGCCCATAGAAAGCCCAGAGGATGGTGTGGGTGGGGCGGAATGGGCTTCTCTGCGCCCAATGGGACCATAGACGTCCCAGGGGATGGTGTGGAAGGGAAGAACGGGGTTCTCTCGGCCTACTGGGACCATAGAAGGCCCAGCGGATAGTGGGGGGCGGAAGGGGCTTCTCTGGCCTTCTGGCCCTATAGAAGGCCCAGAGGATGGAGGGGGCAGAAGGGTCTTCTCTGGCCTACTAGCCCCATAGAAGGCCCAGAGGATGGTGTGGGGGGGCAGAAGGGGCTTCTCTGCCCTACTGGCCCTATAGAAGGCCCAGAGGATGTTTTTGGGGGGCGGAATGGGCTTGTCTGGGCCTACTGGGCCGCTAGAAAGCCCAAAGGATTGTGTGGAGCACCGAATACGCTTCCCTGGGCCTACTGGCACCATATAAGTCCCAGAGGATGGTGGAGGGTGGCGGTATGGGCTTCTCTGGTCCTACTGGGCCCATAGAAGGCCCAGAGGATGGTGTGGGAGGAGGAACTGGCTTCTCTGGGCCTACTGGGCCAATAGAAAGCCCAAAGGATTGTGTGGAGAGCAGAACACGCTTCTCTGGGCCTACTGGCACCTTATAAGGACCAGAGGATGGTGTGTTTGGGGGAATGGGCTTCTCTGGGCCTACTGGGCCCATAGAACGCCCAGAAGATGGTGTGGAGGGGTGGAACGGGGTTCCCTAGGCCTACTGGGGCAATTGAAGACCCAGAGGATGGTGTGGAGGGGCGGAACGGGGTTCTCTAGGCCTACTGGGCCCTCTATGGAGATTGGCAACAATGGTTCCTCAAGCAGAAAGGGTTAGTTTGGAGGGTGGAGTCTATGGCATTGTACCTGTCTGAGGTCCCACCCCTCTTCAAACCTCATCCTCTCCAGGCTCCACCCCTGAAATCTCCAGAAATTTTCTCACCTGGAGTTGGCAACCATATCTCTTTCCCAGCCAACCATCAACCTACCTTGATCTGCCTCTCTGACTTCACCTTTCCATCTCCTCTCCCCTCCCTCCTGTAGAGCAGTTGTAATACTGAGTGATCTCCAGCCCCCACCTGAAGATTGGCAACAATGTTTCCCTGGGAGGGACTGGCTGGTTTGGAGGGTGGTGGCTATGGCATTGTTCCTGTCTGAGGTCCCACCCCTCCTCAAACCCGACCCTCTCCAGGCTCCACCCATCAAATATCCAGGAATTTTCCACCTGGAGTTGGCAACCCTATCTCCTTCCCAGCCAATCATCAACCTACCTTTATTTTCTCCTCACTCCTCAGCTTTTCATCCCCCCCACCTGCATCCTCTGCTGTGCTCTGAAGCCCTGACTGCTACTTCACATTGGCTGTCATACAGGGGCCATCTCAGCAGGATATAAGGACACAGAGTCCACCATTTTCTCTAGGGGAACTGATCTCTGCCATCTGGAAAGCAGTTGTAATTCTGAGTGATCTTCAGCCCCCACCTGGATACTGGCAATAATGGTTTCCCCCAACAGGCACAAAGGGGAAATGTATTTTACCTCAGAACACATTTTACCTGAGAACAGCAACAGCAAACTGTTTAGAATGTTAGAGGCAAACCCCAGTCAGGCCGCATATGCAAATGACCTCTGTGTTCTGACTGGCTATGTGGGGAAGAGGAACAGCAAACTGTTTAGAATGTTGGAGACAGGACTCAGGCAACACATCCCGTGGCTAGGGATGTGTTCTTAGTGACAGATCATTCAGCCAACTGATTTTAGCGTCATGTGGAATGTTCAGCAACGTGCCACCACCATTCGGCTTTTATAATATAGGGAGATACGGGATACAGTTCTGGTTGTAAGAAATCATGTTTTGAGACCATTTGATTTTTTTTCATTATGAAACTGAGATTCAGGCTCAAAATATTAGAAGAGCAAAGGCTTTATGGATACTGTGACTACAGTGGACAGAGGGGCATAACTCCGTTTAGGAATGCACTAAAAACAGTTGATTTAAATGGTACTTGTCAGTGATGTCTGATGAACTGTGCCATTCTTATGTGGAAAATTGTTAAAAATGGGTGTGTAGGTTTTCAGTTATACTGAACAGTGCAAAGTGCTGTGTGTTTCTATGAGTATGCACATGGCCAATATCCACATCATGCAGTGTCTCATATCAGTCGTGCCAGAACTCTACTTCCTGAGAGCCATTGTGGTCAACAAAACAAAGTTTGAATCCAGTGGCATCATTAAGACCAGCACAGTTTGATTCTGGGTATAAGCTTTTATGTGCATGCACACTTCTTCGGATACATTGAAACAGGTTTCTTCAAGACTTACATGTAGGTAGAGAGAAGGGGGGGTAGTTGCCAGGAAGGGCTAGTTAGAGACACATAAGTAACTGGGCAATAAGTATAGCTGAGCCTGGATTAAAACTTTAGCATATAAATACAGGTGTTAACAAACTTGAGAACTAAGGTCATAGTCACATGGTCATTTTCATCGGGTTTCACAACTGTTCCCTATTGCATCTAAAAGGGCTGATCAGACAGCCAATTCAGTCTCCCGTATTGAAGTGGACTCACCCCCACAATCCTCCCGGTTTTCTAGCATGTTTTCCAACACTGGGAAAATCAAATACTTTCCTACTACTTGTGCTGTGAACCCACAATTTCTCCTATCTGGACAGCCATCTCTCACTATGAATGCAATTAGGTAATCTGTAAATCCTTCTTGTGGTAGTTCCCCCCCACCCCGGCTTTCACCATTGTGCATATGACCAATCCTGTGCTGAATATATTAAATGTATGAATGCTCAAGTACACATAAAACAGCACTTGGGGACTTCCTGTTTTTGGTGCTGTATTGGTGGATGCTCTCCCCAACACTGAGGGGAGCAATTCACACACCAGTGGCACGGAGGGAAGCTGCCGGTGTGGTTTCTCCACGGAGCCTTAGGGATTGGCTCCAAGCCATAGGGCTTTTGAAGAGTAGCCTCTTCGATGGTGTAATGCCAGAGAATTGAGGCGCCCACTGTCCTGATGGTCCTGCCACTGTGTGGCCTCTGGGCACAAGCTGGGCTGACAGGAACAAGCACTGGAGATCGAGTGGAATTGTGAGGATGTAAACAAGGTCGAATGGGACCAACAATGAATGTGAGTCAGATGTAAATGAACTTTGAAACAAGCGGAAAATGTCCCTACCCCCTCCTATCTTCAAGGCGAGAGAAAGGAGGGACACCTCCAACTTGCACTAACAGATAAGCGGAGGGGGGATGGGGAAAAGTAAGCGATTGGCTTGTTTTGAGAGACTTACCAGAGTGGATTTAGTCTGGAAGCGATTTTCAGAGGTGGTGAAATAGCGGGTGGCTTAAGTAAACAATACACCATGTTGGCGGGCGCAGGGAAAAAAGGAACAAAAGTGAAACCACCGGGCAGCCAAAGTCCAAGGCCAAAAGAGAGAGTGGATGTCATGAAACTCCTAGCAGATCCCATCAAGCCCGTAATGGAACAACTCACTGGTATTAACCAGCAGTTGGTCACACTAAATCAAAACTTTGCATTACAGCAACTCCAGTTGGCAGAAATGGCCAAAAAGATGGAGCAAATGGTGGAAGTTGTGAAGGAGATGTATGCCACAAATAAGAATATGAAGAAAAAGATGGGAGAGCTAGTGAATAAGCAGAACTACCAGAAAACTCATTTGCTGCAATTACAAAAGGAAAAAGCTGACATGGTCCTTAGATTCCAGGGATTTCCTGAATCAGCTAAAGAGGACCTGAAGAAAATACTCAGTGAAGTTATCGCACCAGCAACAGGCTTGAAAGCGGAAGAAATTATACATGATACAAAAACAGCATATAGGGTGTACTCTAACTACACCAAAAAAAGACCCTGCCTGTGGAAATAATGGTCAGATTCTCAAGAAGTCAGACCAGAGATGCAATCTTAAAAGCAACATCAGCAACTCCACTGAAATCGGGAAATACAACTATCAAGACCTTAAAAGACATTCCATTTGAAATTCGTCAAAAAAGAAAGAACTATAAGGACATAATTCTTTTTCTCCAAACCAATCAAATTCCATACAGGTGGGTGGTCCCTGAAGGTGTCATTTTTAAAATTAACGACAAGAGAGAGAAGATTGACTCCATTTTTAAAGTCAAAGAATTTCTAAAATGCCATTTGGGATCTAAAGAATAAGGAGAAACCAGGTCAAGTGGCTCCTCCCTCTCGGAGACGGATGAAGACCTGGCCATGGAAGAGGGAACTGCCGCCATCAAATCATCCTATGACTTTAGAGATAGAAAGCCTGGATAAAGGCAGAAGAACTCTGAAAATTGCCTTTATGAAGCGAGCTGGAGGGGATGCTCTGGAATCTTCTCATAACAATGAACGAATTAACAATTTAGCTGAGATAGACAGGAACTCACAATATGCATTATTATTTATTTATTTATTAACACTAAATTATTTATTAACACTAAAATACTAACATTTAGCTTAACACGGATATGATCTCCTTCTCTTGGGGTTTTAGTATAGTGTGGGTTTACTTTTCTTTATCCCTAGATGTAGTTCCCCTTCCCTATTTTTCTTTGTAGTTTTAGTAGTATATGCAAAAACCAATAAAAAATCCCCTTTGGGGGGCCAAAAAAACAAAAAAACAAAACAGTGCTCAGTTACATGTCAGTAGTTCATTTTGTTTGCTGTTTGGGGATAAACCGCTGCATCCAAGTAGGAGCTGTGGGTTAGCGCATGTGCATGTGTGTGTGCATATGTGCATGCACAAAGGTTTTTTTAAAAAAATTGTACTGCGCTACCACTTGGGCGGCATGGCTGTCTGGACAGTGCCTTGAGCCTCATTGCGCAATGCAAGTGGTTGGGCAAGGGATGTGTGATCATCGGAACCTGCTACAAATATCTCCAATCAAATCTACAGTGGGAACAAATTGCAATAAATTTGCCATGTGACCACACCCTAAGTTTGAGTTCAGTGGCACCTCCAAAACCAACCAAGTTCTATTCTGGATATAAGAGAATGGAGAGACTTAGCATGTGTATATGCAAACTTCTTCAGATACATTGAAACAAATTTCCTCAGTTGTTACATATAGGTGGGGAGGGGGTTTAGTTGCCAGGAAGGGCTAATTAGAGTCAAAATACATAAGTACAGCTAAGATTGGACTTCTACTTTTGTCCACTGAAGCATCCCACAAAGATGAAATGCTGTTTATTTTCAGTCCAAGATCTTATTGTGATAAAAGACATCCATCGAGCAGCTTTGTCCTTTATCATTGGTTAGCTAAAAGAATTTGTCCTTCATTGGCAGACAAGAACTTCAAGACCACAATTCACCTTCTGTCACCTTCCGTCTGTTCTGTTGCAGTGTCCTTCTGCAATTCCACATGGAGATAATAACTCATCCATCATGTGGGGACTGATTTCTTAAATGGGTCAGTCTAAACTGAGCATTTTACTTACTGGTTACTCCATTATAACAAACCCTGTCTATGACAGTTATAAAATAATCAGATTAACATTTGAGATTATGTTCTTTGCTTGATATCTTGAAAGATCTTCTAAAGTTCAAAAATATGAAATTACTGTGTTCTACATACTGGAACTATAAATGGGGATTTTAAAAGCATTTTTTCCTCGATGCCAGTGAAATCATCACAAGCAAAGGGCTAGTGTCACATTCTCCTCCTTTTTAAAAGAATCATGCAGAAAAAGTACTATGTAAATGGCCAAAGTTTAAAGTCTTTGTGTTGGAACAACAATCTGATAATGTGCTGGCAAAACCTCTGGAAATGGTCTACCAATAGCATGGCAAGACTATTTTGACAGTTGAAAGGGTATGTTTGTTTGTACCTATTCATATAACAGTAATTTACTCCCCCATTAGCTTAAATAATTCAGTTCTGTACTGTTTGCATCACCACCTTGGTAAGGAGAAAGCTATTGTTCCTCCTGTCTGCTTGTCTATTCAATACGTGTTTATATGGAATAATAGTGTGTAACTAGTGCTGCCTTTGAAAAGGCAGAATGTCCTACCCAACTATTATTGTCTAAGAGCACATTTGCAGAGACATTTGCAAAACCTCCCAGGGGAAACAGTAGTAAACTTCTGCTTGACATTCTCCGAGTAAAGTAACACAAAGACAGGCCCATAGCTAGAGTGGGGCATTCTGGGGCCCAGCCCCCTGACTTTTCACCAGGGCCCCCAGACTTAACACATGGCAAGGCCCCCAAACTTATTTCTGATGCTTGCCACCGCTGCCACCAGGGCAGCAAAACAAGTCTCACGCTGTCCTTCTCTCCCCCCAGCTCTCTGAATCACTCTTTGGCAAAGAAAGCCCCACCCTACACTTCCATGCTGCTACTCTGTCTCTCACACATGCAGGCAAAGCAGCAAATCCCGCCTCTAGTCCCACCACGCTGGTAATCTTGTTGCTGTGCTTAGCCCACTGGGAGGGCAGGTCGCCTGCATGCTTTCCTGTGAAGAGACCACCCCCTGCCTCGGGGCCAGGCAGTGCCGTGAGCCAGCCAGCTACCTCCAACTCCCCTGGGCACCTCGAGCAGGCTGGCGGGTGGCATATGGGGCGTGCAGAGGGGTGGGGGTGAACTACCCACCTCAGAGGCATCTGGTCTGAGAGAGCCGATCAGCAGAAGCCAATTTCTCCCCCCCAACCCCACTGCCCCCCCCCCAAGCCAAAGCGGCTGCCAACAGATGGCTGCCCACCTGGCCAGGGATGCAGGAGACCTCTTCCCCAACTGGCGCTCTTGCCCTTCGTGTGCGACTGGGACAAGGCTGGAGCACCTCAGTAGAGTGCTGAGTGCTGGCAAAGGAGGAGCCTTGGGGAATTGATGCAGCCAGGTTGTTGGGATAGAGGTTGCAAGTGGGTGCTCACCTCAACTCAGCAAATTTTGTTAGTCTTTCAGGTATGCTGCTGGACTCTTACGGGGTGGGTGACTTGGCTCCTTGCTTCAGTGAAGAGGTTGCAGCAGTCGTGACAGGGGGAAGAAGGGCAAACACTGCTTTGTCCCACTGGAGCCTGGCACACCCTTCCCCTCCAGCCACCACATAGGCAGTGGCCAGGCAACATGAGATTAATTTTATTTTTATTTCAAGGCCCCCTGACTTTTTACAAGGCCCCCCAATTTAAGAAATCCTGGCTACGGGCAGTGCTGGCTTGCTTGCTAGGCGAACTAGGCACTCAAGGGCACCAAACGGAACCCCACCCCCTGAAAAGATCCCCCCACCCAAACCGGGTGCCCGCTGCTGCCGCCACTGCCTCCCTGAAACCAGTACAAGGACGCCTGGTTGGGTTGCAGAAGGAGGCGGCACAGCTCGCCTGCCCTCCCCCTCCCCTCTTGGGGGGAGGAGGCAGGGGTGGCATGGTGGCCACCACCGCCAGTGCAGAGCACCCAGCCGGAGTGCAGGAGGTGGCAGTGGGGCTCATCCGCCCTCCCCCTCCCCTCTCAGGGGGGAGGAGGTGGGGGTGGCATGGTGGCCACCACCACCAGTGCAGAGTGCCTGGCCAGGGCGCAGGAGGCGATGGTGTGGCTCGTCCATCCTCCCCCTCCCCTCTCAGGGGAGGAGGGGGGCGGTATGGCAGCAGCCAGCGGGGACTCGCCACCATTGCCTCCAGGCCCCACTGGGAGGTTGGCATCTGCACCCCACCTAGGGTGCAGAAACACCTCCAGCCAGCCCTGGCTATGGGCTTGCACAAAGATATGACAGGTCAAGTATGAAAGATGAATAATTGAAACACCACTGTGGTACATCTTACAGGAAACTAGTTGTGAAATGTAGTCATGGATCAGAGTCTGACAACTGAAAGTGGGTGGTACTTCCCAGAAATCTAGGGGGTAGGACTACATACATTTTTTTGTATATGGATCCTTTGCAGTTCACTCCCCTGTGACCTCTTTCCATCTCCCCCTTCCCATCTTTTTTTTTTTTAATATGGCAAGTAGAGTGGTGAGGCAGACTTTATAGCTTTAGTGTGATATGGCTGATGGTGATGTGAGCATTTCCAGCAATGCCCATGGCCAATGGAGCCATGAGATACATTTCCCAGTGTCTCCTGATACTGCTATGTAATGCTTCTGAGAGTATGTATGTGCAAGGAAGTAGTACTACAATGTGTTTTCTGAGCCTTCCCCACCATCAGTATCTGGAAAAAGAAGAGGACAGAAGTATTCACACAGACTCTTGCAAACTTCTTAGGGCGAACAGCACATACATACATAGACTTTGATTGGCATAACACAGCAACAATAAAGAAGGCAATGGAATTAATGGAACAAATTAATAGGTCATAACAGGTTATACCAAGTTACACCAACAAGGGATCATTTTTAAGCTTCTCAGAAGTAGTGAACTCAGTTAAAAAAATATAACAATCCAAATGAGCACAAAGGAGATTAAGACTTGTACACCCTTACCCTTAGCTTCCAAATATAGGCTAAGAATTCAGCAATAGACAGGGTAATTGCTGAGAACTTATCAGAAAATAGAATTTTGAGATCGTCATCAGTCGAGTTCCTTGTGGAAGGTAAGTGGGGACTGATCAGATAGCTGCGCATGGTAGAGTATTGGGGACAGCGTAGAAGGATATGAGCAACTGAATCAGGTTCACTATAGAGGCAATTGCAGGTTCTATCCCTATAGGGAATACCCCTATATCTGCCTGAAACAACAGCCGAAGGAAAGAGATTAAATCTCGCTAGCATAAAAACCCGCTGATAAAGTGGAATTGTTAGATTAGAGATATACAGAGCCATAGAGGCTTGGGGGGGGGGGAGAGGTCAAGGAAGCGTGGGGAACAAACTCCAGAGCTGCCAGCATTAATTATTTGGGCTTCCATATTCCAAATCCTCCTCCACACCACCTGCAAAATAGCTGTCTTGCCGCAATTGTACAGAGAATCCAAATCAATTCCCATAGTTTGGATTTTATGCACTATGGTTTGTGACCAGGTAGAGATATATGGGTCTGCAAGAAGTTGAACAATAAGGCTGTTGGGAGGGGAACTAAAGTGGAGATGCAACCAGTATTTGATAGTGGTGATCCACGCCCGAGATTCAATAAGATGAAAACCTAGCTCTGCACAGAGGGAAAAATAGGAGATGGAGTTAGGAAAACCTAGAATTCTGTGAAAGAAGGTAGAACTTATTAGTTCTACTCTTTTATTAAAATTTTGAATCCATATAGGTACCCCATACAATAGACGGGAGATAACAGACACCTGAAAAATCTGGAGAGCTGCCAGCACAAATTGATTACCTTTTAGATAAAAAAAATGGATTAAAGCTGCAGTCTTATTCCTGGCTAGACTAAGGGCGTGATCTCTATGAGGGCACCAACTTAGGTTGTAATGAAACAAAAAGTATCTGAATGATTTGACCTGTTCTATTTCTTTTCTCTCTATTCTCCACTGTTTACACTTCCAGGCTTTGGAGAAACCCGATATTTTTGTTTTATTGAAATTAATATAGAGAGAGTTCCGGCTCCAATAAGAGTTAAACTCTAGTACAGGTTTCGGTTTCCGGCGTCGCGAATGGCGGCCACCTTTCGGGAAGCCCCCGGAGGTGGTTAGCCCACACGCAGTTTGGGGGGGTCTTTGCAGGTTTGCAAGACCCTAGTGAGCCTTAGGCAAAGGCTCCAAACCGGGGGCGCTTGGGGAGTAGCCTCTTTGCCGGCAGTCAGCTGGGAAATTGAGGCTTTCTCCCCGCCCCAATCGGCCCCGCTGCGGTGTGCCCGTAATGGGACTTAGCAACGCCACCGATTTCCAACAGGAGTGAGGAACAGCGATGAATTAAAGCAAAAAGAAGAAACGGCAGGAACCGTGAGTTGGAGGTCTGAATCTGAAGCGAAACCCGAGCCCTTCCCCCGTAAGCGAATAAGCGGCTGGGAGGAGGGGAATCCCCCCCCTGAGAAGCGGGACTTGCATAAGAAAGCTAAGAGGGATGAAAGGGAAGAAGTGTTGGTGAAATTACCTTTGGGGTGCCATTGAAGTGAATGAGTTAGCGG
Source organism: Gekko gecko (assembly GCA_029375565.1). Classification (NCBI taxonomy): domain Eukaryota; kingdom Metazoa; phylum Chordata; class Lepidosauria; order Squamata; family Gekkonidae; genus Gekko; species Gekko gecko. The sequence goes on from JAPDNY010000001.1 coordinate 210,972,985, forward strand.
GACTCCTGAGCGACGCGTCACGAACTTTTATAAAGTAAACAAATACAAGAAATGTCTGCCATGAAGAAGGTCCCTTTGAAAACTGAGAAGAAGGGAGGCGGGACTTCTGGTCCGGGTAATCCCCCTCCAGAGCCGACTGTCAGTCAACAGACAAGCGAGCTACTGCACCCTCTGCTGGTCCAAATACAGAAAATCAGCGAAACCTTAACTAATATGGAAGGTGTTCTCAACAGTCAACAGAGGCAACTAACAGAGACGTCAAAGAAGATGGAGGAGATCGCACAGAAATGTTTGGTCTCGTCGGAAGACATCGGAAAAGTGAAGAAAAGGGTCAACAAGTTAGAAAAGCATCAGGATGTGCAAGAAAAAAGAATTTTGATGTTGCAAATGGAAAAATCGAATCTGACTCTTCGATTTCAGGGCATTAAAGAAGAAGAGAAGGAAGATCTCAGATCTATACTTGCGAATGCCTTGGCACCCGTAACTGGCAGAGATCAGCGTGAGTTAAAAGAAGAAATGGATAAGGTCTATAGGGCCTACTCCACATTTACAAAAAAAAATAATCTGCCAGCAGAAGTGGTTGTCAAGTTTGTCAAGCAAAGTACCAGAGATCAAATCTTGCGTGCAGTTGCAGCGGTGCCCTTGAAAATTGGGGAGCAGACCATCAGAATATTGAAAGATGTGCCTTATGAAATCCGGATGAAAAGGAAAGCTTATAAAGGATTGACCACTTTTCTACAAAGAAGACAGGTCATATACAGATGGACCTATCCTGAAGGCCTTTTGTTCAAGTACAAGGATAAAAGAGAGAAGATTGACTCCATCTTCAAGGCGCAGGAATTTCTGAAGAGACACGCCAGTCCAGAGGAAGAGGCAGCACTCGCAACGTGGACAGATTTGAGTAGTGAAGATGACAGCGGCCCAGAGGAGGGAGGTGCCGGAGCGGGAGAAGTGAAAACCAAAGGTGGCCCATCCTATAACTTGAGGGATACCAAAGGAAGACAACCTAAGAAATAACTGTTCGGGAAACGTCAAAAAGGAGATGACTAATAATTAACCCCAAAGGACATTACTAACCTCATTAACAGAGTTATTTTGAATTTTTGTTAGATGAAAAGAAGACTCTCAAATCACGGAGATTGCCAAAAACTGTATCTATATTGATTTAAACTAACCTTTATTAACAGAATACTCACTCCGCTCTTTTCTTTATCCCTCTATATACCCTACCTTTTTCTATTTATAAAAAGAATAAATTCCTCTCCTTTTTAGGAGGGTTTTGATAAAAAAAAAGAGTTAAACTCTAGTAGAAGGTGCAGAAGTCCAGTCCTAGTAAAAGAGAGAATGACTGCATCATCTGCATAGAGTAAGATGGGAACTGCAGAGGAGTTCAGTTTGGGGAAATGGCCATTAATTTTAGCTAGACACAGTGGAAGGTCAGAAATGAAGAGGTTAAAGAGGGAATAGGCAAGTACACATCCTTGCTTAATCCCCTTAGTTACAGGAATTTTCTGAGTAAGAGACCCTCTCTTATCAAATTGAATCTGGCAGAAGTTAGCCGAATGTAATCTACGAATCAAAAACAGAAGGCGTTGATCCAATCCCAAGTCATAGAGTTTGTCCCACAATAAGGATCTATTAATTGAATCAAAGGCTTTATGTAGATCAATAAAAGCTGAATATAGCTTACCACCCAAGTGGCAGGGCAAACAGCAGTAAACTGTTAACGTCAAAATATAAAAAACGAACAATGAATGTACACTGATAGAAAAGAACTGCAATGCATCAGACAGTAAAGCAGTTGCAAAAAGATGGGTAAGCTCATGTTTTGAGTCCAAAAGAGGGGCAGAATCTGAAGCCTAGGGTTGGATTGTTTAGCTGAATGGTTTTGTGGCATGACTGCCTTGCTTGGCCCTGTGCGTGGGTTGGGGGCCATGGTAAGCAAAACCATCCCTGAGGGAGAAGTGCCTGCTGAGGACCCAGAAGGCTATCCCAGGAGGTTTGCATGGCCCAGCAACCGGTGGGAGACTGGGGAAGACATGAGGGGTCTATCAGTGATAGCATGATGTAATTTCTGAGAAAAACTGGAAGTGATATCACAACTCCCTAAGAGAAAACTGACAGCATTTTCATTTCCCCCCAGAACCAATGTCACACCATTGTCAATAATGATTTTTTTAAAAAAATCCTTGTACCAGCCATTGGCGTGCTAGCAGGTAACAGCCCCTGGGGACAGATCTCTTGCCTCCAGCAGGCATTTGGAAACCCTACACCCCAGTAAGAAGACAGGGGTGGGGGAGTGCCCATAGGGAGAACCTGTCCATGCACCAGCCAGCTAGCCTTTGGGCTGGACACTGAAGGGGACATAGTAACCCTGGGGCTGCAGAAGGATCTGTGGGAAGCAGGAGGAAAGAGAGGAGGCGCTCCACTCTGGGCACGCCCAGATACTGGGGTGGGCTTTAAGAGCAGTAGCATGCCAGAGCCGGAGGCTGAAGTAGGGTAAGAGAAGCAGAACATGGAGGCCAGAGAAGGAAGAGTAAATTAGCTTTTTCTGAAGTAAAGAGTTTGCCTTCAGTCCAGTGTTGTGTGTGAAGTGTTATGTGTGAAGGTGCCACAAAGACATGAAGAGGGTTTCTGATTTGCCCAGTCTCGGGTTGCCATCTCCAGGCTGGGGAATTCCTGGAGATTGGCATGGTGGAGCCTTAAGAGGGTTTGGGGAGAAGAGGAATCTCAGAGGGGTATGATGGCATAGAGCCCATTCTCTCGTGCAGCCATTTTCTCAAGGATAACTGATTTCTGTAGTTTGAAGATCAGCTGGACAGGACATCTGCAGGACCCACCTGGAGGCTGGCAACAGGGCCGTCCCTGAGAGAGATCAGCTCCCCTGGAGAAAATGGCTGCTTTGAAGGGTGGACTCTATGGCACTGTACCATGCTGAAGACCCTCCCCTCCCCAAACCCCACCCTCTCCTGTATCCACCCCCAAAGTCTCCAGGTATTTTCCAACCCAAACCTGGCAACTCTACTCTGCATATGTGCCCTTTCCCTTTCATGTGTGTAAACAATCATACCTTTATTAATTATTTAATCTCTCTTTTTTTGCAGTTTGTGCTACAAACTGACTTTTATTATTTTATACAGACTATCAGGACTTAAAAAAAAACCTAGGACATATTTTAAACAAGTATGTCATAACTCCTTATCATACAAGCTTAAGTTTAGCTGGGCTGGGCCCCTTTCTTATATTTATTTGGCAGATCCTCCTAAATTTTACCAAAGCTTCATTTATTTGTGGAAGTTCAAGCAGAAGAAATGGTCTGTGGTCGTTAATCACCATTCAAAGGGTGTGCAAAAATTTGGAAGGGATTTTGTTTAGTGCAGGTAATCAATACATTCCTCCTCTGTTGAATATCCTTTCAGTACAGCTCTGGAAACAGTTTTGCTACATTGATTAAAAACAAACAATTCTACTTAGACCACCTTTAGGACAACTTTCCCAGCATCAGGCACCAAAGATTTCCTGTATTCTGTTCTTGAAAGAAATACAGCCCTGAAAAAGATTGCCGCCAGAATTTTCTACTGTTTGGGGGAGTGAGGAGCATAAAACAATGGACAATATCCTACCTTTCATGTCTGGAAGGCACACAGTTTCCCCATTTGTCTCCTTTCCTGCCACTCTTTCTGATGCCCCAAATCATTTCTGGGTTTGCAGGATATCTGCAGAAAAAATAGCTATGGAGGAGGAGAAGGAGGAGGAGTTTGGGTTTATATCCCACCCTTCACTACCTGAAAGAGTCTCAGAGCAGCTTACAATCTCCTTTCCCTTCCCCTCCCCACAACAGACACCCTGTGCGGCAGGTGGGGTGGAGAGAGCTCTTTTGAGGACTTCTTGTGAGAGAACTTGTAACTGAACCAAGGTCACACCAGCATCTGCATATGGAGGAGTGGGGAATCAAACCCGGTTCTCCCAGATTAGAGTCCACAGTCCTAAGTAGGGATGTGCACTCCGTTTGTTTGAACCGAATGAAGCCCCGAAAATAGTCCATTCAGCCCCTTTCAGGCAGCTCCAGTCCAAATCAGATTCTCTAATTTGATTCAGCCTGCCTCCAAAAGCCGCCACCAAAATTTGGCGGCAATTCAGCGGCAGCCTGAAAAATGGCCGCCGGACAGGAAAGCATCAGGGAAAGTCAGCAAGAGGGCCTCTTGCTGCCTTTCCCCCCTCTTCCCTGGTTCCAGGGAGGAGGGGGGGAGGCCAGTTTCAGCCAATTGCTGCCATGCGTTTGCAGGGTCAAGTGTCAGTGCAGTTAGTAAGTTAGGTGCATAAACACCCCACAGTCATATTAGTCAGAGTTTGGCCCAGGGTGACATGAGTGGCAGGAAACACAGAGGAGCCCAGGGGGGCAAGGCAAAGCAGAAGACCAGAGGGGCAGAGGGGAGTGTTAGAGGGAGGACTGTGGCTTTCCCCCCACCTCAGCATAGGACCACAGCAGAGCATCCTGGCACCACTCCGGCCTCTGGCCAGAGTGGTGCCATGAAGGGAGCCATGCCTGGCTCTCTTCCCTAAAAAGGATGCTCCTGGGGTGGCGGGTGAGGGAGGGCCTATGGTGAGAGGGGCAGCTACACCTAGGCTAATGTTCCTCAAATGGGACAATGACAGCTGGTGTGCTGCTGCAGAGAGAGAAAGATCAGGGTGGACAAAGAGCAACACCCTTCCCTCTCTCTTTCTGAGGCCTTCCTTCCCTGGCTTGACTCAATGGGTATGGGTATGCTTGTGGACTGACTGGGCAGCAGTCCCACAAAATACCACTACCCAGATTTTGAATGTTTTTTTGGGGGTGCAACTCTAGCTGGGTCATGCTGAAGAGCTAGAACATCCCTCAGGCAGGCGATCTCATGATCCCCCCATCCACACAACCCAGTGGACCATTGACAAGACAAGCAGTCCTTCTCGGGACTATTTGACAAGGGGTAAAGGGGATACTCAGTCTTATAGAACTCAGCTGGCATGTCCCACAATAGCAGTGGGTTCAGCTGCTTTGAAAGGAGGAAGTAGTTGAGGAGGATCCAAACTGGATAGGTAGGCTTGGAGGGCCAAAAAGGTACATGGAGCCATGTTTTAAGTTTAACAGACTAATACTAGTCTCTTTATTGTGAGAACTACAATGTGGATAGGAAAGATGAGAGATAGGATAAAGGAGTACTAGCTAAGGGAGGAGGCAGGTGTGGGACAGGTGAAAGGAAGAAAGGAAGTTTTTCTCCCAGAGATCTCCATTCTACAAATCAAAGGGATAGTGAGGTACAGGAGAGAAAACACAGGAAAGTCAGTGTGGGAGTGACTATCCAGCTATATCTGTCTCTTGCTGTGAAGTCTGGAGGAGGTTGACCCAGGGAAAGCACCTTCTTAACTTTGAGCATGTGCCACATACTGTCCTCCCAAGCAGTCCATTCTGCAGCCCATCTGATCTTACAGGTGATGTGAGGTGACAAGCTAGGGGGGTGTCAGGGAGGAGAGAGGTTAGATAAGGTTGTGTGGAAACCACTCCCATCTATCCTTTCTTTCCCAGTTTCCCCAGGTCTGGGGGGGGGGGCTGTCTTGAAGCTTTTGAATGCAGTGGCAGGCACAGGATTCTGTCACCGGGCTGGCACTACTGCATTCAATGCAATGGTTCTGCTGCCCTTTCAGAAAGGCCCCCATTGACAGAGATTCTCTGACGTTATATAAGAACATAAGAGAAGCCCATGCTGGATCAGGCCAATGGCCCATCCAGTCCAACACTCTGTCACACAGTGGCCAAAAATCACGGGTGCCATCAGGAGGTCCACCAGCAGGGCCAGGACACCAGTAGCCCTCCCATCACCAGAGCATCACTTGCCCCAGAGACCAAGAGTTCCTTCTTTTCTACAGCTGCCAGCCACTGATGGACCACTACTCTGCTCCAGCACTCTGCTCTAGCCTCCATATGTTCATCAAATTCAATCTGGAAGCTGTTCATGCCAGCCACCACTACCACCTCCTCCTCTGGCAGTGAATTCCATGTGTTATTCACCCTTTGGATGAAGAAGTACTTCCTTTTACCTATTCTTGTCTTGTGAGAAAGAGAGAAAAGGACTTCTTTCTTTACCTGCTCTGTCCCATGCATAGTCTTGTAAACCTCTTATCATGTCACCCCTCAGTAATTGTTCCTCAAAGCTACGAGCCCCAAGCACCTTAACCTTTCTTCATAGGAAAAGTGTTCCCAATCCTTTTATCATTGCAGTTGCCCTTTTCTGCACTTTTTCCAGTGCTATAAATATCCTTTTTGAGGTGTCTGTGGTGTGAGTGGTCCAATGAGGTTGCACCATCAATTTATAGAGGGTAGGGCCTGTATAAATGTTGTTTCTGTTGGTCTTTTGTGGTTTCTATGTGGCACTGTGGCATGCTTGCACTACCACAGTGCCACTTGTTCTCCTGGCAAAGAAGCATGTCCCAAGACAGTTCACTTTCCCTGAGATTCTCTGGGAGAGTCTGACTGCTGGATGCTGCCTGCTTGCCTGAAGTGCTGCTGGCTGGGTTTCCCCACTGGGAACCATGGAGGAAATGGGGGCAACCTGCTTGGGTGCCCATAGAATTGGACCCACTAGTCCAATTTCTTTGAGACATGGGGGTTTATGTGGGGAGAAGCTCCTAAAGCTACCTGAAAATTTGGAGCCTCTTCCTCAAACCCCCTCTGCCCCTCTAACAGCACTGTGAAAAAAAGTAACTTTCCCCCCACCATAGAGAACAATAGAGGGGATGGGGGCAACCTGTCTGGGGACATGTAGAATTGGACCCCATGGTCCAATCTTCTTGGAACCTGGTGGGTATTTTGGGGAGGAGCTCTAGCAGCTACCCTGCAAGTTTGGAGCCTCTCCCTCTATCACAAACACCCAACTCTCCAGTCAGACATTTGGGTTACAAGAAACAGGCTGCACAGGACTTTACAAAATTACTCAAGGGAATATAGCACACCCTTAAGCATTCAGCAGGCCATCACCATGTCTTTTAGTCAGTCTCTCACAGTCCTGGAATAAAAGACCAAACTTCGAGACCAAAACTGGGACTTAAATACAAGGTCAGTTCTGCAGTGAAAGCTATAGACTGAGCTCATATGCAAAAAGTATTTGTGGTAGTAGTGGTCCCAAGTCCAGGCAATTGGGATTAGCCTTTTGAGAGTCACAGAGCACAAACCACAACAGGCTAAAAAAAGAATATAACTTTATTAAGTTGCAAAACAGATTTTAAAACAAGACAATCAAACAGTGAGGACACAAAATAAAAGAACCTAAGCTTAACCAGTTTCACTAAGAACTTACAATGCAGTTGCAAAGTTACCTTCAGGTTACAAGGTGTAGTAATCCAACCACAGCACAGTCAAACAAGGAAGCCCATCCAGGCAGACAGCATGAGATGCCAAAGTCCTGGGTTGCTCAGAACTAATGACCCGCAAGTTCTGAATAGTTCCAGACAGCCACACTTCAATCAGAATGAAAACCTTATTTTATAGAAAATGGTAGCTGTTGGTCAGTTCAAGCCTTCAACCAACCAAAAGCTAAGAGAGTGATGTCAACCTTTTCGGTTACTATGGCTTCATGACACCCCATAATAGACAGTCTTGAAGGGAAACTAAACTTATCCCATTAAGGGGCTGCTTGACTCCAATGCACAGGTGGTAATAATTCCATCACTTAGGAATGTGCTTGATTGGGGCTGGTTTCTTCCCAGGCACTAACAAGCCCAGTACCAGCTGAAACCACTTCTTATCAAGGCCACAGTGCTTCTGCGTTTTATTTGTGTCTCTAGGGAAACGATTCTAACAGGCCTTACAGCCTGAACCAAACTGTTCTGCTTAAAGCCACAAGCATTTGAAAATGGCTTTTCTGTGACACCCTCAAACCCCCTCCCTTCCAGTCCCCAGAATATACCCTATGAGTTTTCACCATTGACTTCAATGGCCCATAAGGTATAATGGGGCCAAATTGATATTCGGCTGACCGAATGACTTCTGAATCAGCTTGTATTGCCGAAATTGACATTCGGGGCTCAATCAGCTGGCTGAATCAGATTCTGCCTGATTTGGCCAAATCCAAATCGGGCCAATTTTTTTTTTAATTTTTGCACACCCCTAGTCCTAATCACTACACCAAACTGGCTTTTGGTGAGTTGGCATGAGGAGGCTTTAGGGGATGTAATCAGTCCCTTTCCTTAGTGGAGTTGTGTTTGCAGAAGAGGCAAGAGGAGCAATTTCATCTTGTTGATTTTCCTCACTCCAGACCAGACCCCCACCTGAACCCTCTCACTTAGGGGGATGGGGGTAGGGTTGCTAGATCCAGGTTGGGAAACTTCTGGAGATTTGGGGATGGAGCCTGGGGAAGATAGAAATCTCAGTGGAGTACAAAGCCATAGAGTCTACCCTCCAAAGTATTCATTTTCTCCAGGGAAGCTGTTCTCTGGAGATGAAGTGCTATTCCAGGGGATCCTCAGATCCCACCTGGAGGCTGGCATCCCACTCTCACTGGTCCTTCATGTATTCCTGCGACCCTGGGGAAGATCTTTCCTGGGGCTGGAGAGGGGTGAAAAAACAAAGAGGAGCACTGGAAAATGCAGCATTCTGCACAAGCAGTGACAGGAGACTGCCCAATATTTTTAAAATCTATTGTTCCTCTTTCAGTATACCATAAAGTGGAAATATCCAGTCTTCATAAAGGTTATACTGAAACTGGAATCAATGAGATACACCAGCAACCTCCTGAAGCTGAGAGAACATGTGAGACTAGCATGTTGATGCCTCTTGTGGACCATAGTACACCCAGGGAAGTTGATATATCACCTCCAGAGGGAAGCATTAATTGCACTGTCATCCAATAACCTCTTTTGTATTTGCATACACTGTACAGAAATAAAGGTTATCTCTGTGATGCCCCTGTAGTTATGTCCTTCTGTGGCATAGGATATCTCTCCCTTGTACCCGTTTTCTTCTTTTATGTGACCGACAACTTTTGAGGAGAAAAATTACAATTCCCTTTACAGTCAAACGTGGCTGTATAGGCATAGATCAGTCTATTAATTACTTGTTAGAATTTTGAGCTCGGAATTATGGAGTCAATTCTTTCTCTCCTATATATGAATATGTTCTGAATTCAGCATTAATTAGTCCCAGTTTAGGCACTGATTCACCATGGCTATTTTGGCATGCACCTCACTACAACTATTAGAGTTGCCAACTGACCAATTTTCCACTGGCAGGACCAGTACCAGCGCCCCTGTCACTGGCTGCCATATGACATTTTTATGTAATGGAGGAAATAGGAAAGAAGCAGCTCATTTTAAAAATAAGCTGTTAAATACCTGTTACAGCAAAGGAATTCCCAGTGCTGTGCATTTAAGATCTTTGCAGTGAATTTTACATTTTTATACACTATACTATTATGTGACTCACAAGCAACTTCTCTAAATATTCAGTTGTCTTTGACTGTCTTCTCTGATTCTCTTACTCTCCTGATGGAGGGTAGAGAGTGTAAGAAGAGAAAGAAAGACAGTTGGAGAGAAAGATTTAGAGGAAGATCTGTGCTTCTTACATCAGTTGGTATTTTTTGTTGGCTGTGCCCCATGACTTCTTCACTCCAACCTTAGACCCTTCAGCTTTACCCCAGAGATCACACTAGCTCCAGCTAGACCCTACTGTCCTGCCTGGGTAGGTAAGCCTTCAGCCAGGCCCTGTCTTTAGGCAGGGCCCTGTCAAACTCTGCTTTGCTTAGTTTGCCATGATTGTAGGGGGAAGGGAAATTCCTAAGGGGGGTCGGATGCTGAGTGTGTGAACCATGCTATCGTAGAAGCTGTAACTTTCCTTCCTCCCAGAGGAACATCCTTGAAGCCTTTGGTGCCAGTTTGCTAGGGTAGATAGTGGGATCATACATTTCCCAGACAAAGCAAAAGCTAGATGAGATGAATGTGACATGTGATTGGTTACTTAGTATTAGGGGGGTCTTGTCTGAATTACCTATAACTGTACCTGTACCCACCAAAATCTTCAGATCTGACACAGTATTGTACTGGTCTGGATCATGTCTATTCCTCAATAAACAAATCACTGCCAAAGAGAGTGTTGTTGAGAGTAACTTGTCCAGGAGCTGACAGGCCCACCCCTTTTCTGCTTTCTACCTTTCAAGAGTTGACAATCTGAATTGCTATTGTTTGTGACACAGGTGGTATCTACAGCCCTTCTCAGTTGAATACGTAGCCTGGGGAGCTTCTGCTACCCAGGACAGTAAACAGGTGGAAAGAAGTGAACTATCCAAACTATTCTAACCATTCAGACTGGATCGAAGCTTAAGTTCTCTGTAATCAGATGAGCTAAGAAATCAAGGAGGTATAGGAGAAAACTAGTGCTTTCCACCAGGAAGTGTCTTCTTAGCGGCTGGAAAGTTCTGAAGTGGGAACTGATAATTCTTCACATGTGATCAGATTCAGAATCCTGACTGAGGTACCAGTCCTTGCAGATATGGGCTCCCAGTCTGCCTGAATTGGTGTCACTGTGAGAACAAGTGATGAAGAGCTTGCTGCCACTTGTTGTGTCAAGTGGGCATTGTAATGTCTCCTTGCTGGAGCCATTCAGAATCCTGACTGAAGTACCAGTCCTTGCAGATATAGGCTCCCAGTAATCTAAGGCATATGCAGAGTTGCCAACCTCCAGGTAGACCTGGAATTCTCCCAGAATTACAACTGATCTCCAGACCACAGAGATTAGTTCCTCTGGAGGAAATGGCAACACCTGCTGAGCTACCTAAATCCTACCCTCCCCAGGCTCCATCCCCAAATCACCAAGAATTTCCCTACCCAGAGTTTGCAGCCATATGTGAGATGCTTATTTCTTTTCTTTTTTGTACAACTTCCTCTCTCTGGTCCTTCATGCCATCCTATGACTGTAGAAATTATCTTTCCAGGGTTCGGAAGGTGCAAAAACAAAGAAGAACACAGGAAACTGAGGAGTTCTGCGTACAGAGTGGTAGGATACTGCCCAATATTTTAAAAATCTACTGTTCCTGTTTTAATGTAGTACAGGGGTGGTCAAACTTGCTTAACATAACAGCCACACAGAATAAACATCTGATGTTTGATGGCCACAAGACATGAACAAATACCACATACACATTTGTTTTGAAAAATAAGCAAATTTGCTTTTTAGTAACATCAAATTAGACTGTGTGAAAGAGCCGCATGCGGCTCCTGAACTGCATTTTGGCCACCCCTGATGTAGTACAAAGCAGAAATGTCCAGTCTTCAGAGATGTCAGAGTCACAGATGCCTGGTCAGAAATTATACTGGGACAGCCCATCTCCAGAAAGATAATTTCTTATGATTAATCAAGTTATAAAAATGATAGGGAGTGTCTATCAATTAAGTTGTCTAACAGTGATTATCTAGAGAGATAAGAGAGCACTCATTTCTTCAGGACCAACTAGAGTCTTGGAACCGAGGTTACTTGTCACCTTATAAAACTATACTATCAGTATGGAGGAATGTGTATCTTTAAAGTCTTGGAATAACTTTAAGGACAAAAAAAGTGTAAAGTGCTGAGAGAAGCCTACCACCAGTGGCTGAGAAATGTTACAGTTTTTAATCACGCAGTATTACTTTAAACAAACCTAACCTTAAAAAGAACCTTTCCTCTGCACAGAAATGAAGCTTCCGGAATGTCCTTGTTAAACAGAAGGTTTTAATCTTCATCCTCACATTTTCAATTATTCACATAGCATCACCTATGTAAGCCCACTGAGAAGGAAGTAAAAAATGTTTGTATCACTGAAAGAAGTATAGTAAGTTTAAAATATTCATATAGTATGTAATGAAGTAAAGAAGACCCATACTCTGAGAGATTCCCAGTTAGAGAGCTATAGAAATGTGATAAACATAACATTTGGCAGCTGCCCTCAAGAAGGATAAGTATACCTTGGTTTTAACTGTTTCCCTGTCAATTCACAAGGCCTCAGCCAGGTGTCCATCTTGAAAGCCTAGCCCTCCTGAGAAGCATGGCTAGGCTGCCATTTGTAACTAAAGTACTTGTTGTTCGCTAGGTACTAACAAAAATGACTTTTAAGGGAGAATCTATTTTATTTTTTAAAACATTTCATTTTTCATTTTTCTTTAACAACATAAACCATAAAAGAACAAAAACTCCTACAATTATTGTAAATATCAACACCCTTCTCTCCCTTTCCCACCCCATTATGCTGCTTATTGACATCAAGAAGAATGATCAGATACACCTATCTTTTCAATCCCAAATCCTCCTAGCTACCAATCTTTCTCCAGGCTATCACCAGAGGACTCTAGAATTCCAGGTTCTGAAAGTGTTCTAGAAGAAAGTCTGCCTGAATCGGTGTCACTGTGAGAACATGTAATGAAGAGCTTGCTGCCCCTTGTTGTGTTAAGTGGGCATTGTAATGGCTCCTTGCTGGTTGGCACCTCCACTCTGCCTGGGGCTCCTCTGCAGGAAGCTCTTCTTCATAGTGCCCTTTTTATGAAGTTACCAAATACAGCTTCTATTGATAATGCCAACATCCAGGAAAGTGCTGTGATGCAAATTGACAGCCACAAGAACCATTGCCAAATTAATACACCATTGAATATTGTGCTATTGTAATAAGTCATATCTTGGGATTTTCATATCTGGACAGGAAAATCTGAAAAAAATGAATTATTACAATAATGCAATATCCAGCAATGTGTATATATCCTCCCGCAGCAATGTCCTAAAGGACACATGAAGGGGTTTCATCTTCCCCTCCACCACTATTTCTTATTTCCCTTCCCTGAAAGCCCTATAGTTTCCTGCCTTTTCTGTTCCTTCTCAGTTTCCCCACCCAACAGCCAACCTACCTTTATCTGACTCTCTGTCTTAAGCCCCCCCCCCCCCAGCACCCTTTACTAAGGAAAACTATAACCCACTTGTGTAGTGCTGGTTACTGGGCCATGCCCATTTGCATTATAGGAACCCTAAATGACTTGGGGGGGGCATATAACTTTCCTCTGTATTCCCCTCCCTGCATTATTTCCCCTTTCCTTTATCCTGGCAACCCCCATATCCTGTTCTCTCTCCTTGTCCCATTCTGTCTTTCTCACCAATTCACCTTTTATCTGCCTCCAATCTTTAGTTGTATTTATTATTCATTTACTTCAATTATACACTGCCTTTCTTCACAGTGGGGACCAAAGCAGCTTACATCATTGTCCTCTCTATGAACCACCCAGTCAATGTTGGCAGAGTAATTAACACAGCAACGGAGCACAACCAGATTAAAGAGCAGATAAAGGTTTATTTAGGGACTAACAGAAATAGGTTCCTAACTACATCTCTAGCTGGGGACAGGAGAGACTGTAGTGTGGAACTTCGGAGAAGGAGGAAATAGCCCTAAGAGTAGCAACTGGGAGACAGATAAGAAATGACAACTAACAGAAGAGAAGATGCTGTCCTCGCTATCCTGTCTAATTGTCTTCTTGCTGCCCCTTTCAGGGTCTTCTTCTTTTTTTTGTAAACGATTCAACAGTCATCTCTGCCTAAAGGGTACAGTCATCATCCAGTATTTCACCCACCCATGTAGCTTCCATCTTTCTTACTCTACAGGCCTACATGTTAGATCACAGTACATACATTTAAAGCTCCACATTAAAACATAGAAATAAAACATGTATAAAGTATTTACATAGTAAAACATCACACCTCAGATTTGGCCAACAGCTATTATAACATGCTGTTGCCTTTTTCACCCATGTTAAAGGAGCTTCATCATGGTATAAAAATCTGAAGTGTTTGTAACTTCTAAAAAAGTTGTAAACAGCCATATTGGCCAGCACAAAATTCAGAAAAAGAAACAAAATTATGTAATACCTTTTATTGAGGTCATCCTAAATGATACAAAATGTTGTGCAAACTTTCATATTCTCTAGAACCTTTCACCAAGCAGATGTTCCAAAAATTAAAAAATAAGAAGTTATCCATGAATACCTGGAGGTGTTCTGTTACCACTGTCTCAGTGATCTTGTGCAGGATGGGTCTGTTGGAGATCAGGTGACAACTGGCCACATTGTTCTTGTCTAGTGATTTTTTTTTCAGTAGGAGAACTGTGGTTTATTGTCTTCATATCTTCTTTTTTTATGGTGTTGAGTTTGGATGAAGAGCCTACAAACAGCTAATGCACAGGCACAAAGCCACTAGACTCAGCATTCAAGTTAAACTTTCAACAAAAATAGCAAGGCAATATATGAGAGGCTTGAATTGCATGTAACTGAGCAGTTGGATCATGATGAGTTTGATTGACAGTCGTATTAATGTCATGGTTTTCATCATCCACCGTCCACGTCTGTCATGCTGGAGATTGCTTGACAAGCATCTAATTTAATAGCCAAGTCATTCTATATGCCAAGGCAGTTGAACTGAGCATGTGTGGTGAAAGGAAAGTGAAAGAAGATGAAGCTGAGTTATCCATGCCCTTTTTGGCCCTAGATAATACTGATTGCACTTTGGAAAGACTGAGCATTATTACTATTGCACATTTTTTCCCCATTAGAAGCCTGAGTGTGTTTTCACAGAGCATGACAGGAATAGCCTTTGTGTGTCTGCCAAACTGCCAGAGCACAGAAGGAAGTGTTTAAACAAGCCAAGGCTAAGACTGACAGGAGCCAACTGAAGAAAAGTAGCTTTGTGAAAGGAGAGAGTGGAGAGAACTCATCAGGTTTTTTTTATCAGAAAGAGGCTCCACAAAGGAAACTCAGGGAATATGGCATTATGCTTCTCCATTTAAGACAGCAATAATTCCCAGAGATCTGCCTGGCCACATTAGTGTTTCATGAGAGAACTGATAGCATGCAACAGGAATAAATTAAGAAGATGAATTAATGCTGCCTGTAAGCCAAAATATCACACCTATGATATGAATCTCTGATTTGCTGCTTGGGCTTTACCTCTCTGTATTATGTTTCTGCTAGGGGTGGGAGGAGATTATCCTATATTCACTTGATTAAGTCATTCTCACTTCAGCGCTAAGCAGAGCTGGACCCTGTGTTTAAAAGAATGTGACTCTACTAGAGATTGTGCTGTGAATGACTTAATTGCACCAATAAAGAATACCCCCTTCCTTCAGCAGAGTCTGAATAGACTCCCTCAATCATTCCTGCTAGAGTTACCTTCCTTAGAGGAAGCACACCAGAACATGTCTCAGGCAAAAATACATCAGGTCAGGGCTA
The DNA here is from genome assembly GCA_029375565.1 of Gekko gecko. Lineage (NCBI taxonomy): Eukaryota > Metazoa > Chordata > Lepidosauria > Squamata > Gekkonidae > Gekko > Gekko gecko. The sequence continues at coordinate 210,988,243 of JAPDNY010000001.1, forward strand.
TTCTGAGGAAATGTAGTTCTTATTCTTACACACTAGCTGTAAAAGTAAACCTTTAGTGATGGAAGAATGGATAGTGCCTCCAATACTTTTCATTCGGGGGGGGGAGAGCCCAAGCTATCAGCTTTGGAAACAGTTCAGTTATCAAACTACAGACATATTAATTGGTGCCAGGCCCCTAGTACAGTGGGGCATTTCACGGCCTGGCCCCCTGACTTCCTGACAAGGCCCCCTAACTTCCATCCAGCCCCCAGGCCCTCCAGCTCTATGGGCCTCCCAGAGGACTCCCAGCTTTCTGGGCCACCTGGAGGACTCCCCACTGCCGCCCCTTCCCCAAGCGTGGCTTGCTTCCCCGCATAGGCAAGCAGAGTGCAAATGCTGCAAAAGTGAGTTTTTTAAATTTTATTTAAATTTTATTTTTTATTTTGTGATGTCAGTGCCCCCTTCTTACTTTCTCTCCATTGTCTTTTCCTCCCCTGCCCACTCCCTGTTCCTGCTTGCTCCCAAACAAGTTCTCTTCCTTCTCTTTTGGTAACAGTTTTCCCATCTGCATTGTCACTCAGAGTTTTGTTTGCTCCATGATGCTATTCTTGGATGTCCCTATTATTTGGATTTTTAAAGGCCCTTCTTTTAACTTGTCTTTTTCTTTTTTTGTTATTCCCTAGGTTTGAAGAAATGTATACCATAGCTGTGGGTGGTCTTAGTGTGGGAATTCTTTGATCTTTCAGTTGGGTTGGGAGAGACTTATAGCTACTAGAGATATAGATATACAGAGAAATTAACTGGAGAACATTGTTTCACTCTTTGTGGTTACTGATTGTTCTGGAATGGCTTCAGTAGTGGACAGCATCATGTCAGCATTTCAGTATTTCCAGTATTAGAGCATGATGAAAACTTTTCCCAAAACCAAGACAACTTCCTTGCAGAAGGATCTCTTGAGGTCACACACAAAAAAATAAGCAACAACTGTGCATTTGTAGAAACTGATTGCCCAGAAAGTCTCTGCAGCAGTATGATGCCTATTCCAGCAGATGAACTCCTGGCATCCAGATAATAGTGTGCAATAAGCAGAACAGCAACGACAAATGTAAACCCTGCCAGAGGATTCTGAAAAACAAGGAACATGTTGAAAAACACAGTTAGATAATCCAAACTAGCAAACTGTGACACAAAAACAGGGGGAGAGGAAAGAAGTATAATACCACTTTGTTTTTCTTTGAAAAAGTCAGTTTAACTTTTGAAGAACACAAAACCCTCAGTAAGGTGTACATTTTACTTGATCACCTCTTTTTGTATTTAATTTAGTTACATTTTTAAAATACCCTGAGTGCTGAATCAGACTATAGTTTGCAAGCAAGAGACTGTACAGCTGTGAAACGTTCAAATTTTAGCTCACCACTGAAGGACAATGAATGGGGAGCGTTCACTGCAGTACCAGGCTTTAAACATGAGAATACACTCCTGTCAAGAATGAGTTATAACACACTATCTCACTTACAAAGTGATTGTTTGCAATGAGTGATACAAAGAATAGATAAAAGTAAAGTTGTTCATCTACAGATTTCTACTTCCATAACTGTAAATGATGCCATGTGCTTGCGTTTACTTTAAAGGTGATCAAACATAACAAGAGACAGTGTTGACAGATGTAGAAAAAATGTTAACCTCTTCTTTCATCTTTGTGAATGAGTGTGTAAATGCATGCTGCTGGTGTGTAAATGCATGTTGTTTAGATCATACAACTGCTTACATAATTATTAACTGCCTGAGCTTATTTTGTACAGCATTTTGTATAGCATATTAGCAAAAGAAAAAACCTTTAAAAAAGCTGTGTGACAACACCATAATTGTTTGCTCCCTTGAATAGTACACATAAGTTGCTTTTTTAAAAAAGAAAACATTTCAAACATCCAGGTCTTTAATCCATATGGGTTTTTAAAAGATATATTTATTTTCATCCGACATGTAATTAGTGTTGAGCTGGGGAAGAATGATCTTGTACTATATTTATTTGTTTAACTTAAATATACAATAGAAAAGAGCTATTGTATTAGATTTTTATTCAAAGCAGTAAACAAAAAACAATAGTATGAAAATGTTGATCTAGAGAAAGGAATACTTTTCTCTAGATTTCATATCTTTCAGGCTCTCTACAAAAAAGACAATGTTGGCAGTAAAGTACAATTCAGCACCCAGCTTTGGGGTATTGCACTTTAGAGAACTGTTTGTAATCATGGCATCATGAACTCTTTATGGAATTCCCATAGCATTGTGGATAGTGAGCAACAGAATTCTTCCTCCATGAATATGCCATTGTAGTGTATCCATCTCAGAACATGTGCTCCGGCCAGCCATGTGCATGGACCGGTTTCAGCAGGTCCAACATGTGGCCAGGCGAAGTGCCTGAGCTTCGCTCCAGAGGACAATGGACAGTAGGATCCTAGCTCCCTCTCAATCAGGGAGCCGGAATCCTAGGAGATAACTCAATCAATGTAAATAGTCCAATCACAGGGTTTTGTGTGTGTTGGAGTGTGGGTTCCTTTGGGGAATAAAAGCCGGCCTGCAAGCCGGCTTCACTTGTCTTGTTGTTGAACCAATAAAGTACGTGAGAGCTGAAATCACTCATCAGTCTCAGTACTTTTCACTGGCGATGAAGGTGGGATTTTAAACTCCCTCCATGAACAATGACCACAAGGAAGAGCATTGCATCACTGACCCCAAGAGCAGCACTGCGCTGCTCATGGCAACTGCAGCCGCCACCGCTACTGAGCATCACTCTGCTGACCCCGAGAGCAGCACTGCACCGCTCCACTTCTCCTGAGCATCTCATCGAGCCCCAGCACCAAGATCACCACATGCCGCTCCGCCTCATGCCCGCATCTCTGGCCGCTCACCGCACCCTCCACTTCATGCCACATCCCCTGTGCCGCTCACCTCGCACGGCGCATCGCCTCACTGACTCTGAGCGCAGCATTGCAATGCGCTATGCTTCATCTGCTGCCGTGGAGAAACCACTCCGGCAGCATCCTTCATGGGTATGATGGCGGCTCCACAAGGTAACATCCAGGCTTTTGGTGTCTCCCAGGCCCAGCAATGGGACACCTGGCTGGAGACCTTGGAAAACCCCTTTGCCTACCACGATGTTGAGGAAGCTGGAAAAAAGAAGGCCCTGCTCCTCAGCTCCTGCGGCATGGACACCTTCCTGCTCCTGAAGGACCTCATCAACCCAAAGACAACCAAAGAAGAAACCTACGAGGTACTGGTGAAGGTCCTCTCTAATCACTTTTCTCCTAAGCCTACTAAGTTCGTGGAGCACTTGGATTTCTTCGCACAAGTCCAGGGCCCAGATGAGATGGCATCAGACTTCCTGGCTGGCCTCCAGCAGGCAGCCACCAGGTGCATTTTCCCAAGTCTAACTGACACCCTGCTGAACCAATTCCTCGTGGGCCTCTGCGAACCCAAACTGTGGCGGAAACTGGCCAGCAAAAATTTTCTCAACCTCGAGGAGGCCCTCCGGGAGTCTGCCACCTATGAAAAGGCACACCAAGACCACCCCAGCAAGACTGTCCACCGCACATGAGCAACTTGTGGCTCTGACATCTCTGAGGACAAGGAAGTGCTCCAGGTAAACCAACGGGCATCCCAGTGCCCTCAATGGGCCCAAGGAGTGTCTGCATCCAAAGCCCAGCACCCCACAGCTTGCACTAGCTGTGGTGATGCTCACGAGCGATGGACTTGCCAGTTCCGCACCGCCATCTGCTGGATGTGCAACAAGGCGGGGCACATTGCGAAGGTCTGCCACTCCAAGGGACAATGGCTGAAACTCACAGCACAACTCAATGCAGAGGATCTTCACACCGTTTCGGTCCACCACCAACAAACGGTATGTAACTTGCCCCCTGACGGCCCGGACAAGGTGCATGTGACTGTCCAGATTGAGGGGTCCCCCTGCCAGATGGAAATTGACTCAGGCTTGTCTTTTTCTATCGTCTCGGCTGAGACCCTCCATTCCCTATGCCCGAAAGGGAGACCCCGGTTGCACAAGCCACAGGGTCTCATGTTGTGAGACTTTAATAACAACCCTGTGGTGGTCCGTGGCTGGGGCAAGTTCTGGGTCCAGTTCAAGGGGTTCTCAGGACTGCTGGACCTGTTGGTGGTGGAAGGGCGCCTCACCAGCTTGTTGGGGCTATCATGGTTCAAGCCCCTGGGCCTCAAGATAATGGAGCTTAACCAGATCCGGACAGCTGATTTTGATGCTGTTTGCCGAGAATTTCCCAAGGTGTTTGATGGGACTCTGGGGAGGTACCCCAGGACCCCGATTTCCCTGGATCTTGATCCGGCTGTATGCCCCATTCACATCAAGGTCCCTCCCATTGCAATGCGAGCTAAAACAGAGGCAGAGCTCAATCGCCTTGTCATGCAAGGGGTGCTGGAGCCAGTCGCATCCACGTGCTGGGAGACTCCCATTGTCATGCTGGTTAAACTGAACAGTGACGTGCGGATCTGTGTCGATTACAAGTGCATTCTGAACAAGGCCTTGCAGGACCACGCTTATCCAGTCCCGGTGGTGAGCCACGTCCTTGCCTCACTGGCAGGGGCCAAGATCTTCGGTAAGCTTGATCTGGCTCAAGCATATCAGCAGTTACGCGTAGATTCAGCCACTGTCGAGGCCCAGACAATTGCTACACACAAAGGGGCATTCAGGGTCACGCGGCTACAGTTTGGGGTTTGTGTGGCTCCCGGGATTTTCCAATCTTTTATGGACTCTCTCCTAAAAGGCATCCCAGGAGTACAACCTTTTCTAGATGTCGTGATCATCGCGGTGCCAGACCCCGCCTCCTTCACAGACTGATGACAGGTTCTTCAGAGGTTCGACACCACCAGCCTCAAAGTGAAGAAGGAAAAATGCCTCCTGGGGATGACCTACATTGAGTTCCTGGGGTTTGCAGTGAATGCCCAGGGGATCCACCCCATGGACGATAAAGTTAGGGCAATTACACACGCCCCTCAGCCCTCGTCCAAGGTGGAACTGCAGGCTTTCTTAGGCCTGCTCATTTTCTGTTATGTTTTTCTACCCCTCAAGGCGGCCATGGCAGAACCGTTCCACTGTCTCCTGGACAAGGATGTGCCTTGGGCCTGGGGGCCGACGCACATGGTGGCGTTCCAGGGCATCAAGGACTTACTAGTTTCTAACTCAGTCTTGCACCACTTTACAGAAACTCTTCCAGTGGTCCTCGCCTGCGACGCTTCTCCCTACAGGGTCGGAGCAGTCTTGGGCCACCGGTTGGGCCACTGGCTGCCAGACGGCTGGGAAGTCCCGGTCGCATACTACTTAAGGACCTTGTCTTCTGTGGAGTGCAATTACGTGCAGATAGACAAGGAGACATTGGCGATAGTGGCTGGTATAAAAATTTCACCACTATCTCTACTACCGGCCCTTCGAGATAGTGACTGACCACAAACTGCTCCTGGGCCTCCTTGCCCCGGACTGCCAGATGCTGCAGATGGTCTCCCCAGGGTCCTGAGGTGGTCCATCTTTCTGGTGGGGTACTCCTATTCCCTCACCCATTGGCCTGGTAAGGTGATGGGCTATGCGGACGCCCTCAGCTGCCTGCCTCTGGCCATTGTGGACCCCGACCCAGCTCCCACACACATGGTTGCCCTCTTGGAATTGCTCCCCAATCGGCTGGTCCACGTGCAGGACATGGCCCACCTCTTGGCCCGGGATAAAGTCCTCTGCCAGGTCTTGGACTGGATGGGGAGGGGGTGGCCAGTGGCCAAGGAGGGCCTTGAGTTCACTCCATTTGTAACGAGGAAACATGAACTATCAATGTACAAAGGGTGCTTGATGTGGGGAGGACAGGTGGTGATTCCGGCTCTGTTCCAGCCATGCGTCTTGGAGGCTTTGCACGAGCATCACCCAGGAGTGGTATGGATGAAGGCATTAGCAAGGAGCTATGTCTGGTGGCCAGGCCTCGATCGGGATATCAAGGACAAGGTGAAACAGTGTCAGCCCTGCCAGGTCTCGCACTCTGAACTGCCGCGGGCTCCAGAGAGAGCCTGGGAGTCCTCCCACCACCCCTGGTATTGGCTCCACCTGGATTTCGCGGGGCCATTCCAGGGGCAACTATTTTTCATTCTGGTTGACTCTTACAGCAAATGGCTGGAGGTTGTTCCAGTGCCATCCACTTCCGCGAGATCCACCATCAAGGCCATGTGGCAGATCTTCAGTGCCCAAGGACTGCCGGACACACTGGTAATGGACAATGGCACCGCGTTCACCTCCAGGGAGTTCCAGGACTTCACGACTTAATACAGGATCCGGCATGTGCATTCCGCTCTGTTCCACCCCGCCACGAATGGCCAAGCGGAATTGATGGTCTGGACTGCTAAGGATGCATTACGCTGGCTCGACTCCCCGGACTGGGACTACAAACTGGCCTCCTTCCTTTTTGGCCAACATATCACCCCACACTCCACCACAGGATGCAGTCCGGAGGAACTCCTCTTGGGTTGCCACCTCACGACACGCATGGACCATCTACACTTGGACCGGGCCCCAGAGCGTGAGCCAGCCACCGAGGACCAGGAAGCAGCCCAAGGAATCTTCCCAGAAGATCCAGTATACGCTCGGAGCTACACCACTGGACCTCCATGGGTTAGGGGTCCCCGATCGTACGAGGTCTCCTGTGAAGATGGCACTGTGCTCCACTGCCACATTGACCAACTCCGTTGCTGGGTTGCGCCCCTAGAACCGGATGACTCTGAGGAGCCAGAAGCCCAGGAGGCCCAGGTGCAATAACCCTCCCCAGGGTCCCTCAGTCTGGCAGAGACCCCAGCCACGGTGTCCAGCAACCTGTCTACGGGAGCACCAACTGCCTCAAATGAATCCAAGGTGGCAACACCACTTCCTCTGGCACCGGCAAGCTCCCTGCCCCGAACACAGGCATTGGCATCTCCAACAGCCACCGCCACATACCACTCTACAAGAGATAGAAAGCCTCCAGCTTACTTAAAAGACTTTGTCTGTGGGTGTCTTTCAGACCAAGGGGGGGAGGGGTGTAGTGTATCCATCTCAGAACATGTGCTCCAGCCAGCCATGTGCTCGGACCGGTTTCAGCAGGTCTGACATACGGCCGGGCGAAGTGCCTGAGCTTCGCTCCAGAGGACAATATCTGCACAAATAATTTTGAACTTGGCCTTAGAGCGTGGATCAAAGTATCCACATGGAAAAGCCAGGTAGAGAAAGAGATTTTCCTACAAATATCAAAATGTCAAGTTTGCAGAAATGTCCCTAAACTGAAAAAAAAAAAATTGGAAGGTTTAAGCCTCCCCAGTATAAAACAGAGTCAGATCAAACAAGAACTTGCAACAATGAGGTAGATCTGTGAGGACCCCTCCCTCTCCTCCAGCTGAAACCCCCCTGGTTAGTGGGGTCCCCATATTATTATTATTATTTTTTAATGTGCCCCAAAGGGCAATTTTTATTTTTATAACATATCATAATACATAACAACATAACATATACCAAACATACATACATTGACAATAACACAAACAAACAACATTGAACAATTATGGGGGGATACATATCTGTTTTGGCCTATTATCCATATTAACTGCCTTATCATTACATAACTCTTACATAAGTATCCTTAAATTCTAACTTAATTGCTATCTCCTCAAGCTACACATTCAATTATCTTTATTCCCGCCAATGTCAATTCCATCCTTTTTTTCTGAATCATACCATTCATAGAACTGGTGTCACGTATTCTGAAAGGCTGAATCTTCATATCCTTTCATAATCAAAGTCAATTTGTCCATCTCTGCTGCCTCCAATATCTTCATCATGTATTCTTGTTGTGACGGTACCTGGGTTGTTCTCCAATATTTTGCATATAAAATCCTAGCTGCTGTTACCAAATATATTATCAAGTAACGGTCATTTCTAGCTGTATCTTCTGGCAATATATCCAGTAACAAAATTTCGGGCTTAAAGGGTATGGCATGCCCTATAATTTTCTGGATCTTTCTATGTACCCAAATCCAAAACTTTTTAACACTGTCACATGTCCACCACATATGGTAAAATGTACCTGTCTTATTTCCGCATTTCCAACATTTATTAGAACATTTCTCATCATATTTCGCAACCCTGTCAGGTGTGATGTACCATCTATAAAACATTTTATACATATTTTCTCTATACGTTACCACCCTAGTTATTTTAACATTTTTATTCCAAATTCGATCCCATTGTTCTAATTCTATGTTGTAACCAAAATTTTGAGCCCATTGAATCATATTATTCTTAATCACTTCATCTGCCATGAAGTCCGTCAACAATAAAGCGTACATTTTTTTATAAATTTCTCCTCTGGGGCATACAATATTTTTTCCATATCAGAAAGGGATTTTTCAAATCCATTTTTTTATCTTTTACAAATCTTGATTCAAGTTGTACTCTTTGCCACCATGTAACATCTTCCTCAATTTCAGTCTCACCTTTAGAGTTAATAATATCCATATATCTCTTTGGAGGGTTCTCATAATGCACCCTAAGAAAAGTCATTCCCTCTAAAGGTACTATCAGTTTAGATGTTTTAGTAAACCATCTCTTTCAAATTATCTCCCATACTTTCATCAATGCATCTTGTATCCAGTGCTGTTTAAAGTTCTTATGGGTTGATGCCTTTTCATACCATAAAAATGTGTGCCATCTGACTAGAAGATCATGTCCTTCCAGTCTTAATATTCTTCTGTTATCTAACATTATCCATTCTTTAATCCATGCCAATACCCCAGCTCTGTAATATAGAGTCCAGTTGGAAAGACCAAACCCTCCTCTTTCTTTTGAATCTTGTAACACTTTCAATCTAATTCTAGCCCTTTTCCCCTGCCATATAAATTTGGCAATAGTTTGATCTAGTTCTTTCAGGACTCCATAGTTTTTCAGTATTGGAATTGTTTGGAAGAGAAAAATCCATCTTGGTAAAACATTCATCTTAATCAAAGCGATTTGTCCCATCAATGAAATTTTTAAGTTCTTCCATTTATCTAAGTCCTGCTTTGTCGTTTTCAGTAGTTCCTTGTAATTATTCTCTTGTAACGAACTACATTTATTTGTCAGGTTTATCCCTAAATATTTAACTTTATCACAGAGTTGATATCTAGAGTCTTTTTGGAAAAGTTCTCTCTGTACTTGCTTCATATTCTTAGTCAATACTTTAGTCTTGTTAACATTAACTTTTAGTCCCACCACTTGGCCATAGTCCTTTAAAATTCTGTTCAGCTCTTCTATTGACTGTTCTGGGTCTTGCAGTATAAATACTAAATCATCTGCAAAGGCCAGTAGTTTAAACTCCTCCTCTTGTAGTTTCAAGCCCTTCACCTTTGGGTTTCGCCTTACCTCTTCTGTCAATATCTCCAGTGCGTAGATATAAAGTAGTGGTGATAAGGGGCAACCCTGTCTTGTGCCTTTTTGTATCTGAAATTGTTCCGTCCTTTCGCCATTAATCATAACTGTAGCTCTCTGGTTTGAATATATCACTTGCATCATCTGAATAAATTTTCCCCCAGCCTCGGCCTTCAGCGTTTCTATTATAAAGGACCAACTCAGATTGTCAAATGCTTTTTCCACATCAAGAAAGATCAGTGCCATTTCCTTTTCCGAATGGACCTCATAATATTCCAGTATGTTCAAGATACACCTTAAATTATTTTTAATTTGTCTTTTTGGTAGAAAACCTGCCTGGTCTCTATGTATTGTTCTTACCAGGATACGTTTCAGTCTTTCTGCTATAATGGAAGCAAAAATCTTATAGTCTGCATTTAAGAGGGAGATTGGTCTATAGTTCTTTATTTCTCTTCCGCCTGTATTTGGTTTATGTATTAAAGAAATTGTAGCTTCTCTCCAGGTATCTGGGATTTCTTCACCCTCTGTGATTGATTTACACACTTCTTGTAGTTGTGGAAGAAGCATTTCTTCAAATATTGAATAAAATTCAACTGGAAATCCATCCATACCCGGTGCTTTACCCTTGTTTTGCCTTTTCAAGGCTTCTACCATCTCCATCATTGTAATTGGTTGGTTCAATATCTTCTTGTGTTCTTCTGTGAATTTTTGTATCTTATGTTCTTCCAAATACTGAGTTATCTGTTCAACTTTAGTATCATTCTTTCTATACAGCTCCTTGTAGAAGTCTTCTACAATGCTCTTCAAATCTTGTATCCTGTTTGTTTCTTCCCCATTCTTCTTTTTTAAAATTTTTATAAAGGACTTTTCTGATTGTTTTCTAACTTGGTAGGCGAGCCATCTTGTTGGTTTATTTGCATTTTCAAAGAAGTTTTGCTTAGCGAAGGTCAGTTTTTTTGCTATTTCCAGTGACAATAGACAATTCATTTTATGGATAAGTAACATAATCTTACTTCTTTTCCCTTTCATTGTTCCTATCGCCATTGCTCTTTTCTCTTGTTCCTGAATCTCTTTTTTCAAAATAACATATTCTTCATTTCTCTTCTTGTTTATTCTTGCGGCTTCTTTTATTAAATGGCCTCTGGCAAAAGCTTTAAATGTGTCCCATACAATTCTCCTCAGCATAGCCGGTGTAACATTTTCCTTGAAAAAAAGAGAGAATTCTTTCCTTAAGTTTGCCACTAATTTAGTATTTTTCAAGATTGAAAGGTTTAATGTCCATCTGCCTCTGCGGTTTGTTGCTTGTAGTTCAAAAGTTACCGGGTTATGATCTGCATATGTATTTGCCTCAATTACCAATTCCACTAAGTCTTTAATCATTGTGGGGGACATCCAGCACAAGTCTAATCTAGACCAAGAATCATGCCTTGACGAATAAAATGTATACTGTTGTTTATTGAGGTCCTTTACTCTCCATGCATCTGTTAGTTGCCATTCTTCTATTATCTGACACAATGAATCGGGAAAACAATTTCCTTTTGTTTTCCTCCTGTTAACATTTGCTTTTCTATCCTGTTTATTGTCAAAAACTGCATTAAAATCTCCAACAATACACAGTTCTTGAAATTCTTGTTTTGCAATAGTTTTCTGAAGATGCTGATAATACTTTTCTTGATTTTGGTTAGGAGCATAAATGTTCACAATCAGTGTTTGCTTAGTTTGTCTCTGGATAGCCACCATCAGCGGAAGACAGGAGGGCCTGGCGTAATCTGGTCCATGGGGTCGCGAAGAGTCGGACTCGACTGTGCGACTGAACAACAACAAAAGCCACCATCAAAGTTCTTCCATCTTTTGAAGCAAAAACTAATTCTGGTTGTAGATGGTCTTTAATATATATAACCACTCCTCTTTTCTTCATCTGTAGCTGCAAATACTTTCCCTAGACCTTTAACATTTAAGTATTTTTCATCCCTTCTTCTTATATGTGTCTCATGAATACATGTAATATCCGGATTATATTTTTTTAATTGATAGAAAATTTTTCTTCTTTTCTGGGGTCCATTTAAGCTGTTAACATTTACCGAGATCATCTTCAATTTCCTTCTATCCATCCTGATTAACTTTCTGTTGTTGTTCCTTTTTGTCTTTTGCCCTTTGTCTGGTATTTATTGGGGATCTCTTGAATCTCAACCTTTTCTGTCTTCATGGTTTAGGGAGTCTTAAAGGAGTTAGCAGTGCTGTTGCTCCCTGGAGTTCAGTTTCTGCTTCTTTCTCTACTTCTCTTTCTTCTCTTTCTTCACTTTCCTCCTGATCATCCAAAAGTTCTTCTCCATAAGTGTTCAAAAAATCTGTTGCCTTATAAACCAATGTTATCTTGAATTGTCTCCCTTTAAAAGTAAAGAAGACACCTTCTGGGAGAAGCCATCTGTACGTGATATTATTGGTTCTCAATAGGGTTGTCAACTCGCATATGCTTTTCTTTTCTCTCTCACTCTCCATGGGATCTCTTTCAATACATTTATCTCCTCTTCATTCATCTTCAATGGTGATGCATTAACTTCTTTCAATATTTTATCTCTTACTGCTCTCTTATCGAAGTGCACCTGCACTTCCCTTGGTAGTTTGAATCTTCTTGCATATGCTGAATTCATCCTAAATGCTATATCTATTTCTTCTTCCATCGTCTTCGGATCTTCCATCTGAAGATGGTCAGTTAATAACTTCACCATTTTTGTATTTAATTCTTCCTCTTTTTCCTCTGGGATGTTTTGGAACCTTAAGACAAATGCTGCTCTTTCCACCTGTAATCTCATCACATCTTGCTCTAGCAGAGACTGTTTATCGTCATTTTTCTGTACTTTACCTTCCATTTCTCTAGTCTCCACGTTTTCCACTGCAGTATTGAGAGTCGTAATTTTTGAAGTATTTTCTGTAATTTGTTTCTGAAGTGCTTGTAGACTCTGCACGAATTGTACCGTGATGTCCTTCATAGCAGTCTATATAGGTTCTGAAGCTTGAGGGATCATATCTCTAACTTCTTGTATTGCTTGTTTAAGAGGCTCTATCGCCTGTGGGATGGAATTTCTAATTTCTTCCATAATGCGCTTAATAGGATCTACTACGTCATTGATAGTACTTAATATGGTTGATTGCACAAGAGCTTGCATTTCTTTCTGTGTCTCCTTTTGTGTAGAGACTCCCAATTTTGTAGTTGCTGAGCTAGACATCCCTGGTGAGACCAATGATGGTTTCCTCCCTCCAGCATTAGACATTCTCCAATCTTCCCTTCCACTTAAATTTTAAATTTAAATTTCCCTTAAAAAAATAAATACATTTCAAATTAAAGCTCTAGTCCCCACTGAATTGTCTAGGTCAAATATTATTATTTTCACCTTTTATCAACTGTTTGGGAACAAGTATATATTTCTGGCGCAATGCCCAGACTATTGTACTTTTAACAACTATCAACAAAACAGATTAGACTCAATATTTAGGTTAGCTTTCCTTTGGCAACATTCCCAGAATGCTGCAAAGGGGGATCCCTGCTGATTTTCCTCTTTCACTCATTATTGTTGTTATGAGGTTTTCCCCTCTGATCTCTCCGGGGGGGGGCTTAGCCCTCTCTGCCTCTACATAAACTAGGCAGGATAGAACCATTAAGTGAAGCTTGCTTTCAACAGCTTTCTCCAAATCTGCTTCAGATCTATTCCAGCATAATTGTGTCCTGTGAAAAACAGGATGGGGTATAACTCCCACTCTCGCCCTTCTCCTGTTTCCAGTCTATCGATCTTCCACACTTCCGCTTATAAGCCAATCAATCTTTGGGGTGATAACCCTCCATTCTTCTGCTACTCCTTGTGGCTAATTATTCTTTTATAACTGACCTACACCTTCCATTTAATTTTTACGGATACTCATAGGAGCGCTTCATCGGCAAGGTTTCTTCCCCCCCCCCTCCATTTGCAGGAGCATTGGCTGTGCTCTTTAAGAGCCCAAACTTCGATCCCACGTCGGGGGAGATCCTGGTCTCCCTGTGAGTTGCAAACCTCACAGGGACCTGGATCAAACCCCTCACAGCCATCTGTCCCTTCCCGGGGTGGCGGGGGGTCCTTTAATCGCTCAAAGGACCCCTTTAAAGAACTGAAAGTTGCCACTGCATTAAAACATGTGTGTGCCGCCATGCTGCACCTGTGCACCTCCCCCATATTACGTATAGGAAAAGAGAGGGTGGGGGGTTAGTAGCTAGGACCACCCCCTCTTCCTATATGTAATGGTTGAGGAAATTCTGTTTCACTGTTATCTGAAGATGTGTGCTTGCACACAAAAGCTTATACCTTGGATAAAACTTTGTGAGTCTTAAAGGTGCCACTTTGTTCTTCTGCTTTAGACCAACATGGCTACCCACCTGCATATAATACAATTATTTGTTTTTGTTCATAATCACTTTCACTCTCTTTCTTCATAACTTTATTTTGGGGTACCATTACTGAGATACTGAGGTCCAATGTTTTTCCTTTCTGGAACCCTTTCCTCTTCTTTGGGTCCAGTTTGGGTAACAGATCATACCCCTATCTACCAAATCACCAAGAAAAGGCTATTAATTTATTTGTTTCTTTATTAAAACATTCATTTATCATCTTTCCTTTTGGCTTAAGTTTGAAGTCCTTCTCTAGTCTAAGGAGCCTTCCTCAATTTAAGTAGCTCTTCCATTGGAAGAAAAACTGCTTAAGTTGGAGGATGGCCACATAAAGGATGTTTGAATCTACTCCACTGCATCATAGGAACTCAGCAGCCAGCTTTCTGATAGAGTGTGTGTGGGGGGGCAGTTTTATGTGCCTTCTGATTCAAACCTTCATAGCTACCAGCACACTGGATGATCAAGGAGGTTTGCAGCTGAAAGTGAATCCTACAAGCTTTCAGCTCAAAGCCCCTCCCTTGCCCATCAGGTGGACAACAGGGGGAGAGGGCTACCTGTATTGGCTCCAATTAGACAGGGAGGGCTGGCAATGGGGGCAAAACAACAGGAGATGAATTGGGGTGCTATCCCTTGCAAACCTATCCTTTGCCAGCACATTCCCAGCCAGTGTTCTTTGTGGTTGTAAAGGCAGAAAGAATCCCACCTTTGCAGACATTCCTGACAAGCTGAAACGATCCAAAATGCTTTGTTGTAGGTCCCTGCATCATCTATGTATTTGTCAATGGTTTCAGGGTTCTGGTTCTTCTTATTTGTTTGTAGATGTATTGTATTGTTTATGCAAGTTTGTATGTAATTAAATATCACACACACACAATGGCATATATCCCATCCTAGGTTGTACAGTTCCTCTAGTCTAAGAAGTTCTTCTCCAACTTAAGGAACTCTTGTGCTGAAAGAAGAATCATTTCTATTGGAGGAAGGCTTCAGTCTTGGGGGTGCTGCTGGATCCTGGCCTCCACTTTGGGGTTTAATTTCCTGTGTAGCACATAGCACCTGTCACCAGCTTTGGCTGATACACTAGCTATGGCCCTTCCTTGAAAAAGGTGATTTGGCCACAGTGAACTACACTCTGATCACATCCAGGTTACATTATTGTAATGTATTTTGTGGGGGACTGCCTTTGAAAAAACTGTTCAGAATTTCAAAAGTTCAAAATGCAATTACTAGGTTATTGTCAGGGGCTAGATATGACAATCATATCACCCCTGTGCTGAAAGATCTTCACGGCTGCCAATCTGTTTCCAGACACAATTAAAAATTCTGGTTCTTTTCTTTAGGGCCCCACATTATTTGGGGCTAGGGACCTGAAGGACCTTGTTTTCCATCCCACCAAAAGATCTTCTTTTGAAGCTCTGCTGTCTATGCTTCTGCTTTCAGGTATGAAGCAGGTGGTCATCAGAGGAATGACTTTTTACAATGGCAATGCCTTGCCATTAGAATGCCTTACCCCATAAAGCTTTATCTGGTGCTACCTTACTTTCTCTTTGGCATCAGGCTAAAACATTATTTTAAAGGTTCCTAGTTTTTAACTAAGTGGTTTTATCCTTTAAATGTTTCACATTGCTTATGGCTTATGTTTGATATTACTTATCTACATTATTTTAGGCTCTTTATTGTGCATTTTATGCTGCTGTTATGCCTGGAAGTGGCTTGTTTTAATGGCATTGGCAAGTTTTTAAAGGCTTTCTTGAACACATGAAGCTGCCTTATATGGAATCAGACCTTCAGTTCATCTAAGTCAATATTGTTTACTCAGACCAGCTTTGTTTGCTTTTAATGGTTGTGATTTAATACTTTGAGCTGGTTTCTGGAGAGGCAGCATATAAATTTTCTAAATAAGTAAATAAACTTTGCTTAATTGAGTGATAGGATACAGACTTATACATATATAGTGCTGATTTAATTATGCATAAATGTTGCTGGAAAATGCATATACTATATAGGAAATATTCAGTGTGAACAAGCAGCAAATGATGTGGAGTAAAGAAATACATATTTGATATACACAACGGGGAATCAACACAGAAATTAGGATTTTCTAGTTGAAATACAAGCCATTGTCAGTAATGGCTCTTTGTTTAATGATTCATACTGAGTCCACTGTCCTGTGTTCCCTATCTTGTCCCTGCTTTTGCGTTTGCGTAGGTATGCTAGCTGTAATGTGGGAGCTTCTCCGCTACTGCTCGGTGTTATCACAGTGGCCTTGACTGCAGGCTTTGGGCTATTCTTGAGTCTATGAGAATTTTCCAGTCCTGTGAAGCTGAGGGGTGGAGGGAGCCATCTCCCACCTATTAAGTAACCCTCCCACCGGGAGTTTCCTGTGTGCGCTTGAAGATCATTTGCTAGTTGCATTTTTGCATCACACTATAACCATGCTTGAGCAGCATATCCCGCCATTCCTGACAATAACCATTTTGCTGTGGGTTTAGCACTGTATTCCAATAAAGCTTTTCTTAGCCTCAAGAATGCTTGGATCTACTTGTTTTTGAACCTGACAGAAATTTTCATGAATCCACTTCAGTGTTCCTACCGGTTTGCACCTCTCCACACCAGGATGAGCGGCCCCGGTGGAACGCTGGTGCTGGTGCCGGTTACCACCACCCCCGTCACTGTGACTCCAGTGACTACTGTTCCAGTTACCACAGTGCCAGACACAGTCGTACCAGTAACAACAATTCCAGTGACAATGGCGTTGGTCCCGTACTCCTCAGCTGGCCCATCACTCCTCCTGCCACGGGGACTCTGGGAGCTTTGTACACCCTCCCGATCTACAGCCCAGCTGGATCGATCACAGGGTAGAATGAGAACTCTCAGTCTGGGGCAGGTGATGCACTCTATTCTGGTGCTGGAGGGGGCAGGAGGGCTTCGGTGCCCTGGCCCCACTGCTGACCTCCTGATGGCACCTGGATATTTTGGCCGCTGTGTGACAGAGTGTTGGACTGATGGGCCATTGGCCTGATTCAACATTGGCTTCTCTATGTTCTTATGTTCTTATGATCCAGAGTCATGGAGGGGCTATACCCCAGACCTACTACCAAAGTGCCCCAATCCCGTGGGACAAATGGGTCACACAACGGAAGTCTAGAGACTGGTCCAAGAACTTATTGGACACTACTCAGACAACATGGTCTTTACCGGGGAGCCAAAGCCGGGACAGCCTGATGGATCCCCGTGGAAGCTTTGGATTACCCCAGGGACAAACTCCCCGTGGGCCAGTGAGGCCCAGCCTGAATAAAGATGTGGATACTAGAATGGACATGATAGAAGATGATTGCCGGCGGCTGATGCGAGACATGGGCAAGCTAATGCAATCCCTTCCGGGGATGATGGACCAAACTATCCACACCCATATGCTGGCCCAGCCCAGCCCAGTGCCCAGTCCAGGAGCCCAATTGCCACCGGGGCGCCCTCTGTCAGTTCCACCCAGTCCTGGAAAACCAGTACCGGGACAGCCAATCCCAGGGCAACCAGTGCCAGGTCAACCGGTCCCTGGACAGCCAGTTCTGGGACAACCAATCCCGGGGCAACCAATACCAGGACAACTGATCCCGGGGCAGCCGGCCCCTGGTCAACTGCCACTGGGTGTCCCACCGCCGGTCCCGGTGCCAGCACCTCTACCGATGCCAGCCCCAGGACCTGCACCTGGACCAGGTCCAGTGCCCCCTCCGCCAATTATACGCCCAAAAGATCTGCTGGAGATCACGTTTGACGGGGACCCTGAGAGTGTCTCCTTCTTTATACTGCAAGTTGGGAAGTTTGTGCAGCGATGGGGCCACCTGTTCCCAGATGAAGAACAACAGGTGGAGTTTATTGCTTCCCGGTTGCGAGGAGTTGCAACCAGCTGGTATGTGGCCTTGCATGATCTAGAGGTGGTGGAATTGGGGAGTGTGGATGACTTCATGTGGGCCTTGAGAAACCGCATTGAAGACCCAGCAGCTGCCCCAAAAGCCTAAGCCTTCCTCTGCACCTTTAAACTAGGGAAGCTTATGGTGAGGGAGTACTCCAGAGAATTCCAAAAGCATGCTGCCAAGATCCAAGACTGGACGGACCCGGTGTTAGCCCAGCAATATCAAATGGGGCTAGCTGTAGATGTTGGTAATAATGTCCTCAGCTCCAAGGAGCCACGGACATTGCAGGGCTGGATGGAAGAAGCGGAATGGGCCGAGAGCAGACTACGCATTATGAAGCTGGACATGTCCCTGGGGAACAATCACCCAGCCACTTCCACTTCCCAGCCCAGAGGGAAACCTACCCCGACTTCGAGCAGGATCCGGGATCAACACATGAGACAAGGTCTGTGCCTGAAATGTGGGGACAAAGGGCACTTCACCGCCTCCTGCCCTAGGGAGGATTCTGGCCAGTTACCACCTTGAGAGGAGGACAGACGACGACCAGGCCCCCCACCAAAAAAGGGCACAGCCAAGCCACACAACCCCCGGGCCCTCTTTGCCAACCAGGAAGTCGTAGACCCTCTGTTCCTGGAGGAGGATGAAATGGAGCAGCAGGAAAACGAGAAGGTCCTGTTGTAAGTGGCGCAGCACAACAGGACCCAGCCCCAGAAGCGCCTAAATTGGTGAGCAATTATCCCCCTCTCTTCTTTGTGACTGTGATCATAATGAATCCGGCCATGATGACCCACATTAGGGTGCGCGGCCTTATTGACTCTGGTTGCGGGAGGGACCTCATTAACTCTTCTCTAGTGACGGGGTTAGAGGCAGCAGTAATCAAATTGAAAGACCCCATCACATTCACTAAGATGGATGGGTCACCAATGAAGGAGCCCTGCAGATATGAGACTGTACCGTTGTACGTGGGGGCGGGCGAGCACTGGGAGCTCCGCTCATTTGTGGTAGCACCACAAGCCAAATTCCCCTTGGTGTTAGGCAGCCCGTAGTTACATGGACATGATCCGTACATCTTATGGGAGGAAGGGGTTGTGCGTTTTATTTCCCCAAGGTGCTCAGAGCACAAGTGGGACCCGGACTGGGGCATCCCACTCAATAATGATCCTCCACGGGCTTGCCTGGCAGCGGATGAGATTGATCGCATCCTCGCAGAGTACCGGGACTTGGCTCAAGTTTTTGAGGAGGAGGAAGCCAATGAACTCCCCCCACACACCATAACTCAGACTGTGCCATCGAGATCCTCCCGGGTCAGAAAATGCCAAGGGGCAAAATTTATGCTATGAGCCCCATAGAGAAAGAGGAGTTACACAGGTTCATTGATAAAAACCTGGCGTGTGGCTTTATCCGACCAGCTTCGTCCCCATTCGTGGCCCCAGTGCTGTTTTGCAAAAAGAAGGATGGGGGGCTGAGATTGTGTATGGACTATCAGGGACTGAATGCAGTATCAGCCACCAATGCCTACCCCATGACACTCATCAAGGATCTCTTAGCAGAGGTGGCCAAGGGAAAAATTTTCTCTAAATTGGATATGCGAGATGCATATTTCCGAGTGCACATCCGATAAGGCGATGAATTTAAGACTGCCTTTAACACCCCACTGGGGCAATTCGAGTACAGAGTCATGCCCTTCGGACTTCAGGGGGCTCCGGGAGTTTTTATGAATCTGATTAATGAAGTGCTGCACCCCAATTTGTTCAAAGGAGTGGTTGTTTACTTGAATGATATCTTGCTGTATTCCCCGGACCAAAAAACCCATATCCAATTGCTCCAAGAAGTGCTCTCTAGGTTGTTAGAGCACAAACTGTTTGTCAAGCTATCGAAATGTGAGTTTCATCAGACCCGCATTGACTTTCTAGGCTACCGCATATCCCCTGAGGGCCTAGAGATGGATCCCAAAAAGATCCAAGATGTGGTGGGGTGGGAACCCCCCAAAACCAGGCGACAACTCCAGAGTTTCCTCGGTTTCGCCAATTTCTACCGCCAATTCCTGCCCCACTTTGCCCATGTCAGCCTCCCACTCACAGACCTCCTTAAGACCAAGGGGAGAGGGGCCAAAGCTTCCCAGCCAGGCACCCATTTGGACTGGACTCCACAATTTCAGGACGCATTTGAACAGCTCAAACAACTGTTTACCACTGAGCCGGTCCTTGTGCACCCTGATTAAACAAAGAAATTTATTGTGCAAGTGGACGCTTCTGACACAGCAGTGGGGGGGGCGATCCTCCAGGAGGATGCACAAGGGCGCCTACACCCCTTAGCTTATGTATCTCAAAAGTATACTGATACTGAAAGGTTCTGGACCATTTGGGACAAGGAAGCAGCCTCGATCTGACTAGCCCTCGTAACCTGGTGCCATTGGCTAGAGGGGGCCCGGGTCCCTTTTGAGATCTGGACTGATCACAAAAACTTAGAAGTGCTATGTAAGCCCCGGGTTCTCAGTGCCAAGCAATTCCGATGGGACGAGTTTTTCTCTAAATTCCAGTTCACCCTCCACCACTTCCCGGGGAAATCTAATCAGTTGGCAGATGCCCTTTCACACCTGCCCCAGCATGATAGCAAAAGGTTGGAAGTGCAGGAGTTGTTCTTTACCCCAGCCCAATTGACTAGGGTAGTGGTTACCTGTAAACAAAGTCAGCAGGTAATTGCACCCCAGCCCATGGGTACTCCCTGGAAGGAGCGCTTTGCTAAAGCCCTTACAGATCAAGAAAGCAGATGCTGCAATCCCAGGGGAACTTGGCACATAAATCTAATGACTGTTGGTACAAGGGAGACAAACTTTTTGTACCTGAAAGCATTCGGCTGGAGGTCTTGCAGTCTGTGCATGACTCAAAGCCAGCCGGGCATTTTGGATATGTCAAATCACTACACCTGCTCCAGCGCAGTTTCTGGTGGCCCCACATGAAAAAGGATTTATCCATTTATATACAATCCTGTCCTGTTTGCAGCCTTTGTAAACCCGGGGGGGGGGGAACCACCAGGTTTGTTGCAACCACTACCAACCCCCGGTCGGCCCTGGGAAGTCATTTCCATGGACTTTATTATAGATCTACCCCTCAGTAAGCACATGACGGTCATCTGGGTGGTGGTTGACTTGTTTTCCAAGCAAGCCCATTTCATCCCTTTCGCTGGACTACCAACAGCCAAAGTGTTGGCAAGGGCTTTCATGCAGCATATCGTAAGATTATATACTTTGCCAACCAAAATAATATCCGACCACGGCTCACAGTTTGTTTCTAAGTTATGGACTGATCTAATGGCCCTCTTGGGCATAGAACGGGCCTTAAGCAGCGCTTATCATCCAGAGACCGATGGGCAAATGGAATGGGTTAATCAAACCCTGGAACAATATTTGCGTTGCTTCACCAACTTTCAACAGGACAATTGGGTTGATCTATTACCCCTAGCTGAATTCGCTTACAATAACTCTTGGCATGCTTCTACTGGGGTTTCTCCGTTCAAAGCAGTGCTTGGCTATGATAGCTCCCCTTTGCCATTTCTGAAACCTTCTGAGAAAGCGGGGGATGCCGTGGAGTGGTGTAAGACTTTTCGTGATTCATGGCCTTTGATTTGTGAAACTTTGGAAGCAGCTAAGGCCGAGTACAAGAAACAGGCTGATAGGAAAAGGGTGGTGGGTTGGGACCTGTAGCCTGGAAAGTATGTGTACTTGTCTACAAAAAACCTGCGCCTACCCCAGTCCTCCAGGAAGCTGGCTTGGAAATACATTGGCCCATTTAAGATTCTCCGATGTATCAATCAGGTCACGGTGCAATTAGAATTACCAAAGACCTTTAAACATATTCATCCCATCTTTCATTTCAGCCTTCTCAAGCCAGCGTACCCTCTGAATAAGTTGTGCACGGAACACCCCGCACCCCCCCCCGGCTGATTGTGGACGACGCTGAACATTATGAGATAGCTGACATCCTGGACTCTAAACTGATGCATGGCCAGCTTTACTACCTTGTTGAATGGGTTCATTTTGGTCCCCAACACAGAGAATGGGTGAAAGTCACAGATATGCGAGCACCTGAACTTATCAGAGACTTTCACTCCCGCTTCCCAACCAAACCGGGAGGTCCTTCCTTCCTCTCCTCCTGAAAGGGAGGAGTGAATTTTGGGGAGGGCAGAGAGTCAGTAATGGCTCTTTGTTTAATGTTTCATACTGAGTCCATTGTCCTGTGTTCCCTATCTTGTCCCTGCTTTTGCGCTTGCGTAGGTATGCTAGCTGTAACATGGGAGCTTCTCCACTGCTGCTCGGTGTTATCATAGTGGCCTTGACTGCAGGCTTTGGGCTATTCTTGAGTCTATGAGAATTTTCCAGTCCTGTGAAGCCGAGGGGTGGAGGGAGCCATCTCCCGCCTATTAAGTAACCCTCCCACCAGGAGTTTCCCATGTGCGCGCTTGAAGATTATTTGCTAGTCGCATTTTTGCATCACACTATAACCATGCTTGAGCAGCATATCCCGCCATTCCTGACAATAACCGTTTTGCTGTGGGTTTTAGCACTGTATTCCAATAAAGCTTTTCTTAGCCACAAGAATGCTTGGATCTACTTGTTTTTGAACCTGACAGCCATGAGAAATTCAAGATCATCCCTAGTAGCGAATGGCGGACACCTCTTGGGACTCTCCCGGAGATGGTCAGCCCACGCACAGTTGGGGGGGTCTTCGCACAAGTGAATGACCCTAGTGAGCCTTAGGTAAAGGCTCCAAACCAGGGGGCGCTTGGGGAGTAGCCTCTTTGCCGGCCTGACGGCTAGGAAATCGAGGCTTTCTCCCTGCCCCAGTGGCCCCACTGTGTTGTGCCCATATGGGATTTAGCAACGCCACCGACTTCCCGGAGTGAAGCAGCGAAGGCTGAATTAAGAACGGAAGAATCGGCAGAAAACCATGAGATGGAGATCTGCTTGCAAGCGTTTCAAATGCGCTCCCCCCCTAATCACACAAGCACACAGGAGGGGGAAAGCATCCCCCCCTTAGAAAATGGAACTTATAAAGGAGAGAGGAAGGGGGTGGAGTGAAAAAGCGGATTGGTGAAAGTACCTTTTGGGGTTGTATTGAAGTTGAAGAAAATAGCTGGACTCCTGAGCTGCGCGGCACGGACTGTGTAAAAGTAAACAATAAAAATGTTGGGGCAGAAAAGACTCCCAGACAAGCTGGAGAAGAAGCTGGGAGGGACTTTCGGTTCTGGCACCCCCCTCGGAGACAGCTGTCAATCAGCAGAGTGAGATGCTGTGCCCTCTGCTGGATCAAATGCAAAAAATCAGCAAAACTCTCTGTAACATGGAAGGTGTCCTCAATACTCAACAGAAGCAACTAACAGATACAGCTAAGAAGATGGAAGAGATTGCAAAGAAATGCCTGACATCGATGGAAGACACCAAGAAAATTAAGAAAAAGGTCAACAAAATAAACACCAAGAGATGCAGGAAAAAAGAATATTAATGCTTCAGATGGAAAAATCAAACTTGACTCTCCGTTTTCAGGGCATAAAGGAAGAGGAAAAAGAAGATCTCAGAGCTATTTTGGCAAATGCCTTGGCACCAATAACTGGCAAAGAAGCACAAAAATTAAGCAAAGAGATGGATCTGGTATACAGATCCTACTCTAATTTTACCAAGAAAAATAATTTGCCAGCAGAGGTGGTTGTCAAGTTTACTAAGCAAGGTACTAGAGATCAAATTTTACGAGCGACTTCAGCAATGCCCTTGAAGATTGGTGAGCAGAGTATCAGGATTTTACAAAATGTTCCATATGAAATTTGTCTGAAAAGAAAAGCATATAAAGGATTGACCCTATTTTTGCAAAAGTACCAAGTCAGTTACAAATGGTGGCTCCCCGAAGGACTGGTTTTCAAATTTAACGATAAGAGAGAGAAGATTGATTCCGTCTTCAAAGCCCAAGAATTTCTGAAGAGGCACGCCAGTTCAGAGGAAGACACAGAACTCGCTAAATGGACAATGTTAAGCAGCGAAGAAGACAGTGGCCCAGAGGAGGAGGAAGGAGAATCGGAGGAGGGAAAAGCAAAGAAGGGACCATCGTACAATTTGAGAGATTTGAAAGGAAGACACCCCAAGATATGATTTGTTTGTGATGCGCAAGAATGGAGTATATTAACAATTAACCCCAAAGGACTTTACTAATCTTTTTAACAGAGTTGTTTTGGATTTTTAGTAAGATGAAAAGAAGATTGTTCAACCACGGTAGAAGCCATGAACTTTATTTTTTACTAATAAAAAGTTTAATATACTAACAAGAAATTCACTCACCTCTTTTCTTTGTCCCTCTGTATACCCTTCCCCCTTTCTTTATAAAAAGCAATAAAATCCTCTCCTTTTTAGGAGAGTTTATACAAAAATAAATAAATAAAAAAGATCATCCCTAGTAGCTACATGCAGCTATATATGGTAATCTTCAGATATGGGGTGCCAACCCTGGATTGACCATTAGCACGTGCCTAGGGCACCAAGGGAAGGGGGGCACCACAGAGCTTTCTCCCCAGCTATCATGCTCTTAATTCTTTCAGTGCCACACTTGACTTCAGTCAATTTTTTTGCAATTGTTCTTATCTTCCATTTTTTATTTTAATCTGTGTTGTTAAAAACAAACATTTTCTTTGGCATGGTGAGTGACTAAAGTTTTAACAGTTTGGGTTGAAGGTGTCATCAGATATCCCATTTGATTCTCTCTCATGGTGTGAGAGTTTTACTTCCGTTGAATATAAGCACAATATTTAACTCATCAACTGATTTGGTAATGAACCCTTAAGCTCTTTATTTTAATGTTTATTTTACTGATTTTTCACATAAACAAGGTAGGTTTTAGTGCTGAGGGGAATCATTGTTGGACTGTGCTTAGGGCATTATTTAGCCTTAGTCCGGCACTGTGGGGTGCAGTACTGCAGTGAAAGTGCACTTGCAGAATATTGTGTTTCTGTTTGCTAGGTATACTGATACTGTGATGCTGTCATTATGAGATTTGATAGGGAAATCCTCATCCAATTTCCAGAATTGCTAAATCTCAAAGTTACATGAAAATTCATGCATTGGATTTTTAGCTTTGTGTAAGGGGAAGCAGAGAGGCCATATAGCTAATTTCTTACTGTTCCCCCCCCCCCGACATGGAAAAAGCTCTATGAACACTTACAGTTTTAGGTTAGTAATTTCACTATTTTGCAGTATTGTGAAATGAGGCAAGTAGTACATTCTAGTATATATTAGCAAATGCAATCATATAGTGCACATCTTATATTCTAATCCCAGACTTTTTTTTTTCTGTGCGGATACCTATTCCCTCCAACAGGGGCCTCACTGTCCCCCAACAGCTTTTCCTACATAGTCAGTAGACTTCCTGGGTTTGTAGAAAAATCCGAAAAGTAAGGAAATCCCTTCAGGGACGGTTGAATTCCCCCCAAAAGCCTTTTGAAATGGCCTCTGCAGGGACCTGACTCCAGGCAGCAACCGTGAGAGATTAGAACGTTGGAGGGGGGGAAGAGGAGGCTTCTGACTGGCTCTGTCAGTCAAGGGTGGGGGGAAAGGCCCTTTCTTTCCAGGCCTCTTTCGGCCTTGGAGGGAGGGGGGGGAGGGCGCCTTGGGGCCAGGCTGGGGGATTCCTAGAGGTTTTGGGGTGGAGTGCAAGGAGGGCAGGATTTGGGGAAGGGAGAGGCCTCAGCTGGGTATCATGCCACAGAATCCACCCTCCAAAGCAGCCATTTTCTCCAGGGAGACAGATCTCTGTTGTTCACAGATCTCTGGAGTTCACTCTCCAGCAGGCCCCACTTGGAGGTTGCCAACCCTAGGCCTGGCAGGGTTGCCAGGTCCCCCCACGGGCACTGGCAGGGGATGGGGTAGTGGGGCTGCCAGCTCCAGGTCTGGAAACTCCTGGAGATTTGGGGATGGAGCCTGGGGAGGACAGGGACCTCAGTGGGGTACAATACCCTAGAGTCCACCCTCCAAAGCATCCATTTTCTCCAGGGGAAGTTATCTCAGTAGTCTGGAGCTGAGCAGTAATTCCAGGGGATCCCCAGATCCCACCTGGAGGCTGGCATCCCTAGGCAGCACCCTCTGGGTGACTTGATGCCACCTAATTTGCATGACTCAACTTGGCCTGGCTGCTTGCTGCTGTTCAGCAGCCACCCTATGAAAGCCAGCAGTGGTGCAGCAGTTAGAGCCTCAGAGTAGGGTCTGCAAGACCCAGGTTCAGATCCCCATATTGCTGTGGAAGCTGACTGGGTGATTTTGGACCAGTCACATACTTTCAGCCTAACCAACCTCACAGGGTTGTTGTGCAGATAAAAAGGAGGTGAGAATAATGTAAGCTGCTTTGGTCCCCACTGTGGAGAAAGACTGTAATTTTCCTTGGTAGAAGCTGTGGGGGAGGGGGTGGAGACAAAAAGCTGAAGACAGACAAAGGCAGATAAAGGTTAAGTTGGCTGTTGGGTGGGAAGGAAATAGGGTTGCCAACTCTGGATTGGGAAACTCCTGGACATTTAAGGGGTGGATCCTGGGGATGGTGGGGTTTGAGAAGGGGAGGAACTTCAGACCAGTATAATGCCACAGACTCCACCCTCCAAACCAGCCATTTCCTCCATGAGAACTACCATTGCCAGCCTCTGGGTGAGGGCTGGAGATCACCCAGCATTACAACTGTTGTCCAGGTGACAGAGATCAGTTCCCCTGGATAAAATGGGTGCTTTGGAGGGTTGAGTCCATGGCTCCACCCCCAGAAGGGAGAAGGAGTGTGAGATAGGTAAGGGTAGAGGGGAGGAAGCAAAGGTGTGAGGAATGGGATGACCATCCCGCAAGTTTCTTGCAGGTCTCCACTTGTTTTAACATATTAGCAGACAAATAATATTACAATATATCTTTTTAATGGGCAGCGTTTACAGATTAAAGCTCAATTACTATCAGATTCATTAACACTCAATTTTAACCTATCTTTAAGCTCAGAAGAGTACTATAATTACATTTTTGACCTGCATTTACATTTCCTAGTGCACATTTAATTGAACTTAATATTTAAGTTTGGTGCAGACTGGACATGCCTTTGGAATATTTAAGTTCAGTGCAGACCGAACATGCCTTTGAAAAACTTTAAGTACAAGTTAATACTTTCCCTGCACTGTAGCAGAATAATAAGACTTGAAATAGGTGGATGGTGCCATCATTTAAACAATACTACTGTGCTTAGGCATATTCCAGAATTTCGTATTGCAATCCATTTATAAATGCATGCCATGGGTGTTGTTATGTTTGCATATTATTATTGCAATCACATTGCATCATGGATTTTATAGTCTACAGTGTAATCCAAAACAGATATTGTAGTGAGACAGTGAATGAATCATACTTGCACAAAAATGTGGGTCTGTCTAATGATATAGACAGAGACAATAGCAGTACCAAAGTTAGCAGATGGCGTTTGCTGACATGATTTGAATAGTTCAAGCACCTCATACTGAGCTCTCCTTCATTTTAAAACAGAATTCCCTTAGCAATATCCTAAATTTTGCCACAAAAACTATTTTAGATCTGCAGAAAATCTGGTTAGGTCTATGTTGGACAGGGCATTGCTATTATTTTTATTAAATATTGGGAGTATTGTTGTCATTACAGAAAGTTGTTCCAGAAATATCAGAACAATAGTTGGAATATTGCCCTTCTCAACCGCCCCATATGAAAGGATAAGTACCTCCCCCTCAAGAAGCAACAATAACGAGGGTGGGGGGAGAAGACTGAAGAGGGGTACCAAGCTAGTTTGCAGTGCTCTGGCTCTTTAAACCTTAAAGAGCCATTATTTTTAGAGGGAAGACCTGCCTTCTGAACTCTGGAGGCCAGGTCTACTCTCACTGAACAGCAACAATGGCCTTTTAAAGCTTAAGGGGCAGATGCACTGGTGAACAGTTGGGAGTTCTCTAAATAATTGGAGGTTGATTTGGCCTCTGAATCTGAAGGCCAGGTCTACCTCCCATTGTTTCAATGGCACATAGGCCGGCAGCCTGATTGTGGGTTCCTCCATCCTTTATTGTCAGCATAGTGGAAAAAGAGGAGGGAGAGAGTCTACAAATTATTTCACAACAATGTCAAGACACTTGTTGAGACAGAAATATGTATAAATCTCTCTTAAGGCTCCTACACTTTCTACCTTGAAATAACAGACGACAAAGAGAATATGTCAATCATATGAAAAGGGGGAAAAAAAGAATTTTCACTATACTGTCCTAATGTGGGCTTTGGATTCCATTTAGCTAACCACTATTTCCCAGCTGATCTTAGCAAAATACATTATTTCTAGGAAAGTAGATTAATGAATGGAAACTTTCTGCATTCATGGGGCATTTTCATAGGATTAGGACATTTATTTGACATTTGACATGTTTGTGATCTTGCATAGGGATCATCTCATTGAGGAGAGGCTGACTTCCGGTGACTGATACAGACGCTTATCACAGAGCTCCGAGGATTTTAAGGTTTTTAATTTTTTTTCCTGGATAAGCCCACCCCATAGAGACCATTTCAGCTTACCTATTATGAGAAGATTGTACTGACAACTAGGAAAAGTTTGAAAAGACTGCTGATAACTGGTGACATAGTTTTCTTTAGAGGCAGGAGGACAGCTTGGTGTAGCTGACTCATTAAAATGAAAACCTTGAGACTGCTAAGTGAGATAAACTTTATCAGTCCTCTCTGCCATAGAATGAAGAGGAAAGGAATAATTACAAGCTGGAATGTTTAATGGGAGCTGTTTTGAAAGAAAAGGAAAGGAATAATTACAAGCCAGAATGTTTTGAAGACAGGATAAGGATTTCAGAGAGAGGCAGAGCTCATATAAGAACAATAACTCAGCTCGGAACCCACCTTTAGTAGTTATCACCACTATACTCTAAAACTTCAAACTATGGGAAAAAAAAGGTCTTACCCACATGAGGAGGAGAGGAATTCTCCGCAAAGGAAACAATCCAAACTGGGTTTTTTTTGCCCCTTTAAAGCTACAGAACAGGTTTGAATGTTTAATGAAAGACTGTGAGGGGGATGAAGGCCCTTTAAAGCAGACTTCTACAGAGGAGGTAAAAGAAACCCTCCCATCTCAACATTTGAGCCTTAAGGATAAAGAAGTGGGTGCAGTGGAGTATGAGTTATTAGCTCACCAGACATCTTTAATTGCAGAGACACTCCAAAAATTTTTTGCACATCTAGAGTTGATTGCAGGCTTATGGCAGGAGAAAGATATGGGCCTTTTGAAAAATATGCCACTCCAAAATGCAGAGAGGATAAAAATAGACAACACCAAAAAGGAGGGAAACTCTTTAATGAAAAGAACAGCACCCCTTACCAGAGTGGATGAATTCAGGATGGACATGCAATCACTAATCTATGACCCAAAAAGCATTGTTTTAAATATATTTCCATTCTGGGGGGAATATATGGACTGGTCAACAAAGGTGAGAGCAAGGAACCATCTAGCTTCACTCACCAAAATTGACCCCAAAAACATTGATCTTATAAAGCTGGAAATATTACCAGGACCGATTTTCCATGAGCGCTTTCTCCTACATTTCCATTCAAGGCGAATTCCAGCATACCTATTCGCACACAACTCTAATTATTCCAATATGGGGATTAGGATGCAAAGGCATTTCAAAAAATCTCAGATTGGGAGATTAACTCGGCCAGTCCTGAAAGTAAGAAGTGTAGCTCTTGAGTCGGCTACTAACAACCAAACCCAAAAGGCAGAAATGGACTCTATAAAAACCATGACTTTAGATCAACCAGTGCCATTAAATTTACCTTCGCCAATGAAGGTGACTAGTCCAAAACTTTTTAACTCCTCTGCTACCATAAAACAACTGACTCACCCTACAATTGATCATTCAACAGATAAATCCAAATTGGATCCAAGGTGGCCAGAAGATGAGATTGAGACCAAACTACTATCTTCCTTTGATAGTTTACCAATGCATGAGCAGGACTCCTTGATAACTAGATTGGAACTCTTGGTGTCTACTTTAAAGAATATAAAACAAGTCTCCCTCCCTAGGGAGTAGGCAGAAGGTCGATATTCTGATGTCCTCCAAAATCAGAAGAAGAGTATGGAGGAACAGGAATCTCCCCCTTCCAGGAAAATTAATCCTCCCCTGGAACCAACTGTAATAATAAATAAAGGGAGTACTAAGTCAAACTTGATTGTTTCGCAAAACGACCAAGAATTCTGCACGATAGTCGCTGACACTGCAATGAATAGGGAGAGTATAGCGATGAAACAACCACTGAGTGCAATGCACGAAGCATGATGGTACTCAGACCAGCATAATCTGGATAAAATGAAACCACTAGAAATAGTTTCCTGGAATATAGCAGGGTGGAACCGCTGCCAAAGTCAAAACCACTCCTTTTTTCATCAGAACTATGATATAATTTTGATCCAGGAGACTTGGACAGCGCAGGAGCTTGCAATTGAAGGCTACCATTCTTTTAACATTCAAGCAACACCAAGCACAGGACCTGGGAGACATATGGGAGGGATAGGCATATTAGTGTTTACCGCCCTGCGTGCAAGGTGCACAGCATTACCAACTTTGAAACACCAGGCCTTGGCCATCCTCCTGCAATTGGACTCTGAAGTGATTCTCGTGATCAATATTTATCTTCCTCCCCAACAGGGAAAAAAGAATATCACAGCAAACTGGACAGATCTGGAGAATTACCTAGAGGATCTTTTACTAGAGAACCCTGTTGACAAGTATCTCATAGGAAGGGACTTTAACGCTAGAATTGGGCCAAATGACCATTCTCTTCATACTAAATGCTGTATTCAGGAAGAACAAACTCTCACTTTATATCCGTGCATTTCCAAAGACAGCAAGGTAAACTATGCTGGCCTTTGTCTAGCAAAAATGGCCAAAAAATTAAATCTGCACATCCTAAATGGATCTACGCCTAAAGACCATCCAGGCAAGTTCACCTTCATGGCAGGATTAAGGTGTAGCAATATAGACTACATCCTGGCCAGTGAGAATTTAGTACCTCTAGTCAAAACTTTGCAGGTCCTGAACTGGAGTGCGACCATCTGCCTCTCCTATGCATGATTCCACCCTCCCAACAAATATATCTTAAAATTCATCTAGGGACAGAGATTACATCAACCGCAAGAGAGGGTTGTTGGGCCAAATGGACAAGCAAACGAGATCAAAAAATGAAAGAGTCATTGGCCGAGGAAGAAATGTTAACGGATCGTGCAGCCATAATGGCCAATCCAACAGGAGGCAATCTCCTGACTGTGTACGAGGCCATTACTGACAGATGATACCAGACTACAAAATTATGATGGGAGAAAATTCTCCAAGAGGTGGTTCAATAAGGACTGTGTAGAAGCTAAAAGGACACTTACTATGGCCTTCTATGCACTCAAGACTGCCGTAGAAATTGATAACTTGAAACTTCACCATCATTATCTATCATTAAAGAAAGCTTACAAACAAATGCTTGCCCAGAAAAAAAAAGCTTATACAAAAAGGATATGGGAGCGATTAATACAAGCTGCCAAAGAAAAGGATTCCTCAACTTTCTGGAACATCACCTCCAATTATGCAGTAAAGAACTCCTTTCCTTTAGAACCAACAATTATGGCAGAAATCTGGGAGGCATATTTTTGTAAGATATATACTGATACCCACCAAGAATTCTCCTCACAAATTATTAAAGAACTACCTGAATGGCCTCCTGTTTCTGTAAAAGAAGTCACATCATATATTAATCAGCTAAAAAGAGGGAAAGCACCAGGCTGCGACAATATCCCTCCTGAACTTTTAAAAAACAACATTGACTGGTGGGCTCCTCTCCTGGCCTCACTTTTCACCTACATCGACTCCACAGGATGTATTCCAAAGGACTGGGGACAAGTGATTGTAATCCCATTTTTCAAGAAAGGAAGAAGAGATGACGCAGCTAACTATAGGCCAATCAGCCTGCTTAGCGTTATCAACAAACTCTATGCCAGCCATCTAGTGGACAAATTCAAATGCTGGATTGAACAGGAAAGTTTACTTGCCAAAGAGCAAGCCGGCTTCAGGGAGGGAAGATCTACCCTTGGACACGGTTTGATCATGCAACATTTGATCGAAAAATATGCTGCAAATAGCTCGGTGTCATTGCATGCAGCATTTATTGACCTTAAAATGGCCTTTGATTCTATCTCAAGGTCTAAATTATGGGAGAAACTAGAAGGTACAACTATAGACCAGAGGCTTTTATATTTAATCCATGCCTTATATTCTAATACGTCATTTAAGGTCAGATGTAATAGAAGAGGATACCTCTCAAACCCCATTGTCACAACAAAAGGTGTGAAACAGGGATGTGTACTGGCCCCATTGTTATTTATCTTTTATATTAACAATGTGGTCAGCAAGTTAAAAAATTCTGATTTTCACCCCCCTATGTTGGCTGAAAAAAAAAAAAAAAACGGTGAAAAGGAAAGATTTGCCCAACTGAATGCAGATTTCCAGAGAACAGCAAGGAGAGATAAGGAGGCTTTCCTGAATGAACAATGCAAAGTAATAGAGGAAAACAATAGATTGGGAAGGACTAGAGATCTGTTCAAGAAAATTGGAGAAATCAAGGGAACGTTCCATGCAAAGCTGGCCATGATAAAGGACAAAAATGGTAGGGACCTAACAGAAGCAGAAGAGATTAGGAAAAGATGGCAAGAATACACAGAAGAACTATACAAGAAGGACCTCAATGTCCTTGACAACCACGATGGTATAATCACTGACCTCGAGCCAGACATCCTGGAAAGCGAAGTTAAATGGGCCTTAGAAAGCATTGCTAGCAACAAAGCTAGTGGAGGTGATGGTATCCCAGCTGAGTTATTCAAAGTCTTAAAAGAAGATGCTGTTAAAGTGCTGCACGCAATTTGCCAACAAATTTGGAAAACACAACAGTGGCCACAGGATTGGAAAAGGTCAGTGTACATTCCAATCCCAAAGAAGGGCAATGTCAAGGAATGTTCAAACTATCGCACAATTGCACTCATTTCACACGCTAGCAAGGTCATGCTCAAAATCCTACAAGCTAGGCTCCAACAGTACGTGGATAGAGAACTGCCAGAAGTACAAGCTGGGTTTCGAAGAGGTAGAGGAACTAGAGATCAAATTGCCAACATTCGCTGGATTATGGAGAAAGCAAGAGAGTACCAGAAAAACATCTACTTCTGCTTCATTGACTATGCTAAAGCCTTTGATTGTGTGGATCACAATAAATTATGGCAGGTTCTTAAAGAGATGGGAGTACCGGACCACCTCACACGTCTCCTGAGAAACCTGTATAAGGGTCAAGAAGCAACAGTTAGAAACGGATATGGAACAACTGATTGGTTTAGCATAGGAAAAGGAGTACGACAAGGATGTATATTGTCCCCTTGCTTATTTAATTTATATACAGAGTACATCATGCGAAATGCTGGCCTGGATGAATCACAAGCAGGAGTTAAGATTGCTGGGGAAAAGATCAATAACCTCAGATATGCAGACGATACCACTCTGATGGCAGAAAGTGAAGAGGACCTAAAGAGCCTCTTGCTCAGGGTGAAAGAGGAGAGCGCAAAAGTAGGCTTGAAGCTCAACATCAAAAAAACTAAGATCATGGCATCTGGGCCCATCACTCCTTGGCAAATAGAAGGGGAAGTCGTAGAAGTAGTGACAGACTTCACGTTCCTAGGATCCCAGATCACTGCAGATGGTGACTGCAGCCATGAAATTAAAAGACGCCTGCTCCTTGGGAGGAAAGTGATGGCAAACCTAAACAGCATGATAAAAAGCAGAGACATCACCTTGCCAACAAAAGTCCGCATGGTCAAAGCAATGGTATTCCCCGTAGTAATGTATGGCTGCGAGAGTTGGACTATAAGGAAGGCCGAGCTGCCGAAGAATAGATTCTTTTGAACTATGGTGCTGGAGAAGACTCTTAAGAGTCCCTTGGACTGCAAGGAGATCAAATCAGTCAATCCTAAAAGAAATCAACCCTGATTGTTCCCTGGAAGGCCAGATCCTGAAGCTGAAGCTCAAATACTTTGGCCACCAAATGAGAAGGGAGCATTCACTGGAGAAGACCCTGATGCTGGGAAAGATTGAAGGTCAAAGAAGAAGGGGACGACAAAGGATGAGGTGGTTAGACAGTGTCATCGATGCAACGAACATGAAATGGAGCAAACTTCAGAGGACAGCAGAAGACAGGAGGGCCTGGCGTAATCTGGTCCATGGGGTCGCGAAGAGTCGGACTCGACTGTGCGACTGAACAACAACAAATGTTGGCTGATCGGAAGATCCCTGTAGTACTTTACGCTGATGATATGGTCATACTCTCTAGGACCCCAGTGGGCCTAAGGAGAGCCTTGATGGCACTTAATCAGTATTGCATCGAGAACCAGTTAGAGATTAACTACCAAAAATCCAAAGTTATGTCTTTCGGAAAAAGAGCTAAAAGAAGGGTCTGGAGTATTAATGGTCAGAGGACAGAACATGTCAAAAGCTTCAAATATCTGGGAATGGTACTACAGTCGAATGGTGCTAGAATGGCTCATCACGAACAGATGGCCAATTTAGGACAAAAATCTGCTCAGGCCATAATTAGATTCTTACGTACTAAGGGAGGGCAATATTTACCAGCAGCTCTCAAACTGTTCCAGGCTAAAATATTACCCCAACTTTTGTATGGGACAATAATGGGGCCACCATCCTCCTGCTTTACCCCACTTGAGCATGTACAATCAAAGTTTTTGAGAGCAGCTTTTCAGATGCCCAAATGTGTTTCAAATGCAAGCCTGCGACTGGAATCTGGCTTAATTAAAGTAGAGTCGAGGGTATGCCTCACTTCATTAAACTTTTGGCTAAAACTAAACCTTACTCCTTACGGCTTAGCACCCTTAATTCTCAGCGATAGTTTTAAACCCTCCTGGTTAAAGCCTGTATATCTAAACCTAAGCAAATTAGGCTTCTCACCACCTATAGTCCAAAAAATGGGGTATGACCAAGCAAAGACAGTAATCAAACAAAGGATCCAGGATACCCAACGTCAAATTGACATTAATAAAGCCCCAGAATTTTTGGCTGCAGAACATACAAAATATAAGGTAGCTCCAGCATTGTACCTGTCCCAGCTGGAGATTTCAGCCCAACAGAGGGCATTTTCGCTAGCTAGATGGTGAGCTCTTCCCTCCACTGTGTTAGATGGGAAGTTTAGAAAGACTCCCATGCATGAGAGGTTATGCCCCTGTGGGGATGGCGAGATCGAAACAATCAAACATGTATTACTGTATTGCCCCATTTATCATGACATTAGAACAAAGATTTCCCCTCTCCTTAAGAAATATCAGGGTTGTACAGACATAGAGCTTAGCAAAATGCTTCTTAGGGGTGTTAACCCAACAGTCACAGCTTCCAGTGCAAGTTTTTTAGCAGCTGTATATAAAATACGTCAAGAATTACTGCGTAGAGTATCCGAATTTTAACTGTTTCAGCCTTGTAATTTTGAGTGTACATATTGGCTATAAGATTGTCTAGGAGTCATATGTAAGATATCATATGTTTTATGCTGGTCAATGACTGTATCAATAAATCTGAATCTGATCTTGCATAGGATAGATGTTTTTCCTTGTCAAACCAAATGGGAAGGAAAAGAGAGAAAAGACTCACCTAAACATACTTCCACAACCATGCTTCTTTTTGATGACTGGTGGAATAAATTAATGTGTTTTGTTTAATTAACCCATTTGGCATTCTATTTCTTTGTATGTTTCTTTTTAACATGACAGTTCCATTGAACATACTGGAATGAAATCTGGTAAACATATTTAGGGCATAATTCTGTTTGAGCCCTGAATAAAATTTGGTCTGAATATTTAGGATGATACTCTGTTATAAGTTCAAACACCAGGTTTGTCCCCACACCATTACGGGACTATCAAATCTGTACAGATAAGGAGTTCTATCTTTTTAGCTGTTGTATGGCCTGAAGACTGTTTTTGTCAGGGGTTCCAAGAACTTAGTACCAACACACAGAATCTTGAATAAATTCAGTTTATTGATCAGTTCATGAGGACTTGTGTCAGGAATAACTCAAAATGTGCAAGTTAAACAATGATACCACAATTGAACAGGACCCCCTGATGTGTAAAAGCCAATAAGCACCCTCCTACAAGCATGGGGAAAAGCAAGGGCAAGAGACTGGTAAGGAGCATAGCTGGGTGAACCAGGTGCTCAAGGCCATGGAGAGATAACAGGGCCTAGAGAAGACAGCTGCAGAGAAAAGCGGGGTGGTGAGATGCAAGCACACAGCATACACATTCCAACCTAGAAGGCTTCCCAGTGATCACCATGGTGGTGCCAACCGACATTCCACTACCCTAAGCCCCCCCCCCGGTTTGTCAGGACAATGGGCATGGAAGTGGCGGATCAGCTGGGGGGCATTAACATCAGGTTTCACCTATTCCCTGTGTTGTGGCCCAAAATCCACCCATTCAACCAAATACTGCAAAGCCCCATGCTTGAAATGAGAGTCCAGGATCTGAGCAACCTCATAGTGTGGCTGACCATCCACCATCAGGGGGGCAGAGGCTGCTCTGGGTGCCAGACATTGGTCCCAGGGTCTTTCCTGAGTAGAGAATAGTGAAAGACAGGATGCACTTGTTTCAGATTTTTGGGCAAGGCCAATTCAAATGTCATATCATTGATTTTATGGACAACCGGGAAAGGACGAATGTATTTCCAGCCCAGCTTACAGCTAGGTTGCACTCCCTGTATGTTCTTCATGGAAACATACACTGTGTCTCCCACCTGCACCTCCCACCCCGGCAGTCTTTTGCGATCAGTCTTTGCTTTGTAAGCCACCTTTGTCTTATTCAATGCCTTTTCCAAGACAGGCCAGGCAGTCTGGATACGAGTCCACCAGTCAGTCACTTCCCCCCTACATGGGCCAGTCTGTGGACAAAAGGGGGAGGGGTTGTCCCTTATAACTGTGGACCCCCATAAACGGGAGACCCCTGTGGAGGTGTGCACTGAGTTGTTGTAGCAGTATTCGGCATAAGGGAGTAAGTCCACCCAGTCATCCTGCTGGAAATTAGTGAAATCCCAAAGTATTGTTCTAGGGTTTGGTTGACCCGCTCAGTTTGGCCATTGGTCTCCAGGTGGTAAGCACTACTGAGACCACATTCAATCCCCAGAATTTCCAGTAGCCCACCCCAGAACTTGGCAACAAATTGTGGGCCCCTGTCTGAGATCATCTTTAGTGGAACAGAATGCAGTTTCACCAAATGAGTCATGAAGGGCAAGGGCTTTCACCATTGAAAGCTGTTTAAGGGGAGTGAAATGTACTTGCTTGGAAAACAGGTCAACCAACACGCAAATCACTGACTTTCCACTACTGGGTGGGAGGTTGGTAAAAAAATCCATCAAAACCTCTTCCCATGGCCGCCCCAGGGTGGGTATTGGTTTCAATAATCCAGGGGGTTTCCCAGGCTGGGGTTTATACATAAGGCACATTTGACAGGACTGCACGTAGAGAGAAATGTCTTTGCATAGCCCTTCCCACCAAAACTGGTGTTGTAAGAGATGCAGTTTCTAAAAACCCAAGATGCTCTGCCAGTTTAGATCCATGAGCAGCCTCCATCACCCTGCCCCTCAAAGCTCTCAGAACGAATAGCTGGTGTCCTTTAAACCTTCACGTTGTTCCAAGGTGCCATCGGCTTCCACTTCTTTGCAATCAGCATCCGAGAAGGCGGAGGCAAACTCTTTGGCCCAGTCCTCCTCCCCGAGGGGTGGGACTGCCCTGGCCCAGCTACACATCAGCACCACCCCTCCCAACTGGGAGGGAGTGAACATAGAGTCCAGCATCTCCTCTCTTTGACTGTCATTCCGGTGGAAGGCAGGACAAGGCATCCACCAGAGAGTTAGCCTTCCCCAGGAAGTGGTGGAGAGTGAAATGAAACTTGGAAAAGAAATCAGCCCACCTCAGCTGCTTGGCATTTAGGTTCTGGGGGGTATGTAACACCTCGAGGTTTTTGTGATCAGTCCATACCTCAAAAGGTATGTGAGTCCCTTCTAACCAATGTCTCCACATGGACAGGGCGAGCTTGATAGCTCCAGCCTCCTTGTCCCACATGGCCCAGTTATGTTCAGTGGCCATAAACCTCTGAGAAATGTATGCCAGGGGGTGTAGTTTCCCATCATCCCATTCTTGCAGTATGGCCCCTCCCATAGCAACACTGGAAGCATCAACTTGAACAATAAATTTCTTTTTCTCATCAGGGTGAGCTAGGATCAGCTCTGACGTGAATAGAGCCTTAAGTTTCTCAAATGCCTCTTGGTATTCTGCTGTCCATACTAACTTGGCACTGGGTTTCATGCTGTCTGGCCCCTTCCCCTTAGTTTTTAGGAGGTTTGTGAGGGGAAGAGCAACCTTGGCAAAGTTGGCAATAAAATTTCGATAGACATTGAAAAATCCTAAGGATTGAAGTTGTCTGTTGGTGTGAGGGGCTTCCCACCCCAACACATCTTGTACTTTAGCTAGATCCATCTCCAGACCCCTGGGTGAGATTCTATAGCCTAGGAAGTCAATCTCAGAGCAATGGAACTCACATTTTGACAACTTGGCAAACAGTTTATGCTTGTACAATGTTTGGAAGACCTCTCTGAATAATTTCATGTGTGACTCTTCATCAGGGGAGTACAGCAAGATATTATCTAGATAAATAAGGGTCCCCCAAAATAGATACTTGTGCACTATTTCATTGATCAAATTCATAAGCACTCCAGGCACCCCCTGGAGGCCAAACAGTATAACTCTGTACTCAAACTGCCCCAAAGGTGTATTGAATGCCATTTTATATTCATCCCCCTCCTTGATGCACACCCTGAAGTATGCATCTCGCAAATCTAGTTTGGAGAAGATTTTCCCTTTGGCTGTCTCTGCCAAAAGGTCCTTGGTCAACGGGAGGGGGTAGACGTTGGTGGATGATACTGCGCTCAGGCCCCTGTAATCCATACATAAGCACACACCCCTGTCCTTCTTCCTGAACAATACAGGAGCCATGAATGGGGAGGAGGCAGGGCATATGAAATCCCATGCGAGATTCTTATCTATAAACTTCCTCAACTCCTCTTTCTCCACAGGGCTCATGGCATAAAGCTTGCCCTTGGGAAGTTTATGTCCCTGTAACAGTTCAATGGTACAGTCAATATTACGGTGAGGGGGCAATTTGTCCACCTGTTCCTCCTCGAATATGTAGGCCAAGTCCCAGTAGGTGGGAGGGATGGTGTTCTTCCTGAGCTAGGCACGCCCAGAATGGCTCATCAGAAGGCGTCGTTCCCCAGTTGGGGTCCCACCCATGGCCCTGGCATTTGGGAGAGATGAACTGCACCTGCCCCTCACCCCCACAGGATATAGGAGTCATGATCATGTAGCCAAGGACTCCCCAGAACCAACAGGAGCTGCACTGCCGTCGTAAATGGACAGTCTAATATTTACATGGTTATTTCATGGGAGAGCTGTTCATTTGGGTGAAGACTATGGGGTCAGGAAGTTTATCCATGGGGGCACCCAACCCTGTCACCAGGTAAGGATTAATTAAGTCTCTGGTGCACCCCGAGTCAATGAGAACATGCACACGAATATGTGTGCCCAGCTCCAGGTTCATAACACTCACAGTAACGAAAAAGAGGGGGAGTAGTTGCTCACCTTGTGTGGTGCTGGGGGGCTTTGGACCTGCTGCTCTGAGCTGCTCACAGCAGGGTCCTGCCTTTTTGTGCTGGCTTCTCTTCTCTGCTGCTGGACGAGCTGGACCCCTCCTCCATGACCCCAAACTGGAGCACATGCTGCACCTTCACCTTGGCTGATGCTTTCTTTAGTGGAGTGTCTTGGCATTTTGTCCCTGCTTCCTTGCTGGGACCTGGCACCCCTGCTGAGCTTGGGCAATCCATGGCGAAATGCCCCTCCTCTCCACAATGGAGGCAAAGACCTTGCTTCATCCGCAGGTCCTGGGTGCCATCCTTCAGTCTAGGTGGTTTCAGCTCGGACCCCACAACTGGTGGGCGGGCTCCCATAGATGGGCCATAGATCTTAATCATCTGGAGGTGCACTTCAGTGTTGGCTGCCTCACATATCCAGGCTGCAAATGAGATGAGGTGGACACTCCGAAGGATCATTTCTTGGATCTCAGGGTGGAGACCCACCAGATACTGCTCAGCAAGCATGCCATCCAGCCATCCGTGTACTTTCACCGCATGGCATTGAAACTCCTTGGTGTACTCATGTACCGTCTTCTTCCCTTGCTTCAGGGTTTGCAGGTAATTCTGTGCCTTCTCACTCTCAAAGTGGGTCCTTGTACTGCATGCATAAGGCCCACATGAATGCATCCACTTCCTGGAGCTTGGGTCCCCGAGAGTTATGTAGGTTGATGTACCAGTCAGCAGCTCTCCTGCAGAGCTGAGTGGCTATGTAGTCTACCCTGTGAGCATCAGAGGGGAACAGGCTTGCACAAATTTCCTGACTTGCACCACAAAGAAAGCCAATCTCTCAGGGGTTCTGTCGAACTTGGCATCTAGCAACCCCTTCGGCACCAGTCCAGGGGCCCCCAGGAGGGGTCCTAGGGGTTGCGGAGGTGGGCCCACTGGGATCTGCTGGTCCCCTAGTTGTGGTTGCTCAGCAGGGGATTGCTGGCCAGGGGGCACTTGCCCTGGTGGTGGAGCCACAGGCACCTGCAGTGGTTGTCACCACAACAACTCTTGCACAACCTGAGCCACCATGTGAGGGATGTCTAGCAATGACTCTTCCACCATCTGGGTGAGCCTGACTTGTGCTAGTTCCATCTGGGCCAGCTGGTCTTCCAGCCCCATATCTTCCTCTCTGTATCGCCAGCATGTGCCTCTTTTGTGGGCCAGCTTGTACTCATACCAGCTCGTGCATGAAGTCCCCAGGGGACCTGGGGTCAGGGTCCACGACTCTCTCATGTCAGCATGGAATGTGGACCAGGCATATTCCTGAGTGCCTTATGTCACTAGTAGGGCAAACCTCCTTTGGCCCCTCACGGTGGCTCCAGCTGGATCTGAGTCATGGTGACCAGGGTGGTTGACGCGGTCACCCCCGTGGTCATTGGCATGGGTCGCTCCTCAGCTGAGGTAACTGGAATGGCCTCTTCTCCGCTCATCATGCAAGTTGCAGGTAGAGGTTTGAGTTATTCCTGAAACTCTGCCAGGATTTCCAAGAACTCAGTACCAACACACAGAATCTTGAATAGATTCAATTTATTGATCAGAGTAGTGGACACTCCATGAGTGCTTGTGTCAGGAATAACTCAAAATGTGCGAGTCAAACAATTATACCCCAATCGTACAGGACCCCCTGATGTGTAAAATCCAATAAGCACCCTCCTACAAGCGCAGGGAAAAGCTAACAGTCTAGGCAAGGGCGGGAGACTGGTAAGGAGTATAGCCAGGTGAACCAGGCGCTCAAGGCCATGGAGAGATAACAGTGGGGTCTAGAGAAGACAGCTGCAGAGAAAAGTGGGGTGGTGAGAGGCAAGCACACAGCACACACATTCCAACCTAGAGGGCTTCCCAGTGATCACCATGCTGGTGTCAACCGACAGTTTTATTAATAACATTTTAGATGGTTGTATTGTATCATGTGCTTTTATGCCTTGGCTTCCTTTTAACGGTAGGGTTTTTTTGGTATGCATTTTATTATTATTGAATGGATTGATTTATGTTTTTACTCTTAGGATTGTATTGTTTTTATTGTAGGCTTGATTTTGTTTTTATTGTTGTGAGTTGTCCCTAGCAGGTCTGGAGGGGCAACATACAAATTTTCTGAATAAAAAACTGTAAAGCATAATGCATTGAGATTTCTCTTTTGAAGACGGGTATCAGAAGGAAAGTTCAAATGAATAATCAGAACTTCGTTTTATATCACAAGTATGAACACCAGCTAGATCCCTGTTCTACTTCAATGGAGAGAGGAAAATGCAAACTAGATTCCAAAGTAACATCTGAAGCAATGCCTCAAGCTCTGTGCTTTATTAGTTACAATTTTGCTATTCTGGTACATATGCACGTCAGGTTCCTTCCTTTGACCTAAGGAATGGTGCCAAGCTGTCATCTGAGAGGTAACCAGTCATTATTTTGCAAGTATATACAAAAGATTTGTAATGTGCAGGTTTATTATAACTGAGCAACAGACGTGCTGAGGGGGGGGAAAGCCCAATTTGTACAAAGGTTATATAAACTAGCTGCATACTGTTTATAAAGGTCCCATCATACTGTTGATTAGAATCACTTGTAGCAATGAGAGCATTCCTATAATCAAAGGCACATCAATGTGTGATGTGTTTTTAATTATTCACACCTGCTAATGTTCAAAACACCCCACACTGCTAAGTCTGTTTGAAGTTTCAGGAACAAACAAATGGTTGCAACTCAGGGTGCTATTTTTGAATATTCACAATTTTCCAGTACAAACTCTTCCAAGACTGTGGTGCTGGGCATCATGAATAATCAAGGTCAATCTGTGCTATATTTCAGATTTGTAATAGTTGTAATAATGTCTATAACTAACAAAGGTGGAGAAAGGTAAAGAAATAAAATGGAGGATGTATTTGTAACTGAAGAGAAAGGAATGATTGCTAAGGGGAAAGAGACTCATAAGCTTATTGAAAGTCTAGCTCCCCTGAGGAGGATGGGAGTAGAAGATGACTGCTAGCCTACAGAGTCACTTCTCAGTCTGCCCTCTTCTGTGGCATCCAAGACAGGGCATCCTTCACTCCCCTTCCCCATCATCATGGATGTCTTGGGGCTTAGCACTAGACATAAGAAGAGTCATGGTCAGATTTCCCCCTGCTTTTGAGAGCCAGTTTGGTGTAGTGGTTAGGAGCACGGACTCTAATCTGGGAGAACCGGATTTGATTCTTCACTCCTCCACATGCTGGGGTGACCTTGGGTCAGTTGCAAGTTCTCTCAGAGCTGTTTGCTCACAAGCAGTTCTTGAAAGAGCTCTCTCAGCCCCACCTACCACACAGGGTGCCTGTTGGGGGGAGGGGAAGGGAAAGGAGAATGCAAGCGGCTCTGAGATTCCTTTGAGTAGTGAAGGGCAGGGAATTAATCCATTCTCCTTCTCCTCCTCCTTCTCAAAGAAATGAAGTGGGTGGGGGAATACCATCAAGGCTGCAAGCCTGTCAGAAGGGTTCCATCTTCCCATGCTATTTTCCCAGTATAAACCATCCCATGAAGCTGCTATCTGTCCTTTGGAGGGAAAAAAAGATGAACACTCTATGTGTAAACTGGGCAGTTTTTAATAAATCTTGAGTGGAGTCCCGAAGTTTTGGGTTGATCCAGTACAGAGTTCAACCCCAAAAATACCCACTGAAAAGTACTGAGACCGATGAGTGATTTCAGCTCTCACATACTTTATTAGTTGAAGAACAAGACAACCTAAGCCGGCTCGCAGGCCGGCTTTTATTCCCAAGTGAACCACACCCTAAACACACACACACACACGGTGATTCGCTATTTACATTGATTGAGTTAACTCCTGCTCCTCAATTGGAGGGGAGCCAGGATCCTCTAGTCCATTGTCTTTTGGGGCGAAGCTCAGGCCCTTCGCCTGGCCATATGTTGGACCGGTTAGAACCAGTCCAAGCACATGGCTGCCCTGAGCCCAAGTTCTCAAGTGGATACATTACACCCCTTCCCCCTTGGTCCGATAAACACCCGCACACATAGTCTTTCAAATAGCTGGGGGGCCGCCGCTCCCGCGTGGAGCAGCAGAGCTCTGGCATGGGGGAACTGACGGCCTCCCAAGCGGGTGTGGGGCCCGGTGGCCGCTCTGGTGTCAGAGGGGCTGGGCTCACCATCTCATCCGGTGCGTCATTTGCGGTTGCTGGCTGTCCGGAGTTGAAGTCCACAGGGATTTCCTCTGGTGCGTCCGCCGCCGCATCTGGTTGAGCTGGCTCGTTCCACTCCTCCCCCTCCGGCTCCAGGGGTAGCACCCGGCGGCATAGCTGATTGATATGGCGATGTAGGATCTGGCCATCCTCTCCGGAGACTTCATAAGATCTGGGGCCTCGGACCCGTACTACTCGGGCGGGAATCCACGGGGGCCCTTTCACATAGTTCCGTGTGTACACCGGGTCCTCCGGGAAAAACCCCCGTGCCACCGCTGGAGTTTCCGTGGAGGGCTCCTGCTCTGGCGCTCGATCGGGGTGTAACCGGTCTAGCCTGGTGGTGAGACATCGGCCCC
The DNA here is from genome assembly GCA_029375565.1 of Gekko gecko. Lineage (NCBI taxonomy): Eukaryota > Metazoa > Chordata > Lepidosauria > Squamata > Gekkonidae > Gekko > Gekko gecko. Next base: position 211,032,321 of record JAPDNY010000001.1, read on the forward strand.
TCAGTAGTTCCACCGGGCTTCAGCCGGTTGTCGCATGGGGCGTAGTTCTCTGGCCAAACAAGAAGTGCGCCAGCCTAAAGTCCCAGTCAGTTCCTTCGGTCCGGCAGAGCGCCTCTTTTGCCGTTCTCACCATGCGTTCGGCTTGGCCATTGGTGACGGGGTGGAACGGGGCCGACCTGACATGGCGAATCCCGTGCTGACGGGTGAACTCCTGGAACTCTCCGGACGTGAAGGCCATCCCATTGTCGGTGACCAGGGTGTCAGGGAGTCCGTGTGAGCTGAAAATCCACCACATCGCTCGGAAGGAGGTGGACGGCATGGGCTCAACCTCAAGCCACTTACTGTAGGCGTCTACAAGTATAAAAAACAGCTGCCCCTGGAACGGGCCCGCAAAGTCGAGGTGCAGGCGCAACTAGGGGCGGTGAGAGGATTCCTAGGCCCTTTCCGGGGCCACCGGAGGTGCAGGTCGGGAGGCCTGGCAGGGTTGACACCTTTTTACAACGTCCTCAATGTCCCAGTCTAACCCCGGCCACCAGACATACCCCCGTGCCAGGGCCTTCATTCTGACCACCCCGGGATGGTGCTCATGAAGGTCCTTCAGTACCTGCGGCTGTAGTGGTTTTAGAATGACCACTCTACCTCCCCACATTAAGCACCCCTTATAGGTCGACAGCTCATCGCGCCTTGTGGCGAAGGGCGCAAATTCCGGGTTTTGTTTAGCTGTCGGCCACCCCCTCCCCACCCAGTCCAAGACCCGACAGAGAACCTTGTCGCAGCCCGCGAGATGGGCCACCTCCTTGACGTGGACTGGGCGACCGGGCAGTGATTCCAGGAGGGCGACTTCATGGGCGGGGGCAGGGTCTGGGTCCGTGGTGGGCAGCGGTAGGCAGCTGAGGGCATCAGCGTGCCCCATGGCTTTTCCCGGGCAGTGGGTGAAGGCATAAGAGTACCCCACCAGGAATATGGACCAGCGGAGAACCCTAGGCGAGACCATCTGCGACGTTTGCCGATCGGGCGCGAGGTGGCCCAGGAGAGCCTTGTGGTCAGTTAGGATCTCGAATGGGCGGCCATCGAGATAGTGGTGGAATTTTTTAACCCCCGCCACTATCGCCAGCACCTCCTTGTCAATCTGCGCGTAGTTACACTCCGCAGACAACAGGGTCCGAGAGTAATAGGCGACCGGGACCTCCCGGCCATCCAGCAGCCTATGCCCCAACACCACCCCCACCCCGTAGGGCGAAGCATCGCACGCGAGAAAAACCAGTAAAGCCTCGCAGAAGTGGTGCAGTACCGTGTTGGAGACCAGCAAGTCTTTCACCACCTGGAATGCTGCCGCATGCTCCGGCTTCCAGGCCCATGGTGCCTCTTCGTCTAGCAGGCGGTGGAGGGGCTCCGCCACCGTGGCTTTCAGGGGCAGAAAAGCATGGTAAAAATTTAGGAGGCCTAGGAAAGCCTGTAGTTCTGTTTTGGACGTGGGAAGTGGGGCTTGTGTGATGGCCTTTATTTTGTCATCCGTGGGATGGATGCCTTGTGCATCGACTGCAAATCCCAGAAATTCGATGCGGGGCACCCCCAGGAGGCACTTTTCCTTCTTCACCTTGAGGCCGGTGTCGTTGAACCTCTGCAGGACCTGTCGCAGCTGGTCGTCGAAGGTGGTGGAGTCCGGCGCCGCGATGATGACATCATCTAGAAAGGGCTGGACCCCTGGAATTCCTTTAAGAAGGGAATCCATGAAAGATTGGAAGATCCCTGGTGCTACCGAAACCCCAAACTGTAGTCTGTTGACCCGGAAAGCCCCCTTGTGAGTGGTGATGGTCTGTGCTTCCGCCGCAGCCATGTCCACTGGCAGCTGCTGGTAAGCCTGTGCCAAGTCCAGTTTACCAAAAACCTTGGCCCCCATAAGGGAGGCCAGGACGTGGCTCACTACAGGGACTGGATAGGCGTGGTCCTGCAGGGTCTTATTTATGGTGCATTTGTAGTCGGCACAAATGCATATGGTCCCATTAGGTTTAATCGGCGTCACAATGGGGGTCTCCCAGCGCGCTGATGTGACTGGTTCCAGCACTCCTTGGGCGACCAGGCGGTTGAGCTCAGCCTCTATTTTTTCCCACATTGCTATGGGAGGGGGCCGTGCTTTGATGCGGATGGGCTGAACATTGGGGTCCAGGTCGAGCGATATCGGGGCCCCATTGTACCTCCCCAGGGTCCCATCAAACACCTTGGGGAAATTGTGGCAGACTGCCTCCCAGTCCGCAGTCCCCAGGTGGTTTACTCCCGCTATTTGGAGTCCCAGAGGCTTAAACCATGACAACCCCAAGAGACTCGAGAGTCGCCCTTCCACCACCAGCAGGTCCAGCAAGCCCGAGAACCCTTTAAATCAGACCTAAAACTTGCCCCAGCCATGGACCGCCACCGGGTTTTTGTTAAAGTCTGTTAGTTTCAAATCCTGTGGCTTGTGCAGGCGGGGTCCCCCCTTGGGGCATAGCGTTTTGAGGGTTTCTGCGGAAATTATAGAGAAAGAGGACCCCGAGTCTATTTCCATTTGGCAGGGGGACCCCTCTATTTGGACAGTCACATGCACCTTGTCCGGGCCTTCTGGGGGCAAGTTACATACCATCTGCCGGTGCTGGGTCGTCACGGTGTGCAGGCTTGCGGCGTCCAGCTGGGCAGTGGACCCCAGGCGCTTGCCCTTGGAGCGGCAGACTCGGGCGAGGTGTCTGGCCTTGTTGCAGGTCCTGCAGATGACGTCCCGGAAATGGCAGGTCCAGCGCTCGTGCGCGTCGCCACAGCTAGCACAGGCAGAGGCGTTGGGCTGAGTTGGTGCCGCAGGGGATCCCTTGATGCGTTGGGTGCATTGTTGCGATTGGCGGTTTACCTGTAGGACCTCCTCATCATTCGAGTCATCCGAGGGGCCGGAGTCCTGGAGGCGATGGACCGTCTTCGGCTGGCGATCTGCGTGGGACTTCTCGTAGGCGGCTGCTTCCTTGATGGCGGCCTCCAGAGTGAGGTCGTCCTGGCTGATGAGCCTGTGGCGCAGCTTTGGCTCCTTCAGCCCCACCAGGAATTGGTTTAGGAGGGCATCTGTGAGGCTGGGGAAGGCACACCTTGTTGCTGCGCAGCATAGGCCGGCCAGGAATTCCGGAGATGTTTCGTCGGGGCCCTGCGTTCTTGCGAAGAACTCCATTCATTCCACGAACTTGGTGGGCTTCGGGGCCAAGTGGTCGGTAAACGCCTTGACCAGCATCTCATAGGTGGCAGCCGCATCTTTCGGCTGTAGGGGGTTCACCAGGTCCTTCAGGAGGAGGTGTGCCTCGATGCCGCAGTAGCGTAGGAGATAGGCCTTCTTCGTACCCGCATCCGTGATGCCATGAATCTCGAAGTGACGCTTCAGCGTCTCGATCCAGGTCTCCCAGTGTGCGGGACGAGAGATGTCGAAGGCAGGGAAGCTCTCGTTGCTAGCGGCCATTACGTTCACCCGTGGAGGTCACGGTTCAGGCGTAGGGTTGGTGGCATTGGAAGCAAGGCTGCTCTTGGGGTCAGCGGTGCTTGGGAGCGGTGCTGCGTCCAGGAACCAGAGAAGCAGACACAAAGCTCGGCGGCGGTGTTCGGTGCTTTTGGCGTTAGGGTGGTCAGCGGTGCTCGTCTCGTGGTCGTTGTTCATGGAGGGAGTTGGCATCCCACCTTCATCGCCAGTGAAAAGTACTGAAACCGATGAGGGATTTCAGCTCTCACATACTTTATTAGTTGAAGAACAAGACAACCTAAGCCGGCTCGCAGGCCGGCTTTTATTCCCAAGTGAACCACACCCTAAACACACACACACATGGTGATTCGCTATTTACATTGATTGAGTTAACTCCTGCTCCTCAATTGGAGGGGAGCCAGGATCCTCTAGTCCATTGTCTTTCGGGGCGAAGCTCAGGCCCTTCGCCTGGCCACATGGTGGACTGGTTAGAACCAGTCCAAGCACATGGCTGCCCTGAGCCCATGTTCTCAAGTGGATACATTACACCCACCAATCAGGCAGCAGTGTCCAATGACATTCCTCTATATGGCACAACCAGGTGCAGCCATTCACTGTTTGCTTATGCAGCTACTGCCCCTTGATATCACCCACCCCCAGTACCAGAGGACAGGGAGAAAACACACAGCAACAGCACAACCTCTACAGAGGCATGTGTCTCAACTGTACCCCCATAGCTCACAAGGGAAGGGCTCTCGTGCAGTGTACAGGACACCCTCACCCACTCATCCCCTTTGCAAGAGTCTGACTAGCAGCAAAAGTGCTGTCCACATGCAAGTATCCCTGCTCCGAGCCACACACCCCTTTTCCTGAAAAAAGAAAGAAAGAGGGGAAAAGGCAGAGACTGGGCTCAGCCCCTCAGATCCCACCTAACCTTGGGCCAAGAAGGCAGATGCAACAGAGGCATGCCATCAGGTATAAAGTACTCTACTGCAGCCCTGACATCACAAACAGCCATATGGGGCTGGACAGACAACATTGCACAGACAGGCATGGCTCAGTGGAAAGGCACTGGAATAGCATCTCCAGGGTGCCTGGTCCAATACCCACATGGGGAGTGGCCAGAGACAGGCAAATGTTTTGGAGCTGACATTTCACCACAAATGGGGAACCATATGGCCCATCCCCAAACAGCCATACTTTTAGATGACATACACACAATCCCTCTGTGCTGCAACTTTGTGCCCCATCCACCCTGATCTCCCTACACTCCCACCACCACCAAACTGCATGGCTTATCAGACACCGACAATGCTGTGGGAGACTTAGAGACACCCCCCTCCCCCTTTGCTAGAGCAGGCACACCTCCTCAGCCACAAGTTAGCCAGCAGAGTGGAGGAGTGAGAAGGGGGTGGCTGGTCCCTCTGTTTGAAGAGGTGAGCTGTAACACAGGAAAGCTCACAGTGAACTACATGTCATCAGTCTTTAAGGTGCTATTAGTGCTATATTTTGAAGCTAAATGAAACAGATGCCCAGTGGCACCCTGAAGACTGATGACATGAGCTGTGCTGAGGTTTTAATGCCATAACTTTAGGCTGGTTCCCAGACTGGAGCAGCTTGAGGAGCCAAGTAACTCCAGCCATGCTCCTGGACTTGCCCCTTCAACCCCCACCCCCATAGTGGCTGACATGGTCGGGGGTTGTGGCTTTGCCATGCCAGTGACCAGCCATACCACAGCAGCAGTGTGGTGGTGCACCAGTGTATCGCTGAGATATGCTGGCATATTGGTTGGTTGGCTCCCTGAGTGCTTCTCCCTGCTCCAGATTGCGCTGTCTAATTGAAAACCTGAGGAAGGAATATGACATCACAAGATATTAAATAGAACAGAACTATAGAGTAGCTGACCCAGGGGCTGGTGCATTCTTTAAAATCAAGAAAGCTTTTCCCAAGTTATCATTGACACTGGGTAGGGGGTGAAGACATTTAAAAACTTTTTTTGTCATCTTCTGGATGTGGAACAGCAGGTGTGGAGGGGGAGGTATTTGTAAATTTCCTGCATTGTGTAAGGGGTTGGACTAGGTGACCGTGGAGGTCCCTTCCAACTCTATGATTCTAACTCTTCTATTACAATATCTATTTGACTGTAGTAACTGGGCTTTCCTGTCAGCTTCATGATCTTCTGACTCTTTCCTCATCTCATTAAACCAGACAGCCGGATTCCAGAAAAACAAGTATTAATGAATAAGCACTGTCCTTTTAATGCTCATTATAACGATAATCCCAAATGGGATTTTTTCATTTCATTTTTCCTTAGGTAAGAAATGAAAGCAGGTTAGTTGTATATCTACCTCAGCTGTATTTCTACTACTCATTTCTTCTGCTTCTATTTGATTTCCAGTTCACAGCTATGACAAGATGTAATTTCTTTAGAATTAATTTTCCTATCATTTCATTTCTTCTTTATATAGCTTTTCATGCTTTGGAGAAGCATAGGAGAGCAACAAATATGCTGTTTTACTTGCTACCTATTTTCTCTTTGTCATTCCTTATCCCCAAAGACAGGTTCCTAATGAATTTCTGCCTTTACTTCTTCACTTTTCTTCTTGCCCTTTCCAATATTTTTGGTGTAGGATTTGTCTTGAGAAAAAAAAAAGGCACAAAACTATAACCTGTTTGGCAGACTTTTGACCTTTGATGATTTCAGTCTATTTCTCACTGGGCAATTTCCACAGCACAAAACTGCTGCCATTTAGTTCTTTTATTGAAAAGCACAGAAAAGCTGGGAATTGCAGGTGCCTTGGATTCCAAAGCAAGGGGGATTTTCAGTGTGATTTAAAAGCCATGTTACTAAGACATAACTTAGGATATATTTTCATGAAAGGCTAATGGTGATATCCTGTTTCCTGAATGGTTCCTTGAGAGAAACTGAGTGGTGATGATTTATATTGTTCCAGAGTGGCATGTTTGCGATTTCCCTGTAGTTAAATTCCATGCTGCTCTGTTAATGTCTGTCAAATGAAACTGTATGAATCAAGCCAACACCAAAGATGGAGGTTTGTTTCAATCCAAAGTTGCCACCCCACAGACTTTGTGGTGGGAAGGAGTTTCACTGTTTCTCCAACTTTAGATATGTTTTCTTTACAGATCTTACAAGTGCAGTGTAGAACCCAGTCTTGAGTAAATGGCAGCTACACCAGTCTGCTTGCAGTGTCTTTGTAAAATCTTATTTTATGGAATAATACATTTTTTAAAAAATCTGGCATAAGCCTCTGTGGGCTGGAATCTGTTTTCATAATACTGGTACCACTCAAAGTGATATGGGCTCTTTTTGTAGCAGGAACTCCTTTGCATATTAAGCCACACACCCCTAATGTAGCCAATCCTCCAAGAGCTCACAGAGCTCTTCTTACAGGAGCTACTGTAAGCTCTTGGAGGGTTGGCTACATCAGGGGTGTGTCGCCTAATATGCAAAGGAGTTCCTGCTACAAAAAGAGCCCTGATACTGATCATGCCACTGGTTATCTGGTAACCCAAATAGTTGTTAGGAGATGGTCCCTTGATGACTCTTTTTATCCAGGAGTTTACAGAAGGTGGCCACTCTCAGCTGAAGGGAGAGGGCAGGCCACACTTATGGGTGTGACAGAAGGAAGAACAGGTTTACATTTGGAACAGAAAGAAAAAGGAAAAGTGTACTATGAGTTGGCTGAAGTGGACACTTTTGTGAGTGAGAAAATTGAGCTCGTAGCCACACAAACTAGGCATGGTACCTGAAGAAGTGAGCAGTGACTCATGAAAGCTCGTACCCTCTCACAAATCTTGTTAGTCTTTAAGATGCTACTGGACATTTGCTCTTTTCTACTAAGCATGGTAATGTACTCTCATCCATGTCTGGTAGCATTCAAATTTTCCTTCCTTTGTGCTCTTGCTGTCCACCCAGCTATTTCATTAGCCCAAGTTCCTTAGTAAACCAAAAGGCTTTCCAGGCTCTCTAGGAGGGGACAGGGTGCTGTGGAGCAATGATGTCAGTTGCCTGACTCATCTCTGCATTCAACAGGTTGACCAGGGTTACAAAAGGAATGAAACCTTGTTGACTGGGAAATATTCAAGCAAACTGCCTGGAAACCTTCTAAATCCATCAGCCTCCTTGCTGAGAGCCAGTTTGGAGTAGTGGTTAGGAACACAGACTCTAATCTAGGAGAACCAGGTTTGATTCCCCACTCCTTCACTTGCAGCTGCTGAGTGACCTTGGGAAAGCCACAGTTCCCTCAGAGCTGTTCTTTTAAGAACTGTTCTCTCAGAGCTCTCTCAGCCCCACCTACCTCACAGGGTGCCTGTTGTGGGGAGAGGAAGGAAAGGAGTTTGTAAGCCACTCTGAGACTTCAAGTGAGGGCTGGTATATAAATCCAATCTCTTCTCTTTTTCTTAGAGCATGTCAACTGTCCCCTATCTGCAGAAAATGAGAATTCAAGACTTGTTAGGCAATGGTAGGTTTATGATAAGAACAGAGTGGGGAAAAAAATCTTCTATTACCAGTCCATGCATTTTGTTCCCTGTAGACACAACAAATTAAGCATATACCTTGCTTTATGCATAAGTGTTTGGGGACAGATCCATAGTTGTCATGACAGACATGAAATCTTAAGCCACTCTTCTCAGTATTAATGTTGAAATCTCTTTGAGCAGCAGACATCAGGATACTCATTGTCAAGTCCAAGATTGGCTTCATCAGCTCATGCAGGGGCACTGTTGGGCGCTAAGATGGGCAATGCACCAGTGAAATACCTATTCTGTGCCAAGTCTCTAGCAGGAGGTACAACTCCTTGCCTACCAAGGTGGGAGAAAATCTGGATTGGGGGATCAGCTGGGAGAGAGCTATCTATCCCTCTTTACTCACTCATAATTAAATCCTGAGCAAGGGATGCTGACTGGGCATTCAGCAGGAGCATTTTTAGACTTGGGTGATCGGCAAGAATATTGTGGTCTCCTTTACTGAGAAGAGGACCACAAAAGATGGCATAACCATCCTTGTCTCACCTCATCTCTCTCTCCCATCATAACTTTTTCTGCCGAGCACATGACAGCTTTTCAGTAATTGTGCAGGACAGTGAAAGTCAGCAAGAGACAGGCAGCTTTCCACTGCAGCCAGACCACAGTTTTCAAATTAAAGTGACAAGAGGAGCTGTACTCAAGAGAGACTAACTGGCAATTGACATTTGTATTATTTAAGTTTTCTTCTAGATCTTCCAGATAGAAGTTTTGTGTTTTGTTTTTATTTTGGGGTTTTGCTTGTGTTTTTTGCAAATAAATAGCTCCTAGGTAAGCATAGGTCAGTCTTATCTTTTTGTGTGTGCTGTTCTGATGACACAATAGCAACATTTCATTTGCCCAGGGCACCAAGACTCAGAAGTCAGCCCTGCATTGACCGTTTGTTCAGCCAATGCTGACATATCATTTCCAGTCCAGAGCTGGGATCCAAACTTGTTCAGTCCCAGAAACCACATGATGTTTTGCATGTACAGTCATTACTTGAGCAGAGGTCCATCACAATGAAGCTTGTTCCCTCTTGGGCTGGACAAGGACAGGTCAAAGGATTGCTCATCAGTGAGAGCTCTAAGAGGTACCGTCTCAACAGCTCTATAATGGTTAACAAAAACCTTGAGCCTCCCTTGCCATAGAGAAACAAAAATGCTAATGACTCTCCTTACATTGGTGCATTCCTTTCACAGAATGTAGGCCAAAAGCAATATATATGCCTCTACCTACATTTCCATTTCTCAAAATGCATATAAATACTTTGAAAAGGTTGTTGAGGTTGCAGGAAAAAACTAAAGTGCTTTGATGTTTCTGTATATAACTTTCTCCAAAACATCAGCAGTAATACTTCAATTTAAAAACAGAACTGTCAAATATCTTATTTGTATTTACTACAAGTGGATTTGGTGGAGTGCTCAAATAATAGAAAATTTCAGGGAGTTTATCTAGCAGTGGTCATGGCCAAGAGCTAAAATTTAATAAGTTATACAAAGAAGTAAATGAAAAAGTAGGCCAGGCTCATGGGGAAAAAGCAAACCAACAACAAAGCAGAAATGCTTGACACATTTAGGGCAAAAAGATCCTTGATGGATAGTAGTCTTAGCTTTTTTGCTGGACGAGTAATCTGCATTACAGACAGCAAATAATCAGACAAGGATCTCAGTGTCTCTTTGTGTATTTAAATTGTGCTCATCACCGGGGTAGCAGGGACCTTGTTCCTGTCACACCACCCAGATTGGAAAGCCAGATGTTCTGTTTCCCCAGCCACATTTTAAAACTGCATCTAGGGATTTGTATGGCTAAGGATGCTCACATTGTAAAACCACGTCTGGGGCATCTGCAGAAAATGTCTAAAGATGTAATGTTAGAGAATTCAGGGGAGAGAAGGAGATGCCTGAATGCCAGGAAACTTTGCTAGAAGTAGGCCTTTGACTTGCATTCCGATATACAAGGATGGTAGCTTTTTGGTCAGTGATTTTTTTAAAAAAAATGCAAGCACAGGAATATAATCACAGACACACAACAAAAAGAGTCAGGGTCCTTGTGTAACTGATAATCTTGGTATGATATTGGTTCACTTAAAAACAAACTAATAAACAAAACACCACAACCTGTCATTTCTGGTACTCAATTCCTAAAATGAGAGGTACAAAACACAAACTGCACAAGTACTATTCTGGTGAAAACGCTTTTGCAGAGAACAAGATTGTTTTCATATGAAAAGTTAAAAATGCCTTTGAGTTTTTCTTGTGTTAGTAAATGTCTAATCATTGATCCAGAGGAGTGGATATAGTGGAAGGCCATTTGTAATGCAGATGAGATTTTGGTCGGTATAGGTTTCACACTGTACTTGCAACTAAAGTGCAGGTTGCTATAAGTAGGCTGCCTCTAATAACTACATGCCTCACAGGTAAATCTAATTGGCTTCCAGACTTGGCCAGTATGACCCCAGACATTGTTTATCCTTGACTCTACTGGCCAGGTGTTACTCCTTATCTTCCTCCCAATACATGTCACTCAAACAACTGAGATCTTAGCAGATCACTCTTCAACCCAAGTGGCTGTGTAAGAGAGGAACGAGCTGTCTTGGGAATAGACCATCCTGAGATGACTCAGCTTGCTCATCAAAGAGACCTATCTATGCTTTAGCTACCCAGACTATTTCTGCTATCCCTAGATATGGCCTAACCAGTCATATGAACAAGGCCTAATTACGTTTAACTCCAGAACTCAGGAATAATGGAGAGCAGGCATTCTGAGGGGATCCCCCCCAATTCCTGCTTGGCTCCTAAGTCAACCAATGAATTCCACATTATCTCACAGGCATGTAGCAAATGCCTTAAGTAAAGAAGCAGAGCCTATGAGTCATGTGACTGGTAGTGCTGCATACAGATAATGCCTGAGCCACGGGCCCAGAGAAGCCTCATGCTTCATTTAAAAATGGGGTGGGTAAAATTGTCCCACTCAAAGAGCAGGGAACAGACTCTTCATTACAAGCTTAATGGAAACAATTTTTTTAAACACGTTTTAGAAATAAAATTGCCTTGTCACTGATTCTTCCATTGCTGCTTCTACTGGATGATAACATTGTAACAAGTTTAACAGACAAACTAGGCCAAACTAGATGTAGTAATAGATCTTCCTCCTTTCCACAGATGCTGTTTGCAAGATACACCACATGGAACAAATAGCAGTTCTGGGAAGGAGAAATTGTATTGGACAAATGGTGCAAGGAGAGTGGGTTAACTGTTCCCCATCCCCTGCCTTTGCTCAGTGGAGCAGTGGGTGAAATGGGGGGAGGACGCCATCAATCAACACTGGGACAACTATAGGGCTCTGAAAATGGGAATGAAAAATCTTAAGCTATGTACATATAGTCATTGCACAACATGTTCAAGTACTCTCCACAGATATAGTATGATAATGAATGTCTTTTGGAATTCCTGAATGAGAAAAGTTATTAATGGCCCCAGTCACATGGAGAATTTGCTGTATTGAAGGCACGAATGTCAGGCAGATTTTCGGGGTATGATCACACCACAACATCTGGGAAGTGTAGCACTCCCGTGGCTAACCTGTGGCATCCCGCTGAAGATGTGGAGTTAAAAAGTACTGTGGAAAGTGCACTAATATCCAGAAAATGTGGGGCAAAGGCAGGCGTCTGATCGCGGGAGCGCTAGTATCCCACGGCATCCGGCACCCGTCCACATCCCATCGCAAACCGGATGTTTTTTGTAAGTCTCCATAGGATGCACACAAACACCGAACTACACATGCGCACAAACGCGACCTGTTGCACCAACTCGCCATGAAACAATCCTTCATTCCTCGATCATGTGCATGCGGGGACTCCATTGGAAAAAGAAAATTGCCTGTCGGATCCGGAAGCGGTGGCTTGCGATCACTGCTTGTGTGATCATGCCACGCTGCTTCTTTGCCACAATTCAGCATCGCTGTGTGATCAGCAGCTAACAGCCTAAGCATGGAGACACGGGGAACCATGTGATCAGGCTACCGTGCTTTATTTTTCTCCGGAGCAAACAGCCACGCTTCCCCCCCACGTTATCTGGCCCGTGTGACCAGGGCTAATGTCTGTTTTTAGAAATTGCAATGAGATCTATAACTAGGGTTGACAGTTCCAGATTCAAAAATACCTGGAGATTTGAGGATGGAGCCTGGGAAGATGGAGTTTAAGGAGGGGAGGGAACTCTGTAGGGTATAATGCCATATAATGGCTCCAGAGTCTCCATTTTCGACAGGTGAGATCTGAACACACTGGAAAAGTGGGCAGATGTGAACTAGATACAATTTAACAAGGATAAGTGCTGAGTTCTACATCTGGGTAACAAAAATGAGTAACACACATAATGGATGGGGGATACACTTCTGAGTAGCAGTGTGTGTGAACAAGATCTTGAGGTATGGGTGGACCATAAGTTAAATATGAGCAGCCAGTGTGATGCGGCAACAAAAAAGGCTAATGTGATCTTGTGGTGTATCAGCAGATGCATAATATCCAAATCACAAGATGTGATAGTCCCACTCTACGCTGCATTGGTCAGGCCACACTTGGAGTATTGTATGCAGTTCTGGAGGCCTCACTTCAAAAAGGACGTGGACAGAATGGAGCAGATGCAGAGGAGAGCAATGAGGATGATCAGGGCCTGGAGACCAAGCCAGGAAAGGCTGAGGGACTTGGGAATGTTCGCTCTGGAGAATAGGAGATTGAGGGGGGACATGATTGCTCTCTTTAAGTATTTGAAGTGCTGTCACTTAGAGGAGGGCAGGGAGCTGTTCCATTTGGCAGCAGAGGATAATACTTGCAATAATGGGTTTAAATGAAGGTGGGAAGGTACCTGCTGGATATTAGGAAAAACTTTTTTACAGTCAGAGTCATGCAACAGTGGTATCAGCTGCCTAGGGAGATGGTGAGCTCCCCCTCACTGGCAGTCTTTAAGCAGCAGCTGGAGAAACACTTGTCAGGGATGCTCTAGGCTGATCCTGCATTGAGCAGGGGGTTGGACTAGATGGCCTGTATCTCCCCTTCCGTCTCTGTGATTCTATGATTCTAAGAGTAAATGTTTCAGATAAATAAATAATAAACTAGCAATCTATGCAGTCTGGACATCAGTTGCATTTCTTGGAGATCTCCAGCCCCCCCCCCCCGGAGGTTGGCAACCCTATGTATAACAAATAGTGATGGTAAGAAACTTTGTAATGAGAGTTGGACACCCAGTGTTACACATCCTCAGAGATCCATTTCAGATTGAACCACAGCTCCTCTGGTCTGAAAGAGATGCATAATTAGCTCTGTAAATGCTGTGACTTTCTCAAGAGCTCTCCCTGGTGTCCCCTAAATTTTCACTCCTTGCTGGTTGATTGGGTACAATGAAGAAGACACTGGGGAAAATCTTGGCCAACCAGCAAACTTAAACAGGCTCACCAACAACAAGGCCACACATTTTTGCAAACTAAATGAGAATCTTCTGTCTTACAGTTTCACTTGGGCCGTGGTCACACGGCAAGGAAATCGCGATTTGTTCCCGATATAATTTATTTGGGAATATTTTTTTTAAAAAAAGTTTATTAACAGGATATAATAGCACGTTCCATAGTTAACCAATTCTTAACATATCCTTTTCTACAGTTTTCTTCCCCTCCCCCAGCTCCCAGCGATGCTCCACCCCCATTAATATTTCAGTCAATATTCTCTTACATTCAGTTCTTACTCAATAATCAAATCTTCATTTTAAACATTTTCCTTTTCTATTTCTCCCTCTTAGGTAACATTTTGAATACAATCCATTTCTTATACTACTTCTATTCTTAATAATCATCAAAGCAAAGTAATCTATTTTTAACATCCCAATTCAGTTCTAGGTAAACTTTAAAGTCTTTCCAATCTGCTAAAAATTCTTCATCTTCTTTTCCATTAAGTTTTTTTTGTCAATTTGTCTATTTCTACCATAAAAATCATCTTCTTTATCCATTCCTATTTATCTGGTGTCTTCTCCTGTTTCCAAAATTGAGCATAAGTCATCCTTGCCATTGTAATTAAATACCATAACAATGTTCTCTTTGGCACATTAATTTCTTCCATTTTAAGCCCTAAAAGTAACATTTTTGGCTCTTTTTTCAAAGTACATTTCAGGATCTTCTGAATTTCGTTATGAACCTCAGTCCAAAAAACAGCCACTTTTTCAAATGTCCACCACATATGGTAAAATGAGCCCTCTTTTTTCTTACACTTCCAACATTTGTTAGACATGTTCTTGTTCATATTAGCAATTTTTTTGGTGTCATATACCATCTATACATCATTTTATAACAATTTTCTTTCACATTAACACATGTTGAAATTTTAATCGATTTTTTCCACAAACACTCCCATGATGACATATCTATTTCTCTATTTATATTTATAGCCCATTTCACCATTTGCGCTTTTACAGTCTCATCCTCTGTGTACCATTTTAACAAAATCTTAGAAATTTTTGAAATCATTTTTTTACCTTTTTCTGCCCATACCATTTCAGTTTCATTATTTTCTTTCCTGAAACCATACCTCATTTTATCAGTCTTAAATAAGTCATAAATCTGCCTATAGTTTAACCAGTCATATTCAAATTCCAATTCCTCTCTAGCTCTCATTGCGAAACTACTCCCCTCAACCTTTAAAATGTCTCTATAAGGTAACCAATCTTCTCCTTTGTGCCTTGAAAGTGGTTTAATTACTTCTGCTGGTAGTATCCATAAAGGTCTTGTGTAAAAAAAAAATCTCTTATATCTCATCCAAGTCATAAACAGTGATCTTCTTACAAAGTGGTGTTTGAAAAGGTTATCCGCTTTGGATTTTTCATACCATAAATAGGCATGCCATCCAAATTTATGGTCATGCCCTTCCAACGCCAACATTTTTCTATTGTCCAAATTAATCCATTGTTCAAGCCAAGCCAAACACACAGCGTCATGATACAGTCTAAAATCAGGGAGTTGTAAACCTCCCCTTTCTTTTGCATCACATAGAATCTTCATTTTAATCCTAGGTTTCTTTCCAGACCATACAAACTTTGAAATCTCTTTCTGCCATAAGTTCAACACTTTGCAGTCTTTTACAATCAGAATTGTTTGGAATAAAAACAACAAGCGGGGTAAAATATTCATTTTAACTGCCAAAATTCTACCCAAAATTGACAAGTTCAAAGTGTTCCACTTCTTTATATCCTGTTGGATTTTACACCAGGTTTTCTCATAATTATTCTTAAAAAGTCTATATTTTTCATTGTGATCTCAATTCCCAAGTATCTAGGTTTTTTTCACCACTTCACATTGAACTTTTTCTTGCAATTCCAGTTGATTTTCTTTTCTCATATTTTTACAAAGCATCTTCGTTTTATTCTTATTCACATAAAATCCAGCCAAGTCTCTGAATTCTTTAATCTTTTCCATCAATAGTGGTACATTAATTACTGGATCTTCAATCACAAACATTACATCATCTGCAAAAGCCCTATACTTATATGTAAAACTGCCAATTGTGAGTCCTTTTATGTCTTTATCTTCTCTTATTTTCCCCAGCATCACTTCCAAAATCCATAGAAATAGTAAAGGGGATAACGGACATCCTTGTCTAGTCCCTTTTTGTACTTTAAAATAATCCGTCATCTCTTTGTTTATATTCAGCGATGCTTTCTGTTCAAAATATATCGCCCTAATCATATTGGAAAAGGGCTGACCAATGTCCATTCTTTCAATCACTTGAAACATAAACTCCCAGTTTAAATTGTCAAAGGCTTTTTCAGCATCTATGAATAGAAAAGCAACCTCTTTTTCTGGATGTTTATCATAATATTCAATAGCATCGATCACCATCCTTAAATTGTCCCTGATTTGTCTATTTGGTAAAAAACCGGCTTGTTCCTCCGTTATGATGTCTTTCAGATATTTCTTCAATCTTTCCTAAATTACCTTGGCGAACAATTTGTAATCATTATTAAGTAGCGAAATTGGTCTATAATTCTTAACATCTGTTAAGTCTTGTCCTTCCTTTGGTATGAGTGATATATTAGCTTCTTTCCAAGACTCTGGTATTACCTTCGTCAGCTGAATTTCATTTACTAAAAGTTCCAAAATCGGGGTCAACTCCTCTTTTAATTTTTTATAAAATTTTGTGGTAAATCCATCTGGACCTGGAGCTTTCCCCAACTTGGCATCCTCTATTGCATTGTATATTTCTTCTTTTTGGATTGGACCATTCAACATTTCCTTAGTTTTTAAGTCGATCTTAGGTAAATCTACTTCATCCAAATATTTTTTAATTTTCTCCGGATCAATCTTTTTTTTTGGAATAATTTCGCATAATACTTGAAGAAGACTCTTTTTAGGCCATTCATGTCAACAATTTCTTTACTATCCTCAATTATTTTACTTATTATCCTTCTCTCCCTTCGGTTTTTCAATTGCCACGCCAAAAATTTTCCTGGTTTATTTGCTCCTTCAAAAGATTTTTGTTGCAATTTCTTTAAGTTCCAGTAGAGTTCTCTATTAAGTATCACGTTCAGTTGGTCTTGTAAAATTTGAATTTCTTTAATAAGTTTCTTTTTTCCTGGTCTTCTCTTCAATTCCTTTTCTTTTTGCTGAATTTTTTCCTGCAACTCCTTTTGTTGCTTCATCTTCTGCTTCTTGTCAGCCACATTCATTGATATCGATACTCCTCTCATCACCAACTTATAGGCATCCCAGACTGTCTGTATTTTAACATTTTGGTTTAAGTTCATTTGAAAAAAAAGTTGAGTTTCCTTACATAATGTCTCAACTAACTTTGTCTTGTCCAATAAATCCTCATTAATTCTCCAATGGAACTGCTTCGTTTTTTCTTTTAATGTCCAAATTGCCAGATTATGAACCGAGTTGGTTTTTGGCAAAATCTCAACCTTCTGAGTTTTTAATGCTGTCTCACCCGACATCCAAATCATATCTATTCTGGAGAAGGATTTGTGTCGATTAGAGTAAAAAGTATAATCTTTAACTTTAGGATTCCACTTTCTCCAAACATCTTCAAGTTTCTCTTGTTCCATCAAATTGAAAAAAAGTTTGGGAAGCTTTCCGATCTTCTCATCACCCTTTTTTGATTTCCTGTCCAATTTATTATTAACTGTATCATTAAAGTCTCCTGCTAGTATTATCTGATCGTAGTTCACTTGGTCCAATTCCTTCATCAAGTCCTTAAAAAGTTTTCTTTAGCTCCATTAGGTGCATATAAATTAACCAGCAATGTCTTTTTTTGAAGCATTTTAATTTCTACAGCAATATATCTCCCATCTTTGTCACTAAAAATTTGTTTTGGCTCCAAGTTTTTATTTACATAGATCACAACTCCTTTATTTTTTTTCTCTGTCAATGAATAAAATTCTTCTCCCAATTTTTTATTAGTCAAATACTTATTGTCCCGCTTTCTTATATGTGTTTCTTGTAAACAGATGATGTTGGATTTCTGCTTTTGTAACCAATAGTTCACTACCCTCCTTTTGGAAGGTGAGTTAAGTCCATTTACATTCCATGATAACAATTTGTAATCCATCATGACTTGTTTTTAAATATCTCCGAAATCTTCAGAGTATTCAGCCTTAAACCTATACATATCTCCAGGTGTTTTGATCACATGTCTTTTCGAATTGTAGGTGAATGACAGTTCTTGAGGTATCTCCCATCTGAATTGGATGGTTAACTGCTTCAATTTATCCACCAATTTCTTGTACTTCTTTCTGTCCTGCAGGATGATTCTTGGGAGTTCTCTCATTATTATTATCTTTTTACCATCAATCTCCAATGGTTGAGTAAACTGCTTCTTGGATATATCCTCTTTCATTTTCCGTGTTCCAAATTGAACAATAACATCTCTTGGCAAATTTTTCCTTTGAGCATAAGCTGAATTCACTCTATAAATTAGATCAAAATCAGAATCCAATTCTCCTTGATCTTCTCCCAAATATTCAGTCAGAGCTGTCATCACCACCGTATGTATGTTTTCATCCATTTTTTCTTCTATCCCTCTTAACCTCAGATGATTTGACATTGCTCTATATTCCATTGTTGCCTCCAAATTACGGTTGTTTTGCATAGTTGATTCCATTTTTTTCTCTATGTCTTTATTTATTTATTATTCGACTTTCTATCCCACTCACACCCTAAGGGCTCTGAGCGGCTTACATATATATTAAGTCCAACATTCCTAGCCTAGGGCCACATATGTGCAGGGGGGGTGGATATCCTACCAGGCACCCATATTCTGTAGCAGGTCTTCTGTTGCGAGGGGGACAGTCTGGCGGCGACCTCTCTCCGGCGCTGATCTTTGTTACGAAGTTCCACCTTCCTGGCGCTTGTGAATCCACCTCCATGCCGGATACACTCTGCACTTTCGTGCATGCTTCGCAGCGGCCTCTGTCCACTTCAGGCTCCGGCCTACTGCGTTGCTTCGCCTCTGCGCCTCGTTGGTCTGGCCTCCTTCCTATGCCTCCTTGCCTCGCCGCCAGCTGCCATGTCTCCTCCACCATCCATCACCTCTGCTGTCCATCGCTCCCCACTGTCGCTGCCAGGGCTGGCTTGCCCACTAGGTGCTTGCCTAGGGTGCCAGGCCCGCAGGGGCACCAAATGGCTCCCTGCCCCCATGGAAAGCCCCCCCTGCCACTGCTGCCGCCTCCCCACCACCGCGAAGAGCACCCAGCAGGGCTCAGGAGGCAGCAGCAGAGCTTGCCCACCCTCCCCCCCACCCCTGGGGGGGAGAGAAGGCGGGGGCGGCAGCTGGCAGCAACTCCAGCTAGAACCCCCGCCCCCTCCCTGGCTTTCCCGGGGCCCCCACAGCTGTGGAGCCTCCAGGAAAGCCAGTGCTCCGCCGCCGCCCCCAGTCTCCAGCTCTCGGAGGGAGGGGTGGGGGCTAGAACCCTCTCCCCCTCCCTGGCTTTCCTGGGGGCCTCGCAGCTGGGGAGCCTCCAGGAAAGCCAGCGCTCCACCGCCCCCCCATCTCCAGGCCCCACCGGGAGGTTGGCATCCTGGGTGGGAGGTGCCCCAGGCTGTCCTGCCTAGGGCACCCAGACACCTGGGGCCAGCCCTGGTCGCTGCTACAGGGGCGGGTGCCCCCCTGCTCTAATAGCAGGTACCCCATTTATCTAATCTCCCTTTACAGGCTTTCGAACTGCTGGTTGGGTGGGTGCTGGGACAAGGGCCAGGAGCTCACCCTGACCGCGGTGGGATTCGAACAGCCGAAGCTGTTCGAACAGATGTTAAGTCAGCCATTCCTTTACTGCCTGCGCCACCGCTCCCTTTGTGTCTTTTGCTCCAGTTCAGTTGATTTTGTTGCCAAAGCTGTTACTTAAATATTTGTGTTTGCCACTTCTTTCTTGATTTCTGCCACCTCTGCTAACACTAATTCTCTCAAGACCGCCACATTTTTTTCTGGGACTTCTTCCAACTGTTCCTGCTGTTTCCCCATTTGTTTCTCTATCTGTTGATCTATCTGTTTCATCATACTTTGAATTGCCTCGATCATGCGCTTCTCCATTGCTTCGATTGCAGCTTGCCATTCTTTCTTCTCTTTAGATGACATGCTTGGGCTCACAGCTGAGGCAGCTCTTTGCCAAAATTTTGGTTCCGTTTTGAAGATTCTCTGATATGCTTCAGCTGTCCTCTGGTTCTTCTTTTAAATCCAACCTCTTTCACTGTTTTCTGCAGTCGATTTCACATTTAAAATTGCATTTTAAAGTTCAGTCCTCCTCCAAATGGCGGACGCAATTTCTCTATGGTTTCTAAGGCTAGAGTAGGCTCTCTTTTAACTTCCTGTTTCTGGTCCCACGTTAAAAATGTCCTACCGGAAAAACTTCCACTCAGCCGCTCTTCCGGTCCTCCAGCACACACTCTAGCCTAGTCACAGTTCCAGCCAGACACAGTTTTGTGCTGCACCTTCGTCTCGCGATCTTTCCCGTCGCATTCACTCATACGCTTATCACTCAGTCTCTTAACCACAGGAATGTTAAATAAAGTCTATTTAATCCAAATGTAACACTTTATCAAGCTCTTCAAAATCATACGATGGATCGATTGTTCAGCTTTAAACCTTATGCGCTTAACCGCCTTGATCAAATTTTGTTATATCTTCATCCTGGTAAGCAAATCGGCTTTGTTACCTTGCGTGTTTATCTTGGGACTTCGCATCACTTCTTTTTGTTTCCAACTTCAAACTGTTTCTTAAGAGATCGGGAAATGGCGAATTTAAGCTAATATTTCAGCTTGGCTGGCTTCTTTAGTGCTGTCTTGCAATCGCCCGCTTCTGAGAGGAGTTCAAAGCATAAACAAGCCCCCTCCAGGACTTGTGCACGCCGATCTCGACTCTCACTTGGACCTTGTTGCTTGCCTGTCACCCCCCTGCCTGGGGGATGCCGCGTTGGGCAGTATAGTTGCCCAAACTGTCAAAAGAAGCTGCCACCCACCCCGCTTGTTCACGAGGTACATCAGTTCACCATTTTACTCCAACTGGGAATATTTTTCTTCAGATTGGGATGATCACATATCCCTCACCAAACCAGAAGCATTGTGTGAGGAGGCTCTGGGCACTGTTTAGATGCAGCCGGCCCCTCTCTTTCCACTGTCCGCCCACCTGCCAGTCTGTTCTGCACTTTCTTCCCCCGTCTGCCTTCAGCAACTTTCCCCACCACCTCCTGCTGCCTGACTAGCCCTGGCTCCATGCTGCTGGCAAGTTGGGTCCTCCTTCTCTCTCCTCTTAATGCTGCAGCTTCAGGTCTGCCGCCCACTCACCTGCAAGCCTGCCCAGCACTTCCTTCCCCGACCACCTCTCCCCCAGCAACTTTGCCTCCTGCTACCCACCATAGCTTGACTCCTGGGGTGGGCAGGAGCTTTCTTTGTGCTTGATGAGCACATGAATGTTTATAATGAATTTTTTAAGCACAGGATTGCTCAGGC
The DNA here is from genome assembly GCA_029375565.1 of Gekko gecko. Classification (NCBI taxonomy): domain Eukaryota; kingdom Metazoa; phylum Chordata; class Lepidosauria; order Squamata; family Gekkonidae; genus Gekko; species Gekko gecko. Next base: position 211,053,289 of record JAPDNY010000001.1, read on the forward strand.
GCTCGGCCGGAAGCTGTTAAACAAAAAACACCTCAAACAAAAAACACCTCACCGCGCAAAGAATGGTCAGACGGCCCCAATCATGATCGTTGCAAGAGGTGGCTGTTCAGAGGGTGAAATTGCACATTCAAAGCGGAAATACCAGGAAAACACTCAATTTTCCAGGGGCAGGAAAATGTGCTAGAGAACCGGGAACATTGCAGGAGTGAGCCCACTTCGGCATTGGAGGCAGATTGGCCCATCTGATCAGCATCTTTAAATGCAGGAGAGAAAAGCTGTGAACCCCGATCAAAAGGACCATGTGACCACACCCTTGGACAATCTGAGAGGTGGATCCATTAGGAAGCCCTCTTGTGCAAACCCCATTGAAGACTGGAATTTGTACAATCTTAAATATTAGAAGTGACATTTGCAAAACCTAAAAAACCAACAAACAAAACACTATCCATCATCAAAGTTGAGAAAATTCAAGGAAACATTGCTCATTTGAAAATTCTTCAAGTTAACTATGGGAAGTACAGAACTCATTGCTGTTCCCCATAAATATTGTACTCTCACAGAACAATTTTGTCTTCCCTTATTTTCATGGAGCAACTTGTATAAAATATTTATGGAAGTTTGCTAACTCTAGAACTGTGCTAATTCTCCCAGAGGACATGGGTAGTTTTTCAGTCAATGAGTTCCACAAAGTTCAAGCAACATATAAAATGTTTCATAAAGTTCAGTCAAACCATTTAGAGCTGCCCTTAAAATTACTGCGATCAACGAACCGATGCACCTCAATTACTTAATCTAGGCAGCTGTTGTTAATAGCATTAATTATTTAATTCTAATAGGAAAATTGCTGCTTTTCATGGCATAATCACTGCATACTCGGATGCTGCTGTTCTCTGTTCCCATTACTGGTTGCAACAACCACTAGATGGGGATAGATTACCTTATTCTTTTCCTCACAGTAAAGACACTGGAAGATCGTCCAGTGCCCTACATACAGGATCTTAGGGACTTTTGAGTAAATCTTGCTGTTTGTTAGCTGTGGGCAATTTCATGTTGTTTTGAATGGAAATGGGGATGAACTTGAATGTAGTGTAAATGCAACAAATGAGACAAATGCTCAGAAGTCCAAGCCACAGTACTGAGTGTGCTCTCCTGAGCTAAAGCTGCTGCTGGGAGATTGGGCAGAGTTCAAACAGCTCCATCTGCAAAAGACATTCTCAATGATGGTACACCCCCAAATGAGCTTTGAATACTCTGTGGGCCTCTGGGGTGCCGCTACTAGGGGCAATGCGTTTAATGGCTTTCTATATGAATCTAAAACTTGAGACATTTTGTAAGAAATACACTCCAGCAGAGCCACATATTTCTAATACATTTTATTAATTTTTTTATTCCATGTATACCTTGCCTTTGTTCCAAGTGGGGACCTTAGTGGCTGACATCATTGTCTCTCACAATGACCCAGTGAGGAAGGCAAAGGACCTAAGTGATTTATATCATTCTCTCTCACAACAGCCCTGTGAGGCAGGAGAGGCTGAGAGTGTGTGGCTGGCCCAAGGTAACTCAGCAAGTTTTCATGGACGAGTGGGGATTTTAAGCTGGATCTCTCAGATTCTAGTCTGGAACTCTAACTACTGCATCACACTATGGTAGCAGTGACATGCAACAATAGGTGCACATTACCTATCAGGAAGTCGAAAGAGGTACAGAAGAAATATGGTTCATGTGCAAACCCATCTTGCATTAGTCCTATGAGCCTCCCAGCACCTGACATATTTCTGTGCCTAGTTTTCCAGGCAATGGAATTTGGGGAAGGGGAAAGCAGAACTGATCAGCTATGCCTACTTTATCAGAATTTGAATGCCAACTAACTGTGAGGGTTAAAATGAAAAACAGATTTTAAGATTATTCTAGATTAACATGAGTTTATTTTGTGGTTTCTCAGTGCTCAGGATAAAACTGTGATAAAACCAAAATAATTCACATAGCAAGACCATTTGTGCAGACATTACAGTCAAGATCATATAACTGTTATTTTAAAAATCCACAAATATTGTTTGTGTTGCTGACTGCTGAGTCTGTACATGCTCTGTAAAATCCTGCATTTTATCAATAGGGTAATCCCCCCCCCACCTTCTGGGGGTTCATCTTGTATGGAATCCACATCCCACTGAACCAGTCTATTGACTCTAATAGTTATGGATTGCACCTTGTCTTGGCAATGAATTTTGCTAACTTCTCCACTGAGATGCCATTTATACATTCCCTACCTCTGTTCATTCTCTGTCACCTTCTCCTTTGCTTAAAGTGTTACTGGAGCTCATAAAAATAATCTGTTTCCAGAGATTTCCCTCATTCCATCAAACACAGAATGCTTTTTACATTTCACTAGCACATCCCAGTTGTGCCATTTTCTTGAGTGTGGTATTAAGGCATGAGAAGAGAAATATGATCTGTGTTTGGATGTTCAATTTGATTTTTCATGTTAATATTTTCCCATGATTGGACACTTCATGCTCACACAGAGAGGCAATTCCTTTTCTGCCAGGGAAGAAATGACAAACCTGAGATTTAAAATTTGCTGCTGTAATAGTTGTTCAATTACAAATAACACTCTCGACAGCACTAAGTGCTATCATTGGCATCCTGTTGCTTTTACGATTGCATGTTACATTACAAGAAACATTTGACAAAGCCATGCTGTAACCCTACAGGTTGCTATATCACACAAACCACTATGAAATCAGGAGGATGTACAGCACTGGTGCCTGACACCCTTCGTATGCATACTCAGCCATGCCTATATGTACCAAAACAATGACTGCATGTACCAAGAGTATTGTGCATAGTGCGGTTTCCTGGTACACAAGGTAGCAGCACCAAAACTATAATGGTTGAAAAGGGTGTGTGCCTGACTTCTGGTTTTTGGCTCAATGATAGCCATCACTCTCCCCTTCGCTTGGGAGAGTGACACGCACACCAGCAGTATGGAGGGAGGCTGCTGACGCAGTTTCCCCACAGAGCCCTAGGGTAGGGCTCCTAGCCATAGGGCTTTTGAGGGGTAGCCTCTTCGATGGCGTAATGCCAGAGAATTGAGGCGCCCCTCCACCCTGACGGTCCTGCTGCTGTGTGGCCTTCAGGCACAAGCTGGGCTGGCCAGAACAAGTGCTGGAGATTGAGCAAAATTGTGATAACAAAACTGAGGTCGAATGGGACCGACAATGAACATGGGTTAGACTTAAACAGACTGTAAATCAAGTGGAAACCCTTATACCCCCCCGTATCTTAAGGACAGGAGAGAGGAGGGATGCCTCCTGCTTACATAAACTGATAAGCGAAAAAGAAGTGGGGGACGGGGATTACAAGTGACTAACTTGTTTTGAGAGGCTTACCAGAGTGGATTCATTCTGAAAGTGATTTTCAGAGGTGGTGAAACAGCGATTGGCTTTTGTAAACAATTAGCCATAATGGTGGGTGTGGGGAAGAACGGAGTGAAACGGAAACCAGCAGGTGGCCAAGTCTGAGGCCGGAAGAGGGGGTCAATGTCATAAAGCTCCTGGTGGATACTCTCAAGCCTGTGGTGGAACAATTTGCTGGTATTAACCAGTAGTTGGCCACACTTAACCAAAACTTTGTATCACAGCAACTCCAGCTGGCAGAGACAGTTAAAAAGATGGAGCAAACAGAGAAAAGAGTTTAAAAAATGTACTCCATAAACAAGAACATGAAGAAAAAGATGGGAGAACTAGTGAATAAGCAGAACTGCCAGGAAAACTGTTTACTGCAACTACAAATGGAAAATGCAAATATGGTTCTCAGATTTCAAGGGATTCCTGAAGCACCGAATGAGGACCTGAAAAAAGTGCTCAGTGAAATTATCGCACCAATAACAGAATTGAAAGCGGAAGAAATCCTCCATGATATGGAAGCAGCGTATAGGGTGTACTCTAACTACACCAAAAAAAAAAATCGCCTGCCTGGGGAAATAACAGTCAGGTTCTCAAGAAGACAGACCAGAGATGTAATTTTGAAAGCAATGTCAGCAACTCCACTGAAACTGGGAAGCACAATCATTAAAACTCTAAAGGATATTCCATTTGAAATTTGTCAAAAAAGAAAGAACTACAAGGACTTGATTCTTTTTCTTCAAACTAATCAAATCTCATACAAATGGGCGGTGCCAGAAGGGGTCATTTTTAAATTTAACAATAAAAGAAAGAAGATTAACTCCATCTTTAAAGCTAAAGACTTTCTAAAACGCCACCTGGAAACAAAAGAAGGAGAAACCGGGTCGAGTGGCTCTACTCCCTCAGAGACGGATGAAGACCTGGCCGAGGAAGAGGGCACTGCAGCCATTGAAGCATCTTATGATATAAGAGATAGAAAGCCTAGATAAAGGCAGAAGGACTCTGATAATTGCCTTTATGAAGTGAGCTGAAGGGGATGCTCTGGAATTCTCTCATAACAAGTAACAAATTAATACAGTAGCTGAGCTAGATAGGAACTTACAGTTTGCAGTGTTTACTAACACTAGAGTACTAACATTTAGATTAACAGGGATAAGATCTCCTTCTCTTGGGTTTTTAGTTTAGTCTGGGTTTCTTTTCTTTATCCTTAGTTGTAGTGTCCCCCCCCTTTTTCTTTGTAGTGCATAAGCAAAAAATCAATAAAAAATCCCCTTTGAGGGGCCAAAAAAAGAAGAAAAGAAAAGGGTGTGTGCCTGTGGTTAATTAGATGCTTCCACATGCTCACAAGTAGATCATTATGTGGACAGCACCCCCCAGTAATTAGGGACATTATTCTCCAAACCGAATGGATCATTCAGGTTATTCCTGGATCCCAGGTATCTCAATAACCCTTCTCAATCCCTATTGTAGAAGATGTACAAAAAAACCTACCTGAAAAAATGCTATTCACCATTTTGGATGAGAAAGACAGCTACTGACAAGTGTTCATAGATAGAGTCTGCAGAACTGTGTATCTTCAACACTCCACTGGGGAGTTAGCACTTCAATTGGCTACTCTTGGACAATTCTGCTAGTGAGGTCTTCCAACAGAAAGAAAATGAGAATGTTTTAGGAATATTCCTTATGGCCACATCATTGCAGACAATATGATTACTGAAACATCTACTAATGAAGAGAGTGAAAAAGCAGTCTACGAGGACCCATCCCCATCCCCATCCCCACCCCAAAACCCACACACACTAGCATGCAGAAGTGAAATTAAGCTTCACAGAGACAACATTAAATTTAACAGGGTACTCACAGCTCTTTTACTGAACAAAATGAAATGACAGCAGTCAGCCTGACAATCAGGCAGCTCTTGAGGAACTGAGGCAGGTCACCACAAGCAAAACAATAGACAGTCTTGACAAAACAAGACTGCTGTAGTGGCATGACTATAGTTGGAAAATTGATGGCACCATTGCATGCCATGGCATACCAAAGGAAATGTTATGCATCTGTCAGTTAATGATGTTATCTGGCACAAAATGGGACATTTCCTTGAGATGCTCAATTCCAGGGTATCCCCGGGCAAAGTACATCATCTAAATAATCTGGCTCATGACACCAAAGCATACAACAATGATATAGAATTCTCCTTCTAACTTGAGGAATATCCTTATCTCAGGGTTGATTTTTGATCAAGCAAAATTAAAGGATGATCTGGAGTACCATATCAGTCCTGAAATTCAGGGTACCACTAAGGTACACTAGATTACAAGTGTAGCAATAGTGAAGCAAAACTCCAGGATGATAAGAGTAGAAACATGGTATTTCTTCCTTCTTTCTAAGCAGGGGTCAGGGTAAGGATTAGACTTGTCTGTGCCATTCATTATGAACTGCAGTTATGAAAATGGGGTATTTCATAGTTATCATAACTAATGTTAAAATGGAACAATGCCCCCATCTAAAAAGTCTATAGTGAAAAAATCATTTCATTTTCTTCAGTAGCTTTCATTATTGCATTCTCTCTCTCTCTCTCTCTCTCTCTCTCTCTCTCTCTCTCTCTCTCTCTCTCTCTCTCTCTCTCTCTCTGCTGTTTTTACAAGCAGCATTTCCCTAAGAGGTACATAGAAAGCTGTGTTCTTTAGGGCAGAGGAGAAAGAAAGCATCTGAGCTTTCTTGACTGCCTGCAAACTGTAGCTATTGGGACTGCGTATGTATGTGAGGTGTTCCAATCCTGAAGGATATAGGATAGGATTTTCAATCAGATATAGCTGATGTCACATGCTGAAGTATGGTTATTTTTCTTCTTGAATGCAGTTTCTGTTCTCCCTGTGTTGTGTTCTCTCAATCTTTCTAAAGCAATTTACTGTTTTGATTTGGGGCTTGTTCCTCCACCCATCATTCTTCAGTGCTTTAAATATTATTTGATTTGCTCCTTGCTTCTTCCTTCCTCCTGTCACTTCTTGCTCTTTGGAGCTCAATACTTTATTTAATCCTATTATGACTATTATTATTACTACTGTTATTACTATCATTCGCTTTATTGGGTAGCCTGTACAAAATTTTTCACTGTGTGACTCACTGTAATTGTGTGTTGCCTCAGTGTGTCCTTGTCCTCTGCTTATACAGAAACCTTTTGCTATTTAATGTGACCTCCCAAACTTATTGTGGTTCTTTGGGAATCACAATTAATTTGGGATTTATTTACATGTTTACTACTTGATAAAATTTGATTGTTGCCTACCTTATGTAGTTCATTCTGTGTTGTATGAATGTTCCAAGTGTAACCCAAGTACAGCACTTAAAATAAAAAGGAGGAGAAAGTGGAGGAGAAGAAGAAGAAGAAATTGGATTTATACCCCACCCTTAACTACCCAAAAGAGTCTCAGAGTGGTTTACAATCCCTTTCCCTTCCCCTCCTCTCAACAGACACCCTGTGAGGTAGGTGGGGCTGAGAGAGCTCTGAAAGAACTTCTGAGTGACTCAAGGTCACGCCAGCAGCTGTATATGCAGGAGTGGGGAAACAAACCTAGTTCTCTCAGATTAGAGTCCATGCTCTTAACCACTACACCAAACTGGACACCGCATACTGTCCAGTAATAAAAAAATTCACATTCCTCCTGGTGCTGCCTGCCTGCCCAAATTCTTCCCCCTAAAGCCAGCAAATGCTCTTACCTTGAACCTCCTCCTCATGCTACTATTCTTCAAGCTCAGTGACTGCCATACTTCCTGTATTACTGTTTGGAATCTTCCATATCAACACTTCCATAGACTTTAATGTTAAACATGGGCACATTTCATTGCTTGAAAAAGGGAGACCCCTTTTCTACCTGTCTGAAATTTTGCAGTGTGGCTGTCCTATGGGAGTACTGCAAAATCCCTGTATATAGATGGAAAACCACAAAAGTACAGACCAGAGAAGCAATGGAGGTCCTCCATTGAAACCAATGGGAAATAATAATGAAATAGAATTATTAAAAATGAACCAACAATAACAAAAGAAACAATAATAAAACAAAACCATAGAAACCAACCCAATGACAGAACAGCCCCTTTTGCGATTAATAATAAAAATAAAACTAACAAACTGCCATGTGCAACAGTTGCAAGTTGGATACCGGAATCAATATCTGAAAGAAGCATGTGATTCTGATACATGTTCAAGATTCCTCAAAGCCAAACATGTGCAAAGAATAAGAAGTTACTGTGGACAAGCTTTTCTTTTCCCCACCAGCATGCTGGTACAACCATTCAGGGCTATACAGGTGAGGTGACACTCATTGAGGCACCACTGCCATCAGAAAGGGGAACTTGTATGACAGCGGTAACTAAAAGCATGGTAGGCAAGTTCACTCCCTATGCATCATGCCTCGGGCACAATAAATATCCATTCTTAATTATGTGGGCTTCTTTTAAAATCTCAGCATTTTTGGCTCTCATGTTACTTTTTAAAACATGCATTCCTGCTTAAAATCACCAAGTTTGTAAGCCTTTGGGATGTAGAAATACTGTTTGAAATAATGATGAGGATATGAACAACAATCTCAGAAACAAGGCAGAGAAAAGTAACTTTGGCAGTGACAAGAAGTTTAAAAAGGAGATCCAGGAATGGCAGATGAATTCACTGTTCATGTTTTCTGGAGCAGTATCTGAGGGAGGAAATTGTGTGTCGCTTCCTGCACACGATACCCCTCCTTAGTCCTTCTTTTATAAATTCAGAAGTATTGCCTCCACAATTTCTTCATCATTTCTGAATGAAAAACAATATTTTGTGCAATTCCAAAATCATCTTTGAGTCTGAAATGTGTTTGGCTTGTAGATAGGCTTCACAGATGTCTGCCATGCCTGGTGCTGTCAGTTATATTTATGGAGGAGGTGGAGAAATCAAGATCCACATGTGCACAAATCTTACAATTATCAGTTCTGAACTGAACCAAGGGGAGTTTTGTCTATCACTTGATATGTCAAGAAGACATTGCTAGCTTGTAGTGGGTTTTTAACCTCTACCATTATCCTTTTAAAAAAATGTCAGATTTTTGGCAGATTTGGCAGATTTTTTTCTTTCCCAAATAATTGGCAGATTTTTTTTCTTTCCTAAAGAAAGACTAGAATATAGAGGTGCTGATGACAAGGGATGTGCAGCTGAAATTTTTTTGGGAGGGGGGATTCAAATTTAAGGGAACACATACACTGATATTCTGGGTTATTTGGGTCCCAAATACCACTCTGGTATTTAGATCTGGGTTGTTGTTGTTGTTCTTTTGGAACCCCTAAATTATTGAGGTCCATTATTCCCTATGGGGAATCTTTCCAGGGGGCTGGAGCAGATGTTTTTGAGCAAAATACCAAAATTGCTGTGGAGTTAGTGATGCCTGTGCACTAAAAACTGCCCAAATTTCAAGTGAACTGGATCAAGGAGTCTAAAAGGTGCCCCTAACAATCCTCCACTGTTTCCTATAGAGGAAAAAATCCATGTTTTCCCCAGGGCAAATAATAGTCAAATTCACAAGAGCAAGAAATTGCTGGTCAAAAGCCTCCCAATGCAAACAGAACCAACAAGCTTAATAGAACCAACATCAGACCAGAGAATCCCAGCAGAACCGCAGGCCAATATGATAAACCCAACACATCCAGTGTCAAATCAAATAATCCAATCAAGACCAACTGATGCAAGGGAAGGGACACTATTTCCAGCCCAAATGAACCAATGTCAGAACCAAGCAGAACCCAGAGGCAATGTGGCAGCACAAGCCCAACAGAACCAATGTCAAACCAGAGTGTCCCAGCGGAAACAAACTAGCAAGCTCCCCCAAATGTGTGCTCCCATTTGTCTGTGAGAGCTGCCTCTCTCCTCCTTTCTCGCCCTGGAAACCTGTAAAAAGTACCCCCCCAAAAAAATGTGGAGCTTTAAAATGCTAGCCCCAGACATTCCTGAATATTTGGGACTGGGATATCAGTATTGCCAAGACTCCCAAATATCAATCAAATTACAAATGTATCTGAAAAATACCAATAAGATATTTTGGGTGTATATATTCAGGATTCTGATATATCTGAGTGCACAGCCCTACTGATGAATGCTTGTTACCCTCTTTCTTTTGATGTCATAGAGAAACAGATTCAGAAACAATGAGTTTCAATCTCCTTTTATCTGCTTTCTTAATGATTTCTTATCCTCTTTTCATAAAGACCACTTTTGCATGATGGCTCCAAACATTAAAAGTTTGCCTTTTATTTCTTTTGCTCTCGTACTAGTCTAATTTCTATGAAGTTTTCCTTTGTTTCTATTTTAAAGCAGTAACAAACTGAAGATGTGGCATACCACATGTCTTATCCTGAAAAATCTTGTTCCCTGAGTACTGTATTTAATAGTAAAGAGGCTGGCCTCTCAGTGGGCAACCCACAGGTAATTAAGGGTTACCTTAGGAAACTTCCCAGGTATGTAGAAAAGTTGAATTTGTAAATTAGCCAAAAGGAAAATATGAAAACTTTAGTGGCTTGATGAAGACTGAAAATACTTCAAGGGGGACACAAGCATGCTTTCGGGATTTGCTACCGGTTACATGAGGTATCTTTTTAACGTGGCAGTGAAGCAGAAAAGCGCCGGTTGGCTACGGGTGGGGGATGCCAGGCAGATGTGCCTGTGTGAATGCCCTGTTTACTGCGGGCTTGAAGTGTCGCTGAAACAGATCCCTACCGGGAAAAATTGCCAGTCTGAACTCGGCCAATGTTAGGGGAAACTGAGTGTTATTTGAAAAGTGGGGGAGGAGGGGAAAGAAAACCAGTCTGCTCAAGTATCTAAGAACTTAGAGATAGGTGAAGTGAGATAGTTTGAGCTCTCTCTCTCTCTCTCTCTCTCTCTCTCTCACACACACACACACACACACACACACACACACACACACACACACGATTTTTAATGGCCTCCAGCTTGTGTGTGTATACCTATTTATGTACAGATATATACAATTTATATACAATATATACAATGTACAGATATATACAAGGTGCGTTCCGTGCACCTTGGTGTTTAGTCATGCCGGCCACATGACCACGGAAATGTCTTCGGACAGTGCTGGCTCTTCAGCTTTGAAACAGAGATGAGCACCGCAACCCTAGAGTCGGATTCGACTGGCTTTCAAGCAAGGGAACCTTTACCTTTACCTATATACAATTTAGACTAGATATAGAATCTGGTGTAACTCAAAGTTCACATACCATCTGAATTTTAGTTGTTCCTAAATAAAAAGTTTACTCCATTGAACTTTTAGATCTTTTCTTTTGTCCACCATAATTCTATAACAACTAAATCTGACCCAGAATAGCCTGGTTTCAACCTTAACAAGTGCTTACAGTGTGTAGCCCAGAAGCTTATATTCTGCTCTTAAACCCTGACTGACCTTAATGCAGTGTGCTATCCCACTCACTCTTTCTGATTGGAGTTGTTTTGCTCTTCCAAACAACCTCCTTTGGTTAATAAAAGAAGCTCTGAAGAAAGAAGATGGGAAGTAATTTGTCTTTGAAGATTTATTTTTATTTTTGCCAGCTGGTAAGTCTGTCCCACTGGATTATACCACCAATAAATAAAAATAGCATAAACCTCTGTATTTCATTTGTATTGTAGTCATACTAAAAAAAAAATCAGATGTATCTTAGCACTGAGTGTCCTCATTCTTCTGAATTTAGGTGGAGTTTCCCTTATCTTAGTGTGCATTTTCAATGAAAGCAACATTTCCTATCCCTTAATAGGACAGTTACCAGAGGGACTTGCATTCATCAGAATCTGGTTCATATGCAAAACAAGAGAGTGGGAAGCATACTAATAATTGCCAGTTCATGCTGTCTGTGGAGGATTAGTAGGAATTATGTGTAATTATCTGAAATAGCACACTGTTTTGCCAGTTTTTTAAAGGAAAGAGTGTAATCAATACAGCTTCTATTTTTTAAAATAAACTATTGCTTTCCATTTTAGTATTTACCTATTTATGAAAAGTAGATAATGGCAATAATAAAGAGATGGGAGATTTGTTAAAAAATGTACACACATAATAAATTCTTTGAGATAAATATTTTTTTAAAGGAAGTCTTTTTTCTTGATTATTTATCACAACCCATACAGCTATTCCCCCCTTTGACATTATCCCCATTTCCTTCTTCAATCAAGATTTCCAGAATCCTGTTCCTTATTTTGGATTGGGACTCCCTAGAATAATATCAGCTATGCAGACAGAAAGCCTTTCCTTCATCCTGCTGGGAGGGTGGATGTAAGCAGGAAGCATCTAAACCTTGTATGGCTGGCACCACCAAGAAGGCCAGCCTTCTGTATCAGCTTCGCTTTTCTTGTCTCTGAAGCATACATTTATATCTACAGGTATAGCTTGGCAGAATTCACACATTTGTAGAGAGTGTGCCATCTTGGGGCTATAGAAATCCTTCACAACTGAACTGTCTTATCCGCAGAGGAAAACCCAGTTGTCAGTTACTGTAGTGCAACAGTGGTGCAATATTCAGTGATATGGGGGCACAGCCCTACAATGCAATTGTAATGTATCCAGCAGAGAAGATGTGCTCAGGACAGCCATGTGCTCTGACTGGTTCCAACCGGTCCCACATGTGGCCAGGCGAAGGGCCTGAGCTTCACTCCAAAAGACAATGGACTGTAGGCTCCTAGCTTCCAGATATTCAGTCAGACACCAGGCTTCATAAAGAAGATAGTGTTTATTGAAAGCTAATCATAGAGATGCATTAATGATTCTTTGTCAGTGATGTTGAGGATTACATGACAACGTCAATTATAGCACATTCAAAACTGCCCCCCCATACTACCCACCAATAGCTACTCAGCATGCGTGCGGCAAAGCATTAATTAACAGTTGACCAGAAATTCCACAAAGGTGAAAATAAACCCTGGGACCCAAGGCCATCTGCTCAGATAAGAGACTGCATAGACACAGTAAATCTGTGGGTCTGGGTAGTCTGTGAGACAACCTGTGACACTCCCGCATTCCAGACCAGTGAACGATGTCAGCTTTTCTCCCCCTCCTCCCCCTCCATCCATCGTATGGCAGGATTACCTGACATTCTGCCCCCCTCATGCTTGCTCCCCCCAGGCTTGTGAGGGTAGAGCTTGTGAAATTTACGCCACAGGCGAGGGACATTGACATTTTCAGCTCGCACCCATTCCCTTTGTTCTGGCCCAAAATCCACCCACTCAATGAGGTAATACAACTGATTACGAGACACTTTGGAGTCCAGGATGTCAGCAACTTCATAATGTGGTTCCCCCCCTACCATGAGGGGGGGTGGGGTCGGGTGTTGTGGCTGCCATTTATTCTCCACAGGCGAACGGCGTAATAACCTGAGATGAAATACAGGATGGATTGCTTTCAGAGACTTAGGTAAAATCAGTTCAACAGTGACAGCTTTGATCAATCTCTTAATTTTAAATGGACTCACATATTTCCACCCCAGTTTGCGACTGGGTTGCAGACCCTGTATGTTTTGAGTGGACACATACACAAACTCTCCCGGTTTAGGGTCCCACCCCTTGTCTCTCTTTTTATCCGCTTGTATTTTGTAGGTTTCTTTGGCTTCCTCTAGTGTTTGAAAAAGGAGGGGCCAAGCCACTTGCAAGTGTTTACATCAGTCCCCCACTTCCCCTGCAGGCAAGTTAGGTTGACCCAGGAACGGGAGGGGAGGAGCCTCATAACCATACACCGCCATGAATGGCGAGACCCCTGTTGAAGCATGACATGTGTTATTGTAACAGAACTCAGCCAATGGCAACAGCGATTCCCAATTGTCTTGTTGGAAATTAGTGAAACACCTTAAGTATTGTTCTAGGGTTTGATTGACCCGTTCCATTTGTCCGTCCGTCTCTGGGTGATATGCACTGCTGACCCCCCTCTCCATCCCTAACAGTGCCATCAACTCCCCCCAGAAGTGGGAAACAAATTGCGACCCCCTGTCGGATATAATTTTCAGTGGCAAAGTGTGTAATCTTACGACGTGGTGTAAAAACGCCTTGGCCAAAGCTTTGGCAGAAGGAATTGTTTTAAACGGTGCAAAATGCGCTTGCTTGGAGAATAAATCAACCACTACCCAAATCACCGTTTTTCCCCCACTAGGAGGGAGATCTGTGATAAAGTCCATAGAAATGACTCCCCAAGGTCAGGAAGGTGTTGGGAGGGGCTGCAACAGTCTGAGTGGTCTCCCGGGCCGCGGCTTGCTCATGAGGCACATCTGGCATGGCTGGACAAACAGGGATAAATCTTTTCTCAAGCCTGGCCACCAAAACTGTCTCTGTAGTAGATGCAACGATTTCACAAAACCTGTATGACCAGCTAATTTGGTACCATGTACCCATTCCATAATTTCCCCCCTTAGGGAGCGTGGGACAAACAACTTTCCCCCCTTCCGCCAACACCCGCCGTCATCCTTTTCCACCACTCCCTTTCTCGAGTTCTGCCTTGTTGTTCTCAGAGAGGGCGGAGGCAAGTTTAGAGTCCCATGCGAGGAGTGGTGGAGATTTCAGTGGCTTGGCTTGGCTGTGTGTCGTCACCACCCCTCCCAACTGGGTGGGTGTGAACATAGAGTCCCGGACTTCCTCCCTCTTGCTGTCATGTTGGGGAAGGCAGGACAGTGCATCAGCAAGCGAATTCACTTTCCCCGGAAAATGGTGCAACGTGAGGTTAAACTTGGGAAAAAAATCGACCCATCGGAGTTGCTTTGCATTCAAGTTCCTTGGGGTGTGCAGCAACTCTAGGTTTTTGTGATCTGTCCAGACCTCAAAAGGTACCCTGGCCCCCTCCAACCAATGGCGCCAAGTGGAAAGGGCCAATTTTATGGCCCCTGCTTCCTTGTCCCACACGGACCAGTTTAGTTCTGTTTCATTAAATTTTTTAGACACATAAGCAAGTGGGTGAAGTTTGCCATCATTCCCTTCTTGCAAGATGGTGCCTCCCATTGCAACGTCTGAGGCATCGACTTGCACTATGAAGTTTTTTTGTTCGTTTGGGTGTGCTAGTACCGGTTCAGATGTAAACAGCGTTTTAAGCTGTTCAAATGCACGCTGGCATTCAGGGGTCCAATCTAGATTTGCCCCCGGCTTCGTGCTGTCGGCCCCCTTCCCCTTAGTTTTTAGTAGATCCGTGAGGGGGAGGGAACCTGTGCGAAATTCGCCAAGAATGATCTGTAAAAATTGGCGAACCCAAAGAATGCCTGTAATTGCCTGCGAGTCTTTGGGGGTTCCCACCCCACCACATATTGTACTTTAACCGGGTCCATCTCAATCCCCTTCTGGGAGATTCAGTAACCCAAGAATGAAATCTCCGAATGGTGGAAGTCGCATTTAGACAGCTTAGCAAAAAGTTTGTGCTTGTGCAACGTTTGGAGGATCTCCCACACCAATTTCACATGAGATTCTTTGTCAGGGGAGTACAGCAAGATATCATCAAGGTAAACAAGGACCCCCTTAAACAGGTGCTTGTGCAACACTTCATTTATCATATTCATGAAGACCCCGGAGCTCCTTGTAATCTGAATGGCAAATATTCAAATTGACTCAGTGGTGTGTTAAATGCCGTCTTGTACTCATCCCCCTCCCTCATGCGCACCCTAAAGTACGCGTCTCTCAAGTCAAGTTTCGAGAAGATTTTCCCCCCCGCAACCGCTACCAGGAGGTCTTTGATTAGGGGCAGGGGATAAGCGTTCATTGCGGAGACCGTATTGAGCCCCCTGTAGTCCTTAGCCCACCGTCCTTTTTTTTTCTGAATAACACCGGGACCACGCATGGGGAGGAGGCTGGTTGGATAAAACCTCTCTCCAGGTTTTTATCAATGAATTTTCTCAGTTCAACCTTCTCCGTAGGGCTCATGGAGTACAATTTCCCTTTGGGCAATTTTTGGTTGGGCAAGAGTTCAGTGGCACAGTCTGAGTTCTGATGGGGGGGTAACTCATCCGCCTCCCCCGCCTCGAACACCACCATTAGGTCTCGGTATTCTCAGGGAATGCAATTTAGTTCAGCCTCTGCAAGCCCCATTTAGGGCTTCTGGAGGCTTCCCCCATGAGTCAATCCATACATGCGTCTTGCATTGAGGAGAGTTGAAATTCACCACCCCCTCCTCCCATAATATATGCAGGTCATGGTCATAGAACCAAGGGCTGCCGAGTACCAAGGGGAACCTCACTGCTGGGGTGACTACAAATGGCCTCATTTACCAATGACCTTCCAACCCCATGTGTAAGGGGACCGTTTCATATTTGCACGGGTCTTTCATCGTGGACCCATCCATTTGAGTGAAAATCAGGGGTTCGGCCAGTTTCACTACCTTGGCTCCCAGTCCCATCACTAACGAGGGGTTTATAATGTCTCACCCGCACCCTGAATCCACTAAGCCCCTCACCCTGACATGGGTGCGTAGTTTGGGGTTGATTAAAGTCACAGTCACGAAAAAAAGAGAAGGGGAGCTGCTCACCGGTCGTAGCGCCTGGGAGTTGGGGACCTGCTGCTCAGCACTATTTACAGCAGGTCCTTCCCGTTTCCCACCATCTGGGGCTGCTCCTCTTCCGACTCCTCCAATTCGTCTCCCAGTGGACTCGCTTGGAGGGCTCTTGTACCTTTCAGCTTGGCTGTTGGTTTCAGGGTCAAGATCTTGAACTTCTTCCCTCCCTTCCCAGGGGAGGGGGTGGCTCCCCATTTCACGTGGTGGTGAAATGGCCCTGTTCATCACATTTAAGGCAGAGACCTTGCTTCATCTGCTGTTCTCAGGTCCATCCTTCTGACGCGGTGGGGGGCCAGGAGACTTTTGCTTGGTTGGTCCAGCAACTGTCGGGGTTGGCTTGCTTTGGGTGACCACGTTGTTGAGACGGATGGTGCAGAGCTGGGTCTTGGTGTCAGCCGCCTCTTTCATCCAGCCTAACAGGGTTCTGGGAACACGACCCCAGAGGATCGTTCCCCGGATTTCAGGATTCAGCCCCAACCGGTATTGTTGGGCTAACACCCCATCTGGCCACCCCCTGATTTTAGCAGCATGCCAGCGAAACTCCTCGGTGTACTCTCACACCGACTTTTTCCCTTGCCAGAACATGTGGAGGAATGCCTGGGCCGTCTCACTTGTGTTAGAGTCCTCAAAATGATCTTTGAGTGCCCACATGAAGGCGTCTACCTCCCAGAGCTCTCGTCCGTCTTCTTGATGCAGGGTCACATACCAATCTGCCGCCGTTGTCTCACAGACGGGAGGCGATCACATCGACTATGCACTTCTCATTCGGGAATAGGTGTCCCCAGTTATCCATAAATTTCTTGGCTCTTACCAGAAAGTAGGAAAATTTCTCAGGGGTTCCGTTGAACATGGCGTCCAAAAGTTCAGCTGGATTAGGCAGCATATGACCCCAACCTTGTAGGGGTCCGTGAGGTCCCAGTGCCAGCGGACCTGTGGGTGGACCCACGGGCTGGTCCAGGGGTGCCCCAGGTTGCCCCGGCACACCCCCAGGTGGCTGTCCAGCAGGGGCGGCAGGGACTCCTTGCTGGGATTGCCTCTGGCCGCCTGGGGGTAGGAATTGTTGTCTTTGGTCAATTTCTTCCCAGATCCCATCTGAGATCATTTTTGGGATCCTCTGGAGGGATTCCTCTACCAGCCAGAGCAACCAGTCCTGGCTTTGGTCCCCACTCCATCTCTGGCTCCCCACAGCGCCCTCGGGTTCCCGCGGGGGAGGACAGGCTTCCTCTCCTCCAGCCATAGTGCTCAGTCTGTAAACTGACTGCTCGTATCGGCCCTCATGAACTGAAGCCCGGGGGGGAGGAACCACGTCTCCTGTGTCTCAGCTAGTGGTTTGGCCCAGTCCCTTCTCCATCGGGGTCGGGTATTCACACCAGCATACGCCCCCCCCATACAAGTCATCGTAGAACTCACCAAGGTTGTACTCTTGGCCCCATGTCGTGGGGACAGTCATCACCAGGTTCTCTCCAGATGTCGGCACCGAAGTGGT
This sequence comes from Gekko gecko, assembly GCA_029375565.1. Taxonomy (NCBI): domain Eukaryota; kingdom Metazoa; phylum Chordata; class Lepidosauria; order Squamata; family Gekkonidae; genus Gekko; species Gekko gecko. Next base: position 211,070,727 of record JAPDNY010000001.1, read on the forward strand.
CGGTGTCGTGGTGGTTGGGACCCCATCATCTGTTGAGGTCGTCAGGACCAGGAGGTCTTCCTCGTCACTCATCTCACTTGAGAGAGGTGCGGTGTAGCACCCAGTCACAATTCCAAAGGATCACTGACAATCTGTCAAGTTCCCCAGATACTCAGTCAGACACCAGGCTTCATAAAGAAGATAGTGTTTATTGAAAGCTAATCATAGAGATGCATTAATGATTCTTTGTCAGTGATGTTGAGGATTACATGACAACGTCAATTATAGCACATTCAAAACTGCCCCCCCATACTACCCACCAATAGCTACTCAGCGCGCGTGCAGCAAAGCATTAATTAACAGTTGACCAGAAATTCCACAAAGGTGAAAATAAGCCCTGGGACCCAAGGCCATCTGCTTAGATGAGAGACTGCATAGACACAGTAAATCTGTGGGTCTGGGTAGTCTGTGAGACAACCTGTGATACTCCTGCATTCCAGACCAGTGAACGATGTCAGCTTTCTCCACCTCCTCCCCCTTCCATCCATCGTACGGCAGGATTACCTGACACCTTCCTATCGGGGAGCAGGAGATAACTCAATCACTGTAAATAGCCTAATCACGGGGTGTGGTGTGTGTTGGGGTGTGGGTTCACTGGGGAATAAAAGCCAGCCTGCAAGCCGGCTTCTCTTGTCTTGTTCTGCAACTAATAAAGTATGTGAGAGCTGAAATCATTCGTCAGTCTCAGTACTTTTCACTGGCGACGAAGATGGGATGCCAACTCCCTCCATGAACAACAACCACGAGGAAGAGCATCGCATTGCTGACCCCGAGAGCAGCACTGCACCGCTCACCACAACCGAAGCTGCCGACGCTCCCAAGCATCGCATCGAGCCTGCCGCTCACCGCACCACTCCTGAGCCTTGCCCGCTGATCCCGAGAGCAGCGCCACTCACGCCTAGCTTCAATGCTCATGCCCGGCCTCTGCAACTCTCGCCACCGCCCACCTACACGGGGTAAGATGGCCATGCCTCAAGGCAACATCCAGGCGTTCGATATCTCCCAGCCCCAGCAATGGAACACCTGGTTGGAGACCCTGGAAAACCACTTCAATTTCCATGATGTTGTGGATGCTGGGAAAAAGAAGTCCCTGTTCCTCAGCAACTGTGGCATAGACACCCTCTTGCTTCTACGGGACCTCATAAACCTGAAGACCACCAAGGAGGAGCCTTACGCGATACTGGTAAAGGCCCTCACGGACAACTTTTCACCCAAACCCACCAAGTTCGTAGAGCAGTTGGGTTTCTTCACCAGGGTCCAAGGTCCAGACGAGTCAACCTCAGAATTTCTGGTGGGCCTTCGGCAGGCAGCCACAAGGTGCGCTTTTCCAAGCCTTACATACACTTTGCTTAACCAGTTTCTCGTGGGCCTCCGCGAGCCCAAGTTACAGTGGAAACTGGCCAGCAACAATGACCTCGACCTTGATAAGGCCATTCAGGAGTCAGCCTCCTACGAAAAGGCCCACCAAGACTGCCCCAGCAAGGCAGTCCACCACACACTAGCCGCACAGGGTTCCGATATCTTGGAGGATGAGGAGGTGCTCCAGGTCCACAGATGCCCATCCCAGTGGCCTCAATGGACCCAAGAGGCCAAAGCACAGTTGACCATAGCCTGCGTAAGCTGCGGCAATGCACACGAGCGACAGACCTGCCAGTTCCGCACCGCGATCTGCCAGACATGCAACAAGGCAGGGCACATCACGAAGGTCTGCCGCTCCAAGGGACAACGGCTGAACCTCATGGCGCAGCTTGATGCAGAGGATCTACACACCATTTCAGTCCACCACCACCAAACAGTATGTAACTTGCCCCCTGATGGCCCGGACAAGGTGCACATGACTGTCCAGATTGAGGGGTCCCCCTGCCAGATAGAAATTGACCCAGGCTCATCTTTTTCCATCATCTCAGTTGAGACCCTCCATGCCCTATGCCCAAAGGGGGGACCCCAGTTGCACAAGCCGCAGGGCCTACTGTTACAGGACTTTAATAAAAACCCTGTGGCAATCCATGGCTGGGGCAAGTTCAGGGTCCAGTTTAAGGGATTCTCGGAACTGCTGGACCTGATGGTGGTGGAAGGGCGCCTCACCAGCTTGTTTGGACTCTCTTGGTTCAAGCCCCTGGGACTCAAGCTATCGGGGCTTAACCAGATCCAGTCAGCCGATTGGGAGGCTGTCTGCCGGGAATTTCCCAAGGTGTTTGATGGGACTCTGGGGCGGTACACCAGAGAACCCATTTCCCTGGATCTGGACCTGGCCATTCGCCCCATCCATATCAAGGCCTGGGTCCCTCCCATTGCAATGTGGGCTAAAATTGAGGCAGAGCTCGATCGCCTTGTCGAGCAGGGGGTGCTGGAGCCAGTTGCATCCGTGTCCTGGGACACCCCCATCGTCACGCTGGTTAAGCCAAACGGGAATGTGCGGATCTGTGAGGATTATAAGTGCACCTGCTTGCAGGACCACGCTTACCCGGTCCCAGTGGTGCTTCTCTGGTGGGAGCCAAGGTCTTTGTTAAGCTTGATTTAGCACAGGCTTACCAGCAGCTGCTCGTTGATGCTGCCGCCGCCAAGGCCCAGACCATTGCGACTCACAAAGGGGCTTTCCAGGTCATGCGGCTACAGTTTGGGGTTTGTGTGGCTCCCGGGATTTTTCAGTCTTTCATGAACTCTCTTCTTAAAGGCATCCGCAGAGTACAACCTTTTTTTAGACAACGTGATCATTGCAGCGCCGGACCCAGCTTCCTTCCCAGACCGGCTCCGACAGGTTCTCCAGAGGTTCGACGCCACCAGCCTCAAGGTGAAGAAAGAAAAATGCCCTGCATTGTAATCTTGGGGTTCACGGTGGATGCCCAGGGGATCCACCCCACAGACAACAAAGTGCGGGCAATCATGCATGCGCCTCCACCCTCATCTAAGGTGGAATTGCAGGCTTTGTTAGGCCTGCTCAATTTTTATCATGCCTTCCTGCCCCTGAAGGAGGCCGTGGCGGAACCGCTCCTATATCTCCTGGACAAGGACGCACTTTGGGTTTGGGGGCCGGCGCATGTGGCCGCGTTCCAGGGCGTCAAAGACTTACTGGTCTCGAACGTGGTCTTGCACCATTTTACAGAATCACTCCCGATGGTCCTTGCCTGCGACGTCTCTCCCTACGGGGTCAGGGTGGTCTTGGGCCACTGGTTGCTGGACGGCCGGGAGGTCCCGGTCGCATACTACTCTCAGACATTGTCATCTGTGGAGTGCAATTACGCGCAGATCGACAAAGAGGCGTTGGCAATCGTGGCTGGGGTGAAAAAATTTCACCACTATCTCCATGGCTGGCCCTTTGAGATTGTGACTGACCACAAGCTGCTCCTGGGCCTCCTTGCCTTGGACAGAAAGACTCCACAAATGGTCTCCCCCAGGGTCCTGAGGTGGTCCATTTTTCTGGCAGGGTACTCCTACTCCCTCACCCATCGCCCAGGCAAGGTGATGGGCCATGCGGATGCCCTCAGCCAGCTGCCTCTGCCTGTTGCCAACCCCAACCCTGCTCCCACGCACACAATTGCCCTCTTGGAGTCGCTCCCCGACTGGCTGGTCCACGTGTGGGAAGTGGCCCGCCTCTCGGCCCAGGACAAAATCCTCTGCCGGGTCTTGGACTGGGTAGGGAGGGGGTGGCCAGTGGCCAAGGAAGGCCCCAAGTCCACTCCCTTTGCAATGCGGAAACATGAACTGTCAATGTACAAAGGGTGCTTGATGTGGGGAGGCAGGGTGGGGATTCTGGCCCCACTCCAGCAGCATGTGTTGGAGGCCTTGCATGAGCACCACCTGGGAGTAGTGAGGATGAAGGCGTTAGCGCGGAGCTATGTCTGGTGGCCTGGCCCCGATCGGGACATTGAGGACAAGGTGAAGCGGTGTCAACCCTGCCAAGCCTCACACCCCAAACTGCCATGGGCCGTGGAGAGAGCCTGGGAGTCCTCCCACTGCCCATGGTCTTGGCTCCACCTAGATTTCACAGGGCCATTCCAAGGACAGCTTTTCTTCATATTGGTGGACACCCACAGCAAGTGGCTCGAGGTCATCCCTGTGTCATCCACCTCCTCAAAATCTGCCATCAGGGCCATGTGGTGGATCTTCAGCGCACAAGGGCTGCCAGACACACTGGTCACAGACAACAGCACAGCGTTCATGTCCCGGGAGTTCCAGGACTTCACAGCATATTACGGGATCCAGCATGTGCAGTCAGCGCCGTTCCACCCTGCCACGAACGGCCAAGCAGAGAGAATGGTCCGGACCACCAAGGACGCTCTACGCTGGCTTGACTCCCCAAACTGGGAGTACAAACTGGCATCCTTCCTCTTTGGGCAGCGCATCACTCCACACTCCACCACGGAGTGTAGTCCAGCAGAACTACTCCTGGGTCACCACCTCATGACGTGCATGGACAGGTTGCACCTGAACCAGGCCCCAGAGCAGGAGCTGGGGACTGAGGACCAGGAGACTGCCTGAGGGTTCTTCCCTGAGGACCCCATGTATGCCCAGAGCTACACAGCAGGTCCACCGTGGGTCCTGGTGCAGGTGGTTTGGGTCAGGGGCCCCCATTCATATGAGGTCCCCTGTGAAGATGGCACCGTGCTCCACTGCCACATCAACCAACTCCGCCGCAGGGTGGCACTGCAAGAGCTGGATGACTTCGAGGACCCCGAACCCCAAGAGGCTAAGGAGCCGTGACCTTCTCCACAGGGGCCCAGCCCAGCAGAGAGCACAGCCACAGCACCCATCGCCCTGTCTACCAAAGCCCCAACTGCCTCGAACAATGCCTCAACAGCCACTCCCCTTACACTGGCACCGGTAGGCTCCCCAACCAGAACTCAGGTGCCTGCATCTCTACCCGCCCTGGCTCCCCGGCACTCAACAAGGGACAGGAAGCCTCCAGCTTATTTGAAGGACTTTGTTTGCGGGTGCATTTCAGACCAAGGGGGGAGGGGTGTAATGTATCCAGCAGAGAACATGTGCTCAGGACAGCCATGTGCTCTGACTGGTTCCAACTGGTCCCACATGCGGCCAGGCGAAGGGCCTGAGCTTCGCTCCAAAAGACAATGGACTGTAGGCTCCTAGCTTCCTTCCTATCAGGGAGTAGGAGATAACTCAGTCACTGTAAATAGCCCAATCACGGGGTGTGGTGTGTGTTGGGGTGTGGGTTCACTGGGGAATAAAAGCTGGCCAGCGAGCCGGCTTCTCTTGTCTTGTTCTGCAACTAATAAAGTATGTGAGAGCTGAAATCACTCGTCAGTCTCAGTACTTTTCAGTAATCAAAGATTGTAGATATCATGACAATGAAAAATAACAGAAGTTATATTAGATACAAGGCCACACTAATAGTCAGACAGTTTGGAAACTACATTTGGCAAAATAGTAGTATTGGCAAATGAGGGTTTTTTTAAAAGTTACACACTTTTATCAGTATTTAAAGGACACAGCAAAGGTTTTTGAACTACTGTGAATAGCTACATATGTACATTCTAACTCACATCCCCCTTCCCTGGCAGAGAGAGAGAGCGAGAGAGAGAGAGAGAGAGAGAGAGAGAGAGAGAGAGAGAGATTTGCCATCAAGTCACGGCCAATTTATTTTTGATTTTCCATAAATTTTTACTAGAATATTTTTTAAATACAACCAGTACATAAACAGAACAACTGGAAACAAATGTCCAAAACTTTGTTAAACAGCAGACAAGTAATAATACAAATATATCTGGAAATACCATATAGTGTGAAACAGTGGAGAGGATGACAGTTGACAACTTAACAACAAATCAATGAACTTAAGAAAACCCATAACATTAAATATAGAATTACAAGAGCACCATAATATCATAATATCAAAGATCAGCAAAATAATTTTTGGAGGTAAGGTTGCCTGCAGTGAATTTTAAAAATGGGAGCCATTTGTCCATTAACTTGGAGAAGGCTGAGTGTGGGTCTGAAAAAGACATGGGATCAGTTATTTTATCCATTAGGAATATTTCCAAAATTTTAACATACAAGTCTTCAATTGATGGTAAAGTAGTTTTTTTCCAATTGGAAGCAATTAACTATTTAGCTGCCATAAGCAAAATCATGATAAGTTTCTGCTGAGTTTTGGGGATCACTGAGGTATTCCATAAATCAATTAAGATAAGTTCAGTTTTTTTAGGAACCTGATACCCTGTGATTAGCTCACTTTGATATAAAACTGTTTCCCATAATTTTGTAATGAATGGACATGTCCACCAACAATGAATTGCAGTCCCTAACTCGCACAACCTTTCCAGTACCTGGGGGAAAATTGTGTATTCAAACAATGTAGCTAAGAAGGAGTTGTACACCAGCATGTCAAAAGTTTATATGCAAAAAGTTGTATTTTAAGAGATTTAGATCTGTAAGTAGGAGATTTCCATAGTCTTTCCCATTGAGAATCACTAATATGAAACTTACAGACTCTATTACATGCTAGTTGATATTTTAAAGGTTTTTCCTATAGACAGTTGCAGTAGTATATTATATGATTTCAAGAGTAAGCCTTTCTGAGCAGGTAAGTAATTTATTAAAAGCCATTCGAACTCAGTAAGAGGTCTTTTAATTTTGTTTCATATATTTGAGGAATCTATCAAAGGAAGAGCAAGGACATCAGCCTAGCAACCAGATGCAGATTAGTCTATGCTACTGTATTTCCCAAAGCAACCTGTTGCTGTGAAAGTTGGACCACGAAGAAGAAAGACAGGAGGAAAATTGACTAATTTGAGCTGTTGTGTTGGAGAATGTTTCTGAATATTCCTTGAACAGCAAAGGTGATAAACAAGCAAGTATTGGAGTGCATAAAATCAGACATGCCATTGGAAGGACAAATCACAAAACTGCAATTGACTTATTTTGGCCATGTCATGTGGAAGAACTCACTAGAAAAAGCTATTATGCTTGGATTGGAAACCGGGATTGGAAACCTGGGTGTCAAAGAACACAGTGGCTAGATATCATAAAAGTTGTCACCAGCCTGAGCACGGAACAACTCAAAGAAACAGTACAAGATTGGAAAATGTGGAGAAAGCTGGCTCATAGAATTGCCAAGAGTTGAACATGACTGAATAGTTAACAACAACAACATCAAATGTTTCAGTTGGAGATATTTGTAGCATGGAATTGAAACGTTAGGGTTTTTTCTAGCTTCAGTTTATCAAACAATATGCCATCTTGCAAAATCTCAATAAATCTGGTAAAAGCAACTGTTTCCCATGGGAAACCAAGTTTGTTCTAAAAAACTTGAAATGAGAAAAGAATAAGGAGCAAGATGATTTTGAAATTTATCCCAAGACTTAAGTAAAGAAATCAAGAATTGCTATGCTGAATTTCCTTTGGATGCTCACTAGATTTATTCCATAATAAACTATGGAAGCTTTTAGGGGCTTAAAGTGGTTCTCTGAGGGAAGTTCATTTCTTTTTCTTCTTTCTATCTAAAGATGAAAAACCAATGAAAAAGTGACCTTCTTATATGGATTAAGCAATTAGAAGTTCACAAATGTACAAGTAATTCCAAAGTTATAAACAATTAGTAGTGGAAAGGGAAACATTGAAAGCATTAGAAGTTAATCAAATCCCCCTCCCCAAAAAAATCTTCTTTAAAAAAAACACAGAAGGTTTGGTATAGGTCCCCTAAGTTTCTTAAATTACTTACATGGAAAGTATGCAAACAATTGGCCTATAGGCAAGTAAACTGTATTAGAGATAATAAAAGTAAGCTTTACACTTCAACAACAGATATTACTCAGATTTTTGTTCAGTTCTATGATAGACTATATAGGTCTACTAGCAATACTCTTGACTGAATTCTGGACACAAAACACAAGATCTCTCTTAAAGCTCTTTCTGAAACTCACAAGGAATTTCTTGACAAACCAATAACAACCTCAAAAATTTGGGACATCATTCAAAATCTGAAAAATAATAAATTCCCAGGTTGGGATGGACTCCTGGGAAAATTCTACAAGAAATTTAGTGACTTACTGGTTGGCCCCCTGACAGATATTTTTAACTCTATCCTAAAGCATGATCAGATGCCTGATTCTTGGAACTGTGCCAAAATTGTAATGATTCCCCCCCAAAAAAATGATCTAACAAACCCCAAAGTTTTCATTCTTTCTTACTGTTGAATAATGATTTTTAAATCTTTACTTCACTCCTAGCATCCAGCATGAATAAGATTATAGGTGAATATATTGATTGAGATCAAGCAGGATTCATCCCCAGTAGAGAGTTAGTGGATAACACTAGACAAACTATTAATCTAATACAATACAGTAAATGTAAAAACATTAAGTCTTCTCTGCTACTGTCATTGGACCTAGCCTTGATAGTATGGAAATTCCTTATTTAACTTTATTGATCAAAATGATGACTTTTGGAGCTAAATTTAGGACTGCTATTGATTCATTATATTCATCCCCTAAAGCTCATATACAGATTAACTGAATTTTTCGATCTCTAAAGGTACTAGACAGGATTGCCCCCTATCTCCCCTATTGTTTTCTTTGGCCATCAAGCCCCTAACTCAGGCCATTCAAGACAGTTCCTTAATCCAGAGTATTCCTGTGAAAAACAAAAAATCAAATTATTCACGGATGATCTGTTTCTTTATATCACCAATTCACAACAATCTTTACTCACTATCAATCTAATTCTGAAAGATTTTGGCAAGTGTTCAGGACTGAAGGCTAATCAAGACAAATCTCTAATTTATCCATTGATTTTATTACAAGATCAAATTTCATATATTAAGGGCAATTATACCTATCTATAGGTTAAAACTTACTGGAAATATCTGGGTTTAAAAATACCCTTGAACCTTTAAGACTTATTGAAACACAATTATTTAGAAATGGATGAAATAATAGCTAACACTATTACTAATAGGAATGATCTACCACTGTCATAGGTTGATAGACTTTCCATAGTTAAAACTTTTGTTCTTGCCAAATCAATTTTCCTTTTTAGAGCACTTCCCATTCAGCTCAACAAAGATCATCTTGCTAAATGGCAATGATCTTTAAATCACTTTATATGGCATTATAGTCACCCCAGAGTCAATGATGACACTCTTCATCTCTCAACCAATAAAGGTGGCTTAGCTTATCCAGACATACAACTATATCAAGAGGCATCAATCCTAGACTTTTTGCCCAAAATCTATAGCTCTTTATGTCAGGTAGATTGGAAATTCATAGACAAAAGTCATGGTGAACTTATGGTGATCCTGCCAGTTTTTCAAAACACAAGATTAACAGAGGTGGTTAGCCATTCACTGCCTCTACACAGCTACCGTAGACTTCCTTGATAGTATCCTATGCAAGCACTACCCAGGGCTGACCTTGCTTAGGTTCCAAGATCTGATGAGACTGTGGTAGCTTGAGCTATCCAGAGCAGGGCAGGCCTCATATATTCCAGTATAAAACTTGTTAAAGCACCAAAACAATTGCAAATAGGACTGCTGAACCCTTGCTGGGGACACAGGATGCCCTACCCTTGGGCTCTGCCCTCCACCAATTAACTGGCCAGTGGTGGAACTTACCAGCTGTGGTGGGAGGCCGAGGCCAATGTCACAGCAAGGTTGCAGCAATATGGTGATATCATTTACAGCATGCAATGAAAGTGACAACATTGCATTGTTGGGAACACAGGAAACTCTATGGTCAAACAGCTTCTATCACAGAGTTTTAGCCCAAATAGTGTTCTCCACATTGCCAGTGACAAAATGACATCACTTCCAGTGCATGCCAGAAGTGAAATCACCATGTCACTATAGATATTCCTAGAACATTGTTCTAGGCCTCCCCAAACAGCCTCCCCCTCCCCATTCCCTGCCTGTTGACAGGAGGGACCTGGTAACTCTAATTGCAAAATCATAAATCTCATGGTGAACATCCAATTCCTAAACTGTGGGATATATCTAGCCTCTCTGCTCAGCACCCAGAACCACTCATCAAACTATAATGAATACATTCATGTAAAACAGACATCCTTTCCTTATATATAATTGAATACTGGTCCCAGAACATTCTATGCTTGCCCAAGAACTGGCAGTCAGAAGATGCTGGCCAGGGCTGACTGGCTGCTTGATGGAGTCCCACCCACGTCAGCCCTGGCCAGTGTCTTTGCCTCAGTCTGCTCCAGTCCTCTGAAAGGAGAGGACCATCTAGAGAGTGAGCGCAGGGACAGGCCCTCAAGGCTGAGGCAGGTGAGAGAAGACTGTTCTGCCCCCGCACAGAATACTCAGGGCCTTCTGTGGGCCCAGTCAGCCTAGGCAAGTCCCTTCTGCCCCCCCCATATCATCCTGTGGGCCTTCTCTGGGTGCAGTCGGCCCAGGCAAGCCCCTTCCGCCCCCCACATCATCCTTTGGGCCTTCTCTGGGCACAGTCGGCCCAGGAAAGCCCCTTCCGCCCCCACACCATCCCCTGGGCCTTCTCTGGGCCCAGTTGGCCCAAGCAAGCCCCTTCCACCCCCTACCATCCTCTGGGCCTTCTCTAGGCCCAGTCGGCCCAGGCAAGCCCCTTCTGGCCCCCCATCCTCTGGGCCTTCTATGGAGCCAGTCGGCCCAGAGAAGCCCCTTCTGCCCCCCCACACCATCCCCTGGGCATCTGTGGGCCCAGTCAGCCCAGGCAAGCCCCTTCCACCCCCCAAACCATCCCCTGGACCTTCTGTGGGCCCAGTCAACCCAGGCAAGCCCCTTCCACCTCCCCACATGATTCTCTGGGCCTGCTATGGGGCCAGTTGGCCCAGAGAAACCCCTTCCACCCCCCAACTGTCCTCTGGGCCTTCTATGGGGCAAGTCAGCCCAGAGAAGCCCCTTCTGCCCCCATCCCCTGGGCCTTCTATGGGGCCAGTAGGCCCAGGCAAGCCGCTTCCACCCCATCACCCATTCCCTGGACTTTCTGTGGGTCCAGTCGGCCCAGGCAAGCCCCTTCTGCCCCCAGCAGCATTCTCTGGACACAGTCGACCCAGCCAAGACCCTTCTACTCCCCCACCATCCTCTGGGCCTTCTATGGAGCAAGTTGGCCCAGAGAAGCCCCTTTAACCACCCCATACCATCCTCTGGGCGTTCTATGGGGCCAGTTGGCCGAGTGAAGCTCCTTCCGCCCCCCATACCATCCCCTGGGCCTTCTATGGGCCCAGTCAGCCCAGAGAAGCCCCTTCCACCCCCCCACAATCCTCTGGGCCTTCTATGGGGCCAGTCAGCCCAGAGAAGCCCCTTCCACCCCCCACCATACTCTGGGCCTTCTATTGGGCCAGTCGGCCCAGGAAAGACCCTTCCACCCCCCACACCATCCTCTGGGCCTTCTATGGGACCAGTCAGCCCTGAGAAGCCCCTTCCGCCGCCCCCATACCACCCCCTGGGCCTTCTGTGAGCCCAGTTGGCCCAGAGAAGCTCCTTCCACCCCCCACACCAGTCAGCCCAGAGAAGCCCCTTCCGCCCCCCACCATTCTCTGGGCCTTCTATGGGGCCACTTGACCCAGTGAAGCCCCTTCTGCCACCCCACACCATCCTCTGGGACTTCTATGGGGCCAATTGGCCAAGGCAAGCCCCTTCCGCCCCCCTCACCATCCTTTGGGCCTTCTATGGGGCCAGTTGGCCAAGAGAAGCCCCTTCCGCCCCTCCATACCATCTTCTGGGCCTTCTGTGAGCCAAGTCAACCCAGGCAAGCCCCTTCTGCCCCCCACCATTCTCTGGGCCCAGTTGGCCCAGGCAAGCTGCTTCCACCCACCCCAGCATCCTCTGGGCCTTCTATGGGGCCAATCGGCCCAGAGAAGCCCCATCCTCCCCCACATTATCCCCTAGGCCTTCTGTGGGCCCAGTCGGCCCAGGCAAGCCCCTTCTGCACCCTCACAACATCCCCTGGGCCTTCTATGGGGCCAGTTGGCCCAGAGAAGCCCCTTCCGCCCCCCACACCATCCTCTGGGCCTTCTATGGGCCCAGTCAACCCAGGCCAGCCCCTTCTGCCTCCCCCACAACATCCTCTGGGCCTTCTATGGGACCAGTCAGCCCAGAGAAGTCCCTTCCACCCCCTCACATCATCCTCTGAGCCTTCTATGCGGCCAGTCGGCCCAGAGAAGCCCCTTCCGCCCCCTCATCATCCTCTGGGCCTTCTAAGTGGCCAGTCGACCCAGGCAAGCCCCTTCCGGCCCCCCTCACCTGTCAGTAATGGTTCTTTATTGTTTCACACTGTATCCATTGTGCTGTGTTCCCTATCTCGTCCCTGCTTCTGCGCTTGCGTAGGTATGCTAGCAGTAACGTGGGAGCTTCTTCTCAGCCACTCGGTCTTATCACGGTGGCCATGAGTGCAGGCTTTGGGCTATTCTTTTTTGTATGAGAATTTTCCATTCCTGTGAAGACGAGGGGAGGAGGGAGTCGTCTCCCGGCCATTAAGTAATTCTCCCGCCGGGAGTTTCCCGTGTGCGCGCTTGCAGGTCATTTGCTAGTCGCCTTTTGCATCACACTATAACCATGCTTGAGCAGCTTGTCCCGCCATTCCTGACAATAACCTCTACACTGTGGGTTTTAGCACTGTATTCCAATAAAGCCCTTCTTACTCCTAAGAATGCTTGGATCTACTTGCTTTTGAACCTGACAGAAATTGTCAGGAAATCAACTATCGTGTTCCAGCCAGCCTACACCTCTCCTAGCCAGGATGAGCAGCACCGGAGGAATGCCAGTGACGGTCTCGGTAACCACCATGCTGGTGACTACAGTTCCAGTGACTACTGTTCCAGTGACTACAGTTCCTGCGCCCACCGTGCCGGTGACGATCTTACCAGTAACGACGGTTCCAGTGACTACAGCGTTGTTCCTGTACTGCCTGGCGGGACCAGTCACCCCGCCAGTGACCAGTACCTTGGGAGGTTCATACACCCTCCTGATCTACAGCCCAGCGGGATCAATCCCAAGCCATGGAGGGGCGTTACCCCGAACCTATTATCAGAGTGCCCCAATCCCGTGGGATAAGTGGGTCACCCAACGGAAGCAACGAGACTGGACTAGGAATTTATTGGACACTACCCAAACAACCTGGTCCCTACCGGGGAGCCAAAGCCGGGACAGCCTGATGGATCCCCGTGGAAGCTTTGGTCTACCCCAGGGATGCACTCCACATGGGCCGGCGAGGCCCAGCCCAAGCAAGGATGTAGATACACGGATGGATACTATTGAGGATGATACCCGAAGATTGATGTGGGACATGGGCAAGCTGATGCAATCCCTTCCGGGGATGATGGACCAGGCAATTTGCATGCATTTGCTGGCCCAGCCCAGACCTGCCCCGGGTCCCAGCCAACTGCCACTGGCAGGACACCCTCCTCCTGGTCAGCCAATTCCAGGGCAACCACCTCCAGGTCAACCCATTCCCGGGCAGCTGGTCCCGGGCGGACCTCTCCCCGAAGGACCAATCCCAGGGCAGCCAGCTCCGGGTCAGCCTCCAGCGGTTCCCCCACCTCCAGTCCCGGTGCCAGCACCCCAGCCACTGCCCGCACCTGCACCAGCCCCGGGACCAGGGATGGTGCCCCTCCTGCCAATGATACGCCCCAGGGATATGCTGGAGATCACGTTCGACGGGGATCCTGAGAGCGTTTCCTTCTTCATCCTGCAAGTCGGGAAATTTGTGCAGCAGCGGGACCACGTCTTCCGCGATGAAGAGCAACAGGTGGAGTTTATTGCATCTCGGTTCTGGGGTATTGCTACCAGCTGGTATGTAGCCTTGCATGATCTGAAGGCAGTGGAGCTGGGAAATGTGGATGACTTCATGTGGGCCTTGAGAAACCACTTTGAAGACCTGGCAGCTGCCCCGAAGGCGGAAGCCTTTCTCCGCACCTTCAAGCAAGGGAGGCTTGCCGTGAGGGAGTATTCTAGAGAGTTTCAAAAACATGCTGCAAAGATCAGAGATTGGACAGACCCAGTCTTGGCCCAGCAGTATCGGATGGGATTAGCAGTGGACGTTTGCAATAATGTCCTCAATTCAAAGGAGCTGCACACCCTCCAAGGTTGGATGGAAGAGGCAGAGCGGGCCGAAAGCCGACTTCGCATCGTGAAACTGGATATGTCCCTAGGGAATAACTGCCCTGCCACTTCCACGACCCAGACTAAGGGTAAACCAACCACCACCCAGAGCAGGATCCGAGATCAGCGCATGAGACAACGGTTGTGCCTCAGATGTGGGGAGAAAGGGCACTTTGCCGCCTCCTGCCCTAAGGAGGACCCTGGCTGGGCCCCACCACGAGAGGAAGAGAGACGGCGCCTAGTGCCCCCACTGAGAAAGGGCACTGCCAAGCCGCTTAATCTCCAGGCTCTCTTCGCCAAACAAGAGACCATGGATTCAGCATTTCCGGAAGAGGAAGAGACCGAGATGCAGGGAAACGAGCAGGTCCTGTTGTAAGTGGTGCAACTCAGCAGGACCCAAGCCCCGAAGCGCCAAGAATGGTGAGCAATTATCCCTCTCTCTTCTTTGTGACTGTGATCATAATGAATCCGGCCATGATGACCCACATTAGGGTCCGAGGCCTTATTGACTCTGGGTGCGGGAGGGACCTGATAAACCCCTCTCTAGTTACGGGGTTAGAGTCCACTGTTACCAGATTGAAAGACCCCATCACTTTTACCCAAATGGATGGGTCACCGATGAAGGAGCCCTGTCGGTTCGAGACTGTCCCCTTACACGTGAGGGCGGGGGAGCACTGGGAGCTCTGCTCGTTTGTTATAGCCCCGCAAGCCAAGTTCCTGTTGGTCCTGGGAAGCCCGTGGTTACATGGACATGATCCATACATTTTATGGGAGGACGGAATCATGCGCTTCATCTCCCCAAAGTGTGCTGAACACAAATGGGACCCGGACTGGGGAACCCCTCCCGATAATGACCCCCCATGGGCTTGCTTGGCGGCAGAAGAGATTAACCACATCCCTTCAGAGTACAGGGACTTAGCTCGGGTTTTTGAGGAGGAGGAGGAGGATGAACTGCTCCCCCCCCATCGCAACTCGGACTGTACTATAGAAATCCTTCCTGGGAAGAAACTGCCAAGGGGGAAAATATACGCTATGAGCCCCATGGAGAAGGAGGAATTACGTAGATTCATTGATAAAAACCTAGCCCGGGGTTTTATTCGACCGGCCTCGTCCCCCTTTGCAGTCCCAGTGCTGTTCTGTAAAAAGAAGGATGGGGGACTAAGACTATGCACAGATTATTGAGGCCTTAATGCGGTCTCTGCTACCAATGCATACCCCATGCCACTCATCAAAGATTTGCTAGCAGAGGTAGGTAAAGGGAAGATCTTTTCCAAGTTGGACCTGCGGGATGCCTATTTCAGAGTGCACATTAAGCAAGGTGATGAGCATAAGACTGCCTTCAATACCCCACTGGGACAATTCGAATACCGGGTTATGCCCTTCGGACTACAGGGGCCCCCGGGGGTATTCATGAACTTGATAAATGAGGTGCTGCACCCCTTGTTGTTTAAGGGGGTGGTTGTTTACTTGGATGATATCTTGGTGTATTCCCCAGACCTGGAAACTCACACTGCACTGCTCTGAGAGGTCCTTGCTCGGTTGTTAAAGCACAAACTGTTTGTAAAACTCTCAAAGTGTGAGTTTCACCAGACACGCATTGATTTTCTGGGCTATCGCATCTCCCTGGATGGTCTAGAAATGGACCCCAAGAAGGTCCATGATGTATTAAAGTGTGAACCCCCCAAAACCAGGCGGCAGCTCCAATAATTTCTAGGCTTCACTAATTTCTACCGCCAATTCCTACCCCACTTTGCCCAGGTTGCACTCCCACTCACGGACCTCCTAAAGACTAAGGGGAGAGGGGCTAAGGCTTCCCAGCCAGGGGCTCGCCTAGCTTGGACCCCTCTTTGTCAACAAGCCTTTGACCAACTTAAGCATTTATTCACAACTGAACCAGTGCTTGCACACCCTGATGAGACAAAAAAAATTATTGTCCAAGTAGACACATCGGACACTGCAATGGGGGGGGCGATCCTCCAAGAGGATGCACAAGGGCACCTCCACCCACTGGCCTATGTATCTCGGAAGTTTAATGAGACTGAGAGGTTCTGGCCCATTTGGGACAAGGAGGCAGCCTCCATCCAATTAGCCCTAGCCACTTGGCATCATTGGCTTGAAGGAACCCGAGTTCCTTTTGAGATTTGGACTGATCATAAGAATTTCGAGGTACTGCAGAAACCCTGGGTCCTCAATGCCAATCAGTTCAGATGGGCCGAATTTTTTTCTAAATTCCAATTTACCCTGCACCACTTCCCGGGTAAATCCAACCACCTGGCGGACGCTCTTTCTCGCCTACCCCAACATGCTAGCGAGAAACTGGAAGTACGAGAATCGTTTT
Organism: Gekko gecko; assembly: GCA_029375565.1. Lineage (NCBI taxonomy): Eukaryota > Metazoa > Chordata > Lepidosauria > Squamata > Gekkonidae > Gekko > Gekko gecko. Next base: position 211,087,148 of record JAPDNY010000001.1, read on the forward strand.
TCACTCCAACCCAACTAACTGGGGTTGTGGTAACTCGCAAACAAAGTCAAAAGACTCCGGTTCCCCAGCCCTCCCCTGTGCCCTGGGAGAAACGCTTTGCCCAAGCCATCACTGATCAAGAAAAGGAAATGTTACAAACCCAGGGGGATCTGGTGCGTAGATCAAATGATTGTTGGTATAAAGGAAACAAACTTTTTGTGCCCGAAAGTATCCGGCTGGAAGTATTACAATCAGTCCACGAGCTAAAGCCAGCCGGCCATTTCGGCTATGTGAAATCATTGCACCTCTTACAGCGCAGCTTTTGGTGGCCCCGCTTGAAAAAGGACTTGTCAATGTACATACAATCCTGCCCGGTTTGTAACCGGTGCAAAACCAGGGCAGGGAAGCCCCCAGGTCTATTACAGCTGCTGCCGACACCTGGTTGCCCCTGGGAAGTCATTTCTATGGACTTTATCACAGATCTACCCCCCAGCAAAAACATGACGGTTGTGTGGGTAGTGGTTGACCTGTTTTCGAAGCAAGCCCACTTCATTCCTTTCCCTGGCTTACCAACCGCCAAGGGATTGGCAAGAGCCTTCCTACACCACATTGTTAGGCTCCATGCTTTGCCAATCAAAATAATTTATGACCGCAGTGCTCAGTTTGTTTCCAAATTATGGACTGAATTAATGGCTCTTATGGGTATAGAACGAGCCTTAAGCAGTGCATACCATCCAGAGACTGACGGTCAAACAGAGAAGGTTAATCAAACCCTGGAACAATACTTGCGTTGTTTCACTAACTATCAACAAGACAATTGGGTGGAATTGCTTCCCTTGGCAGAGTTTGCATACAATAACTCATGGCATGCTTCGACAGGAATGTTCCCATTCAAAGCAGCACTAGGCTATGATAGGCCCCCTCTGCCATTCCTGAAAAATGAGAAGACAGAGGGAAAAGCCACGGACTGGTGTAAATCTTTTCGCAATTCTTGGCCAATGATTTCTGCAGCCTTGGATGCTGCCAAGGCCCAATACAAGAAACAGGCTGATAGGAAGAGGGTGGTGGGTTGGGATCTTCAGCCTGGTGACTATGTGTACCTGTCTACGAGAAATTTGCGCCTACCCCAAACTTCAAAAAAACTGACATGGAAATACATTGGCCTCTTCAAGATCCTGCGTCGTATAAATAATGTCACTGTGCATCTCGACTTGCCTAAGACGCTTAAAAATATTCATCCCATCTTCCATTTCAGCCTTCTCAAACCGGTGCATCCTCCGAATAAATGGCGCCCGGAGCCCACTGTTACCCCCCCCCGATGGTGGATGGCGAGGAACACTATGAACTGGCTGACATTCTGGACTCTAAAATACTGTGAGGCCAACTGTACTACCTGGTTGAATGGGTCCACTTCGGGCCCCAACATCGTGAATGGGTGAAAGCCATTGATATGCAAGCACCTGAACAGATCAGAGACTTTCACACCCGATTCCCGGAGAAACCGGGAGGCCCAATGTTTTCCCCTTCTTGAGTGGGTGGGGGTTATTTTGGGGAAGGCACAGTGTCAGTAATGGTTCTTTATTGTTTCACACTGTATCCATTGTGCTGTGTTCCCTATCTCGTCCCTGCTTCTGCGCTTGCGTAGGTATGCTAGCAGTAACGTGGGAGCTTCTTCTCTGCCGCTCAGTCTTATCACAGTGGCCTTGAGTGCAGGCTTTGGGCTATTCTTTTTTGTATGAGAATTTTCCATTCCTGTGGAGACGAGGGGAGGAGGGAGTCGTCTCCCACCCATTAAGTAATTCTCCTGCCGGGAGTTTCCCGCACGCGCGCTTGCAGGTCATTTGCTAGTCGCCTTTTGCATCACACTATAACCATGCTTGAGCAGCTTGTCTCGCCATTCCTGACAATAACCTCTACACTGTGGGTTTTAGCACTGTATTCCAATAAAGCTCTTCTTACTCCTAAGAATGCTTGGATCTACTTGCTTTTGAACCTGACGTCACCATCCTCTGGGCCTTCTATGGGGCCAGTCAGCCCAGAGAAGCCCCTTCTGTCCCCCCACCCCATCCTCTGGGCCTTCTATGGGGCCAGTCAGCCCAGAGAAGCCCCTTCCGCCCCCCCACCATCCTCTGGGCCTTCTATGGGCCCAGTTGGCCTAGAGAATCTCCTTCCACCCCTCCACACCATCCTCTGGGCCTTCTATGGGCCCAGTCGGCCCAGAGAAGCCCCTTCCGCCCCCCCACACCATCCTCTGGGCCTTCTTTGGCCCAGTCAGCCCAGAGAAACCCCTTCCACCCCCCCACACCATCCTCTGGGCCTTCTATGGGCCAGCCGGCCCAGGGAAGCCCATTCCGCCCACACATACCATCCTCTGGGACTTCTATGGGCCCAGTAGGTCCAGAGAAGCCCGTTCCACCCCCCCCACACACACACACCATCCTCTGGGCCTTCTATGGGCCCAGTAGGCCCAGAGATGCCTGTTCTGCCCCTCTTCCCTTCCTTTCCCCCTTTCCCCCTTTCCTTTCTTCCTCTCTCCTTCTTTCACTCTCCCCCTTTTCCTTCCTTCCTTCCTTCCTTCCTTCCTTCCTTCCTTCCTTCCTTCCTTCCTTCCTTCCTTCCTCCAAACCTCCCTCCCTTCCACCCTCCCTCCCTCCCTATCTAGGGCCCATTGACTTCCTCCACAATGGGCTTTGCTCCCTAGTATCACTTATAATCCACAATATAATTTTCAAGGCAACTATAAAACAAAAAAAATCTTAAATAGAAGTTTACCTAAAAATAACAAACACAGACTTATCACTAAAAGTCTATGCATAAAGGCAAAGTATATTTTAGGCTGCTATCTCACAAGCCTTTACATCCAACATAGGTGTGAATTCCTGACAGATCTAAAGGGAGCGATCAGACAGCAACATCTAGGAAGCATCCCACAGCCAATGGCAACCCATGCTACTCTATTATGGAAGCAGAGTTAAAATACACCAGGGAAAGTCTGGTAGTAAACAGGTTCCAATGGGCCATGGACAGACTTTCCCATTTCTGATCAAGCAAGCATGGACTGATGCCATCAGGATAGTCTGATCAGGGCATCCCAGCTCAGTGCCATTCCCCCCCCCCGTTTGCACTGCTTCAACTGGTGTGTGTAACTGCTTTTGTTGTTGTTGTTCAGTCACACAGTTGAGTCCAACTCTTCAAGCCTTCTAGGGAACAGTTAAGGTTGATTTCTTTTAGGATTGACTGATCTGATCTCCTTGCAGTCCAAGGGACTCTCAAGAGTTTTCTCCATTACTATAATGAATGCACCGGCCAATAGCTTACCGTCCCTGATGGAGGCCTTATCAGACTGGGCATTGGAACACCCTAGACTGATAGTCCTGGGTGATTTCAATGTCCATGCTGATGACATGGCCTCTACTCAGGCAACAGACCTGATGTCATTCATGGTGGCATTAGAACTCTCCCAGTATGTGATGGCCCCCACTCACCGGGCTGGACACACACTCAATCTGATTTTTGTGGCGGGGGTAACAGTGGATTGGGTTACTGCTTCAGCAGTCCCATGGTTGGACCACCATGCCCTGAGGGCCTGCCTGAATGTTTCACCCTGACCCTGTTTAGGCAGCAAGTGTATTTTAGCTTCCCTGCAGAACCAGATGGACCCAGTGCAGCTCCAGATGGCTCTGCAGGATCTGATGCCCCCTGGCCACTCATTAGATGAGGACTGGCATAGCCAACTCTCTGCAGCCATTGATGAGATCACTCCTCGGCACCCTCTGTACCCTTGTTCTAGGCTTGCTCCCTGGTTTACCCAGGAGTTGCAGCTTATGAAGTAAGAGCTGAGATGGCTAGAGAGACAGTGGCGGTGTGCTCAAGATGAAGCTACAAAAGAATCTTATAGGACGTTTATGAGATCGTATGAGACGGCAGTCAAAGCCATGAAGAGAGAGTACTATGTGGCTATGATTATGTCCACAAGCTCATGCCCAGCCCAGTTATTTAGAACTATTTGTTCTATAACTGTTCTGCCACAGGGCAGACGAAATGCTATGGAATTGGACATAGGCTGCGAGGCATTTGTGAGCTATTCCGTAGGTAAAGTCTTGTCACTCCGCTGCAACCTCCTCACCACAGTTGAAACAGTGAGTGAACTTGAGGCTCCATGAGCATCTTCGACTCTGGTTTTGGATCATTTCAGCCCACTCAGCCTAGAGGAAGTTGACAAACTGCTCCGAGCTGTTCACCCTACCACATGCTGCCTTGATCTGTGCCCGTCATGGCTAATTAAAACTGACTGCAATGGGTTTTGAGGCACCTTGAGGGAGATTATCAACAAGTCCCTCATAGAGGGACAGCTCCCTAGGGTGCTCAAGGAAGCAGTGGTCTGTCCTTTCTTGAAAAAACCATCTCTGGTTCCGGCTGAATTGGCCAACTACTGGCCAGTTTCCAACCTGCCCTATCTGGGCAAATTAATAGAGAGGGCAGTGGCAACTCAGCTACAGAGCTTTTTGGATGATGCTTCCATCTTAGACCCCTTCCAGTCTGGTTTTCACCCCAGGCATGGAATGGAGACAGCACTGGTCACCCTCTCGGATGACTTCCGGAGGCATCTGGATCAGGGCGGATCGGTGGTACTGATGCTGTTGGACCTGTTGGCCACGTTTGACACGGTCGACCATCAGTTACTGACCCACTGCCTTGCCGACATAGGAATTCAAGGGCTTGCCTTGCAATGGCTTGCTTCCTTTCTCCAAGGTTGGGGACAAAGGCACTTGGGGAACAGCAGTCCAGGAGACACCCACTGGATTGTGGAGTGCCTGAAGGGGCAGTGCTTTCCCCAATGCTATTCAACATCTATATGCGCCCCCTTGCCCAGATTGCCTGGAGGCATGGGCTGGGGTGTCACCAGTACGTTGATGACACCCAGCTCTATCTGATGTTGGGCAGCTGGTCCAACTCCAGACCCAAAGATCTGGACCAGGCATTACAAACCGTGGCTGGTTGGCTTAGACTGAGCCAGATGAAACTGAATCCGACAAAGATGGAGGTCCTGTGCTTGAGTTGGGTCAGTTTGGGGGTAGGGATCCCACTCCCGACCTTTGATGGGTGCTGTTGGTGCCAGTACTGGAGGTTAGGAGCTTGGGAGTGCTCTTGGACACCTCCTTAACAATGGAGGCCCAAGTAGCAGCCACTGCCAGGTCAGCCTTTTACCATCATCGTCTGATTAGACAGTTGGTTCCCTTCCTTGACTGTAATGACCTGGCATCAGTGATCCATGTGATAGTCACCTCAAGATTAGACTACTGTAATGCTCTCTACATGGGGCTGCCCTTGTCACAAATTTGGAGGCTGCAGCTAGTGCAGAATGCCACAACCAGGCTGTTGATGAGCCTCCCCAGGTGGAAGTTCATCCAGCCTGTGCTGAAGACATTGCACTGGGTGCCAATGGCATACTGAATTCACTTCAAGGTGCTGATTCTTATCTTTAAAGTCCTATATGGCCAGGGTCCGACATACCTAAGGGACCACATTCCCCCATACATACCCAGAGAGCACTATGGTCGGGATCTCAAAATCCACTGACCCTCCCAGGTCCAGTGGAATGAGCTCCTGGAAGAGATCAGGGCCCTGCGGGATCTTTTACAGTTCCACGGGGCCTGCAAGACGGAGTTCTTCCACCAGGCTTTCAATTAAGGAGCTGCCACCAGTGTTACCATCTTAACCATAGAGCCCTGGCCCTTGGCTTTGACATCTAGCCTGTGTCGTCACTCGCATTAGGAAGAGCACTGAGCAGAAAAATTGTTTAGACCTTACAGGCACTCTTCAGGATGCCATCTTAAGCAATCAAATGAAATATCACCAGCACTTTATGATTTATGATCTATTTATAATTGACTTGTTTTAGATGATTTTATGTGAATTTTAACTGTTATTTATGTGTTAATCAGTGTAAGCTGCCCTGGGCCTGCTTTTGTGGGGAGGGCGGGGTACTACTACTACTACTACTACTACTACTTATTATTATTATTATCATTATCATTATCATTATCATTATCATTATCATTATCATTATCATTATCATTATCATTATCATTATCATTATTATTATCATTATCATCATTATCATCATTATCATCATTATCATCATTATCATCATTATCATCATTATCATCATTATCATTATTATTATTATTATTATTATTATTATTATTATTATTATTATTATTATTATTATTAAAAAGAATCTATTCTTCGGTGCTCGGCCTTCTTTATAGTCCAACTCTCTCAGCCATACATTACTACTGGGAATACCATTGTTTTGACTATATGGACTTTTGTTGGCAGGGTGATGTCTCTACTTTTTATTATGCCATTTAGGTTTGCCATCGCTTTTCTCCCAAGGAGCAGGTATCTTTTAATTTCATGGCTGCAGTCTCCATCTGCAGTGATCTTGGATCCCAGGAACGTGAAGTCTGTCACTGCTTCCATGACTTCTCCTTCTATTTGCCAAGGATTGATGGGACTGGATGCCATGATCTTAGTTTTTTTGATGCTGAGTTTCAAGCCAACTTTTGTGCTCTCCTCTTTCATTCTGAGCAAGAGGCTCTTTATGTCTTCTTCACTTTCTGCCATTAGAGTGGCATCATCTGCATATCTGAGGTTATTGATGTTTTTCCCAGGAATCTTAATTCCAGCTTGTGATTCATCCAGGCCAGCATTTTGCATGATGTACTCTGCATGTAAATTAAATAAGCAATGTGACAATATACATCCTCCATGCCTTGACGTGGTGAGGTAGCTTGTGTGGTTCAATGGGGCTGTGGGCTATGCCATGGAGGGCCACCCAGGATGGACAGGCCACAGCAGAAAACTCAAAGCGTGGTCCACTGGAGAAGGAAATGGCAACCCACTCCAGTATCTGTGCCAAGAAAACCCCATGGACAGTAACAAAAGGCATGTGACTGCAGCCTTATTTTATTTTTTATTTTAATATAATATTTAAAATATAAGGTATTTTTAAAAAACCCTCGTAAGCTGTTAAATTACCATAAAAACCAGCAAAAGATGTCAATGAAATACAATAAAAATAGACAGAAAGAATAAAAATTTTAAAGGTAGGATACTTGAAGAAAAACCTGATTGGGGGAGGAAGAGTAAAAAAAGGCAAAATTCTCAGAAAAATTAAATAGATCACATGGTGAGGCAACTAAACAAAATTGGACACAAAACAACTTTGCCTGGCACCTCACAGACTAAACTTGGTGACAGATGAGTCTGATTAGAGATGAAGCTTTAAAGTCTTTAGGCACCACAATAGAAATAATCCTGCCTCTAGGGCTCACCCATCATACCTCAGAGAGTGGAGTGTACACCAAGAGGGGTCTATATTTATATTTCACCTTTGTTTTATCACAGAACTCTGTGTAGCATACAGCAAATCCCAGGACACCTCTGAACACCTGTATTGGCTTAGATTCAGCAAGGATGCTCATCCAAGCACACCCAAGGACCACAACAAACAAACCAGGGCCTTTTTGTTTTGCAGGCATAAAAGGCAAGAAAAAGAGACATCCAAATGACTTGCATTACACTTATTCTCTTCCAGTGCACTAAAGAGTCCATGGTCTATTTTTTGTAGAGCAAATATTCCTTCTTACCACCCTACCCCATTTGAGTAAGCTAAATGGGCCAAAAACATTTCTTCTGCCACCACCTTTTGACTCTTCTGTTTCTGTTGGGGGGGAGGGGTAGTCTTTGAACCTGCCTTTACAATTCCTGAAGATCTATATATCTAATAGCCAAGGGTTCCTCTGCATGTGGGTACTTATTTCCGCAGATCGGGGGCACATGGAGGGTAAAGAGGTTTTTCTGCACACTTGGGGTACTCCCCAGGGTTTCAGAAAAATGCAAAAAGTTTTTAAAAATACACAGGGGGTTAACCCCCCCCCCCCAATTAAAAAAAAACAAAAACCAGTTGTCTGTGCTTGCACAATCTGGTCTCATGGTCCCTCAAGCCAGACTTGGAGCTTCGCTTAGTGGCCAGCATCATCACAGCCAGTAAGATAGCTCTGAAGCAGTGGGGAAAGGGCCACTGCCACTGGGTCCTTTCCAGGCAAGCAGCCTCCCCACAGCCTGCAAGATGGCCCTGGAGCCACAGCGCAGGGGATGCCACCAGCGGATCCCTCCCAGGTGAGTGGCCTTCCCACTGCTGGAAAAATGAGGAAGCCACAGAAAGGGAGGCAAAAGAGGGGGAGATTGTGGGGGAGACAGAAATAGGGGAGATAAAGAGGGGCAGACTGACAAAGGCTGGGGTAAGAGAGGGGTGAGACATACAAGGGATGAGAGGAGAAAGGGGGTGAGAAAGGATTCCTAGAGAAGGGGGTAGGGAGGAAAGCTAACATAAAAGGGATGAGAGGAGAAGGGGAGGTGAGGGAAGATTGATAGATAAGGGGTGGCTTCTCTTTTGACAGAGAAGGGGGGAGAGGGAAGCAAAAGGGGGGAAATGCAGATCTTCCCTTGTAACAAACCTATTTCTCATTTGATCTGTGGTAATTTCCTTTCTAGGACAAAACTGTGCCTCAGAGTCTGTTGTCATAAGTTTTTTGATTATTATGATGACAAAGCCACAGAAAAATATATAACCAACACCTCCTTGGACTTAACCGGGAGCCAAACTGAGTTGGGATCGGAATATGAAACTGCTCTTGCTGAGATGCTGAATTCCAGCACTTTCTAGGATGGCAGGTTGGGAGGGCCCATATACTGCAAACTATAACTGCTAACGCATTACAGTAGCTGACATTACCAACTATCTGTTTGGCAGCATACATGTGATTCAGTTCTCCAAGCAGCATAGCTCATGTTCTACAAGTGCTGGGTCAAGCTCTTTTTTCCCATTTAGTTTCCTTTTTCTTGTGCCCACAATAGAATGATGATCTAGGTGCAAAAAGATGAATTAAATACAATATACATTGGACTTTTCTACAGTGCTACTATTTACAGTGCTAAAGCATATGGGATGGATTTCTTTCTCCATTTGATTCAGGCTTACAGTGTTTTCAGACTGGAAAATTTCAATATAGTTATAATAAATATCCCCAGGGAAGTTAGCCAAATTGCTCTTATTTATTATCAATAATAGGTGGAATATGTGTAATTATTAATAGGCAATTAGCTGTGGGAGTGAACACTTGTGTATATAGAGGTCCCGCCCTTCCAGAAAGTACCAGCAACAGACATGGAGACTTTATGAGGTTGAAAATAAAGTCTTTTATTGGAAATCTTCACAACCAAACAATACACAGTCTCACACAAAATTACTCAAGTCTAGGAAAATAAAGAGAGATTCACAGCACAGTTACATGAGCAGGAATTCGTTGGTGGGGTGATATTTACCTGTCCCTGCCATGTAGAACGTTCCTCTGGAAGAATGGAGGGGAGAAATGGAAGAAGGGGAACATGTGGCCTGAACCAGCAAGTAACATGTGGAAACTCAGGCTGCAGACCTAGAGTTTAAAGATGGAGGCAGGGGATTGGGAGAGCAAGCTGGACATAAGAGGGTCAAAGCTTAGATAGGGGTCGTAGCAAAGAGAGAGAGAGCATGTGGTCAGATATCCCTTTATATGCAGGAGGGTGGGGGCTGGCCATAACCCCTGGTCACACCTCCTGGTTAGTCCGTCCCTGGAAACATTCTATTGGCTGGAAGGTATAGGGGAGGGGGAGTTAAGGAGTGGTCAATATTGAGAGCTAGAAGCTTAACTCATGTCTGGCACCTGGGAGTAGGCAGGATGAGTCACCGAGCTAAGTCTATTGTTCTCTTGATGGCACCAGGCAGGCTCCTGATGGCGAGTGATTAGTTGCCAGGCAACAATGAATAGTCTCTCTCTTGCTTATATGAGGTTTTGCAGGTGAGGGGGAGGGAAAGAGGTTGCCTGCAAGTGTTGGAAGGAACTCCTAATGGCGACGTTGGAGTTCTCTGTCTTCATGTTTTGGCATGGCGCTTGTTGCGTACTGGGGAACTGGTCCATTCTTCCTCAGAAAAACGGGTTGGTAACCTTGGCTGGCCACTGGAGCAGCTTTGAATACAAGGAGGGTGTCCCTTGCTTAAGATGCAGTCTCATCTGGCATCATATTGGGTTACCATGCTGTACAGTCCCCCTAGCATACTTTTGCACAGTTCATTATTTTATTGCAGTTCCTAGAAGGCATTCAGAAGCCTTGCAGGGCAACAAAGTGTTAGTAAAATGTTGATTTTACCAAAATGATATCCTAACATGAAACATCATTCTGTTGGAAATGTCCTGAACATCTCTCATCCCACTTTTTAAAAAAGTGTTGAAGCATTAAAAAAAATAGAAGCATTCCATTAAAAACTTTATTTTAAACTTTCATGTCAATGTCACTGATTGATATGGAATGATGATTGGTATTGGTGTGGCTGATACTATCAATCATATTTTGCTTGCGTGTGGGTTCTATCAAAATATATGAGCTACATTTATCCAGCCCATACGGGAAAGGCCCTTTCAGGCTCTTCGGACTCTGATATTAGTATTTTGCTTATGATAGATGCCAATCCATGGGTGACATTAGCATGTGCCAAATTTCTGGCAGCAGCCTACAGAATCAGGAAAGATCTCTGAAAAGCATAACTTAAAGACTCTTAGGCTAATGCAGTGTATTATCTCGAAAATGATTTTGAATTATTTTGAGATGGATTATATATGCTATTCCCCAGTCTTGAGGATTACTGTAATGAGGCCATCCAACAAACATCAAGTCAGTTCACCAAATGTTCAGAATTCTTAACATATGTGATACCACGGATGCCAGAAGTTCTCTCTCTCACACACAAAATTCAATCCTACCAGGATAATAATTATTATCATTATCATATGGCATTGTGTGTAGAATAGCCAGGAGATACTAAGATTGTCTGGCAGCCAGAAGTTCTAGCTCTTTAGTGTTATGCACCATTAGGTGGCAAGCTAGACTTGTTTTTAAGACAAGAGATGTTTCAGAGGTGGCTTGCCATTGCCTGTCTCTGCGTCATGCCCCTGGTATTCCTTGGAGGCTGCCCTTCCAAATACTAGCCGAGGTTGACCCTGCTTAGCTTTTGAGATCTGATGGGATCAGATTAGCTTGGGCTATCCAGGTCAGGGCATCCTACCAGGGGATTTTATCTGTCCTTAGTCACTGGCACTTTCATTTCATAGACAATTCTTTATATTAACCAATGTATCAGGTAGCTTAATCGGAGAGAGGGGATAACATCTGTGGGGAGGACTGATATTAGTCCTGAATAATCAAAGCATTTTTTCCATATTATAAAGAAACAAGTGGAGCCCCACAAGAAACTTGCAGGATCCCATTCCTCACACCTTTGCTTCCTCCTCTCTCCCACTACATCTCTCACACTCTTTCTCCCTTCTGACCCTCCTTTCTTAATCTCTCTCTCGCCTCCATGTATGTTACTTCCTCTCTCTTTCTGACCCGTTGTTTTTCTGCTTCCCCACCTCATCACTCTTGCTCTCTCTTTCTGCCCCCCATCACTCTCTCTTTCTGCCCCCATCACTCTCCCAGCCTCCTGCCTGCTTCCTCTCCCCCACAGAGCAGCAGTGGCAGTACTCTGGGAATCACAACGGATCTCCCAGCTACAGAGATCAATTCACCTTAGGGCTGCCAGCTCCAGGTTGGGAAATTCCTGGAGATTTGGGGATGGAGCTTTGGGACAGTGAGGATTGGGGAGGCAAGCAGCCTCAGCAGGATATAATGCCATAGACTCAACCCTCCAAAGCAGCCATTTTATCCAGGGAAACTGATCTCTGTCACCTGGACTGCAGTTGTAATTCTGGGTGATCTCCTGCCCTTGTCTGGAGGCTGGCAATGGTAGTTCTTGTGGAGTTCTTGTGGTTTGGAGGGTGGAGTCTATGGCATCATACTGGTCTTTATTTCCTTCCGTCCTCAAATCTCACCCTCCCCAGGATCCACCCCTCAAATGTTCAGGAATTTCCCAAACTGGAGTTGACAACACAATTTCCTTCCCACTCAACAGCCAATCTACCCTTATCTGCCTCTCTGTCTTCAGCTGTCCATCTCCACACTCCTCCCCCACAGCCTCTACCTAGGAAAATTACAGTGGGGACCAAAGCAGCTTACATTATTCTCATCTCCTTTTTATCTGCACAACAACCCCGTGAGGTTGGTTAGGCTGAAAGTATGTGACTGGTCCAAAATCACCCAGTCAGCTTCCACTTCAAGATGGGGATCTGAACCTGGGTCTTGCAAACCTACTTTGAAGCTCTAACTGTTGCACCTCACTGGTTTTCATAGGGTGGCTGCTTATGAACAGTAGCAAGCAGTCAGGCCTAGTTGAGCCATGCAAGTCAAGGGGGACCTGGCAACCTTAGACTACTGCCAGGCCTAGGGTTGCTAACCTCCAAGTGGGACCTGGAGACCCCCCAGAATTACAACTGGACTCTAGACAGCAGAGGTCTGTCTCCCTAGAGAAAATGGCTGTTTTGGAGAGTGGATTCTGTGACATTATAACCAGCTGAGGTCTCTCCCTTCCCCAAACCCAGCCCTCCTCACAGCCCACTTCAAAACCTCTAGGAATTCCCCAGCCTGGCACTAGCTCCCTCCCTGAAAGGCCAAAATAGAACTTGAAAGGGGCCCTCCCCCTCCTTTTACTGACAGAAACAGTTAGAAGCCTTGCCCCCAAAAAGAACATTCTAATCTCTCACCATTGATGTCTGGAATTAGATCCCTGCAGAGGCCATTTCAAAAGGTATTGGGGGGAATTTAACCCTCCCTGAAGGGATTTTTTTACTTTTTGGATTTTCCTGCAGACTTAGGAAGGCCCATGACTATGTAGGAAAAGCTGTTGGGGGACAGTGAGCCCCCTGTTGGCAGAAATAAGTCTCTGCACAGAGGGGGCCTCTTGGCTAATAGAATATAAATTCTATTGCAAGGACTATAATCTGGCCAAATCTGAGGATGCTTAAATCCAGGGACTGGGTTGATAAAATGGACAAGACAGAATATTTTACAAAACTGAACCATGTCCCAGGTTTGCAGAAAGGTCTGAAATCTTAAAAAAAATACATTGGGGTTTTTTAAAACCTGAAAATGATAAAGGAGTGTCTGTAGTTTTAAGTAATAGATTCCTTCAGTGCCTGTTGGTAAACAACCATCATTCAGACTAGGTTTCTGCATGTAAAAAGACAGGGGGAGTGGGCAGGATCCTTTCCAGGCCTATTTTGGCCTTTAAGGGAGGGTTGCTGTTATGTTCTGACTCTGAATCAGTCCTATGTATTTCCATGTTAAGCTTGAGTCAGTAAAAGGGATTGTAAGAGTCGACATTCCCATTAGTTAGTTTCTGTGAAACCTTGTAAATAGCCAATCAGAACTATGTATATGTTTTTTGGAGGGAACAGACCTCATTGGTCCTTATCCCTGTGTTGTCATTGGATGTTAACTGAGTTATGGGCATGGCTTTGACAGCCCGGATTATTTAAAAAGGGAGCTGTGCTCCACTGTTTTGTGTGTGTGTTGTCCGCTCGTCTAGTTTGCTGTTAAATAAAGCTGAAATCACTTGTTGAAAACACTACCTTGTGAAGGCTCATACTTAACAGTTGCCACTCCAGGTTGGGAAATTCCTGGAGATTTTGTAGTGGAGTCTGCGGAGGGTAGAGTTTGGGGAGGAGAGACATCTTAGCAGAATATATTGCTAGAGAGTCATTTTCTCCAAGGGCGCATATCTCTGTCAGTTGGAGTTCAGTTGTAATTCTGGGAGATCTTTAGGCCCCACTTGGAGGTTGGAAATCCTAGGCCTGGAAGCAACCTCTAGGTGACTTGATACCACCCAACTTGTATGACTCAACTAGGCCTGGCTGCTTGCTTCTGTTCAACAGCAACCACCCAGTGAAAGCCAGTATGGTGTAGTGGTTACAGCTACAGAGTAGGATCTGCAAGACCCAGGTTCACATCTCCATCTTGGGAGGCAGATAAAAGTGGCTTGGGGAATGGCTGAAAAGGAGAGAATGAGGCAGAGAAAGGGGAGAGAATATGCAGGTTGCCAGGGAGAGGGAAAGAGGAAATAGTGTAGGGAGGGGGATACACAGGAAAGAGATGCCATGCCAAAAGTCCTTGAGGGTTCTTTACCATGCAAGTGGGTCTGGGGTCTGGCCCAGTGGCTGGCACCTCACAACTGTGCTACAGTTTTCCTAGGTAGACACTGTTGGGGGGGAAGGAACACTGAAGACAGAAGGGCAGATAAAGGTAAGTTGGTTGCTGGCTGGGAAGGAAATAGAGTTTCCAACATCAGATTAGGAAATTCTGGGGGGAAGGTTGGAGCCTGGAAGGAGGGGAGAGACCTCAAAAGAGTATAATGCCATAGATTCCAAAGCAGCCATTTTCTCCAGGAAAACTAGGGTTGTAAGCCTCCAGGTGAAGGTGGTGATCATCCTGAATTACTGCTCTCCATATAACGGATGAGTTCCCCTGAAGAAAATGGCTCCATGAGTTGGAGCCAAAGACGTTGATGCACCTGACCCCATTGCAAAGTGGGGTTAACTGCTGCCCTCATTGTAAATTCATCATCATACTGTAACTAGGCACCACCTGAAAATTCAGTATAAGCCCAAGAGATGATATCTATGTACTGGAAATAGGGAGCAGCCTGCACAGGGTGAGTCCTGGCTATGACCCCTGCATACATCAAAAAGCCCGGCAAACAGCCCATGAACAGTTGATGCGCCTTCACTTTAACCACTCCTTATCCTGTTCATCTACATCATCCTTGTCTTTCTTCTCAATGTCCCAAAACAGTAACATGAAAACATCCACAAAATCTCTTTTCAGAATTTTCTCCCTAGTTGCTAGGGACAGGTGATCACCAAGGGGCATGCCCACATCTCCCCTTGGCATGGTGCTAAAAGGGACAGAGCCAACAGGAGCTCCTGCAGAAGCCCTGTAACCCCAATACCCCCAAGCAGGCAGCTGCCCAGGAATTATTCCACCTGCCCCCAAAGGCCATGCTCCAGTGAAAGGAGGGGGCAGCACCCCCCACTGATCCATTGCAACTGGTGTAGCTCAAGGATTACTGCCCAAGGGAATACTAGGTGTGGCCACACCACCATTGCCCACTGGATCCCAGGGTCCCCAAGGTCAGGCTGTTCCCCCAAAAGAAGCACCAGTCCCCTCCGTGGCCACAACAGCCATGCCAATGGGTGCAGCGTCCATTGCAGACCTTCGGCCTGACATCCTTTCTAATGCCACAGCTCCCTGATCAAGTCCTGCATCTTCACTTCCCATGGAATGAGTTGAGGTGGAGGACCCTTCTAAGGCTGTAAGACGGGCCAACACTGATTGGTTAAATTGTGACAATCGAGACTGTTGCCCAGAATTTCCTAACCTGGAGTTAGCAATCCTATCTCCTTCCTGTGGTCACTTCCCTCCCCAAACCTCACCTTCCCAAAGCTCCACCCCCAAGGCTCGAGGGATTTTCCAACCTGTAGCTGGCACCCCTAAGGGGGAACTCATCTCTGTAGCTGGGAGATCTGTTGTGATTTCAGAAGATCTTCAAGACCCACCAGGGGATTGGCAGCTCCTAGAAGGAAAGAAGAAAGCAGGAAAGGACTATGGGGGCATTCAGGAAAGGGGGAAAAAGAAATAGTAGGAGAGGAGAGAAATGAGATGTTTCCCGCATGCCCTGCAGGTTCCCACTTGTGAATATATATAAACTGCCCTTCACAATAGCCCTCACAGAAAGATCATTGTGGTGTTAGCCACGATACCAGGTTTCTCTTTAAATTATGATGTGGAAATTTAGCTTAAGAGGCCATTTGCTTAATAGGTGCACAAGCTAGGGATCGTACTCCAACTATACCGGAGTCAGAACCTTCTTGGAGCAGCATGGATGACAGACAGGAAATACCTTTAATGAAATTTATTAAGAAAATAACCCTACTACATTCGGCTAATCATGGAATATCACATGCACACACACACACCAGAGAGCTAGGAAATAAAGAGGTGAAGCGATCTTAAAGAGATCAATGACAAAAGAGGGTGAAGCGTTGAGGGGAGTATAGCTATCTGTCCAGATTTGCAGAAGTCCATGGAGAAGGGATTATGGTCCAAACAGAGTTTGGGGGTGCACTGCCAGTTGGCCCCAGGACAGAGAAACCCTCTGAAACCATGTGCTTTGGAGGATGTAGACATTGGAAAACAATGTGGACCAATAGGAGGCCTTGAGGGGCTTGTCTCAGGTGAAGACAAAAGATTACCAATAAGGGATCCCAGTGGCATGACACCAGGAGGAGCAAAACCTAGGTTTGACCAATGAGGTCCCAGAGGGGCAGAATGTGGCTTCACAATAGCATTGATGAGATTAGCCAGGTGCTGGATGGCTCTGCTGGAGCTGGTTGAATGGGTTTGATGACCACTAATGGTCCTGCCAAGGCAGGTTGAATAGGTTTCGAGGTTTAGACAAAAGGTGGGAAAACGGTCCCTGATAGACATCAGGAAGGAATGTTTGATTGGTTTGATTGGTGGGAGGGAGCAGGAAGGACAGGTGTGGAGACAAAGGATGTCCACATAGACATAGGTATCACACAAAAGGGTTCTGGAGACAGAAGGGCTATTCGCCAGGTGGTTACTGAATAGCTTTATAAATGCAGATATTATGCTTGGTGGAACCCATGGTTATTCCATATGCATTCCTCTGCTGGATGGAGGGGGAGACTGGAGATTGTCTTGGAGGGCTGCCTTATACAACTTGAAAATGGAGAGCCTTTTCCAGAGCTGTTGTTAGCTCCATGTTTCAGGCCAAGAGTGCCTTCCTTGGCCTGAGTTTGTGGGTCTCTTGTTCAGGTCAGAAGTGGGGTGCCCCACTAGTAAAGGCTACCCATGAATAAGGCAGTGCCTCTGGGTAACAGTGGCTAGTAGCTGTATCCCTGACCTGCAGGCCTATTTTTGGTCCGGAATGCACCAGAACAGCATTCTGGCTGGCTTTGTAGCCTGCCCCGCCTCCTGCGGGAGCCCTGAACAACCCGCCCGCTGGCCTCCCCATGCCCGCTCCAAGGCACTGCAGCCCATGGGAAGCCTGAAGACCCCGCCAGTCAGCCTCCCAGGGCCCATACCAAGGCGCTGTGGCCAACGGGAGGCCCGATGACCCCACCTGCCGTCCTCCCCACACCCACGCCAAGGTGCTGCGGCCCATGGGAGGCCAGAAGACCCCACTAGCTGGCCTCCCCAGGCCCACACGAGGTGCTGCGGCCCACAGGAGGCCTGAAGACCACATCTGCCATCCTCCCTGTGCCTGCGCCGAGGTGCTGTGGCCTGCAGGAGGCTTGACGACCCCACCAGCTGGCCTCCCTGCACCCACACCGAGGGGCTGTGGCCCGTGGGAGGCCCAAAAACCCCACCAGCTGACCTCCCTGCACCCAAGCCAAGGGGTTGCGGCCCACAGGAGGCCGAAAGACCCCATCTGCCATCCTCCCAGGGCCCATGACGAGGCGCTGTGGCCCGCAGGAGGCCCGAAGACCCCACCAGCTAGCCTCCCAGGGCCTGCGCCAAGGTGCTGCAGCCTGCAGGAGGCCCAAAAACCCTGCCAGCCAGCCTCCCAGGGCCCGCACCGAGGCACTGCGGCCCACAGGAGGCCCAAAGACCTTGCCAGCCAGCCTCCTAGGACCTGCGCCGAGGTGCTGCAGCCCACAGGAGGTCCGAAGACCCCGCCTGCCAGCCTCCCCGGCCCCTGCCTGTAGAGCTTGATGGGATAAGTGAGTGATCCGTGGGGGGGGGTGGCGGGGTTTGATGGAGAGGGTGGGAGAGCCTCCCTCCCCCCATCTCTTTGCCTTCTTTCTGTCCCTCCTTTCCTTCACTCTTTTCCTCCTTCCTTCCTTCCTTCCTTCCTTCCTTCCTTCCTTCCTTCCTTCCTTCCTTCCTTCCTTCCTTCCTTCCTTCCTTCCTCTCTCTCTCTCTCTCTCTCTCTCCCCCTTTCTTTTCCTCTTTCCCTTCTCTCTCTCTTCCTCCCTCTTTCTTTCCTTCCTTCCAGGGCTATTTTTGGACCAGAACGCCCAGGTGGTCCAAAATATTTTCACCGGGCACCGCTGGTGCTCTGCACGGAGCGGTGCCATTGCTCCTGAGGAGTCACATGTGTTTGCCTTTTGCAGGACCCTGGCTGTACCTGCACCATGGTGGTTACTGGGAGCCCAGGCTGGGGAGGCTATATACCTGCCTGTTGTTCTGCTCCACTGAATCCTTTGCTTCCATATGGGTGTGGGGGGGTAGTGAAGCCCTGCCTCCAGCAGCCCTCAGTTGTGCTAGGAGGAGCTGGGGGCAGCACGTGCTGCCTCTTCTTGCTGCTGCCACAGCCAGGAGCCAGAAGGGTAAGCCCCACTTGTCTTGCAAGGTTTGCATGATCTTTTTCCTTGGAGCGGTTGCTGCAGAGGAAAAGTAGGCTCTTTTTTGCGACTCCTGATTCTTGACCCCTCCCGGGCTTGCGAGGGTACAATTTATGGAACCATAGGATCAAGCATGGGGCATTGACATGTTCCTCCCTCACCCATTCCCTTTGCTCAGGACCAAAATCTACCCATTCAATCAGATAATACAATCGATTACGTGATATCTTAGAATCTAGGATTTCTGCAACTTCGTAGTGAGGTTCCCCCTACCATGAGGGGGAGGCGCCGGTTGTTGTGGCCTCCACTGATTCCTCCCAGGCGAACATCTTAATAACCGGTTTTAGAGCCTGGGAGTTGGGGACCTGCTGCTCAGCGCTGTTCACAGCAGGTCCTTCCCTTTCCTCTTCTGATGACTCCGTCTCATCCCCCAGCAGAGTTGCCTGCAGGGCTCTCATCCCCTTCGGTCTTGCCATTGGTTTGGGAGTCGAAGTCTCAAATTTCTTCTTCCCCCCTTTCAGAACTCCCGGGGATGGGTTCCCCCCAGACACCCAGCTGCGAAGTGGCTGGGCTCCCCACATTTCAGGTACAACCCCTGCTTCATCCTCTGCTCCTGGGTTCCGTTTTTCTGCCTGGGTGGCATGGTGGCTGGCTTTACTTTCGGTGGGGCCCTACTTGGCTGGGTGGCCTTTCCCAGGGCAGCAGCATCGTCCAGGCGAAGGGTGCGTAAGCGGGTCTCGCTGTCGGCTGCTTCTCTCATCCACCCCAGTAGGGTTCCAGGATCTCGCCCCTCAGGATCATGCCTCGAATTTTGGGGTTCATCCCCAGCCGGTACTGCTCAGCAAGCACTCCATCCGGCCAGCCATGTATCTTGGCTGCCTGCCTCTGAAACTCTTCGGTGTATTCACGTACCAATTTCTTCCCTTGCTGGAAGGTGTGGAGGAAGGCGCACACCGTCTGGTTTGCGTTGGAGTCCTCAAAGTGATCTTTCATGGCCCACATGAACACGTCGACCTCCTGCAGCTCTCGCCCATCTTCTTGGTGCAGGGCCACATACCAATCCGCTGCTGCGTCTCGTAAGTGGGAGGCAATCGCATCGACTATGCGTTCTTCATTCGGGAACAGGTGGCCCCAGTTGTCCACAAACTTCTCGGCCCTCACCAGGAAGAACGAAAATTTCTCAGGAGTTCCGTCGAAGGTGGCATCCAGCAGTTCTGCCGGGTTGGGTAGCATCTGCCCCCATCCCCACAGTACTCCTGGCGGCCCTGGCACCAGTGGCCCTGTGGGTGGCTCCACAGATTGGTCCGGAGGTGTCCCGGGTTGCCCCGGCACACCACCAGGTGGCTGCATGGGGGGGGGTGCAGGAACCCCTTGCGGCGGTTGGCCTTGCGGCCCTGGCTGCACCAGAAGCTGCCTTCTGTCCATTTCCTCCCTGATCCCATCTGAGATCATCTTTGGGATGTGTTGCAGGGATTCGTTTATCAGTCGGAGTAAGCGGTCTTGGCTTCGGTCCCCGCACCATTCCCTACCTCCCACGGCAACCTCAGATTCCCTGGGGCCCAGACGGGCGTCTTCTCCGCCTTCTGCTGTGCTTAGTTGGTAAATTGATCTCTTGAATCGGCCCTCCTGGACCGAAGCCCGGGGGGGTGAGGAACCACATCTCATGCATCTCAGCCAGTGGCTTGGTCCAGTCTCGCTTCTTCCATGGCCAGGTTGTCACCCCTTGAAACGCTCCCCCATACATCTCTCCATAGAACCCCCCGAGGTCGTACTCCATCCCGCATGGCGCAGGGGCGGTAGTGACCGGGTTCTCTGCGGAGGCAGGCGCCGTGGTTATGGGGACCCCGTCATCCGACGTGGTCATTGGGATTGGGATTGTGGTATCTTCCTCGTCACTCATCTCTCCCGAGAGAGGTGCAGTGCAGAGCCAGATCCCGAAGAAAAGAGGATTGCTGACAATCTGTCAAGTTCTCCAGAAAGTCAGTCAAACACCAGGCTCCATAAAGAAGATAGCGTTTATTGAAAGCAGTTCTAAGAGGTGCATTAGCAATGCATTGTCAGTGATGCCCAGAGCCTAAAGGCACCCCCAGTTATACTATGTTTAAAATGCCCCCCCCCCAGCTATCTACCAATAGTTGCCAAGCGCGCGCGCGGTAAAGTTGCTACAGCAGTAAATAACCAAATGGCCAGATTGTCCCAGGCAGAGGAAAGAGCCTGTGGGACCCAAGGACGTTTGTAGAGATAACAGTTTGCCTAGGCGCGGTAAATCTGAGTCTCCTAGACAACCTGTATGCCTACCCACATTCCAGAACATGAAAAGCACCAGACCATCCCTCCCTCTTTCTCTTCCATCCATCTTATGGCAGGATTACCTGAAAGTGTGTTTGCATGTTTTGAGGCAGTAGAGTAGACAATGCCCTTCCCTGTTTCTGCCGGCAGCACTTGCAAAGGCTTTGGATCCCCTCCCCCCGAGACTTACAAAGTACTCCTTGCCTTACTGCCCTATGAACTTCCTGTGCAAAATCTCTACATTACAACCAGCAAATAAATGGTTAATGGGTCTTCTGTCCCCTGGAAGTGTGATGGAAACCCCTCCCACGTGTTTTATGCAAACACAGTCATCATTAGTGTGAAAGGTTGTTCCAAACACTGATGGGGGGGAAAGCAGAAATCTTGTGAAAACTGCAGCTGAGGGGAATGGAAGATGTTCTAAGTTTAATGGTTGCAGTCCTTGAAAAGTCTACAATGAAAGGTGCAGTTGGGAGATTTGGGTTGGATTGTTTCTTAAAATGTGTTTGAGTATGTGTGTGTTTGCTCTCCTGAAATAATCCATGCCCCAGCTGCCTCACTCTGCTCTCTGCTTCGACATTCCCACCCCCTTTTTTATAACTCAAAAGTTTGTCAGATCCCTTGTAGACTGCTGGAGCAGGCTTGTTCTCCGGTGAGGGAGGGATGGAGAACACCAAGTGAGAAAAAAAAGCAGGCAAGGCAAAACAGTACTGCAACATGAACACTCATGAAACCATTTGTATAACTTGCCTCCCCCTAACATCCCTTCTGTGCACCACCATATTTCTAAGTGAAGAGAATCTCCCCCTCTCTGCTCCTAATGAAGCAGCAGAAACAGCCCATCTCTCCAAAGGCAGAAAAGAACAGTGATGGGGAGAAAGAGGGGAAAGAAAGGGCTTCAGGGGAGAAGAGCAAAGAGTTGGGGTCCAGTTGGAGTGGCTGGTAGGAGCTGCAGTCTCCCTTCACAACATGCACCTCATGAGGTACAGGGAGCTGAGAGAACGGAGCTCCCGTCCACCCGGCAACGCCGATAGTGGGCGGGGGCTATTTTGCCACCCCGAAGAAATGGGATGGCAACAGACAGGACGCTGTGCGTCCTGACGAGGTCGGGGGCGGAGCCAGCTATTTAAGCAGGCTAGGCTCCGCTCCCGCCTGGCAGTTGCTCCGCGTGCTCGGTGTCGATCGGAGCATGCAGAAGGAGCAGTTGGGTGGGCCCAATGCTCATTGTGATGGCGGCGGGCCGAGGTGCGACTGACGCGGCGTTTGCTTGTGCGCCGCGTCATTGGGGGGCAGAGCTCGGCTGGGCACTAGTTGTTTTTGTGTGGTAGGGCTCGGTGCCGCCGCCGGCGGCCCTTGCGTAGTGAGGCCGGCTGAACAGTCGAGTCCTTGGGGCTGTTCTGGAAGCTTGGCTGGTGCAGGATAGCTGGCGGCAGTCTTAGGGTGGCCATTTTTGTGAGGGCATTGCCTAGGGGAGGCCATCTTAGTGGGGCAATTTTGAGGCAGCCATCTTGTTAGGGTAGTTAGGGGTGGCCATCTTGAATGTGTCCGTCCCAGGCAGCCATTTTGAGGAATTTTGTTGGCAGCCATTTTCTATAGTTGTAGCCGGGCAGATATTTTATCTGTACATTTTTGGTTGGTTAATCTGGTGGAGGTTACGGGGCTTCCTGCTTGGGCCTAGTCACATCAGTTTAGTTTTAGTAAGTATACAGTTAGTGGGATTGTTGCATTGTTGTTTGTGATGGCTCCCAAGAAAGGTCTAGGTAAGGCCAAGGGGAAACAGCCTGCGCCTAAGCGGACCCCTGTACGGCCAGAGCCGGTGCTCTCATCCAGTGATGAGGAGGATGATCCCATAAATGCTGCTATTTTGCAGCGGTTGGAGGCCCTGGAGAAGGAGCAGGGTGCCCATCCGACAAAGAGTGGGAAGAAGCGGGTAGTAGGAGATTCTAACGCTTCTTTTCAAGAGCAGGTGCTGGCCTGTCTGGCCTTTTTGGAAGACAGACAGGTATCCCCTGTGGGGGACGAAGGCGACGCATCAATGTCTGGTCAACAGGGACAGGACGGTGCGGAGCTGCAAGTCGAGGTGTATAAGGAGCCGAAGAAGGATGGTAAGGAGGCACATAGTGAAAAGCATCCTTCATATTGGCCATGGGGCCCAGGCCCTCAGGGTGCCCCTGCACCAGTGTCACAGATAGCGCCAAGTAATGGTCAACATTATGTGGGTTGGGGCTGTGGATATCCACCGCCCCCTCCTGGGGTGTGGCCTGGATGGGGCTATCCGCTGCCAGGACCAGGATTTAGAAATTCGGTGGCTGTTTCATACGATACTGTCTCAGCCGGTGCCATGCCATCGGGTGATTCGGCATTGCCCCTTGGGGACCATCTTTCTATCGCCATTAAGGAGAAGATCCTTAAGGGCGAATACATAGATGTATTCACATTATTATATAGAGAATTGGAGAAGAAGGACAGGGAGGATCTAGACGACCGTGAGAAAGAACGCCTGAAGAGGCGAGTGGTGGACAGGACCTGGGCAAATTGGTACCCAGGGTTTTTGATTTAGATAAACATATGGAGCAGAAGTCCACCAGTGGCTATTAGCCACAGGGTTTAGATGGGAACTCTCAGTCTGGGGCAGGTGATGCACTCTATTCTTGGTGCTGGAGGGGGCAGCAGTGGGTGGGCTTCTGGTGCCCTGGCCCCACTGCTGGACCTCCTGATGGCACCTGGTATATTTTGGCCGCTGTGTGACAGAGTGTTGGACTGGATGGGCCATTGGCCTGATTCAACATTGGCTTCTCTTATGTTCTTATGTTCTTATGTTCTTATTTATGCAACAGTGATTGTCCGGCATCATCCATGGAGAGCAGTAGCCCTGCTCCAATACATGGATATTATTTATAAGGCTTTTACGGATTTTCCAAGCCCAGCTTGGTCGCAGTATGATGAAGAATTTCGTATGCGAGCAGCCATGAATACGGCCATGCGATGGGACCGGATACACCCAGGCCTATGGTTGCAGATTATGTCCACTATTAGGATGCCAGGGAGTGAGAGGACTCACAGTGGTCATTCGGTCCGTAGGTTACAGGCACAGACAGGCACCCGCTCCCAGGTGGGGCAGGCGGTTCAGCGACGCCCGCTTTGTTGGGAGTTTACCTCACATGGGACGTGTGGTCGGAAGTTGTGTTCATTCCGGCACGAGTGTCCACTATGCGCCAGGCCTCATTCCTTCTCCAATTGCCCCAAACCTAAGGGTCGGGGCGGAGGTAGAGGTGGTAAGCACCCTGGAGGTGGTGGGGGCTACAACCCCCCTCCTGATAAAGGGATCTAGTCCAATAAAGTTGGAAGTTTTAGCGCATTGGTTACGGGATTACCCGAATCAGCGTGATCGTGTTTACCTGTTGGATGGTTTTAGGTTAGGTTTTAGGATACCTTTCCAGGGTTCTCGGACTCCATACATGGCTCCTAACTTGAAATCAGTACACGGTATGGAGCAATTAGTGGGGCAAAAAATTGCCAAAGAATGTGCGGAGGGCAGAGTCCTGGGTCCTTTTTCGTTCCCCCCAGTTGTTAATTTGAGGGTTTCCCCTTTGGGAGTTGTGCCAAAGAAGGCACCAGGAGAATATTGCCTCATTCACCACTTGTCTTACCCACGTGGGGAGTCGGTGAATGACGTGATACCTGAGGAGTTGTGTTCTCTTAGGTACACCTCCTTTGATCAGGCCTTGAGGGTAGTCCGTAGCTGTGGATAGGGAGCGGAACTGGCAAAATGTGACATTAAGTTGGCCTTCCGTCTCCTTCCTGTCCACCCGGATGACTTTGAGCTCCTGGGTTTTGCCTTTGAGGGCAAATTTTACATGGATAGGGCTCTTCCTATGGGGTGCTCAGTATCCTGTGCCGCTTTTGAGAGGTTCAGTTCCTTTCTGGAATGGGCCTTGCGGTACAGGATGGGCCTCAGCGGTACTGCCCATTACCTTGATGATTTTTTATTGGCAGGAAGGAGGGGTACGGGTCAATGTGCATTTTTGCTGTCCAGCTTCACCAATCTGGCAAGGGAGCTGGGAGTTCCTCTGGCTGAGGAAAAAACTGAAGGCCTGGCTCTTATTTTGACTTTCCTGGGAATAGAAATTGACACGGTGGGACAGTTCTGCAGATTGCCTTTGGATAAATTAACTGCACTACAGGCATTAATAGACACAACGCGGAGGAAGAATAAAATAACCCTTCTGGAGTTGCAGCAGTTGGTTGGTCACCTCAACTTTGCATGCAAAGTTGTGGCACCTGGACGGGCTTTTGTTAGGAGACTTTGCGAGTCTATGAGGGGTTTGCGTCTTCCCCATCATAGGACTCGGGTCACCAGGGGGATCCAGGACAACCTCCTTGTATGGAAGCAATTTTTGGAGTCATACAACGGGGTGTCCTTTTGGCGTGAGGACCTATTAGTCGAAGTGGAGCTGCAGGTCGCTTCTGATGCGGCGGGTTCCTCCAGCTTTGGAGTATATTTCCGTGGTCATTGGTGTGCTGGGGACTGGCCTGAGGAGTGGTTTCAGGCAGGGTGGGTCACTGACCTCACCTTCCTGGAATTTTTCCCGATTGTCGCAGCAGTGTGGATTTGGTCAGGGGACTTTGCCAACCACACCGTCCACTTCTGGTGCGACAACATGTCCACAGTACATGTAATTAACTCCTTGACGTCCAAATCCCCCAGGGTCATGGCTCTTGTCAGAGCCTTCACTCTGCAGTGTCTACACAATAATATAATGTTCAAGGCTAGGCATGTGCCGGGAGTTAATAACGGGGTCGCTGACGCTCTCTCTCGTAAACAGATGGAGAGATTCCGTCAGCTGGCCCCAGAGGCCAACCAGTTCCCGGTGCGTATGCCAGACGAGGTGTGGCAGATTGGCGGGCTGAGGCCGATAGGGCAATGAGCTTGGCCCTCGCCCCTTCCACTCGCAGGGCTTACATGAGGGCGGGTAAGCAATTCCTCTCCTTTAGGGAGAGGGCAGGCTTGCGGCAGCTTTGGCCCATACCTGTTCCTCATTTAATGGAGTTCTGCGTGACGCTGAAGGGGGAGGGCCTGTCAGCTCGTACCATCAGATCCAAGTTGGCTGCTCTGGCCTATGCTAGCAAAGCATTGGGGCATGTAGACCAGACGGGCGACTTCCGTATACGGAAGATGCTCGAGGGTTGGTCCAGGGAGAGCGGCATAGTGGCTGATCCCAGAGAACCCCTGACCCCAGCTATTTTGAAGGGTCTCAGGGACCAGTGGCACACAGTGTGCACTGATAGCTATGAAGCTGCTTTGTTTCATGCGGCGTTGCTGGTCACCTTCTTTGGGGCTCTGCGGGTCAGTGAGCTGGTTGCTAGCTCACGGCAGGGTGTGTCTGGCCTGGCTCTTCAATGGCGTGACGTTTCTGTCTCAGATTCCAAAGTGGGTATTAGGCTACGCAGGTCGAAGACTGATCAGTGTGGCAAGGGGAAGTTTATTGAGCTTGACCAATGTTCAGAGGTTGAGTTGTGCCCAGTGGGGGCCTTGAGCCATTTTTTGGCATTAAGAGGAGAGGGTCGGGGCTACCTATTCCGACACAGGGATGGTACCCCCTCACTAAATTTCAATTTTGGAGTGTGACACAGAAGGCGCTAGCTCGATTGGGATTGGGTGGTGTTCACTTTGGCACCCACTCCTTCTGAATAGGAGTGGCATCAACGGCTGCAGCTATGGGGTATACTGGCAGTGATATTCAGAGGATAGGGCGTTGGAAGTCCAGATGTTACAAGGGTTATGTCCGGAATTGTGCTATCTAACTATCCCATAGAGTACTTTCGTTTATTAATGCTTGTCTTGTTACAGATGCTGCAGGCCGCAGGATGCGACAAAGGGTTACTGTCTGCGGCCACAGCATGGTCTTCTGGGTGGCGCATCGTGCCAGACGGACATCCAGTGGCTCTCAGCTTGGCCTTAGCACGTGGGCGGAGGTGGAATGGTTGGGACGGAGGGGCATGCAGTGGCCTGCGCTCCTTCCCTTGCTGTTCCACGAGAGGAGGGGGCCTCCTCCTCATGTCCTGGTGATACACTTGGGGGGCAATGATTTGGGTCTAATGAAGGGCAGGCCCTAGTTTTACAGGCCTAAGCTGACCTTGCGAGGATAAGAGCAAGGTGGCCCGGCGTGAAGATAGTATGGTCTGCCATACTGCCCCGCCAGGTGTGGCGGAACTTGGGGGACCCCAGGTGTATTGACCGTGCCCGACATAAAGTTAATAGGCAGCTGAGAAAGGCCATGGATGCTGGATTGGGGATGTTTTTGCCGCACCCCGATATACGGGTCTTGTTCCCAGACCTGTATAGGGATGACGGGGTGCACTTGTCTGACAAGGGCAATGGGATCTTTTTACAGGACTTGCAGCAAGGAATTAGGTCGGCATTAGGATGCTAAGTGGGGAGCAAAGGCCAAAGCAGAGGCTTGACCTTGGCTGTGGCAGGTTTGTGCAAGCAAGAAAATGGAACTGGTGAGCACCTTACGGCATATCCCATTAGGGAACAGGGGGTCATCAGGAACTGCCTTCGGATTTCAGGGTCCGGGGTGGGGAATGGTGATCACCTCCACTGGGAACCTTTTAGGGCAGGCTCCTCCCTGCAAGTTGGAAGGCTTCAGGGGTAGGCGCGCCTAGAGGGCAACCAGTTTGCTGGGCTGCTGGTCACGAGCCAGAGATTTGGCTCACGATCAGAGATGGGTGACCCGCCCTTCAAGGGCAAGGGGGCTGGTCAGGGAGTGACGCCTGCCTTGCCTGTTCCATGCTTGCTTAGTTGTTATTGCTGCAATGTTCTGTTAAATAGTTAATAAAGTGGCCCTTGTTTTATTCCAAACCTGTTGTCTGTCTCGTTATTCTGGCTGGGGGGGCAATTCTGAGAGAACTATGAGTGGCCCAAGGTCACCCAGCAAGTTTCATGTGGGGCAACTGAGAATCACTTCCCTCTGAGAATTCTCACCTGTAGTGAGTTGTCATTAGCTCCTGCTTCAGGATAGAAAGCTGTGCCACATACATAGTAACACAATTCCTTGCCTGATTTTGCATTAATTGTAATTAGCATGGTGTACTTTTGCGTCCACAATTTCAAATGCAAATTGGAATAATTTCATTCCTTTAGCAGCCATTGGAATGGTGGGAAAATACAGTCATGTTCTTTGGCCATTTTATTTTGATAATGCAAAGACGATTAATATGTTAGTGGATAACTAATACACATTAGGTGATCTTGAATGCATGCCCCTGAAAGGTAATACAACAATTCTTACTTTGTACAGCACCCAAGAAGTAAATCAATTGTACTGTCTAAAGCTCACAAAGCAGAATTTGTTTACCAGGAGTACTAAATCTTTCAAAAATCATGTCTGATGTATTGAAATCCATCATGCTATTTGTGGAATTCCTCTGGAATGAGTAAATGACCTAAACAGTTGATATGATCATTCCTAGGTACCCTCTCCTGACTATAGGGAAGGCCGAGCGCTGAAGAATAGATTCTTTTGAACTATGGTGCTGGAGAAGACTCTTGAGAGTCCCTTGGACTGCAAGGAGATCAAATCAGTCAATCCTAAAAGAAATCAACCCTGACTGTTCCCTGGAAGGCCAGATCCTGAAGTTGAAGCTCAAATACTTTGGCCACCAAATGAGAAGGGAGCATTCACTGGAGAAGACCCTGATGCTGGGAAAGATTGAAGGTCAAAGAAGAAGGGGATGGCAAAGGATGAGATGGTTAGACAGTGTCATCGATGCAACGAACATGAAATTGAGCAAACTTCAGCGGACAGCGGAAGACAGGAGGGCCTGGCGTAATCTGGTCCATGGGGTCGCAAAGAGTTGGACTCGACTGTGCGACTGAACAACAACAACAACAAGGTACCCTCTCTTAAGTGTTTACAGTAAACTTGGTTTACTGAGCAGCTGTAGGCAACAGTGAAGGAAGGCTCAGGATGAACCCAATATGACATAGGCTAAAGCATACTCTGTGGAGGTGATGATGACAAAGAAATAACACTTTTCTGTTGCCATTGCATCTGTTCTGGATGTTCAGTGGCCTATTAGGATCTAGCCTGTAGGGAGAAAAGAAGAACAAGAAGAAGAGAAGGAGAAGAAGAAGAGATTGGATTTATACTTCCACCCTTCACTCGGAGTCTCAGAGCAGCTTACAAACTCCTTTCCCTTCCCCTCCCCACAACAGACACCCTGTGAGGTAGGTGAGCCTGAGAGAGCTCTTTCAAGAACAGCTCTGACAGAACAATGGCTTGCCCAAGGTCATCCAGCAGCTTCAAGTGGAGGGGTGGGGGATCAAACCCAGTTATCCCAGATTAGAGTCCGTGCACTTAACCACTATACCAAACTGTAGGTGATCTGCTGTTACCATTTTGCTGAGCACTTTGCAGATAAAATTGCTTACATTCATATTGACTTGGGCTGTATATTAGCAGTGACAAAAATGATGGTGCTGGGTGTTGATGTCCAGTTGTTTGGGATAATTTTTGAGTTTATTCAGTTTGAGGATATGGATAGGATTCTTGGAGGTCAAAGACCTACTACCAGCTTGTATGATCTTTGCCCTTCTTGGCTATTTAAATCTGCTGGGGGGACTGTCTAATTGGGTTCAAGAGGTAGTTAATGCCTTGGTGTTTAGTTATGCAGCCCACTTCCAGAGTCTTTATTGAGATGTTTGCTTATGTTACTGTTAATGTTACTTTTTAAATACATATAATATTAATTATTAAAAGTATGGAATTGGAAACTTTTTAAAAAAAATAATGTTTTATTGGTTTTGTCTAAACCGTTGTGACAACAAACAAGCTAAACAGAATAAGAAGCAAAAGGTGGGTGTGGCTGGATGACCACACATATGGTGACATGGGGGTGTGGCCTAATATACTAATATGCTGTGCTGTCACAGGGGTGTGTCCTATTATGCTAATAAGTTTCTGCTGTTGGGTGTGGCCTATTATGCTAATGAGTTCCTGCTGAGCTTTTTCTACAAAAGAGCCCTGCTGACCTGGATAGCCCAGGGTAGCCTGATCCCATGAGCTCTCAGAAGCTAAGCAGAGTCAGCTCTGGTCAGTATTTGGATGGGAGGCCTTCAAGGAATACCAGGGGCACTATGCAGAAGAAGGCAATGGCAAACCACCTCTGAATTTCTCTTGCCCTGAAAACCCTACAGGGTCACCATAAGTCACCATAAGTCAGCTGTGACTTCACAGCAAAAAGAAGAAGAAGAAGAAGAAGGAAGGAAGGAAGGAAGGAAGGAAGGAAGGAAGGAAGGAAGGAGGGAGGGAGGGAGGGAGGGAGGGAGGAGGGAGGGAGGGAGGGAGGGAAGGAAGGAAGGAAGGAAGGAAGGAAGGAAGGAAGGAAGGAAGGAAGGAAGGAAGGAAGGAAGGAAGAAAGGAAGGAAGAAAGAAAGAAAGAAAGAAAGAAAGAAAGAAAGAAAGAAAGAAAGAAAGAAAGAAAGAAAGAAAGAAAGAAAAGGTATAACACATGGGTAGGTTACTGTGCACTGTGGATTCAGGCAACAGTTAGAATATTCAGTTTCATTAAAAGATTATAAATCTACAGTGTATACTGACAGAAGGGATACAATTTAATTGTGACATCTCTGTATATATATATCTTTATGCACATGGTCACTTAAACCATGGTGATCTCTTTTATGCACATCAATAGGATATGCATTTGATGTACTCTACTATTCAATATGCCCAGATCCACAAAAGGACTTGTCCTTTTATCCTGTGACTATTGAGCTTACTTAGGAGCCTTTGATGAGGAATTTTATCAAATGCTTTCTGGAAGTCAAGGTAAACAACATCTATTGAATCCCCCTTGTCCATATGTTTGTGAACACTAACAGGTTAGTGAGACAAGATCTTCCCTTACAGAACCCATGCTGATTCATAAGAACATAAGAACATAAGAGAAGCCAATGTTGAATCAGGCCAATGGCCCATCTAGTCCAACACTCTGTCACACAGCGGCCAAAATATACCAGGTGCCATCAGGAGGTCCATCAGTGCGGCCAGGACACTAGAAGCCCTCCCACTGCTGCCCCCTCCAGCACCAAGAATAGAGTGCAGCACCTGCCCCAGACTGAAAGTTCCCATCTATACCCTGTGGCTAATAGCCACTGATGGACTTCTGCTCCATACGTTTATCTAATTCCCTCTTGAAACTGTCCATGCTTGTAGCTGCCACCACCTCCTGTGGCAGTGAATTCCATATGTTAATCACTCTTTGGGTGAAGAAGTACTTCCTTTTATCTGTTCTAACCCGACTGCTCAGCAATTTCATGGAATGCCCATGAGTTCTTGCATTGTGAGAAAGGAAGAAAAGTACTTCTTTCTCTACCTGCTCTATCCCATTCATAATCTTATAAACCTCAATCATGTCACCCCTCAGCCATCGTTTCTCCAAGCTAAAGAGCCCCAAGCGTTTTAACCTTTCTTCATAGGGAAGGTGTTCCAACCCTTTTATCATTCTAGTTGCCCTTCTCTGCACTTTTTCCAATGCTATAATATCCTTTTTGAGATGTGGTAACCAGAACTGTACACAGTATTCCAAATGAGGTTGCACCAATGATTTATACAGAGGCATTATGATACTGGCTGATTTGTTTTCAATTCCCTTCCTAATAATCCCCTAATAATCCCTTCTTTATTGCAGCTACACACTGTCTAGACATTTTCATTGAGTTATCCACTACGACTCCAAGATCTCTCTCTTGGTCCGTCTCTGCCAGTTCAGACCCCATCAACGTGTATTTATATTTAGGATTTTTGGCTCCAATGTGCATCATTTTGCACTTGGCCACATTGAACCCCATTTGCCACATTGATGCCCACTACCCATCCTCGACAGATCCCTTTGGAGTGCCTCACAATCCTCCCTGGTTTTCACCACCCTGAACAACCTCGTGTCATCTGCAAATTTAGCCACTTCACTGCTTACTCCCAATTCCAAATCATTAATAAACAAGTTAAAAAGCATTGGACCGAGTACTGATCCCTATGGTCCCCCACTGCTTAGCACCCTCCACTGAGAAAGTTTCCCATTTATACTTTCTCTCTGTTTCCTATTTATAAGCCAGTTTTTGATCCACAAGAGGACTTGTCCTTTTATCCCATGACTATTGAGCTTACTTAGGAGACTTTGATGAGGAACTGTATCAAAAGCTTTCTGGAAGTCAAGGTAAATAATATCTATTGGTTCCCCCTTGTCCACATGTTTGTTCGCTCCCTCAAAAAACACTAACAGGTTAGTGAGACAAGATCTTCCCTTACAGAACCCATGCTGACTCTGCCTCAATAGTTTTTGTTCATCGGCTACCGGTCTGGGATCCATGACAGCCTAACGTGTTCTGGCTTCGCTCCCAGAGCAAACGGAGGGTCTTCACAACAGGGCGGGCTATCAGCCTGCCGCAGATCTCCCCAGGTAGGGGAGTGACCAGCAACAAGCATCAGCCCAAGAGGGAGTTGAGATCAGCTGATAGCGGGGCTTTAAAGAACGCCCCGACCAGCCTTGATCCCCTCCCCCCAAGTGGGCACTTCGGGATTTCTCTATAAGACCCCACCGAGTTGGATTCTCAACATAAGAATGCATGACCCAGACCTCTGAGACATTCTATGGAAACTGACACTAAAGAAATACTGCTATGGCAAAACACTGACTTTGAAGGTAACTTTTAAAAATTGCTCACCGGAGACACGTTGATTTCAAAGATAAGCAACATCCGTTGAAGCGCATGACCATGCGGCATACTATGTACTAATACCGATCCCAGAAAATGCGATTTAAAGACTAAAAAAAGCCAAAAAGCCGGTATGTTGATCATTCCTGCGGTCGGGATATTGACTTTAAAATAGAAACTAACATTAAATCCTGTGAGAAACAAAGTGGAAAGTTACTCAAGCTGCGACAGAAAACACCAGAACAGGAAATGATTTCAGAAGAGACAAGCTGCGCTTCCTAGATACGACCGAGGAGGCCGGAAGGAGTTAGCTGAGACCTGCAGTCAAAACGGGAAGGAACCAGAAGATAGGGGGATGAATAAGACTGCTGGACAGGAAGTAAGGAACAGGAAAAGTCAAATACCATAGAGAAATAGCGTCCGCCATCTTGGGAAGGTCGAAACTTTTAAATTAAATTATGGCTAAATGCCTGAAGTAAAAAAAGTGAAAATAGAGCGGTTTAACTGGGCATTTAAAGAGCTTTAATTTGATATGAGTTTTATGACTGCTTTGAACAACGGCTTACGACCTCCGGCAAAGAAAGAGGGCAAATTCTTGGTCCTCCCCAAAAATGACTGCTAAAGAGGAGAAAAAAATGCAGGACATGATGGAAGCTATGGAAAAATAGATGATGGATGTCATGCAAAAAATGGAAAAAGCTCTAGGTAAAGTGGCTGAAGAAGTAGCTGATTTGAAAAAAGATCTAGCTGGAATTACAATAGAAATACAGACATTGAACAAAAGAACAACTGATGTGGAAGAGAGAGTACGAGGAGTGAAAACTGGTGTAGTGGAAGTTACCAAAGAAGCACTAAAGGCTAATGTAATGGTGGAGTATAATGGAATGCTGAACCATCTGAGATTCAGGGGAATCCCTGAAGATAAAAACGAAAACATCCACTCAGTCATGGTGGATGCTGTTGCAGATTTTTTAAAAATGGAAGAGGAGAAGGTGGCGGTACATATTGATTTGGTGTACAGAGTCAACTCTGTGATTGCTCAAAAGAAGAAATTACCCAGAGATGTGATTGTCCAGTTTCTATCCAAAAGAGTCAAGGAGGATTTGTTCAAACAACAATTTCAGGAAGATTTCATGATTGGGCAAAAGAAAATAATGATATTGAAGGAATTACCCAGAACAGTTCTCCAGGACAGACGACTTTTTAAAGACTTGGTTGACAAACTGAAAACAGAGGGCATAAGGTACAGATGGGAAATTCCGAAAGGTGTGAGCTTTACATTTAAGCAGAAGAGAGTCACCATCAGATCAGTGGAACAAATGACCAAGTTTATTAGAGACAATTTTAAAGACTCTGATAAGTAAATACAAAACATTATGGAGAGTCAAATTATTTCGTGGAATGTAAATGGACTTAACTCCACCCAAAAAAGGAAAAAGGCAGACTGTGGTTGGAAAAGCTAAAATGTGACATTGTTTGTTTGCAAGAAACACATATCAAAAAAACAGATGCCAAATTTTTGATTCAAAATAGATTGGGAGAAGAATTTTACTCCCTCTCCTTGCAGAAGAAAAAAGGTGTTGTTACATATGTAAAAAAAGAACTGGAACCAAAAGAAATTTTTAAAGATAAAGAAGGAATATTTTTGGCAGTGGAAATTATGCTCCAGAATAAAAAGACCTTAATTGTAAACCTCTATGCTCCGAATGGAGCCAAGGAAATTTTTTTTCAAGATTTATGGGAAGAACTACATCAGTTAACCTATGAACAAATGATATTGATGGGTGACTTTAATGGTACTGTTAATAATGCAATTGACAGAAAATCAAAAAAAGGAAATGAAGAATTAGGTAAACTGCCGAAAGTATTTTTTCAATTGGCAAAGCATGAACACTTGGAAGATGCATGGAGAGTAAAAAACTCAAAGATTAAAGATTATACTTTTTATTCATCGAGACATGAATCTTTTTCTAGAATTGATATGATCTGGATGTCTGACAACCTAATAACACAAATGCGCAAAATAGAAATATTACCTAGAATTATTTCTGACCACAGTCCGATAAAATGGTCAACTTACGTTAAGAAAAAGAAATATCGATGGAGACTTAATGAGGATCTACTGGACAAACAAAGCATTTTGGATAAGATAAGGACAGAAACCAAAACGTATTTTCAAATAAATCTGAATAAAGAAGTACAAACGCAGACGGTATGGGATGCTTACAAGGTTGTGATGAGAGGACATTTTATTACAATCAATAATAATGAAAGAAAAGAACAACTTAAAATGGACAAGGAAATTTTGGAAAATATCCAAAAGAAAGAAGCAGAGCTTAAGAAGAGACCTGGCAAAAAGAAAATTGTGAGAGAATTGAGGATTTTAAAGGAACAATATGATGCAAGGTTAAATAAAGAAGTTTACTGGAATGTGAAAAAATTGCAACAGAAGTCCATTGAAGGAGCAAATAAACCGGGGAAGTACTTGGCATGGCAATTGAAGAAAAGAAGAGAAAATAAAATAGTGACCAAACTGAAAGATGGGAACAAGGAAATTACAGACACAGGAGGAATCCAGAGAGAATTTTATAAATATTACGCTACTCTTTTTCAGGCAAAACAAGTGGATCCACAGAAAATTCAGGATTATTTACAAAAGGTAAATTTAATGCAGCCAAGTGAAAAAATAAAAGAATTTTTGAACGCTGCAATAACTAAAGAAGAAATCAGCAAAGCAATAGGGGAAGCAAAAATCTCCAAAGTCCCAGGACCAAATGGATTTTCAGCCAAATTCTATAAGAAGTTTCAAGAAGACCTGGTGCCGGTTCTAGAGACGCTTTTAAACTAAATTAGATAATATGGGAATATTCCAGATTCCTGGAAAGAAGCAGTAATCACCTTGATACCAAAAGAGTTACAAGATTTAACTAACGTTAAAAATTATCGACCTATTTCGCTCCTGAATAATGACTATAAAATTTTTGCAAAAGTACTAGCAGAATGCCTTAAAAATGAAAATGTATAACCTTGATTCTTATTAAAATGGAATAATGTTAGACGAGTCAGATTTCTGTATACAAAAAACATGTTACCTGGTTTATCGATTGTTATAAGTTTAAACTTGATTACTGTTATTTTTTTTTTTTGTTATTGGCAATAGCAGTGTTGGAAGCCTATTGGGGGGAAGGGGGAAGGGATATAGTTTATAAATGGATTTGGAAATTGTGTTTAACAATGTTGAATATATTCCAATAAAAATCTCTGTTATAAAAAAAAAATAGTTTTTGTTCATCAATGTGCCTACTAATTCTTTCCTTAATAACAGTTTCCACCAACTTACCCGGTATCGATGTCAGCCTGACTGGCCTGTAATTTCCTGGATCTCCCCTGGAGCTGTTTTTAAAGATGGGAGTGACATTAGCTACCTTCCAGTCCTCAAGAATGGAGGCAGATTTTAAAGAAAGATTACATATTTTTTTCAGGAGATCCACAAGTTCACATTTGAGTTCTTTCAGAACTCTCGGATGAATGCCATCCAGGCCTGGTAATTTATTAGTTTTTAAATTGTCCATCAGTCGGAGGACTTCCTCTCTTGTCACCACAATCTGATTCAGGTCTTTCAAACCCTCTCCCGAAATCGGTGCTTGTGGAGTGGGCAAGCACTTCTCCTCTTCCACAGTGAAGACAGAGGCAAAAAATGCATTCAGCTTCTCAGCCATTTCCCTATCATCCTTCAGTAGTCCTTTTACCCCTTGGTCATCCAAGGGCCCCACTGCCTCCCTGCCTGGCTTCCTACTTCTAATGTATTTGAAGAAGGTTTTATTGTTGGCCTTTATGTTTTTTGCTATATGCTCCTCATATTCCCTTTTTGCTTGCCTGATCACAGACTTGCATTTTATTTGCCATAGTCTGTGGTCCCTTTTATCAACTTCACTGAGACTAGCTTTCCACCGCTTAAAGGAATCCTTCTTACCTTTTACAGCTTCCATTACTTTATTTGTTAACCATGCAGGCTTTTTTCTATACCTATTTGTGCCTTTCCTAACCTGCAGTATATATTTTTTCTGAGCTTCTAGGATTGTATTTTTAAATAGTCTCCAAGCTTCCCCAATGGTTTTGACCTTCTCCACTCTTCCTTTCAATTTCTTCCTCACATGTCCCCTCATACCAGAGAAGTTACCCCCTTACCTCTGTGTAAAGTCTGCCTCAATAGTTTTTGTTCATCAATGTGCCTACTAATTCTTTACTTAATAATAGTGTCCACCAATTTACCCAGTATCGACGTCAGACTGACTGGCCTGGAATTTTCTGGATGTCCTCTGGAACCTTTTTATAAAGATGGGAGTGACATTAGCTACCTTCCCGTCCTCAGGAATGGAGGCAGATTTTAATGAAAGATTACATATTTTTGTCAGGAGATCCACAAGTTCACATTTGAGCCAGTTTGATGTAGTGGTTAAGTGCGTGGACTCCAATCTGGGAGAACCGGGTTTGATTCCCCACTCCTCCATTTACACCTGGCTGGATGTCCTTGGGCATGCCATAGCTCTGATAAGAGCTGTTCTTGAAAAAAGAGCAGTTTCTGTCAAGAGCTTTCTCAGTCCCACCTACTTCACAGGGTGTCTGTTGTGGGGAGGGGAAGGGAAAGGAGTTTGTAAGCCACTCTGAGACACCTTTGGGTAGTGAAGGGTGGGGTATAAATCCAATCTCTTCTTCTTTCAGAACTCTGGGATGTATGCCATCTGGGCCTAGTGATTTATCAGTTTTTAAGTTGTCTATCAGTCGTAGGACCTCCTCTTTTGTCACCTCAATCTGACACAGGACTTTGTGTGGTTCCTCATGCCAGAGGAAGGACATGAAGCCACGAACACTTCCTAACCTTCTCTGG
The DNA here is from genome assembly GCA_029375565.1 of Gekko gecko. Classification (NCBI taxonomy): domain Eukaryota; kingdom Metazoa; phylum Chordata; class Lepidosauria; order Squamata; family Gekkonidae; genus Gekko; species Gekko gecko. The sequence goes on from JAPDNY010000001.1 coordinate 211,124,430, forward strand.
GTTCCCCTCCTACAGTTGTCTTGGGACACTATGGTGACCACAGCTGTGACACAGATGAGTTTCTTGGTCTCTGCCTCATTCCTGACCCTGACCTGGGCTTTTTCTATTGTGGCTCCCACTCTCTGGAAGGGACTCCCTGAAGAGGCGAGGGCACCCTCCTTGTTGGAGACGTTCAGGAGACAGGGCAAGTCTTGTTTATTTGCCAGGTCTAAATATTGTAACTTAATAAATAAATAATGGGACTTTATTTTAGAGCTGCATGTGAGAAAAATGAAGGAGGAGGAGGAGGAGACTGGATTTATACCTCGCCCTTCACTGCCCAAAGAAGTCTCAGAGCAGCTTACAATCTCCTTTCCTTTCCCCTCCCCACAATAGACACTTGTGAGGAAGCAGCCCCTTTTCACATAAGTAACTAATCAATCCTCTAAATGGCAAAGCACCCACCACTGACTTCAGTTTATTATCTTTTGTGGGGTTGTACCTTACCAACTATTGCCTTGACCCTCTTCCCAATGTAATATATATAATTTTTGTGTTCGTCTACTTATAAATGGTAAAACTGAGCTTCAGCTTGGTATCTCAAATAAGGTTGAAACAGCTGTCCCTGGAAGACCTACATTCTAAACATTTGGGAAGTTACTGAAACAAGCACTTGAGAAACTGTGCCTCTTCTAGCCAATTGACAAGGAATGTGTTAAAATTATATATCTTCCTCATAGTGACTTGTGGTTTGTAGCCCTTATTAAGTTCAAAGGCTTAATATGTATCTAAGGAGAGAATGGTTTGGGATTGATGTGACAGTTGTACAAGAAAACTACTATTTAAGTCAGGCTGGAACTAAGCATTTACTAAAGCTCACCAATTCACCAGAATTACAAGAAATACCTTTGATTTTGCTGGAAGGAGACTTTCTGCTTCGTGAAGGTGATGATTTGTCTGTCAATAGTATCAAGGACGGCTGTTATATTGCTGTATTCAGCAGTATGCACTGTTGTCAGGCACTTGAGTCAGGTTAAATAAAATGGTGGGAGGCCTGTCTTCAAACCAGGAACTTCTGAAGGCAAAAGACTTTAAATCAGATTAGTGGATCAGTACCTGACGCTCCTGTTCCCATGAGGAGCACAACCTTCTCGGGGACATGCAGTGAACTGTTAGCACAAATATGAAAATAAAAGGACTGAAACCGAGTTTTCTTTTTTCTTTTTGTAATCCTTATTTATATGCTTCTGAATCTGGTATCTTAGCAGCAAAGGAAACTTGAAGACACTTTAACTGCACTCATTGAAGTCTGCTTGCTAGGGTAAGTCAGAGAAGACTGTTGTATATCTTCCAAAGGTTTACAAATCTTTCTGTGTAAAGGATGATAGGGTCTCATGAACTGATGAACTCACTGGCTCATGGAGGTCTCAGAATTGTTTAACAACTTCCACAATGGTTAAAATCCTGATTACTGTAAAAGGCCATTTGCATCTCTGTTCCCTGAAATCTAGCAGGTGAAATTCACCTGATATGGTGCCACATGTTTAAAGAAAGAACTGAGCAGTTTAACAACTAGACAGCAGACTCAACAACAAAACCACCACATCGCCCAGTAACTGAAAGCATTTTCACCTGGAATCTAAACCTAAAAAAAGCACTAGGTATGTCATGGCAAGCAGGAAATTCTATCAATGAAATCCCACTACAGAGAAGGACCCGTTCATAGTGGCCACACACATAATCTCATTAAATTACAGTACACACAAAAGGGAGTCACCAAATGCAGGTTTGTATGGGAGAAGGTAGCACTTAAAATACTCTAGTTGTCATCCATTTAGGACTTTAAACGTAAGAACCAACATTTTGGCTGAGTTCAGACTGGCAATTCGCCCCGGGAAGGGACCCGGGCCAATGACGATTCAATCCCGGAGTAAATGGGACGTTCACACAGGCACATCTGCCTGGCATCCCCCACCCGTAGCCAACCAGTGCTGTTGTGCTTCACTGCCGGATTAAAAAAACACCTGATAAAAGCCGTAGCAAATCCGAAAGTCCACATGTGTCGCGCGTTTCTCCGCTTCCAGGGAGTCTGAACGTGCAGCCGAAAAGCCGGGAGCAACCCGCATTGGGCACGAGGCAGCAGCGGTGTGATTGGCTGCGCTCCGCTCCACTGCCCAATGCAGTGCCGGCGTTGCAGGGCAAAAAAAAAAATCGGCAAAATGCGCTTATGCACCCACAGCCGAATTAATGGGGAAACGGCGAATATAGCACGCCTCCGGTGTGGCAGTCTGAACGCTCCCGCGCGCCTCCGTCCCATATCTTCCAGCAGTGGCCCCCGCTGTGTGGACGGGAAAACCCGGTATAGTTTAATCCGGGTTTTTTTTGCTATGACTGGCTACCGGGGCAAACTGCCAGTCTGTACTCAGCCTTTGAATTGCACTTATAATGAAATGGTTGTCAGTAAAGGTGCCTCAAAACCAGCAAACTTTGTTTTCATGCACATACAGCATGGTTTTGATGTGCCAACCTGACACATAGATTGATTTGGGTAAGAATCCCCAGCATGGTGTTTGCCTTTTTCAGCACTGCTTCTTACTAAGTTGACATTTTCATTAAGCTATCCACTGCAACTTCAAGCTCTCTTCCCTATAAGTCTCTAACACCTCAGATCCCATATATTTAATGTTAGGAGTTTTTCTGTAATGTGTATCACCTTACAGTTCCCTATACTGAATTTCATTGGCCACACTGTCACCCATTCGCCCAATTTGGAGTGTTCCTCCTGGAGTTCTTCACGATCTTTCTTGGTTGTCACTATTATGGATAATTTGGTATCGTCTGCAAATGCTACTCACTCTCAGTTCCAGATCATTCATGAACAAAAAGCACCGATCCCAGTAAAAATCCATGTGCAACCCCACTGCTTACTTGCCTCAATTGTGAAAATTGTCCATTTATTCCTAATATCTGCTGTTATTTAAACCATTTTGAATACACAGGAGTCCTCTTATTTCATGACAGTTATGTTTTCTCAGGGCCTTAACAAAAGCCTTTTGAAGGTCCATGTATGTAATGTCTACTCTACCCTGTCATCCACATGCTTGTTAATTTTCTCAAGAACTCCAAAAGGTTGATAAGGCAAGGCTTCCTTTTGAAGAAGCCATGCTGATTTTCCCACAGCAGTCTTTTTTCCTCTGTGTGCCTAATAATTCTGCAATCTTTGATTACAGTTTCTACTAATTTGCCTGCAATAGGGTTGGAATTTCCACATGATTCCTGAGGTGCTGAGCAGATAAATTTGAATGAGATGGAAGAGGAGAGAGGGTAAAGAATTCAAGTTCTCCACAGTACTCCTCGTATTGTGCCAAATAGTGCGCTTAAAATCATAAGAACACAATCTGTCCACTGATTGATCCACAGATAGCTCAGTTTGTGCAAGGTTGATTCTGTGGACAGCTAGACAGAGAGCCCATATTAACTTATTACAGCACTGGCAAAGTCCCTATCAAGTCATTATAACCCTTCATTTGAATTACAGTTTCTAACCTCATTTTTGGATTTACTGCAAATCCATCTTTTTCAGGCACTAATCCGAAGCAAGTAATGACTAAATTTGTGTATTATTTTCTAAAATGTTTGATTCATACTGGAACATGTTATTAATCTTATTTATAGTTAATGTATAAATACCTAATTTGATTTTCCCTAGATCTCCACACAACAACCTGCCTAGACCTTTGAAAGCTTGCCATAAGTATTTTTTAAAACTGAGGGTAATGATACATACGCTCTACCTAAATACTTAATCCCACATTTAATTCATACTTCTCTTTCTGTTTAATCATAAAATATTGTGGTAGGACTTGACTGCCAGTGCAGTTTTTGATATCTTTACTTTAATTGGAGATGAGAGACATGTTCTTCACGTTGTCAAAAGAAAGAAAATTATTCAATGGAAAGTATTTCTACTATCCCTCACAGGGTTTCTGTGAGCATGCAGAGGAACCACAGAAGAGGAAAGGGCTGAGTTCAGACTGGCAATTTGAAGTGGGAACCAGTCATGGCAAAAAAGTCCCAGAACAAACTGTTCCGGGGTGTCCCATTCACACAGCCTGGGAGCATACCGGGAGGAGGCGTGTGGGAGCGTTCAGGTGGCTGGCATGGAGGCGCCACTGAGCAACTTTCCCCTGGTAAATCGGGGATGCACCCATGCACTCAAGCACATCCAGCCAATTGGGGGCGGATCCTGTTGCACTGGCACTGCATTGGGCAGTAGAGCGGAGCATGGCCAATCAAACAGCTACTGCCATCTGCCCCAATGTGGCTTGCTTCTGGCTTATCCACTGAGTGTTCACACGGCCGGGAAGTGGAATACCACAGGATAATCGCACTCTCTGGGATTTGCTACCCCTTTAAAGAGGTATGTTTTCATCCCGGCAGTGAAGCGGAACAGCATGGGTTGCTGACGGGTGCGGAACGCCAGGCAGATGTGCCTGTGTGAATGCCCCCTTTAATGCAGTTTTAAAACATCGCTGAAACGGGGCTCTACTGGGGCAAATTGCCAGTCTGAACTCTGCCAAGGTGAGATAAAAATGTGACAGGTTAGTTAACAAACACCAACCAAAGTACTTCTAACATTTACTAAATACATTTCAAGAATAGCAAGTGTACTGTTTAGAAAGCATAAGTCAAGATACTTGAGGAATTCAATCACAATGTGTAGGATTTAAATAAACTTTCAGTTTTGTAACACGCCCTCACTGGACCATGCACAGTGCACAAGCTAATAGCTTCTGCTCCTCCTACAAAATTATTCTCATATATCTGGCACTTCCTTCTTGGTGGGAATGAAGAAAGTCAAAGAAGGATAGGTAGGAGGGACCATCAGATTATTAAATATGAAAATATCACCCTCTCTCCCTTTACAATGGCAAAAGCTAATGGCTCACAGCTTTAAAGAGTAAGTACTCCAAACTGTAGTTCATCCATATTTTCTCATTAAGGGAACGTTGGAAGTTGTTGTCTTTAAAAAGATCCGATGGGTAGCAGAGGCTTGATAATTAAGCTGCAGAATGCTTTTTCTCTTATAATGGATAGGCCTCACTGAACCACTGCAATGTTCCAAGTTCTCCTTGTTTATTTTTGTTCTAGCTGTGCAGCTCTAAATCAAGATAAAAAGCAACTCAACATGAAGGAAAATAAAAGAAGGCCATTTAATCACCCTGTTAGCTTAAAATGATTATTGATTCCTAGAGGTGATGTCTAATTCTGCCAGAAAATCCATTTCAGTAATGATTACTGCCCTCTGCTTTATCTATTATAGTGGAGGTTATTAAAAGTGGGAGTCTCCAGGGAAGTATCTGGATTTGGAGTACTAATATCATATTTAATATATTTTATCAGAACAGAGATTTAGACTCTGCCCTTTCACCCACAACAGAATCAGGATAGACAGTTAGGAAAGTGTGTTTCACTGTAAGTGTAATTATTAATATACCCCATGGAAATCTGGCAGCACACAGCAATACACGATAGATAAATATAAACTGGGACAAGGGCAGATTGAACTTTTCATTGCTTCTTATTATCTGCTTCACACAGCCCAAGAAATATTGTGCCTAGAAATTTTATATTTCTCAATGGATTTTATTTTTTTTTAGATGGCATTACTCTCCTTTCTTCAGAATAGCAAGGATTTTACATACTGCAGTCTTAAATGCTAGAACCAAGTCTCTCTCCTCTCTGCAATCAATGACATTGATTTGCACTGGAACAAATTTACATTCATTTGTATAACAAAGTTTCCAAGTCTATAATTATTTTGTTTGTAAAGATGTTTCTAAATTGAGCTTCTTAAACTGAGCTTCTAATTATGAAAGAGGAAGGAAATTGGGTCTGTTTATGTGTTAATTTCCCAGACCTTATTGGAAATGCCTTTATTCTGTCACCCTAACTTGGCCAGGATGTCTGTTGTATAATTCCATTAATTTTGTAGTCAGGGGACATGTCAAATGCACCAGGCATTTATAGAGATCTGTTAGCATAGGATGCCATTGACATGGGGATAGGGAGACACAATGAACTTGGAGAATAATATGGCCCTAAGAGACAGCAGCCCACAGGGCTGTATAAGAATGGAGGGCATTCTATGCATGCATAGAAGGAGAGAGGCCTGTGTTCTGGGCACCCCTATGGATATTCAGAGGGGGTGGACATTAGTGCTCATTAGTGCAACACTCCCCTCATTGGGGCAGTCTTTTTGCAATCAGCCCGCCCACCCTCCCTTGACAATGTGGGCTTTTGCTGGTCACCAACTTTGGGGCCAGGTAGGAATTTTTCACCCCCTTTTCAAATCGTCATGATACCTCACACTGTCTTTGCAGTAGGGGAATTGGCTGTGTGGTGGTGCTGTTAACTAGGGTGTTGGCAGGAATCTGGCCTGGTTTGTTTTATGAGGGGGAACATGAATTGACAGACCCCCCTCTTGATTGGGGGGTTGGCGCACCTAGTACAAACCGTTCCTTGGCATGGGCCTCGGATGAGGACTGCTAGTGGCCTGTGATACAACCTGGAGTGTGTCTCCCCTCATGCTTTGTGGCTAGAGGTGGCAGGCTCACTTGGGGGTTTAGCATGTCTGCCACCTGGCAATGGCCGTGTTATGGTTGGCCGGGACCAGAGTGGTTCAACCCATTTAAGGTCGGGAAAGGGATCAGGGGATCTTTTTGCCTGACGTGAGTTTGGCCCTTGCCAGTTACAATTTATGCAAGTTGAATTAAAAGTTAAATAAAGCTGTCCTTTAGTTTATATCAAATACCTGTGTTGGTCTCTTTCTTCCGACTATGAGCACAAAAAGTTTCAGATGATCCAAGTTACAAATTGTAAATGTTCAAATTGTATATAGTGTGATTAATTTTTAAATAAAGAACTTCTGGGGCTCTTATCTTCTGACCTGGAAAAAAAATGCTACAAATGTCAGATAATTGAGGGTTGGATAGAATTACTTACAAAGCTGAATTCCAGAGGAGTAGTTCCAGTTAATCTATTGCAGCAAAAACACAAAAAGAAACTTATGACACCTTAAAACTAAAAGATCTATTAAAGCATCAGTATTGCAGGTTTGGAAGCCATAATACAGGTGCATGAAATGGACTCTGTGGGGTTTCATCCAATGGTCCTCATTTCATGGGTCATGACTTCAGATGGCTTACAAGCCTCTGCAGAGCCACCAGTTATGCTACCATTTAGAAGGACCTGTTACTTGTGAGCATGAATAGAGAACAAGGGTGCCCTAACTCCTGCCTTTGCTTGCATTCACACTGAGATGAGTAGCATGCAGGGGTCTTTTCGTAGAAGAACAGCTGCAGGAGCTCATTAGCATATGGTATGCTAATGAGCTATTAGGCTATTAGCATATGCCACGCCCCCTGACATCACCGGAAGTGATGTCAGAAGGGGAAGCAAAAGGGGGGGAAGCATCTTCAAAAGCCTCCCCTTCCCTTCCCCAGCTGGTCTGGGTGGGGGAGCTAAGAGAGAAGGGGTTTAAAGTTTAAACTCCTTCTCATGAGAGTTGGGCCACAGAAGGAGGAAAGAGGGAAGGAAAGAGAGAGAGTAGAGAGAAGGAAAGAAGGAAGGAAAGAGGGAAAGAAAGAGAGGGAAGAAGGAGGGAAACAGGGAAAGGAGGAAAAAGAGAAGAGAAGAAGGTGGGAAAGAAAGAAAGAAAGAAAGAAAGAAAGAAAGAAAGAAAGAAAGAAAGAAAGAAAGAAAGAAAGAAAGAAAGAAAGAAAGAAAGAAAGAAAGAAAGAGAGAGAGAGAGAGAGAGAGAGAAAGAGAGAAAGAGAGAGAGAGAGAGAAAGAGAGAAAGAGAGAAAGAGAAAGAGAGAAAGAAAGAGAGAAAGAAAGAGAGAAAGAAAGAGAGAAAGGAGGAAAGGAGGGAATGAAAGAAATTCAGTGGCAATTCAGCCCCATTATACCCTATGGGCCATTGAAGTCAATGGTGAAAACATAGGATATATTCTGGGGGCTGGAGGGGAGGGGTTTGAGGGAGAGGCTCCAAGATCACAGAATAGCTGATGGAGCCTCTCCCCAAGATACCCACCAAGTTTCAAGAACATTGGACCAGAGGGTCCAATTCTATGGGCCCCCAAACAGGTTGCCCCATTTCCTCCATTGTTCTCTACGGTGGGAAAAAAAGTTATTTTTTTCCCACCATAGAGAACAATGGAGGGAATAGGGGCAACCTGTTTAGGGGCCCATAGAATTGGACCCCATGGTCCAATGTTCTTGAAACTTGGTGGGTATCTTGGGGAGAGGCTCCATCAGCTATACTGTGAGTTTGGAGCCTCTCCCTCAAATCCCCTCCCCTCCAGCCCCTAGAATATACCCTATGTTTTCACCATTGACTTCAATGGCCCATAGGCTATAATGGAGCTGAAATTGACATTCGGCTGCCTGAAAGACTCTCCAAGACGCCGGCTGGGGGCGGGGCTTGGCTCCTGAGCTCCCGGAGCTGCGCTCCAGTGCGCTCCCCCCCGAAAAGACCCCTGGTAGCATGTATGGCAAGGTGAATTTACTTGGTGGAAAGGATTCCTCTGCACTTCTAACTCTTGACTTTCTCTTCAGTTCACTAAACCTCCTGGTACTTAGCTTGCTTTTCCTGTTCATGGCTTCATTAACTACTTCTCATAATCCTAGACTTGGCAAACTGTCCCTCTTCCTGGTATGTGGAACTATGATGTCATGGAACACTGATGTCACATGACATGCTATTAATTTTATTTCAACTTGGTACCATACTCAGTGGGTCTGAAATGGGTGGAGTGCTTCTTTGGCCCCAAAAAGTTTATACTTTACTCAGTCTGTTAGTCTGTAAGTTGGCACATGTTTTACACTAAGCATATAGACAATCTTTTCTTTATCAGTATGTATCCCGGGACTGAGCAATTGCATTGAAAAAAAGGTTCTGGCATTGAGCCCTGTCTCACTTTAATCCTGTCCATAAACTTAATCAGCTTTTAAAAGAATAAGCAATGATCAGAGAATTTACAAACTTATGTCAGGGAAAGTGAATATATACAGAACAATTATTGTATATTTTTTCTGCATTCATAATTACAGTATCCATAAAATAGTACTGAGGAGGAAACAAAATGAAATGCTTCTGAGGATTCTGTGTTTTTCCTTAGTAAGCATCTCCTTATTTAATATTCAGAGCTGGCTGTGAAAAGGGATGTGATTGCAGCTACATTGCACGTAAAAAATCTCTAATGCTTGACATTTGTTAGTCTATTGTGTGGAATCGATCATAGGCCTTTTGGCCAGAGGGAGCCCTGGAGGGAAGTGTCACCCTGAGATCTCTATGAAGTTGATGAGCCTTTAAGAATTCACTCCAGTTATACAAGAAGCCTACTTTATAAAGAATTGTTCTGCTTGTGCTGGCTGCAGCCAAGCTCACAATGGGAAGGATATGAACAAGATATTGAGTGGCAGGTGGAAAAGAAACTGAATTACTGAATTACTTAACAATGTTGTGTCTCCATACTAGGGGAGGTCCTGGTGGGTTGGGGGGCTTTGGCCAAAATCCAAGATGGACCCCCAGAATCACTGCCACCCCCCAAGCAAGAGACAGCCTTCACCCTGTATGAGGTGGGAGAGATCCATTACTGGAAGGTGGCTGTCCAAGCCTCGGAAAGAATGGACACAGCATGGTGTAGTGTATGACAGCCAGCCTGGTGCAGTGGTTAAAAGCAGCAGACTATGATCTGTAGAACTGGGTTTGATTCCCCTCTCTCCCTCCACATGAAGCCTGCTGGGTGACCTTGGACCAGTCACAGTTCTCTTGGAATTCAGCCTCATCTACCTCACAGGGTGCCTGTTCTGTGGAGAGGAAGGGAATGCAATTGTAAGCCACTTTGAGACTCCTTAGGGCAGAGAAAAGTGAGGTATAAAACCAACTCTTTGTCATCTTCTCCTTCTACAAGTGGCCACTGCTTACTTGGCTACCCATCCTGAGCCACCCTGGGAGGCAGAGCTCCATACCTTCTTGAGACAGCAAGCTGAGAGCAGCCTCCACCCCCAAGGTGGAATGTTACCACTGCCATGGGAAGGGGCATTTCTGGTATGATTGCCTGAAGTTAACATCTAAGGAGAAGGGAGACAGACCCTCCCTAAGGTGAGATATGTGGCAGAGAAAACTTCAGAGAACTGGGACTTCAGAGAACTGGGAACTCTCCAGATGTGGAGTGTTCTTTGGTTGCTGTAGTGAAAAAGAACAGATGGTTTAAGGTGTAATGGCCTCAGGCAGATCAGATCCAACATCAGGAAGTGGAGCTAGAGGCCTGAGAGAAAGTAAGTGTTGAAACTGACAAGGAGGAGGCAGTGGGGTGGGATGGTTAAAGTGTTGCCTTACAAACTGGTGGTTTCCCCATCTCAAAAGAAGTTGCTTGACCAACTTCACAATGACACTGTTGCTGTTAATGGAGACAAAGTACTCCCTGCATTTATTGATACAGGGAGTGATTTTAGTTCCATCCCCCGAAGTGCACTGAAAGAACCAATACAGTGGGCCGGAAGAGTCTTCCTACAGACCCATGACTCTCAGATTCTTGACCAACCAACCAATGACCTTTGTACATGTGCACTTTAGGGGCTTTTGTGGCGAAGTCCCAGTCTTGGTGCATTCAAGTGGAGATCACAAGTTTCTCATTGGTGGGAACCTCCATTATAAGAAGGTTATGCAGCAGAAGGTGAAGCCACAGGTCCAGCAGCAAATGATCACTCACAGCCAGGCCAAAAGGTTGGCAGAGTCTCCACAAGTTTCAGAGGAGGAGGAGCCAATGGAGCGCTGTCTGCCAGAGCCTTCCCAAGCTGAGAGGGAGGGGAGGCAGCCAGTGGGCCTCCCAGAAGAATGGCCAGAGAAGGAGACGTTGCAAACTGTAATGGCAGTATGCCCAGCCCTTCCCCCTGCTTCCCCAAATAGTTTGACAGAGCTGGGAGGGGGAGCAAAGGGGGAGATGAGCAGCTTGCAAGCATCTGAGTCCTTCAAAGAGGCATAACACAGATGTGCATCTCTTCAGGAATGTGTGGAAGGAGGGGCTGCTATACAGAGAATATGTTCCTAAGGGCTGCCCAGAAGGAATGGAGCCTGTTAGTCAGCTAGTTGTCCCTCAGGACTACAGGGAGGATGATTCTCCTTTCAGTGGGCATCAATAAGAGTGTGCAGGATTATTGTAACACATGTGAGTCCTACCAAAAGGTTGGATTCCCACAGGATCACCCAAAGGTGCCGCTGGGGCCTTTTCCTGTGTCCCGGCTGGGGCCGGGACGAGGGACCTCGCGGCGACGCGGCTGCCCAAATCACCCCCCCAACCCGAGAAACGTACCAGACGCCCCACTCCGGGATCTCCCCAAGGGGAGCACGGTACATCCTGGTCCTTATGGACTACGCAACCCGGTATCCGGAGGCGGTACCCCTCCCGAGCCTGAAGAGCGCCGGCGTCGCTCGCGCATTGATGCACTTCTTCGCTCATGTAGGTCTCCCCAGGGAGATCCTAACAGACCGTGGATCCCCGTTTACAGCACGTTTGATGCGGCAAGTGTGTGAGACTCTCCATATTCAACAGCTGTTTACCTCATTCCACCACCCTCAGACGGATGGCCTAGTGGAGAGGATGAACCAAACTCTGAAGGGGATGTTGAGGAAAATGTCCAGGGAGCGGCCCACGGCTTGGCACCTACTCTTGGATTCCCTCTTGTTTGCCATACGAGAAACGCCGCAAGCCTCCACCGGCTACGCCCCCTTTGAATTACTATACGGACGGCTCCCAAGGGGTATACTGGGGGTGGTGGAAGAGCAGTGGGCCCGGCCAGTAGCTCCGGAAAGGGAAGAGGAAGTGGGAGAGTATGTAGCACGTCTTAGGGAGCGGTTGGAATGGGTGCGAGCCGAGGCCGGACGGAACTTACAGAAGGCCCAGCAGATCCAGAAGCAACAATACGATAGGGGCGCAGTTCCCCGTGCGTTTGCAGAAGGAGATTCCGTCCTGGTCTCGTGACAGGCCTTGGCGTGACCCCAGGGCGACCCGTGGCAGGGCCCCTTTCAAGTCTGCCGTGTGTTGGGGCCTCTCTCCTACGAGGTGCAATGTGGACCGCTAGCCAGGCACAGGAAGCACCTGCACGTTAATGACCTAAAGGAATGGGTGACGCGCACCCCAACGGACCAAACCTGCTTAGAGGCCAACCCAGCGGACTTGCAGGAAGGCCACTTGCCCTGGACCGCAGAAGGGGGCAACCCCGGACTCCCGGCCTTTGATCCTGACCTAACACCGACCCAGAAAGCACAGCTCCAGCGTGTTGTCAGGAAGGTCCCAGGGGTCTTTGCGGCTACCCCGGGCTGCACCCATGTGGCCACCCACTACATTCCCACGCTGCCGGGTCAGGTGGCCAGGGCCAGGTGGCGGCCGGTCCCTCAAAAACGGTGGGAGGTCATAAATAGTGAGGTAAGAGACATGCTGCAGCTGGGGGTCATAGAACCCTCGCAGAGTGCCTGGCGCAGTCCTATCGTCTTGGTACCAAAACCCGATGGCTCTGTGCGTTTCTGTGTGGATTACCGAGAGGTCAACCGAATCTCACAGTTCGATGCCTACCCCATGCCACGAGCGGACATCCTCATTGATCAGTTGGGACAGGCTCGTTACCTGTCAGCCATTGATCTAACGAAGGGGTATTGGCAGGTGCCCGTTCATCCGCCTGACAGAGAAAAGACGGCCTTTGCAACACCCCAAGGGCTGTTCCAGTTCCGCCGCATGCCGTTTGGCTTGCAAGGGGCCGCAGCCACATTCCAACGGCTGGTGGATGCAGCATTAGCTCAGTGTGAAGGGTTTGCCAGGGCTTACATTGACGACATTGTGATCTGTAGCCCGGATTGGCCCACCCACCTACAACACCTGGAACAGGTCCTGCGGGCCCTAAAGGACGCAGGGTTACATGCTAACCCGAAAAAGAGCAAACTGGGGTTTCAGGAGTTGAAATATTTGGGCTTCCTCGTGGGGCACGGACAGCTCCGTCCCCTCCCGGAGAAGGTGCTCTCGGTGGAACATCACCCGCGCCCCTCAACCAAACGACAGCTGCGCCGCTTCCTGGGAGTGGTGGGCTACTATGCGAAGTTCATTCCCCATTTTGCATCCCGAGCCAGCCCTCTCACGGACCGCCTCAGGAAGTCCGAGCCCAACAAGATTCAGTGGTCCCCAGAGAGTGTGGCAGCCTTTGAGGCCCTGCGAGGCAGTCTATCCCACTCCCCAGTTCTCCAGAACCCCGACTTCACGCGACCCTTCACCGTGCACACTGACGCCTCCGCTACTGGCCTTGGGGCAGTGCTCGCTCAGGGGACCGCTGGCGATGAACATCCCATCTTGTTCATTAGCCAAAAGTTACAGCCGGCGGAGCGCAACTATTCCACCGTCGAGAGAGAGGCGCTGGCAGTCAAGTGGGCTGTGGGGGCCTTGCAATTTTACTTGGAGAACAACCCTTTCTACCTCATAGTAGACCATGCCCCTCTCTTATGGCTGGAGCGGATGAAGGATCATAACCCTCGCATCCTCAGATGGTATATGTCTCTCCTTCCCTTCCAGTTCACAGTACGACACCAGGAGGGCCGCCGGCATGTCATCGCAGACTACCTATCCCGGCTTCACGAAGATGACCCCGAGCTGCCCCTAAGGGAGGGGTGTGTCCCGGCTGGGGCCGGGACGAGGGACCTCGCGGCGACGCGGCCGCCCAAATCACCCCCCAACCTGAGAAACGTACCAGACGCCCCACTCCGGGATCTCGGGAGAGGGGCGGAGGAGCGGGCCGGCCGGGAGACAGCAGCAGAAGACGGCGGGGAGCCGGGGGAGAGCCAGAGACGGGCCGGGCGAGCGCGGCCCGGCCCACGCAGCACACGGACGCCCGGGGCAGCGTCCTCGGTCCAGGGGTGTGGCCCAGGAGGGAGGCTGTGCACGCCCATAGGGAGGGTCTCGGAGAGGCAGGCGGAGGAGGCGGCAGTCGGCCCGGCGTCTCCACTTTTAGATGGAGGCGGGGCCGAAGCCAGGGAGGAGCCCGGGGGATGGCGGGGGTAATAAAAGGAGGAGATGGCTGGGAGCCGAGGAGGATGGTAACTGGGCTGGCTGGGGTTTGTGAAGGTGAGAGAGAGACAGAGCCCCGAGAGCAAGGTGAATACTGAGCCAGAGGCCAGATCCAGGGCAGGAGAGGGGGGTGAAGAAACCTCCCCCCGCATCCCTGCCATCTGAGGACTCCCAGATAGCCCCTCCAGGACCCAGACCAGCACCCCCGGGCTCCTGAACCCCCCCGCGCAAGACGTGCATCCAAGGAACCTTGACCCTGCAGAGACGGCCACTGGCGGCGGGGCACCCGCGGGGCATGGGAGATGTCACACCCTGTAGTTGACCAGTCTTTCCAATGAGTTTCTGTGGACATTTTGGGACCCTTGCCCAGAACTAGGTCTGGGAAGATATTCATTCTGTTGGTGTACCTTTCTACATGACAGGATCCAGCCTCATTTCCATCATAGCTGCTAATGTTGCCAAGGCCTTGCTGGAATTCAGCTCTACTTTTGGTTGGCTTGAGACTATAATCTCTGATCAGGGAACAAACTTCACTTTTTAACTAATTCAGAAGGTATATGAGTTGATGGGAATTAAGCACACCCCTGTCATAGCACATCATCAGAGTGCAAATGCGCTTGTAGAAAGGTATGTGCAGACTCTGGGCAAAATGCTGAAGGCTTATGTGATAGAACACTCAGGAGGATGGGATGTGGCACTCCCCTATTTGATGTTTGCCATCAGAGATGCCCTTACAGTCAGTTTGGGTTGGCATTCTCTAAAAGAGCTAATATTTGGCAGAAGGGTGATGACACCCCTATAGTTGTTGAAAGCCAATTGGGAGGGGATCCAGACATCAGCTTATTCCCTGAGTGCCACTGAATATCTGACCAAGCCAAAGCAGACATTAGAACAAGTTCAGAAGGTGGCTGTGGAGTTTCTTCAATAGGCCTAAGTCCAGCAAACGGGCTATTTTGACCACTGGGACAAACCCAGAAATCTGGCCATGAGGGACAAGGTTCTGATTTCAAAACTTTCTCTTGCAGCCAAGTTGGAGTCTGTGTGGGTTGGCCCATATTGTGTGTCAAAGAAGTTGGAAAGAGATAATTATTTGGTTCAGGAATTGGGCCCACATGAAAAGACCCATGTTGTCCATATTAACCGCTTGAAGTTGTTTCGCAAAAGGACTAGCCAGATGTTTGCAATGAAGGCCATGGAGGTGGAAGAAATAGGCCTGCTGAAGATGTCAAATAAAAATACAAAGGTTGAGGGGCTAGAGCAAGTACAAATGGACCCTACTTTGTCACTACATCAGCAAGCTGGGTTGAAGCAAGTATTGAGCTGTTTTCAACCACTCTTCAGTAATCAGACAGATATGCTTGTACATAACTTAGAGACACATGCACCAATAAAATCCAGTCTTAATCCATTGAATGGGCCAATGAAATAAATTGTGCCTGCAGAAATACAACAGATGCTGAACTGGGGAGTGATTAAAAAGTCTCTCACTCTGACAGGGGAGCACCTCTGGTTATGGTCCCCAAGAAAAAGCTAACAGAGGACACTCCCACTGAGTATCATTTTTGTGTAGATTTCAGAAAATTAAATAAGTTAACCATGGTGGATCTTTATCCCACTCTGAGAACTGAAAGCCTGATTGATTTGGCTGGATCCACATATATCAGCACTATTGTTTTGGCCTCAGGGTACTGGCAGAGTACCCTGAGCCCTGAAGCCTCTGATAAAACTGCCTTTGTTTCACCTTTGGGGCATTACCAATTTGTGAATATGTCATTTGTTTTGAACAGAGCACCCAAAACCTTCCAGAGGCTAATGGATTGGGTCCTGCAGGGGCTGTCTTTTGCTGCTGCTTATCAAGATAATGTGGCCATACATAGTTCTACCTGGGCAGAATGCCTGATCCATGTGCAAGAAGTCCTCCAGAGAATCCATCAAACTAGACTTACAATTAAAGCATCTAAATGTCTATTTGGATGTAATCATGTGGTGTATTTGGGGCATGTGGTTGGGTCAAATAGCATAAGGGCTCAAGAGGCCAAGGTTGCTAGCATCATGGTGAAGGCAATGCCCTGAGGGCATTAAGGTTCTTTGACTTGTGTGGTTAGCCAATAAATGACACAGTGAGACAGACAATTCTAGGCAGTAAAGGGTAGGAAAAAAGTTTTATTCAAATAAGGGACACCATACAGCCAGAAATTCAGCTAAGATATCCAGTGCATAACAGCAGGGTTCTGACTTATATATTCTTCTTGCTCCTCCCAACTTTACATCATTGTTGACATCATTTTTACCTGCTCAGTTAAGTTTCTTTGTCTCAACAGTCATTAATTATACATTTGACAAATGAGAGGCTTACAGACTTGCTTCACCTTTGAATGAACTTTCAGGCTGAGTTCATTCTCAATACAAAATCTAGCTGTTTCCATTACAAAAATAGTTTCTCTACAGTATTACATGCATATATGTATATAAAAGCATTTTTAAAGCATTTCTGTAAGCTTATTTTCACTAGGAGTATATAAAATATGTAGAATATGGAAGCATATATCATTACAATGACATTCTAAAGCATTAAACCCTTTACATTCATTCTTTTAATGTTTCAAAGTAGCCTATGGCGGGAAGCCTCCTGGCCCAGGAAAAAGATCTATGCCAGAGGCTCGAGGATATAAAGGCTGAAGCGCGGTCGCCTGAGGCCCCACCGGAACAAAGACAAGAAGCCCTGCTTGGGTGCTGGTAGGATGTCCCTTCCCTATAAGACTGTGGCCCTAGTTAGGCGATGATTAAATTGTATAAACCACTCTGAGACCCCTTGGGTGGGTCTGAGTGGCATAGAAATCGAAACTATAAATAAATAAATAAATAAATAAATAAATAAATAAATACTACTATGGCCAATATTTGCCCATTCTAACTTGAATCTCAGATATTGTTCCAACTTTGGGCATAAGATCTGTTTAGCTTGTAGCATATTTTATGGGACCAGGGTTCTGGCACAAGTGACAAGAATATCCATAATTTTTCCACCACTACCTAGTATTTAATCTGTTTGTGTTCAGGGGAGTCTCTGGCCATTGGACGTCTATGTTTGGGATGGAGCTGCGTGTTAATAGTGGCTTGGGCTTCCTTGACAAAAGAATTAGCCAAATCCCATTCAGTACCCTTTTGCTTCCTTTACATCCTTGAATTCTCAAATACCCTGTATATGAAGACTCTACATAAATTTCCCAGTTATCAAAAATATCCCAAGAAGTGAGTATATTGATCATTCCAGCAACCCCATAAGGATTATTGGTACATAGGCTAAGACTACATGTGTAATGTGGGCAAACTCCCCAATAGCCATGTTCAATCCAATATCCTTTTCTACAAAAAGTTTGATCATGCAAGTCCTGGGGTGTGGGAAGAACTAGTGGGTCACTTTGAACAGTAGCTTTAAGTCGTTGAGAGGCTCAATGTGCCATATCAAACCTTTGGGGCTCTTGTGTCGCCCCTCTCCAGTTGCAACAGTTTTGGCTACCACAACATCATCTGTTGTAGCTCCCTTGCTTCCTTCTATGTCGCTAGGGTCTTCCACTCAAACCACTGTCTTGACTCGGGTGTGATGGACCCAGACTAGGTTGTCTTTGACTTTTACAGTAGTATGGTTTATCAGCAGCACTTGAAAAGGCTCCTTTCACTCTGGGGTCAATGGCTACTTCTTCCACATCTTTATGTAGACCCAGTCACTGGACTGAACCATATGGACAGGAGCATCTAAGGATAGAGGCGGCTGAGAGAAGGCACACCTGTGGAAAGGAGACAAAACAGACCATAAACCAATTCAAATGGTGACAGTCCTAACCTTCCCCAAGGGGCTGCTTGAATGTGGATGAAGGCCAATGGTAAAGCTTGCAACCAAGTCAATCTTGTTTCAGTACAAATCTTAGTTAAAAGTTTTCAAACTTTTACACCGCTTGATCCGGGTACTGGGACCACAGGCCATATGCAGGCTGGCCGTTTGGCTGCTGCAGTACTCATTTTGGATGACATGCCTGATAAGTAGGAAAATGCTAGGGGATGTCAGATACCAGGTACTAATACTTATAGAGCCAGTATCCTTGTAGAGCAGCAGCAGTTCAGCACCTATCTCTGTTCCCCAACTCCTCTGCCTTAAGGTTTGCTAGCCAAAAAGCACTGTGAGTCAAAAGGAAATGATTCCCTACTAACAGGGGGGTTCACTCCTACAAGGGCCAAAATGACTAGTCCCCCCTGCAGTGGCAACTCCCTGAGCTGGTACCACAAGAAACTCCTGAGGCTTGATTTCAGCTCTTCTGAGTTGGGGAGCATTGCAGGACTAAGCTCTTTAGTGGAGCCTTTCTCCTGTTGAGGGTGTAGCCAGGAATGATTTCAGCAAAAAGTGATTTCAGATGAAAAAGAGGAAAAAAGAGGGGTGCAGGGGGAGTGATTTCAGCAAAGAAAAAAGGAGGAAAGGTCCTTTAGGGAACATAGTAGACGTGCAGAGAGCAAGCCTGGCAGCTTTGCCACTGCTGCCTCACTGTAGCCACACTACATTCTGGCGCATGGCACTCCTTTCATGTCCTTCTTCAATCCTTTTCGCTCTTCTGATCTTTGGTCTTCACTTTTCACTCTTCATTCTTCTGGTCTTCAGGATGATCCTCTTTGCTCTGGATATTCCCATATATGCCTGTATATACCCAAATATATCCAAATATTACCAGCTTTGTCAACGATTTCCTGATGTGTATTCAGATCTGTATATACCTGAAAAATCCTGATAAGGTTTTTCAGGTATATTTTCAGACTGGATATACTCAACTGCACATCCATAACTGGGTGTATGTTCAACTGGTCTATGTATATGCTGAAAAATCTGTGAGGGAGAAAGATGAGATTCAATAGAGGTTAACCTCTCACTTGATACAGTTCTCACGTAAAGAAGCAGAACTGTGTGAATCCACTCATAACTTGTAGAATGCATTCTACAGAACATGACTCTAAATACAGATGCTTCTCGCCAATTTTAAATGATCTGGATGCTGTTCTATTCACTGGGAAGTCCAGATATATGCCTGTGTTACATGCAGAGATCAGGAATGAAGTAAGCAAGGATGAGCAGGTTCTGGTGGGTGAAGTAGCGAGGAGCACCAGACTAGGCTGGCCTGCTCCTGCTGATTCTACATCCATGCCCCTCAGTAACTGTGAGGATCATAAACTCTTCTGAATAGTAAGGGAGGGAAGTGTTTTGGGAACTAGTCCATTCCCTTCCCAACTCCCATCTTGCTTGTGATAACTGCTGTTTTGCTGTGTGCCTGGCACTTTAGCATTCATGCACACAGAGAGGGAAAGTCCCCTTAGTATGCAGCCTTTTCTCAAGACATGTAGGATAGCATACTGAGCATGGTTTGTGAATGTTTTGTTATTCACAGTTCTGAGTTAAAACTGTAATTATATGTGTAAATAATACTTGGAAAACTTACATTCTTGATTTTGGCTAAACATACTTTATTTGTGTTTTTACATTTAAAAAACCTTCAATCACTATAAAAGCTCAGTTGCTGTGCTCTCTAATGTAGATGCAGTAAAATAACGATAATTTAAGCTTATTTTAGCATAGTGATGGTCCTCTTTGATTACCCATGTTTTCTGTTTGTGTGTGAGCATGTTCTTAGGTGGACTTATATTGATTTCTTTATTACTGTGCAGGCATTTTAAAAACTTGTTCTATGGGAAACTATCATCAGTTCTTTAATGGAATGGCAATTATCTTTTTTTTTTTTTAAATACAATTTATTATTGGATATATCACATGTTCATACAATTTAAACAAACCAATACATATCCATTTTTCTTTCTCCCTCTCCCCCCCAAACAAGGCTTCCCGCACTGCTCCAACCCCCTTGATATTTCTCTTATACAATTACATTTACTACTAAACATATTTCTTTTACTAATGGTAACAATTCAAAGATCTGAGTCTCTTTCCACTTCTCCTCAATAGCTGTCAAAACAAATCAAATCACGTTTTACATCCCAATTCTTCAACAAGTATTCTTGAAAGTCTTTCCAGTCTCCGAAAAAGGTTTCGTCTTCTTCATTGTTTAATTTTCTTGTTAATTTGTCCATTTCTGCCATAAACAACGTCTTTTTAATCCATTCCCATGTTTCAGGTACTTTATCTTGTTTCCAACATTGAGCAAAAGTCAGTCTAGCTGCTGTAATCAAGTACCATAGTAGTGTTCTCTTGGCTACATTTATTTCTTCCATTTTAAGACCTAACAATAACATCTGTGGGTCTTTCTTAAAAGTACATTTCAAAAATTTTTGTATCTCATTGTGGATCTCAGTCCAATACTTTACTGCTTTATCACATGTCCACCACATATGGTAAAAAGACCCTTCATGTTTCTTACATTTCCAACATTTGTTAGACATACTTTCATTTATAATAGCAATTTTTTTAGGCGTCATATACCATCTGTACATCATTTTATAACAATTCTCTTTAACATTTACACAGGTTGAAATTTTCATTGACTTTTTCCACAAATATTCCCAAGATGTCATTAATATCTCATTATTAATATTTACCGCCCATTTTATCATTTGCTCTTTTACAATTTCATCCTCAGTATACCATTTCAATAAAACCTTGTACAGTTTAGAAATCATTTTTTTACCTTTCTCAAGCCATACAGTTTCAATTTCAGTGTTATTTTCTCTAAAACCATATTCTCTTTTATCGGTCTTAAATAAGTCATAAATCTGTCTATACTTCAACCAATCATATTCAAATTCCACATCAAATCTGTCTTTTAACACAAAGTTTTTCCCTTCTAATTTTAAAAGACTTTTATAAGGTAGCCAATCTAACCCTTGATTTCTTGAATATGGATTAATCACTTCTGCTGGTACTATCCAAAGTGGTCTTTCTTCTGAGAAGAATTTTCTATATCTCATCCAAGTCTCGAACAGTGATCGTCTTATGAAGTGGTGTTTGAAAAATTTATCTATTTTTACTTTTCCATACCATAAATATGCATGCCATCCAAACTTGTTATCATGCCCTTCTAGAGCCAATAACTTTTTATTTTCTAAATTAATCCACTGTTCCAACCATGTTAAACAGACGGCATCATAATACAGTCTTAAATTTGGTAGTTGTAGACCTCCTCTTTCCTTTGCATCACATAAAATTTTCATTTTAATCCTTGGCTTTCTTCCTGCCCATACAAATTTCGATAGTTCTTTCTGCCACGTATCCAGTATTTTCCTTTGTTTTAATATTGGAATAGCTTGAAATAAAAACATCAAACGCGGCAAAACATTCATTTTTACAGTTGCAATTCTTCCCAATAACGATAGATTCAAGGTATCCCATTTCTTCATGTCTTGTTGAATCCTGTGCCAAACCTTTTCATAGTTATTTTTGAACAAATCAATGTTTTTCATGGTCAATTCAATTCCTAAATATTTAGTCTTTGTAACTACTTCACATTGAATTTTCTCTTGAAGTTCTGTTTGTCTTTGTTTCGTCATATTTTTGCACATCACTTTGGTTTTACTTTTATTAACGTAGAATCCCGCAACTGATCCAAATTCTTCAATTTTTTCCATCAATTGTGGTATTTTGTCGATTGGATCTTGAATCATAAACATTACATCGTCTGCAAATGCCCTGTATTTATATGCAAAACCTTTCACTGTGAGTCCTTCAATGCTGTTATCTTTTCTTATCACTGTCAATAATATTTCCAATATCCAAATAAACAACAACGGGGATAACGGGCAGCCTTGACGTGTTCCCTTTTGAACTTGGAAGAAATCTGTTCTTTCTTTATTTATATTCAAAGCTGCTCTCTGTTCCGAGTAAATTGCCACAATCATGTTTAGAAAAGACTGTCCTATATCCATTTTTTCAATAACTTGCAGCATAAACTCCCAATTTAAATTGTCAAAAGCTTTTTCCGCATCTAAAAAGAGGAATCCAACTTCTTTTTCTGGATGTTTGTCATAGTATTCGATTGCATCAATCACCACTCTTAAATTGTCTCTAATCTGTCTATTTGGTAAAAAACCAGCTTGTTCTTCCGCTATAGTATCTTTCAAATATTTTTTCAGTCTTTCCGAAATAATTTTCGCAAATAATTTGTAATCATTATTTAATAGCGATATTGGTCTATAATTCTTTACTTCAGTTAAATCCCAACCTTCTTTGGGTATCAATGAAATATTTGCTTCTTTCCATGAATCTGGGATCCGTTTAGTCTTTCTTATCTCGTTCGACAGAAGTACTAAGATAGGGGTTAGCTCCTCCTTAAATTTCTTATAAAACTTTGCTGTAAAGCCATCTGGACCTGGAGCTTTGCCCAACTTTGCGTCTTCTATTGCCATTGTCACCTCTTCCTTTGTTACTAAACCATTTAATAACTCTTTAATTTGTTTTCCCAGCTCTGGAACTTCAATAGTCTCCAAATATTTCTTAATTTTCTGTTGGTCAATTCCTTTCTTTTTGAACAGTTTGGCGTAGTATTTGAAGAAGACTCTTTTTATACCTTTCAAATTCATAACATCCTTTCCGTCTTCAGTAATTTTACTTATAAAATTCCTTTCTTTTCTATTTTTCAATTGCCACGCTAAAAATTTTCCTGGTTTATTTGCACCCTCAAATGCTTTTTGCTGTAATTTCTTCAGATTCCAATATAATTCTCTATTTAGTAGAACATTCAATTGATCCTGCAGAAAGTGTATCTCTTTAATAATCTTTTTCTTCCCTGGCCTTTTCTTTAATTCCTTTTCTTTTTGTCTAATTTTTTCATGAAGGTCGTTTTGTTGTTGCATCCTTTGTTTTTTATCTTTAGAATTCAAAGAGATAAGCAAACCTCTCATTACTGCTTTGTACGTGTCCCATACGACTTGTATATCAGTACCTTTATTTAAATTCAGTTCAAAAAACTTTTCATTTCTTTTTTTAAAGTTTCATTAATTAATTTTTGGTCCAATAAGTCCTCATTAATTCTCCAATATAATTGTTTAGGTTTTTCTTTAGATATCCAAAGTAAAGGGTTGTGATCTGAGTTGGTTTTCGGTAAAATTTCTATTTTGTAGGGTTTTTTGCGCCATCTCCTCTGACATCCAAATCATATCGATTCTAGAAAAGGAGTTATGTCTGTTAGAATAAAATGTATAATCCTTTGTCTTAGGGTTCCACTTCCTACAAACGTCTTCTAGTTTCTCTTGCTTCATTAGCTGGAAAAAATGTTTTGGCAGCTTTCCAACCGCCTCTCCACTTGCTTTGGACTTTCTGTCCAATACATTGTTCACTGTGCCATTGAAGTCTCCTGCAAGGACTATTTGATCATAATTTAAACAGTCCAACTCTTTAGTCAAATCATTAAAAAAGTCTCTTTTGCCCCATTGGGTGCATATATATTTACAAGCAATGTCTTTTTTCTATTCATCATTAATTCCACGCCAACATATCTTCCTTCTTTGTCTGAGAAGATTTGTTTAGGTTCCAATTCTTTGGTAATGTATATCTCTGTTCCTTTTTTCTTATTAACTGCTGATGAATGAAATTCTTCTCCCAATTTTTTATTAACCAAATATTTATTCTCTTGTTTTCTGATATGTGTTTCTTGCAAACAAATTATGTTACATTTTTGTTTCTCTAGCCAATGATTCACTAATCTTCTTTTGCTTGGTGAATTTAGTCCATTTACGTTCCAAGATAAAAATTTGTAATCCATAGTTGTTTTGAATTAAATATCTTTGAAATCATCAAAGTTGTTCTCTTTGAATCTGTAGATGTCTCCTTCTGTTTTAAGAGTAAATCTCACCGAATTGTATGTAAATGATAATCCATATGGAATCTCCCATCTAAACCTGATACTCATTTCTTTTAACCTATCTGTTAGTTTCTTGAATTTCTTTCTGTCTTGTAAGATCGATCTTGGAATTTCTCTCAAAATTATTATTTTTTTTCATTAATTTTCAACGGTTGTGTAAATTGCTTCTTGAAAACGTCTTCCTTCATTTTAGTAGTCACAAATTGAACAATCACATCTCTGGGTAATTGCTTTCTCTTGGCATACGCTGAATTTACTCTGTAAATCAGGTCAAAGTCTGGATCCAAGTCTCCAACATCTTCCCCTATGTAAGTTGTCAATGTGTTAATTACTAGGGCCCGTAAATCTTGATCTTCCTCCTCTTCGATTCCTCTCAATCTCAAGTGGTTCTGAGTGGCCCTATATTCCATCATGGACTCCAGTCTTGTATTTTCTGACAGGGTTCTTTTAACTTTCTGTTCCATTTCTTCTGATTTTGTCACCAGACTTTTAACCTCTTTTTTAACTTCTTCTGTATCTTTTTTTATCCCTGCCACTTCTGTTAGTACCAGTTCTTTTAGCTCTTCCATATTTTTTTTCTGTACTTGTACTTGTACTTGTTCTATTTGCTCCAGTTGTATTTGCAGCTGTTGTTGCAACTGTTGTTGCAGCTGTGATTCTATTTGCTTTCCCAAACTCTGCACCACTTCAGTCATCCGTTTCTCCATCGCTTCCATGGCAGCCTGCCACTCTTTTTTTCCTTTGCAGTCATTCTTGGACTTGGTGATGAGGCAGCCCTTGGTCTTGACCTCAAATCTGTCTTGAAAGCGAGTTCAGGGCTAATCGATCTTTATATTAGCAATCCTCAAGCCAAATCGCCACCTTTATAACTTCTTCCAGTGCTTTTTCGGCTTAAAAATAACTTTTTAAAATTTAGTCCTCCTCAAAATGGCGGGCACAATTTCTCTATGATTTTATGGCTAGAGTAGGCTCCTTCAGAACTTCCTGTTTATCTGTCCGTCACTGTAATCCAACTTCCGGTGCCACACTCTAAAACGTCCGTCTACTTCCGGCACAGCAACATCGAAAACATCCACTCTAGCCTACTTCCTGTATCATAGAATCACAGTCAGTTTCGTTTCTGCTACGCAAAGTTTAGTCTTAGCTGACCACAGGAATGCAAAACAAAGTTACTTTTCAGCCGTTTTCTCTAAAGGAAAGCTTTCTTTTTACTTTTAAATCAAGCGGATTAGTTCATTGAAGCTTTTTACACTTATCCGAACGTTTAGATTTTGCCTTCTTCTTTAAACCGGTAAGCAATTGTTCATTTGTTACCTTGCTTGTAATCTCGGGGTTTCGCAGTGCTTCTTCTGTAACCGATGTTAAACTTGATGTTAAAGAGGCCGGTAGATGACGGATTTATGCTGAATTCTCAGCCCAGCTGGTATCTGTAGTGCTGATTTGCAACTGCCCTCTTCACGGAGGGAGATCAAGGTGTAAACAAGCCTCCTCCGAGGCTTATCCACACCGATCTCAACCCCCTCTCAGGCTTGGCTGCTTGCTTGCCACTCCCCCGCCTGGGGAGTGCTGCGTTGGGCCAGGTAAAGCCCAAACTGTCACCAGATACTGCTGTCCACTCTGCTCAAATCGCAAAGTGTGTCAATTCGCCATTTTAACTCCGGCCGGAAGCTGGAATGGCAATTATCTTGATAACCAACGATTATACAATACACTGGCATCTCTAGCAAAACAGAATTTTCTTTCAAGAAACCTTACCCCCACAAATCAAAACACATCATCTTAGCTTAATGGTCTAAATGAAATATTACCACAGATGCTGGTCTGTATATCAGCATATTACTTCACTGGAGGAAACATCAATTTGGCATCTTACAAAAGATGACCCACAGAAAATGTCAGAATGGAAAACAGGAGGAGGAGGAGGAGGAGGAGGAGGAGGAGGTTTTATACCCCACCCTTCACTACCCAAAGGAGTTTCAGAGAGGCTTACAATCACCTTCCCTTCCTCTCCCCACAACAGACACCCTGTGAGGTAGGTATGGCTGAGAGAGCTCTGAGGGAACTGTGACTGACCCAAGGTCATCCAGCTGGCTGCATGTGGAGGAGTGGGGAATCAAACCCGGTTCTCCCTGATTAGAATCCATGCTCCTAACCATTACACCAAACTGGCTCTCTAACTGACTTCCAACTGTAGCCAAATTCAAACTGTAGGGGGCTTTTTAGGATGTGAAATGGAGAAGAGCAGGAGTTTGTGGGAAGGCAACAGCTCCCCCCAGTGACTATGCACACTTTACCTTATTTAGAAAGGACCCAAATCAATATTTTTATGTATATAAAAATACAGGGTGCGAAGATGTCCCACAATACATCACCCTCCCCGTCATGGACTCAACCTGCTACAGGGCCCCAGACTGGCCAGCCTAACAACAGCTCCACAATTCACCACCTCAGACTTGCGTGCCATTTCTCCCGGCACTGGGGGAGTGTGCACCGGCAGTGCGGCTGGAGTTTGGGTGGCAGCACAGTTGTCCCGGGACCGAGGCTGGAGCGTCATTCCAGCTGTGGTGGCAGGCTTCTCGGTGGCTGGGGGCCCAGCAGCGGCAGCAGTGGTGGCGAGCCCATGGCTTTCAGTGGGGGTGCTTGAAGAGGGTCTCCCCCTTCCTCAGCCCCCCCCAAGAGGCCGAGAGGTGAGACAACACTGCAATGAGTGGAAGCGGATTTGCACTGGCTCCAGCGATGGGAGC
The DNA here is from genome assembly GCA_029375565.1 of Gekko gecko. NCBI lineage: Eukaryota > Metazoa > Chordata > Lepidosauria > Squamata > Gekkonidae > Gekko > Gekko gecko. Next base: position 211,151,115 of record JAPDNY010000001.1, read on the forward strand.
AGTGATGGGAGCCAGGGAGCTGAGTGATCGTACTATCAGGGGCCATCGAGGGCCAGGAGCTGTGGGAGCGTGGTGGAAGGGGAGCTGGACAGGAGGAGTGGAGATCGCCAGTGGGCCACAGACCTTCCCCCTGAACTATCAGTATCAGAGGAATAGGAGGGCCCTGAAGATCATGAAGCAAGACTTTAGAACTTGCAGCCAGGGAAAGCTGGGTAGCGGAGTGCCCCCAGTGGCTGGTCCATGAAAAACCATCCAACAGGGAGAGGGGCTGTAGCTTCTTTCCGTTCCCGCCCCTGGCAGAGGTGGAATCAGTAACTGAAGACTTACTGGACTGGTAGCAACTCCTGAGCAGTTGCTGATGTTTGGGAGGGAGTTGGTTGGAGGATTATTCTGCTAAAAGTGTAAATTTCTTTCTGGACATGAATGATTTTTGATTGTTAGGTAGATTGTTATAATTTTGCTGTCAGTGATTAGATTAGGTGGCTAGGGAGGGGGGTTACTGGCAACGATTGTTGTTCAATTGACGAGTGTTTAGGGCAATCAACTGGAGCAAGGTTATATAGCAGATTAGGTTGTAAATTGTTTACATCAGCACCAGGGGCAAACTGCTCTTAATGGTTTGGAGGACAGCTCACCTAGGTAGCCCATTAGTTGTCTGAGGTTCTGCGTGGACTGGCTGGGGCAGCAATGCTAGTGCAGCAGATTCCAATGCTCTTAGGGAGGGGGAAGTATAGCAATGGGTCCAGGCGGGGTGTTAAGGGAAGGACGCAGAGAAATGGGATGGCTTGGCGCCATTCCAGCCTGCGACCCATCCCAAAAGTGGTCTGCAGTGGGGCTAGGATTGATAACCCTCCTCTGTCATTGGTGTTGTGTAACGCCAGGTCTATTAATTTTTTTATATACAATAAGGTTTTACTGAGTTTTAGAATACAATAAACATTAATGCAAACATTACCATTTCAAGTTTATAGGAACTACATAATGATTCATTAACTAATAACAATTGGATTTGAACTATCCATGAATACAGGGTATACAAAGAAATTAGTGCAATCTAGATAATTTGTATATAACATAAAACCTTAAGAAAAATGTGTTATTTATGATATGTATAGTAAGACTACCATTCAAGTACATATAATGGTATGAGAAACAGAATTATAAACTCTACCACAACCATAGATCATCTGTCACCTTAGGAATGTGATTCTATTGTGTCAGATATTCTAGAATGGGGTACCACGTGGAGACGAATGAGGTCAGAGTAATCTTGTCAAAGTGGTAAGATTATCCGAGCGTTTTGCCATAATGTATAAATTCCACAGTGTCAGGTTCTCCAGAAAGTCAGTCAAACACCAGGCTTCATAAAGAAGATGGTGTTTATTGAAAACAGTTCTAAGAGACACGGTAACAATCCATTGTCAGTGATGATCAGTTCAAAACAGGCACCCACGGTTATACTAGCTTTGAAATGTCCCCCCCCATCTACCTACCAATAGTCACCAAGCGCACGCGCGGCAAAAGGTGCGAAAGTTGTAAATAAAACCAAATGGCCAGAGCTGTCCCAACCAGAGGAAAACAGAGAAAAGAGTCTGTGGGACCCAAGGACATTTGGTGAGATAGCAGATTGCTCAGGCGCTGTAAATCTGGGGTTCCTGTTCACCTCCATACATTCCAGAACATGAAAAGTTGCAGACCAGCCTTCCCTCCTTCCCTTCCATCCATCTCATGTCAGGATTACCTGACATTCTGCCCCTCTGATTCTTGACCCCTCCTGGGCTTGTGAGGGTATAATTTATGGAACTTGCGGATCAAACGCGGGATGTGGACATGTTCCTCCCTCACCCATTCCCTTTGCTCAGGACCAAAATCCACCCATTCAACAAGGTAATACAATTGATTCCTCGATATTTTTGAGTCCAAAATTTCAGCAACTTCGTAGTGCGGTTCCCCCCCAACCATAAGGGGGGGAGGCATTGGGCATTGTGGTATCCATTGGTTCTTCCCAGACAAACGTCTTAATAACCTGAGGTGAAACACAGGATGAATTGCTTTCAACAATTTGGGCAAAAGCAGTTCAACAGTTACAGCATTGAGTACACATTTAATTTCATAAGGTCCCCAGTTTCTGACTAGGCTGAAGACCTTTAATGTTCTGGGTGGACACATACACAAAGTCCCCCGGTTTGGGGTCCCACCCTTTGTCTCTCTTCTTATCAGCTTGACTCTTGTACACAGCCTTGGCCTCCTCCAATGTCCGTGCTAAAAGTGGCCAAGTGGCTTGAAGTTGTTTGCACCAGTCCCCCGCTTCCCCAGCCGGCAATGTAGGCTGCGACAGGAACGGGAGCGGAGGGGCCTCATAGCTATGCACCACCATGAACGGAGAGACCCCTGTAGATGCATGGCTTGTGTTATTGTAACAGAATTCCGCCAAAAGCAGGAGCGACTCCCAATCATCTTGTTGGAAATTGGTGAAACACCTCAGATATTGCTCCAGAGTCTGGTTGACTCGTTCAGTTTGTCCATCTGTTTCTGGGTGATATGCACTGCTAACCCCCCCTCTCCACCCCTAACAGTGACATCAGTTCTCCCCAGAAATGTGAAACAAATTGAGACCCCCCTATCGGAGACCACCTTAGTGGGTAGAGTATGGAGTCTCACAACGTGCTGTAAGAAAGCCCTAGCAAGTTTTTTAGCTGATGGGATTGATTTAAATGGGACAAAATGTGCTTGTTTAGAGAACAGATCCACCACTACCCATATCACGGGTTTCCCCCCACTGGGTGGCAAGTCTGTAATAAAATCCATAGAAATAACTTCCCAAGGCCGGGGGGGAGTTGGCAGCGGTTGGAGCAACCCCGGCGGCTTCCCTGGGCAGGGCTTGCTCATGAGGCAAGTTTGACAGGCTTGCACGAATAAAGACAAATCTTTTCTCATTCCGGGCCACCAAAATTGTCTTTGCAGCAACTGCAGTGATTTCACAAACCCCGTATGTCCAGCAAGTTTAGTCCCGTATGCCCACTCCATAACCTCCCCCCTCAGGGAGAGCAGAACGAACAGTTTCCTGTTTTTCCGCCAACAGCCCTGCTCATCTTGCACCACCCCCTCCTCCTTTTTCAGAGAGTTGCGATCATCGTCAGAGAGGGCGGAGGTGAGTTTCTGATCCCAGGAAGGAGGCGGGGGGAGGCGGGCTGACCCTTGGTCTGGCTATGTGTCGTCACCACCCCACCCAGCTGGGAAGGCGTGACTACGGAGTCCCGAACATCCTCCCTCTTGCTGTTGCATTGGGGTAGGCGGGACAGCGCGTCAGCCAGGGAGTTCACCTTTCCCAGGAAATGGTGTAATGTGAAATTAAACTTAGAAAAAAATCAGCCCACCGGAGTTGCTTTGCATTCAGATTTCTTGGAGACCGTAACAACTCCAGGTTTTTGTGATCAGTCCACACCTCAAACGGCACCCTAGTGCCTTCAAGCCAATGTCGCCAAGTCGAGAGGGCTAATTTTATCGATCCTGCTTCTTTTTCCCATACCGACCAGTTTCTCTCGGTGTCATTAATTTTTTTCGACACATAGGTAAGGGGGTGGAGCTTTCCATCGTTCCCCTCCTGCAAAATAGCGTCAATGTGTACTACAAACTTTTTCAGTTCGTTTGGGTGGGCTAAGATCGGTTCTGATGTAAACAGGGTTTTAAGCTGGTTAAAAGAATTGTGACACTCAATGGTCCACTCCAGCTTAGCTCCCGGTTTAGTACCCTCTGGGCCCTTCCCTTTGGTCTTTAAGAGATCCGTGAGGGAGAGGGCCACTTGCACAAAATTCGCCAAGAAGGATCTGTAAATATTCACGGATCTGAGGGATGCTTGTAATTGTCTCCGGGTCTTAGGGGCCTCCCACCCCATCACGTCTTGTACCTTATCTGGGTCCATTTCAATCCCTCTTTGTGAAATCTGGTAGCCCAGGAAAGACATTTCTGAATGATGGAATTCACACTTAGACAGCTTAGCAAATAGTTTGTTCTTGTGCAACGTCTGGAGTACCTCACGCACCAATTTGACATGGGATTGCATATCAGGGGAGTACAGCAAGATATCATCAAGGTAAACAAGGACCCCCTTGAACAAATGTTTATGCAGCATTTCATTGATTAAGTTCATGAAAACCCCCAGGGCTCCTTGTAAGCTGAACGGCGTCACCAAGTATTCAAATTGCCCCAATGGAGTATTGAACGCTGTCTTGTACTCATCCCCCTCCCTGATACGCACCCTGAAGTAATCATCTCTCAAATCCAGTTTGGAAAAAACCTTTCCCCCCACCACTGCGGCAAGCAAGTCTTTGATTAGGGGTAACGGGTAAGCATTGGTTGCAGAAATCACATTGAGCCCTCGGTAATCCGTGCACAGTCTTAACCCCCGATCCTTTTTTTCCCGGAACAACACAGGGGCGGCACAGGGTGAGGACGCTGGTCAGATAAACCCCCTAGCCAAATTCTTATCAATAAATTTTCTCAACTCCGCTTTCTCTGCCGGACTCATAGAGCTTTGAGTAGCTTCTGGTTGAGCAATAGCTCTATGGCACAGTTGGAGTTCCTATGGGGGGTAATTCGTCCACTTCCTCTTCCTCAAACACAGCCATCAAATCCCAATATTCCTGAGGGATAGTGTCCCATTCTGCCTCCGCCAACCCAACCAGTACTGTGCATGCTCCCTGGGGGGGGGGGTAGCCCCAAGCGTCTTTCCAGAGGTGGGACTCACAGCGAGGGGAAATGAAGTTGATCACCCCATCCTCCCAAAGTATGTGTGGGTCGTGGTCGTAAAACCAAGGACTACCCAGAACCAGGGGGAATCTGGCTGCCGAGGTGACTACAAAGGGCCTCACCTCCCAATGCCTTCCCACTCCCATGCGTTACGGCACAGTCTCGTACTTGCATGGCTCTTTCATGGTAGAGCCATCCATTTGAGTAAAGATCAATGGCTCAGCCAATTTTAAGACTTTAGTTCTCAGCCCTGTCACCAGGGAGGGATTTATAGTGTCTCTCCCGCACCCTGAGTCTACCAAACCCCATACTCTTATGTGTGTCTGGAGGTTGGGGTCCATTAATGTCACAGTCACAAAGAAAAGGGAAGGGGTTTTGCTCACCGGTTTTAGCACCTGGGAATCTGGGACCTGCTGCTCAGCGCTGTTTACAGCAGGTCCTTCCCGTTTCCCGCCACTGGGGCTGGTTCCCCTTCTGATGACTCCGACTCGTCTTCCAAAGGGGTTGCCTGCATGGCTCTTGCCCCTTTTGGCCGGGCCGTGGGTTTAGGGGTTGAGGTATCGACCCTTTTCTTCCCCCTTTGAAGGTGCTCGGGGAGGGGGTGCTTCCTGGGCAATTTGTTGTGAAATGGCCAGGCTCCCCACACTTAAGGCAGAGACCTTGCTTCATCTGTTGCTCTCTGGTCCTGTCCTTCTGCTGTGGCGGGGTAGGCGTCGGTTTCCCCTTTGTCGATGGTGGACCCATCGGAATGGATTTCCCCATGGCCACCGCATCATCCAGCCTGATCGTGCTCAACTGGGTCTCGGTGTCGGCTGCCTCCTTCATCCACACCAATAGGGACCCCAGGTCTCGACCCCTCATCACCATTCCTTGAATTTCCAGGTTTAGTCCCAACCGGTAGTGCTCGGCCAGGACGCCGTCAGGCCAGCCCCTGATTTCCGTGGCGTGTCTGCGGAATTCTTCAGTATACTCGCACACTGTTTTCTTACCTTGACGGAACGTGCGGATGAAGGCGCGGGCACTTTGGTTCGCATTCGAGTCCTCGAAGTGATCTTTCATCGCCCACATAAAAGCGTCAACCTCTTGTAGTTCTCTTCCATCCTCTTGGTGGAGGGCCACATACCAATCCACTGCTGCATCCCGCAGGTGTGATGCGATCACGTCCACGATGTCTTCCTCATTGGGGAAGAGGTGGCTCCAGTTGTCTACGAATTTCTCAGCCATCACCAGGAAGAAGGAGAATTTCTCTGGGGTGCCATCAAAAGTGGCATCCAACAGCTCAGCCGGGTTTGGCACCATCCTTCCCCAGCCTCCTGGACCTCCCGGAGGTCTCGGTATGGGTACGGGAGGCCCTGGTGCCGGCGGCCCCACTAGGGGCCCTGCGGGTTGGTCCAGAGGTGCCCCAGGTTGCCCTGGCACACCCCCAGGTGGCACAGCCAGGGCTCCTTGTGGAGGCTGCCCCGGCCCCCCAGGTGGTAGGAGTAGTTGTCTCCTATCCGTCTCCTCTCGGATCCCATCCGAGATCATTTTCGGGATCCTCTGCAGGGACTCTTCTACCAATTGCAAGAGTCTCTCTTGGCTGCGGTCCCCGCTCCATCTCCCACTTTTTCCAGCTCCTTCCAATTCTCTGGGCCCTGGGTGAGTTTCATCTCCTCCCTCCACTCCACTCAGTCGGTAGCTGGGTCTTTTGTATCAGCTCTCATGGATCGATGTCCAAGGAGTGAGGAACCAGGTCTCCTGGGTCTCGGCTAATGGCTTGGCCCAGTCGCGCCTCTTCCTCGGTCAAGTATTCACACCTGAATATGCTCCTCCATACATCTCTCCATAGAACCCCCCGAGGTCATATTCCACCCCCCATAGCGCTGAGGCAGTGGAGACTGGATTCTCTCCAGACACGGGCGCCGTAGTCAAAGGTGCTGTTGTCACAGGGACCCCGTTGTCCGACTTGGTCGTTGGAATTGGGACCGTTTTCTCTTCCTCGTCACTCATCTCGGGAGAGAGAGAGATGTGGGGTAGAAGTGAATCCCGAAAAGAAGGATCACTGACAATCTGTCAGGTTCTCCAGAAAGTCAGTCAAACACCAGGCTTCATAAAGAAGATAGCGTTTATTGAAAGCAGTTCTAAGAGACACAGTAACAATCCATTGTCAGTGATGACCAGATCAAAACAGGCACCCACGGTTATATTAGCTTTGAAATGCCCCCCCCCTCTATCTACCAATAGTCGCCAAGTGCGCGCGCGGCAAAAGGTGCAAAAGTTATAAATAAAACCAAATGGTCAGAGCTGTCCCAACCAGAGGAAAACAGAGAAAAGAGTTTGTGGGACCCAAGGACATTTGGTGAGATAGCAGATTGCCCAGGCGCTGTAAATCTGGGTTTCCTAGGCAACTTGTTCACCTCCCTACATTCCAGAACATGAAAAGTTGCAGACGAGCCCTCCCTCCTTCCCTTCCATCCATCTCATGTCAGGATTACCTGTGCTTGTTATGCCATTGAGAAAGAGTGGGTGCCACTGTTGTTTTCCAGTGAGTGGCAATAACAGTCTTGGCTGCAAAAAGCATTAAGGGGCCTATTCAATAGTTGCTGAAGCAGAGCCATGAACCGCCCATCTGTTCAAAAATAGGTGCTCTGGCTTGGGGAGAATTTCTATGTTGGTGAAAGAATTGATTTGATTCAAAACCGCTTCTCCAAATGGAAGAATTTTAGGACAATTTACCCAGCAGTGTAAGTAGTTGCCCACACCTCCACACTTTTTCCAACACCTTGGGTTGTAAGATGGATTCATGTGTGCCAATTTGTGAGGTGTGAGATACCAGTGTGCAAGAACTTTAAAGGATTGAAGTTTCATACAGGTAATCTTAGAACGAAAAGGAGAAGAGGACCATATTTTGCTCCATTCTGCATCTGATAGATTGATATCACATTCTTTATGCCACAACATTTGGTAGGATAGTGATTCACTATCCACAGAGGTTACTACTTTGTATAATTTGGAGATTAATCCCTTTTGTGATACACCCGCTATAGTAATTATGGATTCTAAAGCTGTGAGGGGTTGTTTCATTATTGAGTGGAGCTTGATATGGGAGCACATATCAGACATTTGAAAATATTGTATCCAAGGTATTTTCTGTTGTATTTTAGCTTCAAGAAGAAGAAGAGATTGGATTTATACCCCGCCCTTCACTGCCCAAAGGTGTCTCAGAGCGCCTTACAAACTCCTTTCCCTCCCCCTCCACCAACAGACACTCTGTGAGGTAGATGGGGCTGAGAGAACTTCCGACAGAAACTGCTCTTTTTCAAGAACAGCTGAGCCAGAGCTTATGACTGATCCAAACCCAGTTCTCCCGGATTAGAGTCTGCGCACTTAACCACTACACCAAACTGGCAACTTTTGGTAAAAGCATTTGCTTCAAAGTAAGATCCTGAAGTGAGGTGACTTTGGCTGCTCTCCATTTGTTAAAGTTTAGGTTTTTAAGGTCAGGTAGAAACCAAAATTGATTTAAGTAGGATTGGTGTCTGGACATTGGTGGCAAAAGTTTAGGTCTTAGACGATCCCAAGTACCCAACAGTGTTAGAAAGTATAGAGTTAGATCTGATCATTTTCAGTCTGCTGGAAGGTGAATGCCATATACTCTCCTGAATCTTGAAGAGAACAGAGTAAAAGTTTGCTAGCTGAACCTGATCAAAAGTAGGATCTGAGTGAAGTATTTTAATGATATGTGCAAGATGAATAGCTCTATAATAATTCTGTAAATTAAGAAACCCTATCCCCCCTCTGTCTGAGGATCTATATAAGGTATTGCTTTTAATTCTGTGATGCTTATAAGCCCAGAAAAATTGTAGCAGCATTTTTTGCCATTTGTGTAGTTGTGATTGAGAGATTGTCATCGGAATTGTCCTGAATAGAAAGATAAAATTGGGGAGTACAAATGATGTAATTAAATTCAGCCTGTCTAGCCAAGCCAGGTTCAATTTGTGCCATCTTGAGAGATCAATTTGTATGTTTGTCTCCAGTTTGGTATAATTAAATTTATATAGCTCAGAATTTTTTTTTTTGGTAGATTGCTTCCCAAGTATGGTAAATAATCCTTTACCCAGGAAAATGAATATGTCTACTTAATGTCAGAAATTGTCTTATTGTCTAGGTTGAGCATTATAATGTGTGATTTAGTGCCATTTAATTTCAGCCCAGATACTAAACTCTGAGAGATGTTTGCATGTTGAACTTATTGATTTAGATGGATGAGTTAAAAAAGCAACATATTGTCAGCAAAGAGTGAGACTTTGAAGTCTTTTTTCTGCAATTTAATACCTGATATCGAGCTGTTGTTTCTCAGAAAATTTGCTAAGGGTTCAATGCACAAAGTAAAGAGGAGGGATGAGTGGGAGCATCCTTGTCTGGTACTGCATTTCAGTTGGAAGGAGTCAGAGAGGGTACGATTGATTTTTAATTGTGCCTTTGGTTTTGCATAAATAGCTGCAATTGCTGTCAAAAATTTCTCACCAAAACCCATTTTATGCAATACCATTTGTAGATACGGGATTTCCACCAAATCAAATGCTTTCTCTAGCTCCAGGGATAGGAAAGCAGCTGGTATTTTTTGTGCAGTGCAGTGATTCAATAAAGTGAGAGCTGTGTGTGTGTTCTCAGTGATTTCGTGCTTCGACATGAAGCCAACTTGATCAGGATTGATATACTGAGTGACAAATGAGTTAAGTCTATTAGCTAGGATTGAGGTGAAAATCTTAAAGTCAGCGTTAAGTAAAGAGATGGGACGATATGAGTCTGGATGTTCAGGGTCTTTCCCTTGTTTTGGGATTACTATGATAGAGGTACCATACCACGATGGTGGTAGCCTGCCTGAGTTGAGTACATGGTTGCAGACATCTGTTAAGGGTGCCACAAGTGTTGAGGCGAATTGCTTGTAAAACTCAGGTGTAAAGCCATTCGGGCCTGGTGCTTTGGCTGATTTAAGTCCTCTAATAGCTTTCCTTATCTCCTTTGTTGTGATAGGCAAATCCATTTGATTCTTATGTGCTTCAGTTAAAGTGTTCGTCACCGGGTTTGCATTGAAAAAGTTTTCAATAACCGAGTTATCACCTCCATTTGAGCTATACAGATTTTTATAGAAGTTTAGAAAGATTTTGGATATTGAGTGTGTGTCAAATTGCAAATTGCCATGTTTGTCCTTTAAAGCTGTTATCAGTCTAGTTTGTTGTTGTTGTTTTATTCTTTTGGACAAGAATTTCAGTGATTTTGGAGTAAAGGCCCATCCTCTTTGCTTTGAGTAAAGAATATTTTTTTGTATTTGGGTCATTTCTAGTAATTCTAATTTCTTACGTTCCTCTAGGAGTTGTTTGTAAATTTTGGGATTACCAGTCTGTTTATGCTGGCTTTCCATGGAAGAAATGTTGCACTGGATTTCTAACCGTGTTTTTTGCTTCTGTTTTTTAAAGAAGGATGCTGTGTCTAAATTAGTTGGCCCCTGACTACCGGCTTCATGGCATCCCATAATATGGCTGATGACACCTCTCTTCCAGAGTTATCTGAGAAGAAGTTACAGATGTTTTGTTCAGTTACTGCTACCACATTTTCATTAAGTAATAAAGAGCAATTCAAAGTCCACACTGATGTAGTTTTTTGTTCACAATTTATATCTACTGTGCAGTTCACCCAACAGTGATCTGACCACAGTAGATTGCCAATGTCTGAGGTCTGAGCTAGATTTACTAAGGATGGGGAGATGAGAATGTAGTCAGTACGGGTGTATGATCCATGACGTGTGGAATAAAAAGTATAATCTTTTTCCTTAGGGTGCATATGTCTCCAGATGTCAATACATTTATGTTTGGCTAACACTTCTACTAATTTGGTGGTTGTTTTTTTGCCATCTTTCTTTTTTTGGGGAAAGGCTGATCTGTCCTTCAAGTGGTCCATTATTAAGTCCCCTCCTATTATAAGTTCACCTATGTGTAAAGATTCTAATTTCTGTAGTGTTTGGTCTATAAAATCAATTTGAGCTGTTTTGGGGGTGTAAAGCGAAGCTAAGGTGATTGGCACACTGTTCAGAACCCCTTTTATAAAAATGAATCTCCCATTGGGATCAGCCAATGAGGCCTGATGAACAAAATTTAGATTTTTAGAGATTAGTATGGCTGAGCCTCTGGATTTTGAGGAGCCTTTGGCCATAAACTGTTGTTGAATTTTTTTTTGTTTTGAACAGAGGGGCTTTGTCATATCTGATGTGGGTCTCCTGAAGAAAAATAATGTCCAGATTAAGTTTAATAATTTGACTCTGGCTTCTCTTACGTTTGATGACGTTGTTCAAGCCACACACATTATAAGAGTACACTTTAATTGCTGAAGCCATGTTGCCTCCCTGCTCCTGCAGACTCTAAAATAATTAAAAACCACAAAAGAATAAGCAAAGGATTAGTTGCACCTTGAGTAGAAGGTTTTATGTATTGGTATAACAAAATAGTTCTATTTGCTCTCAGAACAAAGGTTATGCTTGTAGCAGTGAGTTTTGTTATCACCCACACAATATATTATTACTACACACTCTTACAACCTGAACACAGTAGGGTAATAGACCATCTAAAAAATTACAGTACCAGGACCACCAAGACAGATGGTGGTTCTTGGCTACCTGTTAAGTGGTTATTCCCTCACCAATAAGCCTTGTCTTCCACTTAGTTTATAAAAATTGAACTTGTTACTTGACAGTAATCTCTCCTTATAAATAATTATCTTTTGGTTTCGCAAGATTCCATGCACTCCCATTGGCTGTAAAATGCCGTCCCTCAGCCATTGGCCCATCAGCCACCACTCAAGAGTACTTGCGTGCCATTGGCTGGGTACTGTGTCTGCTCCTCTTCCCACCCCACTCCCCCTTGACAGACAGCTCTCTCTCCTGAGGAAGACAGTTCTCTTGACTCCTGTAAGGGACTGTCCCCTCAGTGGCTGTTGGTAGGCAGCCAAGCTTGGTTCTGTGAGTAAAAAAACTAAGGACTTTCAGCATAACCCCCTCCCCCACCCATAACCCCCTCCCCAGTGGCGACTTTCCTGTCAGAATAAATGGGAAAAGGCTCTTTCTCCTGCTTAGCTTCAGCATGGCTGGCTAGCTAACGAGGTGGGCCAGCGACCATCAGACCATTTTCTTCAACTCCCCGCTGTGCGGCTGACTTTCCCCTAGGGCTGCCAATCTCCAGGTGGAACCTGAAGATCTCCCACTGTTACAATTGATCTCCAGATGACAGAGATCAGTTCCCCAGGAGAAAATGGTTGCTTTGAAGGGTAGACTCTATGGCATTATACCCTGCTGAGTCCTTCCACACACACCCCAAATGCTGCCCTCCACAGGATACACCCCCCCAAATCTCCAGGTATTTCCCTAATCAGAGTTGGCACCTGTACTTTCTCCTCTGCCAGTAAAAGGCCCTTTCCACACCTATGTTGGCCTTTGGGAGAAAACTCATTGGGCCCAGTCCTGATCAGGTTGCCAACTCGAGGTGGGCAATTCCTGGAGATTTAAGAGCTGGAGCCTGGAGAGGGTGAGGTTTGAGGAGGGGTGGCACCTCAGACAGGTACGATGCCATAGACTTCACCCTCCAATCCAGCCATTCCCTGATGGGGAATCATTATTGCCAATCTCCAGGTGGGGGCTGGAGATCACTCAAAATTACAATTGCTCTTTAGGAGGGATGGGTGAGGAGATGGAAAACTAAAGGTAGGTTGATGGTTGGCTGGGAGGGAGATAGGGTTGTCAACTCCAGGTTGGGAAATTCCTGGAGATTTGAGGGGTCGAACCTGGAGAGGGTGAGTGTTGAGGAGGGGTGGGACCGCAGACAGGTACAATGCCATAGACTCCACCCTCCAAACCAGCCACCCCCTCCTGGGGAACCACTGTTACCAATCTTGGGGGTGGGCTGGAGATCACTCAAAATTACTACTGCTCTTCAGGTAGCAAAGATCAGTTCCTCTGGAGAAAATGGTGGACTCTGTCATTATACCCTGCTGAGATTGCCACAGCAAATTGTCACTGAGTGACAATTTTTTTTCAAGATTTATGGGAAGAATTACATCAGTTAACTTATGAACAAATGATATTGATGGGTGACTTTAATGGTACTGTTAATAACGCAATTGACAGAAAGTAAAAAAAAAGAAATGAAGAATTAGGTAAACTTCCGAAAGTATTTTTTCAATTGGCAAAGCAAAGTATTTTTTCAATTGGCAAAGCATGAACACTTGGAAGATGCATGGAGAGTAAAAAACTCAAAGATTAAAGATTATACTTTTTATTCATCGAGACATGAATCTTTTTCAAGAATTGTCTGAAAACCTAATAACACAAATGCGCAAAGTAGAAATATTACCTAGAACTATTTCCAACCACAGTCCGATAAAATGGTCAACCTACATTAAGAAAAAGAAATATCGATGGAGACTCAATGAGGATCTACTGGACAAACAAAGCATTTTGGATAAGATAAGGACAGAAACCAAAACGTATTTTCAAATAAATTTGAATAAAGAAGTACAAACGCAGACGGTATGGGACGCCTACAAGGTTGTGATGAGAGGACATTTTATTGCAATTAATAACAATGAAAGAAAAGAACAACTTAAAATGGATAAAGAAATTTTGGAAATTATCCAAAAGAAAGAAGCAGAGCTTAAGAAGAGACCTGGCAAAAAGAAAATTGTGAGAGAATTGAGGATTTTAAAGGAACAATATGATGCGAGGTTAAATAAAGAAGTTTATTGGAATTTGAAAAAATTGCAACAGAAGTCCTTTGAAGGAGCAAATAAACCGGGGAAGTACCTGGCATGGCAACTGAAGAAAAGAAGAGAAAATAAAATAGTAACCAAACTGAAAGATGGGAACAAGGAAATTACAGACACAGGAGGAATCCAGAGAGAATTTTATAAATATTATGCTACTCTTTTTCAGGCAAAACAAGTGGATCCACAGAAAATTCAGGATTATCTACAAAAGGTAAATTTAATGCAACCGAGTGAAAAAATAAAAGAATTTTGGCTTCCGGCCGGAGTTAAAATGGCAAATTGACGCACTTTGCGATTTGGGCAAGGTGAACAGCGGTATCTGACGACAGTCTGGGCTTTACCTGGCCCAGCGCAGCACTCCCCAGGTGGGGGAGTGGCAAGCAAGCAGCCAAGCCTGAGAGGGAGTTGAGATCGGTGTGGATAAGCTTCGGAGGAAGCTTGTTTACACCTTGATCTCCTTCCGCGAAGAGGGCAGTTGCAAGTCAGCTCTACAGATACCAGCTGGGCTGAGAATTCAGCATAAATCCGTCATCTACCGACCTCTTTAACATCAAGTTTAACATCATTTACAGAAGAAGCACTGCGAAACCCCGAGATTACAAGTAAGGTAACAATTGAACATTTGCTTACCGGTTTGAAGAAGAAGGCAAAATCTAAACGTACGGATAAGCGTAAAAAGCTTTAAAGAACTAATCCGCTTGATTTAAAAGAAAAAAGAAAGCTTTCCTTCAGAGAAAACGGCGGAAAAGTAACTTTGTTTTGCATTCCTGTGGTCAGCTAAGACTAAACTTTGCGTAGCAGAAACGAAACTGACTGTGATTCTATGGTACAGGAAGTAGGCTAGAGTGGATGTTTTTGAAGTTGCTTTGCCAGATGTAGATGGACGTTTTAGAGTGTAATGCCGGAAGTTGGATTACAGTGATGGACAGCTAAACAGGAAGTTTCGAAGAAGCCTACTCTAGCCAGAAAACCATAGAGAAATTGCGCCTGCCATTTTGAGGAGGACTAAATTATAAAAAGTTATTTTTGAACTGGAAAAGTACTGGAAAAAGTTATAAAGGTGGCGATTGGACTTTAAGATTGATAATATAAGGACTGATTAGTTTTGAATTTGCCTCCAAGACGGATTTGAGACCAAGACCAAGGGCTGCCTCATCACCAAGTCCAAGAATGACCGCAAAAGAAAAAAAGAATGGCAGGCTGCCATGGAGGCGATGGAGAAAAGGATGACAGAAGTGGTGCAGACTTTGGGAAAGCAAATAGAATCACAGTTGCAACAACAGCTACAAATACAACTGGAGCAAATAGAGCAAGTGCAAGTTCAAGTACAGAAAAAAATATGGAAGAGTTGAAAGAACTGGTACTAACAGAAGTGGCAGGGATAAAAAAAGATACAGAAGAAGTTAAAAAAGAGGTTCAAAGTCTGGTGACAAAATCAGAAGAAATGGATCAGAAAGTTAAAAGATCCCTACAAGAAAATACAAGACTGGAGTCCATAATGGAATATAGAGCTACTCAGAACCATTTGAGATTGAGAGGAATTGAAGAGGAGGAAGATCAGGATATTCGGGCCTTAGTAATTAATACTCTGACAACTTATATAGGGGAAGATCAAGGAGATTTGGAGTCAGACTTTGACCTAATCTACAGAGTAAACTCAGCTTATGCCAAGAGAAAGAAATTACCCAGAGATGTGATTGTTCAATTTGTGACTACAAAAATGAAAGAAGACATTTTCAAGAAGCAGTTTACACAACCGTTGGAAATTAATGGAAAGAAAATAATAATTTTAAGAGAAATTCCGAGAATGATTTTACAAGACAGAAAGAAATTTAAGAAATTAACAGACAGGTTAAGAGAATTGAGCATCAGGTTTAGATGGGAGATTCCACATGGATTATCATTTTCATACAACTCAGTGAGAGTTACAATCAAAACAGAAGGAGATATGCTCAGATTCAAAGAGAGCAATTTTGATGATTTTAAAGACATTTAATCTAAAACAATGATGGATTACAAATTTTTATCTTGGAATGTAAATGGACTAAATTCACCAAACAAAAGAAGATTAGTGAATCATTGGCTACAGAAACAAAAATGTAACATAATTTGTTTGCAAGAAACACATATTAGAAAACAAGATAATAAATATCTGATTAATAAAAAATTGGGAGAAGAATTTCATTCATCAGCAATTAATAAGAAAAAAGGAACAGTGATATATATTTCTAAAGATTTGGAACCTAAACAAATCTTCTCAGATAAGAAAGGAAGATACGTTGGCGTGGAAATAATGATGTACAGAAAAAGGACATTGCTTGTAAACATATATGCACCCAATGGTGCAAAAGAGACTTTTTTCAATGATTTGACAAGAGAGTTGGACTGTCTAAACTATGATCAAATTGTCTTTGCAGGAGATTTCAATGGCACGGTCAACAACGTATTGGACAGAAAGTCTAATGCAATCGGAGAGGCGGTTGGAAAACTGCCAAAAAATTTTTCCAGCTGATGAAGCAAGAGAAACTAGAAGATGTTTGGAGGAAGTGGAACCCTAAGACAAAGGATTATACATTTTACTCCAACAGGCATAGTTCCTTTTCTAGAATTGATATGATTTGGATGTCAGAGGAGATGGCGCTAAAAACTCATAAAATTGAAATTTTACCGAAAAATAACTCAGATCATAATCCTTTACTTTGGACATCTAAAGAAAAATCAAAACAACTATACTGGAGAATCAATGAGGACTTATTGGACCAAAAATTGATTAATGAGACTTTAAAGAAAGAAACGAAAAATTTTTTTGAAATGAATTTGGACAAAGGTACTGATATACAGGTTGTATGGGATACATACAAAGCGGTAATGAGAGGTTTGCTTATCTCTCTGAACTCTAAAGATAAAAAGCAAAGGATGCAACAACAAAATGACCTTCATGAAAAAATTCGACAAAAGGAAAAGGAACTGAAGAAAAGACCAGGGAAGAAAAAAATTATTAAAGAGATCCACTTTCTACAGGATCAGCTGAATGTTCTACTAAATAGAGAATTATATTGGAATTTGAAGAAATTACAGCAAAAAGCATTTGAGGGTGCAAATAAACCAGGAAAACTTTTAGCGTGACAATTGAAAAATAGAAAAGAAAGGAATTTTATAAGCAAGATTATTGAAGATGGGAAAGATATAGTAGATCTGAAAGGCATAAAAAGAGCTTTTTTCAAATACTACGCCAAATTGTTTAAAAAGAAAGGAATTGACCAACAGAAAATTAAGAGATATTTGGAGAATATTGAAGTACCAGAGCTGGGACAACAAATTAAAGAATTATTAAATGGACTAGTAACAAAAGAAGAAGTAACAAGGGCGATAGAAGACGCAAAGTTGGGCAAAGCTCCAGGTCCAGACGGCTTTACAGCAAAATTTTATAAGAAATTTAAGGAGGAGCTAACCCCTATTTTAGTGCTTCTGTCAAACGAGATAAGAAGGACTAAACGGATCCCAGATTCATGGAAAGAAGCAAATATCTCACTTATACCTAAAGAAGGTTTGGACTTAACTAACGTAAAGAATTATAGACCAATATCACTACTAAATAATGACTACAAAATATTTGCAAAAATAATCTCAGAAAGGTTGAAAAAATATTTGAAAGATGTTATAGTGGAAGAACAAGCTGGTTTTCTACCAAATAGACAAATTAGAGACAATCTGAGAGTGGTGATTGATGCTATTGAATACTATGATAAACATCCAGAAAAAGAAGTTGGATTCCTCTTTTTAGATGCGGAAAAAGCTCTTGACAATTTAAATTGGGAGTTCATGTTGCAAGTAATTGAAAAAATGGATATAGGACAGTCCTTTTTAAATATGATTGTGGCAATATATTCAGAACAGAAAGCAGCTTTGAACATAAACAAAGAAAGAACAGACTTTTTCCAAGTTCAAAAGGGAACACGACAAGGCTGCCCGTTATCTCCGTTACTGTTTATCTGGATATTGGAAATATTATTGATAGAGATAAGAAAAGACAATGGCATTGAAGGACTTAAAGTAAAAGGCTTTGTGCATAAATATAGAGCTTTTGCAGATGATGTAATGTTTATGATTCAAGATCCAATTGAGAATATACCACAATTGATGGAAAAAATTGAAGAATTTGGAACAGTTGCGGGATTTTATGTCAATAAAAGCAAAACGAAAGTGATGTGTAAAAATATGACGAAGCAGAGACAAATGGAACTTCAGGAGAAAATCCAATGTGAAGTAGTTACAAAGACCAAATATCTAGGAATTGAATTGACTATGAAAAATATTGATTTGTTTAAAAATAATTATGAAAAGGTTTGGCACAAGATCCAGCAAGATATGAAGAAATGGGATACCTTGAATCTATCATTATTGGGAAGAATTGCAACTGTAAAAATGAATGTTTTGCCACGTTTGATGTTTTTATTTCAGACTATTCCAATATTAAAACAAAGGAAAATACTGGATACGTGGCAGAAAGAACTATCGAAGTTTGTATGGGCAGGAAGAAAGCCAAGGATTAAAATGAAAATTTTATGTGACGCAAAGGAAAGAGGAGGACTACAATTACCAAACCTAAAACTGTATTATGATGCCGTCTGCTTAACATGGCTGGAGCAGTGGATTAACCTTGAGAATAAAAAGTTATTGGCTTTAGAAGGTCATGACAATAAGTTTGGATGGCATGCATATTTATGGTATGGAAAAGTGAAAATGGATAAGTTTTTCAAACACCACTTCATAAGACGATCACTGTTCGAGACTTGGATGAGATATAGAAAATTCTTCTCGGAAGAAAGACCACTTTGGATAGTACCAGCAGAAGTGATTAATCCATATTCAAGAAACCAGGGTTTAGATTGGTTACCCTACAAAAGTCTCTTAAAATTGGAAGGGAAAAACTTTGTACTAAAAGATAGAATTGATGTTGAATTTGAATATGATTGGTTGAAGTATAGACAGATTTATGATTTATTTAAAACAGACAAAAGAGAACATGGTTTTAGAGAAAATTATACTGAAATTGAAACTGTATGGATTGAAAAAGGTAAAAAAATGATTTCAAAACTGTATAAGGTTTTATTGAAATGGTATACTGAGGATGAAATAGTAAAAGAGCAAATGATAGTGGGCAGTAAATATTAATAACGAGATACTAATGACATCTTGGGAATATTTGTGGAAAAAGTCAATGAAAATTTCAACTTGTGTAAATGTTAAAGAGAACTGTTATAAAATGATGTATAGATGGTATATGACGCCCAAAAAAATTGCTATTATAAATGAAAGTATGTCTAACAAATGTTGGAAATGTAAGAAAAATGAAGGGTCTTTTTACCATATGTGGTGGACATGTGATAAAGCAGTATGTTATTAGACTAAGATCCACAATGAGATACAAAAAATTCTGAAATGTACTTTTAAGAAAGACCCACAGATGTTATTGCTAGGTCTTAAAATGGAAGAAGTAAATGTAACCAAGAGAACATTATTATGGTACTTGATTATAGCAGCTAGATTGACTTTTGCTCAATGTTGGAAACAAGATAAGATACCTGAAACATGGGAATGGATTAAAAAGACTTTGTTTATGGCAGAAATGGACAAAATAACAAGAAAACTAAACAACGAAGAAGATGAAACCTTTTTCGAAGATTGGAAAGACTTTCAAGAATACTTGTTGAAGAATTGGGATGTAAAACGTGGTTTGATTTGTTTTGACAGCTATTGAGGAGAAATTGAAAGATTTAGACCTTTGAATTGTTACCATTAGTAAAAGAAAATAAGTTTAGTAGTAAATGTAACTAAATAGAGAGTCATTATGGGGTTGAAGCATTGCGGGAAGCCTTGTTTGGGGGGAGAGGGTGAAAGAAAATGGATATGTATTGGTTTGTTTAAATTGTATGAACATGAAAATATATCCAATAATAAAATGTATTTACCAAAAAAAAAAATAAAAGAATTTTTGAATGCTGCAATAACTAAAGAAGAAATCAGCAAAGCAATAGGGGAAGCAAAAATCTCCAAAGTCCCAGGACCAGATGGATTTTCAGCCAAATTCTATAAGAAATTTCAAGAAGACCGGGTGCCGGTTCTAGAAATTCTTTTAAACGAAATCAGAGAATATGGGAATATTCCAGATTCCTGGAAAGAAGCAGCAATCACCTTGATACCAAAAGAGTCACAAGATTTAACTAATGTTAAAAATTATCGACCTATTTCGCTCCTGAATAATGACTATAAAATTTTTGCAAAAGTATTAGCAGAACGCCTTAAAAAGTATTTGAAAGGAGTCATTGCCGAAGACCAGGCTGGTTTTCTACCGGATAGGCAAATAAAAGACAATCTGAGGGTTGTACTGGATGCAATAGAACATTATGACAAGCACCCTGAAAAGGAAGTCGGCTTTTTATTCTTGGATGCGGAAAAGGCATTTGATAACTTGAACTGGGAATTTATGTTTAGAGTGATTGAAAAATTGCAGATGGGTGAAAAATTTTCAAGAATGATTAAATCGATTTATAAAGAGCAAATAGCTACGGTGATTGTTAATGCAGAGTCAACGGAAATATTCCGGGTCAGAAAAGGAACTAGACAGGGCTGTCCTTTATCGCCATTGTTATTTATCTGGATTTTGGAAATATTGCTGCAAGCAATTAGAGATGATAAAAATATAAAAGGTCTTAACATTAGAGGTTTCTCATATAAATTAAGAGTGTTTGCTGATGATGTTATGTTTATTGTGGAAGATCCTGTTAACACTATGCTGTTGGTTTTTGAAAAAGTAAGAGTTTGGTGAACTCGCAGGGTTTTATGTAAATAAAAACAAATCGAAAATATTATGTAAAAATATGTCTACTGCAAGGCAACAATGGTTACAAAAATGACAGAATGTGAAGTGGTTAAAAAAGTTAAATATTTGGGAATTGATATTACAATGAAAAACATTGATTTGTTTAAGAATAATTATGAAAAACTGTGGATATCGATAAGTCATGACTTGAGAAAATGGGAGAAACTTCTTGGAAGAATTGCCGTTGTCAAAATGAATGTACTGCCCAGGTTAATGTTTTTATTTCAGACAATACCAATTGTGAAAGACATGAAAGTGCTAGTAAAATGGCAAAGAGAAATTTTTAAATTTATTTGGGCAGGGAAAAAGGCAAGCATTAAAATGAAAATAATGTATGATGTAAAAGAGAGAGGTGGTTTTCAAGTCCCGAATTTGCGTTTGTACCATGAAGCTGTATGTTTGTTTTGGTTGTCTGATTGTGTTAATTCGGAAAATAGAAAGCTACTGGCCCTTGAGGGCCACGATTGCAGATTTGGCTGGCATGCCCATCTTTGGTATGGGAAAAATAAGGTGGACTCAATGTTTAAGCATCATTATATAAGAAGAACGCTGTTTGAAGCATGGACCAGATACAGGAATACAATTACCAATGAAAGACCTTTATGGATTGTTCCTGCTGCAGTTATTGATCCTTTTTCAGAACATAAAGGTAGTGATTGGTTGAAGTACCAAGAGTTGCTTCAAAAAGAAGGGAAGAATTATGTCTTAAAACCAAACAATGCATTAGTATTTGAATATGGTTGGTTACAATATGAACAAATACGAGATATTTTTAAAAAAGACTGTAAAGAGGTGGGTTTTAGAGCTAAAAATTATGAGTTTGAAGATATTTGGTTGGAAAAAGGGGGAAAATTGATTTCTATGTTGTATAAAATATTGTTAACTGTATACACTTTGGATGAAACTGTTAAAGAGCAAATGATAAAATGGGCCATAAATATGAATAAGGAAATTTCAATGGAATCTTGGGAATTTTTATGGAGGAAAGCTCTAAAAATTTCAACTTGTGTTAACGTAAAAGAAAATTGTTATAAGATGCTATATAGGTGGTATATGACACCAAAAAAGATTGCTAATATAAGTATGGATAAGAACCTGAGTAACAAATGTTGGAAATGTAAAAAAATAGAGGGTTCTTTTTATCATCTGTGGTGGACATGCGAGAAAGCAAAAGTATACTGGTCAAATGTTCATTGTGAGATGCAGAAAATATTGAAAATCCCTATTAGAAGAAGTCCGGAACTTCTACTCTTAGGTTTGACAATGGAAAAAATCAAGCAAGAAAAGAGAACAGTATTATGGTACATGATCACATTGGCGAGAATGGCTTTTGCGCAGCAGTGGAAATCGGATAAAGTACCGTATATACAGGACTGGTTAAGAAAACTGCTATTTTTAGCTGAAATGGACAAAATGACTAAAAAATTAAATGGACAAATGGCAGAACAGTATTTAAATGAATGGGAAGACCTGAAAATATATATGGAAACTGAATATAAAATGAAAGGGAAAATGTACAACCTTGATTCTTATTGAAAATGGAAATATGTTAATTGAGTTAGATTTCTGTATACAAAAAATATGTTACCTCCTTTATCGATTGCTATAAGTCTAAACCTGATTACTCTTAAATTTTCTTTGTTATTGGCAATAGCAGTGTTGGAAGCCTATTGGGGGGGAAGGGGGGAAGGGATATAGCTTATAAGTTGTTTTGGAAATCGTGTTTAACAATATTGAATATATTCCAATAAAAATCTTTGTTATATAGAGCCCGTTGTATTTATTTCCACAACGGGCCTTATTCCTAGTAAATATAATAAATCAAGGTTGCAGTTTATCGTTTTAAAAATCAGTGCACTAACAATTAACGTTGAATTAATTTGTATTTATTCTATTTAAATTATTACAAACTATTTAATGATTTTAAAAACAGATTCAATTGATTGGCTAAGTAATGAATAGCAGAAATTACAATTAACACTTTATGATTGAATAATTACCTCTATACATTCAAATTGATTACCGTTCATATTTTAAAAAGAGCAATGTATGAAATTTATTAACTATAAAATGAAGAAGAAGAGGAAGAAGAGATTGGATGTATGCCCCGCCCTTCACTGCCCAAAGACGTCTCAGAGCAGCTTACAAAATCCTTTCTCTTCCCCTCCCCACAACAGACACCCTGTGAGGTAGATGGGGCTGAGAGAACTTCTGACAGAAACTGTCCTTAAGAGAACAGCTGTGCCAGAACTTGTGACTGACCCAAGGTCACATCAGCAGGTGCAAGTGGAGGAGTGGGGAATCAAACCCGGTTCTCCCAGATAAGAGTCCATACACTTAACCACTACACCAAACTGGCTCTCTATGAATGGTCTCTCTAAACTCCCGCACAGCCTAAGCTATACGGGAGGCTGAAGTTTGTTTTATGAAACAAAACTTCAGCATCGTTGGCAGAGAGCCTGTAATGAACTTTATCAGACTAAAAGAACCCGCGCCGCCCGACCGACTTCCCCCCAACCACTCAAGTACGTTAAAAAGTACAATATAAATAAAAGATATGCTAAATTTTCCAGGGAATATGTTATAAAAGGATTTGTTAATAACTGGAGATTAAGTATATACTAAAGCTACTAACATAAGAACTAGATATAAAGAAAGTGTAACCATAACAAACAACCGCGTTTTGAAAAAGTTGGGAAACCTATATGAAGATAAAATACATCAAAATGGCCACTGAACATTCTAAATGACTAGATACTTAGCAGACAGTGTTGTGTATTTTCATGGCACTTCTCCTTGGTGTTCTAGTGATTCTAGAGATGACGTCGATGACGATAGATTTTTTCGCTTCAAGGATTGTCTCGAGATTTCCATTGGTGTGATTAGATCAAGAGAACCAAGCACTTTAAAACCTTCTTCTTTGGTGGTAATTCTGTGAGTTTTGCCTCGGTGTGTGAATTGTAGAATCTGGGGGGAGGCCCAGGTGTATCTGATTTCTTCTTCCATGAGACGTGCAGAGATTGGTTTGAGTTCCCTTCGCTTTATTAAGGCTTCTCTTGGCAAGTCTGGAAATATCTCAATCTTGGCTGAGTTAAAAGCAAAGTGTCCCTTTTGTCTGGCTTGGAGCAAGATTTTCTTTTTGTATCTAAGATCTATAAAGGACACAATTATGTCTCTCGATGGTCTGGTTTTTAAGATAGCTAGAGGACCAGCCCTATAAGCCTTTGTAATTATAGGTGACATATCTCTCTCTGGAGGTACTTCTTTCACCAGCCATTTAGTAAGAAGATTGGTCAAGTCTCCTTTCTTGCCAAAGAGTTTGTCCATCCCTCTGATCTTCAGGTTATTTTGCCTGAGTGTCATGTCTGTCCTCAGTGCTTTTTTGGCCAATATGTCTTCCAATTGTTGTAGCTGGTGTATTTCATTTTGATTGGCAATAGTTGCATTCATCGCACTCTCAGCTATGGATTTGGATTCTGTTACTGCTTTCTGCATTTCTTCCAATTGGCCATACAGTGGTTTAAATAGTGAGGTTATGTTTTCTAGAATTGATTTTTCTAGGTTGGTTAGAGTGATTGTCAGCGTAGCAGAAGTCACTGGGGCCGATTCAACTTCTCCTCAGTGCCGGTCGCCATTTTATTCACATAGGTTAATTTCAGGCCTGATTTTGCTGATGGTTGCTGGTAAGCGAGGGTTGTTTGAATTTTTTTCAATTTATGACGATTTAGTTGCCCAGTTGATATTGATACAGTCCCCATATATTAAAGTCGGATTCTCTGTGTTAGATCATTTTAGTAGTTGAGGGAGTGAGAGGGTTGTTTGGAGCAGCAGGACCAGACAGCCATGTTGGTTTCCCACTGCCGGTTCCCTGCCAGGTCTATTAATAATAAGACTATATCCCTTCGGGACTTTGTCATGGAACAGCAGGCAGACCTGGCGTGTATGACCAAGACCTGGGTGCGGGATGGGGAGACCATAGCTCTCTCCCAACTTGCTCCACCTGGGTTCTTGGTCCTTCACTATCCACGGGCTAGGGGGAGGAGTGGTGATTTTCATTCAGGAGGCTTACTCCTTCAGGGCGCTCCCACCTTTGGAGATCATGGGCATGGAGTGTGTTGGTCTGGTGCTGGAGGCCAAGGAGAGTTTGGCAATCTGGCTGGTGTACTGACTGCCTAACACACAGGCCAGTAGCCTGCCCAGTCGAGCAAGCCCTGGCCCACAGTCACTGGAGGGCGTCCAAGTCAGGCATGTCATGCGTCTCCTACAGAGGACCTTCTGCCACCTGGCTCCCCCAGTATGCAGATCTCCTTCCAATGGGGTTGCAACCAGGGCTGGTCCCAGGTTTTTTGCTTGGCTGGACTTGGTGGGGCTTCCCAGAAAGTGAGTGCTGAGTGCAGTGTGCCAGAGACCTCCATGCATGGGGCTAGGTAAGAGTGCTGGGATCTCCCCCCCGCTGCCAGCAGCACAGACAGGCTACCTGAACTCATTTAGAGGCCACCTGGCCCTTTAGCCAACTGCCATGCAAGTGTCCCCTCAAAGAAACTCAGTCCACTGAACAGGAAGCTGGCAAACTTTTTAGCGACCGAGCACCCCTTGCTGGAGCAGGACCAGTAACAAAAGTAGTGGCCGCAGAGAGACGAGACCAGTCCGCTGCCCTGAGCCACATGCGCACCCTTCCCGTGGGAGAGTGAGCAGCCCTGCTCAGTGGGCTTTGGAAGGCTGTGATCGTCCTGCACCCACCTGAACTTTCTGTAGGACTTCAGTGCAATCCTGAACAGCCCATCAAAGTCAGTGCGTTTAGAAGAGTTAACTGTTTAGGATGGCATTGTGAGTTGAGCAAAAGTGCTGTGATTTTTAATTTTTTAATTTTTTTTTTAATCTTGACCTTCCTCCAAGGAGTTTAGGAACCACACATGTTTCTCTTCTCCTTCATTTTATCCTCACAACAACCCTGTGGGAGGTGGCTGAGAGATTGTGGTTAGGTCATGGTCACCCAATACACTTTTTGGCTGAGCTGAATTTTGAACCAGTGTTAAAACTGTGCTAGCTCATCTTATGTATACATGCAACTTTTGTTTACTCTAAACTGATCCCTGTTATACCCTTATCCCACCCACCCATCAAGTACCATCTGTCATGAACATTATTGACCTAATCTATTTATGTATCACATTCTTAATAACACTTCTCACTGTGGTTTCCAAACATCATAACTCTTAAAATGGAAAAAATACAATAAAACAAAGCTCAAAAGTCCAAAAGTCAGATTAAGCCAATTACAGTGGTAATAAATAATATATTTAAAAATAATTGACAGGAATAATTGGAATTAAATTAAACAACTGTATTTGCCCATACCTATTACTTCCCACCTCATGGATCAAGCCTTTTGATAACCAGCCTACTGCAAATCCATCACTCTGTGGCTTACTTGAATTCCCAAAGTTATTTTATGTTAATATGACAGAGCAGGTATGACAGTGGGCAAGACAACATGTATGAACAATCCTTTGGGAATGTTTGTTGGCATGATCTGCTAAATATTTTGATGTGTATATTTAATGGACTTTGTGTGTGTCTCAACACAAAGTTCCAAGGTAGATGTTTCAGAAACATTGTGATGGATCCTTCCCCTATACTCCTCTTCCACTGAGCAAAGTTTATATTAATTTATTTTTTATTACATATTCACACCCCACATTTTCTACTGGCTCAGGTTTTCAGCCTTCCTCCAATCCAAGGTGCCTTCTTCAAACTCATATTAAATTAACATTCTATTCCACGGTAGGAATTGGTGGGTGCATGGGGGGGGGTGCCAGAAGGTATCCTTGCCTAGTGTGCAAAAACCCTGGGGCCAGCCCTGCGCAAATCAGAATTAAGATTGCTGAGAAAAAGATCAACAACCTCAGATATGCAGATGATACCACTCTAATGGCAGAAAGTGTAGAGGACCTCAAGAGCCTCTTGCTCAGGGTGAAAGAGGAGAGAACAAAGGTTGGTTTGAAACTCAACATCAAAAAAACTAAGATCGTGGCATCTGGCCCCCATCACTCCTTGGCAAATATAAGGGGAAGTCATGGAAGTAGTGACAGACTTCACGTTCCTGGGATCCAACATCACTACAGACGGTGACTGCAGCCATGAAATTAAAAGATGCCTGCTCCTTGGGAGGAAAGCAATGGCAAACCTAAACAGCATGATAAAAAATAGAGACATCACCCTTCCAACAAAAGTCTGCATGGTCAAAGCAATGGTATTCCCAGTAGTAATGTATGACTGCGAGAGTTGGACTATAAGGAAGGCCAAGTGCCGAAGAATAGATTCTTTTGAATTATGGTGCTGGAGTCCTTTGGACTGCAAGGAGATCAAATCAGTCAATCCTAAAAGAAATTAATCTTGACCATTCCCTGGAAGGCCAGATCCTGAAGTTGAAGCTCAAATACTTTGGCCACCAAATGAGAAGGGAGCACTCACTGGAGAAGACCCTGATGCTGGGAAAGATTGAAGGTCAAAGAAGAAGGGGACGGCAAAGGATGAGATGGTTAGACAGTGTCACTGATGCAACGAACATGAAACTGAGCAAACTTCAGAGGATGGCGGAAGACAGGAGGGCCTGGCGTGATCTGGTCCATGGGGTCGCGAAGAGTCAGACTCGACTATGCTACTGAACAACAAAGTAAGTCACTTGAAGCATACAGATTTGTTTTTTTGAAGGTCTGGAAGGTTACAAATGTGATGTGGTAAAATTCAGGAGTGGGCGGCTTTTCTTACTCCCCTAAGGTGAAAGGGGTTGGGGGACTAGTACCTGTTTATTTGAAAATCAGGATGCTATACACAATATAAATTTCATAACCAATATATTGCCAGGTTTTTCAAGTATCAAAATCACCTATGACTTTTAGATTTCCATTTTTATTCCAATTAATTAAGAATATTATTTGGCTAACAGTAATTAGCATCTTCACTTGATTTGATACCATAGTTTAGAAAACTGTGTTTGACTTTTTTTATTTCCTTCACATTGTCATACTGGAAAAAAATAAAGGAGATAAAGACTGGGGAAAGGGCTTTCAAATTTAAGAGATGTTCTGTTAATATAGCCATTCTATATAAATGTAGTTGGGGGTTAGATCCCACTAAACCAGTGAGTAACAATATCAGACTAAATGTGGATGGGATTGTGGTATAAGAGAAATGTATACGGTTGTGTAAAATTGTGGCTGTACTGAACATATTTCCCACCACTTTTCTTTGAGGGATGCCATAGGTAATGAAATGTATGTAATAAGTTTTGTGTTTTTTTAAAAAAGATGCATTTCAGCATTGCCCCAAGACCTTGAAATTGTTGATTCTTTTTGTTTTTGTTCTATCAATCTCTTAGTTTCTGTATAAAACTATACCATCCAGTTTCCTGATTGTAGTTAATATTAATCTCAGGGGCTCTTCTTGTCTTTTCTTCTACCTAATCATTCTCTATCTTCCAGGTACTTGTCTGACTCTAATGCAATACTGTTTATAACCTCCCCAGGTACATTGACTTGCTTGATCATCATCTGTTTTTGTATCATCTATCATGACTTGTTAGGAAGTGTCTTTAAAATACTCTGTCACATGAAGGGCTGTGCTTGAAATGTTCTGTCATCTTGAATTTTATGTTCAAAACCTTCTGTCATGTTAACTGCACTGCTGTGACCAAGCTTGATAGCATTTAATACAGTTAGCACTTAACTTCTGTCTCTCACCCTTTTTTTCTTTCTTTCTTTTTAAAAGTAGAGTTGTTTGCTTAACAAAATGCACCTATATTTTGAATTCCATGGGAACTAATGTAAAAGCTGTTGGCTGGCTGTTATAAATTATATAAACAGAGTGGTGCAAGCTTGGGCTAGTCTTCACTGAGGTCCAGATGAGATGAAGTGTCATTAAATCCTCAAAAATATATCATGTGGTTTTCTTGTTCTTAATTGGTGTAATACAGGTTTCTGATCCAGATGAAGATTGTGGTACAGGTGGAGAGATGTCTTTTTTCTCAACTGCAGCCCCCCTCCTAGCTGCAATTTAGGAAGGGCAAATAGGAGCTTCAGGAAGAGAGTGGAGTTGGTTACTGAGTATCATTTGTGGCTACAACATTCACCAACGGAAAGGAAGACCCTTGGTTCCAATGGTGGCTTGCATGCCTGGTCACTGGGAAGACTCCAGCTACAACCTGTCCTACTTGAAGCTGAGGTCCAGGGGTCTTTTCGTAGAAAAAGAGCTGCAGGAGCTCATTAGCATATGGTGTGCTAATGTGCTACTAGGCTATTAGCATATGCCACGCCCCCTGACATCTTCAAAAGCCTCCCCTTCCCTTCCCCAGCTGTCCTGGGTGGGGGAGTGAAGAGAGAAGGGGTTTAAAGTTGTTCCATCAATGGCTGAGGGTGAAGTGAGGCTTTAAATATTCTCTCAAGAAGGGGGAGATGCAAGCACCATCCTCAACAAACAGGTTACTATTTAAAGCAGGGGTGTCAAACATGTGGCCCACAGACCATATCCAGCCCCCGGAGGGCTCCTATCTGGTGCTAGCACCTTTTCCCCTGTCTCTCCTACTTCCTGCTTGGCAGAGGAGAGAAAAAATACTTTCCTTTAATTGGCTGAGGGCTCCTCCCCTCCTCCTCTGGTGGGCAGGAAGAGGGAAAGAGCCAGAGAGATGGGAAAAAAATGGACTCCAGTAGCAATTTTTAAGAAGACCAGCAACGTTTTACTCCAGGTATAAGCTTTTGTTTGCCTGTACAATTCTTTGAGGTGTGTGGGGGGGGCTAGAGAGAGCAGTGAGTGATTCAGTCCCAGCAATGTTTTATTCCAGGTATAAGTTTTTGTTTGCTTGCACGTCTTTGGTGTGTGTGGGGGAACTAGACAGAGCATGCCAGAGACAAAGACAGTCCTGTGTAAGACCAACAGCATTTTATTCCAGCTATAAGTTTTTGTTTTTACACGTCTTCGGAGGCAGGGGAGAAGTTAAACAGATCATGCCAGAGAGAAAGACAGTCCTGTGTTAAGACTAGCAATGTTTATTCCAGGTATAAGTTTTTGTTTGCTTGCACATGTCTTTGGGTGGGGGAGACTAGAGAGATAATGCCAGAGAGAAAGACAGTCCTGTGTAAGACCGACAATGTTTTATTCCAGCTATAAGTTTTTGTTTGCTTGTATACATCTTCGGGGGGGGGGAGCTAGAGAGATCATTCCAGAGAGAAAGACAGTCCTCTGTAAGATCAACAGCATTTTATTCCAGCTGTAAGTTTTTGTTTGCCTGCACATTTCTCCAGGGAGGGGGGTGGAGGGGGGAAAAGCTAGAGAGATCATGCCAGAGAGAGAGAGAGCTATATGGATCTCCCTTTCCAATTCTAACAGATGCGGAGGGAGGAGAAATCTAACAGTACTGCTTGCATTCCTTATTAGTGAAAGGGAGCAAGAGTCCAGTAGCACCTTAAAGACTAACAAAGTTTCTGTCAGGATAAGAGCTTTCATGAATCACTGCTTACTTCTTCAGATTCAGCTAGAATGAGAGTCCGTCTTTTCTTATATCTTGGAGAATGAAGTGATTTCAGATGCCAAATGACAATAGCAGGCATGGTAATAAGAGAAACAACCTCAACTCAGTCCAGGAGCTTGCATTGAGCTTCATAATCAGTTGCAGTTCAGCAGTCTGTCTTTCTAATCTCCCTTTGCCCGCCAAGACAGAATAAAGAGGCAGACACAATTGCTGGGTTAAATCTTGGGCCACTTTATTAATTGACAACTTTAACTGTAAGGAGAAGAACGGCAAGGGCAAACAGTTTGCAGCATGGTCAAGACCAGGGGTAAATACCCCTCCCTTGTCCATGAATAGGGCGAGCCACCCTGCCCCAGGCAGATGCCATCATAAATGGCTTCCACCCGGCTGGCTAGCCATCATTGCCCCACCCCGTAGCCCCATCCCCCGAGCCACCAGGCTCAAAGGGAAGAGCCTATCAGGGTGGTTTCCAAGGCAGTCTGTTTTCCCTGTCTCATCTTGTGAGCACAAAGACTGTACTCACAAGATCCCTTAAAGCCCAAAATTGGGTATCGGCTGGTGCTCACCGGGCCGCAACTGTATACTACATAAAAAACCCTGCCACCGCCGAGGTCAAGCCTCAGCTTAGGCCGTCGCGCCCATCGGAAGACCTAATGCCCTCTGAAGCCCTTGCCGTAAATCCCCCCAAAAGATGTCCATGCCCTTATCTGATAGGTGTACACCATCCGGTCTGTACAACTCAGCACACCCTGCATGAAAACCCGGGTGCAGCAAAAAGATACCCGCGCCTCCCTCCAGGAAGTGCTGCAATTCTCTATTCACCTTACGGCGAGCCTTGTCAACGGCCAATGGCTTTTCAGCCCACCGCCATACTCACCGAGGAATCATCGCGGACCAGACAATAAGAGTATTGGGCCACCTCTTTTGAATCAACTGAAAATCCTCGCGAGCCTGTAGGATGAATCCTTTGCCATTAATCAGGCCCAGATCATTACCACCTAAATGAATAATCAAAACATCTGGTGGTGACCCAGCCCGCCACTGAAACAACAGCTGTAGGAGGCCCGGCCATTGAAGGCCCCGGCGCCCTAGCCACTCAACAGAGGCCAACTGGCTAAGGCCCAACTGTGTGCCAACTGACGTCCTCTTGGCACGATGAACTGCCCAAAAGATATAACTGTGCCCGCAGATTAAGACCGTCTTCCTCTGCAGTCGGCCCCCGGAACATGAAACAATAAACCGGCAAGAAACAAAAGGGGGGAGGGGGCACAAGTTTAACCATCACCAACGGCCATGCCTAGTTCTTAGCCAATGGTCGTACATAAGATTTGAATGCTGCCGAACGCCACTGACCCAACCACTGGATATCGTGCCCAGGATATCCCATGGCCGCTGCTGTGGAAGCTGCTCCGATACGGAAAGAATGGGTACAAAAACACCTCCTCGTGAGCCCAATCCTGGCCAGCGCTCTAGAAGTTACTGACCAAAACTGATGTCTCGTAAGGGGAGAGCCATCCTGGTGCCTGAACAAATTACCTGCCTGCAAACCTCTTGCTGCTAAATAGGTGGCCAAAGCTGAAACCGGGCAGATCTGCTTCTCAGCACATGCGCCCAGCTCAATAATTGCACCACGGCATCGCTGATCCGTCTTTGAGCACCTCAAAGTAATTGACACCTTAAGGGGCCCCAAACGCACATCTTGCACCATGAGGGCCCGGCATGAGGAATCTCGCTTCGATTGGGCAACAAGCTCACTAATTCTAAAAGCCCTGAAAAAGCCTACTAATGCTGCTGCATGAAACAGGGATGCCTCAAAATCAGATGAACAAATGTCCCCCCATGAGGCTTGTAGGCCACGAAGAATGTTTGGTGAAATCGGCTGCCTCGAGTCCAACTGCCTCCCGGCCTCGCGAGCCCAACCTTCAAGTAATTTACGTACCTGAAAATCGCTGGTGTTTTCGGTCAGCCCTCGTGCCTTGTTGGCATATGCAAGGGCAGACAACATTCCTTTTATTGAACTAAAGGACCGGCCCTTACCTCTGGAAGTGATTTAAAAATGCAAAAGGTGGTCCACTGGAATCGGCCAAAGATTGAGATACCCTACCTCACGCCTAAATTCAGAGAACTGGTTGACTGCCCGATCATATGCCTTTTTGTTGCTCGGTGCTATGGCTAATCCAATAGCCCTGTGCACTTCTGCCTTCCAAGCAGCCACATCTCTGAAGGCATCTGAACCGGCTGCAATTCGGCTTCTGGGGCAAGCTGACGGAACCTCTCCATCTGTTTACGAGAGAGAGCGTCAGCCACCCCATTGTCAACCCCCGGCATGTGCTTAGCCAAAATCAAAATGTTCAATCAGAGGCAGCGTAACGTAAAAACCCTAACCAAATGCATAACCTGTGGGGACCAAGAAGATAAAGAATTAATGACCTGCACGACAGCCAATTTGTCGCACCAAAAATGCACGGTGCGGTTGGCCAACTCCTTGCCCCATAGATAGACAGCCACTAGGATGGGAAAAAATTCCAAAAAAGTCAAATCAACTGAGCCCATCTGTAACCCAGGATTCTGGCCAAACCTCCGCACACCACTGTCCATGAAAGTACACTCCAAAACCAGACGAACCAGCTGCATCGGAGTGTACTTGAAGCTCAGCCTCTAACTTAAGATCCTCCCTCCAGAAGGAAACCCCATTAAAGGAAGAAAGAAATTCCAGCCACATTTCCAAGTCCCACCATATACCAGCAGAGATCCGTATTCTGTGGTGGGGAAGTCGCAACCCGACCATGGCAGTACATAATCTGCGCAAAAAGGCCTGACATGGAGCCACTACCTTACAGGCAAAGTTCAGATGGCCTACAAGCTGCTGCAGCTCCCTCAAAGTGGCCTTCTGCCTGCCCAAGAACTGACGAATACGTGCACGCAAGTCCCTCAGCTTGTTCACAGGCAGTCGAGACGCTTGCTGCAACGAATCCAATTCAACAACCAGAAAAGTGAGCACCCGCGCAGGGCCCTCCGTTTTTTCTTGGGCAAGGGGAACCCCTAACTCATCAGCTAATGATATGAAAGAACTCAACAGAAACTCACATTGGCCCAACCCCTGGGAACCAACGAACAGAAAATCATCTAGGTAGTGCACAACCGAACTACAACCGGTTCGGGTGCAAAGGGCCCACTCTAAAAACGAACTAAAGCGCTTGAAAGCAGCGCAAGAAATGGAACAACCCATCGGCAAGGGCCTATCCAAGTAAAATTGGCCTTCAAAACAAAAACCCAAAAGTTCAAAATCCAGCGGGTGTACAGGGAGGAGACGGAAGGCTGACTTAATGTCACACTTAGCCATCTCAGCCCCCCCGTCCACAGCTGTGCACAATACGCACCGCCTGATCGAACAAAGTATATCGTACTGAACACAATTCCACAGGAATGGCATCATTGACAGAGCCCCCCCTTGGGTAAGAAAGATTGTGGATGAGCCAAAACTCACCCACCTCCTTCTTAGGAACAATTCCCAATGGGGACACGCGAAGATTGGGTAGAGGGGGGTGCGGGAAAGGTCCCAGAACTCTCCCTTCCTGAATTTCTTTCCCAATCTTTTCCTTGACCACCTGTTCTATGCCCCGTATGGATAGGAGGTTACTTGCCATAAATGGAACCCTGTCACCTTGGAAAGGAATACGGAAACCTTGTGAAAAACCATTTAACAAATATAAACAATCAACTCTGCTAGGATAAAATTGCAATAACTGTTCAAGCACTTTCACCCTTATGGGGGTTGGGCCCCTTTCCATGCAAATGCCCAGCTCCGCTCCCATCTGGCCATCTGCGGCCCCGCCGGGATTTTCCATGGAAACAGGCAGAGAAAGGGTGTGGGCCTGCACATAATGGGCACTCATGCTTATATTGGCATGATTTTCGGCTACAAACGCCCTGGGCTCCAAATTCCCAGCAAATCTGGTGGGGTTGAACCGCCCGCCCTGCCAAAGGGTGGGGAATGAAAGATCCAGATGCCCGCTCCACCAAATGCCCACTATGTGAGCGATCCCCCATGTTGGGCCTAGAGGATGTCATAACCTGCAGCCAAAGATGCAGATGGATCTGGTCCCATCGCATAGAAGGGTTCATTGCAGCCCGCATTCTGAACTCCTCGTCATACTGGAGCCAAGTGGGTCCATTAAAGCCAGTATATCCTTTATAGACTATATCAAAGTACTAGAACAGGGAAGGAGCCCTAAATGGTTGCGCCTTAGACAGCACACCCGCATATATCAGAAAACCAGCTACCCAATTGGCCCAGGTTTGATCAACTCTCATCTTCCTATATTTTTCTTTATCCCTATCTTCCAGGTCATCTTTCTCCTTCTTCTCTAATTCCCTATACAGAAGCGTGAAAACGTCCACATATTCACCTTTGCAAATCTTTTCTCTAGTGGATGGCAGCAGGTGATCCCCAAGTGGAAGTGCCAAATCCCCAAGGGAGGGCAGCAGCGGGGGCAGAAGCATAAGACGTGCCATAAGGGGAAGGCCCGCCCCACCAGGGCGTACATATAGCACCGTACTGCTGTGAGGCACCAGCTGCACAGACTGATGGATGCACGCCCACAGATGGAGAGCTGCATGCCTGGCTACAGCCCAAGCCTCAGGCCATGGGGCCTGATTGCGCTATTGCCACACCCTTGGCCGATGGATGGCCCCAGGGCCAACATCTATCAGTGTGGTGCGATCCATACTTACCGGGCACCAAGGAAGAGCCTGCCACACTTGCAGCCTGGTCCTGTTGACATCCAGGGAGAGGTGTAGAAGGAATGCCATGCTCAGAAGTCACAATGGCCCCATCGGTACTGACTGCAGATGATGCAGCCTGCCCTTCTATAAGAGATAAGCGAGTTAAAACCTCGGCCTGGAAACGCTTATGGGATGCCGCATGCGTCTCCTTTTGTCCAGGAACCCCAGCCACTGGCCTAGCTAAAGGAGTAGATAACCCCGCAGCTTGTTCAACTGCCATTAAGCGTTCCAAAATAGCCTGCTGGACCCCATCATCCTCATCATCCGACGAGGATAGGGCTGGAGCAGGCCGCTTAGGTGGTGGTTTGGATGCTGGCTGCTTACCTTTGTAATGCCCTGTGCCTTTTTTAGGAGCCATAGCCCAAAGAGTGGCTACCCTCAGAGGTAATTATACAACAGGTAAATATAACTCTAAACCTTAAAAACAAAAGCAAAAACTGACCCAAGCAGACAAAATGGCCACCTGGGTGGGTCCAAATGGCCGGTGTGCTCCACTCGAAATGGCTGCTTGCCCCACCAAAATTCACTTTTGTTTTCGATTTTCACAATCCAAACAAGTTTATTGTCCCCTTGGCCGATTTTCCCCAGCTCTAAGAACAACTCTCGGGGTGAACAACTCCCTGGAACAAGCTACCTACAAATGCCCACCTAACAGTGGGGGGGGGGAGGTGACTCAAAACCAAGAGAAAAAGCCCTGCCGGGCCACCAACAAAGATCAAAACTTAATCCTCTCACCCTACCACTTTTCTTACCGCACCAAACCTAAGGAGGAAGCCACAAATGGGCTCCTCCTCTAAAGTGCCTGGCCCTAGCAACCCCACCACCAAGGCACTAAATGAACCCCCCCGGGGCCCCCAAACCGAACAGCGTCCTGTGCAAGCCTCTGAATGATCGCCAAAATCGAGTTGCTGGCCGCCAAATTCTGTCCCACGCCGTCCTCTCCAGTCCCATGCCAAAAATGCGATGTGGCGCCCAAATGCACCGCCACCTAACCCGTCCCGTGGCTGTGAGCTGCGGAGCCTCTAACAGCCCTAACACTTAGAGGGACGAGGATCCAGGCTGGAGCCCTCTGCTGCGCAGCTCGTCGGGCAATCCAGGCCCCAAACAAGCAAGCCGCACGGCAGACCCTCCAGCCGACAACTACTGCGACTGCTGACGAGGGTAGGAGGGGCCAGCCTTTTAAGCTACTTGGCCCCTCCCCCCTCACTTACCTGCTGGAGCCCCTTTCCCAAGCCTAAAGTCCTCCAGCCTCATCCAGCTAGGAGGCAAAGGCGGCTCCCAGCCCAACGGTCCTAGGAGCTGAATTGTGTTGTCTAGTGGGTTCGACGCATTAAAGAGTCAGGAAACAGTGTGGTAAACAACACATGGTTTACTGGTACACAACAGAACACAAATACTGGCTGCAGGCCAACTATATACAGTCCCCGTGGACCACCCCTAGTTCCCATTGGTGGGTTTGAATTTCCCGCTAAGGTTCCAATTGGTGCTATGCTTAGGGTTTCAGGATCCTAGTCCTTATTGTCTCTTATGTTCCAAGCTCAGGTAAATGTCGCTGTCACCTGGTGGTGGTCAGTGGACATAACACCCCTCCCCCTGTAGATCAGACCCTGCCTATGTTACATAGTCCTTGAGGTAGGAGGGGGCCTGGTGCTCTCACATGGAACGCCTTGGGGATGGAACTGGGGTTCCGATGGGAGGC
Source organism: Gekko gecko (assembly GCA_029375565.1). Taxonomy (NCBI): domain Eukaryota; kingdom Metazoa; phylum Chordata; class Lepidosauria; order Squamata; family Gekkonidae; genus Gekko; species Gekko gecko. The sequence continues at coordinate 211,187,550 of JAPDNY010000001.1, forward strand.
CTGTCCTGCCCCGTGCCCGGTGTGCTGGGAGGGGGAGGCAATGGAGCTTGACTGGTTCTGTCACAGCCATGGGCAGTCTGTCCTCTGGGGCTGCCGTGGTGACAGGATTGCCTCCTGCAAACTCTCATTGGAAGTTACATTTTCTGGTATGTCCGGTAGCCCCCTCCCAGTTTCCCTTGGGGCCAGACCCTCCTCTGTGGCCAGAAGCAGGTGCCTGCACAGCTGGTCTACATGCTTCTGCAGGACCTGTCCGCAGACCGTCGAGACCTCATATGACACCGGGCCAGTGGGATGGATGACCCTGCTGGGTAGCCACTCAGGACCCCTCCCAAAGTTCCAGATGTAAACTGGATCCTCCAGAAAGAACCCCCACGGTGCCTCCCTTTGTTCAGACAAATTGCACAACTCTGGGGCCCTATCTGGGTGAAGCCGGTTCAAAAGGATTGTGGGCTGCTGCCCCATGTGTGGGAGGTGGCCCGCCTCACAGCTCGGGATCCCATCCTCTGTCGGGTCTTGGACTGGGTGGGGAGGGGGTGGCCTGTGGCCAAGGAAGGCCCTGAGTTCGCCCCATTTGCCACTCGCAAACACGAACTGTCCACCTACAAAGGGTGCTTGATGTGGGGAGGCCGGGTGGTGATTCCAGTGCCGCTCCAGCAACGTGTCTTAGAGGCACTACATGAGCATCACCCGGGGGTGGTACAGATGAAGGTGTTAGCACGGAGCTACGTCTGGTGGCCAGGCCTCGATTGGGACATTGAGGACATGGTGAAAAGGTGTCAGCCCTTCCAGGTTTCACGAACTGAATCACCAAGAACCCTGGAATGAGCCAGGGAGTCCTCCCACTGCCCCTGGTAGTGGCTTCACCTGGATTTCGCAGGGCCGTTCAAGGGGCAGCTTTTCTTCATACTGGTGGACGCCTACAGTAAGTGGCTTGAGGTCATCCCCATGTCATCAACATCCTCCAAATCCGCCATCAGGGCTATGTGGCGGATCTTAAGCACCCATGGGTTGCCAGACACACTGGTCACAGACAATGGCACAGCATTCACCTCCTGGGAGTTCCAGGAGTTCACAGCGTACTATGGAATCCGGCATGTGCGCTCCGTGCCATTCCACCCCGCCATGAACGGCCAAGCAGAGAGGATGGTCCAGACCACCAAGGATGTGCTACGGCGGATCGACTCCCCAGGCTGGGAGTATAAACTGGCTTCCTTCCTCTTTGGGCAGCAAATCACCCCGCACTCCACCACAGGATGCAGTCCAGTGGAACTCCTCCTGGGTCGCCGCCTCACGTCATGCCTGGACAGGCTACACCCGGATTGGGCCCCGGAGCACGAGCCGGGAACTGAGGACCAGGAAGCAGCCCGGGGGTTCTTCCCGTCTATGCCAGGAGCTACACCGCAGGCCCACCGTGGGTCCTGGTGAGGGTGGTACGGGTCCAGGGGCCCCACTCGTACGAGGTCTCCTGTGAAGATGGCACTGTGCTCCACTGCCACATTGACTAACTCTGCCACAGGGTGGTGCCATGAGAGCTGGATGGCTTCGAGGACTCCGAACTCCAAGAGGCAGAGGAGTCACGACCTTCTCCATGGGGACACAGCCCGGCAGAGAGCACAGCCGCAACACCCATTGCTCTGTCTACTGAAGCCCCGACCACTACGAACGACGCCTCGACGGCCACTTCCCTTCCACCAGCACTGGTAGGCTCCCCAACCAGGACCCAGTCGCCTGCGTCTTCACCTATCCCGGCTCCCCAGCGCTAGACCAGGGACAGGAAACCTCCGCCTTATTTGAAGGACTTTGTTTGTGGGTGCATCTCGGACCAAGGGGGGAGGGGTGTAATGTATCCACTCGGGAACATGGGCTCAGGACAGCCGTGTGCTCGGACTGGTTCCAACCGGTCCAACATGTGGCCAGGCGAAGGGCCTGAGCTTCGCTCCCGAAGACAATGGACTGGAGGATCCTAGCTTTCCTCCTATTGGGGAGCAGGAGATAACTCAATCACTGTAAATAATCCAATCACGGAGTGTGTTGTGTGGGGGGTGTGGGTTCACAGGAATAAAAGCCGGCCTGCGAGCCGGCTTCTCTTGTCTTGTTCTGCAACTAATAAAGTATGTGAGATCTGAAATCACTTGTCAGTCTCAGTATTTTTCAATCACCAAGCTTGAAAACCAGCTTGTCTTGGAGGGCCGTTTCTAGTTGCACCCTGAAAGCACACTCAGTGGCGAGCCGGCAAAGCTCCACCAGGTATTCAGCCACCAACTCCCATGGTTGCTGCTGCCGTGCATAGAAGACCATGTGGCACACGATCTCTGATGGCTGTGAGACTAAATGGTCCCGGAGCTTCTTGATGATGTCCTCGAACAAGGCGTCGGTCAGCAAAGTGGAGGATTCCATGCCAGCTGCACTATGGCAGGGCCACATAAGCCGATGAGGAGACCTTTCTTCTGTTCCTCAGTTGTCACCTCATAGAATATGAGGATGGACTTGAGTCCCTTGACCCAGGCTTCCCAGTGATGTGGCTGGGCTGGATCGAACAGAGGGACAAGTCCTGCTCCTGGAGCGATTGCCATCGTACTACGTGGAGGTGGCGGAGGAGGTGAAGCAGGAGTTGAAGAAGGTGCGGGGGTCGCTTGATCTTCTCCGGAACTCATCGGCTGGTGCCGCGATCATCCTCGGTCTTCCTCTGGTACATCCACGGCCCAGCCCACTCAATGGGATAACACCTTCATCTCCATTGTTGTGTAGTCGATTCGATGCATTAAAGAGTCAGGAAACAGCGTGGTAAACAACACATGGTTTACTGGTACACAACAGAACACAATTACTGGCCGCAGGCCAACTATATACAGTCCCCGTGGACCACCCCTAGTTCCCATTGGTGGGTTTGAATTTCCCACCAAGGTTCCTATTGGTGACCTGCTTGGGGTTTCAGGATTCTAGTCCTTATTGTCTCTTATGTTCCAAGCTCAGGTAAATGTCACTGTCACCTGGTGGCGGTCAGCGGACATTACACCTTGAAATTCCTTTGTTAGAGAACTGATACTCTTAGGTCAGCAACTGAATGTCCTGGAAGGTTAAAATGTTCCCCCATTGGTTTTTGAATGTTGTGGTTCCTAATAGCACTAGAAAAAGTAAGAGTCTAGTAGCACCTATAAAAACTAACAAAATTTGTGGTAGGGTATGTACTTTTTTGAGTCACTGCTCACTTCTTCAGACTTATTTCCATTTATTCTTTGCATCCTCCTGGAATGAATCCTCTTGTGCCAAACTGAGACCTAGGTTTTCTGTCTCGTTACCAGTGCTGATATCTCCATGCCTACTACCAATCTGCATATCACACCCAATCTGATAAGCTGGTTTAAGGGGAGCGGTGGCGCAGTGGGTAAAAGCCCCTGCATAACTATAACATCTGAACTGCCAAGCTTTGTCAGTTCTAGCCCCGCACTGGTGTGAGCAGCCAAGCCTTGTCCCTAGCTCATCGTCCACCCAGTGATTCGAAAGTTTCGGCAAGTAGATAAATTGGGGACCATCCACAAGGGGTGGGCACACCAACCCCTTCAGGGAGGTGTTAGCTGCTGTGTGAAGATGGCTGCTGCGTTGTGAGATCGGAAGGTGGAAAATCTGTGTCATCATTCCCTGCAGTGGAGCATATTGTCCAGGTGGTGGCAGTGTGACAATGCAACATCATGAGTCCTGACGTCATCAGCCGGCCAACAGAAGAATATGCCGTCGGAACACGCCTGATTCAGCCTGCAGACAAATCCTCCCCAGTGGCTAGGTAAAGGTAAAGGTTCCCTTGCTCGAAAGCCAGTCGAATCCGACTCTAGGGTTGCGGTGCTCATCTCCGTTTCAAAGCCGAAGAGCCAGCGCTGTCCGAAGACGTTTCCGTGGTCATGTGGCCGGCATGACTAAACACCAAGGTGCATGGAACGCTGTTACCTTCCCACCGAAGTGGTACCTATTTATCTACTTGCAATTTCTTGCTTTCGAACTGCTAGGTTGGCAGGAGCTGGAACTAGAGACAGGAGCTCACCCCATCATGCGGCACCCGGGTCTCGAACTGCTGAACTACTGACCTTCCACAGCCTGCAGTTCAGCGTCTTAACCACTTGAGCCACCGCAGCTCCCAGTGGCTAGAGTGTGTGTCTAATAATTGTATGTGTTGTTTCCCCTATTCCCCCATGAATATTGTTAGTCCAATTGTCAAAAACTGAGTAACTGTAAATCGCTCTGAGCTCACAGGTGTGTGGGAAAAAGCGATCAATAAATCGAAAGTATTATTATTATTATTATTATTATTATTATTATTATTATTATTATTATTATTATTATTATTGCCATTCGGAATCTGAAATCATCTTTATAAAGTTTATATATCCAGGACTTCGTGTTACATTTTATGGCACACATGTCACAAAGTGACATTTATGCCAGATCTGGCCCTCATAACAAATGAGTTCAACACCTCTGATTTAAAGGTTTTATACCTGGTTATGGAAATGAGCACTGAGATATGGCTATGGTAGTTCATGGCTTTGAGAGGCCTAAGGGGTCAACTGAGAAAGGACCTTTGATGTGGGGTGGAGGGTTCAAGTCCAAGTCAGAACACAGGGTATCCCAGGGTTAGTGGGCTGGCTCAGACTCTTCAGGGTCCTTGCACATCAAAGAACTGTGCCGCTACTGCTATCTGCAGACAGAACTGTGCCATTACTGCCACCTGCAGGCAAACCATTAATAGCAATTGGGTGACTACTAATTCATAGGGAAGTTGGGCTCTGTAGATTTAAATAATGGAGGGGAGTTAGTCTTATTGTTAACTGATTGATAGTTCCTAATTAATTTGTGGCTTTAATTGACTAACTGATTGATATATTTTTTCCAATTAATTGGGGAGGCTTTCTTTATATTTCCTCAACTAACTGTGGGTTTAATTGATTAACTGATTGGCTTTTCAATTAATTGGGGGGCTTAACTTAATGAATGAATTGTATTAACTGCCCTATATAAGTGATTGATTATTTAATTGATTGATTATTAATTGATTGATAAAAGACTGGTATAGCTTTAAGCTGAAAGTGCCATTGATCTATCAGCCTTTATTTAAATTACTGGCTGAAGTAAAAGGGGTTGGAATTTATGGAAAAGGAAAAAAGGCATCCATAGGTTATTAGATTAAATTGTATGGGCTGCAAGGAAATTAACAAGTGTAAATTCAATGGTTTGTTCAGAACAATTAGTTAGAAACAGGGAGAACTAGGCTAGCAGTGCAATTTTATCTAGAAGTAGTAGCAGATAGTAGTAGCACATAGTGGAACATCAATATCAGCCAACTAGGTTGGTCGGTCTGAGGTTCTAGCTGCTTGTGGCTACTGAAGACTGTCAGGTGTAATAATGTCCAGGCAGGGAATTCCAGTGCTCCTGGGGAGGGGAAAGTATAGTGGTGGGACCAGGCATGGAGTTAAGGAAAGGGGGCGGAGAAGTAGAATAGCTTGGCCCCCTTCCAGCCTGTGTTCCATCCCAAAGGTTGTATGCAGCAGGGCTAGGATTAATGACCCCCCTTCGACATCGGTGTTGTGTAATGCCAGGTCTATAAACAACAAGACCATGGTCCTTCGAGACTTCCTGCTTGAGCAGAAGGTAGACCTGGTGTACATGACCCTGAAACCTGGGTGCAAGATGGGGAGAGAGTAGCTCTCTCCCAGCTAGCTCCTCCCAGGTTCTCGGTCCTTCACCAATCACAGACTAGGGGGTGGGGGGAGAAGTGGCCCTATTCATTCAGGAGGCTTACTCCTTCAAGGCACTCCTGCCACCAAAGATCACAGGCATCAAATGTGCCAGCCTGGTGTGGGAGGCTGGGGAGAGTTTAGCATAAGAACATAAGAACATAAGAGAAGCCAATGTTGAATCAGGCCAATGGCCCATTTAGTCCAACACTCTGTCACACAGTGGCCAAAAATACCAGGTGCCATCAGGAGGTCCAGCAGTGGGGCCAGGACACTAGAAGCCCTCCCACTGCTGCCCCCCCCAGCACCAAGAATAGAGTGCATCACCTGCCCCAGATTGAGAGGTCTTATCTATACCTTGTGGCTAATAGCCACTGATGGACTTCTGCTCCATATATTTATCTAATTCCCTCTTGAAACTGTCCACTAGCAATTTGGCTAGTGTACCAATCACCCAAAACACTGGCCAGTAGCTTGCCTTCCCTGGTGGAGGTCGTATCAGGCTGGGCACTGGAACACCCTAGGCTGATAGTCTTGGGTGATTTCAATGTCCATGCCAATGACGTGACCTCTACCCAGGCAGTGGACCTGGTTTTGTCCATGGTGGCATTGGGACTCTCCCAGTATGTAATGACCCCCACGCACCAAGCAGGGCATACACTCAATTTGATCTTTGCGGCCGGGGTTACAGTGGACCGGATCACTGCTTTGGCAGTGTCATGGTCGGGCCACCTTGCCCTGAGGGCCCAACTGAATGTCCCACCCCAACCCTGTTTGGGCAGCGAGCGTATATTAGCTTGCCCATGGAGCCTAATGGGCCCAATGCAGCTTCAGATAGCTCTTCAGGATCCAATGCCCCCTGGCGGCTCATTGGATGAGCTAGTAGAGGACTGGCATAGCTGGCTCTCGATGGCCATCAATGAGATCACTCCACAGCACCCTCTGAGCCCTCACTCTAAGCTTGCCCCCTGGTATATCCAGGAGTTGCGGCTTATGAAGCGAGGGCTCAGATAGTTAGAGAGACAGTGGCGGCGCACCCACAATGAAGTCACAAGAGCATCTTATAGGACATTTATGAGACCCTATGAGATGGCAGTCAAAGCAGTGAAGAAGGAGTACTTCATGGCTAAGATTGTGTCTGCAAGCTCACACCCAGCCCAATTGTTTAGAACAATTCGGTCTATTACTACCTTGGCACAGGGCAAGACAAATGATAGGGAACTGAACATCAGCTGGTAGGCTTTTGCAAGCTACTTCTCAGATAAAGTCTTTTTGCTCTGCTGTGACCTCCCCACTACATTTGAAACAGTGAGTGAACTCAAGGCCCCTTGCACGTCTTCTGGTCTGATCATGGATCATGACCAATCTGCTCAGCCTGGAGGAAGTTGACAAATTGCTCATAGCTGTGCGCCCTACCACCCACTCCCTGGATCCATGCCCCTCATGGCTGATTAAAGCTGGCCATGTTGGGTTCTGAGGTGCCCTTAGGGAAATAGTTAACAAGTCCCTCTCAGGGGGACTGTTACCAGGAGCACTTAAGGAGGGAGTGGTACGTCCTCACCTTTAAAAACCATCTTTGGATCCAGCCAAATTGGTGAACTATTGGCCAGTTTCCAACTTGCCCTATCTGGGCAAGTTAATAGAGAGGGCCATGGCAATGCAGCTTCAGAGTTTTTTGGATGACACTTCCATTTTAGACCCCCTCCAGTTCAGCTTTTGCCCGGGGCATGGGACAGAGATGGTGCTGGTTGCCCTCACAGATGATCTCTGGAGGCATCTGGATCAAGGCGGATCGCAAATGCTGTTGTTGTTGGGCCTGTTGGATGCGTTCAACATGGTTGACCATCAGCTACTAGCCCACTGTCTTGCCAATGCTGGAATCCAGGGGCTTGCCTTGCAATGGCTCATCTCCTTTCTCCAGGGCCAGGGACAAAGGGTGGCACTGGGGGAACAGCTTTCCCGGAGGCACCCACTTGACTGCAGAGTGTCTCAGGGGGCTGTGCTATCCCCAATGTTATTTAACATCTATATGTGCCCCCTTGCCCAAATTGCACAGAGACATGGGCTGGGGTGTCACCAGTACAACGATGACACCCAGCTCTATCTGCTGTTGGGCGACCAGTCTGATTCCAAACTGGAAGATCTTGGCCGGGCGTTACAAGACATGGCTGGTTGGGCTCAGGCTTAGCTGACTGAGATTGAATCTATCGAAGAGGGAGCTCTAGTAATCAATACATTGACAACTTATGTAGGGGAAGATGTTGGAGATTTGGATCCAGACTTTGACTTGATTTACAGAGTAAATTCAGCTTATGCCAAGAGAAAGCAATTACCCAGAGATGTGATTGTTCAATTCGTGACAACAAAAATGAAGGAAGATGTTTTCAAGAAACAATTCACACAACCGTTGGAAATTAATGGAAAAAAAATAATAATTCTGAGAGAAATTCCGAGATCGATCTTACAAGACAGAAAGAAATTTAAGAAATTGACAGACAGACTAAAAGAAATGAATATTAGGTTCAGATGGGAGATTCCATATGGACTTTCATTCGTGTACAATTCGGTGAGATCTACTCTTAAATCTGAAGGAGACCTATACAGATTTAAAGAGAACAATTTTGATGATTTTAAAGATATTTAATTCAACACAACTATGGATTACAAATTTTTATCTTGGAATGTAAACGGACTAAATTCACCGAGTAAAAGAAGACTAGTGAATCATTGGCTGGAGAAACAAAAATGTAATATAATTTGTTTACAAGAAACACATATAAGAAAACAAGATAACAAATACCTGATTAATAAAAAATTGGGAGAAGAATTTCATTCCTCAGCAACTAATAAGAAAAAAGGAACAGTGATTTATGTTTCAAAAGAATTGGACCCTAAAAGAATCTTCTCAGATAAAGAAGGGAGATATGTTGGCGTGGAAATATTGATGAACAGAAAAAAGACATTGCTTGTAAATATATATGCGCCCAATGGTGCAAAAGAGACTTTCTTCAATGACTTGACTAAAGAGTTGGACTGTTTAAATTATGATCAAATAGTCCTAGCTGGAGACTTTAATGGTACAGTGAATAACATATTGGACAGAAAATCCAAAGCAACTGGAGAGACAATTGGAAAGTTACCAAAAATTTTTTTCAATTGATGAAGCAAGAGAAACTGGAAGACGTTTGGAGGAAGTGGAATCCCAAGACTAAGGACTACACTTTTTATTCTAATAGACATAATTCCTTCTCCCGAATTGACATGATTTGGATGTCAGAGGAGATGGCGCAAAAAACTTATAAAATACAAATTTTACCGAAAATTAATTCTGATCATAATCCCTTACTCTGGATATCTAAAGAAAAAACTAAACAACTATATTGGAGAATTAATGAGGACTTATTAGATCAAAAATTAATCAATGAAACCTTAAAAAAAGAAATGAAAAATTTTTTTGAATTGAATTTAAACAAAGGTATGGATATACAAGTTGTATGGGATGCGTACAAAGCGGTAATGAGAGGTATGCTTATCTCTCTGAACTCCAAGGACAAAAAGCAAAAGATCCAACAACAGAAAGATCTTCATGAAAAAATTCGACAAAAAGAAAAGGAATTAAAGAAAAGACCAGGGAAGAAAAAGATTATTAAAGAGATCCACTTTCTGCAAGATCAACTGAATGTTTTATTGAACAGAGAATTATATTGGAATTTGAAGAAATAACAGCAAAAAGCATTTGAGGGTGCAAACAAACCAGGAAAGTTTTTAGCGTGGCAATTGAAAAATAGAAAAGAAAGGAACTTTATATCCAAGATTATTGAAGATGGAAAGGATGTTATGAATTTGAATGGTATAAAAAGAGCTTTCTTCAAATATTACGCCAAATTATTTAAAAAGAAAGGAATTGATCAACAGAGAATTAAGAAATATTTGGAGACTATTGAAGTTCCAGAGTTGGGAAAACAAATTAAGGAATCATTAAATGGTTTAGTAACGAAAGAAGAAGTGACAATGGCGATAGAAGATGCAAAGTTGGGCAAAGCTCCAGGACCAGATGGCTTTACAGCAAAATTCTACAAGAAATTTAAAGAGGAGCTAACCCCCATTTTAGTACTTCTGTCAAATGAGATAAGAAAGACCAAACGGATCCCAGATTCATGGAAAGAAGCAAATATTTCACTGATACCTAAAGAAGGTTTGTATTTGACTCAAGTAAAGAATTATAGACCAATATCGCTATTAAATAATGATTACAAATTATTTGCAAAAATAATTTCGGAGAGATTGAAAAAATATCTGAAAGATATTATAGCGGAAGAACAAGCTGGATTTTTACCAAACAGACAAATTAGAGACAATTTAAGAGTGGTAATAGACGCAATTGAATACTATGACAAGCATCCTGAAAAAGAAGTTGGATTCCTCTTCCTAGATGCGGAAAAAGCTTTTGACAATTTAAATTGGGAGTTTATGCTGCAAGTTATTGAAAAATTGGACATTGGACAGTTCTTTTAAAACATGATTGTGGCAATATACTCAGAACAAAAAGCAGCTTTGAACATAAACAAAGAAAGGACGGATTTTTTCCAAGTACAAAAGGGAACACGTCAAGGCTGCCCGTTGTCCCCGTTGCTGTTTATTTGGATGTTGGAAATATTATTGACAGCAATAAGAAAAGATAATAGTATTGAAGGACTTTCAGTGAAAGGATTCGTATACAAATATAGGGCATTTGCAGATGATGTGATGTTTATGATTCAGGATCCTATTGAGAAAATACCACATTTGATGGAGAAAATTGAAGAATTTGGTTCAGTTGCGGGTTTCTACGTTAATAAAAACAAAACTACGGTGATGTGTAAAAACATGACAAAGCAAAGACAAATAGAACTTCAAGAGAAAATTCAATGTGATGTAGTTGCAAAGACTAAATATCTTGGAATTGAATTAATCATGAAAAATATTGACCTGTTTAAAAACAATTATGAAAAGGTGTGGCACAGAATTCAGCAAGATATGAAGAAATGGGACACTTTGAATTTATCACTGATGGGAAGAATCGCAAATGTAAAAATGAATATTTTACCGCGTTTGATGTTTTTATTTCAGACCATTCCAATACTAAAACAAAGGAAAGTATTGGATTCGTGGCAGAAAGAATTATCCAAATTCGTTTGGGCAGGAAGAAAGCCAAGGATTAAAATGAAAATTTTATGCGACGCAAGAGAGAGAGGAGGTCTACAATTACCAAATTTAAGACTGTATTATGATGCCGTCTGTTTAACATGGTTGGAACAGTGGATTAATCTTGAGAATAAGAAGTTATTAGCTTTAGAAGGGCATGATAACAAATTTGGATGGCATGCATATTTATGGTATGGAAAAGTAAAAATGGACAAATTTTTTAAACACCACTTTATAAGACAATCACTGTTCGAGACATGGATGAGATACAGAAAATTCTTCTCAGAAGAAAGACCACTTTGGATAGTACCAGCTGAAGTGATTAACCCACATTCAAGAAATCAAGGGTTAGATTGGCTACCTTACAAAAATCTTTTAAAATTAGAAGGGAAAAATTTTGTGTTACAAGATAGATTTGATCTTGAATTTGAATATGATTGGTTGAAATATAGACAGATTTATGATTTATTTAAGACCGATAATAGAGAACATGGTTTCAGAGAAAAGAACATTGAAATTGAAACTGTATGGCTTGAGAAAGGTAAAAAAATGATTTCTAAACTGTACAAGGTTTTATTGAAATGGTACACTGAGGATGAAACTGTAAAAGAGCAAATGATAAAATGGGCTGTAAATGTTAATAATGAGATATTAATGACATCCTGGGAATATTTGTGGAAAAAGTCAATGAAAATTTCAACTTGTGTAAATGTTAAAGAGAATTGCTATAAAATGATGTACAGATGGTATATGACGCCTAAAAAAATTGCTATTATAAATGAAAGTATGTCCAACAAATGTTGGAAATGTAAAAAACATGAAGGGTCTTTTTACCATATGTGGTGGACATGTGACAAAGCAGTAAAGTATTGGACTGAGATCCACACTGAGATACAAAAAATGTTGAAATGTACTTTTAAGAAAGACCCACAGATGTTATTGTTAGGTCTTAAAATGGAAGAAATAAATGTAGCCAAGAGAACACTACTATGGTACTTGATTACAGCAGCCAGACTGACTTTTGCTCAATGTTGGAAACAAGATAAAGTACCTGAAACATGGGAATGGATTAAAAAGACATTGTTTTTGGCAGAAATGGACAAACTAACAAGAAAGTTAAACAACGAAGAAGACGAAACTTTCTTTGAAGACTGGAAAGACTTTCAAAAATACTTGTTGAAAAATTGGGACATTAAACGTGGTTTGATTTGCTTTGATAGTTATTAAGAGGAAAATGAAACAGAATTAGATTTTTGAATTGTTACCGTTTGTAAGAGAAAATAAGTTTAGAAGTAATTGTAACAGAATAAGAGAGATATTAATGGGGTTGGAGCAGTGCAGGAAGCCTTGTTTGGGGGGGGAGAAGAGAAATTAGAAAAATGGATATGTAGGTAGGTTTAAATTGTATGAACATGTGATATATCCAATAATAAACTGTATTTACCAAAAAAAAAAAAAAAAAGAAGAGGGAGGTCCTGTATCTGAGTCGGTGCAGATCAGGGGTAGGGATCCTGCTCCCAATCTTCAATGGGGTGTCATTGGTGCCAGCGCTGGGGTTAGGAGTTTCGGAGTGCTCCTGGATCCCTCCTTAACAATGGAGGCCCAGGTAGCAGCCACTGCCTTTTGTCATCTTCAGCTGATTAGGCAGCTGGTCCCTTTCCTTGAATGCAACAACTTGGCAATGGTGATCCATGCGATGGTCACCTCGAGGTTGGACTACTGTAATGCTCCCTACATGGGGCTGCCCATATCGCTGATTTGGAAGTTACAGCTGGTGGAAAAAGCTGCAGCCAGGCTGTTGATGGGCCTCCCACTATGGGAGCACATTCAGCCTGTGCTGAAGGCATTGCACTGGGTACCAATAGCATACCGAATTTGCTTTAAGGTGCTGGTTCTTACCTTTAAAGCCCTTTATGGCTAGGGACCTACATACCTGAGGGACCGCCTTTCTCCACATGTTCCCCAGAGTTTATCCAGCCTCCAAGGAAAGGGGGACATGAAAGGAACGTCAAGACATCTGGGTTATTCAAACCACTGTCCTAGTTAGCTTAATTGGAAGTTGAGATTCTCATGATAATATGTCTGGCCATAGTGATGTCAAGTCTGATCCAATATCCAGTGTGTGACTGGTAAAATAATTCTGTCATCTTCAGTGACATTTTGTTGAAGTCCACACAGTGTCTGCAAATAAACATATATATTTACCTGCAAAAGAAAATTATGACTGAAGTGACTGTCCAATCTGCGATTATGAATGTTTATGCTCACAGAGGTCAGCAATCAATCACTAACTATCTAGAGAAATAATAAATTGGGCATGGCAAAAGGACAGGGAGCTAGAAAAACTCCCAAGCAGCTGATAGTTTGAATCTGGCTGCTGGATTGGTTGCTAGTGATCTGATCAACCCCTGGCTAGAATGAAAGGTCAAATATGTTTTGGCATCAGGAAAGAGGCAGCAGTAACTCATAAACTTCATAAATCTCTGTGGCCATGCAAAAAAACCAGATGGTTGTACAGTTGATGTATGGTGGAATAGCCCCAGTATGTTGGCATAATGTGAAATGACTAATTCTTTTTTGCTTGTCCATTTCGGGTACTAGAGAGTGACAACTATATTGGCAACTATGGGTGCATCTGTCCTTCAGAGATAGAAAATTATGCAATTTTTTTATTCCCATGGGAGTCGTGTCAACCAATTACAGGTAAGATTCATGACTAACAGAATCATGGGAACACAATCTACATCAGTGGATTGAAATGTAGCCTGAAAAGTAGTTTCTTGGAAATAAAATTACATGGAAGAACAGGGTTTATATTCTGGAAATCACAGTTTTTGTGTGAAGGCTTGACTTCCTGGAATGTCATGGAGTGAGGGGAAAGTGATGAGCCATTGATGACAGCTCTTTGCTCTGTGTCCTGGATTTTTCTTTTTTTGTAATCAATATAGTTTCGCAATGTGTCTGTGGCAAAATAGATACCACAGGAGCCTCATTCTACTAGAGAGATGTGAAGTTTAGAACAAGTCATATCACACAAAGTATATGTGACCACCAAGAGGACTTTGGAAAAGGTGCTCATCTGGAGTTCTGTGCTGGAAAATCCATTCCCATGTGCGTGAAGGTCTAATTTGGATCAAGACCATAGTACATGGAGAGACGGGGCTTTAGTCTCACCTTCCACTGTTTTCTTACCCTGAGGGGCACTAATTGCTCTACGGGATAACTTACATTTACTGATAATGACTACATGTAAGTTTCCATGATAGGGCAAATAACTCAGGTCCTGGAGCCATTTCAGATTAGGCCTGGGTCCAAATTCGCAGCCTGAATACCTAGGAACTGAATTTCCAGCATGGAACTCCAGGTATACACTGGTTGATGCTCCAGGGTTTTGCCCCATGGACTTCATAATGTGTGAATTGATCCATTACTAAAATTACTAGACAGCACAAAAGAGCTCATCTTTCTGGCATTGTTTTACTATCCCCAACAGAAACAAGAATACTTTACCTCTTCCTACCACCAGAGGATTATATTGATTACTTAGATCCTATGGTAGGAGTGTCAAACTCATTTGTTATGAGGGCCGGCTCTGACATAAATGAGACCTTGTTGGGCTGGGCCATGAGTGTCATAAAATGTAATGCCAAGTAGCGGAGATATAAATTTTATAAAGGACACAAACACAAAGGGTTTTTTTTACCTAAAATAAAAACATGCTTAAAACGTTAGCACTCTTGCAATATTTTGTTTATTTAACAGTGTCTGATAACCGACACTTCTTGCTCTGAATTACTGCATCAAAATGTCTGCGCTGTTGCAATCATGAGTATGCTGTTCAGGTGTGTATCTGTAAGCTGCAAATCTACTTTTGATTTATTGACATTCACTACAGAAATCTCATGCTCAGAATTCTGAGCCTAGGACCCAGGGAAAAACATAAAATGGCTGGGCATTGCAAGCGAACATAAATTGCTTCATGTGCTGGTCCACAAAATGAGAAGGCACCATGACACAGACTGAAGACTATGTGTTTGTCTACAAAACTAGTCTTCCTCAGTGGTCAGTACCAGCCTGTCTAGGAAGTCTAAGTTCAAAATCCCCAAAGGAAATATGCTTGGTGAACCTGGTCTGGATACACAAACTCAGCCTAATCCACCTCACTGGCTTGTTATTTCTCATCTAAATAGTTCACATTGCTTTGCTAGTGAGAAAAACTGGATCATGAAAAGGGGGAGGGAACCCAGTTGCACCCAGGAGAGCCACAGCATAACAAGCCCAACAAAATATACACACTGTAGCAAGGCATACAAAAATTCATACCTTGGATAAAACTTCGTTGGTCTTAGAGGTGCTTTGTATGCAATTGAGGAAGCCAAGCAAAGCAAGTTCTCCCTCCTTCTCTCCCTCCCTTCAGGGAGGAGCCTCAGCCAATGGAGGGGAAGAAAGGCTTGCCTTTGTTTCCTGTGTGATTGAGGGAGCCTGGCCAGGAAGCAAGCTCTGGCTCATTCCCTTTCTCCTCCTGGGAGGAGGAGGAGCCTCAGCCAGTGCAGGGTACAGGAGCTTGCCTATCTATCTCTCCTGAGCAATTGAGAGAGTCTGGCAAAGCAAGCTATGATGCAGCAGCAGCAGCAGAACTGGAAGAAGAAGCAGGAGATAGCCAGTTCCACTGAGAGCCTGATAGAAGCCCTCTGGGGACCTAATACAGCCCCCGGGCCACATATTTGACACCCCTGTCCTATGGAAATAAAATCACATCTTTTTTAAAATTTCTTTCAATTAAGAACTTTTCCTGTCCACCCTGCTTGTTATGCATGGTCCAAGTTAGGTTTTCATATGGTTGCAGAAGCATCACAGCAACACCAAACACCAATATGAACAAAACATAACTTTATTTCTGAAATTAAAACCATTGCTAATGTCATAATCATCATCATCATCATCAACAACAACAACGACAAATAAAATAAGCCATATATTTGAAAAAGTAAATATTTAACAACTATGGAGTGAAAGTAAATAAAACAAGTGCTAAATGCAATCTTCTTCCCCAAGGATAAATAAAATGTAACCCTGTTTAATATTGCATTGGCTGAGTTCAGACTGGCTGTTTGAAGAGGGAGCCAGTCATGGCAAAAAAGCCCCGGAACAAACTGTTCCGGGTTTTCCCAGTCACACGGGGCCGACTGATGCGGGAGCATACTGGTAGGAGGTGCAGCTGTAAACAGCTTTTTCCTGGTAAATCAGCTGGATGCCTATGTGTGTATGAGTGCATGAATGCATAAGTGCATATGCACTCATGCGCTCATAAACACATAGGCATCCAGCCGATTTGGGGAGGATCCCATTGCACCACACTGTATTGGGTGGTAGAGCGGAGCACAGCCAATCATATCGCTGCTGTCTTATGTGCAACATGG
This sequence comes from Gekko gecko, assembly GCA_029375565.1. Classification (NCBI taxonomy): domain Eukaryota; kingdom Metazoa; phylum Chordata; class Lepidosauria; order Squamata; family Gekkonidae; genus Gekko; species Gekko gecko. The sequence continues at coordinate 211,203,880 of JAPDNY010000001.1, forward strand.
GTTGCTCCTGGCTTTTCAGCTGAGCGCTCACACTTCCGGGAAGCAGAATGCAGCAGGATAAAGGCACTCTCTGGGATTTGCTACCACTTTCAACAGGTATCTTTTAATCCCGGGAGCGAAGTGGAACAGCACGGGTTGCCTACAGGTGGGGAATGCCAGGCAGATGTGCTTGTTTGGATGCTCCCTTTAATCAGCTTGGGAAATGTGGTGGAAATGTGGCTATAGCGGGGCAAATTGCCAGTCTGAACTCAGCCATTAAGAGAGAGGAAAGATAATCTTTAAATTACATAATTTCAGTTTCTAGATTTTGATGTAATCTTGAATTCATATTTATTTCTTCCATTTGGTCACCTGGCCCAGCTGTCTCCCAGCCATATAGATACTCTTGTCCCATCACCTTCAGAATCTCTGAGGATGATTTCTTAGAATTCACTGCTAAATAAATAAAGTGCTCCTTCTTCATTGTGCATCATAACCTCTGTTAACTGTTAGTTAACTTTGAATTACAAGGGATTATCCTCAGTGCAAAAGAAGCAAACTCACATGTGAAACAAACCAGACACAATCCAAATATTATTTAACTACTTCATTTTCAGCTATACAATGAAGATTTTAAGGCAATGAGGTTCATTCCTGAGGATATAGTCTCAAAAAACAAGACGATAAATTCACCACTAGTTCCTCAATTGAAAGACCCATAAAAACTAGTCCCCCCACAACGAAATGTCAACAAATTCTAGCACATATCACTTCAATGCTAACTCTTTAGTATGCTATGTTACAATAATCTCCCAGTTTGAGGGCAATATGACAATAAAATAAGTTTGCCATTCCCACTGGAGATTTTACATCAACATTCTTTAGACTCACTCAGAAGAGGAGGTAGAAAATAACTTGTAAAAGAGAGGGGGCAGGAGCAGCAGATTTTCTCTTCCCACACCCTGGAGCCTAATCTTATTTTTATATCTTATTCCCACTTCCAATATGGCTTCATAGATCTGGTGATTCCATCCCTAAAAATTGTCATAATTAATTAATTATTGTATGGCATTGTGTGTAGAATAGTCAGGAGATCCTAAGCCTGGCAGTCAGAAGTTCTAGCTCCTTAGCATTATGCGCCATTAGGGGACAAGCTAGACTTGTTTTTAAGGCAAGAGATATTTCAGAGGTGGTTTGCCATTGCCTGCCTCTGTGTCATGACTCTGGTATTCCTTGGAGGTTGCCCTTTCAAATACTAGCCAAGGCTGAGCCTGCTCAGCTTCTGAGATCTGACGGGATTGGACTAGCCTGGCCTATCCAGGTCAGGGCTATTCCTTCCTGTCATAGCTAAGTAGTTATACATCCAATTTTGGATATTTACCAACTTGTTGCTGGGAGTCTTCCATGTGGAACTTGGCATGAACTCTGCATGGATGTTACAGGTCAATTAGTGTCCTGTTTCTGAATGTCAGGTCAGCTTCCCCCCAAAGGTTTTTTTATTTAATCATTAACTCTAGTTAAATAAGCCATGCTTTGTGTGAGCTATCTCTTAGACACACACCTCCAAAAGGATTCCTTTAGAATCCCTTGACTATTGAAATGAGGATTTAACAAATGCATAGATGTTGAGGGTACTGATTTGCTATAAACCACATAACAGAAGGCTATGAATTTATAGCGTTTATAAAAGGTGGTGCCTCATCAAGTATCCTTATGTCTTTTGGTTTCCCCTGATTCCCCAAAGCTTTGCCCTCATTTTCTCTCTTTCTGATAAATCCTCCATCCTTCTGAGGAAACCAAACTTGCTGATCTGAAAGGTCTTCCAGTTCGGCTGCTCCTTTAATTGGCTGCTCTTGTCTGCCTTGTTGCCCTCCTCCCTTGGGACTGGTAAGACTATTGCCTTATAATTATGTACTACATAGACTTAGCAGCTAGGTTAAGTCAAATGGTATTCTTTAAAAATTTCTTTGTATTGTGGAGGCTGGTATGTTCTGGAGTTTCCCTCCATGTAATTAAAGGGAGACAAATTCTTGTTAAACTCATGTACCAATAAAATCTCATAAAACTATATAAACTGCTGTTCAAGTTCCTTTCCTCCAGAAATTTTATCTCCTGCATAGGATTTAAAAATCCCTCTTACAAGGTGGGTTTTTACCTGGGAACTAAACAGGTTAATACCTCTGGTTCCAGAGGATTCCAAGGACATTCCAAGAAAAAAATCCCTCTTTTTTCGTGCACTTTATTGTCTTGTTTTCACTCTCTGCTAACACATCAATTGCCTACCAAGGAAGGCTGTTTTAGGTTAACCTTCATGTATCAACAGAACTCAAATTAAAAATTCCTCTTCCAAATATGTACCTTTTACACTTTTCTTTGATTTCTGTCTTGTTTTTAATATAGTGATTCTGAGAGTTTTTATAGTAGATCTTCCAGTCATGCTATTACTTTTAACATTTGTTTTAACCCCAGATTGTCAGCCATTGTACTATCAAGCTGTGTACCTCCTGGTCTTCCTGTTTGCATTGGACAATGGAATCCAAGAGATTCAGTGTAGAGGTTAGAGTTTTGGACTAGCATTTGGAAGATTTGAGTTCAAATTGCTCCCCTGTTTGGCTTTTGGCCAGCTACTGTGTCCCAGTCTAACCTATCCAACATAGTTGCTGTGTGTTTAAAATGGGGGGGGGGAATAAACATGTATGCCATCCTGTCCTCCTAGAAGAAAGGGTTGGATAAAAATAATGTACTAAATTTGGTGTCCTGATACAGAAAAGCTTCTAAGCCACTTTTCCCACATGTAGTAACAGACTTCCCCCTTCTATTTTGTATACTATTCAGCCAAAAATCCATCTCATTTACATTTAGGGTCAACTCAGAAAGCCAATGAGGTGAAGTAGTCAGAGCACTGAATTAGGATCTGGGTGACTCTGTGTTCAAATGCCCACTCTGCCATTGAAGATTGCTGGGTGACTATGGGCAAGTCACATACTCTCAGACTAACCTTCCTCACAGGATTGTTATGAAGATGAAAAGGAGGAGCGGAGAATGATGGAAGCTCACAAAATAAACTCACAACTAAAATACCTTAAAACTCTACCTGATCACAGCTTAAGATTAGGTACAACCAGGCTATTTTTGGGCAGGAACTCACAGGAAAGGAGTTCCAGCTGGCTCTCAAGTTGGCCATGCCCAGCAGGAACTCATTAGCATAATAGGCCACACCCAAAAGCAGAAACTCATTAGGATTGGCTACATTAGGGGTGTGTGGCCTAACATGCAAAGGAGTTTCTGCTACAAAAAAAAGCCCTGGGTTTTGACAACAAACAAGGTAAACAGAATACAAAGCAAAAGGTGAGTGTGGCTGGATGACCATACTTCTGGTAACGTGGGGTGTGTGGCCTAATATGCTAATGAGGTGCACTGTCAGGGTGTGGCCTAATATACTAATAAGTTTCTGATGTTGGGTGTGGCCTGTTATGCTAATGAGTTCATGCTGAGTACAACAGTTTTCTTTTATAGAGCATTATTGTCATGAAATGTAAAATTAAGATATACATTTTGGTTCTCTTGAGCAAAGAATTTGTTACATGAACTAATTCAAAAAGACTACATTTCTAAGAGCCTGAAGAACTGAACCTCTGCATTCTTACAGAGAATGTCATTTCTCGAAAATTTTCCAGTCCAGTATTAGGGATATTTATTTATTTATTTATTTGGATTTGTATCCCACCCTCCCCGAAGGCTCAGGGCGGCTAACAACAAGGCACGCATGCCAACTTTAAAACAAGTTCAACAGTATAAAACCAGAATATAAACATATAAACAATATATAAACAATATAAAACATAGAAACAACATTCAGGCAATGAAACAAGATGGGGCAGATTATAGCCCCCGGCAGATGTTAACCCCCAATAGCCAAACAGCAGCCAAACAGTAGCTCATCACCCCCTCTCCTACCAGGGCCGCCCCACACTCAATGGTGACGATAGTGCGATGGCAGATGGCTAACCATGGCGGCAGCTCCTAATCATAGGCCCGGCGGAATAGCTCCATCTTACAGGCCCTGTGGAACTGAGCAAGGTCCCGCAGGGCCCGGATCTCCTCCGGGAGCTCCCTCCACCAGGTAGGAGCTGCCACCGAGAAAGCCCTGGCTCTGGTGGCAGCAAATTTTACTTCCTTGGGGCCTGGAATTTCCAGGAGCTGTTGACTCCCCGACCGAAGTGCCCTTGGGGGAACATATGGGGAAAGGCGGTCCCTCAAGTAGGCTGGACCCTGGCCATACAGGGTTTTAAAGGTCAAAAACAGCACTTTGAAGCGAATCCGGTACGCTATTGGCAGCCAGTGCAGCGCTTTCAGCACAGGCTGAATATGATCCCTCCTAGAGAGACCCATCAACAGCCTGGCTGCAGCATTCTGCACCAGCTGCAGCTTCCGGATTTGCGACAAAGGCAGCCCCAAGTAGAGAGCGTTACAGTAGTCTAGCCTTGAGGTGACCGTCGCATGGATCACAGTGGCCAGGTCATCGCGGTCAAGGAAGGGGACCAACTGCCAAGCCAGCCGAAGGTGGTAAAAGGCTGACTTAGCAGTGGCTGCTACCTGGGCCTCCATCGTTAAAGAGGAGTCCAGGAGCACACCCAGACTCCTAACCTCCAACGCTGGCACCAGCGGTACCCCGTCGAAGGTCGGGAGAGAGAACCCCAACCCTGAACCGATCCGACTCAGGCCCAGAACCTCCGTCTTTGCCGGGTTTAGTTTCAGCCGACTCAGTCTGAGCCATCCAGCCACAGCCTGTAAAGCCCGATGAAGGTCATCCGGGGTAGAGTTCGACTGGCCGGGGTATTGTTTCCCTACCACCTTCACATTGACTTTTTTCTTTTTAATATGGTCATCTTCATGTCAGAAGAAGTCTACTTTATGGGCAGTGGTCTTAGTTAAATAGATTTCTGGCAGGAGAGCCATAATGCATGGTTCCCAATGTTCTATCTTTAATGGTTGGGTAGATGAGGGAATTGTAGCTGGTATGAGTTTTCAGACCTTTAAAGCACTGTGGCATAACAAGATTCATATGCTGAAACCATCTTTTCTATGTAGCCCTTAAAAATACAACAATCCTAATAGTGCAGAATACTTTAGGGCATGATACGTGTCCAATGATTGCTGTTTAGCTGAATGGTAAAATAATTATTATATGAAGAAACTAATGCTGTTTTAACATTACTACCCTGTTAGCTGTAATAATCATCTGGAATCAATTTGCATGCTTTGTAGGCCACCAGACATATTGGTTACAAACCTAGTCCACTGCCGTGCACATTTAAGTCCGGCCAAAATCAGTAGACTTGAGAGGGTCTAATTCTGTACTAAATTGTGGATCCTGTTGTGTGGTTGTTGAATGGCTAAAGAATGCCCTGCTTACTTTGTGCTAATTATAAGAATGTTATTTAGGGATGTTCAAATCTGCCTTTTGCACCAGGCACCCATTCAATGAAGGCATGAGCAAACAGTTTGGGTTGTACTAATTTATTTAATTAATTTAACTGATCTTCATCATATTTAAATATGCTAACATATTCAAATGTGTGGGCTGTGCTAGGAGGCCTGCCCATGGCTGCCTTTTCTGGAAGACCCATTCTGACTCCAAACACAGCCAGCATCTTCTGCCAGCTTTATCATTACCTGCATCCAATGTACCAAGAGGTGCCATCCCTACCCCCTAGCCTGATGTACTGCACAGCCAATACCAGGTTTGGAAAGCTGTTTCTCCACACCAAGTGTTGCTCCTTCTTAGCCATACTATGCTAAACAGCCAGTGATGCTCTATTCTGAATAAGCCCTCCACCACTTTGGATGTCTCAGGGTGTTTGGTAATGATCCCTACCTAATGTGATCAGCCCACCCAATCCCTGACAAAATATGCATATGTTAGTATTTATCTTCTCATTTTATCCATTTTCGTTGCTGATGTTTCCAACTCATTTGTTTCTTTTATGGCATTTTTTTAGGCCCAGGACAGACTGGCAATTTGCCCCGGTATCGAGTCGCGGCAAAAAACCCCCGGAGTAAACGATACTGGGTTTTCCCGTCCACACAGCAGGGGCCTCTGCCGGAAGATACTGGACGGAGGCGCGCGGGAGCGTTCAGACTGCCGCGCCGGAGGCGTGCTATATTCGCTGTTTCCCCATTATTTTGGCTGTGGGCGTATGTGCGCATGAGCGCTTGAGCGCTCATGCGCATAAGCGCATTTTGGCGATTTTTTTTTTTTGCGCTGCAACGCCGGCACCGCATTGGGCAGTGGAGCGGAGCACAGCCAATCACACCGCTGCTGCCTCATGCCCAACGCGGGTTGCTCCCGGCTTTTCGGCTGCGCGTTCAGACTCCCCGGAAGCGGAGAAACACGCGACAAACACAGGCTTTCAAGATTTGCGTCGGCTTTTATCAGGTGTTTTTTTAATCCGGCAGTGAAGCGCGAGAGCACCGGTAGGCTACGGGTGGGGGACGCCAGGCAGATGTGCCTGTGTGAACATTCCATTTAATCCGATATTGAGTCGTTGTCAGCCCGGGTCCCATCCTGCGGCAAATTGCCAGTCTGTCCTCGGCCATAGTATATGCTGATAGAATTTATATGTGTGTGATCATCTCTGGAACAGTGCTAAATACTAAAATATACAGGGGTAAACCCAGTATAAAAGGTATAAAGCAGGCATATTTTAGTTGTTAAAATCTGGCAAAACAAAATCATTTGTTTTAATTAAGGAAGAAGAATTTGGACTCTTCCTGAGCATTGAGATTTTGGGGAACTTAACATTAACAAGCTCCTGCATCCCTGCCTAGAAGGTCTGGCTGGTGCTCGACATGAACTATGCACCCTAAATCATGCTCCTGAATTTTTAAAATGTGCAGCAGCTCCATGACAGCCAAGTTAATATGGAAAGGCTCATTGAGAGTAGATAATATGTTGTAGTGGGTAGAGTGCAGGAAGACTTAGGTTCAAATTTCCACTTAGCAATGCAGTCCACTGAGTAACCTTGGGCAAGTCACTGTCTTTCAGCCCATCTATGTTTGTTGTGAGGATACAATGTTGGGAGAGACTTTGAGATTCTTGAAGGAAGGTTAGGATAAAAATGTGAGCAATAGCTAGTGCAAAGCAATTTCATACACATTGCTTGAGGTCAGACTGGCAGTATGAAGCACGAGGGAGTTGTGGCAAAAAGATCCGGAACAACGTGTTCCGGGTATTCCCAGTCACACTGCACCAACTGATGTGGGAGCATACCGGGGAGGAGGCGCAAGGAAGCATTCACACTGTTGGCCCACCCCTGGCGGAGGCACGGCTGTAAGTGGCTTTTTCTCACTCTGGCAACATGCGCCTAAGCAAACAGGCTCATAGGCGCAGCAGCAATTATCAGTGCAGCTTGTTCGCACAGTGGGATCAATGCATTCTCCAGGGTTTGCTACCACTTTCACTTGGTACTTTTTAAACTTGGGAGGGAAGCATTACAAGATGGGATGAGTACGGCTGGGGAACTCTTGGCAGCTGTTCATGTGTGAACTGGCCCCTTTAATCCGTTTGTGAAACGTGCCTATATCAGGCCAAACTGCCAGTCTGAACTCAGCCATTATTTCTGTGACCAGTTGTGAGAATTCTGAATTGAAGTGCTTGGAAATTATTCTTCAGATCCCCAAATTATTTATTTCAATGATATTGTTCAGTGTCTCTGGGTAAACATACCATAGACTACAGCAGAGATTTATATAATTGAAGCAGCAGGTAGTTTTATAGAGGATATTCCAATAGTTCCCTGAATGTTTCTTCTAAAATTCATATTTTGGTTTTGAATGCTCACTTGAGACCTGCTAAAATATTTATGGTTTTCCCCTCTTACATTTTTAAAAGTGCTTATAGGCTGTATTTTGAAATAATGAATGCAAACAGATTTTCAAGATCCATATAATATTTGAAATTGGCGTTCTCTGTGTATGTGTTTCTCAGCACTGTGCATTGTTTTTGGCATGCAGTGGGCAAGATAAGTAAACTGTGACAGTGACATGGTGAATTTCAGTGGCTTGGAAGCCAGAACAATATATAAAATGGCAAAAGGAAGAGGTTTCTGCATGAGAGACTGATTTTTAAAAGATATGTCATTTGACTGATTTCTGGAAATTTAATTGGATGGTGTTGAAAAGGCTGTACATCAGTAATCCAATATTACTTATACCAATAAAGCCATCTCTGGAAAGTGGAAAGAAAAGTAGATTAATCAATAATATAGTTAGGGTGGGTGAGAAGGCATCTGTCCTGGGGCATAGAATGGGCAATCTAACATGGTGCACCATGCCTACTTATTGAACACTTCTGAGGTAGAAAGAGAAAAATCAGAGAATTGTAACATTGGACAGCATAGCTGCAGCCACAAGTATTTCTGTGCAATGTTTTCCAAAGTGGAACAGCTTAAGTGAGCAGAGAGAACATGGAACTGCAGTGAGCTTTAATGTCAACAGTAAGGGTGTGTATATTTATAAATTGTTTTATTCTAGCATACAGGCATGGATTCTGGGCTGGGTATATTGGAGAGAAGTTCAATCTGAGAAGAATTAAAACTGATTGTTTATTAAGTGTTGGTTTCTAAAAGATCTTGTGAAACACTTAAAAGGTATTGTGGGAGGGGGACTAGGACAGAAGTGCCCCAGTTGAAAAATTGCTTACATCCCTTTGCTTCCACTGGAACTTCAGATGTGAAATAAGCAAGCTTTTGAATATATAACATAGAGCCCATCTGCATTAATTTCTTGATTTTAGTTCTGCTGCCTAATATGGCACAATGGCAGATACAGACAGAAAAAGAAGGCACCAGTATGATGTCAACAATTAATCACATGTAACAAAATAATAAGCCAACACTATTAGATTTTAGCAACCTATAGTGTGGGTGATATTTCTGCTTCCAGGACACATTATTTTCTACTTTATTAAATCTTCATCTGGAGTAGAGTATGGGCAGCCATAGGAATCTTATTGTAATAATGATATCATAAGAGGGCAGACAGAATATGTGAAGATAAATATTTCCGCTGTTTTAAAAGGTTAAACAGAACTAGGTCTCCTTTCAGCTGGGGCACAAAAAGATGAATAGGTGATCTCTTAAAATCCAAAGGAATTAAAGAGAATGAATGTTTGAAGGTTATTTAAACTAGTTTCAATTATTAGAATGAGGGTCACTGATATAAGTGGTGGGAAGAACATTACCTAAGGGATTTGGTAAGAATTTCATTATCCAGAGAGGACTAATGCAGAATAAATACATTGTCTTGGCTAATGCAGCTAATACCATCTCACTAGACCATTTAGACTGACTTTTATACTTCTTCAGTTTTACTAGAATCATTGATAAAGTCACATTCTACTTTTCCATGCACCAAAAATGTCTCTCACCTGTGATGAACTTTCCTGCTTAGATAAGCTGCTTGCATTATGTCTGTAGTATCATTCTATATTGGTCACAAATAATTGCTATGAAAAAGGAAAGGGTTATTTCAACACTTGAGTCATTCCCTTCAATCCCTGCCAATCAAAAATGCCATTATTTGAGAAACTTTGCCATCTAATTCTCTCTTTTGAATATAAGATGAACCTGTGGTATCAATCAAATGTACGTACTTCCCACTATGGACCCACCATTCTGGTCCTAAGAGACCAGTTCTCTATACAGTGGTCTCAAAGTAACATAGATGGTAAGTACAGGGTGGTGGTGGGGAACAACTTCACCAATGAAATAATTTTTTAACTGAGACATTACAACCACCATTTCTGTGATGGTGAACATCATGCACTTTAATGATATAGGAACAGAGAAGTCTATCAACGGCTATTATCCATGGTGACTAAAGGGAACCTCTGCATTCAGAGGCATAATTCCAATGCTAAGAGGCAACATCAAGGGAAGGCCTTGGCCTCCATGCCCTATTTGTTAGCCCCCCAAGGCAAGTGGTTAGCTATAGTATGAAATGAGATGCTGGACTAGATGGCCTACTGGTCTGATCCATCAGGGCTCTTCTTATGTTCCTAATTTGAAGATATCATAATCTATGGTTTTGAACCTAATTTGCAGGATCAGTTACGTCTTTTTCAGTTCTACCAAAATCACCCATGTAACTTTTTATTTATTTATTTATAGCTCCTTTCTTCAGCATAAAAGAAATAGTTTTGTGTGTGTGTGTGTTACTTCTTAACCTGGGCTAGAAATTCTGATATGCATTCCCAAATTCAAAATTGGATACATTGCCTATATTTTGAGATTTTGTTAAATCTTGATTCACATGCACATACTGACTCATCAGCCCCAAGGTAGAATGCCTTGTTTGATATGCTACTGTCATGACAACTTAATTTCTACTCTATTTTAAATACCCATATCCAGAGCCCTGAAATAGCTAATTGATCATTTGAGAGAATAAGATGAGTAAGAAAGCCAACACATATGCTTGCAACTAAAGATTATATGAAGGGATGTGATTTGAGGCCAACCATGATTACAGATGATTGCAATCATCAAGCTTGACAGGTCTAAGGAAGGACTTGTGCAGAAAGAAAAAGAGACATTGGCTGCATTCAAGTCAGACTCCATCCATGGGGAGGGACTGTGTCCCTGGCTGGGAGACGGCTGGGAGACAGCTGGGCCAGGTGACCAAATGGAAGGACTGTGTCTGAATGGAAGAGCATCTGCTGGCATGCAAAAGTTCCCAGGCTCAACCCCCAGCATCTCCAGCTAAGAATCAGGCAGAAGATAATGTGAAAGATGTCCACCTGAATCACTAGAGAGTTGCTGCCAGTCTTGAGCTTGATGGACCAAGGTCTGACAGTATTAGGCAGCTTCATGTGCTCAAGAACTAGGGGTCTCAGGCATTAAAAATTGTGGCATTGAAAACTCCTCCCCACTGAAGTAAGCATGCAAATTCTTCAAATGGCTCTTTGATTTTCAAATGGGACTTTTCATATGGGGTTATCTTCCTTCCATTAAGTAGTATTTGTCTTACAAAGACTCTTTACTGATGCAACATATTCAATTAACCTCTAAGCTCCCTAATATTATAATCAACTCAATTTTGTTTTGCACTCTGCCTAAAAAAGACACTTGATTGACTGATGTCTTTCATATTCACAAAGGAAGAGTGCCTGTTTTGCCTTTCTACCTTTGTTCATAGGTGCCACTATACAACCTATTTTGCATCCGGTACCATCTAATCAAATTTAACCTGAAACCCATCCTATATTTCAGTTTAAGGTTACTTAGACCTTTGCCACACTTATTCCTTCCTCTTCTTTTTTTAAACTAAACATTTAGTCTAATGAAGAGTCCTAGAGAAATTGAAAATTTGTTGTGATATTTTTGTTGCATGACTTGGCTGTGGACCAATATAACTTCTTGCAATTTTATGTAGTGGTGTGAACGATATGTAATTTTGTTGTGTGAACTATATGTAATTCACAATGTAACTAATACATGATTATTTTGCCATGACTATACAGACCTTTTCATGGCTATGGTACCTTAGTGGCATAACTTCTTGCAATTATATGTAGTTGTGTGAACTATATGTAATTTTGTTGTGTGAACTATATGTAGTTCACAATGTAACAAATATATGATTATTTTACCATGACTAGGCAGTTGGGGTAGAGGAGCCGAGGCTCAGGAAGTAGCCCCATAAAAACTGTTAGGCAGCCCCTTGGCCACATGGCCATAAGGGCCAGTGGCTGGATAGAGTTGTATTCCACAGGGTAAGTGAAATTATGTTAACCAGATTCATTTGATAGAGCTCATTGCACTGTGTTGTCCTTGCTACATAATTATCATCTTCTAAATTAGATTGTGATGATAATTTAAGATGGACTTGCACAGTTGGCTCTTCTCATGTATACTTAACTTTCAAATGTTACCATGATGACAAGGGATCACACCAGGAAAGTATCTTCCACATCAATAATTCAACATGTACAAGGGCCTTCAATATGTATGTACATTATCATGTGTACAAGCAGCAAAATCACGTCATAGAACTGAAGGCTTATGTGGGGGTGACTTGTATCTTAGAATCTTTTGACGCCTGAAAGGATAAACAGATGCGAGAGAGACAACGTAATGCACTCTGTCTGAAAGGTCTGCAGATTTACATGGACAAATGATTGCTTTATTTGATTAAGGCTATATTCCTAAACGTTTGTGTTTCTTTATTTTGCTGGGACTACCATTGTAGCTTCACTATGTCACAATATTTAATTTATCAGCAAGGCATGCTAGGTCTCACTCCTGCTAGAATATCAGATGTGGAAGCACTGTCTTTTCATTTCAGGTACTAGGTAACAGGCACTCTGTGCATGACTGGAGGCACTTCCCACTCCTTTCTAGTTGGCCTGCCAAAGCACAGAGGAATTCCTCTAGCTATTCATTAAAGGGACACTCAGGTTCCAGGACTTGGCAGTCACTTGTGAAACATATTCTGATGGCAGATACTGCAAGGCCCCAGGTGAGATTAAGCAATGATGCTGTTTTTCTCTTTTTGTGCAGAGCGGCCACCAATTTAGGAGATGTATTCCCCTGACTATGACTGATATATTGATTCAGTTCTCAATATATATTGTATCTATAAAACAGCTGTATTTGGAAAAGGACTTACTGAGATCTCTGGGAGGTCTACTTTTGCAGGAGGTGTCAGTGGAAAAAAACAACAAAATACCCATTCATAGTTTCTGGGGAGGATGGATCTGGTACAGAAAACTGATTCCTAGGCTCAGCTGAAGGGAATACTGATTTGTTTTAGTACCTGCTGGGATCAAATGGAATGTCTTTTACACACACACACACACACACACACACACACCAATTTTGATATCTTCTGTCTCTTGAAATGAACACAGCGGCATATGCAGGCAAGAGCTCAGGGTGTGCACTGAAGCACACAACAGAAAAGGCTCTGAACTGAGAGGAGGGTTGGCTTTAGAACAGCATGTTCATATGAAGCAAGGCTCCGTACCAACTTAGAAAGTTTTTCAGCTGTTTGAAAGCTTTGATTCCAATATCTCTCAACACACAGGGTTACTTTTACTGCCTTTGCCACTTATGGAGTACAGTGGTAATCCAATCATACATCTAATGCAGAACAAAATAGCTTTTATGTACCTTATAACAAAACGAGGCACAGTTTGGTTTGAGCCCTTTTACTGTAAATAAATATACTTATAGGGGCACAGCCTCTCCTGATAAATGTTTGTCATTTGATAAGCTCAAATGCTATCAAGTACTCATCGTACAACACTGAAGTGCCACTGGCACCCAGGACCAATATCAGTCTTTTCACTTTCCTTGAACTGTTTTACCTGAGTAGGACTGTCCAACTTTGCATTGAATTTCATGTTAGAGAAAGTTAGTGGTTGTCTTGTAAATATTATGCATCTTAGACAAGAAGGTATTATTTTGTTTCTCAAAGCAAAGCAAATACAAGGCTGTGATCAGATGTGCATTTTGATCCATTGCTCTTCCCTTCCAGATTTAAAATGCATGATCAGACAGCAACCTCTATCTGTCATGCCTCAGTCATCTACATCCTACCCCCCTTTACTGTGCATTTCTTTGATATCTGTAAAAGTCCAGTCCTTTTGGGCTAAGCTGGTTTCAAATGGGGTTTCCTGTTGCCTGATCACTCTGTTGTGCATCCAAGCCATAAGGCAGGTCTGACTGGTCTCTTGTTTTCCAGCCGCCTATTTTTTTACTAGTTAGCATTGTGTGCATAACTGCATATTCACACACACCCCCCCACAGGAGCTCCTCAAAACTGTGTTTTCTTTATAAAAACTTTCAAAGAAAGATGCCTCTGTACTTCAGCTTTTTTCTGTGCTTCAGGGAAGGGGTTAATGGAAAAGATTAGAGAGGGAAGATGGCAGCAGACTTATCAGTGCTTATGCACATGCTCAAAGGACAAACTAAAAAAAATGGCCAATGGCCCCACTCCCTGGCTGCTGCTTCTGGTCACTTAAGGATGAGGTGAAGAATGTTAAGGGGGGGAGCAACTCTGATCAAAATGTTCTGCTACAAAAAAACCCTGGATCAATTAGAAGTGGGGCCACACTGGATCAAACTGCACATCTGACCGCAGCCAAAATGTATCTTTTTGTCTTCAACCCCTTTTCCCAATTCTGTTGGTTGGCATCTTTTTAAATCACAGTATGAAAAGATAATTTGAAATGTTTCGGAATTAATGAAGATGAGGAGAATATGCCTTAATATTTTGAGCTTCATTCTACCTTTGTTGTTGTTCAGTTGCACAGTCGAGTCCGACTCTTCGCGACCCCATGGGACAGATTACACCAGGCCCTCCTGTCTTCCACTTCTACCTTATCTGCTACCAATTTTAATTTTAAAGCTCTCTATAACAACATTTGAGAGCTTATATTTCCTAACTGGAACAGAATTAATGCACTTGATATTCCATGAGAAGAGCAACAGATAAAAGGAACTATAGTCTGCACAAGTACCATTCTAAATCTGTTTTGGACCCTAAAGATAGCATTCAATACACACAAAAAGAATAGTTCAGTGTATCTCTTAATTAATGCATTACCAGTAGTAACTGTAGGTCAGAATTTAAGATTGTGTATTACAGATCTTTAAAATATATTCTAGATGTTTTCATTTAACAATAATTCTCTTTAAAATGCCAGTTGTACAGCTGAATAATTTTGCAGCTCAGAGCCAATTAATATGTTCAGAAAGTCAGTGACATAAGCTGCAATCCCAAAAAAGATACTTTTCTGTGACTAAGCCCCATAGAATAAAATGGAACTGACTTCCAAACAAATAGCCTTAGGATTGTTCTCCCTGTCTACCATTTCAGAATGTAGGGTGGGCATCACCTTCATCAAACTGCTCTTGTAGGCAGCCAGCTGGCACATGATGGAAGAATGAGCCCCAGAGAAGAAATATTGGGGAATTCCAGTTGCTTGCTATTAGCTATACCATGTGTTGAAGGCACCCATAACATCATCAGTATCAAGTGTCTGCATGTGAGATTTGAGCTAAATCATTGCACCACTGTACTGTATCGTTGCACTATAGCAATTTAGGATTGCAGCCTGAGATCAACAGTGTAGTTAAGAACATAAGAACATAAGAGAAGCCAGTGTTGGATCCAGCCAACGTCCCATCCAGTCCAGCACTCTGTGTCACACAGTGGCCAAAAATACCAGTTAAGAACATAAGAACATAAGAGAAGCCAGTGTTGGATCCGGCCAACGTCCCATCCAGTCCAGCACTCTGTGTCACATAGTGGCCAAAAATACCAGTGTGCTATCAGGAGGTCCACCAGTAGGGCCAGGACACTAGAAGCCCTCCCACTCTTGATCCCCCCCCAAGTCAGGGTCCTAAGGGCAGAGGGAGGTGGCCAAAAGGGGGAAAGGGACACAGAAGCACACTGACAACCAGGTGGAGTAAACCAGACCACAACTTTATTGATTACAAGCAATGGAGCATTGCCATGGCATAGGGCATAGATACAGGCATTGGGCAACCCACTGGTCAACTGATGGAAGCCTTCCTCAAGCCACACACTGGTGGTAAACCTGGAATGGCAAGCCAGTGGACCCACATGGGTACAAACCTCTGTGTAGTTCCCATGCCATCTGGGAGTGGAGCTGGACAACAGCCCCTGCACTTGGCATGCCATTGCAGGGCTTGACCCCCAAGACCCTTTAAAAGGGTTCCCACCCGGCAGAGGGGGGCACATAGGTGGAGCCTCTCCCTCAAATGGATCCAGCTGAATGCCATATTCTATGACAAAAAATAAAACAACAGGGTAAATAACTGTGCCAAAACCACATGCATCAAAGAAATGGAGGAAGGGATGTCCAGAGCTGACTGAGTTGCTGGGCCTGGACAGTGTGGCCTGAAGAAGGGGAGGAGTGGATCAGAATGAAGACTGTGGTTCTCAGGTGTGCTCCAGTCCCTGCCTCCCCCAGAGTGACCCAGGCTACCCACAATTGGTTGGCGCACCTGGAAGGCTGTGGACTCCCCAGAATGCGAGCCCCAACCCCCGCCGAGCCTGCGCTGGTGGGGGAGGACTGATTTGCCTCTGTGAGAGGCATGAAGAGAAAGATACCGCAGGAGGCAGAGTCAGCCTATTTCGGTCTGGCTCCTGCCCCTACTTCACCAGTCCTTGGCGTGCTCGGCGCACCCTCCCACCCTATTTTTAGTGCAGGTTCGACCAGTCGCCTTTTCCTGGGACCAGTTAGGAATTTTTCACCTCCATCGGTTTGGCCTATGGATGGGGGTGTTTTTGCCTACCTTGCACTGACGATGGTGGTGTTGGTATATTGGCTTCGGGGGGGTGGGAGGGTTGTTAAATAGGATGGTCACTTTAAGTTTGGCGGGGTAGCACGATCAGGATGGAAATGGTGAGCACCTGGGCATTGTGATAAAGGAAATAAAGGGTCATCCAGGAATGGCTTTCAGGCCTTTGCAGCTCAAGGCTGGGAAGGGGTGATCTTCCTTGGAACAATCTGGCCCGGCCTACCTTAGCGGGCCTTTGCACTTTCTGGGATGGTGGGCCAGGGGTTCTTTTGAACATGCCAAGCTGCTGGTCAAAAGCTAACTTCGGTGGCTTGAGATTGGAGCAGGTGCATCACCCAGAAGGAAATGAAAGTGGTCATAAGCTTGACACCTGTCATATTCCTCACTACATTTCTGGCAACCACTTGCTAGTATTTGCTGTTATTAAATAATTAATAAAGTGGCCCTTGTTAAATCCATATTTAAATCCAGTCTGTCTCTTTATTCTGACTGGGGGGGCAATGCTTTCTGTCATCACAGAGAAACATCTGCCCACTACCATGGCTGAAGATGGGGCAGCTTTTTCCTCAACCCAGCCCCTCACCCTGTGGCCCCAAAGGAACCCCAGGTGTGTCCATGGCCAACATTTCTAAAGCTGATTAAAACTTGGATTTGAGGGTTTACACCATGTCTACCACTCCTGTAAACTCAGATGTGCTGCTGAGGAAACTAAGTCTCCAAATTGTCTTTTGATCATATAAGGTCGATCTCAATCATTTTCTGCCTGCCAAGCATTAACCATTATGGCATGCATTTATATTTAATTTCCCATATGTTCTAGGACTAATTTATAATTTTAATCCAAAAACTACATGATTTCCCACAGGTTTTACTAGAACAGATAAATGGGGAGGGGGACTTCCATAGTTTGATTTGTATTCTGCCTAGAGCACGTTCTATGATAAGGATAATAAGACTCAGAACTGACAGATGTCTGATCCCTGCTTCTCTGTGTTAGAACATTTTGTGACACATGCAGATTTTTTTTTATTTCTCCTTTATTTCTGCGGAAATTGCAGACAGTCCACAAACAAGTTAAGATTCAGTATGTTTAATCTGAACAGTTCAGTCCTTTGAAAGAAGATAAATTGACCACAGATAGAGAAAGGATAAGAGTTTCAAAAGTTCTGGAGTCATCTCAGTATTTGCAACAGTCAATGCCCAAATAGTCCCTGATTAGTATACAGTAGTGGTTAGAGGATCACATTAAAACTTGAAAAACCCAGGTTCACTGGGGAATCTTGGGTCAGTCACCATGCCTCAGCCTTTTCACAGGTTTGTTGTGAGGATAAAATAGGGAAGAGAGGTACAACATATGCTACCTTGAGCTCTCTGGAGGAAAAGTAGGATGAAAATGTATATTTGTCTGCCAGTTGATGTATATTTGTATGACAGTTAATGGGGCTAAAAATGGCATGGCAAGGAGGTAGGGAGACAGCATGGTTTTGTGTCTGAGTTCTGCACATGTGGTGGTAGAGTTATCATTGTAATTCCTTAGGAGGGGGCATATAATTTGTTTCTCATGGAAACCTGCACAAGCAAGCCTGGAGGATGTGACTGGGTAGGATTTTCATTCTAAATACAAAGTAAACTTGCTGTTACTATTAGTATCCCATGCAAGCAGCCCATGCAAAGAGGTATCTTGTTCATTTCCAAGGAGTGCACATCTGGGTTTGCTGCTGGTGTTACAAAGAAATTAACAACCATTGCAGACAGACGAGGTTTCAAGTGGCACATGGTTAAGGCATTTTCAGAGCTCTTTATTGGCTACAGTTGATGGTGCTGGACATGATATAAAGTAAATATTCTTATTATAACTACTCATTAAAATGAATATTTATTACTCTTTTCTACAGATTAGGCCGTAAAGATGAGGTGGTTGCATTCCTGCAAAAATTTATTTTGGAATAAGGCTCATAGAAGAACTGAATCTTTTCAATATTCGATAGTATTTGGTAACAAAAAGGCATGAGCAGAACCAATAGCTTTCGCTTCTAAAAATAGGCAAAATGAGACATTAATTTGTTCTGCTTTGAGTTATGTATTCTTGGGGACAGTGATTTTTAGCCACTTTATCACCTCACTAGCCTTCCGTAGTTTTTTCTCAATTCTACTTATTGGGTAGTATTTCTTTCCTCTGTGTTGTACTGTTGCTTTAATTTTGTGTTGTGTTTTTAAAGGCTTGCTTGATTTTTGGCCATTGTCATGAACATATATATAACATGTCAAAATTCTGCAGTAGATTGAGGGATATGGAATGAGCTCTGCCATTCAATCTGACCATATACAACTTAACATCATTAGGAAACTCTGTACCTACTCTGCGGCCACCATTAGGTTGAGGTAATAACACTAGCACCTCTCTCTCAGTATGCTGGAAACGTAGCAGCAACTAAGGGTTTGATGGTTCAGTGGAAGAACCTCTGCTTTGCATGCAGAAATGCCAGGTTCAGTCCCTGGCATCTCCAGTTAAAAGGACCAGGCATGAGGTGATATGAATCCTCTGCGTAAAACTTTAAAGATCCTCTGCTAGTTTGAGTAGGCAATATTAATTTTGATGGTTTGATTCAATATAATACAATTCAATATACATATGTTAATATATGTATGTATCTGGCATGTTTCCCACTACTTGTGTGCTAGATCTCCTAGGCCACCAGCACATCAAGGTAGAAACTATATGGCCACCTGATCAGTACAATGGAGACTTCAGAGTAGATAAAGTGGGGCCCGAGCGACCCAGGGAAGCCCTCCTGGGTCATTGTATCCTTACTTTGCAAGTATTTCTGGAACAGGCTGATAAGCCACCAAAAGTAGTGGATATTGGGCCTGCTATCCCAGCTGGAAGTTTCAGTTCATGCCCAGATTCTGGTATACCCCAAATGTACCGTTCCTAATAAAAGTAAAAACTAGATTGTTCCTTACATATTTACCCCCAGGAGTACAACATAAAGCTGGATGTTTTGTGAGTGTTCATTTGGAAAGAATGGATTTTTTTATCATTCCAGGTTGGAAGTACAATCCCCCCCCCCCGTCCAAGGTACCTAGTTCAGCCTTTTGGAAAGAAATCACATGCACAGTTCCTAGCACATTTCTTCCATCCATCACACTTATGTAAAGGCAAGCTTTCAGGGGTAACAGCACATCTCTAAACCCGCCTAGGCTTTTAGATTGTAGCACTTGTCAGCCTAGCTTTCACATACCTATATGAGGATTGCAAATTGCAGAGGGAAAAGTCCTTCCTGTCTGTTTGGAAACCTTGAAGAAGCATGACCTTTTGATCACTTTTCATCACTCTCAGGAGCTGGAGTTCTGAGATGCTGGAGTTGCCAAGAGTGAATCTTGCATGCCACAGTAGCAAGCACCAGAATGCAGAATGATAAACCATCAAGCGTAATCCAGAAGGCCCTCCTCCTGCTCAGTGACTGTCAATATAACAGCAAGGAGACAGCGCTTTTGGCAAAGAAGCTGTTGCTCCACTAGATGGCAACGCTGAAATGCATGAGATGCACAATCATATGCAAAAAAAGAGAGACTCTAGTGAAAATGCTGCAGTACTGTGTACTGTGTTGAACTGTAACTGATGAAAAGACATGAATGACTTTTAAAAAAGCCTAGCTGCATTTTGCTGGAGTAGCAAATCAGGAAGGAATCAAATGCATCAGCTTTGAAATCAATGATCACTCTGTACTCTAATGTTTAAGTTCTATGCCAGCTCATTTAAAAAAATTATTATTTAATGGTTCATTATTTTGCCATTTGAGATCTCAAGACACATTATATGCTGCTGTTCTCTCAACAGCTGTTGTTTGCTTTATTAGCTTACAAAATGGTGAACCATTCAATATTCCTCCATAGAATAAGAGGGAGGGGTCTCAGCGGCTAATTGTGTCATTCTAAGCACAGTTATACCCCCTAAGCTTCAATAGATCTAATAGGACATAACTCTGCTTAGGATTGCACTGTAAGGGGCAATTATTTTAGATGCTAAACTCTTTTTAAACATTGTAAGGACAATAACCAAAAAGCCATGTCATTTGCAGTGTGCTTTTATTTTTCTATTTTGCAAAAAGCTATGTCACATGCAGTGTACTTTTGTTTTTCTATTTTGTGCTATCCATTTAGCTTTCTTTATTTTAAATCGCTCTGCACTTAGTTTGATTGGCTAGTTCCACAAGGTGGTGCTAGGGGACTGCTGCTTATGCCTGTGGCATTTATGCTATGGGGTTCCACAGGGTTCCATCTTGTCCCCTATGCTGTTTAACATCTGTATGAAATTGCTGGGATAGGTTATCTGACGATTTAGAGTGAGGTGTCACCAATATGTAGGTAACAGCTTCTCTCTATTTCTGCTTAATTGCTAAGCAAGGTGGGTGGACAAGTTAGGGCTCAGCGACAGTGACGACTCCTCAGAGGAGAAGGAGCCCTGTGTAGCCAGCCCAGAGTTGACAGAAGCTGGCCAGTAGGGAAATGAGGCATAGGCATGTCTTGACTTGCAGCCAAGAGTTAGTTCAGAATCACTTCCACCCTCCAGCTCTAATTCAGCAGGTGAAATTCGGCTGCCTGCCCCCAGCTCTCTGGGATTGTCTGCACCCTTGGAATGCCACAGAAGCCTGAGAACAGATTTACAGGTTAGATGGCACAATGCATGCCTCATGGTTCAATGCCAGCTGCCTGCTGATAGTGGAGATGGATCTTTGCAGGATTGTTCCTCAGAAGCTGGCTATATGCATGACATCTTGGCATCCAGCTATAAAATCTCCCAAGAGATGCTTTTGGGTGTGGACACAACAATCTACATCAGATGCTGAACTGCTGATCAAATAACATTTGCAGTTGCAGAGGTCATGATCCAGTTAAAGTAAAGCACTTTGAAGTCTCACTGATTTCAACAGAAGATGTTTAAGAACATGATCAACTCTTTCAGTTAATTCAATGGGACTTCAAGCGTTCACCTTCAGACAGAATCAAACAAATGCCCATTCGTGGTAGCCAGTTGGAAGAAATGGGATTCTTTGCTAACTGGAGGATTTGATGTATCCTAGAAATAGTAAGAAGAGGAGGGTTTCAGAAGTGCAAAATCTGTTCCCTGGTTAAACAAACAAAGAACTTGCCTTTGATCTTCCTGAGGCAGAAACTCTGTGTTTTCTGGCAGCAAGACATTTATGCCCAATAACTAAATTTCACCAGAGCCTGAACCTCAGCATGCTTTCGAATGGGGATGTTAATGTTATATGGTGACCACAATTAAGACTGTAGAAGGAACTGGTGGTAATTCAGTTTTAATGTATTATCCTCATCTTATTAAACATAGTTTGAGCCTTAGAAATGCAATAGGCTGAACATGAAAATGAATGAATGAACACATCAGCTGATAGCTGATGAGTAGGGGTATGCACTGAGAAGAATTTTGTTATAATTTTAGAACCAGGATGCAAGGGGGAAGATTTTACCATGAACACTGGTTTTCAGGTAGGACATTACCAGTTTGGGTTTCAAATTCATATATTTTATTGTTGTTATATTGTTTTTTTTATATATAAGCGCCCCTAGAGGCAATTTTTATTTTCATAACACACCACAACACATAACAACGTATACATAACATACAAACATTAACAATAATACCAGTCAAACAAATAACAACACTAAACATTTACCGGGGGGTATATAACCATTTCATTCTACTATCCAGCTTAACTCCCACGTCATTACAAAACTCTTACCTAAGTATCCTTGAATTCTACCTTAATTACTATTACTTCACACTACTTATTAATTTTTCGTTTTGTTTCCGTCAAATACTGTTCCATCCTGTTTTTCTGAGTCGTACCATTCATAGAACCGCTGCCAAGTATTCTGAAAGGCTGAATCCTCATATCCTTTCAAAGTCAAAGACAATTTATCCATCTCTGCTGCCTCCAATATCTTCATTATATATTCTTGTTGTGATGGTACCTGGTTCGTTCTCCAGTATTTTGCATAAACAATCCTGGCTGCTGTTACCAGATATATTATTAAATAACAATCATTTCTAGCTATATCTTGTGGCAGTATACCCAATAACATAGTTTCAGGCTTAAAAGGTATGGCTTGTCCTAAATTTTTTTGGACATTTCTATGAATCAAGATCCAGAATTTTTTAACAATGTCACATGTCCACCACAAATGATAAAATGTGCCTGTCTTATTTCCACATTTCCAACATTTATTAGAACATTTCTCATCATACTTCGCAATCCTGTCAGGCGTAATATACCATATGTAAAACATTTTATACATATTTTCTCTATATATTACTGCCCTAGTTATTTTAACATTTTATTCCAGATCTGATTCCATTGTTCTAGCTCTATATTATAGCCAAAATTTTGTGCCCATTGGATCATATTATTCTTAACCACTTCATCTGCCATGAGATCCGTCAACAATAAAGCATACATTTTTTTTTATAAACTTCTCCTCCGGAGCATACAATATTTTTTCCATCTCAGAAAGAGATTTTTCAAACCCATTTTTTTTATCTTTCGCAAATCTTGATTCGATTTGTGCTCTTTGCCACCATGTAACCTCTTCATCCATTTCAATCTCACCTTTTGCGTTAATTATATCTAAATATCTCTTTGGAGGGTTCTCATTATATACCCTAGGAAAAGTCATAGCCTCTAAGGGTATAACCGATTTAGATGTTTTAGTAAATGATCTCTTTTGAATTATCTCCCATACTTTCATCAATGAATCTCATATCCAATACTGTTTAAAGTTCTTATGAGATGCCACCTTATCATACCATAGAAATGCGTGCCATGCAGCTAGAAAGTCGTGTCCTTCCTGGTTTAGTATTCTTCTATTATCTAACATAATCCATTCCTTAATCCATGCCAATGCTCCAGCTCTGTAATATAGCATCCAGTTGGGAAGACCAAACACTTCTCTTTCTGTTGAATCTTGTAAAGCTTTCAACCTAATTCTAGCCCTTTCCCCCTGCCATATAAATTTAGCAATGGTTTGTTCCAATTCTTTAAGAATTCCATAGTTTTTCAATATTGGAATTGTTTGGAAGAGAAAAATCCATCTTGGGTAGAATATTCATTTTGACCAGAGCCATTCACCCCATCAATGAGATCTTTAGGTTCTTCCATTTGTCTAAGTCCTGTTTTGTCCTTTTCAGAAGCTCTTTATAGTTGTTCTCTTGTAACGAACAACATTTATTTGTCAGGTTTATCCCTAAATATTTAACCTTATTGCAAAGTTGATATCCAGAATCTTCTTGGAAAAGTTCTCTCTGTGTTTACTTCATATTCTTGGTCAATACTTTAGTCTTGTTGACATTCACTTTTAATCCCGCCACTTGGCCATATTCTCTCAAAATTCTGTTCAACTCTTCGATTGACTGCCCTGGCTCTTCCAATATGAATACTAAATCATCTGCAAAGGCCAATAGTTTAAACTCCTCCACTTGTAGTTTCAGGCCCTTCACCTTTGGATTTCACCTAACCTCTTCTGTCAATACCTCCAATGCATAGATATAAAGTAATGGTGATAGGGGACAAGCCTGTCTAGTACCTTTTTGTATCTGGAATTGATCTGTCCTTTCGCCATTAATCATAACTGTAGCTCTCTGGTTTGAGTATATCGCTTGCATCATCTGGATACATTTCTCCCCTGCCTCAGCCTTCTTCAGTGTTTCTAATATAAAAGACCAACTCAAGTTGTCAAATGCTTTTTCTGCATCTAGAAAGATCAGTGCCATCTCCTTTTCCGAATGAGCTCCAATATGTCCAAAATGCACCTTAAATTGTTCTTAATTTGTCTTTTTGGTAGAAACCCTGCCTGGTCTCTATATATAGTTCTCGCCAGAATACATTTCAATCTTTCTGCTAAGATGGAAGCAAAGATCTTATAATCCACATTTAGGAGGGAGATTGGCCTATAATTCTTTATTTCATTTCCCTCTGTATTTGGTTTATGTATTAAAGATATTGTAGCTTCTCTCCATGTATCTGGTATTTCTTCACCCTCCATTATTGACTTACACACTTCTTGTAATTGTGGAAGAAGCATTTCTTCAAAGATTGAATAGAACTCAACAGGAAGTCCATCCATACCTGGTGCTTTACCCTTGTTTTGTCTTTTTAAGGCTTCTACCATCTCCATCATCATAATTGGTTGATTCAATATCTTCTTATGCTCTTCTGTAAACTTTTGTATCTTGTGTTCTTCCAAATGCTGAGTTATCTGTTCAACTTTAATTTCATTCTTTCTGTACAGCTCCTTATAAAAGTCTTCTACAATACTCTTCAGATCTTGTACCCTATTTGTTTCTTTCCCATTCTTCTTCTTTAAGGTTTTTTTTTAATTTTTATTTATGAATTTTTTTCCAACGTATATACACAAAAACAAATCCAAGTCAACAACAACAATTACATAAAATTACATAACTCCTTAATATATTTTCGAGCATATACATTGATTAAGTCTATTTTTGTTAACCTATCTAAATAAAGTAGGAGTGGTTTTGGATCGGTTTGTTTGTTTGTTTGTTTTTCCATATCTTCTTTTCAATCCATTCATAAATTTTTTTCCATCTGTTTACATAAACTAGATCGTCTCTTCCGGAAAGTATATGATTTAGCTTATCTAATTCAGCTATTTCCAGTATAGTATCTATAATTTCTTCTACATTGGGGAGATTCTCTTTTTTCCAGCATTTGGCAACCATAATTCTCGCTGCTGTAATTATATAAAGAATGATTCTTTGTTCTTCTTTTTTAATTCCCACTGGTATCATGTTCAACAAGAAAGTCTCTGGTTTTAATTCTAACTTCAATTTGGTGGATTCTTCAATTATTTTTTTAATCATTTTCCAAAACTTTTATTTTTTTGCAGTTCCACCAGGTATGTAAATACGTTCCCACCTCTTTTTTGCACCTCCAACATACATCTGATGCTTTTTTATAGCATTTTGCAACTTTCTCCGGCGTCCAGTGCCACCTGAAAAACATCTTATAGATATTTTCTTTATAGTTTGTGGCTCTGAGCAGCTTAAGAGAGTTCCACAATCTGGACCACTGTTCTAAAGTGATGTTTTGCCCTATATCTTTCATCCAAAGGATCATATTTGGTTTTACAATTTCATCTACTAAATCCTCAGTTAGGAGGAAGTTATACAATTTTTGTATTAGTTTATCCGCTGAGGATAGCCAAATTTTATCTAATTGGGAGTATGTATTCATGAAGTTTATTTTTTTATCTTTAACAAATCTGGATTTTAATTGTATTTTTTCCCAAGAGGTTAACTTTGCTTTTTGGATTTCTTGTGAGTCCAATGGTTTTAGTTCTTTGTTTTCTGTCAATAACCTTTCATAGGTTAATTTTTTTTTCTTTTGACCATAGCGACGGTAAGGTGAAAGCCTCTACTGGGGAGATCCAATTTGGAATTTTGGGATAATGTCTCCTTTTAATTTCTCTCCAAATTTTCATCAGCGGGCCTCTTATTACATGATTTTCGAAGATTTGTTGGCTTTTATCCATATTGTACCAGATATGGGCATGCCAGCCCATAGGCAGATCATGTCCTTCTAATTTTAAAGTTCTTTCTTCTTCTAAGCGGATCCAATCTCGTATCCATCCCATTGCTGCCGCCTGATAATATAAATTCCAACTTGGTAAACCTAGGCCTCCCCTTTCCTTCTTATCTGTGAGTAGTCTTCTATTAATTCTTGGTTTTTTAGTGTGCCATATAAAGGTTTTAACTACTCGATTCAGTTCTTTGAAGAACTTTTTATTTGTTAATATGGGAATGCATTGGGCCAAAAATAGAAAACGTGGTAGAATATTCATTTTAATTGTGGCAATTCTGCCCATAAATGAAATGTGAAGGTCCTGCCATCTATTAAGATCTTTTTTTATCTCCTCTAAGAATTTTATATAATTATTTTTATAAAGGTTTTTATTGTTATTTGTCATAATAATTCCTAAGTATTTTATTTTTTCAACTACCTGTATATTTGAAATATTTTGAATCTTGGCAATTTGTGCGGTCGTACAGTTTTTAGTTATAATTTTTGTTTTCTTTGTATTAATTTTTAAGCCCGCTATTTGTCCATATTCATGTAAATCTTCCCATAAATATGGTATAGCTTTTATTGGTTCTTCCAGAATGAATACCAGGTCGTCTGCGAAAGCCTGTAATTTATATTGTTCTTTTTTATTTTTGTCCCGGTTATATTCTCATTATTTCTCACTAAATCATTTAATGTTTCTAATCCAAAAATAAATAATAACGGTGATAAGGGGCATTCCTGTCTCGTGCCTTTTTGTATTGCGATACTATTTGTTACTTCTCCATTGATAATAATTTTCGCGTATTGATCTTCATATATGGCTTTGATTGAATTAAGAATTTTTTCACCACAACTCCGCAATGTAATCTTCTGTTTTAAATATTCCCAACTGACATTATCGAAGGCTTTTTCTGCATCTAAGAAGATTAACGCAACCTGCTTTCCAGGGTTTTGCTCATAGTATTCTAGTATATTAATTATATTCCTTATATTGTTTTTAATTTGTCTTCTCGGAATAAAGCCTGACTGGTCTTTATGAATTATTTCTGCCATGATCTTCTTAAATCTATTTGCTAGAATTGTAGCAAAAATTTTGTAATCTACGTTCAACAAAGAAATGGGCCTAAAATTTTTAATATCAGTGTTCTCGGTATCCGGTTTATGGATAAGCGTTATTAGTGCTTCTTTCCATGTCAAGGGGATTTTACCAGTCACCATGACATTATTCCCTACATCTTTAAGTAAACCTGATATTTCATCTTTTAAGACTTTGTAGATTTCTGCTGAGATGGCATCTGGACCTGGTGTTTTTTTTTTACTTTTGAGTTTTAATTGCATTTATCAATTCAAACATGGAAATATTTTCATTCAATTGTTTTCTTTGTTCCTCTGTACATTTATCTATTTTGTGTTTCAATAAAAATTCTTCAATTTTCTGATTATTGTGTGGTGTCTGTTTATATAAGTTTTCATAAAAATTTTCCACAATTGTTTTTAACTCATGTGTTTTAAATTTTATTTCCTGATTTCCGTCTTTTAGCACTACAATAAATCTTTTTTCTCTTTCTTTTCTAAGTTTATAGGCTAACCAGCGAGAGGGTTTATTCGCATTTTCAAAGAAGTACGCTTTTGTATATTCAAATTTTTTTGCTATCTCTTGTGTTAATCCTAAATTTATTTGGTGTTGCTTCAGTTTTATCCTTATTCTTATCTCTTTTAACTTTTCCTTATTTTGGCTTGCCTTTTCTAAATTCCTTAGTTCTGTAGTTAATCTTTTAAATGTTTCTCTTTTTTGTTTATTTTTCCCTGCTTCTTGATTTATGAATATACCCCTAATATACGCTTTAAGTGTGTCCCAAATAATATTCAAATTAGTAGTCTCCCTCTTATTTATCTCAATAAATTCTTTTATATCTTGTCTCAATTTTTTAACAAAATCTTTATCCCTAATTAAACTTACATTTAGCCTCCATCACTTACAATTATATGTTTCTTGGATGGATGTCCACATAGGATTATGGTCCGCAAATGTGTCTGCTAGAATTTCAACCTCTGAGAAAAGTTTTATTATGTTTATGTTAACCCACACCATATCTATTCTTGACCATGAATTATGTCTATTAGAAAAAAAGGTATAATCTTTTTTTTGTGGGTTCCTAGTTGTCCACAGATCCACCAAGTTAAATTCTTCCGCTAATTTTAGAAAATTCTTCGTTAAAACTGCTCTCGATTTGTGTGACTTCCTTTTTTTTTTCTATCTTCTTTGGGGTCTAACACGGCGTTGAAGTCTCCTACTAAATATATATTTTTTGGATTTTCTTTAGAAATATAACTCCTCAATTCTACAAAGAATATATCTTGATTCTGATTTGGGGCATATATGTTTACAATTAGAATTTCTGTTTCCCTGATTTGAACCTGTACTCCAATAATTCTTCCATTACTGGATCTAAATTTAAGCCTAGGGTTCAGTTTCTCCCTGACATACATAACCACTCCTCTTTTTTTGTCTGACGCAATAAAAGCTATACCTAGTTTTCTACAAATTAAGTGTTTTTCATGGTCTTCCTTTATGTGCGTTTCTTGGAAGCATGTGATGTCATTTTTTAATTTAGTTGCTTGATGTATGATTCTTCTCCTTTTGTGTGGACTATTTAAACCATTGACATTCACTGAAATCAATGACACTTTCTTACTCGCCATTTTTCTTTTTATGGACTATATTTTTAAGTTGCCACCTTGTTTGAATTTGCGACGCTGTTTTATATTTTAGTTGAATTTTTTTGTAATCTCTTTTCTTAGCGTCTTTCGATTGAACTACAGTTGTTCCTTTTTTATAACCTTCTCCTTCTCGATCTTCTCTACTTTCTCTATCTTCTCTTTCATCTTTCTCCTCTTCTTCCTCTTCTTGTTCCTCTTCCTCTTCATGTGACCTTTGCCAGCCAAGATCTTCCCCAAAACTTTCAAGGAAATTTTCCAGTTTGAAGACAGAATCTAACTTGTATCTTTGGCTTCTGTATGTGAATTGGAGACCCTTTGGTATTAACCATCTGTATTGGGTCTCATTTTTTCTTAGTATTTCTGCTAAGATGGAATATTTTTGACGTCTTTCCCTAATTCTCCAGGGTATATCTTTCAAAATTCTAATTTCATCTCCTTCTATTATCAGTTTCTTTTTATTTGCTTCTTGGAGTATTCAATCTTTTATATGTTTCCTTGCAAATTTTACGTGAACTTCCCTTGGAGTTTTATGTTTTTTCGAGTATGCCGAGTTTCTTCTATATATTGCGTCTATATTCTCCAGTAGGTCTTTTTCGTCTGATATATTAAATTGCTCGACAATGTTTTGTGTAAGTTCCTCCTTTAGTTTTTTTCCTAATTTTTCCGTAACATTTTGGAACCTAAGAATGTGCTCTGCTTTCTCCAATTCAAGTGCCGTAAGTGTTTCTTCCATTCTATCAGTTTTAGATTTTAATTCCCAAACTTCTTGATCAATATGTTCCATTTTTTCTTCTAGGTGTTTTGTAGTTTTAGCTAATTTTTTGATTTCTAATTTAATTTCTTCCGTGTCATTTTTTAATTGCTTTGCTATTTGGTCCATTTTATTTTGTATTGGCTCCATCTCTTTTTTTATAATTTCAGCATTCTGCTCCGCTGCCATTTGTAAAAATTTTTGCAGCATGCTTTGTAAATCTGCAGTTGTTACATTTGATTTAATTAGAGCTAGCCCTGATGCTTGGCTGGGGGATGCAGAGGATCCTTTTCTACCTGTGCCTGTGGCCATCCTTTATTTTACTTTTCTCTCACTATGTACTTCCTACAGTTGAGTTGGATATATTATGAGCTACTTTCTACCTCTAGCCGTAGATGTGTTACTAAAATTAGTTAGCCCGATAATAGTGTTATAATGAAATTGCTCTAATTAGTATTATTCTACTTAGGATTACTTTATCTAAATATATCAATCGGCTCAGAGGCTCTATTTAGGTATGCCAAAGACTTCCAGGGTATATCTATCTACTTTAATTACCTATTCTGTTTTTATTTCTTCTTAAATCCTTTGTTTATCTGGTCCTTTAAAGTGGTTAATTTATTATTATTTACTCTTGTTAATCTGCACACTTCCAAGCCTTCAGAACTCCCTCCCTCCTCCAACTTCCCCTCCCCTTTCTTTCTTCTTTATACCACTCCTTCCCCCTTCTGCATGCAGTCTTTTCCACTTTATTCCTTTCTTCTGCCTTTCTTTCTCCCTCGCCTTCTGCACGGTCTTCTCGTCACAGTTGCTGCGTCGCTTCCCGGATCTTTGGCTTCTCTTGTAGAGGCACGGTGCTCAAATGCTGCTCCTCCCTCCGCCCTTCTCTCTCCTCTGAAAGTCGCTCTCCCACCCTTCCAGACCGTTTCCCGTCACCTCCTTTGCACTCCGCCCCGCTGGATCGCTGGATCGCTCCGCTGAGTCACTCCACCCCTACAGGCACTCAACTTTAGCTTTGGGTTTGCTGGAGATTTTTCCTCTCTCCTTCTTCCTGCTTAGGTTCCCATTCCACTCCACACTCTGCAAATTCCACAGTCGAGAGAAACACTTCGCTGCCTTCTCCCTCACTCCCGCCTTAGAACAAGCCAAAAACAATCCCCTGAGAGAGCCACCGCTCCCTCAGGTTAGGCTTAACTTCCTTGCAAATACCTCCTACACATACAGAGGTATTTGGCTAGCGAAAAAACAGCCACAGAGTGAGGTTAAATAATAGAGTGCGAGGAGCCCTTTCCCGCACGTCTATCTTCTTCGAGCATCCGCCATCTTTTTTTTTCTTTAAGGTTTTTATAAAGTTTTTTTCTGATTGTTTTCTAACTTGATAAGCAAGCCATCTGGTTGGTTTATTTGCATTTTCAAAGAAGTTTTGCTTAGTAAAGGTCAATTTTTTTGCTATTTCCAGAGATAATAAACAATTCATTTTATGCATAAGTAACATAATCTTGCTTCTTTTTCCTTTCAATGTACCCATCTCTATTGCTCTTTTCTCTTGTTCCTGATGTTCAAGTTAATATATTCTTCATTTCTCTTCTTATTTATTCTTGTGGCTTCTTTTATTAAATGGCCTCTGGCAAAAGCTTTAAAGGTGTCCCACACAATTCTCCTCGGCATGCCCGGTGTAACATTTTCCTTAAAAAAGAGAGCAAATTCTTTCTTTAAGGATGCCACCAGTTTATTATTTTTCAGAATTGAGAGATTTAATGTCCATCTGCCTCTACGATTTGTTCCTTGTATTTCGACAGTTATCAGATTATGGTCTGCATAAGTTTTGGCCTCAATTTCAGATTCCCATAAATCTTTAATCATTGTAGGGGACATCCAACACATATCTAGTCTGGACCAAGAATCATGTCTTGCCGAGTAAAATGTGTACTGTTGTTTATTGGGATTCCTTACTCTCCATGTGTCTGTTAATTGCCATTCTTCTATTATCTGACATAATGAATTGGTAAAACAGTTGCCTTTTGCTTTCTTCCTGTTAGCATTTACTTTTCTATCTTGTTTATTATAAAAGATCGCATTAAAATCTCCAATAATGCATAATTCTTGAAATTCTTGTTGTGCAATAATTTTCTGAATTTGCTGGTAATATTTTTCTTGATTTTGATTTGGGGCATAAATGTTCACAGTCAGTGTTTGCTCAGCTTGCCTCTGAATATCTACCATCAAGGTTCTTCCGTCTTTTGAAGCAAAAACTAATTCTGGTTGCAAATAATCTTTAACATAAATGGCCACTCCTCTTTTCTTCTTTTCTTCATCTGTGGCTGCAAATACTTTCCCTAAGCCTTTAACATTTAAATATTTTTTGTCCCTTCTTCTTATATGTGTTTCTTGAATACATGTGATGTCCGCATTGTGCTTTTTTAATTGATGGAAGATTTTTCTTCTTTTCTGAGGTCCATTTAAACCATTAACATTTACTGAAATTGTCTTCAATTTCCTTCTATCCATCCTGATTTACTTTCTGTTGTTGTTCCTTTTCATCTTTTGCCCTTTGTCTTGTGTTTATTGGGGATCTCTTGAGTCTAAACCTTTTCTGCCTTCATGGTTTTGGGAGTCTTATAGGAGTTAGCAATGCTGTTGCTCCCTGGAGTTTGGCCTCTGTTTCTTTCTTTACCTCTCCTTCCTCTTTTTCTTCTCTTTCTTCAGTTTCCTCCTGGTCATCTGAGAATTCTTCTCCATAAGTTTTTTAAAAGTCTGCTGCTTTAAAGACTGATGTTATCTTGAATCTTTTCCCTTCAAAAGTGAAAAAAGAGCGCTTCTGGGAGAAGCCATCTATATGTAATATTATTGGATCTCAATAGGGTTGTCAACTCAGTGTATGCTTTTCTTTTCTCTCTCACTCTCCATGGGATCTCTTTCAACACATTTATTTCCTCTTCATCCATCTTCAATGGAGATGCATTAACTTCTTTCAATATTTTGTCTCTCACTGCTCTTTTGTGGAAGCACACCTGTACTTCCCTCCATACTTTAAATCTTCTTGCATATGCTGAATTCATCCTAAAAGCTGCATCTATTTCTCCTTCCATCAACTTTGAATCTTCCATCTGAAAATGGTCAGCCAGTAACTTCACCATTTTTATGTTCAAGTCTTCCTCTTTCTCTTCTGGAATATTTTGGAACCTTAGAACAAATGCTGCTCTTTCCACCTGTAACTTCATCACATCCTGCTCTAATAGAGACTGTTTATCTTCATTGTTCTGTACTTTGCTTTCCATTTCTCTCATCTTAGTCTCCACATTTTCCACTGCCATATTCATAATTTTGGATGTGTTTTCTGTTATTTGCTTCTGAAGTGCTTGTAGACTCTGTGCAAATTGTACTGTGATGTCCTTCATAGTGATCTGTATGGGTTCCACAGCTTGAAGAATCATATCCCTAACTTCTTGTATTGTTCAGTTAAGTGGCTCTATCGCCCGTGGGACAGAGTTTCTGATTTCTTCCATACTGCACTTGATAGGATCGACTACATTGCTTAGTACTTAATATAGTTGATCGCACGAGAGCTTGCATTTATTTCTGTGTCTCCTTTTGTGTGGGAACTCCCAGTTTTGTAGCTGCTGAGCTAGACATCCCTGGTGAGACCAATGATGCCTTCCTCCCTCCAGCATTGGATATTTTTCAACCTTCCCTTCCACTTAAATTCGAAAATTAAATTTCCCTGTAAAGGGAATCAAAAAAATTTCAAATTTCAAATTAAAACTCTAGTCCCCACTGAGATATCTAAATCAAATAATATTATTTTCACTTATTATCAATTGTTTAGGAACAAGTATAAATTTCTGGCACTATGCCCAGACTGTTGTACGATTAGACACTATCAACGAAACTGATTAATCTTATTATTTAGGTTAGCCGTTTCTTTGGCAACATTCCCAGAAACTTTCTAGACAAATCTACTCATTGTTAACAAAACATCTCTATTCTTGGCAATTTTTCCAGCTTAACCAACTCTTGTTGTGATCTCTCTCCACCAAAAGAACAGGGAAAAAGAGAATGAAAAAAGAAGCAATTGAACAATGCACAATTATCTGTTACCAATCTCCTTTCCAATTAACCCAAATAGAGTCCCTACACTTTGTCCTTCTAACCTGTCTTTTTACAACAAATATTTATTTCTTTATGATTCTGTTTATTGAAAGCTGCAAAAATTAAGAGCATTGAAAACCATCTTTGAAGTATTGGATCTTCTACCCTGCCCCTAAAGGGTTAAAAATTAGCAAGCGATGAAAAGGAGCTCCCTCTGTCAAGATTCTTCCACCACCACCCCCAATTAGGGTTAAAATTAGAGAACACTGCAAAGGGGGATCCCCGCTGATCTTCCTCTTTCCCTCATTATTAATGCAATGTAACTTTCCCCTCTGTTCAGACCAGGGGGGCTTAGCCAACTCAAGCCCTCTATGCCTCTATAAGGACTAGGCAGGATAGAACCGATAAATAGTACTTGTTTTCCACTGTTTTAACCAGATCTACTCCAGCATAGTTGTGCTTTTTGACAAGCAGGATGGAGTGAATCTCCCACTCTCGCCCACCTCCCATTTCTGATCTATTGAACTTCTGCTTATAAGCCAGTTGATCTTCAGGGGGAAGAAAACCCTCCAATCTTCTGCTACTCCTTGGGGCTAATTATTCTTTTTATAACTGCCCTACACCTTCCGTTTCACTTTTATGGATACTCACAGGAGCACTTCATCAGCAAAGTTTCTCTTTCCCCCCCTCCGTTGCAGGAGCATTGGCTATGCTCTCAAGGAGCCCAAACTTCGATCCCGCATCAGGGGCGATTCTGGTCTCCCCGTGAATTGCAAATCTCACGGGGACCTTGCAGCTGTCCATCCCTTCCTGGGGTGGCAGGGGGTCCCTTAATCACTCAAGGGACCCTTTTAAAGATCAAAAGTTGCACACCGCGTTAAAACGTGTGTGTAATACCACGCCACGCCACGCCTGCGCACCTCTATTGTTATATTGTTAAGGGCAGTCTGGATTTCCAGGATCATTATTTTCAATGAGGAACCAATTTGTAGGTCTGGGCAGCTGTTTTTAAAGATAATGCCACCAAATTTGCACAGATCACAGCCCCCCTTCTACTCTAAAGACTCCCCTTCCAATTATCAAACAAATTTGACCACAGTGTCCCCAGCCATCCTATATGATATGTTTGTTTATAACTTGTGTCTGTATTCACTACTTTGATCAGAGTCACATATCAGCTCCAAGAATGTTGTTTAAAAGCCACAGAAGCTGCTTTTGCTGACAAGGTATTGAACAGGCGGGGGCAGGGGCTCTTGCTGTCCTCTAGCCTTTTTTCTGATGCTAAAAAACCCCAGTGGGAAGTTAATCACATAAATCTGGGATGCTTTCATACAGCCTAAATAACATACTTTCAATCCACTTTCAATGCACTTTGCAACTGGATTTTACTGTGTGAAATGGCAGAATCGAATTGCAAACAGTCACTGAAGTTGATTGAGTTTAGCATGTGCAAAAGTGCCCTTGGAGTAGTCTGAATACTCAGAGATCAGCCAAGACTCCTCCACTGAAATTCCTTCTCTGGGGCTTGCCTCCAAATGTGATTGACACTCACTTCCTGATCCCTTGCAAGGATCTGATTGGAAGGGAGAAATGCAACTGCCTGGGAAATTTTGGGTGCGTTCAGACAGCGTGGTGGGAGCAGATTAAATTGCTCCTTTTCTGACCAGATTATATTTGATCCAGACAATCATGATCACACTTACCTCCCTTATCCCGCTTTACCACAGTCACCACGCTTCCTGGCATCTACACTATCGGCGCGCGGGGAGCATGTATTGGCTTTTTGTTTGTTTGTTTCTTGGTTGTGCATGCACATAGGTGCCCGTGCATGGAATACAATTTTTTAAATATTACACATGCGCACAAACATTAGGTGAATCACAGCCTTTTTTTGACCCTTCCACAGAGAGCCGTGCCTTCACTCACATACCTGTATCAATCCGCCTGAGCTGTCCACTCCCCTATAAAACCCTTTTTCCCACTCATTTCTGACACTTGCACTGAGGGAGCAACATGAATCCTCAGGAGCAGTGCCTCATGGTGTTCCTGACTGCTCAGATCCCTCTCACAGTGGCCTGTCACCTGCAATGCAGGTTGACAGCCATCAGAGTGAGGATACTGATTGCTGTCAGACAGCACCTCATGTGCAGGAGAGCCAGAGTGAGGGGCTTTGTCCTGACAGAGTCCCTCAACATGGCATTCCTCCAAACACTTGCTGAGTAGAGGGCCCAACGTAGGTGGTGAGTCTATCCTTGGCCAGCACAACTATGGGACGTCTATGCCCGGATCATCTGGGAGGACGAACAGTGGCTAAAGCACTTTAGGATGACCAGGACCACCTTCTTGTGGATAGTGGATGCTCTCAGGCCTCATCTCCAGCATGCAGAGACCACCATGAGAGACCTGATACCATCAGAGGAGTGTGTGGCCATTGCCATAGCTTGGCTTGCCAACACCATCTGCTACTGGGTGGTTGGCACCCTGTTCAGTGTGGCGAGATCCACTGTGGCCGGAATAGTGGCAGAGGTCTGCCTTGCAATTGAGGCACAACTGATGAGCCAAACAATATGTCTTCAATCACCTGGATTGGTAAGCATCTCCCATGTAAAGCACACGCATGACAGAAATGAGGTGTTTTCTAACATATGTCCCTTGAGGCACAGTGAATGTAAAGGCGTAATGGTGATCAGTCAGTGACATCTATGGATGACCACTACTGTGGAACTGTCCAGATGGCAATTACTACATTGGGGAGCTGAAAGTGATAATTGTCAAAATTTATAACAGGACCTCAAGGGGTGCCAGTGATGCAGGCATGGTTGTGTTCAGTGCTCTCTCTCAGCGGAGTGAATGTGAGCAAGCACACCCGGGTTTTAGCCTCTGGCTCAGGAAGCATGGCTCCAGTGTGAGCTAATTTTTTGCAGTAGCCAAATCACTCACTCACAACTTTAATGCCAGTAGCTCACCAAGTAGCATTTTTGCTCACAGGACTCCACAGCTTAGAGGGAGAACTGGCTGTGTCATCTGTGTGTCAAGCAATGCCATAAGTTACAACTGTGCCACAATGTACACAAGTTGCTAGCGAGCATTTCACTTTGTAACTGTCATCAGGTAACTTCATATGTGACTGTGGGCATTGTTGTCTACGTTAAGAAGATGGTATTGGGCCTGAAACTACAAATGATAACTGTCCCGCCAGGGTAATGTCTTGGGAGTTTGGAACATACATTCCTACAAACCAGTAGTTATGCTGTAATTATAAAGTACTGTAGATAATACATATGACTCTTATTGATAAATCTAGGTAGAGCAAGGTAATCTGGGCCATGAACACTGACGTTATCCTTTACTTTTGCCAGGTCATGCTGGGGTTCAAGGAGCTTGGATTTCTGCACTATGTGGGAGCCCTGGATGGCTGCCACATCCCAATCCGGGCACCACCAGGGCAAGGCACAGAGTACTACAACCGGAAGCAATTCTGCTCTCATGGGAACTGTGGACCACTGAGGCCACTTCATTGACATTACAGTGGGTGAACCCGGCAGGAGCCATGATGCTCACCTACTCAGGTGGTCCAGACTCATTGATGCAATGGACCACGGAGTATTTGTGCCCGGAAACCCCACACTGACAATTGAGGGGGTTCAGATCCCTCCCCTAGTGATTGCCGACACCAAGTACCCCATGTGCCGCTGGCTGATTACTCCCGGTGTCAGCAGGGCGCACAGTAGGGCCAGGTGTGTGGTGGAGCGGGCCTTTGGACAGCTAAAGGCTCGCTGGAGGTGCCTGGGTGTCATGCTGCAGGTGGAACAGCAGAACGTAAATGCAGTGCTGTGTGCCTGTGCAGTGCTGCACAACATTTGTGAGGAGCGTGGCCATTAGGTCACTGTGGAGGCCACGGTGCAAGAGAGCAATCCTCCCTCACAGCAACCCCAGCCAGGAAGAGGGGAAGGCAGTGCATGCCGCAATCATCCAGTGGTTGCAGAGGCATTGAGTTGAGAACTCTGACTTTCCCCAGCACTCCATGTCCCCACATTTATTAAAACCTGCTGTATGTAAATATGTTATGAATTGTTGTTGATGTTGTTGTTCGTTAAAAAATGTTTTGTTTGTCTTAGACATTGTTGTTCAGTAAAACCTTTAATCAACAAAAATACTGAGCTGTGTTTTCCTGTACTCCCCAACCAAGAAGAATGGTTTGTGACTGTAATGTCAGTAGCTCACAAAGTGGATCCCCCCCCCAGGACTCACAGCTTAGAGGGAGCATTGCCTATGAGGTAGGTGGGGCTGAGAGAGCTCTTTCAAGAACGGCTCTTTCAGGAACAGCTCTGAAATAACTTGTGACTGACCCAAGGTCACACCAGCAGCTGCATTTGAAAGAGGAATGGGGAGTAAAACCCGGTTCTCTCAGACTAGAGTCTGTGCTCCTAACTACTACACCACGTGAAATGGTATCAGGGATAAGGTTGCCAACCTCCAGGTGTGGGCTGGAGCTCTGATAACTCCTCATAGGAATCAACAGGGGTAGACCTAAACTACCAGTTTCCCAATGGGAAATATGGGGAGTAGACCTGCCCTCCATTGTCCCCACCGGAAACAACATGGGTAGACCTGGGCTCTCATCTCACCATAGCAACCAACGGGGAGCAAATCCCCATAGGAAATCAGGGCCACATATCATTTATCAGGAAAACCATGCATCCTTTGGGTGTCCCCTCATTCTGCCCTCCGTTGTACCATTAAAGCAGTATGCCCATAGGAGTTAAAAGACCTGTACTTGGGGGTTTGGCTAAGGCAGTCCTTGTTCCCTTTCAGAAGAGACCTGCTCGGTGGTGGAGGGAAAGGCTCTTTTGGATTTCCCAAGAAATTGACACATAAGCTTCTTAAGAACAAGTAACAATTTTATTTTAACTTTTTAACAGACATTTTAAACTTCTAAAAAACTGTAATAGTTACTCTAGTCATCCTCCCTGGATTCTGTCGCAGGCGCCAGCTCTGGATCGGCAGGTTGCACAGCGTGCTGCGGGTGAGCAACTTTTGTGTAGAGACGCCGCACAACCTGCCGCAGGGTATTTATCAGGTTGAGCACCTGATTGACTGTGAAGTGAAGGGGGGGGATTAGATATGGCCTTGTTGTGGAATCCACCTTGGGATTACAGTTGGCTGTGGCAGTCAGATCACCACATATCGGTAACAGTGGCCCATATGATGGGGACTGGTTTTTTGGAAAGGAAAACCATGTCATCAAAGCCACATGCCCCGCAAACCCATGTTTTTGCTTGCCCAAATTGCCTGGTTGGGCTATTTTCCTTCATTACTTGCTGCCACCACTCACTGGATTGATACCACCTTCCTAGAGGGACAGTGAGACCCCTCTGGCTGATTCCCCAACCTTGGAAAGTGGGTACCACAATCTTTGGGCACCCCCTGGAAAGTTGGCAACCCCTCTGATTTGGGCCATTTTGGTTCCATGGCCTCCTTTTGCCCCTGGTAACATGCTAAGCTGGGAAGAACTAAGTGTCCAAGGCACACTAGGCCCTAAAACTCAAAAAGGTGTACTTGAACTATGGATAACTTAGGCAAAGGGAATAATCACAGGCACTTAACGCAAGTGGGAACAGAAAATAAACAGGAGTTAAAATGCAGGTCCTCTGTCCCTACACCCCCATCTCCCTATCTCTGGAGATGCTGGGGCTCAGGAAGGGATTAGCTTTCCTCCCTCCTTGTTGTTGTGGAAAAACCTCAGCCCTCCTCTGGGACTGTTCACCTGGACTGCCACCCTCCTCCCACCACAATTCACAGTGGTCTGGATGTCTCACGGTGGTCCAGATTATGCCTAGATAGGGTGTGTCCAGCAAGTCTTAACAGATTGGACTTACATCTGGTGTCCACCCTGTCCTTGAACTCATGGAGCCGATGCTCCACCTCTTGGCATCCGTGGCAGGACCCCTCTTCCTCCTCTGCCATGGCAGCCTGGGGTGACGCTGCTTGACCTACGGTCATTAGAGTACAGCTCTTCATCAGAGCAAGAAGTGCATTCCCCATAGGGCAACATGAGGATGATCTTACCTGCAGCTGATTCTGCTGAGGAAACAATCTGGATGGGTCCTCTGGGAACCACCCCCTGTGCCTGCTCCTCAGTCAACACATCTGAACTACACACAGTTTGTTTGAGGGAAGCTTGTAGTCCAATGAGCATTCTCCAAACACCAGTAGACCTGCGTGAGTTCTTACACAGGTACAGTACATGTGGCCACTGCACTCTGGCCTCTCAAACTGCTGTTTCCATCAGCACGGCAACTCCTCACGCACTGTAACCTTCCACTTCCAACCAACCACGGCTGCTGTGGTCGCTCAACACAAATTATTTCCCATGCACAACCTGTGGACAGACAACTGTCTGCAATGTGTGCCCTTTCTAATAGCAGATGCTGGGTATTTCGGTCTGCTTCCCAATTGCAGAAATATCCCCGACACTGCCCCGACACTGGCTTAAACCAATATATGGTGTGTTGCCCAATAAATTGTATTATGGAAATTCCACCCTTTGAAAGGCTTACATGACCAAATGGGTTAGGAAAACTAAGGGGAATAAGGTTCTCTGGGTCTCTTGTCCCGCTTCTTCCTGAAACCTTGGGGGATGCCATGAGAGGAGGTTGAGTTGCCACCTGGATGAGTGGCCACCCCTTCTCTGCATGCATTCCCCCCATCCCTGGTCCCTGGGCTGGCTCGATGAAGATTTGCTGCAGCAGAGTTTGTTTGAACACTGGCCATCTGTGAGGCGGCACTTGCACTCTCTAATCTTATGGTCCTCGTGAAATCAGTGAGTGCTGCCAGCAGGGCCAGCTCGAGGCATTTCTGTGCCCTAGGCGGGCGCAGATACCAACCTCCCAGTGTGGCCTGGAGACACCGCCATGCTGCCCCTGCCTCCCCTCTGAGGGGGGAGGGGGGACCAGCTGTGCCGCTGCCTTCTGCACCCCGG
Organism: Gekko gecko; assembly: GCA_029375565.1. Lineage (NCBI taxonomy): Eukaryota > Metazoa > Chordata > Lepidosauria > Squamata > Gekkonidae > Gekko > Gekko gecko. The sequence continues at coordinate 211,244,344 of JAPDNY010000001.1, forward strand.
CCAGCAGATCATTGCCCTATGGGGAGGAGGGGAGCCAGGCCCCCTCCAGCCCCACCCTGCCCTCATGGGTGGCTCTCCTTCTGCACCTCCTCACTGGCCACAGTGGCGAGAAAGTGGGGTGGCTTCCTCAGATGCCTCCCAGTCCCACCCCCACCCCCTCGCGCTGCTGCTGCTGGTCCGGGGCCAATGCCGCGGGGTCCTGACCGGCTTCTGAGTGGCCCCGTCCTGGTGATGGCCCGCCGGGAGAGGAGTAGGGAGGGGGACGAGAGGCTTCATGCTCCTCCACCATCGGCCACCTGCATGGATGGGGAGAGACCCAAGAAGACAGAGGCCCAGAGGTCAGCGCCGCTGCCCAGGCCCCTTCTCCTGCTGCTGTTGGAAACAGCCCCGCCCCCACCTCTCTCTCCACCTCCACCCCCCGCAAGGGTGCCGGTCCTGACCCTCCCGGAGTCTGAGTCCCACCAGCCCAAAGCTGGCCACCCCACCCCAGCCCAGAGGCCCTCCAGGGGAGGTGCAAGGAAGGGGGTCCTAACCCGCTCTCCCAGCATCCCTGGTCAGATGCCTGCCTGCCAGCTGGGCCCCATCTCAGCCTCGCTGCACGCCCGCTGGCCAGCTGGTCCCCCATCCCCCACCCCGCTCCGCCCTACCCCACCGCAACTGGCCACCCACCCAGAAGCAGAGCCCAGCAAGGGGGAGGAGGCTGCAGCAGGCATCGTCTTTTGGGGTGCTTCTCCTGCGCCAGCTGGGGTGCTCTTCATTGGTGGCCACCGCCGCCCCCTGCCTCCTCTCCCCCCCAAGGGGGAGGGTGGGCAAGCTCCACTGCCACCTCCTGAGCCCCACCGGGGTGCTCTTCCCTGGTGGCAGTGGCCAGGAGGTGGCGGCGGCAGGGGGCTTTTCACGGGGGGGCGCAATTTTGTGCCCCAGTGGGCTGGCATGCTCTAGGTGAGTGCCTAGTTCGCCTAGTGGGTGCCAGTTCACCCTGAAGGATTCCACACAGGGCCTCCCTGGATTGCCTCTCCTCCTCAAGGGAAGGGGTCATCAGAGCCATGAATGCTCCTTTCTGCCTGCCTCCAGCAGCACCTCTTGCTGCCAGGTGGAGTGCTTGAGCATCTCCTCCCCTATCTTTTGCACTGCCAAAACCCTTTCGGTCCTTGTCCTTACAAAGGCCAGGCGGGATTTCGGCGAGCATTCAACCAGGATGACTCCAGGTGGAAAATCTGTGGTTGGGAGAAAAAAGGGAAAGATACGCTGGGGAGTGGCTGACATGCACCAGCCATAGTCTCCATTCACCACCTTCTCAAGCCTTGCTATGCCACTCCACTTGGGGGTCAAGAGTTCAGGCTTACCTGTTGGTTTTCTGTGTGCTTGGCTCCCACCTGCCTCTGGCTGGGTGGATGCAGATGTGCCTGTGGTGCACAGGTGAGAAAAGGAGTGTTACACAAAAGACACTAATGGCTGCTTGACACATTATATCCTGTAGAAACGCACAGAAAAATATATGCAAATGTGCCAGTAAACACTCAGGGGGAAGTGGCAGGGTGAAATCTTTGGGTGGTGGAGGGGGTTGTTTATGCTAAACATTATGGACAAATAAACCATAGCGATAGTCATCCCCTGAGAGCTGGTCTCACCATACCCACCTTCCTGTGGAGGGAAATCCTCCATATTTTCCTCACTGTCTTCCTCGGCCCCTTCCTCGGCCCCTTCCTCGGCCTGTGAGAGAGGGATGTCTCCCCCTGGAATGAAGAGAAAATGAAGCCTGATGTCAATTGACCAGGTTCAGTGAACCGAACGCTGTGCTACAGAAGAATCACAGGTATTGCAGGCAACCACACAGCCATTCCTGAGATACAGGTGGCTGGAGCAATAGGAAGGATGAGGAGTCAAATCATGTCAGGATGGCTGTCATGACAATATTTCTGAGGGGTATCATGGTTGAGGTATTTTAAAATTTCCACAGACCTGAATGTACTTTTTGAAATGGAGAATAGCTACATGTTCTGGTTGCCAAAATGCCCCTATCGTAGTATCATGAGAACCATCCAGATTATTGACTATAGGGAGAGATTACCTCAGTCACCAGAGGGCTGAGGCTGGATAATGTGGGGTGGGCTGCTTTGTGACTTGGCGGTGAATCCCTCCCACAATTGTATATAGAACCAGATATATACTCACCATATGTGCTGCTTGGTCCTGGTGCTGTCTTGGCTTGACCTTGTGAAGCTGGCATGTTGAGTGGAAAGAGGTCTAGGGTGGCTTCCTGGGAGGGAGGGATGCTCTGCTGGCTGGTGCTGGGAGCTGCCCTCTCCTGGAAGCTGTGTGACAGCCTCCTCCCTGTCACACTGTAACTCTTGTGTAATATGCGGCTCAGCCCCCAGAGAGCTAGGAGATCCCTCTGACATCTGATATTTTTGGGGAGTGTTGCTTTCCCACCAAAAGCCTGCCCTGAGGTGAATATGTGAAATGAGTTCCAGCAGAAGACACATACCTGTGCTACCTAGGAACTATTTCCACTTCAATCCAACCCCTATAATAAAACACTTCCCTTTAAACTTTTTTATTTATTTATTTTATTTTGGGATTTATACCCCGCCCTATCTGATAGCTCAGGGTGGCTAACAAGCGGTCAAGCCGAGTTTCAGAACTAAAAACAATAACAATATTACATACAATAAAAAAATCAAAAATTCAATACAGCAGTAAAATTCATATAAATCCAAGATGCACGATACACAGTATCCCACATTGATGGCGGATTTCTTAATTGCATGGGCACCAGGAGTAGTCTATCCCAGCTCACGGGCAGCATCCATCTTTCCAGATAATGGTGCTGGAGGGGGCAGATGAAAGGCTCTCAATGATGGCATGATAGCGGCGGTGGCTCCTCCTCAAAGGCCTGGCGGAAGAGCTCCGTCTTGCAGGCCCTGTGGAACTGCACTAAGTCCCGTAGGGCCCGGATCTCCTCTGGGAGCTCATTCCACCAGGTGGGAGCCGCCGCTGAGAATGCCCTAGCCTTGGTTTGGGCAAACTTCACACTTTGAGGGCCTGGTACTTCCAGGCAATGGCTATTCCCCGATCGCAGCGCTCTTGGGGGTACATACGGGAAGAGGCGGTCCCTTAGATATGCCAGACCCTGGCCATTCAGGGCTTTAAAGGTAAGCACCAGCACTTTGAAACGAATCCGGTATGCTATTGGCAGCCAGTGCAGTGCTTGCAGCACAGGCCGGATGTGGTCTCGCCTGGAGAGGCCCATCAACAGCCTGGCTGCAGCATTCTGCACTAGCTGCAGCTTCCGGATTTGTGACAGAGGCAGCCCCAAGTAGAGAGCATTACAGTAGTCCAGCCTCGAGGTAACCGTCGCATGGATCACAGTGGCCAGGTCTTCGCGGTCGAGGTAGGGGACCAACTGCCGAGCCAGCTGCAGATGGTAAAAGGCTGACTTGGCAGTGGCTGCCACCTCGGCCTCCATCGTTAATGAAGAGTCCAGGAGCACACCCAAACTCCTAACCTCCCGTACAGGCACCAATGGTACCCCACTGAAGGGCGGGAGAGGGAGCCCCAACTCTCGGCCGGTCCGGCACAGGCCCAGGACCTCCATCTTTGCTGGGTTTAATTTCAGCCGACTCAGTCTGAGCCAGCCAGCCACAGCTTGCAATGCCCGCAAAAGGTCATCAGGACCAGAGTCCGACTGGCCGTCCAACATCAGATAGAGCTGGGTATCATCAGCATATTGATGACACCCAAGCCCACACCTCCGGGCAATCTGGGCAAGGGGGCACATGTAGATGTTAAACAACATCGGGGACAGTACAGCTCCTTGAGGCACACCACACTCAAGGGGGTACCTTCAGGATCACTGCCCCCCCATCGCCACCCTCTGTCTCCGACCTTGGAGAAAAGAGGTAAGCCATTGCAAGGCAAGCCCCTGAATCCCCGTGTCAGTGAGGCGGCGGGCCAGCAACTGGTGGTCGACCATATCGAAGGCAGCCGACAGATCTAACAACACCAGTGCTGCCACGCTGCCTCGATCCAGGTGCCTACGGAGATCATCAGTCAGAGCGACCAGTGCCGTCTCTGTCCCGTGGCCCGGGCAGAAACCGGACTGGAAGGGATCGAGGATGGAAGCCTCATCCAGATAGCCCTGAAGCTGTGATGCCACCACCCTCTCAATAAGCTTGCCTAAATAAGGCAAGTTGGAAACCGGCCGATAGTTGGCCAACTCGGCCGGATCCAGAGATGGTTTTTTCAAGAGAGGGCGGACCGTCGCTTCCTTGAGTGCTCCTGGAAATTGTCCCTCAATGAGGGACTTGTTGACAATCTCCCGTAGAGCACCTCGAAACCCCTCGTGACCTGCTTTCACCAGCCAAGAGGGGCACGGATCAAGGTCGCATGTGGTAGGGCGCACAGATACGAACAACCTGTCAGCTTCCTCCAGACTGAGTGGATCAAAACATACTAAATCCGGCTCCAAAGATGTGCAAGGGGCCTCAAGTTCCCTAGCTGTATCAATCGTGGCGGGGAGGTCACGGCGGAGTGTCAAGACTTTATCTGCAAAGTAGCTCACAAAAGCCTCACAGCCAATATCCAATTCCTTAGCATTTTGCCTGCTCTGAGGCAGAGCTGTCAAAGACCGAATCACACTAAATAATTGGGCTGGGCGTAAGCCTGCAGATGCAATCGAGGTCGCATAGAAGTCCTTCTTTGCGGCCCTGACTGCCATCACATAGGATCTCATAAATGTCCTATAGGATGTTCGTGACACTTCGTCGCGAGCACGCCGCCACCATCTCTCTAGCCATCTCAGTTCTCGTTTCAGCAAGCGCAGCTCCTGGGTATACCAGGGCGCTCGCCTATTGCGGGTACGGAGAGGGCACCTGGGAGCGATCTCGTCAATAGCTGAGGAGAGATGGCCATTCCAGTCCTCCATCAGCTCATCTAACGAGCCGCCAGGGGGCCTTGGATCCCGCAGAGCCATCTGGAGCTGCATAGGGTCCATTTGGCTCTGCGGGCAAGCCAAAATCAGCTCACCACCTAAACAGGGTCAGGGTGGGACATTCAGACGGGCCTTCAGGGCATGGTGGTCCGACCATGGCACTGCCAAAGCAGTGATCTGGTCCACCGTCACTCCCGCCGCAAAGATCAGATCGAGCGTGTGTCCGGCCCGGTGCGTGGGAGCCGAAACGAACTTGGACAACATGGACAACACTAGATCCACAGCCCGGCTGGAGGTCGTGTCCTCAGCATGGACATTGAAGTCACCCAAGACAAGTAGCCTAGGGTGCTTCAGCGCCCAGCCTGATATGGCCTCCAGAAGGGATGGCAGACTCTTGGCCAGCGCGTTAAGTGGTCGGTACACCAACCAAATAGCCAAACTCTCCTCGGCCTCCAGCATCGCGACTCCCTGATGGAGTAAGCCTCCCGAATGAAAAGCGCCACTCCCCCCCGCCCACTAGTCCGTGATTGGTGGAGGACTGAGAGCCCTGGGGGGGTGAGTTGGGCGAGCACAACTGTCTCACCCTCCTGCACCCAGGTCTCAGTCACGCATGCCAGGTCCGCTTGTTGTTCTTGCACAAAGTCCCGCAAGACTTCAGCTTTGTTGTTAATGGACCTGGCGTTACACAACACCAATGACGGAGGAGGGTCCATAATCCTGGCCCCACTGCCGGCCACCCTCGGGATGGGTCGAAGGCTGGAAGGGCGCCAAGCCTCTCTATTTCTCCGCGTCCTTCGCTCCACACCTTGCCCAGACCCACCGCCATACTTCCCTTTCCCCAAGAGCACTGGAATTTGTTGCCCATTCATTCGTCACTGGCGGGCTCTGCAAAGCTTCAGGCTGCCGACCAATGGTAAGCTCACAACTCCCTGCTACTACCACTATGATTATACATAAGTACTATCTATGCATAAAATACAAAAATACAAAATTTCCTACTGATCGTGTCAGGGGTACTAACCTAACCACTAACTAAGCCCCAACAGTCACACCTAACACTCCATTCAGTCACCATACATCCACATAGCAGCACTCCACCCTTCTCCCTCCAGCAGATCCACAGTATACACTCCCAGCACTGGTTCCACGATGTTCCTGAGTGCCAGGCAGACTAACCAGGCTCTTCGCACCAATGGAATTCTGAATTTCAGATGCTAGAGGGCTCCCACAGTCACAGATTTTCATCCTAACGATGGAAGGCTCCCACAGTAGATCTCCCCTTCGCTCTTCCAGGACGCAATGACACATGCCAGGCTCGAGCATCAGCCTCGTCCCCGCGAACTCAGGGTCCACGAGTTCCCACTCGGTAACAAACCCTGCTCCATGCGTCCTGCCCAAATCCAGTTGCGTCCTAGACATCCCCAGACTGTGAGCTGTTTGATCTGCCACCTCCGTCGTGCATCAGGTAGGAGTTCGATCCCAGCTCTCTCGCCGCCGGGTCGAAACGCAACGTCCTCGCCGGCTCTCTCACCGCCGGCTATGGTCGTGTCGTCCCCCACCTCTGTCTTCTCACTCACAGCCTCTTCTGCAGAACAGGCTGTCGCCAGACCCTGTGCAGCTGAGGCCACGCAACTGATGACTTGATGTGTCGGCCGGGGTACTCCCGTGGTGTTCTGCAGTCTCCCCCTTGTCTCTAGGCTGAGGCCAGAGCCAGCGTCTCCAAAAGTTCAGTGCCCCAGCTGTGCTCTCACCATGCCGGGGTTGATGGCAGGGACTCTGCCTCGCTTTCCACGCAACTCCATAGCTCCGCGTTTTGTTGTGGGCCCAGCACAACCCTCGCTGCAGCCTCCCTGCTGCTCCTCATCTCAGATGTTTCCATGCTCTCCAAGGCCTTGATGTTAATGTTTTCCCCAGAGCTAGGGTATACCTATCCCTCCCTACTACACTTCTCTGCTGGGGTAGCTAATTTCTAATCTAACGTAGCTTAAAATAGTTTAAAATAAAATACCACGGGGGAGCTCAGCACAAGAGCTTCACACCCGGTCGCCATCTTGGAACCATTTGACCCCAAAATGGCCTCTGTGAGATCCCAAACTTATTTAAATGCTAGAATGAGTCACCATTTAAAATTTGATTTTATTAACTTAGGAGCAGAGCTCTGCCTATGCACATACCGCTGACACTTAAAAAAAAATGGCGAGCGAAAAGTGGAAGCCTGAGGCTTCTGCGGCAGCTTTCCAGAGGGGAGGGGGGTTGAGGCACCTGGAAGTGGCTCAACACCTCAGGAGCAATCAGACCTCGGAAACTGGAGGTTGAAATCAGAGAATCAGGAAAACACCACTTGGGTAAGTGGTATCAAAATACTCTATTTTAAAGGGGGTTTGACTGAGAAAGCGACAGCTGGGGACAATACGCAGATGTTGGGTGTGTGAATGTGCACATAAAATCCATTACTGAAGTGTGCTGAAAGCGGTTCAAACAGAGCGTCTGAACACAGCCTTAGAGGGTCAAAGGAAAACAAGATGTCTGACGCTAAGCAACTGACCACAAAAAAAAACATCGAGTTTTTCAGGGCGGTTTTTTTCATAATGCCTAAGAATCCCAGATTTGTGTTACCATTCCAGAGAACCATGGTATACTTTTGGGTTCTGAATTTTGTAATGCACATCCCTATAGATGAGCTGCATAGCTATCCATACTTATTTAGTACAGGACTAGTAGTAAAGCCCATTGTAGAAGTAATACAACAGGCCATAGAAAGATATAATGCGTAATGAATGCACAGAAAGGTACAGAAGTGGAAGTAAAGTCTCACACACAAAGCCAGGCATTCCTTGGCTCTCCCACCCCCATATTCAAGGCCCCTGTGGCCCAGCCAGGCAGGCTTTGGCTCTCCAACCCGCTCGTTAGAGGCCCCTATGGCCCAGCCAGGCAGGCCTTGGGTCTCCCACCCACCCCATTCAAGGCCCCTGTGGCCCAGCCAGGCAGGCCTTGGCTCTCCCACACCCCATTCAAGGCCCCTGTGGCCAAGCCAGCCAGGCATTGGCTCTCCCACCCCCCGTTCAAAGCTCCTGTGGCCCAGCCAGGCAGGACATGGCTCTCCCACCCACCCCTTTCAAGGCCCCTGTGGCCCAGCCAGGCAGGACATGGCTCTCCCACCCACCCTCATTCAAGGCCCCTGTGACTCAGCCAGGCAGGACATGGCTCTCCCACCCACCCCCATTCAAGGCCCCTGTGGCTCAGCCAGTCAGGCCTTGGCTCTCCCACCCCCTTGTTCAAGGGCCTGTGGCCCAGCCAGGCAGGACATGGCTCCCCCACCCCCTGATCAAGGCCCCTGTGGCCCAGCCAGGCAGGCCAGCCTTGGCTCTCCCCCCCTCGAGGCCCCTGTGGCCCAGCCAGGCAGGACAGCATTGGCTCTCCCACCCCCTTTCAAAGCTCCTGTGGCCCAGCCAGGCAGGCCTTGGCTCTCCCACCCCCTGTTCAAGGCCCCTGTGGCCCAACCAGGCAGGCTTTGGTTCTCCCATCCACCCATTCAAGGCCCCTGTGGCCCAGGCCAGGCAGGCCTTGGCTCTCCCACCCCCTGTTCAAGGACCCTGTGGCCCAACCAGGCAGGCCAGCCTTGGCTCTCCCACCCCCCATTCAAGGCCCCTGTGGCCCAGCCAGGCAGGACATGGCTCTCCCACCCCCATTCAAGGCCCCTGTAGCCCAGCTAGGCAGGCCAGCCTTGGCTCTCCCCGCTCCGTTCAAGGACCGATAGAGCAAGCCCAGGCCAGGCCAGGAGCAGCAGCAGTGCAAAGTGGCAGGGCCAGAGTCACTGGGAAGTGAGAGGGCCAGAGTTTCCATCCTGTCTCCTGAGGTGAAATTGTCTTCTGAGGTGAGTTTTGACTCCTGCTGCTTCTGTGGGTGGGACTCAGGCAACTCAGCCAATGCTTGGGGAGTTGTTCTGAATGACAGATCAGGCAGTGAACTGATTTTGCCAAGTATAGAACCTTGCCAGACCGCTACACATTTATATAATAGGACAGGATACTGCTGCTGTTTATTTTTCATAGTCCTCATCTATAAAAATGTAATATTATGCTGAAATTCTAATAGTAGTTACATGGAAAATGTTTATTTATGTTAGGCAAAGTCTCTCTTGCCGAATTTTGTATAGAATCAAAATAAGAAGGCCCTATTAGAAATTAATTTCATTTAAGTAACAGAAAAACAAACAATACTAGTTACAATACAGAGTATATCAAACAAAACTAGCCTCATATAGCTTTATATGTGATGCTACACACACACCCATGTCCTAACCCTCAAGCTCCATCAGGTTGCTGGGCAACCCTACCTCTTTGTCTCTGAATCTGTGGCAACTGAGATAATCATAACAGTTTCTCCCCATTTCCTCTTATTTTATTTATTTATTTATATATAATTTCAATTTATATACCGCCCTTCTCTGAATTCACAGAGCTCAGGGCGATTAACAATATAGTATTATACAGTTTAAAATCCAAGAGATAAAAATAGGTAAAAACAACATCAGATAGAATCAAAAACAAATTTACAGATTGCATCACTATCTTGCAATGAGCGAGAAAAGACAGAGTGGGGGAGGGGAAGGGAAGGGAAGGGAGTGCCAGATACAATAGTACCCATTGCTGTCCTCAACCAAAAGCCTGGTGGAACATCTCTGTTTTGCACATCCTGTGGAACTACACAATGTCCCTCAGGTCGTGGATGTTATTTGGCAGAGAGTTCCATCAGGAAGGAGCCAGGGCTGAAAAAGCCCTTGCTCTGATCAAGGACAGCTGGACATCTTTGGGGCATGGGACCACCAGTAAGTTGTTCTCAGCAGAGCATAAAGCTCTTCAGGGGACATACCAGAGGAAGTGGTCCTGGAGATATGATCAACTGTGGTATGATTAAGGGTAAATCTGTTGTTGGGTGGCCAGTCTGACTCCAGACCGGAAGATCTAGACATGGCGTTGAAAAGTGTGGCTGGTTAGCTTAGACTGAGTCGACTAAAATTGAATCTGACAAAGACAGAGGTCCTGTGCCTGAGTTGGAGCAGTCCAAGGGTAGGGATACCACTCCCGACCTTCGATGGGGTGCCGTTGGTGTAAGCACCAGAGGTTAGGAGCTTGGGAGTGCTCCTAGATGTCTCCTTAATGATGGAGGCACAGGCCTCTGCGAAGTCAGCCTTTTATCATCTTTGGCTGATCAAGCAGCTGGTTCCCTTCCTTGAATGCAGTGACCTGGCAACAGTGATCCATGCACTGGTCACCTTGAGACTGGATTACTGTAATGCTCTCTACATGGGGCTTCTCTTGTCCCAAATCTGGAAGCAGCAGCCAGGCTGCTGTTGGGCCTCCCTATGTGGGAGCACATCTGGCCAGCACTAATAGCACTGCACTGGCTGCCTATAGCATACCGAATTTGGTTCAAGGTGCTGGTTCTTACCTTTAAATCCCTATATGGTCAGGGTCCTACATACCTCAGGGACCATCTTTCCCCATGTTTCCCAGAGAGCACTATGATTGGTGTCCCGAAACTGCTTGGCCCTACCAGGCCCCAGAGAAGCCAGGCTGGCTGCAATGATGGCCTGGGCTTTTTCAGTGGCAGCTCCGCACTGGTGGAATGAGCTCCCAGAAGACAGTAGGGCCCTGCAGGGCCTTTTACAGTTCCGCAGGGCCTGCAGGATGGAGCTCTTCCACCAGGCTTTCGATTAGAGAGCTGCACCCAAGCAGCTATAGCCCTTACCCAACATCAACATTAACATCATTGCTAACAGCCAAGTAACCCAGGCTATGATGTCAGCCAGCTGTTACCGGAGAATGCTGCTATGTCCGCCATCTGATACTAGCACTTTATATTTGTATATTTTATAATTATACTCATACTGTATCGTCCTGATTTTATTGAACTCGTTTTAATTGTTTTGCATCTCTATGTCAGTTGCCCTGAGCCTGCTTTGGCGGGGAGGACGGGATATAAATTAAACAAACCAACAAACAAATAAATAAATAGATCAGACCAGTAATCTACCTAATCCAGTATCACATAGCAGCCGATCAATTGCCATGAACAACAAACAGGGCACAGAGGCCAAGTCTTTTTCCTGATACTGCCTCCTAGCATCTCGATACAGAGATTCCCTTTATGCACCATGATTAGTAAACATTGATGGATCTATCTTCCATGAACCTGCCTGACCCACTTTGAAGGCCATCTATGCTCGTGGCAGGCATGTAAGTATATTTAAATAAATCTGAAGCTCCAGAGCCACCAGTGAGAAAACACTGCTGCTGTCCCATCCTACTTCTTTCACAGAGGGCAAGGCCAGACTGGGCTTTGTCTGTGCATTGTTAAAAGGGCTACCCAAAAAGCCTAGGGAGACTCATGAGGTTCATTCAAATTCCACTGGAATGGGAAGGCTGTACCACAAGTTACACATGGTATATGCAGATGATAGTACAAATGTGACACAGGTATCTAATCCCTGTGTCCCAACTTCTATCAATGCAGCCTCAAGAAGTCTAACCTTTCTGTCCTGTACTGTGCTGAAAGATGGTGCTAATGTCTAGCTAATTATTTCTCACTTCTGTCACCACCGTGCAGATTAACAGCAGGCGTAGCATTCAGCGGTGTCTGTTCCTCCAGAAACAGCTTATGTTACTTTAGGTTGAAGTAGGAGAACTAGGCACTTTTGAGCTATTTTCAGCAAAGCAGGGGTGGGCCACATATGGCCATGTGGACTGCATGCAGTCCTTGGAGTATTTTATGTAGTTTTCTGACTATTGTTAGAATATAATTTGTGCTAATAAAATAACTTTCTACCTCTCTTTATTCTAAGGATCAGTTAGAAATATATTATGTAACATATAATTAAAGAACAGGTAAAAGAGGCAATCAGACCCACTCTCCTTATCTTTATATAATCTAATGCCAAAAAGTTTCAGGGTTTCAGTTCTGAAATAAGAAAGTCATAGGATACCAGAGTTCAGACTAAGTCCCAATGTAATAAGACTCTCGGGGACTTGTTAGATATGTCCCACTCTGGATCTGGCATGAGGGTCAAGGGGAAATGGGACACCATGATGAGGATAAAGGGAATGTGCCCCCAGAAGGGACCTCTTCTTCAGCTGGTGAACGGGTATCCTTTCATACCAAGGAACCGTCCCTGGGAAGGGTGGGAGGGGGGCTCATGGTAGTTGGTGATTCGATCCTTAGGCAGGTAGACAGCTGGGTGGTGAACCCGTGTACTGACCGTATGGTGACTTGCCTGCCTGGTGCGAAGGTAGCGGACATTACGCATGTTTTAGATAGGTTGGTAGATAGTGCTGGGGAGGAGCCAGTGGTCGTGGTGCATGTCGGCACCAATGATGTGGGGAAATGCAGTCGTGAGGTCCTGGAGGAGAAATTTAGGCTGCTGGGCAGGAAACTCAAGGCCAGGACCTCCAAGGTAGCCTTCTCAGAAGTGCTACCTGTTTCACGCACAGGGCCGGGGAGATAGGCACAGATCAGGAGTCTCAATGCGTGGATGAGATGATGGTGTAGGGGGGGAAGGGTTCACATTTGTTAAGCACTGGGATGCTTTTGGGGACAAAAGAGAGCTGTACAAAAGGGACGGTCTCCACTTGTCCCAAGAAGGAACCAGGCTGCTGGCACTCAAAATCAAAAAGGTGGCAGAGCAGTTTTTAAACTGAATAATGGGGGAAAGCCAACAGGAGATGAAAAGTCTCTGGTTCAGGATGGCTCATCTCAAAGAGATGAAAGGTTAGCTATTACTTTTGTACAAGGAAATGGATTAAAATTGTCCACTGAGACTGTGGCTAATGATAGGAACTGCCTGGCAAGGTCTCGAGGCAGCAAGAGGAAGGAAGTGGGCTTAACAAGCGTGGGAAACTATAAGTGTTTATACACAAATGCTAGAAGTCTCCGAGGTAAAATCGGGGAGTTGGAATGCTTGGCGTTGGGGGGGGGGAAATAGACATTGTAGGTATTTCAGAAATTTGGTGGGATGAGAAAAATCAGTGGGATACAGTGATTCCTAGTTATAAATTATATCGGAAGGATAGGGGGAAGGGTTGGAGGTGGGGTGGCTCTGTATGTCAGAGAGGGTATACAGTCCAGTAAGATTGAGAGGGTAAGAAAATTGGAATTGCTTCTGGAAATGCTATGGGTTGAAATAGTTGGTCCAAAAGGAGGCTTAACAGTGGGAGTTTGTTATCGCCCACCAGATCAAAAGATAGAGGAGGATTACAAAATGATGAATGAATTAAAGATAGCGGCTAGACGGAATAACTGTGTTGTAACAGGTGACTTTAACTACGCACACATTGATTGGGTCAATACGAGTTCTAGTCGGGAAAAAGAGATTGAGTTTTTAGACACTCTCAATGACTGTGCTATGGAACAGATGGTCACAGATCCTACCAGGGGAGAGGCGATCCTAGATTTGGTCCTAAGTAACACCCAAGACCTGGTGAGAGATGTAAAAGTGATAGCACCGCTTGGGAACAGTGACCATAATGTCATTGAGTTTAACATTTGTACAGATAGGGAGTTGTCCAAAAAGACTGACGCAACCACTTTTAACTTTAAAAGGGGTAACTTCTCTGGTATGAGGGGACATGTGAGGAAGAAATTGAAAGGAAGAGTGGAAAAGGTCAAAAACCATTGGGGAAGCTTGGAGACTATTTAAAAAGACGATCCTAGAAGCTCAGAAAAAATATATACCGCAGGTTAGGAAAGGCACAAATAGGTATAGAAAAAAGCCTGCATGGTTAACAAATAAAGTAATGGAAGCTGTAAAAGGTAAGAAGGATTCCTTTAAGCGGTGGAAAGCTAGTCTCAGTGAGGTTGATAAAAGGGAACACAGGCTATGGCAAATAAAATGCAAGTCTGTGATCAGGCAAGCAAAAAGGGAATATGAGGAGCATATCGCAAAAAACATAAAGGCCAACAATAAAACTTTCTTCAAATACATTAGAAGTAAGAAGCCAGCCAGGGAGGCAGTGGGGCCCTTGGATGACCAAGGGGTAAAAGGAGTAGTGAAGGATGATAGGGAAATGGCTGAGAAGCTGAATGCATTTTTTGCCTCTGTCTTCACTGTGGAAGAGGAGAAGTGTTTGCCCACTCCAGAAGCACCGATTTTGGGAGAGTGTTTGAAAGACCTGAATCAGATTGTGGTGACAAGACAGGAAGTCCTACGACTGATGGACAATTTAAAAACTAATAAATCACCAGGCCCGGATGGCATTCATCCGAGAGTTCTGAAAGAACTCAAATGTGAACTTGTGGATCTCCTGACAAAAATATGTAATCTTTCTTTAAAATCTGCCTCCATTTTTGAGGACTGGAAGGTAGCTAATGTCACTCCCATCTTTAAAAAGGGCTCCAGGGGAGATCCGGGAAATTACAAGCCGGTCAGTCTGACATCGATACCGGGTAAGTTGGTGGAAACTGTTATTAAAGAAAGAATTAGTAGGCACATTGATGAACAAAAACTATTGAGGCAGACTCAGCATGGGTTCTGTAAGGGAAGATCTTGTTTCACTAATCTGTTAGTGTTTTTTGAGGGAGTGAACAAACATGTGGACAAGGGGGACCCAATAGATATTATTTACCTTGACTTCCAGAAAGCTTTTGATAAAGTTCCTCATCAAAGGCTCCTAAGTAAGCTCAATAGTCATGGGATAAAAGGACAAGTCCTCTTGTGGATCAAAAACTGCCTTATAAATAGGAAACAGAGAATGAGTATAAATGGGAAACTTTCTCAGTGGAGGGTGATAAGCAGTGGGGTACCACAGGGATCAGTACTCGGTCCGATGCTTTTTAACTTGTTTATTAACGATTTGGAATTGGGAGTAAGCAGTGAAGTGTCTAAATTTGCAGATGACACGAAGTTGTTCAGGGTGGTGACAACCAGGGGGGATTGTGAGGCACTCCAAAGGGATCTGCGAGGATGGGTAGTGGGCATCAGCGTGGCAAATGGAATTCAATGTGGCCAAGTGCAAAGTGATGCACATTGGAGCCAAAAGTCCTAAATATAAATACACGTTGATGGGGTCTGAACTGGCAGAGACTGACCAAGAGAGAGATCTTGGAGTTGTAGTAGATAACTCAATGAAATTGTCTAGACAGTGTGTAACTGCAATAAAGAAGGCCAACACTATGCTGGGGATTATTAGGAAGGGAATTGAAAACAAATCAGCCAGTATCATAAGGCCTTGTATAAATCATTGGTGCGACCTCATTTGGAATACTGTGTACAGTTCTGGTCGCCACATCTCAAAAATGATATTATAGCATTGGAAAAAGTGCAGAGAAGGGCAACTAGAATGATCAAAGGGTTGGAACACTTCCCTATGAAGAAAGGTTAAAACGCTTGGGGCTCTTTAGCTTGGAGAAACAATGGCTGAGGGGTGACATGATCGAGATTTATAAGGTTATGAATGGGATTGAGCAGGTTGAGAAAGAAGTACTTTTCTCCCTTTCTCACAATACAAGAACTCGTGGGCACTCCATGAAATTGCTGAGCAGTCGGGTTAGAACAGATAAAAGGAAGTACTTCTTCACCCAAAGAGTGATTAACATATGGAATTCACTGCCACAGGAGGTGGTGGCACCTACAAGCATGGACAGTTTCAAGAGGGAATTAGATAAACATATGGAGCAGAAGTCCATCAGTGGCTATTAGCCACAGGGTATAGATGGGAACTCTCAGTCTAGGGCAGGTGATGCACTCTATTCTTGGTGCTGGAGGGGGCAGCAGTGGGAGGGCTTTTATTGTCCTGGCTGCACTGATGGACCTCCTGATGGCACCTGGTATATTTTGGCCGCTGTGTGACAGAGTGTTGGACTAGATGGGCCATTGGCCTGATTCAGCATTGGCTTCTCTTATGTTCTTATGCTAATTCTGGCTGCAGTCACACTGGAAGCTTGGTGCAGTCTGGGCACATCCCTAAGTCACCAGTTCAAATTGTTACAGGAAGGACCAACCAGACAGCACACCCTGTGGCGGTTTTCCCACATACTTGTCTAGTCCATATTACTGCAGCGCCTCAGCCATAGAGTGTGCTGCCTGATAAGTTTAATAAGCAGCAGAAGGCCAACTGCCCACGTCTTCAAATAGCTTGCCTTGGAAATCTAAACAGGCTGCAGTAGAGGCTGCTCCTGTGAGGTACTTTCTTATTTACCATTATAAACAGCAAAGCATTAGCTACTCATTTCTTGGATAGCTTGCCAGAAAAAGGTTGTGGTCACATGCGCAAGATAACGTGGGGGGGGAAGCGAGGCTATTTGCTCCATAGGAATTTGACTTGCAGTTATGCGATCACACAGTCCTTGGAAGCTGAGGGGGCAGCCCACCACTGCGTGATCAGACTCAACCATGGATGAATTGAGTGGGGATTTTTTGCTGCATGTTTCTGGTGCATTTCAACAAGGGATCGATGATTCGCATCTCTGCACTGAGTGCTCCCTATGTGGTTTGCGATGATGTGCATACCAAAACGGGGGGAAAAACAATGGCATGGAGTTGGGATGGCCTGATCAGACCATCCCGATGCCATGGGAGTGTGCTGGAGCAATCACACAAGGGAAAGTCCATTCCTTGCCCGTAGCAACCTATTTGCTACTGGACTTTCCCTAGTGTCTTTTTACTCTGCTTCTGTGAAGGAGCAAAACAGGTTGCTGACGGGTGCAGGACACTTTCCAGATGTTTGCATCTGATCGTGCCCTTAAAATCTGCCCAGCATTCATGCCTATGGCATGGCTAATTCTGCATGTGATTGGGACTGAAGTAGAGGAACCCAAAGGGGCAAAAGTTGAGGATACTCCACAACTCAAAAAGTAGGTGTCATGCATGTGTTATACGTGTGTACAAATACTAAGCCATTCCTAACACTGCTGATGTTACAGCTCAGAACTGATAGTGCCATCGGTGCAATGTCCAATTGTTGGACACACAGCTAAGGTCATTTACACTGATACCCCAAAATTCCAGAATGCCTGGATGGGACAGTTCTCAGTATCATTGTTATTATGAGCACCTTACACTGCCTTTTGCTCCTCTGTTCAGCCTAGACCTGCAAATAAAAGCAAAGCCTCTGCACAGCACAGCTGCATGTACTATAAATTCAAGGATGTATAAAATGAATCTCACTGAGAGCAGACCAGCTGCTCACTAACACACACACACACAAAAGCACCAGGAGAACAAGCAAACCTGTATTAGAACAGACCCTGTCAATGACATGGGTAGCCATGTTGAAGCAACAGAGCAAAGTTTGAGTCCAGTGGCAACTTTAAGACCTTTAAGACCAACTATAAGTTTTATTCTGGGTATAAGCTTTCATGTGTGTGCACACTTCTTCAGATACAAATGTATCTGAAGAATGTACCAATGTATCTGAAGAAGTGTGCTTGCACTTGAAAGCTTATACCCATAATAAAACTTTGTTTGTCTTAAAGGTGCCATTGGACCCAAACTTTGTTCAATGACTTCCTTAAATATTCTTTATTAGCAGGAGATGACACCCACTCCTTCACTAGCCAGATGCCCTAAAAAATACCAACTGGGATATAATCAAGACTGGTCTAACTCTAAACAGGTAGGTTAATTACTTCCACAGATAACCCAACACTGGGTTTGAACCAAAACATACTTTATGGTGCACCATCAAGATACTGGGACCGACAGCCTGGGTCACTTTTCTTGTCATCTATATGTTTACACTTTGTCTGAAGCACCTTTTTGCCTATACCTCTTATGGTAGGTGCAAAGCCCAAGCATACTGCCATGTAAGAGAACTTGAGACCCACATACATCCCAACCTCTACAGCACCAATCAAAAATTGGTGTCAGACCACAAACAAACCTCAAAAATCTTAACTGGTTACACAAAATGATATACTCCAACCAAAGGGTCAATACATTTATCACAGTCATGGACTGAACTAGGCCAACATAAACTCTGTAGCAATGGCTAATGTAAAAAACATATGTAACTAACCAACAATGATATACACAGACATACTCCATGGTTGATTAAATAATTAAAGCCAAGGCTACCAATGAGCCCATTTAGCAAAAGGGCTCTGGAAAAATGAGGCTATCCAATAGGGTTGCCAGGCCAAGACTCTGGCAACTGGCAGGAGGTTTGGAGATGGAGGAATGGAGGGGGGATGTAATGTTAGCTACATCACTACACCAGTACTGGGGAAAACTTGGAAATGGCATAGGGTAGCTTTAGGAATTGCTAGAAACTCTATGGATTTACCACATTTTCCAGAGCTACCTTGGATCTGATCACACACAGAACTAGCCACACGATAAGGATGAATGCCGGGTGGATTTTATGGGTACGATCACATGAAAACATCTGGCAAGTGTCCCGCACCCGTCAGCAACCCATATCGCCCTGCCAAGGATGTGGAGTAAAAAGATACCTGGGAAAGTGCAGTATTTTCCAGAAAACATGCAGCATGGACAGGTGTCAATTTGTGGAAGTGCTGTATCTCGTCGCATCCAGCACCTGTCTACATCCCATCAGATTTTTTTTAATGCCTCTGTGGTATGTGCGTGTTGTATACTAATGGTACCTTTCCATGTGGTCGGGCAAACTAGAATACCTTCACATCCCTAGACAATGGAAGGAGAGGATCCTAGAACCAGCCTATCGGCTCACCCAGATCCTCAAGAGAACCTATAGTTGCAGTAACTTTGTACATAATCCTATCAAGGGTGTGTGTGTTGGGTGTGGTTTGTACTTGTATTTATAGCGGCCTCTGGCTGACTACTGTATCTCAAGTTTTTCCCAATTCTGAAGTAAAGTATGAGCTGAAATCACTATGCTATGCTTCAGTCTCAGTACTTTATACTGGCAATGAGGATGGGATCCCGATGAGCGAGCCTGACTCCGACTCTGCAGCCGAGAGCAATACACCACATACTGATCTCCAGGACACCGCGCCCTGCAGTGCTACAGCTCCTAGAGACATGGCAGTTGCTCCGGGACAAATATCCACCTACGATCCAGCTCATCCTGAACTCTGGGAAGCCTGGGTTGAACAGCTGAAACACTTTTTCAAGATTCAGAAAACAGAAGATGCCGATTTGAAGAAATCCTGGCTGCTAAGCACATGCGGGATCATCACAATCTGCTTGGTCCAGGGCCTTATCACCCCAAAAACCTTGGAAACAGCCACCTACAACAAGCTGGTAAAGGCCCTGAGAGACCATTTCATGCCCAAGCCCTCCAAAATGGTGATGCGGATGGACTTCATGATATGCACCCAGAAGTCCAGAGAATCAGCCACTGACTTCTTAGCCAACATCTGTTGGCTAGCAATTGATTGTGAGTTCCCTGCCATCGAAGACTCCTCCTGAACCAGTTTGTTTAGGGGGTCCAGGAACAGAAACTGAGAAGGCAGCTTGTTGGCCTGGAGGACCCCAAGATCAACAAGGCACTCTGGTTACCACTTTTGAGAAATCCCTCTGGGATCACCAAGCCCCCACCACACACCAGGCCATCAACGCCCAAGACTCCAACACCTCAGACAATGAGGAATCTCACCAGGTATGGCATCTGGTACAGCCTGATGGGAGCAAATCAACAACACCAGTCACTCGACCATCAGCTCAAGTGCCTGCCAAGTCCAGCTCTCCTACATCCTGTGCAAGCTGTGGGGAGGACCACGAGCGCTGATCCTGCCAGTTCTGCGATGCCATCTGCCGGACCTGCAGTAAAGCCGGCCACCTTGCACATGTCTGCCACTCCTGACGGACTTGCTGGAGATTAACCACACACCAGGAAGCAATGGACCTTCACACCCTGACCATCAATCACCAGCATCAGGTACTGAATTTGCCCCCTGACACCCCCAACAAAATTCATGTAACTGTAATGATAGAGGGGTCCCCCTGTAAAATGGAACTGGACATGGGGTCTTTGTTCTCTATAATTTCAGCAGAGACCCTGCAGAGGCTCTGCCCAAGGGGGGGACCCCTCTTGAAGAAACTGCTGGGCCTGTCTCTATGGGACTTCCAAAAAAACCCTGTGGCCATCAGGGGTTAGGGCAAATTCAGGGTCCAATACAAGGATTTTGATGGGGTATTGGATCTGCTGCAGGTGGTGGAAAGTCTACTGGGACTTTCTTGGTTTGGGACCCTGGGTTTTGGAGTCATGGGAGTCAACCAGGTGGGGCTGCAGGACTTTAACACAGTCTGTGATGAATTTCTGGGGGTCTTTGATGGCACACTCATCCGCTACACCGGTCCTCTGGTCTCACTTGAGTTAGACCCCAACATGAGGCTCATCAGAATGAAAGCCACATGACCCCTGTTTGTGCTGTGGCCCAGAACTGAGGCAGATTTAGATCACCTGGTAGCACAGGGGGTGCTAGAGCCTGTTCCGCATGCCTGATGGGAAACACCCATAGTCACCCCAGTTAAGCCAAATGGTGACATCTGGATTTGTGCAGACTATAAATGCACACTGAATAAAGCATTGCAGGACCATGCCTACCCGGTGCCAGTCGTCAGCCATGTGCTGGCCTCACTAGCGGGAACCCAGGTCTTTGGGAAACTGGACCTGGCACAAGCATATCAGCAGCTACCGGTGGACGAGGCCACCACTGAGGCCCAGATCATAGTTACCCACCAGGGTGCTTTCCGAGTTCGCAGGCTACAACTTGGGGTGAGTGTGGCTCCAGGAATTTTCCAAAATCTGATGGACTATCTCCTCAAAGGCATCCCTGGAGTTCAACTGTTTTTTGATGATTTTTTAACTGCGGCGCTGGATTCCTCAACCTTCACAACACAACTCCGGATGGTACTCCAGCGCTTCAGCAAGGCAGGGCTGATGGTGAAATGGGAAAAGTGTCTTCTGTGAGTGCCATGGGTGGAATTCTTGGGGTTTGTGGTCGACGCTTAGGGCATCCACCCCACACTGGACTAAGTCCATGCCATCATGAATGCTCCTGCTCCCTCCTCCAAAGCCGAACTGCAGACCTTCCTGGGGCTTTTAAATTTCTATCATTCCTTCCTGCCACACAAAGCCGCAGTCACAGAGCCTATCCACCAGCTCCTGGACAAGACCACTCTGTGGTCCTGGGGCCCCAAGCATGCTGCCACTTCAAGGCTGTAAAGGAACTGTTGTCCTCCAATGCGGTCCTTGCCCATTTTGACGAGTCCCTTCCAGTGATTCTAGCATGTGATGCTTCCCCGTACGAAGTGGGGGCAGTCCTGGGGCACAAATTAGCTGACAGCCGGGAGGTTCCTATTGCATACTATTCATGCATCCTCTCAGTGGCCGCACAAATTGACAAAGAGGCCTTGGCGATTGTGGCCGGAGTAAAGAAATTCCACGATTACCTGTGCGGCCGGGCCTTCACCATGGTCATGGACCACAAGCTGCTGCTGGACCTCCTCGCCCCCGACCACCAGACCCCACAGATACTATCTCCCCGGGTACTCCACTGGTCCATATTTCTGGCCAGTTAACAGTATTCACTGGTCCATCACCCAGGGAAAGCAATAGGTACGCTGACGCACTGAGCCGGCTCCCCCTGCCATCTTGCGAGTCTGATATGGCCCCTGAACACCATGTTGCTCTTCTGGAGGACCTGCCTGACTGCTGGGTCCAGGTCTCCATGGTTGCACGGCACACTGGCCGTGATTGCGTTCTCTCCTGGGTCTTGGACTGGGTGGGAAGGGGATGGCCCACGGATCCAGTGGAACGAGAGTTTACAGCATTCTCTTCCCAGAGGGATGAACTGTCTTTGCATAAGGGGTGCTTGCTCTGGGGCAGCTGGGTACTGGTGCCCTCACCTCTGAAAAATAGAGTAATCACAACCCTGCATGAAAATCACCCGGGAATTGTAAGGATGAAAACCCTAGCCCAGAGTTATCTGTGGTGGCCGGGTCTTGATAGCGAGATTGAAGACAAGGTGAAGTGGTGCTGCCAGACATTCCAGGAATCATGGCTGGAGCCACTGAGGGCACTGGTGAGGCCATGGGAGTCTTCGCACAAACCCTGGGCCAGGCTCCACCTGGACTTTGCAGGGCTCTTTCAACAGATTTTCTTTATCTTGGTTGAGGCATACACAAAGTGGTTGGAGGTGGTCCCAGTGCCCGCCATGTTGTCTCGCTCTGCCATCCATGCTATGTAGTGGATTTTTAGTACGCATGGAATACCGGATTCTCTAGTGACAGACAATGGCATGGCCTTCACCTCCACAGAATTCCAGGAGTTCATGTAGTATTACAGGATCAGACACATCTGCTCAGCTCCCTTTCACCCCACCACCAATGGACAAGCCAAATGCATGGTCAAAACCACGAAAGACTCCCTGCATTGCATGGACCACGGGGACTGGGAGTACAAGCTGGCGGCTTTCCTATTCAGCCAGTGAATGACACCCCATTCCACCATGGGCCACTGCCCAGCAGAGCTATTCATGGGACAGCACCCAACCACCCAGCTACACCTCCTCCATCCAGATAGGGCCCCGAAGCACAGAGCAGCCACAGAGGATCAGGAAGCTTCCTGAGGGGGCTTCTGGTCGGAGTAAAATGGTGAACTGACGCACTCTGCAATCGTGCTGAGTGGACAGCAGCTTCTTCTGACAGTTTGGGCAGTTTTTCTGTCCAACGCAGCAACCCCCAGGCAGGGGGTCGCCCAGCAAGCATCGAGGTCCAAGTGAGAGTTGAGATCGGCGTCCGCAAAGTCCCGGAGGGGGCTTGTTTACACCTTGATCTTCTCTCAGGAGCGGGCTTTTGCAATCCAGCACTACAGAAGCTAGCCGAGCTGAAAAATCAGCTTAAATTCGCCATTTCCCGATCTCTTGAGAAACGGTTTAACAGCGGAAGTACAAAGAAACGATGCGAAGTCCCAAGATAAACAACTAAGGTAACTGTAAAGATTTGCTTACCGGGGAGAAGATCTAGCGAAATTTGAACAAGGCGGTTAAGTGCATAAGACTTTAAATTGTTGAGTTGATCCATTGATAAAGTCGAAGAGCCATTTAAAGTGTAAAAAAAATGACAAAACTAACTTTGTTGAACATTCCTGTGGTTGAGGCGGAGATAAGTGGGACTGAAAGTAACAGGGAAGATCGCGAGACTGAGGTGTAACAGTTAATTGTGTCCGGCTGGAAACGAAAACTGGCTAGAGACTGCGTTGGAGGACGGAATTTGGAGTGACTGGAAGTGTATCCGGTGGGACTGAGACTGAAGCGGACCGGAAGTGTATCTGGTAGGACAGTTTAAAAGAGGGACTGGAAAAAGGAAGTGTAAAACAAGCCTACTCTAGCCAAGAAAATCATAGAGAAATTGCGCCCACCATTTTGTGGAGGACTAAACTTTGAAAAGTGTTTTTAAAGGGAAAAAAATTGTCAGAAACAGCGAAAAAAGGAGGAACCGAAAGGAAAGTGTGAAACTGATTGAACAGTATTGATAAATTTCCACAACGGATCCTAAATTTCGGCAAAGAGCGGCGTCAGCTGCGAGCCCAGGCATGGCTGGTAAAGACAAGAAGGAATGGCAGACAGCAATAGACCAGATGGAGAAGCGTATGTTAGAAGCAATTCAGACTATGATCAAGCAATTGGATAAACAATTTGATGAGAAGATGGAAAAACAGCTGGAACATCTTGAAGAAGTTCAGGAGAAAAATGTGGCGGCCTTGAGAGAATTAGTACTTGCAGAAGTGGCGGAATTTAAAAAAGAAGTGGAAAGTACAAGTAGTCAAGTTAAAGTTTTGGCGACTAAATCAACAGAAATAGAGCAAAAGACACAAGATCTGGAAAAAAAGTTGAAGTGAATGGACAGAGTAATCGGAATCTTGAGGCAGTTGTGGAATACAAAGCAATGTCGAACCAGTTGAGATTGCGAGGCATTGAGGAAAAAATGGGCGAAGATATACGTACTGAAGTGATGGAAATGTTGACTGAATACATGGGAGAAGACAAAGGGGAGTTGGACTACAATTTTGATCTTATATACAAAGTGAATTCTGCTTATGCTCAAAGGAAAAATGTATCGAGAGATGTCATTGTTCAATTTGTGACAAAGAAAATGAAAGAGGACGTATTTAAGAAGCAGTTTTCTCAGCCATTGGAAATTGATGGTAAAAAGATAATGATAATGAAAGAACTCCCAAGATCTATCTTGTTGGACAGAAAGAAATACAAGAAGCTGGTGGATAAGTTGAAGCAACTGAACATCAGATTCAGATGGGAAATACCACAAGGACTGTCCTTCACGTACAACTCAAAAAGATATGTGATAAAAACACCGGGGGATATGTACAGGTTCAAAGCCGAAAATATTGAAGAATTTGGAGATATTTAAAAAGCCTTAATGATGGATTACAAATTATTATCATGGAATGTAAATGGACTTAATTCACCTAACCAAAGAAAAGTAGTGAATCATTGGTTACAAAAGCAAAACTCTAATATTGTCTGTTTGCAGGAAACACATATAAGAAATTGGGACAATAAATATTTGATAAAAACTGGGAGATGAATTTTATTCTTTGGCAGGGAAAAAAAATAAAGGAGTGGTGACTTATGTAAATAAAAAGTTGGACCCGAAACAAGTTTTTACAGACAAAGAAGGAAGATATGTGGCTGTTGAGATCAATTTGCTACAAAAAAAGACATTGGTCGTGAATTTGTATGCTCCTAATGGAGCTAAAGAGAATTTCTTTAAGGACTTGCTGAGTGAATTGGACCAAGTGCATTATGAACAGATAATTGTTGCTGGTGACTTTAATGGTACTGTTGATAACAAATTGGATAGGCAGTCAACTAAAGGTGTTGAAAAGATTGGAAAGTTACCCCAACCTTTTTTCAAAATTATTGAGCAGGAAAAGTTGGAAGATGTATGGAGAAAATGGAATCCAAAAATCAAAGACTTCACTTTTTATTTGAATAGACATAAATCCTTTTCAAGAATAGATATGATCTGGATGTCGAATGAAATGGCATTAAAAACTCGGGAAGTAGAAATATTGCCAAAGACCAGTTCAGACCATAACCCGTTAATTTGGATATTAAAAGAAAAGATAAAGCAATACAATTGGAGAATTAATGAAGACTTATTAGACAAGACGAAACTAGTGGAGACTCTGCGGAAAGAAACACAATTTTTTTTCCAAATGAATTTGAATCATGAGGTCAATATACAGACAGTGTGGAATGCATATAAATCGGTCATGCGAGGAGTTTTGATCTCAATGAATGCAGTGGACAAGAAAAATAATTTGAAGCAGCAGCAAGAAATACAGGACAAAATACATCAAAAACAAAACGAGTTGAAAAGAAGACCTGGTAAAAAAAAGCTTCTTAAAGAAATATAAATCCTGCAAGAACAGTTAAAAGTAGTGTTAAATAGAGAACTCCACTGGAACCTTAAGAAGTTTCAACAAAAATCCTTTGAAGGTGCAAACAAACCAGGAAAATATTTAGGTTGGCAATTAAAAAATAGGAGGGAGAGAAGGACAATAACCAAGATAATTGAGGAGAGTAAAGAAATTGTCAATATGAATGGAATTAAAAGAGCTTTTTTCAAATATTATGCTAAATTATTCCAAAAAAAGAAGATTGATCCAATAAAGATTAAAAAGTATTTGGATAAAGTAACTTTACCCGAGATGGACAGCTATATCAAAGATATGCTTAATGGTCCAATACAGAAACAAGAGATATATAATGCAATTGAAGAGGCCAAATTGGGGAAAGCTCCAGGACCAGATGGATTTACAGTGAAATTTTATAAAACATTAAAGGAGGAGCTAACCCCTATTTTGGAACTTTTAATTAATGAAATCCAGAGAACTAAACTAATACCAGAGTCCTGGAAAGAAGTCAACATATCTCTTATCCCTAAGGAAGGACAAGATCCAACAGATGTGAAAAATTACAGACCAATTTTGCTACTTAACAATGATTATAAATTATTTGCCAAAGTTATTTCAGAAAGATTAAAAGTTTACTTAAAGAATGCTATCAAAGAAGAACAAGCCGGTTTTCTACCAAACAGACAAATTAGAGACAACTTAAGGATTGTGATTGATGCAATTGAGTATTATGACAAACATCCCGAAAAAGATGTGGCTTTTTTATTTTTGGATGCCGAGAATGCCTTTGACAATTTAAATTGGGAGTTTATGTTTCAATTCTTGGATAAAATGGACATTGGACAGCCCTTTTCAAATATGATTAGGGCTGTATACTGTGAACAAAAGGCATCGTTGAATGTGAATAAGGAGCTGACGGATTATTATTAATAATAATAATCTTTATTGCATTAGCATAAAGCCATAGCAACAGTGCAGTATAAACAAGTAACCAGCACTAGATTCAGTCAGATATTAGCGAGTCAATCATTTTACAAGGATAGAGGACCAGAGTCATGCCCCCCGCGCCCCCCCAAAGGAAAAAGGAAAAAAGGAAACACTTAAAATTATCAGTTTGTACGTGGTCAACAGCTATCAGGGGTGAACTAATTAGATTCGGACAAATTTACATTCCTGATCACTGCAGCTAAAAAGGAGGCCACTTTAGCCGTGGTATGCTTGTCAATAGTATTATCAGAGAGTAGCACTGAGACTACCCAAGGAAGGGAAGGGAGTTTTTCTTTTCTCAGAATAGGAGTAATATATCTCTCTCTTTCCTTGTTCCACTTGGGACAGAGAAGCATTATGTGGTCCATAGTTTCTATCATCTCTTGTCCACAATCACACAGTCGTCCCGAAAACGGAAGTCCCGAAAAACGGCCAAAAAGCACCTTAGAGGGGAAAGAGTTAAGTCTCGCCAGGGTGAAAGCACGACGTTGTCTTGAGATCTTAAGAGTATAGCAATATGTTGGAATCGTCTCGGGGGGGGCAAGACCCAACGATAAACCCGAGCAAGTACGCCGGGCTCTTTGAAGGGTGCTACTGAAATCAAGTTCCTTTAATTTCAATTTAATTTCTCTGAACAGCTCATTAGGTAGTGGGGTTGATATATCAATCCCCAAGGTTTTTAGTTTCTGTTTGATTAACTTGGATCGGCTGCTCTTGTAGGTGTCATGGGGGATTAAATGTGAGAAACCCGCTTTGTTTGTGCTGCCCCCCTGAACATCCTTCTTCATGAACAGCTTAAAAGCTGCGAGCCAGGCTCTCTGTTCAATTGATGGTTGAGCAAATTCAACCCTGAGTGTAGTTCCCGCTACGCATCTAGGAACTGCCGCAATTTCCCTCAAAAAGGTGTGTAAGGGAGAATCAAGGGTTTCAGATACTCCTTCAATCCACACTGCACACCCATAAAGAATCTGCGGGATAGCCTTGGCATTGAAAATCTTAATGGCAGCTGGTATGTGGTTTGCACCTTTGGAGTAACAGAATTTTTTTATCGCCTTAGCTGTGATATTTGCAGCTTTAAGAGCTGCCTGGACATGTGGTTTCCATGATAGATTGTAATTAAAAGTGATGCCCAGGTAGCTAAAGGAGGGGACTCTCTCCAAGGCCCCACCCAATACGCTTATCTTAGGTCCATTGTGGAATGTTCTGGAAAATCTAAGGACCTTTGACTTGGAATAGTTAACTTTAAGGTCCTCTTTTATGCAGTATGTAATAAATGCGTTTATTACTGATTTTAAGCCCAGTTCTGTTTTGGAGAGAAGAACGGCATCATCTGCGTACAGAAGGATTGGAATTGGTATATTTGCCATAAAAGGGGGTGTTTGGCCTGGGATTTCACAAATGGGATCATATCATTGATAAATAGATTGAACAAAGCTGGGGCGAGCAAGCAGCCTTGTTTCACTCCCTTGTTAGTTTGAAAACTTGCGGTAAGTTGGCCTTGCCAATTGTATCTAATTTGGGCGGAGGTATCGGTGTATAAGTTCATAATTAAAGATAGTAACCTTCTGTCTATTGTAGTTTCTGTCAGTTTGCACCATAGTCTGCCACGATTGATGGAATCGAAAGCGGTCTTCAAATCCATGAAGGCCGCATACAGTTTCCCGCCTGGGGAAGCCAAATACTTGCTCGCTAAATGATGTAAAACAAGGGTGTGATCCATGGTTGAAACCCCTTTGCGGAAACCTGTCTGTTCTGGGAGGAGAATCGCCTCCTGATCAATCCAATCTGTTAATCTCTCAAGGAACTGTGCTGCATATATTTACCCTGGAATAGAGAGTAAGTTTATGGGTCGGTAATTGTGAGGGTCAGCCCTATTACCTTTCTTGTAGATTGGAACTATAATTGAACGCTTCCACTCAGTTGGTATAACACCAGAATTATTTATTAGTGAAAAGATGGGAGCTAAACAGGAGCCCCACCAAGTAGGGTTCATCAAAAATAATTCCGGAGGAATGAAGTCTGGCCCAGGAGCTTTTCCCCTTTTCAGATGTTTTATTATGTTAGTAATTTGGATGGGGGAAACCGCTGGCCAACTTCCCATATTCTCAGCTAAAAGTCGGGGTTCTGTATCGTTGGATGATGTAAGTACCATTGGACTTTGAAGGAGGGCACTATAATGGGCTATCCACTGAGATGTGGTTATATCTGTCTGGTGGTGTGAGGGAAGAGAAGAGTTTTTAATTAGGTTCCAAAACAGCTTATGATCATTATTTGCTATCGCTAGATGTAGGCCTGACCAGTCTTTTTGAGAAGTTAGCTCTTTCTTAAGTTTAATAGTCTTCTTATACTCTTGTTTAAGTGATCTAATCTTTTCTAGGTCCTTCTGAAGACCTGTCTTTTTAGTTGTTCTGTACTGTAGTCTAATTGCTCTTTTCAATTCCCTACACTCCTCATACCAGCTGTTGCTCTTTAGTATGGGTGTAAACTCCTCTTTTCCCTTGACTCCCCTTTCCACAGAGCAAAGAGATGATAGATTCCTCATTAATGTTCCATAATGTTCCAGCCCTGTTACAATATCGCCTACAAGGCAATATTGGGTCATATCTGCCTCGATGTTTCCCCGATTAAGGATCTCGTGTATTTGGGACTCAATCTCTTGA
The DNA here is from genome assembly GCA_029375565.1 of Gekko gecko. NCBI lineage: Eukaryota > Metazoa > Chordata > Lepidosauria > Squamata > Gekkonidae > Gekko > Gekko gecko. The sequence continues at coordinate 211,273,287 of JAPDNY010000001.1, forward strand.
GACCATTTAATAGGTTTCTTGGCTAAAGTTCGCTCTTGAAGTCCCAAAGTGTTGTGAGTGGGAATAGCCCGCAGCTGAAAAGTGGCTCCAAAAGTCAGAGGGAGATGATCTCCTCCTAAATATTCTCCTACTTCCACGTTAGTGACTTGAGAGTATATACTTGGGGACACCAGCAAATGGTCTACAGTGCTGAGTCCATTAGAAGTAAAGCACATGTAGCAACCCGAGCACTTTGGGTTGATAGTACCATTCAGGAAAACAAGGTTCGACGTGACTGCTAATGCCATCAAATGTCTGCCAGCTGGGTTAGTTTTGTGATCTCTGGAGCTTCTGGAAAACCAGGGCAAGGGCAGTGTTAAATCAGATGATCCTAGCACCCCTGGGAGCAGAACCTCATCATTGCCACCTATTCGCGCATTAAAGTCTCCTAATAATAAGACCAACGCATTGGGGTATTTAATAAGGGATTGGCCTACCTGATTAGCAAAGTCATCCCATATTAACTGGACTTTAGAATTATCCTCTGCAGGTGGAACATATGCTGTGAGAATCAGGAGGGGATCCACAAAATAACTAGACCATATACAAACCGCTAACAGTACAGGAGAAGCTATGATTACTTCACTCTTAGACACTTCCAGATCCCTAGAAACAAGACAGGTAAGACCAGCTTTCGGTCTGCCTTTACCCTTGCATTTTATCGCTGGGGCCGAAAAGGACCAGTAATTCAACAGGTTAATTTGGTCTTGGGCCCATGTTTCTTGTAGGGATACAATATGGAAGTAGCTTAACACTTTTAAAATATGGGGGTCACTGCTCTTGCTTTTCCATCCATTTACATTCCAGGACAGGACCTTGAGTGTTGTGGGGTTAGCTAGTCAATTGTGTCCAGACTCCTGAGGTCCCTCTGGGGTGATGTGACCTGACGTACCGTCTTCTAAGCTCAAGGGGTCCACCTCGATTTCTTCCACAAACTGCTCCTCCACAACACACCCATTTGTCCTCTTGTGGGCACTCATTTCAGGAGGGGTTTTAGTCTTTATTTGTTTACATAATTCTGGATGCGCAGCTTTTGATTGTTCCGCTACATCAGCTAGTTCCTCTGCTAGCGACTTTGAATCCGCCATAGGCAGAAGATGTTTGTTGGAGTATACAGAGAACAATGGTGAGGAGTCTATTTCATACTCCTCCTGCTGCAGCTCTGAAGGGTCAGCTGGCCTGTTTTTATTTTGGCACTGTTTTTCCAAGTTAACTGGGGAAGCTTTGGACCTGCCAGCTGGCTGTATCTCCGAATCCTTGATCTCGCTCAGTTTATGGCACATGAAGTCCAATCTATCGATAATTGATTGTTGCTCGTTGCTAGGGAGATTCCCAAAGGAGTTGAAAAGATCATCCTCAATAGGATTTGCCAGAAACTTATGTGTCAGTTGACTCTTGGGGGTTGGGTTTGTTCCTTGGCCAGCTTGTGCATGATGAAGTTCTTCAAGGGGTTGTGTGCTCTCCATGGGTTTACCCAAGTCATCCCAAGGAATTAAGTTCGTTTGGGATATTGGATGACTCTCTGTTTCCATTGGTAACCCCTTCTGTGCGGGTAAGTTCATATCAGCACCCAAGGATTTCTTATAGCACAAGGGTAATATAATAGCATTTTGGAACACCCGTGTTGGGAAGACTCCTTTGGTTATGAGCTGTGACTTCTTATAAATCATGGAGGGTATTCTAGTAGAAGCAAAGGAGAGTAGAACTTTTTGAGGCTGATTTGGGGGGTTGAGAGATTCAGCCTTCACCAGGTCTACTTCTGGGTAATTTATTCTGAGAAGGTCAGCCAAATGACGTTTGGGGCGCTGACCTCCTTGCCAGTTAGGAGTTTGTCCCCTTCGCCCGCATATTGTTAGGCAAATCTTTCTTGGCTGAAATATTAGCTGGAGGGGGTGATTCCATAAAGCACTTCCCTGTTTCAGCTTATGCTCCCTTATCCCCTTAACAGCATAAGTCTGCTCCCTTCTTCCCAAGTTAGTGTTCTGGGCTGCTGGCTGTGCCTGAGACATTAGTTGTAACTGCTGATTGCTAGCAGACAGTTTCGAGAGCTCTGCAGTTAGCTGTTTCATTTGAGTGTTAATATTTTGAATGTTTCTAAAGATACATTCCATAGTCCTTGCAATTATAGTTAACAGGCTACTCTCCATAGGTGTTCCAGCTGCCTCAGGGGCTGAGTCAAAATGCCCCACCCTCGACTCCATAGAAGTAGTATCTTCCACCAAAGTACTCGCATCTTCCTCGCTATCAATCTCAAGAGGTAAGAAGTGATTTGCTGTCTCCACGGCATAGATAGGCATGTGGTTCTTACTCCTACTTTTGCTTTCACTTGAGGTAAAAAAATCTTTAATCCTGGATTGTTTTGGGGCTGGGAATGGGACAGCCTCCTCCGTATCTCTTAGTCGCTTCTCTGCAGGCATTATAGCACACAGAGAGAGAGGGAAGGAGGAAAAGAGAACAAGGCAGGGGGGAAAAAAAGAAAAAGAGAAAAAAAAGGAGAAGAAACCCCTTAATTAAGGGAGTTTCTTGGTGTTCTCTTTATCGTAGTAGGCCAGCTAATTAAGTCTCCCAGTTCCACAGTAAATAGTGGGGGAGGCGGCAGATTAAAGTCAAAAAGCTAACAGCTGTCTCAAAAACTTTCACGTGCTGGAACAGTTTGCTTTAAAAATTCCGTATGAAATAGACTAAAAACAATTGAATGGATATAAGATAAAATTAAAATACTGTTCCAAGCGAGTAGCACTGCAGCTCAGGTGTCCTCCCCCATCAGCCGGAACCGGAAATCCCGCTGACGGATTATTTTAGAGTACAGAAAGGTACAAGACAAGGATGTCTGTTATCCCCTCTGTTATTTATTTGGATCCTAGAAGTGATGCTGAATAAAGTAAAAGATGACAATGACATAAAAGGACTTACAATTGGAAACTTTGAATATAAATACAGGGCTTTTGCTGACAATGTGATGTTTATAATTGAAGACCCATTAAGGAATGTACCGTTATTGATGGAAAGAATTAAAGAATTTGGGGACTTGGCGGGATTTTATGTTAATAAGAACAAAACAAAAATACTCTGTAAAAACCTAAGAAAAGAAAAACAGTTGGAGTTACAAGAAAAGACTCAATGTGAAGTGGTGAAAAAAGTTAAATATTTGGGAATAGAAGTAACAGCAAAGAACATAGACTTATACAAGAATAACTACGAAAAGGTTTGGAGTAAAATCCAGCAAGATATTAAGAAATGGAACACTTTGAATTTATCTTTACTGGGTAGAATATTGATAGTCAAAATGAATATCTTACCTCGTTTGTTATTCTTATTTCAGACAATTCCAATTGTAAAAGACTGTAAAGTGCTGAACTTATGGCAGAAAGTGATTTCCAAATTTGTATGGGCGGGAAGGAAGCCCAGGATTAAAATGAAGATACTTTGCGATGCGAAAGAAAGAGGAGGCCTGCAGCTTCCTAATTTTAGATTATACCATGACGCGGTGTGCCTAACTTGGTTGGAGCAGTGGATTAATTTGGAGAATAGACAATTGTTGGCATTAGAAGGGCATGATCGAAGATATGGTTGGCATGCTTACTTATGGTACGAGAAATCCAAAGTAGACAACCTTTTTAAGCATCACTTCATAAGAAGAGCATTATTTACGACATGGATGAGATATAAGAGATTCTTCTTTGAAGCAAAACCAATGTGGATTGTAACGGCGGAAGTAATAAAACCACTTTCAAGGCACAAAGGGAAGGACTGGTTACCTTACAGAGACATTCTGAAAACTGAGGGAAAAAGTTTCACGATGAAAGCTAGAGAAGACTTGGGTTTTGAGTATGATTGGTTAAATTATAGACAGATCTATGACCTATTTAAGACTGATAAAATGAGATACGGTTTTAGAAAAGAAAATAATGAAATAGAAAAGATTTGGAGTGAAAAAGGTAAAAAAATGATTTCCAAAATTTATAAAATCTTGTTAAAATGTTATACTGAAGATGAGAGTGTAAAAGAGCAGATGGTGAAATGGGCTATAAATGTAAATAGAGATATAGAAATGTCATCTTGGGAATGTTTGTGGAAAAAATCGATTAAAATATCAACATGTATTAATGTCAAAGAAAACTGTTACAAAATGATGTATAGATGGTATATGACACCAAAAAAAATTGCTAATATGAATGTGAATATGTCTAACAAATGTTGGAAATGTAAAAAGAAAGAGGGCTCGTTTTACCATATGTGGTGGACGTGTGAAAAGGCAAATACTTTTTGGACAGAGATTCATATCGAAATTCATAAAATTCTCAAATGTACGTTGAAAAAAGAACCAGAAATGTTGCTTTTAGGACTAAGGTTAGAAGAAGTCAAAATGACAAAAAGAACTTTGTTATGGTATCTCATATCGACGGCAAGAATGACCTACGCTCAGTTTTGGAAGCAAGAGCAGGTACCTGATAAGTGGGACTGGATTAAAAAAATGATTTTTATGGCTGAAATGGACAAATTAACAAGAAAACTTCATGGAGCAGAAGATGAAGAATTTATAACTGACTGGAAAGACTTTAAAGAATATTTAGAGCTTAATTGGGACGTTAAAAACAGATCGTTGTGTTTTGATAGTTATTAATGAGAGAAGTGTTTTAGCAAGATAGATTGTATCTGATAAGTTACCTAATTGTTAAAACTAAAAAGTTAGATATTGAAACTTAAGACTTGTATATGGAGAACAAATTGAATATATGAGAATATTGAGTGGAATGTTAACGGGAGCGGAGCATCATGGGAAGCCGAGGGAGGAGGGGAGTAAATTTGATTGTGAAAAGGATATGACGAGAACTGTAAACAAATGATGGAATATGTCATTTCATATCCAATAATAAATTTTCTTTAAAAAAAAAAAAGGAAGCTTCCTGAGGGTTCTTTCCAGGAGACCCAGTGTATTCCAGGAACTATGCCCGAGGCCCTGCATGGGTCCCAGCCAAGGTCGTCTGGGTGACAGGCCCACATTCATACAAGATATCCTGCAAGGTATCCTTCACCCTTCCATAAGGCTGGCCTCAAGGTGAAATGGGAAAAGTGCCTTCTCGGGGTCGACTGGGTGGATTTTTTGGAATTCACCATCAATACGGACGCCTCCACCCTGCCCAGGACAAGGTTAAGGCCATAGTGGAGGCCCCAGTACCCAAGTCCAAGGCAGGGCTCCAAGCGTTCCTTGGCCTTCTCAACTTCTACCATGCTTTCCTCCCTCACAAGGCAGCGGTGGCGGAGCCCCTGCATCATCTGTTGGACAAGGGGGCACCCTGGCTCTGGGGTCTTCACCGGGCTGCAGCGTTTCGGGCACTGCTGATCTCCAACCCATTTTGATGAAGTGCTTCCAGTGGTCCTGGCTTGAGATGCCTCCCCCTATGGGGTGGGTGCTGTGCTGGGGCACCAAATCCCTGACGGATGGGAAGTGCTGGTGGCCTACTACTCTCATACCTTGTCAGCCACCGAGAGGAATTATGTCCAGATCGATCGTGAGGCCCTGGCAATCGTGGCAGGGGTGAAGGAGTTCCACGACTTCCTGTACGGGAGACGTTTCACCATTGTGATGGATCATCGCCCTCTCCTCGGCCTTTTCATGGCAGATAGACAGATGCTCCAGGTCATGTCCCCATGAGTCCTCTGGTGGTCCATCTTTGTGGTGGGCTACAACTACATCTCCAGCACCGCCCTGGGAAAGCGATGGGTCATGCATATGCCCTAAGCTTCCTGCTCTTACCTGACGTCGAGGAGGACCTGGTGCCAGTGCATGGCATTCTGCTCATCGATGACCTTCCAGAGCAACCCCTCCAAGCTGCTAACATCACTGCTTGGCCAGGGACCCCATCATCTCCCGGATCCTTGGCTGGGTGGGGAGAGGGTGGCCCACTGCTGCTGCAGGCCCTGAGTTCATGGCTTTCATGGCCCACAAGGATGAACTCTCCATGTACAAGAGGTGTCTACTGTGCGGGGACAGAGTAGTCATTCCCAGTGCCCTGTGCCACTGCACCCTCCTGGTGCTACATGAGGCTCACCCAGGGATGAAGGCCCTGGCCAAGTATTACATGTGGTGGCCAGGGATTGATGCGGAAATTGAGGCTTGGGTGGAGAGGTGTCAAGCATGTCAGGCTGTCCACCCTAACCCCCCTAGTGCGCCCACCCAGGCTTGGGAGTCCACCCACATGCCATTGTCCAGGCTACACATTGACTTTGCCAGGCCTTTTCATTGATTACTATTCCTCATCACAGTGGACTTCTACTCCAAATGGCTGGAGGTTAACCCAGACACCTCAACCTCCTCCAAGGCTGCCATCCTTACTCTGCGCTGGATCTTTGTGACTCACAGGCTGTAGGACACAATTGTCCCAGACAACAGGACTGCCTTCACATCTGAAGAGTTCCAAACATTCCTTCAGGGGAACTTGATTCGGCACGTGTGGTCCACACCCTTCCACCCCACAACCAATGGACTGGCAGAGCGCATAGTGCAGACCACTAAAGAAGCCCTCAGCCAAATCATGGATGGGGACTGGGAAGCCGAACTAGCCCAATTCCTCCTGTCCCAACAGAGCACCCCAAACTTGGTCAGCGGCCACTGGAGCACCATCCTTCTAGACAGATTGCACCCGGATAGGACTCCCATGGCAGCTCTCCAAACAGGTCAAGGCTCCCAGGGGGTTCTTTCCAGAAGGCCCCATCTACCTCAGGAACTTTGGGAAGGGGCCTCTGTGGCTGGCAGGCTGGGTCATGCATCCTACAGGGCCTGTTTCATATGAAGTCTCCACGGAGGATGGCCAGGTCATGTGGAAACATGTGGACCAGCTGTGGGGGCACTTGCAGCCCCCAGCAACCCCCAGAGGGGCACCAGCCACCGACCTCCCTGAAGCACAAGTCAGGGAGCCTGCACAGCCTCCAGCTCCAGGGACCAACGAAGTGGCACCTTCCCCTGCTCTGGAGCCTGAAGAGGATTCCTCAGCTGCCTTGAGACATCTGGGATTGTCCACCAGGGGTAGCTCCTGAGGCCCTGGTTCCAGAACCCCAGCATTCACATGTTAGCCGAAATGCTCTGATCTATAATTAATAGAGCATTTGGGACAGTTTTTAATATTGGGATTCTTTGGTCTATGTATACGAAGGATGGGCTGCCACACTATTTCCCAGTAAAGAGGTGAGAGACAGGAGTACAATAAATCTTTTGTTTACTGTGTAATAATATTCAGCAGAACACATACAATCACACACACACTGGCATACAAGAGACTAAATAAAAGCAGGCAAGAAATAAATAGCACATTCACATGAGCAGGTATTGATGATGGCAATAATTACCTCTGATGTGCAGTTTCTGAAATCTTCCAGTGGGAGATAAAGGGGGGGGGAGAATATGGAAAGAGAATGGGGAGCACGCGTATTAGTCCGGCTAAGCACGTGCGTTACTCCAGCTGCAGACTGGAGCCTTAAAGTGAGGTGAGGATTGGGGAGAGTAAGCTGGACATAAGAGGTAAAGCAGGTATAGAGAGGTCGTTGGTGGGGGGGTAGGTGAGGCAGAGCGAGCTCTGAGAAGCGTGTGTGTGTTTTTAAAACCTCTCGAGTGATGGGCGTGGAAGGCCAGGCGGCTTACACCTGAAGACCCTCCCTGTTGGCTAGGGATTGGTTGCTAGGGTCAATTTCAAATGCTAGTGGCTATCTTGACCAGTGGTCACCTGGGTGCTGGAAAGAAGGAAGTTGGAACAAAGAAGAATGGCTCTTCAGTTGGATCCTCCATGAGAACTGTGTGCTTTGGCACATAGGGGGGTTAATCCCTTTATAATGGAGACAACGAGTCTGGGCTGTATGCGAGAGTCTTTTGTTTGAATGCAAACCCATGATTATGAGACGTGACATGCAGCAAGCAGACTATGGGGACCCTCTGAAGTGATTTTAGCCAGCATCTCATAGTCCTGGCCTGGCCTCTGTTCCTTCTCTGGGCTTTTCCCCATGGCGCTTTATTATACAGTCTCTTAGCTGGAACACTCTCAGGTTCATAACAGCATAAAATAGTCCAGAAATAGCCCAATAAAGGCGGCTGGGCTAACACACAGCGGGAGTGCTGGCCACCTGCCTACTTATCGGACTATGTGCCTTAGGCACACTTCAAACTATGGGGGAGGGGTGTTATGTATTGTGCCTGAACTGTAGTTTCAAAAGGGCTTAGCTTAGGATGCATAACAATGACTTGCTAGAATCCTAGAATGGACCAGTAGGGAGACAAGAATCCTAGAGAAAACCAGTTGGAAGACAATGGAGTGTAAATAGGGAGTGGGGTGTGTTTTGGGTGTAACCTTTTCCGGGCATAAATACCTTTGGGGGCAGGGGTTTCAGTCTTCTTTCTCTTGCTGAATCACTAATAAACTGTGAGCTGATCACTTGAACGCATCTGAACCCAGTATATTGCACCAACCAAGCTACCAAGCTCACACACAATTTGCAAGCTCCCAAAGCTCTAGCAGCGTTTCCCTTAAAGCCACTCTTATTCAGGGGTATTTTGGAGGGGGAGCGCACCGGAGTGCAGTTCCAGCAGCTTTGGAGGGCAGAAAGGCTCCCGCATGTCAGTTTCGGCTGTACAAGCCGATTGGGGAGTTTTTCGGCCAGCCAAATGTCAATTTCAGTCTCATTATATCCTATGGGCCATTGAAGTCAATGGTGAAAACATAGGGTATATTCTGAGGGCTGGAGGGGAGGGGTTTTGAGGAAGAGGCTCCAAACTCACAGGGTATCTGTTGGAACCTCTCCCCAAGATACCCACCAAGTTTCAAGAACATTGGACCAGGAGGTCAAATTCTATGGCCCTCCAAACAGGTTGCCCCCATTCCCTCCATTGTTCTCTATGATGGTGGAAAAGTTACTTTTTCCCACGGTGCTGTTAGTAGCTCTGGGGGGAGGGGGTTTGAGGGAGAGGCTCCAAATTTTCAGGGTGGCTTCGGGAGCCTCTCTCCACAATCACCCCCACGTCTCAAAGCAATTGGACCAATGGGCCTAATTCTATGGGCACCCAAACAGGTTACCCCCATTACCTCCATTGATTCCAATGGGGAAACCCAGCCAGCCGCACTTCTGGCAGGCAAGCAGGTAGCCACCCAGCAGTCAGACTCTCCCAGAGAATCTCAGGGAAAGTGAACTGTCTTGGGAGGTGCTTGTTTACCATGAGAACAAGTGGCACACTCCAGAACAAGTGGCACTCTGGCCGTGCAAGCATGCCACAGTGCCACACAGAAACCCCAAAAGACCAAAAGGAACATCATTTATACATGTATAAATTGATGGTGCAACCTCATTGGACCACTCACACCACACACACCTAAAAAAGAATATTTATAGCACTGAGAAAAATGCAGAAAAGGGCTACTGCAATAATAAGAGGAAGACACTTTCCCTATGAAGAAAGTGGCTTACAAACTCCTGGGCTTCCGGTCAGAGTTAAAATGGCGAGTTAACGCATCTTGCGATCTGTGCAGGGTGTACGGTGGTATCTGCTGACAGTTTGGGCTTTATCTGGCCCAACGCAGCACTCCCCAGCTGGGGGAGTGACCAGCAAGCAGCATAACCCAAATGAGAGTTGAGATTGGTGTGGATAAGCTTCAGAGGAAGCTTGTTTACACTTTGATCCCCTCTCGTGGAGTGGGCAGTTTGCATAACAGCACTACAGATACCAGCCGGGCTGAGAATTCAGCATAAATCCGTAATCTACCGGCCTCTTCAACATCAAGATCATCAATGATTGCAAAAAGAAGCAATGCGAAGCCCCGGGATTACAAGTAAGGTAACAATGAACTTTTGCTTACCGGATTGAAGACGTAGTGAAATTTAAAACGAACGGAACAGCGAACAAAGCTTTAGTGAAATAATCCGCTTGGTTTGAAATTAAAAAGAAGTCTTTTAAACCGAAAAAAACGGCAGAAAAATAACTTTGTTTTGCATTCCTGTGGTCAGCTAAGACTAAACTCTGCGCAGCAAAAACGGAACTGATGTGATTCTGTGTTACTGAAAACAAGTTCCGACTGAAATAGACAAGTTTGGGGCTAGAGTGGCTTTGGAAAAGAACTGAGTAATCGGAAGGAGATGGACGTTTTAGAGTGTTACACCGGAAGTTGGATTATTGGGACGGACATCAAAACAGGAAGTTTCGAAATAGCCTACTCTAGCCAGAAAATCATAGAGAAATTGCGCCCGCCATTTTGAGGAGGACTAAATTTTAAAAAGTTATTTTTAAGGAGAAAAATAAGTGGAGTAAAATTTTAAAGGTGGCGATTTGGCTGTTGTACTGGAAATATAAGGACTTGCTAGTTTTATTACAGATTTCAAAATGGATTTGAGGTCAAGACCAAGGGCCGCCTCATCACCAAGTCCAAGAATGACTGCAAAGGAAAAAAAAGAGTGGCAGGCTGCAATGGAGGCGATGGAGAAGAGGATGATGGAGGCGGTGACTAATCTGGGAAAGCAAATGGAATCACAGTTGCAACAACAGATGCAGATACAGTTGGAGCAAATAGAGCAAGTGCAAGTTCAAATACAAGAGAGGAACATGGCTGCAATGAAAGAATTGGTACTAACAGAAGTGGCAGGAATTAAAAAAGATACAGAAGAAGTCAAGAAGGAAATTCAAAGTCTGGCAACAAAATCAAATGAGATGGAACAAAAAGTTAAAAGAAATCTTCAAGAGAATGCACGGTTGGAATCTATGATGGAATACAGGGCAACTCAAAACCATCTGAGATTGAGAGGAATAAAGGAGGAAGAAGGGCAAGATATACGGATGGTAGTGATAAATGCGTTGACAGCATACGTTGGAGAGGATCAAGGTGATTTAGATTCAGACTTTGACTTAATTTACAGAGTAAATTCAATGTATGCTCAGAAAAAGAAATTACCCAGAGATGTAATTGTACAGTTTGTGACAAGAAAATGAAAGAGGATATCTTCAAGAAGCAGTTTACACAACCGTTGGAAATTGATGGTAAAAAGATAATAATTCTAAGAGAAATCCTGAGAGTGATCTTGCAAGACAGGAAAAAATTCAAGAAACTGGTTGACAAACTGAAAGAAATGGGAATCAGGTTCAGATGGGAGATACCACAAGGGCTCTCATTTTCATACAACTCAGTGAGATTTGTGCAGATTCAAAGAAAACAATTTTGATGATTTTAAAGATATTTAAATTGGAATACCATGGAATACAAACTGCTATCTTGGAATGTTAATGGACTTAATTCACCAAATAAAAGAAAACTAGTAAATCATTGGCTAGAAAAACAAAAGAGCAATATAATCTGTTTACAGGAAACCCGTATTAGAAAACAAGACAACAAATATCTGATTAATAAAAAATTGGGGGAAGAATTTTATTCATTAGCAACTAAAAAGAAGAAAGGAACAGTGATTTATATTCCTAAAGAATTAGAACCAAAACAAATCTTTGCGGATAATGAGGGACGATATATCGGAGTGGAAATAACGATGTATAGAAAAAAGACTTTGTTAGTGAACCTGTATGCACCCAATGGAGCAAAAGAGCTTTTTAAAAAAGATTTGACAAAAGAACTGGACAGTTTAAATTATGAGCAAGTGGTTTTTGCAGGAGACTTCAATGGCACGGTGAACAATATACTGGATAGAAAATCAAAAACAGCAGGAGAAGTGACTGGGAAATTACCGAAAACTTTTTTGAATTGATGAAGCAAGAGAAATTGGAAGATGTTTGGAGAAAATGGAATCCTAAGGTTAAGGACTATACCTTTTATTCTAACAGACATAATTCTTTCTCCAAAATTGATATGATTTGGATGTCAGAAGAGATGGCTTTAAAAACTCAAAAAGTTGAAATTTTGCCAAAAATTAATTCAGATCATAATCCCTTACTTTGGATATCAAAAGAGAAACCAAGACAAATATATTGGAGAATTAATGAAGACTTATTGGATAGAAAACTAGTTAATGAGATTCTAAAAAAGGAAACGCAGAATTTTTTTGAAACAAATTTGAATAAAGGTACGGACATACAGATCGTGTGGGATGCATACAAGGCGGTAATAAGAGGGTTACTTATTTCATTAAATTCTAAAGACAGAAAGCAAAGGATGCAGCAACAAAATGACCTTCACGAAAAGATTCGACAAAAGGAAAAGGAATTAAAGAAAAAACCAGGGAAGAAGAAAATTATTAAAGAGATACATCTTCTACAGGATCAACTCAATGTTTTGTCAAATCGAGAACTATATTGGAATTTGAAGAAATTACAACAAAAATCTTTTGAAGGTGCGAATAAACCAGGAAAATTCTTAGCATGGCAGTTGAAAAATCGAAAAGAAAGAAATTTTATAAATAAGATAACGGAAGATGGAAAAGATATCATACACTTGAATGGCCTAAAAAGAGTTTTCTTTAACTACTATGCAAAGTTGTTTAGAAGGAAAGGTGTTGACCCACAGAAACTTAGGAATTATTTGGAGAACATTGCAGTACCAGAGCTGGGACAACAAATTAAAGAAATGCTTAATGGTCCAATTAAGAAGGAAGAAATAATTAGTGCGATAGAAGATGCAAAGTTGGGCAAAGCTCCAGGTCCAGATGGTTTTACAGCAAAATTTTATAAAAAATTTAAGGAAGAGCTAACCCCAATTTTGGTACTTTTGTCGAACGATATAAGAGTGACCAAACGAATCCCAGAGTCTTGGAAAGATGCCAATATCTCACTCATACCCAAAGAAGGTTTGGATTTAACTAGTGTAAAGAACTATAGACCAATTTCTCTGTTGAATAATGACTATAAATTATTTGCGAAAGTAATCTCCGAAAGATTGAAAAAATATTTGACAGATGTTATAGCAGAAGAGCAAGCTGGCTTTTTACCAAATAGACAAATAAGAGACAATTTAAGAGTGGTGACTGATGCAATTGAGTATTGTGATAAACATCCAGAGAAAGAAGTTGGATTCCTCTTTTTGGATGCAGAAAAAGCTTTTGATAATTTGAATTGGGACTTCATGCTGCAGGTGGTAGAAAAAATGAATATAGGCCAATCTTTTTAAATATGATTGTGGCAATTTACTTAGATCAAAAAGCGGCTTTGAACATAAACAAAGAGAGAACGGAATATTTCAAGGTTCAGAAAGGAACACGGCAAGGTTGCCCGTTATCACCATTACTGTTTATTTGGATATTGGAAGTATTATTGGGAGACATAAGAAAGGACAATAATATCAAAGGACTTACAGTGAAAGGTTTTTCATATAAATACAGGGCGTTTGCAGATGATATAATGTTTATGGTGCAAGACCCAATTGAGACTATACCACAATTGATGCAGAAAATTGAAGAATTTGGGGAGATAGCTGGTTTTTATGTCAACAAAAATAAAACGAAAGTAATGTGCAAAAATATGACGAAACAAAGGCAAATAGAGCTTCAGGAAAAGATTCAATGTGAAGTAGTGTCAAAAACTAAATATTTAGGAATTGAATTGACCATGAAAAATATTGATTTATTTAAAAATAATTATGAAAAAGTTTAGTATAAAATTCAGCAAGATATGAAAAAATGGGACACCCTGAATTTATCGTTAATGGGAAGAATTGCAACAGTAAAAATGAATATTTTGCCTCGTTTAATGTTCCTATTTCAAACAATCCCAATACTACGACAGTGTAAGATATTGGATACCTGGCAGAGAGAACTATCAAAATTTGTGTGGGCAGGAAGAAAACCGAGGATTAAAATGAAAATATTATGTGACGCAAAGGAAAGAGGAGGACTTCAACTACCAAACTTAAGACTTTATTATGATGCCGTCTGTTTAACGTGGCTAGAACAATGGACTAACCTTGATAACATGAAATTGTTAGCATTAGAAGGTCATGATAATAAATTTGGATGGCATGCATATACGTGGTATGAAAAGTCAAAAATTGACTAACTCTTCAAACACCACTATATAAGACGATCACTGTTCGAAACTTGGATGAAATATAAAAAATTCTTCCCAGAAGAAAGACCACTCTGGATAGTGCTGGCAGAAGTGATCAAACCGTTTTCCAGACATCAAGGTTCAGATTGGTTACCTTATAAGAGTCTTTTGAAAGCGGAAGGGAGAAATTATGTGATTAAAAAATAGAGATGATGTTGAATTTGACTATGATTGGTTGAATTATAGACAGATTTTTGATTTATTTAAGACCGATAAGAAAAAGTATGGTTTTAGGGAGAAAAATAATGAAATTGAAACTATATGGGTTGAAAAAGGTAAAAAAATGATTTCAAAAATGTATAAGGTTTTGTTGAAATGGTATACTGAGGAAGAAACAGTAAAAGAACAAATGATAAAGTGGGCTGTTAATATAAATAGTGAAATAACTATGTCATCATGGGAGTAATTGTGGAAAAAATCAATGAAAATCTCAACCTGTGTTAATGTCAAAGAAAATTGTTACAAAATGATGTATAGATGGTATATGACTCCGAAAAAAAAATGCTATTATAAATGAAAGCATGTCTAACAAATGTTGGAAATGTAAAAAGAAAGAAGGGTCATTTTACCACATGTGGTGGACTTGTGACAAAGCTACAAGTTATTGGACTCAGATACATAGTGAGATACAGAAAATTTTGAAATGTACTTTCAAAAAAGACCCACAAATGTTATTGTTAGGTCTTAAATTAGAAGAAGTAAATGTAACCAAGAGAACATTGTTATGGTATTTGGTTACAACAGCCAGAATGACTTATGCACAATTTTGGAAGCAAGAAAAATACCTGAAACATGGGAATGGATTAAGAAGATGTTGTTTATGGTTGAAATGGATCAACTGACAAGGAAGCTTAACAACGAAGGAGATGAAAAGTTTTTTGAAGAATGGAAAGACTTTCAAGACTATTTGGTGAAAAACTGGGATGTTAAGAATAATTTGATTTGTTTTGACAATTATTAAGAAGAAATTTTAAAATGACTTTATTGTTAAAGTGTTATCGTTATTTGATAATGAAGGTTAAAAAAAGGATTAGTAAAGCAAATGCTTAATAGAGATTATAGGGGGGTTAAGAGCATTGCGGGAAGCCTTGTATTGGGGAGGGAGGGGTATAATGAAAAGGATATGTTTTTTTTTTCTTTTGTCTTTTATATAATATGGAACATGTTAAATATATCCATTAATAAATTGTTTTTTTTAAAAAAGAAAGGTTATCACATTTGGGGATCTTAGCTCTGAGAAACAATGACTGAAGGGTGACATGATAAGAGGCTTACAAGACTATGCATGGGATAGAGCAGGTAGAGAAAGAAGTACTTTTCACCCTCTCTCACAAGACAAGAACTCATGGGCACTCAATGAAATTGCTGAGCAGTCATGTTAGAAGTTAGAACAGATGAAAGGTTTTTTGGTTCTTACAGGTTTACAACTTTAAAAAGTTCTGCTGGTTGCTGTTGCTTGGTGGGGGTGGGGGTTTGTTTTTTTCCTGTCTGCTCCAGCCTCCATACGTTTGTCAAATTCCATCTGGAAGCTGTTCATGCCAGCCACCACCACCACCACCTCCTGTAGCAGTGAATTCCATGCGTTAATCACTGTTTGGGTGAAGAAGTACTTCCTTTCATCTGCAGTTGCCCTTTTCTGCATTTTCCCCAGTGCTATAAATATTCTTTTTGAGGTGTGTGTGGTGTGAGTGGTCTAACGAGGTTGCACCATCAATTTATACATGTATAAATGTTGTTCCTTTTGGTCTTTTGGGGTTTCTGTGTGGTACTGTGGCATGCTTGCACTGCCACAGTGCCACTTGTTCTGGAGTGTGCCACTTGTTCTCATGGCAAACAAGCACCTCCCAAGACAGTTCACTTTCCCTGAGATTCTCTGGGAGAGTCTGACTGCTGGGTGGCTGCCTGCTTGCCTGCCTTAAGTGCTGCTGGCTGGGTTTCCCCATTGGAAACAATGGAGGTAATGGGGGTAACCTGTTTGGGTGCCATAGAATTAGGCCCTTTGGTCCAATTGCTTTGAAACATGGGGGTGATTGTGAGGAGAGGCTCCCGAAGCTACCCTGAAAATTTGGAGCCTCTCCCTCAAATCCCCACAACTCTTCACTACCTTGAACGGCCCACTCCACCTCAGATCTAATTTCCCCAGTCCTTCTGGTTTCAGCACCAAAGCGAGGTCTCCCTCCTGTAGCTGCCTAAATCTGGCTGATTTATCAAAGTACCCTTTCTGCCTTTGCCTGGCCTCCACCATCGCCTCCTGAGCTGTTTGTCTTACACTCTGCAAAACCCTTTGCAAGTTTGCAAAATACTCTGCGGCTGGCTGTGGCATCTCTGAAGTCCATATCCCTTCCCAGTTTACTCTCAGCAGCTCTAAGACTCCAGGCAGCTTTCTCCCAAATACCATCTCATTCGGCGAAAAACCTCCCAACGAGGGGTGTACCGCTTCCCTATATGCGCTTACCAAGAATGGAATGAATTCATCCCAGTTCCTTTGATGTTCTGCACAGAAAGCCTTTAACATCCGGGTAAGAGTCCCTCCCCACTTTTCAACCTGCCCATGCGACTGGGGATGATATGCTACACTTAATTTTTGTGTCACTCCTGCTAGATTATACAACTTCTGCATCACCCTGCTCACAAAAACGGTGCCCTGGTCAGATGTCACTACTCTAGGGAACCCATATGCAGCACAAAATTCCAACACCGCTTTGGCAACGCTTAGTGCATCAGCTGTTCTCAAAGGTATTGCTGCCGGGAAGCAAGTTGCCCTATCAATGATCACTAGAATAATTTTTTTTCCTGATTTGGAAGGTATAAAAGGCCCCTGAATGTCGATTTGAATTTCAGAAAAGGGGGTTTGAATAACTGGAATTTCTCCCAAGGGAACCTTTATGTGATCAGAAGCATGGCCAACTTTCTGACAGACTTCACACCCGGCAACATAGCTTTTCACGTCCTTGTGTATGCCAGGCCAGTAAAAGACTGAACTGATTTTAGCCAACGTCCTCTTAAACCCTAGATGGCCTGTCAATGGTAGATCATGCCCCACTCTTAAGATTTCTTCTCTGAATTTTCCTGGGACTACTAGCTGTTTTTCAGGCCCCCAATTAGAGCTGCTTTTCTTAGGCATATATTCCCTATATAGTAATCCATTTACCCAGACAAACCTGGTATCTCCAGGCTTGTCCAGTGCAGGCTTATTCTCTTCCACTGCTTCTCTGCATTCTTTAAGGGATTGGCACTCTTTTAACTCCTGTTTGTAACCTATTGGATCTGTGCTTACAAGGAAAGGCTCATTCCTTTGAATCGATTGCTCCTTTTCACTCCCCTTCATCTCCTTTTCCTTTCCTGTTGGCTGCTCTACCCAGCTTGCTACCTGGGGCAACTCGGGATGGACTTCACTTGCTTTCACTTGAGTTCTTGTCATTACCGGAAGTTGCAACACAGACTGTTTTGCTATTGATACTCTATATCGAATGTCCATGCCTACAAGGAACTGTGGATCCCGCCCCCTATGTACTAGAAGGGGAATTATATCACTCCAATCGCCCACTCCTACTTTCATAAACGTAACAGGTTGTTCTTTAGGTCTGGAGTCATAAGATCGTATTTCTATTTTTCCCTCTGCCTGGAGCCCTAACCCATAGAAAATGTCCTCGGACACACTTGACATGTCTGCTCCACTATCCCACATCGCCTGAAGGTCAATGCAATCTTGCAATCTCACTTGCATAGCCCTTTTTTGAGCACACCAGCGTGCTTGTTCTGGGCTAATGTAACAAGAAATGGATCTCTTTGGCAAGGTGGCTAGCTCAATGTAGTTCATCTCTGAATATTTCTCTGGTTGTTGCTTATAGTCTTGGGGGCTTCCTTGCTTTTGTTCATTTTTTACCCCTGTTTTTCTTATCAACCCTCTTAAGTCCTGAGGATCTACCTTACCCCTCCTGTCTGTCTGCACTTTTTCACTTGCATCACCCGTTGCTAGTTGGTCTTGAATGTCCATTTTCCAAACTTCAGGTTGCTGTTCCCCTCCGGCATTTAGTTGAGCTTGGGAGCAACTCGAGACCACTTGCACTTTCGGTTGATATCTATCACCCTTATTCGCCAGTTTAAAACACTGAGCTTTAATATGTCCTGGCTTTCTGCAGTAATGACAGATCACCTGGGCTGGGCTCAGATTTCCTGATCCCCTTCCTTCCTTAACTGGAGTCTTGGCTACAAACTGAGCTTGTTGTCTAAAAACTGTTCTGAAATTAGTTTGTTGTTCTTGTCTGCCCTGCATGGAGGGAGGCATAAATTTTCCTCCTGGTCGTTTTCCATCTCCTTGCCAGTTCAAAGCTGAATAGTCAGCTGCAGCTATTTCATCCAATACTATTGCCAGCTGCTGAGTGGTGGCGGGCCTCTGCGCACGTGCTACTGCCGCATGCTCTGCTGGAATAGCTTGATAAATGTGCTCCCGAACTATTAACTCTAATAGATCGTAAAATGTCCGTGCTTGCGCTGCCTCAGTCCAACGGAGACACATTCTCTGCACCCTGCTGACAAATGAGCTGTATGATTCCTTTGGCTTAGGAACTGCCTGTCAAAAATTTTGCCGAAGTTGTTCTGTTGATAGTCCAAACTGCCTCAGGGCTAGCTGCTTAAAATATGAATAGTCCCTTGCTTGCTAGGGGGCGAGCTGTGCAAGTAACTCTGCAACCTCCCCATGCACACACCTGCGCAGAGCTGCCATGTATTCAGTGTCTGGCAAATGGTAATCCTGTGCTGAAGCTTCAAATAAAGCAAAAAAAGTTGCCACATCATCTCCAGGTCTTAACTCAGGAAACTTTAACTTTGTCCATCTATCTCCTTGATTGCCTGCTAGATGCTGCTGCATCATGTTCATCTGCTGCCCATTTTGCCCGAGGAGCTGGGTCATTAGAGTGCATAACTGCTGCACTGGGTCAACTGGTTGCCCCTCCACTGCAGCTCCGCCTGCCTTCACTGCCGTCTCTACTCCCTTATCATTCTGTACTTCTGTTTGCCCAGCTTTCACATCTGTTCTCTGTTGTAACACCTTCCTCCTCAGGGCCACTTCATTGTTATCATACTCCTCTAGGATTTCTTTCATATCAAGTACTTTTTCCTGGGAGTATCTTCGAAAGGACTCTTCCTGGTAACTGGATGCCTCTAATCCTACTGAGGCTAAAACTGGATCCATGTTGTATAATATTCCCTCTGAATAGTCCATGGATCAATAGTCCTTGTTGATAGCCTTCTCTCACCTTTTGCCTGTTTGAACCGCTGCCACCATGTATGATTCAGGCCCCGGGTTCTGTACTGGACTCTCCAGCTTCCGGCTCCACACTTAGACTCGGCAGTTCAGGCAAAGTATATTTTATTAACAAAACAGCAAAAAAAAGGGCAATCTTAATTGACAAAGTTCAAAAGAATAGGGAGAGTCCAAGCTGCTTCCCTGATTGCCAAGACATAAACAATAGTTAAAAATGGCCGAAACTTACAGAAACTCTAACAGGCAGGGAATGCTCTGCTGAAAGGACGCGCGCCTCCCCCTCTGCCTCCTTTTCTCTCTTATCTCTTCAAAGCCCCGCTCAGATGCTGCCCCACCCTCTATCTGATTCAGCTGTTAATTAAGGTCTCTCAGCTATGCCGTTCTTACGAAGCCAAGCACCAGGCAGTCCCTGTAATGACTTGCAGGGTTGATCCTCCCCCTTCTGCCCTCCTTCAATTCTGTTGTGTTGGTATTTTACTCATGAGTTGGTCTCTTCCTTACAGAGTCCATTCACTTAACCACTACACCAAACTGGTATAGTGGTTAAGTATAACAACATTATACAGTAGGATCAGCGGAAGAACAGTGACAGTTTCAAGGCCATCCTTTGCTCTTCATAGCTAAGCACAGAAAATAACAGTGCAGATCTAAGCAGATTTAACCTGAGTCCATTGAAGACAATGGGTTTAGAACTGTACTGTAAGTCTTGGGACACTTAAAAGCACAAACTGGTTTCTCATATCCAAAACATAGATTCTTAACATTTCCAGCACTTCTTTTTAATGGTATGCCCTCCTAACCTGTCTTCCTTGTCAGGATTTGAAACCTTTTGCATCTCAAGAAGAATCATGGCTATAGATTAAATGTCTGACCAGTTTCAGAGAATAACATTGCTATATTTATTGTGTGTGTAAATATTGATCACCAGCTTAGTAAACCAAAGTATACAATGTTACATAAGCATAGCAAGTTCAGGAGGAAAAAGTTGCTATGGTATATTTTGGAGATACGTTATACTTTGCCTGATCTACTGAGTTCCCTGATGCCCCCAACACTTTGTGAATGAGGCCTTTTAGAAATTTTCCCTTCATTTGTATAGCTCTTTACCTAATTGATTTTTGTGCTAATACACTAAAGGCCTGAAGAAGGCAGAGCCTCAGGTGTGACAGATGAAATAAGGTGCTTTTAGTCATTGCTTTTATCTTCCATGTCTAATGTGTTGGTTACAGCTGTGCAGTTTAACAGCAAGATCAATACATCATTTGCTGCAGGTACCTGAAAGAATTTGGAAGACTGCTGGTATTCTAACTATTAGGTTTCCTTTTAGGGGTTTTCTTTTCAGCTGAAATCAATTGTTAAAGAAATATACAAGTATATTTTGAGCATTTTATTGCTCAGGCAGTTTGACTGATATTACTCTTTGCTTTATCCTTTGGCATATGTGGCCTTCTGGCTGAAATATTTTCTTTCCTAACTCATCGCAAGCCTAGAGAGGCCAAACACAGAACATTTTCACTGGACAGAAGACAGAAAACAATCAGTCCAACCATTACCTCCTCATTTCATGCTAATGCCTACAAACTGCTGCTGACTGGCACTTCTGCACTGCAAATTTACATTGATTTTATACCCATTGAACCATCATGGCTTTCGTCAAAGAATTCTGGGAATCAGATATGGTAAGCAGCTAGATTAAAGTCCAGAAGCACCTTAGAGACCAACAAGATTGGGGGGGGGGGATACATTTTTGAGAATCAAAACTCCCTTCATCAATCATCAGTTTATCTCTCCCCCAATCTGTTTGGTTTCTAAGGTGCTACTGGATATAAATCTAACTGTTCTACTGCAAACTAATACAACAACCTTTTGAAGATATGGTAAGGATGTTGAGAACTACATTTTCCCAGAATTCTTCAGATAGTGAGAATAAAAGGTGTCCTAAAAACAGCATTTGATTTCTTTGAGTTTGGATATGTGTTCCCTTAGAATATCTGAAAGAAAAGATTTCCCAAGGTATGGTAAAATAGGGAAGTGGAAAAAAAAACATGAGGAATGAGAAAGGCTGCATCAGGCAGAGGCTATAGAAAAGAAACAAGTTACAAACAACAACTTTGGTGTTCAAAATCCAGTCTACTGTGGCTTCCTCTTCAGAAGCAAATTTCAAGGGAATAATTAGATTTGTACACTGGCTGTACCTTTCACCCAAAATTGCCCAGGGGATATGTGTGGAATATATCGCTCCCCCCCAGTATAAACCTAATGTGAACTGGAAATGAATCAACAGCAGGAAAATTGCAAACCTACCACCAGTTGGAATAAAACATTCCAAACCAGGAAATTCCAGTATATTGTGAGTTTAATGCACCAGCTCTCTGCATAGTCAAATTTTTCTAATTTTATTTTCTATGCTGCTACATAGCTTAACTTTTTATTCCTCCACATATGCTTCCTTTGATTGACATAATAGTTCCTGTAATCCATTACAATTGTCTACTTTATTTCCATTTGTGGAAAAATGCAAGAGCCCAAATTGCCCACTGAATAACACAATTACATTACTATGGATTGATTTTTATTCCTCATCTGTTAAGTGTACTCCAGAATGCACAATGTGTCCTCCTGAGGCAAATAACAGGTTCTTTACTCCTCAAAAAGAATTGAACTTAAAAAATATAATTATGCAAGGTGGAGGTGCTGGCCCCTGGCCAATTTTGAAAGAGAGAGGTCTCGGGGATTAGCTATGGTTACTAAGCAGTGAGCTAATGCTCATTGCTTGCTTCTTTAGCATTACTTGCCATGGTCTTTGATGGAGACTTAATTCTGAAACTCAGACTGAGCCATGGAGTACTTTGGTCCACTTCCTCTGTAGCCTTCTTTTCTCTGTAGTTGGCAGGAAAGAGCATCATTAAACCCAGTCAGGGCACTCCTGAGAATATGAATTTTGCTAGGCAGAAAAATGTCTGGAGAGTAGGAAGAAAGAAGACTTTCAGAAATGTGTGTGTGTGGAAATGATCTACCCCCAGTTCAGAGCCATTAGGAGCTGAGCCCCTGTTTGGACACCTAACTCTACTATGGCTTATGATGCAGGACTGACTCCTAGTAACATATACTCTCCTCACATATTTCCTACTACCTTTTTCACTTCTTCATCTTTTAGTTGGTTTCAGTATATTAAAGCCATAAAGTCTCTATTAAAGTTTCAGAATGCCTTCAGGAAGTTAGGAAGCCTCATTCACTCAGAACCATTTTCTGCCCTAGGGACATTGTTTCTCCAGCATGCCAGTAGGCCAGACCAGTCCCCTAGCTGAGCTCATCCACCTGCTCAACAAATCCACAAAATTGACCTGGGGACAGATAGGGGAGGATTTCTGTAAAACCCTGAAGGAAGTCTCAGGTTTGCAAAAACAAAACAAAACTAACATCTAAAAAAGTATTATACTGGGGGGCTGAAACCCCACAAATAATAGAAGCAACACTTGTAGCTTTAAGAAAAGAATGCCCACTAAGCTTCCAGTCACCAGTGTGGGGGCTGCTTGTAAATCACAGCAGTATTAATTGTTGGGATATGCAAGGTCTATGATGCATAGATAAAGAAGATGTCAAGAACACCCTGCAGGGGGCAGCAGAGGGGGCAACTAGTTAGCACAGTAAGATTAGGGACTTCCTAGTATTTTCTTTTTCCTGTCTCCTGATTGGCTCAATGCAGCTGCTGAGCTTCTGTTAGTTACTAGTTAGACAGTTAGACTCCTCTCTCTGTCTCCTCTTTCTTACAAAGTTTGTTCTCTTCTTAATACACCAACTTTATTATTTAAACAGCTTGTGCTCTGCTTTACTGCTAACATTAATGCATTCCAAGCCTTGTTTTCTGTAAATCAAAGCCATGGGGTTGGGGAGCAGGGGTGGACTTTGTTGTAATGTATACAAACAGCCTTTGGGGTGAGTTTCTGCTTTGCATGTCCTTTAGTTTTGGCTCTGCAGGGCTCCTGTATGGGAGTTGCTGAGCAAGCTGATCAAGAGGCTGGCTGAAAGACAATCCAGCCAATAAAGAAAAGCTAAATAAAAACCCCTTCTTAAGTTGAAGCAACTGTTGTTCATGATACTACATATGGCGACAAGGATAAACTGAAGGAATCCTGGCAAACAAGCAACCACAGAAGGGTGTGCTTTTGCTTTGTGAGTACTCCTAAAGCTAAAAAAAAATATGGCTGCTACTGTGGGGACAGGTTCACAATTTGATCAGCAACAACAAATTTGGGTGGAATACTCATTTTTTCACTACCAATGATGTCACAGATAAGGATAAAAGGAGAGCAATTCTGCTCAGCAGTATGGGACCTTCCACTTATAGTTTAATGAGAAATCTCTTACTACCTGAAAAAAACAGTGGTAAAACTTTTGGAGAGTTAGTAACAGTGTTGCAGAACCACTTTAACTCTGCTCCTAGTGAGACAATAGAACAGTTTAACTCACAACCCAAAAATTCTGGGAGGTCTCTACAGAAGTACTTAACTGAACTGAGAAAACTCTCTCAGAGTGGCAGTTATGGTACCACACTGACACAGATGTTAAGCGATCAATTAATCTGTGGAGTAAATGATGAAAAAATACACAGGTGACTGCTTTCTGAATCTGCCTTAACCTGAGAGCCAGTGTGATGTAGTTGTTAAGAGCAGCAGAGTCTTATCTGTAGAACCAAGTTTGATTCCCTATTCCTCCATATGAAGCCAGCTGAGTGACCTGAGTGACCTTGGGTCAGTCACAGTTCTCTCAGAGCTCTCTCAGCCCCACCTACCTCACCTACCTCACAGGGTGTCTGTTGTGGGGAGGGGAAGGGAAGGCAATTGTAAGCCACTTTGAGACTCTTTCAGGTAGTGACAGGAGAGGTATGCAAACTTCTTCTTCTTCCTCTTCTTCTCCTCCTCCTCCACCTCCTCCTCATTAATGGTGGTCCTGGTTATGGAATTCATGACTTAACATCTACAGGACCTATGGCAGGGGGAGAAGGATCTCATTCAGGGAATGCCTGGACATGTTTTGAAATTTGTCAGAGAACCTGAAAAGGAAAAGAAACTTAGGGAGAGCTGTTACCATTGTGCTGAATTCTATGCCTCCTCAACCTGTAGATTTAAAAATACAAAATGTTACAATTGTGGTCAGATTGGCCACATTAATATGTAGAGCTAAGACACAATGTGCTGTCACAGAGTAAAGTGAAACATCACTCCACAACTCAGGGGATATATGCATTGGAAGAAAAAAGTTCTGTAAGTGTAGATGAGGAGGTAGCATATACAATTTACAATCTGACTGGAACAATAGTTCCTAAGGTGGATTCTATTTGCATTACTATTGATATAAACAAGATATTGTCCTTTGAACTGGACACAGGTTACAGTGTAACTCGTATGAGTCAAGCCTCATTTGAGGCTTTAGGGCTGGTTGGGGGGGCACCTTTGTTGAAACCTATTACAATTGAATTAAGAACATATACAGGAGAAACACTTAAATTACTAGGTGAAGTTTTGGTCACTGTGTCCTACAACCACTGGTAATGGTTTCAGGGAGTAGCCCCAGTTTACTTGAAAGAAGATGGTTAGCTGATTTGGGTTTAAACTTTAAAGAACAGTTTCAGGTTTCCAACCTAGAGGGGATTTCTTTTTCTGGGAGGAAGATGTATTATCTATGCACCAGGAAATTTTCAAGGAAGAGTTAGGTGCTATGAAGGGTATGGTGGCAAGAATATATGTGAAACCAAATAGTGCACCATGTTGCCCTCCAAGCCAAAATAAAAGAGGCAGACACAAATGTTGGGTTTAACTATAGGGCCACTTAATTAATTGACAATCTTAACTGGAATCAAAGGCAAGGGCAACACAGCTTGCGGTATGGTCAAGGCCAGAGGTCGAGGACCCCTCCCTTACCTCTTCAATAGGTTGAGCCACCCTGCCCCAGATGCGAGCCCACCGTAGGGGCTCCCACCAGGCCGGCTAGCCATTGCAGGACAACCCTGTAGCCCCATCCCCCAAGCCGCAAGGTTCAAAGAGAGGACCTAAACAGGGCCGTCCTGAAGGCAGTCCGTTTTCCCCACCCCATGCTGCAAGGCACAAAGACTGTACTCACAGGACCCCTTCAAACCCAAATGAGGGGTGTCAGCTGGTGCTCACCGGACTGCAATCTGTATAGCGCATAGCAACCTGCCATCACCGAGGCCAAGCCTCTGCTTAGGCCTCTGCACCCCACCGGGGGCCCAAGGCCCCCCTAAGTCCTTGCCATACATTGTCCAGAAAGATGTCAATACGTACCCTGAAAGGAGTATACCATCCTGTCGGTCTAGCTCAAGCTGCCCAGCAAAATGCCAACTGCGGCAAAAAGAACCCCAATCATCATCAAAACTTAATGCAGCCTGTATGTCATCCAGGCAAGCCGTTCTGGTGGCTAGCGGCTCCGAGCCCCCACCAATCTGGTGAGGTAACATAGCCACCCAGCAGTGAAGTCAGGCCACTGCCTGCAATAACTGGACTCAGCCCAGGCTGAAGGATTCACAGCTTGCCCCTGATCAGGCTGACCTTGGTGCCTCCGCAAAGAGCACCAGAACCTGAGGCGGAGGGCCACCCTCCCCTCCATAACTGCAGCAGGCCTGGCCACACAGGCCCCATCACCCCTACCAGACCACAGAGGCCACTGTGAAGACCCCATTAAGAGCCTACAGGCATCCTCTTGGCACGAGAGCCGCCCAATGGGCAGGCCTGCAGCTAAAACATTCATCCACTCATGCGGCAAGGCAAGCCTGTAACAAAAAGCAGTGACAATTAAATAAAGTCACCTCACCCGCAGCACCTGGCGTCACCTCAGCGGCCTCCCCGGGCCACAGATAGAACCTATAAGCCGGAAACAGCTCCCCAGCCAACAGCATACATGCAGGGTACCTGATGCCGCTGCTGAGGCAGTTTAATGCAGAAGGAGTGGGCAGGAGCCCCCCTCACCACCCAAGCATCATCAATGCCCCAGGTGACTACCTAAACAGGTGTTTCATTAAGGAGTGCAGTCCTAAAAAATGAGCCAACCCAAACCCTAGACCACCATGTAGGTGGCCCAAGGCTGTCTCATAGCACCCCTGGTTCTCTTTTCAATCCAATCTATCAGCAATTTCTTCGCATCGAGACAGCATGCATCGGTAGGCCACATAGCCTCCCAGTGCACCACCTCCCCATCTAGTACTACTCAAGCTGAGTTTTAGGTATTACTGCCATTGGAAAGGCATCTAGGATGGGCACAGGTAGGGCCCAAAAGGCCACTACACCCCATGGATTATCCCCATTTTGGACCCATTCTTTACTTAGGCTAAAACCCGGGGTCCGAGCCTGGGAAGATGCTTGTTACCAATTGACTAAGCAAGGATAACCAGCTCATGCACAAGCTCTTTGTAATTCTAGCAGGGCTCCCAAGGTGCTGAAAACCAGCTCCACCTGCATTACAAGGGCCAAGACCTAGCCCCCATATTTATGCAAAATTGGAAGGGTAGCAACTGGCTACACTGCCAACTGTTCTACCAACCGCGGTCGGGCCACTACCCATCCACCCTCAATTCAAGACCTAGCCATTGGATTCCAACACTATTCTGCCCTTGACGTTTGAGGATGGGATGATTACTTCCCCAGCAATCCACCTGGGGTTATTGACTACTGCGGGGTTGCCCTCCACTCGCCCACTTCCAGAGAGGCAGCTTCCTGCCAACAAAGAAGCGATATATGCCAGGAAAATGGGGAAAATGTAGAGATGAAAAGTAGTGGATCCCCCCAGGATGCCCAGCACCCAACATCTCTCCCGCTCCAGGCAAGGATCCTCCAGGGGCCATTCCTTACATAATAATTTCAGACGTACAATCGACACACTGGTCCAAAATAAGGGGAATTGCCCCATTTTAGTCCACACAATCCGCAGCCCAGGACACTTCACAAAGGAATGCTTTGCCATTGTTTCAGGAATTAGCACCAAGGCCAGCAGGATATAGAGAAAAGCCATCAGTTCAGCTGGAGATGTGTTCCTTATCCCTTAGCTTTGCCAATAACTGTTCCAGACTGTAGCAAAACCAGTCCTACTTAAGTAAACTTAATCTGGATCATTACATTCAGATCAGAGGCTGCGACCTAAGGAAATAGGAATGGTTGCATCTGAGTGGAGGGGGTCAGGAATGACAATGAATCCCACCTGCCCTAAAGAGGATGGAATCTAGGTAAGAGGAGGAGATGTGTGGTCCACTAGCAAGACCACAAAGGACTGGAGGTGGCCCAAATGCAGATGTGTGCATGTCCAGCTAAGCCCCCTGGTGTGCAGGACAAATGGTCATACCCCAATGCCACCAGAGGTATGTTACAATGTGCCCACTAGGTTCACAATGGATTAATGGGCTAACCACTGTAGACAAATAGAACAGCCCAGTGTTTCCCTGTTACCAAGCAAAGGAGAAAAAATCTTTTCTTAACATGCGGCAGTAGACTTTGCTTACCATTCACCAAATGGGTACCTGAATGGGTCCAGCACCAGTGAGGAAATGCAGACATCCTGTTTGCCTGACGGACCCAGATGCCAGCCGGGCAGCCAAAATGCCTGGGCAAAGGCTGAGCCTGCCCTGCCTGAACCTTCCAAACTAACAGATAAGAAAAAAAGGGGGGGGGTAAGGGATATGAAGCCATGCCGCAGGTCTGGCCACGGCCAAAGCCACTCCGGCCCAAACTGTGAACTCCCAGCCTCCCAGCAAACTTCGCCGCTCATGAAGGTCCAGCGGCTACCATGAGGCACTTCTCTTCTGCAATCTAGAAAGAGAAATACTGAATGAAAAAAACAAATGAGTAAATACATACTATATCAAATGGCTCAGTCGAATTGATTAATGGGAAAGGAAAGGAATCCATCCATGAAATACGTGGTACATCACAAAAGAATTAATATTTGTTGTTGTTCAGTCGCACAGTCGAGTCCGACTCTTCGCGACCCCATGGATCAGATTACGCCAGGCCCTCCTGTCTTCCGCTGTCCGCTGAAGTTTGCTCAATTTCATGTTCGTTGCATCAATGACACTGTCTAACCATCTCATCCTTTGCCATCCCCTTCTTCTTTGACCTTCAATCTTTCCCAGCATCAGGGTCTTCTCCAGTGAATGCTCCCTTCTCATTTGGTGGCCAAAGTATTTGAGCTTCAGCTTCAGGATCTGGCCTTCCAAGGAACAATCAGGGTTGATTTATTTTAGGATTGACTGATTTGATCTCCTTGCAGTCCAAGGGACTCTCAAGAGTCTTCTCCAGCACCATAGTTCAAAAGAATCTATTCTTCGGCGCTCGGCCTTCCTTATAGTCCAACTCTCGCAGCCATACATTACTACGGGGAATACCATTGCTTTGACCATGCGGACTTTTGTTGGCAAGGTGATGTCTCTGCTTTTTATCATGCTGTTTAGGTTTGCCATCGCTTTCCTCCCAAAGAGCAGGCATCTTTTAATTTCATGGCTGCAGTCACCATCTGCAGTGATCTGGGATCCTAGGAACGTGAAGTCTGTCACTACTTCTACGACTTCCCCTTCTATTTGCCAAGAAGTGATGGGGCCAGATGCCATGATCTTAGTTTTTTTGATGTTGAGCGTCAAGCCCACTTTTGCGCTCTCCTCTTTCACCCTGAGCAAGAGGCTCTTTAGGTCCTCTTCACTTTCTGCCATCAGAGTGGTATCGTCTGCATATCTGAGGTTATTGATCTTTTCCCCAGCAATCTTAACTCCAGCTTGTGATTCATCCAGGCCAGCATTTCGCATGATGTACTCTGCATATAAATTAAATAAGCAAGGTGACAATATACATTCTTGTCGTACTCCTTTTCCTATGCTAAACCAATCAATTGTTCCATATCCGGTTCTAACTGTTGCTTCTTGACCCTTATATAGGTTTCTCAGGAGACATGTGAGGTGGTCTGGTACTCCCATCTCTTTAAGAACCTGCCATAATTTATTGTGATCCACACAATCAAAGGCTTTAGCATAGTCAATGAAGCAGAAGTAGATGTTTTTCTGGTACTCTCTTGCTTTCTCCATAATCCAGCGAATGTTGGCAATTTGATCTCTAGTTCCTCTACCTCTTCGAAACCCAGCTTGTACTTCTGGCAGTTCTCTATCCACGTACTGTTGTAGCCTAGCTTGTAGGATTTTGAGCATGACCTTGCTAGCGTGTGAAATGAGTGCAATTGTGCGATAGTTTGAACATTCCTTGACATTGCCCTTCTTTGGGATTGGAATGTAAACTGACCTTTTCCAATCCTGTGGTCACTGTTGTGTTTTCCAAATTTGTTGGCAAATTGAGTGCAGCACTTTAACAGCATCTTCTTTTAAGACTTTGAATAACTCAGCTGGGATACCATCACCTCCAATAGCTTTGTTGTTAGTAATGCTTTCTAAGGCCCATTTAACTTCGCTTTCCAGGATGTCTGGCTCGAGGTCAGTGATTATACCATCGTGGTTGTCAAGGACATTGAGGTCCTTCTTGTATAGTTCTTCTGTGTATTCTTGCCATCTTTTCCTAATCTCTTCTGCTTCTGTTAGGTCCCTACCATTTTTGTCCTTTATCATGGCCAGCTTTGCATGGAACGTTCCCTTGATTTCTCCAATTTTCTTGAACAGATCTCTAGTCCTTCCCAATCTATTGTTTTCCTCTATTACTTTGCATTGTTCATTCAGGAAAGCCTCCTTATCTCTCCTTGCTGTTCTCTGGAAATCTGCATTCAGTTGGGCAAATCTTTCCTTTTCACCGTTGCCTTTAGCTTTCCTTCTTTCCTCTGCTATTTGTAAAGCCTCATCAGACAGCCACTTTGCTTTCTTGCATTTCTTTTTCTTTGGGATGGCGGTGATTGCTGCCTCCTTTACAATGTCACGGACCTCTGTCCATAGTTCTTCAGGCACTCTGTCTATCAAATCTAGTCCCTTAAACCTATTCTTCACCTCTACTGTATATTCATCGGGGATGTGATCTAGGTCAAATCTGAATGGCCTTGTGGTTTTCCCAACTTTCTTCAATTTAAGTCTGAATTTTGCAATGAGTAGCTCATGATCTGAGCCACAGTCTGCTCCAGGTCTTGTTTTTACTGACTGGATAGAGCTTCTCCATCTTTGACTGCAAATTATATAGTCAATCTGATTTCGGTGTTGCCCATCTGGTGATGTCCATGTGTAGAGTCGCCTCTTAGGTTGTTGGAAAAGGGTGTTTGCTATGACCAGCGTGTTCTCTTGACAAAACTCTGTTAGCCTTTGCCCTGCTTCATTTTGTTCTCCAAGGCCAAACTTGTCTGTTATTCCGGTTACCTTTTGATTTCCTACTTTAGCATTCCAGTCCCCTATGATGAGGAGGACATCATTTTTTGGTATTAGTTCTATGAGGTGTTGTAGGTCTTCATAGAACTGGTCCACTTCAGCCTCTTCTGCAGCAGTGGTTGGGGCATAGACTTGGATTACTGTGATATTGAATGGTTTGCCTTGGATTCGGACTGAGATCATTCTGTCATTTTTGAGATTGTATCCCAGTACTGCCTTTCTCACTCTCTTGTTGACTATAAAGGCCACACCATTTTTTCTATGGGATTCCTGGCCACAGTAGTAGATATAATGGTCTTCTGAGTTAAATTCGCCCATTCCTGTCCACTTTAGTTCACTGATTCCCAAGATGTCGATGTTCATTCTTGCCATCTCGTTTTTGACCACGTCAAGCTTACCTTGATTCATAGACCTTACATTCCAGGTTCCTGTGCAGTATTGTTCTTTGCAGCATCGAACTTTCCTTTCACCGTCAGACACATCCACAACTGAGCGTCCTTTCGGCTTTGGCCCAGCCGCTTCACTCTTTCTGGGGTTACTCGTACTTGCCCTCTGCTCTTCCCCAGTAGCATATTGGACACTTTCCGAACTGAGGGGCTCATCTTCCGGCATCATATCTTTTAGCCTTTTGTTACTGTCCATGGGGTTTTCTTGGCAAAGATACCGGAGTGGGTTGCCATTTCCTTCTCCGGGGGATCACGCTTGGTCTGAGTTCTCTGCTGTGGCCTGTCCGTCCTGGGTGGCCCTCCACAGCATAGCCCACAGCCTCATCGAACCACACAAGCCCCCTCGCCACGACAAGGCAGTGAATAGAAATTGATAAGTCATAGCAGCAGGTGTTGAGAATTCATATCTACCAGAAAACACAATTAGACACCAACAGGCAGGGCTGGCCCTGCTAATCATACACAACATGGTACAGTACGCATAAGACTGACCCCTCCCTTCAGCGAATAAAAGACCAGGAGGTAAAAACATCACTTTTCTTTCCAGCCCAAATACATGCCATTAAAGAAGTCTGGGAGATAGGCAATGCTTCCTATAGTGCACACAGAACAATGCATGACTGGAGAATGTGAAAAAACACAATCCATGGCCTGGAAGGGGAATGCAGGCGGTGCGCTCCATAAGTGCTATCACTTGTCACCTTAACAGCACTTGAACCCATAAAAATGCGGAACCCTGACAACCAAAATGTGGAACCCTGACAACCTGGAGAGCCCCAAGGGGGTGAGGGTCTCAACGCTACCGGTTGTACAAGGGTCCTGATCACGGAGGCCCAGTCCTTGCTTGCCGCCCATGTAGCCGACCACCACTCCACAAGAGATAATTGAGAGATAACTACTGCTTGATCACACTTATTGGCAAATGCACAATTTCTTTTTCGACCCATAGCCCATCCCCCGTCTTACTCCTGTTAAAATTACATGGCCTGCACAACAGCCTGCGATCGTTCCAGAATCACCTGCTGAACGTCCATCATCTTAATGAGTGGAAGACCATGTGGGAATGGGCCATTTTGGGACAGGTAATGACCAAGAGACTTCAGGGGTGGAGCCAGGAAAAGAGAGAACAATTGTCAACCCCAAAGTAGCAATCTTTCAGGGGGATCAATGCCAGTATTACAGGGGTTTCAAGGCATGAGACACTCAGAGACGGCTCACCACAACCCATCTTCATGTACAGCCCCAGACCCTCTTGGGGTTCCCCCATCCTACACCAATCAAAGCAAAGCCACCCTGCCTACCATCCAGCTTAACAACATTGGGCTACCTCAGCTATTCAGGCTACACAGTTTAGGTAAGGGGGGGGGCAGTGAGAATGGTATTAAGGTCCACGCCCCAAATCAGCGATCCCTGCAGGGAACAATTGAAAGCAAGAGATGCACCCAGGCCCCACCTGGAGGCTGGCAACCCTGGCCCACAGAGTGGCCAGAGCCCTTGGTCAGCCACCACGTGCCCAAAAACCATTTCTATGGAGTAAATCTTAAATCACTTGAGGTCAGTTTTGGCTACCCAGACCTGATTTATTTTGCCATCAAGTCACAGACAACTTATGGTGACCTCATATGGTTCCCAAGGCAATAGATGCTCAAAGGCAGCACACCACCACCCTCCTCCATCCAGTGACCCTGGTATTCCTTGGAGGTCTCCCATCCAAACACCGACCAGGGCCAACCCTGCTTAGCTTCCAATATCTGACAAAGTCAGTCTAGCCTGGGTGATCTAGGTCAGGGCCTCGTGACTGAAAGACTAATACCCTTCATATCCCCACACCAGGTGCCTAATTCCTACAACAGGGAATGCTGGGGATAGAATCCGGGCCCCAGCCATACCTGGCAGAGGACCCACCACTGGTTGCAGCCCCTTGATTAACAAAGTGAAGTATAACATATCAAACAGCCCTGTACTGAACCAGACCTCTGATCAGTCAAAGGCAGCACTGTTTGCTGGCAGCTTCTCTCAGGGACTCAGGGTAATGTCTCCCACAACACCTTCCCACAGATCCTCAAACCAGAGATGGCGGGACCAAACTCAGGACCCTCTACCACCCAGCATATGCCCTACCCAAGAATCACAGACCATTCCCTGGCTATGCAGGGCAAACCCTGGGCTTCCTTGGCGTTCTCCCCTCCAACCACAAACCAGAGCCAACCCTGCCCAGCACCCAAGAGCCACAAGATCAGACTAGCCAGGGCCATCTAGGGCAGGGCGAAATTCCTGCAAACAAAATCCACAGCTTAGAGGAAACACTGGTAATTCCGTAGGCCAGCAAATGGGGAGGGGGGGAACAAGGGAAATACGTAGCACAAAGGTCAGGTTTCTTCCCACTAGAAAGACCAAATGCCACTCATTGGGAGCACGTCCCCAAGCTACTAGCCCTCCTGGACTCACCTATTCACTAAATACCTCTGGCCAGTTTCACAGCAGCACGGAGCTGTGCCACAGCCCAGCCCTAAGTGAGCGCACGGCCGCAAGCAACCGTCCCTAGCCTGTCCCTCCAAACAGGGAGCTGATGCAGCCCATCCACCGCTGTGTTCTGTGTGCTGATCTCAGGCCCGCAGGCCGGCTGGCCCCACACTCGTTGCCATCGCCTCGTCACCGCTGGAGCCGCTGCTTGCAAGACCCACGGGGCTCTGTCTTTCATCCGACGTGGAGCTCAGCCACACGGCCCAAGCACAGGTAGGCCTCCATGCTAAGCCGCGTGCCAAGCTCCTCTCCTTCCGATGATTGCGCGGGACTGCTGAGGAGGAGAGGCGGGGCCAGGCTTTAAGCTCTCCTGGCCCCGCCACCTTCTGATACCCATATGTGGCACTTTTAGCGCCTAAATCCCAGCCTGCCTCATTCTGGCTGGGAGGCAAAGTCGCCTCTCCAGCCCAATGGCTGGAACGGCCGTGGGCTGTTGCATTGTGTTATTTTAAGCCCAGATCCATTCCTTTGCAATATGACAAAAAACAGAAATGGAATTGGAAAGATTATTAAAAGCAAGTATTATTGAATCTGTAAAGTTTTCAGAATTGGTAGTTCCAATAGTGCCTGTATTAAAACTGGATGGCTCCTTGTGCATATGTGGTGATTACAAATTGACAGTAAGGTAGCACAGCTGGAACAATACCCTATCCCTAAAACAGAAGATCCTTTTGCAGCATTAGCAGGAGGTCGGCTGTTTACGAAATTAGAAATGAGTCATGCTTATCCACAACTTGTGCTGGATGAAGAATTGAAAGACTATGTTACAATACATACACACAAATGTCTGTTCAGGTATCATTATTTACCTTTTGGCATTTCTTTTGGCATTTCTTCTGCCCCAGTGATCTTTCAGAGGACTATGGAAGGATTATTTCAAGGGATTACTCATGTAGTAGTTTTCTTGGATGACATATTAGATACTGGAACCACTATGCATGAATATTTAGTGAAGTTTTAAACAAACTGAAGGGAGCAGGATTGCACCTTAAGAAAAGCAGGTGTTCTTTTTTAAACCAGAGGTGATCTATTTAGGGTTTAAAATGGATGCTCACGGGCTGCACCCTGTGATGGATAAAATCCAAGTGATTCAGAAAGCTCTCAGACCAAAGAATGTTTCTGAACTGAAAGCATATTTAGGATTGCTTAATTATTATAGTAAGTTTTTGCCTAACATGTCAACACTTCTCTGGCCTCTTTATGCCTTGCTTAAGAAAAGAATTGGGGGTGGTTCATGCTCATGCTGTGAAGACATGTGGAGGATGGGTTTGAGAAATCCATAGGATTTGTGTTATGAACCCTGTCCCCTGCTGAGCGTAATTATTCACAGCTGAATCATGAAGGATTAGCTGTTACGTAAGGAGTTCAAGAATTCTTTAAATATATTTTTAGGGCAAATTTTACAATTTGCATAGATCACAAACCTCTGTTTTTGCTATTTAATGAAATGAAAGCAGTACCACAGATGGCTTCTTCAAGGATCCAGAGACGGGCTGTCACTTTGTGAGCCTATGAGTATAATATTGTGTATAGAGCTGAAAAAGAATTGGGCTGCCTACCATTAACTGAAGTACCTATGATAATTGTGTCTTACTAATAGTAATTCCACCAGTAACAGCCAGACAGATAATGTCATGGACTGATACAGATCCTGTACTGGCCAAAGTCAGGAAATGTATATTGAGGATCGCCACATTTGTTGGAAGACAAAGAACTTATATTATTATACCAACGTCAATGGGAACTGAGTGTCTATGATGGATGTGCATTATGAAGAGAAGAAGAAGAGATTGGATTTATACCCCGCCCTTCACTACCCAAGGGTGTCTCAGAGCGGCTTACAAACTCCTTTCCCTTCCCCTCCCCACAACAGACACACTGTGAGGTAGGTGGGGCTGAGAGAGCTCTTGACAGAAACTGCTTTTTTTCAAGAACAGTTCTTATCAGAACTATGGCTTGCCCAAGGTCATCCAGCCAGGTGCAAGTGGAGGAGTGGAGAATCAAACCCGGTTCTACCAGATTAGAGTCCGCGCACTTAACCACTACACCAAACTTAACCACGTGCCCATGTTGTGATTCCCAAAACAAGACCATATTACAAGACCTACACCAGGCCCACCCTGGAATCACTAAAATGAAAGGCTTAGCTAGAAGCTACCTTTGGTGGCTGGGAATGGACCAGAAAATTGGGCACATGGTGCAGGCTTGTGAGATGTGCCAAGAAAGCCATAAAATGCCTGCTGTGCCTCCCTTCCATCCTTGGGAGTGACCAGATCAATCTTGGAGGTGATTACATGTAGTTTACCGGAAGTCCTAGATCAGATGCTACAAGCCGTGGCTGGTTGGCTTAGGCTGAGCTGGATGAAATTGAATCCGAGAAAGACGGAGGTTCTGTGCCTGAGTTGCGGCAGTCTGAGGGTAGTGTTCCCACTCCTGACCTTCAATGGGGTGCCGTTGGTGCCAGCACCAGAGGTTAGGAGCCTGGGAGTGCTCCTGGATGCCTCCTTAACAATGGAGGCCCAGGTTGCAGCAACTGCCAAGTTGGCCTTTTACCATATTCGGCTGATAAGGCAGTTGGCTCCCTTCCTTGAACATGGCGACTTGGCAACAGTGATCCATGTGATGAATGTATTTTACCTCATGTAAATTTTATTGTGTTGTGAGCTGCCCTGAGCCAGCCTAGGCTGGAATGGGCAGGATAGAAATCAATAAAAATAAACAAATAAATAAAATTTATGAAGGTCCCTTTCTGGATAAGATGTTCCTCATATTGGTAGATGCTCATCCTATTTCTACATTAACTAGTGAAGCTACCATTGAAAAGTTAAGACTGTGTTTTAGTATTCATGGACTGCCTGAGATGCTTGTGATAGATAATGCAAGTTCCTTTACTACTCAACAATTCAAATAGTTTATGGAATGAAATGGCATTCAGCATGTTACCTCAACACCATATCACCCAGCATCAAATGATCTAGCAGAATGTGCAGTGCAGTCTTTTAAAGAACCATCTCGCAGATACTAGGTGAAAGTCTCAATATAAGGCTTGCTTGTTATTTGTTCAGTTATAGAATTTCACCGCATTCTACCACAGGTTTATCTCCAGCTGAGATGTTAATGGCAGGAAATTGAGATCTAGGTTTGATTTGTTACACCCATACCCCACAGGATGCATGCATCATAAACAACAACAGGAACTGCAACGTGACTTGACAAGCAAAAGAAATTATTATTATTATTATTATTATTATTATTATTATTATTACTACTACTACTACTACTACTACTACTACTATTATTACTACTACTACTACTATTACTATTATTATTATTATTATTATTATTATTATCCTTAAAGGGGCTTTTGATTATTATTATTATTATTGGAGATGCAGTCTGTGATCAAAACTTTGGCTCATGTCCTTTGTGGATACCTGCCACAGTACAGTTACAGGCTCCATA
Organism: Gekko gecko; assembly: GCA_029375565.1. Classification (NCBI taxonomy): domain Eukaryota; kingdom Metazoa; phylum Chordata; class Lepidosauria; order Squamata; family Gekkonidae; genus Gekko; species Gekko gecko. The sequence goes on from JAPDNY010000001.1 coordinate 211,310,387, forward strand.
TCTTATTCTGCCACCTTACAAAATGGAAGAATCATGTGGATCAATTGAGAAGCATGTTGTCTTGTCTCCAATTGCACCTAGTGTTGCATCCAAGGAGCAAACTATCAGTCAAATTGTCCAGGATCTTTTTTAGACTTAGGAAGTCCAACTATACATCTGTCTGGGAGCACAGTTACTAACACTTAGAACAATGGTCTCAAACTAATTTCTTATGAGGGTCAAATTTGACATAAGTGGGACTTTGTCAGGCTGGGCCATGTGTGTCATAAAATGTAATGCCAGGTAGCAGAGATAGAAGCTTTTTAAAGGACACAGACAAAATTAAAGATATTATAGCAGTATTCCATTGGAGCCCCACATTAGGAGGGTGTGTGTTAAAACTAATATTTCTCTGCAAAACTTAATCTCCTTGCATTTGTTGAACTCTACATTTTAACTGTGGTTAGTCCCAAACCTCCCCCTCTTAAAAATATAAACTACAAATATAAATGGTCTGACCCTAGGACCCAAGGGAAGAACATGAAATGGCTGAGCATTGCAAGCTTCTCCCCCGCACTTCAGGTCTACTCAGAGTGGCAGTGGCTCTCCAGGGTGAGGGTCTCAGGGTTTTTTTTACAGGGTGGTTTTTTAACAGGGTGGTTGGGTGTCCTCTTCAGCACTTGTTCTGCTATTATTCCATTGGAGTTCCACATTAGGAGAGTGTGTGTGTTAAAATTAATATTTCTCTGCAACACCAGAGTCTCTTCAGTTTGTAGAACTCTATATTTTAACCCTGGCTGGTCCCAAACCTCCCCCTCACACCCTTAAAACATGCCTGCCTAAATTGGAAAGGTGGGGGAATAGTGGGATTTTGCAAAGGAATTTTTAAAATAAAAAAGAAGCACAAGGATCACAGCAGAATGACCCACCCCCAGCTCCTACCTGTGAGGAGGACTACGGAGGCTGGGAGAGGTGGCTAGGAAGTTTAGCAGCCCTGCCCTCTTCTTACTGCTCTCAGAGGCAGCCCCTCCCTGTGCTCTCTGCTTAGAGGTAGCCCTGTCCTCTGCTTCCTGCTCTCAGAGGCAGCCCCACCCTCTGCTCTTTATACTCCAAGGCAGCTCAAGCCCAGAACAGTGAGGATGGGCAGGGGAGGGGGGAGAGAAGAGACCACCCACTCCCAGGCCACATTAAAGGCTTGGATGGACCAGTTCTGGCCTATGGGCCATAGGATTGACACCCATGACTTAGAAGTTGGAGATAACAGTGCATTCTGTTGTTCAAAATGAGGGGGACTCTGATCATTCTGTTTCTCCCACTACTACATATGTACTGAAAACACCACCACTTGGCAACTCTAGGAGCTGCCAATACATCATTCTACATGTCTTTTCAAAGGAATGTTCACTCAGCTGCACTACAATGAAACATGAATGTCAAGGAGTACAAGCAGGGAGGCTCTGCATAAGCATGAAAATAGCCATGCTTCCAAGGGTGTAATCCTTAACACATTAAATAGGAAATGAATTCAATAAAATGGGGCCTACTTCTCAGTAAACACGTTGCTAGGTTCAGCAAATAAAGCATATCTCAAGGGATCATTAATAACTTTTAAATTTGCATTGTACTTTAAGTATTACATACTCCAGTATTTTTTTTCTTCCTTAAGTCCAGCAATGCTTTTTATGCCCTTTGTGCATTTTTAATTCTTTGCTCTCCCTCTGCCCCCTTTTGCTTTCATATGACATTGTTTGCCAAGGAGTGGTTCCTCCTGAGGTCTTCCAGTGATCTCATTTTTCTCATTTTCTGAAAGCCAACTTACCTGCCCACCTCCTGCTGAGACAAACTCATCTGTGTCCTCCTTAACTGACAGAGGTCAGTAGGGGGAAAAAAGAAAGAAAATTAAAGCCCAAATGACAAGATGGATACTTTTGCTGCTTGCAAGCAAATGTGAGAAAACAGCAAGTTTTCCTGCTAATTGTTTGCAAAGTACATTTTTAATGGCTTTGAGTTTTGGTGGTATTCTGCCTATCTAGGGTTATTTCCTTGACTTTACACACATATTCTCATGCATATTTAAACATTAAAAATGTTAAAAAAAAAAGAAAATCAAAGTGAAAATGATTGCCACTGTCAAAAGGAAAGTAGCAGGTTTGCTAGCCTGAGCATGAGTTACCAAGCCAAGTAGCAAACTTGCTAAATTGTAGGATTACATAAGAAAAGCCAATGTTGAATCAGGCCAATGGCCCACCTAGTCCAACACTCTGTCACACAATGGCCAAAAATACCAGGTGCCATCAGGAGGTCCAGCAGTGGGGCCAGGGCACTAGAAGCCCTCACACTGCTCCCCCTCCAGCACCAAGAATAGAGTGCATGGCCTGCCTCAGACTGAGAGTTCCCCCTGGCCACCAGAAGGGGAGTGAAAGGGGGTAGGTGAAGCAAAACCCCATTCAGCCAATGCTATGAATAAACTAACATTCTGGCTTAACTAAAACTGTAACTAAAGGGTTAGCTCAGTCACTGGCAAAGTTCTAGCCTCAACTAAGGGCAGAAGTGCACTTGCCTATACAGGAAGTAAGTGGGCTGAACTGAAGGGAAATACCTCCATCGTCACAAGGATCTGATAAGAATTTTATCTATATAAAAGCTTTGTAACTGCGACATATGGAGTTTAGCCATTTTATGAGCTTTTGTGCTCGGTTGGACCTGTCATCATTAGAAACTTTTCTCCTCTCATTGACTGGTGGCTTATTTCTTCATCTGGGCTCAGACCTGCTTCCTGTGCTACATTTACTGGTTCCCTGACCAGGAAGTGGGGGAGCACCCAACTGAAAAGGCTGAGTTTTTTGGGACCCCCCCCCGAGCCACGGCTCCAGGGTGAATCGCACCAGCTGAGGACCGTTCATTGGTAGGTGCCACTTTTGTTTTTGAGAGGCCAATTGTTTGCTCCTCTCTGGAGGCTGGTTCTCACTGGCAGCTGCTCACTCTTCGGATCTGGCCGGGATGAGAAATATCCATGGACGACTCCGGAGTCTATATAATCAGTTATTGGTCCCCTCCAGAGCTTGTGTGTGTGTGCCTGTGTTTGTGTGCATGTGCTGTGGACTCCTTCGGTAGAAAGCAAATCTGAGTGTGGACACCTTATGTTCGCAGTTCACAGCCGAGCGATCGCGTCTGGGTTGGATACAGGTGGAAGTACAAGAATAGAAAAAATCCTTTTGTCTCAGAAGCTGCAGACCCCCTTCACTGCACTTCCTGTTCCCCTCCCCTCTGTATACCCAGTTGTCTGTCTTTGTACTTATGGGGGGGGGGGAGTCAGGCAAAGCTCACCACCCCTCTCCAGTTCATGTTGAAAAATTTCCAAGACATTTTTGGCAATACAGATTATGGCTTGGTATTAACTCCAATCAAATTGCAAACGTTATGTGAAATAGACTGGCCAGAGTTTAGAATTGGCTGCCCCCCAGAAGGCTTCATGCATCTAACTCTGCTGTGCAGAGTTTACATGGCTGTTACAGACCCAAGGGGAGACCATTCAGATCAATTTCCTTATGTTGATTGTTGGTATGAATATGTAAGGAAGAATCCTTCCAAAGCCAGGCATTTTAAAACCCAGAGGAGCCTTGCTTCAGCAGCCAACCAACCTATAGTTCTTCCCACTCCAGGAACGTTGCCTGCAATCTGCCCTGCCCTGCCTGCCCCAGAAAATGAGCCTCAGAGACCCGAGGTGGCTTGCCCAATGCCAGAAGATAATTGGCCTCCTCCTTACTCCACTGGAACTCCACCCCCACCCCTCCTCTCCCAACACCACCACTTGGCCCAGTGATGACGAGGTTAAGAGCTTGTGCTCAGGAGCAAGAAGAAAGGGAGGGGCAGGCAGTTGCTGCATCTGACTCTCCAGTCTCAGTGCCAGCTGTCTACCCATCCCTAGAGGGCTGTTCAGCTCCTACCTCTGCCCTTAACACTGAGACCCCTGCCACTCCAGCACCCAAACCATCTGTCAAGAAAGACCCAATAACAGGGAATTGGAGCCCTGCCCCAAGAGGGAGTCCAACCACCTATTGGAGCCCTACTTCAGGACTCAGTGAAAACAACCTTTTTAATGAAGCATATAATGTTCCAGAAGAGGCCCCCACCTTGCCAGAACAGCCAGCAATGGTCTGTCCTCTCAGGCAAGTCCCAGCAAGGGCAGCAGGAACCCTGACTTATGTCTGCTCACCTTTTGGCTGTGGATCTCTGCAACTGAAGAACCCAGACAGTGCCCTATAGCAAGGACCCTTGCCCTATAACAGACCTTTTTTACCACAGTTATGACTACTCATGTCCCCACCTGGTGGGATTGCAGCCAATTGCTCTCAGCTCTATTAACTTCAGAGGAAAAGAGAAGAGTCATGGCAGCTGCCAAAAAGTCTGTTGAGAACCGAGTACCTGCTGGTCAGGCAGCACATACCAATGCTTGGGTTCAAGCCCAATTCCCAGTTGCAGACCCCAACTGGGATCCCAACTTACCTGTACAGCTTCAGAGCTTAGAGGACTATCAGGCAGCCATTTTAGTAGGGCTAAGAGATGAAGGCAAGAAGCCCATGAATATGGCAAAATTAAGAGCAGTTATACAAGAGCTCACAGAGCCTCCCTACAGTTTCCTTGAGAGACTGTACAAGGCTTATCGCCTCTACACTCCTTTCAACCCAGAAGAAGTTCACCGCACAATGGTGAATGCTTCATTTGTCAGCCAGGCTGCCCCAGACATCAGATGCAAATTATAGAAACTGGAGGAATTCCAAGGGATGAACATTACCCAACATTACCCAACTGATTGAGGTGGCCCAGAAGGTTTTTGTCAACAGAGATAAAGAAAAAAAGAACGAAGAAGAGGTGAAGCACAGAAGAAAAGCAGCAATACTAGCTGCAGTGATCCAGGGCCAAGGATACAACCGACCACCCCCAGGGCCCAACTCTGAACTGGGTCCCAACCTTGGAATGGCCTATGAAGAATAGGGGCAACCGGGCTCTGTCAGATCTTCTGACAAAGATGCAGGCTTCAATCACATCTGATATCCTTGATGGGTATCTTGGTTTAATAATCAACTGAAATCAAATACCGATATTTTAAATTGGAATGGATGGAGTATTTAATTGGGTTTAAATGTTTTACCATGGCATACACCTCTTGTTAGCTGCCCTGAGCCTACGGGGAGGGTGCAATATAAATATGAAAAATAAATAAATAAATAAATAAAATATGCACTCCTCACCCTGCCACCTGAAGATCCTACACCTCTTGTATGTTGCAACCTAGAAATAGATGCTACTGAAGAATGGAGATTACCTAAGAAGGTCCTGCAACTCTGTGGCTTTGGAGAATACCCACATGGTGACCCAGGAGAAGTGGATTATTGAATTGACAGGGATGCTTTTGAACATATAACTCAACAACAAGATCCTTACTACTATAAAGGCAAAGTACCAACAGTATGGGCAGAAAGTAATCCACCTGGATTTACTAAACATCAGCCTCCTGTTATCATCATCGTGAAACCCTCTGCAATCCCAGTGAGAGAATGCCAGTATCCCATCTGAGAAGATGCATGAAAGGTGCTAACTCACCACTTCCAACAACTCCTAGCAGCTGGCATCCTCATACCTTGTGAATCTGCCTGGAACACCCTGATCCTACCAGTGCCCAAGCCATCTCCTGATCCAAAGAACTCTGATTACTGTCCAGTGCAAGATCTCAGAGCTGTGAATGTTCGAGTAGAAACTATTCATCCTGTGGCCCCAAACCCCTGTACTATCCTGACCTTGATCCCATCCTTGGCCTGGTGGTTTACTGTCCTGGATCTTAAAGATGGCTTCTTTAGTATACCTCTTCATCCCAACTCCAGGACATTTTTGCCTTTGAATGGAGATCTCCAGGAGCTTCTAGTCCTTGCCAATATACCTGGACTCGGCTGCCCCAAGGTTTCAAAAATTCTCCCTCAATATTTGGACAGGCCCTCATCCATGACCTAGAAAACTTCAACTTGCATGATGGAGTCTTGACTCTCATTCAGTATGTTGATGACCTTCTTCTTTGTGCTTCTGACCAGGAACAATGCTGTGAGGGAACGCTGTGCCTTCTTCGACTCCTCAACGAGTGTGGTTACAAAGTTTCCTTCAAAAAGTCCCAAACCTGCAAAACCATGGTCCAGTTCTTAGGCTTTGAAATCTCCCACAGCCAGAGGACCCTCAGCAATGATCGGAAAGAAGCTGTATGTCAAAATGTAATAGCCAGAGCCTTAACTGGAGTTCTCTACAGTGATCTAATAATGTTGATTTTTAAAGAAGTGTGTTGGCTAGTAGTCATTTTCAAGGCACAGTCCAATGTGACTTTATAAACTATTAAAATCCCACACTTTCTGGGTCCTCTTTATTTTGAAGTAGAAAATCTCCCCCCATATATCCCTCTCTGTGCAGTTTAATTTTCTAATGACACTCCTCTGCAATTTCTCTTGCCATTTCAGGCGACTTGCTGGCTGAATGGTCTGTTATGGAAGGCCCACCCATTGTGGCCTTTTGCAAATGGAAAGGGCCTCCCCAGTGTTTCCTGTTACTGCCTTTGCTCAAAGTGGTAGTGTTCTTTTCTGTTTCTGGATAAATGATCTTTGAAAAATTATGTTGTGTTTTTTGCTAATGTTTTTATTGGTGGCCTTCTATTTATGTGTATAGATTTATTTTATTTATCAAAACATGTACATCCCACCTTTCTCATGCATGGGGACTTATAAATTGTACAACAACTATATACAAGCATTATAAGGAAATGTTTAAAGAAATCAGACTTACACACACACACACACACATTCATTTTCTCACAATCAGTTAAATCCCATTATTACAAAGTCCTCAGAAAGATGCAGAAGCTCAGTCCGTGACAAATGTTCATATTTATTGATTTATTTTTGAAATCATTTCTTTATTATTTGGAAACATTTCTTTTCTAATGATCTGAAACAATGGCTGTGAAGTCGTTTACAAACAAAAGGAAGAAGAAGAAGAAGAGGAAGCAAATTCTACACTCTGGTCAGCACAAATACCAATTCCAGTAGGGCAGCTATGTTAATCTTTTGCAGCAAAATGAAATCAAAGTCCTGTGGTACCTTTACCAACTAACAGACCTACTGTAGCATGGGCTTTTGGGGGGTAGAGCCCCCTTCATCTGACAATTTCATTTGATAAAATGGGTTCAAACCAGCAAAGGTTATGCTACCATATATACCATAAAGATGTTAATCTTTGAGATGTCAGAAGACAGCATTTCAAACAAATATGGGCATGCAAGAGACTGCATGTTTACCAGCTAGTACTGTGACTCAAAGAAGTGGAGTGAGTAAAATCCAGTATGGGCACTTTTAGCCCATCTGACCAAATTTCAGGATGTAGTGGTTATGGGAGATTTCAACTATCCAGATATTTGCTGGAAATCTAACTCTGCTAGACATGAGACATCCTGCAGATTCTTGAATAGTCTTGTGGACAACTTCATCTCTCAGAAGGTGGAGGTGGGAACCAGAGGATCTGCTATCCTAGATATAATTCTGACTAACAAGGAAGAACTGATTGATGAAGTGAAGGATACGAGTTTCAAAAAACTCAGATAAATAATAGGTAGGATCCCATGGCTGGAAATGCTGAGGGGAAAATCTGCACAGAAAGGATGGGTGAAGCTGAAAAATGAAGTGCAGAAGGCACAATTGCAAACTGTTCCAGTAAGAAAGAAAGGTGGGAGATGGGTAATGAAGCCAAGATGGCTGAACAAGGAACTCTCTGAAGAGCTGAGACTAAAAAGGGAAATGTACAGGAAATGGAAGGAGGGTCAGATTACTGAGGGTGAGTACAAGAAGCAGGCTTGAATCTGTAGGGATGGTTTCAGAAAGGCTAAAGCACAGATGGAGCTGAGGCTTGCGAGGGATACTAAAAATAACAAGAAAAATTTCTATGCCTATGTTCGGAGCAAAAAGAAGAACAGGGATGGGGTAAGCTCATTGCTAAGGGAAGATGGTCAAGCCTTAACAAGGGATGAAGACAAAGCGGAATTACTCAACTCTCACTTTGCATCAGTCTTTAACCATAAGGCGAGCTGTATACAAACTGAAGAATGCAGGGCATATGAAGGAAGGGGGAACTGCCAGTCCAGAGTAAGTAAGGAAATGGTTAGAGAGCATCTAGCTGCCTTAAATACTTTCAGATCTCCAGGGCTGGATGGCTTGCATCCCAGGGTTCTAAAAGTAATTTCAGATGTTATTTCAGAGCCTCTGGCTCTAATCTTTGAGATGTCCTGGAGTACTGGTGTTGTGCCGGAAGACTGGAGAAGAGCGAATGTTGTCCCGATCTTCAAGAAGGGAAAAAAGATGGACCCGTGAAATTACAAGCCTGTCAGTTTGACATCAATACCTGGGGAAATTCTAGAGCAGATTATTAAATGCTCTGTCTGTGAGCACCTTGAACAGAATGTGTTAATTGGTTGTAGCCAGCATGGGTTTATCAAGAATAAGTCATGCCAGACCAACCTTATCTCCTTTTTTGACAGAGTTTCTAAAATGGTTGACTCTGACAATGCTGTGGATATAGTGTATCTAGATTTCAGTAAAGAATTTGACAAAGTTTCTCATGATATCCTTGAGGATAAGCTGGTTAAGTGTGGGCTGGATGGTGCAACCGTTGGATGGATTCATGGTTGGTTAAAAAATCGTACCCAACGAGTGCTTGTAAATGGCTCTGCATCTACATGGAGGGAAGTCTCAAGTGGAGTGCCTGCAGGGCTTGGTCCTGGGCCCAGTGTTGTTCAATGTTTTTATAAATGACCTGGAGGAAGACATAGAGGGGATGCTTATCAAATTTGCAGATGAGACAGACCTGGGTGGGATTGCTAATTCTGAAAAAGACAGAGTCAGGATTCAAAATGATCTAGATAGGCTGGAAAAGTGGGCTGAGACAAATGAAATGAATTTCAGTAGAGATAAGTGCAAAGTCCTACACTTAGGTACAAAAAATCAAAGGCACAGATATAGAATGGGAAGAGCTTAGCTTGACAGCAGCACATGTGAAAGGGATCTAGGTGTTATGGTTGATCACAAGCTAAACATGAGCCTGCAGTGTGATGTAGCTGTGAAGAAAGCTAATGCAATCTTAGGATGCATTAACAGAAGCATTGTGTCCAGATCACAGGAGGTGGTAGTTCCACTCTATTCTGCTATGGTCAGGCCTCACCTGGAGTACTGTGTCCCGTTTTGGGCACCACATTTTAGGAAGGATGTTGACAAGCTTGAGCGTGTCCAGAAGAGGGCAACCAGGATGGTGAGAGGGTTGGAATCCAAATCTTCTGAGGAAAGGCTGAAAGAGTTGGGTATATTTAGCCCGGGAAAGAGAAGGCTTAGAGGGGACATGATTGCAGTCTTCAAGTATTTGAAGGGCTGTCATGTAAAAGATGGAGCAGGTCTATTCTCTCTTGCTCTGGATTGCAAGACTAGATCTAATGGGTGGAAATTAAAGGGAGTTGTTACTGGCTAAATATCAGGAGAAACCTCCTAACTGTAAGAGTGGTTGAGCAGTGGAACAGACTGCCTCAGGAGGTGGTAGATGCTCCTTCGCTGGACGTTTTCAAGTGGAGACTGGATGACCATCTTTTGGGTATGTTGTAGGTATGTAGGTATGTAGGGCTATCTTTCGGGTATGCTCCTGCAGAGTGCAGGGGGTTGGACTAGATTATCTGCAAGGTCCCTTTCAACTCTAACATTCTATGGTTCTATGAATTTCATAGTTATCACTTTCGATCTCTTACCTACCCTCTCATGTAAAGTATGGCAGCAGGGCTAAGAGACTGAGCTGAGAACAAGGAAGTCCATTGTTCAAATGCTATTCCTGCATATACTCACTAGATAGTGTTAGGGAAGCCTCCACCTCTCAGCCTCAGTTTCCCCTATCTGTAGAATGGGAATAATTATAATCAACGTATCATATTGGCTTATTAAGGATCATGAAATAATGTATGTGACACTGGAACATTATAGATTCTTATTTTATTATTATTGGCTTCTGATTTAATAGCCTGCTCAATCACATTTCTCCTACTTTCCCATTACTACGAAAATTATTTGCATCTATATTTATTACACAAAGAAGAAAACTGCTTCTTCAAACTGCAACAGATTTTCTTTCCTATCCCTATCCCAGTGCAGGACCTGTTTGATTGTATTTTTTTAAAAAAAGTCTACTTTTCAAGGAAATAAATGTTATGGTTGTCTACACACCAAAAACAAATTCACATTATGCTTGTTAGATAAAATAATTCAGTTTTTAAAGTAGAAGCCGTAAGTAACTACTTAACACAAATACATAACTATAATTAGGGTTGCCAGCTCTGTGTTGGGAAATACCTGGAGTTTTGGGGGGTGGAGCCTGGGGAAGGTGGCATTTGGGGAGGGGAGTGACATCACGAAGTATAATTACCTAGCACTTGTATGGTAGTCCAGCTTAACTAGCATCCACCCTCCAAAGCAGCCATTTTGTTCATTGTTCCCTTCTAGTTATGTAAAACAATTAATCTATAACACCCCCTCCTCTTTTAAAAAGCCCTATTTCAATCTGTTTGAACCATTAGTTTTGCTTCTGAAAATAGTTTATATTCTGATGACTGCATATTTTAAACATATTATGAAATATTTTCATAATTATGTGAGCTGAGGAAAAGTTCCCGTGGTTGCCCCTTTTCTTGTTTTAATAGTGTAACTTTGTTTTAGATGCATTGATATACTTAGCATTCTTTTCCAACACACTTTTAACTTGTAACAAAATACAGTAGTAATCGAATTTCTCCCCCCCCCCAAACCCACAATACCCATGCCCTTTACATAGTGGCTGCACACTTGTTTCTAGACTTCCTTCTTCCTTTTCTGCCCTTGCCATAACTCCATCAGTGTGTGAGCCTGAGGCTTCCTGTGGAGAGCTAAAATCATGAGGTTTCAGAAAGTAAACACTGAGTTGTCTTTCTTTAAAGATGTTTTGGTTAAAGAACACTTACAAATTGGCACAGCAGGTGTGTTTTTTCAGCTTGCGGCAAGATCCTTGCAACCTGACCCTTTCATATTCTACCCAAAGGAAGGAGTTACAATGAGGGGAGGCAGGAATCGACCTAAGACTGCTCCCACAAGCTCACTTCTGTCCGGACAATCCCTGAAGTGTGTTCAAATAATTTGTTCCCTGTTCAGGGTTTTTTTAGGTTATGTTAATGACGCAATAATTGCCATTCCTCAAGAATCAGGAAAGGGAGGACAAAAAAAGAATGAGCTGTATTCCATATTTATTTTTAACCAGTTTTGTGTGTATTGTGAATAAATATAAAATCATTTTCAACCCATAAAGTATATTGTTTAACTTCCCTCTTGAGTAAAGTCACATTTCTGTTATATTTTCACCCAAGTATTGTATTTCAGTTGTATCCTTTGGTGTGATTTTGGGATGCTGCCAATCTTCTTTTGATTGTATTTATTTTATTAGCTGAGATGAAGTTACAGATAATTAAAAAAGGTGAATGTTTATAGAGGATGACAGTAATTTACTGTATGCTGAGTATGCAGAACATCAGACATTACTCCAAAAGAGATTATCAAATGTGATGAATTAATAGCAATAAAATTAATCAGGGGCCCAGGCAGGTAGGAAGGAATGGGAAGTGGCAGAGGGAACTGTAAAGTACTGGGTTTGCCACATGGAGGACTCACACTACGACATGTGTTCAGATGCGTTTATTGTACTTCACACACGAACCGGCAAAACAGCCACGCAACGGCCAACTATATACATCCCACCTGGCACACCCACAGTCCCATTGGAGGGTTTGAATTTCCCGCCAGAGGTGCTATTGGTGGACACTAGGTGGACTAGGATCCTAGGTCCCTTTGTGTTCAGGGACCAAGCTCCTTACTTTAGCCGTGGACCCCTGGAGGCAGTCTGTATACATAACAGGAATGGGACTGGGAAGGCCGGAGACAGGGAGGAGTCGTTTGAACATGTTTGAGAATAGTCGGGAAGCCAGCAGGGGCAAGAGTTGAGTGGCACAGAGACTGTCCCTACTGGGGCCTGGATTCACCCTTGTGGCCAGAAGTGGCAGGAGAAACACTCCCAAGGGCCCTGACCCAGCGTGCTCTGGTGTGGAAGATCCAGAGACTTTCCTTTGGCTTGTGCCTTCCAGGCTGCCCTCCGTGTCCCTCCCTGGGGGAACAATGAATGCAGCAGTAAGCCCTCCTTTTCTGAAGCCTGGCCACCCCTCCCCCACCCCTGGGCTGAGGCTGCAGCCTCATGGGCTGTTTTTTTCCCTGCCTTCGCTGCCGATGATTCTGGGGTAAACTCTGGCTGGTAAGTTGCTTGAAATCTGTTCTCAGGGAGGGCTGTTTGTTTAATTTATTTGTGCACGCTCTCTCTCTCCCCTTTCCTCTGTAGGGGAAAGGAGAAGCAATTATTTTGTTTTATTTTCCATCCAAATAAAGGGGGGGGTTTAGGGTCTGGGAAGACAGCTTCCGCTCTCTCTCTCTCTCTCTCTCTCTCTCTTCATGCCCAGACCTGTGGGGGGAGCAGAGCACCCATCTGGCCTTCTCAGGCAGTTTTTGCAGCATCCGAGAATGAGCAAGGTCTTTCAGCAATCTTCCCCCTTCCCTAGCCCTGGGAGGGGGCTGTCTCTGGCCTTGCAGGAGCAGAGAGCAGGCAGGGCACACAGTTTTTTAGGAACACTCACTCCCGGCTTGAAGTTGCCACAAGCACACTTCCTACCAAACTGTCAAAATAAAACAAATGGCACCCTGGTTTTCTTCTGCAATTCTCTCCGCTTTATTGTGTAATGTATCCACCCGAGAACATGGGCTTAGGACAGCCATGTGCTCGGACTGGTTCAAACTGGCCTGCCATGCGGCCAGCCGAAGGACCTGAGCTTCGCTCCCAAAGACAATGGACTGTAGGATCCTAGCTCCCTTCCAATCGGGAAGCCGGAATCCTCAGAGATAACTCAATCACTGTAAATAGCCCAATCATGGGGTGTGGTGTGTGTGTGTGTGGGGGTTCCTTGGGAATAAAAGCCAGCCTGTGAGCCAGCTTCTCTTGTCTTGTTCTGCAACTAATAAAGTATGTGAGAGCTGAAACCACTCGTCAGTCTCACTACTTTTCACTAGCAACGAAGGTGGGATCTTAACCTCCTTCCATGAACAATGACCACAAGGAAGAGCATCGCATTGAGCACTGCTGCTCACCGCACCGCTCCAGAGCATTGCATCACTGACCTGAGAGCAGCACCGCTCCACTCACCACAACCAAAGCTGCCAGTTCTCCTGAACATCGCATCAAGCCCTGCCACTCACTGCACCACTCCTGAGCCTCGCCCGCTGACCTGAGAGCAGCGCCACTCATGCTCGGCTTCGACAGCCTCCGCAACTCTCGCCACTACCTCCAGGTGGAACGATGGTGGTGCCTCAAGGCAACATACAGGCGTTCGATATCTCCCGGCCCCAGCAATGGGACACCTGGTTGGAGACCCTGGAAAACCACTTCAACTACCACAATGTGGTGGAAGCCAGGAAAAAGAAGTTCTTGTTCCTGAGCTCCTGCAGCATGGACACCTTCCTGCTTCTGAGGGACCTCATCAACTCGAAGACCACCAAGGAGGAGACCTACGAGGTATTGGTGAAGGCCCTCACTGACCATTTCTCGCCCAAACCCACCAAATTCATGGAGCGGTTGGGGTTCTTTGAAAGGATCCAGGGCCCGGACGAGATGGCCTCGGAATTCCTGGCCGGTCTCTGGCAGGGGCTACAAGGTGTGCTTTCCCAAGCCTCACAGACACCCTGCTAAACCAATTACTCATGGGTCTCCGTGAGCCCAAGCTGCGAAGGAAACTGGCCAGCAAAAACAACCTCACCCTCAACGAGGCCATCCGGGAGTCCACCGCCTACGAAAAGGCACACCAAGACCGCCCCAGCAAGGCGGTCCACCACACTCGAGCCACGCGGGGTTCCGACGCATTGGAGGATGAGGAAGTGCTCCAGGTTCACAGACACCCATTCCACTGGCCCCAACGGGCCCAAGAGGTCAAAGCACAGCCTCCCATAGCCTGCGCAAGCTGCGGCAATGCACACGAGTAACGGTCTTGCCGGTTCCGCTCCGCCATCTGCCGGATGTGCAACAAGGCAGGGCACATCATGAAGGTCTGCCACTCCTTGGGACAATGGAATAAACTCATGGCACAGCTCGAAGCAGAGGACTTGCACACCATTTCAGTTCACCACCAAACGGTATGTAACTTGCCCCTAGAGGGCCTGGACAAGGTGCATGTGACTGTCCGAATTGAAGGGTCCCCCTGTCAATGGAAATAGACTTGGGCTCATCATTTTCAATCTTATTGGCTGAGACCCTCCGTTCCCTATGCCAGAAGGGGGGACCCCACGTGCACAAGCCACAGGGTCTCATGTTACAGGACTTTAATAAGAACCCTGTGGCTGTCCAGGGCTGGGGCAAGTTCAAGGTCCAGTTCAAGGGATTCTCGGGCATCCTGGACCTGGTGGTGGTGGAAGGGCGGCTCACCAGCTTATTGGGACTTTTGTGATTCAAACCAGTGGGCCTCCAGATAACGGGGCTTAGCCAGATCTGGACGGCGGATTGGGAGGTGGTGTGCCGGGAATTTCCCAAAGTGTTCAACAGGACTCTGGGGAAGTACACTGGGGCCCCCATTTTGCTGGATCTGGACCCAGCCATCAGGCCCATCCACATCAAGGCCCGGGTACCTCCCATCGCAATGCACACTAAAATTGAAGCGGAGCTCAATCGCCTAGTCGAGCAAGGGGTGCTGGAGCCGGTAGAGTCTGCGTGATGGGAGACCCCCATTGTGACGCCCGTTAAATCTAACAGAGATGTGCAGATCTGTGCCAACTATAAGTGCACACTGAACAAGGTCTTGCAGGACCATGCTTACTCAGTCCCGGTGGTGAGCCACGTCCTCGCCTCGCTGGCAGGAGCCAAGGCCTTTGGTAAGCTTGATTTGGCACAAGCTTACCAACAGTTCCCCATGGATGCAGCCGCAGAGGAGGCCCAGACCATTGCAACCCACAAGGGGGCATTCTGGGTCACACAGCTACAGTTCGGGGTTTGTGTGGCTCCCGGCATCTTCCAGTCTTTTATGGATTCCCTCCTGAAAGGCATCCCCAGAGTTCAGCCATTTCTAGACAATGTGATGGTTGCGGCGCCGGACCCCGCCTCCTTCGCAGACCGTCTCCGTCAGGTTCTACGGAGGTTTGACACCGTCGGCCTCAAGGTAAAGAAGGAGAAATGCCTCCTGGGTGTGCCCCACATCGAGTTCCTGGGGTTCGCAGTGAATGCCCAGGGGATCCACCCCACGGACGATAAAGTTAAGGCCATCACGCACACACCCCCGCCCTCATCCAAGACAGAGTTGCAAGCTTTCTTAGACCTGCTCAATTTTTATCATGTGTTTCTGCTCCTCAAGGCAGCCGTGGTAGAGCCACTCCACCACCTCCTGGACAAGGATGCACCTTGGGCTGGGGGGCCGACACATGCTGCGGTGTTCCAGGGCATCAAGGACTTGCTGGTTTTGAACATGATCCTACACCACTTCACGGAATTGCTTCCGGTGGTCCTAGCCTGCAACGCCTCTCCCTATGGGGTCGGGGCGGTCCTGGGCCACCGGTTTATTTGAAAGATTTTGTTTGTGGGTGCATTTTGGACCAAGGGGGGAGGGGTGTAATGTATCCACCTGAGAACATGGGCTCAGGAAAGCCATGTGCTCGGACTGGTTCAAACCAGCCCGCCATGCAGCCTGCTGAAGGGCCTGAGCTTCGCTCCCAAAGACAATGGACTGTAGGATCCTAGCTCGCTTCCAATTGAGGAGCCGAAATCCTCGGAGATAACTCAATCACTGTAAATAGTCCAATTGCGGGGTGTGGTGGGTGTGGGTTTCCTTGGGAATAAAAGCCGGCATGCGAGCTGGCTTCTCTTGTCTTGTTCTGCAACTAATAAAGTATGTGAGAGCTGAAATCACTCATCAGTCTCAGTACTTTTCATATTGTCTCCCCTCCCCAGTTTCAAAGCACTCCCTACACGAAAACACATTTGGACACTGCCTTCCAACATTTTTTTCCTTTCGCTTCCACAGCGTTTCAAAGCACAAAGCCCCTGTTAAAGACAAACCCACGCTCAGCCATTCTCTTTGAGTCTTAGGAATGTCAGCCTCCAGGAATTACAGCTCTGCTCCAGAGCGGGGGTGGGTGGGTGGGATGCCACAACAAGCCACAGCTCTGTGCAGGCTGTCCTGAACTCCTCAGAAGGAGAGTGGAATTTGAAATTATAATAATAGAAGAACACTTGCAAACATGGTCTGGCCTGCCCAGACCATGAGCTCAGTTCAAAACTCATCTCAGCCTTGAAATCACCAGCCTGCCTTGCACATACTGTACTTTATTTTCTAGGGAGCCAGAGTGGTTAGAACAGTGCACAAACACTGGGAAGTTTTGGGTTCCAGTCTCCCTCTTGTTGTGAAACTGACTGGGCGATCTTGGGGCAGTTACTTTCTGCAGCCTAAACTCCCTCACTGCATTGTAGGGGGGATGAAATGGAGGAAGAGAGAACCTTGTGTGCTGCCCTGAGTTCCTTGGAGGAAGGGCAAACATGGACTAAATAAAATAATAGTTCTTCAGGGTCCTCCCTGTAATTTGCAACATGGGATAATAGTACTGTCCTACCCTGTGGGGTGGCTGTACAGAACATGTAATAATGTAGGTAATAGCTATCAGCATGCAGAGAGTAGATTTTGTTGAGCATGCAGAAATTATTACATAGGAACATAGGAAGTCTTATACTATCAAACCTTTTGGTCTGTTGAGGTCAGGATTTTGGTAGCAGCTATCTAGGGTAGTGGTCTTTCACCTGGTTGTTGTAACTGGTTGTTGTAACTGGAGATGCCAGAGACAGACCCTGGGCCCTTCAGTACACAAAGCAGATGCTCTGCTGCTGAGTTACAGTTTTGCCCCTTCCTCCAATCCTCATTAATAATCTGCAAAGGAGGCGGATCCCCTAATCATTCATAGTATCCAAGAATGGGGTGAAATTAGGTCTGGGGGATGTATACTGTGAGGGGTGCATCCCCCAACCCTAGTTTATCCTGTCCATCCCAATTCAGCACAGAGAGGAAATGTTTCTTTTTTTGCATTGTACCATTCTTGTTTGGGGCTAGATGAGTACTTTCCTGTTTGTTTATCCCATGAGCAGCTAACTTTTACTCTATCCCCAAACTGCAGCACACAGGACAATTACACTAAAATGCTAGACTACTGAAGTTTAGTGTTAGACAACCAGGAAGCTACTCTTCTGACTCCCAGTGCACTCTAACCATACTGTATTTGCTAAAGAAAAGTCATGCAAAATGAGATTCTGACATGCCTGAAATGGAAATATTAGGGACTTAAATTTCAACATCACACTTAACAGGATTTTTCAAAATGCTTTGTGATTTGTGTTTTTCTGTTTGAAAGAGAAAAACAGAGATTGAATTACTTGTTCTCACAATTTTTTTTTTAAAAAATTAGCAATTTCAAATTTTGTGTTATTCATTCTTTCTAAAATACATTTATGTTTGAAAATTGGTGGGCACACGGGGAGGGGGGGCACCAGAAGGTAGCCTCACCTAGTGTGCAAAAAAACCTGGCATTGGTCCTGATTCCAGCAAAGGTGGTGAGTAAAACAAAGCCTTAAATACTACTGCAAGGTGGTAGAAATATAGGCCCCTTGCCTCTAGGACAAGCTACCAGAATCTAAAAGTACTGTGCCTGGTTATGCTAATGAGGATTGTAACAGGGCTGAGGTGGTTGAGGGGTTGGCAATATCTGAGAGGCCACTTGGGAGGAAGACCTCTCATGCAGCAGCAGGTTCTGGGGTAGACTGTTTGAGGTCTGAGTCTGAAGGTCGACCCTCATTCAAACTCTTGGGGCTCCTCCTGCATATCCAAGGAAGCACCTGAAGGTCATCCAACTCCCTCCTCCTATGGTGGTGTTAGCAGCCCAAGAGAAAGGTGGGTTTTAATATTTTACAACTGCCCATATATATTTTCTGGATGCCATTGCTCTGTCAAGTCCACATAAGGTCATTGTTTTTGATCTCAAGAATGGTTTGTGATGTTCACTTACTGGCATGAATCTTTCTGGCATGCCACTGCTTTATTTCTTTAGATATTTATACTCATCTTTTCTACCCAGTGGGAACCCAAAGCAGCTTACAACACTGTTACCCCTCATTGATTTTATCTTCATAGCTACAACCCTGTGGGGTAAGCTAGACTGAGAGTAACTGACCCAATGAGCTTCCATGGCCAAGAGGGAATTCAGACCTAGGTCTCCTGTCTGACACTAACCACTACACCATACTGTCTGAGGTTAAAAAGTCCATTCACTTTATATATTTATGTGCTTTTGCACCTTTCTTCACAACATGTGGACAACATGAGGACTCAGAGAGGTTTATATATATGCTCATATGTGGGAGGGTGGGAATGGATCCAATCCATAACACCAAGCAAAATTCTTAC
This sequence comes from Gekko gecko, assembly GCA_029375565.1. Lineage (NCBI taxonomy): Eukaryota > Metazoa > Chordata > Lepidosauria > Squamata > Gekkonidae > Gekko > Gekko gecko. Next base: position 211,328,976 of record JAPDNY010000001.1, read on the forward strand.
TGTGCAAATGCTGATTTCCTTACCTATGGCACAGTCATAAAATTAGCTTCTACCAGACAGTACACTTGTTTTATCTGTAGCACCTTACTTCCCTGATGATGCTTGCCCTTTCTGTCATGCTATTATTAACAAAATTGTCTCTTCAAGCTCCTTGCCTTTAAAACAAAATATGCATTGTGTGCAAAGCTTTTCATCATTGCTAACTGATAAAATACCTGAAGCATTTTAGCTTCCTGATTTAGTAATGAAAAGTGCATCTTCACCCACAGCAACTTCAGGAAGGATTGTGTGACATGATGTACAGCTAGGGATTAAGGAATGATACTTCTGTTTTCAGATAGCAGTGGCAACTAAAGCTGCAATTCTGTCTATATATTTGTGAAAGTTTTCCTCAAGACTTATTTCTGAGTAAGAGCACATGGGATTAGGCTGCCCTTGTGTGGGTGGTATAATGTGAAAGAACCATATCAGTTGCTATACATAGAGAAAGTATACATTGCTACCTGCTGCCCCCATTACACTGTTTTTGACTGCACAGCCTACATGCTATCACCCATAATTAAGAAGGCTTCAAATTTTTTGAAGGTATAATTTAAAGTCATAAGTAAGCTGAATGTGACACCAACTGTACTGTAATTAGACAAATAAGTTTCCTTCTCACATACCGCCTGCTGTCCTTAACTATTAAATCAATGTCTGTCGTTAAAGCACATTGAATCTTTGGGTGTGCATATATCATAATGCTTTTACAATCAGAGCATAAAATATGTGCTTTCTCCCCTCGCCCCCTAAGACTTTTTCTTGCTGATCTCTGAAAATGCACAAAAATCTGTGCTGAACTAAAATTATATTTCCTTCACTTTTAACCAAAAACCAATAAATAATGTAACGACAAAAAATATCCTGCCAAAAGAGGCAGCACCTAGTGAGTTATAACTTTATTTCTGTATAGCTCAAGGGGGGTTGCAAAGGGAGTGTGAAAAGTTCATTATTATCAGATGGAAAAAGAAGCGAGCGCAAAGAAGAAAGAAGCCTATTTCCAACTGGGATTTCTCTCAGACTACATGATTTGCATGAAGGGCGCCACATCAAACATATTGGGTGCCCTTTTTCAAATATTAATGTGAAGCTTGTTTTAAGTTCTCGCTTGACTTTGTGCCACCTTGTATCAAAAGAAGTTAAAAGTAGGACTTGGGAGGAAAATATACTTTTTCCAACTGTTTTAGCACTTAGTAAAAAAATCTCATTGTTTGCTCAGTTCTGCTTCAAACTTTTTCAGATTTTGATAAATGGGTATATATATTTTTGTAACATATTTTATAATGAACTATTCATTCATTAATTGGGTATCCATATGATCCAGTGAGTTCCATAATAATTCTATATTACCAAGGGATGGGGGAGGCATTGCTAGAAATCTAAATGTAGTTCTAAATCTAGGATTTCGACCATTACCCACCAGTGCCATCCTGCTTTTCTAAAGGAGAATTCTAATAATCAGCACTGAAGAATTGTGGCAAGCTCTGTTTTTTTTTTTTTATGGAATTCACATGTTTTTGTGGTAAAAGATGTGCTGTACCACGGAAACGTCTTCAGACAGCACTGGCTCTTTGGCTTTGAAATGGTGATGAGCACCACAACCCTAGAGTTGGATTCAACTGGCTTTCGAGCAAGGGAACCTTTACCTTTTTACTATGCAACTATTTTGCTTACATTAATAAATATATGAAATGCCCATTTTTGTTCAGTGGTTCAGATTATATAAAGCTATACTATTTGTTTAACCTAATTTAAGTAAATCCCTGGCCTTTCAATATGCACATAAGATAAAATATGGCATATATCCAAGGACATTAAAAAAAAATGGATAACCACCCAAGGTCCCCTTTCCTGAACACTTAACACCAGGGGAGGGCAAGGTCTTCTGCTTCAGTGGAGAACACTGGGTGTGGGGGACAAGGCCTCCTGCCTGTCATGACTCAGATGGGTAGCAGAGCAAAAATTCTGCGGGGAAAGGGAGGAATTGGCATTGGGCTAAAATGGTGACATCATTTCCAGTGCAACCCAAAAGTAATATTATTGTGCCAGGTGATGCTTTAACATTTTCCCAAAATTCTATGATTAAACCATAGACTTTTGGGTGAATACTAGACTGCTGTCCCTATGTGATGATGTCATTTCTGGGTTATACCAGTAATGTCATGATGTCACTAGTGAAAGCCCCTCCTAATGGTAAGTTTCCTGCTAGGTGCAAACCTTGGGCTGGGAACCCTACTTAACACTTCAATTTATCTGGGAATATTGATGTTCTTGGAGAAAAAGACCAACCTTTCTTACTTTAGATCATCCCTTCCAGCAACCTGTTAAAAACTCTCAAGAGGTTTTCCCTTGCTCCAAACAGGGATGTGAGTGAAACACTATTTGTGTTTTCCTTTCTTGTTTTGCTGCCATCAACCCACCCTTCCCACTGAAAACATTAATTTCTGTTCCTCAGTTATGCTCTTGGTACGTATGGACGATATTTTCTCTTACTACCTGACTTCCATTCTCCCTGTCAATGAAATTTTCTAGGGAAATAAATCCATATAATAATGAATCAAAATTATGCAACGTGTTGAATGTATATAATAATATTAATCAAAAAGCAATTCACAAGACTCAGTAATAATAGAAAATGTCCAGATCTGGCAAATATTCTGGTACTCAACAACAGGCAGTTAGTAATAGCTCACAATCTTTTATTGTTTATTCAGCCATAAAAATCAAATTCACAATACTTTTGACTTCTTTAGTTTCCAGTGACTTTTATTTTCTCCATGGTTACAAATACCCACAATGAGATGGTCCACTTAACAGTCTTTTGTCACTTGGCTATGGACATGATGCTGCTGAAAACAATACCCTTGAGTCAAATTAGAGAAAGGAGCTGCATGTGATAATGTCACCATGCTTATGAGACTCTTCAGTTCTGGCAGCACCCTCTGGTAGTAGAGAAAAGTACAGTGTGGTAATATCATACCAAACAATTAGGTTTTCTTAATATACAAATTATGGAAAAGATTGGGAGAACTGGATATCACTTTTGGGCAGAAGCTTCATGTCACCTCCTTATCTGGTTCCACCCTTTCAAATATTTCAGCGCCAGGTTCACACAGCCCTGATATATGCCTACCATCAGAAAAATGGCCAGTCCAGGATGAGTTCCTATACTAACAATGTGCACGAATGAAATTCTGTGACTATTGGCTTTTAGCATGCTACTATAACTACATGTAATTGGTGACTGGGGGTTAGTTCAATGAACAATTTTAAGATCAACTGATATGGCTTCTGACGAGCAGAAAAAAGATGGAAGTATGGAAGAAAGAGAGGGATTAGATATTTTTCTTTTGATTTAATATTTTATATCTCTAATCTTTTTTGCATAAATGGAAATACATGATCCTGCTGAATTTCTTCGGTTTTTTTAAATTTTTAAATAAAGCATAGAGGTTGGTGGTCAAATTTGTGCTAGGTAGATATTTTAAGAGCTGCATTCTTTCCCCTATACATGACCTATTACAGTTAATATCCAATAGGGGATAATTTTTCTGACAGAAAGATGAAAGCATGGCTCTCATTACACATTTCCTTGGCTTTCTGGATATTGAAGGCCTTTCTGGGGAAGATTAATGTATTCTTTATAGTTTTGGTCTAATTCAGCTCCCTGTTTTTATCTCATGTTCTTTTGTTTGGGTAAAGAATATAGTAGTTAAAGTACATGTGAGACAATAATTCCCAAAGAATTTGTTATGTGTAAGACAAAAAAAATGCAATGAAAGTAAATTCACCATACTTGCTGCAACAGATTATTATGGCAGGTTTCAGTGCAGCAAAATACAAGCTGTATCCAGTTCCAATTTCTCTTTATATCAAAACAGAGGCAGTGATGCTATTCTTTGTAAATATTAGGAATGCACAAGAAGTCTACTGCTATAATCAGTGCCAGGGCTGATGGATTGGATAAATCTCAAAAGCATCTCCTTTATTCATAAGAGGCATTCATGGCTGTTGGTGCCATGGATTGATTTGTCCCAACCCAGCTTCAAATGAAGCTTGAGGTTGGATTGGCTGGCTAGAGAAGCAATCATCCAATGGGAAGGACAGACATAGGAGGTTAATTACTCCCACCTTACCTCATGCTACAGCTTTTGCCCACACTCCCTTGATATCATGGGATTAGCCAGTCACCATTTGGGGCCAAACAGGAATTTTGGGGGCCTTCTCCCAGATTTTTTGTGATTTACAGGTTGGTGATAACAACAACAATAATATGACTAATTAGGCCTGGTCTCTGTCTTTTAGGCCACAACTAGTTTAGTGGGGATAGGGCAGATTGCTCATTTAGGGAGGGATATGTGGTGAGCACCCTGAGCCATCAGGCATGATGGAGTGCAGGTCCTGAACAGGCCATCACTTGCTGGAAGACAGGATGGTTCTTGGGAAGGGATGCCTTTGGTGCTGAGCAACATCTTTCCAAACCTGGTATCAAGGTAAGGGGCCAGGGCTAGGCACCTCTCAAGCACTTTATAAGTTGCAAGGATAAATGAGGCCAGCAGTAGCTGCTGGCTGAGTTTAGAGCCAGGGTGGATATACTAGGAAAAGGCAGCCATGGACAGGTGGCTTAGTGCAGCCTGCCTTAAAAAGTAGCATGAGAGCAAAACCACTGGTGCCTTTTACATATTTCTTGACTATCTCACTCAAAATAACCCATCTAGTGTTTTATTAGGAATATATTTCATCTAAATTGTTCTCATGGAGCTCCTTAGCAATTAATGCACTACTACCCAGTGAAGATGAGTACTCACTTAAGTTTTTTATAATTAATAAGGAAGCTGTATCACAATGGTGTCTATTCAACCACCTATGGACTTTGCAGAATGGGGCTTGCCATTCCCCATCCAAATGCAGCACACTGTCCTCTATTTTGATCCTGTGGATCAGTGGAGCCCCAATAACAGCATGGGAGACAAAGCAGAAGTCTTCAGTAGATGGGGCAATTGGGGAAGTTTCCCCCTACCAAAAAGGGAAATTCTATTTTATCCAAAAGAACTGCACTATTGAATATATGCCAATATAGGATATAAAGAAGTTGAAAAAAGAGAATAGACTATCTCTTTCCATTGTCTTGGCATTGATGAGTCTTGTTTCTGTGAAGGAATCTTTCTTCATCAGAAGAAGAGGCCTCCTTCCAGAGCAAGACTCCTCAATTAACAGAAGACAGTCTTAGGGACCATCCCAATATGGATATAAAATATAACAAATGGGATTTCCAGATGGGAAAGACAAACCCTTCAGATGTTACAAACAGTGAAGAATACGTACAAACACTCAGAAGGAGTTACTCTGAGTTGAGTGGTGCTCTTTGCCTCTGCAAGAAGTCTAGTGGTTGCTGTGAAGGACAAAACAGAGCAGCAGAAGAAGCATTTCAGCTCATTGATCTCTCCACTGTTAAGATCCATGAGTCCTGTTTTCCATGTAAGTGCATTGGGCGAAGTAGTGCATCAGTCTCGTGGACCATTTTTTCCCCTTCCTTCTATGTAATGTATGAACTCAGCTCCATTCAGAACTCAATTTTATTCTGAGAATATAAGAAAGTGGAGTATAAAAAGTGCTGGATATTTTGTATATCTGTGTAACTGAGCACTGTACTATTTCTGTCAACCTGCTTGGCAATAAGAATCTCTCAAACCAGTTTTCAAATTTCAGTCCAGATTATATAGAAATATATTTTCATTGAGCAGGAGTAAAGTTTCAGCACTCAGCATATTGAGGGGTGGGGGGGTGGAATGCTATCAAGCTAACAAATGCCACCTCTGCTGCTGCCTCTCTCACTGAGCACAACATTTGGCTTTTCACCTTTGTGTAAAAACAGAAAAAGGAAAAGAACAACAAATAATTTACTCTCCAGAGTCAGAAAATGCATCAGTCTTTAAATTCTTGCCGACAGCTGGCTTTTTTTTTAAAGCTATCTAAATTCTCTCTTCAGCAGAAGTTTTATTTTACATGAGAAATCCCTGTTGATGCCCAATGGTACAGTTAAATTTTGCTGTTCTTTGCTATTTGACTACTCTCTGGAAGCTCAGGTAGTGAATATCTCTTACTGCCTCAGAGCAGAAGACCACATGGAATTGTTTATATTTTTTTTAAAATGTATATTTTAAAATGTATATATTTTATATATAAAATATATAAAATATATAAAATATATTTTAAAATATATTTAAAATTTTATATTTTAAAAAATGTTTTTCCTCTGAGTCCCTTAAAAAAGAACTCCTAAGCACTTTGCAGACACTGAATGTGGGCCAATTTAATATATATACATGCTGGATTAAGAATGTGCCCACCCCCAACATTTGATAGACTATATGAAAAACTCTTGTGCTTCAAGTTGTTAAAATGTAAGGTTATCCATGCGCTTGGGGACCTTGCTCTAGTCAGGCTTTCTACCTGCTTATGCATAATCATAGAGATACTAGGAATAAGACCCATTGTGGAAATAAGTACAATGAGCTTTAGAAAACAGCTCTGGGAGAGTGCCCTGAGTTTGGGCACTCTGTGTCAATTTGCAGTGGTGACCTCAGCAGCGTATAATGACACAGGATCCACCATTTTCTCCAGGGGAACTGATCTCTGCCATCTGAAGAGCAGCTGTAATTCTGAGTGATCTCCAGCCCTCCCCTGGAGATTGACAACAATGGTTCTCCAGGAGGAAATGGCTGCTTTGGAGGGTGGAGTCTATAACATTGTACCTGTCTGAGGTCTCACCTCTCCTCAAACCACATTCTCTCCAGACTCCACCCCTCAAATCTCCAGGAATTTCCTAACCTGAAAGTGGCAACCCTATCTCCTTCCCAGCCAACCATCAACCTACCTTAATCTGTACCTCTGACTTCAGCTTTCCATCTCCTCCCCCCACCTGCAGCCTCTACCAAGAAAAAATACAGTCTTTCTCTGCAGTGGGGACCCAAGAAGGAGGGAAGCAACCTCAGCAGGGTATGACACAGAGTCCACCCTGCAAAGCAGCCATTATCTCCAGGGGAACTGATTTCTGCCATCTAGAGAGCAGTTTTAATTCTGAGTGATCACCAGCCCTCACCTGGAGATTGGCAGCAATGGTCCCCCAGGAGGAAATGACTGGTTTGGAGGGTCAGAGTGTATGGCTTTGTACCTGTCTCAGATCCTGCCCCTCCTCAAACCCCACCCTCTCCAGGCTCTACCCCTCAAATCTCCAGGAATTTCCCAACCTAGAGGTAGCAACCCTATTTCCTTCCCAGCCAACCATCAATCTACCATTATCTGCCCCTAATCGCTATCATCTGGAGGGCAGTTTTAATTCTGAGTGATCTGGAGCCCTCACCTAGAGATTGGCAGCAATGGTTCCCCAGGAGGAAAAGTACAGTCATTCTCTGCAATGGAGATCAAAGCAGCTTACATCATTCTCCTCTCCCCTTTTTGATCTGCACAAGAACCCTGTGAGGTAGGTTAGGCTGAAAGTCTGTGACTGGTCCAAAATCACCCACTCAACTTTCACAGCAAGAACCTGGGTCTGGCAGACCCTGCTCTGAATCACTAACTGCTTTGCCTAGGGTAGCCAACCTCCAGGTGGAACCTGAAGATCACCAGGTATCACAACTGAACTCCAGACAACAGATCTCTCCCCCCTGGAGAAAATAACTGCTTTGGAGGGTAGGCTGTATGGCATTCTATTCAGCTGAAGCCTCTCCCCTCCCCAGATTCCATATATTCCACCACAGAATAGCCAGAAATTTCCCAACCTGGAGCTGGCAACCCTAGTCAGGACTGGCCCCAATGAGTTCCCCACAAAGGCCTGGAAAGGGCTTCCTTCCTTTGCCTTTTTACTGACAGAACCAAGCTTGGTTGCCTAGCAACAGCTACCTAGGAAAAAGTTAGTCCCACAGGAGTCAAGAAGAAATGTCTTCATTGTGAGGGAAGTGTGTCCAAGCTGGCAGTGGTTGGGGGAAAGGAGCAGACCCAGAACCCAGCTAATGGCATGTGAGTATTCTCAAGTGGCGGTTAATGGGCTAATGGCTGATGAAACGTAATGCACAGCCAATGGGAGAGCTGGAAATTGCCAGAACTTAAGGGAATTATATATACAGGATAAATCCATAGGCTGCAGTCCTGGCAGTAAGCCCCACAGAATAATACTTTTCTGGCAGTAAGCTCATTGAATAAAATGGGACTTACTTATGAGCTGAACTACTTAGGATTGCTCCCATAGAGTCTTTCCACATAGCCAGTGAAAGTGCTTATGTCACCACTGGAACTTGTCTCTGTGATAGGGATGGGCATGAACTGGGAAGATGGTGGTTCATGTTGATTCGTGGTTCATTTGATTGCATGGACCATGAACCACAAACTTACATGAACTTTTCTGTTTGCTGAACTGGTTTGTGGTTTGTTTGGTTTGGGAGGTGGTAGAACAGCCCCTTTGTGAGCTAGAGACACAAAGCTCACCAGGAGTCTTCAGCAGGCTCTCCTCCACCTGCCCGCCAAGTTTGGTGAAGACTGGATTTGGGATGTCTGAGTTATAGCCCCCCGAAACAAGTGTTCCCAGGAAAGCTCAGCTCCAGCTTCAGGTTCAGTCCCTGAAACCACAGCAAGGAACACCTTCCCAGCCGGGAGAGGTGTTTAAAAAAGTGTCCCACTGTGTGGGGAAAAAAGGAGTCCCTCAAAGCCTCCCCTAAATCAGCCATGCAGCAAACAATTCTTCTTCTCCTCTCACGACAATTAACTCTTCTCTCTTCATGCTGCAAAGTGGAAGAAGCTGAGTCAGGGTGTGGTATTATACTGGTATATAATCTGCTCCCATAAAGCAGAATGGGAGCTCCATGGTTGGCTCCCAGAGCTGCCAATCAAGCTATGGACAACTGCTTTGGGTGTTTCTAGGGCACAATCCACCCCAGCGTTGCCTAGAAAATGACTGAATTGGTGCCAGGCTGTCTGAAGAATGAACCACAAAAACGAACTACCTGAACCTCCACGAAAAAAGGCGGTTTGTCTTTGGGTTTGGGAATGACACGACCAAATAAACCCGTTCAAAATGAACCACAAATCACACTGGTTTGTGCTTGAACAGTGGTTCATTTTTTTGTTCATGCCCATCCCTACTCTGTAATCCTGTTCTTCTTCCTGTACACATGTATACTCACTCATATTAATTATCTGAAAACAGTTCATATTTTAAAAGAATGTGGTGCTTGAAACAATGATTTAGGAAGAACAATAAAAAGTATTTTACTTGAGCAGCTAATTGACCAACAAAAACTGTGTAAAATGGAGTACTGTATGTAGGACCTCATCATGGTGTAGTTGCCCCATAGTCCCTGCTGTGTTATGCCAGTGAGCTATCTGCCACAGATTTTTGCTGTCCATTGATTTTGTGCAGGATTTCTTCATGTAACTCCCTTGGAGTAGCATCAACCTGCATCTAGCATCCTTGCAAGAGCAAGGACTCTCCCCACAGCTGGGACTGCTGTGTGCCAAGCCCTGGCTGCCTCAGATAACAAGGGTGAGATTTCGCCAAGAAGGTAAACTGGTGGAATGATTCTTGCTGCTCTGGCAACTCAGACATTCAATACAAGAGGGACACAGCAGCCCAAAGAATAACTTTTATTGCTCTATTTTGTATATGCTGTTAAATATCATGTGGGATGTTTTAGCTGTAATTTGTCCTTTGTACTGCATACTACAGAAAGAATGCAATGAAGGTTATTGGCACTACTCCTTCAAAAAGTAGGTGTAAAACAGATGAAAGAATATGGACAAAATACTGAAATATGGACAGTTTTGAAATAACGATGTGTATGTGCACAAAAGGTGGGTGACTGGGCGCACAAAGCAGGCAATAATGTGCCTTGTTCCAGGATCAAAAATCCTACCTATTGTAATACAGGAAAAAGAAGAATTACGCTTACTTGGAGCGTATACAGGATTGCAATAATTTACCTTCTCCTGACAATATGAGTGTAGTTGTGTATTTTTTATTCTTTTTCATCCCAGCCCAGGATACAAATCAGTGGAACTTACTTCTGAGTAAACTTGTTGAGGATCATACTATGTCTGAAAATTTTGTCTGTAACAATGAGAAATCATGTATCTAATAGTGCAGTCCTGGGCAGATAAGCAGCTTTCTAAGTCCCTGGAAGTGAATAGGCTTAGAGATGGGATGCATTTTGTTATGGCCTAGCAGCCACAAGGTACCTATCAGACTCAATTTTGAGTTTGATAACATGTCTCAGTCAGAGCATTATTGCAACAGAGCCACCAGCAGTGCCCTGGAGGCTCTTTAAATAGCTTATCATTTTTGTAAATGTTTAATTCTGTAGATGTAGTTAGTTAAATGTTGAACTAATCTTTTTTTTTTTCCTGAGGTGATATTTTTAAATTAAATATTATTGGATCATAAAGTTTTGGAATATGGCAAGAATTAATAAACCTTTAATTGTGTCGATTACAAGAAAAATTAATAGAAATTTTAATTAAGGTACAAATGTAACAGGATTAGAATTCATAACCCCATTAAATATGAATGACATTGTGCTTCATTATCTTCTCTGGAAATGTACAGGTGTTAAATTAGCTATAGGGAGCCTTTTCTATTGTCCCATGTATACAGTAAAATATATTGAAAATTAAATGTGAAATATTAATTTATAAGGTTACTTCTCCAAACAAGGCCTGGTCATGGATTATAATAAGAATCTGTATGCCCACACATTTCATGGAAGCAATATTAGACTCTTCCTTCCTATGTGACCAAATATAAGCTAAAATATGAGAGTATTTTGGTAGATGACTATATTTGTAGAAAGCCATTTTGTCACTAAGTGACTAAATAATCACAAATCATAATTTATGAGAAGCAATTTGCTAATGTGATGGCAGATGCTGACTGCAGTTTCCAATTTTACTCTTGATTGGATGAACATGTAAAGTGCTCACATTCCAACCTTTCATAACTATTGTACACTTCAGGCAGCCTCAATTTGGATTTTCTGTTGTTGCTCTTTAACAGGAGCCAGCAGTGCACTCAGAATAGTTCCAAACTTTTAAATCAGGGAATGTTTTCAAATGATGTGCTTCAATCAGTTCAACATATGAACTCCCCTTAGAGAATCTTCCCACAGGAGGAAAAAAACACCCCTCCTCTCACTCATAGATCAAATGAGTTGGTCTAATAATTCTATACATCTCTCCTTCAGTGAATGGAATACTTTCTCATATTTTCCCCCAATCCAGAGCTAAACATCTCAACCAGCAGGGACCATACATACAAGTGGGAACCTGCAAGGACATACAGGAGGCATCTTGTTTTCCCCTCCCCCACCATTTCCTCTTTTCCTTTCCTAAAATGTCCCATGGTCTTTTGCATTTTCCTGCCCCTTTCTGTCCTACAAACCCACCAGCCAATCCACATTTACCTGTCCTGCTGTTGTTAGCTTTTTGTCCTTCTCTGCCCCTGGTAGCATCTACCCAGAAAAACTATGGTCCAGTTATACAATGTCAGTTGCTGGACTGGGCCCAGTTGCACAATGGGGAACTTGCAAGAATTTGTGAGAGGAACCTCATATTCTCCTTTATCAACTTTCTCACACTATTTCCTCTTTCTCTCCTGGGATACCCCATATCCTCACTTTCCTCTCCTTTCCACACAGACATCAACCTACTTTTTATCAGCCCTCCCATCTTCAGCTTCATTTATTATTAATTAATTTCATTTATACCCCATCTTTCTCCTCAAGGGCAATCCAAAGTAGGTTGTATCATTCTCCTCTCCTCCATTTTATCCTGGAAAAGAACCCCTCATCCAGCCAACCCTGGCCCAGCCCTGTCCTCCAAAGGAAAGAGAGAGAGAAGAAGAGGCAGATTGCTTAACCAAGGCCCCGGTCACACACCGAATTTGTCACTGGAGAGCCATGATGGAATGGCGGCGTTTCTGGGTGCGATCACACCACAACATCTGGGAGGCGTAGCACTCCTGTGGCCAACCTACAGCTTCCCACCAAAGATGCGGAGTAAAAAATTACCTTCTTGAAGGTAGTGGCAAACGGTTTTGCCATGGGCTGCCTCCAGACTCCCTCAGTGTGATTGCGCTGGCGCGCGGCTTTTCCCTCCGGCCCCTCGTTGACGTGCAGGCACAAAGGGGAGGAACTGTGGCATGCCGCTGATGTGTGGGATCATGTTCTGGCGGCTCTAATTGTGGTGCTGCAAATAGCCCCACCTCCCAACCGCATTATCCAGCCCATATGACCGGGGCCTAATTGGATGGCTGCTGTTTCCCTTCTCCTACACAGGCCTTGGGTAGGCTTAGGGAAACTACCCTCACCCATCCAGCATGGGGCTCAGGCAAGCCAGTGTTGCTTCCCTTACCCATCCAACATGGAGCTTGGGTGGGCTTGGGGCTATCACCCTTGTGCCAGCCTTGCACAAGACTGGGCTGTGCTGGGTGCCACCTTCCTCATCCATCTCATGCAGGGCCAGGCATCACCTCTATCACACACCTAATGTGTGGCTCGGCCACACTGGGCTCAGCTCTTCTGTTATGGGTCTGGCCTGGACCAGATGTGGGGAGGCAACAGCCCACTGATCCTGATGAGTCCTCCCTCAAAGGCCAAAACATCCCAGAAATAGGCCCTCCATCTGTCTTTTGCTTATAGAAACCAAGCCTGGCAAGCTGCAACATGGCTGTGTTTGCCTAGCTACAGCCACTGAGGTAATCTGTTTCTTACAGTTATGGGTGCCCTGTTATCATTTTGTGAAATTTTAATCTACCAATGTTCTTTGTTTGTTTAAGATTTCAATTTTTTCTGCAGACCTAGTGCATCTTCCAGATTTGTACAATGATCTGCCTTGTCTGTTCATGGCTACATTATCCAGATTTAAGTGTCCTCGACTTGGCTGGGGTGAGAATGAGAATATACAAGCAGGAAGCTACAAAGACTTCCAATGTGAATTTTACTTTCTATGACTGTTTCCTCTTTTGCTTCCTCAAAAGCCTCCATAACAGCTCCCCATTTCCTGTCTCCTCTCCTTCCCTTTGACCAGCCAACCTCCTTTGATCTTCTCCCCATTTTTTAGTTTTTTGCTGTACCTCTACCCAGGAAAAATGTGGCCCAGTTGCATGGTGCCAGTTACCAGGGCAAGTCCAGTTGCATAGTGAGGAATCTGCAAAGACTTGTGAAGGACATCCATTTCCCCCATCTCAGCTTCTCCACACTATTTCCTCTTTCCCTCCTCCTGGCAACCCCCATATCCTCAAACTTTTCTGCTTATTTCTTTCCTTCCACCCACTTACCAACCTTTTATCTGTCCCTCCATCAGCAGTTATATTTATTATTTATTTACTTCATTTATAGACCATAATTCTCCACAATGGGAACTCAAAGAACCTTACTTCATTCTCCTCTTTTCCATTTTATCCTCAGAACAACCCTATTAGCAGGGGCAGATGGGAAGTTTAAACCCCTAGGAAAGGGGCCCTCCTCAGCCCACTCTGGCCCCGGCCCCAAAGGAGGGAGGCAGGGAGGAAGAGGCAATCTGTCTGACCCTGACCCTCCATCCCAAAGGGGGGAGATGGAAGGAGGGAGGAAGAGGCAGCCTGTTCTACCAACTGGCCAGGTGCTGCTTTTCTTTCCTCAGGAAGATCTTGGGTGGGCCAGGTGTTGCTTCCCTCATATTCTGTAGGCTGGGTACTGAATCCCTCATTTCAGCTGGGCATCTTCCTCACCTCATGCACCATCTTCTGCCTTGTCCTGCTTTGTCTTGCCTCACACACAGGGCTTGGTTCAACACCACCTTCTGCCTTGTGTTACCTTGCCTTGCCTTCACCACCTTCTGCCTCATCTTGTACAGAGCTTGGCTGGGCCAGGTGTTGCCATCTGCTGAGTGCCATTCATGCTGAGTGCTCCTTGTCCGGGCCAACGCAGTATTTTATAGCTTCTTTGGCTGCCCTGTGTCATGATGCCTGCTGAGCCCGAGCCCCTGGCTCCAGCAGAGGAGCTAAGTCCCACCAGGGATGAGCTCCTGTCATCAGAAACCTCCACACCTGACAGTGTGGTGAGCTCCGAGGTGTGCCCAGCAAACCCGAATACACACCAGCCTTGATTGAAGAAGCCCCTGAGACATCCATCCTGTCCCCTTCAGTATTCGCTTCCACCACCAGTCCTCATCCCTTGTCTGAGGAGATCTGCTTGGGACAATCCCAAGACCCCTGGGCACAACGTCTACAAAACCTCCATAACGGGGTAACAGGAGACCTTACCACTCACGACAGCCTTCTGTTCCACCAAGACCATCTCTATGTACCACTGGGCCCTCTCCGCACCAAGATCCTGCAGTTAACCCATGACTCCCTTCCCGCCAGGCACTTTGGTTGCCATAAGATGACCCATCTCCTGACCCAGGAATTCTGGTGGCCCCAAGTCTGCACTGATGTAGTGCACTACGTGAACTCCTGCAAGGTGTGTCGATGAGCGAAAGACATCCCTGCCAAGCCTCTCGGCTTGCTGCTTCCATTACCCGTGCCCTCTGCACCATGGGACAACATCTCCATGGATTTCATTGTCGATCTTCCATGCTCCCACGGGCACACCTGCATCTTCGTCGTGGTGGAGCTGTTCACCAAAATGGCGCATTTTGTTCCCTGCTCCAAAGTCCCCATGGCTGCGGAGACCGTGCAGTTGTACATCCAGCAGATTTTTTGTTTCCATGGTCTCTCCAACGACATGATCTCCGATCGAGGCTCCCAATTTACCTCCTGTTTTGGGCAAGTGATACATTCTGGACTCGGCACCCAGGTGTACCTGTCCTCCACCTATCATCCCCAAACAGATGGACAAAGAGAATGCACCAACACCACCCTGGAACAGTATCTTCATTGTTACTCCTTCTACCAGCAGGACAACTGGTCCCCACTGTTATCCTTGGCAGAGTTTGCCTACAACAATTCTGTCCACTCATCCATCCAAATGACCCCCTTTGCCACCAACTATGGATATCACCCTTGTTTCTTCCCTGATGTACTGACACCCACCAATGTCCCTGCCGCAGAGGCACACCTGCAAGAATTGCAGGCCCTTCAAGCCCTACTCCAGGAACAGCTCCAGTAAGCCAAGGATGCGTACAAGCTGGCAGCTGACTGGAAATGGCAAGAGGGTCCTCCTCCACATGTAGGGGATTGGGTGTGGCTCTCTAACCAATACCTGCGGCATCCAGGCCAGTCCCACAAACTGGATACCCGCTTCATCGGTCCCTACGAGATCCTCAAACAGCTCAATCCTGTTTCCTTTCACTTATGACTACCAGACCACTTCCACATCCACCCTGTCTTCCACCATTCATTGTTACTCCCATTGATCCCCCCAGTCCAGATCACCTTTCACCACCAGCACCTCCACCACCTGTCCTCATTGATGATGAAGAGGAGTATGAAGTCCACCAGATCCTTGACTCTCGTCTCCACCAGGACTCCTTGCAGTACCTCGTGGACTGGGGTTATGATCCTGATGACCGGTCCTGGGAACCAGCAGACAACCTGCACTCACCTGACTTGGTCCAGCAGTACCACGATGCTTACCTTGAAAGACCCAGCCCATCTGTGGAGGGGGGTCCGGGGGGGATAGTGTCACAATGCCTGCTGAGCCCCTGGCTCCAGCAGAGGAGCTAAATCCTGCCAGGGATGAGCCCTCATCATCAGAAACCTCTGCATCTGACAGCGCGGCGAGCTCCAAGGTGGGCCCAGCAACAGTTGGGGCAGATCCCCCGATTCACCACCACCAATATCTCATTTACAAGAGTAACGCCAATGGGACATGGCAGCCTGGTGACAAGAAGCATGCATGTGCACCTGGCACTCATTTAGCCCTTGGAGCATGCTAATTGCCGACCGCCTGGAGTACTATTTAGCCCTTGCTGGCATGCTGACAAATCATGCCAGCAACTAGTCAGTTTGATGACGCTGTACATCACCCCACTTGGATTCCTATCTCTTGTCTTGTTTCCCTTGGCTCCTCAACCTTGGCTCATTTGACTCCGCTCAACTCTGCACCTTGAACCTTTGCTGCCTGGACTCCTGACTCTCAGAACTCTGACCCTCGCACTACACTAACAGTTTGTGATTTGGACTTGGTTCTCCAGTTCTTTGATTTACCTGGTTCCTGACTCTGGACTGCCGCTCAACTACTCCACCTGTCTTGCACCTCGAACTTGTTCTTCCCGGTGATTGTTGGTTCTGACCTCGGACTGTGTTTTGACCTCACCCATGCTTGCCTGGTGCCGCAGCCCGGCCCGTGACACCCTGGGCCTCTCTCAAATCATGATGGGCCCAACACATGAAAGAGGTAACACTTTGAACTTAGTCTTTTGCTCTGACTCTTGGAAGGGATCTCTTGTTTTGGGGCTGAAGATTCTCCCCAAACCATCATCTGACCACTATCTACTTAAGGCAAGGATGATTATGGTGCTGACAGCCTGCAAAAAGGATGACCCAGTTAAAATGGTCTGCCCATGGAGGTTCATGGATAGAACAGGAAAATGAAGTTTGGTTCAGTTCATGGTTCATGGCGTGCCCAGTTCACGAACAACGAACTGTCATGGACTCTTTGATGCTAAATAAACCCAATCAGTTTGTGAGGTTTGTTATGTGGTAGAATGCTGGCATGCTAGAGACACCAAACACACAGGAGATCTCCAGATGACTCTCCTCTACCTGCCCTCCAAGTTTGGTGAGGATTGGAATTGCAGAGTCTGAGTTATGCCCCCCCCCCCAAAAAAAAAAAATAGAAGGTGCCCCCAGGAAAGTGCTTTCTGGGGAAATTACAGGCACAGGTTCAGAAGGTTCAGGAGTGTATAGAATGGATACTGTACAAGATAGAGACACCAAACTCACAAGGGATCTCTGACTGACTCGCCTTTACCCACCCTCCACGTTTGGCAAGGATTGGATTTATGGAGCCTGAGTTATGCCCCCTTCAGAAGGTCCCTTCATCTTCCATTGTTTTCAGTGGAGGATAAAAACAGCAAAAAAAGCAAGGGCAATAAAAGCCCAGTAGAACAGAATCAAAGTCCACAAGAATCTCTGCAGTAGAAACCAAAGCGGGGGAGCATTTTTGCAAGCCCAGCAGAACCAGTGCAATGTCCAGTGCAATTTGTCCAGCAGAACCAGTGCCAGTGTGGCACTGCAAAACCAACAGGATTAAGGTCAAGCCAGAAAAGTGCTTTTGGGGGGAATGTCAGGCACAGGGTCAAAAGTATATAGAATGGACTCCCTGCAAGCTACACACCAAATGCACAGGGAACCTCTCCCTGCCACCTTCTCCTCTACAATCTCTTCAAGTTGGAGGTGGGTTACAGTTCTGGGGTGCCAGTTATGGACCCCCAAAAAAGGTCTCTAACTTTTATACCTCCCACCCTTCTTAAGTGTGAACACCTCAATGTGCCATGAGGGTGAAAGTTGGTGCAAAGGGTGCTTGTCATGGGGAGAAGAAGTCCTCCACCCTACATACTATAAGCCCCCATTCCTGAGCATCAAACCCATCCTGCCAGCCCACTGAAGCCCAGCCATAGCAGGTCATCACCAGTGCTCTCAGAGCTTCCTTTCCCTGATCTGTTCCTGGGGCTCTCCACAGAGGCAAAAGATTTGTCAGCACCGCCTCTTCCCCATGCAGGATGGTCATGGAGGAAATGACATCCTGTGCAGTGCTCTTCTGCCCCTCCAAATGTACAATCATGCTATAGGTGGAGTTCCTCACCCCCTTCCCCTGCCTCTCATGCAGCAGATGGGCACATTTGATGCTGCATGAGAAGTGGGAGGACTCTGACAGCAGTGATTCAGGGGGTGGGGGAGAACCCACAGTTTGGAAACATTTCTGCACCCTATCCAGTAGCTCCTATGTGGCAGAGTGACAGATGTGCCACACCCATGTTCAGAGGGGCATAAACCCCCAACACTTGTCCTCCTCTGTACTTTGCAGGCACCTGCGAAGGGTACACCCAACTATGTTGCCACCGGAGAAAAGAGTGGCAACCAGCGGGAGGAAGAAGAGGCCCACTTCCTCTCAGCAGGGAGAAGCAGAGGGAGAGTAGGAGACCCCTCCAAGAAAGGCTCCCCGCACTCGAGCTGCTATGGATGGGACATCAAGGTGGACCACACTCCAAGAAGTCCAAAGGGCTACGTGGAGGGCCCAGGAATTAGTCACTCACCTCCCCTTGTTGATGTGGACGGCCAACACTTCTCCCTTGTGGAGGATGTAGTTTTTCATTGGCTACAGTGGTGATGGTCAAGGCTCAACTCTCCAGAGTGCAAGGCAGAATCATGCACTTCATAACAGACCTCTGGACCAGCCAGCATGACAGTCAGGGCATGGCCCAGGCCCTAGGAGGAGACAGTCCTGCCTGTCATTGGGCTACAAACTGGTTCTGCTACATGTGCAGGGGATGGATGCAAGTTACACAGTGCAAAACATGTCACTGTGTGATACAGAGTAGCCTGAGGGAGTGAGTGGGTGGAGGCAACATTATCCATGGCTACAGAATCATAGACACCAGTGCCAACATGCTGGCAGGTGTGTGCATCAGGAGCATTGTCTGCCTGGCACACATGATTCAGCTGGTGGTGAAGGATGCTCTGGTGCTGGGAAACACTGTCAAGGCCACCTGGGATCCTGCCTCCCTTGAGATGCAATCCTTGCTTAAGAGCTGTTGGTGCTTGGCCATCTACTTCTCATGCAGCATCAAATGTGCCCATCTGCTGCATGAGAGGCAGGGGAAGGGGGTGAGGAACTCCACCTATAGCATGATTGTGCATTTGGAGGAGCAGAAGAGCACTGCACAGGATATCATTTCCCCCATGACCATCCTGCATGGGGAAGAGGAGCTCAGCATCAGCTCCAATGACTAGCTGACCCTCTCCCCAAATGGTGTGTGTCCTCAAGCCCTTCCAGGACACTACTGACATGCTTTGTGACCATATGGTGAGCCTGGGGCAAGTCATTGCCTTGATTCAAGGACTGAACTGGGCCCTGGCCTCTGCACTGGAGCCAGGCTCTGTGAGGATGGCTATTCTCCTATGGGTTAGAGCGTTAGCAAAGAGGTTGTAGGTGGGCATCACCACCAGGTTGCATCCTCTCGGCAATAAAGGGGAGTACAAGCTGGCTTGTATCTGTGACCTCCAGATAAATGGCAGCATTTCTCTCCTGAATGCAGATCTCTTGCAATGGAAGTGTGAGCTCTGCAAAGAAGTGCAGAGGCTACAGGCTAACAGACGTGGCCAGAGGGAACAGTGGGTGGAAAAGGCTGAAGAGGAGGAGGAGGAGCTGCAGCCCAGCACCTCTGACTTAAAGAGCCCAACCATGGAGTAGCCCTGTCAGCAGTGGCAGGAATGCCAGGTGTGCAATGGCAGATGATTCAGCAGAGGTGATGGTGAGGGAGTACCTTGCTAAGTCCCCTGAGTCCACCTAACACCCAAACACCCAACTCCAAGGTCATGCAAGGCTGTCATCTGGCCTAACCTCTCTTTCATGGCCCTGAGCCCTGAGTCAAACTAACACCTGAACCCAGCAGGGGAAAGCAGTTCACAATCAGGTCGGTATAGTATGTTGCTCCTCAGCAAAGGCACCCTGTAGTTAAGCCCCACCACTTCGCATGAGCAGACAGACAGTGTGGCTCAGAGCCCTGAGTCCACTTAACCCCCACCCCCCAAAGCCAGCAGGGGAGATGAGTTCACAATCAGGAGAGTGTGAAGTGTAGGTCTTCAGCTGAGGCACCCACTAGCTAGCTAAACCCTTCTACTCAGCATGAGCAGAGAGACAGGGTGGCTCAGAGCCCTGAGTCCACCTAACACCCAAACCGCAGCAGGGAAAAGGTGTTCATAATGAGAAATAAATGATGAATGTGCTCTGCTTTTAACAAGTTCCCCACCTCTCTGTCTAACTGCCAACAGCCAACAGAGGCAAAGCTGTGGAGCTGAGCTGATATATAGTATTCTGATCTCATAGAGCAGACTGCGAACTCTGTTACTGGCAGCCAGCAGTACCTGTTAAGATTTGGAGAGCTCTTATTGATGTTCTCAAGGCTGGAGAATTCTGCCCCCATTGATTTGAAGTTTTGTAAACATTTTAATTGAGCAGAAACAGCCTGGAAATATATCTATTCACGAACCACCACAAACAGCATCGAAGTTGTGGAATGTTTGTGCCGGTCACCCTTCCACAAACATTGCTTCACAAACAATGAACCGGCCAAAACTCATCACACACTTTAGTTTGTGAGCTGGTCTGTGCCCATTCCTGCTTATGGACCCTTGTGGGGTTTAGAATTCCAAATACATGCTTGATTGGCTGCAGTGGGAGTTTTGGTATGTAAAACTCCTCAAAGATATTGACAAGGTTGCTCCTCATTGATGTCTCCTGCCCTTGGGGAGCAAACCTGTCCCATGGTTTACCACAGAGTTTAGTGACCTAAAGAGGGCTAGAAGATGTCTAACAATATGCTGGAGGAAAACTTGTACTCAGTCCAACACAGCGAGTTATAAAGCCCACTGGAAATACTATGAAGTGGCAGTGATAACAGCAAAGAAATGTTATTTCTCTGCAACCCTTGCATCAGCTAACTCAAAGAATTTAAGGAACAGGTTGGCCCATAGCAAGTTAAGAATTACATCTCTTGAAACATTTTCAACTGTAGCAGGAGAAATACCAAGGGGATATTTCCCATGTGGACACTGTAGTGTTTTCCCGAATTGTCTGAACATTAACTCTGTGTGTACTAGGAGATACCATATCAAAGGATTTATGAATTGTAACGTTAGAGGAGTAATAGATGCAGTACAATGTGCCTGTAGACTGAAGACAGTTAGTACAAGGATTTCAGAACATAAAAGCTGAATTAGAATTGGCGAGATTTCAGCACCACTGGTGAAACATTTCTCTGCTTCAAAACATACGGACAAGGACCTTTTTTCTGGATCACTGAGAAAGTCCCAGCCTCAGTACTTCAACTTCGTCAGCAACTCAAGAGGAGAGAGGACTTTTGGATCTATATCTGGAAAATTATGGCTCCTATGGGTGTGAACAAGTAACTTGATTGGATAGGCTTACCGTAATATTTGTGTGGTCCTTAACTGAGTTTTTTGAGCTTTTAAAAATAATTTTCAGGTGAATAGAGCTAATGCAGTAGAAGAATTTGATGTTATTTTGGCTGACTGAACTGAATGGCTGCTGATTTAGATCAAGGAAGTTGAATCCCTGATTATGCAAATTAAACTAAAGAAGGCCCCTGGGCCTGATGCAATCCCTCCTGAAGCCAATAAAGCATTTCCAGAATGGTGGGCCCCATTTTTAGCTGTCCTATTTACCATTATTGATAGGATGGGCATGTTATCTGAAACATGGACAAATGTCATAGTGTGCTTGTGTGCTTGATCCTTACTCTCCTGGCTGCTAAAATTATGCCACAACTGCATTAATGAGCCCTTGATGTCCATCATCAATCAGTCACTAACTCATAGCCCTTTCCCCCAGCCACTCAGAGAGATAGCTATCCATCCACTACTTTTAAAAAATCTTATTAAAAATATGGCCAATTATCACCCACACTCTAATCTGACCTTCCTGCGAAAAATGATAGAGACAGTAGTAGCACACCAGCTCCACCTATTTTTTAGCTACATGTGTTCTGGACCCTTTTCAGTCTGGTCCAGGCTGAATTATGGGACAGTCTGGTCCAGGCTGAATTATGGGACAGAGACAGCCCGGGTGGCCTTAGTTGATAATCTCCATCTGAATATAGATAAAGGCCTTGTTTCTTTGTTTTTCTTACTATATCTGCCTGGAGCCTTTGATAAACAGATTGTGCCATCCTGTTGAGGCATTTACAAGCAGAAATAAGTGTTGGGGATGTTCTATGGACTGGTTTAAATTGTTCCTCATGGACCAGACTCAAAAGGTTGCCATTGGAGACCATCTACCTTCAGTGTTTTGGCTGTCTTGTGGGGTTTCACATGGCACAATTTTACTCGCAATGTTACTCAATCTCTATATATAGCTTTTAGGAGAAATCATTCATAGCTTTGAAATTAGATGTCCTCAATATGCTAATGACACCAAGCTTTATATCTCTATCCAAATCCTCTGTTGATATGGTAGAGGCTTTGAGCTAATGCCTGACCTCTATGGTGAAACAGATGAAAGTGGGGGGGGGGAGAACCCTGAAACTGAACCTAGATTAGACAGGAATAATGCACAGGGGGAAAAAATTCTTCCAAATCAGTCTAGCCCAGAAAATGCCCCTGTAGCTTGACATAACCTATCTGGACACTTGGATCCATGCCATGTAACAAAAGCACTATACCATAATGCACTCTACATAGGTCTCCCACTGAAGTCAATTCAGAGACTTACAGGCTGAGTTCAGACTGGCAGTTTGAAGCGGGAGCCAGTCGTGGCAAAAAAGCCTTGGAACAAACTGTTCTGGGTTTTCCCAGTCACACTGTGCCTATTGATATGGGAGCATACCGGGAGGAGGCGCGTGGGAGCATTCAGACTGCTGGCCCGAAGGCATTGGGTGGTAAAGTGGAACACAGCCAATCATATCGCTGCTGCCTTATGCACAACGCGGGTTGCTCTTGGCTTTTCAGGTTGGCATTCACACTTCCTGGCAGCAGAATGAAGCAGGATAAACGGGCTCTCAGGGATTTGCTACCACTTTCACCACGTGTCTTTTAAATGCAGGAGCGAACTGGAATAGCACGGGTTGACTACAGGTGGGGAACGCCAGGCAGATGTGCCTGTGTGAATGCCCCCTTTAATCCACTTGTGAAACGTGGCTGAAATGTGGCTAAAGTGGGGCAAACTGCCAGTCTGAACTCAGCCACAGTTCATGCAGAATACTGCACCTCATTATCAGGAGCTAGGTGGAGTGTGCATATTTCTCCCATTCTGTAGCAACTCCATTGGCTGCCCATCAGTTAGCAGGCTCAGTTCAAGGTATTGACTATCACATATGATCTTAGACCCTCCTATTTGCAGGACCATTTAAGAACGTAAGAAGAGCCCTGCTGGATCAGACCAGTAGTCCATCTACTCTAGCTTCCTGTCACACAGTGACTGACCAGTTCTTCTGGAGGGCCAACAACAGGGCATAGAGCCAAGGCCTTCCCCTGATATTGCCTCCTGGCACTGGGATTCAGAAGCTGACTGTCTCTGAACATGGAGATTCCCTTTAGTCACCATGGCTAGTAGCCACTGATAGAGTTATCCTCCATAAATCCTCCATAAATTTTAAAGCTGCCTATACCTGTGGCCATCACTACCTCCTCTGGCAGTGAATTCCACATTTTAATCACTGTCTATGTGAAGAAGTATTTCCTTTTGTCAGTCCGGAATCTAATGCCCATCAGTTTCACTAGATGCCTTTGAGTTCTAGTACTTTGGGAGAGGTAGAAAAATTCTCTTTGTCAACTCTCTTCACCCCATGGATAATTTTATAAACCTCTGTCATGCCTCCCTCCTTAGTCACCTATTTTCTAAACTGAAAAGTCCCAGATTCTTCAGCCTTTCTTCACAGGGAAGGTGTTCCACCCACCCCCCATACATCTTAGTTGCCCTCTTCAGTAGTTTTCCAGCTCTGTGATGTTCTTTTTGAGATATGGTACCCAGGAGTATACACAGTATTCCAAATGAGGCCACACCATTGATCTACACAGGGGCATAATTTTCAGTCTGTTTCCTAATAATCTCTAACGTAGAGTTTGCCTTTTTCACTGTGGCAGCACACTGAGTTGACCCTTTTTTTGTTGTTCAGTCACACAGTTGAGTCCAACTCTTCACGACCCCATGGACCACATCACACCAGGTCCTCCTGTCTTCCATTGTCCTCAGGAGTTTGCTCAATTTCACAGTCTAACCATCTCATCCTTTGCCATCCCCTTCAATCTTCCCCAGCATCAGGGTCTTCTCCAGTGAGTGCTCCCTTCTCATTTGGTGGCCAAAGTATTTGAGCTTTAGCTTCAGTATCTGTCCTTCCAGAGAACAATCAGGGTTGATTTCTTCTAGGATTGACTGATTAGATCTCCTTGCAGTCCAAGGGACTCTCAAGAGTCTTCTCCAGCACCATAATTTAAAAGCATCTATTCTTCGGTGCTTGGCCTTTCTTATGGCCCAACTCTCGCAGCCATGCATTACTACTGAGAATACCATCACTTTGACTATGCGGACTTCTGTTGGCAGTGTAATGTCTCTACTTTTTATTATGCTGTCAAGGTTTATCATAGCTTTCCTCACAGGAGCAGGCATCTTTTAATTTCATGGCTGCAGTCACCGTCTTTCTATTTGCCAAGGAGTGATGGGATCGGATGCTATGATTTTAGTTTTTTTGATGTTGAGTTTCAAGCCAACTTTTTTGCTCTCCTCTTTCACTTTTTGTCATTGTTGTTGTTCAGTCGCACAGTCAAGTCCAACTCTTTGCAACCCCATGGACCACATCACCCCAAGCCCTCCAGAGTTTGCTTAATTTCATATTCATTGCATTGATAACACTGTCTAACCATCTCATCCTTTGCCATCCTTCAATCTTTCCCAGCATCAGGGGATTCTCCAGTGAGTGCTCCCTTCTCATTTGGTGGCTCAGCAAGTTCAAACCCCATTAGCCTGTACTTGAAGTTGGGTTTTTTATGTCCCAATGTGCATCACCTTATACTTACTGGGAAGAAATGCATTTTCTCCTGGGAGGTTGGCAAAGAGCTCAAATCTCCACTGTGCATTTCAACCATTTTTTTCTCTGAGCTGTGAACAGGCAAGAGAGGGGAGAAGATCAGCCCACCTCCACAGAAATGCTAATAGAGCTAGTAGTAGAGGTAAAGGGTGGAGCAAGCTTTTCCCCTTCTCCAAGCAAGGAATATAGAGGCTTGGAGGACTTTTTACTAGAGAGGTTTTCAGGAAGGGGGCTTCCCTTTCTTGGGACTAAGCACACTGGAGGCGGGGGGATCTGGCATCATCAAGTGGTAGAGCAGGGCTCATGGGTGGTGGTGCTCCACCCCCAAATGCTACAGACCTGGCAAGCAGGCAGCCATTTTTAACCATGCAGTCAGCCTGGATATCTGAAAGGAGCCTGGAGGCAATGGTAACTCTATAGGGAGTTGCAACTTACTAAAGCTAAGGAGCCTGTCTTAGTTTAACATCTGTTAGGGCATGTATAGCTGATAGGGACAGAGGATTTGCATTTTACCAATTTCTTTTGTTCTTTCTTGCTTCAGTCTGGTGTAGTGCTAAAAGTATGATTGTAAACATTTTCTTTTAAATAAATAGTTTAAACAGTACCACATAGACCCTACACTGTAACTCCTTCACCCAATTTGTGGATACCCCTGTCATTGGCTCTGTGACCAACTGTTCCAGTTCACAGTCATTTATAATGTCTAGGAATTCCATGTCTACAGCATCACTCGAACACATCTTTACCTGGTCAATGTGAGGATAGTTGAGGTCTCTCATTATAACAACATTACCTGCTTTAGTCACCTCCTTTATTTCTTTCTCCATCTCAAGATCAGCGTCAAGGGTTTGATCAGGTGAGTGATAGTACAACCTCACTTTTAATTAAGGGCTTAGGGCTTAGTATTTCCACACGTATCATTAGAGTCGGGCAGTTAGTTCAGCTGATGTTTTCTAAATTATTAGATGTTATGCCCTCTTTGATGTACAGTTCATACCTCCTCCAACCTGTGCTGTCAATAGAGCTTACAGCCAGGAATGACTATATCTCATAGATTTTTCCCATTCCACCATATTTCTGATATACCTACTATATCTAAATTGCGATTTAGCACCAAGCACTCCAGCTTCCCTTTCTTGGCTCAGAGACTTCTAAAATTGGCATATAGACACCTATAATGCATTTCTGTCTCCAGTAACTCACCTACCTTGGCTCCTTAGTTGCTACAAATGGGCCTCCTTTGCAATCCTACCCTCTTTTCCCAAGTTGTGTTATGGTTCTATCAATATTAGCCTGAGTGTTTCCACAATCATTCCTTTGGACTGACTTGTCCCAACCCAGAGGCTCCCCAATTCCTGTTGGTTTTCCTCTTGGGATTAGCTAAAAGCTGCTCTGCCACCTTTTCAATATGACTCACAAACAGCCTGGTTCCTTTTTGGTTCCGGTGGGGCCCATCTCATTTGTACAGGTTGTCTTGTCTCAGAAAGTTCCTCAGAGCCCAACAAATCTAAACCCTTCCTCCTGATAACACTTTATCATCCATGCATTGAGACTCCTCATCTGTGCCTGTGTGTAGAAACAGGAGCACTTCTGAGAATGCTAACTTTGAGGTCCTGGCCTTTAACTTTCTGCCTAGTAACCTACATTTTTCCTCCAGGACCACATGACTACATTTCCCAATAACTTTGACAAAACATGCACCATGACTGCTGATTCCTCCCCAGCACTATCAACCTTTCTAAACCGTGCATGTCCACAACCTTTGCACTGGGCAGCCAAATTACCAGGTGGTCAAAATGCCTGGCATAAACCCCACTGTCTATATTCCTAATAATCACCTGCTACCAAAAGCCTACCTCCCACCAACCCCAGAGGGGGAATTGCATAGCAACTCTGGACTACCTTGCTACAAGAGGATAGTGGTCCATCACCCAAGGAAGGGGTTCCTTCTATGGGATCACATCCCCCCCTTTAAACTGATACCCTCCGACTTCAAGAATCTCACTTTCCACAACAGCAGAAGAGCTGTCAGCACAGGAGTGGGAATATCTGGCATGCCTCTAAAGGTTCCCAAACCTCTTTCTCTGGCTCAGCTTCTCCAGGTTGGCAATCCTAGAGGGGTTCTTTTCTATTCGCCCTCAACTTCCTGTACTGAACTCCCAAGCTCAACTCCCTTGATAGAAGCCCTGTTCAAAAGCAATGTTTACAAGCCCCAGGAGCAAGCTCCATAGGGATCCTGTGTACATCATACAGGGTCAGCACTCTAATGAGCTCTGTTCTATAGCTGAAGGCTGACTCCACCCACAGGAGTCAGATAATAGCAGGCAGCTGAGTCACCTCTCTCAAGCAGACTCACCTCTCTTCTTCCCCTATGCTCTGCCATGGCAGCTTTGCTCATTGGAGCAAGGCCTCCTGCAGATGCTACCCTGCAAATGGGCTATTTCAACAAATACCTATAAATTTGCTTTCTCTTTTGTAGCCCCACCTTATGGAATGGCCTGCCTGATAAGTTCAAGAAATCTCCCACACTCCTAGCTTTCTACAGACTATATGAAACTGAAGAATTCAGGAGAGCTAACTCAGGCAATTAGGACTGTACACTAACCAAATGTTTCAGAAAGATGCTTTGATAAAGGTATAAAGGTTGTGGACTGTACTACTGTGTTTAGTATATATGGTCTGTTTCTTCAAGTATGAGCCTCTACATAACTTCTGTATTGCTTAATCATGTCATATCACTACTTAAGCTTTGTCTCAGCTCCATTTTCAGATTTCCACTTATTTTCAGATTTCTGAAATTCAAACTTTATTGCTTTGCTTATTGGATGTCCCATCCTGGTGACTGTATTTGACTTAACAATGTGTAATCTGTTTTGAGTCTCAGCAAGAAAGGTGGACCATAGATAACATTAAAAAAATTCCTTCAAGGGCTATAACATTGCCTACATGGTCTTCAATATTATCCCCACAATAACACTGAGGAACATTAGGCTGCATTAGTATGATGGATCCAATGTCACTCTTTATGTGGCAATTCTTCCAGTCTATGGAGCTGCATGAACAATCAGCAGCAGGGCTATTTTGGGGCCAGAACACACCAGAATGGCATTTTGGCTGGCTTCCGAGCCTGACCCTCTTCTCCCCTCCCTTGCCAAAAGGCAGGCCAGCAATGGGAACCCAATGTGCTGGAGTTTAGCCTCTTCTTCTCCCACCCATTGACAACATAACTGGAAAGCGGCGAGAACTGCACTGCACTCCTGACCTCTCCATGCCAAGAATGCCCCATGTGCCCAGCAACCCCAACCTCCAGCTCCCAGCAGTCCTTGTCAGGCCAGGACTCAGAGCAGGAAGCAGCATGTGCTGCCTTTGCTTGCTGCATCTGCCACCACCAGCACTAGCCAGAAGGCAAGGTAAGTTTGTGAGGGTGTGGGGGGTGGTGGGGTCTTCATCAGGGGGCCACGGGCATTCAGGGCACTGGCTGCCTGCCTGGCTAGCTTGGTTGACTTTATCTCGGGGGGTGGGGGTGGGATACAGACACTCAGGGTGCTGGCGGCCTGCCTGGCTACCTGGGCTGGCATGATCTGGGGGGCTGGCTGTGGGTGCTCAGGGCACTGGTGGCATGCCTGGCTAGCTGGGATGGCTTGATCTTCGGGGAGGGCTCTGGGGACTCAGGGAGTGGGCAGACTGTCTCCGCCAGGTTCTACAGTGGTTTGACACCGCCGGCCTCAAGGTAAAGAAGGAGAAATGCCTCCTGGGTGTGCCCCACATCGAGTTCCTGGGGTTCGCAGTGGACGCCCAGGGAATCCACCCCACGGACGATAAAGTTAAGGCCATCACACACGCCCCCCTGCCCTCATCCAAGATGGAGTTGCAGGCTTTCTTAGGCCTGCTCAATTTTTACTATGCTTTTCTGCCCCTCAAAGTGGCCGTGGCGGAGCTGCTCCACTGCCTCCTGGACAAGGACGCGCCTTGGATTTGGGTGCCGATGCACGCAGTGGCGTTCCAGGGTGTAAAAGATTTACTAGTCTTGAACGCGGTCCTGCACCACTTCACGGAATCACTTCTGGTGGTCCTCGCCTGTGATGCCTCTCCCTACGGGGTCGGGGTGGTCATGGGCCACCAGTTGCCCAATGTCAGGAAGGTCCCAGTCACTTATTATTCACTGACTTTGTCTTCTGCAGAGTGGAACTACGCTCAGATTGACTAGGAGGCATTGGTGATAGTGGCTGGGGTAAAAAAAATTCCACCACTACCTCTACAGCCAGCCTTTTGAAATCATGACGGACCACAAGCCACTCCTGGGTCTCCTTGTCACGGACTGCCAAACACCACGGATGGTCTCCCCCAGGGTTCTGCAGTGGTTCATTTTCCTGGTGGAGTACTCCTATTCCTTCTACCATCGACTCAGGAAGGCGATGGGCCATGTGGACGCCCCCAGCTGCCTGCCTATGGCTGTCACGGACCCCGCTCCCACTCCCAAGCACTTGGTTGCCCTCGTGGAGGTGCTTCCCAACCAGCCGATCAACATGCGGGAAGTGGCCCACCTCTTGGCTTGGGATCCCGTCCTCTGTTGTGTCTTGGACTGGGTGGGGCAGGGGTGGCCAGTGGCCAAGGAGGGCCCCGAGTTCGCCCCATTTGCTACCCAAAAATATGAACTGTCTACATACAAAGGGTGCTTGATGTGGGGAGGTCGGGTGGTGATTCCGGCTCCGCTCCAGCAGCGTGTCTCGGAGGCGTTACATGAACATCACCTGGGAGTGGTATGGATGAAGGTGTTAGTGAGGAGCTATGTCTGGTGTCAATAATGAGGAACATATTGATAAACAAATGGAGAATTAAATACATGTGTTTAATTCTCCATTTGTTTATCTTTTACAGCAACTTGCTTCTGATCCTTATTGTGTTTATGCTCTGTATATGATTGTGTATGATTGTACTATATGTTTTTATAATAGCCAATATGTTCCTCATTATTGACCTCTGAGGAAGGCCTATGTAGGCCGAAACGCGTCAGGTCAGATTTACAAGCCCTTGTGTTTTATCATTTGATACTTATAAATAATGTGTGACTGGGCCCTTATATATTTTTAAAGTTGTGTTTAATAAATACATGTATTTTTATATTTCCTTTATCAAGTTTTTTAACATTGGCCCCCTTTCCCACATTTGACTAACCTTTGTCAGGTTCTGGAGCCTGTGCCCTTGCAGCCTGACTTTCCTTTCTCCTTTTCCTTTTGTCTCTCTTCCCACACCAAGCCCCATCTGCTGTAATTTTATCCCCCTCATCTCAGCCTTCTTTCACTTGCAGATAAAAAAGTTCTTTCACACCCTCTCATTCCTATTTCTCTCTCTTCCTCTCCTTCCAGTCCTCTCTTTCCTTCCTTCCACCCCCCTCTCTTTTCTTCTTATGTTGTTCTTCATTCCTACATTTTATTTTTATAAAACCCTGTGAGGTAGGCTAGGTTGAGTGTGTGTGACTGGCCAAAGGTCACCCAGCAAGCTTCTGTAGCAGAGTGGGAAATCAAACCTGGGTCTCCTAGAACCTAATCCAGTGCTCTGACCACTACACCACACTGGCTACATACAGGTGGTTCTAAATTCACACTGGGTAAGTTTATGAGAAGCACTTAAACTGATGCATTCATACTAGTTGTCTATTGGGTATCTGAAATGGGACAGACATAGTATAGGTGTTTTTCAAGAATGCTGAGGCAATTTTCCTCCAGTATAGATATTTCCTCCATACTATATAATACTTTTTACCAGTTTTTATTGTTATGGCAGATATATTTGTATGTTTGTAAACTCTATGGCATTCTACCCCACTGAGGTTCCTGTCTTTCCCAGGCTTCACCACCAAATCTCAAGGAGTTTTCCAACCTGGATCTGGCAACACTACCGCCCCCCATGCCCTGCTAGTGGGCAGGGGGGGACCTGGCAACCCTAGGGGATAGGGTTTGGGGTTTTACAGGGAGTGATGCTGTGAAGGGTGTGTGTTTATGTGGAATTGTGGCAGGAGTAGCTGTTATCTCTATGGATCTTCTGCTAATTTTGTTCTTGGGTAGCGTAAGAGGAGCCCAGGATGTTACGCTGGTGAACATTCCAGTGATGGTCAAATTCTGAGTGATGCTGGTCTTTTTGCATTTCTATTAGTCACTCTGACATTCCTCCAGGCCTTTTCCCAAATCTGTTTAGCTGGCTTCTATATAACCAATATGGAAGTGCCTTTCTGTCTCCTAGGCAAGTCCCTTCCAATTAAATGATGAGATTGGTTAGAACTTGGGTCAGAGCTTTTTGAGTTGTGATACTATAGATCAGCTGCTTTCTGATTAACAGTGAAATCGGGTTCTTATCTCATTGCACATGAAACATTAAAGATACTTAAATTTCAACATCACAATTAACAGGATTGTTCAAAATGCTTTGTGATTTGTGTTTTTCTTTTTGAGAGAAAATCAGAGATTGTATTACTTGTTCTCACAATTTTTAAAAAAAAGAAATTAGCAATTTCAATTTTTGTGTTTTTCATTCGTCCTAAAACGCATTTATGTTTGAAAATTGGTGGGTGCATGGAGGGTGGGAGCGCCAGAATGTAGCCTCACCTAGTGTGCAAAAAGATCTGGCACTAGCACTGGAAACTTGGGGGAGGAAGGCGGGATGTGTGTGGGTGCATGTGGGGATCATAAACACTGTAGATAAACCATCTTTTTCAATAATGACCACAAGTGAAATGACCTGTCTGATTTTTCATGTGCTTGGCAGCTTACTAAGCTGAAGTGTGTTCCAGTGTTTTTGGTTTACATAAGTGCCTTCTCATTCTTTCCCTCCTCCCCATTGCGTAAGCATCATGTTGAAGACTGATGCATCTTTAGTCTTCTGGGTTGTCCATTGCTTGTGAATGTCAGTGCTGGGAGACCACAGGATCTCTGAGTATTTATGAGGGAAATATTTTTCAAAACAGTGTATCTTGCTTGCTTCTTAGTTCATGTAATTAGGCTTTGAAGGACTGTTTTGGAAATGATCTGCTTAAAGGCTCTGATATGTTGGACAGGGTGTCCTATGCTGGATGACCACACTTCTGATAACATGGAGGTGTGGCCTAATATGCTAATGAGTTGTGCTGTCAGGGGTGTGGCCTATTATGCTAATGAGTTCCTGCTGGGTTTCTTCTACAAAAAGAGCCCTGAGCAGTATAGTGAAGGAGAAGTAATCAGAAATACAAACCTTTCTCTGGGCCATATCTAAGACTAACGATTCCCAATGTGGAATTCATGGGCACCATGTTCCCTACCAATGGTTTCCTGGTACTCACTTGTCTCTTCTCTAAATACTTCTTACCCAAAACATAGAGCCAATCCTGGCTTTCCTTCACCTCACTGGAGCAAGGAGTGTTTCGGAAGACCCCAGAAGATTTCACTTTAGGAACTACAGGAATTTCCCATTTGGAAATATGTGGCTTGGAGGACACAGCTTGGAACCTGTCACATATAGTAATTGCCCACATGGCAGCCATTTTGATAACTGGTCCCACTTCCAGTGGCAGCCATATTTGGTGGAATGCATTACCCTTTCTCAAAATTCCAGAAGTGCCCATAGACTGAACATGGTTTGGGACCATGATCTAAGCTAAGGCTTTCCATTCTTGTATATGGCTACATCTGCACATCATTGAATATTGTGTTATCATTGCAACATAGCCATCATTTGAAACTGAACTGGTTTGCACAAACAGGGGCTGAATTCAGACTGGCAGTTTGGCATGAGATAGACACATTTCAGAAATGTTTCACAAATGGATTAAAGGGCCACTGCTTGCATTCCCAGGGTATATGTCTCGTACCTCCATCACTGCGCCTGGCAAGGCCCAGTCTCCTGGGGGCTCCGTCCTGGCCCTGGGGATCCAAAGCACTTCACACACGCATGAGTCACCTGGTGTGCTGTCAAAAGGTGACACGCTGCCTTTGGCCACACATGCGCATTCGCAGCCGCACCAGGAACACTTTGCCATGGCGTTTCCAACTAAGGGTGTGCTGTGGCTGCAGGAAGAGGTGGAATCCCTCCTGAGTAGCCTCCATGATCGGGAGGCAGGGGCCGGAGTCATGACCTCCACACACCTGGAGACACACTTTGTATTTGAGGAGGTCTCTGAGCGACTGGCAGGCCAGGGGTTCCGTCGCACGGCAGATCAGTGTCGTGCAAAATTCAAAAGGGAAAAGGCCGCCTTCTTTGATGCCCTCGAAGACTGGGAGGGCTTCCCGCCAAGGAGCAAGCACCCTCGATGGTTCCAGCTTTTCAGGGCACTTTGGGAGCAGGGGGGCCAACCCACTTGGCGCCACCAGACCCCATACCGTGAGTACTCCCCCTCCTGTTCACGGCAACCTTCTCCATCCCTATCCATCTCACTGCATCTTTTGCATCCCATTCCACAGGGCGACCCCGTGTGAAAAGAGTCAGGGTGGCATCCTCCTCTAGTGATGGGGACCGCAGACAGCCCATTGACCATGGCCAAGACCCATGGGTGTTAGATGTGTTGGGCACGGTGGTTTCAAAACGTGGCACGGGGTGGGTAGTGGTGACAAATGTGGCCTCCTGGCAGTCACTGGGGTGGTGCCCAGAAGTGCCATTGGCCTGGGCTGCCTGGGCTGTTGCTCCGGAGGGCGCACCACAGCTGGTGGTGATGCTCGTGGCAGCCAGGGTTCTGGCAGCCACCTGTGGCATCTGGAGTGGAATCAGAACGGGGCACAGTGATGGGGAATCCTTGCTGGTAATGCTGTTCTTCCATAGAGCCGGTGGTGGTGAGCACTCCCCAAATGTCACCAGGGAATTCCGGAATGGGTGACTCAGGTGTGTGGCTGATGTGCATCCTACTGATGTGTGATGGTGGCCGATGCAGCATTACGAGGTGCTGTTGGTGGCCACAACTGTACCTGTTCACCTTGGACAGCAGGGCATCACATGGCTTGTGTCTGCGGCAGCCAGGCCCTGTCACATCTCTGGTGTGGTTGGGGTGGCCGTGGGTGGACTGGTCAGGTGGTAAGTCATTGCCATGGCCATGATGCCCCTGTGATCACATCTGGATGTGTCCCCAGAGAGTGCTTGCTGCCATGGGAGACCTGACCTGCCAGTGCTAGCCACTCTGACTCCCATCAGGGCCCTGCAGTGGCATGGTGCATGGGGAGTGCTCTGTGGGCCCAATGACAACCTCCTTTTCCTCTGCAGTGGAACCTCAGAAACTAATTGTTGCCACAGCCATGGAGGGCTCAGCGATGGTCATTAGCTTGGCCCCAGAGACTGAAGCAGGTAGGGCACCCCTTCCTTGGGCCCTCCCGGAGTGGCTCCAATGGATGTTGACCATCAAATTCCTCCCAACAGGAGAGGGGACCAGCTACACGACCGAACCAGGACTGTCATCAGGGATGGTGGCCAGGCAGCTGGGCGCCCTGGAGGGGGCCATGAGTGAGATGTGGAAGATAGGTGGGTAACCTGTGGGCCAGGGGATGTCATGTTGATGTGTTTCGTCCACACTCCGGGGGCCTCCAGGTGGGCTGGCATACCGGTGTTGCTGGATCCACTATCCTGTGCCCTGTGGGTGTGCAGATGTCCATGGTTGCCATCGTGATGTGCCCTGCCTGGCATTGTGGATGTCCCACCTAACGCACCCATGACTGATTGGCTGCCCTCCCCACTCTGACTCACAGTGGAACAGCACAAGTACTGCCTGTCCTCCATGCAGTGGGGGATGGGCCGGCTGCGTCACCTGCTCCTCACAATGTGCCTCAACGATGTCGCAAGGACAGGGTGCGGGCACGGGCCCGGTGTGCGTA
The DNA here is from genome assembly GCA_029375565.1 of Gekko gecko. Taxonomy (NCBI): domain Eukaryota; kingdom Metazoa; phylum Chordata; class Lepidosauria; order Squamata; family Gekkonidae; genus Gekko; species Gekko gecko. The sequence goes on from JAPDNY010000001.1 coordinate 211,363,574, forward strand.
ACAACAGTAGGCAGCAGCAAGAAGAGGACGGACGGGCGTAGAAGAGGAGGAGGGGAGGGGGAGGAGGAGGAGTATGGGGCGAGGGACAGCAGGAGGAAGAGAGGATGGAGGTGGAGGTGGTGGGGGATGTGGCCACACTGGCAATGGAGGGGAGGAGTCAGAGGAGGAGGTGGAGGGGCCTGCACAGATGGTGAGGTGGGAGCCAGAGGAATGGGAGGACAGGGGAGTTGAGGGGGACAGCAGTTCTGACTCATTGAGGTGACTGTTCTGTTGTGGTGGGGGGGTGTTTGTACAGTTTTCCTGTTTTGTATTAAAGGTTGTTTATGTGGAACCACTGGCTCTGTCTTTCCTGACCATGGGTGGGGATGGCTTTCCTGGCCATGGGTGTGGTTGGCCCCCCTCCCCCTCATTGGTAATGACATAGACACGGGTATGCTGATGGCCCAGCAGGCATCTGACTTTTATTGGGGAGGTTTGTGCGACAATACAATTGCTGGTGTATGAGTGTTCATGCAGTGGTCGCAGGATGGGAAGTGGTCCCCGTGCAATGGTGGCAAACAGCCAGGTGTTGGGTTGCGGAGGCCAGCCAAGTGGGCCAGGTGCTCTGTGAACTTCACCCCCAGGGATCCCAAGGGCGTGGCCCGTGTCTGTCACCCAAATAAATCCACCATTCACCCCTCAGTGATGACCCCCCAGGAGTCATTCCACTTGGCTGGTGCTCAATCAGACCCCTCATCGGAGAGAGCCGGATTACCAGTCCTATCCCTGGGGGAAGGGCGGCTGGGGTGAGCCCATGGCCACAGGGTGGTGCACCCGGGGAGGGAGTGTGCCCTATTGTGGAGGGCTGTAGGGCTGGGCCTTCTTCCATTGCCTCAATGAACCCCCATGGCCAGCAGGTGCCTTGGTGACCATGGGGCTCAGGCCTGGAGGTCCTGCCTTTCCCACTGCAGGGCAGGTCACTTTGGGACTGGGCTATGGCCTCAGTGTCCTGGCTGTCAAGGAAAAGGTGCCTGCAGGGGTGGGCTGTGGTGGCAGCAGCTGAGGCACATGAGCTATGGTGACTGCAGTGCTGGGGCCTGGCTCCAGGGGCTCAGCCACTGGGGGCTGGGCAACAGCAGTGCTGGGCCCTACCTGCACAGCCTGATGACTTGGAAGCTGGCTGACTGCAGTGCTGGGCCCTGCCTGCATGGGCTTGCCCACCATTTCAGGGATGATGGCACTACAGTGCCCTGCATGGACAGACTCCTGCACCGGGGCCTGCCCATGGATGGACTCCAGTAGGAGAGTTACCACTCAGGTCAGGCTGACTTGGGCGTTTGCAGATGTCTCCATGATAATGATAATTGCTGCCTGAGCCTCACGTTCCTCCTCATGGGCGGCCCTCAGCTCCACAAGGAACTCTTTATGCTGCCTCTGCTCTTGGATCCTGGCCTCTTGGCTATCCTCCTGGGACCCGGCCGCCAGGCTTTCTCTGACACTCTGTGGGGCTGACATCCATTTTTTCCTGACGTTTGTGAGAGCTGCTCTTTCATCAGCTGTCAGCTCACCCATGGTGACATCTGGTGGCAAACCTGGGGGGGCCATATGTTGTGTTAATCCCCAGTGAGTCCAATGTGCTGCTTGCCTGGGCAGAGGCCCCCAACCCTCATTCCCCCTTCCCACTCATTGTCTGGGTCCCTTTGGCCAGGCTCCTCCTCCTCTGCTCCTGCTGACGTCCCTGGGAAAGGCAGACAGTGGTTGACGGTGGGGCTGGTGGAACCTGGAGGCTGTGCTGGATACACTCATGGCCAGGGCCGTCTCAAGGTGGTTTTGCGCCCTGAGCGGGCGCAGATACCAACCTCCTAGTGGGGCCTGGAGACCCTTTTGTCCGTGCCCCCTCCCCCTTGAGGGGGTGGGGGGGTGGAAAAACTCCACCATGGCCTCCTGCATCCCACTGGGGTGCTCTTTGCTGGTGGCAGCTGCTGCCGCCCCACCTCCTCTCCCACCTGGGGGGAGGGGAGGGCGGTCAAGCTCTGCCATCACCTCCTGTGCCCCACTGGGGTGATCTTCAATGGTGGCGGTGGCCACCGCCCCCACCTCCTCTCCCCCCTGAGGGGGAAGGGGGAGGGCGGGCAAGCTCCGCCGCCACCTCCTGAGCCCTGCCGGTGTGCTGTTTGCTGGGAGGGTGGGCAAGCTCTGCCAACTCCCCAAGGGGGGAGAGTGGGCAAGCTCTGCTGACTCCTCCTGAGCCCTGCTGGGGTGCTATTTGCTGGCGGCGGCAGCTGCCGCCCATGCCTCCTCTCCCCCCCAGGGGGGGAGGGCGGGCAAGCTCCACCGTCACCTCCTGTGCCCCACCGGAGCACTCTTTGCTGGTGGTGGAGGCTGCCACCCCTGCCTCCTCTCCCCCCAAGGGTGGAGAGGGAGGGTGGGCAAGCTCCGCCACCACCTCCTGAGCCCTGCTGTGGCATTCTTTGCTGGTGGTGGCGGCCGCCACCCCCTCCTCCTATCCCCTCAAGGGGGGAGAGGGAGGGTGTGCAAGCTCCGCCGCCACCTCCTGAGTCCTGCCGGGGCGCTCTTCGCTGGTGGTGGCAGCCGCCACCCCCGCCTCCTCTCCCCCCCAGGGGGGAGGACAAGGGCATGCAAGCTCTACTGCCACCTCCTGAGCCCCACCAGGGTGCTCTTTGTTGGCAGTGGTGGCAGCCGCCCCTGCCTCCTCTGCCTCCCAGGGGAGAGGGGGAGGGTGGGCAAGCTCTGCCACCGCCTCCTGTGCCCTGCTGGGGTGTTCTTTGTTGGGAGTGGCAGCCACTGCCCCTGCCTCCTCTGCACCCCAGGGGGCGGGCAAGCTCCGTTGCAGCCTACTGAGCCCCGCCAGGGTGCTCTTCACTGGCGGCAACGGCGGTGAGGCAGTGGTGGAGGTGGCGGGGGGCTTTTCGCGGGAGGGCAGGGCACAGTTTGATTCTCTTGTGGGCTGGCGCATCCTAGGTGAGCTGGCACTGCTCATGACCCCACATGGCCACGCATGGGATGCTGGCAGTGGTAATGCATGAAGGGATCAGGAACCTACCCTCAGTGGATGACTGGTCCATGTCGACATCCCTGCTGTCGCTGTCCTCCTGGTCTGTGGTCCATTCCTGGGTGGTGCACTGGGTTCCGGACTTTGGAAATGGAGGGGTGGAGGTGGTCACAGCAATGTGGCTGCCTCCTGGACATTCCCTCCCTCCAACTGCCTTATGCCACCTCTGGCCTGGGTCCGTGTTTCTGATCCTAATGGCTCCAGTTTCTGATCCTAATGGCTCCAGTGGTGGAGAGTGTGAGCACAGTGGAGCATGGCCACTGTGGCATATCCTTGGGCCACAGCCACATGGGGTGGTGCCACCTCTGCTGGGTCCCTGCCACAGTGTTCTCCACCATGCCCAGCCACTTGCCCTCCTGATTACTGTGGGGATTCTGTACTCTGCACTCCCACTGTTTCTTGCCTTACACAGGGGGGCGGGGGTTCACAGCCCTTTGTGGGCTGCAATGTCCACATGTGCAGGTGCCGTGGGGACAGCCTCACGGGTGTCCGCCCCCTACTCACTGTCCTTCTGCTTCCTGGGACTGACCACGGCCAAGTCCCTGGGGCCCATGGACTGCTGTTGTCCACACCTACCTGCCTGGCAGCTGGTGGTTTCCTAAGACTCGATCAGGTCCTCTGAGTCCTCCTCTGGGACCTCCTCGGATGGCTCCTCATGGGACACATCAGGGGCTTGGGGGAGGGAGCCATCCAGGCATCTGCCTCAGGTTCTGAAACACCTGCTGGGGCTAGATGTCTCCCTTGCCCTGGAGGCTCCTGGCCAGCTCCTCATAGTTCAGACATGATGTCTTTTGGCTACCGGACTTTGAATTGAGGGCCACCATCTTCTTGAATTTCAGCCACATGTCCTTGGTTTTCACATGGCACTGAACAGTGTTCCGCTTATGGATATGGGCAGCCATGGCTTGGGCAACCTTCTTGAAGATATCAATGTTTCAGTGGCCCTCACTCAGGAAGGCCTGGACTTTTGCATCTCCCCACACAGCCAGGAGGTCCAAGTTCAATTTAAAGAGCGTAAAGTGTTATTGCCTTTGTTGGTTGCTGAAGGGGACCAGGGCCCTTTCAGGGTCAGACCTGCCTGCTAATTGTTGATGCATACACAAAGTGGTTGGAGGTTGTGCATATGCACTGTACTTCATCAAATGCTGTCATTAATGTATTGTGTTGGATTTTTGCCACCCACGGGCTACCGGACATGTGGTCAGTGACAATGGGGCCCAATTTGTCTCTAGGGACTTCGAGTAGTTCCTAGAGAACAACGGCATTAGGCATTTAACTTCGGTTCCATTTCATCCGGCCTCTAATGGCCAAGCTGAAAGAATGGTTTGTACGACCAAGGAGGCTTTAAAGAAACTGATGCAGGGTGATTGGGGGCTAAAAATAGCAGATTTTTTATTAAGGCAGCATACAACACCTTGCTCCTGCACAGGTAGAAGCCCAGCTGAGCTTCTAATGAGGTGTCGACTCACAACGTGGCTTGACAGGTTGCACCCTGACTTAAATGATTTAAAGCCTCCACAGCAAAAGGGTTCAGAAAAGGTGCGAACGTATGAGATAGGTGATAAGGTCTTCGCACGCAGCTACTCAGAGGGTTACTTATGGCTTTCTGCCATAATCAGAGACATAGTTGGGTCATGAATGTATGTGGTGGAGCTCGCGAATGGTCGTAAATTACGGTGCCACATAGACCAGTTAAGGCAGCGGTGGGCTAAGGACAGCCTAGACTCCCAGCCTGCTGAGTCCCCAGACCTCGACGGGCAACCAGGGCCTCCAGACAGGGAGGTGAGTGTTGCTGTGCCCAGCACAAACCCCAAAGTAGGGCAGACCCCTATTTACACTGGTGACCCCTCAGAAATTGTGGAACATGACTCCTCTGACAGACAGTCAAGCAGGGCCCCCGAGGTTGTTTTGCCATCCGAACCTGAACCTCTGCGCAGGTCTCAGCAAGCTTGCCATGCTCCCCCATATCTAAAAGATTATGTTTGTAATGGAGTTGTGTCAACTTAGGGGGGATAAATCGTAATGTATTCTGTGAAAGTGTAATGCACCCATTGAGAACCTATATTAAGCTTAATTCCTAGACAAGGATTGAAATTCCACACTTCTGATTGGTTGTCTAGGAATCGCCGTCCAATCCAGACGAACCACAAACTCTTGGAGGGAACAAACCTTATTGGTTTTTATCTGAGTAATAGCATTGGTTACTTTCTGTAAATAGGTGTGGCTACATTAGCCTGGGAATGTTTAAAAGGAGCAAAGCTCCACTGTTTGTGTTCATCTGTTAGATTTGTGTTAGCTGTTCTGGTTGACTTTGAGCTGTTGCTGAATAAAGCTGAATCACTTACCTGAAATCGTGTTAAGTGTCATACTTAACAGCAAGGCTTTAAATTCAAATCCAACATGTTGAATTGGGTTTGGGAGTGGATCAGTAGCCAGCATAATTGCTGTAGTATCAGGGTCACATGCTCTTCATAGCTGGCCCTGACTAGCAGTCTAGCTATAACATTTTGCACTAGCTGCAGCTTCCAGACACTGTTCAAAGGCAGAGAACATTGCAATAGTCCTTTTGAGATGTGACAAAGGCATAGATCACTGTGGCAAGGTCTGACTTAACCAGGACTGGATGCAGCTGATGCACCAGCTGAAGTTGGGCAAAAGCACCCTGAGCCACCCTAGCCACCTGGGTTTTCTAAGATGACTGCTTGTCAAGCAGTACTCCTAAAATGTGAACCTGCAAGAAGAATGTCATCCAAGATAGAAGAGATCTCAAGACCCTGGTCTGTCTTTCTATTAACCCAAAGTACCTTTTGTCTTTGCAGACTGTGGTCAACTTCAGATCAACCAGTTAATTCTCCGATGGAAACTCAACAATGAAAGCACACCCGTAACAGTGGAATACCCTTAAATAGCTATTGGTTGGATGGGCTGCCCAGGGCAATTGTTTTACTAATATACACCCCACTCCCTTGCCTCTTGTATACCCAATTCTGGGTAGATGATTGAAGCAAAAGTGCCTCCCACATCATTTGAGCAAAAGGTGTACAAGCTCTAGCTTTACATTGGAATAGTTTCAGACGGTACTTAGTGTACCTCCAACTGAATAATGCACTTTATTTACCTTTTAGTCTTTCTTCAATGAACTTCATCAAGCAAGTATGCAATGGGACCCTCTCCCTCTCAAATATCCAACTGCTTAAACTTTACCCTTGTCTGTTCTTTCCCCTCCTTTATAGCCCCATGCTCCTTTCTCTTTTTATATTTTTCCCCATTTCTGGTGGGCTTGTCCAATAGTTCAAAAATATTGGAATAGTGTGCATAAGGAAATTTAAATTATTATGCAACATACCTTTAACTGCACACCAAAGATTTGACAATAGGGCTTCTGGTCTGGGATCCATGGCGTCCTAACGTGTTCTGGCTTCACTCCCAGAGCAAATGGAGGGTCTTCACAACAGGGCGGGCTATCAGCCTGCTGCAGATCTCCCCAGGTAGGGGAGTGACCAGCAACGAGCATCAGCCCAAGAGGGAGTTGAGATCGGCTGATAGCAGGGCTTTAAAGAGCGCCGCGACCAGCCTTGATCCCCTCCCCCCAAGCGGGCACTTCGGGATTTCTCTATAAGACCCCACCGAGTTGGATTCTCAACATAAGAACGCATGACCCAGACTTCTGAGACATTCTACAGAAACTGACACTAAAGAAACATTGCTATGGCAAAACACTGACTTTGAAGGTAACTTTTAAAAATTGCTCACCGGAGACGCGTTGATTTCGAAGATAAGCAACATCCATTGAAGCGCATGACCGTGTGGCATACTATGTACTAATACCGATTCCAGAAAATGCGATTTAAAGACTAAAAAAAGCCAAAAAGCCGGTTTGTTGATCATTCCTGCGGTCGGGATATTGACTTTAAAATAGAAACTAACATTAAATCCCATGAGAAACAAAGTGGAAAGTTACTCAAGCTGCGACAGAAAACACCAGAACAGGAAATGATTTCAGAAGAGACAAGCTGTGCTTCCTAGAGACGACCGAGAAGGCCGGAAGGAGTTAGCTGAGACCTGCAGTCAAAACGGGAAGGAACCAGAAGACAGGGGGATGAATAAGACTGCCAGACAGGAAGTAAGGAACAGGAAAAGTCAAATACCATAGAGAAATAGCATCCGCCATCTTGGGAAGGTCGAAACATATGTAAAAAAAGAACTGGAACCAAAAGAAATTTTTAAAGATAAAGAAGGAAGATTTTTGGCAGTGGAAATTATGCTCCAGAATAAAAAGACCTTAATTGTAAACCTCTATGCTCCGAATGGAGCCAAGGAAATTTTTTTTCAAGATTTATGAGAAGAACTACATCAGTTAACCTATGAACAAATGATATTGATGGGTGACTTTAATGGTACTGTTAATAATGCAATTGACAGAAAATCAAAAAAAGGAAATGAAGAATTAGGTAAACTGCCGAAAGTATTTTTTCAATTGGCAAAGCATGAACACTTGGAAGATGCATGGAGAGTAAAAAACTCAAAGATTAAAGATTATACTTTTTATTCATCGAGACATGAATCTTTTTCTAGAATTGATATGATCTGGATGTCTGACAACCTAATAACACAAACGCGCAAAATAGAAATATTACCTAGAATTATTTCTGACCACAGTCCGATAAAATGGTCAACTTACATTAAGAAAAAGAAATATCAATGGAGACTCAATGAGGATCTACTGGACAAACAAAGCATTTTGGATAAGATAAGGACAGAAACCAAAACGTATTTTCAAATAAATCTGAATAAAGAAGTACAAACGCAGACGGTATGGGACGCTTACAAGGTTGTGATGAGAGGACATTTTATTGCAATCAATAATAATGAAAGAAAAGAACAACTTAAAATGGACAAGGAAATTTTGGAAAATATCCAAAAGAAAGAAGCAGAGCTTAAGAAGAGACCAGGCAAAAAGAAAATTGTGAGAGAATTGAGGATTTTAAAGGAACAATATGATGCGAGGTTAAATAAAGAAGTTTACTGGAATTTGAAAAAATTGCAACAGAAGTCCTTTGAAGGAGCAAACAAACCGGGGAAGTACTTGGCATGGCAATTGAAGAAAAGAAGAGAAAATAAAATAGTGACCAAACTGAAAGATGGGAACAAGGAAATTACAGACACAGGAGGAATCCAGAGAGAATTTTATAAATATTACGCTACTCTTTTTCAGGCAAAACAAGTGGATCCACAGAAAATTCAGGATTATTTACAAAAGGTAAAGTTAATGCAACCAAGTGAAAAAATAAAAGAATTTTTGAACGCTGCAATAACTAAAGAAGAAATCAGCAAAGCAATAGGGGAAGCAAAAATCTCCAAAGTCCCAGGACCAGATGGATTTTCAGCCAAATTCTATAAGAAGTTTCAAGAAGACCTGGTGCCGGTTCTAGAGACGCTTTTAAACGAAATTAGAGAATATGGGAATATTCCAGATTCCTGGAAAGAAGCAGCAATCACCTTGATACCAAAAGAGTTACAAGATTTAACTAATGTTAAAAATTATCGACCTATTTCGCTCCTGAATAATGACTATAAAATTTTTGCAAAAGTACTAGCAGAACGCCTTAAAAAGTATTTGAAAGGAGTCATTGCCGAGGATCAGGCTGGTTTTCTACCGGATAGGCAAATAAAAGACAATTTGAGGGTGGTATTGGACGCAATAGAATACTATGACAAGCACCCTGAAAAAGAAGTCGGCTTTTTATTTTTGGATGCGGAAAAGGCATTTGATAATTTGAACTGGGAATTTATGTTTAGAGTGATTGAAAACTTGCAGATGGGCGAAAAAAATTGAAGAATGATCAAATCGATTTATAAAGAGCAAAAAGCTACGATGATTGTTAATGCAGAGTCAACGGAAATATTCCGGGTCAGAAAAGGAACTAGACAGAGCTGTCCTTTATCGCCATTGTTATTTATCTGGATTTTGGAAATATTGCTGCAAGCGATTAGAGATGATAAAAATATAAAAGGTCTTAACATTAGAGGTTTCTCATATAAATTAAGAGCATTTGCTGATGATGTTATATTTATTGTGGAAGATCCTATTAATACTATGCCGTTGGTTTTTGAAAAAGTAAAAGAGTTTGGTGAACTACTGCAAGGCAACAATCGTTACAAAAAATGACAGAATGTGAAGTGGTTAAAAAAGTTAAATATTTGGGAATTGACATTACAATGAAAAATATTGATTTGTTTAAGAATAATTATGAAAAACTGGATATCGATAAGTCATGATTTGAGAAAATGGGAGAAACTTAGACTATCTCTTCTTGGAAGAATTGCCGTTGTCAAAATGAATGTACTGCCCAGGTTAATGTTTTTATTTCAGACAATACCAATTGTGAAAGACATGAAAGTGTTAGTAAAATGGCAAAGAGAAATTTTTAAATTTATCTGGGCAGGGAAGAAGCCAAGAATTAAAATGAAAAGAATGTATGATGTAAAAGAGAGAGGTGGTTTTCAAGTCCTGAATTTGCATTTGTACCATGAAGCTGTATGTTTGTCTTGGTTGTCTGATTGGGTTAATTTGGAAAATAGAAAGCTACTGGCCCTTGAGGGCCATGATTGCAGATTTGGTTGGCATGCCTATCTTTGGTATGGGAAAAATAAGGTGGACTCAATGTTTAAGCATCATTATATAAGAAGAACGCTGTTTGAAGCATGGACCAGATACAGGAATACAATTCCCGATGAAAGACCTTTATGGATTGTTCCTGCTGCAGTTCATTCTTTTTCAGAACATAAAGGTAGTGATTGGTTGAAGTACCAAGAGTTGCTTCAAAAAGAAGGGAAGAATTATGTCTTAAAACCAAATAATGTATTAGTATTTGAATATGGTTGGTTACAATATGGACAAATACGAGATATTTTTAAAAAAGATTGTAAAGAGGTGGGTTTTGGAGCTAAAAATGATGAGTTTGAAGATATTTGGTTGGATAAAGGGGGAAAATGATTTCCAAGTTGTATAAAATACTGCTAACTGTATATACTTTGGATGAAACTGTTAAAGAGCAAATGATAAAGTGGGCCATAAATATGAATAAGGAAATTTCAATGGAATCTTGGGAACTTTTATGGAGGAAAGCTCTAAAAATTTCAACTTGTGTTAATGTAAAAGAAAATTGTTACAAGATACTTTATAGGTGGTACATGACACCAAAAAAGATTGCTAATATAAGTATGGATAAGAACCTGAGTAACAAATGTTGGAAATGTAAAAAAACAGAGGGTTCTTTTTATCATATGTGGTGGACATGCGAGAAAGCAAAAGTATACTGGTCAAATGTTCATTGTGAGATGCAGAAAATATTGAAAATCCCTATTAGAAAAAGTCCGGAACTTCTACTCTTAGGTTTGACAATGGAAAAAATTAAGCAAGAAAAGAAAACAGTATTATGGTACATGATCACGTTGGCGACAATGGCTTTTGCGCAACAATGGAAATCGGATAAAGTACCGGATATACAGGACTGGTTAAGAAAACTGCTATTTTTAGCTGAAATGGACAAAATGACTAAAAAATTAAATGGACAAATGGCAGAACAGTATTTAAATGAATGGGAAGACCTGAAAATATATATGGAAACTGAATATAAAATGAAAGGGAAAATGTATAACCTTGATTCTTATTGAAAATGGAATAATGTTATATGAGTCAGATTTCTGTATACAAAAAATATGTTACCTGGTTTATCGATTGTTATAAGTTTAAACTTGATTACTGTTAAATTTTCTTTGTTATTGGCAGTAGCAGTGTTGGAAGCCTATTAGGGGGGGAAGGGGGGAAGGGATATAGTTCATAAGTGGATTTGGAAATTGTGTTTTAACAATGTTGAATATATTCCAATAAAAATCTTTGTTATAAAAAACCCCCAAAGATTTGACAATAGCACTACAGATATGATTAGAGTTTTAATAGCCATTCCACACACAAAAGAACCTCCTCAAGAAACAGGAAACCTCTTCAGGAAACAATCCATAGACAAAGAACCTCCTCAGGAAAGCTCCTCCATTAGCATGTTCATAGCCTGGAGAACTGCTACAAGATAATGACTCATCCCTATCCCACCTTCCAGGGTAGATAAAAATTTCCTGCCTACTATTTTTCTGCTCACCTTGACACAGAGAGTACTCCATGTTTCTGTGTTATACCTCTGAGGATGCCAGTCACAGCTATTGGTGAAATGTCAGGTCCTACAATGCCAAGACCACTGATACACAACCCAGAAAATCTACAGCAACTAAAGTCTATTAGTTGTCTGTGGCTTAGCGAAGACCATTAGTGGTGATGGCTGGTCAAGGGATACCAGTGCTCTTGGGGAGGGAAAATGTAGTGGTGGGACTAGGCATAAATGCAAGGGAAGGGGACTGAGAAACAGAAAGGCTCAGTCCCCTTCCAGCCTATGTCCCATCCTAAAGGTAGTCGGCAGTGGGGCTCCGATTAATAACCCGTCTCCAGCATTGGTGCTGTGTAACATCAAGGTATGGTTCTTCGTGACTTCCTGCTGGAGCAGGATATGGACCTAGAGTGCATGACCGAGACCTGGGTATGAGATGGGGAGACCATAGCTCTCTCCCAGTTATCTTCTCCTGGGTTCTCTTTCACCAATCATGAACCAACTTGCCTTATTTGTCTGGAGGTATGGGTTAGGGTGCTACCAGTATGCTGATGACACCCAGCTCTATCTGATGTTGGGCGGCTGGTCGGACTCCAGACTGGAAGATCTGGACCGGGCACTACAAGCTGTGGCTGGTTGGCTTAGGCTGAGCCAGCTGAAGCTGGATCTGATGAAGACAGAGATCCTGTGCATGAGTGGGAGCAGTCTGGGGGGAGGGACCCTACTCCCAACCTTCAGTGGGGCACCATTGGTGCCAGCACCGGAGGTTAGGAGTTTGGGAGTGCTCCTGGATCCCTCCTTAACAATGGAGGCCCAGGTGGCTGCCACTGCCAAGTCGGCCTTTTATCATCTTTGGCTGATTAGGCAGCTGGTTTCCTTCCTCAACCGAGATGAACTAGCTACAGTGATCCATGCGACGGTCACCTCAAGACTAGATTACTGTAACGCTGTCTACATGGGGCTGCCCCTGTTGCTAATTCGGAAGCTGCAGCTAGTGCAGAATGCTGTGGCCAGGCTTTTGATGGGTCTTCCCAAATGGGAGCACATCCAGCTTGTACTGAAAATGCTGCACTGTCTGCCAATAGCATACCTAATTCACTTCAAGGTGCTGGTGCTTATCTTTAAAATCCTATATAGCCAAGGTCCGACATACCTGAGGGACCGCCTTTCCCCATATATACCCCAGAGATCACTGAGGTCAAGGTCTCAGAACCAACTGACCCTTCCAGGCCCCAAGGATGTCAGGCGCGCCACCACTAGGGCCAGGGCTTTCTCTGGGGTGGCTCCATACTGGTGGAATGAGCTCCCGGAAGAAATCAGGGCCCTGCGGGATCTTGTGCAGTTCTGCAGGGCCTGCAAGACAGAGCTCTTCCACCAGGCTTTCAACTAGGAGCTGCCCCCACTATTACCAACGAGCTGGCCCATAGTTCTAACATCTGGCCTCCACCACTGTGCTCAGGAAGACCATTGAGTGGCAAACTGTTTGGCTGTAAGGTATTTCCAGCATGCCATCTTATGTACCCAATGTATCAGCACTAGCACTTTATGAGTTTGTTTTTATTGTATTTGAAATTTTAAATTGATTTTATGTGAATTTAATGGTCATTTTTAGGCCAATTATGTAAGCTGCCCTGAGCCTGCTCGCGGGGAGGACAGGGTATAAATTGAATAAATAAATAAATATGGCTGTCTAGTGTCTTCATTGCAGGATGGGGGGATTTGTCTGGAACAAAGACATTGATGAAAGCTGCCATGTTATGGCTTCTTTTCACAAACAAGCTAAAATTACAGTTGTAACCTTTGATCACTACATTGCTGACAACTTCAGCTTGTTTAGCCACACAGAAATGTATTGTCAATTGTGGCTTATAAGATTTAAGGCATCACTGATAGGCCATATGATGGACACTGGGAATGATAGTGTAGTGGTTAAGTGCACGGATTCTAATCTGGGAGAACCGGGTTTGATTCCCCACTCCTCCACTTGCACCTGCTGATGACTTTAGGCAAGCCATAGTTCTGGCATAGGTGTTCTTGAAAAAGCAGTTTCTGTCAGAGCTCTCTCAGCCCCACCTACCTCATGGGGTGTCTGTTGTGGGGAGGGGAAGGGAAAGGAGTTTGTAAGCCACTCTGAGACTCCTTTGGGTAGTGAAGGGTGGGGTATAAATCCAATCTCTTCTTCTGATACAAAAGACAATCAGTACCATCCTCTACTATACAGACTATTAAGACATTGTATAGGAAATACTCTCAATTGTTCTGCATAAGTGTATGTTGCTTGCTGTGGAAGTGGGATTTATATATAGTTTTATATGTTTCAAAACAAATAGCTCTGTCTTTTATAGGTGAAAGCCATAAACTTTTCAATAATCTCTTTCAGTACTAACATATGGAGTGATTTCTCTGTTACACAATCATTATGTCAATTTGTATCAACCAGATCACTGTGTTGGCATAAAGTTATCATTTATAATTTACAAAAACTACATCAGGGTATGAAATATAAAGAATGCTGTTTGATTCAAATATGGTTTGAAAAAATGAACCCTCCATCTGTTCCTTCCCACTTCTACCTTATGGCTGACATTTAGTTTAAAGAATAACAGAGTCAGTAGGACCCATTACAATGAAAACTTTAATAGGCAAATATTACAGTGGTATATTAAACACCAGCTTTGTAATACAAGGTTTTTAAAAACTTATCAACATGTTATGCTATAAGGTTCCTGACATCACAGAATTTATTTACAACTGGAATCTCTCCTTATAATAATCATGTTTTGGGGTGGCAAGATTTGATACACACCAAAATCAGTTGGCCCACACATCTGCCCCTCACCTTGGCCCCTTATCCTTTGGCTGCCTTGCCTTGCACTGTCACGTCAGTCCTGCCCACAGACCTGCCAGCCAGTATTGTCACCTCAGTCTCCAGGGAGCCATCAGCGCAGCCAGGTCACTCCCTCTGGCCCCAGGCTAAGCCAGGGTGGCCTGTGCCACCGACACCATCTTCTACCTCACCAGGCTCATGCCAACGCTTGCTCATGCCTACCTTTGGTGGCCGGCTGAGTGAGCAAGGGTGGCGGAGAGCTGGGCCACAGCTGCCATGAGGGCAATGATGGAAACAAGGCGAGACTGTCACGACCCCCCTCGCCCTATGGCCTCACCGCCAACACCCTTTTTGCCTTAGAGACTTGGGCTATATTTCATTCTCACTGGGGTCAATTCAATCAGCACAGTAATAAAGTGTGTAAAACAATTTGGTTGCTTGTTCTTCCTGGTAGCCAAACACCTTCAAAGGCATGACTCATGGGCTAGAGACTCCATCCAGTATAAAAATATATATTTATTTAAAAGAGAGAAAGTAGTTAAAAAGTTCAAGTAGGGGAATGAGCAAATATACAGAACACAAAATAAAACAAAGAACCTTATCTTACTAGGTACAAACATACATAACCTCAAACACAAAGCTCAAAGCAGCACTAATAGGCTTGGGTTCTTGCCAGGAACAGCTTCTCCTCCTTTCTCTGCTATGGTCACAGTCCCAAGTTACCATGCACTTGCTCAAAAGGATGATGGAATCCTCTTGCATAAATCCCAGCCTTCTTCCCAGCATAACTTGAGCTGATGCACTATTATCTGCTATAGCTTTTGACCTTACTCCTGGCCTCACTGGCTGACTTGGTCTGAGCTGTTCCTATTAAATAGCAGCTCAACTGTCAAACAATTAGAGGTAATTACTACCCAGCACATGGTGACTCTAGATCATGAACTGTAAAGTTCTTGGCAAGTCACAATTAAAGTTGACAGTTCACAGCCATATGGAATGTTACAACTGGTTATAGGCAACAGGTGTTTGCTGTTGAAAGTTACCCTTTTTCATGCTCGTGGTTCTGCCACTACTTACTGCTGCCTCATCAATGCAAACACTTACAACTGACAGGCCTGTTACATGACAGAGACCACCATGCCCTGCCTCAGTATGGCCTCCTCTCTGCTGCCGTGCTCACGAGCTCCACTCACCTCAGCCACAGCAGTGCCAGCAGGAGGAATGCCACTGGAAGAAACAGAGGAAGGGACAGTGGCTGGCCAAGAGGGAGGGAGGCAGCCAACACCACTGCCGCTGCCACCCTGGAAACAGCACATGGCACCCAGGGATGCTGATGAGGGGATGAGCCCAACAGGATGGGGAGGCAGTGCTGAGGGGATGGGAGAGGGTTGGGGGGCTGGGGGAAGAAAGGAAGGGAGCCCATGCTGGGGTGTGCCATCGCCCCTCTACAATGTGGTTTTGGGAGGAGGGAGAAAGCAGGCAGCTGGGCCTCTGTCTCCTCAGATATGTCCTGGCCACTGAACCATCCCCTCACCCCCCCACCCCCATGGGTCTTCGGACCAGGTAGGAAGTGGTGGGGTGGGGGGGTAAATGTCTCACATCCGTCTAGCCCCTGTTGTCTTGGTTCCACAATGGGTCTTGCTCCTAGTATACATATAATATATCTGCTATATTTTTGCAGAAGTATTTAACTGAAGGTCTTAAGTAATCTTTAATTTCCACTGGTCCACTTCCTGCAAGATAGAAATGTCTTTTTTTATAATCCTCACCTCAAATGGGCATAAGATATCCTTCCTATGAGATAGGGGGAAATCTTCCATTGTGGGGACTGTGCTAATGAACTAGTAGGGATAGCAGGAAACAGTTGAACGTAGGCAAGTAATAGTAAGGCATCATGTAGTCTATATACATACATGTTTATGCACATCCAATTTTGTTGGAGTAATCTCAACCCCCCATCATCCAAAATCAAGTAAAAAAATATTCAACCCTCCCCCCAAGAATAACTAAATGATGACTACAGGTGACTTTAATTTTTTTTAAAAATAGGGAAGATGGGAAAATATATTCAATGATTTTATGCATTTTTAGCTGATTTTGCCACTCCTTTCATTTATTATTCATTATACTTTCCTCATTGTCTTCCAAAAGAGATTCATAAAATCTAGTACAAAATATAAAATGATTTTGGGAACCACTGCAACCTGCTCATGAGATAGGCCTCAGACTGGTTTGCCTCACTGTTCATCACCTGACTCGCATAAAAAGGAAATGTAAAAAAAGGGTGTAGGCATCACTGAATAGATCTGTGTAGGATTCTGAGTAGACCCACTTAGAGTGGTACTGCGTATCATGTTTTTCCAGACCTTGTCTCTGATGGACAATTCTAATGGAGGTGATTCTCAGCTGATTTGGATCCAAGCATGATTGAGTCTGGCTGTTTCTTGCACTCACCCCAAAGTTCTTCTCAATCCGGCCCCACAGGAGACAGCTCATGGCATGCCTCCTGGGGCCCAAGTTTGCCTCCTCATGCAGCCTTAACTCCAAGAGGGGGAGAGAGCCAGCGCAGTTCTTAAAGGTTGGCTCTGCCCTCCCCCGTCAATGGCTTGCCTCGTGCTCGGACCGAGTAGCAGCTCTGAGCACAATGCTGGGTAAAGGCTTGTTTGCGGGCTCACCTGGAGGCCAGGGGTAGCAGCGGAGGTCCGGGTGAAGCAGCAGCTGGTCTCAGGAGTGTGGCAGCAGTGGCAGCAGCACTCTTTTTCTGAGGCTCTGTGTGCCAGGAGCATTGGGGCCAGGGAGTGGTCAGCTGCAGTGGCGGCAGGAGCAGCGGGTGGCATAGGTGGTGGGCAGGGGCCATAGCAGAGTCGGCTGATTCAGCAAGGGCCTTGTCATAGCACTGCTTGGTGGGGCCATGGCAGGAGCACAGCAAAGGGCAGCCCACAGGGGGCCTGCTCCACCAAGATAAACAAGATTTTAAGGCTGCTAAGGCATGTTGGGCCATGTTTCCTGGGCACCAAGAGAGGGTCAGGCCTGTCGGTGGCCTGCTTGTAGGGGATGAAGTGAGGAGCTTGCTCCACAGGTTTGCTCCAGTGAGTTGAATTAAGAATTTTCATTTTGGCACCCACCCTTATTGCCCCACCCTGCCCCCTTTTAGTACAGTGAATAAGGCTGCTGGGGTCCCAGTTCTTTCCCCTCCGCACACTTTTTACCCCCCCCCATTTGGATGGGTGGAGGAGCAGTGGGTTCATTTTTGGGAGGCAGCCATATGGGGGGGGGGCTTCTTGTCTTTTAATGGTGGCCTTCTTCTGCGGGTACTTGGTGGCCGTTTTTGGACTGCAGATTCTTGGGGCAAGTAGTAGTGGCCATTTTGGTAGGGTCTTGAGGGGTGGCCATTTTAGGTGGCCCTTGTCTGGCTTGGGGGCCGTTTTAACAGTCCTGTTTCAGGCAGCCATCTGGGTGGATACAAGATCTGCCAATTGTGATTACTTAAAGACAGTGTGGATCAATTCATCCATAGTATAGCCTACATCAATAGCATCGCATAATGGCATTTCAGAAGGGAAAAGGGGGGTCAAAGGGCAAGGGGCCTGTGCTTAAGAGGCCTGCACCAGCACCCCCATCGCAGGGCTCTGGCAATGTACCTTCTTCATCGGATGATGAGGATGAGTGGGTGGAGCAGCAAGCTAGGGCAACAATGGTTCCTGCCCCTCAGCAGGCGGCAACTGGGGCTGACCGTAGAAAAGAGAGCTGGGCTGAGAGAATGAGGTTCAGGGAAGAGGTCCTTAAACGTCTTTCTTTAATTGAATGCAGGTCTGCTGATGCTGGGACTGATACCAGGGTGTCTGGAGCAGCTGGAGCCAAAACAGATGCCACACAGGTGGAAGTTGCGGAGCCTGACCAGCCGGGTCCCAGTGGTACGTGGGATCCTGCATTACAATTCAGTCTGATGTGGCCATGGGGACCTTGGGGTCAAGGAGCTGGCTCTGTGGTGTCACCTGCCACACAGACAGACACTACTAAAAGCTCTGGTGACAACAGTCAATCATGGCTTTGGGGCCCTCTTTTGCAGGCTATGCTGTCCCCTTGGGGTGCAGTTTCAGCTGGTCCTTGGGGTAGTCTAGGATGTACCCCCCTTGGGTGAACCCTTATGATGCTGCGTCAGCATCGTCAATGCATTTTGGGGATACTGCCTTACCTTTGGGCGATCACCTTTTACCCGTTATGTGGGAGAGGATTTGTAAAGGTGAATATATTAACCTCTTTAGCCTTCTTTACCAGGATTTGGAGAAGGATAAAGAGGAAATGGATGATAAAGAAAAAGAGATCCTAAAGAGGAAGAAGGTGGACCAGACCTGGGCCAACTGGCTAGCAGGATATTTAATTTACGCTGGCCTGTTGTCTCGGTCTCAGCCACTGAGGTCTCTGGCATTGTTACAGTATCTGGACATAATTTACAAGGCCTATACTGGCTTCCCCGGCCAGGCATGGATGCAATATGATGAGGAGTTTCGGATGAGGGCTTCCATGAATCCCATGCTTCCATGGGATAGAATGCATCCTCATTTGTGGCTTCAGATTATGTCTATGCTTGGCTTATCTTCTGTTGAATGCTTGAATAGTGGGCACACTGTGCAATGTCTGCAGGGGGCTAATACTTCCCATGGTGCCACGGGGCAGGCGGTTCAACCCCGCTTGCTCTGTTGGGATTGTGGGTCCCGGGGTGTATATAGCAGGAAATCATATGCATTCAGGCATGAATACCCAGTATGTGAAGGACCCCACTCATTCCCTTAGTGTCCTCGAGGAAGGCCCTGTAGGAGTCTCTGGCAGAGAGGAGGGGGTAGTTCCTCCTCCGCTGCTGGTAAAGGGCCCCAGTTCAATAAACCTGAAGGCACTTCAAGCCTGGCTACAGAGGTACCTGAAGGGGGAGGACAGAGTTTATTTACTAGAGGGTTTTATGTTTGGTTTTCATATACCTTTTCAAGGAATTACAGCCCCATTTATGGCCTCTAATCTTAAATCAGTCAAGGGCATGGAGTTGGTGGTGAGGAAAAAGATTGACAAGGAATTGGAAGAGGGCCGTGTTTTGTGCCCATTTTCTTCGCCACCGCTTCAAATTTGAGAGTTTCACCTTTGGGGATAGTGCCTAAAAAGGCAGCTGGTGAATTTTGCTTAATTCACCACCTTTCCTATCTGCGAGGTGATTCAGTTAATGATGCCATTCCCGATTATCTGTGCACAGTGAGGTACACCTCATTTGACCAAGCAGTCCAGGTTGTGCGGCGCTGTGGTCGGGGGGCAGAGTTGGCGAAGTGCTATATTAAGTCTGCGTTTCAGCTCCTCTCCATGCATCCAGAGGATTTTGAGCTGTTGGGCTTCCTCCTTTGATGGCCAGTTCTTCATGGATAGGGCCTTGCCCATGGGATGTTCTGTATCATGTGCCACGTTTGAGTGCTTCAGTTCATTCCTGGAATGGGCTCTGCAGGCTAAGACAGGTCTTCAGGATGTTGCACACTATTAGATTATTTCCTTTTTGTGGGTCCTCAAGGAACAGGTAGATGCGCTTAGCTCCTGGAAGGGTTTCAGAATTTGGCTGCGGAGCTGGGGGTTCCTTTGACCCATGAAAAGACTGAAGGCCCAGCGCAGAGGTTAGTTTTTCTGGGAGTTGAGCTGGACACAGCTGCCCAGAAATCCCGACTGCCCAGGGAAAAAAATCACAGACTTGGTGGACCACATTTTGACATTCTGTACACAAAGGAAGGCTACTTTAATGGAAATCCAGCAGCTGGTGGGGCACCTTAACTTTGCATGCAAAGTGGTTGTCCCTGGCCAGGCCTTTTTGCGCAGGCTATGTGATGCTATGGCAGGACTTCGCCTGCTGCACCACAGAGTGCATATTAACTGTGTGATGAGGGCTGACCTCAGGGTCTGGCAAGAATTTTTGACTTCCTTTAATGGAGTCTCTTTTTGGCAGGAGGACTTAAAGCTCGAAGCTGAGCTGTAGGTCATGTCGGACACTGCAGGGTCCCAGGGCTTTGGGTTTTATTTCTGTGGATATTGGTGTGCAGAGGAATGGCCTGAGGACTGGATTACTGCTGGGGTTACCAGGGACCTGACATACCTAGAGTTCTTCCCCATTTTAGTGGTGGTTTGGCTGTGGGGGAATGAGTTGGCAGATCACATGGTACACTTCTGGTGCAATAATTTGTCGGTGGTCCACATCATCAACTCCCTCACATCTAAATCAACAAGGGTGATGTGCTTGGTTTGTGCCTTTACGCTGCAATGCCTGTGGCTTAACACATTGTTTTTAGCTAGGCATGTGCTGGGGGTGGATAATGGGGTAGCTGACTCTCTCACAAACAGATGGCGAGGTTTCATCAGCTTGCTCCAGATGCCGATCTTCAGCTGGCAAGGATGCCCCTGGAGCTATGGCAGGTTGGAGGGTTGAGGCTTGAGGGCAATAGGCCTTGCCATCACCCCTAGCACATGAAGAGGCTATGAATGGCCAGTTCACCAATTCAAAGACTTTAGGAAGCAGGAGGGCTATCCCAGGGTCTGGCCCATTCCGGTGGAGCTGCTGATCCAGTATTTTGTGTCCTTGAAGGAGGCGGGTTTGGTGGTTAGCTCCATACGGGGACATCTTTCTGCCCTTGCATTCGCTAGCAAGGTTCTAGGTTTTTTGGAAGCCACTGGGGACTTTTGTATTAGAAAGATGTTGGAGGATTGGACAAGGAAAAGAGGGGCTTTAAAGGACCTGAGATGTCCTATTTCACCAACAGTGCTTAAAGGGTTGCAAGCAACCTGGTCCAGAGTGTGCAGTTCTGGTTTGAAGCCTGCCTGTTTCATGCAGCTTCACTGCTGGCATTCTTTGGAGTGCTTAGAGTAAGCGAGCTTGTAGCGCTGTCCAAGACTGACCAGTCTGGCAGGGCATTGCACAACTGGGACCGCCAATTTAAAGGGAAGGAGGCGCACATCACTATTAGGGGCTCCAAAACTGATCAGTGGCATAAAGGGTCTGTGGTTAAGTTGGGAATCTGTTCTGACTCTGAGCTATGCCCTGTATTGGCTTTATCTCAATACAGGGCTTTCAATGCAGAGGGATACCTCTTTATCCATGCAGATGGCAGCCTGCTGACAAAGCACCAGTTTTGGGCTGTTACAGCCTGGGCTTTGGGGTTGTTAGGCCTTTCTGCAGTGAAGTCTGGCATTCACTCATTCAGAATAGGAGCAGCATCCACGATGGCAGCCTTGGGTTATCCCACTACTGATATTCAGAGGGTAGGCAGGTGGTGATCTGCTGTTTATAAATGTTATGTGCCCTCTTCCTGTATTATAAGTTACTGTTTGCAATGCTGTTTGCACTGTTGGTTTCCAGAGTTCACTGTCATTTCTTCCTAGGAGCTGTGTTTTGCATCAGGAGATGGATTCTCATCTCTGGACACAGCTACATCTTCTGGGCAGCTCTTTGGGTCAATCAGTTGGCCATTGGCTTGCAACTGGGCCTCAGCCAATAGGCTACAGTCAAGTGGAGGGAGCGCCGGGGTCTACGTTGGCCAGGCCTCCTCCCTCTTCTGTTTGGAGACAGTTCTGCCTTTCCACCAGATGTGTTGGTTATCCACCTGGGAGGTAACAATTTGGGATTCCTGAAGGGGAAGGCCATTGTGTGGCAAGCCAGGGATGACCTGGAGTACATTAAGTGCCAATGGCCAGACACGGTAATTGTGTGGTCAGCCATGATTCCAGGCCTAGTAGGGCATGGCGCATGGGACCCCAAGGGGATCGAGAGGGCTCGGTGTAAGGCCAACAGGGAGCTCCGTAATATTTTAAAGGTTGGATTAGGCCACTATTTGCCTCACCCACAGATTAGGCTTGATTTTCCAGACCTGTACAGAGGGGATGGCATTCATCTCTCTGAGAAGGGAAATGACATTTTCCTTCAGGATTTGTGGCAAGGGCTTAAGCTAATTTTAGGTATTTGAGTGGGTGCAGAGGCCTAAGCAGAGGCTTGGCCCTTATGGTGGCAGAATTAGGTTTAAATAAAGTTCAGCAGCTATGTAAGCATCAATTAATAACCCCTGGGGGGGTAGAGGGGTCTGTGGGATCAACCCTGTGGCTGTGCGGCCAGGGATGAGGCTTGCAGACTGCCTATGGGGATGGCCATGATGGAGACTCAGCACTAGCCATGCGGTGGTGTTTGAGGGCTCTTGAAGGTGCATCCCAATCATTGGCTTGGCTAGGTTTGCAAGCAACTTACATTTGGCTCCAACCCGGGGCCATGGTGTCTTTCCTTTTATATGGTTAAGGATGGGGTCAAAGCGACACCAGGCTTTGCCATGCCGCTGTTTTCATGTTTGCCCTTGCCATTACTTGAATAAGTTAATAAAGTGGCCTTATTTCATCCAACCTTGTTTTCTGACTCTTTCTTCCATCTGGGGGGGGCAATGGTAGCTTGAAGCCACTATTATCAAGAGAACAATAGTACACTAATCACTTCTCAAACATATCAGGATGAAAGAGATCAGGATGAAAGAGATTGCTCTTATACCTTGATCTGACATGCACATATATAGTTATGGTCCGCAAAATTCTTTGAATAGATATAGCGTCTGAAAATGCTGTATATTACAACATACACACTTTTGTTATACGACCTGCTAACAATTAAGATCCTATTCCAAAACAATGGTCAAATCTGGAAACAGATTTAGGATAGCAATAATTTTCAGTTTTCTTCAGATGTGTAGAACTGCCAAATCTAGCAGTCCTTAACATAGCCCATATTGTTGTCTCTAGAGCTGTAGCATAAAGAAAACAAAGAGGTTATAGTATGTTTTCATAATGGCTTCATTCAGCATTTCACAATCCACTAGAGACTTCACCTAACAAATTTAACACAAACACTTAATGTAATTTTAAACCACATTATATTGATAGGCTACATGCTATCCTTCTTGACCTTAAAACTCACAGCTCCAGGCTATCTGTTTACCTGTCAATTAAAGTTTTTCAGAGCCTCTGCTGTAACCTGACTTAGCTATTGTGTGTGCAGTGTACTGTGGAAGAAGTGACTGAAAAGTTATTAAATATGTGTATGTACAAAACCTATATATTTTGTTAGCTAGACAGTAGTGAAATTGCACTGTTTAATAAGTTCATTTGTTGCACATCCCACTCTGGGTTTCACAACCTCCTTGTTTTAACCTCCCATGAAAGACTAACAGCTTTCTTGATCATCCCAAACTCAAGGTTAACCTAAGGTCTTCTTCAGGTCAGTGGACCATGAAATAGAAATCAGCGTGGATGGGCTATGTCAGGAAAACAGTAGAAACATGGGGGGAGGGGTTGAACATTGCTCATTTGGAATCATTTTCCTTTATTATTTCCCCCAAGGTGGGGGGAACCTGTAGGCATTATAAACCTTCATATAACATTATCTCAGACACCATTCTGAACCATGTCTATTTGGAACAGGATATGGTTAGGTTTGAAGTCAAAGTTCATCACAAAAGGCAATACAAAAGAATAGGTGGTATATAATTTTAGGATCTACATAAGGAAAAAAAATACAGTGGAAATGCAACCTGAGACTTTTTTATATACGTTCATTTTGGAATTGAATCATAATTTGGCAAAAACAACACTGGGACTATCTATTGCAGAGTTTTGCTTTTGAAAGAGTAAAGAGGTAAAGAAAAAAACCCAATAATGGCCAGCTACAGTACTGACAATGTTAATTGTGGGATCTTCTTATCTTATGCTACCTTGTTATTATTTTAGTATGTGTGATCTTTTGTTTCATACATGTATATGCCACAAAGGCGATCACAGACTGAGCACTGGATCCGAATTCAGAGGGACCTGAGTTCTAGCTCATATGCTTAGAATGGCAGCCTGAATCTGACCCAGCCACAATGATTGCCATACAGAAGGATGTTCTGATATGTATGACACATGAATAATCTTCAACAGTGAGAGGCTGCTGGGGTGCCTGTAGCAGTTTGGAAGAGGAACAAAAGTAGTTCTTCCTGTATCACACCACAGTGACAGAAGCAAAAGTAGCTTCCTCTCTCTGCCTACATTCCTATAGGCGAAAATAGTCAGCATTATTTTGTCAAGAGAACATTGTGATTGCCAGATTCAGTCCACCCAATACATGCAGCAGGGGTAATCTTGGCAAGAACTAGTTGAGTGAGCTCACCAAGGACTCCTTGAGAACTATTACCACGAGTTCCTGCAAACATTCTCAGTCCACCTGTCCCACCAGGGGACCACCTGATCAGCTATATAATCAGTCCCCTGCCCTTATTCTTCTAGTGCTAGCCATCTGACATCTGTTATTTTTTATTCCAAATTATACTAGACATGCCACTTCCCCTCTGTAAGCATAATGGTTTCTTTTCATGCTTTGTGACATCTTTTCTGAATAAATGGGCTCCATGATTCTTTTATCAGAATAGCTGTTATTTTAAAGTACAAAGCCTTGGAACTGAATAATGTTGTTTAAAGTAATATTAATTTTTGCTGCTGATGACATCCTGGGGTTACCAAAATCAAAGTAATTAGGCTAACTGCAAATAAACACCCGCTGAGCTGAAGGGAGAACAACTTTCAAATAATAACTTGGATTTATATTTACAATTAGCACCAGAAAGCTGTGGTGGTGATCTTCTGTCAACAAGGAACTACCCTGAGAGAGCAGCCATTTTGAAAAAGAAAAGCTTCTAATAATAGATATCCAGCATCTTTCAAACATTCTAAGTTCTGTTTCCAAAAATGGAAATCTGAAGTATAATTATAATTTAAAGTATAGCCCAAAGTTATTCCTGTTCAGATCTCAGTATTAAATGTATGTAATTATATTTAGTATTTATGTACAGATCAAATGTTCAAATCACTTCAGTAATTTTCACAATAGCTCTGTAAGCCAGGTCAATCGTATTATCTTCATATTTCATATAGAGAATTTACAGTTAAAAGAAAAATGGCTTACCAAGGTTCACCACTGTGAGGCTATATGAAGTTGTGATTTACATGTAATTTGAATCAGGCCCTTATAGCTCACACTTTTAGCAACTAGGGTTCTGTTTCCCACCATTCGCCACTTCTAACAGACAGAGCATGAAGGATTTATAGTACTGTTGTTGTGGGATGAATAAACCAAAAGAGGAGAGAATATGCCACAAGGGAAGCTGCACCAATGCAAATGGCACATTAGTTATCGTCAGATAGTTACTTATAATTTGTCCCAATGCTCAGTTTAGGACACCATTCTAAGGGTCCGATCACATGCAGAATTAGCCATGTGATAGGATGAATGCTGGGCAGATTTTATGGGTGTGATCACATGGGAACATCTGGCAAGTGTCCCGCACTCTTCGGCAACCCATATTAGTCAGCCAAAGAAGCAGAGTAAAAAGATACCTGGGAAAGTGCAGTATTTCCTGGAAAATGCGGGGCTCAGGCAGGCATCAGATCATGGAAGCGCTGGTATCCCGTTGCATCTGGTGCCCATCTGCATCCCATCTCACACTGGATTTTTTTTAAGCCTCCTTGGTCATGCGCTTCCATGGTCATGTGCATGTGGGAACTCCGGCTTGAAAAAAAAAAGCCCATCAGGAAGTGGCGGCTTGCGATCACATGTGTGATCATGCCATGTTGCTTCTCCCCCCCTTTGCCACACTTCACTATCAACATGTGATCTGTGGCAGACGGCCTAAGCATGAAGCCTCGGGGGAATGTCTGATTGCGCTACTGTGCTTCATTTTGCTCCGGGGCAAAAAGCCTCACTTCCCCCCTGGGTTATCTCACTCATGTGACCGGGACCTAAGTTCATCAAAGTCTATACTCTTAAAGTCTATACTCAGTTTGGTGTAATGGTTAAGTGTGCAGACTCTAATCCGGGAGAACTGGGTTTGATTCCCCACTTGCAGCTGCTGGATGACCTTGGCAAGCCATAGTTCTGACAAGAACAGTCATTGAAAGAGCCGTTCTTGAAAGAGCTCTCTCAGCCCCACCTACAGGTTGTCTGTTGTGGGGAGGGGAAGGGAAAGGCGTTTGTAAGCCGCTCTGAGACTCCAAGTGAAGGGTGGGGTATAAATCCAATCTCCTCCTCCTCCTCCTCCTCCTCTTCTTCTACTACTACTACTGTTTAGGATTGCACTATATGAAAAGAATTTATGCTGTCCAAGCAACAGAGCATCCAAGAAGAAAGGGGCTGGGGTAGTATGCTGAAAAGCAAAGCAAAATCCTAGACAGGAAGGAACAGACAGACAACATATTGGTACACAACAGTAAGAACAGCATCCAGGCCAATCTCCAAGTGGGTTCAAACAAGAAATATATACACTGCAAAAACCTTTTTTATAAACCTTCTTCTTGCTTAGAAGTCTTAATGACCAGAGAACAAGGTCAATACTAGGCAGCCTTAAGAGAGACAGGAGTCTATGAACTTCAGCTGCTTAATGTGCGTCTCGTATGACCAGCAACAAACATCAATGTAAACATCAATGTAAACATCAATGTAACCACAAAAGAAAGCTTTCCCCCTTTAGAAGACTTCCAAGCAAGGAGAAGCAGGCGTATAATTCTAGAAACTCCTGTTGGAGTTTGACCATGGAAAAAATGATGTAAATTGACTGGTAGTTATTATATTGAATGAACTGATTATATTGAATGACCTGATTATTATTGTTTATTGCATGTAATGAATATATACCTGTTTTAGGATATTATAAATAACACACAATGCACTTTATAAGATGGAACAAATAGAACACATTAATTTATAAAAAAGATTTTTGCAGTGTATATATTTGTTGTTTGAATCTTTTAACACTGCAACTTGAGTTGCTACAACCTCTGAGGGGCCTGGAGTTCTCCTGAAGTTACAACTGTCTCCAAATTGCAACTATCAGTTCCCCTGGAGAAAATGGCAGTTTTGGAGGGAAAACTCTATGGTACATCATAGATTCTAGGTGAAATTCCTTACCAGATTCCCCCATCCACAAACATTGCCCCTAGTTCTTCAGGAATTTTCCAGAACACAGGTGGCAACTCTGCATACAAGACACAAGATGAGAGCAAGCAAGTAGGAATGTTCTGTATGGAAAGCAGGAGATATAGTTGCACAAGAACATAGAATGGATCCTGAAGTAAAAAGATATTTCACTGTGATAGTAATCATAGGTTTACCTAAAACTATAGAAAAACTTGAACTGCAACCTTTTGTCTATCTATCTAGCTTTCAGTCTACTAAGTAAAGAGGATGCAAAATGATATCTCAGTATGAGATAGTTAACAGAGCAAGGTCCCGGTCACACGCGTGGTATAATCCGGGGGGGAAGCGAGTCTGTTTGGCTCAGGGCAAAATGATGCATGTTTGCACGATCAGACGGGGTTCTGAATGTCCGTGGGCAGTCGGTCAGCCGCTGATCACACACAGTTGGTGGAGCGCAGCAAAGGAGATGGGCAGAAGCGCCATGGCACAATCACACCTGCGGGGAGTGCTGCCGAGCGCTTCCGTAACAGACGGGCGGTATGGGTTTTTTTTAAAAAAAACAACAACTGCGCAAGGGTGCGCATGACAAAGGAAGCGTCCCTGCAGGCATGTGCACACACATAGAAATGCAATTCCACAGTGTCCGAGCGTGTCCATGAGGGAGCAGCTGCATCCACAGCTCTGTGGCTCAGAGATCACACGATCTCCCAGAACCCCCCTGTACGCAGCCAGCAGGCAGCAATGGAGAGGGACATGGAACTCGTGGGGACAGGAATCCTAACTGCATGCGCAGCGGTGGCAGCAGCCCACCGCCAGATGCAGGAAGCATGGCGGCAGTGGGAGGAGGTGGCGATTGCAGCCAGGCGGTGGTGGCATGCCATCACCGCCACACATGTCGCCAGGCATCAAGCCCAGGCTAGGCGGTGCCAAGCCAGAAGGACATGGGACACCATTCACATCATCCATCTCACAGAGGAGTAGCCTGCACGACGCTGGTGGGTGTATCCACGGCTGCGAGAGTGGTGGGCAACATTTGTCAGCAATGTGTGGGGAGATGAGCAGTGGCTGGAACACTTCAGGATGTCCAGGTAAGACAGGTGGGGAGCCCACCCATTCCAGCCGCTGGCTGGTGGGATGCTGGTGGCAGGTACATGGGGACTAACAGGGCAGGTGGGGCAGTGAACCACCAGCAACAGGAAACTCCCCTGAGCATCTGCGGGGTGGATGGGATCATCCTATAAGGAAACCTTATAGGGGCCAGACGTCGGGCACCCATTGTCGGGCACACCACCCCATTCCTGCTCTGTCCATAGTGGCGACAGATGCATGGCAGCGTAACTGCCAGGAATGAGGGTGGGGAACATGAGGAGACAGAGACCCCGGGCTGGGGGCAAGCGGGGGTAGGGCCATGAGCCCTCGCAGCCTCCAAATGTGGCGTGGGTGCCAAGATGATGTCATGTTCCCACAGGGCCACCTTCCACTGGCTGGCTGATGCCCTCCATGACCAACTCCAGCGAGAGGCAACAGAATTGCGAGCACCTCTGTCAGTGGAGCAGCATGTGGCCGTCGCCATCTGGTGGCAATACCATGTCATACAGGACAATAGGCCAGCAATTCGGAATTGGACGGTCCACTGTGGCTGCCATGGTGGCAGAGGTCACCCGCACCATCACGCTGGAGTTCCTGCGTAGAGTGGTGTACCTGCAGGACCCAGACAGGGTGAGAATATGAGATGATGGGCCACACTGCAGTGGCCCCTGGGGTGGGGTGACAGGACTGGACGCAGGGCAAATGGTGGTGTGGAAGGACCCTATGGTTGGACCGGGAAGCCCCACAGAGTGGTGCATCTGTCCAACAGGGCACCACCTTTCCCTGGGTAGGGGCCACATGACTAACTGCATGTGTTGTGTCCACAGGTGATGTGAGCCTTCTCTGCCAGGGGCTTCCCACAGTGCGTGGCTGCCATTGATGGCTGTCACATTCGCATTCGAGCTCCAGTAGCAGCCGCAGAGGACTACATGAACCGCAAACACTTCTGCTCGGTCATCCTGCAGGCCACAGTTGATCATGTGGGCTGCTTCGTGGACATTTTGGTTGGACACAGTGGGAAGAGCCATGATGCACATGTCCTGCTGAGCTCCAACCTCATGGATGCCATGGATGCCGGCTAGTGGGTTCCAGGAAACCCAACCCGTAACATCGAGGGAGTAGAGGTGCCCCCACTCATACTAGGGGACGGTGCATATCCCCTGCGTTGGTGGCTCATGACTCTCTACAAAGGACATGTCACCCGACGCCAGAGCCAATTCAACAAGGTGCACTCCCGTGTCAGGAATGTCATTGAGTGGGCCTTTGGGCGTCTGAAGGCATGGTGGTGGTGCCTCCTACTCCAGCTGCCACTCCAGGAGGAGAATATTAACTATGCCATCACTGCATGCATCATCCTGCACAATGTGTGCAAGGATCATGGCCACGGGATCCCAGAAGTCCTAGGGGTAGGAGAGGACAGGCCATTCGAAGAGGATGAGGAGGATCCTGAGGAGGCCATTGAGAACACACAGCAAGCAGCTGGAGTGGCGGATCAGGGAGCCCTGACCACCTGGTTCTGTAGACGGGCCAGGATCCCCTAGAATCCCCCAGTATTCCCCCCAAAAAACCCACCACTCATGCCCCCCAGCCCCCTGCCCCCTCAGACAGCAGGTCCCATAGTGCAGGAACCGCACAGGGTCCGGCGTTCAAGTGCAGTGCTCTTGGCTAGACCACAGTAAGGGTGCCACGCACTGCACAATCCACCAGGGGTCCAGGCAGCACCACATCTGACAGAGTGCACTGTGGCCCAGGCAGCCCTGCAGGTGGCCAGCCATGTCAGTCCCATGAGGACCCATGACAGAAGGGACTGTGTGCCATGTCAGAGTTCTGGATATGTCGTTTCTGCAGGACGAATAAAGAGGGTTTGTGTGCTTATCATGGTGTTGTGTGTCATGCTATCTCTGGTGACCACAGACATGTCTGTTGGCCCCTCCGCTACCCACTCCTATCTAAGTCTCCCCTCAACCACATGACACCCTCCTCACAGGCCTTTGGTGTCATACTCCCCTGCATAGTTGTCGACTTGGTGTGGGTGGATGGGACCCCCCTCTGCCTGTCGTGACAAGCAGGAATGATGGTTGAGGCCACCCCCACAAGGGGGGTGGACGTATCCCCCACCTGCAAAGGAGCGGGGGAGAAGGAGGGGGAGGGGGAGATCGGATTCACACCTTGCCCTTAAGAGTGGCTTACGGTCCCCTCCACATTCCCCTCCCCACAACAGATACCCTGTGACATTGGTGGGGCTGAGAGAGCTCTTCCTAGGACTGCTCTTGAGGGAATACCTTGGAGAGAACTGTCAGTGACCCAGGCACATGACAGCAGCTGCATGTGCAGGAGTGGATACCGAAGCCCATAAGCTGTGCCTACAGGTGACATTCCCCTTGGCCTTCATGGCACAATATGTGACTAAGCACTCTGGTTGGTGTGTCCAGGAATCTGTGTTGTGACGGGAGCCAGAATGCAGGCCACCATGCAGAAGACATGTTGTGATGGGGCTCATAGGCACCAATGAAGAACCGATGGAGACACTATTGGTTTCCAATTCAACCTAAAGTGCTGTAGTCCGTGATGCAACCCATGCCAGCTGGGAAACATAGGTTGAGACTGCTGGGCACTCCAAGTTACTGCGGTAGCAGATGACTGCCATGGAACCTGGACATCCACCCCTCGTGGTCCTATCAGTGCAGTTCTGAACACTGATATCTGTGACACATAAAAGGGGGGGGGGAGACAGAGGCAGAGAGAGAGTGGGAGGAGGACTACAGACAGACAGACAGAAGGAAAGACAGGTGGAAGGGAGGGAGGAAGGACGACAGGAAGAACAGGGGTGAGAGAACCATGGTGGTGTGACACTGAGAGATTACTCGAAGCAGTCATACGTGCTGATGTTTGTTTGTGACATTTCACCAGTTCCCCCCCATCGGCAGGATGTCCCAGCCAGGTGTTACCATCCACCATACAATAGGCAAACTCCATAGAAAAGGGGGGCATAGGACAGGTATGGGCACGAGGTGTGCAGGTATGGGCACGAGTGTGTGCCCGCATGCAAAGGGGATGCCTGGCCACGGTGATGGCCCCTGGCTTCGGTGGCTCCTGAACTACGGACATACGCTTCCTCAGCCATGTGTACAAGTGGATGTTGGGTCCGTGGATCATGTCTGCATGCAATCCCAACTCAGAGCAGCGCCCTGACTGCTTGCAGGGGCCGCCCGAGACCCCAGTGGATAAGCGACAGTGTGGCCGGCCATTACGTCAATGGGACACTGAACCTCTGGGCTGCTCGACATGGAGCCTCCCTCCCAGCAGCTGGTGCACCCGACGGCCACTGCTTGCTTTCCCAGGGTATCTATCCCGTACCCCTGTAGCTGTGCCTGGCAAGGCCCGCCCTCCCAGGGGCTCCGTCCTGACTCCGGGGATGCGGAAGATTATGCATGCGTGGGTTTTGGCTGGCGCACCAGTGAAACACAACACACAGTGTTTGCCCACACATGCGCATTCGCAGCCACGGCAGGGACACTTTGCCATGGCGTTTCCCATGAAGGGTGTGCTGTGGTTGCAGGAGGAGGTGGAATGCCTCCTGAGCAGCCTCCATGATCTGGAGGTGGGGGCCAAAGTCATGACCTTCACCCACCTAGAGACACACTCCATCTTTGAGGAGGTGTCTGAGTGACTGGCAGGCCAGGGGTACCGTTGCACGGCAGATCAGTGCCATGTGAAATTCAAATGAGAAAAGGCCACCTTCTTTGATGCCCTCAAAGACTGGGAGGGCATCCCTCCAAGGGGAAAGCGCCCTCCACGCTTCCAGCTCTTAAGGGCCCTGTGGGAGCAGGGGGGCCGACCGGGTTGGCACCGGACCCCATACCGTGAGTACTCCCCCCCCGTCCACGGTACCCTCCTCCATCCTGACCCGTCTCACTGCATCTTCTGCATCCCATTCCACAGGGCGACCCCGTGCTAAGAGAGTCAGGGTGGTGTCCTCCCCTAGTGATGGAGACCACAGACAGCCTGCTGACCACGGCCAAGACCCACAGGTGTTAGGTGTGTTGGGCACAGTGACGTTGAGACGCGGCATGGGGTGGGTACTGGTGGCAACCCTTGCCTCCTGGCAGCCACTGAGGTGGCATCCAGAAGTGCCATTGGCCTGGCCTGGCTGGGCTGTGGCTTTGGAGTGTGCACCGCAGCTGGTGGTGGTGCTTGTGGCAGCCAGGCCTCCTGCAGCCACCTGTGGCATGTGGAGTGGGGTCAGAATGAGGCACGGTGATGGGGTGTCCTTGCTGGTAATGTCGTTATTTTGTAGAGCCAGTGGTGGTGAGCACTCCCCAAATGTCCCCAGGGAACTCCGGAACGGGTGACTCAGGTTTGTGGCTGACATGCATCCTACAGATGTGTGGTGGTGGTTGATGCTACAGTATGGGGATGTGATGGGGGCCTGGTAGTTGCTGCTG
Source organism: Gekko gecko (assembly GCA_029375565.1). Classification (NCBI taxonomy): domain Eukaryota; kingdom Metazoa; phylum Chordata; class Lepidosauria; order Squamata; family Gekkonidae; genus Gekko; species Gekko gecko. The sequence goes on from JAPDNY010000001.1 coordinate 211,396,149, forward strand.
CTGGCCACAACTGCACCTGCTCACCTTGGACAGCAGGGCATCCAGAGACTTGCGTCTGTGGCAGCCAGGCCCTGTCACATTTCTGTTGTGTTTGGGGTGGCCATGGGTGGACTGGCCAGGTAGAAGGCTGCTGCCATGGCCATGGTGCCCCTGTGATCACATCTGGATGTGTCTCCAGAGAGTGCTTGCTGCCATGGGGGACCTGACCTGCCAGTGCTGGCCACTCTGACTCCCATCAGGGCCCTGGAGTGGCATGGTGCATGGGGAGTGCTCCGGGGCCCCAATGACAACCTCCTTTTTCTCTGCAGTGGAACCTCAGGACCTGATGGTGGCCACAGCCACAGAGGGCTCAGTGGTGGTCATTAGCTCAGCCCCAGAGGCTGAAGCAGTTAGGACACCCCTTCCTTGCCCCCCCCCGGAGTGGCTCCAGTGGATGTTGACCATCAAATTCCTCCAAACAGGAGCGGGGACCAGCCACACGGACGAGCCGGGACTGTCAGCAGGAATGGTGGCCAGGCGGCTGGGCTCCCTGGAGGAGGCCATGAGTGGGATGCAGAAGACAGGTGAGTAACCCATGGCCCAAGGGGTGTCATGGTGACGTGGTTCATCCGCACTACAGGGGCCCCCATGTGGGCCAGCAGACTGGCATTGCTGGGTCCCCTATCCAGTGCCCTGTGGGTGTGCAGACGTCCATGGATGCGGTCGTGACGTGCCATGCATGACTCTGTGGATGTCCCACCTGGTGGCCCTATGACTGATTTGCTGCTCCCACTTCTGCTCTCACCCACAGTGGAACAGCACGAGCAGCGTCTGTCCTCTGTGCAGTGGGGGATGGGCCGTCTGTGTCACCTGCTGTTCAGGATGCGGCTCGATGATGCCCTGGTGCATCAGTGTCGCGAGGACAGGGAGCGGGCCCGGGCCCAGACCCAGTGTGCTTGATGACAGCAGGCGGCAGCAAGAAGAGGATGGACAGGCGTGGAGCAGCAGGAGGAGAGGGAGGAGGAGGGGGAGGAGGCGGAGGAGGAAGACGAGGAGGAGGGGCCGGAGGTGGTGGGGGACATGGCCGCACTGGCAATGGAGGGGAAAGAGTTGGAGGAAGAGGTGGAGGGGCCTGAGCAGGTGGTGAGGAGGGAGCCAGATGAATGGGAGGACAGGGGAGTTGACGGGGGTAGAAGTTCTGACTCATCGGTGTGACTGTTCTGTTCTGGTGTGGTGGTGGGGTGTTTCTTCAATGTTCCTGGTTTTGAATAAAGATTGGTTATGTTGTACTACTGGCTCTGTCATTCCTGACCATGGGTGGGGATGGCTTTCATGGCCATGGGTGTGGTGGCCCCCCTCCCCTTCATCCCCCACAGTCAACGACGCAGACACAGGTATGCTGATGGCCCAGCAGGCCTCTGAGGTTTATTGAGGAGGTTTGTGTGACACTACAATTGCCGGTGTGGGAGCGCTCCTGCAGTGGCCACGGGATGGGAAGTGGTCCCCTGTGCTATGGTGGCAGACAGGTGTTGGGTTGCGGAAGCTGGCCAACTGGGCCAGCTGCTGTGTGAACCTCACACCTCAGGGATCCCAAGGACGTGGACAATGTCCCTCACCCAAATAAATCCCCAAATCACCCATCAGTGATGACCCCCCAGGAGTCATTGCACTTGGCCAGTGCTCAGTTGGACCCCCCCTTCTGAGGTGCCTTGATTACCAGTCCTATCCCTGGGGGAAGGGCGGCTGGGGTGAGCCCATGGACACAGAGTGGTGCACCCGGGGAGGGAGTGTGCCCTATTGTGGAGGGCTGTAGGGCTGGGCCTTCTTCCAGTGCCTGGGTGAGGCCCCACGGCCAGCAAGTGCCTTGGTGACCATGGTGCTCGGGCCTGACGGACCTGCCTTTCCCACTGCAGGACCGGTCACTTTGGGACTGGGCTGTGGCCTCAGTGTCCTGGCTGTCACGGACAAGGTGCCTGCAGGGGTGGGCTGTGGTGGCAGCGGCTGAGCCACACAAGCTCTGCTGACTGCAGTGTTGGGGCATGGCTCCGGGGGCTCAGCCACTGGGGCCTGGGCATCAGCAGTGCTGGGCCCTGCCTGCACAGCCTGATGACTTGGCTGCTGGTTGACTACACTGCTGGGCCCTGCCTGCATCGGCTTGCCCACTGCTCCAGGGGTCACGGCACTGCGGTGCCCTGCATGGACAGACTCCTGCACCGGGGCCCGCCCATGGATGGACTCCACTAGGAGAGTTACCGCTCAGGTCAGGCCATCTTGGGCATTTGAAGATTTCTCCATGATAGCGATGATTGCAGCCCGAGCCTCATGGTCCTCCTGTTGGGTGGCCCTGAGGTCTGTGAGGAGCTCTTCATGCTGCCTCTGCTCCTGGAGACTGGCCTCTTGGCTCTCCTCCTGGGCCCGGGCTGCCAGACTTTCTCCAACGCTCTGCAGGGCTGACATCCATTTTTTTTCCTGGCCTTTGTGAGAGCCGCTTTTTTGGCAGCTCATCCATGGTGACATCTCGTGGCAAACCTGGGGGGGGGGCATGTTGTGTTAATCACCTCAGAGTCCAATGTGCTACTTGCCTGGCCACAGACTCCCAACCCTCATTTCCCCCTTCCACTTACTGTCTGGGTCCCTTTGGCCTGCCTCCAGCGGCTCCATCTCCTCCTTCTCCTCCACCTCCTCCTCCTCCTCTGCTCCGGCTGACATCCCTGGGAAAGGAAGACAGAGGTTGACAGTGGCCCTGGTGGTACCTGGATGCTGTGCTGGATACACTGGTGGCCACTCATGGGATGCTGGGAGTGGTAATGCACAAAGGGGTCAGGGGCCTACCGTCACTGGGCGACTGGCCTATGTCGCCATCCCTGCTGTTGCTGCTCTCCTGGTCTGTGGTCCATTCCTGGGTGGTGCACTGGGTTCTGGACTCTGTAAATGGAGAGGTGGCAGTGGTCACAGCACTGTGGCTGCCTCCCAGACATTTCCTCCCTCCAGCTGCCCATGCCACCTGTGGCCTGGGTCCCTGTTTCCGCTCCTAATGGCTGCAGTGGCAAAGAGCGTGAGCACAGTGGAGCACAGCCACTGTGACATATCCCTGGCCCATGGCCACATGGGGTGGTGTGACCTCTGCTGGGTCCCTGCCACTATATTCCCTGCCATGCCCAGCCACTTGCCCTCCTGAGTACTTTGGGCATCCTGTACACTGTGCTCCCATTGTTTCTTGCCTTACCGGGGAGGGGGGTTCCGAGGCCTTTGTGGCCTGCAATGACACCATATGCAGGTGCCGCGAGGACGGCCTCATGGGTGTTCTCCCTCTACTTACTGTCCTTTGGCTTCTTTGCACTGGCCATGGCCATGACCCTGGGTCCCACTGACTGCTGGTGTCCACACCTACCTGCCTGGCTGCTGGTGGTGTCCTGGGACTCAGTCAGGTCCTCTGGGTCTTCCTCCAGGACTTCCTCAGATGCCTCCTCATGGGACACGTCAGTGGCCTGGGGCATCCCCCGTCCAGGCACCCGCCTCAGGTTCTGGATCACCTGCTGGGGCTGGATGTCTCCCTCACCCTGGAGGATCCTGGACAGTTCCTCATAGTATGGACGCGATTTCTTCCGGTTGCCAGACTTTGAATTGAGGGCCACCATCCTCTTGAATTTCAGCCACATGTCCTTGGTTTTTGCTTGGCACTGAACAGCATTCTGCTTATGGCCACGGGCAGCCATGGCTTGGGCGAACTCCTGAAAGATATCTATGTTCCGGTGGCCCTCACTCAGGGAGGCCTGGACCTTCGCATCTCCCCACCAGGGCCGGCTCGCCCACTAGGCGAGCTAGGCGCTCGCCTAGGGCACTGACCCTGCAGGGGTGCCAAAATGCCCCCCACCCTACCCCCCGTGAGAAGCCCCCGGGCTGCCCAACGCCGGCAGCCCCGGCTTTCCCAGGTGCCTCGCAGCTGCGAGGCACCTGGGAGAGCTGCGCTGCCGCCCCTGGGAGGGAAGGGGGGGTGTTCTAAGCCCGCCCATTCCCCGGTTCTCCCGGGTGCCTCGCAGCTGCAAGGCACCCGGGAGAGCCATGCCGCTGCCCCTGGGAGGGAAGGGGGGGGCGTTCTAAGCCTGCCCCTTCCCCAGCTCTCCTGGGAGAGCTGCGCTGCCGCCACTGTGAGGGAAGGGGTGGGCTTCTAAGCCAGCCCCTTCCTCGGCTCTCCTGGGTGCTGGGCCATCTGCAGGCCCCACCAGGAGGTTGGCATCCCCGGTGGGGTGGGTGCCCCAGGCTGTCCTGCCTAGGGCGCCCAGACACCTGTGGCCGGCCCTGCTCCCCACACAGCCAGGAGGTCCAGGATTTCAGGTTGCCTCCATGTCAGACCGCGCACCCCACACTTCTGGCCTTTTCCATGGCTCCCCTGGGTGGAATGGGAATTACCTTGTGGTGGCCTAGGGGCACCTTCCTGTGTTGGCTCCCTTGCTGCACTGCACTGTGGGCCACTGGCTTGCTCCCCGGTGCTGCGCATCACCGGTGGTACATTTGGTGGCCTGGGGGTGCCTTTCTGTGTGGGCTCCCTGGGTGTGCTGCACTGGAATACACTGCCGACCTCCCTACCGCTTCGCATCACCATTTTTTGTGTGCAAGCACAAACTCACAGTTCGGCACAAGTGCAAAATACTGTTTTCGTGCAAGCACAAGCGCAAACACATAGTCCTGCGCAAGTGCAAACGTATGCTTTTGCGCATACTACGGAGGCCCACAAAATATCTGGAACTCCCATGGGACATGCACGGGCACCGATCAGACGCCCACATGTGCCCCGCAGTTTCTGGATGCTACTGCAGTTTCCGCAGTGGTTTTTAACTATGGGATTGTGATGCTAGGAAACGGTATGGCCACGACTGCGGGACGCTAGCCAGATGTTCCTGTCTGATCGCACCACTTTGCTCCACGGTAGATTTGTTCATATGCCACCGCTTCCAGTTCGTATGATCGCACCCCAAAAGAACTTTCCCTTCAACACAAGGACTTTCATGTAATCATCAAATTCTCAGGGGACCTTCTGAGACTGGAAGTCATAATTTTGCACCAGATAGGATGGGAGCTATATTATGGGGAAAACTTATGTCCTTTGGTGAGAGATTTGTGTGTGTAGAAGAGAAGAAAAACTTGGAGTCAACTTTTCAATGGTACCATTTTAGGAACATGAGAAACTTGAGACTGGCTAAGAAAAGCCTAAATATAGTATTAGACAGAAAACTGTTATTTTTAAGATTATTCTGCCTGTCTACCTTTGGTTTAGACCTGGAGGGGAAGGGGTGTGAGAGAGAGGTATTTTATTTTATTGCTTTATTTCCTCTTGGCTTAATAGTTGTTTTCCTCAACTATATGCTTTTGTAATTTTGTAATTACTGACAAAAATATAAATGCTTTCCCCATATCCCTTTTCTTAAATTGATGGCTTTTTTGTCTGCCTGCACACATATAGAAGTCTAACTTGATCTATGCTTATCATAGTACAAAGAAAGAATGAGATGCCTGCATGTATTTTTATTACTTCAAGGTTCCCCTTATACATATGGTGATTTGGATAGGTGGACAAAGTAGGGTCTAGTGTCCTGAATACTAGGTAAATGACTTTTTTTTACTATATATGATAGTAGTAGCAGCAATTTGGCCCCACCAGCCGATGGCCAGTCATACAGCCAGGGGCTGCCTTTTTCTCCATTGAAGGAGGAAGAGTGGACATGTGCTCAGCATGGGGCACGTGTCCTGCTCAGGGGTGGAGCCAGCTTGTTAATGGTTGGCTCCTCACCCACCCTCTTTCAGTTGCCGCTTGGAGCAACATGGTCAACAGAGTTAAGTGGGAAAGAAATGTCCTTAACTTTGGCCAGATCATGTCTGAAATGATTAAAGAGAATGCATCCTAAGAGCGTCTATTTGGTTATTTCTGAGAGGGATCCATTATTAATAGGCAATGCAAATATTATATATGTATTAATAAGTAATCTGTTGTTGAAGCTGCAAGGTACAAGTCTGAGAAACAGAAATTTAACAGAAGCTTATTTAGCTCTAGGGTTTCACATCTTTCCCATTTCGTGCTGATTGCTGTAGTCCTGTCTGCCCATTTGGTCTTCCAGTTCAGTTTCTCTATTATGTCTGACTGTATGAAATCAAACAAATAATTATGCCAGATTTCTACTGTCCATTTACTCTTGTCCTTCCAACCCAGAGCAATCACTGCTTTTCCTGCTAGTATCATTGCTTTGAATATAGCTTGGTTCTCTTTATTTACTCCTGGGTTCCCTATTATGCCCATTAACATTAAATTAAAGTTAATGGACAGTGAAACTTTGCATGTTCTCCTTATAATTTGCAATATTTTTGTCCAAAAGACACTGACCTCTGGGCATTCCCACCACATATGGGAAAACCATCCTTTAGCCAGTTTGCAATGCCAGCACATGGGGCTCATTCCTGGGATCATGTTTGCTATTTGCGCTGGTGTTTTGTACCATTTTGTAAAGAATTTATGCTCCATTTCATTAAATTTGATCACTTTAATTCCCTCTATTCCTTCCATTATTTTGCTTGCCAAGTTTTCTGATACCTGACCTTCTTTGGTCCAAGTGTTCTGTAGGTAAGATATTGTCGTGTCTGTATTTGATATCATTTTCCTATAGATTTTCCCTGCTAATCCTTGTTTTGATTTTTGCATCCCTTTGTATAGTTCTTCTATCGGTTCCTCTATCCATATTTTCTCTTTTTCCTTGATCTTATTAACCATACTATATAGGCCTGTTATTTTTAACCAGTGTTGGTTACGTTACCTACCTCTTCCACTATCTCGTGCACCGGTTTTAAGTTACGTCCTCTAAACATGTCTTCCAACCTATAATACCCTTTAGTTTTAAGATATTCCCACCATTTATTCTCTTTTATTTCGCTGTATATTAATTCTAGTGGTGTCCATCTTGAGTTTCTTCTTAGCCATTTCGCTTGCCACTTGCTCCAAGATTCTAATGCTGAATGTCTGGGGCCTTTAATCAATTTGAGATCTTTTTTTGTGGCTTTAGAGAAAATCCCGAATCTTCCTATATTGTTGTTTATCTCATTTTCAAATCTAACCCATTTTTGCTCCTCTCCTTCACCTATCTCTAATAGCGACTTTATTTGAAAGGCTTCATAATATCTATTCAGCTCTGGGACTCCCCAACCCAACTCCTCCTTGAGACCGTGTATCAACCTTTTTTGAATTCTACACTTTTTACTGCCAAATATCCACTCTCTAATTGCCCTATTCCATTGTTCTAACCTTTTGTTATGGGCCTCTAATGGTATCGTCTGGAATAAGTATGTTAGTTTAGGTAACCAGAACATTTTAACACTCCTAATTCTAGTAGATATACCAAGAGTTTTATTTTTTTTTCCACTTTCTCATTTCATTCTTTATTTTCTTCCATATCGTGCTATAATTCACCTCCGATATTCTATCGATCTTCTTTTGTAACACTATACCTAAGTATTTGAACTTTTTGGTGCCCATTCCAATATTTGTAATTTTGTTTATTTCTTTTCTTTCCTCTTTGTTCACATTGAGGTACATGATTTCTGATTTAGCCATATTAACCTTTAACCCTGAACAGCATTCGAAGTCCTCTAAGATAATTTTTACTTCTTTTATCGCTTCTTTGGGATTTGTCATAACTACTATAATATCATCTGCAAATAAATTAATTTTTATTTCTTCCTTCTTTACCTTATAACCTTCTATCCTTACACAGTTTCTTATCCTTTCAGCTAGTTGTTCTATTGCTATAATGAATAAGACCGGTGAGAGCGGGCACCCCTGTCGGACCCCTCTCTGGATCTGAAAAGTTTGTGATTTGGCATTATTGACCTTTACCACTGCTGTTCCCTCTCTATATAACTCCTTAATTGCTCTTATATAATTATCTCCTATCTCATGCTTTTTCATAATCTGCCACAAGTATTCCTGAGATAGGGTGTCAAAGGCTTTATAGATAGACATCCAATTTTAAAAGACCTAACTTTTTTTTTTGACCGTGTTGTAATACGTTTATTATATTCCTAATAGGGTGGGCTATGTTCCTATCCTTTATAAATCCATGTTGGTCTTCTTTTATTATTTTGGGACTAAACTTCTTTAATCTATTTGCCAGCATTTTTGCGAAGATCTTGTAGTCTTGGTTAAGGAGGCTTATAGGTCTGTATGAACCTACCTCTTCAGGGTCTTTATTTGGTTTCAAAATTACTATTATTTCTGTTTGTCTCCATGAATCTGGGGCCCTTCCCCCCTCAAGATTTCGTTGAAGATCATTTGGAGTTCTGGGGCAAGAATGTCTATCATTTCCTTATAAAATTCACTTGTGAACCCATCTAGCCCAGGGGATTTTCCCTTTCTCAATTCTTTAATTACATCCTTTATCTCTTGTATTGTAATTTCCTCTTGTAATTTGGCTTGCTCATCCTCCTTCAGTGTTATGTTAACTTCCTCTACAAAGTCTGTTGTGTCCCTTTTCTTATATAATTTTTTATAGGGGTTTCACATCTTTCAATTATTCTTCCAAAATGTCCTGAGACATAAATATGAAATACGTTTTGTTCCATTATTATTTAATCAATACCCTTGGATTTTACTTCTGATTTTAATGCTACAATGAAGATTCACCTCTAACCAGGGGTCTTTTTGTAGAAAAACAGCTGCAGGAGCTCATTAGCATATGGTATGCTAATGAGCTATTAGGCTATTAGCATATGCCACACCCCCTGACATCACCGGAAGTGATGTCAGAAGGGGAAGCAAAAGCGGGGGAGGCATCTTCAAAAGCCTCCCCTTCCCTTCCCCAGCTGGCCTGGGTGGGGGAGCTAAGAGAGAAGGGGTTTAAAGTTTAAACTCCTTCTCATGAGAGTTGGGCCACAGAAGGAGGAAAGAGGGAAGGAAAGAGGGAAGGAAAGAGAGAGAGTAGAGAGAAGGAAAGAAGGAAGGAAAGAAGGAAAGAAAGAAAGAGAAGGAAAGGGGTGGGAAAGAAAGAGAGGGCAGAAGGAGGGAAACAGGGAAAGGAGAGAAAAAAGATAAGAGAAGAAGGTGGGAAAGAAAGAAAGAGAGAAGAGAAGAAGGAGGGAAAGAGGAAAAAGAGAGAAGGAAAGGAGGGAATGAAAGAAATTCGGCGACAGTTTGGCCCCATTATATCCTATTGGCCATTGAAAATGGTGAAAACATACGGTATATTCTGGGGGCTGGAGGAGAGGGGTTTGAGGGAGAGGCTCCAAACCCACAGGGTAGCTGATGGAGCCTCTCCCCAAGACACCCACCAATTTTCAAGAACATTGGACCAGGGGTCCAATTCTAAGGGCCCCCAAACAGGTTGCCCCTATTCCCTCCATTGTTCTCTATGGTGGGAAAAAACGTTACTTTTTTCCCACTATAGAGAACAATGGAGGGAATAGGGGCAACCTGTTTTGGGGCCCATAGAATTGGACTCCCTGATCCAATGTTCTTGAAACTTGATGGGTATCTTGGGGAGAGGCTCCATCAGCTACCCTGTGAGTTTGGAGCCTCTCCCTCAAACCCCCTCTCCTCCAGCCCTCAGAGTATACTCTATGTTTTCACCATTGACTTCAATGGGCCATAGGATATAATGGAGCTGAAATTGACATTCGGCTGCCTGAAAGACTCCCCGGGATGCCGGCTGGGGGCGGGGCTTGGCTCCTGAGCTCAGGGAGCTGCGCTCTGGTGCACTCCCCCCCCAAAAGACCCCTGCCTCTAAGGAAGATAAATTTGTGCACTTTGTGTAATTTGTGTAGTTAGAGTTGGTAGTTGCATGTACTTGGAGTAATTCATTTTTTAAAATCTCTCCAAAATGTAGTACTAGACCTAGTAACTAACCTCTTTCAATTAAAAGAAAATATTAAACTCATTTTCTACTATCAGCCTTCATAATTTATCATGGCAGAGTGTAATGTCTTGCTTGTACATTCTTGCAATTCTGACAATAGTGCTCTAAGGGCTTTTCTGTTTGTAGAACAAGGGAGAGCTTTGGAAGTTCAGAAGATGCAACATCCTCAGGTCAGCCCAGAAAAACTTACAACTACCAGGACTGAATTCTCTTTCATTTCAAGGGCAGTCCATCTCTGTGAGTGAACAATACTTTGTTAGAAATGACTGAAATTACAGTCTGTTTCAGCAAAGGAAACTCTTTTTTTCTCTGAACCACTTCTATTTGGCTATTAGTGAATTTTTGCAGCTCCTGGTAGAAGTATATTGGGAGTTCAAGCCTGGTTCACTGGCACAGGTCACATGAGGGAAGCCATATGAGGGGAGTGATGGGGTTCTGTTCCTAGGTCCCAAAGCAGCTGCATCCTATTACAAGGAGAGCCATCCCAGCTGGCACTCTTGCCTAAAGGGATTATGTATTTCAGTTGCATTTTGTGATATAATATTGAGGGGGAAGAATTTTTTTAGGCATTCCAGAAACTTGATTAGTGTTGCAATATCGAGAAACTCATTGGGAAAGGACATCATCTGTGCCAGTTTGAATGGGAAGGTAATAAGCCCTTAGTTTTTTTCTTTGACAGTTAGCACATATACTCTTTTGTTTGTATTTTATACTTGGGGGATTTATGTTACAAGGTGAGTTTTGCTTCTTACAGAAGTTCTTCCTTCTTGCTGTAATAACTCTATTGATTCATGAGCATAAGAACACATCTCCCTGGATTTAAAGGCATGTATTGCCTATAGCGCTGATTCAGCAAAATACTTGTAATGCACTAAGAACCTAATGGCATGTTATGGCCTTATGTTTGACATCCCTGGATGCTGGTGATCAGACATATGCTGATAGTTTGGGCTTGGAACTCAGTTCCCATCTCTGTATGTGGGATCATAGCATGTGGGAAGAGGTGAGGAGGGCTTAGGCCAGGGATGTCAACCATAAGGCCCAGGGGGCAGAACTGGCCTGCCCAGAGTTCTTAGCTGCCCTGCAAGCCACTGGTGTGACAGAAGAAACAAGAGGCTGCTTGGGGGGAGTGGATGGAACCACTCTGACTGTGGCTTCAGTGAGGCAGAACAACCTCATCTGTAGCAGTCAAGCCGAACTCCTTTGCTTCAGCCTTACTGGTAAATTGGGAGCCACTGCAGCTACATTCATGCTGGCTCAGGGTTCCAAGGAGAGGTTGCATGCCTCTCCGCTCAACCTGCAGCTCAAGGGATGCTGTCCCAAATGGCTGTGGGGATTGGAATTTGCATGGATGGGGGTGCAGATGATCCTCTGCTGGTGGCCAGCATCACTGCCATATTCGTTCCCTCCCATGCAGTGGCTGCACTTTGGCCCATAGGGAGCATTCTTCAACAGTTTCTTCCACACATCAAGGGCCTAGTCCTGACACTGAGCAAGGGACTTGGTAGCTGGGCCTCCCTCCCCCATGGAACATGAAATACCAGGTGGCCTTCAGTCATAGGCAGCTGCTGCCTTGTGGGGGGGGGCGCTCAGCAGTCTCTGGCTATATTGGACACTGGGTGAACTGAGGCCTCTGCCACATACAAGGTCTTGTGTATGCAGTGCCCACGTTCCCATCAGATGATATGGCAGCCTTCAGCCTGGAGCAGCTGCTGCCCATGGGGGGTGACATGGCTTGCCAACAATCTCTGGCTTGAACTCCCAGCATTGCCCCACCATTGGTCGTCTGGCAGCCTTGGCTAGAGGTGCCCACTGACACATGGGAGTCTCCAGCTGATCAGGTTTTGCTTTGCCTGGGCCCTGCCATGGACATGGTTTTGCGCATGGCCACTACCCCCCACTTTCACAGGTGGGGGAGGGTAATTCATCTTGTCTTCCCAGTCCCCTTCCATGGAGGATTGGGGGCAGGGGGGAGCTCAGAGGCAGTGGCTTCTCATTTTTACCCAGGGACCGGGCTCACAGCATTGGTGGCACAAGCTTCCAGGAAGCATGGGGACATCTGCCCAGGGCTGCACCACTGGCTTTCCAGTCAACCCATATGGGCTTCCCTCTACATCACCCTCTCTAGCCCATGGGGCTTTGTAGTGAGGACACATCAACTCCGAACTGTCATGACAGAGCCACAAGGCCAAGCAGAGGAGGAGAGTCCAAGAGAGAAAGTTCCAAGAGTCAGCTGGAGAGTTTAACAAAAGTCCAAGCAAACAAGTCCCAATACACAAAGCCAAGCTGGAGTCAACATTACGAAGGGTCAGAGTCCAGTATCAAAGTCAGGAAGCATAGCCGAGGGTCAGTAGCCAGAAGGATCGTCAAAACACGGACCGGATTTCAGGAACCAGGAGATCAGTCAGAAGCAAAGGCAGAGCTTGGAGGTGCAAGGCATCTGGTACACGGACAAGGTTGTCAGCACAGTTTGCAAGCAGCCAACGGTCTCTTCAAATACTGTGCTGGGTCATTAACTCATTACCAGTCCGTTGCAAAGTCCTGGCTCCCATCAGTACTCAGGACTTAATGATCGTCGTCCGTGCACGTGTGCCTCCTTGTGCCTGGCTGCTAGATCCCGGCGTCTGCAATCTCTCAGCTGGTCCACAGCTGGCAGCAAATCGGGTGGTGATTCACTCAGGCCAGGTACTGCCTGATCAGCTTCAGGTGCCAGCTGCCCTGTAGTATGGAGTTCATCCTCCCCGGCACTTAGGTTTGATGAGGACTCTGGTGCTTCCGATGGTGTTAAAAGTGCTGAGTCCTCATTTTCCAGGCTTCCAGGAGCTGGGTCAGAGACAGGCATGGCACAAACTTACAAACTGCTGTCCTTTATAAAGTTTGTATCTCCAGTACCTGGCATTACATTTATGGCATACATGGCTGGCCTGACAAAGTGACATTTATGTGAGATATGGCCCTCATAACAAATGAGTTCCACACCTCTGGATTAGACCTTTCCCCCTGCAATCTTTTCCCAACCTGAAATGATCAAACCTGGTGAGCTGCTTTGTTCTGAACTTAAGTTTTCTTAACAGGGCAAATTGGGCCATTTCAGGTTAGGAAAGGGAGGGCAGGTGGTTAAGCTCCCTCTCCTTTCTTTATGGCTCCCATTGGTGGCTGTGGTCATCATCTTGCAGCCTACCAGTGGTGCAAGGCCCTTGGGTCACATGTTTAGCATCCACCAGGGTGAGGTTTTTTTCATTCATAGCCATATCCTAGTGGAATGCCCTCTCAGATGAGACCTGGGCCCTGTAGGACCTCCCTAGGTTCCGCAAGTCCTGTAAGGATGAGCTTTTCTTTCAGGCCTTTCCTGGTTAAATTTATTTGGGGAGACTTAATGCTGGATCCACTGCTATCAGTTATGAATTGTTTGTTTTATACTTCACATTTTTATACTGTTGTAACTATATTTATTATGTCTATTTTATACTGCTGTGAACCGCTCTGAGTCCTACTTTATGGGGGAGGGGCAGTACATATATTGAAATAATTAATAAAATAAATATGCCTGGGTTCCCATTCAAATCAGCACTATATGCCTTTAAATAGAATTCAGGCAATGATCTCATAGTACATGTCTGATTACCAGGATCTGGGGAGGCTGCAAAGAAAACATAACAAGCTGTTAGACCCTAAGGCAAGTCTTTACTGAAAGCATCTAAATGGATTAATTCATTGATACCTGACTGTTAACTAGTGGTTTCCATGGATGAACAGACCACAAGCCTAATGATCAGTTCTACTTTAGTAGTGACTAGGGAGCAAAGCCCATTGAGGAGGAAGACAACGGGCCCTAGAAAGGAAGGGAAGGAGGGAGGAAGGAAGGAAGAGGGGGAGAGTGAGAGGAAGAAGGAGAGAGGAAGAAAGGAAAGGGGGAAAGGAAGGGAAGGGAAGAGGGGCGGAAGGGGCTTCTCTGGCCGACTTGGCCCATAGAAGGCCCAGGGGATGGTGTGTGTGTGGGGCGGAAGGAGCTTCTCTGGCTGACTGGGCCCATAGAAGGACCAGGGGATGATGTGGGGGGGCGGAAGGGGCTTCACTGGCCGACTAGGCCCATAGAAGGCCCAGGGGATGGGGGGGCAGAAGGGGCTTCTCTGGCCGACTGGGCCCATAGAAGGCCCAGGGGATGGAGTGGGGGGCGGAAGGGGCTTCTCTGGCTGACTGGACCCATAGAAGGCCCCGGGGATGGAGTGGGGGGCGGAAGGGGCTTCTCTGGTCGACTGAGCCCATAGAAGGACCAGGGGATGAAGTGTGGGGGGCGGAAGGAGCTTCTCTGGCCGACTGGGCCCACAGAAGGCCTAGGGGATGGTGTGTGTGGGGGCGGAAGGGGCTTCTCTGGCTGACTGGGCCCATAGAAGGCCCAGGGGATGGAGTGGGGGGCAGAAGGGGCTTCTCTGGCCGACTGGGCCCATAGAAGGCCCAGGGGATGGAGTGTGTGGGGGCCAAGGGGCTTCTCTGGCCAACTGGGCCCATAGAAGGCCCAGGGGATGGAGTGGGGGGGCAGAAGGGGCTTCTCTGGCCAACTGGGCCCATAGAAGGCCTAGGGGATAGAGTGTGGGGGGCGGAAGGGGCTTCACTGGCCGACTGGGCCCATAGAATGCCCAGGGGATGGGGGGGGCGGAAGGGACTTCTCTGGCTGACTGGGCCCATAGAAGGCCCAGGGGATGGAGTGTGGGGGGGGCGGAAGGGGCTTCTCTCACCTGCCTCGGCCTTGAAGACCTGTCCCTCTGCTCTCTCTGCAGACGGTCCTCTCCTGTCAGAGGACCAGAGCAGACTGAGGCAAAGATACTGGCCAGGGCTGACATGGGCGGGACTCCGCCAAGCAGCCAGTCAGCCCCGGTCAGCATATTCTGACTGCCAGTTCTTGTGCCGAATCAATTGTGGCAAGCATAGAATGTTGTGGAACCAAAATTCAAATATATATATAAGGACAGATTTCAGCAAGGACAAGACAAAACTCCAGAGCCTCAGCTCTGTTAAACAGCATGCTATTGCCACACCCAAACACACCCAACTCCCAGTGACAGGCTATTTACATAACATTACTATTAGATTGGTCACTTTCAGAATCCTGGCAGGATATTGTTCTTTTGCCCCAAACTCAGCCAGTCTCTGGGGTGATTCAATCAGGAATGATGCAATCCCAGTACATAACACTGACCTTATATTTCTTTCCTTATGTGCATCAGATTAACTGCTTAAATTTACTCCATATTGGGCAAGAAACCCTCTCTTCAGTTTGAAAGTTAATAAAATAAAGATGATAACTCTGTTCTGCTCTGGAAGACATGTTCCTCCAGATATGTTGTTTCATTTTCAGTGCAATCCCAAACCCACTGACGTTGCTGGTTGCACTTAGTCATTTTTAGCAATTTCATAGCATTGACACCTTCAGAATTCTTCTACTTCAAGTTTCATACTCAGTTAAGTGGGTTAATATCTACATTGTAACAATACATTTTAAAAATCAAACTTAAAAATATGAACAATGAAACCATTAAAGTCAGAGACAAAACTCCTCCCAAAGAGCAAAAGACTAAAATGGTCAGAATTTATGCTGCAATATAGTTCAATAGTAAAAACATAAAACCAGGCATCAAAAACCCATTTATTTGTTTGGTTCAGCTTTTTTATTTATCATTGCATTTTGGTATCTTTGGGAGCTGCTTTGGGTCCTTTCAGGGAAAATAATGCATGTAAACCCTTCCTTGCCTTGCCCCACTGGGTTTACATAGGGCTAGCCAGAGGCTGTTTCTGTTCCCCATGCCCCCAGGGCTGGCAAACCTCCTGCTCCTGCAGCTATGCTCAGCTGCCCTCTGGTGGAAGGAAGACTGTCTTGCAGGTGGTACACCTACTGAGCCCATCAGGCTGCTACTGCCTTCTGGTGAGTTACCCCATCCTGTTCTGGAGCAGCTGCTGCCTTTCACCCAGTAGGTGGGTCCTTCTTTGGCCTCCACTGCTACTTCTGTGCCACACCAGCATATTATAACTTGAGATAGTTGTAAATATGTGAATCTGGTTTCTGAGTAAAGAAGTATGCATCTGTGACATGGATGATAGTGCCATTGGGCTGTATGAGACAATACACATGAGTGAAAGCTGCATGTGTTCTGTTGTGGGGGGTGCATAACCATGCAGAAAACAACTGTGAACAGGTCAGCAAATAATTGATCCTATCACTGATAAATGAGTGGCATAACTGCAATTTGTGTTCAAGACACAACATGAACTGAACAACAATAATACAACAGTACTATAATATATAAACAGTAGTACTTCTAAGCATATAGAAACTGGTCACTTCACAGGCATTAGATGCTCAACTTTGATACCTGTGAGTTTCTGAAGGAATGGAAACAGGACAGTGCAAGAATCTGAGGCATCTTCAGCCTAGCTGGCTTACAGTCAAAAATAGTTTCAACATAAATATTGAGATTTTGATGTTTATGGGGCAGAAAGATTGTTCCCATTTTTCTAACAGCAGCAAGTAAGTGCAGATGTTGTCTGGCACATTGGTGGACAGAACATGAAGGGAACTTAACACTATTGGAATAGTCATTGATAGTGAGGCAATGTCTGCAAATAGCTTTCAATTGTCATAGTATTTACACAGGAAACAGGCAAGAAACATTTTCTAAAAGAATTGATCCTAGTTTTGCAGGTCTATCTATTTGTTCATGGAATTTCTTTTCCTCAAGTGCTTTGCTGTCATAGATGGGAGGGGTTAGGAGAGGAAAGCTGAGAGGGAGGGAGAGGTAATAGACTATTTAGAAAATTGAAGCATTTTACTTAGGAGAGAACAACCTCCCCAAATGATCTATATAGGGTAATATTTCACAAGATCTATATAGGGTAATATTTCAAATATATCGACACCCTTAGCAACTAAAACATAACGGTTTGTGTACAAGAAAATCTTGCAAAGACTACAACAGCATTTTCACAGTGGAATCATAAACAGAGTTACACTTCCAAACCATTGACTTCAATGGATTTAGAAAGGTTTACTTAACTCTGCTAAGGATTCCACAGTAACCCTTAAGTGTTATGTCTGCTTGTGTGTATCTGTGACAAAAGGCCAGACTCACCCATCTCTCTAATCTTTGGTATGTGGTATGTTTGGTCTCTACCATGTGGTAGCTTGGTCTCTAAAGTAGTTGGCTCAAAAGGAAGGTAATCCAGAAAGTCTCCTTCTGTTTAAGTACCAAATCTTTTTTTTCTACGTTTTTTTTCTACATGCACTCAGTTAAATAGGGAACTCGACAAAGCTTAAGTGAAGAATACAGTAAACAAAAGGAAAACAGGTGACTAGCAGGGCAATACCAGGAACACTTTCCTGCTAGTAAGTACCATTGATTAAATTACAAGTAGACCTGCTTAGGACTGTCATATAATACTGCAATCCTAAATAGGGTTAACCCTTCTAAACACATTGCCTCAGATTCTTGCATTGTCCTGTTTTCATTCTTTCAGAAACTCATAAGTATCAAAGTTAAGCATCTGATGCCTGTGAAGTGACTGATTTAAAAAGGGATACCTTTCTTTAGGCTTGCACTGCGTTTCTATGCTGTCCGGTATCAGTGAAGCTTTCTCTGCCTACTAGTCTCACTCTTTGTTGATAGAGCAAGATGGGTAGTTGTGTTATTCTGTCTTTAGCTGTAGAAAAAAATAAGAGTCGAGTAGAAACTTAAAGACTAACAAAGTTTGTAGTAAGGTATGAACTTTTGTGAGTCACTGCTCACTTCAACAGATAAAATTGCTATGCCCTAGATATGCCCTATATTTTCCCTTCTCCATTGCCCCAGCCAAATTCCTTAAATCACAATCCAGCTCCATTAAATGTTATTGATTTCTATAGCAGCAGGATTACACCACCAGACTATACATACATACAATTGGCACCCATTGATTCTGTATTCTATACATCACTTACCAAACTATTAGTATTACAAATAAAACTTAAAATCATACTAGCAGTAATCAGTAGGAAATTCCTCTTTCTTGGCTCTGCCTTTTCCTTCTTTCTCATTACGTCTAACTTATTTTTAGTTGATTAACTGCAAAAACCTCAAACCAATTCTTTTCTCAGTTTCATACATTAACATGCATTCAAGTGCATATAGTTCAATAAACAACAGCATGGGTAACATATATGAACTTCAATACTTCAAAAGTACAGAAGGCTTGTCTACTACTCTAGGTGGATTCATGTCTGTTGCAGAATAACATTCTATCCATACAGCCACTTGCACATACAAATCCCTCTGCAGAGTTCTGAAATATATTTCCTCCACAATTGCATCTAGACTCTGCAGACAGCTCTTGGAGACTCATCAGTGACAAATGTCTTGGGCTCATAAAATCAATGTGAAGATTCTGTTTTGCATAAATCTTCCTAATGAATGCTGGAATTTTGGATCCCCAGCCCTCGGTCCTTGTGGCCTTTGGGAAGGGGAGGCGCCTTTGCCACCCAGTAGGAGGAGGCTGGATTAATTCGGGCACCAAAAGTGCCTGAGATGCCTATATGTGGAAGGAGGGGCCAACAGGCTTAAAAGCCCAGCCCCTCCTCTCCTCACTAGCAGTCCCGTCCAGTTCTCGGCTGGCAAGGAGCTCTGCGGCATGATCATTTTTTTTGCATACCTGCTGCAGGTGGCGGTGCAGACGCTCCTCATCGGGACGATGACTGAGAGGTCGGAGTTGGGCGCAATGAATTCGGTGGTGGAGCGAGCAGCCTCACAGTGGCACAGGGCAGCAGAGGTGGACATGCGTTGGCAGCGGCGAGGCTTGCTTCAGCCCTCATGGGGCAGAGATGGCACAGAGGCCCGGCGGTGGATGATGGCAACGGATGGCTCTTGCTGCCTGGGACAGTTTGGCCCAGTCTGCTAAGCAGGGCATGGCTGGGCCGTAGCACAGTCAGGCGGCCTGTGGGTGTTTTGGTTGGTTCAGGGCTCAGTTTGGTGGTGGTTCAGCAGAGCATTTTCTAGCGAGCTTATCTACCCCATCATCGCCCCCAGGCGACACAGGGCAAGCAGTTTCCTTGGGGCTGCAGCCTTATTTAAGGTGAAAAGGGTCTGGGGACTTTTCTAAGCAGAAGGTGTGCTCCTCATTTGCCTTCCCCTTTATTTTAGCACCCCCCTCCCCTATCCTCCCCCCATTAGGGGCTTTTTGTCACCCCCCTTTTTTGCTGGTTTGTGTATGGGTTTTTTCCCTGTTGGTTCTTGAGGGGTAGAAATTTCCGGGGAGTGGCCTTGGTAGTCTTCCTGGACAGGCAGAGGCAGAATTTTCCTGGGCAGCCATTTTGGGTGTGCAGGTGGACATTTTGTTAACAGCTTGTGTTGGCCATCTTGAGCTTGGGTGCTAGTCAGCCATTTTGTTTCACTTCATCAGCTGTGAAGTGGACACTCTGTAACAGGGCAGTTGAGTCTGACCAGGTTTCATGGGCAGTTGACTACTGAGGGTGAGACAGCAGTGGTATGGCTTCTAAGAAGGGATCTGGGTGATCTAAGGGCAAGCAGCCAGCACCCAAGCCTCCCCCCAAGAGACCTGCTCCGGCATTGTCTTCCTCAGAGGATGAGGATGATGGGGTGCAGCAGACCATCATGAAGCACTTGCAGGTGGTGGAGCATGCCACAGGGGTGTTACCTCCAGCTGTGTAACAAGGCGGCGGAGCTCGGGGACAGAAGGAAACTCACTCTGCGGCTAACAAACATTTTCAAGCAGAGGTTTTAAGCAGGTTGTCTATTGTTGAAGGGCATACTGCTACACAGGTAGCCCCCAAGGATGGGGCATCCATGAATTGGGATGGCGGCACACCTTCTCCAGTAGTGCCTGCTGAGGAGCAGCACCCCAATGATGCCTTGGCCGGCTCTTCCATGGCAGCGGGTAAGTGCAACATGCACCACACAAGATACAGTTGGCATTGGGGCCCGCCTACAGCCAGTAGATCAGTGCCCCCCTTTCAGATGGGAACAGCATGTGGTCAGCCTTGTGGCATGACTGCATTAGCTGGCTCCCCACAAACAGTTTGTGCCGCTGCAGTAGCACAGCTGTACGGCTTGCCTGGTATGCCATGGTGGGGGATCCTTTGCCCTGCGGCATCCCATATGCAGCGGTGCATGCCTTCCATTTGGGGAATTGGCACTCCCTTTGGGGGACCATCTTCTACCTGCCACTAGGGAAAAAAATCTGTAAGGGGGAATATATGGACGTTTTCACACTTTTGTTTAGGGAGCTGGAGAAGAAGGAAAAAGAGGATATGTAAGATAAGGACAAGGAAAAGTACAGGAAAATGAAAGTGGACAGAACCTGGGCTAACTGGGTGGCAGGTTTTCTCATTTACGCTAGGGTGCTTTCTAAGGCGCAAACGTTTAGGGCAGCATCCTTGTTTCGATATTTTGATATAATTTATGAAGGTTACACGGGTTTTACTGGCCCCGCCTGGCTACAGTATGATGAGGAGTTCAGGATGAGGACAGCCATGAACCCTTCTTTGCGTTGGGACCAGATCCACCCCCACCTTTGGTTACAGGTGATGTCCGCTTCTAGGCCAGCCATGGGGGATCGGTAGCATAGTGGCCATTTAGTACACCATGCTAGCTCGGCCCCTGGACCCCGCCTTCTGGTGGGGCAGGCAGTTCAACCCCACCAAATCTGTTGGGAGTTCAGGGCCCAAGGGGTATGTAACAGAAAGGCCTGCCAGTATAGGCACGAATGCCCCTTATGTGCAGGCCCGCACCCCTTCTCTGCGTGCTCTTAGGAAGAACCCTGTAAGGGTCACCGAAGGCCAGAGGGGGCTGGCCCTGGGCAAGGTCATGGAAATGCCCATAAGGTTGAGAGTTCTTGAATTGTTGTTACATGGTTATCCACGTTGTTCTGATAGGATATATTTATTGAATGGTTTTACACAGGATTTTCACATTCCTTACCAGGGTGAGAGGGTTTCTTTTATGGCATGTAACTTGTGATCCATTCAGGGTAGGGAGCACCTAGTTCAGGAAAAGATTCAGAAGGAGTTGCGGGAAGGCATGGTCCTTGGACCTTTTCCTTCCCCCCTGTTCCTCACCTTCATGTGTCCCCACTGGGGATTGTCCCCAAAAAGGCTCCTGGGGAGTTTTAGCTCATCCACCACCTCTCTTACCCCAGGGGTGCTTCAGTTAATGATGCTATTCCTGAATTTTTATGCTCTGTCCAGTACACTTCCTTTTTTATTATTTATAATTTGATTTTATCGAGAAAAATAAAAATACAACGTACAGAACAACAAGGAAAGTAGAAAAACTGTAAGACTGTAAAACTATAAAACTTAGCGAGAGTAAAATAGGTGTATCACTGTGCTCTTTGACAATTATAGTTCACAGTGTGACAATTAAGGTGTTCCATGTAACATATAAATTCCATTTAGGTTAGTGGTGTCATACAATGCAGTTTCTTCAAGTTATGCAAATTATCCAGATATAAAATATATAAATACTAGGGGGGGAAGCCCGTTGCGGCCGAGGCAACGGGCCCTAGGGAGAGTCCTTGGGGGTGGGCAAGGCGGCTGGGCTGGCCCCGTCACGCAGGGAGGAGGGGCGGTGTTCTCCGGGCAAGGGAAGCGTCCGAGGCCCGCCGCTGACTCCGCGTGCAAGCCTCCCTGCCCCGCCGTTCGGGAGGGCCCTCCGAAATGGGCAACCCCGCCCCCGCACATTGCGTTCCCGAAAGCCTTCAGGGAGGGGTGGCCGCGCAGCGCTCCCGAGGCCCGCTGCGCCCTCCCCCACAAAGCCCCCATACCCAGCTTTGGGTAAAGTCCCTCCGAGCCGGTAGCCGCCGCCCCCCCCAGCCCGAAGCGATCGGCGGCTGGAGCAGACTGGGGTCGTGAGGCTGCGCGGTGGCTGAGTGGGAGGGCGCACAGCCACGCCGGAAGGCTAAGCAGCCAGTGGCGAGGGACTCCGTCTCTGACTGGCAAGTCCCTCGGCCAACTGATTCCGGCGCGCATTTTGACCATATAAGGTATGACCAAAACTCAAATATATATAAGGAAGGATTAAACAGTAATGACAAGGCTGCACAATGTATCCAATGTGGATGCAAATAACAGAATAATTTGATGCAGTTAATCACATCGTAATTTAGTAGATAAAGGTCTAAAATAAAATTATAACCACTTTTGAAATTGTGACCATAGGAGGGGAATAAATTCGTCCATAGTCAGGTAGTCAAGGATAGGGTCCCATTTTGTCATACAAGTAGTGCTGATCAGTTTTTGTGATGCATTGTGTATTTTGGTAGTTACACTGTCCATGAGGAACTGGTCCCACAATTTGTGGTACCACAAGTGGAGCGTGGGAGGGTTAAGATATTTCCAGCAGGAAGCTATTGACGTGCGTGCTGCATAAATCATCACATCCAGAGTCTGTTTATATTTCTGCTTTTCTATGTGTGGCAGCCAATATCGAAGAAAGAGGTTTTTGGGACATATTGGTATGTCTAAGTTCAAAATCTTTTTTACCATTTGTTTTATTTGTTTCCAGAAGGCCGAAATGACATTGAATTCCCACCAGCAGTGAGCATACTTGCCAATCTGTTGGCAATTCTTCCAGCATTTCGGGGATACTATAGAACTCATATGGGACACCAGGGGTCTTTTCGTAGAAAAAGAGCTGCAGGAGCTCATTAGCATATAGTATGCTAATGAGCTATTAGGCTATTAGCATATGCCATGCCCCCTGACATCACTGGAAGTGATGTCAGAAGGGGAAGCAAAAGGAGGGGAGGCATCTTCAAAAGCCTCCCTTTCCCTTCCCCAGCTGGCCTGGGTGGGGGATGGAAGAGAGAAGGGGTTTAAAGTTTAAACCCCTTCTCACTAGAGTTGGGCCACAGAAGGAGGAAAGAGGGAAAGAATGAGAGAGAGTAGAGAGAAGAAAAGAGGGAAAGAAAGAGAAGGAAAGAAGGAGGGAAAGAAAGACAGCACTGGGAAAAATGCAGAAAAGAGCAACTATATTTCTATAGATATTCTTTTTGAGGTGTGTGTGGTGTGAGTGGTCCAATTAGATTGCACCGTCAATTTATATATGTATAAATGATGTTCCTTTTGGTCTTTTGGGGTTTCTGTGCGGCACTATGACATGCTTGCCCTGCCATAGTGCCACTTGTTCTGGAGTGTGCCACTTGTTCTCATGGAAAACAAGCATCTCCCAAGACAGTTCACTTTCCCTGAGATTCTCTGGGAGAATCTGACTGCTGGTGCTGCCTGCTTGCCTGCCTTAAGTGCTGCTGGCTGGGTTTCCCCATTGGAAACAATGGAGGTAATGGGGGTAACCTGTTTGGGTGCCCATAGAATTAGGCCCATTGGTCCGATTGCATTGAGACGTGGGGGTGTATATGGGCAGAGGCTCCTGAAGCTACCCTGAAAATTTGGAGCCTCTCCCTCAAACCCCCTCCTCCCCAGAGCTACTAACAGCACCATGGGGAAAAAGTAACTTTTTCCCCAGTATAGAGAACAATGCAGGGGATGGGGGCAACCAGTTTGGGGACCCATAGAATTGGACCCCCTTGTCCAATGTTCTTGCAACTTGGTGGGCATCTTGGGGAGAGGTTCCATCAGCTACCCTGTGAGATTGGAGCCTCTCCCTCAAACCGCCTCCTCTCCAGCCCCCAGAATATACCCTATGTTTTTACCATTGACTTCAATGGCCCATAGGATATATGGGGCCGAATTGCCACCGAATTTCTTTCATTCCCTCCTTTCCTTCTCTCCTTTTCCTCTTTCCTGTGTTCTTCTAGTCTCTTTTTTCAATGGCCCATAGGATATAATGGGGCTGAAATTGACATTCGGCTGGCCCAAAGACTCCTGAATTGGCTGGTACTGCCGAAACAGACATGCGGGAGCCTTTCTGCCCTCTGAAACTGCTTGTGCCCGATTTGGCCAAACCGAATTGGGCTGATTTTTTTTTTTTTTGCACACCCCTACTGGGGACGCCAATAGAGGAAAACAATAGATTGGGAAGGACTAGAGATCTCTTCAAGAAAATTGGAGAAATCAAGGGAACGTTCCATGCAAAGCTGGCCATGATAAAGGACAAAAACGGTAGGGACCTAACAGATGCAGAAGAGATTAGGAAAAGATGGCAAGAATACACAGAAGAACTATACAAGAAGGACCTCGATGTCCTTGACAACCACGATGGTATAATCACTGACCTCGAGCCAGACATCCTGGAAAGTGAAGTTAAATGGGCCTTAGAAAGCATTACTAACAACAAAGCTATTGGAGGTGATGGTATCCCAGCTGAGTTATTCAAAGTCTTAAAAGAAGATGCTGTTAAAGTGCTGCACTCAATTTGCCAACAAATTTGGAAAACACAACAGTGGCCACAGGATTGGAAAAGGTCAGTGTACATTCCAATCCCAAAGAAGGGCAATGTCAAGGAATGTTCAAACTATTGCACAATTGCACTCATTTCACACGCTAGCAAGGTCATGCTCAAAATCCTACAAGCTAGGCTCCAACAGTACGTGGATAGAGAACTGCCAGAAGTACAAGCTGGGTTTCAAAGAGGTAGAGGAACTAGAGATCAAATTGCCAACATTCGCTGGATTATGGAGAAAGCAAGAGAGTACCAGAAAAACATCTACTTCTGCTTCATTGACTATGCTAAAGCCTTTGATTGTGTGGATCATAATAAATTATGGCAGGTTCTTAAAGAGATGGGAGTACCGGACCACCTCACCTGTCTCCTGAGAAACCTGTATAAGGGTCAAGAAGCAACAGTTAGAACCGGATATGGAACAACTGATTGGTTTAGCATAGGAAAAGGAGTATGACAAGGATGTATATTGTCACCTTGCTTATTTAATTTATATGCAGAGTACATCATGCAAAATGCTGGCCTGGATGAATCACAAGCTGGAGTTAAGATTGCTGGGGAAAAGATCAATAACCTCAGATATGCAGACGATACCACTCTGATGGCAGAAAGTGAAGAGGACCTAAAGAGCCTCTTGCTCAGGGTGAAAGAGGAGAGCGCAAAAGTGGGCTTGACGCTCAACATCAAAAAAACTAAGATCATGGCATCTGGCCCCATCACTTCTTGGCAAATAGAAGGGGAAGTCGTAGAAGTAGTGACAGACTTCACGTTCCTAGGATCCCAGATCACTGCAGATGGTGACTGCAGCCATGAAATTAAAAGACACCTGCTCCTTGGGAGGAAAATGATGGCAAACATAAACAGCATGATAAAAAGCAGAGACATCACCTTGCCAACAAAAGTCCGCATGGTCAAAGCAATGGTATTCCCCGTAGTAATGTATGGCTGCGAGAGTTGGACTATAAGGAAGGCCGAGCGCCGAAGAATAGATTCTTTTGAACTATGGTGCTGGAGAAGACTCTTGAGAGTCCCTTGGACTGCCAGGAGATCAAATCAGTCAATCCTAAAAGAAATCAACCCTGACTGTTCCTTGGAAGGCCAGATCCTGAAGTTGAAGCTCAAATACTTTGGCCACCAAATGAGAAGGGAGCATTCACTGGAGAAGACCCTGATGCTGGGAAAGATTGAAGGTCAGAGAAGAAGGGGACGGCAAAGGATGAGATGGTTAGACAGTGTCATTGATGCAACGAACATGAAATTGAGCAAACTTCAGCGGACAGCGGAAGACAGGAGGGCCTGGCGTAATCTGGTCCATGGGGTCGCGAAGAGTCGGACTCAACTATGCGACTGAACAACAACAACACTGGGGACGCCAGCTGGGGGTGGGGCTTGCCGCCACCACCATTTGTTGTGGCTCCTGAGCTGCTGGAGCTGTGCTCCAGCACGCTCCCCCCCAAAAAGACCCTTGGGGACAACCTTTGAGGGGTAAGGTACCACCTTGTTAGTATCTTAAATTCTTGTACTTCAAGGGGCGTAGAGCTAGGGAAATGATGTTTTGTGGTCCAGAGGTTCAACCAGAAGTTGTCATCCAACTCTTGAGCACAATCTTCCTGCCATGCCTTTTGATATGATAGAGGTTTTGTATGATTGTCTCTCAACAATAGTTGATCAGTGGATGAGATTAGACCCTTGTGTCGGTTTTCAAAGAGTTGGAAAATTGTTTCTAATTTGGTGCATGGCTCAGAAAGGACTGAAGTTATTTTAAGTTGATCAGTAACATGTTGAAGCGGCAAATACAGGAGCCAGGGTGTTGATAGGCCTAGCTTGTGTTCCAAGGCTGCTTTTGGTAATATACATTTCTTTGACGCAATGTCACTAAATCTAGTCATTTTGGCTCTACTGCCTCTCTAAACCAGGATTGGTCTATAAAATGTAAGTATCTAGAGGTTCTAGGAAGCAACTTTTTACGATGAAGTCTCCAAAAGCTAAGTATGGGACTTAGAAATGTAGCATTGTGTCTCGTAGCCGTAGACAGATTCAATTTTTCATCCCAAATTAGGTTACTTATTGTTACCGGGTGATAAATGTCTGAACATATTCGAATCCAGTCTGGAGGGGATGTTGAATGTTGAAGTTTTACTATGTTAGCCAGTAGTGTAGCTTTCTGGTAAGCTGATATATCCAGAAATCCAAACCCACCTCTATTCTTGGGTCTCCGTAGGATGTGAAGGCCTATCCTAGCTTTTTTCCCGGCCCATAAGAAATTATTCATTTCCTTTTGCCAATTTTGCAGCAAAGTTGTAGGAAGCTCTATGGGAAGTGTTCTAAACAGAAAGATGTATTTTGGTAGGAGAAAGGATTTTATGAGATAGTATCTATCGATCCAGGACAAATTAAGCCTGTTCCATTTAGATATGGTGTTACTTATTTCCTTATGTACCTCTTCGTGATTTAGCTGTATCAATCTTGAGAGATCTGCAGGCATTTTGATTCCAAGATATGGTAAATAGGTGGATACCCAATTAAAATTAAAGAGTTGTTTTAGATTTTTTTGTTCAGTAGTGGTGATATGTATGGGTAGGATTTGAGATTTGGCACCATTTATTTTCAGTCCTGATACCAGGTCAAATAATTTCCTTTCCTTTAGCAAAGCAGGAATAGATGTGGAGGGATCTGTTACATATAGGAGCATATCATCGACAAATAGAGAGATCTTATACTCAGAATCCTTAATTCGCACTCCAGAAATAGAAGGATTTGTTCTTATAGCCTGTGCCAAAGTTTCAACTGCCATTGCAAAGAGCAAGGGGGAGACTGGACGCCCTTGTCTGGTGCCCCTCTGGAGTGCTAATGTTTGTGATAGGGATCCATTGGCTTTAACATTAATAGGTGGCTGTGCATATAAGTTTTCAATTGTGTTTATGAATTTAGGTCCAAAGCCCATATTTTTGAGGACTGTGAAAAGATATGGGAATTGTACCATGTTGAATGCTTTTTAGACATCCAGTTCAAGTAGGGCCATAGGTCTTTTATGTTTAGAACAGTATTGCAATATATTCAAGGCTTTGTAAGTATTGTCTGCCAAATCTCTATTTGGTATAAACTCTACTTGGTCTTTGTGAATGTAATGCGAAATAAATTTATATAATCTTTTGGCCAAGATTGAGGTATAGATTTTCATATCCTAATTAAGCAAGGATATTGGGCGATATGATTGTGAGTACAGGGGATCTCTTTCTTTTTTAGGTATAACCACCATTAAGGCTTGTCTCCATGACATGGGGTGGTACACTTCCTTTGATCAAGCAGTGTGCATAGTGCGCAGCAGCAGGAAAGGAATGGAGATGGCAAAATGTGACATTAAGTCGGCGTTTCTCCTCCTTCCAGTGCACCTGGCGGACTTCGAGCTCCTAGGTTTTTGTTTTGAAGATCAGTTCTATTTGGATCGGGCACTGCCTATGGGCTGCTCCTTGTCCTTCACTTCAGCTCCTTTTTGGAGTGGGCTCTTCATATGCACACTGGTTTGAGCACTGTAGCTCATTAGTTGGATGCCTTTTTGTTTGTGGGTCCCTGAGGTTCTGGGCTTTGTGAGCACTTGCTGGGTTCCTTTCAGGCATTCGCAGGCAAGTTGGGGGTGCCTTTAGTGCAGGAAAAGACGGAGGGTCCAGCCCAGGTGCTGACCTTTTTAGGTGTAGAACTGGATTCAGTGGCGCAGGCTTCCCGGCTGCCAGCAGGCAAGTTGGTGGATTTGTGCCAGTGGATTAGTGACTTCTTAAGCAAACGGAAGGCGAGCTTGAGGGAGCTGCAGCAATTGGTGGGCCATCTGAATTTTGCGTGTAAGGTAGTGGTGCCTGGTCAGGCCTTTCTGCACAGGTTGTATGCCGCTATGGTGGACCTGCAGCTCCCCCATCATAGGATCCGTATTACTGCAAGTATTCACCAGGATTTAGAGATGTGGATGGAGTTTCTTGTTTCTTTCAATGGCATTTCCTTTTGGAGGGAGGACCTTAAGTTGGAGGCGGAGCTCCAGGTCCACTCCAATGCTGCAGGATCCTTTGGCTTCAGGGTTTATTTCTGCAGGCATTGGTGTGCAGAGGAGTGGTTGGCGGCCTGGGTGGAAGACGGTCTGACATCTGACCTTACATTCCTGGAGTTTTTTCCTATCCTACTGGCAGTTCTCTTGTGGGGGAAAGAGTTGGCCAACCACATGGTACATTTTTGGTGCAACAACCTTGCGGTTTTGCAAGTTATCAGTTCTCTGTCATCCAGGTCCCACTGAGTTATGCATCTGGTCAGGGCCTTTACACTTTGTTGCCTACAACTAAATATATTATTTTTTGCCAGGGACGTGCTGGGGGTTGACAATAGGGTTGCTGACGCTGTCTCTAACAAACAGATGGAGAGGTTCTGTCAGCTGGCCCTAGATGCTGACTTGCAGCTGGTACAGATGCCTCCAGGGATGTGGTTGGTTGGAAGGCAGAAGTGCGCAGGGCAATAGGATTAGCCACAGCGCCAAGCACCAAGTGGGCTTATGACCGGGCGGTCACCCAGTTCTCAGAATTTAGACGGGAGGTAGGGCATCCTAGTTCATGGCCGGTTCCGATGAAGTATCTGTTACATTTTTGCATTGTATCAAAAGGTAAGGTGCTGGCAATTAGTTCTATAAAGGGGTTGCTGTCTGCTCTGGCCTATGCCAGCAAGGCAAGGGGGCTGGCTGAATATACCAGTGATTTCCAGGTACGCAAGTTATTGGAAGGTTGGACTTGTGAATCCAGGAGGCAGACAGATTTAAGACAGCCAATCTTGCCTGAAATTCTTCATGGCCTACAGGCCACATGAGGTGCAATTTGCTCCTCTGACTTCGAAGCCTTCCTATTTCATGCAGCAGCCTTGGTAGCTTTTGGGGGGGCTTTTAGGATTAGCGAGCTGGTTGCCCAATCAAAAGGTGATTCTTCTGGCCGGGCCCTCCTAGCACAGGATGTGTGTCTGGGTGCCATTAAGGCCTCCATTACCTTAAAGCACTCAAAAATGGACCAGAAACAGCGTGGTTCTATGATTGAGCTAGTCGCATGTGCTGAGAAGCAGCTTTGCCCTGTGTCGGCTTTAGTCACATGCCTAACAGTTTGGGGTATGCAGGCAGGGGTGTTGTTTAAGCACCAGGAAGGCACTCCCCTCACAAAACATCAATATTGGTCAGTCACTTCCAGAGCATTAGCGAAGATTGGGCTGGTGGGGAGGTGTTTGTGCACCCATTCTTTCTGCATTGGAGTGGCTTCCACAGCAGTGGCCATGGGGTATCAGGGGCATGATATCCAATGGCTGGGGAGATGGCATTTGGCAGCATATAAATCCTATGTTTGACCCTTGGCAGGAAATTAAGTGAAGGCCTCGGTGGCATACACATGGGGTCTGTGGACTTATACAAACAGGATGGTGTACATCTGTCTGAGAAGGGCATGGACATCTTTCTGGAGGATCTGTGGCTTCGGGGGGCCTTGGGCCTCCTGATGGGCATGAAGGCCTAAGCAGAGGCTTGGCCTCAGCAGTGGCAGGGTTTTATGCAGTATAGAGTTGTGGCCTGGTGAGCATCAGCCGACACCCATTTTGAGCTTGAAGGGGTCTTGTGAGTACAGTCTTTGTGCCTCACAGCATGGGGCGTGGAAAACAGACTGCCTTGGGAACCACCCCGACTGGCTCCTCTCTTTGAGTCTAGTGACCCAGGGGATGGGGCTACAGGGTGGGCCAGCAATGGCTAGCCGGCCAGGTGGAAGCCACTGCTGTGGCTCCTGCTTGGGGCAGGGTGGCTTGCCCTATTCCATGAGGCAAGGGAGGGGTATTTATCTCTGGCCTTGACCATACCGCAAACTATTTTGTTCTTAACGTTTTCTTCCAGTTAAAGGTTGTCAATTAATAAAGTGGCCCAAGAGTTAAACCCATCACTTGTGTCTGCCTTGTTATTCCAGCTTGGGGGGCAAATGAAAAGGAGTTGAAACAAGACACCAAACTAATAGTTAATTAGTACTTTTCAGGAGCAGTTCATCACTCCTTTCATGGCACTGTTTCAAATGAGTTAAAGAGTCCTGGCAATAGATACTTTCCATTTACAATAGGTACGAAATGCATCTTATCACTGATTATGTAACTAACTTTGCATAACACTATTCCCCCGCCCCATGTGTACAATAAGGAGGCAGTACACTATATCTAAATGGCTCAATGGGGTAGGATGAATGAGTTCTTTTGTTTTTGGTCCAGGAGGGAGGAGGAATTACTGTGGTCTCTGCTCTGTTGGGATCTGCAGAGCTAAAAGGGAAAGATTCTTAGGCAAAAGGCAAGGAGACCTTTCCAAGTTGACTACAGGAAGCAAACTGCCATTCTTCTTCCTAGGTTTGGCATCTAATCCTTTCAGGTTCTCTGAATGGAAGAAAGAAGATGAGAATGCCAGTAAGCATAAGAGCAAGTAGCACACTCATTCTCTTTGCTTTCCCATCTGGCCTTGGCAACAAATAAATATATGGTTGGGCTATGTCCTCATCAGTCCATCTCTGTTAAAATTACCTTGCTAAATTCATATGAACATATAAAGCTGCCTTATACTAAGTCTACAAATTGGTCATTCTACCCTAGTATTGTGTTCTCAGACTGACAACAATTCTCATTTCTGTGTACCCATATTTAAAGTCATTTTCACAACATACTACTATTTCAGTGTGTTTGATGAACCAAACTCACTGTTTGAACAATAAGCAAGACATATGGAGTTGTGTCTAATGCTAGATTAGGGGTGGTGGCTCCACTAAGCCACCTGCCTTTCTTGGCAGGGCAAATACCTCCTTCCACCTCCACTGTACCTCTGCCTGCCTTACCTGAGAAACCAAACACACCCCTGGTGCTGCTCCTAATGCTGCCAGCCATCTGAGGGTGCCAAACATCTGCCTCTGTCAATCACAAGCAAGTATATAAAACTAGGAGCATTTCTAGTATATCTGCCTGAAATTTGTCAGAAAGATTTGAGTTTCACATACAGTCCATAAGAACTTTATCATAATTGGCTGGAAACAGGCATGACCAAAAATACATTTGGCCAGGGGTCATTTAGTAGAAAAAGAGGTGCAGGAGCTCATTAGCATAACTCATTAGCATAACTCATTAGCATAATTTATTTGCATATGCCACACCCCCTGACATCACCAAATTTGTGTCAGAAGGCAACACCCACTGCTCAGGCTCCGCTGACTGCTTTGGATTGCTAGCTCTTGGGGGGGGGGACACAGATCAGCCCTCACAGTGGATGGAGAGCTTTTATCTGAATAAACCATGATCTTAAAGGTGCCATTGGACTGTTATGGATTGCTAGCGATGGAGGGGGAGATGCAGATCTGCTCTCACAGAGGAGGGAAAGCTTGTACCTGAATAAAACTTGGTCTTGAAGGTGCCACTGGACTCTTTTGGATTGCTAGCTGTGGGGGGAACGAGCAGGTCTGCCTGCACAGAGGAGGGAGAGCTTGTACCTGAATAAACCTTGGTCTTAAAGGTGCCACTGGAGGGATGTACTAAAAGGAAGGACAGGATTGCCCATTGTAAACAATGGGAGAGACTTGAAGGCCCATTTGCAGTAATGGGAGCCAGGAATGCCAATTGACTTGCATGGGCTCCAGTGAAATACATTACAACTCAAGAAGAGTTGCAAAGCAAATGCATAATGGAATTTCAATTAAGGTCTCTGGTCTCAAATACACTACTCTGGGACTGGAATGACAGGCCCCAGAGTGGAATGACAGCTCCTGGGGGTAGGAACAATTTTCTGGGCCTGGAATGACAGGCTCCAGAGGGGAATGACAGCTCCTGGGGGTAGCAGATGTGTACGGGGACTGGAATCACAGGCCCAAAAGTAGAATAACAGCCACTGGGGGTAGCAGATTTGTCCTGGGACTGGAATGACAGGCCCCAGAATGCAATGACAGCCCCTGGGGGTAGCAGAAGTCTTCTGGGAGTGGAAAGACAGGCCCCAGGGTGGAATGACAGTCCCTGGGGGTAGCAGGAGTGTTTTGGGACTGGAATGACAGGCTCTGGTGAGCTCCTGCAGGAACCAAGCCCTGCATTTGGCCCTTAATCACATATAGAATAAGGACCATTTTATTTGCTTGAAGTTAGCAAAAAGTATCCCTTGAAAATTGTATGTCAACTGAACAAGACTGTTATGTACTGAAGTGTGAATCCATGCTATGTAATTCCATGTTAAGCTTCAGTCTAAATGTGGCTCTTCATCTGTCGCATTATCATTGGCTGGGGTGGGGGGACTTACAAGCAGCAGCACGGAGGCCCAGCCTTTATACAGTGACATGGCTATGTCACTGCCCATGTGACCCAGAAGTGATGTCATCACTTCTGGGATTTCAAGGTGACACTCTGGTATTTGGGCAAAAACTTTGTGTTATATTGAGCTTCTACCATAGAGGTTTTGCCCAGATACCAGAGTGTTACCCCTGATGTCAGGTCATGTGGGTAATGACACTGAATCTCTCTCTCTTTCTGGGTGAGTTCCCCCCTGCTGGTCTGCTGATCAGTGGTGAGGAGGTTGGGCCTGGGAGCCAGGAAACCTCAGCTTCACCAGGAGATCTGGCAACCCTATAAAAGGACCGCCTAGTCCAGCATTCTACTCACATAGTGGCCAAACAGCTACCTCCAGGAAGCCCACAAACAGGAAGACTGCAATAGCATCATCCTTCCTGTGTTCCCCAGCAACTGGTTCAAAGAGGCAAACTACCTCTGGTACTGGAGGGAGCAGACATGCATCATCCTTAGTAGCCATTGATAGCCCAGTTCTCCATTAATTTCTCCACTCCCCTTTTAAAGTTCCAAGTCAGTGGCCATAACCACATTCTGTTATAGAGAATTCCACAAATTAACTAAAAACTTTGTGAAAAACTACTTGTCTGTTCTGAATCTCCCACCCTTCATCTTCAGTGGATGACCCTGGCTTCTCTTACTGATAAAATTCCAACCAACAAAGGAGTAAAACAAGGGTGTGTTTTGGCACCCCTTCTCTTTAACCTATTTCTCTCTGATTTGTCTGGTGCGATAGAATTGGTGAATGGCCATCCACCTAGATTGGGGGGCAGAGCAGTGCCTCTCCTCTTATATACTGATGATACAGCAATCCTCTCGGTTACCAAAGTAGGCCTTCAATGATATCTGAGGGCTTTTGAGGAGTATTGTAGTGGCAATCAACTTCAAATTAATTATTCCAAATCCAGTAATGGTTTTTTTGAAAAAATGGGCCCCTCTTAGCTGGTATATTGGTAAGGCAAAAATACAGCAAGTTAAGAGCTATAAATATTTGGGAGTTATATTTAATTTTAATCTGCAATGGGTAACTCACAGAAGAAGATCTATTAGTTTGGGGAAGTTATCTTCCAATCAATTAAAATCGTTCTTTTTTTCCAAAGGAAACCAATTTGTGCCAGCCGCCATTAAAGTTTTTAATACCAGAATTTTATCCCAAGTTCTCTATGGTGTTCCTATATGGTTTAATGCTTTTAACTGTGAAGTTGAATCAATACAATCATCCTTTTTTAGACAAATTATGGGTTTCCCAAACTGTGTCTCTTACCATGCATTGTGCTCTGAATTAGGACTTAATTTGATTGAAACCAAGATATGGGTGTCAACGGTTCGTTACTGGCTTAAATTGTATTTTAATATCGAAGACGGTTCGCTCATTTCTTTTCTGTTAAAAGAAATTCATAGCACCTCTTGGGACTACAATATTCGAACCAAAATAAGATCTTTGGGCCTTTCTTTGGAGGAGCTAGCTTTTTCCTCTGAAGTGTATATCTTCCAAACAATCAAACAGAGGCTGCTAGATATCGAACTTCAAAAACTGCAACCTCTTCATCCCCCTGTCTGTTCTTCAGCTACATTAAATCTTAAGAATGTTGTGGGATGTATCCCCCTGTATTTGTATAATCTTGATAGTCCTAGCCACCGAAGAGCCTTCTCCCTTGCTCGAGTAAATGCTTTTCCTTCAAAACTATTGTATGGTAGGTTTCAAAACATTCCCAAGAACGAACGGAGATGTGACTGCAGTTCTAATTCTCTTGATTCAATTGATCACATACTGTTGGATTGTTCGTGGCATGTATCTGCCAGGGAAAAATGGTTAAACACTTGGTTGCATGGTAAACATCACCTTTCCAATGAAATAAAATGCCAATTTCTGCTGAATGATATATCAGCAGAGATTACCGTGGCAGTGGCTAATTTTTTAGTTGATGTGATAAGAGTGAAAAATTTGGGAAACTACGTTTTATGATTTTATAAATTAACTCTGTCTTCTAGCTGATTATGTCATTTACTGTCCTTGGTTTTTGTTTTGGTTTTTGTTTTTTGTTTTTTTGGTTTTTTTGTAATGTTTAATATTTATATGCCATTAAAGGTTTATTGATTGATTGATTGATTTTGGTTGCTCTTTTCTGCACCTTTTCAAGAATTACAATATCCTCTTTCAAGTGTGGTGATAAGAACTGTACACAATATTCCAAGTATGGTCTCACCATAGAGTTGTATAAAGGCAGTATGATAGTGGCAGCTTTATTCTTTATTCTTGGACATTTTCAACTAGATGTTCACTTACCATCCCAAGGTCCCTTTCTTGGTCTGTTTCTCTGAGCTCAGATCCCATCAGTGTATATGTGAAGCTGGGATTATTTGTCCCAATAGATGTCACTTAACAAAAGTTATGGTCTAATTTACTGTTTCCCATTTAAGCCATTAAGGGGCAAAATAAAAGGTGATTTTTTTTAAAAAAAAAATAAGAAATGAAATTAAAAGGGATAACATTTTTTAACAAAACATATATGAGGCACTATGAAGGATTATTGTTTATACTGTACAAGCTGCCAGCAGTATTTCTTAGGAGCACAGAAAGCTGGCTGGTGCATATTTGCTGTTAAAAAGAGTCCCAAAGTAGTGCTCTTATATCAAGGTTGAAAACTTGCTATTATCTAGGGCTGCCAAGTCCATCTTCACCCCCCCAGTGGGGGCCTTTGGGGGGCATTCCTGGAGGGGGTGGGGCATCCCCAATGTGATAACATCATTTTGGGGACATCCGCCTGCCCGCCCGATCTCTGCCAGCTCCCTGCACTTAAAGGACGTGTGGGACCCTTTCCCGCCGGCTCCCTGCACATGAAGGGAGCCCCTTTAAGTGCAGGAAGCTGGAAAGCTTTGCACACCCGATCTCCACATGGAGATCGGACGCATGGAGCCTTCTCCCACTGGCTCCCTGCACTTAAAGGGAGCCTCTTTAAGTGCAGGGAGCTGGAAGGTTTTGAACACCTGATCTCCGTGCGAAGATCGGGCGCGTGGCCTGCAGCCACCCCTCTCCCTCCTCTCTCTCAAGAGAGAAGGACGAGGGGTGGCTGTGGCTGTTGGGGCTTGGGGGCAGGGCTTCCCCCACAGGCCAGCTGGCCGGCGTTGGGTAGAACCCCCCAAAAGTGTGGGATCCCTGCCAAACCAGGGGAGTTGGCAACCCTACTGTTATTCCTTTCTTTTCACTAGCCCTTTTCCACACTTTAAAAGCAAGATTATTCTAGGGCCTTGTTTGTAAATTTCACTGCAGCAGGTACTATTTACTGTGAAATTTTTACATTCTGTCAGATGCATAACACAAATCAGCAAATATTAAAAACACGGGCTGAATATAAACAATACACCATAGGATGCCTCAGCTATTTCCTTTTAAAAGAAAGGTATATCCAAGATGTCTATCTGGATAGTTTCTAAAGAGATGCTTCTCAAATGTCAACAAATTAATTGTTTTTCCCCATGTGGGCTGGTTCATGATGCAACAGACTCACCTTCCCTGAATGTCTCCTTTTTAACCCTAGCTTTATCTTCTGGCAAAGACTCTAGATGCTTAGACGTGCTGTTTGAGAAGGACAAAATGGACATTGCAAGAGATGAAAGTGATATAATGGTTATAACTTCATAAAGTAACAAAAACTGTCCAGAAATGATGAAGGAAACAAGAGGCAACCTGCCAATTTTCCACTCAGACCCTCTTGTAGGTCATTTAGAATGCTATCATCTTCTTGAGGACTGAGAAGGTCAAATTGACAAATGAATATTGTTATGTACTGTAAGAACAGTATATGCTCCCTTTACCTGTGACAACATGCTGAAAGGGCATATTGGTTATATATTTATCAGTATCTATATAATTTTAAAAATATAATTCATAAAATAGGACAACAGAGTATTTTCCTTTCAAAATATTTAATTGAACAGAATAGGGAACTTTGTAGTTTTTTCCATGTCATAAATTTGTTTATGAACTCATTCTCTGATAGGCAATAGTTTATCATATGGTTGTACAAAATGTACTTTATTTGTTGCTGTAGATTTTCTGGGTTGTGTGGCCATGGTCTTGGCATTGTAGGACCTGACGTTTCACCAGTAGCTGTGACCGGCATCCTCAGAGGTATAATACAGAAACATGGAGTACTCTCTGTGTCAAGGTGAGCACCTCTGTTATACCTCTGAGAATGCCAGTCAGAGCTACTAGCTAAACGTCAGGTCCTACAATGCCAAGACCATGGCCACACAACCCAGAAAATCTACAGCAACTAATGAACTCTGGCCGTGAAAGCCTTCAACAACATATTGTACTTTATTTGTTTGAAGTATGTACAGCATGTACAGAGAGCCAGTTTGGTGTGGTGGTTAGGCATGCAGACTCTAATCTGGGAGAACTGGGTTTGATTCCCCACTCTTCCACATGCAGCTGCTGATATGACTGTGGTCCTTTCTGCACTTGACCTTAAATCCTGGTTCAACCCTGTCCCTGAACTTACATTCTACACTACACTCAAGTTCACCCCTGTAATTATCTCGAGGTATTTTTTGTTTCCACATTACATTGAGGTCACCCTGGTTTCGCCCCACACTTGTTCTCTCAAGGGCAGTTCTCGAAAGAACTCTCTAATCCCCACCTACCTCACAGGCAATGCTCCCTTTACCTGTGACATGCTGAAAGGGCATATTGGTTATATATTTATCTGTATCTATGTACTTTTAAGAATATAATTCATAAAACAGGACAACAGAGTATTTTCCTCTAAAAATATTTAATTTAACAGAATAGGGATCCTTGTAGTTTGCTCTTATGAGCAAAAATTCTACTTTGTGAGCTACTGGCATTAAAGTTGTGAGCAAGCGATTTGGCTACTGCATAATTAGTTTGTTCTGGAGCCATTCTTCCTGAGATAAGACAAAAATGTGTGAGCCAGTGGCTAAAAAACTCCAGCTAGCTCACACTAACTCAGCTTAGAGGGAACACTGCTCACAGGATGTTTGTTGCGGGGAGGAGAAGAGAAAAGGATTATAAGCTGCCCTGAGATTCCTTTGGGTAGTGAAGGGTGGGGTATAAATCCAATCTCCTCTTCTTATACAAACCTGCCTTACTCCCGGCAACTGGGACTCAAGACAGGTAAAAGCAGAAAGTTTAAAACACCAAACTATTAAAACTACAAGAAAAAACTATTAAAACTACAAGAAAATGTATGAATTACATTTATAAGAGACACTGTTCCTAAGAACCAGACTACACAAGCCATCAGGACACTACAAAGGCCCTGTTGAATAGAGATGGGCATAAATTGGGAAAATTTGGTTTGGTTTGTGTGTTACCCAAAGAGGCAGATAGGGGAATTAGCTTAAAGGAGACAAAATGAGAGGGGGTACCTGGGATTCTCCACCTATGTTTACAGGGATTTTTCCCTTAAGAGAATTCTCAAATAAACCAGGCAGATGTTCAGCCAGAAAGGGTTTTTTGTAATTAAAAGAGAAATAAAAGGGCAAAACATATGCACAAACATACCCAAAATTTATTTACTCATTATTTGTTTGCCACATTTCTACCCCACCCTCCCAGCCAAGGCCAGCTCAGAGTGACTTACATAACCGTAGATATATAAAGTACAATAAAACATAATTTGCAATTAAAACATTTCTAAAATCATCTAATCATTCCAACATAGTAAAGTGGTAGTAGTTATTATTAGTTTAATGATGGTAGTCAATAGTCGATGCTTTCTCCTCACAGTCAGTTCCTAGATTTTACTTTTTAGTTGTCCTTTAGGCAGCTGGCTTAGGCTGTTGACAGAAATTCCAGGGGGACAGGGTTCTCTATCATTCAGCTGTTAGTTGTTGGTTATTGATGGTGGCGGCAGCTCCCAAAAGCCTGGTGGAAGAGCTCCATTTTACAGGCCTTGTGGAACTGTAATTGGTCCTGTAGGGCCCTGATCTCTTCTGGGAGCTCATTCAACCAGAGCAGAGTCACCACTGAGAAAGCCCTGACCCTGGTTGTAGACAGCCTGGCCTCCTTGAGACCCAGGAGGGCCAGTTAGTTCTGAGCCCCTGATCACAGTGCTCTCTGGGGAACATGTGGGGAAAGGTGGTTCCTCAGGTATGTAGGCCCCTGACCATAAAGGGCTTTAAAGGTAAGAAGCAGCACCTTGAAATGGATCTGGTATGCTATTGGCAGCAAGTGCAATGCCTTTAGCACAGGCTGGATGTGCTGCCATATAGAGAGTCCCATCAGCAGCCTGGCTGCAGCATTTTGCACCAGCTGCAGCTTCCAGATTTGAGACAAGGTCAGCCTTATGTGGAGAGCATTACAGTAGTCTAATCTCAAGGTGACCATCACATGGATCACTGTTGACAAGTTGTGTTTGAGGAAGGGAACCAGCTGCCTGATCAGCCACAGATGGCAGAAGGCTGATTTGGCAGTGGCTACTACCTGGATTTCCATAGTTAAGGAGGCATCTAGGAGCATTCCCAGACTCCTAACCACCAGCACTGGCACCAGTGGTGCCCCATTGAAGGCTGGGAGTGGGATCCCTACCCTTGGACTGCTGCAGCTCAGGCACAGGACCTCCGACTTCATCAGATTCAATTTCAGTCAATTCAGCCTAAGCCAACCAGCCATGTCTTGTAAAATTCAGTCCAGATCTTCTGGTTTGGAGTCAGACTGGCCACCCAACAACAGATAGAGCTGGGTGTCATCTGCATATTTGTGACATCACAGCCCATGTCTCCTGGTGATCTGGGCAAGGGGGTGCATGTAGATATTAAAAAGCATTGGGGACAGCACGGCCCCTTGAGGCACTCCACAATCCAGTGGGTGCCTTCAGGATAGCTGTTTCCCCAGTGCCACCTTTTGTCACCCAGCCTTGGAGAAAGGAGACAAGCCATTGCATGGCCAACCCCTGAATTCCAGTGTCAGTGTGGCAGTGGATCAGTAGCTGATGGTCGACCATGTTGAATGCTGCCAACAGGTCCAACAGCAGCAGCACTGCTGATCTGCCTTGATCCAGATGCCTCGGGAGGTCATCCATGAGGGTGACCAGTGCTGTCTGTCTCCTGGCCAGGGCAAAAAAAGGACAGGAAGGGATCTAGAATGGAAGCATCATCCAAGAAGCCCTGTAACTGAATTGCCCCTGCCCTCTCTATTATCTTGCCCAAATAGGGTGGACCACTGCTTCTTTAAGTGCCTCAGGGAACAGTCCCTCTGTAATGTATTGAAAAAAGATGGCTACCACCACATGGCTGACCATGCGGTCTGAAAAGGGCCAGAGCTTCGTTCGAGTGAACAATAGAGACTGTGGATCCAAGGGCGCACCAATGGGCTAGCCCGGATCCTAAAGTAGCCCAATCTGGACTATGGACTTGTAAATAGAACCTATCATGGTGTTTTGGGTGTGTGCTGGGTGTGGTTTGGGTGTGGTGAGTTCAGGAATAAAAGGCGGCTTGCAGCCAGCCACTGCAGGCTTATTCCGATGTAACCTAATAAAGAGCTGATTGAATCACTATGCTGAGCTGCCGCTTCCATTACATTTTACTGGCAACAAGGATGGGATCCTGTGAACTCGCCTGACTCCACCACTCCTGAGCACTGCAACCGGCACCACGGAGGACCCCGAGAGCCTCCCGCCATGCACCATTCTGGCCGGCGAATCGCAGTCTGCAACCTCCGCACTGACATCTCAGGTTCCTGCACCGCCACCGCCACTCCGAGTCATGGCTTCCACAGTTCCAGGACAACAGCTGACCCCATTCGACCTGAACCACCCTGAGTTCTGGGAGGCCCAGGTAGCTCAGCTCACACACTTCCTCAAATTACAGAAGGTGACGGACAACGAGCCTAAGAAATCCTGGCTAATGAGTACGTGTGGGGTCACCACCATCCAGCTAGCCACGAGCCTGGTGGTTCCAAAGACCCTAGAGATGGCCACCTACGACAAAATCATCACAGCACTCAACAACTACCATGTGCCCAAACCATCTAAATGGGCAGTCCGCATGGACTTCATTGCAAGAACACAGAAGTCTGGTGAGTCCATTGCAGAATTCCTCGCTGATCTCTGCCGCATCGCCAGCAGATGTGAATTCACGGACCTGGGAGACTCCCTACTCATGCAGTTTCTGTGAGGGGTCCAAGAGCTGAAGCTCCGCAGGAAACTGATGCCACAGGCAAACCTGACCCTCGATGCGGCACTACAGATGGCCACAGCATTCGAGAAATCGCGGTGTGACCAGCAGACAACCACCATCAAACAGCTTCCCGCCGCTTCAGAATCTGGAACGTCCGAAGATGATGACAGTGCTCATCAAGTTTATCTCCAGCAGTGCTGAAACCGACCCAAGAGCAACCGACCAGCTGCTGGCTGCTCCTCTACAAGCAGCCAAGCCCAGTAGTCCAGAAGCAATGCTTTTGCAAGTTGCAGCAGCCTTCAGAGAAGAGGAACTGTTGTTTCCGGAACGCAGTATGCTGGACCTGTAACAAACAAGGTCACATTGCCCATGCCTGCCGGTTGCAAAAATCTGCCCCGTCACCTCAGGGAGCTATGGACCACCACTATGGAGGAACCATAAACCACAACCAGGTACACTACCTACCCCAAAGCGCTACCCCCAAATTGCACATGACTGTGTCCATTGAGGGAACTCCCTGCATGATGGAGCTGGACACGGGGTCATCCTGGTCAATTATATCTGAGGACACCCTCCAGAAACTCTGCCCCAATGGAGGTCCCCCCTTAGAATCCACGGACCTCCGTCTACGGGACTTCCAAAAGAACCCCATAGAAATTAAGGGGGTAGGCCAGTTCTGCGTACCATACAAGGCTTTTGACGGCCTCTTGGAACTGGTCGTGGTGAAGGCCCCTCTCACCAGCCTCCTAGGATTGTCTTTGTTCAAGGCGCTAGGCCTAGTGGTGATGGGCATTAATCAACTGGGGCTCAGAGACTTCAGTGATGTCTGTCAAGAATTTCCCAAGGTTTTTGATGGGTCCCTCGGGTGCTACACCGGCCTGCCAGTATCTTTCAACCTCGACCCCACAGTGCGCCCCATTCAGATAAAGCACTGCACGCCCCTGCTTGCTCTCCGCCCAAAAATAGATGCCGAGTTGGACTGCCTGGTTGACCAAGGGGTTTTGGAGCCAGTCCCCAACGCTAGGTGGGAGACCCCAATCATAACACCGGTGAAACCCAATGGGGACATTAGAATCTGCACAGACTACAAATGCACAATAAACAAAGCACTTCAAGACCATGTGTACCCCGTGCCGGTGGTCAGCCATGTCCTCACAGCCTTGGCCAGGGCCTGAGTTTTTGGCAAGCTGGATCTAGTGCAGGCTTATCAGGAACTGCCTGTGGATGAGCAGTTGGCCGAGGCACAAACTATAGTGACTCACAAGGGAGCATTTAAGGTGTGGCAACTACAGTTTGGGGTGAGCATAGTGCCAGGGATTTTCCAACAATTAATGTACTCCCTTCTTAAAAGTCTTTACGGAGTCATCCCATTTTTTTGATGATGTTCTGATCTTGGTGCTATCGGAGAACCTCTTCACGGAGTGCCTACGGTCAGTGCTCCAGCATTTCAGTGAGGTGGGGCTAAAAGTGAAATGTGAGAAATGTATCCTTGGTGTCTCCAGTGTGGATTTCCTGGGATTCTGTGTCGACGCTTCTGGCATTCACCCAACTAAAGACAAAATAAAAGCCATAGTGGAAGCCCCGACTCCCCAGTCAAAATCTGAGTTACAGGCCTTCTTAGGCCTACTCAATTTTTATCACTCGTTCCTGCTGCATAAAGTGGCAGTAGCTGAGGCACTGGCGATCATGGCCGGGGTGAAGAAATTTCACCACTACCTCTACAGCCGCCCCTTCACCATCATCACTGACCACAAGCCACTGCTAGGTCTCCTCGCCCCAGACCACCAAACGCCCCAGATGATGTCTCCCTGGGTTCTGCGGTAGTCTATATTTCTGGCAGGCTACCAATATGTCTTGCGACACCATCCAGGGAAGGCTATGGGGCACACAGATACTCTCAGCCGCCTGTCGCTTCCAGAGATCGCCCCGGATCCTGCTCCTGCTCATCACATCCTCTGCATCGATTACTTGCCTGACCACCCCATCCAGGTTGTAGAGGAAGCCCGGTACACAAGCCAAGACTGGGTAACTCGCCCGTGTGTTCGACTGGGTGGGGAGGGGATGGCCAAGCGAGAAAGTGGCCCCTGAATTCATGGCAAAGATGAACTATCCATGCACAGGGGATGTCTCTTATGGGGCAGCTGAGTTATAGTCCCCAAGCCCCTGCACAAATGCACGCTAGCTGCGCTACACGAAACCCACCTGGGAATCGTGTGAATGAAAGCCTTAGCGTGCAGCTCCATCTGGTGGCCTGGGTTGGATAAGGAGATAGAGGACCTTGTCAACCGGTGCCAGACATACCAAGAGACCCGACCCAATCCTCCTGGAGCTCCCGAATGCAAGTGGAAATCATCTGGCAAACCCTGGGCCCGCTTGCACTTGGACTTTGCTGGCCCATTCCAGGGACAGATTTTCTTCCTAGTGGTCGATTCCTTTTCCAAATGGCTCGAGATCCTCCCGGTAGCATCCACCTCATTGAGGGCTGCAATAAAGTCCCTTTGGAAGGTTCTCTGAACCCACGGAATTCTGGACGTCCTGGTCTCTGACAAGGGGGCAGCCTCCATGTCTGTGGAGTTTGTGGAATTCGTGACCCACTATGGAATCCGGCACATTCATTCAGCACCTTTTCACTCAGCCACAAATGGATAGGTGGAATGAATTGTGAGGACCACCAAAAAAGCCCTGCGAAACATCGTGCAGGGAGATTGGGACTACCGGTTCACAGCATTCCTGTTTGGGCAGAGGATCACCCCGCACACCACCACCCTCATGGTGTCACCAGTTAACCACCTGCCTCGACAGGCTACACCCCAACCAGGCCCCAGAGCAAGCGCCTGGGTCAGAACAACAGGAGGCTCCACAGGGCTTCTTCCCAGAAGACCTGGTCTATGCTCACAATTTCGCCTGGGGCCCACCCTGGATACAGGCACAAGTCATTCGCATGAAGGGATCCCTATTGTATAAGGTATCTACCAAAGATGGCCAAAGGCTTCACAGGCATGTGGACCAGATCTGCCACCGAGTAACACCACTGGAACCAATGGGAGATGGAGCCAGTTAGCGACACAGTCAAGCCTGACAGTGAGACCACCACTCCAGAGGCAGAGCCTGAGCAGCCTCCAGCCGACACAGCTGCCGCAAGACCTTTTCTGCAGGTCACTGCAGCTCCAGCATCCACCCCGGTTTCCCCAGCAAGGATAGAGCCAGCCAACATGCAAATGAGCAACCCTGCCCAGGAACTGCAGAGGCCGACTAGGGACCGCAGACACCCAGGTTACCTACAAGACTTTGTGTGTGGGTGTGTTCAAACTATGGGGGGAGGGGTGTAATGTATTGAGCAAAGATGGCTACCACCACATGGCTGACCATGTGGTCTGAAAAGGGCCAGAGCTTTGTTCGAGTGAACAATAGAGACTGTGGATCCAAGGGCGCACCAATGGGCTAGCCCGGATCCTAAAGTAGCCCAATATGGACTATGGACTTGTAAATAGAATCTATCACAGTGTTTGGGGTGTGTGCTGAGTGTGGTTTGGGTATGGTGAATTCAGAAATAAAAGGCGGCTTGCAGCCAGCCTCTGCAGGCTTATTCCGATGTAACCTAATAAAGAGCTGATTGAATCACTATGCTGAGCTGCCGCTTCCAGTACATTTTACCCTCCAAGTGGGACTTGTTGATAATCTCCCATAGGACACCTTGAAACCCCTCGTGGCCAGCTTTAATT
This sequence comes from Gekko gecko, assembly GCA_029375565.1. Lineage (NCBI taxonomy): Eukaryota > Metazoa > Chordata > Lepidosauria > Squamata > Gekkonidae > Gekko > Gekko gecko. Next base: position 211,440,618 of record JAPDNY010000001.1, read on the forward strand.
AGCCAAGAAGGGCAGGGATCAACGGAGCAAGTGGTAGGGTGTACAGTTTGGAGCAATTTGTCAACTTCCTCTAGGCTGAGTGGACTGAAATGATCCATAACTTGACTAGAAGACATGCATGGAGCCTTGAGTTCACTCCCTGTATCAACTGTAGCAGGGAGGTTACAGCAGAGCAACAAGACTTTATCTGCAAAGCAGCTCGCAAAAGCCTCACAGCCAATATCCAGTTCCCTAGCATTTGGTCTGCCCTGCTGCATAACAGTAATGGACTGAATCATTCTAAACAATTGGGCTTGGTGTGAGCTTGCAGACACAATTGCAGCCAGATAATTCTCTTTTTGCGGCTTTAACTGCCACCTCATAGGATCTCATAAACATCCTATAAGATGTTTTTGTAGCTTTGTCACAGGCACACCACCACTGTCTCTCTAGCTGTCTTAGCCATCACTTCATCAGCCATAGCTCCTGGGTAAACCATGCAGTGAGCCTAGAGCAACTGCACAGAGGGCATCGTGGAGCAATCTCGTCGATGGCCGTCAAGAGTCAGTTATGCCGACTCTCTACTAGCTCATCTAACAAGCCATCAGGGGGCATCAGATCCCAGAGAGGCATCTGAAGCTGCATTGGGTCCATTTGGCTCAGTGGGCGAACCAAAATAGGCTCATTACCCAAACAAGGTCAGAGAGGAATATTCAGATGGACCTTCAGGGCAAAGTGATTTGACCATAGTACTGCCAAAGCAGTAATCTGGTCCACCGTAACCCCCACTGTGAAGATCAAATCAAGCATGTGCCCAGCCTGGTGAGTAGGAGTCATAACAAATTGGGAGACTCCTAGTGCCACCATGGATGATACCAGATCTGTTGCCTGAGTGGGGGCCACACCATCAGCATGAACATTGAAATCACCTAAGACTATGAGACCGATTTCACACAAGAGCTGCGCCACCATCATGCCTCCCTTTGCCCCGATTCTATTGGTCAACAGGATCACAAAACCGTGGGGGAAATCAGGTGAAGCCGCGGGTCAAAATGCGACCACGTGGCTTCGAGTGGGAAATTGACCAATAGAAACGGGGCAAAGGGAGACATGACGGTGGTGCAGCTCTTGTGTGAAATCAGTCTGAGTGTGCTGTACTTTCATTTACACTTTTGGGTGGGTTTTTTTAGGGGGTTCTTTTTTTTTGCACTTGTGCTGTTGCGCTGGAGCAGTAAGGCAATTTAACAACCCCATTAGTCCCCTCTGGCTTATGCAGTTACCGCCTCCGAAGCCCACCAGCAAATTGTACCGTGCCTACCTGTGTGTCCTTTTGATTGGTTAGCTGCTTTTCCATGTTAGACTGGTTGTTTTGATTGGCTGTGCTGCCCTTCCTTCCCTTCTTGAATTATGGTCAGTAGCTAGAGAATTCAGCATCGGTATGATTATGGCTTAGTGCAGGGCTAAGGGAATATTTCTTTGGAAGGGTACTATTGAGGGTCTCCCAAGCACCCTTACACTGGTTCTGTTTAGTTCCATCAGGAAGGAATTCACTACATTTATGATCCATTCATTACTACTGTTCATTAGTTTTGTTTCCAGAATGTGTGTGTGTGGGGGGGTGTACAACGTACGGGCTTCTCTTTTGGCCAGTGGAGACTGGGGCTGCAGTCTTGATTTGCCTGCCCAGGGCTTGTTGCCCTACTAGCTCTTTTGCTGCTGCCTGGCCCAGCTACCCATACCACACACAGAATTTGAAAATGGTGCCCAGGCATGGTGCTGAAATGTGCTCTAAGGAATGTACCATGAGGGAGAAAGGCAATAATGGGCTGCTTGATTCAGGCCTTCTGATTTATAGTTCCTTCTGCACATGCATGGTCTAATGCTGGATCACTGGAATGCTGGTATGAATTTTTGTTTTTAAAAATGGAATCACTTCCCACACCACACAAAATGGCAAGGTGAGTGGAGCACTGAAAAATGGCACAGGCATTCCACTCTGCTGAAAAGCTAAAATCAAACAGTTTCAGGAATAAAAGATCAGGGAAACATTGGTTTCAGAAAGAGCAGAGGGAAAATGTAGAAAAACTGGGATGACAAGGGACTGCTACAGGCCTGTAGCCAGGATTTTTTTTAATTTGGGGGGCCTTTAAAAAATTGGGGGGGCACTGAAATAAAGATAAAATTTAAAAACTCACATAGGCTGGCTGGCTCCTGCCCAAGCCAGTCCTCCCATGTGGTGGCTGGAGAGAAAGTCATGCCAGGCCCCAGCGGGACAAAGCAGTGCTCGCCCCCTCCCCCATGACTGCTGCACACACACACATGGCTGAGGTAAGGAGCCATAGAAGAGGGAGGGCCTGAGAATAGCTTGAGAGAGGAGGGGTTGCCTGCTGAAGTTGAGCAAGCAAAGCAATGGGAAGGAATGCTGGCTCTGCTTGGGCGTAGGACAGACATGCAGCCCATCTGAAAGGGAGGACATGTGTGGGGCTAGGCATCTATGCTCAAGAATGGTGGGGAGGGGGAGACACTCGTGAAGTGGTTCCTGGATGATACGTGTTACAACTGCCTGCCTGCCGACATCTCCACAGAAGAATGCCTTCTGCTTAGTCCTGGATACATCAGAAAAGCAGGGCGCACGGGAAAGGGCTGGCCAGTGCACCAGGTCCACCCCCCTGGCTGCAGCCTTACCATGGAGGCGGCCCCCCGGTCGGTCTGTGAGACCTGCCATCCTGGTGGGGACTTGCCACATTCTCCTCCTACCTCCCAGCCACTACAGACATAGGCAGGCGGGCAGCACATTCCCCAGTGGCAGCCACAGAATGGTGCATGCATGCTGCACAGTCTGAATGCCATGCTCCACTTTCGGATCCTTGGCGCAAGCTCCCGCACAGCCCAGCTTTTGCTTTATTGGCTTTTGCTTCTCCCCCACACTGCCTTCCATGCCTCGTCCAACCCCCGGGCGGCTGTCTGCCTGCCATGGCCCACTCAGGGGCCTCCTCCTCCTCTCCAACTGGGCCTGGGAAGCAGCCACCACTGCTGCTGCCTTGTATGCCTTGACTGAGGAAGATGAAGAGGAACAGCCCCCATAATGAGCCTTGGTGCCCCACTCATTCCCAGTGCCCCGGCCCCAGCATGCACCCACCCCCTGCAGCCACAGCAGCTGTTCCTGGACAAGGAAAGCAAGGAGAGGTGGCACAGCTGCTGTAGTGGTGCAGGGGGAGTTCGGCCAGGAAGTTGGGGGGGCTTTGAAATAAGTCGGGGGCGGCCTCCAAATGCCCCACTGTAGCTACGGGCCTGGACTGCTAACAAAGCTGTGTGGAAATGAGGAAAAAATGGTAACAAAGGGAAATGACAAAGGACCAAAGAGACTAATGGTAACAATGGGAACATTAAGGTTCTCTGGAAGGCACCATAGATATGTGTCTAGAGTACACACATATTCTGGCCATATATGATGACAGATGTGAGAAGTAAAGAAAGATTCAAGCAATAAGGGGTTGTTTTAATTGCCTTTTTTGCTCTCAGCGGAAAGCCATCATTCAATAGCAAAATAAATGCTTTGCACTTACAGATTTCCAGGTTCGGTCTATGTTATTTTCAGTACCAGTATCTCAGGGTGGCAGTATCAGGTCAGACTGCTTTGGCTGCGAGTAGACAATACTATGAACAATAGACCAATAACTGATTATAAGACTTTTCCATATGTATCTTTTATAAAGCAAAACACACATTCATAACTAACTATAGAGAAACTAGAACAGAGGAAACAAGACTGGAAACATTATACTCTTGAATAACTGATAGGTACAGATATCCAAATATTTATATCAGTGCTGTCTAAATATGGGTCTTATTACATTAAACATGGAGCAAAAAAGTGTCTGGAAAACTTTGTAGCAACCACTGCAAACAAGGGAGAAGCAAAAAAAACACACATAAGAAAATGGAAGTGGCTTGATTAGATCAATTCTATTAAAAGTACTCAAGAACAATAAATGATTCAATAAAGGTAATCTGCAGTTCAAGTTTACTCAGTAATCCACTGGAAGTCTTTGTCAAAATCTTTTGACAAGCTAATTAAAAGAAGACAGTTATGCAGTGCTGAGTATTTACTTTTCATGTAATGAATCAACCAATCGGCAAACTTTCACATCCATATTTTTCCCATCAGCAGTGTCATGGTGACCTTTCATGATAGCGTGAATAAACTCCCCCCCCTTCCCATGATAACTTCATAGCAACTTAATATTTAAATAATGTACCCTCCTGGATGAATGACAGAATGCAAATTGGGGGACTTGGAAAATCCATTTATTGCACCTCTGTAGTTTGTTCAGTGTAAGTATGATGAAGAAATATTTATGCCTTTGGGAAATGGATTAAACTGGGTATTTATCACTGCTTGCACCTGTAACTTCTATATTCATTTCCACCTCTCTTTTAAATCAGTACTAGAAAACAAGTAAACACATGGGGGACGGGAATCCCATGTCCTTATAATTATTCGTTTTACCCTTAAATGAGCACTCCAGGACCACATGGGGCACCAGGAGGCTCTTCGCGAGGTGGACAGTGTCTGTCCCGCACCAACTCAGCAGGAGCGAATTTCGTTTATTGGCGTCGGTTAAGTTCGTTTATTGGCATCGGTTAAGGGCTCCATGTAGCTTATGAGTTGGTCTGTCCACGAGTTCCAAGCTTCGGGATGGGAGGGATCAAACCTCTCTAAACTTCTGTGCGTTGCAGCCATGGCTGGATTGGGAGCCCAGCAACCGCAGAGCGCGTGAGCAGGGCTGGAGGCATCGGTTGCTGTGAGCAGTGCGGTGCTGCTCTTGGGGTCAGCAATGTGATGCTCAGGAGCGGCTGGGAAGCTGTGGCATCGCAGACAGGGCTCGTCCTCGTTGTTGTTGTTCATGGAGGGAGTTTTAATCCCGCCCTCATTGCCACTGTAAAGTACTGGGTTCCGTACTTCATGACTCAGACAACGACATATGAGAAGACGCGTTTATTCGTACTTCACACACAAAAGACACACAACAACAGCTGGGGGCCAACTATATACAGTGTGGGGGGGAACGCCCCAAAAACTCCATTGGCAGGTTTGAATCTCCCACCAAGGTTCCCATTGGCTCCCTCCTGTGAGTTCAGGAGCCTAGTCCCTATTGTTCTCAGGAACGGAGCTTGGCAGCTTTTGGCTATCTCTAGTTCCTTGTCTTAGGACATAACAAGTAGGATGCACTTTATAGGAAATAGCTTCACAGTTTGTCCATCATGTGCACACGCAGCAAGCTACATTATGACAATCTACATGTTTTCATACTTTTTTCTGACATCAAAGAGCTTTCCATGTAGAAAACTTGTCATGTGAAGCAGCCTGAAATTGATGGTGATAAAAGGGATGCACGTTGTTATCCTGAAAAGGATTAAAGTTGTCATTTAGAACTCTGCACATGGCATTAATTTTGGTCTCCTGTTGCTAAAACTGAGTTTCTGATGCTACTGGGCCTGCTTCCCAGGCCTGCTTCACAAACATACTGAACTGTATCAGTCTTAGAGATCCAGCACAGCCAGACCCCTGCCCCTTGACTCCAGCCCTTTCAAGATCCCTTCTGTGTAGGAAAGTATGCCATGCCAGAAGAAAGGCAAACTCACATCATATATTGTCAAATTAAAGAGAATGGGGATAAGCATTTCTATAATTACCATATGGTAAAATGGCTCTTGGAGCTTCTACAACTAAGCATCAGTAAAAAGGCCTGTTATTTCAGAGCTTGGAGGGGGGAGGTGCAAGGCCATTAATGTAAAAAAATCTTTCATAATCTCCTAAACTGTGCTCCCCCCAACCCACCCCCCCAGAAATCTAGAGAGTAAACCTTTACTAGATACAAATAAAGATGCAATATCCTGTCTCCACTGGCCAATTTCAGATGTGTCCAAGAACTTATAAGGTAGAACAGACCACTTCTGGCTTTCAGTTCTAAGATTTAGCAATAGACCTTTTAGGGAGACTTGCACCTGTATGTTCATTGAATGGGAACAGCTTCAGTACATATTGTTACTCTGCTGGTCAGACAGGTCTAGAGGGAATGCAAGCCAGACTTCTAAATGTACTATGCATTTTGGAAACATTAACACAAATTATAATTATATGTTTTAGAAGGCTTGGAAAACCAAGATATATAACCACCGTTTCCTAACCATATTACTCCCAAGAGGTTTAAACTCTATAGCTCTTCTGTACTTTTGGCTAGTACCTATCTGACCAATCTCTTCATTAATGTTTCAGCAATCACATCCAATTCCTATGCTCTCAGAATTCCAGTCGCTTCTATGCATCAGTTACAGACCCAGAGTTGCATAATATAATATATTTTGTAATCAAGAACAGGTTCACAATTATAAAGTACATGCATGTTATTTATGATGGGTGCTTTTCCAGGCATGGATTTTGGAACCAAGAGCCACAATTTATTATACACATGGGAATCCTATATATATAATTCCCTTACATATTGGCCATTTCCAGATCTCCCATTTGCTGTGTAGTGTGCTCCATCAGCCATTGGCCCATCAACCGCCACTCAAGAGCATTCACATGCCATGGGTCCACTCATCTCCCCCACCCACTGCCAGCCTGGACACTCTTTCCTCACAGAAAAAAGCTGTCAAAATAGCTGTCTTTCCTGACGAAGACATTTCTCCTTCTTGGCTCCTGTGGGGCTAACTTTTAGTGACAGCCAGTCCTGATTAGGGTTGCCAACTCCAGGCTGGGAAATTCCTGGATATTTTGTAATGGAATCTATGGAAGCCAGAGTTTGGGGAGGGAAGAGGCCTCAGCTAAATAGAATGCAATAGAGCAGGGGTGTCAAACATGCGACCTGAAGGCTAGACCAGGCCATTGGAGGGCTGAAATTTGGCCTGCAAGGCCCTGGCTGTTTTCTGCTTCCTTTTCCAGTTCTGCTGCTGCTGCCACATCATGACTTGCTTTACCAGACTCTCTCAATCACACAGGAAAGATAAATAGGCAAGCCTCTCCTGTGCAATTGAGACAGTCTGGTAAAGAACTGGTTGAGGCTCCTCCCTCTCCTCATCCCAGGGGGGAGGGAGGGAACTGGCCAGGCTACCTCAATCCTACAGGATGCAAAGGGAACCCTTTCTTTCCTTCCACTGGCTGAGGCTCCTCCCTGAAGGGAGGGAGGGAGGGAATGAGGGAGAGCTTGCCTTACTTGGTTGCCTCAATTGTGTTGTAAAATATTCAAAAGTATTTAATTACTCAGAGTATTGATGGATCTTGCTCTATTGGAAAGAAGAGATTTCTTTGTGTTTAAAAACCTTTATTTCTAAGGGTAAAAGGTACACGGGAAACCTACAAATGAACAAACATCTAAGAGCTACATTTCTTACAGTTCAAGTCATGGCTACTCACTACACACTGTGCTTCTTCTTGACCCCTAGGAAGGAAGTCACCTGAAACAAACAACCAATCTGTATCACAATAGAAGTTACTTTTCCCGGGCTAAAGCCCCATTGGCTCTGTGCCAGTTTTCCCTTCCAGGTCAGTCTAAACAATAGCAATACTAGGTAAACAAGTTAGCCCTATAATGACTGGATTGTCAGACCTTGTAAACACATACATTTCCAACAAATTGCATGGGAGAAATACCAGGCACCTTTAAGCAATGTTCCCTCTAAGCTGTGGGGTCTTGTGAGCAAAAATTCTACTTTGTGAGCCCCTGGCATTAAAGTTGTGAGCGAACCATTTGGCTACTGCATAAACTAGTTTGTTCTGGAGCTATCCTTCCTGAGCAAAGACAAAAATGTGGGAGTCGGAGGCTAAAAAGCTGTGAACTAGCTCACACTAACTCAGCTTAGAGGGAACATTGCTTTAAGACCAACAAAGTTTTGTTCAAGGTATGAGCTTTTATGTGCCTTGCTACAGTGTGTGTGTATTTTGTTGGGCTCCTTATACTGTGTGTGTGTTTTGTCAGGCTCCATATGCCAGGCCTCTCCTGGGTGCAACTTAGTTCTTTCCCCCTTTTCTCTGTATTCATACCCTTATGATCCAGTCTTTCTCAGTAAGAAAGCAATGTGAACTATTTTAGAGGAGGAACAACAACAACCCAGTGAGGTGGATTAGGCTGAAAGTGTGTGTCCAGACCAAATTCACCCAGCACACTTCCTTTGTAGGAAGATGTAGTTATTTCTCTGGAGAAGAAGTTTTGTAGACAAACACATAGCCATCAGTCTGTGTCAGGATGCCTTCTCATGTTCTTGACCAGCACACGAAGCAACTTATGTACAAAAGCTCACAATGCCCAGCCATCATGTTTTCCCCTGTGCCTTAGGCTCAGAACATTGAACATGAGATTTCTGCAATGAATGTCAATAAATCAAAAGTATGTTTGCAGCTTACAAATATACATCTGAACAGCATACTCAAGATTGCTGTAGCACAGACATTTTGATGCAATAATTCAAAGCAAGAGGTGTCAGTTATCAGAGACTGCTAGTGTTTTAAGTACATTTTATTTAAACTTTAAAAAATCTTTAATTGTGTTTGTCTCTGTTCTTTATAAAGTTTATATCTCTGCTACCTGGCATTACATTTTATGACACACATAGCCTGGCCCAACAAGGTCTCATTTATGTCAGATCCAGCCCCCATAACAAATGAGTTAAACACCCCTACCATAGAGCCTACCCTCCAAATAAGTCATTTTCTCCAGGTGAGGAGAGATCTGTTGTTTGGAGTTCAATTGGGATACCTGGCGATCTTCAGTCACCACCTGGAGGTTGGCTACCCTTGGTGTAACAGTTAGCACTTCAGAGCAGTTAGCACTGCCAGATCTAGTCATGTTCTTGCTGTGGAAGCTGAGTGTGTGATTCAGCATAAACTACCTCACAGGGTTGTTGTGCAGATCAAAAGGGGGAGAGGACAATAATGTAAGCTGCTTTGGTCTCCACTGCAGAGAACAACTGTATTATCCTCAGAATTAAAACTGCTCTCCAGATGGTAGAGATCAGGGGCAGATAATGGTAGGTTGATGGTTGGCTGGGAAGAAAATAGGGTTGCCAACTCCAGGTTGGGGAATTCCTGGAGATTTGACAGGTGGAGACTGAAGAGGGTGAGGTATCAAGAAAGGTGGGACCTCAGAAAGGTACAATGCCATAGACTCCACCCTCCAAACCAGCCATTTCCTTCTGGGGGACCATTGTTGCAAATCTCCAGATGCTGGAGATCACTCAGAATTAAAACTGCTCTCCAGATGGTAGAGATCAGTTCCCCTGGAGAAAACGGCTGCTTTGCAGGGTAGACTCTGTGTCATTATAGCCTGCTGAGGTAACTTCCCTCTTGCTTAGGTCCCCACTGCAGAGAAAGACTGTAGTTTTCCTAGGTAGAGGCTGCAGGTGGGACAGGGAGATGGAAAGCTGAAGTCAGAGGGGCAGATAAAGGTAAGTTGATGGATGGATGAGAAGGAGATAGCGTTGCCACCTCCAGGTTGGGGAATTCCTGGTGATTTGAGGGATGGAGCCTGGAGAGGGTGCAGTTTGTGGAGGGGTGAGACCTCAAACAGGTACAATGCCATAGACTCCACCCTCCAAACCAACCAGGGCCAGTTCGCCCGCTAGGCGAGCTAGGTGCTCGCCTAGAGTGCACCGGCTGCAGGGGTGCCAAACTGTGCCCTGCCCCCCTGCGAAAAGCCCGCCATCACCACCACCTCCCTGCTGCCGCCAGTGAAGAGTGCCCCAGCGGGGCACAGGAGGCAGCAGTGGAGCTTGCCTGCCCTCCCCCCTTGGGAAGCTGGCGCTGGGAGGGAAGGGGTGGGGGTTTAAACCCCCACCTCTTCCCTGGCTTGCCTGGGCGCCCCGCAGCTGCAAGCTATGTCCCAGGCAATCCGGCGCTGGGATGAAAGGGGCAGGTGTTAAACCCCCCTCTTCCCTGGCTTGCCTGGGCTCCCCGTAGCTGCGGGGCACCCAGGCAAGCCGGCGCTGGGATGGAAGGGGCGGAGTTTTAAATCCCCACCCCTTTCCTTGCTTGCAGCTTGCCCACCCTCCCCCTCCCCCTGGGGGGAGAGGAGGCAGGGGTGGCATGGTGGGTGTCTTCAGGACCCACCGGGAGGTTGGCATCTGCACCCACCTAGGGCACAGAGACACCTCTAGCCAGCCCTGAAACCAACCATTAACTCCTGGGAAACCATTGTTGCCAGACTCCAGGTGAGGGTTAGAGATCACTCAGAAGTACAACTGTTCTTCAGATGGCAGAGATCAGTCCCCCTGGAGAAAATGGTGGGCTCTATGTCATTGTACCCTTCTGAGGTAGCCCCCCCAGACATCCAGTGTGACATAGCAGTTAGCGCTTCAGAGCAGGGTCTGCTAGACCCAGGTTTTTCCTGTGGAAACTGATTGGGTGATTTCAGATCACTCACAGGATTGTTGCGCAAATCAAAATTGGGGAGGACAATGCTGTGAGTTGCTTTGGTCACCAATGTGGAGAAAAAGTGTACTATTCCTAGGTAGAGGCTACAGGGATGGGAGAAGAGATGGAAACCTGAAGTCAGAGGGGCAGATAATGGTATGTTGATGGTTGGCTGGGAAGGAAATAGGGTTGCCACCTCCAAATTGGGAAATTCCTGGTGATTTGAGGGGTGGAGCCTGGAGAGGGTGGGGTCTGAGGAGGAGTGGGACCTCAGACAGGTACAATGCCATAGACTCCACCCTCCAAACCAGCCATTTCCTCCAGGGGAACTATTGCTGCCATTCTCCAGGTGAGGGCTGTATATCACTCAGAATTACAACTGCTCTTCAGGTGGCAAAGATAAGTTCCCCTGGAGCAAACGGTAAACTCTGTGTCATTATACCTTGCTGAGGTCACCATAGCAAATTGATGCTGAGTGCCCAAGACCAGGGCACCCGCCCAGAGCCTCTTTTTGAAGCTTGTTGTATTTATTTCCACAACAGGCATTATTCTTAGTCATTCATAATGCTATACAAAAGTAATTTGTTCTTGAGAAACTGGTTCCAAGCAGAAAATGATTTCTATGAAGTAATCCTGACTTTCAGCAAAGACAAATTCATTTCTTAACACATGTAATAACTCAAATGGCACTGAGTATATATGGCTACTGTAATGTCCCCTTTGATGGTGGGTTTCCAGGTTTTTGACCTAGCTTGTGACTTGCCAAGGGATCCAGTGACTGCCAGCTCGGTCTCATTCTAGGGATCTCACTTCAACAGCCAACAACTTCAGCTAACATACAAAACTGGAAGCTAAAACAAGAGCTCCACCCAATAGGACCAAACTAAATCACAGATATTAGGGGTGGAGCAGACTGTTCCATTGCGTACATACATGTATACAATAGATATACCACAGCTACAACAAACTCATCAGATTAGTTCAGCAAGGACTCTGATTTCTGGAGGGCATTGATCTAGCAGATGCAAATAATCCTGCAGCAAAAATGTAATCGTCTGCTCCAGGGTAATTTTTGCTGAGAAGTAAATCCCACTAGCCTTGACCTGGGTAGTCCCAGCCAGCTAGCCTGATTGCATCAGATCTCAGAAGCTTAGGAGGTTGGCCCTGGTTTGTATTTGTACTAGAGACCAGGGTCACAACACAGAGGCAGGCAATGGCAAACCATCTCTGAATGTCTGTTGCCTTGGAAACACTATGGGGTCTGTGCAAAGATGGATTTCCAGCTGAATTTTACTCAATATTTGAAGAAATGCTCCTTCCACAATTACAAGAAGTATGTAAAAAAATTATGGAGGAGGAAGAACTCCCAGATACTTGGAGAGAAGCCACGATTTCCCTAAGATATAAACAGGATACAGATGGGAAAGAAATTAAGAATTATAGACCAATTTCTCTCCTAAACATAGATTATAAGATTTTTGCCTCCATTATTGCAGAAAGATTGAAACGTATTTTAGTAAAAACAATACATAGAGATCAAGCTGGTTTTCTACCTAAAAGACAATTAAAAATAATTTGAGATGTATCTTGGACATAATTGAATATTATGAAGCCCACCTGGAAAAAAGAAAATGGCACTGGTCTTCTTAGATGCAGAAAAAGCATTTGATAATCTGAGCTGGTTTTTTATATTAGAAACACTTAAGAAGGCCGAGGCCTTTCCTAAATTTATATGGCAAGGGGAAAGGGCTAGAATCAGGCTGAAAGCCCTACAAGATTTGAAAGAAAGAGGGGGGCTTGGCCTCCCGAACTGGACTCTATATTACAGAGCTGGGGCTTTGGCCTGGATCAAAGAATGGATTATGTTGGAGGACGCAAGAATACTTAGCCTAGAGGGGCACGACCTTCTAGTTGGGTGGCACACATTCGTATGGTATGAAAAAGCATCAGTCCATAAGTATTTTAAACAGCATTGGTTATGAGATGCATTGTTGAGAGTATGGGAGATAATTCGAAAGAGGTGGTTCACTAAAACCTCAAAATTGATATTCCCTTTAGAGGCGATGACTTTACCTAAGGTATACTATGAGAACCCCCCCAAAGAGATATATGGACATTATAAACTCAAAGGGTGAGATTGAACTTGATACAGATGTTATGTGGTGGCAAAGAGCACAAATTGGATCAAGATTCGTGAAAGATAAGAAAATTGGATTTGAAGAAACCTTATCAGATATAAAAGAAATATTGTATGCCCCAGAGGAGAAATTTATATAAAAAATGTATACCTTACTGTTATCAGACTATATGGCAGATGAAGTGGTCAAAAATAACATGATTCATTGGGCACAAAACTTTGGTTATAATATAGAGTTGGAACAGTGGGATCAAATATGGAATAAAAATGTTAAAATAACTAAAGCGGTACTGTATAGAGAAAATATGTATAAAATGTTTTATAAGTGGTACGTTATGCCTGATACATTTTTTTAAAAAACAAATTTTTATTGGGATACATTCAACATTGTTAAACATTGTTACCAATACAATTTAAAAAAATTACATCCCATCCCCCCACCCACCCCCCAATAGGCTTCCAACACTGCTAATAACAAACAAACAAAGAATTAAAAGGTAATCAAGTTTAAACTTGTATCAATCGACAAACCAGGTAACACAATTCGTATATGTAAAAACCTGACTCTTTCAAACCTAGTTTCCAAAAGGTACAATACAATCTGATATTTGTTTCCTTTCTCATTCAATGTCAATACGAATCAAGATTGTACATTTTCCCTTTCATTCTATATTCAATTTCCATGTAGAATTTCAGACTTTCCCAGTCTTTTAGATATTGTTCTGCCATTTGTCCATTTAGTTTTTTCGTCATTTTGTCCATTTTGGCTAGAAACAGCAGTTTTCTTAACCAGTCGTATATCTGGCACCTTCTCTGCTTTCCATTGTTGAGCAAAGGCCATTCTCGCCGACGTAATCATATACCATAATAATGTCCTTTTTTCTTGTGGATTTTTTTCCATTGTCAAACCTAAGAGAAGAAGCTCCGGACTTTTCCTAATAGGAATTTTTAATATCTTCTGCATCTCACAATGTACATTTGACCAGTATACCTTTGCTTTATCACATGACCACCACATATGGTAAAAAGAACCCTCTGTTTTTTTACATTTCCAACACTTATTACTCAAGTTCTTGTCCATACTAATATTAGCAATCTTTTTTGGTGTCATATACCACCTGTACATCATCTTATAACAATTTTCTTTTACATTGATACAGGTTGACATTTTAAAAGCTTTTTTCCACAAAAATTCCCATGCTTCCATAGAAATTTCCTTGTTCATATTTATGGCCCATTTTATCATTTGCTCTTTAACAGTTTCATCCAAAGTATATAAAGTCAACAAGGTTTTATACAACTTAGATATCATTTTTCGCTCTTTTTTCAACCATATATCTTCAAACTCATCGTTCTTAGCTCTAAAACCAACCTCTTTACAGTCTTTTTTGTAAATGTCCCGTATTTGACAATATTGTAACCATCCATACTCAAATTCTAATTCATTATTTGGTTTTAAAACATATTTTTCCCTTCCTTTTGAAGCAACTCTTGGTATTTCAACCAATCATTACCTTTATATTCTGAAAAGGGATGAATAACTGCAGCAGGAACAATCCATAAAGGCCTCTCATCAGGAACTGTGTTCTTGTATCTGGTCCATGCATCAAACAATGTTCTCCTTTCATAATGATGCTTAAACATTGAGTCTACTTTATTTTTCCCATACCAAAGATAGGCATGCCAGCCAAATCTGCAATCGTGACCCTCAAGGGCCAAAAGTTTTCTATTTTCCAAATTAACCCAGTCAGTTAACCAAGACATACATACAGCTTCATGATACAAACGCAAATTCGAGACTTGGAAGCCACCTCTGTCTTTAATATCATACATTATTTTCATTTTAATTCTTGGCTTCTTTCCTGCCCAGATAAATTTAAAAATTTCTCTTTGCCATTTCACCAACACTTTCACATCTTTCACAATTGGTATTGTCTGAAACAAAAACATTAACCTGGGCAGTACATTCATTTTGACAACGGCAATTCTTCCAAGAAGAGATAATCTAAGTTTTCCCCACTTTTCTAAATCACGCCTTATCAAAGCCCACAATTTTTCATAATTATTCTTAAACAAATTGATATTTTTCATTGTAATGTCAACTCTCAAATATTTAACCTTTTTTACCACTTCACATTCTGTCAGATTTTGTAAAATTTGTTGCTTTGTAACATTCATGTTTTTACACAATATTTTCGATTTATTTTTATTTACATAGAACCCTGCGAGATCACCAATCTCTTTTACTTTTTCAAATACCAAAGGCATGTTATTGACAGGATCTTCAACAATAAACATAATATCATCAGCAAATGCTCTTAATTTGTATGAGAAACCTCTAATACTCAAACCTTTTATCTTATCATCATCTCTAATCATTTGCAGCAATATCTCCAAAATCCAGATAAATAACAATGGCGATAAGGGACAGCCCTGTCTGGTTCCTTTTCTGACCCGGAACGCTTCTGTTGATTCTGCATTTACAATCACCGTAGCCTTTTGTTCTTTATATATTGATTTAATCATTCTTGTAAATTCTACGCCCATCTGCAATTTTTCAATCACTTTGAACATAAATTCCCAATTCAAGTTATCAAATGCCTTCTCCGCGTCCAAGAATAAAAAGCCAACCTCTTTTTCCAGGTGCTTATCATAGTATTCTATTGCGTCTAAAACAACCCTCATATTGTCTTTTATTTGTCTACCTGGCAAAAACCCAGCCTGATCTTCGGCAATAGTATCTTTCAAATACCCTTTGAGGCGTTCTGCTAGGATTTTTGCATAGATTTTATAATCATTGTTCAAGAGTGAAATTCATCGATAATTTTTAACATTGGTTAAATCTTGGGTCTCTTTCGGTATCAAGGTGATTGCTGCTTCATTCCAGGAATCTGGAATCTTCCCACTTTCTCTAATTTCATTTAAAAGAATCTCTAGAACCGGTACCAGGTCTTCTTGAAGTTTCTTGTAGAATTTGGCTGAAAAACCGTCTGGTCCTGGAACTTTGGAGATTTTTGCTTCTCCTATTGCTTTGCTGATTTCTTCTTTAGTTATCACAGCGTTTAACATTCCTTTTATTTTTAAGCTTGGTTGTGTCAAATTCACCTTTGATAAATAGTCTTGAATTTTTTGTTGATCCACCTGTTTTGCTTGAAAAAGTGTAGCATAGTATTTATAAAATTCTCTCCGGATCCCTCCTGGGTCTATAATTTCTCTATTCCCATCTTTCAATTTAATTATTGTTTTGTTCTCTCTTCTTTTCTTCAATTGCCATGCCAAATATTTCCCAGGTTTATTCGCTCCTTCAAAGGACTTCTGTTGCAATTTTTTCAAATTCCAATATACTTCTTTATTTAACCTCGCATCATATTGTTCCCTTAGGATCCTCAGCTCTCTCAAAATTTTCTTTTTGCCAGGTCTCTTCTTGAGTTCTGCTTCTTTCTTTTGGATACTTTCCATAATTTCTTTATCTATTTTGAATTGTTGTTTTCTTTCATTGTTGTTAATTGCAATTAGATGTCCTCTCATCACAACCTTATATGCCTCCCATACCGTTTGCGTCTGTACAACTTTATTTAAGTTTAGTTGAAAATATGTTTTGGTTTCCATCCTTATTTTGTCCACAATGTTTTGTTTGTCCAGTAAATCCTCATTGAGTCTCCATCGAAATTTCTTTCTTTTAGCATATGTTGACCACTTTATTGGGCTGTGGTCAGAAAGAATTCTAGGTAATATTTCAATTTTACGTGTTTGCAAAATCAAGTTCTCGGTCATCCACATCATATCTGTTCTTGAGAAAGACTCATGTCTTGATGAGTAAAAAGAGTAGTCTTTGTCTTTAGGGTTTTTAGCTCTCCATGCATCTTCCAGGTGTTCATGTTTTGCCATTTGAAAAAATACTTTCAGAAGTTTACCTATACCTTCATTTCCTTTTTTGGATTTTCTTTCAATAGCATTGTTAACAGTACCATTAAAGTCACCCATCAATATCATTTGCTCATAGGTTAACTGTTGTAATTGTTCCCACAAATCTTGAAAGAATTTTTCCTTGGCTCCATTCGGGGCATAGAGATTTACAATTAAGGTCTTTTTATTTTGAAGCTTAGCTTCCACTGCCAAGAATCTTCCTTCTTTGTCTTTAAAAATTTCCTTTGGCTCCAACTCTTTTTTTACATATGTAACGACTCCTTTTTTATTTTGTGAGGAGAGGGAATAAAATTCCTCTCCTAATCTACTTTGAATCAAAAATTTAACATCAGTCTTTTTAATATGTGTTTCTTGTAAACAAACAATATCACATTTTTGTTTTTCCAACCATAGCCTAACATTTTTCCTTTTTTGGGGTGAATTAAGTCCATTAACATTCCATGAAATAATTTGACTCTCCATATTGGCTTTGTATTTATTTATCAGAGTCTTTAAAATTGTCTTTAATGAACTTGGTCATTTGCTCTACTGACTTGATGGTGACTCTCTTCTGTTTAAATGTAAAGCTGACACCTTTTGGAATTTCCCATCTGTATCTAATGCCCTCTGTTTTCAGTTTGTCAATCAAGTCTTTAAAAAGTCGTCTGTCCTGAAGAACTGTTCTGGGTAGTTCCTTTAGTATCATAATTTTCTTGTTGTCAATTGTAAAATCTTCCTGAAATTGTTGTTTAAACAAGTCTTCTTTCAATCTTTTGGATATAAACTGGACAATCACATCTCTGGGTAATTTTTTCTTTTGTGCAATCGCAGAGTTGACTCTGCATACCAAATCAATATGTGCCACCACCTTCTCCTCTTCTAGCTTTAAAAAATCTGCAACAGCATCCACCATGACTGAGTGAATATTCTCATTTTTATCTTCAGGGATTCCCCTAAATCTCAGATGGTTAAGCATTCCATTGTACTCCACCATTACATTGGCTTTTGATGCTTCTTTAGCAACCTCAGTTACGCCAGTTTCCACTCCTTTCACTCTCTTCTCCACCTCATCTGTTCTTTTGTTCAGTGTCTGTATTTCCTTTGTAATCCCAGCCAAGTCTTTTTTCAAATCAGCTACTTCATCAGCCACTTTTCCTAGAGTTTTTTCCATTTTTTGTATAGCATCCATCATCCATTTTTCCATGGCTTCCGTCATGCCCTGTAGTTTCTTCTCCTCTTTAGCAGCCATTTTCGGGGAGGACCAAGAGTTCGCCCTCTGTCTTTGCCAGAGATCGTAAGCCGTTGTTTACAGTTATCACAAAACTTACATCAAATTAAAGCTCTTCTTGTGCCCAGCTGAACCACTCTATTTTCCCTTTTTTCTGTCTTTTAGCCAAAATCCGAATAAATCGTTTCAACCTTCTCAAAATGGCGGACGCAATTTCTCTATGGTAAATAGCTCTTCCTGTTGTTTACTTCCTGTCCGGCAATCTTAATCGTTCTCCTTGACTTCTGGTTTCTTCCCTTCTTCTGGCCTCCTTGGTCGTCTCTAGGAAGCGCTACTTGTCTGGTCTGAAGTCACTTCCTGTTCTGGTGATTTCTGTCGCAGCTTGAGTAGTTTTCCACACTGTTTCTCGTGGGACTTGGTGTTAGTTTCTATTTTAAAGTCAATATCCCGACCGCAGGAATGATCAAGAAACCGGCTTTTGGGCCTTTTTTTGCTGTTCAACCACATTTTCCGGAGTTGGTGTTAGTACATAGTATGCCGCACGATCATGCGCTTCATCGGGTGTTGTTTATTCTTGGGATCAGTGCGTTTCCGGTGAGCAATTTTAAAAAGTTACCTTCAAAGTCCGTATTTTGTTATAGCAGTGTTTCCTTGGTATCAGTTTCCGTAGAATGTCTTGGAGGTCTGGGTCATGCGTTCTTATGTTGAGAATCCAACTCGGTGGGGTCTTTTAGAGAGATTCCGAAGTGCCCTCTTGGGGGGAGGGGATCAAGCCCCGCTATCAGCTGATCTCAACTCCCACTCGGGCCAATGCTCATTGCTAGTCACCCCCCTGCCTGGGGAGATCTGCAGCAGGCTGTATAGCCTGCCCTGTCATAAAGACCCTCCGTATGTTCTGGGAGCAGAGTCAGAACACGTCAGGACGCCATGTATCCCAGACTGGAAGCCCACGTTACGCCTGATAGAATTGCAAAATACGATGAGAAATGTTCTAATAAATGTTGGAAATGTGGTAGTAAGACAAGTACATTTTACCATATGGGATGGACATGTGATATTGTTAAAAAGTATTGGATATAGGTCCATAGAATGATACAGAAAATTATAGGCCAAGTTATACCTTTTAAACCCGAGATTCTTCTACCAGGCGTGTTGCTGAAAGAGACAGGTAGGGACAATCGTTACCTGATAATATACTTGTCTACATCAGCGAGGATCCTATATGCAAAATATTGGAGAACAACGCAGACACCGTCAGAACAAGAATATATTATGAAATTATTGGAAGCAGCAGAGATGGATAAACTAACTTCAACTATGAAAGGCTTGGAAGATTCCGCCTTCCAGAATACATGGCATCATTTTTATGAGTAGTATGACCTAGAAAGACAGGATGGACATAACTGACTTTGGTGTGAAGATAGAGGATGGACTGAATTTAAGTGATTATAAGTGATGTAGATAGAGTGGAGATACCCATGTAAAAGATAACTATACACTTTAAGGCAAGAAACATAGATTATGATCCCCTGTAAATGTTGAATGTTAGATTATGGTGTTGGTTGTTTTGTGTTGTTTTTTTCTTTTGTGGTTGTAGTGTTTACTGTGTGTATTGTATTGTGTATTTTGTGTGTTTAAAACAAATAAAATGGCCTTTAGGCCTTTTTTTAAAAAAGAAACACTATGGGGTCAACATGTCAGCTGAAATTTGATGGCACTTTCCACCACCACCAAATCCCATTAAATTCAATGTGTTCATAGGACCACAATGCAAGTATTAATGCCCAGAGGCCGCCTGTTAGTAGTAACCTGCAGTATAATGGGGGGAAGTGTAAACAGCATATTGTTGTCTTGTATCTTCACTCCTGGGTAAGGGGGGGAAAGGTTTGGCCTTTGTAAAAATGTAAAGGCCAATATTATCTGAAGAACATGCAGTTTACTGGATTGCAGTACATTTTTCAGATGCTGAAAGGAACTGAGCAACAGCAGCATATGCAGCTATTCAGAACTTTAAAGGAACTGTCTTGATGGAATCTTCTGAAGATCCCACTGAGGCATGGCTTGTATTTTCCCTCCGTTCCATGTAGAGAATGTGGGCTGACAAGGCACAAGCAAAGAACTCCCAGCACCATGTCAACATTTGGCAAAGAGCCATTATATCTTCCCAGCAATGATCTGACATCTAGCTCATAAATTTTTAAATAGAATTCTAGGAAAGATGCCTCAGGCAAGGTTTATGAGACTCACAAAGGCAAAGAACTTTTAGATGTGTATAATACTGCAATCCTGTTATATTTGCCAGGGTTTATGTCTTTTCCTTTATTTTGGGAGTTTTTGAGGTCTTGTTTAGTAAAATAATTAAGCATGTGCATAATGTCCATTAATAATATGAGTTTGGATTGTGCTCATGAGTACAATGGAATCACAAACTCATAGATTCCACAAAGTTTTGTCAAATCACAAACTCACAGGCTCCTTTTTTATGCCTCAGTCTTTACACTACTGGTAGAAAAGTTACTGCACTTCTGAATGATTCCAGGAAGATTGTAGTAACTCTGAACTGGTACATGGAGGCAGTTTTGGTGTAGATGTGGACTGATAACTGAAGCTTAATCCTGGCAAGATGGAAGTGCTACTGGTGAGTGAAAGGTCTGAGCTGGGAAATAAGTGTCACCCATTCTTGATGGGGTTGCACTCTACTTGAAGGAAGAGGTCTATAGCCTGTGAGTGCTCTTGCACCTAGAACTAATGCTGGATAAGCAGGTAGCAGCAGTGGCCAGGAATGCCTTTTACCAGCTTCGACTGGTTAAGGAATGTAAATAGAATCTCTCTTTTTTTGCAAAAATATTTACAGCTATATAAGATAAGCTATCATGCAAAGTACAAATCCTTGAAGGGTAGCTACTGGGCAGCAGAAGTAGAAGGTGACATTGGTGGAAGATCAGTCACAGACAACAGTAGTGCCACATCATCTAACCCTGAGCAAAAAGTGGCAATGGTAAATTACTTCTGATCATCGCTTATTTTGAAAACCCTATTGTTGCCATGAAGCAGTTCCTGATTGCGCTATTAAAGAGACTCTTTGCTACAAATGCCATACTGGTAACTGGACTATGGACTGTACACTGTGGCCAGGG
The DNA here is from genome assembly GCA_029375565.1 of Gekko gecko. Lineage (NCBI taxonomy): Eukaryota > Metazoa > Chordata > Lepidosauria > Squamata > Gekkonidae > Gekko > Gekko gecko. The sequence goes on from JAPDNY010000001.1 coordinate 211,461,416, forward strand.
CAGCCTGGTGCTACAGATGCATGCCAAGCCAGAACTGGACCCAGGACTACAGAGGACTTCTGCCCATGCTCCAATATGTACCTGCACAAGCGCTATGAGGCAGACCAGCAGCCTTGGTCGCCATGAACACAGACACAGCAGCAGACCAGAGAGGAGCCATGTGCTGACAGAGGCCAGATGTTCCTGCACAGGAGCCATGATGGGATTGCTTCTGTACCACATAGCACATTCCCCTTCCCCCTGAGCCATCCTAAAACAAAGACTGTTGCCCAGCTAGAAACAAAAGAAGCAATTAAGCCTTCCTGCCACCGATCCAGATAACACATATGACAAGCATCAGATCATTAAAGTGAAGCACCAGATCATTAAAGTGATTGCACCCTCCTTCTCCCTTCCCTTGTTTCACTCCTTCCCCAAGAGGTGTCACTCACCACCACACATCAACCCTAAATTGTCCAATGGTCATTTATTTTGTTTTATCTATTCCTAGATATTGTTTTTTTTGTCTACATTTCCTGGGAACCACTGACCACCTGGCTCTTGCCTCAAGTCACAAATTGACTATTTAAGGTAGAACTCTCTGCACATCCAGCAGGTATCTCAACTGCACCCCAACCTTTCCGGTTCCATCCCTGATCAGTTTGGGACCACTCTACATGTGTCGCTGGCCAGCTCATAATCCCTTCCTTTTCATCTTTCTCTTCCTTTTTTGCTGCATAGTCTACTCATCGCGCTGGTCAGGTAATTTATCACCCCCAATGATACTCTTGCTAATGTGAAAGTTGTTGTCTTTTCTTGCCTAATTTCCTAGTTCTATATTGTGTATATGTGTGTTTGCTGATTGTATGCTTGAGAATCACTGAGTAGAAGACCAATTATTACAGTAATCTGGTCTCTTTATCTATTCACCGGCTCTGGGAATTCTGACTCTGGTATACACAGGTTATGTCCCAATGCTATATGCCAATTGCCCTTTTAAAATCATAATTCCCCCAAGTTTCTTAAAGAAATAAAGCAATTTGGCTATGATGAGACAATCCAAAATTAAAAAAAGATATAGTGTTAGAAGACAGGGCCTCCAGGTTAGATAACGCTCATTGAACAAGTGGGAACAGCAGAGGACAACTACAAGTAGTGCTATTCTTAATGACACAACTGGATTAATGCTGAAAGGATGTTCAATTGTTGATGTGAATGGATGCAAAAGGTAAGTCCAAAGCTGTTCAACTAGGATCATGGAATGTGAGAAGTATTAATCAAGGTAAGCTTGAAATCATAAAACAAGAAATGGAATGTTTAAACTTTGTAATCCTATGAGTGAGAGAACTAAAGTGGACTGGATTAGGAAATTTGGAGACAGAAAACTACAAAGTGTTTACTCTGGAAATGACAAACACAGAATAAACAGAGTAGCTCTAATAATTAGGTGAGATGTAGCACAAGTAATCAGGGTATATAATGCAAAGTCTGATAAAATAATATTAATCATAGACTTCATAGAAAGCCTATCACTAAAACTGTCATTCAAGTGTACACCCCAACTACAAATGCTGATGAGGAAGAAATTGAAAGCTTTTATGCAAGTGCCTAGGAAGAAACTGATCATACATCTAAACAAGATACTGATAATCACAGGTGACAGTGGACAGCAACAGTGGGAAACAAAGTAGAACTAGATATTGTTGTAAAATCTGGACTAGGAACATGAAACAAAGCAGGAGAGTGACTCACATAATTTTGTGCAGACACCAAGTTGTTAATTGAGAACACATGTTTCAGGCAACCAAACAGAAGACTGTAGACACAGACATCACTGGATGACCAGTACAGAAATAAAATAGATTACATAATTGGAAGAAGAAAAGGTTCTATTCTGTCTGCTAAAAGAAGACCAGGAGCCAAAATATTCATGGTGCCAAAGTACAATCTAAGCAACATTCCTGAAGAGTTTAAAGGCCACATAAAGAACAGATTTGCATGATTAAATTCAAGTGGATGGGAACAGGATGGACTATGAGTTGAAACCCAAGATATTATCTAGGAAGACTGCACAAAAGTTATTCCTGTAGTTTAAAGTAGTGAAAAGCCCTGATGGATGATCGATGAAACTTTTAATCTTGTTAACAGTAAAAAGAGATAGAAATAGAATCAGAAGTCTTAATGCAAAGTTCCAGTGACTGTGATGAAGAAACAAAGAGAACTATTATAATAGTCAATGTAAAGAAACAACAAAACATGTAAGAATGTAAAAAATGAAAATATAAAGAAACAACAAAACAAGAAAAATCTAACAGGCAACTTTCAGTTTGTGTTCTGCCATTATCAGAGGGCACCTGGGACTGCTCCCAAGGAACCCCCAAGTCTCCCAGACCTAGTGGGAGAACTGGATTGAACCGGTCTCCTTCAAGCTTTCCTGGAGGAAGGCTTGTGCAGGGGGCTTGATCTGGAGACTCTCAGGCATGGTGGTGCCTGAGCAGATGCCTCATCACCCCGAAGCAAGGTCTGGAAAGTTAGCACTCATGGCAGCCATTTGAGTGCGGAGGCGAGAGCAACCGGCTTCTGGAGCTCTACTAACATCAGAGAATCTACAACTTTTACTTTAACAACTTCACACCGTGAGTACCCAATAACAAAATTGGACCTGGCTATTTTTTTTTTTTTACTCAAGAGGGAAAAGCGTCTATTTAAAGTTTAAAGTCATGGATCATAACTACCCCCCCTCCCTTCATGGCTCGGAATGGAAGACCAGGCTCACAGCTTTGCATTGTAAGAAGAGTTGGATGCTTTGCTCCTTTTACTTTTGACTACTTTAAACTGACTACTTTAAGTTTGACTACTTTAAACTGCCAACCTAGCAGTTCGAAAGCAAGAAATTGCAAGTAGATAAATAGGTACCACTTCGGTGGGAAGGTAACAGCGTTCCATGCACCTTGGTGTTTAGTCATGCCAGCCACATGACCACGGAAACGTCTTTGGACAGCGATGGCTCTTCGGCTTTGAAACGGAGATGAGCACCGCAACCCTAGAGTCGGATTCGACTGGCTTTCGAGCAAGGGAACCTTTACCTTTACTTACTTTAAACTGATGAAAATATAAGACCTTTTCCCTCCTATGGACCTAGTCCTCTTTTCATCTTAAAAGTTCACTTTTTCTTAAGCACTAGTTAAAAGACTTTAGAGACTAGCCCTAAGAAGATTTTAGGCTGCTGGCTGATCCTTGTAAAAATTCTGTTAAAGTGCTCTGCTTGATGTTTTACTTTTGGGACTTTGGATTGCAAGATTGGCATATAAAACCTGGCAGATGAAGATTAGAGATCCCTAAATTGGAATATTATTTGGTTTTCTTTAGAATATAGAAGAAACTGGACAATTTGGATATAATACTCAACTTTGACATGGGAAAGAATAAAACTCTGCTGGATTGTAATTTTGGTTTTTGCCTCTTGGTTTCCTGATATCTTGATTTATACTAACAATTTTCCCCCTTGGATTATATCTTCTATACTCTGATGGAATTATAACTTAAAGAAAAAAGTTCTAGGGTGTATCTCAGTGGAATTATAACTGATTCAAATTTCATCTTTTATTTTGGTGTATTGGTTTTGGCTGGATTTTAAATACTTTTTGGCTTAATAGATCTTTAACCTTTATCAGTTGGGACAGCTGAACATTCTATTTTGTGGATTTATAAAAGGCATTCTTATGGAATTACAATATATCATTTTTATGGATATGGACAAAGAACCTATGAACTGAAGAAGATTGGTAAGATGAAAAAGTAACTCTGACTGCCAAAAGCTAATAAAACCTCTTTGTAACTTTTTGCCCCTTTCAAAAACAACAACACATACTTTAATTTGGATTGTTTTCAACAGAGATTTCTTGATTTAGCCAACAAGAAAAACAGGGCCTTCCTGTTTTGTGAACTAAAATTCTAATTGAGGAGATAAAAGAAATCTGTGTTTTTGTTGACATTGAAGGATTGAATTGTTTGGGAACATTGAGGACACTGTGTAATAACCAATATTGAATTACACTGCTTTGCCTTATAGACTGGGAGAAGGGCAGCTGAGGTTTATACTGATTGTAATTACTTATTGTTGACATTGAAGGACTGGGTTGTTTGGGAAAATTCAAAACATTGTGTAATAGCCAGTATTAAAATACACTGCCTGGCTTTACAGAGTGGGAGGGTTGGCATGGAGGTCTGTACTGACTCTATTTGAATCATGTTTTAGGTAAAGGTGGGCTGTCTCCAAATACAGCCAAATCAGTAGCTACAAATTTAGCAAAAATGTCAGGGCAAGAGATACACAATGTGATCCAGGATGTGGTGGCCAAGGCAATAGAATCTGCAATCCCACAGGCTATTAACACTGCCCTCTCTACTGCAGCTAGTAACATTATCCCTCAAGCAGTGAGTAATGCTGTAACCAGTGCAATTCCTGCTGCAGTAGAGTAGATACAGACTAAGCTTGATGCTTTAACAATGCAGGTTACCTCTCAAACCAAGGAATTCAAGCAACAGATCTTGGAAAATACCCAGAACATTGCTACTTTGAAACAAACTACTACCCAATTGCAGGACAAATCAGAAGACTTGGATCAAAGAACCCTGGAATTGAAAACCAGACAAGACTCTATGGAAGATCCTGTGATGAAGCTGGAGTTGGAGAGAGCAGCCTTTGTACTGAGATTTCAAAACATACCAGAAAACACAGGAGAAGACATTAAAGGAAGCATAGCAATTTTTTTAACAGATTACCTGGAAGGGGAGAATACCCAGTTTGTAATTGAAGACATAGATGTTGCTTGTAAAATGAATTCCTCCTATGCAAGAAGATTTAAACTACCCAGGGAGGTGCATGTAAGATCTCATAAGAGACCACATATTAAGAATAGCAAACCAAAAAACTCTGAAATTTCAAGAGATGGAAATCAAAATTTTAAAAGAAATCTCAAGGAGAGTAAGAGAAAAAAGAAGAGACTATGTGCAATTTACTAATCTATTAAGATAAAATGAAATAAACTATAAATGGCTACTTCCTGAAGGGGTATTATTTACTCATGGAGGAAAAAGATTCAGAATCAATTCAATATTCAAAATAGATTTTCTAAAAAAATATGGAGAAGAACTTGGATACCAATAGAAAGGAGAAGAAGACCAAGATGAGGAAGAGGGAAAAAATGATGAGGAAGAGAAACTACAGGATCAAGGAGCAACGGGCCACAAAACAGACAACAGCAAGAAAAAACTTAAAATTCCGCCATGCCACATAGTCACAAGATAGCACAACAAGAAAAGAAATGGCTCCAAAAAAGATTCCAAAGATGGATAAAAGGAAGCTAAGAATAATTTCTATCAACATTAATGGTTTGAATGCCCCGCAAAAGAGAAGAAAAATCTTTCAACAAATAAAAAACTACAGAATGATGTAGTCTGCCTACAAGAAACACATATCAAAGAATCGGATAAAAAATTCTTAGAAGCTAAAAAGATTGGAAATTTTTTTGCATCTGCAGAAACAGAAAAAGAAAAAGGCGTAGTTACTTATGTGAAAGAACATTTGCATCCTGAACTGATTTATGACTCAGAAGATGGAAGACTATTAATAATTAAAATTCAAAGACAAGCTAAAACTACACTTATAGTGAACATCTAAGCACCAAACCAGCACCAGGAAAATTTCTCCAAAACTCTACACGAAATCTTGTCTAACTTAACATATGAAGAAGTTTGTATAGTTAGAGATTACAACGCAGTACTTGATAGAGCCATTGATAGGAAAAGTCACAAAGGAAGACAGAGAAAAGGTAATGAATTGCCTAACATGTTCCTAAATATGGTGGAAGAATTGACGTTAGCAGATGCATGGAGAATTAGGAATATAAACAAATGGGACTACACCCTTTTCTCTGCAAGACACAAATCTTGATCAAGAATAGATATGGCATGGATTTCAACAGCTATGGTTAATTATAGATGTAGAAATTTTACCTTCTACATTTGCGGATTATAACCCTTTGCTTCTGACTCTACAAGGTACTCCAAAAAGTAACAGATGGTCAATGAATATGTGGCTCCTAAAGAACCCAGACTTTATTTAAAAAATTCCAAAAATAAATTTCAGGAGTTCTTTAAACTGAACGCTCAACCTGATATGGCCATGGATATTGTATGGGACACCTTTAAGGCCTTTGTGAGAGGTTGGTGCATGAATCAAAATGCATGGATTAGAAGAAAAAGAAACCAAAGATTTACACAGATTAAGGAACAAATTTAACAAGAAGAACAAAAACTGAAAGTGAAACCTGAGGCTGGACATTTAAGGATTAAGATTAAAAATCTACAACACCAATTTAATTGTTTACTTACACAGAAGATAATATTTGCAAAACAATATTTTTTTGAAAAAGTAAATAAACCTACAAGGTGGTTATCTTATAAATTAAGGGGGAACTCAGAAAATAAACATATAAAGGTTTTGAAAAATAAAAAAGGAGAAGAAAAAAATAACCAAGAGAATTTGAAAGATATTATTGAAAACTTTTACCAAAATTTATATCAGCAGGGAAAGGCTGACTATGACCAGACCAAAGAATTTTTTTAAAAAACACTGTAATAGAGAATTCACAGAAGATCAGAGGAAAATATTAAATGGCCCAATTTCTTTTTCGGAAGTGATCGAAGCAATTAAAACTCAGAAGAAAAGGAAGACACCAGGGCCAGATGGATTTCCTGCAGAATTCTATCAGACATTTGAAAATCAAATTGCATTGCCATTGAAATTGACAATACAAAATATAGTTGAAGAAAGAAAGTTGCCAGACACTTGGAATCAGGCATTGATTACTTTAATACATAAGCCAGATACGGATGAGAAAGAAATTCGAATAGACCAATGTCATTGCTTAATGCGGGCTATAAGATATAAGCATCGATATTAGCTAATAAATTAAAAAGAGTCCTCATTCAGGTAATACATCAAAATCAATCAGGATTTTTACCAGAGACAAATGAGAAATAATGTCAGAACAATTTTGTACATACTTGAATACTAAGAAACAAATGGCTCTGATTTTTTTGGATGCAGAGAAGGCCTTTGACAACTTCACATGGCATTTTATGTTGGAACAACTGCTCTCATGGAAACGTGGAGACTATTTTTATACAATGATGAAAGCAACATATACTCACCAGTTGGCTAAAATAATGGTAAATGGAGACCTTTCACAAAACATAGAAATTTTGAAAGGAACCAGACAAGGTTGTCCACTTTCTCCCTTTTTATTCATCTTTGCTTTGGAGACACTTTGTGAGATGGTAAGAAGACATAATATCATCAGAGGACTTAAACTTAAAGGAGATGAGTATAAACTTCAAGCATTCACAGATGATTTAGTCTTTATTTTGGAAGAAGATCCACAAACAACAATTGATCCTCTTTTGTATACTATAAAAGATTATGGTCAACATGCTGGATTAAAAATCAATTTCAAGAAAACTAAAATTCTAACAACGAACTGTACCAAGAATCAAATCCAAATGATTCAGGAGACCTCAGGGATGGAAGTAAAGAAGAAAATAAAATAGCTTGGAATAAATTTAACTAACAGATGCAGCTTTCTATTAAAAGAAAATTATATAAAACTTATGGAGATGATTAAGAAAGATTTGCAAGTTTGGAAACATTTGCACTTGTTATTTATGGGAAGAATAGCGGCAGTGAAGATGAACATACTACCAAGATTTATCTTTTTATTCCAAACAATACCAATAATAAAAAACCAACAGTATTTTAAAGAAATAGATAAATTGATGAGATAGTTTATTTGGCAAAAAAAGGCCTAGAATCAAGATGAAAGTCCTGCAACATATAAAAGAAAGCGGAGGTTTCGTGTTATCAGATTGGCAATTATATTACAAAGCAGCCAGCTTAACCTGGATGAAAGAATGGATTACACTAGAAATTTTAAGGCTATTAAAGCTGGAAGGACACGACCTACAATTAGGGCGGCACGTGTTTGTCTGGTATAGAAAAAGTAGTATGCACAAATACTTTAACCAACACATTGTAAGAGCAGCACTATTGAAACAATGGGACAAGGTACAGAAATTATACTATACTAAAATACCCAAGTGGGTCTCACCATTAGAAGCATTTACACACCCGACGATATTTACAAAGACTTATTTTGGACATATGAAGACTTGTTAAATAGCCAAAAGGAAATGCGTTAAGATGAATTTAGAAAAAGAGGTATATGTCTGAATTGGTGGGAAAGAGCACAAATAGATTCTAGATTTGCTAAAGATCAAGTAACTAGTTTTTATGATTCACCTTTAGAGCTTGATAAAATTATATTTGAGACTGATGGTAAATATATAAAATTAATTTTTATTGTGTTATTAGATATGAAAATGCAAGATGAAGTGGTGAAAGAATCAATGATTAAGTGGGTTCAAAATATAGGACATAATATACGAATGGAGGAATGGTCTAGGGTGTGTAAGCTAAATATTAAATTTACAAAAGCAATTTCTTATAAAGAAAATATATATCAAATGTTTTATAGATGGTATATGACTCCTGAAAACCCAATAAGTCTCAATAAGTCAAATTTATGTTGGAAATGCAAAAGTTAAACTGGTGCTTTTTACCATATGTGGTGGAAATGTAAGACAGCTAAAACATATTGGATATAGATACATGAAATATTGCAGAAAATGTTGAAAATAAGTGTACCATTTAATATTGAATTATTTTTATTGAATATTGTTCCAAATTTTTTTACAAAACAATTTGTATACATAATTGTGCATGTCATGACAGCTGCAACATATTGGAAGAAAGAATTGGGCATGCTTTAAAATCAATGTTGAAATACATTAACCGAGAAGAACAAAATAAAGAAGATATAAGAATAATACACTGAAGAAGTATACAGAAGAGATGACAGAATGCCAGATTCCTTCCAAGAAGAATCTTTTCAAGAAGAACCTGCAGTTTTAGAAAGTGAAATGAAAGATGCGTTGAGAGCAATTTGGAGAAACAAATTGCTTAAAGTACATATCAATACAGCTATTGCAAGCCACAGAAACAGGGTCCATCAAAATTTTAACAAGATTGTGCCAATAAATATGGAAAACAAAACAATGGCCCATGGACTGAAATGCTCACTCTACGTTCCAATTCCAAAAAAAACAGACATCAAAGACTATAGCAGCTATCGGCTCATGGTATTAATTTCTTATGTGAGTCAAGTGATGCTCAAAATTTTAGTATATGATATACAGAATGAGAAATACCAGATGTTTGAGCTGGATTCAGAAAATGAAAAGGCGCCAGAGATCATATTGCAAATTTACATTGGTTACTGGAGCATACAAGAGAATTTCAGAAGAAAATCAGCTTGTGCTTCATAGATTATAGCAAAGCTTTAGACTGTATGGAATATGAAAAGCTATGGTTGGTTTTAAAAGAAATGGTTGTGCCACAGCATCTGATTATTTTGATATGCAACACTTACTCCAGACAAAGAGGCTACTGTCGGGACAGATTATGGAGTAACAGAATGGTTTGCAATTGAGAAAAGTGTTAGACAAAGATGTATTTTATCTCCCTGTCTCTTTGATCTATATGCAGAACGTATCATAAAGAAAGATGGATTAGATGTAAATGAAGATGGAGTGAAAATTGATGGAAGGAACATCAACTATCTGAGATATGCAGATGATACCACATTACTGCCAGAAAATACTGAAGACTTGAAATTACTCCTGATGAAAGTTAAATCAGAAATGGTCAAAGCAGGATTACAGTTGAGCATCAAGAAGACAAAAGTAATGACTACTGAGGAATTACACAACTTTTTGGTTGAAATGAAGAAATCAAATTGTTCAAGAGATTGAGACTGCAAAAGGTAGCCATGAAGGAGCTAAAAAAGATTCTTAAGTGCAAGGATGTGTTGCTGGCAACCAAGATCAATTCATGCCATAGTATTCCCTGTTACTATGTAGGGTGTGAGAGCTGGTCAACAAAGAAAGCTGACAGGAAGAAAGTTGATTCAATTGAAATATGGTGTTAGAGGAGAGTTTTATGGATACTGTGGACCACCAAAAAGACAAATAAGTGGGTTTTAGCTCAAATCAAGTCTGAACTCTTCCTAGAAGGTAAAATGACTAAAATGAGGCTATCATACTTTGTTAACATGAGAAAACAAGAGTCCTTGGAAAAGATAATAATGCTAGGAAAAGATGAAGGCAGCAGGAAAAGAGGAAGACCCAACTTGTGATGGATTGACTCAGTAAAGGAAGCCACAGCCCTCAGTTTGCAAGACCTGAGCAAGGCTGTTAAGGATAGGACATTGCCCCCCCAGTCGGAATAACGAGACAGACAATAGTTTGGAAGTAAACAAGGGCCACTTTATTAACTATTTAACATAACATTGCGGCAAGGGACCATCTAAGTGAGCACGGAACAGGCAAGGCAGGTGTCACTCTCCTGACCAACCTCCTTGCCCTTTTCTCAGGCAGGTCACCCAGCTCTGGTCTTGAGCCATCGGTCTGGCTCGCAACCAGCAGCCCAGCAAACTGGTTGCCACCTAGGAGTGCCTACCCCTGAAGCCTTCCAACTTGCAGAGAGGAGCATACCCTAAGAGGTTCCCAGAGGAGGTGATCACCGTTCCCCACCCTGGACCTTAGAAATCCGAAGGCAGTTCCTGATGACCCCCTGTTCCCTAATGGGGAAAATGCCGTAAGGTGCTCACTGGTTCCGGTTTCTTGCCCGCACCAACCTGCCACAGCCAAGACCAAGCCTCTGCTTTGGTCTTTGCTCCCCACCAAAAAGGGGCCAAGACCGACCTAATCCCTTGCAGCAAGTCCTACTAAAATAACCCCTTGTCCTTGCCTGATAGGGGTACCCCATCAGGACTATACGGGTCCCATAACTCCACCATGCTCCGTGACCTTCCTCATCTAGTGGGTGGCTGAATGCCCTCTGGAGTCTTCCCAATTGTGCCATACGTGGCAGGGCAGAATAACAGACCCCATTCTCCGCACTACAGGGCCACCTTGTTCTGATTGTTGCAAGGCCAGCCTCCACATGTAAGACCAGGGCCTTGACCTTCATGGCACACTAGACCACCTTGCTCTTATCCTCGCAAGGTCAGTCCCCACTCATAGCACCATGTCTTTGCCATTCATGGCGAAGCAGAATAGCCAACCAGACTATCTGCACTCCAGACCACCTTGCTCCTATCATTACAAGGTCAGCCTCCACTCTTAGCGCCATGTCCTTGTCCTTCCTTGTCCTTCATGGCGAAGTAGCATACCCAGCCAGCCTATCTGCAGGCCACCTTGCTCTTATCATCACAAGGTCAGACTCCACTTGCAGCACCAAGGCCGTGTCCTTCATGGTGAAGCAGAATAGCCACCAGACTATCCGCACTCTGCATCTTGCTCTTATTATTGCCAGGTCTGCCTCAGCTCATAGCACAAGGTCCTTCACAGCCAGGGTGTCCTCCTGGCCCGGTGGGTGACCCAAAGGACCATACTGGGGCGCAGACAGTGACCCTTCGCCTTGCCCCGCGGCCAGCAGCACCTGCAAGAAAACCTCAGTAATAACTTTAAACTTTGTAATTGCATTGTTTGAACACTAGGCAAAAGCCTGCCACTAGCACACTGAGCCACAATGCCACCCCCCAACTGGAATGTAGTGAACAGACAAAAGTCTTAACATGAACAAGGTTTCACTGACACCGCCACACAGCAAGGGAACCCGTAGCCAGGGCAGCTGCAGTAGAAGCGGCACTAAACTGAGAAGAGTGAGTTCCAAACTTCACCCCAAGAAAGGCCCAACTGCTGCAAAGAGGATGCCTGATCAGAAAAGTTCCATCTGCAGGCCTAAATCGGTAACCGAATTAATAACCTGAAGCGCAGCAACATCCCAGGCTGCAAAAATTGATCCTTAATTCACTGCCAGTTAAATAGGCTGCCTCTGGTCCTCTAGAGCTCCCTTTCCCCAATAACTTCATAGAATGCTGTAGAATTCCACTACATCCACACCGCAATGTTTCCATTTGCACAGCCATTATGATCTGTAAGGCACTGCCCAACATACATAAGGCTCACATGTGCCCTGATCAAATGACCTAACTCATGTATATTCCTGTGTAGCCAAGGAAGCCTCCTCCCTTTAGAGGGATGTGAATTATCAAGAGATGCTATTTACCTCCAAGCCATGAAAACTAAAGCTGTGCATTCTCAAGCATTAAGTCTCTATTAAACAGACAAGACTCTTTTCCCTCGGATCTTCGGGCAACCAGCACCCTGAAAGATAGGAATCTGAAGCCTGTAAGTGTCACTAGCTAAAGTCTAAATCAGAAGAGAGCCTCTCTGATCTAGGACCAGGTTCCCTGGATTGTCAAACTGTGAAAACAACACTAGAGGAGATCTGGATCAATTATCTTAGTGCCTTGTCCTACTTAAAGAATTATTTCAACTATTGCCACCAGATCTGAACAGGTAGGCACCCGTTGTTATAAAGTCAAAGGACCATCCCAATAAGGCATTTGAAAATGCTTCTAGGTATGAAATGCTCCTATAATAACCACTAAGAACCTTCCAAGCCAACCAGTAAGTTCGGCTTTAAAAATTTTGATGTTTACAATGTGGTGTCACATTAAAACCTATATAATTAATTTTGTTTACTCGTTTGGTATTTATTTATTCATTTATTTTAAAATTCTTTACCCAGAAGGGTACCTGGTATTTCTCAATAGCAAAGACTGGGACCAGTACACAGAAATGTGCATTGGCTCCACTTACCATTTGCTGTACGCACATACCTGCAGGCTGCATGCACACTCACCATAAGGTGACTATGACCCCAGTGGAACCCATTCACCCAACGTAAGTAATGCTGGGCTGCCAGGTCTGGAAGTAACTTCATTTCTCCCAGATGCGTGGGCAGAACAGCCCTCTGGCCTCCCAAACAATGCTGATCCGCTAATGGGTCCTGCTTAACCATTGCCCCACTTAAACCTCCCTGGAAGCCATCTGCCTCCTTTGCTATTGCTGTGGCTACACCACCACATCACAGCCGGCACCTCCCGCAGCCTGTCATAACCAACGCACTCATCTAGGCCCTGGCCACTCACTGGCCGTCCCCTTAAAGAAAAATGCACTATTAAACCTGTGAAGAATGCTCATTAGACCAAACCAATGACATGTAATGACGTGCCAGCCATCAGATTCCCAGATCACGCATCAGGTTGAAAGGCACCATAACCCTGCTAAAACAAAAACATAAGACACCAATGACATATTGCAATGGGTATTATGAATCCTAACACATGACAAGTACTAACCCAATTCGCCAACTCAGCATGTATTCACACTGCCAAAGTCCAATATTGCTGATAAGGATTCCTTCACAGAAGGAAACTGTTATGTCCTGAAGCTGGAATCAGCCCTAACTTTCCCCTGACAAGCTTCAGACATAAGAAGGGATTGTAAGCTGTATCCTTATTCTTATTGGCAAATAAGTATTGTATGGGCATTGCTTTGACAGCCCGGATAATTTAAAAAAGGGGGAGCTGTGCTCCACAAGTGTGTGCGTGTTGTCCAATCGTTGAGCTTGCCGTTACAACAAAGCTGAAATCACTTTGTTGAAATCTCAATCTTGCTGAGATACATACTTAACAGAAACCAGTAGCGATTCACTTGTAGTCCATTCAGATCATACTTGGTGTCACACCTACACCCTGAATGCCCAATCGAGCTACCCAGTTCCAAGTAGCTGTACACATTGACAGCACCCCCACACCTCAAGTTCAATTTCTATTCATAGTTTACAGTTGGATACCAATAAAGGCTTCTATGGTACACAGAGAAGAAGAGGAGACCAGAGTTATACTCCACTCTTCATTCAGAGTGATTTACAGTCCCCCTCCCATCCAATCTCCACAAAAGACACCCCATAAAGTAGGTGAGGTCGAGAGAGCTCTGAGAGAACCACTCTTAAGAACTGTAACTGATCCAAGGCCACCCACCTGACCGCACGTGGAAAAATGTGGAATCAAACCCAGTTCCCCAGACTAGAGTCTGCTGCTTTTAATCACTACACCGGAACTACATCCCATTGCCTTAGGGCCAAGTATTGTAATCTGAAAAATTGGGAATTTATAACATATTCCTCCGCATAAAACCACGTCAAATTGCTATAGCATAAAAATCCCTGTCCCTAGTCTCAAATATAAATAAGCCCTGCTGTATAAGTATTTCACTGCTGCCGCGGGAAACCCCCCCCCGGCCGGCTCTGCTCCATGACCGAATGCTCTGGCCGGCTCTGCCCCATGGCCCGAAACTCCTGCCGGCTCTTTACCATGACCCGACATTCCAGTCAGTGCCGCAGCGCGACGCTCCGGCCAGCGCAGCAGCGCTGATGCCCCGACCGACACCCCAGCCTGCTGTTGACTTGGCCCGCTGCTTCCCAGGCCTTCCACAGAGGCCCTGGACTTCGCTCAACGAGCCTCCAGGCCTAAGGTAGGCCTAACAGCTCTGTCCTATGCTCCGCTCCATCGAGCACATTGGAGCAACTGACAACGGGTGGGAGCGAAGCCTGTCTGTCTATCATAGCCGGCTCCGCCCCCTTGCCCACGTCACGATGACAGACGTCGTGACTCTGTTGCTGCCCATCTTCCTGAGGGCGGCAAAGCAGCCCCCAGAGACCAACGACGCTGCCGGGAGCTTCGTTTTGGAGGACATTAAATCATAGGGTTGCCATAAGCTGAAAGCAACTTGACAGCACTTAACACATTCACACTAAATGTAAAGTGAATAATGGTTGTCTGCATTGCACCCTAATGTTGCTATTTATATCCAATAATAAAAATGCTTATATTTCCAATAATATTAGCAATCCCCCTCCCAACAAAGTGCTCTTTAACATGACATGTTTCACCAACATTTTCAGTTCATACTATATCTATAGTCTCCTATACAGAGTGAGAAATTTTTCATGAAGAAAAATGTATTTATTTTACTTCATTTATACCCCATTTTTCTTTCTAATGGAGACTAAAGGCAGTTTACATCATTCTTCTCTCCTGCATTTCACAACAATCCTGTGAAGTAGATTAGGCTGAAAGTATGTAACTGGACCAAGGTCACTCAGCAAGCTTCTATGGCAGAGCAGGAATTTAAACCTGTGTCTCCCAGATCCTAAATTGGCATTGTAAGTGCTACGCCACACTGACTCACATGTGTGAGCTGTTGCTTCATTCTCTATGTAATGGTTGCTTTAACAGAATATCTATTTCATGCTAAATCCAGGGGATAAGCATTTGAGAAGATGAAAGAATTCGGAAACAGATATGAACAATTTGATTTCTGTATTCCTTTCATTTCATGAAGACTATATTCCCTACAATGGGTGACTCAGCACAGGCTAACAACAAGTAATGGATATATAATTTTCCTCTGACTTTAAGCAGAACAAGTAGAACCAAATAATCAGATACTGACCTTTTCCTCCATTCTTCTCATTATTACTGAGATGACTTTGCAACATGCTGAAAGGGTTCCTCTTCCCTTCCAGCAAGCTTTTCAGCAATATATAGACTGATTAAAATATTTTCAAGACCACTCCATATCTGCCTGTCTAATCATCAGTAATAATGAGCTGTGCATTGTAACACACCGATATGTTTTCCTATTGCCCGTCATTAGTGTTAAAATAGAACATAGTCATAGACCTGAGCTCCTTCTTCCTTAAAAGATGAAATGTGCTTTGAATCCACTGGGGTAATTAATAGGATATTGATTATTATGAAGCAGTCTCATTTAAGTCTACTAAGGACTTCCAGCATATGCCACCAAAAACAAATGGATAAATGCCATTTTAACCTTCTCTAGAGAGATTTAAAAAATGATCCCTTCTGTTTACTTTTTATGCTAAAAAAACACAACAAATAGAACTAGGGCACAGGATAGTATCTAATGCATCATTGTAACAACATTCATTACACAAAGAGCAGGTCACAAAGAAAGGTAATGGATGAAAGGAAGCAAAAACCATTATACAATTAGACTATTTTTCATTGGATACAAAGGCAGTAATTGAAATGGCCTTGCTGCATGTAATTTAGAAGTCATTCATCTTCTGCTGATTTGTCAGGTGTTTTGAATTTGCCTAGGCTCTGAAATAAACAACAGAATATACCTGTTGCAAGTCTTCATGTCCTCTCTCACTTCTCACGTGAGATGATCTCTTCTGTAACATATATGAAATGAATAGTTAAAGTCTGAATTATAAGAAAAGAATTGGGAAGAATATAAATCATATTCATGATCATTTTCCGTAGGAACAACTATATAATCTAATCTTTAACATCAACTTTCTGACCAAGACAAATGCCAGTTTAAAAATGTTGCATGAGGGTTGTAAGTTATAACATGGACAGACAGTTTTGTATTTGGGATGTACAACTGGATATTAATAACATTTGCCCCCCCCAGACAGAAGAAAGTCAGACAAGAAGGTTGGATGAAATAAGGCCGCTTTATTAACTTATTAAAGTAATGACAAGGGCAAACATGAAAACAGCGGCATGGCAAAGCCTGGTGTCGCTTTGACCTCATCCTTAACCATATAAAAGGCAAGACACCACGGCCCCAGGTTGGAGCCAACTGTAAGTCACTTGCAAACCCAGCTGAGCCAATGATTGGGATGCACCTTCAGGAGCCCTCAAACACCACCGCACGGCCAGCGCTGAGTCTCCGTCATGGCCATCCCCATAGGCAGTCTGCAAGCCTCATCCCTGGCCGCACGGCCACAGAGTTGATCCCGCAGACCCCTCTACCCCCCAAGAGGTTATTAATTGGTGCTTACATAGCTGCTAAACTTTATTTAAACCTAATTCTGCCCTAAAAAAGTGACGAACTAGACCCAAGGCACCATCCCAAACCAATTCCTCAATCCACTGGCAGCAGTGCAGGGTAGGCAAAAAAGACCCCTACTCAATAGCCAATCAGAGAAAAGGATAAAAAATTCCTACCCAGCCCCCCATTAAACAGGGCAACCAACCTGTGCTAACACTACATACAGGGCGAGTGGGTGGGCTGAGCACAAGGCAAGCAACTGACAGGGGAGAGCGGAGCCAGCCTTTAAGAGCCACGCTGGCTCCACTCCTCCTATTGGAGTTGAGGCTGCACCGCAGCCCTTCCTTCATTCCTCCTCACGAGGAGGCAAACATGGCCCCCAGGAGGCATGCCATGGGCTGTCTCCTGTGGGGCTGGATTGGTAATATTCAGATACAATTAATCTCACCATTATTCTGCCAACTGGCTGTCAGACTTAGCATACAAAAAGGCCAGAGGGGGAGAGAATGATTCATCAATATGTAAATCACAAGAATATTTACCAACCAACAAACTTAGACACAGAAGCCTTCTCACCAAACAGAATTGTATGTGCACTGTTAGGCCTATATTTACAAAGCATTGCTTGTGCCAGTCATGTCTAGCTTTGATTCTGTAAACACAATTCCTACTAGGAATAAGTCCCGTTGTGGAAATAAACACAACAAGCTCTAGAAAGAGGCTCTGGGAGAGTGCCCCGAACTTGGGCACTCAGTGCCAATTCACCGTGGTGACATCAGCAGGGTATAATGACACAGAGTCCACCATTTTCTCCAGGGGAACTGATCTCTGCCATCTGAAAAGCAGTTGTAATTCTGCATGATCTTCATCCCTCCCCTGGAGACTGGCAACAATGGTTCCCCATGAGGGAATGGCTGGTGTGGAAGGTGGAGTCTATGGAATTGTACCTGTCTGAAGTCCCACCTCTCCTCAAACCTCACCCTCTCCAGGCTCCATCCCTCAAATCTCCAGGAATTTTCCACCTGGAGTTGGCAACCCTATCAGGAGTGGCCCCAATGAGTTTTCTCCCAAAGGCCAAAACAGATGTGGAAAGGGACTTTTAGTGACAGAACCTGGTTGCCTAGCAACAGGCACTAAGAAGAAAGCACAGTTGCTACCTCTGATTAGGGAATTACTTGGAGAATTGGGGGGTGGATCTTATGAAGGGCAGCATTAGGGGGCATGGAAGGACTCAGCATGAGATAATGCCATAGGGTCTACCCTCCAAAGCAGCCATTTTCTCCAGGGGAACTGATCTCTGTCATCTGGAAATAAATTGTAACAGCAGGAGATCTCTAGGTCCCACCTGGAGATTGGCAACAATGGTTCCCCATGAGGGAATGGCTGGCTTGGAAGGTGCAGTCTATGGCATTGTACCTGTCTGAGGTCTCACCCCTCCTAAAACCTCACCCTCTCCATGCTCCATCTCCCAAATCTTCAGGAATTTCCCACCTGGAGTTGGCAATCCTATCAGGAGTGGCCCCAATGAGTTTTCTCTGGAAGGCCAAAATAGGTGTGGAAAGGGCCTTTTACTGACAGAACCTGGTTGCCTAGCAACAGGCACTGAAAAAAAAGCACAGTTGCCACCTTTGATTAGGGAAATACCTGGAGATTTGGGGGGTGGATCCTGTGAAGGGCAGCATTGGGGGGATGGAAGGACTCAGCAGGGGATAATGCCATAGGGTCTACCCTCCAGAGCAGCCATTTTCTCCAGGGGAACTGATCTCTATCATCTGGAGATCAATTGTAACAGTGGGAGATCTCCAGATCTCACTTGAAGATTGGCAACCCTAGGGGAAAGTCAGCCACACAGCAGGGGGTTGAAGAGAATGGTCTGATGGTCACTGGCCCACCTCATTAGCCAGCCAGTCACGGTGGAGCGAAAAAGGAGTGAGAGGTGTGTTAAATTTATTCTGAGAGGAAAGTGGCAAAGTGGGGGTGGGTTATGCTGAAAGTCCTTTGTTTTTTTACTCACAGAAGCAAGCTTGGTTGTTTGGTTGCCTACCAACAGCTACTGAGGAGACAGTTAGTCACAGTTAGTCTCACACAGGAGCCAAGAGAATCCGGCTTTCCAAGAGCTGCAGCTCATTTCCTCTAGGCCAGACCCTCCCTGGCTGCCGCCACAGCTGAAGAAAGGAGTACAGATAGGGAGTTGCCCAAAAAGACTGACGCAACCACTTTTAACTTTAAAAGGGGTAACTTCTCTGGTATGAGGGGACATGTGAGGAAGAAATTGAAAGGAAGAGTGGAGAAGGTCAAAACCATAGGGGAAGCTTGGAGACTATTTAAAAAGACAATCCTAGAAGCTCAGAAAAAATATATACCGCAGGTTAGGAAAGGTACAAATAGGTATAGAAAAAAGCCTGCATGGTTAACAAATAAATGGAAGCTGTAAAAAGTAAGAAGGATTCCTTTAAGCGGTGGAAAGCTAGTCTCAGTGAGGTTGATAAAAGGGAACACAGACTATGGCAAATAAAATGCAAGTCTGTGATCAGGCAAGCAAAAAGGGAATATGAGGAGCATATTGCAAAAAACATAAAGACCAACAATAAAACTTTCTTCAAATACATTAGAAGTAGGAAGCCAGCCAGGGAGGCAGTGGGGCCCTTGGATGACCAAGGGGTAAAAGGAGTAGTGAAGGATGATAGGGAAATGGCTGAGAAGCTGAATGCATTTTTTGCCTCTGTCTTCACTGTGGAAGAGGAGAAGTGTTTGCCCACTCCAGAAGCACCGATTTCGGGAGGGGGTTTGAAAGACCTGAATCAGATTGCGGTGACAAGAGAGGAAGTCCTCCGACTGATGAACAATTTAAAAACTAATAAATCACCAGGCCCGGATGGCATTCATCCGAGCGTTCTGAAAGAACTCAAATGTGAACTTGTGGATCTCCTGACAAAAATATGTAATCTTTCTTTAAAATCTGCCTCCATTCCTGAGGACTGGAATGTAGCTAATGTCACTCCCATCTTTAAACAGGGCTCCAGGGGAGATCCGGGAAAATTACAGGCCAGTCAGTCTGACATCGATACCGGGTAAGTTGGTGGAAACTGTTATTAAGGAAAGAATTAGTAGGCACATTGATGAACAAAAACTATTGAGGCAGACTCAACATGGGTTCTGTAAGGGAAGATCTTGTCTCACTAACCTGTTAGTGTTTTTTGAGGGAGTGAACAAACATGTGGACAAGGGGGACCCAATAGATATTATTTACCTTGACTTCCGGAAAGCTTTTGATACAGTTCCTCATCAAAGGCTCCTAAGTAAGCTCAATAGTCATGGGATAAAAGGACAAGTCCTCTTGTGGATCAAAAACTGGCTTATAAATAGGAAACAGAGAGTGAGTATAAATGGGAAACTTTCTCAGTGGAGGGTGGTAAGCAGTGGGGTACCACAGGGATCAGTACTCGGTCCGATGCTTTTAAACTTGTTTATTAACGATTTGGAATTGGGAGTAAGCAGTGATGTGGCTAAATTTGCAGATGACACGAAGTTGTTCAGGGTGGTGAAAACCAGGGAGGAGTGTGAGGCACTCCAAAGGGATCTGTTGAGGATGGGTGAGTGGGCATCAACGTGGCAAATGGGGTTCAATGTGGCCAAGTGCAAAGTGATGCACATTGGAGCCAAAAATCCTAAATATAAATACACGTTGATGGGGTCTGAACTGGCAGAGACGGACCAAGAGAGAGATCATGGAGTCGTAGTGGATAACTCGAAGAAAATGTCTAGACAATGTGTAGCTGCAATAAAGAAGGCCAACACTATGCTGGGGATTATTAGGAAGGGAATTGATAACAAATCAGTCAGTATCATCATGCCCCTATATAAATCATTGGTGCAACGTCATTTGGAATACTGTGTACAGTTCTGGTCACCACATCTCAAAAAGGATATTATAGCATTGGAAAAAGTGCAGAGAAGGGTAACTAGAATGATAAAAGGGTTGGAACACCTTCCCTATGAAGAAAGGTTAAAATGCTTGGGGCTCTTTAGCTTGGAGAAACGACGGCTGAGAGGTGACATGATCGAGGTTTATAAGATTATGAATGGGATTGAGCAGGTTGAGAAAGAAGTACTTTTCTCCCTTTCTCACAATACAAGAACTCGTGGGCACTCTATGAAATTGCTGAGCAGTCGGGTTAGAACAGATAAAAGGAAATACTTCTTCACCCAAAGAGTGATTAACGTATGGAATTCACTGCCACAGGAGGTCGTGGCAGCTGCAAGCATGGACAGTTTCAAGAGGGAATTAGATAAACATATGGAGCAGAAGTCCATCAGTGGCTATTAGCCACAGGGTATAGATGGGAACTCTCAGTCTAGGGCAGGTGATGTACTCTATTCTTGGTGCTGGGGGGGGGGCAGCAGTGAGAGGGCTTCTAGTGTCCTGGCCCCACTGCTGGACCTCCTGATGGCACCTGGTATATTTTGGCTGCTGTGTGACAGAGTGTTGGACTAGATGGGCCATTGGCCTGATTCAACATTGGCTTCTCTTAAGGAGGGAGAGCTTTTGAAAGGTGCTGGGCAGACTTTTCTGCAATGCAGGCCTTGGGGCCTAGGGAGTGTCAACTATCCTGTGTTTATGTAAGTCTGGCTGTAGATGAGTTTAATCTACTTGACAGGAGCTGACAGCTCAGAGTGTCAGTCTAGCTGACTCCAACCAGTTCAGTGCAGTTCTGTGCAGCACTAATTAATTTACTCACTATGACTCAGCACTGTAATATGATTGGTCAATGCCTGTATATAAGCAATCATATTCTGTACAGTTCTACCCTTGATGGGAAACCTGGTGTCTGCGGAGCATTTTGTCACTGTGTCCAATTTTGTGGTGAAGGCTGGTGTAAATAAATGTAAATAGTTTTATACTAAGCTATTTGGACTTAAGTCTTCATTGGATACTCGAACTCCCTTGCCTTTTACTGTGGGCTAGCCACGTGGCACCTCTGACAGGGTTATGGGCCCAGACCGCAGCTAGCTGTGCAGTGAGTGAGTAGAGGTGTGGAAGGACATTGAAGGGGAAGAAGAGCTGAGCCGTGTTACTGAGAGCAGGCAGGAGGAGCTGGAAGCTGTTGGCAGCATGTGGGAGTCCAGAGTGTTGAAGGACATCCAGTTGCCGGGATCAGAGGTCCAGCTGCCAGGAGCAGACAACATCATGGCCCAGGTACCCATGGCCCATGTGGTGGAAAAGTTAACCACAACTAATTACAATGTGTGGGCTCTAAAAATGAAGCACTTCTTGATTAAAGAGGCTCTGTGGGAGTATGTTAATGACCCTCCAGATGATCTGACACTGGCTGACAAGCAGCAAGATGAAAAAACACTGGCTTTGATTGTCCTGAGTGTCAGGGACAATCAGCTTATTTATGTAGCTGACAAAACAAGCTCGAAAGATGCGTGGGACTCTTTAAAACTGTTTATCTACGGACTAACATTGGATCATTAATATCTTTAACAAGACAGCTGTACTGGAAAGTGCAGCAGCCTGGAGAGTCTGTAAAAGCACACCTCAACGCCCTAACAGGCAGGACCGGCTCCAGGGGTCTGGGCACCCTAGGCAGGACAGCCAGGGGCACCCCCCACCGGGGATGCCAACCTCCCAGTGGGGCCTGGAGACCGGGGGTGTGTGGCGGAGTGCTGGCTTTCTTGGGTGCTCCGTAGCTTCGGGGGCCCCAGGAAAGCCAGGGAAGGGGGCGGGGGTCTAGCTGTCACCCCCTCCCTCCCAGTGCTGGCTTTCCTGGGGGCTCTGTGGCTGTGGGACCCCCAGGAAAGCTGGGAAGGGGGCGGAGGTTTAAATCTCCACCCCTTCCCTCCCTGCGCCAGCTTTCCTGGGGGCTCCACGGCTGCGGGACACCCAGGAAAGCCAGGAAGGGGCGGAGGTTTAAACCGCCACCCCTTCCCTCCCAGCACTGGCTTTCCTGGGGGCTCCATGGCTGTGGGACCCCCAGGAAAGCTGGGGAGGGGGCATAGGGTTAAACTGCCACCCTCTCCCTCCCAGCGCCAGCTTTCCTGAGGGCTCTGTGGGTGCAGGACCCCCAGGAAAGCTGGGAAGGGGGCGGGGGTCTAGCCACCGCTCCCCCTCCCAGCGCTGGCTTTCCTGGGGGCTCTGCAGCTGCAGGACCGCTAGGAAAGCCAGGAAGGGGGCAGAGGTTTAAACCGCTGCCCTCTCCCTCCCAGCACCGGCTTTCCTGGAGGCTCTGCAGCTGCTGGGTCCCCAGGAAAGCCAGGGAAGGGGCAGAGGTTTAAACCGCCACCCCTTCCCTCCCAGCGCTGGCTTGCTTGGGCACTCTGCGGGGTGCCCAAGCAAGCCTGGGAAGACGCGGGGGGCTTTTTGTGGGGGGTGCCTTTTGGTGCCCCTGTGGCTGGTGCTCTCTAGGCGAGCGCCTAGCTTGCCTAGTGGGCGAGCTGGCCCTGCTAACTGGTTATTTTCAGCAGCTACAGGAGTGAGGGAAGGAGTTTGCCGAGGATGACAAGATCCATGTGATTTTAAGTTCTTTGTCACCAAGTTTCGACATGCTCATAACCTCTCTTGAGACAGTGGATGCTAAATCTCTCAGCTTGCAGCATGTAATAGGAAGAATTTTACAAGAGGAACAATGCTGTATTGAGTCTGGGCTGCGTTCCAAGGAGTCTGGGCTGTGTTCCAAGGAATCTGGGCAGCACTCCAAGGAGAGGCCAGGAGAGTTTTCTTCAACCAGCTGCACGTTTACTGCTTGCACTAGCAAGGAGTTACATAGAGACGCTTCGTCTGTTGCTCTTAAAGTGAAAAAGTGTTTCTGTTGTGGCTCTACAAAACATTTACTTCATTCCTGTCCTGAGAAGAAGGAGCAAAGGAGAAAACGACAGCCTGAGGGTAAACACTCTGCATCTGTGGTTGTTACCACAGGGTCCAGCAATGCCTACTGGTTACTTGATTCAGGCACTTCACAAATGTTTTGCAGAAATTAAAGTACTTCAGAACAAAAGGAACTCAACCCTAGACCATGTGAGTTTAGCTGATGGCACACCATCAAAGGTTACTTGTCAGGGGGATGTGTATTTCCCTAGTTTAAATTATACTTTCAAAGCTGTTCTGTGTGTGCCTGCTTTAAAGAGCAATTTGTTAAGTGTAATGTGCCTAGATGCTATGGAGTTTAAGGTGTTGTTTGCCAATAAGGAGTGTAAAATAACAAAAGCAAACCAGGTGTGTACAATGTGCATGTGCTAAACAATGATAATGTGAAGGCACAATCAGTGACAAACATCAATCCACATAACAATTGCTAACATCTTTTACACAGACAGTTAGGCCATGTAAGTTACAAGACCATACAAAAGACCCTAGCCTTAACAGACCAGGAAGGTATCAGTGATTGTAAAAATCTAGACTGTGATATTTGTAAAATGACCAAATCTAAAGCATATTCTATTGCCAAAAGGAGTCAAAGAAAGTCTGAGAAGCCGTTAGCATTGGTACATGATGATTTAGTTGGGCCTTTCCCAAAAAAGCCATTCTCATAACCAATATACTCTTATCTTAACTGATGATTGGTCCCACTTCTCTTGGGTGTTTGTAATGAAGCAGAAGTCTGATGTTTTTTCTACCATCAAATACTGGTACAAGAGGGTGACAAATCAATTTGGTAATGTGCTTGCTATTCAAACTGATATGGGGTGGGGGGGGATTCACCTCCAGTACTTTTGAGACTTGGTTGAAGCAAAAAGGGATTAAGCACAGACTTGCTAATGTATGTACTCCTGCTGAAAATGGTGTTGCAGAGAGGAAGGGAGGAATATTGCAAAACATAATGAACGCAATGCTGAAAGACTCAGATTTGACTATCTCATACTGGGCTGAAGCGATAAAAAATGCTTGTTATGTAAGTAACTGAATTTGGTCCAGCACTATTGATGATATCCCTTACAGAATGATGTATAATAGGTGCCCTAAATTGGACAGTCTGAGAATTTTTGTTCCAAAGCGTGGGTGAATATCCCTCTGGAGTGCAGAAGGAAAGGGGAGCTAAAGCTAAAAAGCTTGTGTTTTTAGGGTATCAGTCTGGCATGAAGTCATACAGGTTTGCTGACAAAAATCAAAAACTAAGCTTTAGTAGGTCAACTAACTTCTGCGAGCATGAAAACTGGAGCAGAATTCATGCTAATGAGTTGCCTCAAATGATTGCACTACCTTACACAGAAAGCACTGAGAGTGTAAAAGAGGAACCTGTGTTGAAAGGTAAACAATCCTCTGAAAATGTGCAGGATGATAGAGTGTTACCAAGAATCTCATCACGTAGCACTAAAGGTATCCCACCTGTGAGGTTTGGTTATGAGGTGAACCACGTGTATGTAAAAGAACCTCGGACTTACAAGGATGTGTTAAATCTATCTGTTGACGGAAAAGAGGCTTGGTTTAAGGCAATGGAGGAAGAGCACAACTCATTGTTAGAAAATGATGTGTATGCCCTAACAAGGTTGCCAATGGACAAACATGTTATTGGTTGTCGCTGGGTCTACAAAATAAAAGAGTTACCAAATGGTTGTGTAAAAAGGAAAGCAAGGTTGGTTGCCCAGGGGTATGCTCAAATACAAGGGGAAGACTATGACCAAATTTTTGCTCCTACTGTTTGGTTAGACACTTTCAAGCTTGTTCTCATCAAAGCGGGGCAAAATAACATGATGGTAAACCACTTTGATTTTATCACAGTGTACCTCAATGCACCTATCACAGAGGAAATCTATATGGCACAGATACCAGGGTTTGAAAACCCAGATGGGCAACTAGTACTGAAGTTAAAGAAAGAATTGTATGGTCTAAAGCAGAGAGCTAAAAACTGGTATCAATGTCTGAGCACTGCTTTAAAGAAAGTTGGTTTTGTACAAGCTGTAGCTGACCCTTGTTTTGTTCACTGTAATGCTTGGGAACAGTGAGTGTTACTTAATACTGTTCGTAGACGATTTGTGTTTTCTTACCCATGATGTATCACAGTTGGACTCGTTCAAACAAACAACCCAGAAAATATTTAAAGACAAGCATTTGGGTGAGGTTGGTCATTATTTAGGAGTGGAGATTGCAAGGAACAGTAAAAGTTTTATGTTAAGTCAAAGTGACAAGATAGCCCAGCTACTAGCAAAATTTGAGGACAAGCAATTGTATCAGTCTTTAATTGGTTCTCTTTCTTATATCAGCAATTGGAGTAGACCAGATATTAGCGTTGCTGTACACTTATTAAGTCAAAGATGCAACAAGCCTTTTGAAAGAGATTGGATTGCAGCAAAAAGGATTTTGCGCTATCTTCAAGGTACCATAAATGCCAAACTGATATTGGAGCAAATGACAAAAGTGTTGTAACTGCATTTTGCAACTCTAGCTGTGGACAGCAACAAGACAGGAAGTCAACAACAGGGTTTGTGATATACCTCAATAGGGCTCTCATACTTCGGAAGTCTGTGAAGCAACAGTTTGTGGCTTTAAGCCCGTGCGAAGCGGAATTCTCAGCACTAAGCCAATGTTGTGTACAACTAGAGTGGTTACTACAATTATTAACAGATTTCAAAATAACTTATGATCTACCAGTAGATGTGTTTTGTGATAATTCAGCTGCATTACAATTAGCTGATACTGAAGGTGTGAAAATGAGAAGCAGACACATCAATATCAGGTACATGAATGTAAAGGATGTCTTGCAATGTGGATTTATTAAGTTGCAATATTGTACTTCTGAGCGTAATGTCACAGACATGTTCACAAAGTGTCTTGAAGAGAATAAATTTATGGCATTGAGAGATAAACTGGGCATTACAGCACAGACTTAAAAGGGAGTGTCAACTATCCTGTGTTTATGTAAGTCTGGCTGTAGATGAGTTTAATCTACTTGACAGGAGCTGACAGCTCAGAGTGTCAGTCTAGCTGACTCCAACCGGTTCAGTGCAGTTCTGTGCAGCACTTACTCACTATGACTCAGCACTGTAATATGATTGGTCAGTGCCTGTATATGAGCAATCATATTCTGTACAGTTCTACCCTTGATGGGAAACCTGGTGTCTGCGGAGCATTTTGTCACTGTGTCCAATTTTGTGGTGAAGGCTGGTGTAAATAAATGTAAATAGCTTTACACTAAGCTATTTGGACTTAAGTCTTCATTGGATACTCAAACTCCCTTGCCTTCTACTGTGGGCTAGCCACATGGCACCTCTGACAGGGAGAGGGGCTGCTCGCTAGGTCTGCCTCCTTCTCCCCCATGGAGGGGTTGCTGCTCTCTCAGTGGAGCATCCATTCTCTTTGCCAGCTCCCTCCAGACTGAGGGCAAAATGCTGCCCGCCAGCTTGGTGGGCAGGGCCAAGCCAACGCAGCAAGCCAATGCAGCCACGGGATTGGGAGACTGTGAGAGTGGCATCTCAGTGGGCCAAAGGCTGTGGAAGCATGTCCAGGAGGGATACCAAAACTCAAATATATATAAGGAGAGATTCATTTTACTCAGTGAGAAAGGTGAATACACTAAATAAATAAATTCCCTCCTTTCTGGGATAGGGGAGATGTTTGTATATACAGGAGAATAGGAAGCCAGCACCACAGATTGCTTTTTGTTTTATTTTGTTCAAAAAATGTTGAATTCTTGCTTTCTGGTTGGCCATTGTGTGAGACAGAATGCTGGACTAGATGGACCACTGGTCTGATCCAGCAGGGCTCTTCTTATGTTCTTAAGTTCTCAGTGATAGCCATCCTTTGTCATGCTGTGTGAGACTGCACTGAAAAGAATGACTGACTCACTCACTACACACACACACACAGAGTGAGAGCACCATGAGAGCAATTTAGTGGGGTAATGCTCTCCCTCCTTGACATTTCTCGAAGAAAAATCACCACTCCCCAGCTGCTATTAGCTCTGGTAATTAAAAAAAAGACAGATAATCTTCCCTTCATGTATGAAACAATCAGTGTGCAATAGGCAAGTCTATTGCTAAACAAAACAGAGTTTGAGAGTAAGGGGAGCTCAACCCTGTCCCTTCTCACACCTTTGTTCAGCGTACCCCACTTCTTTCATTATTTCCCCCAGTATGGCTGATATCAGAGTCTAAACTAAATACTGCTATTAATCAGAAAGTTAGGGAGTGAGAGGCAAATAATTCTGTGTACAGTTGTTTTAATTTCTATGATTCTTTTTTTTTTCATTTAGTCTTTTTATTTTAATTTAAAGAAGGTGAATAACCCTCAAAAAGGTGCTAAGAGTCTTTTAACATCCTCAAATGGATTGCAGAGGTACTTGTAGCCATATAGTTTCTGTCCTCCATCTCCATTCAATATGTCAAACTAGAATGTATCTTTTAATCTTTGGTATATAAAAGTAAACAATCAAATAGTGCCCATCAACATTTAGCAACTCAAACCTAAGATCATTAACTTCAATGGATTTAGAAAGGTTTAACTCTGCCTAGAATTGGGCAGTTAAAAAAATGAAACCCTAAAGTACACACCAACTGAGAATTCTGTCATTACAGCAAGACAAAATCCTCAGTTGACAAGTGTTATATGATTTTCACTTATATATGGTGCAGTTCTAAGCAGAGTTAAACCTTTCTAAATCCATTATGTGTCAATGGCACTAATTCTTTCCAATCTTAAAAAAGATCTTAAAATAATCAGAACTATATTGTCATTTATCTGCAACAGCAGTTTAATAATTAGACAGATAGCTCTTGGATGTTAAGTTACAAATATACTAAGACAAGAAGAGGGACCCGCGATATTTACGGGGTGGGGGAGGGCTCTTGTCCTGCGGAAGCAGGAGGACCTCAGGGCTGAGGAAGCGGCCACAGGTAAGCTTCCCCCTGGCCCCGAT
Organism: Gekko gecko; assembly: GCA_029375565.1. Taxonomy (NCBI): domain Eukaryota; kingdom Metazoa; phylum Chordata; class Lepidosauria; order Squamata; family Gekkonidae; genus Gekko; species Gekko gecko. The sequence continues at coordinate 211,490,152 of JAPDNY010000001.1, forward strand.
GACGATACTCCCCATTGGGAGAAAGTTGCACACATGCCCTGGGTAGTCGGACTATTCCCTAAAGGGAGAGGCACACACACCTGAAATGGGTCTCTCTTCACAATGGGAGAGGCATGCAAGAATGCAACGTGGGTGTCCATGCAATAGCATATACGCATGCAGGGGTGGCGTTCCTGCAATGGGGACTGATGCCCAGTGGGAGACACATTCACACATGCTGTGGGGGACCCCTGCCCCATGGGAGAGGTGTGCACACGTGAAGTGGAGCTGCTGCGCAAGGGGAGAAACACACCTGCGTGTGAGGGAGCTGGTGAGGCAGACCACCGGGAGATCAGGGGGTGCCAGCCACAGAGAAAGCAGGAGGGGAGGGAGAGGGCACAGGGACTCTGCCGCCCTGGCTGGCCCCCCAACCCAGTCGGCGAGTGGGTACTGGGGCAGCAGCAGCAGCTGGGTGGCCTGGTGTTGGCTGCAGGCGGGCAGCAGGGATGGCAGGGAGAGGCTCTGTGACCACCTGCTCTTCCGCAGTGCCAAGCTGGTGCCGGCGCAGCCTGACTACATGCTGCTGGGGTCTGAGCAGCCCAACCTCCTGGCCGCCTACTGGCTGCAGCAGGAGTTTGACTTCAGGACCCCTATGGGGCAGCCTGCGCTGCCCCCCGCACCGGCAGCAGCAGCAGCAGCAATACCCGCTCGCACCACTGCCGCCTCATCGTGTGGAAGCCGCTACTGAAACAGAGCCAGCAGGAGAAGGTCTGCAATGTCCCGAGGTGGAAAAACCTTCTCCCCTGCCCCCCCAGCAGCGACAGCGAGGCCCGCATGGCTCCCAGCTGATGGGCTCACCAAGCTGTCCTTGCCCTTCCCAGCCCCAGCAACGAGGCCCGCACAGCTTCCAGGCAGTGAGGCCCTCGTAGCTCCCAGCCCTTGGACCTGCCAAACCTTCTCTCCTACCCCCCAGCAGCGACAGCGAGGCCCAGGCAGCTGCAGCTAAACCTCCCCCCCACAACAGCTGTGAGGCACCATTACCAGAGTGTTCTCTGCACATGCACAGGGAACGCTCTTAATTTTGGGGATTTAAATATTCCCTGTACAGTTTTTAAAACTTTTTAGATTTTTTGCACACCTGGGGACTGCCCCACATGCACAGGAAAATCTCCCTGCCCCCCAGGTGCCCCCAATGTGCAGATTTAGATATCCTCATGCAGGGGGCAACTTGAGAATTATATATATAGATTGTCACTCATTCACTACAGCCCTAATCCATTCCTTCTGGCTAAAGACATTGTAAAATACACCATTAATGTTCTATGACACATATGTACATGTAAACAAACTACCATACTTTGTAAAATATAGACTGGTAAAGTTGTATGCAACTATAATTCTGCTGTGAATTATGAAACTGTTTTTATTTATTTGCCATCTTTCTTCCTTATGGAGTTCAAGGTGGCTTACAGCATAAATAAAACACATTAAAACATTAAAAAGTACAGTTAAGCATAAAAACTAATAGTTAAAATCACAATATAGGACTGCTAATAGACTTAACTAAAGGTACTCCTAAATTAAAGTGACTTCAACTGCTGCCTAAAGATTGAAAGTGAGAGGGCCAGGATTACCTCCTTAAGGACTTATTCTATAATAAGGGGGCTGCCACTGAAAAGGTCCTCTCTCATTTACCCACCAAATGAGTTTCTTTGATTGCTTGGGACAGTCAAGAGGGCCACTCTGTGATCATAATTCCCAAGCAGGAACATATGGGGCCCCAAGCCATGTAGGACTTTGAAGGTCAAAAGCAACACCTTGAATTGGGGTTGGGAATGAATCAGTTGCCAGTGAAATTGCTGTAGTACCAGGATCATATACACCCAATAACTGGCCCTGACTAGCCACAGCATTCTGCACTAGCTGCAGTCTCAGAACACTGTTTAAGGGTAGCCCCAAGTACAGCACACTGCAGTAGTTCAGGGTAGATATAATTAAGTCTTGAATCACAATATTGAGATCTGACTGAACCAAGAATGGTTCCAGTTGACATACCAGCTGCAGCTGAGCAAAAGCACTCCAAACCTACACAGCCTCCTGATTCTGAGGTGATTTCTGTGTTGAGTAGCACTCAACTGTGTTGAGCTGCGGTGGCTCAAGTGGTTAAGACGTTGAACTGCAGGCTGTGTGGATGGTCAGTAGTTCAGCAGTTCGAGACCCGGGTGCCACATGATGGAGTGAGCTCCCATCTCTAGTCCCAACTCCTGCCAACCTAGCAGTTTGAAAGCAAGAAATTGCAAGTAGATAAATAGGTACCACTTCGGTGGGAAGGTAACAGCATTCTGTGCGCCTTGGTGTTTATTCATGCTGGCCACATGACCACGGAAATGTCTTCAGACAGCACTGGCTCTTCGGCTTTGAAATGGAGATGAGCACTGTAACCCTAGAGTTGGATTCGACTGGCTTTCGAGCAAGGGAACCTTTACCTTTACCTAGCACTCTTAAGGTGTGAACCTGGCTTTTCAAGGGGAGTATAATCCTATCCAAGATAGAAGAGATCTAGGTCTGCCTTTCCAATAACCCAGACAACCTCTGTCATCAGGATTACTTTTCAGTTTGTTCACCCTCATCCAGCCCATTATTGACTCCAAGCACCAGTTCAGCATATCAACAGAATCCTTGAAATTAGGTGGGAAGGAAAGATAGAGCTGGATACCTTCTGCATCTCTCTCATGGATCACTGCCTTGACATGGCGAGGGGGTTTGTGTGGTTCAATGAGGCTGTGGACTATGCTGTGGAGGGCCATCCAGGATGGACAGGCCACAGTAGAGAAAGACAAAATGTAATCCACTGGAGAAGGAAATGGCAACTCACTCCAGTATCTTTGCAAAGAAAACCCCATGGACAGTAACAAAAGGCTAAAAGATATGATGCCGGAAGATGAGCCCCTCAGCTTGGAAGGTGTCCAATATGCTACTGGGTAAGAGCAGAGGGCAAGTACAAGTAACCCCAGAAAGAATGGCTGAGTCAAAGCCAAAAGGATGCTCAGCTGTGGATATTTCTGATGGTGAAAGGAAAGTCCAATGCTGCAATGAACAATACTGCATAGGAACCTGGAATGTAAGATCTATGAATCAAGGTAAGCTGGACGTGGTCAAAAATGAGATGGCAAGACTGAATATTGTCTTGGGAATCAGTGAACTAAAGTGAATGGGAATGGGCGAATTTAACTCAGAGGACCATTATAACTACTACTGTGGCCAAAAGTCCCATAGAAAAAAACATGCTGGTCATAGCAAACACCCTCTTCAACAACCTAAGAGGAGACTCTACACATGAGCATCACCAGATGGGCAACACTGAAATCAGATTGATTATATCATTTGCCATCAAAGATGGAGAAGCTCTATACAGTCAGTAAAAACAAGACCTGGAGCTGACTGTGACTCAGATCATGAGCTACTCATTGCAAAATTCAGGGTTAAACTGAAGAAAGTTGGGAAAACCATGAGGCCATTCAGGTTTGACCTAGATCACATTCCTGATGAATATACAGTGGAGGTGAAGAATAGGTTTAAGGGACTAGATTTGGTAGACAGAGTGCGGATGGAGATTCATGACACTGTACAGGAGGCAGCAATCAGTACTATCCCAAAGAAAAAGAAATGCAAGAAAGCAAAGTGGCTGTCTGATGAGGACAAATAGCAGAGGAAAGAAGGAAAGTGAAAGGCAAAGGTAAAAAGGAAAGATTTACCCAGCTGAATGCAGATTTCCAGAGAACAGAAAGGAGAGATAAGGAGGCCTTCCTGAATGAACAATGCAAAGTAATAGAGGAAAACAAAAGAATGAGAAGGACCAGAGATCTCTTCAAGAAAATTGAAGAAATCAAGGGAATGTTCCGTGCTAAGCTGGCCATGATAAAGGACAAAAACAGTAGGAACCTAACATAAGCAGAAGAGATTAGGAAGAGATGGCAAGAATACACAAAAGAACTATACAAGAAGGACCTCAATGTCCTTGACAACCACTATGGTGTGATCACTGACTTCGACCAAGACATACTGGAGTGCGAAATCAAATGGGCCTTAGAAAGCATTACTAACAACAAAGCCAGCAGAGGTGATGGTATCCCAGCTGAGCTATTCAGAGTCTTAAAAGGTGCTACTGTAAAGTGCTGCACTCAATAGGCCAGAAAATTTGGAAAATGCAACAGTGGCCAAAGGATTGGAAAAGGTCAGTTTATGTTCCAATCCCAAAGAAGGGCAACGACAAGAAATGTGCAAACTATCGCACAATTGCACTAATTTCACATGCTAGCAAGGTCATACTCAAGATCCTACAAGCTAGGCTTCAGCAGTACGTGGATAGAAAATTACCAGAAGTACAAGCTGGGTTTCGAAGAGGTAGAGGAACTAGAGATCAAATTGCCAACAGTCGCTGGATTATGGAGAAAGCAAGGGAGTACCAGAAAAACATCTACTTCTGCTTCATTGACTATGCTAAAGCCTTTGATTGTGTGGATCACAACAAACTGTGGCAAGTTATTAAAGAGATGGAAGTACCAGCCCACCTCCCATGTCTCCTGAGAAACCTGTATAAGGGTCAAGAAGTAACAGTTAGAACCGGATATGGAACAACTGACTGGTTTAGCATAGGAAAAGGGGTATGACAAGGATGTATATTGTCACCCGGATTATTTAATTTATATACAGAGTACATCATGTGAAATGCCAGCCTGAATGAATAACAAACCAGAATTAAAATTGCCGGGAAAAATATCAACAACCTCAGATATGCAGATGATACCACTCTAATGGCAGAAAGTGAAGAGGACCTAAAGAGCCTCTCGCTCAGAATGAAAGAGGAGAGCACAAAAGTTGGCTTGAAAGTCAACAGCAAAAAAAACACTAAGATCATGGCATCCAGCCCCATCACTCCTTGGAAATAGAAATGGAAGTTGTGGAAGCTGTGATGGACTTCACGTTCTTGGGATCCAAGATCATTGCAGACGGTGACTGCAGCCATGAAATTAAAAGACACCTGCTCCTTGGGAGGAAAGCTATGGCAAACCTAGACAGCATAATAAAAAGTAGAGACATCATCCTGCCAACAAAAGTCCGTATGGTCAAAGCAATGGTATTCCCAGTAGTAATGTATGGCTGCAAAAGTTAGTCCATAAGGAAGGTTGAGCACCAAAGAATAGATGTCCAGAAGAGGGCAACCAGGATGGTGAGAGGGTTGGAATCCAAGTCTTACAAGTTGGGTACGTTTAGCCTGGGAAAGAGAAGGCTTAGGGGGGACATGATTGCAGTCTTCAAATATTTGAAGGGCTGTCATGTAGAAGATGGAGCAGATCTATTCTCTCTTGCTCTGGATTGCAAGACTAGATTTAATGGGTGGAAATTACAAGGGAGTTGTTACTGGCTAAATATTAGGAGAAACTTCCTAACTGTAAGAGTGGTTGAGCAGTGGAACAGACTGCCTCCGGAGGTGGTGGATGCTCCTTAACTGGACATTTTCAAGTGGAGGCTGGACAACCATCTTTCAGGTATGTTGTAGGGCTATCTTTTGGCTATGATCCTGCATTTTGCAGGGGGTTGGACTAGATGACTTGCAAGGTCCTTTCCAACTCTAACATTCTATGATTCTATGCTTTTGAATTATGGTGCTGGAGAAGACTCTTGAGTGTCCCTTGGACTGCAAGGAGATCAAATCAGTCAATTCTAAAAGAAATCAACCCTGATTGTTCCCCGGAAGGCCAGATACTGAAGCTGAAGCTCAAATATTTTGGCCACCAAATGAGAAGGGAGCACTCACTGGAGAAGGCCCTGATGCTGGGAAAGATTGAAGGTAAAAGAAGAAGGGGATGGTAAACGATGAGATGGTTAGACAGTGTTATTGATGCAACAAACATGAAATTAAGCAAACTCTGGAGGATGGCAGAAGACAGGTGGGCCTGGTGTGATGGGGTCCATGGAGTCGAGAAGAGTCAGACTCAACTGTGCAATTGAATGACAACACCAACTATCTGCATATTAGTGACATTGAAATTTAAACCTCCTTATGACCTCTCTCACTGGCTTAACATAGATATTAAATAGCTTGGTGGATAAGACTGAAGCCCATAAAACCCCCTTCAGCTGAATTGAGAACCTCTTAAGAATGACAGCAGGCAGACTCCTAGAATTGGCCAGTGTGCCCAGTGCTGCTCTGTGGTCCAGCCTGAGCCAAGATTCGATAACAGGGTGGTTGTAAGAGACTTATATACTATTATAGGATTACATGATTTTCTCCTGCATGGGTGTGTACATTTTTTTTTCTCCATAACTGAACTTGGAGGGGATTAATGTATTCCAAGGCTAAATGATAAGCAGTATGGTGGGGCAAGTGTTCAATACAGATACTCCCTACAATACTGATACTCCAGTGCATCAACATAAACAGGGCTATTTTGGGGCAGGAACGCACAGGCACAGAGTTCTGGCTGGCTCCTGAGTTGGCCACGCTAATCATAACAGGCCACACCCAACACCAGAAACTCATTAGGATTGGTTACATTAGGGCTGTGTGGCCTAACATGCAAAGGAGTTCCTGCTACAAAAAAAGCCCTGGGTTTTGACAACAAACAAGGTAAATAGAATAAGAAGCAAAAGGTGGGTGTGGCTGGATGACCACACTTCTGGTAACACGGGGCTGTGGTATAATATGCTAATGAACAGTGCTGTCAGGGGTGTGGCCTAATATGTGAATGAGCTTCTGATGTTGGGTGTGGCCTATTATGCTAATGAGTTCCTGCTAGACTTTTTCTACAAAAAAAGCCCTGAATGTAAACATAAGAACAACTCATTCCTAAAGTGTAATAATAAGAGATGAAGGAACTTGGGGGGGAGGGGGGCATTTTTTTTAAAGAGAGAACATCTTCAGTGCCTTTAACTGACCTCTTCTGGTTTGGCCCACAAACAACATGGATACAGCTGGAGAAATTGTGGGTCACTATGACTTTCTTGAGTTACAGTGGTCTTCTGCAAGTGCCACTACAAAGGTATCCATATAAATCACACAAGCAGGTGACAAGAGTATACTGTCTGAATATGCATTCATGCCAGCATCCAACCCATAGTGGATCTGGAAGATTTTGTCTGCAAAGTAGGTAACAAATTAATCACAGCGGACTGTCATGTGGTCAGAATCTAGTTCTCTAGGACTATGATATAAAAGCCCCCAGACCACAGAAAACAGCTCAGCTGGATGATTACGTGCAGATGCAATGGTGGCAGAGAAATATTGACTTTGCACTGCAATCACCACTGCAGAATAGGCTCTAATATTGGCTCTATGCCATGTTCGATTTTTTCACCAGTGGCACTCTAGCCATCATCCCTCCATTTCAATGCCATCAGTTTCCTGGCAAACCAGGGATAGTGCTTGCCTCTGCCTGGGGGGGAGGGGGAAAAAGCACTTAGGGACAATTGGGTCCACAGTGCAGGCCATCTCCCTATTCCAAACAGCAGTTGGGGCCTCGACAGCATTGTTAGTAGGCAAGGTGGGAAAATCCTCACATTCCAATAGGAAACCACCAGGATTCATCAGGCACCTGGGGCAGACCTGATGGCATCTGTATAGATATGCCATCAAGATGACAGCTGGTCCGGTTCTCAGATCAGAGTAATCTAAATTGACAGCTGTATGGTCACATGATGTGCCATATGACAACTAAGTTGCATCAGCCTTGCATGGTGTGCATAGCGTCACTGTGACTCAGCAAGTATATCCTGATTGGCTATCTGCTGTATATATTCTGTACTGTTCTGTACATTGATGTGTCTTCATGGTTACTGGTGCCTGCTGTAGCACTCTGTTGGACTGACAGCCTGTTTAGAGTGACTACTTGGACTACATGGACTGTGTAAATATTGTATAATAAATCTGTAAATAGTTTTCACCAGCGCATTGTCTTCTGCTTTATTATGCACACTCCATCAAGACCATCTTCATAGACCCACCAGGCCCGTAGAGGGAAAAGGAAGCAGTGAGTCTAAACTCTATCAGGAAATGATCTGTCCATGACAAGGGAGTAAACTTTAATTCCCCCACCTCCAGTTCACCCTCCCCATCAGTCCCTATCCCTTCTTGATTACTATTTATGTCATTTATCATATGCCTTTTTCACTGAAACTGAAGGTGGATTATATGGTGCAAGAGAACTGAAATCAACAGGAGTGGGACATCCAATAGACAATACGATGGAGATCTGAACTGCAGAAATCTGAAACTGAGCAGAAATCTGAAAACAGCTGAAACCAACCTGAAACCAAGCATTATGCGACACACTCCTAATGTAGCCAATCCTCCAAGAGCTTACAGTAGCCCTTGTAAGAAGAGTTCTGTAAGCTCTTGGAGGATTGGCTACATTAGAAGTGTGTCACCTAATGTGCAAAGGAGTTCCTGCTACAAAAAGAGCCCTGATACATAAGAATTAACACAACATGTTAAACGCTGCAGAAATTGCATAGTAGGATCATGCTTACAGCAACAGACAGTTCATACTGGATACAGTAGTATAGACCACAGTTCTACCTCTTTTACTAAAGGATCTTTACAGTATAGTCATATTTGCTGTGTTTAAAGGCCTTCTTGAATAATTCAATTCTGCATAGTTTTCAGAAAGCCAGGAGGATGGGAAATTTATTTATTTATTTTATTGCATTTCTATCCCGCCCTCACTGCAAACAGGCTCAGGGCGGCTCACATTCAGGGGCAACATATGCCCAGACATATAAAACATATAAACATATAAAAACAAGATAAAACAATCCACTTTACAATTAAAGTGCTCAGAATAATGTAGGTCCTTCAGTCAAATAAAGAAGATGATGTACTATAGATGTAACACTAAGTCCAGATCCAACTTCCATGCAGCTATGGCTCGGTCTCCATACAGGGCCACCTACTACCCCAATGTTACTGATGATAATAGTTGGTGGTAGTGGTGGGCGGCTCCTAATTAAAAGCTATCTTGCAGGCCTTGCGGAACTGTATAAGCTCCTGCAGGGCCCCAATCTCCTCTGGGAGCTCATTCCATCAGGTAGGAGCCACCACCGAAAAGGCCCTGGCCCTGGTTGTGGCGAGCCTGGTCTCCTTGGGGCCTGGAATCACTAGACGATGTTGTGACCCCAACCAAAGTGCTCTCTGGGGTATGTGTGGGGAAAGGTGGTCCCTCAGGTATGTCGGACCTTGGCCATATAGGGCTTTAAAGGTAAGTACCAGCACCTTGAAGTGAATTTGGTATGCTATTGGCAGCCAATGCAGTGCTTTCAGCACATGCCGGATGTGTTCCAATCTCGGGAGACCCATCAAAAACCTGGCCGCAGCATTCTGCACTAGCTGCAGCTTCTGGATTTGGAACAAGGGCAGCCCTATGTAGAGAGTGTTACAGTAGTCTAATCTCAAGGTGACCATTGCGTGGATCACTGTAGACAGGTCATCGTGGCTGAGGAAGGGAACCAACTGCCGAAGATGACAAAAGGCCAACTTAGCTGTGGCTGCCACCTGGGCCTCCATAGTTAAGGAAGGATCCAGGAGCACTCCCAAACTCCTACCTCCAGCGCAGTACAAACAAATGTGGTTTGCTCTGAAAAGGGGCCAGGTTTGGATCTCAACTACTCATATTCCTCCCTGAGAATAAGGCCAGTTGCTTCATTCTATGTGAACAAGTCGCTTGATAAATTCTCCACTAACTTGCCAATTGTGCAGGAGCAGACAACAGCTTTTTAACAAATTTGTTCATTAATCATAATTGTTTGAATATCTGATTAGCATATGAAAAATAATGACCTGCAGCAGAACATTTTATTGTGTCAGCTCTTCAGGATGACTGAAACTGCATGAACAAACTCAGGTATAATTTTAAAAGGGAAAAAAATCAATGTTTATTACAGTACAATGGATTACAGAGGTTTGCAGAAAAAGAGTAACTCTGCTTCTTGTGATTCACAACACTTGTTTGTGAAAAACATGAGATAAAAGGAACTAACTATTTCATCACCACATCATGTTCTGAGAAATGTGGTATGTGGAGAAGTCATCAAGGCAAACAAAGTAGGGGTCCATTCAAACAGTATTTGTACAGGCCTTATATCATGCTAAGGTATCTCCCTTCCCCAAATTTTAACCTCCCCAGTCTCCACTCCCAAATCTCCAGGAATTTCTCAACCTGGGTTTGGCAACCCTATTGAATCACCTCTTCTTGATTGGTCTCCCCAACTGAACATTGCAAGTGTGTGCGTAGCTTTTACACCTTATTATGTTAGTGTATACTCAATTAAACAAAGTTTGAGTCCAGTGGCAACTTTAAGACAAATGAAGTTTTATTCAAGGTATAAGCTTCTGAAGAAGTGTGCTTGCACATGAAAGCTTATACCTTGAATAAAGGTCTTAAAGGTTCCACTGGACTCAAACTTTGTTCTGCTGCTTCAGACCAACATGTCTTACACAACTGACTCAGATGTTAGTGCCTCAAGCAACTCAAGCCTGTGCCAAAGCTGATTTAGAAACCTCAAGTGAACACAGTCAGCTCTGACAGGCAAAAAAGTCAAGGCTGAGGATACCAGACAGATGAGCCATGCTGTTCCCGCTCTCCCAAATTTACCCAGTAAAACTAAGACAAAGCAAAGGAAAACATATTTTCTGTGATACCCCCCACCAATAGGTGGATCAGGCAGATGATGGATAGGCAGAGTTCAGAGATAGCCATGGGAAGCAGCTCAAAATGCACATGTTCAAAGTGTTAGATATAAAATTCAGAATCATTTTAAACATTTAATAAGACACAAATATTTTTCAAAAATTCCAGGGTGCTACAGTTTGAGCCAACCAGTTATCACGGGTCACTTTGACAAATGAAGGCCGTTCCTTCAGTTCTCCTGTTTTTCTGACAGCCATCCATCCCAACAGAGGTTTCAAATGAATAGCAAAAGTAATCTTTCATTTGGTAGGTCACTTCAAGAGTACATTACAGTAATAAATATACAAAATAAACAGATACACATATGATGCTAAGAAGATAAATATTTTGTGATTTTCATTTGCAAATATAAGCAGAATAATCCACTGGAGTATTAATATAAAGAGTGAAAATAGGTGAAATATATGGTAAAAATTGTCGTTCTTATGAAAGAATCACCCTGAGGGATCTCCAACTCTAGATGATGGTTCCCTTTGGGACCCCCTCAAGACTAGTCAGACTCTACATGGGGGGAATCACATGACATGCCCAGATGGGTAGGTTACGAGGGCTACCATATTAACCATTTGAAATGTGTGTATGTCTCACTGGTCAATTGTTTCCAAAAGAGTGGAAGTACCCTGCCATGAATTTCCATCAGCCACGTTGGCAAAGCCTCGAGCAAAACCATACCTGCTGATCCTAATAAAGGGCTGTGCTCATATAGTCCTGAAGTGGAAAGCCTTTCTATTTTATCAGAACATTTTGTCCCTTATTCATGAAAACTAGTCACAAAAGCAGGGCAACAGACCCCAAAACAGAAGCATCAGCTGGGAAATATATGCACTCCTTCAATGATGGGAAAATGGTGGAAGCGCCGATGCTGCTACTTCTGAGCCCTAGTTATACAAACAGCATCTTTTCCCATGAGGTTGTTTTCCCCCTCCACTGTTTCATTTCCATAAGAAAAAATGTAATCAACATGGCAAGGCCACACAAAGAGAACCCTTCCAGCTTGATAAATCTTCATTAATTTAGATCTAATCTGAAGATACAGCAATTGCTTTGTTAGAAATTAATTTTGTCTCTAGTATTTTTGAACATAAGGGACACCAGCCTTCCTACTGTTACTATAGTAATCATATTTTCTCCCTTCTATTCTCATAAATATTCTCCCCTATAAGTTTGGCATTAATGCAAGCTGCAGAAATCCTGTGGGAGAAAGGGTGTGTGTGTTTCTCATGCTGAGTTCTGCTGCTGAAGTGAGATGCATGAGGTTGAATTGCTTCAATTATCAGATATTGGGATATACACTATTCCCATGATGCAATGGGGATTTATATGTTCAGCACCCTAGAGTTAATGCGAACAGTATGTGTAAATCTGCTGTGGACAGAAGAGAGATTCTTTTATGCAATGCTAGCACAGTGAGTCAACCCAAGCCATTCAGGGCACAATACAATCCAAACAACACAGCAGGCAGAAAGCCACAGCAAATGCAGGTTACAAAACATTTTACTGTGGTTGTTTCTACTTTGCTTTGATTTTTGGTGTAAGTAACTTGGAAGAATTCATTTTAGAAAAGTGACTAGTAAGTAAATAGCAGCTCTAATGACATGTAAACAATCCAAATGTATTTTGATTTCAAGCTGGTTTATACCATCACACCAAGTCTTTCTGCCTGCATAGCAGCATTTAAAGATACATAGGTCACACAGAGCATTTGCCCCGTGGAAGGCACAATAGTCTAGCGGATTTTCCAGGTGCGATCACACCGGAACATCTGGGAGGCATAGCACACCCATGGCCAACCTGTGGCGTGCTGCCAAAGATGCGCATTTAAAAGGTACCTGGATCAACCTACTGGCAAATGGTTTGCCACGGGCTGCCTACGGACTCCTGCAGTGTGATCACGCTAGCACACGGCTATTCCCCCAGGCCATCCTCTTTGCTGCGCGTGGATGGAGGAAGCCCCGGTGTGCTGCCGTCATGTCTGATCACCTAATGGTGGATCAGATTGTGATGACGCAAGTAGCCATGCCTTCCCTCCACATTATCTGGCCCATGTAACCAGGGCCATAGGAGTTATGTTTGAAAATGATGAGGTGCTTACACCTTGGTAAGAAGCTGTTGTATTTGTAGAACTGCCCAAACTGCCACAACTATGGTTTGTACTACTAGTTACCTTTCCTTTTCAAGTGGGGCAAAACTAGCTTGATCTTGTCAGACTTTGGAAGGTGAATAGGGTTGGCCTGATTAGAACTTGGATGGGAGACCATCAAGGAAGACCAGAGTTGCTATAGAGAAGCAGGCAATGGCAAACCAACTCTGAATGTCTCTTGCCTTGAAAAACCTACAGGAATCACCATAAGTCAGCTGTGACTGATTCTAGCCTGTTCCACAAAAACCTACCAGCCTTGTCCCAGGTTCTAAAGAAAGCCAAGCATGTGGTTGAACTGACTTACAATGATTTCCTCTCTGTCATACATGCCACACATCATTGCTGCACAAGTGTGTAATGGCCTCACTGTCACACAAATTGTTGGGGCACCTACAGTTACTAACACTGCTGGATATGATGTTCTATCAGTCTCAAGGAGCACCACCTTCAGTCTTATGGATTACTTGGCAAGCACAGCAATCCTGAGAATCAGGTCATTGCTTTCTTTGGCTTTTTTGATCCTCCCACATAAACACACACAATATCACTCTCGGTCTTTATATGGGCTACATGTTTCAAACGATTGAACTGGACTTTCCAGAATAACTTTGACAGTGACTATCAGAAGAACAACAGAACAGAAGAACAACAGAACAAAGACAGAAGAGACCGCCTCACTTCTGCAGGAGTATACTGCATACCATGCAGTTGTGGACAAGTTTACATCGGGACCACACAGCGTAGCATTCAGACAAGAATAAAAGAACATTAAAGACACTGCAGACCTGGCCAACCTGGAAAATCAGCAGTGGCTGAACATAGCCTAACCCAAACAGGACACAGCATTTTGTTCCAAGACACTGAAAGACTGGACAACACTTCCAATTACCATGTCAGATTACACAGGGAAGCCATTGAAATTCATAAACATAAACACAATTTCAACAGGAAAGAAGAGAGTTTAAAAATAAATAGGGCATGGTTTCCTGTCCTGAAAAACACAAAATACTCTACAGCTGAAATAGTGTAGTATGAATGGGAATATAAAGATTTTTTTATATAGGTTTTTTCCCTTTTTGATTATTCATATTTGTATTTTCTCCTGGTTTTATGGATTTCTTTTAAGTAATATTTTATTAGGATATAAAGAAGGCCTGTTATATAGGAGGCTTTACTCTTGTAAGTCTGTTATTGTTAGAAGACAAGATAATATGTATAAAGTTCATGATTCTGTAGTTCTTAAAGACAAAACCTTGAAATGTCTGGGTCAGATAAGATTTTAGTCTCGTATCAGGGAAAAAAACCTTTTTGTTTGGGATATGAAGAATCCTTGCCCATTATCATTTGGGGTTAAGTTAAGTAGACATTTAGGTTTGATGTAGATATGTTCCTTTACATCTGACAAATCAAAAGCTTATTATTTGAATGACCATTGTCTTTTGTAACCAATTATGCCTTTTTGAATATTGTTTTCTTAATGATGTCAGTTCATGTATAAAAGATCATGTACTTCCTGAATATGCTCAGAAAGCGGTCAGTTTTTGATGGACCATTTGGTCCAACTGTTTTCCCCTGTCTAATTGCAATTAAACACTAAGAACTTCCTCCTCATTTCTGATTCCATTTCTTGACTAGAAATTTATTTGTACAACAATAGCACTACAGATAAGATTAGAGTTTCAATAGCCATTCCACACACAGAAGAACCACCTCAAGAAACAGGAAACCTCCTCAGGGAACAATCCATAGACAAAAGAACCTCCTCAGGAAAGCTTCTCCATTAGCATGTTCATAGCCTGGAGAACAACTACAAGATAATGACTCAGCCCTACCTCACCTTCCAGGGTAGATATAAATTACCTGCCTACCATTTTTCTGCTCACCTTGACACAGAGTACTCCATCTTTCTGTGTTATACCTCTGAGGATGCCAGTCACAGCTACTGGTGAAATGTCAGGTCCTACAATGCCAAGACCATGGCCACACAACCCAGAAAATCTACAGCAATTAACAGAACAAGGGTTTTTAAGAATAAGAGCTGTATGTTGGAAGGGCCTAGTTCAAATAACACTTCAGCCATGAACTCCCTCAGTGGGTTTAGGCAAGCCCCTGTAACCTCAGCTTTAGCTCCATGTCTACAATATGGAGACTCTGACAATGCTTACCTTACAAGATTACCTTACAGGGCTGTTTGATTCTGTGAACAAGGCTGGGTGATGGGAGGGATGCAGTTAATCCAATACCTTGTTGTTTTATTGCTGGAGCCAATCATTTTAAGTGGGTTTTGCTAGTGATTAAATATGATTAGTTTTAGCCTTCAGTAGTTTAAATTTATTCTGAGATTGGTTAATATTGTTTTCTCCCTGTGGATGCTACTGACTGAGTTTCTGATGTTTGGGGAAGGCATATTGTTTTACATTGCTGTTACTCCTGCTGTTTTACTAGGTAGATATGATAGATGATAGATAGATGATAGATAGATGATAGATAGATAGATGATAGATAGATGATGATAGATAGATAGATAGATAGATAGAGAGAGAGAGAGAGAGAGAGAGAGAGTAGATAGATAGATAGATAGATAGATAGACGGATAGACAGATAGATAGACAGATAGATAGATGGATAGACGGATAGACGGATAGACGGATAGACGGATAGACGGATGGATGGATGGATGGATGGATGGATGGATAGGATAGGTAGGTAGGTAGGTAGGTAGGTAGGTAGGTAGATAGATAGATAGACAGACAGACAGACAGACGGATGATAGATGGATGATAGAAGAGAGAGAATATGCAATGCGCTTAGGCCACACAGACACTCACATATGAGGTAAAATGTCTTTGTCAGATATCTTAATGGATAGATAATGATATAAAAACAAATATGCTGTAATAATGCAGTTTAACATAAAACCAAAAGTATTTGAATCTTACTAGTGATATACAGGCTAGTAAACTGAATTCTTAAGCCCTGTGTCTGAAGGGAATTGTGTAGACAAGGCAGCTTTCATGTCCCAGCTTTTCTGCCCCTGAAAGCTTTGGAGTGTGCAGAAAGAGACTTCTGTGCACACTTTGTTCAGAAGAGGTTTTTGAAATTCTCATTGATGTGGTATTTAGGCTTATTAAGAAGGTGAATATAATTGCCACATGCAGTTGAAATCTCATTCTTGGGCACTTTTATAACCTTGCAGTTCTGTTTTTTCTAGAACAGGATAGTTATTTTTTTCTCTTATTTTTTAAAATAAAAAAGTGGGATTAAGGTTGTAGAAGGACCTAAAATATCTTCATATTGGTATTTTTGTAAGAAAATGTATTGTGTGCAACACAATTTTTTTCAATTATTTTTCAATTCCATTTTTTTTTTAAAAAAATCAATTTTCAATGGAGGGCTTGTGGAGGTACCTCAGGGGGAGGTCCTTTGCGAGTTTGTTGTCTTCAACTTGCACACAGTCCATTTTATATACTCCTGAACCTCCTGAACCTGCACCTATCATTTCCCCATAAAGCACTTTCCTGGGGCACCTTCTTGTGGGGGCAATAACTCAGATCCCCTAAGTTCAATCTGCATATAACTTGGAGGGCAGGTAGAGGAGGAGTATCGGGGGAGATCCCCTGAGAGTTTGTGTCTTCTAGCTTGCTCAGGATCCATTCTATACATTCCTGAACCTGAGACTGTAATTTCCCCAGAAAGCACTTTCCTGGGGCACCTTCTGGGGGGAGGAACAACCAGGCCCTTAGCTACCAAGGGGCCAATGGGGCCCAGCCCCCCTATGTTTTTAAGGGGCCCTCCCCCGATTCTCAGCTCCCCCTCCTCCCCCGAGCTGCTCGGAGCAAGAGTAAGTGCCTTCCAGCTGTGTGTGCTATGACCCATCCACTCCTACTTTTCCTAGCACTACAGCTGCAGAATGACCCTACTTCCCAGAGGCGCCGTCTGCTTTGGCCATGTCCAAGCAGAAGACTCTGCCCCCTCTTCCCTCCCTGAGCCTCCCCCAGTGCATAAATCGTGGGTGACCCAACAATTAAAATGGGCTCTTCCCTTCAAATCCTCCCACCCTTCAGGTAGGTGAGCACTCAGTCTGAGGTGTCTACACAGCAGTATGCTCTCCTATGGGAAGAGAGAGACTCATTTATAGAAAGTAGTTCTGCAGTAGTTTAGTCAAACAATTGAAACTGCCCCCCCATTACCCAGATTTACAGCAGTCATCATGACTGGGATGCACAGAACCAACAGAGGTGAGAGGAAAGGCAAAGGATCTTCACCGGGATGTACTAAAAGGAAGGACAGGATTGCCCATTGGAAAAACGGGAAACACTTGAAGGCTCATTGGAAATAATAGGAGCCAGGAATGCCAATTAACTCACATAGGCTGCACTGAAATACATTAAAGTACAAGTAGAGTTGCAATAAAAATGCGGAATGGATTTTCCATTAGGGTCTCTGGTCCCAAATAGACTGCTCTGGAACTGGAATGACAGGCCCCAGCTTGGAGTGACAGCCCCTAGGAGTAACAGGGGCTGGGACTGGGATGAGAGGCCCCAGAGTGGAATGACAGCCCCAGGGAGTGGCAGACACATTCCAGAACCAGAATAGTCTATTTGGGCTCAGAGATCCTAATGGAAAATCCATTCTGCATTTTTATTGCAACTCTACTTGTACTGTAATGTATTTCAATGGAACCCATGCAAGTCAATTGGCATTCCTGGCTCCCATTATTTCCAATGGGCCTTCAAGTGTTTCCCATTTTTTCCAATGGGCAATCCTGTCCTTCTTTTTAGTACATCCCATCTTCACCTCATTAACAGCAATCAGTTGAGCAACTCTCTCAGACCTAAAAGTATTTAGTTAATGTGCTGTTTTCTTTTGGTGGCATCTGGTAATCCAGGAGTCAGGCTCTTATATTTACCCTGAATCATAGGTAGGATTACCAAACTGCAGGAATGACAACTGATCTCCAGACTGCTGTTGAAAATGGCAGCTTCAGAGGGTGTACTTCTATGGTATGCCATAGATCCCAGGTTAAATCCCTGCCTAAATTCTTCCATCTACAGTGATGATCAAGATATGCAAAGTGACACTAAATAACAAGTTAAGATTATAAGGTCAACAGCTGTAAAGCATTAAATATGTCAGACTATCAGAGAAGTGTCTAAAGGTGTATTTTCTAATTTAGTTATTATTTAGAAGAATAAGCATGGCATGGCAGTACCACACAGACATATAATGGCAGGCCCCCTGAGAAAAACATTGGCCCCCAAGCAAAAAGTTGTTAGCTACAGGGCTGACAACAATGCAGGCCCTATAAATCAAATCCTCACCAAACTTGGAGGACAGGTGGAGGAGAGTCAGCTGGAGATGCCCTGTGAGTTTTGTGTCTTTAGCACAGTGTGGGGTTTTTTTTCCTACCATATCATGAACCTCACAAACTGAGCAAGTTTGTTTGGCAGCTAAAAGTTCATGATGGTTCATGGTTCACAAAAAGGCCACGCCATGAGCCACAAACTGAACCAAACCACATTTTCCTGGTTTGTGGCCAACACTATTTGTGAAGCATGGTGAAATCCTTTACTTTCTGTTTAGTCAGTTGCCCTAGCCACTTAGATTTTCTACCCATTTCCTCCTCACTGATCATTGAAGAAACTCTATATACAAGTCCACATGTTATGTGAAATAACCATTACTGGTCATTTTATCAAGGAATGTGATGACTCTAAGAAATCCCAAGTATAAATACATTCTTATTTATATTTTTATGATGTGTCTTTCCATTAAGAAGCCCCAACTTTCAGTACTCCTGGGTTGGATCTATTGGTAGAGTTCACAGAAGGAATTGATCTTTCCCTGCCTTCCCCTTCCCCATCCTGCATGCTGTTTGTCCCAAAATTCCTCTCTTCTATCAGTGGAAGTGGTGAGGGGAAGTCATTTTACTTGATTCCCTATCATAACTGCAGCCCTCCCCTTCATTTTGTGACACATTTTTCTTGTAACAATCTTCCAACCCTACAGAAGAGTTTGGGGACAAATGGCTGGCTAACTGGGAAAAGGGAAGGTGGGAAAGATTTGATCCACCAACTCCAGTTGGATTTGCTCCTCGTGCCTGTCTGCTTCCTGTCTATACAGCATTTCCCCCTTCTTTTGTACTGTGTTTTGTTCTCTTTTCTGAAGTAAACAATCCATTCCAACTGTCTTCATATCTTCATATTATCTATGGCCACCATCACTCATGTTGCCCTTTCCGTAGCCCCATCTAATTAGCAATATTCTATTTGAGGTTGGTTAGCCATTATTGCATACTGTATTTTAAATATGAACAAACCGTTGATTCATATAATGAGATTTCCCCCTCCACATTTGTTTTCCACATTCTTCTCTGACTATTTCGTTGGGCACCCTAACATTTGATTGCTCTCTTGACATCAGCTCATCATTAAACAAAGATCTTCCCTAGCTATCCACAGCTATGGAAAAACAGGTCTCCTTCATAAAATTATATTTACCATTTAAAGTCCTTGACGATGGCTGTACTGCTATGGCTTCTCACTCAAAAAACATGCATTAATTAATTAATTCCATGTATTCTGACTATTTTTCATCTAAGATTGTGCTGCTCATTCAACTACTTTAATTATATTACTGTGGAGCTTATCACAATCTTCTTTAGAAATTGGTTAATCTAAATACCACAGGGGCATGAGCAAATGTTGCAAATTTCTAGGTCACTCATGTTTTGAGTGAGGAAAATTTCAGAACTGTTACTCTATAGATCTGTGACTAATGCAGTCAGGAATCTAACTTTTAGCTGTAATAGCTTCTTTATACACGGCTGGCATGTCCATAACTAATGTGCTGGAATCATGGCTGAAAGAATTAAAAAATGTATTAAAATAACATGCTAATAATATTTACCAAAGTAACAAAGGGCCATAGATTATGAGTAACAAAATGCATGCTGAACATAAGAACATAAGAGAAGCCAATGTTGAATCAGGCCAATGGCCCATCTAGTCCAACACTCTGTCACACAGCGGCCAAAATATACTACATGCCATCAGGAGGTCCAGCAGTGGGGCCAGGACACTAGAAGCCCTCCCACTGCTGCCCCCTCCAGCACCAAGAATAGAGTGCATCACCCGCCCCAGATTGAGAGTTCCCATCTATACCCTGTGGCTAATAGCCACTGATGGACTTCTGCTCCATACGTTTATCTAATTCCCTCTTGAAACTGTCCATGCTTGTAGCTGCCACCACCTCCTGTGGCAGTGAATTCCATATGTTAATCACTCTTTGGGTGAAGAAGTATTTCCTTTTATCTGTTCTAGCCCGACTGCTCAGCAATTTCATTGAGTGCTCACGAGTTCTTGTATTGTGAGAAGAAAAGTACTTCTTTCTCAACCTGCTCAATCCCATTCATAATCTTATAAACCTCGATCATGTGACACCTCAGCCGTCGTTTCTCCAAGCTGAAGAGCCCCAAGCATTTTAACCTTTCTTCATAGGGAAGGTGTTCCAATCCTCCTATCATTCTAGTTGCCCTTCTCTGCACTTTTTCCAATGCTATAATATCCTTTTTGAGATGTGGTGACCAGAACTGTACAAAGTATTCCAATGAGATCGCACCAATGAATGATACAGGGGCATTATGATACTGGCTGATTTGTTTTCAGTTCCCTTCCTAATAATCCCCAGCATAGCGTTGGCCTTCTTTATTGCAGCTACACATTGTCTAGACATTTTTATTGAGTTATCTACTACAACTTCAAGATCTCTCTCTTGGTCCGTCTCTGCCAGTTCAGACCCCATCAACGTGTATTTATATTTAGGATTTTTGGCTCCAATGTGCATCACTTTGCACTTGGCCACATTGAATCCCATTTGCCACATTGACGCCCACTCACCCATCCTCAACAGATCCCTTTGGAGTGTCTCACAATCCTCCCTGGTTTTCACCACCCGGAACAACTTTGTGTCATCTGCCAATTTAGCCACTTCACTGCTTACTCCCAATTCCAAATCATTAATAAACAAGTTAAAAAGCATCGAACTGAGTACCGTTCCCTGTGGTACCCCACTGCTTACCGCCCTCCACTGAGAGACAGCAGAGTTGGCCACCTTATCACCTGTGAAGGTCAGTTGTTTGTTAGAGAGAACAAGGACCCCAAAGACTCTCTAACAAACAACTGACCTTCACAGGTGATAAGGTGGCCAACTCTGCTGTCTCTAGCCAGGTTGAAAGATATGGTTTCTGAAGTCCAGATAAGTCCCAAAGGAGGGCTCTGTCTGTGCTATCAGATCAGGGACACTTGCACCTTATATAGAACATGTAATTTTGCATAATCATTCTGATACACAACAGCCCCATATGACGCTTGTTTGGAACAGGAACCTCAATAAGAAGGGACTACAAAATGAGCAAAGGGTAGCCTCTTCTCCAGAGAGGGTGACCCTGCTGCATCTCATCAACTGCAACTGAGAGCTCTATCAGATAAATATCCTGCCTCTGTATTTGTCTGTTGCTCTGTTACTTTGCCAGTCAGTGTGGGTTGGTTTAATTGCTTGTTATCTGCTGCTGTTGAATCAACCCTGCTTTAGATAAAAACTTGTTTTTCTGAATCTCTGTTGGCTATGTTATTAAGGCACAGAAGGCAGATCTTGCATGAGAGAATAGAGGCAGATTTTAGTGATAGATTGCTTATTTTTGTCAGGTGATCCTCAAGTTCAAATTTGAGTTGTTTCAGAACTCTTGGATGTATGCCATCTGGGCCTGGTAATCTGTCAGTTTTTAATTTGTCCATCAGGCCACAAGCATAAACTACAGGAGGGGGGCTTGGGGGCTCAGGCCGCCCCCAAATTTTTCCAGGGAAGACTGCCAGGCAGTATTAAGTTTAAAATCCTGTGTGGGTTTTTTCCTCCATACTAGAAAGAAGGAAGTCTGTCTGAGCCTTCTAGGCTCACCTTCTTACAAATACTAATTGAGCTAGCAGGATGGTCAATGGGATGGTTAACATCCCCTTCCCCCTCCCTTCTTCAAGCATATATGTGGAGGTACCAAATGCTAGGGAGTTTTTAGGAGACAAATCTCTGGAGAAAGGAAAAGCTGGATGGGAAAAGGGATTTGATAACATTCCTTGCAACTGGAAGAGAAGGTCTCTTTGCATCTGAATCCATCAAATTTTCAGTTGTATTTCTGCACTCCAGGTTAATAACTAAGGTTTTTTTATATCCAGAACATATCAGTCCTTGAATATGTTTGGTATCTGTTGGAAAAGAAAGTATTGTCCTTAATTCTGGCTGGCTCCACCTCACAGTCAGACTGTGAAGCCTCTGTTGGGCCCAACACACTAGCTGGGCTCTAATTTACATTTTTGGGGAAAGTGTGTCTCTATTTCATTTTACTTGGGACTATATATCCTTGATTGAGAACAGTTGTTTTTTATGGTAGTGAAGGAGGGGGCCTGCTTCAGCCACTCCTAAACTCTTCTTTCAATTTCCTTTTCATTTTTAAATGGTAAGCTCATCTGCATTATCAAGACGGGGGCGGGGGGGGGATGGGACATGCAGTGAATCTGGATGTACTAAAAGGCATGACAGGATTGTTCATTGGAAACAATGGGAGAGGCTTGATATGGGCGCCAGGAATGCCAATTGACTTGCATGGGCTCCACTGAAATACATTGCAGCACAAAAAAAAGTTCCAAAGAAAATACAGAATGGTTTTTCCACTAAGGTCTTTGGTTGCTCAGAAATTGAGTACACAGCAGTTGTTTGGTGTTCTGCCCTGGCTCAGAGACTTCAGCCATGCATTTACCAAATGAAGGCTTCTGTGATGCTGTAATTTAGTAAATTTCAGTACAAAGTCACCCTTATGAATAAGGCAGAAATAAGACTCCTGTAAATGAATGTCCAGGAAATTGGAAACTCTATGCCTGTGCATCAGGCATAGGACTTCCTCTCTTGTCACCTCAATCCCATTCAGGTCTTTCAATACCCTTCCTGAAATCAGCAGTTCTGGAGTGGACAAGCACCTCTCATAGTCCATAGTGAAGACTGAGGCAAAAAGTGCATTCAGCTTCTCTGCCATTTTTCTATCATCCTTTAGTAATCCTTTCACCCCTTGGTCATCCAAGGACCCTACTGCCTCCCAGACTGGTTTTCTGATTTTAATGTATTTGAAGACATTTTTATTGTTGGTCTTTATGTTTTTTTACAACATGTTCTTCATAGACCCTTTTTGTCTATCTGATCACTAGCTTGCATTTTATTTGTAATTTGGCTATTGCATAAATTAGTTTGCTCTGGAGCCATCCTTCCTGAGCTAAGACGAAAATGTGTGAGCCACAGGCTAAAAAACTGTGAGCTAGCTCACACTAACTCAGCTTAGAGGGAACACTGATTGTATCTGAGCTTCCAGTACTGTAGTTTTAAATAGTCTCGAGTTTTCTGAAGGGATCTGACCGTCTTTACCTTTCCTTTCAGTTTCTTCTTCACAAGGCACCTCATTTGAGAGAAGTTACCCCCTCTAAAAATAAATGTGGTTGTGTTGGGCGTTGGGGGCAACTCCTTATTTACATAAATGTTAAACTTAATAGCACTATGGCCAATGTTCCCAACTGGTTCTATTTTAAAAATAGCATTAAGTAGCTGTTGGTTGAGTGCTTATTTTTATAGATGAACTAAAGGTCTTTAAATTCTAAATGTGTATTAAATCAGCTGAGGGAGCTGGTGAAATGGCACAAGCAGAGAAGAAAATGAAACCTATAATGTATTTGCCCCCACATATGCAAATAGATGCTTTTTAGAATGAAGAGACATGCCACAAAGTTTAATCATGAAACTTCATGTTGCATGTATTTTGCCTCTAGTAGAATACAACACACATATTTGTTTTGGAGCACATGAACTTATAGTAAAGTAATACTTGATCATCACAACTGAGAGAATATACCTTTTTCCATATATGGGAATTGTCCATAGTAGGGGACACTGGTAGTCATAGTTGTCTCCCAGATGGTGTGGGCATGTAGAGTCTATGACATTTGGACAGCCCCCCTTGGATGTTAGATCCACACAAATGCACCTATGAACAAATTTTATTAAGGAATCATTGCCTGGTGTATACTGTGGCCCGAACGTTAGTAGTGCTTCAATATGGGGATAGACATTCCCAGAAACAATCAGACAGGAAATAGAACAAAAATACAAATCTTTCTTGGTTATTTAGCAGGAGGAAACAACAATCAGCACACTGAGAGTTAAGCATGCATGCATGTGCACATACAGAGCAATACGATAATGAATATAATAAGGCACCTTCCAGGCAATTGCTAAAGGGGGCAATAGTGCGGGGATAAAGAGAAATATATGAGCCTGATCTGTTGAAGGATGAGATCTGGGGAAGTCTGGGGGAAAGGAGATGAAGGGCACACAGCTGTGCTATGCATTGGGCAATCCCAAGTGTTAATCAATGTGCAGAGTGAAAGAAGGAAAAACAGAGAAGAGACTGAGCTTGTTTGAAGTACTTGTGAAGGGTCCTTTGTAGTGCCACAGAGGCAGCAAGTGGGTGATCCTACTATAAAAAATGGTGGGAAGACTGAAGTACTTTTATATACTGAAAGGTTCTATTCTCAGGGTGCTTTGGGGTGTCTTGCCCTTGGTAGAAAAATTGAATTGTACTGAACAGTTTGAATTTAACTGCCAGGCAGGAAGATTTAGGAAGAACAAGTTACATTTACTTGTGTGACATATGTGGTGTCAAGATGTCAGTCCTTCTGATTACCTTAAGGGACAAAGGTCTGAGAGTGCCTGATGGCTCTGTTCAGGGAGAATGACAGTTTTACAATAAGTTTGATTTCCTGGTGTTTCATCCTGTGCATTAGGCTATTGTTATTAGGGATAGGCACAAACCAGCTGACAAACTAGAGTTGATCATGAATTATGTCCCCCTCTTAGAACACCTGGCTCACACATATGAACTCATTTTTTTGGTTGTTGTTGTAAAACAATAAACAGTGAGTCTTACCTGAGCCCAGAAACCAAACATTCAATTAATTTAACTTCAATATATGTTAGTAATGTAACTATGAGACAAGAGGTTCTTGTTTCAAACAGTTTATAAAACATTATGGATAACTGCAAGATAGCCTTCATAGGAAACTGTATAGTGGGAAAGGTCCTCTGCAAAACTCTTCAGCTGTGCAGCTTCTGATACATTTCACACCCATAGCAAGAGATACACATTCAAGCATTTGCATTACCCTATTATTTCAACAGTGACTATTGGTTGTCATAATGTTCTATCACATTACACATACTGTTCATAGACTATAGATTACTCTCTCTCAGAGACTTAACTAAAGCCACTAATTTTCTCTAGGACCAAAAGACAGATTTAAACTAGACTCCCAGAGATGAAATACTATTGCTTCATTAAGTAAGCCACTCAACCTTCATGCTTACTACTTTTGGAAGAAAATACTATCCTGCCAGCATGCTGTGAATACCTTTGAAATCGTATTTCAGTCTATCTATGTTTAGCATTTTAGCTTGTGCAGCTCTATGACTAAATGGCAGATACATAATTTGTATTAACCTTGACTTTCTCTTCACCCATTGATTCTCCTATTTTATTTCTTAAGAGGAAACAAAATCATTTTCTCATACAAATGTAGAATTAATAAATCCATTGTCCTCTATGCTGTCTACCTTTCGTGTAAGCTAGGATTTTCATAAAACATGTCATCTACTACTTCTATACTAAAGAAACTAGCTTGTTTCCATAATTTAAATCTGTCCAAAAAGCCCCCTGGATACCTTGCACTGAACATTAGAAACTGTGTATGATATTGGTCAAATTATTAAGGTGCCAATTAAAGTCACATCATGTTCTCAAATTTTTAGCAAATATCTCTGCAGGCCTCAGTAACACTGCTTAAGAAATGACAGCATGATATAATTGGTACAATCAGGGTATTTTAAAATAATATAAGGTAATCAAGGGGGGGAGAGAGGAAAAAATGCTTAAACTCTTGGAAGCACTGTTGTTAAAATGTCTCATTGCATCCATATACATATTCTATACCTCACTGCCTCTCTGATATTTCAGTTTGGTTGTAATCACATAGTAAAGCCATATTGATTTCCTAGGTATTCAAATTACACCTTGAAATGTAGGAGCTGGCTAAAGGGTACATGGGCTGGGTTTTATCATTTGAAAATCATATACAATTTGTTAAAGCAGGCTTGCACCAGCATGAGCAATCACATTCCTGCCTGGAAGAGCTTTCAGTTGTAGATAGCAGTATGAAATATGTGCTGCAACAAGGACATTTTATCAATTCTCATTAAAGAGCAGAAGACAGGAGAAGAGGAAAAAGAATCTGGCCCTTGGTTATAAAACTATTTTTCAATGAAAATTGATAGATCCTTTTTCTTTTAGCTGACCTAACAGAGAAAGAACACAAAAACCAAAATAATCAATTGAATAAAAGATTAATCAATGGATACATTAAATTTTTAAAAATCTTTTCAGGTGCATGTGTTGCCTTACTTTATTTCAGCCTTGTAGAATGAACACAGGCTTATTAACTCACATTCACTTCATGTGTGCATGTGTCAGTTAGCCCTGTCAAGTGTATGGTATGCAGGAGGAGTATTCTGTCTGAACTTTTCCTCACTGTTACTGTCTCTTATCAGGTCTCTGACCTTCATTCTCCAGCTGCTGGAGATTTGGCTGGGAACCATAACAGTTTCTAGGATGGTCGTGCTAGCTAGCTCACCGCTTTTTCCCATGCACACAATTTGTATTCATTGGCTTCTGCTATGGGGGGAGATGCTTGAATGTAATATATCATAGTGAGTCCTATTGTATATAGTCATTACAGACACAAGCAGTACATGTGTCTTTAGTTCTGATTCACCATTAAACATTATCTTCTAAAGAAGCCCTGTGTTGCGTGAGCTGACTGAGGAACCTGACAGCATGCTCCAACAGGAGCTGAGGAACCTTCAGTTTGAGGCAAGTCAGTCCAAAGGGACCATTGTGTAAACACTCAGGCTAATGTTCGCAAGAGCATAGCAGAACTTGAGAGTCAGGGTAGGATGGTGAAGGAGGCCCATATGTGGTGACAAAGGGGCTGAGGGAGGTGAGAGGAAACACATTATTGGTGTCTATAAGCCAATGCTAGAAGTCTCCAAGACAAGATGGTAGCTTGTGCTAAATGATAATTTAGATATAGTAGGTATCTCAGAATCATGGTGGATAGAGTTATCCCTGAGTGTAAACTCTTATCGGCAGGACAGGGAGGGATGGGTTGGTGGTATTGCGTTGTACATCAAAGAGGGCATAGAACCAAATAAATTAAGAAAACATTAGGGAAATGAACTCTCCAACAGAAGCAACATGGGTAGAAATACTTGGTCCTAAATGCTAGCCTGATCTCATCAGATCTTGGAAGCAAAGAAGAATTGGCTAAAAGTATCAAGACAAACAATTAACATTTCTTTAAATATCTCTGGAGCAGAAAACCAGCCAGAGAAACAGTTGGGGCTTTGGAATAAAGGGATTGCTAATTGAAGATGGGGAGATGGCAAAGATGCTCAATGAATCTTTTTGCTTTTGATGCTCACTGTGGAAAGTGTGGGGCATGTACCTATGCCACAGCCACTATTTTCAGAAGGGAATCTGAAGAACTGAGTCAAATTGAGGTGATGAGAGATAAAATTTTAGACCTTTGGGGGAAATTAAAAACCAATAAGGCTCCAGGCCCTGATGACATACATATGAGAGTTCCTGGGGAACTCAAATGTTGAGATAGTTGATCTATTTATTTTTATTTTATTTTATTAAATTTATGAACCTTGCAAGCAGGCTCTGGGTGATTTACAATCTTAAAACAATTAAAATACTATCAACATAAAATTATAATAATCCAATAAGTTAACAGTCCAGATACTGATATGGACCCTTTTGCCTGTGCTGCCTGTGCAGCAGGGCAAGGAAGGGCAGGTAGGAGTCATGGGAGGGGGAGACAGAAAGAGGGTGCCATTCTTAACCATTGCTGCCCTCAACTAAAAGCCTGGTGGAACATCTCTGTCTTGCAGGCTGTAAAGTACTGGGTTTCGGGCCTCATGACTCGGATGACGACATAAGAGAAGACGCGTTTATTTGTACTTCACACAAGATAAGAACAACAGTAATGGCCGGTGGCCAACTATATACAGTAAGGGGGGGGGACGCCCCCCGTTCCTATTGGCGGGTTTGAATTGCCCGCCAATGCTGCCATTGGTTCTTTACTGGCAAGCTCAGGAACCTAGTCCCTATTGTTCTCAGAGAGCGAGCTTGGCTGCCTTCGCCAGCTCTTACCCCTGATGTCAGGACACAACACCCCTCCCTCCATAGTTCGTCTCCCATCAGGTGACGTAGTCTTTTAGGTAGGCTGGTGGCCTCTGTTCTCTTACTGACCTTCGGGGGGCTGGTACCGGACTGGCGGGCCCTCCTTCGAGTGGTCCTCCCGCCCTAGGAGCTTGGATTTCCGGTGGCAGCAACAGCGGCGGTGGTAGCTGCGGTGGCGGCAGTTGCAGCAGCGACGGTGGTGGCTCGACTTGCTCTTGGACCCCCTCCGGGCTCCGCGGTCTTTCGGGCACTTGCTCCGCTGGTGGTGCCAGCAGCCGATCCCGTGCTGGTGCGGCCTCGGTGTCTTCCGGTAGCG
Organism: Gekko gecko; assembly: GCA_029375565.1. Taxonomy (NCBI): domain Eukaryota; kingdom Metazoa; phylum Chordata; class Lepidosauria; order Squamata; family Gekkonidae; genus Gekko; species Gekko gecko. Next base: position 211,518,723 of record JAPDNY010000001.1, read on the forward strand.
GGGCCTGGATCCCTGTGTCTGGGTCTTGCCGCCTCCGGAGTTGGTCCACGTGCTTACGGAGGACCTTGTCCCCGTCTGCCAGGACCTCGTATGACACGGGCCCGGTGGGTTTTAGGATGCGCCCGGCCAGCCACTGAGGCCCTGCCCCGTAATTCCGGAAGTAGACAGGTTCCCCCAGGAGGAAGCTCCTGGGCGCCTCCCGGGTTTCGACCAGCTTTCTCTCTGGGGCTCGGTCCGGGTGGAGCCTGTCTAACAGGGTCATGGGGCGGCGGCCCATCAATAGTTCTGAGGGGCAATGCCCAGAGATGGGGTTCGGGGTGGTGCGCTGTGTTAGGAGGAAGTGGGCCAGCCAGAACTCCCAATCCCCCTCCGTTATGCGGCTCAGCGCTTCTTTGGCGGTGCGTACCGTCCTCTCCGCTTGCCCATTAGTTGCCGGGTGGAAGGGCACGGAACGTATGTGCCAGATTAGGTTCCTTGCGAGGAACGCTTGGAACTCCGCAGATGTGAATGCGGCCCCGTTGTCTGACACGATTGTGTCTGGCAACCCGCGCGTCTCGAATATTTTCCGCAGGGCCCTTATTGCCGCCTTAGCCGAGGTGGTAGACACCGGGCTTATTTCTACCCACTTCGAGTAGGAGTCTACCGTCACCATGAACTGGAGCCCCTGAAACGGGCCGGCAAAATCTACGTGTAGGTGGGACCATGGCTTGTGGGTAGACTCCCAGCTTTGGGTAGGCGCTCTCGGGGGATTGGGGCGGACTTCCTGGCACCGTGTGCATCCCCGGACCCAGGTTTCAATTTCTGCGTCTATCCCCGCCCACCACACGTAGCTCCGTGCCAGAGCTTTCATTCGTACAATTCCCGGGTGGGCCTCGTGCAGCGTCTCTAGAACCCCATGTCTCATGGGCCCCGGGATTACCACCCTGTCCCCCCATAGTAAGCACCCTTTCAAGGCGGATAACTCTTCCCTCCTGGCTTTGTATGCCGCGAACTCTGGCCCTGTCTGTTCTGCTGGCCATCCCCTCACCACCCAGTTTAGGACCCGGGAGAGAATGGGATTTCAGGATGAGCGGGCGGCCACGTCCGCAGCCTGAAGGAGGGGGGTTGGGCAGCTCCTCCATCAACAATACTGCTGGAGCCGGAGCCAGATCCTCCCCTGTCTGCGGCAGCGGCAGGCGGCTCAGTGCGTCAGCATGCCCCAGCGCCTTGCCCGGCCGATGCTCCAGCCGGTACTGGTAGCCCGCTAAAAACAAGGACCAGCGCAACACCCGGGGCGACAGTACCTGCGGCGTTTGTTTGTCCGCCGCAAACAGTCCCAGGAGCGGCTTATGATCGGTTACCAGCTTGAAGGGCCGCCCATACACAAAGTTGTGGAATTTCTTAACCCCCGCCACCAGGGCCAAGCCCTCCCTGTCAATTTGTGCATAGTTCTGCTCCGCGGGAGACAGCGTGCGGGAGTAGTAAGCCACCGGGACTTCCCTCCCGTCGGGTAGCCTGTGGCCCAAGACCACCCCGACCCCATACGGCGACGCGTCGCATGCCAGGATAACCGGGAGCTTTTCATCGAAGTGGGTGAGTACAGCGTTCGAAATCAATAGTATCTTAACCCCCCGAAAGGCCGCCTCCTCCCTCGCTCCCCATGCCCAAGGTGTCGTCTTATCAAGCAGCCTGTGCAGGGGTTCTGCCACGGTGGCTTTGTGTGGGAGAAAGGCGTGGTAAAAGTTCAGGAGGCCTAAGAATGCCTGGAGCTCTGCCTTGGACTTTGGGGCAGGGGCCTCCACGATGGCCTTCACCTTGTCCCTCGCCGGATGCAGGCCCGTTGCGTCAACCCGGTATCCCAAGAACTCCACCTCCGACACCCCGAGGAGGCACTTTTCCTGCTTCACCTTCAGCCCCGCGGCTTGGAAGCATCCCAGAACAGTTCGTAGGCGGGCGGCGAAGCTCTCTGGGGTGGCCGCGGCAATGAGGACGTCGTCGAAGAATGGCGTCACACCAGGGATCCCTTTTAACAAATCGTCCATTAGATTTTGAAAGATCCCTGGGGCCACACTGACCCCGAACTGCAGCCGCTTCACCCTGAAGGCCCCCCGGTGGGTTACTATGGTCTGGGCCTCGGCCATGGCCTCACCCACCGGGAGTTGCTGGTACGCCTGCGTGAGATCCAGCTTACCAAATATGCGCACCCCCGCCAATGTGGCCAATACGTGGCTGACAACGGGGACGGGGTATGCGTGCGCCTGAAGTGCCTGGTTAATAGTGCACTTGTAATCTGCGCAGATGCGGATTTCCCCGTTCGGCTTCACGGGTGTCACAATCGGGGTTTCCCATCGTGCGTTGGGGACGGGCTCTAGGACCCCCTGGGCCACTAACCAGTCCAGTTCTGCCTCTATTTTTGGGCGGAGGGCCAGGGACACGGTGCGGAATCGCCGCTGGATGGGTGTCACCATTGGGTCTAAGTGGAGCGACACCGGGGCCCCTTTATAACACCCCAGTTTCCCATCAAAGACTTCGGGAAATTCCCGGCACACCGCCCCCCGATCCCGCATCCCACACTTATTCACGCCCCCGATCGTAATGCCTAAGGCCTCGAACCACGCTCGCCCCAGGAGACTCACAAGGTTGCCCTCAACCACCACCAAGTCCAAGTTCCCCTCAAAGTCTCGGTACTGCACTCGGAAAGTGCTGACTCCCCGGATGGGGACAGGGTTCTTTTGAAAGTCCACCAAGCTTAGTGGCGATGGACGTAGAGGGGGTCCCCCTGCCGGGCAAAGTTTATTTAAGGTGTCCATGGAGATGATGGATGCCGCCGATCCCGAGTCTACCTCCATGCAACAGGGGGACCCCTCGATCCGCACGGTTACTTGGATCTTCGGGGTAGAGGAGAGATTGGGGTTGGGGAGGCGAAGTACCTGCAGCGGTTGGTCGGTGAGATGGTACAACTCGGCGACCTCTTCCGTCGTCTCGTAGGCGGTGGATGGTGCGTGGTGCGGTGGGGCTGACGATCTCGAGTTCTGGGGGCCCTTGGACCGGCAGACCCGTGCGAGGTGTCCCTGTTTTCCACACCCGTGACAGACAGCGTCCCGGAACTTGCAGGTCTTCCTCCCGTGGCCTTCCCCGCAGCTGGCGCACATGGTCCGGTTGCCGGAAGGCTTGGCTGGCTCCCTGTCGGCCTGCTGAGTCAGCGCCGGCCGGCGGTGTTGGGGTCTGAGGGCGTAGACCTCTTCGGTGTCTGAGTTCCCGGGGCTGGGACCCCTTCCGACCGTATGGGCAGCCGCGGCCGGGCGTTCCCCTTCGGCGGTCTCGTGTACGGTTGCAGCATCGATGGCCTCGTCCAGGGAGAGCCTCCGGTAGCCGATCAACTTGCGCCGCAGCTTGGAGTCCGCCAGGCCCCACACAAACTGCGTCAGCAAGTTGTCTTCCACCCGCGGGAACCCGCAGTCCACCACGAGCGCCCTCAGCGCGGCCAGGAAGGCGGCAACGGATTCCCCTTGGGCCTGGACTCGCCTCTGGAAGTCCATCCTCTTGGCCAACAAGGTAGGCTGGGGGCTGAAATACCCGTTGAGGACTTCCAGGATCTCCCCAAAGGAGCTTTCCAAGGCCGTGCGGGGCACCAAGAGGCTCTTGGCGAGGCGGACGGTTTGGGTGCCGCACGCGCTCAGCAGGAGCGACCGTTTTTTCTCCGGGTCTCGAATCTCGTTGAATTCCATATAACTGATGAGCTGATCGACCCATGCGTCCCAGGTTTCTGGCTGAGACGGATTGAAGCGCTCCATCATTACGTGAATGGCGGCCATGGCTCCGTCTGGGAAGGCGTGCGCCGGGGCGAGCGGTGCGGTGCTGCTCTCGGGGTCAGCGGTGCGATGCTCGGCGAGCGGTGCGGTGCTGCTCTCGGGGTCAGCAATGCGATGCTCGGTGGGTGGCCTTGTCGTCCTTCTCGTCGCTCATGGAGTCAGGGGAGGCGTTGGAATCCCATCCTCGTCGCCACTGTAAAGTACTGGGTTTCGGGCCTCATGACTCGGACGACGACATAAGAGAAGACGCGTTTATTCGTACTTCACACAAGACAAGAACAACAGTAATGGCCGGCGGCCAACTATATACAGTAAGGGGGGGGGACGCCCCCCGTTCCTATTGGCGGGTTTGAATTGCCCGCCAATGCTGCCATTGGTTCTTTACTGGCGAGCTCAGGAACCTAGTCCCTATTGTTCTCAGAGACCGAGCTTGGCTGCCTTCGCCAGCTCTTACCCCTGATGTCAGGACACAACACAGGCCCTGCAGAATTGCATCAGATCCTGCAGGGCCCTGATGTTGTTCAACAGAGTTCCGCCTGGTTGGGGCCCTGGCCCTTGTCGAGGATAGCTGGACTTCCCTAGGGCCAGGAATCAGCAGCAAGTTGTTGTCAGTTGATCTCAGCATTCTTCTGGGGACATATTGGAGGAGGTGGTCCCCAAGGTATGTGGGTCCTTGACTGCTCAAGGCCTTAAAAGTCAATCCAAATACCTTGAACCTGACTTGGTATTCCACCAGTAACCAGTGTAGCTGGCGCAGTACAGGTTGTATATGTGCTGTCCATGGTGTTACTCCCAGGACTTGCTCCACTGCATTCTGGACAAGTTGAAGCATCCAGGTCAGTCCAAGGGCAGGCCAGCATAGAATGAGTTACAGTTGTCCAGCCTGGAGGTGACTGTTGCATGGATTACCATGGCTTGATTGGGGCATGACAGGAAAGGGGCCAGCAGCCATGACTGGCGTAGATGGTAAAACACCAGTCTGGCAATATTAGTGACCTGTGCCTCCACAGACAAGGAGGCATCCAAGGTCACATCCAGGCTCCTGATGGAGCACACAGATATTAATGGTACCCCATCAAGAGCTGGGAGCTGGAACCCCAATCCTGAAGCCCTCCCCCCAGCCACAGAACCTCCATCTTCCCCGGATTCAGTCTCAGTCTGCTCTTCCTTAACCATCCCACCACAGCCTCCAAACCCTTGGCCAGATGTTGTGGGGTGGTATCCAGGTGGCCATCCAAGAGCAGATATAGCTGGGCATCATCTGCATATTGGTGACACCCAAGCCCGAAACTTGGAGCCAGCTTGGCAAGGGGGTGCATATAGATGTTAAACAACATCAAGGAGAGGACTGCCCTCTGAGGAACCCCACGTAGCAGTGGGAACCTAGAATACATCTCTCCCCCCAGTGCAACCCTCTGTCCCCAACCACGGAGAAATGAGGAAAGCCATTGCAGATTGTCAGGATTCAGAAAACCTTGGAGAAACTTACAAGTTTACCTGCACAAATCTAAGAGCGTTTAAAGCTTCACAAAGCCTGAAGACCCCAAAAAGCCAAGACAGACTTTGGTTCACTGAAATGCTGGTTCAAGGGAATCTATGAGCAGGCCAGCCTGATTATTTTTCAACTGAAGAAAATCGTTTGCAAAAAGATGTTTAGATTAGGAAAGGCCATGTTATGGCGAACCAGCCGTTTGGAAGGAAGAAGCCACTTGTATCTGCAAACAGTTAGAGAACACCAGGAACACAGCAACGCCTAAAATCAACTTCTTTTCTTTGGTTGCAGGGAAGGCTAGATGTATATTAACTGCACAGGATTACCTGCACAGGATTACCTGCACAGAGCATAACCACAGGAGAATACATATACACCTGCATGCACATTATAAGAAATCATTTATACATCATAAGGAATCATATAGGGCAAAAGTCATTAGAAGAATAGGAATTAAAGGGATGCAATAGGAGAACTGATAGTATTGGTAAGGGGCCCCCGGAGCAGAAATGTTTAGAAGAGCAGAAGTAAACACTAGCAGAGCCTCTAATATCAACAGATAGAATGTTTATCGGAATAGGGAATGAATCAGCGTGGGCAAATATCTACAGAAACCCCAATGACACGCATATCATGAGATGAACACGAGGAGCACAAGTGTTCATGAATAGGTCACTGTGACCGGGGAAGGGAGATGGGGACATAATCCCATATTTGGAATCCCCCAAAAATGGCCCATGAACAGGCCACTATGACGAGGAGGAAAAGGCAGGACAAAAACTCCCATAAATGGATTTCCACCCCAGATATCCCCCAACTTTGAGAAAAACACTCCCATGTATGGAAAATCCCAAAGAACCCCAACTTTGAGGAAAACAAGATGACGTAATGCTCATGCCTAATTAGGAGAATTGTAAAGGTCAGTGTTCCTGATTGGCTAGGGGGAAAGTAAGGTGGGCTAAAGAAGAGAAAGGTATAAAAGATGGAAGGCTGAAAATTAGAGGAGGGGAAGAGGGTGCCAAGAAGAAGGGAAGCACTCCCGCCATCTCTCGCTTCAACTCCTGTTTACACAGGAGCCCAGAAGCTTTGTCAACCTGTCTTACTTCTCAAGCTGCTTCAAGAGTGGTGAGATAATATGCTTTTGCTGGGGAGGAAGAGGGAAGTGTTGCTTCTGGCTCATTTTGTTAGATTGAAATAAAGAATTAGGGGACCAAGCATGGTGTGATTTTCTTGAATGTTAATAATGAAGGCTGCTATTAAAAGTCATGTTGAATAAATCTATATTTTCTACCTCCACAAAAGTGTCTAGTCTCTCATGCTTCTGAGACATCTGTTTGCAGAACCTAGCTTAAAAGATCCCCTCTCACATTGCCAACAGAGCTTAGCCACTAAGAGCACATGAGCTAATAAAGGCTACCCCATGAATCACTGAGTCGGTGAGGTGGTGGGTCAGGAGATCATAATCAACCATGTCGAACACTGCTATGAGATCAAGTAACAACAGCAGCACTGATCTGCCTCAATCCAGCTGCCTATGGAGATCATCTGTTATGGCGACCAACAGTGTCTCTGTCCCATGGCCTGGGCGAAAGCCAGATTGGAATGGAGCAAGTGCTGATGTGTCATCCAGGAAACTCTGGAGCTGCTCAACTACCACTCTCTACTAACCTGTATATGTAACCTATCATTAAATTCAGTTGCTGTAACAAAAGACTGTACAGTAGCAAATGATACAGCAATTTTATAAACAGCTTCAGAGGAGAACCAGGAAATTACAGACCAGTTAGCTTAAGATCTTTCTCAGGAAAATTAGTAAAAATTGTAATTAAAGATAGAATTTGTACACGCAAACAGAGGAACAAAGCCTGCTGTGGAAAAATCAGCATGGCTTCTGCAAAATCCTGCCTCACCAACTTTTTGGAGTTCTTTGAGTAGTATAGTGGCCAGGTTTGCAGATAACAGTTATTCAGGGTGGTGAAGACCAAGGATGCCTGTGAAGAGCTCTAAGAGGATCTCCACAAATTGGGTCAGTGGGCAACAATGTGGCAGTTCAGGGTTGGTAAGTGATGCACATTGTGCCTTCGTAAATTCTACCCGTGAGACAAAGAGGCCTTTTGTACCAGGTCATCCTGGTGAGGGGATGTACATACCAGAGCATCGTATGAGAAAAGACACTAAACTGTGGCCCAAATCTACTTTGAAAAACAGAAAAAAGGTTTCTCCAACTCAAAGCAATATACAAGCAAGATCTCAACAACTTTTTCCCAGTCTTGTCAGGAATGAAACTCATAACATGCTGTGAACCTGGGCCCTAAGAGTTTGAACCTAGCCAGTTTGTTCTCTCCAGAGACAGAACCACAGATTGAGCAGATAAGCTAACAAGAAGGGTCCTAACTAGATGATGATGTGAGTTTTGGGGTCAAAACTTTAAGCTATAACAAAAATTGCAGATTGATTCTAGTGATATGCAGTGGTTGGGCTTCTGTAAAGCCAGATTAGGCTTGATTACCAGTCTCAACAAATAGAAGACTTGTGATCACTATTGCTTCATCTCTAGATCACCTTTTGTGTTTCCATTTCCTTTTTCAACCAACAGGATCCAGTTCTAACATTTCTGCCTGTAAAGTTTTCATTTAACATGATCCCATGAAATGACACCTCCCAGGCAACATCATTAAATAACACTTCTTTTGCAGCAAAGCAGTTTATTTTGTCCAAATTATAAATGATTGTTGTCTTGCTTCCAAACCAAGATTACAGATCAGTATTAAACCATGGTTTGGAGTCTAGCAGTTCCAATCATACGCAGAGTTATCCCAAAACAATGGAATTAGCCTGGGGTAACTCTCCATCATTAGTCTGGAGGAAAGATAGCAAACCATGGTTTGTAATTTGGATGTAAACACATACTTCAGTTTGATGCAAAAAAAAAGTTTGGGGGAACGGTTAACTAAGTTTCAATGCCCTTAAGGTAACTGTAAATCATATTTCTAAATAGCAATGATATAATGAATTTAAAATGTTTCCTAAATTAACAGGTATAATAGTGACTTTTGATTACATAAAACAAATATCCAAGAGTATCTCAAGCATGCAATATGCCTGTATGGCTCTGAGCTATATGTAAGATTTAATTAAAGTAGTCTAAATAAATAAAAAAATATCCTTGCTGAAATGTAAGGATAGTTTTCAGACCATTTCTGCCTTTTTTAAATGCAATCCAGTATCTGCATAGTCTATTAAATGGGAATGGTTTAAGGATAATATCAAGCACAGAAAGCAAGTATGTATATTTACTCTAGTAAACATTTGTTTTTTGGGGAAAATCAATAGGCTTATAGTGCAGTTATTGTTCTTAATGGAAAGATGGACACCACATGAATTAATCTCTGATTAAGTATCCAGCCACTTCACTTGGTAAATCCATGACCAAAGATTTATCAGTGTCAATAAGGAACTAATGAACCATTTCTAGTTATTCTCTGCCAAATGTTGACCTTTTCCTTGTGTGCTTATATGACAAGAGAAACTGGCTTTTAAAGCTAATGGTTCTCATGCATTTGAAATGCTTATACTGCACTTAGTTTGAACTGGGCTTCCATAGGATTGAGTCTCAGAAGCTATTTGTAACCATGGCAGATATGAAGTCATAAAGGGGAAAAGACCAAGATTTCTCCACAGATTGAAATAATTACCTCATCCCCCCCCAATGAGGAACAAATATGCTAGTGACTATTCATTTTTTACAAAGAAGATGCTTGAAAACTGACCTTACCTTACATGAAGCATCTTCAAGAGAAGTCACTATTGAAAGTGAACAGAATTTAGGGCAGCTTTGCATATACAGAATTGACATTGTTCAATGTGGCAGTAAATTAGATAGTGGCAGTTGAATCGTATTCACAAAAACTGCCTTGTTAGCTGGGCCAGGATGAGCATATCAGCCACCTTTTATAGCAACTGCATTTTGAGTACGGAGCTCCCGCCCGCCCGGCAACGCCGCTGGTGGGCGGGGGCTCATTTGCCGCTCCGAGGGGGGAGACGGCAACAGATGGGGACGCTGTGCGTCTCGACGCAGCGGGGGGCGGAGCCGGCTGTTTCAAAGGGCCAGGCTCCGCTCCCACCCTTGTTAGTAGCTCCGCGTGCTCGCCCACCCTCCCACCCTGTTATCAGTGCAGGCTTTGGCTGGTCGTCATTTTGAAGGGGCCAGGTAGGAATTTTTCACTTCTACCCATATTGGCGGACGTGGTAGTGGTGTTTTCGCCTACCTTACACTGAGGGCAGTGGTTTTAAGGGAATTATTGTGGGAGCACTTAATTAGTCTGGTCACTTGGCAGGTTTATGCAAGCAAGAAACGGAACTGGTGAGCACCTTTCGGCATATCCCGTTAGGGAACAGGCGGTCATCAGGAACTGCCTTCGGATTTCAGGGTCCAGGGTGGGGAATGGTGATCACCTCCACTGGGAACCTTTTATGGCAGGCTCCTCCCTGCAAGTTGAAAGGCTTCAGGGGTAGGCGCTCCTGGAAGGCAACCAGTTGCTGGGCTGCTGGTCATGAGCCAGAGAGTAAATGGCTCACGGCTGGAGCTGGGTGACCCGCCCTTTAAGGGCAAGGGGGTTGGTCAGGGAAGTGGTGCCTGCCTTGCCTGTTCCATGCTTGCTTAGTGGTTATTGCTGCAATGTTCTGTTAAATAGTTAATAAAGTGGCCCTTGTTTAATTCCAATCTGTTGTCTGTCTCATTATTCCGACTGGGGGGGCAACCTGTGCTGTTTGTTTCCTGTTCAGTCAGCAGCATTTATCATGCTGTCAAATGAATAGAACCTACTGAATTGAAGTACAGTCCCTAGGTGGCAGAGCTAGAACTCACAAAGTATTTGTGATCCAATTTAGAACACGAACATGCTCAGGTTTGGGAGCCATAAGGGCAAAACAGCAAGGCAGGAATGTTGTGGGGACAAGACACTCAGCTTTCTACCATTTCAATATCCACTTGTCTTATTTGAACCTGCTTTGGTTGTGTGAATTGACTCTGAGATTATGATTTAAAAACAATACAAGGAAGAAGTTTACTGCAATTTGCTACCAAGAACTACAGGTGCCATAGGGTTGCCAGCCTCCAGGTGTGGCCTGGAGATCCCTTGGAACTATAACTGATCTCCAGACAACAGAGATCAGTTCCCCTGGAGAAAAGGGCTGCTTTAAAGGATGGAGTCTATGACACTGTACCCTGCTGATGGGAACTGATCTTTATTGTCTGGAGGTCATTTGTAAGAGTGGGAGATGCCCAGGCCCCACCTGGAAGCTGGCAGCCCTAGGGTGCTATGAAGATTAAATACACACCTAATAACAACATAAAAGTCTCTAAACATGATCAAGTAGTTTCTCCCATTATTTTTTATTCAAATGTTCCATTTGTCAGCAAAGTAAACTGTTTCTGTGTAGGAAAGTGTTCAAAATTACAAACTAAAACTGGTAGAGCCTGTGGTTTAAAACTGAATTTTTGAAACACCAGGTTAGCCTGCTACTGAACTATTCTTCTTCTGCTTGGGAAGCAGATCTACAACATACACCTCATTCAGTCAGGGAATGAGACCAACTGATCCTTGTCCTAACTGTAACATAGACAACTATTTTGCATGTGGATCTCTTCTTGAATGTTGTGACTCTCCAAATCCCACTACACATCTCTGACAGCTACTGTTAGAAATTTGAATTTACCAAAACATGTTGCCAGACATCTATGTGGTCAAGAAAATGCATGTGCATGTATGAATGTATGTCTCTCTCAGCCCATACACATGATGCTACCTTCCGCTGACTCAAATGACTGGCCCATCCAGCTCAATACTGTCTTCTCTGGGACGGACTCAGGCACAGAAGGATATTCCCCAACATCTACTTCCTGGGATCCTATAACTTGGCTAGGAAATGAATTTAGGATCTTCTAAATACACAGCGTGTAGTTTGCCACTAAGAGCAGGGATCTTTCACTCCGAACACCAGTTTTAGTGGCAGTTATGTAGTTACTATAACGGGGGCTTCACCTCAGCTTTATAGTCCTTCTTCTGGCAATCTTTCCCCCTCACCAACCCTAACCCTTAGTCTCCTGTCTATTGCCTAGTTGCTCTTCCTATTTTTATAGGAAGAGGAATTGCCTCATTGCCCCTCCCGTCCAAGCCTAATGATTAATAATATAAATTAGAGCTTCCTTAAGTGTGCTTGGGCATGCTAAATTGTAGTGGCTCTGAAAAATCCATTAAAGCTATTATGTTAAGATTTATGTGTCATGCTGTGATTATACTATCCTTTCTGGAGATCATACACGTAAATGCAAATAAAATACATCAAGGGATTTCCCTCCCCTCCAAAAACTAATCTTATGTTTAAAACAATTCAGCTTTCAAGATGTTCTCTACATCATTGTTCCCCCATTACAAAATGTTCTAATTAAAAAGAAGCAAATTGTTCTTAGTTTTCATGTAAATTATGTCAACTTGAAACTAAAGCCCACTGTAAAGAAGAACATTATAAAGCACAGTGGGCAGCAGAGCATTAGTTCATATAACAACTCTCTGCCTCTATGCATAATAATATTGTAATTATCCTGTATTTAGACCTTTAAAATATCCCTGTATACTGAGCCAGCTTCTGATCCTTGCCATAGAAGTTTTACAGTTGTTTGCCAGGAGAAAATATGTTTGATGGACATTCTCATATTTTAAAGTGGAATGGGACCAAGGCAATAGACCCACCAGCAGCAGTTCTTCCATGCTGAACTGTACCTAGTGCCCTAAGCATTGCCTTAGGATAAAAGAACAGTTATCATCCTTTTTTTGCTTCCTAAATGATACTTAAGAGACTACTCTAAGTAATTGAATAATGCTAGTGATTTGTGTACATAAGGATATATGGCCAAGGGCCATTTAGTCCAGCACTATAAATTTAAAGTCCCCTGCTTGCTCAGATCAAAATTCATCTAGTCCAGTATCCTGTTTGTCACATATCCCCAAAAAACAGAAAGAGGTAATGGGACCTAAAGTCCTCCTCTATTTCTATAATCCAGCAACTGGTATTTGGAGATATATTGCCTCTGAACATGAAAGTTCAGTTTAGCCATAACATTAATAGTCATGGATATAGCCAATCCCATTAGCTGGATGGTTGCAGCAGAGCTGGCTGAAGTTGAATCCAATGAAGACAGAGGTCCTGTACCTGAATTGTGGAGGTCTGGGACTGGGAATCAAGCTCCCAGTTTTAGGTTGGGCAACATAGGTGCCAACACTGAGGGTAAGGAATCTCAGAGTGATGCTGGATTCCTCTCTTTCTATGGAGGCTCAGGTCACTTTGGTTGCCAGATCAGCCTTTTATCATCTTCAGCTGATGAGGCAACTCATTCCCTATCTCACCCCCCAGGACTTAGCTACAGTGATCCATGCAATGGTCACTTCCAGGCTGGATTACTGCAACTTTCTCTATGCGGGACTACCTTTGAGCCTGATCTGGAAGTTGCAACTAGTGGAGAATGCAGCAGCATACCTGCTGACAGCGTCACCTGTGTGGGCATGCATTCAGCCAGTGCTGTGCCAACTGCACTGACTGTCGATTGAATACCAGATCTAGTACAAGGTCATGGTTTTGACCTTTAAAGCCCTATGTGGCCTGGGACCATCATATCTGCAGGACCACCTGTCCCCATATGAGCCCTGGAGAGCTTTACACTCTACTGACCAGCATCTCCTGGTGGTTCCCGGCCTGCGGGATGTCTGCATAGCCTTGATCAGGGTGAGGGCTTTTTCAGCCCTTGCCCCAGCCTGGTGGAACATGCTCCCATTTGAGATCAGAGCTCTGCAGGACTTACTACAGTTCCACAGGGCCTGTAAAACAGAGCTGTTCTGCCAGGCCTTTGGTTGAGGCAGTGGACATTCAACCATTCTGGCCTCTTCCCAGTGCCCTTACTGCTTTGGATATTATTTGGGCACTGGAGCTTATTGGTGTACCTGCTATTCTTTGCCTGACATGAGGCAATGTCTTTTGTTATCATTCTGTTGCTGCCATTTATTGTTTGATTGTTTTATGTTGTAAGCCATCCTGAGCCCACTTGTGCGGTAAGTAGTAGTAGTAGTAGTAGTAGTAGTAGTAATAATAATAATAATAATAATAATAATAATAATAATAATAATAATAATAATACCTTTTCATTCATATGCTTTAAAATTAGACCAGACACTGTTCCTGAGTTTGCCCCAGGGATGTGCTGCCATTTTAAAGAGTGAGCTCCCAGCCAGGAACTCCTTTAAATTGTGATACTGTGTTGGAGTGACAGGAATCCTGCTTTCCTCTGCACCATTTCCTCTGTTGATGGGGGCATTATTTGAACTCATGGCCCTCTGGTGCTGTTTCAGGTCAGAAAAAAGACGTGGGGGGAAGGTAAGTTTCCCTCCTTGCCTCATGTCATGGTGGTCCCAACCAGAATCAACCCCCCACAGTAGTTTAAAGGGATTTGTGGCTGGGAGCTCACTCATTAAAATGGCAGTGCATCCTTGAGGTGAACCTGAGGATGTCCATCTCATCTAGTTTGGCCCTGAGGTAGCAGTTAGCACAATATATTGTGAATGCAAGATGCTAATTGTATATTAATAGAATTCCATATACTAACTGTATGTTGTGCAAAAAAGTGCTTTCTTCTGCTTGTCAAGAACTTACTGTCTATCAACTTCAGTAGGGTCTCCTGAGTGGTAGTATTCCAGCCAAATGCTACAAACAGTTTGTGAGAGCAACACTTGTTCTCCACTGCTGTCCCATTGGGACATGGGTTTCCTATTTAGTTACCAGTTGATAGCTGTATCCCCTATGAACTCATCAGCTCCTTCTAAAAATTATTGGTATTCATTACTACATCTTGTAGTGGTTAGTTCTGTAAATTAATTAGGCATTGCATGAAGAAGAAGTTCCAGTATCATATAAAGACAGACATCTTTCTATCTGATATTTCAGTGTCATTCATAAACTGTTTCTTCCCATCATCTAGAATTCAAAGTTACATTGCTTGAAAGAGGTCAAATTTTATTTTAGTATCATTGTCAATAGCTTTTGCTAGTGAATGTATCCAATCCTTTTTAAAGACATCTAAGGTTGTATGATTATTTTGTGACTCTCAAGTAATTTTGTGGAGGAAAATATTTTCATGAAGTGGTTTTTAGTAAAGATGTTAAAAAATAGTATCACAGAATGCAGGCAATTGTCTAATAGTGCTGAATCTTAACCCTCACAGTTTTAGAAAAACAACTTTTTAGCCATCGCGATTATATTTGTATTTTTTAAAAATTACATTCTGTTTTTCCACAACATTATACTTGACAGAACTTATGATTAAAGAATTAATTTAAACAATAAATAGATAGTATATAAAAATGATTTTAAAAGGGATACTAGCAAAAACTGAAAGCAGTAGTAAAACTATAAAACAGATTAAAACACATAATCTAAAACCAACATTCTGACCTCAAAAAGCAATAATAGTATTCTAAAACAGGTCATAAAATGACTAGCAAGAAGAATAAAACAAACCAAGGCATAACAGAAGGGGAAAACAGAGCAGGATGATTTTAGATGACTTTGTAAATAAGCAGTCAGTTGAGGCAAAGGACCTGAGTGATAACAGGACAGAAAAAAAATATGTCTTTCATGAACAACTGTCTTTTCCTCACAATCTTCATTTCTGTATATCTATCTAGAACATGTATGACACCATTCATCTCCTCTGGCAAATGCACCCATTCTAGCCAAATCCAAGTCAAGTCCACTGTATGGTTCAAAATAGCCAGTGCCACTTTATTCAGATGTATGTAAAATATACCAAATGGCTCTGTATTTTTTCAATAAAAGCAAGTATTTGAAAGGAAGTATTATTGACATGATGAAGCAGACAAGTAATGAGCAGAGTAAGGCACACCTTTCCCATGGCTTCTTTCATTTTCACATACCCCCTTCCTAAATATATTTTTCTGCAAAAAACTAAATAATAATCCACAGGATAGTTGCTGTATGGTTTTTATAGAATAACTAGTGCCACCCTTTGAAGCACCACTTTCAGAATATAGCAGTCACATCAAATAAATTCCCTACAAATAAGCTAATGAACATATTATTTATGTGCAAAATGTATCTGTGCAGAATATGGGTTTCTTTCTTGGCACAAAATCAGTATATTTCTTTTCTTTAAAAAAATATTGCCATTGTGTTCTATGAATTGACCCAAGAGTGGCCTACAACCTTGTCCAACTCCAGATTTATTTTGCTCAGTTACCTTCAATAATACTAGTGAACTACTCTTTGCGCTTCAGCAAACACCATTAGCACTGATGCAGAGCCTGTATTGCCAATGTTTACCAGTACATATTTGTGCTATGGAGAGACATTCCAGTGACACATCAGTTTCAACTATTTCTAATGAGACAGTCACTAGCAATTATAAAACTAATTAAGCAGTGTCTGATTCTCCAGGTACCCTAGAGCTGACTTATACAGGATCCAGGTAAGCACTTTATTTGTCACGTAAACTGGAGAAAAGTATCAGTTGTTCACCTACTAAAGGCTGGATCTGTTGTGTACAAGATGGCAAAGGGGAATTAATAAAAATACAGATGCCAATAACCTAGAGATCTCATTGACTGAACAGACTGCAGGGATCATTTCTATTTCTTAAAATAGTCCTGGTAAAATTGTTCATGTACATAGCAAAAAAAAAAAAAAATTAGCATCTGCTTCTTCCATCTGGCAGTAATTTCTCACACCGACTGTTTCTGCTAGGAGCAAGAACAAAATGTTCATGGGGCTGTAGAGTTGCCATTGCTGGATTAGAAAGCATAATATATCCACTGTACCTTATGCCACCACAAAAGCCCCTAGTCATGGCTAGTGCTGGATTTATGTATATACTAAGTAGGCTGAAGCCTAGGGCCTCTAAACCTAGGGGGCCTCCACAGCCCTGCCCCCCTAGTGGGCAGTCTCCCCACTCCCAAAATTGCAAAACCAAGACTTCATGTGAGGGCAGGGCAACTTGGGCCCAGCAACTATGAGACTCAGGGCCAGCCAGTGGGGCCCAATTTGAAACTCTGGGGCCCAACTGGAAAAAAATTTGTGGGGCCCCAGTTCACAGCCAAAGTCTGCAGAACCTTAGAGATATAAATGAAATCCATCTAGATTGCCCTGGTGCAGGGCCCTTCTTAGGAGCGGCCCCTGGGGCCCAATTTGGCCAAATTGCTCCAATTGCCATAAGGCCAGCCCTGATGACTGTGCAGGAGTTGGACTGACAAGTCCTGCCCCTTCTAGGTCCCTGGTGCCACTATTCAGAGTACAGACTCCAGGACTCCAGAGCCAGAAGCCTAGAGTCAACCAGCTGCACAGCCTTCCCCAGCTCAAGGGTCAGGTCAGTAGTGGTACATGCTGCACTTTAATCAGTGAGAGAGTGTGAGTGGGGGGCAGGCCCATAGCCAGGATTTTTTTTTTAATTTGGGGAGCCTTTAAATAAGTCAGGGGGCACCCTGCATACACCCTGCACACACACCAAGGGAGCGTTTTTTTAGATTCTAATCTGACATGAGTAAAAGATTTGAAAGTGGTGCTAGCAAGTGCAAGACACAGAGACTTGAAGATGCTATGATAATGAAGTTTAAGACCAATCACTGCTTTTGTGCATCAACCACTCATTGAAGCAACAAGAGCCAGCGGTGAAGCTATCCAGCCTGAGCCAACTATTAGCATGCAACCAGACAAAATCCTCCCTGAAAGAGAAACAGCAAAGCAGGATGTGGAACAGCAAGCTGATTATGAGAAAGCAGCCATGATGCTGGCTCAAATTGAAAATGCAGAACTAATTCAAGAGTCACTTACTGGACAGGGAGAGGCTGAAGAGCTACAAGAAAATAATGTAAATAGTCAGATTTTGCAGTTCACGCCTGGTAAGATATCTGGCAAACACACCCATCCTAGCCAGATGTGGATAAAGATAATGCCAAACATAGAGCTACTGTAACAGATGTTGGTTTGTGGTCAGAATGATCACATGAGGAAGTATCCTATTGGGTAGAGAGGGGTCCCTCTCAAGTTCTGCATCATTGTGGACCATTTTCAAATTCCAAGCAAGTGTACAAAAAGCAGTCCAGGTTTTGCACAAAAACTCTTTTTTATTCAACAAAAGCAAATGGGGAAACATATAGCCGAGAGTGGCTTGTATATTCTCCCTCAAAAGGCCGGATTTATTGCTTTGTTTGTAAACTCTTTCCAAACCTTGCATCTTCTTCCACAGCTTTAGCTACTGAAGGGTTTGATGACTGGCAAAACCCCCATCTTATCCAAACTCATGAAAATTCAGAAAAGCATAGGAATGTCATGTTGGCCTACCTAACAAGGAAGCAAGGGCAAACGGTAACTTCCAAGCTAGAGGAACAAATAAAAGCAGAACAGCAGTACTGGTGGCATGTCATGAAGAGAATTATTGCTGTAATATGCACTCTTGTAAGCTTACCATTCAGAGGAGACAATCAACACTTTGGATCTCCAAATAATGGCAATTATCTTGGTCTTTTAGAACTAGTGGCAAAATTTGATCCATTTTGACTTGCTCATATCAATTGATATGGACACTCTGGATCAGGCAATCCATCTTATTTGTCAAAAACTATACGTGAGGAAATGATTGAACTCATGGCAAAAAAAGGTAAGGATGCAATTCTGGCTGATGTGAGAAAGGCTGGATATTTCAGCTTTTCAGTAGATTCCACTCCAGACATTTCACATACTGATCAGTTGACTTTAATTATCAGATACGTATCACCTGAAGATGGTTTGCCAACTGAGAGATTTTTAACTTTCCTTGAGCTAAAAGACCACTCAGGAGAAACATGGCTGATTTAGTGATCAACTCTTTCACTACTGAGCTTGAAATTGACTTTAGAAAATGCCGCAGGCAGTTTTATGACAACACTGCCAACATGGTTGGTAAGTACAACTGTATGCAGCAAAAAATCATTGAAAAAACCCAATTTGCAAGATTTATTCCATGCACAGGTCACTCTTTAAATCTGGTGGGCCGTTCAGCTGTGGATTGCTGCCTTGATGCAGTGAACTGTTTTGGCATTGTCAATGAAATTTATACCTTCTTTTCATCCTCCACAAAGAGATGGGCAGTTCTAAAATCATTTTTGCCACCTCTGTCTAAAGTGCCTAAATATTTGTCGGACACTAGGTGGGAGGACGCACACGCAAAAGCCACAGAAGCTGTTTTGGAAAGTTACAGTGCTATCACTGATGCCCTCAGTCATTTGTACTCTGACGTTAATGGAAAGGGGGAGACCAGGCTTCAAGCTAACAATTTTGTTAGCCAGTTTGGTGTAGTGGTTAAGTGTGCAGACTCTAATCTGGGAGAACCGGGTTTGATTCTCCACTCCTCCACTTGCACATGCTGAT
Organism: Gekko gecko; assembly: GCA_029375565.1. Taxonomy (NCBI): domain Eukaryota; kingdom Metazoa; phylum Chordata; class Lepidosauria; order Squamata; family Gekkonidae; genus Gekko; species Gekko gecko. The sequence goes on from JAPDNY010000001.1 coordinate 211,537,473, forward strand.
GTGTCCTTGGGTCAGTCACAAGCTCTGGCACAGCTGTTCTTGAAAAAACAGCAGTTTGTGTTAGAGTTCTCTCAGCCCCACCTACCTCACAGAGTGTCTGTTGTGGGGAGGGGAAGGGAAAGGAGTTTGTAAGCCACTCAGAGACTCCTTTGGGTAGTGAAGGGTGGGGTATAAATCCAATCTCTTCTTCTTTTGCAGAAAATCGAAGAACTGGAATTTTTGGACCCATCTGCTAGGTCATTTTCACAAGGTCAGCAAAGCCCTTCAGAAATCATACCTGTTATTGAGTTCTTGTGCAAGTTTGTACAGTTCACTTCTGGATTTTTAAAGGGAAATTAGAGAAGATTTTGATGGGCTTGAGAAACAAGCAAAAGCCACCTTGCCAAATGTTAACTACAAAACAAGGAGACAGAGAGTAAGGGAACGGCAAAGAAATGACAGAAGTGCACCTGATGCCTTAGATGCGCTTTCTTCAAGAGATAAGTTTAGGATAAAATCATTTATTCCTATATTAGATGCACTTGAAGTCAATTTAAAGAAGAACTGTGTACAGTGATGTTGCACAATTGTTTTCATTCTTGCTAATCTGGCAGCATCTAAGCAAGAAATTCAGCAAAGTGTTGAATTGTTGATGGAAGCATACCCAGAAGATATTGACCTGAAACTTATTGATGAACTTTTGCACTTTCACCTGTATGTGAGACAAAGCCATAGGCTCACAGAAGAGCACTCTCCGTCTCATACAGGCCTTTATCAAATTATATACAAGGAAAAAATTCAGATGGCCTTTCCTAATGTGGAAGCAATCTTGCAGCTATTTCTTAGCTTTATGGTCACCAACTGCTTGGGAGGGAGGAGATTTTCAGGACTCAAAAGAATTAAAAATGAATTAAGGGCCATGATGCCTCAAGAGAGGTTGTCCACACTGAGCATTCTGTACATTGAAAGTGACAAACTTCGACAAACAAATTTTGATGAAGTTTTGGATGATTTTGCTATGAGGAAGGCTAGAAAAAACATTTTTAGTCTTACTGTATTTGATGGTTGTACTTTACTTCTTAATATGTATTTTAAAACTGACTGTTTAATGACAACATAAAATAGATTCTAAAAGTGCCACACTGTCAGGTAATCATGATCATATTATTTACACTTCCCAGGCAATACACTTTGTAAACTCAAGGTTTTTTTTTTTTTTTAAGAATAACATTACAACTTCATTTTTCCCAAAATTAATGCTTATTCCACAAAAGGTTTACAAAATTCAGTTATTGCAAAAGTTTTTCAGTGTTAATTTTAACATTTATGCATTTTTTTTTCAATCACGAAGGTATTTAACAGTAACATCTTACGTCCTTTAGAGGAGAAATTGTGAATTGCAGAATGTTAAATACCTGTCATCATCCTTGGCTTCACTCAGTTTTGTTTATAACACTCTTCCATTTTCTTCTAGTCATGAGGGTGGGGGATTGGGAGGGGCCTCACAAGCGGAGTAGCCCAGGACCTCTTTTCATCTAAATCTGGCCCTGGTCATGGCCCTGTGCTCTGCAGACCAAGCATCACATAGAATAGGATTTGCACTCAAATTCACATTTACCAGATATACATACCTTCTTGTCAACGGGAGGAAAAGACTTTTCCACAAGGATCAAGAACTTCCTAAAGGATCTTCTTGTATTATACAACTGTATCTACACCTAACCTTTTTTCTGTATTATTGTCAGATAACCCTGCCATAGCTTGAACGCAGGAGGTGCCCTTCTCTGGTACTGGAATGCGAGAGTTGCGAGGGTCCTTGTCTCTCGTGATGATTTACCATTGTCTGTTCTGTCTCTGCTCTGTCTCTTATCAATTGGCCTGAGCTTGGGTCTCAAGCTGCTAGCACATAGCCACTGGGAAATGTAACTGGTCTGGGGTCATTTTCGTAAGCTCACCTGCTTGCCTTTCGTGCGCGCACACTGTGTAACCATTGGCTTAGCAGTTGGGGGGGTAGGTTTGAATGGGGTATATCGTAGCCTGTCTTTTGATCCAAGTTATCGCTGACACTGAATGTATACACATGTCTCCAGCCTTGTCTTAATAAATGCTATCTTCTGAAGAAGCCTGTTGTTTGAGGGATTAATCTGGGGAACCTGACAAAGTGTCAGTGATCCTCCCAACGAGGAATTGGAGGGGGCCTATTTCGATCTGTTTGGCAGGGCGTTTGCTAGCATGAACACTCACCCCAGGAAATGGAGAGAATGGGGGAGACCACTAGCAGAGACTATGGAAATGTGGTCTTTAACCCCCTGTGGACCTCGTAGAGAGAGCCAGTATGACTGCTCTATCTACCGGTTGAGCATGGCACCTGCTGCGGAAGCCCCACGGCACCAGCCAGTGGAGCCTGAAGACTCCACGGATGCATGACTTGGGCTGCTGGAGCTCAGCCAGGAATGGAACCTCAACCTGGTGGAGGATTCATTCTGAAAAATGCCAGGGATGATTGCTGAAATGGGACTTCCCTCCCATCTGGTAGCTTGTGGGCCAAGACCGCCCCGACCCCATAAGGCGATGCATCGCATGCGAGGATTACCGGGAGCTTTTCATCAAAGTGGGCGAGTACAGCGTTAGAAATCAAGAGTACTTTAACCCCCCGAAACGCCGCCTCCTCCCTCGCTCCCCATGCCCAAGGTGTCGCCTTATCCAGCATCCTGTGCAGGGGTTCGGCCACGGCGGCTTTGTGTGGGAGAAAGGCGTGGTAAAAGTTCAGGAGGCCTAAGAACGCCTGGAGCTTCGCCTTGGACTTCGGGGCGGGGGCCTCCACGATGGCCTTCACCTTGTCCCTCGCCGGATGCAGGCCTGTTGCGTCTACCCGGTACCCCAAGAACTCCACCTCCGGCACCCCGAGGAGGAACTTTTCCCGCTTCACTTTCAGCCCCGCAGCTTGGAAGCGTCCCAGTACAGTTCGGAGGCGGGCAGCGAAGCTTTCAGGGGTGGTCGCGGCGATGAGGACGTCGTCGAAGAACGGCGTCACTCCAGGGATCCCTTTTAACAAATCGTCCATGAGATTTTGGAAGATCCCTGGGGCCACACTGACCCCGAACTGCAGCCGCTTCACCCTGGAGGCCCCCCGGTGGGTCACTATGGTTTGCGCCTCGGCAGTGGCCTCATCCACCGGGAGTTGCTGGTACGCCTGCGCGAGATCCAGCTTTCCAAATATGCGCGCCCCCGCCAGTGTGGCTAAGACGTGGCTGACCACGGGTACAGGGTATGCGTGCGCCTGAAGTGCCTGGTTAATGGTGCACTTGTAATCCGCGCAGATGTGGATTTCCCCATTTGGCTTTACGGGTGTCACAATCGGGGTCTCCCATCGAGCGTTCGGGACGGGCTCTAGGACTCCCTGGGCCACTAACCGGTCCAGTTCGGCCTCTATTTTAGGGTGGAGGGCCAGGGGCACGGTGCGGAAGCGCCGTCGGATGGGCGTCACTGTGGGGTCTAAGTGGAGCGACACCGGGGGCCCTTTATAACACCCCAGTTTCCTGTCAAAGACCTCGGGGAATTCCTTGCACACTGCCCCCCAGTCACGCATCCCGCACTTATTCACTCCCCCAATCGTGATGCCTAGGGCCTCGAACCACGCCCGCCCCAGGAGACTCACGAGATTTCCCTCCACCACCACCAAGTCCAAGTTCCCCTCAAAGTCTCAGTACTGCACTCGGAAAGTGCCGACTCCCCAGATGGGGACAGGGTTCTTTTGAAAGTCCACCAAGCTTAATGGCGATGGACATAGAGGGGGTCCTCCTGCCGGGCAAAGTTTATTTAAAGTGTCCATGGAAATGATGGACGCCGCCGATCCCGAGTCCACCTCCATGCAACAGGGGGACCCCTCGATCCGCACGGTTACTTGGATCTTCGGGGTAGAGGAGAGATTGGGGTTGGGGAGGCGAAGTACCTGCAGTGGTTGATCGGTGAGATGGTACAGCTCGGCGACCTCTTTCGTCGTCTCGTAGGCGGTGGACGGTGCGCAGTGCTGTGGGACCGACGATCTTGAATTCCGGGGGCCCTTGGACCGGCAGACCCGTGCGAGGTGTCGCTGCTTCCCGCACCCGTGACAGACAGCATCCCGGAACTTGCAGGATTTCCTTCCGTGGCCTTCCCCGCAGCTGGCACAGACGGTCCGGTTGTCGGAAGGCTTGGCTGGCTCCCTGTTGGCCTGCTGGAACGGCGCCAGCCGGCGGTGTTGGGGTCTGAGGGCGAAGACCTCTTCGGTATCTGAGTTCCTGGGGCTGGGACTCCTCCCGACCACATGGGCGGCCGCGGCCGGACGTTCCCCTTCAGCGGCCTCGTGGGCTGTTGCGGCGTCGATGGCCTCGTCCAGGGAGAGCCTCCGGTAGCCAATCAACTTGCGCCGCAGCTTGGAGTCCGCCAGGCCCCACACGAACTGCGTCAGCAAGTTGTCTTCCACCTTCGGGAACCCGCAGTCCACCACGAGCGCCCTCAGCGTGGCCAGGAAGGTGGCAACGGATTCCCCTTGGGCCTGGACTCGCCTCTGGAACTCCATCCTCTTGGCCAGGAAGGTCGGCCGGGGGCTGAAGTACGCGTTGAGGACGTCCAGAATCTCCCCAAACGAGCTTTCCAAGGCCATGCGGGGCACCAAGAGGCTCTTGGCGAGGCGGACGGTTTGGGTGCCGCACGTGTTCAGCTGGAGCGATCGTTTCTTGTCTGGGTGGCGGATCTCGTTGAGCTCCAAATAACTGATGAGCTGGTCGACCCATGCGTCCCAGGTTTCTGGCTGCGACGGATCGAAGCGCTCGAGTGTTACATGAGAGGCGGCCATGGCTCTGTCTGGGAAGGCATGCGCCGGGGCGAGCGGTGCGGTGCTGCTCTCGGGGTCAGCGATGCGATGCTCGGCGAGCGGTGCAGTGCTGCTCTCGGGGTCAGCGATGCGATGCTCGGCGGTGTCCTTTTCGTCGCTCATGGAGTCACGGAAGGCGTTGAAATCCCACCTTCGTCGCCACTGTAAAGTACTGGGTTTCGGGCCTCATGACTCGGACGACAACATAAGAGAAGACGCGTTTATTCGTACTTCACACAAGACAAGAACAAACAGTAACGGCCGGAGGCCAACTATATACAGTTAGGGGGGGACGGCCCCATATTCCTATTGGCGGGTTTGAATCGCCCGCCAATGCTGCCATTGGTTCTCTACTGGCGAGCTCAGGAACTTAGTCCCTATTGTTCTCAGAGAGCGAAGCTTGGCTGTATTTCGCCAGCTCTGCCTTCTGATCCCAGGACACAACACAGAGAGAACTGGATCAGTGGTTGCCTGCACCACAGGTGCCCCCTGCCCCACTGGCAGCCCCACCACAGGTGCCTGCAGCTCCGGCTGTACCAGCAGGGCCACTGCTGGGGGGACCTCCCCTGGGACCTTGAGGGATCCCCAGAGGGCCAGGGAGGATATTCCCAAACCCGGCAGACCTGCTGGAGGTGATGTTTGATGGCGCCACAGATAAACTGTCCTACTTCCTGGTGTGATCTGAGAAGTTTGTAGAAAATTGGGGCCATCTATTCCCCAATGAAGAGCGCATTGTGGATGCCATAGCCTCTTGCCTCCAGGAGGGAGCCACATATTGGTACATAAGCCTACACCACGAAGACGGCTGGGAGCGCCGGGAAGTTGATGCGTTCATGTGGGCCTTGCGCACCCACTATGAAGACTCCAATGCGAGTGAGACTGCCCAGGCGTTCCTGCGCACTTTCACCAGGGAAAGAAATCAGTGCGAGAGTACACAGAGGAGTTCTGTCACCACGCCACCAAGATCTGTGAGTGGCCAGATGGGGTGCTGGTGCAGCACAATCGTTTGGGTCTGAATCCTGAGATTCGGGATATGATCCTTCACAGCATGAAGCCAGTATCCCTCCTTGCCTGGATGAGAGAGGTGGCTGGATGAGAGAGCTGCCTCCGCACCATCTGCATCGATAATGCCACGACCCTGGGGAATGGCAACCCCCCTCCAGTGTAGCCAAAAACTTCAACACCCCACCCAAAGGATGGGACCCATGAACAGTGGATGAAGCAGGGGCTTTGCCTAAAATGTGGTGAATCAGGCCATTTTGCGGCTGCATGTCCTGAAACTGGCTCTGCGAACCCCATGGGGAAGGGGGGTGACAAGAAACTTTTTGAGACCCTGGCTAAGGAGCTGACTGCCTGACCAAAGACCCCCCCAGGCATTGCAAGCCAGCCCTCAGGATGAGGAAACCTACTCGTCAGGAGAGGAAGGTTTCCAGTTGGCAGGAAATGGGAAGGACCTGCTTTGAATAGCACTGAGCAGCAGGTCCCACATTCAGAGGCACAGAAACTGGTGAGCAATTGCCCCCCCTCTTCTTTGTGACTGTGACTATTATCTATCCCATGTTGAATACCCATGTGCGGGTATGGGGACTGATTGACTCCAGTTGTGGGCGAGACTTGATTCATCCTTCCCTAGTGACTGGGCTCAGAGCAAAAGTAATCAAACTCCCTGACCCATTGGTTTTCACCCAAATGGACGGGTCGACCAGGAAAGACCCTTGTAAGTACGAGACAGTGCCGCTGAGAATAGGGGCAGGGTAGCATTGGAAGCACTGGTTATTTGTCATCACCCCAGCAGCTCAATTCCCTCTGGTGCTGGGGAGTCCCTGGCTCCACACCCACAACTCTTACATAGTATGGGAGGAGGGAGTCATGAAGTTTGTGTCCCCTGTTGTGTAAATCATATCTGGGACCCGGTGTGGGGTGAACCAACCCCAGTGCAAAGCATGCCAGTCTATTTGGCTAGTGTTGAACTGAAAGCGATCCCCCCTGAGTACAGAGACTTAATGCAGGTGTTTGGGGAGGCTGAGGCTGTCTTGGACTGTGCCCTTGAATTCCTACCCAATCATAAACTCCCAAAAGGGAAGCTTTATTCAATGAGCCCAGCAGAGGAGGAGGAGTTACGGAGATTCATTGACAAAAACTTGGCAAGGGGTTTCATCTGCCCTGCCTCTTCTCCCTGCACAGCCCCCGTGCTCTTCAGGAAGAAGAAGGATGGGGGCTTGTGGTTGTGCACTGACTACAGGGGTTTAAATGTGGTTTCGATCATGAACATGTACCCCCGTCCCTTTGATTAAGGACCTCTTAGCAGCAGTCTCCAAAGGGAAAATCTTCTCGAAACTGGACCTGCGCGATGCCTATTTCTGAGTTAGGATTCGGGAAGGGGATGAGTACAAAACAGCATTTAATACCCCCTTAGGGTAGTTTGAATATCTAGTCATGCCCTTCGGCTTTCATGGGCACTAGGGGTCTTCATGAACCTAATCAATTAAGGGGGTCCTGGTGTACTTGGATGATATCTTGTACTCCCCCGACAAAGACTCCCATGTCAAATTGGTTTGGAAGGTCTTGGAAAAGTTGCACAAGTACAAACTCTTTGCCAAACTGTCCAAATGTGAGTTTCATTGTACTGAGATCTTGTTCCTGGGGTACCAAATCTCACCTAAGGGGATCGAAATGGACCCACTAAGGTCCAGGATGTGGTGGGGTAGGAACCCTCCAAGACCCGGAGGCAACTCCAAGGTTTCCTTGGATTTGCGAGCTTTTACAGGTCCTTTTTGGCTAATTTTGCCCAAGTGAGCCTACCGTTCACTGATCTCCTGAAAACAAAGGGGAAGGGGCCAGAGAGCACACGCCCGGGGGCCAAATAGGATTGGACGCCTGAGTGCCAAGAGGCATTCGACTGCTTAAAGACTTTGTTCACCTCCGAACCCATTCTAGCTCACCTGAACAAAAACAATTTATAGTGCAAGTGGATGTGTCGGATGTTGCTATGGGTGGTGCCATTTTGCAGGAGGGGGATGACGGGAAGTTACACCCACTCACATATGTGTCCAAAAAGTTTAAGGACATTGAGTGCAACTGGTTGGTGTGGGAAGGAAGTAGGGGCAATTAGATTGGCGCTAACAATGTGACGTCATTGGCTGGAAGGGTCTCGGGTGCCGTTTGAGGTGTGGACGGATCATAAAAACCTTGAAGTCCTCTGCACGCCTAGGAACTTGAACACCAAGCATCTCCTCTGGGCAGACTTTTTCTCTAAGTTCAATTTCACTCTTCATCACTTCCCCGGAAAGACTAACTCCTTAGCTGATGCCCTGTCCCGCCTCCTGCAACACGATAGCCAGAGGGAGGAGGTCCTGGATTCTATCTTCACTCCCTCCCAGTTGGGCAGGGCGATGCTGACCCATAGCTAGGCAAAGTTTCCACCCCCCCCACCAATGACTCTTGAGAACTGAAGTTTGCCTCAACCCTCTCGGATAGTGATTGCATGAGCTGGAAAAGGAGGGGGTGGAGGAATGGGCAAACAGTTGCTTGTATTGAGGCACGAAGCTATTTGTCCCAGCTGCCCTCAGAGGAGAAATTATGTCCTTTGTGCATGGGACTAAGCTGGCCAGACATTTGGGGCTTGTGAAGTCTCTCCACTTCCTCCAGCGCCAGCTCTGGTGGCCAGGGATGAGAAAAGACCTTTCCCTTTTTGTGCAATCCTGTCAAATGTGCTTGATGAGTAAATCGTGACCTGGGAAACCAATTGGACTGCTTCACCCCCTGCCGACCCCCAGTCGCCCTTGGGAGGTGATCTTGATAGACTTTATCACTGATCTATCCCCAAGCAAGGCGGAAATGGTTGTTTGGGTGGTGGTTGACTTGTTTTCTAAACAGGCACACTTTGTCCCTTTCAAGTCCATGCCATCAGCTAAAGTCTAGGCCAAGGCTTTCTTGCAGCATGTTTTTCGCTTGCATATCTTACCTCGCAAGATTATCTCCGACTGCGGCATGCAAGTTGTTTCGAAGTTTTGCGGGGAGCTTATGTGTCTTCTGGGGGTGGAGAGAGGGCTAAGTAGCACATATCACCCAGAGACTGACAGGCAAACTGAGAGAGTTAACCAGATCCTGGAACATACCTCCGTTGCTTTACAAACTTCCAACAAGACAATTGGGAGGGATTAATTCCCCTGGCGGAGTTTTGTTACAATAACGCTTGTCATTCTTCTACTGGGGTCTCTCCTTTCATGGCAGTGCATGGTTATAGGCCCCGCCCCTCCCCTTCCTAATGGAGGACACCCAAAGGGGAGGTGGGGGAATGGTGCAAAACCCAGCGAGCGGCATGGCCAATTTTGTGTAAGACATCGGACGCTGCCAAGCTGAACTACAAAGAACAAGCAGATAAAAAAGGGGACAAGGGGTGGGACCCTAAACCCAGTGACTCTGTATATGTGTCCACGAAAAACATCAAAGGTCTCCAGCCGAGCCGCCAACTGGGCTGGAAGTTTATGGGGCCTTTCCCGATTAAGCGTATGATCAATGAGGTGGCCGCTGAACTGGTGTTGCCAAAATCTTTGCGTTACTTACACCCTGTCTTCCACCTTAGATTACTGTGCCATGACCCAGGAACGAATGTCTGGAGACCGAAACGAGCCGAACCCCCTCTACTCATGGTGCAGGGTGAACCACATTTTGAAGTTGCTGACATTTTGGACTCCAAGATTTCTTGCAATAAGCTGTACTATTTGGTGGAATGGGTGGATTTTGGGCCCCAACATCGAGAATGGGTGTGGGTGGATCACATTGACACCCCCTGCCTCCTCTGGCGGTTTCATAAGCACTATCCGGAGAAACCTGGGGGGAGCATTTTCAAGGGGGCAAGATGTCAGGCAACCCTGCCATAGCTGGAATGCAGGAGGTGTCCTTCTCTGGTACTGGAATGCGAGAGTTGTGAGGGTCCTTCTCTTTCGTGGTGATTTACCATTGTCTGTTCTGTCTCTGCTCTGTCTCTTATCAATTTGCCTGACCTTGGGTCTCAAGCCGCTAGCACATAGCCACTGTGAAATGTAACTGGTCTGGGGTTGTTTTCTTAAGCTCACCCACTTGCCTTTCACGCATGCATGCTGTGTAACCATTGGCTTAGAAGTTGGGGGGTAGGTTTGAATGGGGTATATCTTAGCCTGTCTTTTGATCCAAGTTATCACTGACACCGAATGTATACATGTGTCTCCAGCTTTGTCTTAATAAACGCTATCTTCTGAAGAAGCCTGGTGTTTGAGGGATTAATCTGGGGAACCTGACAATTATATTACCCAAATTTCCTTCATTTTCCATATATTAAAGGTGAATTCCATGTGAATAGAATTTCAGTTTTGCACACCCTACTCATTAAACTAAGATGATTAACTAATCCAAATTTCGTCTAACTTTTGAGCCTGAATCAACCTGGCCTGTTCCGGACTTCTTTTTTTCTGGTGATGCCACAATATCAGCAGCTACATTCTACTTTCAGTTTCCATTTCCTTGTGTTACCTTTATGCTCCTAATTCAACATGGTAGAGAGGGGGAGGAGAAAATCAGCAGAGGTGATTCCTGGTCAACTGGACCACTTAACCTGTGCTTGAATCAAATGGCACTACCCCAAATTGGCATTTCTGTGCAAGGCACCTCCCCCAATCACATTGTTGTCTCAGTATCTTGGGGATAAAATTTCACATCATTCAGGAGGTGCCTTGACTTGGGATCTACATTAGCAGTGAAGGGGTTAGATAGTGCCCAGGTGCCAACTTGTCTAGTTGTTTAGGATAGTTTTTGGTTTATTCAGTATGAGAATGTAGAGAAGATCCTTGGAAGTCTGAGGCCTACCACTTGCTTGTATGACTAGGGCTCCCAGTTATACTCGCCAGCTGCTGCTTGAGTGGTGGTGTGAGAATTTAAAACAACAACAACAACAAAAACAGTGACATCAGTTGTGTCACTATATAACTTCCAGGGGAAACCTGGAAGTAACATAGGGTAGCTCTAGGAATCTCCAGAAACTTAGTGTTTTACCACGGTGTTTCCCACAATTCCTAGAGCTACTGTACATAAGTTTCAGGTTTTCTTGGAAGTGACATAGCAACATAGCCAGTGTTGCTTGCCCATGCTCCTGCCCCCAAACTCCACCACTGCTTAGCAGGCATGGCCTGGTAATTCTAATGACCCTTGCCCCTTCCTGTCTATTTAGTTTATGCCTTCTTGAGATAATGGAGGGTTGCCTCAGGCCTTGAAATATGTTATAGTGCATCCACTTCTAACCCTGAACCCAGGAGATCTCAATAACTATCAACCAATCTTAAATGTTCCATCACTGATCAAAGTGGTTTAATTAATGGTAGCTGGACAACTTCAAGTTTTCCTGGATGAAGAGAATGATTTAGATTCTTCCTAGCCTGTTTTTAGGCTTAGTTACGGGACTGAAACAGCCTTGGTCATGCTGGTGGATGTTGATTCTCTTGGACCTCTCAGTGAATCCTGATACCATCAATCATAGTATTTTTGTGGACCACATTTCCAGGCTAGGATTGGGAGGCACTGTTTTGCAGTAGTTCCAGTCCTACCTGAGAGGCAAGTTTCAGAAGGCTGTGCATTTCAGAAGGCTGTGCTGGTGGATTGCTGTTCAGCTCCTTGGCATCTGGCCTGTGAGGTCCTGCAAGACTCCGTCCTGTTCCTTAGGCTTGTTCCCTAACTGCTGAGTGAAGTCATCTGTAGACTGGGCTGAGTTGACACCAATATGTGGCTAATGCTTATCTCTATCTGGCCATGGTGGTGCCTGCCCTGCTTACATTTAAGATTAAATTACTACAATGCATGCTTAATAGAGCTGACATTGAAAAGTATTAAAAAACTCCAGTTGGTGCAACATACTGTTTTTCTTTTTAAACTGCCCCCAAAGGCAGATTTTTTATTAATTTTATAACAAGCTACAGAGTGCTATTGTTGATGTTTAAAGCCCTATATGGCTTGGGGGAAGCATACCCGAAGTCAACCTACTGACTTACAAACTTACCCAATTGCTAGAATCATCTTCTCAGGCCCTGCTTTTGGTGCCCCTGACTTTTGAGATTAGATGGGTAGCAACCTAGGAGAGAGCCTTCTCCCCAGAGAGACTCATCTGTCCCCATCTGTTATCATTTTCTGCCAGTGGATGAATTTTTTTTGTTTCATTTGGCATTCTCTCAGTGATCTCTCCTTCTTACCCAATGTTTTAATTGTTGTTTTTATATAGTTGCATGTGTTTTAACTCTGGTTTTAATTGTTCTTATGATGTGGTTTTGTTGTTTTTAATCAGTTTTAAGATGTACTTTTATGTATTTAATATGTTGGCCACTTTGGAGGCCCTTATGAAGGCAGAAAGGTAAATTTTGTAATATAAATAAAATATCCCTATGCATCCACGAGTTGGAAGAATGGTAAAATGACTGGTGACTGCCCATGGAGCAGGCGGTGGCATTTTCCTGCCCCCCACCATCTTCTTGGATGAAACACAGGTGGGGTGAGCCAATCATGATGCAGCATGGGAATGCTGGCCAACCAAGGGCAAGCTCACTGGCCAGGTCTGGCAGCAGCCACCCTCCATGCTTAGATTGGCCCAGTGTAAGCTCGAGGTAGGACAGAGCTGCACTCCTGGGTGAGGACCAGCCACGTGGAGTTCTATTGATGGTGGTGGTGGCGATTGGCTGAACTCCTGAGCAGGACCCAAGGTCCAGAGGGAGCATTGTTAAGGAGGAGGACAAGGTTGGAGGGACCCAGGGGAAAGAAGCGATGGGGGATTTATTCCAATGGGGGGATGGTTGGTTGTACTGCCCAGCTGGGTTTCCCTGTGTGGTGGCTTCACTTATCAGGAGCATCCCTCAGCGGATCCTCATTCTGGGCCCCTCCTGGCCTCTCCTCAGGCTGCGGCTTACCCAGGGGCTTTGGGCTGCCACATGCAGCCCATAGGCCTCACCCACATCCATCTGGCTGCTGGGGCCCCTGCCCTGCTGGCCAGGGAGGCAGCCAGGTGGGTGGAGTGGCTGGGGGCCTTCAGCATTGGGACTGAGTTTCAGGGCCCACTCACTGTGTGGGTGTGCAGGCTGCGGCCTCCACGTGTCTTTCCAGCTGTTGGTGGGCCTGCCCTGCTAGTCTGGGAGGCTGCCAGGCAGGTGAGGTCACCGGGGCCTTGCACAGCAAGCCAGGGCACTCCTCCATTTGTCGCCAGCAGAACAGGTGCTGTTGGGTGCTGGCACCTGTTCCCCCCATCCTTGTGCGAGGCTTGCCCTGTGCGGGACCGCTTGGTGGCTTGCTCCCCTCCACATCTATCTACATGCTGCTGTTTGTCCCTCTCAGTTTTGAATGAGGCTTGCCCAAGGAGGCCACTGGGCAGCATGGGACCGGTCAGGAGCGGCTGTGCCTGCTGGCTCGCCTCCCTGTACATTCAGGCACTGGCGCCCATTTCCCTTCACTCCACAGCTTCACACGACACAGGTGTCATGGAGCAGACGGTGGTGGATGCACCTTCTTGCTCTCTGCCCCAGCCTTCTGGGCACTCGTCTGGGGGTGCCTGGCCACCTGCCCCATCCCATTTAGGCATTTTGTGTGTCCCCCTATGGCGCCATTGCTTCTGTGGGAAAGTGGCCCTCCATGGGAGTATTCAGCAGGCCTCAGCCCGGGTGAGGAAGGGGCCAAAGAGTGTAAGGTCAGCAGCTTAGCACATTCTCTCTAGGACAGGGATCTCAGCCAGGGACCTAGGGAACTGCTGCTGGTCTGAGGGGAGGATGCTGCCTGCTGGACCATGTTTCTGATTCAGTCTAAGGCAGCTTCAATTTTTCTTTTCTTTTCTCCTTTCTTTCCTGCATATCGGTCCTTTAGGATAACCAATCCCCAGGAACTTGCCAGAGTAATATATGGGGCTTTGGCTTATTCAGGATGAGACAGCATGATGTCTTGATGTTCCACTAGTGGACGTAGTGTCCTGGCCCCACTGGTGCACCTCCTGATTGCGCCTGGTGGTTGTTTTTTTTTGCTTGTTTGTTTGTTTTTGCCACTGTGTGGCAGAGTGTTGGATTGGATGGGCCATTGGCCTGATCCAGCATTGGCTTCTCTTATGTTCATATGCTTTTATGCTGCTCCCTCCACTAACAGCTTCAGGGATCCAATGCCAGGCGCTGGCATTGTGCATTCCTTTACAACAGTGAGTTGGCGGGGACAAGGGTCTGTTCATGAATTAGCCAGCACAGCATGCTTCTCTTCTCCAACTTATGTTAGCTAGGGAGGATGATTGGGGGGGCATTCCTCTCAGGCAGGGTGGGCTGGGCCTTAACATTGCTTGGGGAGGGTGCACTTGGCTTTAACATCTCTCCTCATCATTTTCTTTCCAAGCTATCAAGGGCATAGGATGGCAGCTAAGAAGGCATCATAGAAGAGGGGTGGCCCAGCTGGAAAGGCACCCAGGCAGGTGCCGCCAACTCTCTCGTCCTCTGAGGACAAGGGTAGTCCCTCCTTGCAAGATCTGGCAGCCAAAATCGAGGCTCTGGAAGGGCCAAGATGGCGAAGTGGAAGCCAGATGGCAAGGGCAAGTCACGGGCAGCACCCCCTCATAAGCATCCTCGGTCCACGGCTCGTGCGCAAGAAAGGTGAGCCCTATATGCCAAATTGGCACACCTACAGGAGTCTAAAGATGAAGAGGATACCCAGGCATTGAGCAGCAGAGCGGGAGCAGTATCAGATGACCCGACAGAGATGGGTGAGTCCTCAAGTACCACAAGAGTGAGTCCCACTCCAGCCCCCACAATGCACACCCCCATGGGGGCCTCGGGGGGGGGTTGGTTCAGGGTCCTTTAGAGGCAGGACTCTCGACGGAGTGGGGGAGATGTGCCAGGTCCCTGGCCCTTCCCTAGCACCAAGCACCAACCCTCTAGGGTTGCACCCATACCAAGCGCACCATCCTGAGCCACTGGGCAAGCACCATCATGGGGGGAGGGGGCAGAATGCAGCAGCAAAACTTCCTTATGCCTATATGGAGAGGTCTCTCCCACTAGGGGACCACCTGCTGCCAGTCACAAAAGCAAAGATCTGGAGGGGTGAGTATGTGGACATGTTCACACTCCTCTTTAGGGATGTGGAGGTGAAGGCAAGTGTGAGGGATTACCCCAGAGAGTTAGAGAAAATAAAGCGGATGCAAATTGACAAGACCTTTGACAACTGGCTTTCGGCTCATACCATTTACATGGGGGTGGTACTGCAAACCTACCCATGCCATGGGGCAGCCTTAGTAAAGTATCAGGACCTCATTCACAGGGTAAAGAATACTCGGGGGCGGCTTCGCTGCGGTACGATGAGAGGTTCCACTCTCGGGTGGCCTTGGACCCCTCATTGCCATGGGATCAGGAGCACCAGCAGCTCTGGTCCCAATGCATGGGCCCTGCAGGGGCCATTTCAGGCAGGTATGCAGACAGTGGGCACTTGGTGGCACAGTTGCACATGGAAGCTGGATGGGAGGCTGGTGAGAGGCAGGGGACTTCACCTCGGCTCGTCTGCTGGGGTTTCAATGCCACAGGGAACTGTGCGAGGAAGCCGTGCAAGTTCAAACATGCTTGCAGCATATGCGGGGGTATGCACCCTGCATCCTCCTGTGACATCCCCCTGAGGAAAAGCTGCACAGGGGCCAGGACCATTAGGAGGTGCCAGCAGTGAAAGCTAGTCATCGGGGGGGGGGAATGGTGGGGAACCACGTCAAGACAGGGTAGAATAATGGGGAACCAGGTCAAGATGGGGGAGGGCTCGGGGGCAGCACCAGGAGTGCCTGGCACCAGGCAGCCTTTCACCAGTGCTTTGATGGGTCATTGGTCATGAGGTGGGCCTGAGTGGGCGTGGTTGCCAAAGGGAAGGCCTGGATGGACAGGTGCCCACTTCAGGGCATTTGAGTGACTTTGATGGCCACGGGATGGGGTCTTATCCCGCTGAGGCCAATGATGGGCCAGGGGAGGACCATGGTGGTGTGGTTCTGATGGCAGTCACTGGTGCTGGCTGATGTTGTATTGCCTTACAGGAGGTGGCACTAGGATGGAGGTCACCGGTATGATGGTTGCCAGCTTTGGGTGATCGTTGGTTGGCTGGAGCACCCCCCCATGTCATGGTTGTGCATTTCGGCGATGGCAATCTGGGCACTAGGTTGGCAGTCTCCACCCCAGGATCATGACCTTGGGGTTGCATCTTTTCGAGGACACAGTCAGGGCTTACTGGGTTGGTCTTTCACTTAGCTGATCTGCAAGGGGGTCTGTGGTTTCCAGGTTGGCGGGAGGGGAGTTAAACCAAGGCTAACCCTCTCTGTGGTGGGAAAAGCATGGGTTGAGGGGATTTGGAATTGGCAAGCACCCTGAGATATCAGCGATGGGGGGGGTCCTCATACTGGGTGCCTATGGGCTGTGCAGTCTGGGTAACTCAGTTGAGGGCCTCTTCGGGGTGGGGGAGCTTATAACAAGCCTTAAGGCTTTGCAGCCATGGACTGGAATGTGTCCTTCCTTCCCCTCTACATGGTGGAGTGTGGGCCATGATGAGTAAGGTCCGGAAGGATCCCGGACCTGGCTCGGAGCCAGGGTGGGTTTGCCCTATTAGGAGGCTTGCTATGCGGGTCAAAGGCAACCCATGTTTTGTATTGGTGCAGATCAGCTTACAGATAAATAAAATTCCCAGTTTGACCCATAACCTATGTTGTGTTGTGTTTCATTCAAGGGGTGGCCGGGCAAAGGGACATTTTTGTTCCCATTCTGCAGTTTAGTAGGGGAGATCCCTTGGGTAATGGCTAGAGTCTCTTACAATTTAATCCTATGGGGTGAAGGATGACATGAAGGAATGCATTTTATGATGAAATAAATGGAAATGACTATGCATTAATGAATGGCTCTAAACATTTGATATAACAGCATAAAAGAATTCCAGGAAAAATACACAGATTCACACAGAAGTATCTGTGCATATGAATACCATATACACCATATGAAAAAGGTTTTGAATGTCTCTGCTAAATTCCTGTTCCTCTTATGTAGTCATAACCACAAACTGTGGGGACGGGGTAAAAGCAGGAACGGCCCAGAACGGCCCGGAACGGGCACAAAACAAACAATAGTGCCACAAAAAACAGTGGCATGCATTACAGCGACTCCAGAAAAATACTCCAGAAGTAAAAACACGGAACTCCCACCCTTTTATTAACCCACTCCAGGCCAAAAAGCCTCCAGAACACCCCGGAACGGGCACTAAACAAACAATAGTGTTGCAAAAAACAGTGGCATGCATTACAGCCACTCCAGAACAATACTCCAGAAGTGAAAACACGGAACTCCCACCCTTTTATTAACCCTTTCCAGGCCAAAAAGCCTCCGGAACGGCCCAGAACGGCCCGGAACGGGCATTAAACAAACAATAGTGCCGCAAAAAACAATGCCATGCATTACAGCCACTCCAGAACAATATTCCAGAAGTGAGAACACGGAACTCCCACCCTTTTATTAACCCTTTCCAGGCCAAAAAGCCTCCGGAACACCCCGGAATGGCCCGGAACAGGCATTAAACAAACAATAGTGCCGCAAAAAACAGTGGCATGCAATATAGCCACTCCAGAAGAATACTCCAGAAGTGAAAACATGGAACTTCCACCCTTTTATAAACCCTTTCCAGGCCAAAAAGCCTCCGGAACACCCCGGAATGGCCCAGAACGGGCACTAAACAAACAATAATCCCGCCAAAAAAACAGTGGCATGCATTATAGCCACTCCAGAACAATACTCCAGAAGTGAAAACATGGAACTCCCACCCTTTTATTAACCCATTCCAGGCCAAAAAGCCTCCGGAACACCCCGGAACGGCCCGGAACAGGCACTAAACAGATAATAGTGCCGCAAAAAACAGTGGTATGCATTGCAGCCACTCAAGAACAATACTCCAGAAGTGAGAACACGGCACTCCCACCCTTTTATTAACCCGTTCCAGGCCAAAAAGCCTCCGGAACACCCCGGAACGGCCCGGAACAGCCCGGAATGGGCACTAAACAAACAATAGTGCCGCAAAAAACAGTGGCATGCATTGCAGCCACTCCAGAACAGTATTCCAGAAGTGAAAACACTGAACCCCCACCCTTTTATTAACCCGTTCCAGGCCAAAAATCCTCCAGAACACCCCGGAACAGCCCAGAACAGCCCGGAACGGGCACTAAACAAACAATAGTGCTGCAAAAAACAGTGGCATGCTTTACAGCACCTCCAGAACAATATTCCAGAAGTGAAAACACGGAACTCCCACTGTTTTATTAACCTTTTCAAGGCCGAACGGCCCCCGGAACTCCCCGGAACGGCCTGGAACGGGCACTAAACATACAATAGTGCTGCAAAAAACAGTGGCATGCATTACAGGCACTCCAGTACAGTATTCTAGAAGTGAAAACATGAGACTCTCATGCTTTTATTAACTTTTTCCAGGCCAAATGGGCATTCAGCAAGTAATAGCATCACTAAAAATGGTGGGATTTATTACAGACACTCCAGAACAATATTTTGGAAATCAGTACATGGAAATGTTGTGCACTCATTAACCCTTTCGAGGTTGAAATGCCCCTGGAACATGGTGGGGGGGCGTGTTTCATAGTTGAGTGGATGCATTTCTACCTGAGTGTAATTTTCAGGAGTCATGCTGGGTAGCTGTTGCTCACTCTTTTTGTCTTTCTGCTATGAGGTTCCACAGACGATTGTACCTGCTTGCATTAGTACCACATTCAAACAAATATTTAGGGCTACCTCCACTAGTTTGTTAAATTATTAGATCACTTTGCTATAACTTCAGCTGATTTCTCAGTGACAGTTACTTTGTACTTGTAATGTACCCAAGCCGACCATGTGCTCTGACCAGTTCTAACTGGTCCACCATGCAGCCAAGTGAAGTGCCTGAGCTTGGACCTTGAGGACAAAAGACTGAGGGTCTCCAATCAGGGAACTAGGATCTGAGAGGTTAATGCAATTACTGTAAATAGACCACTCATGGGTGTTTGGGGTGTGTGGGGTGTGGTTTCCTTAGGGAATATAAGCCGGTCTGCTAGCCGACTACTTTTCTTGTTCTTGATCTAATAACGTATGTGAGAGCTGAAATCACTCATCAGTTCCAGTACTTTTCACTGGTGATGAAGGTGGGATGCTATCTCCCATGAACAGAGACCCCGCATCAAGCATTGCATCGAGGCCAACGAGGAGAACCCTTCACGCTGCCTTTCCAGTTGCTGTTTCCAGCACTGCTCCTAGACCCGAACATCGCATCGCTAACCCTGAGAGCAGCACGGTACCGCTCCTAGTCCACCGCCACCACTTCTGAGGCTCCATGTGGAACCCATAAGATGCCTGCTGCCTCCAAGAGCCTCCCTGCCTCGACATCTCCCAACCTACACAATGGGAGACTTGGCTGGAGACCCTGGAGTGCTACTTCACCATACACAATGTCACAGAGCCGGGTAAGAAAGAGGTGTACTGCGGAATGGCAGCACACCTCCTGCTGAAGGACTTAATACATCCCCGGTTGCCCAAAGATGAGTCCTACGCCACGCTGGTCAAAGCACTGACCGACCACCTGGCCCCTAAGCCCACAAAATTTGTGGAAAGGATGGATTTTTTTGCGAAGGTCCAGGGTCTGGATGAAACTGCCTCTGATTTCTTTGCGGCTCTGTGCTGGGCTGCCACGAGGTGTTTGTTCCCTGATTTGGCAGACGCACTGCTAAACCAGTTCCTCGTGGGATTTCAGGACACTAAGTTGTGGAGGAAGCTGGTTAGCCAAAATGACCTGGATCTCGACAAGGTGATCTGGGAGGCTATGGCATATGAGAAGGCCCACCGAGACTGCCACACCAAGGCGGTCCACCACACACAAGCAATGGTTGGGTCCGACATCTCCGACAACGAGGAGGTCCTACAGTTCTGACACCACCCAGCCCAGCACTCCCAATGGCACACCTCTGCACCTTGTGCCAGCTGCGGTGAACCCCATGAGCGCTGGTCTTGTAGATTCCGGGACGCCGTCTGCTGTACCTGCCACAAGACAGGCCACATCGCCAAGGTTTGCCGCTCAAAGGGACAATGCCAGCGAACAATGGCGCAGCTTGACTTATTGGATCTCCACACCGTTTTGGTCCACCACCAACAAAAGGTATGTAACTTGCCCCCAGACAGCCTAGACAAGGTGCATGTAACGGTCCTTATTGAGGGGTCCCCCTGTCCCATGGAAATTGACTCCGGCTCATCATTTTCCATAACCTTGGCTGAAACCCTCCATTCCTTGTGCCCCAATGGGGGACCCCATCAGCACAAGCCACAGGGTCTCACATTGCAGGACTTCAATAAGAACCCTGTGGCGGTCCGCGACTGGGGCAAGTTCTGGGTCCAGTTTAAGGAGTTCTCGGGACTCCTAGACCTGTTGGTGGTGGAAGGGCACCTCACTAGTTTGTTGGGCCTTTCCTGGTTCACGCCCCTGGGCCTCAAAATATCAGGGATCAACCAGATCTGGATGATGGATTTGGAAGCGGTCTGCAGAGAGTTTCCAAAGGTGTTTGACAGGACTCTGGGGAGGTACACCAGGGACCCCATCTCTCTGGACCTTGACCCAGCAATACGGCCCATCCGCATTAAGGCACGGCTCCCCCCCTTAGTGATGAGAGCAAAAATAGAGGCCGAGCTTGACCACCTTGTTGAGCAAGGGGTGCTGGAACCAATAACATCTGTGCACTGGGAGATCCCCATTGTCACGCTGGTTAAACCGAACAGTGACATGAAGATATGTGCCAATTACAAGTGAACTATCAACAAAGCCTTGCAAGACCATGCTTACCTGGTCCTGGTGGTAAGCCACATATTGGCCTCCCTAGCGGGGGCCAAGGTCTTTGGTAAGCTGGATCTGGCACAGGCTTACCAGCAACTGCTGGTGAATGTGGCCGCCGCCAAGGTGCAGACAATCACCACACACAAAAGGGCGTTCCAAGTAACGAGACTGCAGTTTGGGGTCTGTGTGGCACCAGGGATTTTCCAATCATTTATGGATTCCCTTCTTAAAGGCATTCCAGGAGTACAACCCTTTTTAGATGATGTGATTGTCATGGCAGTGGACTCCACAATTTTCGTGGACTGGCTCCGACAAATGCTCCAGAGGTTTCACTCCGCCGGTCTCAAGGTGAAGAAAGAAAAATGCCTTCTAGAGGTGCCCTGCATTGAATTTCTGGGGTTTGTGGTGGATGCTCAGGGAATCCACCCCACGGATGATAAAGTGAGGGCGATCACATGTGCTCCCCCCCTTCCAAGGTGGAACTGCAGGCTTTCTTGGGCCTGCTCAACTTCTACCATGTGTTCCTGCCCTTGAAAGCCGCAGTAGCAGAACCACTTCACCACCTACTGGATAAAGAGGCAACCTGGGCCTGGGGACCCGAGCACGCGGCGGCCTTTCAAGGGGTCAAGGACTTGCTCACCTCAAACTCTGTCCTGCACCATTTCAATGAGGTGCTCCTGGTGGTCCTCGCTTGTGATGCCTCCCCCTACGGGGTCGGGGTGGTCCTGGGCCACCAGCTGCAGGATGGCTGGGAGGTCCCAGTCGCTTATTATTCACAGACTTAGTCTTCTGCAGAGTGCAACTACATGCAGATAGATAAAGAGGCATTGATGATAGTGGCTGGGGTCAAAAAATTCCACCACTACCTCTACAGTCGGCCCTTCACAGTATTGATGGATCATAAGCCTCTCCTGGCTCCGGACCACCAGACGCCCCAAATGGTCTCCCCCCAGGTCCTCAGGTGGTCCATCTTCCTGGCAGGGTACACCTACACCCTCCTACATCACCCCGGGAAAGCCATGGGCCACGCAGATGCCCTCAACTGCCTGTCACTGCCAGTGACGGACCCCGACCCTGCTCCTGCCCACACAGTTGCCCTGTTGGAGTCACTTCCCAACTGCCCCGTCCACGTGAGGGAGGTGGCCCACCTCACAGCCGAGGAAAGGTCCTCTGTTGGGTCCTGGACTGGGTGGGGAGGGGGTAGCCTTTGGCCAAAGAGAGCCCAGAGTTTACACCATTCCTCACAAGAAAGGATGAACTGTCGGCATATAAAGGGTGCTTGATGTGGGGAGGCTGGGTGGTGATACCGGGCCTGCTCCAGCAGCGCATCTTAGAGGCTCTGCATGAGCACCATCCAGGGGTCTTAAGAATGAAGGCATTGGTGAGGAGCTACGTCTGGTGGCCGGGCCTTGATCGGGACATCGAAGAGAAGGTAAAGCAATGCCAGCCCTGCAAAGTCTCTCGCCCTGACCTGCCCAGAGCACCAGAGAGAGCTTGGGAGTTCTCCCACCGCCCCTGGTTGTGACTCCACCTGGATTTCGTGGGGCCATTCCAGGGGCAACTGTTTTTCATACTTGTGGACTCTTACAATAAGTGACTGCAGGTCTTCCCTGTCTCCGTAACATCATCAAGGACGGCTATCAAAGTGATGTGGTGGATCTTCAGTGCCCAGGGCCTCCCAGACACCCTAGTGATGGACAATGGGACAGCCTTCATGTCTGGGGAGTTCCAAGAATTCATCATTACAGGATCTGTCACTTGGAGAAAAGACGGCTGAGGGGTGACACGATTGAGGTTCATAAGATTATGCATGGAGGGCTTCCGGCTGGAATTAAAATGGTGAATTGACACACTTTGCGATTTGAGCAGAGTGGACAACAGTATCTGGCGACAGTTTGGGCTTTACCTGGCCCAACGCAGCACTCCCCAGGCGGGGGAGTGGCAAGCACGCAGCCAAGCCTGAGAGGGGGTTGAGATCGGTGTGGATATGCCTCGGAGGAGGCTTGTTTACACCTTGATCTCCCTCCGCAAAGAGGGCAGTTGCAAATCAACACTACAGATACCAGCTGGGCTGAGAATTCAGCATAAATCTGTCATCTACCGGCCTCTTTAACATCAAGCTTAACATCGGTTACAGAAGAAGCACTGCGAAACCCCGAGATTACAAGCAAGGTAACAAATGAACAATTGCTTACTGGTTTAAAGAAGAAGCCAAAATCTAAACGTTTGGATAAGTGTAAAAAGCTTCAATGAACTAATCCGCTTGATTTAAAAGTAAAAAGAAAGCTTTCCTTTAGAGAAAACGGCTGAAAAGTAACTTTGTTTTGCATTCCTGTGGTCAGCTAAGACTAAACTTTGCGTAGCAGAAACGAAACTGACTGTGATTCTATGATACAGGAAGTAGGCTAGAGTGGATGTTTTCGATGTTGCTGTGCCGGAAGTAGACGGACGTTTTAGAGTGTGGCACCGGAAGTTGGATTACAGTGACGGACAGATAAACAGGAAGTTCTGAAGGAGCCTACTCTAGCCAGAAAATCATAGAGAAATTGCGCCCGCCATTTTGAGGAGGACTAAATTTTAAAAAGTTATTTTTAAGCTGAAAAAGCACTGGAAGAAGTTATAAAGGTGGTGATTTGGCTTGAGGATTGCTAATATAAAGATCGATTAGCCCTGAACTCGCTTTCAAGACGGATTTGAGGTCAAGACCAAGGGCTGCCTCATCACCTAGTCCAAGAATGACTGCAAAGGAAAAAAAGAGTGGCAGGCTGCCATGGAAGCGATGGAGAAACGGATGACTGAAGTGGTGCAGAGTTTGGGAAAGCAAATAGAATCACAGCTGCAACAACAGTTGCAACAACAGCTGCAAATACAACTGGAGCAAATAGAACAAGTACAAGTCCAAGTACAGAAAAAAAATATGGAAGAGTTAAAAGAACTGGTACTAACAGAAGTGGCAGGGATAAAAAAAGATACAGAAGAAGTTAAAAAAGAGTTTAAAAGTCTGGTGACAAAATCAGAAGAAATGGAACAGAAAGTTAAAAGAACCCTGTCAGAAAATACAAGACTGGAGTCCATGATGGAATATAGGGCCACTCAGAACCACTTGAGATTGAGAGGAATCGAAGAGGAGGAAGATCAAGATTTACGGGCCCTAGTAATTAACACATTGACAACTTACATAGGGGAAGATGTTGGAGACTTGGATCCAGACTTTGACCTGATTTACAGAGTAAATTCAGCGTATGCCAAGAGAAAGCAATTACCCAGAGATGTGATTGTTCAATTTGTGACTACTAAAATGAAGGAAGACGTTTTCAAGAAGCAATTTACACAACCGTTGGAAATTAATGGAAAAAAAATAATAATTTTGAGAGAAATTCCGAGATCGATCTTACAAGACAGAAAGAAATTCAAGAAACTAACAGATAGGTTAAAAGAAATGAGTATCAGGTTTAGATGGGAGATTCCATATGGATTATCATTTACATACAATTCGGTGAGATTTACTCTTAAAACGGAAGGAGACATCTACAGATTCAAAGAGAACAACTTTGATGATTTCAAAGATATTTAATTCAAAACAACTATGGATTACAAATTTTTATCTTGGAATGTAAATGGACTAAATTCACCAAGCAAAAGAAGATTAGTGAATCATTGGCTAGAGAAACAAAAATGTAACATAATTTGTTTGCAAGAAACACATATCAGAAAACAAGAGAATAAATATTTGGTTAATAAAAAATTGGGAGAAGAATTTCATTCATCAGCAGTTAATAAGAAAAAAGGAACAGTGATATACATTACCAAAGAATTGGAACCTAAACAAATCTTCTCAGACAAAGAAGGAAGATATGTTGGCATGGAATTAATGATGAATAGAAAAAAGACATTGCTTGTAAATATATATGCACCCAATGGGGCAAAAGAGACTTTTTTTAATGATTTGACTAAAGAGTTGGACTGTTTAAATTATCATCAAATAGTCCTTGCCGGAGACTTCAATGGCACAGTGAACAATGTATTGGACAGAAAGTCCAAAGCAAGTGGAGAGGCGGTTGGAAAGCTGCCAAAAAATTTTTCCAGCTAATGAAGCAAGAGAAACTAGAAGACGTTTGGAGGAAGTGGAACCCTAAGACAAAGGATTATACATTTTATTCTAACAGACATAACTCCTTTTCTAGAATCGATATGATTTGGATGTCAGATGAGATGGCGCAAAAAACCTACAAAATAGAAATTTTACCGAAAACCAACTCAGATCACAACCCTTTACTTTGGATATCTAAAGAAAAACCTAAACAATTATATTGGAGAATTAATGAGGACTTATTGGATCAAAAATTAATCAATGAAACTTTAAAAAAAGAAACGAAAAGTTTTTTTGAACTGAATTTAAATAAAGGTACTGATATACAAGTCGTATGGGACACGTACAAAGCAGTAATGAGAGGTTTGCTTATCTCCTTGAATTCTAAAGATAAAAAACAAAGGGTGCAACAACAAAACGACCTTCATGAAAAAATTAGACAAAAAGAAAAGGAATTAAAGAAAAGGCCAGGGAAGAAAAAGATTATTAAAGAGATCTACTTTCTGCAGGATCAATTGAATGTTCTACTAAATAGAGAATTATATTGGAATCTGAAGAAATTACAGCAAAAAGCATTTGAGGGTGCAAATAAACCAGGAAAATTTTTAGCGTGGCAATTGAAAAATAGAAAAGAAAGGAATTTTATAAGTAAAATTACTGAAGACGGAAAGGATGTTATGAATTTGAAAGGTATAAAAAGAGTCTTCTTCAAATACTATGCCAAACTGTTCAAAAAGAAAGGAATTGACCAACAGAAAATTAAGAAATATTTGGAGACTATTGAAGT
Source organism: Gekko gecko (assembly GCA_029375565.1). Classification (NCBI taxonomy): domain Eukaryota; kingdom Metazoa; phylum Chordata; class Lepidosauria; order Squamata; family Gekkonidae; genus Gekko; species Gekko gecko. The sequence continues at coordinate 211,563,033 of JAPDNY010000001.1, forward strand.
TCCAGAGCTGGGAAAACAAATTAAAGAGTTATTAAATGGTTTAGTAACAAAGGAAGAGGTGACAATGGCAATAGAAGACGCAAAGTTGGGCAAAGCTCCAGGTCCAGATGGCTTTACAGCAAAGTTTTATAAGAAATTTAAGGAGGAGCTAACCCCTATTTTAGTACTTCTGTCGAATGAGATAAGAAAGACTAAACGGATCCCAGATTCATGGAAAGAAGCAAATATTTCATTGATACCCAAAGAAGGTTTGGATTTAACTGAAGTAAAGAATTATAGACCAATATCACTATTAAATAATGATTACAAATTATTTGTGAAAATTATTTCGGAAAGACTGAAAAAATATTTGAAAGATACTATAGCGGAAGAACAAGCTGGTTTTTTACCAAATAGACAGATTAGAGACAATTTAAGAGTGGTGATTGATGCAATCGAATACTATGACAAACATCCAGAAAAAGAAGTTGGATTCCTCTTTTTAGATGCGGAAAAAGCTTTTGACAATTTAAATTGGGAGTTTATGCTGCAAGTTATTGAAAAAATGGATATAGGACAGTCTTTTCTAAACATGATTGTGGCAATTTACTCAGAACAGAGAGCAGCTTTGAATATAAATAAAGAAAGAACAGATTTCTTCCAAGTTCAAAAGGGAACACGTCAAGGCTGCCCGTTATCCCCGTTGTTGTTTATTTGGATATTGGAAATATTATTGACAGCGATAAGAAAAGATAACAGCATTGAAGGACTCACAGTGAAAGGTTTTGCATATAAATACAGGGCATTTGCAGACGATGTAATGTTTATGATTCAAGATCCAATCGACAAAATACCACAATTGATGGAAAAAATTGAAGAATTTGGATCAGTTGCGGGATTCTACGTTAATAAAAGTAAAACCAAAGTGATGTGCAAAAATATGACGAAACAACGACAAACAGAACTTCAAGAGAAAATTCAATGTGAAGTAGTTACAAAGACTAAATATTTAGGAATTGAATTGACCATGAAAAACATTGATTTGTTCAAAAATAACTATGAAAAGGTTTGGCACAGGATTCAACAAGACATGAAGAAATGGGATACCTTGAATCTATCGTTATTGGGAAGAATTGCAACTGTAAAAATGAATGTTTTGCCGCGTTTGATGTTTTTATTTCAGGCTATTCCAATATTAAAACAAAGGAAAATACTGGATACGTGGCAGAAAGAACTATCGAAATTTGTATGGGCAGGAAGAAAGCCAAGGATTAAAATGAAAATTTTATGTGATGCAAAGGAAAGAGGAGGTCTACAACTACCAAATTTAAGACTGTATTATGATGCCGTCTGTTTAACATTGTTGGAACAGTGGATTAATTGAGAAAATAAAAAGTTATTGGCTCTAGAAGGGCATGATAACAAGTTTGGATGGCATGCATATTTATGGTATGGAAAAGTAAAAATAGATAAATTTTTCAAACACCACTTCATAAGACGATCACTGTTCGAGAGTTGGATGAGATATAGAAAATTCTTCTCAGAAGAAAGACCACTTTGGATAGTACCAGCAGAAGTGATTAATCCATATTCAAGAAATCAAGGGTTAGATTGGCTACCTTATAAAAGTCTTTTAAAATTAGAAGGGAAAAACTTTGTGTTAAAAGACAGATTTGATGTGGAATTTGAATATGATTGGTTGAAGTATAGACAGATTTATGACTTATTTAAGACCGATAAAAGAGAATATGGTTTTAGAGAAAATAACACTGAAATTGAAACTGTATGGCTTGAGAAAGGTAAAAAAATGATTTCTAACCTGTACAAGGTTTTATTGAAATGGTATACTGAGGACGAAATTGTAAAAGAGCAAATGATAAAATGGGCGGTAAATATTAATAATGAGATATTAATGACATCTTGGGAATATTTGTGGAAAAAGTCAATGAAAATTTCAACTTGTGTAAATGTTAAAGAGAATTGTTATAAAATGATGTACAGATGGTATATGACGCCTAAAAAAATTGCTATTATAAATGAAAGTATGTCTAACAAATGTTGGAAATGTAAGAAACATGAAGGGTCTTTTTACCATATGTGGTGGACATGTGATAAAGCAGTAAAGTATTGGACTGAGATCCACAATGAGATACAAAAAATTTTGAAATGTACTTTTAAGAAAGACCCACAGATGTTATTGTTAGGTCTTAAAATGGAAGAAATAAATGTAGCCAAGAGAACACTACTATGGTACTTGATTACAGCAGCTAGACTGACTTTTGCTCAATGTTGGAAACAAGATAAAGTACCTGAAACATGGGAATGGATTAAAAAGACGTTGTTTATGGCAGAAATGGACAAATTAACAAGAAAATTAAACAATGAAGAAGACGAAACCTTTTTCGGAGACTGGAAAGACTTTCAAGAATACTTGTTGAAGAATTGGGATGTAAAACGTGGTTTGATTTGTTTTGACAGCTATTGAGGAGAAGTGGAAAGAGACTCAGATCTTTGAATTGTTACCATTAGTAAAAGAAATATGTTTAGTAGTAAATGTAATTGTATAAGAGAAATATCAAGGGGGTTGGAGCAGTGCGGGAAGCCTTGTTTGGGAGGGAGAGGGAGAAAGAAAAATGGATATGTATTGGTTTGTTTAAATTGTATGAACATGTGATATATCCAATAATAAATTGTATTTTTTTAAAAAATAAGATTATGCATGGAATTGAGCAGGTTGAGAAAGAAGTACTTTTCTCCTTTTCTCACAATACAAGAACTCGTGGGCACTCAATGAAATTGCTGAGCAGTCGGGTTAGAACAGATAAAAGGAAATACTTCTTCACCCAAAGAGTGATTAACATATGGAATTCACTGCCACAGGAGGTGGTGGCAGCTACACACATGGACAGTTTCAAGAGGGAATTAGATAAACATATGGAGCAGAAGTCCATCACTGGCTATTAGCCACAGGGTATAGATAGGAACTCTCAGTCTGGGGTAGGTGATGCACTCTATTCTTGGTGCTGGAGGGGGCAGCAGTGGGAGGGCTTCTAGTGTCTTGGCTCCACTGCTGGACCTCCTGATGGCACCTGGTATTTTTGGCCGCTGTGGGACAGAATGTTGGACTAGATGGGCCATTGGCCTGATTCAACATTGGCTTCTCTTATGTTCTTATGTTCTTATGTCCACATAGCCCCATTCCTCCCCACCACCAACAGGTTGGACTCCATTGATTGGGACTACAAGTTGGCCTCTTTCCTTTTCGGCTAAAGAACAACGCCACACTCCACAACGGGCTGGATCCCAGCCAAGTTGCTGATGGGCAGACACCTCACATCAAGGCTGGACCGGCTCCATCCAGACCGAGCACCTGAGCAAGAGCCGGCCATCAAAACTCCAGAAGTTGCCCGACGGTTTTTCCCTGAAGATCCCGTTTATGCATGGAACTTCACCAGAGGGCCCCCTTGGATTCCAGCAAGAGTAGTGAGAGTTCGAGGGCCCCGCTCCTACGAGGTCTCCAGTGAGGATGGACAAATACTACACTGCCACATTGACCAGCTCCACAGACAAACCCTGCTGGTGGAGCCGGAAGACTTTGCGGAACCAGACACGCTTGAGACCACTGATCTGGTAACCACACCGGGCCCATTGGAGGAACCATGCAGCCCAGCCATCGCTAGTCAGCCTCCGGACCCAGCAGGGCCAACCCAGGGGCCCGCCAGCACATAGCCTGTGGACAGCACTCTGCTGAGAACGGCAGTGACGGCTCCAGCTTCAGCGACATCAGAACCCCACTGCTCAACCCGAGAGTGCAAACGGCACCCATACCTGAAGGACTTTATTTGCAGGTATCTAGTTTCAGACCAAGGGGGGAGGGGTGTAATATATCCAAGCCGACCATGTGCTCCGATTGGTTCTAACTGGTCCACCATGCAGCCAAGCAAAGTGCCTGAGCTTGGACCTTGAGGACAAAAAACCCTCGGCTCTTGAGTCCCCCTCCAATCAGGGAACTAGGATCCAAGAGGTTAATGCAATTACTGTAAATAGACCACTCACGGCTGTTTGGGGTGTGTGGGGTGTGGTTTCCTTAGGGAATATAAGTCGGTCTGCGAGCCGACTACTTTGTCTTGTTCACGATCTAATAAAGTATGTGAGAGCTGAAATCACTTGTCAGTCTCAGTACTTTTCACTATTAGTGATTTTAAATGTTATTATAGTGGGTCTTGGATTTTGGGAACTCTTTACCTTGCTATGGAGTCATAATACAGAATATTAAACATGGCCCTTTTCTTCTAAGAATGAATAGTATTTCTACTAATATGCCACATATGTGGATTTTTGGTAGCATGCAAATTGATTTGAAAGACACAGGATTACTCAGATAACTATTATTTACTCAGGTAGCTATTTTTTAAACAAGCACCCCACCACCACAAAACTTGAAGACACCTGAATGAAGAGGACTTAAAGTCATTTTCTATCACTCTGTTCCTCAGAGGAAAAAGATTACAAACTAGAGGAGGGTATAGATTTTTTCTCCTGTCAAGGTTCCGAGGTGTTCCACAGGCATTTTGGCCAGGAATGGGTTAATAACTGTAAGGTATTTCTGCATTTGGACTTCCAAAATATTCTTCTGGAGTGCTTTTAACACACCCTACTGTTTCTTGTGGGACTGTTGTTTGCTTAAAGACTGTTCCAGCCCATTCTGGGCTGTTCCGGAGGCATTTTGGCCCAGAATGAGTTAATCAGTACACAATATTTCTCTGTTTGGATTTCCAAAATATTGTTCTGGAGTGTCTTTAATGCATCCCATGGTTCCTTGCGGAACTGTTGTTTGTTTAATGCCCATTCTGGCCTGTTCCGGGGTCTTCTGGGGGCATTTCAGCACAGAATCCGTTAATAAGTGCACAATATCTCTACATTTGGATTTCCAGAATATTCTTCTGGAGTGTTTGGTGCCCATTCCGGGCCGTTCTGGGGTGTTCCGGAGGCTTTTTGGCCTGGAAAGGGTTAATAAAAGGGTGGGAGTGCCGTGTTTTCACTTCTGGAGTATTGTTCTGGAGTGGCTGTAATGCATGCCACTGTTTTTTGCGGCACTATTGTTAGTTTAGTGCCCATTCCGGGCTGTTCCGGGGTGTTCCAGAGGCTATTTGATCTGGAACGGGTTAATGAAAGGGTGGGAGTTCCATGTTTTCACTTCTGGAGTATTGTTCTGGAGTGGCTGTAATGCATGCCACTGTTTTTTGCGGCACTATTGTTAGTTTAGTGCCCATTCCGGGCCGTTCCGGGGTGTTCCGGAGGCTTTTTGGCCTGGAACGGGTTAATGAAAGGGTGGGAGTTCCGTGTTGTCACTTCTGGAGAATTTTTCTGGAGTGGCTGTAATGCATGCCACTGTTTTTGCGGCACTATTGTTTGTTTAGTGCCTATTCCGGGGTGTTCCGGAGGCTTTCTGGCCTGGAAAGGGTTAATAAAAGGGTGGGAGTTCCGTGTTTTCACTTCTGGAGTATTGTTCTGGAGTGGCTGTAATGTATGCCACTTTTTTTTGCGGCACTATTGTTTGTTTAGTGCCCGTTCCGGGCCGTTCCAGGCCGTTCCGGGATGTTCCGGAGGCTTTTTGGCCTGGAAAGGGTTAATAAAAGGGTGGGAGTTCCGTGTTTTCACTTCTGGAGTACTGGATTGGCTGTAATGCATGCCACTGTTTTTTGTGACACTATTGTTTGTTTAGTGCCCGTTCCGGGCCGTTCCGGGGTGTTCCGGAGGCTTTTTGGCCAGGAAAGGGTTAATAAAAGGGTGGGAGTTCCGTGTTTTCACTTCTGGAATATTGTTCTGGAGTGGCTGTAATGCATGCCACTGTTTTTGCGGCACTATTGTCTGTTTAGTGCCTGTTCCGGGCCATTCCAGGGTGTTCCGGCTTTTACCCTGTCCCCAAACTCTGCATTCTCAGATCTTTTGTGGCAATTCTGTATATCAGAGTCATGTTTCTAGTGGTTGCTTTAAAGTTCTCCACATCACTGCCCCAACTTTTTCATCTGTCCTTATGCCTCTATATACAGGAGTATAACTTAAATTTTAGCTGAATATTTGGGGGGAGGAATTCCTAACAATAACAATGTTTCAACAGTGGAACCAATTGTGGGGTGGGCTCTTCTACTGTCCATTTCCTAGACATACTACCTTTTCTGTGATTCCTGATCTGCTGCCTTTTTCTTAAATTTCTTCAAAATCCATATAATCATCCCTGTATCCCATCCCTGACAATAGCCTGATTACTGCATTTTGGATTACCTGAATTTTCCAGGCTGTTTTCAAAGGCATCCTCATGTGAATCTTAGTATAGTAATCTAACCTGGATTGTGCATCTAGGAATTATTTAGGAGTGTGCATTCAGCATAAAGCAAGCCGGGGAAAATACCCCAAAAATACCTTACTGGTATTTTTTGAGTATTTTTTAAGCCAGATATTGATTGTGGCTGAATTTTGGCTATCCAAAATGAGGAAAGAAAGAAGAAGAAAGAAAGAAAGAAAGAAAGAAAGAAAGAAAGAAAGAAAGAAAGAAAGAAAGAAAGAAAGAAAGAAAGAAAGAAAGAAAGAAAGAAAGAAAGAAAGAAAGAAAGAGATTAAAGGGACTGCACAAAACAGTCTGAAACAACTGAGTTGTACCACTCATCTGTTTTTGTGGTTTTCATGGGGAACAGAAAGTGGGGGTTTAAAGTGACTCAGAGTCCCTTTAAACCCCTGCTTTCTGCTCCATCCACAAACAACCACAAACCATTACAAACTGCTTTAAAAGTACATGGAAGTTCGTGACAGTAGACCCATCTTGAACTCCTGTTCACGAAACATGAACAGGGCAAAATTTATGATGAACTTTGCTTTGGGGTTCAGTTCATGCCCATCCTTACTCCTTAGTTTAATATTTGCTTAGGCCTTACAGTAGGCAATATGTTCAATGAAAAAGGTACCTTAAACCTTAGTTTGCAGTAAAGACCATTTATTTGGCAATCAAAAAAGGTTTCAGGTTTTTTCAGAGCATTTAATATTGCTCCATACCTGTGGCAGAGAAACTATGATTTTATCATAATTGTGGGTCAACTGACTGTGTTGTCAGGTTTCTAGGCCAAATGGCCTTGATTAGGAGGCTATTGTTTGTTATCCAAGTTGTTAGGCTGAGTTACTGTCAAGTCATCTTATTAATTTCATTGTGAAAGGTCCCAGGAGGCAGTTCTGAGTGATTGCTTCATGCCCCTTTGACAAGTATATGCAGACTTTTGGTTTGTTAATCATTCCTTTCTGTGATTTTTTCTATATAGTTCAAACAACTTTTTTATTCTGTTCTTTGGTATTCATAATTTTAGAAACTATGTTTCATTCTGAAGGCCTAGGAGCAAATGTAAGTGATAACAATTATATTGATACACATTTTCTTCAAGCTTAGAAATAAAGTGAATAAGCTGAGGGCCAAGGCCCCCAAGGGTGTCATCCTCTTTCCACAGGCTTCAGTGGCATATGGATCGGGACTGGTAACAGAACAGAGTAGAATCATATGTACCATCAGGGCAAAATGGAAGGGTGAGAGGAGAGCAGAGTTTGTGAGAAATCAGCCAGAATCATAGAATGTTAAAGTTGGAAGGGACCTTGCAGGTCATCTAGTCCAGCCCCCTGCATTCTGCAGGAGCATAGCTGAAAGATAGCTCTATATACCTACAGCATACCCAAAAGATGGTCGTCCAACCTCCGCTTGAAAACATCAAGGGAAGGAGCATCCACCACCTCCCGAGGCAGACTGTTCCACTGCTCAACCACTCTTACAGTTAGGAAGTTTCTCCTGATATTTAGCCGGTAACAACTCCTTTGTAATTTCTACCCATTAGATCTAGTCTTGCAATCTGGAGCAAGAGAGAATAGATCTGCTCCATCTTTTACATGACAGCCCTTCAAATACTTGAAGACAGCAATCATGTCCCTTTTAAGTCTTCTCTTTCCCAGGCTAAACATATCCAACTCTTTCAGCCTTTCCTCATAAGACTTGGATTCAAACCTTCTCACCATCCTGGTTGCCCCCTTCTGGACATGCTCAAGCTTGTCAACATCCTTCCTAAAGTGTGGTGCCCAAAACTGGACACAGTACTCCAGGTGAGGCCTGACCATAGCAGAATAGAGCAGAACTACCACCTCTCATGATCTGGACACAATGCTTCTGTAAATGCATCCTAAGATTGCCACATTGCACTGCAGGCTCATGTTGAGCTTGTGATCAACCAGAACACCGAGATCCCTTTCACATGTGCTGCTGTCAAGCCAAGTCCCTCCCATTCTATATCTGAGCCTTTGATTTTTTGTGCCTTTGCACTTATCTCTATTGAATTTCATTTTATTTGCCTCAGCCCACTGTTCCAGCCTATCTAGATCATTTTAAATCCTGACTCTGTCTTCTTCAGAATTAGCAATCCCACCCAGCTTTGTGTCACCTGCAAATTTGATAAGCATCCCCTCCATGTCTTCCTCCAGGTCATTTATAAAAACATTGAACAACACTGGGCCCAGGATGGAGCCCTGTGGCACTCCACTCGAGACTTCCCTCCATGTAGATGCAGAGCCATTTACGAGCACTCGTTGGGTACGATTTTTCAACGAACCATGAATCCATCCAATGGTTGCACCATCCAGCCCACACTTAACCAGCTTATCCTCAAGGATATCATGAGAAACTTTGTCAAATGCTTTACTGAAATCTAGATATACTATATCCACAGCATTGCCAGAGTCAACCATTTTAGTAACTCTGTCAAAAAAGGAGATAAGGTTGGTCTGGCATGACTTATCTCTCCTTATAAATAATTATCTTTTGGTTTCGCAAGATTCCATGCGCTCCCATTGGCTGTAAAATGCCCTCCCTCAGCCATTGGCCCATCAGCCGCCACTCAAGAGTACTCGCGTGCCATTGGCCAGGTGCTGGGTCTGCTCCTCTTCCCCACCCACTTCCCCTGGCAGACAGCTCTCTCTCCTGAGGAAGACAGTTCTCTTCTCCTGTGAGGGTCTGTCCCCTCAGTGGCTGTTGATAGGCAGCCAAGCTTGGTTCTGTGAGTAAAAAAACAAAGGACTTTCAGCATAACCCCCTCCCCCGCCCATAACCCCCTCTCCAATGGCCACTTTCCTGTCAGAATAAATGGAAAAAGGCTCTTTCTCTTGCTTAGCTTCAGCATGGCTGGCTGGCTAACGAGGTGGGCCAGGGACCATCAAACCATTTCCTTCAACTCCCCACTGTGTGGCTGACTTTCCCCTAGGGTTGCCAATCTCCAGGTGGGACCTGGAGATCTCCCACTGTTACAATTGACCTCCAGATGACAGAGATCAGTTCCCAGGGAGAAAATGGTTGCTTTGGAGGGTAGACTCTATGTCATTATACCCTGCAGATTCCTTCCACCCCCCACCCCCCAAATGCTGCCCTCCACAGGATCCACCCCCCCAAATCTCCAGGTATTTCCCTAATCAGAGTTGGCACCTGTACTTTCTCCTCTGTCAGTAAAAGGCCCTTTCCACACCTATGTTGGCCTTTGGGAGAAAACTCATTGGGCCCAGTCCTGATCAGGTTGCCAACTCCAGGTGGGCAATTCCTTGAGATTCGAGGGATGGAGCCTGGAGAGGGTGAGGTTTGAGGAGGGGTGGCACCTCAGACAGGTACGATGCCATAGACTCCACCCTCCAATCCAGCCATTCCCTGGTGGGGAACCATTGTTGCCAATGTCCAGGTGGGAGCTGGAGATCACTCAAAATTACAACTGCTCTCTAGGAGGGAGGGGGAAGGAGATGGAAAACTAAAGGTAGGTTGATGGTTGGCTGGGAGGGAGATAGGGTTGTCAACTCCAGGTTGGGAAATTCCTGGAGATTTGAGGGGTCAAACCTGGAGAGGGTGAGTGTTGAGGAGGGGTGGGACCTCAGACAGGTACAATGCCATAGACTCCACCCTCCAAACCAGCCACTCCCTCCTGGGGAACCACTGTTACCAATCTTGGGGGGGCTCAAAATTACTACTGCTCTTCAGGTAGCAAAGATCAGTTCCTCTGGAGAAAATGGTGGACTGTCATTATACCCTGCTGAGATTGCCTCAGCAAATTGTCACTGAGTGCCCAAAGCTGGGGCACTCTCCCAGAGCCTCTTTCTAGAGCCCGTTGTATTTATTTCCACAACGGGCCTTATTCCTAGTTCTTGATAAACCCATGCTGGCTACTACCAATTAACTCATTCCATTCAAGGTGCTCATAGACAGAGCTCACAGACTTAAGCTCAATGAGAATTCACTTAATACTGTGTGGGGTTGTGCCACATATAAAATAAAAGGCTAATAGTGGAATATGGGCTTGATTAATCAGAGACACAAAACTGATCAGTCTCCAAGGTTTTTAAAACTCCTTTTGATGAGTAATTAATATTGTACTATTAATTATTTATTAGTGTGTATATTTAAAAAGTTGTTAGCACATCTCAAGATCATTTCCTAGTGACTATATTTATTGGAAACTGGCACTTCACACTTGGAGGATCACATCATGCCATATGTACTAGGCTATTTTTTTAAAAAAAAATCTATTAACTTGCAGGTATTAGAGCTGTTTGTGAGAATTTAACATCAAAACATGTTAATTAGAGAAGACTGAAATAATGAAAATAAGGTGTGATTAGTATCTCTTTGGGAGATAAGCCGGAGGGAGGGGGATCTTTATTGTAGAGAAGCAATTAACACTTTCCCCCTCAAACTCATTGCCAGCTGAAAGGTGTTCCTGTATGCCCTTCTAACATAATCAGTGATCAAAATTATTGGCAGGGAGAGTCACACTCTTTTCAGCAAATTGGCCACTGCTATTTTAAGGACAGAAAATCTCTAGGAGTCAACAAAATTGGGCGTAAAGGTATTGGTATTCCCCATCCAGACTGTGTGGGGAAAACACGACACAGTGGGGAGGGAGTGTAGAATGACAGCAACCTGCAATGCATCCCCTGTGGCAATTCACAGCTTACACTTCTAAGTGTACTCCTGGGGCAGTTTGTGGCTCAGTACTCATGTGATATAATATGGATTTTATGCAAGGAACAACCTCACAGCATGTCATTTAGTCCATGGAACTGCAGGCATATAGTGGTGTTGCCCTGCAAGGCTTCTGAGCCTCTTTATGGACTGTAATAAATAATACACTGTGCCAGTGTACACATAAGGGACTGAACTACATGGTAACCCCACCACGATTCCAGAAGAGACTGCATCTAGGCAAGAGACGTTCTCCTGACCTTCCCAGCAGCTCCAGTGCCCAGCATATGTTACCAGCCTGTTCCTCATGAAGGAGAATGGAACAGCCCCTCTTTACACGATATACAGCACCATGCCTTGATGAAATACAAGGTCTAAGAACTCCAAAAAAAACCATTAAGAGTTCCTTCTAACTCAGGCAGGCAGCCTCTTTCCCTCCCCCCTCACCTGCAAGAGCTCACGTAGACCCGGCAGAGAGTATTCACTGTTGCCTGGCAACTACATATGCCCCAAAGAGCACTTCGGTCTGAATCGCAACATCACCTGGCGGTTCCTGGCCCCAAGGAGGCCAGGCTGGCGGCCACGAGGGCTAGATCATTTTCAGTGGCGGCTCCTACCTGGTGGAATGAGCTCCCGGAGGAGATCAGGGCCCTGCGGGACCTTTTGCAGTTCCGCAGGGCCTGTAAGACGGAGCTCTTCCGCCAGGCGTTCGAGTAGGAGCCGCTGCTGTCCTTTCCCCCTCCTTGGCCGCTGCCTGCCCCCCCCACTGCTACTTTACCAACTGTGTGGTGGAGAAAGGGGATAGCTGAGTTAAGCCCTTGGGGCCTGCCATGACCAACCCTGCTGGGTTATATTGCTGTGTTTAATGATCATCGGAAGCCATCGGGTTGAGACAAGAGCACTTTATGATGTGGATATGTTTTAGATATTTATATGCCTATATGTTATGTTTTAACTTGTTTGTCCTGGCACTGGTTGCCCTTTTGTAAGCCGCCCTGAGCCCGTTCGCGGGGAGGGCGGGGTAGAAATGGAATGTATAAATAAAATAAATAAAATAAACTAATTGAGGGCCATCAGCAGCCTGGCTAAAGTCATCAAGAAGGCAATGGAATCAGCCCGGTGACTCATCCAACCTGCTACCAGGTGTCAGACATGAGTTAAGCTTCTAGCTCTCAATATTGACCACTCCTCAGGTACACCTCCCCTACACCTTCCAGCCAATAAGGTATTTTCAGAGACGGACTTACCAGGAGGTGGAACCAGGGGTTGTGATCAGCCCCCTCCCTCCTGCATATAAGGAGATGCCTGACCACCGGCTCTCTCTCTGCTCTTCGACCCCTATTGAACCTTTGACCCTCTTATGTCCAGCTTGCTATCCCCAACCCCTGCCTCCATCTTTAAACTCTAGGTCTGCAGCCTGAGTTCCCACGTGTTACCTGCTGGCCAGGCCACATGGTTCCCCATTTTTCTAGTTTCCTTCCCCTCCATTTTTCCCGAGGAACGCTCTGCACAATGGGACCGGTAGGTATTGCCCACCAACAATTTACCTGCTAATGCAAATGTGCTTGTACCTCTCTCTGTATTTTCTTAGACTTGAGTAATTGTGTGTGAGACTGTGTATTGTTTGTATTCAGTAAAAAACTTTATTTTTCAACCATATAAAGTCTCCTGGTCTGTTATCAACTCCTCCCGGCAGGGCTGGACTTCTGTATACACAGGTGTTTGCTCTCGCAGCCGATTGCCTATTGATAATTGATCATTTATCCCCATCATTAATAACAATTAAGTGCAATCCGGCTAACAGTGGCCTGTCAAATGTTCTGCTTCAGTGCATGACAACTACTTCCCATAAATGGCTCAGCAGAAGCAAGGGGGCCCATGGCAGAATTTTGGTTTCGATAGAGACATGAGATTTTCTGTTCTTCTCAATATATTTTCTAAAATGACTAGGGCCTAAATTCTAGTAAGAATAGACTTTGATTTTGTCCCAGAAACTATTGCAATTCAGCTCTGCCTGCTTCTCATGGACACCGTGTAACCAGTTGAACTGTGCTCTCCACACTGTTTGCATTCTCCAAAGACAGGGTATACCATCTCCAAGTCTAAACTTCTATAATTTAAGGTTAGGCCTGTCTCTGGTGCTATCTGAGTGATGCTTGACCTGCCCGAATAACCCAAGGATGGTAGGAGTTTATGGCTGTGGTCACACGGCAAACTAATCCTAATTTGTTCCCGCAATATATTTGATAGGGAATATTTTTTTTCTGCATTGGGATGTTCACACATACCTCCCCAAACTGCTTGCATCATGTGACGGGGCCCTGGGCACCGTCCAGATAGCTGCGCTGCCTAAGTGACGGTGGTGGTGGAAAGCAAGGCGCTCTGTGCAGGCTCAGAAACACTCTCATCCTAGGCTCGCAGTTGAAAGCAAGCCTGGAGGGAGGAGTGCTGCCACCCAGGACCTTTCCCCCCCACCTCTGCTGCCCCCCCGGCTGCTTCTGGTGCTGCAATCCCAGATGGGTCTGGGGAAAGCACATGGCTGCGTCTTGCAGGCAACCAGCAGCCACCTGGACATGGGGGCCTTTGAGGAGGGGGGAGAGTTGGATCGGGACCTCTGGGTGAGGCTCTTCTCCCTGCTGCTGAGTCCTCCAGCATGGCTTCCCATCTCCCTGGCTGCCGGGATGACACATCGCTTTCTGGGCTGCCCTCCCTTCCCTCACCCAGGACCTTTGGCGCATTCGCGGCCTCTGGAGAGTTCCAACTTTGGGACTTGGCTGCCCCTAGAGAAGAGTAAACTTTTCTCTCTTTTATCCTTTGTGCAGATTTGCCTGGAGAAACTCAGCTGAGAACCAAACCACTCCTCGCCGTCCCCCAAATCTCACCGCCAGACTTGGAAAGCTCTGGATTTAGTGTCTGTTGTATATATTTGGTTCTTAGGTGGCTGCATCACTATGTTGCCCCCCCCTCCTCATCACCCCTGCCATGTCGGACATCCCTCAGGGAACCTGGAGTCTGGCCCATGATGTCATGCTGCAGGCGAGTGAGCAGTGGAGCAGAGAGCTGGCCAGCTCAGGGGACAGCCAGGGCTGGCGGAGAAACTTGGGCTGCCAGCATTATTTACGCGTGATCCTGAGCAGCCCAGCCAGCAGCAGGTTTTTAATCACCAGCCCCAGAGAGAGCAGGAGAGAGACTCTCCTCCCCACCCCAGCCTCCTTTAATGGGGCAGCAGCAACAGTGAACAAAATTAACCCCCCCCCAACAACAAACAAAATTACCCGGCCATATACAACCAAGTGCTTGAATGTTTATACATTGAATTGACCATGAGCATAACAGCGGAAGCTTGGGGAAGGGGAAATCACACAAAGGAAGAAGAAGAGATTTGATTTATACCCCACCATTCACTACCCAAAGGTGTCTCAGAGCGGCTTACAAACTCCCTTCCCTTCCCCTCCCCACAACAGACACCCTGTGAGATAGGTGGGGCTGAGAGAGCTCTTGACAGAAACTGTTCTTTTTCAAGAACAGCTCTTATCAGAACTACAGCTTGCCCAAGGTCATCCAGCCAGCTGCAAGTGGAGGAGTGGGGAATCAAACCCGGTTCTCTCAGATTAGAGTCCATGCACTTAACCACTACACCAAGCTAGCTAAATAGTGGGTTCAAGAGGCTGTCATGGTTTCAGCATAGCTTTTTATTTCAGTAATGTTAAGAACAACATACACAGTGAGCTGAAACTATATACAAAACTCCCAGTCCCAAACACACCCACAAAATACAAATAAACTGATAAGAACATAGTAGCTAGGAGCCTTCATTTGCATGGCATCATTTACACTTCTGTTACCTGATTGGCCTGCTCTGCAAGGGTGGCCAATCTGAATGTAGCTGCTGGGAACCTCTCACTACACAACACCCCTCCTCCCTAAGACAGGGTTGCACCTGGTAGCAGTGTGGAGCCCACACTCACTGGGAATGTCTTAGTCTATTGCTTGTTGCAGGTGAGCTACAGTTCAGTGTGGCCAGCTGTGACACCACTGGTACCATGGCAGTCTCTGCGTGAGGGGTGGGAAGGCTTACCCAAGTGATGCTCATCTCCAACAGTTGAGTCATGGGGTCATCTGGAGCCTGCTGCAAAACTGTCTCCTGCATGTCAAGTGTGCTACAGGCTCAGGAGTGCTTGCCACTGGGTTGCTGCCAGCCGCTGGTGCCCTCTTCAGCCATCTTCACTGATCTAGGTGATGCACGCTGTAGGTCCTGGCCGTCAGGGGTGGCCACCTCATAGGACACTGGCCCTGTTGCCCTGGATACCATTGCTGCCACCCAGGCTGGCCTCCCACTGTAATTCCAGGTGTAGACCATGTCTCCCAGCTGGAATGCTCTCACCTCTCCCACTGCATCAGGATGCTGAGAATCCTCTGGAGACAGGTCTGGGTGCAGCCTGTCGAGCTGTGTGATGAGCCGCCTGTTCATCAGGAACTCCACTGGGCTGCACCCTGTTGCAGAGTGGGGTGTGACATGCTGCTATAGCAAAAAAGCAGTGAGGTGGGCATGCCAGTCTCCCTGGGTTATCCAGCAGAGACTGTCTTTCATTGTTCACACCATTCTCTTGGCTTGCCCATTGGTCAAGAAGTGGAATGGAGCAGATGTGACATGCCAAATTACATTGTCAGCCAGGAACTGCTGGAACTCCACCAACTTGAACTGGGCCCCATCGTCTGACATGAAGCAAAGAGGTGCTGGTGTGCACGTATGATGATGGTGAAGGACATGGTGGATACTGGAACAACCTCTAGCCATTGGGAATAGGAGTCCACCATGATCAGGAAAGTCTGTCCCTGGAATGGGCTGGAGAAGTCCAAATGGAGCCTAGACCACGGTGTGCACATTGTTTCCCATGGGTGCACTGGAACTTGTGGTGGGGCCGGCTGTGACTCCTGGCAGGGCTGGTAGGCATGGACCCACTGCTCAATTACTTTGTCCATGCCAAGCCACCAAACATACCTGTGGGTGAGTGCATTCATGTGCACAATGCCTGGGTGGCCAATGTGAAGTGCCTCAAGCACTTGCTGATGCAGCTTGGGCAGAATGACGACCCGGTTCCCCCAGAGTTGACAGCCTTTGTGCACTGAAAGTTCATCCTGCCAGGAGCTGTAAGGGTGAAATTCCTCAGCCATGTGAATGTAAGAACATAAGAGAAGCCAATGTTGGATCAGGCCAATGGCCCAACCAGTCCAACACTCTGTCACACAGCAGCCAAAAATACCAGGTGCCATCAGGAGGTCCAGGAGTGGGGCCAGGACACTAGGAGCCCTCCCACTGTTGGCCGCCCCAAGCACCAAGAATACAGAGCATCACTTGCCCCAGAGTCCCTATCTATACCTTGTGGCTAATAGCCACTGATGGACCTCTGCTCCATATGTTTATCTAATTCCCTCTTGAAGCTGTCCATGCTTGTAGCCGCCATCACCTCCTGTGGCAGTGAATTCCAAGGGTTAATCACTCTTTGGGTGAAGAAGTACTTCCTTTTATCCATTCTAACCCAACCACTCAGCAATTTCATTGAGTGCCCACGAGTTCTTGTATTGTGAGAAAGGGAGAAAAGTACCTCTTTCTCTACCTGCTCTATCCCATGCATTATCTTAGAAACCTCGATCATGTCACCCCTCAGCCATTGTTTCTCCAAGTTAAAGAGCCCCAAGCACCTCAACCTTTCCTCATAGGGAAACTTCTCCAACCCTTTGATCATTCTAGTTGCCCTTTTCTGCACTTTTTCCAAAGCTATAATATCCTTTTTAAGGTGTGGTGACCAGAACTGTAAACAGTATTCTAAATGAGGTCACACCATTGATTTATATAGGGGCATTATGATATTGGCTGATCTGTTTTCAATACCCTTCCTAATAATCCCCAGCATAGCATTGCCCTTTTTTTTGCAGTCACACACTGTCTCGACATTTTCAGTGAGTTCTCTACTACGACTCTCTCTTGTTCAGTCTCTGCCAGTTCGGACCCCATCAATGTGTATTTATAATTAGGATATTTGGCTCCAATGTGCATCACCTTGCACTTGGCCACATTGAACCCCATTTGCCACTCTGATGCCCACTTACCCATGCTTGACAGATCCCTTTGGAGTGCCTCATAATCCTCCCTGTTCTCACCACCCTGAACAACTTCGTATCATCTGCAAATTTAGCCACTTCACTGCTTACTCCCAACTCCAAATCATTAATGAACAAGTTAAAAAGCATCGGACTGAGTACTGATCCCTGCGGCATCCCACTGCTTACCACCTTCCACTGAGAAAATTGTCCATTTATACTCACTCTCTGTTTCCTATTAAGTAGCCAGTTTTTGATCCACAAAAGGACTTGTCCTTTTATCTCGTGATTTTTGAGCTTACTTAAGCGCCTTTGATGAGAAACTTTATCAAAAGCTTTCTGGAAGTCAAGGTAAACAATGTCTATTGGGTCCCCCTTGTCCACATGTTTGTTCACTCTCTCAAAGAACACTAACAGGTTAGCGAGACAAGATCTTCCCTTACAGAACCCATGCTGAGGCCCAGGACAGACTGGCAATTTGCCCCGGTATCGAGTCGCGGCAAAAAAACCCCGGAGTAAACGATACCGGGTTTTCCCGTCCACACAGTGGGGGCCTCTGCCGGAAGATACTGGACGGAGGCGCGCGGGAGTGTTCAGACTGCCGCGCTGGAGGCGCGCTATATTCGCTGTTTCCCCATTATTTCAGCTGTGGGCGTATGTGCGCATGAGCGCTTGAGCGCTCATGCGCATAAGTGCATTTTGGCGATTTTTTTTTTTTGCCCTGCAACGCCGGCACCGCATTGGGCAGTGGAGCGGAGCGCAGCCAATCATACTGCTGCTGCCTCATGCCCAACGCGGGTTGCTCCCGGCTTTTCGGCTGCGCGTTCAGACTCCCCGGAAGCAGAGAAACGCGCGACAAACGCAGGCTTTCAAGATTTGCGTCGGCTTTTATCAGGTGTTTTTTTAATCCGGCAGTGAAGCGCGAGAGCACGGGTAGGCTATGGATGGGGGGACGCCAGGCAGATGTGCCTGTGTGAACATTCCATTTAATCCGATATTGAGTCGTTGTCAGCCCGGGTCCCATCCCGCGGCAAATTGCCAGTCTGTCCTCGGCCTGAGTCTGCCTCAATAGTTTTTGTTCATCAATGTGCCTACTAATTCTTTCCTTAATAACAGTTTCCACCAATTTACCTGGTATCAATGTCAGACTGACTGGCCTGTAATTTCCCAGATCTCCTCTGGAACCCTTTTTAAAGATGGGAGTGACATTAGCTACCTTCCAGTCCTCAGGAATGGAGGCAGATTTTAATGAAAGATTACATATTTTTGTCAGGAGACCCACAAGTTCACATTTGAGTTCTTTCAGAACTCTCGGATGTATGCCATCTGGGCCTGGTGATTTATCAGTTTTTAAGTTCTCTATCAGTCGCAGGATCTCCTCTCTCATCACCTCAATCTGACTCAGGTTTTTCAACACCCCTCCCAAAATCAGTGGTTCTGGAGTGGGCGAGCACTTCTGATCTTCCACAGTGAAGACAGAGGCAAAAAATGCATTCAGCTTCTCAGCCATTTCCCTATCATTTTTCTCTACTCCTTTTACCCCTTGGTCACCCAAGGGCCCCACTGCCTCCCTGGCTGGTTTCCTGCCTCTAATGTATTTGAAAAAAAGTTTTATTGTTGGTCTTTATGTTTTTTGCAATATACTCCTCATATTCTCTTTTTGCCTGCCTGATCACAGACTTGCATTTTATTTGCCACAGTCTGTGTTCCTTTTTATCAACCTCACTGAGACTAGCTTTCCACTGCTTAAAGGAATCCTTCTTACCTTTTACAGCTTCCATTACTTTGTTTGTTAACCATGCAGGCTTTTTTCTACACCTGTTTGTGCCTTTCTTAACCTGCGGTATATATTTTTTCTGAGCTTCTAGGATTGTATTTTTAAATAGTCTCCAAGCTTCCCCAATGGTTTTGACCCTTTCTAATTTTCTTTTCAGTTTCCTCCTCACATGTCCACTCATATCAGAGAAGTTACCCCTTTTAAAGTTAAAAGTGGTTGTGTCAGTCTTTTTGGCCAATTCCCTATTTATACAAATGTTGAACTCAATAACATTATGGTCACTATTCCCAAGTGGTGCAATCACTTTTACATCTCTCACCAGGTCTTGGGCGTTACTTAGGACCAACTCCAGGATCACCTCTCCCCTGGTAGGTTCTGTGACTATCTGCTCCATAGCACAGTCATTGAGAGCGTCTAGAAACTCAATCTCTTTTTCCTGACTAGAACACATATTGACTCAATCAATGCATGGGTAGTTGAAATCACCTATTATGACAGGGTTTTTTTGTCTAGCCACTATCTTTAATTCATTCATCATTTTATAATCCTCCTGTATCTTTTGATCTGGTGGGCAATAACAAACTCCCAGTGTTAAATTTCCTTTTGGGTCCATTATTTCAAACCATAGCATTTCCTGAAGGGACCCACTGGCCACCCCCTCCACACCCAGTTGAGAACATGGGCCAGGGTGCAGTCCTTAGCCAACTGTGCAGTGACATCAGAGTTGCAGAGAGCAGCTGCAGGAGGTCCTCAAGCAGGAGGATGTGGTGAGCTGGAGATGAGTCAACACCTGGATCAAGAGGTGGGAGATGGCTGAGGGCATCGGAATGGCCCAAGGCTTTGCCCAGATGATGTTAGAGCTCATAGGAGTACATCAACAGGAAGACGGTCCACCACAGTGGCCGGGGAGACAGGATCTGTGGCATCTGCCAGTCTGATGCAAAGATCACCAGCAGCGGCTTGTGGTCTGTGGTGATGATTACGCTCTGTCCGTACAGGTAGTCATGGAACTCCTTGACTCCTGCAGTGAAGGCCAGCACTTCCTTGTCAATCTGGGTTTAGTTGCACTTCACAGACAACAGAGTTCTGGAGAAGTAGGCAATGGGGGCTTCCCTGCTGTAGGGCATCCTGTGGCTTAGGACAGCTCCAATTCTCTAGGGGGAAGCATCGCAGGTGAGGATGAGGGTCTTCTTCTCAGCAAGGATGCTCTCTGAAGACAAGAATTCCTTCACAGTGAAGAATGCTGCAGCTTCTTCCATAATCTTTGTTATCAACTCATTAAGTGTTGGGATTTTCAATGTCCTTCACATTGTTGCAAATAAGATTCTAGCTGCTGTTATAAAATGAAAAATGAAGTATCTATGGTTCTTGTCTAAGTCATCTGGTAACAAGTTTAACAGAAATATTTCTGCTTTAAAAGTATGTACTCCAATCCAGTATTTATGAACCTATTTGTTTGTCCACCACATATGATAGTATGATCCAACGTGATTATTACATTTCCAGGATCTGTTACTCAAGTTTTTATACATTTTAGCTAACCTATCTGGGGTTAGGTGCCATCTATAGAACATTTTATAAACATTTTCTTTAAATGAAACAGATTTAGTCAACTTGATATTCACATTCCATTGTGACAACTCTATGTTATAACCTAGATTTTGCATCCATTTAATCATACATTCTTTAACTATTTCATCCTGCATTTTCAATTGCATCAGCATACCATATATTTTTTTAATAAGTTTCTCTCTTGAAGTACATAATAATTTTTAAATGCACCTTGTTCTAAATAAAATTCATCTGTCTGTTTATCCTTACTTTATCTAGATTCCACTGGTACTCTAGTCCACCAATCTAAATTTATTCCCCTTTTCTTTAATTCTTCCTGAGACTTTAAATTATTTCCATCATCTAGCGATTCTGCATATCTGATAACTGCTTGCTTTGAAGTCAATCCTGGTTGAGAAAAAGCTACCACTAGAGAGACTCAATTTGGAATTTTAGTATCTATCATCAGATGTATCTTTTCCCAGGTTGTCAATGATCTTCTTATCAAATGATTTTTAAAACATTTATGCCCAGAAACTTTCCCATACCATAAGAACATGTACCATCCCAGTTTTAAGTCATGTCCTTCTAGAGTCAGCAGCCTATGATCTTTGAGTAAAATCCATTCTCTCAGCCAAACCAGACTTGCTGCTCTATAGTTGTCGGGATCAATAGCAAGTAAACCCAGGCATTCTTCTTAAGAGACTCTTTATTGGAATACAAGGATGTTGCCCACAGTAATAACACTATTGTCAGGAATGCCCGTCTAGGCCAGGCCAAGTACAATTATAGTATGATGCAAAGCTGGACTAGCAAATGAACTCTTAGCGTGCACGTGGGAAAACTCCCGGCCGGGTGTTACTTAATGACCAGGAGAACTACCCTCCCCCCACACCGCCTAGTCACGTAGGACTGGAATATTTCCCTGGGATGAGAAACGACTCCAAAGCCTCCTCGTCAAGGCCACTCCGATAACAGGCGGCAAAGAAGAGTTCTCCCACAGTTGCAGCTGGCAAACTATGTGCAAGCGTAAAAGTGGGAAGCGAAACAAGAAACAATGAATACACTGTACTTTGGCAACAGAAAGGATCATGGCTGTCCTCTGACATTCTGCCCCCTAAAAGCCCCCCCCACATGTTCTCATAGGCGGAGGAAGTCCGGACCTCCTGGTTTTGCCAGGAACTTGCGATGAAACCTGCGGAGTAAATGGGGTGCATTAATATCTTGTACTTTTACCCATTCCCTATGCTGAGGCCTGAAATGCACCCACTCAACTAGGTAGTGAAGTTGGCCCTGCATGAGCTTAGAGTCCAGAATGTCAGCAAGTTCATAATATTCACTGCTGTCCACAATCAAGGGGGGCAGTGCTGGAGGTTCAGGACGCCATGTGTTTGGGGGGTACCCAAGTTTCAGGAGGCTGTAATGGAAAATGGGATGAATATGCTTAAGAGACTTGGGCAAGTCCAGTTCAACCATCACTTTATTGATAAGTCTGCGAATTCTGAAAGGCCCAATGTATTTCCAGGCAAGTTTTCTGGACTGCTGGGGAAGCTTCAAATTTTTTCTGGAGACGTACACATATTCTCCAGGCTGCAGATCCCAACCCACCACCCTTTTCTTGTCAGCCTGGGCTTTGTAAGCAGCCTTTGCTGCTTCAAGAGCCTCACAAATGTGTGGCCAGGAATCACTGAGCTTTTGACACCAGTCCACGGCTTCCCCCCCCCCGCTCCCGACATGGGTTTAAGGAATGGTAGAGGGGGGCTCTCATAGCCCAAGTCTGCTTTGAACGGGAAGGCCAAGCGTTGTTGTACGCAAATTCAGCTAAAGGAAGAAGTTCGACCCAGTCATCTTGTTGGAAGTTAGTAAAACACCGTAAGTACTGCTCCAGGGTCTGGTTAATGTGCTCGGTTTGGCCATCAATTTCTGGGTGGTAAGCACTGCTCAGAGCCCATTCAATGCCCATGAGGGACAGTAATTCAGTCCATAATTTAGAAACGAACTGTGTGCCACGTTCTGAAATTATCTTAGCTGACAGTGTGTGCAATCTAACGATGTGTTGTAGGAAAGCCTTTGCCAGTGATCTAGCGGTGGGCAGCCCCGGGAACGGGATGAAATGTGCTTGTTTGGAGAACAAATCCATGACCACCCAAATCACAGTCATTTGCTTACTTGGGTGCAAATCAGTGATAAAGTCCATTGATATCACTTCCCAGGGCCGTTGGGGGGTTGGCAATGGTTGTAACAGCCCAGGGGTTTTCCCCCCTCTTGGTTTACACATGCTACATGTTTGGCATGACTGCACAAAGGTGAACAAATCTTTCTGCATCTGCGGCCACCAAAAATTCCTCTGTAGCAAATATAAGGATTTTAAATAGCCAAAGTGCCCCACTGGTTTGGAGCCATGAACCAACTGCAACACCTGCCCCCTCAGAGCCTCTGGCACAAACAGTTTTTCTCCTTTGTACCAGCAGCCATTCCAAAGCCCCTTGTGCTTGCAATTCTTGTATTTCTGTCGCAGCGATAGCCTTTGCAAAACTCTCCTCCCAAGGGGCCCCAGGACTAGATTGGGCTAACTCCTGCCTACTTTGTTTCCGAGTCACTATGGCTCCGCTCAGTTGGGAGGGTGTGAAGAAAGATTCCAGGACTTCCACCCTCTTGCTATCATCCTGAGGAAGGCGAGAGAGAGCATCCGCCAGAGGGTTTGAACGCCCAGGAAAATGATGGAGAGTAAACTGGAATTTGGAAAAGAATTCCGCCCACCAAAACTGTTTGTCATTAAGGTTGCGGGGCTTCAGTAGGACCTCGAGGTTTTTATGATCAGTCCAGACCTTGAATGGGACTCGGGCCCCTTCCAACCAATGCCGCCAGGTAGCAAGGGCCAAACGGATTGTGGCTGCTTCTTTATCGCATACGGGCCAGAATCTCTCCATTTCATTAAATTTGTGGGAGACATATGCTAAGGGGTGCAGCTGCCCATCAGAACCTTCTTGTAAAATCACCCCCCCATGGCAGTATCAGATGCATCAACCTACACCACAATTTTTTTTTGTCTCATCAGGGTGAACCAGCACTGGCTCCGTGGTGAAGAGTCGCTTTAACCGTTCAAACGCTTTCTGGCATTCAGGTGTCCATTCTAGTTTTGCCCCGGGGTGGAGGGCCCCTGCCCCCTTCCCTTTGGTTTTTAAGAGGTCAGTGAGGGGTAGACTCACTTGAGCAAAGTGGGGCAAAAATTGGTGATAAAAGTTCGCAAAGCCAATGAAACTCTGGAGTTGCCTTCGGGTTTTGGGGGGCTCCCAGTTTAATACATCCTGTACTTTCTTGGGGTCCATCTCCAGTCCCTTAGGTGATATATGGTACCCCAGAAAGTCAATGCAGGTCTGGTAGAACTCACATTTGGACAGTTTAACAAACAGTTTGTGTCTCAGGAGCTTGGCAAGCACTTCTCGTACCAATTGAACATGAGAATCTAAATCCGGGGAGTACAGTAAAATGTCATCCAAGTAAACAACCACCCCCTTAAAAAGGTGTGGGTGCAGTACTTTGTTGATTAGGTTCATGAACACTCCCAAAGCTCCCTGGAGCCCAAACGGCATCACCTGGTATTCAAATTGTCCAAGGGAGTATTGAACACAGACTTAAATTCGTCTCCCTCCCGGATGCGTACCCAAAAGTAGGCATCCCTCAAGTCTAGCTTGGAGAAGATCTTGCCTTTGGCCACCTCGGCAAGAAGGTCTTTGATCAGGGGCATGGAGTACGTATTAGTAGCTGACACCACATTCAGACCCTGGTAGTCTGTACAAAGCCTGAGTCCTCCGTCTTTCTTTTTACAGAATAACACAGGCACAGCGAATGGGGAGGAGGCTGGCCGGATGAAACCCCGGACTAGGTTCTTGTTGATAAATTTCTGCAACTCCTCCTTCTCAGCAGGGCTCATGGCATAAATCTTTCCCTTTGGCATTTGATGGCCTGGGAGCAGTTCAATTGCACAGTCAGAATTACGGTGAGAGAGGAGCTCATCGGCTTCCTCCTCCTCAAAAACACGGGATAGGTCTCTATAGTCCTTGGGAATGAGAGCCAGCTCCTCAGCCACTAGGCAGGCTCTTTGGGGCTCATTGTCGGGTGGATTACCCCAGGCGGGGTCCCACTTATGTTCCGTGCACCTCGGAGAAATAAAGCGAACGATCCCGTCATCCCACAAAATATACGGGTCATGCCCATGGAGCCAGGGGCTACCCAAGACTAAGGGGAACTTGGCTCCCGGTGCCACCACGAAAGAATGATGTTCCCAATGGTCACCAGCCCCGACTCTCAAAGGTACAGTCTCAAACTTACAGCGCTCCTTCATGGGTGACCCATCCATCTGTGTAAAAACAATGGGCTCTTTTAACCGAACCACTGCCACATTATGAGGTCCCTCCCGCACCCTGAGTCTATGAGGCCTCGAACCCGAATATGGGTCATCATGGCTGGGTTCAGAATAATTACAGTCACAAAAAAGAGGGATGGATAATCACTCACCACTTTAGGCGCTTCAGTAGATGGGTCCTGTTGAGCCGTGCCACTTACAACAGGACCTGCTCGTTTCCCGGCAACTCGGCCGTCTCCTCCTTGCTCGACTGTGGCTCCATGTAATCGGGTTGAGCATGCAGGGCCTGGGGATTCCGTGGTTTAGCTGTACCCCACTGCAACGGGGTTCCGGTGCGGCGCTTGTCCTCCTCTCTGGGCGAGGTCTTCCCGGTGTCCTCTCCGGGGCAGGAGGCGGCAAAATGCCCCTTCTCTCCACATTTCAGGCAGAGCCCCTGCTTTATCTGTTAATCCCAGATGGTGGGTCACGATGGGGGTGATTTCGCCTTCGGGTGAGGAGAGGTGTGTGGGTGACCAGTGCTCAGTGAAATATCCAGCTTCATGGTGCGCAGCCGGCTTTCAGCCCTTTCTGCTTCCTCCATCCAACCTTGCAAGGTCCTAGGCTCCTTGGAACTCAGGACATTATTACGAATGTCCACTGAGAGCCCCAATCGGTATTGTTGAGCCACTACAGGGTCAGTCCAGTCACGGATCTTGGCCGCATGCCTCTGGAACTCTGTGGAGTACTCCCAGATCGAGAGCTTGCCCTGTTTAAAAGTGCGAAGGAAGGCTTCTGCCTTCTGCGCTACCGTTGGGTCTTCAAAATGGGTTCTCAGTGCCCACATAAAAGCATCCACACTCCCTAATTCCACAGCCTCTAGGTCATGGAGTGAGAAATACCAACTGGTGGCTACTCCCCATAGCTGAGATGCAATAAAATCCACTTGCTGCTCTTCATCCTGGAACAGGTGGCCCCAGCACTGGATGAACTTTCCCACTTGCAGGATAAAAAAAGACAGATTCTCCGGGTCCCCATCAAAAGTAATATCTAGCAAGTTTTTCAGTCGTGGCACGACCTGGGGAGCCACTGGCGCCAGCAGAGGAGCCGGCACTGGCGCAGGTAGTGACCCCGGCCCCAGAAGGAGCAACTGAGGTTGGGGAGCCGGTACTCCGGGTGGCGCACCTGGTGGGGGTAACCCCAGCAGTGGCTGTGCCAGAGAAATCGGAACTGGTGCAGGTACAGGGGCTGGCACTGGAGCTGGCATGGGCGCTGGCATCGGAGCTGGCACTGGAGGTGGTACCGGAGCCGGCACTGGAGCTGGTACTGGCCCTGGCACTGGAGGTCCCGGTCAACCCACCATGTGGGTCTGAATCACCTGATTCATCATAGTCGGCAAGTTCTGCAACAGATGTCCCATGTCCCGCATAATCCTGCGGCAATTCTCTTCCACGTCTAGTCGTGTATCCATGTCCTTACTAGGACTTGGCCACATGGGGCCCTGGGGAGTTCGACCCGGCATCCCGAAACTCAGGCGAGGATCAAACAGACTGTCCCAACTCTGGCTACCTGGCAGTACCCAGGTGGTCTGCGTGGAGTCCCTCAGGTTCTTTGTCCAATCCCGGGGCTTTCGTTGGGTAACCCATTTGTCCCAATGGGATGGGATGAAGGAGTATTGGTCCATGGGATAGCTCCTCCATCTCTTGGTGTGATCCCCACCAGGCTGTACATTGGTAGGGTAGCCGTCGACACAGGAATCCCAATAATCGTGGACGGCAGGGTTAGGGGTACTGCCGTGGTGATCGGTGCCATGGTGACAGGGATACTGGTGACAGGAACCGTTGTGACGGGGGTAGTCATAACAGGAACTGTGGTAACGGGCACCGTTGTGACTGGGACCGTTACTGGTACCTCACTTCCTCCGGCTCCATTTATCTCAATCAGGGAGAGACATAACCAGCAGGAGCTGTAGTGATTCCTGACAATTTCTGTCAGGCTCAATAGCAAGTAAACCCAGGCATTCTTCTTAAGAGATGCTTTATTGGAATACAAGGATGTTGCCCACAGTAATAACACTATTGTCAGGAATGCCCATCTAGGCCAGGCCAAGTGCAATTATAATATGATGCAAAGCTGGACTAGCAAATGAACTCTTAGCACGCATGCGGGAAAACTCCCAGTGGGGTGTTACTTAATGACTGGGAGAACTATCCCCCCCGCCTAGTCACGTGGGACTGGAATATTTCCCTGGGATTAGAAATGACTCCAAAGCCTCCTCGTCAAGGCCACTCCGATAACAGGCGGCAAAGAAGAATTCTCCCACAGTTGCAGCTAGCAAACTGTGCACAAGCATAAAAACGAGAAGCAAAACAAGAAACAATGAATACAGTGTACTTTGACAACAGAAAGGATCATGGCTGTCCTCTGACAATAGTAGTTTTTCCAGTCTGATGCTCCAAATCCAGTATTATCTTTTGCATCTTGTAAGGCTTTCAGTTTAATTCTTGTTTTTTCCCCCTTGCCAAATAAAGTGTTGTGTCAGTTTATTCAATTCATCAAAAAAGTTTTGTTTAATATATATCGGCAGGATCTGGAATAAAAACATCAAATGTGGTAGAATATTTATTTTCAAAATTACTATTCTACCTATTAGTGATACTTGGAGCTTTGTCCATATCTCTAAATCTTTTTAATGTCTTGTAATACTTTATTATAGTTATCTTTCATCAGAGAGCTACAGTTTGCTGTAATATTAATACCAAGTATTTGACTTTCTTTTCCAGTTGAAATCCAGTTCATGTTTTTCATGATCATTTTCATCTTCTGATAATTTATTTTAATTCCCGCCTTTTCCCCATATTCATTAATCTGATTCATTAGTTGTATCAAATCCATTGGATCTTCTAAGATAAATTCCAAATCATCAGCAAAGGCTTGTAATTTATATTTATTTCCTCTTATCGACGTCCCTTTAATACAAGAGTATTCCCTAATAGTTCTTGTCGGCACTTCCAATGTTAATATGAACAACAGTGGAGATATTGGATAGCCTTGTCTTGTCCCTTTTTCAATCCATATATTATCTGTCAAGTCATTATTTACTACTATTTTTGCTTTCTGCTTTGTATATATAGCTTCAATAGCCCTTATAAAGTTAGTCCCAAACTTCATTATTTTCATCTGTTGGATAATAAGTTGCCAGTTGACATCATCAAATGCTTTTTCAGCATCCAAGGATATTAAAGCCATCTTTTTCTCTGGATGCACTTCATAATATTCTAATATATTTAAAACTGTTCTCACATTATTCTTCAGCTTTCTTTTAGGTAAGAAACCTGCCTGATCCTGATGTATAAAGTCTGTTAGATTTTTTTTTCAACCTTACAACCAAGATAGTTGCAAATATTTCGTAATCACAATTCAGCAAGGAGATAGGTATGTAGTTTTTTATCTCTTTAGGATCTGTGTCTTCTTTATGGATCGATGTTATAGTTGCCTCAGTTCAAGATTCTGGTATTCCTGTTTTTTTCTATTAGACAAGAAGTTACATTTTTATATGGTATCAGTAATACATCTTCAAATATTTTGTAATATTCAGCTGGTAATCCATCTGGTCCGGGTGCTTTATTTGTGTTTTGTTTCTTAATAGCCTCTGTAAGTTCCGTCATTTTTATGAGATCATTCAACATTTTTATGTTTTCTTCCAAAATTGTGGGTAGGTCCTGCTCATCTAAATGTTGTTTCTGAGTTCCTTTAGATATTTCCGCTCTTTTATATAATTGCGTATAGAAGTCTTGAGTTATTTCCCTTAGTCCATTCCTAGAAAATTCTTCTTTTCTCTCTTTATCATACAATGAGTGGATCATCCTATTCTCTTTCTCTTTTCTTAACTTGTAAGTCTTCCTCGTTTGTAAGTCTTCCTGTTTGTTTGCATTTTCAAAATAGTCCTGTTTAGCCAAGTTAATATTTTTTGCCACTTCTTCTGATAAGAGTGAGTTGAGTTGATGCTGTAATGTTTTAATTTTCATCTTTAATTTCTTATTTGAAGGGTCCATCTTTAATTCTTTCTCTTTATTGTGAATAGCATCCAATATATCTTGAAATGTCTTCATTCTTTCTCTTTTCTTTCCTGCTACAAGTCTAATTACCAATTTCCTGGAAAAGATCTGCAGCTCCTTCTAGGACAGGGGTGCTGGAGCACTGAGGATGGCCCATACCTTTGCAGGAGATGGGTGGATGCCCTCTACATTCACAAGGAAACCCAGGAACTCAACTCTGGGGACACCAAACTGGCACTTTTTCTTCTTCACTTTTAGGCCTGCATTCTGCAGTTGGCGGAGGATGGCCCGGTGATGCTTGGCAAGTTCTGCCTTGGAGCCTCCAGCGATAAGGATGTCATCAAAATATGGAATGACACCAGGAAGCCCACGGAGCAAACTGTCAAACTTGGAACCTTGTTTGCAATGGGTTTTTATATGTTCCATTCCATAACCTGTATTTGAACTGTTGGGGGTGGGGGTGGACAGCATGAGTGAGTGTGTGAGAAAGTGCTTTGCTTAGCTGCTTGGCAACTGTTCCTTAAGAAGCCTCCCATGTGGGAAGTATGTGAAATGACCTCAGATGCTGTCTCTGCTAGTCAGCCTTTTTTAGATAATATAACTGTAGATTGGCAGATGGGGGAAGAAGATCTAACAGTGCATGCTAGGTTTCGGTGGGCTGAATGGATGGATGGATTGGATGGGTTATGGGGGAGCTTATTTGAATCATGTATAATTCCAGCACTGGTGCCAAAAAAGTCAGTTTTGACACAAACTATCATAGCTCCATACATGCACATCTCTCAATAAACTATCCAGAGAGTGTTGTTGAGAGTAAGTTTGTTCAAGACTCTGACACAGACCTTCCATCAAGCTCTGCATGATCCCAGGTGCGACGCTGATGTTGAACTGCAGGCGCTTGACCTTGAATACACCCCCCTATGTGTGATGATCATCCTGGCTTTGGTGGTGGCATTATCTATTCAAAGTAACTGGTATGCCTGGGCCAGGTCAAGCTTGGCATAGACTGTGCCACCATTCAGTGAAGCAAGGAGATGGCTTACGATGGGCACTGGATAGGAACAAGTACAAGTAAATTTATTGTATTAAGCCATTGGCCATTACAAAATACAAAAGGCATTGTAGCAATAATAAAAATTACCACCATTAGAATCAGATTAAAATTGACTACAAATCTGCTAATAAATCATGCTAATAAAAAGGCTAAAACAGATTTAATCAGGTAACCAGCCCCTTAGATCTAATTTTGGACACTGCTAAAGCAAACAAAGAAACTCTATAAGGTACATATGCATCATTATCTGAGCACAGGAATGTAATCTTCTCAGTTTCTGTGTATATTTGCATAGCCAATAAGATTCCTGCAAGAAATTTCTCTCTCTTGTGATACTGTACAACGGACAGTAAAGCATGTAGTGAGGACGGTCCTCCACCACTGACAGGCCACATATACAGCGACAGTCTTCTTTTGGAGTATGCGAATAGCGGCCAGCCAAAAGTGCTGTTTGCATAGATTGAAATCGTAAGGCTATAAAGGGAACTCTGAGGATAAAGTTGGAGATGTTGACTAAGTAGCTTGACCTGTGATGGTCAAATTTACAGAATTTATACCAGGGAGCTACTTTGGATTTCAGAATTAGAGCACGATCAATCAAAGCACCAGCATCATATATCCAATCCCTAAGTTGCGTGTTCTCAACTGATGCCCTAAGGAGATCATCTAGGATGGTATATCCTTGGATGATGGTATTGATAAAGTTAGAGTGGATAGGGTCTTTATCAAAGTGTGAGTTATCTGATTGATGACTTATGGAGCTGGAGCTCTGATATATGTTCTTTTTCCAATATTTTATAACCCTCAAATGTGCCCGGGCCTTAAGAGAGGGAAGTCCCAATTCAGCCCTCATCAAAGAAGTGGGAGTGCCTCTGGGCAAGGCTAAAATTCACCTTATAAATTGATTTGGGATTACCTCCAAGTTAGCCAAAATATGCTCCTTCCAACCCCAAACTTCAACTCGATATAAAAGATGAGGGATGACCTTGGTGTTAAATAATTTCACTGCCGGATCAATCAGGCATCCTTCCTTTGTATGGAAAAAAATGTAAAATTGATCCTACCATTCTTAAAGCTGAGGATTTTACTGATATAGTGTGGTTTTCCAATTCAGAGTCTCCATGAAAGTTACTCCAAGATATTTAAATGCTCTGCATTGTTCAATAGGATTGTCAAGAATAGTCCAATGGGCAATTTTAGACTTTTTCCTGAAGACCATTACTTTGGCCTTTGTGTAGTTTATTTTAAACGCTTCCTCACTACAATATTTCCCTAACTGCTGTAAATGCCTTCTCAGGCCAATTTTAGTTAGGGAGATTAAAACCATATCATCCACATAAAGGAGAATAGAGATCTTTTATTGGTCTAGTGATGGAGGGAAGAATTGAGAGAGACTCTATTATATCATTGATATACAGATTGAATAATGATGGAGCCAGCACACATCCCTGTTTCACACCCTTGCTTACAGGAATTCTATTAGTTAGAGTGCTGAAGGTTCCCACTCTGATTTGAGCAGAAGTATCTCTATGTAGCTCTCAAAGGAGCAGTAATAATCTCCTCTCAACGTTTATTTTAGCTAATTTTGACCAAAGGTGGTCCCTGTTTATAGAGTCAAATGCGGTGGCCAGGTAAACAAAAGCTATATAGAGTGCCTTTGTTAGTCCCTTTACCACAGAATATGCCAGTTGGTAAAGGGTTTCGCAGTGGCAGATTGTTCCAAAGCCCTTCCTGAAGCCTGCTTGAACTGGGTGGAGAATTTGTTCCTCATCCATCCAGTCTTCCAGGTGTGGATAGGTGTGCAGCTGCAATGCCTTGAGTTTTTTTATTTTTTAAATATTAAATATAAAACTGCATTTAATCTTCATATGTTAATTGCAGAAGTACTAAAATTCTAAATTTCTACAATGCTCTATCAACTACAATACTCTATCAACTGTTATTCAACTTGTGAGTAAGTATTATGGGGTTATACAATTCTACTCCCCATCTCCTAAATCTTCTAGATTCTTTCTAAAATTGTACCACATGTGCAGCACGTGTTTTTTTGAGCTATTGCTAGAAATTTAGCACAATTTATTATGATCTGTGGAGCGGGATCAAATAATAGCTTCCTACTTATCTCCTTATCCGAGTATCCGTGGCACCTCCTTATAACAGGACAAATAATTTTTACTCTGATGGTTTCATAAAATGTACAGTGGAGTGAAGTATGTTCAATTGTTTCAACTTTCCCTGAGCCACGCAGGCATAGTCGCTCAGACAAAGGTACCTTTTTATACCGTCCTTCTAGCACTGCCAAAGGATAGATGTTACATCGTGCCAAGGAGTATGCCCTGTGGTGAGAGGGAATCTCTAATAGAGATAAATACACTGTGGGAGCAACTATATATTTTGTTTCCTTTGGGGCCAGGAAAGTCGGCACTTTAGCAATATCACTTTGCCTTTCGGTGTCATATATTCTTTGTTTAACAATAGCCCTGGCTTGTTCTAATGGCATTATCTGTAGCAACTCAGAAGAGAAGCCAAGCAGATGTATCTTGTGGTGTACAGCACTAAGCCAATTAGAGCAACAGCTGACTGCAAGAATTAAAGCAGTGATATTGGATGGTCTGTGGCATAACCTTAGCCAAGCATTTATGGAGGCCAAAGCTATCTTGGCCTCCAATCTGATCAGCCCAGTTTCTAATCGTAAATGGGCGTTGGAAGCACTAGTTGAGAAATGAAAAATAGATCTTAAAAATTTAGACTGTATCTTTTCCAGGGGTGCAAAACTTGAGGAGGGTGGGCCCAGCATAGTGCCGTAAAGCAACTGTGGTATTGTTTTAGCTGAGTATAGTTTAAGCCCGACTGGTATAAAATGACCCCCTTTTGTTGAAATAAATTTGATAATACTATTTGGGGTCTTCCATGCCATATTTGCCACAAATTCATGATGGTCATTTCTTGACCCTGTAGATTGAAACATGACCCCTAGATATTTGAAGGATGAAACCTGCTCTAGGCTATGGCCCTTTATGCTCCACCTTCCTAATTTGGGCCTCTTTTGGAAGGACATCATTTTGGTCTCCTGATAGTTGATTTCTAATAAGTTGGAAACACAATAGGTACCAAGCTGTTTTAGTGCCCTTTTAAGGCCTACTGGTGTTCTAGATAAAAGGACCATGTCATCTGCATACAGTAAAGCTGCGATACAACGATTTGCTAAAGTGGGGGATGTGTGTCAACCATTTCAAGGCTTTTGATCAGGGCATTTATATATAAAGCAAAAAGATGGGGGGCTAAAACACAACCTTGCTTGATTCCCTTCTCAGTGGGAATGACATTTGTCAAGTGCCCTTGCTTATTACATCTAACTCTAGTAGATGTGTTAGTATAAAGGGCTTGTATCAGGAACAAAAGTCTCCTGTCGATTGTTGTGTTACTTAGCTTTTCCCATAGCCTAGCCCTGTATATGGAGTCAAATGCTGATTTTAGATCCACAAAGGCTGCATATAGAGCAGCACTGCTGTTTACCACATATTTATCTGTTAAATGTGGCGATATCATTACATGGCCCATAGCGGATCACCCCTCCCTAAGCCCTGCTTGTTTGTCTATGATAAACTTTTCTTCTTCTTGCCAACTCTTTCTCAAGGAGGTGACTTGCATATAGCTTCCCTGGCACACTCAGTAGGTTGATTGGCCTATAGTTCGATGGATCATTTCTCTTCCCCAATTTATAGAAGGGGACAATCACTGCATTTCTCCATGTCTCGGGGACAACTCCAGTTGCATCAACATATGTAAAAAGTGAGGCCAAAAGAGGCGCCCACCAGTCCACATTTTCAATCAGTAATTCTGGTGGGATGAAATCCGGATCTGGTGCTTTACCCTTCCTAAGCTTTCCAATTAAGGACTTAACCTCTCAAACAATAACTGGTGACCAAGTTGGCAAGTCATTGTGTTCCAGAAGATAGAATTGCTGTTGGTTGTCAGTATATTGATTGCAAAAATATTCTTCCCATTTATCCATTGTAATAAATGTGTCAATTGGAGAATCCTCATTATATGAGTAATTAGAGATCAGTTTCCAGAACTGTACTGCAAGCTTCTCTTTCAATGAGTGTATTATTTCACTCCATATTCTCTTCCTTTCTGCTTGCTTCTTCAATGCTATTAGGTTCTTGTAGATCTTTTAAGTTGGAGCAAGTGGCGTGCCGTGCCCAATGTTTCTGGTCTGGTAGTATTTTTATGTACTTGATAAGCCACATTAAGTTCTTTTTTTGCTTTTTGCCACTCTTTATCAAACCACTGCTTCGAGATGCTTTTCCAAATCTGTTTTTGAATTGTGGCATCCTGTGCTAAAGTTGGTTTTAGCAACTGTAGCAGATTTTCTAGAAGGGCCAGTGGATTTTGGTCCTTGACATTATTCATGATCACTGCTCTCCAACTACAGGCCTCTTCTTTCTCTAGTAATCTTGCGATTTTCCATTTAACTCTGCATCCCATTTGCTGTACTGTGACTAGGTATGGTCTCGTGGGAACATTGCAGTATATTTGTTGGGATAATAGCCCCATGTGGAGTAGAAGAGATAGATGGTCACTTCTGAATTCAGGAAGAATCTGTAGGTTTACGAACTTTGGGAGCAAATTAGAACTCACAATGAAATAATCTAGAGTGCTACACTTGTCCCCTGATAGGAAGGTGTATTCCCCTGGGTGGTCCCCTGATGTAGAGCCTTTCAATATTAGAAGCTCATGTCTCATTACCATTTTGATCAAGCGATGCCCAGTGAAGTTTACTGTAGTGTCTTTGGAAAGCCGGGTAAAATGAGTGAGATGTCCATGACCTCCTAACTCAGGGGAAGAAAGCTCCATTGTAGCTGCGAAGGATCTATTGTTTGTCCGTATCCTTGCATTAAAATCCCCACCCAATAGCACCCTATCTACATGGTTGTCATTCATAAGATCTTCAGTGTAAGAGTCCAATTCATCCCAGGTTTCCCTTATATCCAATATCTTCTTTTGGGTGGGGAGATACACATTTGTCACAAGTAGTCTTTCATTGTTGATAAGAACCCAAACTGCCATAGCATGATCTTTTAATTAGTCTAAATGTAGACAATTCATTCTGAGGGCTTTAGAAATTAAAATACCCAAGCCCCTTTTAGTCTGCCTGGCCCTTTTCTTGGTATAGTCGCATTTGTAAAAGAATGGTAACTATCAACTAGAAGTTCACAAGCAGACCACATCTCTTGGAGTAGAAGGATGTCATATCCCTTTCACAGGGGAGAGGAGCCCAACCCTCTTATGTGGGACCAGCCGGCTACATTCCATGAGATGATTTTAAGGGAATTCTCCTCCCCCAATTTGTGCTGCTTTACCAGTCGTACTTCCATAGGATCAGCATGTTGTGTTAGGGCTTTTATTTCCTTCACTATTGGGGGATCTTCAGAGATCTTACAGAAGAAGGGGTCATCCGATGGCACAATCAGGTTGGAGTTGTTATTCCCTTTCCTTATCATTACAGTAGGCTCCAGAGGACAATGGCCCAATGGCTCTGTTGCGGAAGGTTTTGCATGGAGTTTTGCTGTCTCTCTGGGTAGACCCATGGGCATAGGAGTACCCTTCGATGTCTGTCTTAGATCTTTAAGTGTGGAGATCAACGTGTCTAGTTGGCATAATATAGAATCCTGGTCCTCAATAGGCAGTGTTGTGAAAGTAGAGAGTAGGCTGGCCTCAATCTCTGCTCCCGTTTCTAAGGGTTCCCTACTTCCCATGATTTTCCTTTCTCTTCTGATGTCTGCTGCAACAGTTTTAGCATCTGGATTATCTGTTGGCATCCCTTTTCTCTGCATAGGTGAGGGTAAATTAGAGGGGACAGGTAGATCCAGAAGAACCTGAGAATTAAGTGGTTTGGCTGGTACTCTGGTTTCCAAGGTCTTTAGGTTAATTTGTCCACTAAGTTTTTCCTGCGTTTCCTGCTTTTGGATTTTGTAGCCTCTAAAGAGTTCTTGTCTTACAGTATTTCTAAAGTGTCTTTGGATTCTAATGCCCAATTTATTCAGCCTATTGGTTTGTGTAATCAAATAGAATGGAATTTTTCTAGAGCAGAAATGTAAAAGAAAACGGTCAAACCTTATAAAATTCCCCAGTCTTTCCATCTCAACTAGGTCAATGGCTTTTGGAATGAGTCCAGTGATTTCAGCCAAATGACCTATTGCTCTCCTTTTCTTACTCCAATCTATAAATCTCCCTCCCCTTGAGTATACATTCAGTACAAGCGAATTTGGATTAAATATTAAAGAAAAGGGTTCCTTGTTGGCCTCCTTAAATCTGATACTAAAATCTGCTTTTTTGGGCCCAGGTGAGGTCTCATTGTCCTTTAGGGAATGCTTTGGTTTTTTAACAACAGCGGCATCCATCAATTCCTCTAGTTTAGCTAGCGTTCTCTCCTGTAGTATGAATATTTTTCTAAGTGTTGCTGCCACAAAGTAGGTTTGCTGAGCTAAGAGTTCTATCTCCTCCCAGCTACTAGAAATCTGCTCAGTAACAGGTGGTGATTTACAACGGGGCATCTGTTCCTTTATATCATCAGCTGGCTGTATTTTAGCCGGCCTCTTGGCCTCCTCTTCTAAGCATTCTAAGCACTCATATTTGTTTGGGGTGTGATGGTATAGAAAAAAAAATGCCTTGTTGACTGTGCACTTGTAGTCTGTACAGATTCTGATTGCTCTGTTTGGCTTGAGCAGGATGACAAAGGGCATTTCCCATTGTGCCTGGGGAACCAGCTCCAAGACCCCCTGAGTGATGAGCCTTTCCAGCTCTTTATTGATCTTCTGCTTAAGGATGAAAGGAACCCGGTGAACTTTCATGAGGATGGGTGCCACTGCTGGATTGAGGCTGAAGGAGATGGGGGTGCTGGTATATTTCCCCAGGGATCTGTCAAAGACAGCAGGAAACTCTTCACAGGTGGCTGTGAAATCTATTTGGCCAATGCAGTGGGCATTCATCATGTGGATGCCCAGCAGCTTGAACCAGTCCAGACTGAACAAGCTCAGTTGATGGCCTTGCACTACTACCAAATGCAGGGGACTGTTGAAGTTCTTGTAGGTGTCCTGGAACATGCCAGTGCCCAAGACTGGCACTCAGCAGCCCTGGAAGTCCTTCAGGATCAAGTCAAATGGCTCTAGCGGTGGCAGTGGATTAGGAGCGGTGCCGTGCTGCTCTCAGGGTTAGCGATGCGATGTTCGGGTCTAGGAGCGGTGCTGGAAACGGCAACTGGAAAGGTGGCATGAAGGGTTCTCCTCGTTGGCCTCAATGAAATGCTTGATGCAGGGTCTCTGTTCATGGGAGGTAGCATCCCACCTTCGTCACCAGTGAAAAGTATTGGAACTGACGAGTGATTTCAGCTCTTACATACGTTATTAGATCAAGAACAAGAAAAGTAGTCGGCTAGCAGACTGGCTTATATTCACTAAGGAAACCACACCCCACTCACCCCAAACACCCATGAGTGGTCTATTTACAGTAATTGCATTAACCTCTCGGATCCTAGTTCCCTGATTGGAGACCCTCAGTCTTTTGTCCTCAAGGTCCAAGCTCAGGCACTTCGCTTGGCTGCATGGTGGACAAGATAGAACCGGTCAGAGCACATGGTCGGCTTAGGTACATTACAAGTACAAAGTAACTGTCACTGAGAAATCAGCTAAAGTTATAGCAAAGTGATCTAATAATTTAACCAACTGGTGGAGGTAGCCCTAAATATTCATTTGAATGTGATACTAATGCAAGCAGGTACAATCGTCTGTGGAACCCCATAGCAGAAAGACAAAAAGAGTGAGCAACAGCTAACCAGCATGACTCCTGAAAATTACACTCACGTAAAAATGCATCCACTCAACTATGAAACACGCCCCCCCCACGTTTCAGGGGCATTTCAACCTTGAAAGGGTTAATGAGTGCACAACATTTCCA
Source organism: Gekko gecko (assembly GCA_029375565.1). Taxonomy (NCBI): domain Eukaryota; kingdom Metazoa; phylum Chordata; class Lepidosauria; order Squamata; family Gekkonidae; genus Gekko; species Gekko gecko. Next base: position 211,600,878 of record JAPDNY010000001.1, read on the forward strand.
TGTACTGATTTCCAAAATATTGTTCTGGAGTGTCTGTAACAAATCCCACCATTTTTAGTGATGCTGTTACTTGTGGAATGCCCATTTGGCCTGGAAAGAGTTAATAAAAGCATGAGAGTCTCATGTTTTCACTTCTAGAATACTGTACTGGAGTGCCTGTAAAGTGTTTTTTGCAGCACTATTGTATGTTTAGTGCCCGTTCCGGGCCGTTCCGGGGTGTTCTGGAGGCCGTTCGGCCTTGAAAAGGTTAATAAAACAGTGGGAGTTCCGTGTTTTCACTTTTGGAGTATTGCTCTGGAGTAGCTGTAATGCATGCCACTGTTTTTTGCGGCACTATTGTTTGTTTAGTGCTTGTTCCAGGCCGTTCCGGCGTGTTCCGGAGCCTTTTTGGCCAGTAACGGGTTAATGAAAGGGTGGGAGTTCCGTGTTTTCACTTCTGGAATATTGTTCTGGAGTGGCTGTAATGCATGCCACTTTTTTTTCGACACTATTTTTTGTTTAGTGCCCGTTCCGGACTGTTCCAGGGTGTTCCGGAGGCTTTTTGGCCTGGAACGGGTTAATAAAAGAGTGGGAGTGCCATGTTCTCACTTCTGGAATATTGTTCTGGAGTGGCTGTAATGCATGCCACTGTTTTTTGCAGTACTATTTTCTGTTTAGTGCCCGTTCCGGGCTGTTCCGGGGTGTTCCGGAGGCTTTTTGGCCTGGAACGGGTTAATAAAAGGGTGGGAGTTCCGTGTTTTCACTTCTAGAATACTGTCCTGGAGTGGCTGCAATGCATGCCACTGTTTTTTGCTGCACTATTGTTTGTTTAGTGCCCGTTCCGGGCCATTCCAGGGTGTTCTGGAGGCTTTTTGGCCTGGAAGGGGTTAATAAAAGGGTGGGAGTTCTGTGTTTTCACTTCTGGAATATTGTTCTGGAGTGGCTGTAATGCATGCCACTGTTTTTTGCGGCACTATTGTCTGTTTAGTGCCCGTTCTGGACCGTTCCGGGCCGTTCCGGGGTGTTCCGGAGGCTTTTTGGCCTGGAACTGGTTAATAAAAGGGCGGGGGTGCCGTGTTTTCACTTCTGGAGAATTGTTCTGGAGTGGCTGTAATGCATGCCACTGTTTTTTGCGGCACTATTGTTTGTCTAGTGCCCATTCTGGGCCGTTCTGGGGTGTTCCGGAGGCTATTTGGCCTGGAAGGGGTTAATAAAAGGGTGGGAGTTCCATGTTTTCACTTCTGGAGTATTGTTCTGGAGTGGCTGTAATGTATGCCACTTTTTTGCGGTACTATTGTCTGTTTAGTGCCTGTTCCGGGCCATTCCAGGGTGTTCCGGAGGCTTTTTGGCCTGGAAAGGGTTAATAAAAGGGTGGGAGTTCTGTGTTTTCACTTCTGGAGTATTTTTCTGGAGTGACTGTAATGCATGCCACTTTTTTTTGCGGCACTATTGTTTGTTTAGTGCCCGTTCCGGGGTGTTCCGGAGGCTTTCTGGCCTGGAAAGGGTTAATAAAAGGGTGGGAGTGCCGTGTTTTCACTTCTGGAATATTGTTCTGGAGTGGCTGTAATGCATGCCACTGTTTTTTGTGGCACTATTGTTTGTTTAGTGCCCGTTCCGGGCCGTTCCGGCTTTTACCCTGTCCCGTTTTATGCATTGATAAAATGGTAGAAACAATGCTGGGAGCCCACAGGGGGGGAAGGGGAGTTTGAAGAAAAGGATATGATTTATATTATTTTAGCTAAATTGTGAAGTATTGCATATCCTAATAAAAATTTGGGTTTTTTTAAAATAACAAAAACTGTATACAAAACCCCCAGTCCCAAACACACCCGCAAAATACAAAAAAACCCAGTAAGAACATAGTATCTAGGAGCCTTTTTGCATGGTATCACACTTCTGTTACCTGTTTGGCCTGCTCTGCAAGGGCGGCCAATCTGAATGTAGCTGCTGGGAACCTCTCTAACAATGCTTGTTCATTTGAAGCTCTCACTACACAACAGTTTATAATGCTTTTAGGGGAAAGGGACTGCTTATTCTTACATGTATTGTATTCTTCTTTGACACCCACCTTAGAAATACATAGCAACAAAAGAGTATAAAAGCTGTTAATTCTAGGGTCTGCAGGCTGCCTTTTTGATGGTTGTTTGGGCCCTCTGTCAGACATTCAAGAGATGTCTTTATTATTGCGCAAGACATGTACATTGTTCTGATATATGCTCTGAGCATTTCTTTTTGTTATTTAGCTGAAGAACTAATAAAGTAGAACTTAAAACAAACTTTTGTCTTTGTTTCTTGCCCACTTTTGTCTTTGTCTCTTGCTGGTCTACATCTGGCCCAAGGATCCTGCAATCCCCCGCCCCCACAACGAGGGCCACCATTTGAATAAATCTAAAGCAACCATCTGGCAGCCTGGATTAATCTATATCGGCACGCCCTTTTCTTCTCCCTTCCCTAACACCTTATTATTAAAAATAATTAAGTGTCCCATCCTTTGCAGCCTCCTCTTTTAATCAATGGATTTATGTTGCTAAAACAGACAAGGAGGGGAGAGAATTCTCAAGTAAACCTTCATAACTGTAATCTGCAAATATTCTAGCCCCTTGTGCTCATTTGATTTTTTAAAATTTTATTCCTGTTTAGAAATTTGAATACTGTTCAGTTTTCTTTGTCTTATTTTGTTTAAATTCAGTCAAAACAAAGCATGTGAAGTTGAACAGAGAAGAATTTATAGGTCTAATAATCAGCAGAAATGGATCTCTTAACAAAGACCTTATGAAAACTGATGGCAATTGGTCTCAGCATCTGAATTCTTAGCCAGCAGAAGGATCTTTTTATCAGAGGAAAGTTCTTCTGTCAAGTTCCAAAGCATAAATTTTGCATCTGTCCATTGAAAGTAGCACCTGTATTGCTTGTTGAAATGGGAACAATTAATACTAAAATTATGTTTTGAACATAGAAGGGGAGACTAAGCCATTTTTGTTGGTCTTGATATAAACAAAAGCTTTGCTCACAGTTGGGCTTCTCTCTCTTTTGCCATGTGTGATTCTAATTTTTAGTGATGGCATTATAATCTGTCATCACGGAAACAGATACATATGCCAGTGTCCTGCTGTTCCTCTTCAATTTGCAAACAGTGAGAGAAAGTTTGTCAAATTCAGATCTTTACAGTGTTCCTGTTTCTTGCCATCTTGAAGATTAAAAGGCCAAGGCATTAACAACTACCATTTTTGCACAGCAGAAAACAGGTGCAAGTTGATTACTTCATCAGCAGGGAAACGGCAACTCAAACTTTATCCTCTCTTCATTCTACAGTGTAAATTACGAGCTGAAGTCGATGACAAAGTGGTAGTGTCTTTCTTCTAGTGGCTGTGGAATTCTGCATGAAAACAAGAATGGAAACTCAACATGAGGACAACCAGGGATGCTTCATATGGAATATCCTTAGTTCATTGGTTCATGTGGGAAGATTTGGACCCACACCCTCAAAAGACAGATGCCAAATAACAACCATGAGTTAAATTATATTTTATTAAACCTTTTAAATGCTGGCCTACAACTAATTAACACCATTCCTTCCCATTAGTGCATGTTCCCTTAGTGTGTGGTCTCAGCTTTATTGTGATTGTTGTTACAACCAATGGTTCCTCTAAGCTGTGGAGTCTTGTGAGCAAAAATGCTACTTTGTGAGCTACTGGCATTAAAAGTTGTGAGCAAGTGATTTGGCTACTGCATAAATTAGTTTGCTCTGGAGCCATCCTTCCTGAGCTAAGACAAAAATGTATGAGCTGGAGGCTAAAAAACTCAATTTAGAGGGAACATTGGACAATCAAGGGCAACAGTACATAACAGACAGCTATTTCATTGCCCCCCCTCCCGAGCAGCATATATAGCAGCAAAGTACAGATTTTATTTATTTATTTTATTTTTATTTATTTTTGGATTTATACCCCGCCCTATCCGGTAGCTCAGAGCTTCCCTCCCTCTCTCTTCCTTCTCTTACATAGTCCTGTCCAGGCAGTTGTTCATGTTCACCATCTCCTTAGTACTTTTTATTAGAACTAATCAAATGATGCATAATAATATACAAGCTTTTACTATGTTGAAATTTGAGAATGGAAGAGATCATGGCCACATCTATTGGCTCTACACGTTCAAGGGTTCTGTAGCTTCATTTTTATAGGATACAGATCAAGTGTATAGGAATCTGCATGTATTCAGGTGTTCATAGGTAGGCTCTGCAAATGAGTCTGTTGAACATCCAGAGGTTGGGATTTGTTTAGTTTCACAAAAATGTGATCATCCCATCAAGAAGAACAAAGAAACATCAGCACAAAATAGAGTTACAACTTGAGGAATTAATTTTTCAAGTGAGAAAGCATTACACAATGGAATCTATTTTTGCTTGCCTTCTGTTTGCTACTCTTCCCTTGCAGACTGGCACATAAAATGTCTGGGACTCATAGAATCATAGAATGTTAGAGCTGAAGGGACCTTACAGGTCATCTAGTCCAACCCCCTACACTTTGCAGGAGCATAGCCGAAAGATAGCCCTACAACATACCCGAAAGATGGTTGTCCAGTCTCTGCTTGAAAGCGTCCAGTGAAGAAGCATACACCACCTCCCGAGGCAGTCTGTTCCACTGCTCAACCACTCTTACAGTTAGGAAGTTTGACTGATGACTGGTTTCTTTGGATGGCTTGGCCAATGAGATAGAGGGTGGGGCTGCATTTTTTAAATCTGCTCTACTTCCCCAACACTGGTTTTTCCCGTAGCAGCTGACTGTGCCCATTCTGGAAAGCAGTGTGATATTAGCTGGCCAATTTGGGAGGCACAAAGGATTTTTTTGGGCTCCTCCCAAATTGGCTGGAGGAAAAAAATATATATATATATATATATATATATATATATATATATATTTGCCTGGCCCACATTACTTGTGAAGGTGGGTCTGGTCTTTTAACAGACTGGTTAAGCCCTAGCTAAGGCATTTGGGAGGGAATAATTGTTGGCAGCATTCAGGAAATAATCCAATCCACACTTTGGAGTTTGCTTTCAATGAATTTAATGTTGGCAGAATGTAGATGTGCAGTAAAGCAGAGCACAAGCTGTTTAAAGAATAAAGCAGTTTTATTAAGAATGAAACAAACTGAAAGAAAGAGGAAAGAGAAAGAGAAGTCTGTCTAACTGGATAGCAGGAAGGAACTTAGCCAATCAGGAGACAGGAAGGAAACTATTTGAAAATAGTAGGAAGTCCCTAATCTCATTATGATAACTAGTTGTCCCCTCTGTTGCCCCCTACAGGATGTTCTTGTCATCTTCTTTATCTAAGCACAATAGACCTTGCATATTCCAACATTTACTGCAACAGGATTTTGCAAAAGTACAACAACTCACTGCAGACCACTAATGCAACAGAGAGACCTTCGGAGCACAGAGAGAGAATACAACAAAAGGTAGTCTGAACTGCAAGAGAAAACATTCAATAAACCCTACACACCAGAGGATGCTCCACAGCTCCTCCGAGGATACAAGTGGACTAAACAACTCTCTCAGGAATATTTACAGTAGTTAGACTCTTAGCAGGCTGTTACTTCTCCAACAATAATGTGGCTTTTAGTGCAGATGCATAAGGAAAATCTAGGAAGCATATCAAAGCATCTAAGGATATGGGGAGGTACCTAAACTAGCTGGTCATGGCTGACCAGATCCAGGGCCTTGGTTCTATATACTACAATTTTAACTTGAAAGCTGATTGCCATGTAAAGGTTCAGCACCTCTCAGCATGCTCAGGCAAGGAGAAACAAGATGTGCTGAGGTTTGAGGTAGAGCTCCAAATGCTGGTAGCAGGGAACCAGCACTAATGATAGGGTAACCAGCACTAAACAAGGAAGGAAACAATTTCTTACATTTGTGCAAACCCACTAATACAGAAAGGCCTACATTAACCCATTCTAAAGTCTTGTGTTTTCATTCAGAGGGCTGCAGGCAAATTAATTTGTGGCCAGAAGCTAGACTTTGTAGATGACTATAGAAATAGCTCTGTATGTCTTTCACTGGCTACAGTTTGCTGCAGAAATTCAGTGAGTTGAAAGATTGTTTGAATGACTACTCAGCTGTTAACTGTAGCTATTTCAGCATTTTGCCAGAAGGCTTTAGTTGTTGTTTGGTTGTTCACCATACAATTTGAGCAGTCAGCTCATTAAGGATACTATATTAGATTACCTGTCTTAAATTTTAATTGGTTAATCAATTAAATAACAGATTGAGACACATATGATAGCATCTTGAGACAGTAATATTTTTATATTTAATGAGGTCATCCTTACCACAGGTCTGCACATTTGTTGTTGTTCAGTCGCACAGTCGAGTCCGACTCTTCGCGACCCCATGGACCAGATTACGCCAGGCCCTCCTGTCTTCCGCTGTCCGCTGAAGTTTGCTCAATTTCATGTTCGTTGCATCGATGACACTATCTAACCATCTCATTCTTTGCCGTCCCCTTCTTCTTTGACCTTCAATATTTCCCAGCATCAGGGTCTTCTCCAGTGAATGCTCCCTTCTCATTTGGTGGCCAAAGTATTTGAGCTTCAGCTTCAGGATCTGGCCTTCCAGGGAACAGTCAGGGTTGATTTCTTTTAGGATTGACTGATTTGATCTCCTTGCAGTCCAAGGGACTCTCAAGAGTCTTCTCCAGCACCATAGTTCAAAAGAATCTATTCTTCGGCGCTCGGCCTTCCTTATAGTCCAACTCTCACAGCCATACATTACTACGGGGAATACCATTGCTTTGACCATGCGGACTTTTGTTGGCAAGGTGATGTCTCTGCTTTTTATCATGCTGTTTAGGTTTGCCATCGCTTTCCTCCCAAGGAGCAGGCGTCTTTTAATTTCATGGCTGCAGTCACCATCTGCAGTGATCTGGGATCCTAGGAACGTGAAGTCTGTCACTACTTCTACGACTTCCCCTTCTATTTGCCAAGGAGTGATGGGGCCAGATGCCATGATCTTAGTTTTTTTGATGTTGAGCTTCAAGCCCACTTTTGCACTCTCCTCTTTCACCCTGAGCAAGAGGCTCTTTAGATCCTCTTCACTTTCTGCCATCAGAGTGGTATCGTCTGCATATCTGAGGTTATTGATCTTTTCCCCAGCAATCTTAACTCCAGCTTGTGATTCATCCAGGCCAGCATTTCGCATGATGTACTCTGCATATAAATTAAATAAGCAAGGTGACAGTATACATCCTTATCGTACTCCTTTTCCTATGCTAAACCAATCAGTTGTTCCATATCCGGTTCTAACTGTTGCTTCTTGACCCTTATACAGGTTTCTCAGGAGACATATGAGGTGGTCTGGTACTCCCATCTCTTTAAGAACCTGCCATAATTTATTGTGATCCACACAATCAAAGGCTTTAGCATAGTCAATGAAGCAGAATTAGATGTTTTTCTGGTATTCTCTTGCTTTCTCCATAATCCAGCGAATGTTGGCAATTTGATCTCTACCTCTTCTAAACTCAGCTTGTACTTCTGGCAGTTCTCTATCCACGTACTGTTGGAGCCTAGCTTGTAGGATTTTGAGCATGACCTTGCTAGCGTGTGAAATGAGTGCAATTGTGCGATAGTTTGAACATTCCTTGACGTTGCCCTTCTTTGGGATTGGAATGTAAACTGACCTTTTCCAATCCTGTGGCCACTGTTGTGTTTTCCAAATTTGTTGGCAAATTGAGTGCAGCACTTTAACAGCATCTTCTTTTAAGACTTTGAATAACTCAGCTGGGATACCATCACCTCCACTAGCTTTGTTGTTAGTAATGCTTTCTAAGGCCCATTTAACTTCGCTTTCCAGGATGTCTGGCTCAAGGTCAGTGATTATACCATCGTGGTTGTCAAGGACATCGAGGTCCTTCTTGTATAGTTCTTCTGTGTATTCTTGCCATCTTTTCCTAATCTCTTCTGCTTCTGTTAGATCCCTACCATTTTTGTCCTTTATCATGGCCAGCTTTGCATGGAACGTTCCCTTGATTTCTCCAATTTTCTTGAAGAGATCTCTAGTCCTTCCCAATCTATTGTTTTCCTCTATCTGTCTGCACATAGAGGAGAACAAAATAGTCTATATCTAATGTGAAGACTAGAGGGAAGGCTTTTTGCACTGCGCAAGTGACTTGAATTTTGTATTCTGCTTAGACTGCTTGTCCCATGGGCAGCTATTGAAAATTCAGGGAACAGAGCAGGCAAAAGGCATATATCTCCCTGTATTCCATACTGTTTTGTCTAGTGAAGCCACCAGATTGAACTAGAATATCATTCAACACCTTTTCAGTGTGATGCTTGATTCAGAAGGCATGAAGTTCTTAGCTTGGCCCACTGCATTTCATATAGCAGCTGTTTTTACTGTTGCACTGTATATTAGTAGTTCTTTCAGTTATCATCTGTAGAATGGGAAGTAGTTGGGAAGTTGGAGATTCCATAGACAGGTCCAGCATCTTGCAGCAGCATCTCTAATACATTATTTTATTCATTTCAGCATAATAGTTTGCTGCATCAGACCAGTGGCCCATCCAGTCCAGTATACTGTTTTGCACTGCCAACCGATTGCCCTGGAGGATCACACAAGCAGAGCACAGAGGATGAGGCCCTCCACTGTTTGGTGTAGTGGTTAGGAGCATGGATTCTAATCTGAGGGAACTGGGCTTGATTTCCCACACCTCCACATGCAACTGCTGGTGTGAACTTGGGTCAATCGTAAGTTCTTTCAGAACTGTTCTCTCAAGGGCAGTTCTCAGGAGAGTTCTCTCAGCCCCACCTATCTCACAGGGTGTCTATTTTGGGGAGGGGAAGGGAAAGGGATTGTAAGTTGCTCTGAGACTCCTTTGGGTAGTGAAGGGTGGGGTATAAATCCAATTTCCTCCTCCTCCTCTTTCTACTTCTTCTTCTTCCCAGAACTGGAATCAATCGCCATGGCTAGTAGCTATTGATCAACCTCTTCTTGATGAATATATCTAACTGTCTGTGGCTGTCAGAGCAGGCAAAGCAGTCCACCTGAAAAACAAGTCAGCCAGGCTGTCACCAGCAGGGAGGTGAAACCTGTGTGTGCAAGCTACATTTTTAAAAGATGGCAATGAGCGAATGGAGGTAAGAGAAGATAACAGCAGACCCTTGAGAGCCTGCACATGGCTGGCAGAGCAGAGAAACATCTGGGAATAGTGAAGCAGCTCTCAGCTTCAGACTGTAGGACTAGAGGTGGCAACATCAGGACAAGCCTCGGGAACTGTAAGAGAAAACTTCATTAGCCTCTGAAGGTGATGGAGCTCACCCAGAGAAGGCAAGGTAGGCACAGGCAGTGGCTATGGGGACTGAGGTCTAAGAGACGGCATATGAGAGAGGAGGGGTGTTGACATGTGAGAGAGGAGGGGTGTTGGCAGAGTTCAGGAAATAATCCAACCCATGCTTTTGAGTTTGCTTCTAGTGAATTTACTGCAGCTGGATTTTGTGAAAAAACAATAAGTGACTTCTGGCCATTAATACAACAAAGAAGCTTTCAGCCACAAGCACTAACACGTACTAACACACAACATAGAGAGAAATAAAAAGAGGCAGGCTGAATTCCAATAAACCCTAAACACTAGAGATGCACCACACACCCCCCCAGCCCCCACCCAGATACAAGTGGACTGAACTACTCTTTCAACAGTATTTACAGTAACTAGACTTTTAGCAGGTTGTCGCTTCTTCAACACCCCTTCTTGACAGCATGTGTACTATTCCACCATGTTTAATTTGCTAAAAGGGTCCAATGATGGTCTCCAGGCAATGGTTTCATGCAGGGCTATTTTTGGGCCGGAACGCCCTGGAACAGCCCCTCGCCCCACCCCTCCCTGTCCAGGCACCCGGAAGAAGGGCTATGGAGGCCAGCGCAGTGGCCCCACATTGGGCCAATGATGTGGGCCCGGGAATAGGCCCCACGACCACCCCACTGCCAGACCACCCCGCCCCCTCCCTCCAACAGTGGCTCTGGCTTTGGCGGCAGGACGAGCAGCCCTCCTTGGCATGAGGCCACGGCAGAGGCATCACCGGTGCCTTCAGGCACTCTGCACCCTCCTGCCCAGCCCCGGCCAAGAGGGGGAGCACATGGTCAGGTGTGCCTGCCAAGGTGAGGATGATGATGATGACAAAGCAGGATTCACTTCCCCGGGAGCTCTGGTGGGCAGGTGAAGAGCACTTCCTCACTTCCTCCCCAAAAGTAGACTGACAGGCCAGCCCTTCCTCCTCGCCCCCCCCAATCCAGCTGCCTCCCGGCTGACTGCGGGCCTCCACGGGCCCAGGTGCAGAGAACTTGTGCAGGGCAGCCCCTGGCTGCGCCCACGGGGATTTCATTTCTCTACCAAACATAGCCTTCTGCAGGTACCTGCTCCTCCTCCTCTCATAGGCATAGAATACAAGAGGATGCCCGAGCATCCCCCCAAAATTTGCCAGTGGGACTGACCTCCCCCTGGGCTCCTGAGTCCTGCCCCCCTCCCCCCTCCCATGGCCCCGGGCCTGAAGCAGCCATCAGAAAACTAGGCAGCAAGAAGCTGCCGGGCTCTTCTGTGTCTGCTGTTTGATAAAAGGCATCCACCGAGGGACCTCCTCCAGCCAGCCTGATCAGTTGGAAAGGAAAAGAATGTGAGTGTGTGTGTGTGTGTGAGAGAGAGAGAGACAGACAGACAGACAGACAGACAGACAGACTCCGTGTATGAATGTGAACAGAAACAGCCTGCCTGGGGGGAGCGGAGGAAAGAAAGATAATGTGTGTGTGTGTGTGTGTGTGTGTGTGAGAGAGAGAGAGAGAGAGAGAGACAGACAGACAGACAGACAGACTCCGTGTATGAATGTGAACAGAAACAGCCTGCCTGGGGGGAGCGGAGGAAAGAAAGATAGTGTGTGTGTGTGTGTGTGTGTGTGTGTGTGTGTGTGTGTGTGGAGAGAGAGAGAGAGAGAGAGAGAGAGAGAGAGAGAGAGAGAGAGAGCCTCCCTGTGAAGAGAAACAGCCTGCGGGGGGGGGGAGAGAGAACCTGTATGTGTGTTTGTGTAAGAAAGTGCCTGCCTGTATTTCTCAGTATGGAGAAAGGGGGGGGAATGTAAAGAAAAAGAATGTGTGTGAGTGCCTGCGTGTAGGTGTGTATGTGAAAGAGAGACAGAAAGTGCCTCCATGTATGTCTGAGTTTGGAGCAGAAAGAGCCTGCCTGAGGAAGGAGGGAGGGGTTGAAAAGTTGAGAGACTCTCACCCAAATCAGCTGGACACTGCAGGAATTAAGAGTCCTTAAAGAGTCCTTTGCCTCTGTCTCTGAATTTGCATCTGAAGTCTTGATGATTGAAGCCTCTCATGTAAACAATGAAAACTGCTTCTTTCTTGGCTCAGGTGAGAGAAAGCAACTTTTCTTCAGAATAAAGGGGAGGTCCTTAGGTCAAGATCAGACAACTGAACTTTGGGCCAGTTACTGATTCCTCCATTATGCTGTATTGGTGCTGCATTTTCCCATTAGCAACAAAGGCAACAATAATAAGCATCTCAGGCTGCAATCCTAAAAACTTTCCTGAGAGATTGAAAAAAAGGGGATACTTCTGAGTAGACTGGTTTAGGATTGCTCATTCAGAAACCTTCAGGTTGAAATATATAAATCCTTTTAAAATATGTATAAATAAATAATATCCCTATTTCTTTTTCTGACCTAGAACATATATTTTTCACCATGCCCTGCACTAAGATGAATCTTGACTCTTTATGCAAACTATGATAATTCTATTTTTGCATGGGTGGAAATAATGACGGCAATTTTTGGCTAGTTTCAATGGGGAAAAGTCAGGGGTGGGAATTCGGTGATATATGGCAACCAATGCTCCCTCTAAGCTGTGGAGTCTTCTGAGCAAAAATTCTACTTTGTGAGCTACTGGCATTAAAGTTGTGAGTGAACAATTTGGTTGCTGCATAAATTAGTTTGCTCTGGAGCCATCCTTCCTGAGCTAAGACAAAATGTGTGAGCCAGAGGCCAAAAAACTGAGCTTGCTACTCTGAACTCTGTACATTGCTCAGAAACTGAGTGCACAGCAACTGTTTGGTATTCTGGCTATGAGACTTCAGCTGTGCATATACCAAACAAAGGCATCTGTGATGCCATAATTTGGTAAATTTCAGTACAAAGTCACCAATATAAATAAGGCAGAAACAAGACTCCTGTAAATGAATGTCCAGGAAAATGTTCCCCTACAGGCTTTTCTGTGTTGCCCTCCTTACTTTCAAATTTGTGACCATTTATTTATAGCCCACCCTTCTCACTGAGACTCAAGGTGGATCAAGGACTGTAAAACAACACAGGTGACATCCAGCAAACAATGTGAAAGGACCAGGATCAGGAGAATGAGAAACAATGGAAAGAAAGCCTCAGGCATCACACGTGAAAGGGAGGGTCAGTAGACTGGAGAGGTGTGAATGCTGGAACTCGAGGCTGATTATTTTATTTCCTTTCTTTTCATATACAGTCTGGCTTTTGCACTGGGAGTCAAGACAGATTACAAGTATGATAGAGCTGTTTGGTCCATCAGTAAGCCACTTACAAAGCATGATAACATCTGATTGGTGTAGTGGTTAAGTGTGCGGACTCTAATTTGGGAGAACCAGGTTTGATTCCCCACTCCTCCACTTGCACCTGCTGATGTGACCCTGGGTCAGTCACAAGCGCTGCCACAGCTGTTCCTGAAAGAGCAATTTCTGTCAGAGCTCTCTCAGCCCCGCCTGCCTCACAGGATTTCTGTTGTGGGGAGGGGAAGAGAAAGGAGTTTGTAAGCTGCTCTGAGACTCCAAGTGAAGGGCGGGGTATAAATCCAATCTCTTCTCTTCTTCTAAATGTAACAGAAAAAAGATTTCTTGTAAAAGCTATTTCATCACTCAGCAAGGGCTGAGGGCTTGATGGCAGAGCCTCTGCTTGGCATGCAGAAGGTCCCAGGTTCGATCCCCAGCAGCATCTCCAGTTAAAAAAGACCAGGCAGCAGAAATTTTTGCTCACAAGACTCCACAGCTTAGAGGGAACACTGGGCAGCTATTGATCTGCCTTTATAAAATATCAAAAAGTTTCTGAAATAATGTATAGGAGGACTTTGGTCCTGAGAATCAAAATTGCACCGAATTAAAAAAGTTTTATTCTTGCAATTTTACACTGTAGTCCTAAACACAGTCACATCCTCACTGATACAGAAGGGTGTAACTCTATTTAGGATTGCATGGTTGATGGCTTTGGGGGGAGACTGGCAAAGGGAAGAGAAACAAATGACTAGAACTTGTGACCTGAGCCTAGACAGCGTGTCTTGTTGGGAATGGCTTGCAAATATATGTGTGTCTAAAGTCTGTATTAAAGTCATTTGGTGCTAACTGCCATGCAAGAGAAAACATCTGAAAAGGTAGCTTCATTTTGTGTGTGTTGGCAGAACACTTGACTGTTGCATGGGGGACATCTGCAGAGAAACAGAATTGTAACTAAAAATGAGTATGGTCAGCAGCATGTTGGAGATTGCCTGTTTTGTGAAATTTAAAAAGTGGGCAGAGTTTCTGAAGAAGATGATTGTCCCTCTTCTCCTGCCACTGGGCTGACATCTGCCTTTAATGGGCCAGCAAAGTTGATGTTCTTAAACCTCCTAATAAGAGAGATTTCTGCTTCTGAGGAGCTGACTTCCAACTATTGGTGATCTTGTGATGGTAGTGATACTTTGATGTGGTAAAGCCCACCTGTTCATAGGATCATTTTACCTGTGGGACAGACTCTGCATGGAACCACTCTGCATGGTAACCACTCCAGGTTGGGTACCATGGTAACCAACCTGGTACACAATTGCTTGTAAAAAATATTATAGTGTAATAATTCTGGTGGGTAGATGTGTTGGTCTGAAGCAGCAGAACAAAGTTGGAGTCCAAAATTTCATCCAAGGTATAAGCTTTTGTGTGCATGCATCTGAAGAAGTACAGGTGGCACATGAAATCTTATACCTTAAATAAAATGTTGTTGGACTGGTTCCTTTGGTGCACAGTCTACAAACTATTCCCGTCCAGTGCATCCCTGGAGATTTGGGAGTGGAGCCTGGGGAGGGTGGGGCTCGGGGGAAGGAGGGACTTAGGCAAGGCATAATACCATCATGGACTCCACTTTCCACAGCAGCCATTGGCCTGATCTCTGTAGTTTGGAGCTCAATTGTAATTCCAGGAGATCTCCAGATCCCACCTGTAGGTTGGCAACCTTAAAAATTCATATTCAGCATACTAGTTCTGCAGGAAGGCAAGCTGATTTCCATAGGAACCTTTAGGAACTGATTCCAATCCAGTGTGGGAATAATTTTGGACATAAGATATTGGTTCAGGCAAGATTTTGTATAGATGGGACAGAAAATAATGTTTTGGTTTTGTCAAAACCGTTCTGACAACAAACAAGGTAAACAGAATAAGAAGCAAAAGGTGGATGTGGCTGGATGACCACATCTTTGGTAACATGGGGATGTGGTCTAATATGCTAATGAGCTGCACTGTCATGGGTGTGGCTTAATATGCTAATGAGTTCCTGCTGGGCTTTTTCTACAAAAAGAGCCCTGGCTTCATGAAAGCATCAGCAGTCATTACTTCGGTTGGTAAATACTATGTGTTAATGAGTCCTTGATTCTGCATTTCTTTCAGAAGATGATACTTGACATCAGGGCTCTTTTTGTAGCAATAACTCCTTTGGCTACATTAGGGATGTGTCGCCTAATATGCAATCTTCCAAGAGCTTACAGTAGCCCCTGTAAGAAGAGCTCCGTAAGCTCTTGGAGGATTGGCTACATTAGGGGTGTGTCGCCTAATATGCAAAGGAGTTCCTGCTACAAAAAGAGCCCTGCTTGACATCAATATGTTTATACCATGGGTTGACCTTTCCAGTCTGTGACAGTTTTATATACCATTGATTGTCCTCAAAGATTGTTATTGGTTCAGGTCTATCTAGTTCTAAATCTAAAATTAACTGGTGAATCCAGATAGCCTCTCGGCAAGCTTGTGCAGCTGCAACATGTTCTGCTTCTGTTGAAGAAAGTGCTACAATTGTCTGTTTTCAACTTGTCCAGCTAATGACCCCTTCTCCATACTGAAACAGATATCCATTGGTAGACTTCCAATCAGTGGTGTCCCCAGCCTAATCAGCATCCACATATGCTTTCAGTTTTGGATCTGCACTTGCTGATAGTCACAGCTTCAAGTGGCTTGTTCCCTTCAGATACTGCATTATTCTTTTCACTCCATTCCAGTCTGCCTGGCTAGCAGCACTTATATCCAACTTAGACACTGTGGCTAGATGGAATAGTTTTCTAATTGTCTCATGATACTGATTATTATTTGACAAAGCTCCTTGACTGCTGTCATTTTTCAGGTATCCTACTTCCATGGGTGTTTTCATCTCTTTTGCATCTTTCATTCCAAAATGTTCCAGCATCTCAGTTATTTTTTGATTCTGACTAAGGAGACAGGTCCCATTAGCCTCTCTTTCTACCAGAATACCAAGATAATATCTGATGTCTCCCAGTTGTTTCACTTCAAAATTTCATGGGGCTGCCTCGAAAAACTACAACTGGTCCAGAATGGAGCCTCCACATTATTGAGCTATTATTATCATAAAACCAATCTCAAACTCTCTCCCAAACAACAAATTACTTTACTGACCTTGTTGAATAGACCCCATAGAAAGTCACAGAAATAATATTAAAAAAAAACTCTTGAGGGATTCATTGACCATGATACCAGCTACAAAGAAATACAAACACAGAAACAAACTACATTAAGTATTTTTCTTTGGTGGTACAGGGACATAACTGCAACAAACAGAACCATGGAGAACATACACAAAAAAATTAAACACATAATTTTTTTTATTTCATCTTGTATGCTAATTTACTTTCCTGTACTTGCAACTAGGGACAAAAATGAGGCCCAAATTATCATACTATACACAGTAATTTACAAAAACCCTCAAGCAGACAGCATGAAACACCACAGGCAATTGACCTCATTAATTAATACAAGCAGCACAGGATGTGGGAGACGGAAAACAACATTTTATCACTACCACCACCCCAATTTTTCTTGGTCAGTTTGAGCCCAAGGTTAATATAATTGTGCTGACTTCCATTAGATTTCCAGCCACAAAGTACTGTTTGACCTTAACACTCTAATAGTGTTATCCTAAGCAGAGCTATCTCCATCTAAGTCAACTGACTTCAGTGGGCTAGAAAGGGTATTTGCCCCCCCAGTCAGAATAACGAAACAGACAACAGCTTGGGAGTAAACAAAGGCCACTTTATTAACTATTTAACATAACATTGCAGAAAGGGACCAGCTAAGTGAGCACAGAACAGGCAAGGCAGGTGTCATTCCCCTGATCAACCTCCTTGCCCTTTTCTTAGGTGGGTCACCCAGTTCTGGTCTTGAGCCATCGATCTGGCTTGTGACCTGCAGCCCAGCAAACTGGTTGCCCCTAGGAGCGCCCACCCCGAGGCCTTCCAACTTGCAGAGAGGAGCATACCCTAAAAGGGTCCCAGCAGAGGTGATCACCGTTCCCCACCCTGGACCTTGAAAATCCGAGGGCAGTTCCTGATGACCCCCTGTTCCCTAATGGGGAAAATGCCATAAGGTGCTCACCGGTTCCAGTTTCTTGCCCTCACCAACCTGCCAAGTGACCAACCTACTTAACTGCCAACCACTACATCCAATACTTCAATCCGCTGCTCCCAGTGCAAGGTAGGCAAAAACACCTCCACCCAATCGGCCAATTCCAGGTAAAGGTGAAAAATTCCTACCTGGCCCTAGTAGGTGACCAGCAAAAGCCTACACTAAGAACAGGGCGGGAGGGTGGACGAGCATGAGTCAGCAACTGTTTGGGCAGGAGCAGAGCCTAGCAGTTTAACTGAGCCGGATCCACCCCCGCCCACATCATGATGCTGCATGTCATGATCCTGTTGCTGCCCCGGCTTCCTCCGGGGTGGCAAAACAGCCCCCAGACCTCATCAGCTTCACCAGGAGGCTGGGAACTCCATTGCCCCCCCAGTCAGAATAACGAGACAGACAACAGCTTGGAAGTAAACAAAGGCCACTTTATTAACTATTTAACATAACGTTGCGGCAAGGGACCAGCTAAGTGAGCACAAAACAGGCAAGGCAGGTGTCACTCTCCTGACCAACCTCCTTGCCCTTTTCTCGGGTGGGTCACCCAGCTCTGGTCTTGACCCATTGGTCTGGCTTGTGACCAGCAGCCCAGCAAACTGGTTGCTACCTAGGAGCGCCTACCCCTGAAGCCTTCCAACTTGCAGAGAGGAGCATACCCTAAGGGGTTCCCAGCGTAGGTGATCACTGTTCCCCACCCTGGACCTTGAAAATGTGAAGGCAGTTCCTGATGACCCCCTGTTCCCTAATGGGGAAAATGCTGTAAGGTGCTCTCCAATTCTAGTTTCTTGCCTGCACCAACCTGCCACAGCCAAGACCAAGCCTCTGCTTTGGTCTTTGCTCCCACTAAAAGGCCAAGGCTGAGCTAATCCCTTGCTACAAGTCCTGCAAAAAGAACCCATTGCCCTTGGCCGATAGGTGCACCTCATCAGCCCTATACAGGTCCTGGAACTTGACCCGTATGTTGGGGTGTGGCAAAAAATGCCCTAAACCACCCTCCATGGCCTTCCTCATCTGGTGATTGACTTTACGCCTAGCCCGATCAATGCAGCAGGGGTTTCCCAAATTACACCACACCTGGGGGGGCAGAATAGCCAACCAGACGATCTGTACACCGGGCCACTGGACTCTCATCCTTGCAAGGTCAGCCACAGCTTGTAACACAAGGGCCCTGCCCTTCATCAGACCTAGGTCATTACCCCCTAGGTGCAACACCAACACATGTGGAGGAGGCTCCTGCCGCTCTTCGAATAACAGGGGAAGGAGTGCAGGCCATCT
This sequence comes from Gekko gecko, assembly GCA_029375565.1. Lineage (NCBI taxonomy): Eukaryota > Metazoa > Chordata > Lepidosauria > Squamata > Gekkonidae > Gekko > Gekko gecko. The sequence goes on from JAPDNY010000001.1 coordinate 211,618,837, forward strand.
CGTGCATCTCCTTCCCAAGCATTCAACAACAGCCCACTTGCTAAGGCCCAGCTGAGAACTGGTGGGTGTCCTCCTGGCCTGGTGAGCTGCCCAAAAGACCATGCTTTGGCTGCAGACAGTGACTCATTGTCTCACCCTGTGGCCTGCAGCGCCTGTAAGAAGAACCCTATTAATAACTGAAACATAACCTTATAATTTGCAATCCCACACGTAACCCCTGTAATGACACAATTTCCAGCGACCTATCTGCTGAATCTCACTATTGGAATATCCCATGGCTGCTGCTGTTGAAGCTGCTCCAATCCGGAAGGAGTGGGTTCCAAATGGAACCCGCCCAATCCCAATTGGACCTGCATTTTCTGGTCAGGACCCAAAATTGAAACTTGGTGAGGGGAGTGCCATCCATGTGACAAAATAAAAGGCCTACAACCTCACCCCACATGGCTAAATACTGGCAAAGAACCTGCACCAGGCATAGCTCGATGACAGAACCCCTGCCAAGCTGATCAGTCTTTGACCACCAAAGCATGATCTGAACTTTAATGTCCAGCATGTGGATATCATGCCAGTCCAGTGCTAGGCCAGATACATCCCAGCGAAAGCCAGCCACCAGCTCACTGATCCTCAGTGCCCCCCCAAAAGCAAACAGTGCCACTGCATGGAACAATGCGGCCTCATAGCCATCCATGCAAAGTGTGTGCCACTGTGCCTTGAGCCCCTTCATCACTATTGGGGCCAATGGCTCCCTTGCCAACCTCCCTTGACCAGCCCTCAAGCATCTTCCTAATGTGGAAGTCGCCCTCAAACCCCGATGCCTTGCTGGCATAGGCAAGAGGTGACAGCTTGCCCTTAATGGAATGTGCTGACAGGCCCTTACCTCATAGTGACATACAAAACTGCATCAGCTGAGCCAGCAGTGTCAGATGTGACCTGCAGTTCAGCTTCAACTAAAAGGTCATCTCGCCAAAAGGAGACCCCATTGTATGAATCTAAAAATTCTTTCCATACAAGGAGGTCACCCCATATCCCCTTGGATACCCTGGTCCTATGGTGTAGAAGATGGAGACCCTTCATGGACTCATACAGCCTCCTAACAAATGCCAAGCTGGGCACCACAACTTTGCATGCAAAGTTGAGGTGGCAGACCAGCTGCTGCAACTCAAGCAAGGTAATCTTCCCCATCACCCTGGCCGAGTCAATCCTAGCCTGCAGCGCCTGCAATTTGTCCCCTGGTAATCTACACAGCTACCCCACTGTATCAATCTCTATCCCCAGAAAGACCAAGTTTGTGGTAGGACCCTCTGTTTTTTCCTGAGCAAGAGGAACCCCCAGCTCCTCTGCCAGACCCATAAAGCTTTTCAGTAAAAATTCACACTGCCCAGTATTCTTCCCTCCTGCCAACAGAAAGTCATCAAGATAATGGGCAGTGCTGTATAGTCCCATCCTGTAACAGAAGGCCCATTCTAAAAAGGAACTGAACCTCTCGAATACAGCACAGGAAACTCAACAACCCATGGGAAGGGCCCTGTCCATGTAGCATTTGCCCTCAAAAGCAAAACCCAACAACTTGAAATTGGCTGGGTGGACAGGAAGGAGGCCAAAGGCTGACTTAATGTCACACTTTTCCAATGCCACTCCCTGCCCACACTGGCACATCACCTGCATGGCCTGATCAAATGAGGTATACCTAACTGGACATAACTGCTCAGGTATTGCATCATTCACTGACTCCCCACGTGGATAGGACAGATGATGAATGAGGTGATACTCACCAGGTGCCTTCTTTGGCACAACTCCCAACAGAGAAATCCTCAAATTGTTAACTGGTGGGTTAGGGAATGGGCCAAGGACCCTGCCCTCCCTACACTCTTTGTCAGTTTTCTCCCTAACTATATGCTCCATCCCCTTAACTGATTTCAGGTTAGGAGCACTATATGAGACTTCCAGTTTAGGGCTCTCAGGCAACATGTGCCTTTCTTACAGTTCTTATAGACATTTACAATGCCCCAACTTTTCTCTTGTGGAGGTGAAAGTAGCAAGGAGCATTTGTCTATGTTGGGGAAGGGGATTGCGACCCCTCTCTTAACCGTGTAGACCTGCACTGAAGCAACGAGCTATAAGGAGTTCTGATGAGACACAGTCACGCTGGGTTGTGGAAGAACCTGAAAAAACTGCCAGAGTCTGAGCAAAATTACCTTCAACTGAATGAAGCTAAGTGTTGTTGTTGTTTTTTCTGTACTTTAAAAACTTATCATTTCCTTGCAAATGTTTGATAGACTGCAGCTGGAAGGAATTAGGCAGTGCAGAGAAGGAGGAGAGGAAAGAACACCCTTAACATTCATTAATTAAGACAGGAGAAGTTTTCCCCAACACGGCTATTTATATAAAATGTTGAGGAAAGGGGGCTGAAGAAATCTCACAACAGGGCAGTGAGATATAAGAGCAGAGGATTTATAGGAGAAAATCTCTTTAATTTACCTTTTGTTCTTTTTAGCCTTTCTGTTTCTTTAAAAGCGGCAGCATCTCAACCAAAACGGTGAAACAAGTCTGAGGAAAAGGCTGAGTGATGTCATAACTGGGAGCCTACTGAAAGGGGTGGTAGAGGCCAAGAGGAGAGGGAAAGAGCGGAGAGACATGCGATGTAGCAGCTAGAAGACAGCTTAAAGGGGCAGAAGTGGAGGAGAAAACTAAAACAACACAGAACGATATAGAAAGACACTTATAACTGAAGCAAAAAATTAATGTGGAGAGAAAAAGGACAGAAAATAAGACTGAATTTCAGAAGAGACTCTAATGAGAATGGAGCGATGGAGAAAAGCAATTAGAACATAATTGAATAGTGAGAGCAAAACAGGAGAAAACAGTGTATGAGACTGTGTTAACAACAGTTTAATTGCCTTGTATTTAAAGATACATGATAACAGATAAGAGAGATGCTGACAAAGACAGATTAGAAGGGAGTTTTTACTAAACTTATAAAGTTAGATTTGGTCAATTAATTAAATTAAAAATCTAGATAAATATAGATTAACACAGAGGAATACACAAATACAGAAAAAGAGTTACTTTAATGATACCTAATAAAAACATAAATTATTAACCAGCAGTTGATGGCCTCAGGTACTAGTGGCTCCAGGAAAGCCTCCTTGTCATCCCCCAGTCAGATAAGTAATCTTATGCAGTTGAAGATAAATACAATGTCAACTTCACAAATGAACCTCAAAGATCTGAAGGTAATAATACAAGACTGTGTGAACCAAACAGTGCAAATAACTATAGATAGCACACTACCAGGTTTAATAAAGAAAGAAATTGAACCCATAAAATTGAAAATAGATGAAATGTCAAACCAAATCGAACCTTTAAGATTAAAAATGGAAGATATGTCAAATCAATTTAAAACAGATACTGAGAAAATTAAGAAACAAATAATAAAAAACAAACAAGAGATACTAAAAATAGCTATTAATAATGAATCAACTAAAAAGAAAGTACAAGAATTGGATTATTAGGTCATAAGAACATAAGAGAAGCCAATGTTGAATCAGGCCAATGGCCCATCTAGTCCAACACTCTGTCACACAGTGGCCAAAATATACCAGGTGCCATCAGGAGGTCCAGCAGTGGGGCCAGGGCACTAGAAGTCCTCCCACTGCTGCCCCCTCCAGCACCAAGAATAGAGTGCATCACCTGCCCCAGACGGAGAGTTCCCATCTATACCCTGTGGCTAATAGCCACTGATGGACTTCTGCTCCATATGTTTATCTAATTCCCTCTTGAAACTGTCCATGCTTGTAGCTGCCACCACCTCCTGTGGCAGTGAATTCCATATGTTAATCACTCTTCCATATGTTAATCACTCTCTTCTGGAAATGCTATGGGTTGAAATAGTGGGTCCAAAAGGAAGCTTAACAGTGGAAGTTTGTTATTGCCCACCAGATCAAAAGATAGAGGAGGATTATAAAATGATGAATGAATTAAAGATAGCGGCTAGACAAAATAAGTGTGTTGTAATAGTCGACTTTAACTACCCACACATTGATTGGGTCAATATGAGTTCTAGTTGGGAAAAAGAGATTGAGTTTTTAGACACTCTCAATGACTGTGCTGTGGAACAGATGGTCACAGATCCTACCAGGGGAGAGGCGATCCTGGATTTGGTCCTAAGTAACACCCAAGACCTGGTGAGAGATGTAAAAGTGATTGCACCACTTGGGAACAGTGACCATAATGTCATTGAGTTTAACATTTGTACAGATAGGGAGTTGTCCAAAAAGACTGATGCAACCACTTTTAACTTTAAAAGGGGTAACTTCTCTGGTATGAGGGGAGATGTGAGAAAGAAATTGACAGGAAGAGTGGAGAAGGTCAAAACCATTGGGGAAGCTTGGAGACTATTTAAAAAGACAATCCTAGAAGCTCAGAAAAAATATATACCGCAGGTTAGGAAGGTACAAATAGGTATAGAAAAAAGCCTGCATGGTTAACAAATAAAGTAATGGAAGCTGTAAAAGGTAAGAAGGATTCCTTTAAGAGGTGGAAAGCTAGTCTTAGTGAGGTTGATAAAAGGGAACACAGACTATGGCAAATAAAATGCAAGTCTGTGATCAGGCAAGCAAAAAGGGAATATGAGGAGTATATTGCAAAAAACATAAAGACCAACAATAAAACTTTCTTCAAATACATTAGAAGTAGGAAGCCAGCCAGGGAGGCAGTGGGGCCCTTGGATGACCAAGGGGTAAAAGGAGTAGTGAAGGATGATAGGGAAATGGCTGAGAAGCTGAATGCATTTTTTGCCTCTGTCTTCACAGTGTAAGAGGAGAAGTGTTTGCCCACTCCAGAAGCATCGATTTCGGGAGGGGGGTTGAAAGACCTGAATCAGATTGCAGTGACAAGAGAGGAAGTCCTCCGACTGATGGACAATTTAAAAACTAATAAATCACCAGGCCCGGATGGCATTCATCCAAGAGTTCTGAAAGAACTCAAATGTGAACTTGTGGATCTCCTGACAAAAATATGTAATCTTTCTTTAAAATCTGCCGCCATTCCTGAGGACTGGAAGGTAGCTAATGTCACTCCCATCTTTAAAAAGGGCTCCAGGGGAGATCCGGGAAATTACAGGCCAGTCAGTCTGACATCAATACCGGATAAGTTGGTGGAAACTGTTATTAAGGAAAGAATTAGTAGGCAGATTGATGAACAAAAACTATTGAGGCAGACTCAGAATGGGTTCTGTAAGGGAAGATCTTGTCTCACTAACCTGTTAGTGTTTTTTGAGGGAGTGAACAAACATGTGGACAAGGGGGACACAATAGATATTCTTTACCTTGACTTCTGGAAAGCTTTTGATACAGTTCCTCATCAAAGTCTCCTAAGTAAGCTCAATAGTCATGGGATAAAAGGACAAGTCCTCTTGTGGATCAAAAACTGGCTTATAAATAGGAAACAGAGAGTGAGTATAAATGGGAAACTTTCTCAGTGGAGGGTGGTAAGCAGTGGGGTACCACAAGGATCAGTACTCAGTCCGATGCTTTTTAACTTGTTTATTAATGATTTGGAATTGGGAGTAAGCAGTGAAGTGGCTAAAGTTGCAGATGACATGAAGTTGTTCAGGGTGGTGAAAACCAGGGAGGAGTGTGAGGCACTCCAAAGGGATCTGTTGAGGATGGGTGAGTGGGCGTCAAAGTGGCAAATGGGGTTCAATGTGGCCAAGTGCAAAGTGATGCACATTGGAGCCAAAAATCCTAAATATAAATACACGTTGATGGGGTCTGAACTGGCAGAGACAGACCAAGAGAGAGATCTTGGAGTCGTAGTAGATAACTCAATGAAAATGTCTAGACAGTGTCTAGCTGCAATAAAGAAGGCCAACGTTATGCTGGGGGTTATTAGGAAGGGAATTGAAAACAAATCAGCCAGAATCATCATGCCCCTGTATAAATCATTGGTGCGACCTCATTTGGAATACTGTGTACAGTTCTGGTCACCACATCTCAAAAAGGATATTATAGCATTGGAAAAAGTGCAGAGAAGGGCAACTAGAATGATAAAAGGGTTGGAAAAACTTCCCTATGAAGAAAGGTTAAAATGCTTGGGGATCTTTAGCTTGGAGAAATGACGGCTGAGGGGTGACATGATTGAGGTTTATAAGATTATGAATGGGATTGAGCAGGTTGAGAAAGAAGTACTTTTCTCCCTTTCTCACAATACAAGAACTCGTGGGCACTCCATGAAATTGCTGAGCAGTCGGGTTAGAACAGCTAAAAGGAAATACTTCTTCACCCAAAGAGTGATTAACATATGGAATTCACTGCCACAGGAGGTGGTGGCAGCTGCAAGCATGGACAGTTTCAAGAGGGAATTAGATAAACATATGGAGCAGAAGTCCATCAGTGGCTATTAGCCACAGGGTATAGATGGGAACTCTCAGTCTGGGGCAGGTGATGCACTCTATTCTTGGTGCTGGTGGGGGCAGCAGTGGGAGGGCTTCTGGTGCCCTGGCCCCACTGCTGGACCTCCTGATGGCACCTGGTATATTTTGGCCACTGTGTGACAGAGTGTTGGACTAGATGGGCCATTGGCCTGATTCAACATTGTCTCCTCTTATGTTCTTATGGTATATTCTTATGTTTGGGTGAAGTAGTAATATACGCCAAGGAACATTTACACCCAGAGTTAATATATGCATCAAATGATGGTAGAATCGTAGTCATAATTATAAATAGACAAGGAGTAGAATATTTAATTGTAAATGTATATGAACCAAATCAAAATCAAGACTCATTTTTGAAAGAATTAAAGGAAATCTTAATAATAAAAGAATATAGGAATATCTGTATTATAGGAGACTACAATGCCGTTTTTGATAAAAAATGGGACAGCAAAAGTGGTTAAAAACGTTGGAAGATCAGGAACAATGCTAACTAAAACATTCCTACAAATTGCAGAAGAGTTCAGTTTGATAGATGCTTGGAGGACCAGGAATATTACTGAGGAAGACTTTACTTTCTATTCTTCAAGACATAATTCCTGGTCACGAATAGACATGGCGTGGATTACAACAGCAATGGTAGCAGACCTTTTAGAAGTGGAAATTTTGCCTAGTACTTTCACGGATCATAACCCCATACTTTTGGTGCTCAAAGATACACAAAAGAAATCTAGATGGAAAATGACTTTTAGCATAGTTAGAGATCAGAATTTTATAAAGAAAACCAAGACAGAAATTTTGGAATTTTCCAAAAGAAATATTCATCCAGACATTTCAATAAATACAGTGTAAGATGCATTTAAATCATTCATTAGGGGATGGCTCATTAACCAAGAGGCATGGAATAGAAAACAAAAAAAGGAAACATATGAACACTTGACAAATCAAATCAAAATGGAAGAAGAGAAGATTAAGAATAAATTAAATAATGAAGAATCTAGAACTGTGCTTAAACTACTACACCATAAAATGAATTTAATCTTATCTCAAGAAATAGGTAAGAACATAGAATTCACGAAGTCTTATTACTTTGAAAATGCCAATAAACTATTGAGATGGCTTTCTTATAAAATTAGAAAAGAAAGGGAGAAAAAGACAATTTTGGCTCTAAAAAATGAAAATAATAAGGAAAAATATAAAATACAAGACTTGAAGAATATTGCTGAAAATGTTTACAAAAACTTATATCAACAGGAAGAAGAAAATGTAGATCAGATTAAAGAATATTTATCACAAAAGAACAAGAATAAATTTAATGAAAAGCAAAAACAAATTTTAAATGATCCTATTATGATGTATGAGATAGTTGAAGCAATTCAAAGACAAAAGAAAAAGAAAACACTGGGCCCAGATGGTATTCCAATAGAATTTTATCAGAAATTTGATGAACAGATAATTCCACTGTGCAAAGAAGTGTTACAAAATATTAGTAAAACAGGTAGATTGTCAGATTCTTGGAATCAGGCAATCATCACATTAATACCTAAACCCAATTCAGAAGGGAACCTAATTCAAAATTATAGACCCATTTCTCTATTAAATGTTGACTATAAAATATTTGCAAGTATTCTAGCAATGAGACTGAAAAGGGTATTGGCAGAGATGATTCACCCCGACCAAACAAGTGAGACTTATCCCAATAAACAACTATTATTAATGTTTCTAGACGCAGAGAAAGCATTTGACAATTTAACATGGAAATTTCTCTTGCAAAAATTAGAAAAATGGGACTGTGGAACAAATTTTCAAACAATGGTTAATGCAATATATAAAGAACAATATGCACAAATTACTTTAAATGGAGACATGACACAAAAGATAAAGATTCAAAAAGGAAAAAGACAAGGCTGTCTTCTCTCTCCACTGTTATTCATATTTCTGCTAGAAACTTTAAACGAACAAGTGAGAAAGGAGGAAAAAATACAAGGTCTTAAAGTGAAGGTTGAAGAATTTAAACTGTTGGTGTTTGCTGATGACCTGGCATTTATAATGGAAAATCCTAAAGTCTCATATATGCAGCTAGTAAAGATGATCCAAGAGTATGGGCACATAGCAGGATTAAAGATAAACTGCAAGAAGACTAAATTGTTAACTAAGAACTGTTCAACAGATATGATAGATGAAATTCAAAAGATAACCTCTATGGAGATAGTCAAAAAGGTCAGATACTTGGGCATTATGATATCGAATAGAAATAGTAATCTAATAAAAGACAACTATAATAAACTCCTCTCAGATATAAAGAAATATCTGAATAAATGCAATACATTACAACTTTCTCTGATGGGAAGAATAGCTACAGTGAAAATGAACATACTTCCTAGGTTTTTATTTCTTGCCCAAAACATTCCAATCCTAATGAATAACAAGACAAGTTATTTGGAATGGGGAAAAAGCCAGAATTAAGTGGAAATTGCTCCAAGATAAAAAAATTAAAGAGGGGGCTTTGGTGTCCCGAACTGGAAGATATATTACCAAGCAGCTTCCCTTTGTTGGATTAAAGATTGAATAACCTTGGAAAATATAAGAACATATATAAAGTTAGAGGGTCATGATTTGTTCATGGGATGGCATGCTTGCTTATGGTACGGGAAGGAGAAAATCCATTCTAACTTCCATAATCATTTATTAAGAAGAGTATTAATTAAAACATGGAATTACATATTACTTGAAAACTCCTAAATGGGTAGCACCCTTAGAGGCTTTTGTAAAACCATCGTTAATTATAGCAAAGAATAGAGAACCGTATGAAATTTTACTCAAAAAGAATAATGAACTAAAAACGGAGGAAGAATTGCTAAAACATAATATACAGTTTTCCTGGTGGCAATATTTACAATTAAAATCTAGATATGCTAAAGATGCATCTCATGGGTCCAAAACCTGTAAGAACGAACTGGATAAGATTTGGTTTTCCTCTAATAACGAACTGATTCAAAAATTATATAATTTGTTGTTAGCAGATTATATGTTAGAGGAAATGATAAAACCATCTATGATTTCCTGGATGGAAGATATTGGCCATAGTCTTGACATAGATGCATGGTTGGGAATATGGAAGACTGCCAGACTTATGAGGGCTACAGCATATAAGGAGAATATATTTAAGATATTTTATAGATGGCATTGGACACCAGAAGAAATTGTGAAATGTTATAAAAAGTCTACAAATAAATGTTGGAAATGCAAAAGAGTGGTTGGTACCTTCTAACATATGTGGTGGAACTGTACAAAAGTCCAAAAGTATTGGTGAAAGGTACAGAAAATAATTTTAGAAATTACAAAGGTAAATTTGAAGTTAGTGCCTGAAAGTTATTTGCTGAATATGATTCCAGAAAATATTAGACAAATTGATATGTATTTAATAATAATGATAGTAACATCTGCTAGAATTTTATTGGGCTAAATATTGGATATTGGATAAAATTCTGAGTGAGGAAGAATTGACTAACAAATTGTTAAATGTAGCAGAAATTGATAGAGTGAATGTATTAATGCAAGGCAAAGATGATGAAGTATATCGGAAGAGATGGTCAAGGGTCTATACATGGATGAAAGATAAAAGACAATAACAGACTTGAATTGTAGTAAAATATGAAATATATATGTTTGTATATATTATTAAAAAAATACAATAAAAAATTGGGGGAAAGGAGCACTATATGACTTTCTCTCCTCTTGGTAAGGTATCCTAAACCCTAAAGTGAAACCTTCCAAGAGGTAAGCGGCATCCCATCGGTTGGGGTAATCCCTCAATGTTTTATTGTCCTCCACGCATTTGCAGAAGCGGAGGGCTAGGTGGATGAATGTCCTTTTCAGTGCTCCCGGGGTAAGCTTTGGGGCGACTTCTGCCAAGATGGCAACCAGCAGAACACATGCAAGGCCGATAAGGTGCAGGCCCCATAGGTTCCGTGCCTGTCTTCCCGGTCGCAGACTGTCAGGCACAGTAGGCGTGTGAGCGGGCGTGTTGCCTTTGGCTCTGGGGTTAGAAGCAGGACTCGGCCGGTTCAATTTCAGCGTCGTCTGAGGGCTCCGTACAGTCCCGAGCTTTAAAGGTTAAGCACATGATTAGTCGAGAAACCCTCCCCAGTTCCCAGGGTAGAAGGGAGGTTTGAGCGGCTTGATAGCGAAAGCCGATCTTTAAACGAACGAGGGGGGGGAGAAGTCAAGCCGCAGCGTGATTTGGCGTGCTCGCCTTGGTGGCTCGTACTCGGGTGCTCGGCTTTTTCCGGGGGCTTCTGAATCCGCCAGACTGGAGCCGCTGGCATCGGGCGCTTTCGGCCAGCCTCGGAGCAATTCAGAGGCTGTCGATTACTTTCTATCATTACCGACCGGCAAGGTTGGCGATTTCGCATTACTACGCCCCCTAGAGCGCAAGAAATCCTGGGTTTTGCGCTTGCAGCGGTAGCCGTGAACGAGATGGCTATAGTGGCTAGTGGCCCCTCTGATGTCTGAGAGGTGCAGTAAATCTTCCCCCATGTGGGGAAAGGCAGCGGTGGCCCCACAAGTCCGATCCTCGAACCCAGCATATTGGGCTCGAGGAACGAGCCCACGGTTGGTAACCACCTTTTAATTGGGAGCCATATGCATGGTTGTGAGACCCAGCTCTGGAGGGACGACTGTGGATCGTTCCTCTTTTAACTTGGGGAGCCTCCCATGGAGCTTTGGCGGGGCTCCCCACTATGGTGGAAAAAAGGACGGAATAAAAATAAAAACAAAAGAAAAACCAAAAAGGATGAAACTTTGCGGGATGCCCCTCCCCCTTTCGCTTTGGGCTAGTCCAAAAATGGACTCTTCCAGGGTCCCTCCACCTATGGAGTGGCTTGTTCCCAGGCTGGATAATTCATGGTCGGGGGTCCCGTGTGCAAATCAGTATTGCAAAGCCTGATGGGTACTTGGCTTTAGCGGCACACATAAAATTACTAAAAATCAAAAATAATCTGGAGGGGCGAATCGGAGAGTCAAATGGGAGTTGGCTAGGCTGGACAACCAATGGGTAGTGGTAGCTTGGTTTTCATGTTCCCTCCTAGAGACCGGGAAGCCGCTCAAAAACATCGGGCTTCCAAAAGTCAGGCTTATTTGGGTAAGGCGGTGCCATGGAGCACCTGGCCGGGAGTCCTCGGGCATTCTCGTCCTCCAGTGCGGCGGAGGGAGAAATGGCACGTCTGAGTGGTACCGGGCAGTTCTTCGAGCCCCAGAACTTGCCCATCTCTCGACTCTCACCCCAGCCACCAAACAACCTGTGCAAAAAGGATCTTATGCATGACTCTCGGTTCGATTCCCCGGCTACCTCGGGCTTTTCAGCCCTCCCTTTTCTGGTTTACAAAAAAAGCAAAAGAGAAAACTGGAAACATTGGCTAGTGGGCTCTCTCTCTCTTTCACCTTTTGCAGGTGGGAGAAGAGCGTAGAAATAAAATCATCTTTAAACACACATAACATTAAACACAAGGAGAAAGAGGGAGGGGTAGACAATACACAGGACCAAAAGACTCTTTTATTTGGGGTGAGGTAGATCGGGTTGCTGTTGGAGCGCAAAGGCTAGTGGGTACAGGCGCAAAGTCATCTTATGGATTTGTTTGACTTGGGACCGGCCCCACAGTCCCACTGCTATTATCACAAGTATGCATAGCAGTTGAATGGCCACTATTATTACTATGGGGTGGAGCATAATATTTAATATTCCATTTGAAGTCTCAGACCAACCAAAAAGGGATTCCCACCAAGAGTGATGGGATGATTTCTGAATGTCAATGGCCAAGTTTGCAATCTCTGCTCCATTGTGCCCTACCAATAAAGTGGCGTTCTCTCCAGCGGCTTCTAATTCTTTTAAGCTGTGGCGCAGCTCTGGGTGCCTTAATAATTCCTGGATGACTTCCAGACCTATCCCTAGTGGTATAGGCGTGACGGTGTCGTATAGCTCCGGGGAGAACTGCATCTCCTGTTTGACCCAAACAGGGGGTTCAAATTGGAAATCACAGCCCTCCACCACAAATACTTGGCAAATACTTGATTTTAGGAAGCATCGGCTGAATGTGTTGTGCGTTGATGTAGATGAAAGAGCAGTGGGTGCGAATGCACACGCAGGCTTTGCCAGTGTACACCACTGCCAATGAGGTTTCCTCTGCAGCCTCAAACTGACAGGGGTGGTGTTCCTCCAGCGCCTCATCCTCGCAGATGAATCCCAGGGTTCCCTTGTGTCTGCAGCCTTCGACGTTGACAGTCTGCCAGCCATCAGAAGTGACTCTAGTCCACCTCTGGCTGTTCCTGGCATACAACACTGTGCGTCTATCAACCTGCAGACCAAGGGGGACCACTGGATGTATGTGGAAGCTTTCCTTGGCGCTTGCTGTGACTATGATCAGAGTCAGTGTGTGTGTGTTCGGTGCATATGTAGCATTCACGAGGGCCGACCAGTCTGCTAACCTGGCTTCCTCCTCGGTCACCTTTTTGTGTAGGAGTCCCTGGATTTCTAATGGGATCTCTCCTGTCATAGCTTGTGTTACTATGCTAGTGGCGGTGATTACATTCATAGCCTGCATTTGTGTGCACGCCAGTGCGTATGAGATGTTTCTTTGGATGCCTTTGACTAGGGTATAGAAATCATGCTCCATAATGTGCTCCCATTCGATTAAGAGTGGGTTAGTGCGATGTGGTAGATCTGCCAATGCATGAAAGGATTGAGACATGGGTATGGCCAGATTGTAGAGGTCTGACCCTACCCGTGAAACCTTATTAGCTATGATTTCCAGATTAGCCGAATTTAAGATTGCGGTCCCAGTTCCTATGGGTGCCAGCCAATCAGCGACGCTTCTCTTACACCTTGCTGATATGTCTAGGGTTTGCCACAGGGTAAGCCTTGTTTGAACGGCTGGAGGTATTGGGCACATAGCTTCTGTGTCCAGGTGGCTCTATCCGAATTTGGGTCGATTTCTAGAGCTTTCATGTTTATAATGATTTTCCTAACATGCATTTGCGGCCGTATAAGTACCTGCTCTGATTGTTGGTACTTAACGGTGTGTGATCCTACCACAGGGTCTCGTAGGTGAGCGAGACTTTCTAGGTTCTGTATGAGTGGATTGAAAGTGATGCTGGTGTTCCAATGCTCTAGAGTGAGTGTGTAATTCCCTTCCAAGTGCCTTGTGCTAATCACTAAAAGTCCTAAGGTGTCATAGGCACGTTCCATAAAAATTGGTTTACATGGGGTGTTATTCAACTCAACCATCCATTCGGGGGGTCCCTTTATGGATGTCACGGACGCATCCATGCCCCACTCTATCTGAGTCCAGTTCTCCAAGTGGAATATCTGCTGCTTCTCCTGTGGATCTATTAGCATAACTGCCAGATCTGTTTTTGTCAACAATCCTTTGTTTGTCCTGATGGTTAAAATGATCTGGAGTGGGTCACCTATATTCCACACTGCAGCCGAAACTATGGCTGTCTCGCATGTGGATTTTTCTGTGTTCGGAATTTTGCCACCGCATAGGAGCATAATAAGCCTTTCTCTTAAGTCTCCTTCTGACGGGCATATCCAAATCGCATTTTTAGGTTCCTCCCGAGTACAATTAACCATATTGGGTGGAAGACAGTCTTCCATAAAATCTTCCATGGATGTGGCATACTCGAAGCCTTCTGACTCTATACGTGTAGCCGGTGTTAGTCCATCCTCTAGGCAAGTTATGTTTAAGTCTACACCTTTTCCTATGCAGTTCCACTGGAGTAACGTCTGTTCTGGACTGGTTGACTGCATTTCCCCTAGTCCTAACATTCCCTACAATAACAGAGCACATGCCATTTCCATAATACTTACTCCTCTCGAGAATCGTGGAGTCTTGTTCATTGTTGTATTTCTGTAAGAAAATAGATTATGCAACCTCACCTCAGGGAGGACATAAAACAAAAACGGGTGGTGGTGGGGGGAGGAAACGCGGTGCGTGAATCGTACCTCCTCCTCGATTATGCCATGGTCGACCCAGATTAAAGGACTGGCATGGCATAGACCGAGAGGTGGAAGGGTTATTGCTTCCTGAGCTAAAAAGAAATAACATTTTTGTGAAAATCCCCTACTGGGGTCGAGTCTGGTGCTTCTGCCTTCTTATGGCAGGCTTGGTGTTCTAGACACAATGTAGCTTTCCAGGCCTCGAAATTTTCTCTGGCTTTATTCCATTGCTACCATCTCACCTACCCTAGGAACTTTTTATTCCGGGCCGCATGGTCCAAGTAACAATTAATAAGTAACCTGGGTGGCTATGAAAATAGCATTGGTGCCATAGGGCCTTTTAAACTTTCCATGTTAACCATAACAGTGGGACAACACAAATGCATTCTACAGTTTCATGTGGACAATCTCTCTCTCCCCACCCCCCCTCTAACCAGGATCCCAGAGGATGCTGGTTAGCGTCTCTTCTAAAGCACCAAAGAATGTGTCTGCCAGCATGTACTGGCGCGGATTATCTGAGTCAGGCAGGGGTAGCGAGATTTGTCGGATCGGCAGGGGCTGAGGAGCGGCAGTGAGAGGAGCCAGCGGTAAATCTGGCAGTTTAGCTGGTGGGCGGCTGTGCGGTTCTCCTTTCCAGAGTTTTAATTGTGAGCAGTGGAAGAACTTATTCCATGTGTCCCCGCCCTTCCGTGGGATCGCCACCTTGTACACGGCAGGGCTAATTCGCTCTACGATGGGGACCGGACCTGCCCATTTAGCCATGAGGGCATGCTGCTTACAGGAGAACTTGCAGTACATAACCTCTTGCCCTGGGTCCCATACCTGGGGGTTGCGCACCCATCCTAGCTTTTTGTCGACTGCCAGTTGGCTGTAGCTGAGCATTTTGGCAACGTGTAGATGTATGCGCAGCAGTTCACTCAACAGCTCTCCGATCCATAGGTCGTTTGCCACCTTGGGCTCTATGTCGGCAGGCATATCGGAGTCCATCCAGAAAGCTTCTGGGAGACACATTTTCTGACCGGTCATCACCATGTGTGGTGAATACCTGTGTTTAGCTGTTGTGCCTTGAATTGCCATCAAAATTATGGGGAGCTTGTCATCCCAATCCCTTCCAGTGGAGCACACCATCTTCCGAAGGGCTTCCTTCAGGGTGCGGTTAGTCCGTTCGATGTCGCCTGATTTTGCTACAACTGGTGCCACCGGGGGCGTTGCTGAATTTAAGGCTCTGAAGTCGACCGTCATCCTCCATGTGACTCCGTCCGCTTTAAGAACGGGCCACAGGGGAGCGTTGCAGATGGACTGCATGGGTCTAATTACATTCCATTTGATGAGACCTTCGATGGTCTTAGCTATTCCGATTTCTGCCTCTATTGGATAGCGATATTGTCTTTGTGGTGGGGGGTCTTTGCCTTCGATAAGAACGCAGGCATTTTTAACTGTACCACACTCCACTTTGTCTGCAATCCAAACCTCTGGGAATTCTTGCACCCAAGGGTCCATTTGCACCGTATATACGGGCAGTGGGGCTTTTAGGGCCGCGCACCTATGGATGGCATTGATAAAGTCAGGCCCCCCTGGAACTCTCCACAGGAGACCATTGGCTAAATCAATTGTTACCCCATGGTCGCGAAAGAAATTAGCTCCTAGAATCCCATCGTCTTCTCCCTGATTGTTGCAGGCAACCACCTTGGTAGAAAGTTTCCCCACAGTTAAGGGAATATCTTTCCAGACAAACCCTTGGAGAGAGACAGTGTTCCGTGTAGGCTGACCCTCTCTAGCAAAATTGGGGTGTAAAACCGTAGTCGATGCTCCAGTATCCACTAAAAGAGTTGCAGGCTTTTTAATTTTCCCGGGAGCCCCTATGCCTGCTAGGACTGTCGGTCTTCCCCAGGAGTCTGGCTGCAGCTGTGCCAGAGCTCCTTGAGGAAGCGTACGGGGCTCCGGGCATCCCTAGCACGGAGGCTTGTTGGGTGGTTTGGTGACTTCCTTAGTTGTTACTACAGGAGCCATGGGGGCACCATTTTGCGGCTCGCTATCGGCTAGAGCCCTGAAAAGTACTGCGTTTGGCTGCTTATCGAATTGGTTCATGTCGAACCCTCGCTCCTTTAGTTCCATCCAGGCATTCCACCAGAGATCGCCCATGTATTGCCCCCCCCCCTTGGGGCCCGTCCTGCCGCGACCCATTGGGGCCGGGAGGCTGTTGGGGGTTTTGTACTGGTTGCCCGTCTTCGGGTCCAGCTTGTTGTGGGGCATTCTGGGGTGGCATTTGCGGAGCTGATGGCTGGGCGGGCTGCCAATTTGCTTGGGCCGGCGCCTGGTTGTTCCGGTTATTGCCCCGGTATTTCCCTCTGTAACTGCCTCGTCCACGGTTACTGTATCTATAATTATTATTGTAATTGTAGGGTTGCTGGTAGTCCTGTCGAGCATTATAATTCTGACCCTGCTGGGGTTGCGCCACATTGTACTGCGAATGTGGGCCATTATTAGCATATGTAATGCTCTGTATTATCTCTTCTTCCTCTCTGTATTTTTCCTTAGGCTTTCTGGGTGCCTTGGGGGCTTTTATGGTGCCTGTGCTTCTCAGCAACATGGCCACTCTCCTGATCTTAATCAGTAGTGGGTCCCAATCCATATCAGTGGGGACGTCTATGTTTAATGCCACTTGAGTCGGGGGGTTGAAACCTTTCAGCAATGCATCTTTGAATGCTATATCATTATAATCTGGGATTCCATCATCGTCTAGGTCTACCTTTTCGGACAAGATGCCTAGCAGTTGTTTTCTTGTAATATAAATCTCGGGGTCCTCATTTGTCCCTTGTTGGTCCATCACAAAATGTGCTTCTAATGACCGGTCAGGGGTGAGATGCTCCAAGACTCCCCGCATCCATGTATATTGATCTTCTTTGTTCAACATTTTGGCTGCTATAGCAGCGTTAATGGTCGCTAAATCAACCCCTGTAGCACACCTTCTGGCCATGACCGAGAGGTCTTCGCCATTCAGGCTGCCGTAGGCAGTGGCTACCGTTGCTAGCCAGTTCAATATATTGTTCTTGGTGAGGGGGCCGACCTGGTCGGCAATGGCCTTAGCCTCCTCGGGTTTCCACACCCTGGATTCTGTGATAACTTTTACTGTGGTATTATTACCCACTCTAGTGGTTTGCTCCCTAGTCATTACAGGATTCACTGGGTGTGAGTTAGGGGTTTCCAGGGCTGGGGCCGAGGAATGACCGATAGGTACATCCTCACCCTCAGCATCCTCTGGGACCCTAAGACCTCCTGGGTGAATTGTACTGATAACTGCCTCTCTAATGCCGAGCTTCTCTCGGAGCTTGTTGATTTCTTTGTGGCACGCCTCATGGTTGGCCTGAATGTATCGCTCCTTTGCCTGATCGGCTAGGTAGCGAGCCGCTTTTTGGGCAGTTGTGAGGTCGCCCAAAAGTCTGGCGACCTCTGCCTCTGCCTTGGCTGCCCTCTCTAGTGCCTGTGCGGCAGCTTTCTTTGCGTCCTGAGCTGAACTGGCCAGTCCTGCCTTTTCTAATATGAGGTTCATCCTCTCTGTCCTCATGTGAACTAGCTCAAGTAGAGCTTCCACATCATGGTTGTGTCCCTCCTTAAGGGAGTCAATCTCTTTACGAGCTATTGCCAGCTCGGTCTCCTTCCTATCAAGTTTGTCACAAACGGCACTAACTTCCTCTTCTTTGTCCTGTAATTCTCTCCGGTGTGCCTCTCTGATGGCCTTAACTTTAGTTTCAAAGTCCTGGGAGTTCCGTGCTATCTCCCTGTGATTTGCTTCCATAAGTTCCTTAACTTGGGCCATTTTCTCTGCTAGTTCTTGTTTTAACCGTAGGATGATGGCATTGGACTCCTGTAGAGCTAGCAGGAATGTCCATGCCCCAGCCCGGTCTTTAGCGGCCATGCTTCTGTGTTTCTGCTCGCAGTACGCTTGGTAGGCGTCTCGAGTGGCTTAGAGGGGATTCTCCTTTTTAAAAGCTTGCGGTGCCCAAGGGTTTAAACCCTTCTTTGTGACCCATTTCTCGAGTCGGGGCAGATCCTCAACTCTACAGATCTCCCTGGAGGCGGTAGAAGTTGCGTCCGCCATTTTAAGATGTGCTTTTAACCTTCCTAGGTTCCCTAACTTTATTTTGCCTCGTGTGCGAGGTGAGCTTGGCTCGGTTACCCTCGTAAACCGTGAGCTTTGGTTTTTGGTAAGGGTGGGGTCCACGCCCTTGCCTCCGATGACCAAAAATGTTAAGATATGAGATTTTTGGGGGCGTGGCCTGACACTAAGAAGAATGGCTGCACAATTCTAGAGCTCTGCTCCTTCTCGCCCCAATACCTCCTAAATCGCACCACTTTTGATTGCAAACGACTCTAAATATATGGGGAGATCTAGTGAGAGACCCAGGAACCAGAAAAAAGATACAGAGCGACCACTTACTGACTACTTCCAACTTGCTACAACGACTGCAGGCCGATCTGCTTCTAAAACTACTGAAGACAAGATGGCTGACGGCACTCAGCAACAAGGTACAGATGATTTGCAAATTGACTCTCAAAATGTTTTAAAACAAATGAGCAAAATGGAGACAAGAATTTTAGACTCCATGAAGGCATTATTTGAGCCTATACAGACCCAGCTAAATGATGTAAAACAAGCTCTGCAGGAAGTTGATAAAAAAGCAGATCATGCAACTTCTTTAGGTTTACAAGCTGCAGAAGCAATTAAAACTTTTAAAACTGAAGAGACAGTAACTCAGAAAAGACTGTTGGCTCTAGAAATGGAGACCAGGCAATATAATTTGAAATTTCGCGGTTTTCCTGAGGACGCTGAAGAGAAAAGTGAATTACAAATATTTCTGGCACAATGGCTTGCATCTATTCTTAAGCTTGAAGATGGTGTGGCCCCTATGATTCTAAAAGCTCACAGATTGGGACAGAAAAATAAAGATAAGCGTAGAGGACCAAGAGATATTCTGGCAACGTTTCTGGATGCAAGAACCAAAAATAAAATACTAACAGAAGCCAGAGTAAACAAAAATCTTCCCTTTTTGGATATTAAAATAGAAGTTTTCCCTGACTTACCCCCGGATGCTATTGCACAGAGAAGGACTCTAAAGCCGATCACCATGCAACTCAGGGAAGCAAACATAAGATATAGATGGTCTGCTGCTGCAAAATTGCAAGTATGGCACAAAGGAACATTGTACACAGCTACAGACCTGGAATCTGGTCAAACATTACTGGAACTCCTGGAAATCACCCAGCAATCTATGGAGACTGACAGACAATCTTTTAAAAGAAGACTGCAGTACAATCTAACTCCACATAAGGAAAACAAAGTAATGGCACGTCCTTGACTTATAACTCACTGAGAGTAAATGTATAATTATCTGCTGTATGAAGGTTTCATAAAGTGGTCATTTATTCTAATGGTTTAAAGATTATTATGTTAAATATGTATACAATATTCTAAAGACCATATATGGTATTGGGGGGAAGGGGGAGCAAGTAATATTCACACCAGTTCCTTCTATAGTTAAAGTCTGGATATAGTCTCAAATTCATAACTTCGATCCTTGTTCTAAGGAGTGAGAGATTTAATCTCACTACCTCTCCCAAGTATTTGGGGAAGGGTTACAGGAAGTTCTTTTTCTTTTACCCTTAGTCTTTTTATTTTGGTGTGTGTTTTCAGTTAGGGGTGGGGGGGGTTGTTATTAGAGTTAGATATTGAGTATAGTTACCAAACAGGTTAAGTTAAGTAAAGTTACTGTTACACAGTTGATAAGGCAGGTAAGGCAGTATTAGTCTCCAGGAGAGTAGTTAAAGCTAGTTACAAAAGTAATATTTTCCTTGACTTTTCATTTCTAGGAAAGAGTGATAGTAATTCCTTGGTTACGTTGCACGCATTGTTTTATTATATACAATAATCAGGTAGAATATATGTAAGATATACCATTTACATCTGTGCAAAAGTATTGTTATTTTGTTGATTCTATAAAATGTCAAAACTACTTAGATGCATGACTTATAATACCAGAGGCATGAGCAACCCTGTGAAACGTAAGCGTATTTTTGCGCAAATAACTAAAGAACATCCAAATATTGTTTTTCTTCAGGAAACACACAACACTGCTAAGTATCCATGTCTTTTTAAATCACAAAAATTCAAATATCAATGGCAGTCGTATGGCTCCTCTAAATCTCGAGGTGTAGCCATCCTAATTTCAGCTAATACTAACTTCACGCTTAAGAAAATACTCAAAGACCCTGTAGGTAGATTTTTATTTGTGGTAGGAAGTGTTGATACAACTGTTGTAACTCTAGCTGTTTTGTATGCACCAAATACAAATCAAATAGCTTTTATGACTGAAGTCCTAAATAAGCTAGCCAACTTTCAAGAAGGTGATTTAATAATCGGGGGAGATCTAAACTGTATTATGGATTATTCCTTGGATAGATCCTCCTTCAATAAGATGCAGAAAAAATGCATACAGATTGAGAAGAAACAAACCCCCTTGCGAGGTTGATCCAACAATATTCTTTAATAGATATCTGGAGACAGTTACATATAGGAGAACGTGACTACACATATTATTCACAGAGACATAAAACCTATACCAGAATTGATTACATATTAGCTTCACCATCTATAATAAATAAAATTAAATCAGCCCAAATTGGGAATCTGCAATGGTCTGACCATCATTGGGTCAGCTGTGATTTAGAACTAGGTATGGAAGTAAGACAAAAAACATGGAAGCTGAATACAAATTTATTAAAAAATCAAATCATAGCAGCTGAGATAGAATCAGTCATTAAAAATTATTTCATAGACAATAACACAGAAGATGTATCCCCAGCAATTATTTGGGATGCAATGAAGCCTGTCGTAAGGGGTGAGTTGATATCCAAGGCAGCTTATCTAAACAAACAAAGAAAGCAAAAAAGAGAAAAACTGTTAACAGAAATAGCTGTGCTGGAAATGAAACACAAACAAACAGGCAATAAAAAAGCATACAAGAAATTATTAGCCATAAGACGGGAGCTAGACACACTTGACATCAATCAAATACAGCAAAACTTACTCTACTTGCAACAAAAATCATGGTAAAACACATCGAAGGCACTGAAAGTTTTGACTAGAAGAGTCAGACAGAAAAGGGAAGCCAGATTAATTACCTCAATAAAGGACAGACAAGGTAAACTACAATTTGAAACACAGCAAATAACAAAGGCTTTTTTAGAATATTATAAACAATTATATG
The DNA here is from genome assembly GCA_029375565.1 of Gekko gecko. Classification (NCBI taxonomy): domain Eukaryota; kingdom Metazoa; phylum Chordata; class Lepidosauria; order Squamata; family Gekkonidae; genus Gekko; species Gekko gecko. The sequence goes on from JAPDNY010000001.1 coordinate 211,640,528, forward strand.
AAACAAAAGAAATAAATGCAACCACAATTAAAATATATCTAGAAAAATACTATAACAATATTAAATTGTCAGAAGAACATAAAGCAGTAATGGAGAGTCCTATTACTGAAAAGGAAGTGATTGCAGCTATTAAAAAATCCAAGTGTAATAAAGCTCCTGGCCCGGATGGCTTTAGCTCAGAATTATACAAAAAATATCAGGATACCATAGCTTTACCCTTTACTAAAACCTGCAACTATGTCATGCAATATGGAATTTTACCCCCTTCGTGGCTGCAAGCCTCAATAATAGTTATTCCAAAAGCAGGTAAAGATTTGACTGATGTTGCCTCTTACAGGCCAATTTCCCTTTTAAACAGTGATTTTAAGTTCTTCTCCACTATAATAGCATCACGTCTAAGCTCATTTGTGACGCAATATGTCCATCAAGACCAAGTTGGCTTTATGCCCCATAGAGACATTACGGACAGTACTTATAAAACACTGAGTTTAATTAATTTTTGTAAACAAAATAAATTACAATCCATTTGTGTTGCCTTAGATATACAAAAAGCCTTTGATTCAGTTAACTTTATATATTTAAAACAATTGCTAAAACATTTAGGCTTTGGTGAAAGCTTTATATGCATAATTAATGCAATATATGATCAACCTACAGCTCAACTTTGTATAAATAGCTCTATTTCGGATAAGTTTAATTTAAAACGGGGCACTAGGCAGGGATGCCCATTATCTCCTCAATTATTCGCTTTGGTAATGGAGCCTTTAGCCTCAAGGATTAGAATGCATTCAAATCTACATGGGATACATATAGCAAATAAAATTTTTAAATTAGCTTTATTTGCAGATGATATTTTATTATTTTTGACTAAACCTACAATTTCTTTACCATCGCTTCAAAAAATATTGGAAGAGTTTGACAATGTATCAGGATTACAAGTCAATATTGCCAAATCCTCTATTTTTCCAATATACTTAGAGGATGATACTGTGAAAAAGCTTAAAAAATCAGTCCTTTATAAATGGACCACAAAATATTTCAGCTATTTAGGGCTTAAAATTCCTTTGCAACTTAAAGATATACATTCAGTTAACTATGATTCCTTAATAGAAGAACTAAAGAGAAAATTTACTCAATGGCATAAAATGTCTCTTTCTTGGCATGATCGCCTAAACATCATTCAAACATATGTATTACCTAAGTTCTTATTTCTTTTTAGAATTCTACCAATAACAATATCTAAGAAACAAATTGAGGTATGGCAAAAAATCTTATTAAACTTTTTTTGGGCTTATAAACGCCATAGGGTTAGTGTGGAAACATTAACCAAGCATAAACTTAAAGGGGGACTAGGCTTTCCAGACCTATATAAATACTACCAAGCTAATCACCTAGCCAACATTCTCAAAATGCTACATGATTACCAAAATAAGGATTGGATTATAATACAAACACACTATACCTACCCATATGATGTTCCGGAAACAATCTGGCAAACACCTTCAGAACGTTCCAAAAAAATAACTGATAGTCTGATCCTGCAAACCTTCTTAGCCACCTGGGAAAATAAAAGAAAACAATTGATCCCTGGACTTTCAAAATTCCAACATCTCTTTAATCAAAAAAGTTTATTACCTCCAAATTTCCCAATACACCAGGAAACATGGAAAAAAGCAAACATTACAAAAATTGAAGATATTGTAGAAAACAATATTTTAATGAATAAAACTCAATTAGAAGCAAAACTGGGTTCTACTATCTCTTGGATGCAATTTCTACAAATATCCCACTTTTGTTCTCAAATACATTTAAATAATATCATTAAGCGTCCTTTATCAAATTTTGAAAAGATATATAAATGGATGAATACATCTAGAAGACAACTTATGGCTAAACTATATTTAGAATTAATGGAAATAGAGTCTCACAACTTATTGACATATCAGAAAAGGTGGCATTCTATCTGTAATTCTATTTTATCTGATGACGACTGGCACTACATATGGAGGACGTTTCCCTTTAATACGAATATTATAGAAATAAAATTACAAACTTTTAAAATACTTACTTTTTGGTATTTAACACCTCAGAAATTATCGCATATAACATCTGCTGTTTCTCCTGCATGTTGGAAGAAATGTGGAGGTGTGGGAAATTATGTCCATTGTTGGCTTGAATGCCCAAAACTAGAGCTGTTCTGGACAGAAATAATAACTCAGGTTAAAAATATAACTGGTTATGAATTGCAATGCACAGTGGAACATATACTACTAAATAGATGGCAAATGCATATACAATCTAGTAATACTATGAAAAGAATAGCCATTTTGTTGGCAGCAGCTAAAAATGCAGTAGCCTTATTTTGGAAAGACACTAAAAGTCCTCAACAACATCATTGGCATGCTAAACTTTGGAAGTTCTATATAATGTCAAAAATAACGGAAAATGTAGATGGAAGAGATGTATACAAATCTTCTTTAGATCACGCTATGATTTGGTTCCCTATTGTGGAATATTTAATTGATCAGGGTGAAATCCCTACTACAGTTAATGACTTAAATTTATGGTAAGATGTGAATGTCTCCTTGATTTGAAAAATGTAAACTGATACTGTAACTTTGAAAATGTAATACTCTTTTTAGTAACTCTAACACTCTTTTCGTGTATACTCCAACTTACCTGTTTTGTTAATTGCTATTTTCCTTTTTTCCATTTATTAATAAAATGTTATAAAAAAAAAAAAAGATATGAGATTTTTCGGTGAGGTCTCTGCCTCCACCTCGGCTATTCTCATCAACCCTTAAATTGGAGTTTTGGTCGGTGGGCCTGGCCTAGACCTCACCTCCTAACCAGATAACCCTCTTAAACCGGTATTTGGGTTTTGGACACTCTGTCCTGCCGGGATAACCTCTATAACCCGGGAAGGCTTCAGGAAAACCTCCGACCTAGGGTCCTTGGAGTAATGTACTCCAGCGAGTGGACCTCTTTGCTCACTTTAATTCTACACTTTGCTAGCTAGTCAAAGCTGAAGGAAACGGGGAAGTGGGCTTCCAGAAACTCTGGAGGACTTTTAGGACCTTGCTGCGGCTCCTCTTAATTTTCAGTAATGGCTGCCTGCGTGGGGTGGTGTGTTGTGTTGTGGTGTGGTGTAATTCCTAACACCCTACACTGCCATTCTCGGTTCCCACCCGCAAGATAGACCAAGAGATAGGCTCAAGATAGCCTTTGGGACTTCACGTGGGAGGGCCCTTGCGATCGAGACACCGCGGGTTATAATGGCTAGACCTCGCCACGGGCTCGGGGCGACTGCCCTCGTGGTTCTTTAGTGCTTATGGCACAGAACCTCCACCTGAAGGAGAGAAGGGGGAAAAAGCCTCCCACAATAAAGTGCTCACTAGAGCCAAGCGCACAAGAGCTTTCACTCACACGTGTGTGTGTGTAATGTTCTGAGCTTCTTTGTTCATCACTGGAAGTTCTCAGCAGTTTCTTCCTTACGTCTGGTCACCGGAATGAGACACGTGTCGACACTCGTGTCCATTCAGACGAGCAGGACCAATCCCAGACGAGAAGGACCAATCCCAGGCGAGCCCCCACTTCTGTTGGGCGAAATGCTCTCTAGGGGTAGAGCACCTCGCAACAGGTATAATTAATTTGGGGATCTTTTGGTCTATGTCTACAAGGAATGGGCTGCTGTGGGACCTTCCCAGTGAAGAGGCGATAGACAAGGCTCAGAACAATGTTTTAGTTTACTTAAATACACAATACACTCAACAATAGCAAATCATACACACATACATTCAAGAGCTAGGAAATATAGATAGACATAGCACAGTTGCATGAGCAGGTAAACGTTGTTTCGTTGAGGGCGATATTTACTTCCAAGGCATGGCTCCTAAATCTTCCAGTGAATGGGTTTAGGGTGGGTAGGAAGGATGGAAGAAGGGACACGTGGTATAGACCAGCTAATAACACACGTGTATAGTTCCAGCTGCAGACTGGAATGAAGCGAGGCAAGGGTTTAAGGTACAGGATGGGGGCTTAAGAGGATAAAGCAGACAGACAGAGGATGTGGATCGGAAGCAGCAGGAGCAGAGGGGCGGCAAGCGAAGCGCAGCGACCGCAGGGGGGACAGCAGCAGGGGGTGAGCTGACCCAGAGATCGCGTTTTTATAGCGTCTTGGGTGTTGGGTGGAGAAGGCCAGGCAGTGTACACCTATTGACCCTCCCAGCCGGCTGTGTCAGTGACAATTTCACATCTCATTGGCTACACTGTCCGTTGGATACCTGGGGGCTGGACAGAGGAAGCTGGCTGGCAGGCAGATGGTCTCTTCAGGTAGCGGATGGCTCTTTCATTGTTCGTGTGTATGGCTCAGGTGGGGCAGGCACTTAATCTCATCATGCAAATGACTGGCAGAGGAAAAGTCCTTTGTCTGCTGTATGGCCCTTAATCCATGTATGTGACATGTGGCAGGTATGCAATGGAGTCCCTCAGAGTAAAAAGACAGCTTTTTCCTTTCTCTATGGGCTTCTCCCTTGGCATCCATTTTACAGTCTAGCAAGTACACAGACCATGTGGCAACAGCAAACAGTCCATAGCAAAGCCCCATAATGGCGTCGGGGCTAACAGTTTCCTACTTTCCTGATGGCTGTTAATGGAATGAAGCCAGGACAGAGAAACATACTTGGTGAAGGTCCAAACTTGTATAGTCAGTATTACTAAATAATATGTCTGGGAAAGGGTGGTGGGAAACTTGCCACAGAAGTGCCAGTCCTCATGGAAAGTATAACATCCAACCCAACTCTTTGTCTCCTATTATAGCTACTATTTTGCTCTGGCTTTGTTCTCCAAAAAGATCATAAACACATGATTTTGGGACTGTTAAGGCACTTTCTTAAAAGGTGAACTTATGAGAAACTTTTTTGCTGTTAATAAAAGCTTAGGTTTTGGAGAATATATAAAAAGCTGCAGGAGCCCATTGCTCGGCTCTAAATCCTCAAGCCTATCAGATTTTCCTTTCCTATAGTTTCCCATTATCCAAGAGCATGTGTAATAAATGGGATAGATTTGAATTAATAATGCTTGGGGTGGGAGAATAAACACATAGCAATTACCGAAACATGATGGGATGAGTAACACAGCTGGAATTCTTATACTGGTGGTTGTATTGAATTGAATTAACAGGAAAACTAATGGAGAAACCTGACTTTTCAGCCAAACTTCTACAGCAGGAATGCAGTTCAACAAAGGCAATTTGAACTATATTCATTAGAACAAGACATTATTTAGAATCTATGTTTATAGACAAAGATTGTAAAAACAGTAGCAGTATAATACCTTTCCATTAGGATCAACTGGATTGTCACAAAATAATAAACAAGATTTTGATTTCTCCAGAAGTCTTATTATTTATTTATTTTTAATACCAAAATGGAGAGAAGATTGCACAAGAAAGGGAAACAACAGAGTGGCAGGGAGGTGCTCCCAGTCACTCAGCTTTTGGAGGAGGGGTTGCAGTCACTTTACAGAGACTGCAAAAGAAAGCAAAGAGACTGCAAAAGAAGCACAGCCTCCCCTGTGCAGTCACTTTAAAGGGACTGCACAAGAAAAAAAAATAGCCGAGTGGATGGAAGTGCCTCTCTATAACTCAGCTGTTTTTCTGGATTTCTTGTGCAATCCCTTTAAAGAGACTGCACAAGAAAGCAAAACAACTGAGCAGTGGGGAGCATCTTCCCACTGCTCAGCTGTTTTTTTTCCCTTTCTTTCTTGTGCATTCCTTTAAAGGTTAAAGGGAATGCACAAGACAGCTCAAAACAGCTGAGCAGTGGGAAGCAGGCTGCTCCCCTCCATACAGTTGATTTTTGGGCTTTCTGTAAACTCCATTTAAAGAAACTGTCATTCCTTTTGCAAATTAACCTTCCAGTTCTGTTCATGGTTCGGTTTGTGGTTCAGTCACAACTTGACATGAACTGCATTTTGTTCATGCCCATCCCTATCACCAAGTTCTGCTTGGGCATACCTTTTTCTATGAGTTGCCAGCTATCAGACTACCTCCCTGATAATGGCCTCCCAGGTCCCAAGCACTGCTACCAGAGCTGTTGGTTTTCTTTAGCCCATATTTTATCAAAGCTGGTGCTCTCTTCGGTTGCATATGAGTGTCACCTGCTGTATAGGAAGTCCTGATTTCCTTCCTCACCTTCCTACTTGACCCCTGGTTCCCCAAATAATAATGAAAAGACATTTACATATTCCCCCTGCCACATTTTCAGTTTAGTTGCAGGCAACAGGTGCTGTCCCAGGAGCAACAAGTGCTCCCTATAGGGGTAAATGTTTCAACAGGATTAACTGATACCCTGTCTTTTCCATCAGGCTTACTAAAAGGCTAGATATCCCCATCTGGGTGTTGTTCAGGCCCAGTTACTGAAACATCGTGCTCAGACATCCCCACCTGACCCCTCTGGAAAATCCAGCTGCTGCAAAGGGCAATAGGACTGGCCCCAAGTGGGGCATGGCCCATAGCATACCCAAGGCCCAGCCTCCTGTTCACTACCATGAAGGCTGGTGTCCCTAGCAGTATAGTCAGTGTCTTGTGTGGGTGTAGCACACTCACCAGATGACTGCTCCACCTCATCATGGCAAATGCAGATACACCAGGCCTCAACCTCCCAGACAGTGCTGTGGCACTGCTTCTGGATCCTACAGTGCCAACCAACACTGCCATCAGGTCAGATTCCAACGCAGTCACTGTAGTGAGTAATTTAGAAGTAAATTCAGCCACATGCCTGGAATACTGAAAAAGGCAAAGTCTATATTAGGGATTATTAGGAAAGGTCCACAGTTTGTCCAATATGCCTGTTTGAAGGATTTTCAGAAAGTCCATAAGGTCCTCTTTGGTGATAGTGTTGCTGTCTACAGATGATGAGGCCCTGGTGGCAGTCATTTTGGAATCCATCATTTGAGCACTGGGCCCTCCATTGGTTGAATCACTCTGTGAAAAATACATTTTAACTGACTGTAAACCGCTCATTGTATTTCTATTTTTTAGTGCTTCCTGTCTTCCCCATAGCCTGTTGGTAAATTGTGATACCTCTTAAGTCAAGGTATATGGTTGGAAAGGGGGAAGGGGGTCAGGAGATCAGGTTTCAGGTGTCTGAAATCTTAGGAGTTGATGCCACACACACACACCCCATGCAGCTGTCCATTATGATGTAGCATAACATAGCAAAAGAGTACTATCATTACAGAATCACAAAGTTGGCATGGATTCTCTCAAATCCAGTCAGGGAGTTTGCCTGATGGAATTCTCCAGGTGTTAACATTCACTTTTGATTCCCCCCTCCCATCTAGTTATACAACTGAACACTGTTTTTCATTATTAATCAATTATCACATTCTTGAATCTGGCCTTGAAAGAGATAAGGATGGTGTCAGCAGGAAGGCCCAATCCAGACACCTGTGAGCCAAGTGTCTCACAGGAGAAATCAGGGTGCTTTGCCTCACATCACTGTATCTCAAAAAGAACATTGCAGAGCTGGAAAAAGTACAAAGGAGGACAACCAAGATGATTAGGGTGTTAGAGCCAGTGTCCCCTCTAAGCCAAGTTAGTGTGAGCTAGCTCACAGTTTTTTAGCCTCCAGTTCAGACATTTTTGTCTTAGCTCAGGAAGGATGGCTCCAGAGCAAACTAATTTATGCAGTAGCCAAATTCTTTGCTCACAATTTTTAACTCCAGTAGCTCAAAAACTAGAATTTTTGCTCAGAAGACTCCACAGCTTAGAGGGAGCATTAGAGAACCTTCCCTCTGAAGAAAGGCTTAAGAATCTGTGAAATTTCAATTTAGAAAAGAGACAACTAAGGAGGGACATGATAGAGGTTTATAAAATTATGCCTGGGGGGGAGAGTTGACAAAGAGAACTTTTTGTCTCTCAAAATACTAGACCTCAAGGGCATCCAATGAAACTGATAGGCAGTAGGTTCAGGACAGACAAAAGGAATACTACTTTGCACAGAGAGTGATTAAAATGTAGCATTCACTACCAGAGGGTGTAGTGATGGCCACAGGAATAGTTTTAAAGGGAAATTAGATCCATGGAGGATATGTCTATCAATGGCTACTAGCCATAGTGACTGAGGGGAACCACCTCATTAAGAGGCACTTATCCTCTGTATCCAGAGCTGGGAGGGCCTCTATGTCCTGTTGTTGGTCATTCAGAGGAACTGGCTGGCTATTGTGTGAGACAAGATGCTGGAGTAGATGTACTATTGGTCTGATCCAGCAGGGCTCTTCTTATGTTCTTATTTTGGGAGCTTCTGAGCCACACATACTGTTTGGCAGCAGAAACTGATGGTCACCTGGCTGCCCATTCCAAAACCTCAATCCAAGCAACAAGGCACCAACCATCCTCCTCAGCAGCCAGCAGAAAAGCCTGCATGGAGGAGGTCTGGCCATAATATAAGTGGCAAAATCACACCTCTTTATTGGCTCCTTCAAATTTGACTAACCAAAGAGGTCATATATAGACATAAGAAACAGCTAAGCTATAGATAAACTATATAAAATATTAAAGTCAGTTGCTTGCTGCTTAACAACCACTATGCATTACATATTTGGGATTTACTCCTACAAAATGCTTATGTGGAATAAAAAGGAAACAAAGAAAACAAATTATCATTTTATCCAGACTAGCCAAACTGGATAACTCAGTGTTATCTAATCTTAGAGAAAGGGAGATTGCCTGTCTTTCTAGGATCTGCCTGATACCAGAGTTAAGTTTGCTATATAAATATTATCAAGTTATCCTGCAAAAGCAGAAAAAGAAATGTCCATTAGCCAATCTTTAATTATCAACACTGTTTTTGTAAAAGAAAATAAAGTACACTCATTTGTGTAAATAAACATTTATTTTGAAAACTTAAAGTTTAGTTTCCCATAATGATTCCATTCCCAATAGCATGCTGCAATTTGTGATCCTACATCAATGCCAAGTGTTATGCAAAATATCACCACTTTATACTGTAGTTTTAATAAAAGGCATATTTTTCCTACAACAATCATTTTTGCATTTCCTGCTTTTCATAGGGCCCCTAGTTGGAGATTAAATTAAAATATTCTTACAGGAAAGTAAATGATAGCACTAAACTCATGGCTTCATGCAGAGGCTTGACTATTTTTCTGCCAGTCACTTAATTTTAGTAAAAACCTATTACCAAACATTATATCTAATGAAGGAAAGCAAAAACACTGATTAAGCACTGCATTAAAGAAGTTGATCGAAATGGGTATATAAAGCCAGGTACCTCATTCCAACATATAGATGCAGAAATACAGAGAAAGTGGCATACACTGGCATGAATCTTTGACATATTGTTCCTAACTATCAGCTATTACATGGAAGTTCTATAGTTTTGTCTTAAGCTGGAAAGCTGTATGTCTTTCTACACATTATGTTTCTGCTTCAAGCCTTGCCCAGACATTTCCCTTTCTGAATTCTTTGGATGATTCTGCCTGGCCATTCTGACCTCATAGAGGAATGTGTCTGTTTAATTTCAGTAATGGAAAAGTTCCTGGCATACCAACTAATGATGCCAGAATCCATACCCAACTTCTCAGAGGGGCAAGTGGTATCCAGTTAAGCTGAGCTACTCTTAGACTGAAATTACATCTGCAATTTTTAATCTACTTTCATCAGAAACCCTTCCTTGCTTTGATTATGCTTTCCTCCAATTTAAATGCCACCACAGCCTTTCTAGCTAGTGCAGAAGAAGATATTTCCCTGTCTGCCTACCTAGGTGTTCCCCTGTACTGGCTTGCAACTACAGACAGATATAATCCTGGCCTGTCTCACTACCATTCTCCAGCCTTTCTAAAGAAAGGGTGGAGAAAATGTTTTTGTTTTGTGAACATCTTAGAAGTTTCTTTTTAGTAATAAAAGATAAGTGTGATATTACTTTGTGCACCAGCATTGGGGTCCTCCTGTGTTCTTTCTAATGAGAACCAAAAAGCAAAATATCCCCTCTCCCCTTTTAGAGCAGAGCCAGCAATATAGGCAGGGAAAAGGAATGAACAGGTGAAATTTGCCTGACATCAGTGAAACTGACAAAGAATTTCCATGGCCTTGTCAGCTCAGCTGGAGAGCAAGCAGAGAGGCCAGAGAGAGTGAAGAACACTGGCATAGTAAGCTTTTCCCAACAGTGTCAATTTCAATAGAGAACAAAGAAAGGGGAATAAAAAGGCAATCTGCACTGGTTAAAAACTTACCTGGTTTCCTCTCATACGTCCGTACATGGAAAAGAGGATGAAATGGGTGGGAAGTCATCCTCAGTGTATAAAACTGGATTGAAACAAATTTGAAAGATGACTAGAAAGTGGTTCAGAGAGAAAGCATTGTTCAATGATGACACATAAATGGCAGGAAGGTTAATGTGCAATATTAGTTCCATCTTCCTGGACTGCCATCAATCTGTTTTAAAAATGTGATGTTAAATTATGGAAAAGTCTATTTCTGTTTTCAACACTTATAGTGGGATGTAAAGTCAAAAGCACAGATGAAGATTAAACAGGGATTTTCCTTTGACTGTGGTTGAAAACTGAAAGGATTTTATGGAAATTTATGGAAATTAACTGCAAGGCAGAACACCTGTGGTTATTTTGACTGCCCTAATTCTTACAGGTCATGAGTGCTGGTTAGATTTTCATCCTGTCACTTTTAAGATGGCTTTTCCAACTGAATTAAGGCCCATTGAGGCCCATTATACTCAATGTAAACATGCAGAGGATCTTGCGGCATTTCCATATTTTTTATTTCTAAGTTTCTAATTTAGGTATCAATGACATTTTAGGGTGGAGATTTTAATTAATATTAAGGGACACTTTTTATTTTTTTAAAAATACTGTAGCTAACAAAGAGCTGGGGATTTTTCATGTGTATCAAGAAGTGCCAGTTCTCTTTAAAATGTGCAGGGCTTGCAAATTTAAAGATGATAAGTGAGACTGTGAAATATAGTTTTTAAGGTAGGTTTTATTCTTTGAAATATAATCCCTGTAGTCTTCTGTTATGGTAAATCTTGTGTCCTATCTCCAGCAAATTTTGGTAGGGTCTATTGCCTTCTAAATGTATTTTTTTTTCTGAGAAATCAAGCAGAAGAATACACTGCACTATTAAGAACAATAACAAAGTACTCAATAACATCTGATGAGCATTTGGAATTGTGATTAGTTTATCAAATTAACGATTAGTCTATCAAATTAGATGTTAAAAAGTTAATAGTGGCTGTGGTTCATAAGCAAGTTTTTCAATATGAACCACGTTTCTCAATGTAGCTGTTCAGGAAGATCACAGTATTGGACTCTAAAACTTGGATACATCTGAAAGGCAGATAAAATAACCTTTTGCTCTCTGAAAAGGTTTCTAGTCATTCAGCCTCACTATAAAGTAAGTTAGGCTGACAGAGAGTGAAGCAGATGTTTTGAAGGGGGAAAAACTGCTGTCTTAGCAATACACTGCCCCTATGAAATACCACTTGCTGGGAAGGCCAGCCCTGTCTGAGCATGAGAAATATCCATTGTGATCTTTCCAGATGAAAACTCATAATTTGTAGCTATTAAACAGTACCATCAAATCTACTAACCTTTCTTTAACTGTCCCCATCTCAGCTCTCCCAAAGGACTTCAGGTATAAAGAAGTTTAAGAAACACAGTTTTAAAAAAGGCAAAGCATTAATACTTCAACAGGGGCAAAATTTCACAATAGTATATAGATGACTCCAAAGTTTTGCTGGAGGCAGAAAGTGTATGTAAAAGAAGGAACATATGCTCAGGGCAATGACAGTAATGAAAACTATTTGTAAAAATAGCTGGGGCAAGCAATGTCCCCTATTTCACTTTTGTTACCAGTTTTATATATCTTTTTTGCTGTTAGATTTGTAGATTAATGTATATTGCATACTCATAAGCCATGTCATACCTTCCTGCCTACACCAATGGGGAAAAACAAGAAAGTCAAATTGCACTGCAACTTCTCACTTTCACCCCAACTGCAAAGCAAGCTTTGGCCACACAGAAAATAAGGCCAGTGCTGGCAGAAACCTACCTGGCATTTGAGCTGAATTTTGAAAATCAATACTGAGGTGGGCTCAGAAAGCAAAGTGGGGAAATAAGAATTGGCTTCCCAGTGCACTCCAGTTTAAATAGACCTCCCCTATTTTGTATGAGAACTGATATACCCATGTCTACAGTGCTTTTAAATACTATAAAGCTTTCCAGGAGATCTCAGAATCAATGTTTTTCTCTTGCATAGAGATCTCATTTGAATTTTAAAAATAAGTGAACTCTCTTGGTTCTTCTCTGTGTGTGTTTCATCTAACTACTCTATGTGGCCTCTGCTTAGTCCTCTGCCTCCTTTCCAGTCCTCTGTCTTTCCTGTCTATGCAGCCCTTCCTAAGTGCTAGCATACACAAATAAAGCATTTGGCTGGGTCCCCTGTAAGACAGGTAAACTGGTTGCCTGTTGTATTAGAGTGGAATTTGTTAAGTATGCAACTCAACAACGATTTGATTTCAGCAAGTGATTTCAGTGAATGGAGAACGGACTGAACAATTTCAGATACAGAAAGGCACAAGGCAGGGCTGCCCTCTCTCACCGTTATTATACATTTTTACCTTGGAAATTTTAACAGAGGAAGTACGATTGAATACAGAAGTGAAAGGCCTAAAGGTCCATGGAGAACACTATAAACTATTAGCTTATGCAGATGACTTGGCATTTATACTGGAGGAACTGAGGTCTTCAATCATGGAACTGAATAAGATTTTGAGAGAGTATGGACAAGTGGCAGGCTTGAAGGTTAATATGACCAAAACAAAAATGTTAACAAAAAACATGACTATGGAACAAAGGGAGAGTTTACAAGAAGAGTCTGGATATAAGCTCTGTACTAAGGTGAAGTATTTAGGGATTCAGCTAAGAAATAGATGCAGTTCTCTCCAAGAGGATAATTATAGAGAGCTGTTAAGAGATACGAAGCAAGATTTGGAAAAATGGAAGATGCTGAAGTTGTCCCTAATTGGAAGAATTGCATTGATAAAGATGAATGTCTTACCAAGATGGATTTTCTTGTTTCAAACAATTTCTGTGTTGAAAAATTTGGCAATATTGAAGGAATTAGAGCAAACTACAACTAAGTTCATGTGGCAGGGTAAAAGAGCACAAATTAGGCTCAAAATGTTGCAGGACTCAAAAGAAAGAGGAGGCCTGGCTCTTCCAAATTGGATAATATATTACAGATCAGGAGCGATGGCATGGATTAAGGAATGGATGATGCTGGAGGACAGAAGGCTTTTAAAACTTGAAGGACATGATCTCTTAGAAGGCTGGCACGTGTTTTTATGGGATGAGAAGATTGCAGCACGTAAATATTTCAGACAACATTGGGTACGAGATGCTCTAATAAGAGTATGGGAGACCATCCGGAGGAGGTGGTTCATTAAAACTTCTAGACTGGTTGCGCTGGTAGAAGCAGTGACTCTCCCTAGGCTGTACTCTGAAGATCCTCCACAAAGATATTTGGACATGATAAATGCGAAGGGGGAGCTTGAATTAGAGGAGAATATTAGTTGGTGGCATAGAATCCAGATTCAATCAAGATACAAAAAAGATAAACAGAAAGGGTTTGAGAAGTCACTGACAGATATGGAGAAAATACTATATGAGCCGGAAGAGAAATTTATTAAAAAAATGTATGCATTGTTGTTAGCAGATTATATGATTGATGAAATAGTGAAAAATAGTATGGTCCAATGGGTGACAAACTTTGGTTATAATATAGAACTGGAACAATGGGATCAAATATGGAAAATAAATGTGAAAATAACCAGGGCGGTTGCATATAGAGAAAACATGTATAAAATGTTTTACAGATGGTATATGACTCCGGATAGATTATTGAAGTATGATGAAAAATGCTCTAATAAGTGTTGGAAATGTAATGTTAAAGGGGGCACGTTTTATCATATGTGGTGGACCTGTGAGAGGGCAAAGAAATACTGGATATAGGTGCATAGATTGTTACAGAATATCACAAAAAGCAATATTGTGTTTAAGCCAGAAGTGTTGTTGTTAGGAATACTTCCAAAAGAGATAAGGAGAGAAGAAAGATATCTGATAATATATGGAACGACGGCGGCTAGAATTCTATATGCGAAGTATTGGCGATCCACGGTGGTACCAACTGAACAGGAGCTGATTGAGAAGATAATGGAAGCAGCAGAAATGGACAAACTGACTTTGATGTTGAAAGGATATGATGAAACAGCCTTTATAAACACTTGGCAATGCTTTTATGATTGGTGGGATAAGAGGGAGCAGGATGGAAAGAAATAATGATGAATGTATAATGTAAGCTTTAGAATGAAAGTAGACCTGAATAAGATATTAATTTTGAACTAGCGGGTATAGAAGCAACTGTGTAACATTTATGTTGGTAAGGTGGGAGGGACTATAATGGAATTGGGATATGAAGGATATTTGTAACCCCCGGTCAATGTTTAATGTTTGTCTTAGTGGGTGTAGATTGTATTGTTATGTATTGTTTTGTATTGGTTGTGTGGTATGTCTTATAGTTTTGTCTTTGTCTAAAAATAATAAAATGCCTCTTTTGGGGGGCGCTTTAAAAAAAAGAAGAAAAAGAAATATACCGGGGGTGGCATTTACAAATTGCAGACATTTGACCTTGAACGCCCCTTTGTGGGTCACAATCATCTGGGCTTCAGCAGTTGCGTCGTCCACGGGCAACTGCTGATAAGCTTGAGCTAGGTCAAGCTTAGCAAAAACCTTACCTCCCCCCAGTGATGCCAATACATGACTGATCACAGGCACTGGGTAGGAATGTTGTTGCAGAGCCCTGTTGACAGTACATTTATAATCGGCACAGATTCATATTGAGCCGTCAGCCTTTATAGGCATTATGATGGGGGTTTCCCATCTACCATAGGGCACTGGTTCGAGAATACCCTGATTTACCAGTTTGTCTAATTCAGACTTGATTTTCACTTTTAAGGCAAGAGCTACCTTCCTATACTTTAGCCGTACTGGATGAACTGTAGGGTCTAACTCAAAAGAAATCGGGGGGCCGGTGTATGTGCCAAGCCCATCCCCAAGCCCATCAGGAAACTCACTATACAATGAGTCCCTTTTATTTTTGCATATTTGGTTAACACCAGTAATAGCAATGCCCAACGCCTCAAACCAATCGAGGCCCAACAGACTGACCCTCTCACCCTCCATAACCAGGAGAGACAGCTCAGACTTCTGATCTTTAAATTCAACTTGGAAGGTCGCCTTTCCTGCCAATGGAATGCACCTTCCCTAGAAGTCGGTTAGGCGGGTCAAAACCGGCGACAAACAGCAGCGGCTCCATCTCAGGAACAAGCAGTGCCACGTCTGCGTTGATATGACCATGACGGATGGTTTGGAGTCCACCTCCATCATGCAGGGCACGCCATCCAGATGAAGTGTGACGTGGATCTTCCGGCTGGGTTTGTCACCGGTGGCCAGGACCGTTGATGGGCAGCAGCAGGTGTCGATCTGATGACAATTGGATGTCTTATCGCCATCTCGGGCACGAACCTTGGGGTCTGCACATCGCAAAGACGATGGAGATTTCTTGGCCGCTCGACAGACCCAGGCCAGATGACCTCACTTGCCACAGGAGTGACAGATCAGCTCTTTTGCCCAACAGAGGTCTCTCTCTGTCAAGTTCTCCAGAAAGTCAGTCAAACACCAGGCTCCATAAAGAAGACAGCGTTTATTGAAAGCAATTCTCAGAGATACATTAGCAAAGCTTTGTCAGTGATACTGAGGACCCTGTGACACCCCAAGTTATACTAGGTTCAAACATGCCCCCCCCACCTACCCTCCAGTGGCTACTAAGCGCGCACATGGCAAAAGCAGTTGCAGTCATTATTTACTGCCGGCCAGAATATCTCAGGCGGGAAAAGAAAAGAAAGACAGTGCCTGAGACCCAAGGCCATCGTGTGAGATAACAGTCTCCATAGCCATACTAAATCTGGGTCTCCCAGACAACTTGGTACACTCCCCACATTCCAGAAAGTGAGAAATGCCAGTCCATCCCTCCCTCCTTCCCTTACATCCATCTTATGGCAGGGCTACCTGACACTCTCATGCTTACCGCCGCAGCCAGCACAGGGATGCGTTGCTTTAGTTCTCGGTCTGGTCCGCGTTGGGCATGTCTCCCGAGTCCTGCACACGCTGTCGGTCTCGCTGTCAGGCTCACTGGCGGACTGTTGGTGAACTGCAGGCTCTTTACCAACCAGGGCCTGCCACTGGGGAACCTCTCAAGTCGACCTATCAGTGGCTTCAGCAGCGACGGCTTCAGCTGCATACGTGAGTTCGGTGCGTGCAAAAAGATGCTGTTGAAGGCATTCATCCCATAGGCCACACACCAGGTGGTTGAGAAGGGCCTCTTCCCGCGCAGCCAGGCCACCTTTCGCAAGGTGGTGACGAATTCCGCTATTGACTCTGACAGCCCCTGGCACCACTTGTAAAAAGCATTAAGGGTTTACCTGCACTACATCTTTTCAAAGAAAAATTACAGCCTCAGTTACAACCAACAGCTTCATTCATTTCTAAACCAAAGCACTTTCAATAGGTAAAGGTAAAGGCTTCCCTTGCTCGAAAGCCAGTCGGATCCGACTCTAGGGATGTGGTGTACATCTCCATTTCCAAGCCGAAGAGCCAGCGCTGTCCAAAGACTTCTCCGTGGTCATGTGGCCGCCATGACTAGACGCCAAGGCGCACGGAACGCTGTTACCTTCCCACCAAAGTGGTACCTATTTATCTACTTGCAATGTCTTGCTTTCAAACTGCTAGGTTGGCAGGAGCTGGGGCCAGAGACGGGCGCTCACTCCGTCTTGTGGCACTTGGGTCTCGAACTTCTGAACTACCGACCTTCCGATCAGCAGTTCAGTGTCTTAACCACTTGAACCACCGCAGCCCCAGAACTTTCAATACAGATACATAAGTAGCACCATCATATTCTGATTTAAAGGAGAACCAAATTCATCTTTATCCAAACCAAAACACTAACTTAAACCAGCTCCATAACTGCATTGCTTATAATCCCTAAACTTTTGAGATCTGTGTTGCTCTTCCGTTTAATACCTTTACTCCATTTTCAAAAAAGGAATTTTGAGTCTGACAGGGCCATAGAGGGGCTTGGGGGGGTGTCAGGTGATTAGAACAAGCCTGAAAGCAGCAGCAAATCATGAAAGTAAAAACTACTAGATCTGGGAAGATGTTGCCAGTGTGCCCAATTCTTTGTGCCTTCCATTCACCCAATCTCAGCAGACAAGCACACCAGTTCTTAGTTTGGAGGAAGGTTCCAAGAACATCTGAGTCTTAAACCTAATGGCTACACTAGGGGTGTGTCACCTAATATACAAAGGAGTTCCTGTTACAAAAAGAGCCCTGTGCAGAATGGGGGGGGACAATGAAAAGGAGGTTGAACTCAATTTTAGTGCAGAATGGGGGGGGGAAACGGATTAAAAAGAAGGCTGAATTCAATTTTAGTGCAGAATTGCTTGGAAGACACTGCGGTGAACATGGATTAAAAGGAGAGTGCAAGGAGGGCCACAGGGAGCTGCTATCTAGTTAGGCCCCTAGAGATGTGGATTCCTGGAGGCACATGACATCACACAATCGTATTCCAGTCTGCACAGCAAACTAGAGAAATCATGGTGGATGTTGGAGCCCAGAATAACTAACACTGGGGTCTCCAAGATGTGCCTGTGGGTTCATGGCACCCATGGACACCTTTTCTGGCACCCAGCAAATATTTCTAGAAAGCGGGCAGGTCCAGGTGGGTCTTTTGCCCAGCAAGACTTCTGATTGGCCAGTGGAGATCTACACCAATCAGATGTTATCGTGCTTTGTAAGTGGCTTACTGATGGACCAAACAGCTCTATCATACTTGTAATCAGATTAATAGCACCAAAGCACGTGTGTAACAAATGGCCATGGGAGAGCCTATATAGTTACTCAAATTTGTACATAGCTATACCTCTATTAAAATGAAGGAGATAAAATGCTATACCTCTATTAAAATGAAGGACATTGAGCTCTGCTACATGATTTCCCCACCCCCACCCCTGGGTGGCTAGGAGATAGAGGCCTACATGGGACTTCCAGGGGGAGCTCCCACAACCTCCGAAAACTCACCCCCCCCCCAGTGTTAGGAGTCTCTCTAGAGGGGCATTCCATATGGGGTACTACCAGGGGGTGGGTGATGCATCTTCCCACTTTGTCTGCATGAGTTGCTTTGGATCCCTGCCTGTACCTTGAGTCTGCTCATCAAATCTTTCTACAAATGATCAAGCTGTCACTTGATTGAAGAAATGTGTGTGGTGAGAGAGATACTGCTAACAGTCGGTACTGGTAAACATATCTGATGATGTTGGGCTCTCTGAAACGCTGCAAAATGACAATCGTGCTAGAATGCAACGGATCACATGTCGTTTTGTTTTAAGCCATGTATGTTTAAGCTTATTAAACTTGGAAGTAAATGTGAATCTTAAATTTTACTGATCTGTGTGTGTTCAATAGCAAGGAAGAAGGGGCTACTGGTTTAAATGAGGGTGAGGCGTTAAGGCAAGGCTGGTTTTGACGTTCACTTAAGGTCAAACTGAGGGAAAGCATTTTGACAATACTCTTTCTCTGTGCCCCTTCCTCCTGTGCTCTTTCCAGCCTATGTCTTGCTTCCATAGTTACCCTGCCTTTTTCCCCCCTCTGCATCCACAACACTCACTTCATCATGTATTTCATTATTCCATCTGGCACTTGTATATCACGTATTTCATCATTCCATCTGGTGTTTGTATTTTTCCATTTTCTCTGTCCTCTTTCGTTGTTATATCTGGGTTGCTTTTCGGCCCACAGGCGTGCAAGGCAGTTAGCAAAGAGATGAAATCCATACAAAAGCCTCAGCATAATCAGCAAGTGCCCAGCGCTCAAAAATAGAAGAATTCTCCCTACCCCAAAAATACAGCAGCAAAAGCAGACTTGAGACCTAATTAAAAGGAGGATCAATTAAAAGCAGTCCTTGCAGGGAGCACCATGATGACAAGGAAAAGATTCTGAATCTGGTAATTTCAGCCTTAACATCTGGCAAAGACCCAGTGAAAGAAAGTGTCTTACCTGCCAAATTCCATTCTCCGAACAGTTGACATGCCAAGAAAGCAATCTTAGATGTGGCTGGACTGTGCAGTACAACTGGGCAGGAAAAGGATTACTTAAGTGCACTGCTCACCTCTGAATCCCGGGAGAAAAGGAGTAACATTCACTTACAAGCAGGGCTGTGAGGCTGCAACTGTTTCCACAGGTCAACTGGAATGGTCCACAAACAGGTGTTGGAATCCTCCACCTGTGGTGCAGGGCAGAAATGACCTGTGACCCTTACGTTGTCCAGGCCTGGCTTAATGGGACAACAGAAAGGGACCCAAGCCCAGCATCTCTGTGATGTCAGAGACTGAAATTGGTGAAACATTTGGCAGTGGTAACAGCAAGCAATGCTCAGTAACCAAAACAGTACCAAAAACTAAACCATTTCCTGGTCACATGAGAAGTGCATGACAATGTGAAGGAAAATTAACTTCACAGGAACTCCACGGTGCTTACTGCTGATGTTCAAAAGAACACAAAACCGGTGGCCAGAACACCAAGTGTTGTAAGTACTTAAGCCCTTGGTTTGAAGAAGAGTGTGTTTATATACTCAAATTGTTTATTCAAGTTTCAAGACAACTAAATGATTTAAACACTGTGAAAATAAACACTATATTAAAAACCAGTGGCCTAAAAGCTGAAGATCAGTTTGCCACTATCTTTTAAGTCTTCTTGGCCACGTTAATTTAAAGAAAGTGTTATCACGTAGTAACCGATTAGTGCTTCCGCATCTATATACAGGCTTAAATTACACCATTTCCCCATGCTAAACAGAGTTCGTTGCAAATCCAGCAAGGGGTTTTCCCTCCAGAATGTTTCAGAGTACACTAGCCAGCTTCCCATTTTCACTTTTGAGCTTTCTTTGAGTGCTGCTATTTCACCTCTTCGGCCTCTCTTTCTAAGTAACACACACAGAAGTTTTCCTTACTTATGAGAGCCATAGAATCCCCATTGGAGTGCCAGCACAGAGAGACCACCTGGAAGTCACCTGCAAACACAAATCAAGGCAGTTTCATTAACAAATCACCCAAATCGTAACGAGTCATCACCTTATGCACTTAATCTTTATACAAAAGAAGACACTGCCACAACATACCGTAAGAAGAAGCCCACAGCATTCAGAGCTGCTTCCTAGCACGTTTTAGAATTAGCAGAATGTGTATTGTCAGCATCTTTTCATAATAGAGTTTAGGGTCACTCACTTTATGTTTTCTTAAGCATCTAAAGTATGGAGGGCACAACATGTGCTTGGTTATCAGGGAGCAAGTGAGGACCACCCGACATGCCCACTTTCTGAATGGTGAAACTGGTCCATATGCTGAGCCGCACCCATTGTCATTTCAACACATCATGTTGCCAAGTGCCACAAATGTCTTCCTCTTTGGATCCTATGCCTTGTTTTGCTACCAGGAGATTTCCGCTGCTTCTCACTTCCCACTGCAGAACCCTCCTGCTATTCCTAGAGACCTGCTTCCCCCCCCCCACAAAGAACAGTATTTTGGAAAGCAGAGCGGGAAGGAGGAGGTGGGAAAGTTCCATTCTGCGGGTGCATAGCGTCCAACCCACATGTTTGAATCCAAAAGTAGTATTATGATATGCCAATAAAGGTTATTGGAAATGGAATATTATGCAGGCACAAGCCATCTTCAGTCATAAGAGGGCTGTTTTATCCCTTTGTGCTAGAATACTGTGCAAAACTAAATCCAAATACAATCTTCTGCTTGCATTACCTTTTGTACCAGTGGAAACATGAGAACGGTTATGGAAGCCACCTACTGCAGTGGCATAAACTTCTTTAGCAGTTGCATTTACAGCACTCATTCTTCTGCTCATGGCTCTTTGAAGCCAACACACGTTGAAATGTTTTACCAAAAAAAAGTCAGGTTGACTTCCCCAAATCAAAAAAAGGAGCTAAAGAATTGTGTGAACTGCCACTAGGTCTGACTCAGCAGTTATAGGATTCCTTACCTTCCATTGGTATCTGCACGGACACACATCCCGCCGAGGACCACAGGTATACTCTGCTATTTGCGGTGCATAGGGCAAGTCGGGACCGACAGGGATCCCACTGGAACAGTTGAATGGTGCACAGCTGCTCCAAGACCACAAACAGTTTCATCTTTTGCATGTCCCAGATCCAGACGGTGTTAGGAATGTTATCTATTAAAAATGAACAGTGGGAGCATTTCAAGTTCCCAGCTTACTATGGGGGAAGTAGCAGGCCTCAGGATCCGTGACCTGTCTGTGGCATTGAGGCAGAAAGGACCTGCACCACCAGCCGTGAAAACCTAGTGCATTTCCACTGGAATGTCCCTAAGTGCTAGAAGACAATCCTGTGTATGTATTAAGTGAATCAGTAATACACTCAGCTTGTACAAGCAGATAATTCTTACAATCTTTTTTTTTGGGGGGGGGATGACGGAAGGACAAGAGCAACTTCCACAGTATAAACTTGGTTCCCCCCCCCAATATAGGTAATGTTCTCTATCTCACATGTCACTCAATAGCAAGGGAGGTCAAAGGAGCAATCCTGTAACCCCTTTCACTTCTCCACCCCCAAACATAAGAATGGCTCCACTGAATGAGACACACGAGGCCATCCCACCCACCTCTAGTTTGGTCCCTAGAAACTAACCATTTCTGGTTGCCAGGAAACAGTTATCTGAGCTGAAAGCCAACATTCCAACTCCAATTCTAGGATTTGCTCGATCAACCACAGGTTTGACATGGTGCAAAGAAACAGGGAGTTGAGCGATTTCATCTGAAATTCACAGGGGGAAAAGAAATATACTGTCAGTTGAAATGCTGAACAATTCTCGTCTCTTGATCAATAAATAGGCACGTTGCACCTTGATTTGTCTATTTAGGAAATTAACAGACTGCCCCCTGTGGAGACCTGCTTGTCTCAGCTAACAAAGTACCATCTTACGTTTTTGCTAAACCCCCTGTGAAGGGGCATAAGACAACATAAGCATAAAAACATCAACAAATCATTCCAGATGTTATAGAAAAGGAGACATAAAACAGACGTAAATATAAAAACGGTGGTAAGAGCACTCCAGTGAGGATGCAAGACATTGGGGGGGGACAGCTAAAAAGAGATGGAACAGAACATCAAAGCCTGGGTGAAATCAGTTGGTTTGGGCTCCTGAAAGACAGTATGGCAGACACCAGGTAAGCCTCAGGGGGGAGGCAATTCTAATGGCAAAGTGCCACCACTGAAGAAGCCCCGTCTCCAATGGCCAACCCCCTTACTTCACACAGGCACACAGAAGGCAAGGCCGGGCTTGGGAGGAAGATCTTAACTGGCAGGCAGGATGGCATGGGACATTGCTGTTTACAGCTGTGTCAGCCCAAAACTAAAATCCTAAAAGGTAAGAACACAATCCACGTCAACACCTTTGATTAAGGCCAACCCGATCACACATAACAGCGCACAAGCATCTGAGCTCACCGAAACCGGTTATGGAACAGCCAACTGTTGTGACAATCACAAGATCTCTCGGTCACAACATAGCAAGACTTCCCCTTCCAGTTTCTAGATGGTGTTTATACGACAACGCTGTATGCTCCCGACCATCTGAGATTCAGAGGGTGGCAACATAAGACGGGGGCTTCTCAGTAGCATCACCAAAGCTGTGGAATGTCCTCCCGAATAAGACCCCCAAATGGCCTCTTCAGAAACATTCAAGGAGGGGAAAAAACTTTTGCTTTCCGCAGGTTTCTGCATCTTAAAATTTATTTTGGCTAGCTAACTGTTTTTTTGGCTGACATCTAACTGATCCGCAGTGCAATCCGAGGCGGCAGTAATCCAGTCTAAAACCATGGTTTTAGTCTGGAGTCATTGCTGTCTTGTATCACTGCCCTGATCTGAAATTATATATTGCTCTCAGTGTTTTGAGGAGCTGCTTTGTTGAAAAGCTGGAGTATTCCTCCGAACAGCCAAGGCTCTGTACTTCCGCACAGTTGGACAGTCCCGCACACCAGCGAGATTAGGAACAGTGGGTTCTGTGAAACAGTTGCGAGACCTGTCCGTTTGAGGTTAAAGATGCATAAAACGCAAGAGGGCAATAAAAACAGATCAAGAATCGCGCTCCATTCGGCGTCACTTTCCAAATTAACTTGATTCCAAATGAAAACTGGATTTGGCACAAGTAAGGCCCATCCTACAATCTGCTTAAAAAGTAACTCGTGATCCTCTAACAGACTGCATTAAACCATACCCTAAGGGAAAAAGAGGCACCTCACCACACTGCTTTTACTTACATTTACTCTTTGTACTGAAGAGAGAGCTTGCGGCTGTCTTGGAAGGAGGGAAGAGAAGTTTGTCCATTTCCACTGCTGGCAATTTCTCTGTTTCTTTATAAACAACCTAGAGGGAGGGGGGGGAGACAGACTTTTCAAGTAATAGCATTACTAGGCTGGAAAGAAACAGACAGAAACAGCCCTATAGACAGAAACGGGCTGAGAGGCAAAGTACAATGACTTAAGCCATCCAGCCGATGATTTGGAGAAGTTTTACACCCCTCAACTATTATTCCAACAGAATATCTGAATTAGTTTGTGTGCTTTAAAGGGAAATCATACCTGCAGATCAAGAGCACATTGCTCATATCTGAAGAGAGCAGGTGGTGGGGCGGCGGCTCCTACTCAAAAGCCTGGCGGAAGAGCTCCATCTTACAGGCCCTGCGGAACTGCGCAAGGTCCCACAGGGCCCGGATCTCCTCCGGGAGCTCATTCCACCAGGTAGGTGCAGGTGATGGACCATCTTCTTGATGGACCAAGGATCTGATTCAGTACAAGGCAGTTTCATGCATCCAAGAGCGAGAGCGAAGCAACAGAATTCTTGAGTTGGCAAGGCATTCTCACAATAAAGACAGGCATCTGTTTTTATATGTGGCTGCCAGCAGGTTTTAGCCTTGACCTGGATGGCCCAGGCTCGCCCGAAATTGTCAGATTTCAGAAGCTAGGCAGGGTCAATCCTGGTTAGTCCTTGGGCGGGAGACCACCCAGGAAGTCCAGGGCTGCTGTGCAGAGGAAGGCAACGGCAAGCGTCACCTCTGCTCATGTCTCACTTTGAAAACCCTCCAGCATTGCCGTACGTCAGCTGTGACTTGATGGCACTTTCCACCACCACCTGCACATTTTTACAAATCTCTTATCTGAAAAGGTTTTAAAAGGTTGGTGAAAGCCGGTTCGCCCATACGTGTCCCTCACCTCAAGGCAGGTGTCCCACACTGCCAACACGCAACCATTAGGAGCCCATTCAATCCCAGCTATGTCCTGTGTCTCAGTGTCAAAATGCTTCCAAAACAAAGGCAAGGGGAAAAAAAACCAAACATTATTAATGCTGCCCCAAGAGTTTGAAGGCAATGAGCAAACTATAGTTAGCATTAGGTAAGGGCAGGGGTCATTTGGAACAGGAGTGCGCAGGAGCGGAGCTCCAGTAGTTAGCACAGGCGGCGGCAAGCTCCCCCCCAGCTGCCAGCAGGAGCACGAAACAGCACATGTAGCATTCCTCCTGGGCCCAGATAGGCTACTCTGGGACTGGAATGACAGCCCTCAGAGTGGAAAGACAGGCCCTAGGTGTGGAGCCTGAGCGGTGGGTGTTGCCTTCTGACACACTTCCAGTGATGTCAGGGAGTGTGGCATATGCTAATGAGTTATGCTAATGAGTTATGCTAACGAGTTATGCTAATGAGCTCCTGCATCTCTTTTTCTACAAAATGACCCCTGGGTAAAGGTAAAGGTTTCCCTTGTTCGAAAGTCAGTCGAATCTGACTCTAGGGATGCAGTGCTCATCTCCGTTTCCAAGCCGAAGAGCCAGCGCTGTCCAGAGACATTTCTGTGGTCATGTGGCTGGCATGACTAGATGCCGAGGCGCAAGGAACACTGTTACCTTCCCACCGAAGTGGTACCTATTTATCTACTTGCAATTTCTTGCTTTCGAACTGCTAGGTTGGCAGGAGCTGGGACCAGAGATGGGACCTCCGTCTTGCAACACTCAGGTCTTGAACTGCTGAACTAATGACCTTCCGGTCTGCAGCTCAGCATCTTAACCACTTGAGCCACCGCAGCCATCGTTAAAAGGTAAACACTGAAAATGCAAGGAGACAAGTGGCGGTCGGGCAGAGAGAGGCTCCGACCTGGTCACCCATTCCAATTCCGGAGGAGTATTACATTTGCACTAAGTCTAATGCATGGCAAAAGGTGTGCCAGAGCCCAGACTACAGCATTCAGAGTAGATCTTTCTTGGTTTACCCTCAGAAGTTGCCAGTCGCTGCACACAAAGAGGCTGATGTAATCCTTACAGTCTCTCCGCTCTGCCAGGGCCATGTAGCGGCCATCTTTCGTGAACGCTATTCCTGCCAAAAAAGGGGGTTGGGAGGGAACCAGTCAAGGAAGTGAAGTGAAAGCAGGACAACTGATACCACATTCCCAACTCTTCGTGGAAAAGGAAAAGCAGTAAAAGGGCAAAGAGAAAGAAAACAAAGCCCGCACAGAGAAAGACATTGTTTCTTGGGTGCCATTCAAAGCAGTTTTTTGTTATCCTTTGGCTCACATTTATCTTGAGTGGTCTTGCATAATGAGCCCTCTATATTTGCCCTCAAGTGGCAGCCAAAAGGCTTGCTCAACTCTTCGAAGCTCTAAGTGCCACCATTGTAACTCCAGCACTGTCAAGTTTTCAAGAGCCGAAAGCCTGCGTGCCATGTGCGTGTGAAAAGAAAACAAAACCGTGACCCAAGACGCTCCGTTCCCAGCTGCTCCAGTTGTGGGTACGTAGCATAAAATGCTTTTTTGGAAGACCACAAAAACCAAGACTTTGTTTTTTAAGTACCATTCTGGCATGACCTGTTCAATGAGCAGGGAAGAAGGAGGGGAATGCGCCTCCTTAAACTCATGCCCAATTATCCGAAATGATGTCCATCGGTTCTATTATATTAGCCACTGACCACAACAAACCACCATCAGTGGCTATGCACCAGCCAGTGACTTATTTAAAACTTGAGAACACCAGATCTTTACAGCACAACCTATAACACGATTGTAAAAGAAGCTCATTTTACCCATGCCAAAGTAAATAAAATCACTCTACTACTTACCTCACTGTTACTATTATTATTTTTTAAAATTATCTGCTAATCTATCTTTTGCAAGGTGGACTAATGGGCACAGTTCCTAAATATACCTGGGAGATATTCTTGAAATTATATTTTCCCATTGTGGAATCTGGGGCTGAAGCATGGCATAGACAATGCCCTGTATCTCCATCTACCAACTGACCAAGCATAAGAACTTAAGAAGAGTCCTGCAGGATCAGACCAGAGGTCCACCTAGTCCAGCATTCCGTCTCACACAGTGGCCAGCCAGTTCCTCTGGAGGTCCAACAACAGGGCACAGAGGCCAAGGCCTTCATAAGAACATCAGAAGAGCCCTGCTGGGGGGGTTTTGGTTTCGGCGGAGCGAATGGCGGCCACCTCTCGGGACGCTCCTGGAGGTGGTTAGCCCACACGCGGTTGGGGGGTCTTCGCTTATGCGAAAGACCCTAGTGAGCCTTAGGCAAAGGCTCCGAACTGGGGGCGCTTGGGGAGTAGCCTCTTTGCTGGCAAACAGCCGGGAAATTGAGGCTTTCTCCTCGCCCCAATCGGCCCCGCTGCATTGTGCTGGTGTGGGAAGTAGCAACGCCACCAACTTCCAGGAGTGGAGAAGCAGCGGAATGAATTAAAATAAAAGGAGAATCGGCAGCGAATCGTGAGTTGGGGATCTGTTTTGAAGCGGCATAAATGTGCTCCCCCCCGTAAACGTATGAGCGCATGGGAGGAGGGAGGAATCCCCACCCCCTTTGAAAAATGGGACCGTTAAAGAAAGAGTGAAGGGAGGCAAAGCAAAAAAGCGGCTTGGTGAAAGTACCTTTGGGGTTTTACTGAAGATCAAGAAGCTAGCTTGTTTCCCAGGTGACGCGGCACGAACTTTGTTAAAGTAAACAAACAAAAAATGTCGGGGCAGAAAAAGGTCCCTGAGAAGCCGGTAAAGAAGGGGGAGGGACTTCCGGTCCTGGCAGCCTCCCCCTAGAGGCAGCTGTCAATCAACAGAAAAGTGAGCCACTGCGCCCTCTGCTGGATCAAATGCAGAAAATCAGCGAAACCCTCTGTAACATGGAAAGTGTTCTCAACAGTCAACAAAAACAACTAACAGAAACAGCAAAGAAGATGGAGGAGATCACACAGAAATGTTTGGTCTCAACAGAAGACACCAAGAAAATTAAGAAAAGGGTCAACAAATTAGAAAAACATCAAGATATGCAAGAAAAAAGAATTTTAATGCTTCAGATGGAGAAATCAAATCTGACTCTCCACTTTCAGGGCATAAAGGAAGAAGAGAAAGAAGATCTCAGAGCTTTACTGGCGAATGCCTTGGCACCTCTAACTGGCAGAGAAGCACAAGAATTAAAGGATGAGATGGATATGGCCTACAGAGCCTATTCCAGCTTCACAAAGAAAAATAATCTGCCAGCAGAAGTGGTTGTCAAGTTTATCAAACAGCGTACTAGAGATCAAATTTTGCGTGCAGTTTCAGCGGTGCCCTTGAAGATTGGAGAGCAGACTATCAGAACTTTAAAAGATGTTCCATATGAAATTCGTATGAAAAGGAAAGCATACAAAGGATTGACCACGTTCCTACAAAGACATCAAACCATTTACAGATGGTGCTTTCCCGAAGGACTAACGTTCAGATTCAAGGATAAAAGAGAGAAGATTGACTCCGTCTTCAAAGCTCAAGAATTTCTGAAGAGACACGCCAGCTCAGAGGAAGATGCAGAACTCGCCAATTGGACAGAGTTAAGCAGCGAAGAGGACAGCGGCCCAGAGGAGGGAGGTGCCGGAGCGGGAGACGAGAAAGCAAAAGAGGGCCCATCATATAATCTGAGAGACTTAAAAAGAAGACATCCCAAGATATAGCGACTGTTCGTGGGGCATCAGAAGGGAGCCGATCAGCAACTAACCCCAAAGGACTTTACTAATTTAACTAACAGAGTTATTTTGGACTCTTGGCAGATGAAAAGAAGATCTTCCAACCACGGTGGATGCCAAAAACTAAATTTGTACTAACTAAAACTAACACTTTAACAGAAAATTCACTCCAACCTTTTTCTTTGCCCATCTATATACCCTACCTTTTTCTTATTAAAAAAAACAATAAAATTATCTCCTTTTTAGGAGAGGTTTTTACAAAAAAAAAAAAAAAGAGCCCTGCTGGATCAGACCAGAGGTCCACCTAGTCCAGCATTTTATCTCACACAGTGGCCAGCCAGTTCCTCTGGAGGGCTAACGACAGGGCACAAAGGCCGAGGCCTCCCCCTGATGTTGCCTCCTGGCTCTGGGATGCAGAGGCTTAGTGTCTCCAAATTTGGAGGTTCCCCTCAGTCACCATGGCTAGTAGCCACTGACAGACCTATCCTCCATGAATCCTCCATGAATCTGTCTAATTCCCTTTTAAAGCTGCTTATTCCTGTGCCCGTCACTTCATCCTCTGGCAGCAAACTCCACATTTTAATCACTCACTGCCTAAAGGATTTCTTTTTGTACATTCTGAATCTACTGCCCATCAGCCTCATTTGATGCCCTCGAGTTCTAGTATTTAAATATATTTGGGAAATACCAGGCAGCAATTCTGTGAGCTGTGTTTCGATTTTACAGATACTCATTGCTTGGACAGGTGCCTGAATCTGAGATAACAGAACTCACTCAGACTGAACAGGATGGATTAATTACCATTTTGCATACAAAGACCCTCTGGGTCACACAGACCTCAGTTAGAAAGGAGATCAACTTATACAAAAAATGGCAACAATGGGGGGGGACTTCCCTTCGTGTACTTGGGTAGCTCCACTTACCCTGCTGACAGGCCTTCGGATATTTGATATAAGACACGGATTTGGTACACAAGGACCAGACAGTTATCCGCAGCTGTTGGAAAGAGAGAAAAGAGACACAGGAAGCATTTGTTTATCTTTGCAGATGAATGCAGGAACGGGAGTCTTGTTCACAACCCCCCTTGGGCTGCACATGGCACGGCTTTGACAGAGATAAAAATCCTCGGAAATAATTTAAACATGTTATTTATTTATTTATTTGATTTATATCCCGCCCTTCCAGCGTGGGCTCAGGGTGGCGAACAAGAGGCAAAATGCCATGCATCAACATTAAAGCATAGAGGAAAAGCCAAGAATAAATACTAAAACCATAAATAGTCCATTAACACTAAAACAATTAAAACAGCGGTCACAAAACAAAATCCACAGTATAAGATCCATACCACTCTGCTCTCTAATACACACATTTGTCACTGCTCCAATAGTATCCTGACAGGACTGGAGTCCCATGCCAGGGCCAGTAAGCCTCGAGATGTCTACGTGATGGTGGTACAGGTTGAATAATCAGAGTATCAAATGAATACAAAAAAAGGGCTACCAAAATAAGCACAGTATTACACCTCTGACCTGGATGGCCAAGTCCAAACAGACCTCGCCGGAAGATTGGCCCTGGTTAATAATTGGATGGGGGACCCCCCAAAGAAATCTAGAAGTGCTACCTGGAAGTAGGCAACGGCAAACCACTTCTCTTTGTCTCTTGCCTTGAAAACCCCCAGGGCCGGCTCCAGGTGTCTGGGCGCCCTAGGCAGTACAGCCTGCGGCGTCCCCCACTCGGGATGCCAACCTCCCAGTGGGGCCTGGAAACCGGGGGTGGCGGCGGGGCGCTGGCTTTCCTGGAGGCTCCGCAGCTGTGGGGCCCCCAGGAAAGCCAGGGAAGGGGGAGGGGTCTAGCTTCCACCCCCTTCCTGCCGCTGGCTTTTCTGGGGGCTCCGCGGCTGCAGGACCCCCAGGGAAGCCGGGAAGGGGGCGGGGGGTGTAGCCTCCGCCCCCTCCCTCCCTGCCGCCGGCTTTTCTGGGGGCTCCGCGGCTGCGGGACCCCCAGGGAAGCCGGGAAGGGGGCGGGGGTCCAGCCTCTGCCCCCTCCCTCCCAGCGCCGGCTTTTCTGGGGGCTCCCCGGCTGCGGGACCCCCAGGAAAGCCGGGAAGGGCGCGGGGGTCTGGCGGTGGCAGAGGCGGCGGGCGCCCGGTTAGGGCGGCGGGGGGCGCTTTTCAGGGGGGGGAGTAGGGTGCCATTTGGCGCCCCTGAGGCCGGGGCGCCCTAGGCGGGCGCCTAGTTCACCCTATGGGCGATCCGGCCCTGAAAACCCCAAGGGGCCACCTTGTCAGCCACGACTCAACGGCACGTGCCACCATTACACCCCAGCTGTACTACAAAAATCCTCAACTGGTTTGCTGCTGAAGATGTAAGCTTCCTAAACTTACTCCCAATCACCTATTCCCCAGGACGACACACTAAGTTTGCACCTTGCTCTGCACATAAGGCTCCGCTGGCCAAGGCCCTGATGCAACTGGTGGAATGGAATATGACATCTGACCCCCTCCCACAACCAAACTCAGGAAAAGGCAAAGTAGCAGCTCCTTCCTTCAGCTCCTTCCCTCCTGCAATTAAGCTGTGACGGTTCTTCACCAGCATTTGGTGGGGCGCCGGGAATGCAGCCAACATCACAAAAACATTGAGAAACATTCAGGCCAATTTCCCCATGGTAGGGGGCAAAATGCGGCTGTGCACAATTAGTGTGAAATTGACACGTACCATTGGGGCAAAAGGGAAGAGCAAGGAGGAGCAGCGCTTGTGGGAAATCGGTGCTAAGCTATCTAAGAAATGGTGAGAGGAGAAACACTTTGGCTGCTTTGGGATCCTTTCATTTCTGGGAAGACTCCCCCGCCCTAAAAAAAAAAAAAGCTACACACACAGACATCCAGTTTGAGAAACTCTGAGGCAAAAGTAATCCATGTTATTTTAGTGTTTCCTGTCTTAAAGCTCTGGCACTTTATAGCAAGCAGAGCAAGAAACTATGGTGCAGAAGCAGAAACCAGAGTAGTAACTGAGAAATGATGCACAAAGAACATCTGTAACCTAAAAAAAACTTGGCATTCCTAAGGGAGGTACAGAAAGTGCTAGAAGACAGTTACTAGAGATGTATATAGGAAAATAATTTTAATTTGTGTTAAAATAATTTTTTCTGGATTTTTTCCCTAGGGATGCTGCAGATTTCACCACAAATGTATTCAACTGTCAAAATAATGAGGTTTGAAAGTATTGTTCAGATGTGAGTTGATCACCTAGCTGGTTCAGGTGCTGGGGAACAGTGCTGAATGCCAACTGAACAGTTTTGCAAAACTGTTATTGTACAAAAACGCTACCAATTCAAACCAATAATCAGCTATTTGTATGATGAGGGACTACTTAACTGAACATCAAAAACAGTATTTTATCTGAAGTGGGACATTTATGGAGCAAGGATGGGGGAGGTTGGAAGAATACAGTTAGGCTGTGTGAGAAAGCACATGAACAAAAGTCATTGCTCTGATCTGCATGGTGATAAACAAGACATGAGCTGAACTGGTGGGTGTTTGAACATCTCTAATTCTTATCTTCCATTTTGTATGACTGCAACCATGGTATTATCCTGTCCTTATATATATTTGAATTCTGGTTCCACCACATTCTATGCTTGCCATGATTGATTCGGCTCAAGAACTGGCAGTCAGAAGACACAGGCCAGGGCTGACTGGCTGCTTCGCAAAGTTCCGCCCACGTCAGCCCCGGTCAGCGTTTTCAGCTTAGTCTGCTCCAGTCCTCTGACAGGAGAGGACCGTCTGGAGTGTTAGCACAGGGACAGGCTGAGGCAAGTGAGAGAAGCCCTTTTCCGCCCCCCACACCATCCCCTGGGCCTTCTATGAGTGGACTAGGCTCAGAGAAGCCCTTTTCCGCCCCCCAAGCGCCATCCCCTGGGCCTTCTATGGGGCACTAGGCCCAGGGAAGGCCTCTTATGTCCCCCACATGCCATCCCCTGGGCCTTCTATGGGGTACTAGGCCCAGAGAAGGCCTTTTCTGTCCTCCACATGCCATCCCCTGGGCCTTCTATGGGGGCACCAGGCCCAGGGAAGCCCTTTTCTGTCACCCACACGCCATCCCCTGGGCCTTCTATGGGGGCACCAGGCCCAGGGAAGCCCTTTTCTGTCCCCCAAGCGCCATCCCCTGGGCCTTCTATGGGGGCACCAGGCCCAGAGAAGCCCTTTTCTGTCCCCCACACGACATCCCCTGGGCCTTCTATGGGGCACTAGGCCCAGGGAAGGCCTTTTCCATCCCCCACACGCCATCCCCTGGGCCTTCTATGGGGGCACCAGGCCCAGGGAAGCCCTTTTCTGTCCCCCACAGACCATCCCCTGGGCCTTCTATGGGGGCACCAGGCCCAGGGAAGCCCTTTTCCGTCCCCCACACGCCATCCCCTGGGCCTTCTATGGGGGCACCAGGCCCAGAGAAGCCCTTTTCCATCCCCCACATGCCATCCCCTGGGCCTTCTATGGGGGCAGTAGGCCCAGAGAAGTCCTTTTCTGTCCCCCACATGCCATCCCCTGGGACTTCTATGGGGGCAGTAGGCCCAGAGAAGGCCTTTTCCGTCCCCACACGCCATCCCCTGGGCCTTCCATGGGGGCAGTAGGCCCAGAGAAGCCCTTTCCCCCCACACACTGCCTACTGCACCCATAGAAGGCCCAGGGGATGGTGTTTTGGGGACAGAAAAGGCCTTCTCTGGGCCCAGAGAAGCTCTTTTCTGCCCCTCTTCCCTTCCTTTTCCCCCTTTCCTTTCTTCCTCTCTCCTTTCTTTCACTCTTCCTCCCCTTCCTTCCTTCCTTCCTTCCTTCCTTCCTTCCTTCCTTCCTTCCTTCCTTCCTTCCTTCCTTCCTTCCTTCCTTTCCTTCTTTTCTCCAACCCTCTCTCCCTTCCATGAATTCATCCAGCTTGGGCAGGTGGAAGGGGTGGAGCTTAGGAATTGACATCATCTGATGGTTGACCTGGAAGTGACATCACAGGACATGACATAATGAAGTGATGTCACGTCCTTGCTAGGCATCACCTCCAAAGTCTCCTGGCTCCACCTCCAAGTCCCCTTTGTCAATAATCTGATTTAATATTGCCCTATTTCTGTATTTGGGGTTTCTTTTTTTGTAATCTTGTTCCTATGTTTTGTAATGTTTTTATTTTTTTCTGTTTTGTAATTTGTGGGGGGTGTTTGAAAAAATTAATACAATTATTTTAAAAAACATGTGCTGTGATCATACTGTTATTCAGTATGTAGCCAGTTTGGTGTAGTGGTTAAGTGCACGGACTCTAATCTAGGAGAACCGGGTTTGATTCCCCACTCCTCCACTTGCACCTGGCTGGATGACCTTGGGCAAGCCATAGTTCTGATAAGAGCTGTTCTTGAAAAAGATCAGTTTCTGTCAAGAGCTCTCTCAGCCCCACTTACCTCACAGGGTGTCTGTGGGAGGGGGAGGTAAAGGAGTTTGTAAGCCGCTCTGAGACACCTTTGGGTAGTGAAAGGTGTGGTATAAATCCAATCTCTTCTTCTTCTTCTCTTATCTCTTCATCCTCATACAAATTGACTTTTCTCTGTTAATTTTACCCTATAAATCTGGGTTTTGAACTCTCAGACTCTTTTTCAGTAATTTTAATCTTCTACCCCCATTTTTGTTCTGTTCTAGCTTTAGTTAAGAAGGGAGGGAGGGAGGAGAGAAGTGGGGGAAAGCAAATAGATGGGGAGGGAGGGTGGACAAATTGCTTCTTGGCAGTCATTCAAAACTGACTCAAGTGTCAGGGGGTCTAAGGCACTGAATCTCCTGATATGGCTATCCAAAATGAAGAGATTCTTGAGCAATTATAACACTGTTTTTTTCAGAGAGGGAGAGGGAGAGGGAGAGGGAGAGGGAGAGGGAGAGGGAGAGGGAGAGGGAGAGGGAGAGGGAGAGGGAGAGGGAGGGAGGGAGGGAGGGAGGGAGGGAGGGAGGGAGGGAGGGAGGGAGGGAGGGAGGAAGGAAGGAAGGAAGGAAGGAAGGAAGGAAGGAAGGAAGGAAGGAAGGAAGAAAGAAAGAAAGAAAGAAAGAAAGAAAGAAAGAAAGAAAGAAAGAAAGAAAGAAAGAAAGAAAGAAAGAAAGAGAGAGAGAGAGAGAAATGAAGGGAGGGGAGAGATGAAAAGAAAGCAAATAGATGGAAGAGAAAAGTGAAAGACAGAAAGGAGGGAAGGGAAGAAAGAAAGGAACATCAGGCTGCAAGGGAAGCAGCCTTGAGTGGGGAGGTGAGCAGCTTCCCAGCCTCTTCTCACTTCCAGCTCTCACATACCTCAACAAAGAGAAAGAGAAAGAAAGAGAGACAAAAAGAGAAAAAGACAGAAAGAAAGCCCCCCTCCTACATTGACTGCAGGAGAAAGCGAGCCCCAGGATCTTCTGTGCTGCTGAAACAATATGCTCCCTACAGCGCAGGAGTTCCTGGGGCTCACTTTCTCCTGCAGCCCAGTTTAAACCACAGGAGAAAGCTAGCCACTCACTACTCATGTTGCTGGCAATGGAGACCAGCCCGCCACATTGCCAGCCCAAAGCTCCCTCCCTCACCTCCCCCACCTCCATTCTTGCCCAGCTCTCCTCCCCAACCTCCATCCTCTCCACCAACTGGCAAGCAGGCATCCTCTGATTCCTGCTCTGCTACCTCCCCTGCCTGGACCTGCACGACAGCTGGGAGTGGGAAACAAACAGTGACATGAGGCCTTAGGAAGGGTGCCCATCCAGCCAGCCACCCCAAGGCCAGCAGCCTTGCAAGGATGCTGGCCTCCTCCCTACCTGATCTCCCTGCATGGCAGCCCAAGGCAAGCCCCAGACCAACTGTGACTTCCATAGCCAGCTGGGGAAAAGCCTTCTGGACAGCTATAGAGGCCATGGCCATTCTGAGTGCTTTGTGTTGCTCCCCCCCAAGCATCCCCCCCCATCCCTGGAGTCCCAGATCAGCTATGGTCTCCATAGCCAGCCGGAGAAAAACCTCCTGGCTGGCAGCTGTGGCAGCCTGGGTGCTCTGTGCTGCCCCCTGAAAGCATCCCTGCCACCCTCCCTGGAACCCCAGGCCAGCTCCTTACCTTGCTGCCTGGGAAAGAGGAACCACATGCAGCCCCCAGCTCCTGAGAGTAGCTGGGAGCTGGGGGCGGGGCTTAGCTTCTAGGAAGCAAGCCCTGATTTCCATCCCAGCCCTCCCAAAATCTCAGAAAGTAGAGGGGAAACCCTCTGCTTTAAATGTGGGGTAGGGGATGCGGAGGGTGGGGTGGCAAGGCTCAGAAGCCACAGCAGAAGGCTCCAAGAGCTGCATGTGGCTTGCAAGTTGTAATTTGGGCACCCCTGATCTATGAGATACTGGAAAACCACAGTTGTCCGGCAAAAAGAAAATTTTGAGAGAATTGAGGATTTTAAAGGAACAATACGAGGCGAGGTTAAACAAAGAAGTATATTGGAACTTGAAAAAATTGCAACAGAAGTCCTTTGAAGGTGCAAACAAACCTGGTAAATATTTGGCATGGCAATTGAAGAAGAGAAGAGAGAATAAAACAATAACCAAATTGAAAGATGGAGGCAAAGAAATTTCAGACCCAGGAGGGATCCGGAGGGAATTTTTTAAATATTATGCGACACTTTTTCAATCAAAGCAAGTGGATCTGCAAAAGGTGCAAAATTATTTATCTAAGGTTAATTTGATGCAACCAAGCCCAGAAATGAAAGCAATATTAAATGCTGTAATAACCAAAGAAGAAATCAGTAAGGCAATAGGAGAGGCAAAAATCTCCAAAGTTCCAGGTCCAGATGGTTTTTCAGCCAAGTTTTATAAAAAATTTCATGAAGACCTGGTCCCGGTGTTAGAGATTCTTTTAAATGAAATTAGACGAACTGGGAAGATTCCAGATTCCTGGAATGAAGCTGCAATCACCCTTATTCCAAAAGAAGCGCAAGATTTAACAAATGTAAAGAATTATCGACCAATTTCACTTTTAAACAACGATTATAAGATTTTTGCAAAAATTTTAGCAGAGCGCCTTAAGAGGTTTTTGAAAGATAATATTGCTGAAGATCAAGCTGGTTTTTTACCAAACAGACAAATAAAAGACAACATAAGGGTTGTACTGGACGCAATTGAGTATTATGATAAACATCCAGAAAAAGAAGTGGGGTTTTTATTTTTGGATGCAGAAAAGGCATTTGATAATTTGAACTGGGAATTTATGTTTAAAGTGTTAGAGAAATCCCAGATGGGCGCAGAATTTATAAGAATGATTCAATCAATATATAAAGAACAAAAAGCTACGGTGATTGTGAATGCAGAATCGACTGAAGTGTTCCGGGTCAGAAAAGGCACTAGACAGGGTTGCCCCCTGTCACCATTGTTATTTATCTGGATTTTGGAGATCTTGCTGCAAAGGGTGAGAGATGATGATAATATAAAAGGTTTGAATATTAGAGGTTTTTCATATACATTAAGAGCATTTGCTGATGATATTAGGTTTATTGTTGAAGATCCTGTCAATAATATGCCTAAGGTATTTGAAATAGTAAAAGACTTTGGTGATCTCGCAGGATTCTATGTAAATAAGAGTAAATCCAAGATATTGTGTAAAAACATGATAGGTGCAAAGCAACAAATGTTACAAAATGTGACAGAATGTGAAGTGGTTAAAAAGGTTAAATATTTGGGTGTTGAAATTACAATGAAAAATATTGACTTGTTTAAGAATAATTATGAAAAACTGTGGAATGTAGTAAAGAGTGATTTAGAAAAATGGGAAAAGCTTAGATTATCTCTTCTTGGAAGAATTGCCGTTGTCAAAATGAATGTACCGCCCAGGTTGATGTTTTTGTTTCAGACAATACCAATTGTGAAAGATGTGAAAGTGTTGGTGAAATGGCAAAGAGAAATCTTCAAATTTATCTGGGCAGGAAAAAAGCCAAGAATTAAAATGAAAATAATGTACGATTCTAAAGATAGAGGTGGCTTCCAAGTCCCGAATTTGCATATGTATCGTGAAGCTGTATGTATGTCTTGGTTATCTGAATGGGTTAACTTGGAAAATAGAAAACTTTTGGCTCTTGAAGGGCACGATTGCAGATTTGGCTGGCATGCCTATCTTTGGTATGGGAAAAATAAAGTGGATTCACTGTTTAAGCATCATTATGTAAGGAGAACATTGTTTGATGTATGGACCAGATATAAGGATACAGTGTCCGATGAGAAGCCTTTGTGGATTGTACCAGCAGCAGTTATACATCCTTTTTCAGAACATAAAGGCAAGGACTGGCTGAAATACCAAGAACTGTTGCAAAAAGAGGGGAAAAAAATATGTCTTAAAACCAAACAATGAACTAGAATTCGAGTATGGATGGTTACAGTATTGTCAAATAAGAGATATCTACAAAAAAGATTGTAAAGAGGTTGGTTTTAGAGCTAAAAATGATGAGTTTGAAAATATCTGGTTGAAAAGAGAGCGGAAAATGATTTCAAAGATGTATAAATCTTTGTTGACTGTATATACTTTGGATGAAACTGTTAAAGAGCAAATGATAAAATGGGCTATAAATATGAACAAAGAAATCCCCATGGAAGCATGGGAGTTTTTGTGGAAAAGATCATTTAAAATGTCTACCTGTGCCAATGTAAAAGAAAACTGTTACAAGATGATGTATAGGTAGTACATGACACCAAAAAAGATTGCTAATATTAGTATGGATAAGAACTTGAGTAATAAGTGTTGGAAATGTAAAAAAATTGAGGGTTCTTTTTACCATATGTGGTGGTCATGTGATAAAGCAAAGGTATACTGGTCCAATATACACTGTGTGATGCAGAAAATATTAAAAATCCCAATTGGGAGAAGCCCGGAACTTCTTCTCTTAGGTTTGACAATGGAAAAATTTCCACAGGAAAAAAGGACATTATTATGGTACATGGTTTCGTCGGCGAGAATGGCCTTTGCTCAGCAATGGAAAGCGGAGAAGGTGCCAGATATACACGACTGGTTTAGAAAATTGCTGTTTTTAGCGGAAATGGACAAAATGACTAAAAAATTAAATGGACAAATGGCAGAACAGTATCTAAAAGACTGGGAAGATTTGAAACTGTATATGGAAACTGAATATAAAATGAAGGGGAAAATGTATAATCTTGAATTGTATGGATACTGAACTCTGGAATGTATTATATATAGTTAAACTATGTTGTTAGGTTTTTATATATTTGAAATGTGTTACCTGGTTGTCGATTGATATAAGTTTAAACTTGTTTACCGTTTATTATATACTTTTTTGTTATTAGCAGTGTTGGAAGCCTATTGGGGGGTGGGGGGTGGGATGGTAATTTGTTTCAAACTGTATTGGTAACGTTGTTGAAAATGTTGAATGCATCCCAATAAAAATTTTTGTTCCAAAAAAAAGAAAACCACAGTTGTCTGTATTGTAGCACTTATGCATACAATGTAAAAGTGACACAACAACTCCATATTCCCTATCTAAGAAGCTGTGTTGCAGAATAATCTCAGGAAAAAAATCCTTCCTGTTCTGGCCAGAAAACAGGGAACAAGAAATCTACAGAAATGCTGTATTACACCAGCTGTTCCGAACCCTGGGGAGAGCACAGAGTTGCAAGGGATCCATGAATTCATCCAGCTTGGGCAGGTTTCCTCTTTCCCCCACCTGTACCTTCCTGGGCTCACCTCCATGGTGGCCATATCCCCCCCAGCTGTGTCAGACTGGCTGGTATTCATCCACCAGCCATCTTTCTACCAGCTCCAAGCCCCATCCAGGCAGGCAGCATCGTGCCATCCTCAACTAGAGGCTAAGTGTGAACAAGCCCAGCCAAGGCAGCTTCCCTGTTTGCAATGAGAACAACTCCTCATGAGAGCCTTTGTTGGGGCAAATTGGCCCCCATTGCCCACCCCCTCCCATCTCTGGTTACAGCTGGAAATGCCCACACCTTGAATGGATATTTTTTAAAAATGGGTACCACGATAATTAATGTATATCCACACAAGCAGCAAAACCCATGTCAAATGATGGAAATGATGAAATAAACTTATATTTAACCCAATCTTAATATGCAGTAATTTTTTGTCATTTACAATGAACAAGAAGTAATTAGATGCTTATCTAGTATCAACACCTTATATCAGAATTCCGTATCATATATCACAGTCCATAGAAAAAAATAATCATACTAGAAAATATTGCAGCTCTCAATATTCCATGCTCTCAATAAGAATCCTCTCATTTATGTTGACTAACGAATGCATACCAGGAAGGCCCAGAGTTGTATCATGTAGCTGTCAGGGATCAGGAGCTTCACAAGGATGTAGTGCCTCCCTCTTGACCATCTCAGGGTAACATGATCAGTGCAGGGCAGGAGGGGCTGCTCCCAGAAAGCATCTGAAGTGAGTTCTGTCTCAAGAAAGCTTGTGCTAGAATAACTTTTGTCAC
The DNA here is from genome assembly GCA_029375565.1 of Gekko gecko. Lineage (NCBI taxonomy): Eukaryota > Metazoa > Chordata > Lepidosauria > Squamata > Gekkonidae > Gekko > Gekko gecko. The sequence goes on from JAPDNY010000001.1 coordinate 211,680,185, forward strand.
TCATTAAGGGGCTACTGGACTTCTAATTTATTTTGCCACCTAGATTAGTAACCGTTACACTATCAACTGCTGAAAAAGACCAGCAGATCAAGGTATATATCTAGAGATTTGAAAGCATATTCTGGTGATGAGGTTCCCCCTTTCTTCAACCCAAATACCATTGCTAAGGCCATCAGGTGGAGGATGACAACTAGCCAGGCAGCTTTTGATCGTGCCAGGATCCATCACAATTGAGAATTCTCTCCCAAAGGAACATTTTATTTTGCAGTTTAATAATTGTGTTTGATTCTGAAACTTGTGATCTCCTTTGGGAGACAGTTTACCATTGAAAAGCAGGATTAAAATCAAAATAAATAAGCATCCACAATTGTTCTGTCAAGGACTGAAAGCTCATCAGACATCTGGGCAAATTCCCACGAGTACAGACTGACTGCTGATTATGTTAGCAATGAGGTCATTCTAGGCAGCTAACCAGTAACTCTGCAAACGTATAAAGCTTTCTTTTACTGTCAGGTCTGCACTGTTTACCCATCAACCAGACTTCCAATCTCTGGAAGCTGCAAAACTTTGCTTGCCGGGTTGTCACCCCTGGTAGGGCATTCTGTGCACGCCTGGCATGGGCCACGGCCAGTGCCTCCACCTCACATCACCACATTCGAGTGATGGCAGGCATGAAAGAGAATCTCAGGGTGTGGCTGGCCTTTCTTTCCAGCTACAATGGGGTTACCATTTGGCAGTCGCCAATGGACTTGGCCAACCTCCAAGTTCATTCAGATGCAGCAGGCGGAAGTGGCTTTGGGGTATATTTTAATGGCTGTTGGTGCGCAAGCTGATGGCCAGCTCAGTGGGCAGGGTCCAGTATACAAAGGGATCTTACCTTTCTGGAACTTTCCCCCATTTTAGTGGCAGCTGTTGTCTAGGAAGCCCAGTTTCAGAATAGGAAGGTGACCTTTTGGTGCAACAATCAGGCAGTTGTGAGGGTGGTGAATAAGCAAACTTCATGCTCCAAGCGCATGATGCACTTGGTGAAATGTTTGGTTTTTGCCTGCCTAGCTGCAAACATAACGTTTTCTGCTCATCAAGTTCCTGGTGTAGATAACAGTATCGCAGATGCCTTGTCTCACCTTCAGGAAGAGAGGTTTTGCAGCCTAGCACCGGAGGCCAACCGTTTCTCGGACCCATTCCCCGAAGACCTCTGGGAACTTGGGAACACACAATAATGTAGGATGTTATCCACTCTCTCGCACCATCAACCTTCTCCTATTCAGTGGCTGCTTCGGCCTTTTTGGCTTTCTTTGTGGATGCCAGGGGGCCAGAGACTTGGCCACTCCCAGCGGATTTTGTTCTCCAGTACATTGCTCACCTGCACAGTCACAGCCTGGCGACCAGGACCATCCAAGTGCACATGGCGGCCATATCCTTTTTTAGCAAGGTTAATGGGTTCCTGGACCCATGCAATAACTTCCAAGTGCATAAAGCAGTAGAGGGTTAGAAAAGGTGCCACCCCAGGGCACTAGTCCCCCGCAGGCCCATAACGTTCGGGATCTTGTCTAAACTGATTGAAAAACTGCCAACCCTCTGCAGGTCAACTTACGAGGTCATTTTGTTCGAGGCAGCATTCACTGTTGCCTTTTATGGTGTGATGCGGGTGGGGGAGCTTGTGGCCAGCTTTTGAATGGATGCAGGTAATTGCCCCCTGGGTGTAGGTGACCTATCATTAAGTGACACAGGCATCACCATAACCATCCGGCGGTCAAAGGCCAATCAGACAGCAGGGGAATTCACCTGAAGTTAACGCAGTTCCTGGGGGGTGGCCTGTGCCCAGTTTCGGCTGCACGAGCCTTCATAGCACTGCATCCGCGCAGACCAGGCCCACTGTTCATTCATAGAGAGGGCTCCTTCCTGTCTAGATATCAGTTCACTGTGGTCTTGCAGGCAGGAGTGGCTGCCTTGGGCCTCTTGCCAGGGGACTTTGGTCCACATTACTTTTGTATTGGAGTTGCGACAACAGTGGCCGACATGGGCATGGGGCCTGCGGACATCCGGGCTATTGGGAGATGGTGCTCTGGTGCCTATCGAACGTACGTTCACCCACATCTGACACCTGAAGTTTAACAGCGACTCTTTATCACTGACTTCTTTGATTTCTGGGGGACAACGCTGGTCAGTTTGGATTTGTGGACACAGCATTGTGTATTGGGCAAGCGTTTATGTTTCTACCTCCGGTTGGGGTAGGGATCTTGGCCTGCAGGATCAGCTGGGAGTGTCATGGTTGGGCAAGCATGGAATGAAGTGGGAGGCTCTTCTCTCCAGCATTAGGTCTCAGTTAGCTCTACATCGGCCTCCGGACGCGCTAGTGATACAACTTGGCAAGAATGATTTGGGGTCCCTCCTTGGAGTGGATTTGGTCCACCAGGCATTGCAGGATATGAATACCTTGAAGTACGAGCTCCCAGCCATCTCTCTCTTCTGGTCTGATTGGCTACAGTAGCGCTGTTGGAGAGGTGCCTGCTTTCCAGGCAAGGTTGAGTTGGCACGGTGGAAAGGGACGCAGAGACTAGGTCAGACTGGTGTGGCTATGGGAGGTCAATGGATTTGCCATGCAGACATTTCCCTATGCCTGGATGCTCTCTTTCATCCTGATGGGGTGCATTTATCTGAGTTGGGTATGGATATCTGGCTGTATAGTGTTTGGGATGCCCTATGTGATTGGCTGCAGCTGTAGGTGCATTGGCAGGAGTCGGGTGGCACTACCTGGATCTTGTGGTGGTATCAGCATGGGGTCGGATCCATTTTCAGGAAAACTGGACTGTGTGCCCATTTCCTGAGATGGGGGATCCCCTTAAGGGATTATGGCATGAGGGGCAAGCAGAGCGCCTGGCGGGGGCATGGCCGGGGATTACCCTCATGCCCAGGTGACAGGGAGACCACCTCTGGGTGTCCACCCTTGTGGTATCCAATACCTGTCATCCCCAGGTGTACAGAGGGTTATCAACTGACAGGAGGCCAGTCAAGGTTTCGGATCCGGCACCCATGCTGTGCCAAAGCATACTGCAGCTGTAATCAATAAAGTTGTGGCCTATTTCCCCACATTTCTGAAATTTGTGTGAGTGTGTTTCTTTCCAAATGAAAGGTATTCAGGGCTTTGTAGTTAGTTCAGGGTTGATGGAAAACTCTCACATGGATGCCCACCTCACCCCTCCTCTTGGCACTGGGGCCACAAACAGCTCCAGCCACCTACATTGCATCTCACCAGTCACATGCATCTTCACTGAATTATAGCTGTGAGCATCTGGTGCAATATCCACTAACAGTTCTCCAGGAAAAAAGGATGTTTCCTTAATCCATATTGTCCTCTTTCACTTCAGAGCCTATAACTTCAGTAAGTCATTTTCTACCTCCTCCATAGACATAACTGACATTTGAACTGATAATCACAGAGAGTGGGGGAAGCAGAATGAGAAAAAAAAGGGAAATATCAGTTTTCATCACAAATACCAAGCCGTATCTGGGTAGGAGAGATAAAAATACATCTAGTTGCATTTATGCTGCATATTAATTAAGAGATAGGAATAATAAGAAAGGGCCAGGACTAGATCAGGGATGCTGCAAAAACTTGCATTACATTTGGCATTAAAAAAAGAAAGGACCCCCCCCTACAGATTTGACCTAAATGAGAGGCATTACAATGAACTGCAAGCAGCTCCACAGATATTCACCAGCTGAGATTCTGCCCCATGGTTTTTCTGTGGTCTTTGCTTTGGCAAGCTGTTAGCTCTGTGTCCAGCAGCTGGCCACTGAAAGCATCTCATCAGCAACAGACGAACAATGATGCCGTTGGCATGTGTCCTCCTGCACATTAGGAATGAAGGATGCTCAGCAACAGGATGCTACAGCAGCTGGTCAGACAAAAGACATTGTTCTGCATTCCAGCAGCTAATTGAGCATTCTGATAGTATATACTGCAGAGAGTGGCAATCTCTCTCTCTCTCACACACACACACACACAAAGGTTTCTAAATTGGAGTCGGATGCATCAGCACACATTCAGAGCAGACCTTGTTGAAATGTGGTATACAAAGTCATTTGAACAGGTCCAGAAGCATGGTGAGCAAGCAAAATTATGGAATTTTGTTGTTGTTGATCTTCTCATTAGTACTCAGGACCTGACTATTAACATAGCCTTAATATAGCAAACCCCTCCCCCCTCACCACCAATCATAATATTTCAATATTCAGTTATCAGATTGTGTGCCCAGAGATAATTATGGAAGGAAACAAAACCTAAAGCATGCAGGTGGCAGGCTTATGTCATTGACAGGGGTATCTCTCTTTTTCAATCTCATTGATTTATCATTCCATGTTATTCATAATTGTCCCGGCTTGGGTCAGGATGATGCATGCCACATGGGCCGCGACCGAGCCGGGACTGCTGCCCCCCTACGGGCCCCACGGATGTACCAGGCGTCCCTCTCCGTGATGACGGGAGAGGGACCAAAGAGCTGGCCAGCAGGATGCCAGTAGCAGTGAGAGCCGAGGCAACAGGGGTGGAAGAGCGGCAGGCCGGAAGGGCGCGGCCAGGCCCACGCAGCACACGGATGGCCAGGGCAGCTTCTGCACACCGGGGGCGGGGCGCGGAGCACGGAGCAGGCAGTACGTCCACTTCTGGGGAGGGCTGCTGGAGAGCGAGCAGGGGAGGCAGGCTCAGCATCCCAGCTTTTAGGTGGGGGCGGGGCCACAGGGCAGGAGGAGCCCAGGGACTGGTGGGGGTAATAAAAGGGAGCACGAGGCTCAGTGACCAGGGAGGATGATAACTGGGCTGGCTGGGGTGAGGAATGGAGGCCAGAGAGAGAGAGCCACCCCCACAGCAAGCCCCAGAGCTGCGCTCAAGGCCAGAACCTAGGACGGGCAAAGGGGGAGGTGCGGTGAAAAGTACTGAGACTCACAAATGATTTCAGCTCTCACATACTTTATTAGTTGAAGAACAAGACAACCTAATCCAGCTTGCAGGCCGGCTTTTATTCCCAAGTGAACCCACACCCCAAAACACACAACACCCGTGATTTGCTTATTTACAGTAGTTGAGTTATCCCGGGCTCCCCGATTGGAAGGAGGCGAGGAGCCTACATTCTATTGTCTTTTGGGGCAAAGCTCAGGCCCTTTGCCTGGCTGCGTGGTGGACAGGTCAGAACCGGTCTGAGCACAGGGCTGCCCCAAGTCCCATAGATACACTACACCCCTTCCCCCTTGGTCTGTGAGGCACCCAAAGTCTTTTAAGTAAGTGGGAGTCTTCCTGACCCTTGTCAAGCACCAGACAGCCGGGGCAGGTGATGACACCGGTGCCTGGGTTCTGGTCGGGGAGCCTACCGGTGCCGGTGGATGGGGAGCAGCCGACGAGGTGTCCCCTGTGACGGTCAGGGCGTCTGCAGAAGGGGCGATGGGTGCCGCGGTCGAACTGTCCATCTGGCTGGGCTCTTGCAGGATCGGCCGAGGTTCTCCTACCTCTTGTGGTTCGGGATCCTCGTAGTCGTCAGGCTCCCACGGCTCCACCCGATAGTGGAGTTGGTCGATGTGGCGGTGCGGCACAATGCCGTCCTTGCAGGAGACCTCATGCAAGTGGGGTCTCCTGACCCGTACCACCCTTGCCGGAACCCACGGTGGACCCGTGGTGTAGCTTCTGGCATAGACAGGGTCCTCTGGGAAGAACCCCTAGCTTGCTTCCTGGTCCTCTGTGTCTGGCTCGTGCTCCAGGGCCTGATCCGAAGGTAGCCTGTCCAGGCGTGATGTGAGGCAGTGACCCAGGAGAAGTTTGGCTGGGCTGCATCCTGTGGTGGAGTGTGTGGTGATCCACTGACCAAAAAGGAAGGAAGCCAGTTTGTACTCCCAGTCTGAGGAGTCGATCCGCTGCAGCACTTCCTTGGTGGTCCGGACCATCCGCTTGGCTTGACCGTTCGTGGCGGGGTGGAATGGCGCGGAACGTACATGCCGGATCCCGTAGTACTCTGTGAACTCCCGGGAAGTGAACGCTGTGCCATTGTCCGTGACCAGCGTGTCTGGCAACACATGGGTGCTTAGGTTCTGCCACATAGCCCTGATGGCGGCTTTGGAGGATGTCGATGACACGGGGACCACCTCCAGCCACTTACTATAGGAGTCCACAAGTATGAAGAAGAGCTGCCCCTGGAATGGCCCGGCGAAGTTCAGGTGGAGCCGTGACCAGGGGTGGTGGGAGGACTCCCAGGCTCATTCCAGTGCTCTTGGTGGTTCAGGGCAATAGGCCTGGCAGGGCTGACATCTCCTCACCTTGTCCTTGATATCCTGATCGAGGCCTGGCCACCAGACATAGCTTCTTGCTAACGCCTTCATGCGGACCACCCCCAGGTGATGTTCGTGTAGCACCTCCAGGACACGTTGTTGCAGTGGCGCTGGAATCACCACCCAGCCTCCCCACATTAAACACCCCTTGTAAAAGGACAATTCATGTTTTTGGGTGGTGAACGGGGCAAACTCGAGGCCCTCTTTGGCCACAGGCCACCCCCTCCCCACCCAGTCCAAGACCCGACAGAGAACGGGATCCCAAGCCATGTGGCGGGCCACCTCCCGCACATGGACCGGCCGGTTGGGAAGCGTCTCCACGAGGGCGACCAAATGCTCAGGTGCAGGGACGGGGTCCATGGCCACCAGGGGCAGGTGGCTAAGGGCATCTGTGTGACCCATCACCTTCCCGGGTTGGTGGGTGAGGGAGTAAGAGTACCCCGACAGGAAAATGGACCATCGCAGGACCCGGGGGGACACCATTTGTGGGGTCTGTCAATCTGCAGCAAGGAGCCCCAGCAGCGGCTTGTGGTCCGTTATGATTTCAAAGGGCCAGCTGTAGAGGTAGGACCCCTGCCACAATAGCCAGCACCTCTTTATCAATTTGCGCGTAATTGTGCTCCGCCGACGACAGGGTCCACAAGTAATAAGCAACCGGGACCTCCCGGCTGTCCGGCAACTGGTGGCCCAGGACTGCCCCGACCCCATAGGGGGAGGTGTCACAGGCGAGGACCACTGGAAGCGACTCCGAGAAATGATGAAGGACCACGTTCGAGACCAGCAAGTCCTTGACACTCTGGAATGCCGCCGCCTGCTTAGGGCCCCAGGTCCAGGGCGCGTCTTTGTCGAGGAGGCGGTGGAGCAGCTCCACCACAGCTGCCTTGAGGGGCAGGAACGTGTGGTAGAAATTGAGCAGGCCCAGGAAAGCCTGCAACTCCGCCTTGGAGAAGGGCGGGGGAGCGTGTGTGATGGCCTTTACCTTCTCGTCTGTGGGGTGTATCCCTTGTGCGTCCATGGTGAACCCCAGGAACTTGATGCGGGGCACACCTAGGAGGCATTTCTCCTTCTTTACTTTAAGCCCGGTGGTGTCGAACCGTTGCAGAACCTGACGGAGGCGGTCCGCGAAGGAGGTGGTGTCTGGCGCCGCGACGATGACATCGTCTAGAAAGGGCTGTACTCTGGGGATGCCTTTTAGGAGAGAGTCCATAAAAGATTGAAAAATCCCGGGAGCTACACAAACCCCGAACTGTAGCCTTGTGACCCAGAAGGCCCCCTTATGGGTAGCGATTGTCTGGGCCTCTGCAGCAGCAGCATCAATGGGTAGCTGTTGGTAAGCCTGTGCCAGGTCAAGCTTACCAAAGATCTTGGCCCCCGCCAGAGAAGCGAGGACATGGCTCACCACTGGGACCGGGTACACGTGGTCCTGCAAGGCCTTGTTTATTGTGCACTTGTAGTCGGCACAAATGCACACGTCCCCGTTAGGTTTGACAGGCATAACTATAGGAGTCTCCCAGCGTGCGGATGTGACTGATTCCAGCACCCCTTACGCAACCAAGCAATTGAGCTCCGCTTCGATTTTAGCTCGCATCGCAATGGGAGGAACCCGAGCCTTTATCCGGATGGGCCGTACAGCCAGATCCAGATCCAGCGAAATGGGGTCCCCGGTGTATTTTCCCAGAGTCCCGTCAAACACCTTGGGGAATTCCCGGCACACAGCCTCCCAGTCCGCCGCTCAGATCTGATTCACCCCCGTTATCTGTAGACCCAGGGGTTTGAACCACGAGAGTCCCAATAGGCTGGAGAGCTGTCCCTCCACCACCAACAGGTCGAGGACGCCCAAGAATCCTTTGAATTGGACCTTGAACTTGCCCCAGCCCTGTACAGCCACAGGGTTCTTATTAAAGTCCCGTAAAACTAGACCCTGTGGCTTGTGCAACTGGGGTCCCCCTTTCGGGCATAGGGTATGGAGGGTCTCTGCCGATATGATTGGAAAAGATGACCCTGAATCTATCTCCATTTCACAGTGGGACCCTTCAATCTGGACAGTCACATGCATCTTGTCCGGGATGTTAGGGGGCAAGTTACATACCGTTTGTTGGTGGTGGCCCGAAACGGTGTGCAGATCTTCAGTTTTGAGGTGCACTGTGCGGGTTGCCCGTTGTCCTTTGGAGCAGCAGACCTTCTCTATGTGCCCCATTTTGTTGCACGCCCTGCAGATCGTGGTGCGGAATCGACAGGTCCGTCGCTCATGAGCATTGCCGCAGCTCGCGCAGGCTACAGATGGCTGAGACTTGGCCCCTCGGGTCCGCTGAAGTCATTGGGACAGCTGTCAGTGTACCTGGAGTACCTCCTCGTCGTCAGAGACATCAGATTCTCGCAAAGCTAGTGTGCGGTGGACCGCCGAGCCGGGGCGGTCTTGGTAGGCCTTTTCATACACTGCGGCCTCCTGGATGGCTTTATCCAGGTTGAGGTCATTGTTGCTGGCCAGTTTCCACCACAGTTTGGGCTCGCAGAGGCCCACAAGAAACTGGTTGAGCAACGTGTCTGAGAGGCTTGGAAAAGCGCATCTTGTGGCCGCCCGCTGAAGGCCCACCAGGAAATCTGTGGTGGACTCGTCTGGGCCCTGAACACTCACGAAGAACCCCAGCCACTCTACGAACTTGGTGGGCTTGGGTGAGAAGTGGTCCGTTAGGGCCTTCACCAGCACTGCGTAAGGCTCCTCCTTGGTGGTCCTGGGGTTGATGAGATCCCGCAGAAAGAGGAGGGTGTCTATGCCGCAGACACTGAGGAATAGGGATTTCTTTTTTTCCTCAACCACCACATCATGGTAGCTGAAGTGGTTCTTCAGGGTCTCCAGCCAGGCATCCCATTTCTGAGGTTGGGAGCTATCAAAGGCACGGAGGTGGACAGTAGGCGTGGCCATCTTACCACGGGTGGGTGAGCAGTGTTGCGTGTTGCTGTGAATTGCAGTGGTGGAAGACGCGCTGCTCTTGGGGTCAGCAGTGAGGCTTGGGAGCGATGCGGGGAGCAGCAGACTCAATGCGGTGCTTGGGAGTGTGGCTTCGGTTGCGGTGAGCAGTGCGGTGCTGCTCTTCGGGTCAGCGATGCGATGCTCGGGAGCGGTGCGATGAGCGGCGGGCTCGATACGATGCTCTTCTTCGTGGTCATTGTTCATGGAGGGAGTTGGCATCCCATCCTCATCGCCAGTGAAAAGTACTGAGACTGACGAGTGATTTCAGCTCTCACATACTTTATTAGTTGAAGAACAAGACAACCTAAGCCGGCTCGCGGGCCGGCTTTTATTCCCAAGTGAACCCACACCCCAAAACACACAACACCTGTGATTCACTTATTTACAGTAATTGAGTTATCCCGGGCTCCCCGACTGGAAGGAGGTGAGGAGCCTATATTCTATTGCCTTTTGGGGCGAAGCTCAGGCCCTTTGCCTGGCCGCATGGCAGACCAGTCAGAACCGGTCTGAGCACAAGGCTGCCCCGAGTCCATGTTTTCCCGTGGATACACTACATGCGGAAACCCCTCCTATTAGACCCACCATCTGAGGCCACTTAGCATACGCCTCCTGGGTGTTCCATGTGGTCCCTGGGCCTCCCGGCACCACCTGAAGATCAGCAGCAGGGAGGTTGTTCTGCCAACGGCGACGGCCACTGGTGGGCATACCCCCCCAGGGGCGGCCAATGTCACAATAATAAACTTTAATCTCTAGCAATTCTGCCAGTGGACTCTTCTGAGTATCCATAAAGCTTTGGAATGAAAACAATGGCTGTGAAAACTGAGGCCATTTGGATAACTTGACTAACATGAAGAGCTCAAGGATCCAGCTTTCTCTGATATTTTAAAATTGTTATATTTATTTGAGCAAATTTATAGCTGTTTTATTTCTGTATTAAAGCCTCGGGGTAGTTTCTCCACAAACTAAATAATTTTGTAAGCCTTGTAAAAAGTATTTTATTGAGAGAGTAATTTTTACTCCAGAGTAAAAAATATATATGCAGTGTAACCAATGCTCCCTCTAAGCTGTGGAGTCTTGTGAGCAAAAATTCTACTTTGTGAGCTACTGGCATTAAAGTTGTGAGTGAGCAATTTGGCTACTGCATCAGTTAATTTGCTCTGGAGCCATCCTTCCTGAGCTAAGATAAAAATGTGTGAGCTAGAGGCTAAAAAACTGTGAGCTAGCTCACACTAACTCAGTTTAGAGGGAACACTGAGTGTAACAGTCTTTGACCTTTTTTTGCTCCAAGACTTATTTTTAAGGCAAGGGATATTTCAGGGGTGGTTTGCCATTGCCTGCCTCTGTGTTGTAGCCCTGGTATTCCTTGGAGGTCACCAGGCCCATAACTACATTGGCTGATTTTGGGGCCCGGCCCCCTGACTCTCTACTAAGGCCCCCTGACTTATTACCCTGGGCAGGCCCCCCAACTTATTCCTCACGCTGGCCACCAATACTGCCTGTATCTCTTCTCGGCAATGGCACTCAGTTACTCTGTTGTCTACTCATCTTGTCTCACCCAGCCGGCACTCAATTATTCTGTTAGCTACTTGTCTTTCCTCTCACCCAGCCAGCAAAGCAAGAAAACCCTGCCTCTATTCCCACACTGCTGCTACTCCCTCCTCACAGGCAAAGTAAACAAGTAAGCCCCGAATCCTTCTATCCTTCCCACATGGCTGCAGTGATTTCACTTTTTTACATGCAAGCCCCCACCCAGTTCCTAAGCCGGCAAGTCAAGCCCCACACAGGTAGCATGAAGTTTACTTATTTTCTTTTGCATGGGGGGTGGGGAAGAAGGGATGCCACACTCCATGTGGGACCTGGGGATCCCATTTTCAACAATATCTGCCTACTATCAGCATGTTTTTTTTTTTGCCAGTCTCCAGGGGATCCCAAGTGTGGAATTGCAGTTTTAAAATCCCAACAATGTTTTTGTTTTGTTTTGGATCAAGAGAGGGTTTTAAACTATAAGTATAAACATAATGGGTGCCCCACAAGAAAAGAAATTGCCCCACAAAATGAAAAATCCTGGCTATGGGCCTGGAGGTCGCCCTTCCAAATACTAGCTGAGGCTGATCCTACTTAGCTTCTGAGATCTGATAGGCTCAAGATAGCCTAGGCTATCCAGGTCAGGGCAGCTAAGAGGGTTCAACTTCTAAAGCAGTATTGGCTGTATGGCCAGGGGAGCACTTCCTTGCTGCTGGGCAGCATTCAACTGAACCCTAGCTGCTAAATGGAATGGGGAGTGCTGATGGGGTTTACCACCTATTAGCACAATTCTATGGCTGGAAATCTTAAAACACCTCAAATGTCAAACAGTGCCACCTATCTTAAGGGTGCCAGCATGGTGCAGTGGTTGAGAGCGATAGACTCTAATCTGGAGAACTGGGTTTGATTCCTCACTCCCGCACATGAAGCCTGCTGGGTAACCTTGGGTCAATCACAGTTCCCTCAGAACTCTGTCAGCTCCATCTGTTTCACAGGTTACCTGTTGTGGGGAAAGGAAGGGAAGGTGATCATAAGCTACTTTAAGACTATAAAACCCAACTCTTCTTTTTCTTCCTCAATAAACCTTCTCAACAGCAGGGGGGTGAGATGATCTCTTTGGGTACACCATTCCATAAGGTTGGAGCAACAAAAAAGGCAACCAATGAAAAAAGTCTTGTACTGACACAATCTGCATGCACTGTTGATGTATCACACACACTGTTAGCTGCCCACCTGAACCAGCACACTATTAGTGTTCATGGATAAGGATATATACATTTAATTTTTCAGACATGATCTTTTCCATCTCTTCTAACAAATGATAGGACAACTGCATATGAAACAATGTACAGGAATTGATTTGTTAGGAAATGTAATTTGCTTAGAATATTTTTGAAAGCAGCCCAAATACAGATTTGTACTTGTCAGGATTTAATGTGTACTGGGAAGAGTTTGCAAGCAGTATCATGTTTCATAATCAAAGCAGCAATTATTAAATTGACATCATTTCTACACAGTTGTTTACTTCTCTCCCTGATCTTAAACACATGAGCTTGAAAATCAACTCAGCTGAAATAATTAAAAGCTCCTTCAATGGAATGTGTTTTAGAGCAGGGCACTAGTGAGTTAAATCTTGGTTCGTTCACTGTCATATAAACATTAACACCTGAAAGATAAAACCTATCATTCACAAAGAACTTTATGCTATCAGGCAGAGCAAAAACTCAAAAGAGCATTTTGTCATATCATAAAAGCTATGAGCTTTTGCCGGTTATCCTTTGACAGCTATGCATAATGTTTAAACAATGAAGCCGATTAAATGTCACCTACATATATTGTGTGTGTCCCCCCAGTTAGGATTATGCATTCAAGAGATAAACAGTTTCATATTGTATTTTTGCCCCTGCACAGAGATTTCAAGAAAACCCAAGGAAGTGAGTTTCATTAGGGGAGGGGAATATCTTTTTCCTCAGCAAGAAAATGTTGTATGCGGTTTATCCAACTTATGGTTTAATAGTTGTAATTGGAACAATTTGAGGACTTAAAAGGGGCACAATCAAATAGGGAACAGATGTGTGTAGTACATATGGGGCTGACTTGGACTGGGACACCCTAGATTCACATTCCCATACTCATCTGAGTCTGTCACAGACTTTCAGCCTAACAGACTTCACAGGATGGTTTTCAGAATACAATGGGAGCAGAACAAAAATGCAGTGTGGAACCACAGTGTACACAGCTTTCATGATAATAGTTGAAAGTGGTATGTGGAAAGAGCTAGGAAGAGGATTTAATTTTCCAAACTGGAAAAAGTATTTTTTTAGTTACTATGAAAATGCAGCTTTACAGAAACTGAAGTACTTCTTTGAATATAGACTGTTGTTATTCTTTCCCTGCAATAAATAACCAAGTAGCACAGTAACAAATGCACAATTTTGAGCAAAGATATTTGGATATTCTACAACAGTTGATAATAACTAATACTTTTGATATGGTTAAAATTGTCCCTGGTAAAAGGCTACAATATACAAATAGCTAAAAACAACTTAACTTCCAAGTCCGCCCTTGGAAATTCTTGTTGATTTCAGATGAAGCACTTATTGCATCCAACAGTAAGGATCATTTAACCTCAGAAGTTGACAGATTTAGTTGGAGTTGTGTCTTTGTTGATGGCATGTAGGATTTCATTTTCTCTTTATATGATATCTGCAGAGCAAAATGAGATAAATGGTCTGTGGAAAAATATTATGATCATTGGTTTGTTGACATAAAATGAAAGTCATTTCAGATATCATTTAGATCATTTTGACTTCTCAGATAAATCAGATAAATTTTCATTCTGGACGACAGAGCCAAAGAGACATGTTTTTAATTATACAGTATATCCCAGTGATGCATAAGTACTACCTAGCTGTACTGTTTATTGATACTTAGAGCATGAGTAACTTGTGCATACTATCCTAGATAGAAGCAACATGGCTAGATGTACTATGATATGTATGTGAAATATACTGGGTTCAGGCACATAGAATGATCAGCTCATGGTTTATTGTGATTTCAGCTCAAACTCAAGACAGACAAGCTGGGTCCAAGACCTGCTTAAATCCCTGCAATACACCACACCCAAACACATACCCACTCCCCAAGATAGGCTATTTACAGTGCAAGGTTCAACCATTGGTTAATTCTAGGATCCAGGTGAGCCTATAGGTCTGTTCCAGAATCCTAGCCAGCTTTTGTTATGCAGCTGAAGCTGCATGAGCGGTAGGAGTTCATGCACAAATACATGTGGCCATTCCAATACATAACAGTATGCATAGCTCTCTCCATATTACATTTATTTATTTATTTATTTATTTATTTATTTATTTATTTATTTATTTATTTATTTATTAGATTTGCTAGGCCACCCTTCCCTACCAGTAGGGCTCAGGACAGCTTACAACAAAATAATATACAAATCTCAAATTAAAACTAAGTTAAAACAGCCCAAAAATACCAACACATAAAACCAGCATTTATGAGATGGCAAAAACAGTATATATAAGATGGCAGAAAGGATTCCAATTCCCTGCCTCCTTATGGGGACGGGATATGAGGAATGGGGACTTGTGAGAGACTACCAAACAATGCCCCTCTCACTGTCCTCAACTGAAGGCCCGGCATAACATCTCTGCCTTGCATGCCCTGCAGAATGGTAACAACTCCCACAGGGCATGGATGTCTTCTGGCAGAGTGTTCCACCAGGTGGGGGCCAGGACTGAAAAAGCCCTGGCCCTGGTCAAGGACAGCTGGACTTCTCTCGGGCCAGGAGCTATTAGGAAGTTCTTATTTCTGAAGTGTAATGCTTTTCCGGGGGCATAATGGAAGAGTCAGTCCCAAAGATATGTAGGTCCCTGACTGCTAAAGGCTTCAAAGGTCAGAACCAGAAACTTGAACTTGATCTCTTGCTCCACTGGAAGTTAATGCAGCTCATGCAGCACTGATTGGATATGTGCAGTCCAGGGGTCCCAGTAAGGACCTGTGCAGCTGCATTTTGGACCAGTTGGAGCTTTCGGATCAGGCACAAGGACAGGCCTGCATAGACCGAATTACTGTAGTCCAACCTGGAGATGACCGTTGCATGGATTACAGTGGCTAGGTTGGGGCGAGACAGGTAGGAAGCCAGCTGCCTAACCTGGCAAAGTTGGAAAAATGCCTGGCTGGCAACCATTGCAACCTGAGCTTCCATAGATAGGGAAGAATCTAAGGTCACGCCCAGGCTCCTGATGGTCTATGCAGTTAACAGAGGCACACCATCAAGAGTCGGGAGTTGGCAACGCAAATGAAGCTCTCCCCTACCCAGTGACAGACCCTCCATCTTTTCTGGATTCAATTTCTGTTGACTGTACTTTGTCCATCTCACTACAGCTTCCTAACCCTCAGCTAAATTCCCAGGAACAGTATCTGGCTGGTCACTCATCTACAGAAATAGCTGTGTGTCATCAGCAAATTGATGGCATCCCAGCCCAAAAATCCGCACTAGCTGGGCAAGAGGGCACATATAGATGTTGAACAACATTGGAGAGAGCAATGCTCCTTGAGGCACTCCACATTCTAGTGGGTACCTTGAAGACACTGTCCCTCCCAGCACCACCCTCTGTCCCTGACCATGGAGAAATGAGGTAGGCCACTGCAAAGTTGCCCACGAATTCCAGCGTCAGCAAGGTGGTGAGTCAATAGATTGTGGTCAATTGTGTCAAATGCTGCTGTAAGATCAAGTAATATCAGCAGTGCTGACCTGCCTTGATCCAGCTATCTGTGGAGATCATGAGGGCATCCAATGCCATCTCTGTCCCAGGGCAGAAACCTGATTGAAATTGATCCAACACTGATGCATCATCCAGGAATTTCTGGAGCTGTTTGGCCACTACTTTTTCAATTACCTTACCCAGAAACGGAAGGTTTGAGACTAGGTGGTAATTGGTCAGATCCATAGGAACTATGTTTTTTTCAAGAGTGGAACAACCACTGCCTCCTTCAGCCCCTGAGAAAAAGTCCCATAGCCCAGGGACAGATTGATCAGGGCCGGCAAATTAGACTTTCGTCTAGGGTGGCCAGCCTTGGGCCCTGGATGCGGGCACTGAACTGTGCCACCCTCCCCCTGTTGGCATATTGTAACATATAGCTGACAAGATGACAGCTCCAGATGCTCCAGATGATGTAACTAGATCAGTCTAATCTATTTTGACAGGTACTGTATCACATGATCTAAGTTGCATCAGCTAAGTCACTGTGAGTCAGCACATAGGTGATTGGCTGGCCACAATATGTATTGACAGAGTGTGGACTGCACTGTATCATTCTGATGTTGGAATATACTGGCGAAGCACTTTGTTGTACAGGAGAAGATTTTGATTCACACAAGTGCTTGTTTTGACTGTGTAAATACTGTAAAATAAACCACTGTAAGTATTTGAGCACTACTTTACTGAGTCACTGGTATTATTCTTCCTCTGCGTTTTTCCGCTCTGCCAACACCCCCCTGCCAAAAAACCCCTGCCCCCACCAAAAGCCCTGTGTCACCGGTGCCAAAAGCCCCCAGCCACTGCTGCTGCCTCTTTCTCTCCCTGAGCCACCCTATCTTCAACTTGCCCCCTGACTGCCCTCCCTCCTTCTGCCAGGCCACGATCCTGCCCCCAGGTCAAAGCAGTCCCTTCCCTTCGCCACTGCCCCGAGGGTGACATGCCCGGGGGGGAGACAGACAGACAGTGAAGTCATCACTGTCCAAGCTGGCAGGGCCACTCATAGTCCAAAGGTGCCCCTAACCCTGCGGCACCCAGCCAGAAGATCCCCCCTGCCGCCTCCACCACTTCTCTCCCCCTCCAGCCACCATCCCTGCCCAGGCCTCCACCACTCCACACTGCAGAAGAGAGGGCTGGCATTCCCTGGACACCCCGGGCAAGACACATCAGGTCCCTTTTGGCTGGGTTGCCCAGGGTGGTGGTGGGGAGATGCAGATTGATTTATTGGGTGGAGGCCAGTGGCACATTCTGGAAACTTTGTCACTGCTCCATCTCTCAAGCAGCTGGTGCTGCAGAATGTTGAGGAGGAGGAGGGACATCTGGAGCAGCCCTGGGAAGGCTAGCCCTTCCATCCCAGGCTGCCCCCCACCTAAGTTGGGCCCCAAAGGCACAGCCCCCCAAACCAGGGAGTCGGAACCCTCAGGAGGGGTTGCCACAGGCTTCTGGGGCTCCAGATCAGTGCCTTTCAAGCTGCCTTTGGATCTAAGGCGGCACGTGGTGGGAGTTACCTTTCAGAACTTTTGTTATTTTTCCTTCTCCTCTTGGGAGAATTCGTAAAAAAATATTTTATATTAATATTTTCTTTGCTGGGAAAGAAAGAGAGAGAAAGGGAGAGAGAGAGAGAGTGAGAGTGAGAGAGAGAGCAAGCAAGCAAGCAAGCAAGCAAGCAAGCAAGCAAGCAAGCAAGCAAGAAAGAAAGAAAGAAAGAAAGAAAGAAAGAAAGAAAGAAAGAAAGAAAGAAAGAAAGAAAGAAAGAGAAAATGTTTCTTTCTGCTGAGGGGTATGTGTGACGGGGGGGGGGGGCTTTTCACTTTGGGATTTCTCTCCACACTGCCTCTCTCTGGTTTCATCTCCCTCATCAGGATCAGAGTGATTCATGGAAGAAAGTCCTCCTCTCCAGGCCCCTGGCGGTCGGCAACCCTGTAATTGGTGGGCACATGGGGTGGAGGGACCAGAAGGTAGACTTGCCTAATGTACAAAAAAACCTGGAGCCAGCCCTGATATTGATGATATCTTCAAGGGGACCTCATAACTTCTCACTGCTGGCCTTCACCAGCTTTGATGGGCATGGATCCAAGAGACAAGTGGCTGGCCTAATAGCACGCAGGATTCTGTCAACATCAGCCTGGGAGAGCTGACTGAAGGTGTCAAAAATCAAATCCAGAGACAGCCAAGGGGCCTCCAGTTCACTTACTGTATCAATGTTGATGGGAAGGTTGCAGTGGAGTGAGCTCATGCTTAAACCAACCCCCCTTTGATGGGAGAAGTAGAAAAGGGCTTCAGTGAATTTTGCTCTCGGCCTCCCGGTGATGCCATGGACATCAGGGACTGATTTGCCACCCTGGAGGAAGTCGGGCAGTGACAGAGCCATGATACTTGGCATTGTGACATTGGTGGGGGGCAGAACCAGCCCTGTAAACAGCCAGGCTCTGCTCTTGCCCAAGTCAGTTGGCTCACATTCTCACCCACACTCCTGCTCTGTTCTCAGTGTAGGCTGTTGCTGGTCACCTATTGGGGCCAGATAGGAATTTTTTGCTTCTACCCAGTATTGGCTGAGTGGGTGGAGGTGTTTTCACCTACCATGAACTGAGAGCAGTGGATTGAATAGTTGGTTGTGGTGGTTGATACATAATTAGGTTGGTCACTTGGCAAGTTTGTGCAGGCAAGAAACTGGAACTGGTGAGCACCTTATGGCAATTTCCCATTAGGGAACAGGGGGTCATCAGGAACTGCTTTTGGATTTTAGGGTCCAGGGTGGGGAATGATGATCACTTCTGGGAACCTCTTAGGGTAAGGCTCCTCTCTGCAAATTGTCAGGCTTCAGGGATAGGCGCTCCTAGGTGGCAACCAGTTTTGCTGGGCTGCCGGTCACAAGCCAGGCTGATGGCTCAAGACTGGAGCTGGGTGACTCGCCCGTGAAAAGGGCAAGGAGGTTGGTCAGGGAGTGACACCTGCCTTGCCTGCTCCATGCTTGCTTACTTTGTCCCTTGCCACAATGTTATGTTAAATAGTTAATAAAGTGGCCCTTGTTGACTTCCAAACTGTTGTCTGTCTCGTTATTCCAACTGGAGGGGGCAATTGAATTCTATCTATGTCTTAAAATATTTGTACTGCAGTTTTTAGATGGGAAAACCCCCAAAGCAGTTAGAAACATAATTTTAAAAATCTAAAGCAGCAAACTAAGCTAAAACAAAACTAGCAGTTTAACAAAGCCATTTGAGAGAGTTCTAAAGTTCTCTTGAAGTGCAAGCTCTTTACTGCTTGACTCAGTCAATGAACATATGAAGAGGGCATTTCACATATGTGGTGCCGCCACACAAAAGGATCCATCTTGTGTCCCAAATCACCAGATATAGAATGATTGATTTTTCATTTAACTGCCAGTTCTAAATTCCAGGCTCCATTAAATTTTTATATTTATGTGAAATTATTCTTGGATTGTATTTTTTTTTCCAAAAAAGCCCCCATTTTGCTATATCTTCAGTGTCTTTGAGCAACACAGTGTTGATGTATTTTTCACCCATTTCCTGATTTTATAACCGCAATTCAAAAGTGCTGAAGAGAGAGAAAATGTTAGAAATGAAGAATTGAATATTGGATAAGTTTTTATTATTAGTGAATACTGAATGAAATAATAATAGGGGTGGAGCATTGTTGGAAGCCAGGTGTGGGGGAGGAAGGGGGTATTAGAAAAGGATGTATCTAAAAATATTTTGAAACATGGAACGTGTTAATATATCCTATTAATAAAGTTCTTTAAAAAAAAGTGCTGAAGAGGAGAAACAAGCAAACTTATTCACATGAAACTTCCATGGAATATCTTTTCCAAGGTAAGTTTCTATGTATCTTTTAATATGATGAAAAATGGATGCTTAACATTTTCTGACACTATATGATTAGGTTATTTTGCCTGGCATTTATTTTCTTTTTTGTTGCTTTGCCCAGAAGATTCCATTAACAGCTCATACAGAAGTAACAAGCAGACTGTGTCATAAAGAAGAAACTGAGTAGCTAGTGACCTGAAAACTGCTACTGAAAAACTAATGACATCAGAATACCACTAAATCTAAAAGCATCCAGCATAGAATATGGGTCTTAAAATGATCGTGTAACTACTGATCCCAGTGAAGGATTGCATCTAACAATGATTTTTTTTAAAAAAAGGTCATAAATAACACAGCAGTCAGTAGTGTGGTCTTCAAGGTCTTATTTCTATGGATCAGAGTAGGGTTTCAGCTTTTGCAAAAGGTTTTTCCATATTCTTAGGCTGGGCATTTTCTGGGTACCCCTTCCCTCAAGGTCAAGAAATTAAGGATGATACTTCTTTAGATACTGATGAGCTGCTATAAAATACAGCATCACAAAGCACAGTCATTCTGAAGTCCTAATATTTCATTCCATGTATCAATATTAAGGGGGTAAAATTTCTGATCTTTCAAGGATGCCCTGTCCATACACTATTAAGACTAGCAAAAATTACCTTCCCAGACTGTATCTTTTTCAAACCTAGAATCAGTGAAAATAGGTTCATGAGTGCCACCAGACCCTCATTTTAAGGGCCCAATGATTGTGGAAATAAATTGAATTTTCATGCTGTAAGAGGAAAATATAAATTATTGACTTTTAGTTTTGTAATCAATAGCATATTGGCAGATGTGGGACTGAATAACCATAAAAGTGCAGAAATTAATGACAATGGGGCAAAGATCAAATCAATAGCTGAATCTCTCATTAATGTGAAGAATGATAGTTTTACTCACTTTAACACACACACACACACACACACACAAATATCCCAGCCTTTATGTCCTTTTGCATTGAGAACAAAGAGGGGAAAGGGTCAACAATGCATAATGAATATGAATCTACAATTTCTTTAGATCAAAAAACCCCTTGAAGTTCTAAAATTCATTTTTAAACAGATTTATGATCCCATGTGTAAAATCCAATAGAAATCATTAGAAATTATGGATGAGCAGTTACAATACTGTGGAGGATTGCAGACCTGCTTCCACATACTTTATAGGCTTGTTTCATGCAGGCATACAAAATAATATTGGCAAACTCCCTCTCTAAATAAATCTGCCAATTTCTTTTTCTCCCCGTGTCATATCAGTTTTCTCATTAAAAGCAATAATAAAAACTATCGTAAGTATTATCACTTCACATATCTGCCAACAAGCAAGTGCATGGAGTCCTTATACCAAAATCTGAGCCATTTATTCCAATGGAAAGGGGAGATTTGGCCACACAAAGGAATGTGTACATAGAGTTGCTGCTCCTTTTAAATGAATTGGGCTGGTCTTTGGGAAAGAAATTGGCCATTTCATGTTTCAGTATGTTCCATAGTCCTGATCTCAACTGGGTCCCCATGTGCCTGGGAAACATGAAACAGTTAAGGCACATGTGATAAATCCTCATTTGAGTCACAAGGATTTCATTTCAGTCAGTCAATGTTTATTATGGTCAAAAACTAGCATAAGATCAAAACATCTCCACAAGGACTTCATATTGTGTGAATTGGCCCTGACCGCCAATAATGGAAACTATAAATGTTACTAAGGGAAATAGCAGAAATAGGAGGGGAAGGAGAGGGGAGGCTGGCTCTTGGGGGTGGGTCTTCCCCACCAGCCAGGTGGCTGGGGGTGGATTGAAGCCTCCAGAAGGGGGCGAGCCCCTGCCCAGACCTGGGGGCTAGCAAAACTAAGCATTTGTGCATTGTCCTGCAAGATATGCATGCTATAAAATCTTCATCATTGTGATCTAGATAACAGAAACTGTTAAATGCCTGCATTAATTTTTACTTGTATGTTTGTCCTGATCCAACTGCCTGGAAGGAAAAAAATGTCTCTTTGATAGAACTTTAATGAGATGTTATCCACTATGTGATGTTACTTATGTCAATTCTATGAAAAACTTCAGCTGTCATTTTTACACATTAAGCCTCTATTGAACTGGCAGGATATTTTTCTGCAGACCTGTTGGTGTCCCTAAGTATCTGTGCACTTCTCAAAACAACCCCCCACAATATTCTGCCAAGAACAAAGACTGACTGTGAACTCTATGATGAGAGTTCCTGTGTTATGTAAAAGGTTACACAAGCTTCCCATCAGTTATCTTCACAAGCTTTAATGAAAATACTTCAGTCCTGGTCAAAGCTCTTTTACCCACACTCAGTGCTCTATACAAGCAGGGACTTCCTCCTTTACATTAGTGCTGTGTGTTGTTCCGTGCACCCAATACCACACAAACGCATCTCTTTCACAATAACAAAGTGAACAAAATTGCCTCACTTTACACAGAGACCCATCTATGCATAAGGAGACCCAATGCATATATTTAAGTGTTTGGATGTGGGCAAACATATATTTAAAAATTAATTGCAGGCAATCTTTGTATCAGTAAGTGCATATTTAAATAGGCATGAATTCAGAGAACCCAACTTTTATTTTCTGAGCTGTAACATAAAGGAAGAATAAATGTACCATGTAACAACAAAATCATGTAGCTCTATTACTGGAGTTCAAAGATTAAAATTAATACAGTATAACAATGAATAAAGATCTGCTTATATGAAATAATAGCTTGCTCCTCAAGTTACTGTAATTTTTTGCCCTCATCTCCAATCCAAAACCTGTGAATCATAAAACCTAGCAAAGATGATAGCCAATAAAACGTTTTGTTTCCCACTCTAGCAACTTTCATAGATCTTTCAAGGTTAAAAAAGCATCAGAGATATAATCAAGTTTAATGCCCCTGCAGAGCACACACTTTCCTCCAGTTACAGCAAATTAACAAGGTGAGTCTACACTTCTAAGGGAGTTCTTTCTTGAAGCTGCACATCCTGGCAGGAAAGATTCTCTCTTTCTCTCTCTTTTTGCTGAATCATTCACCAAATAATTTGATATGTCCCAGCTAAATAGTGCAGACTCAAAACTTCAGAGTTCACTCAGAGTTCTTTGGTATGAGTCTGTTCTCCTCCCCCCCTCAAGTGATGAGAAGTTCAGTAATTGGCACTACTGAATTTAGTGTGCTTATGAGAACACCAAAGAATTGTGGAACAGGAAAGCAAGTATTTGTTTTACTTACAAATGCACAACCAGAACATGACTGGAAGAAAACAGTCTCTACTATAAGGCAGCAGATCTGCTAGCTGGCATCAGATCTACAGAAACAGAGACATTTTACCTCAAGGTGCTTTATCCTTTATAATTCTCTCCATTCCTAGACTGCAGGACTGTTCCTTTTACACACTTCAATTTACCTCAATTTCCTGTTTATCATTCATTAGAGTAGGTTTCATAAATACCCCAAACTATGAATCTGCTTTAAAGAGAGCCCACAACAAGATGTATAAATACAACTGGTTTTGTTTTATCCTAGATGATTATTTCTGTCATTCGTTTGCTTACATCAAGCCTTTCAGTGCCTCCAGGCATCAGTTTAGGGGTCAAAATCTAAACTAAAATTTATTAATTAGAGAACTGTGCAGCACTGAGAATCAGGGAGATTTTGCTAATTGCTTGTGAACCTGATTCTGCATACCAAGGGTATGGGCAAATTATCCCACTCAGTCTGGGATCAGGGAAGAGGAGAAGGTGGGGGAGAAGGTGGAGAGGGAAATAGAAAATGGAAAGAGAAATAAATTATAATATAGTCCAATGGAGAGTACATCAAAGGAGGGGTCCAGTAGGAGCAAGAATATCCAACAGAAGGAAAAGTGGGCGTACTTCCCACTTTGTTAGTTGGGCTCCTGTGGAAGGGGAAACCAGGAAAGATCTACTTGCACATTCCTCCTTTCAAGATCCACTTCATATCCAATTTTCATGACAACACTTGTCTCATACGTCAGCAACTGGTAAGAATAGTAAATATCCTAGGGTTGCCAGCTCCTGGTTGAGAAATACCTAGAGACTTTGAGGGTGGAGCCTGAGGAGGACAAGGTTTGGGGGGAAAGGGAGAGACCTCAGTGGAGTATAATGCCATAGAAGCCATAGAAGCCACCTCCCCAAAATGGCCATTTTCTCCAGGGGAACCGATCTCTGTCGCAATGTAAGAATTCCAGATAAATTCTAAACAAGCCAAGTGTGTCAGTGAAGACAATATGCTATAATAATCTTCTTTGTGTTTTCTAAGCAAAGCTTTCAGCTGTTTCGGATGACAACAAATGAGCTACAACTGACAGAATGGTATATTGGACCTACCTGAAGGTTCTTTCTCTTCAGTGGGGGAGAAGTCATCCAGGAACTGGTTAGGTCACGCCTCTGCTCACTCGATAGGCTATGCAAATTTATTTTCTTGTGTAGCTCCTGTTGGAGTGGCCTAGGCTGACCTCTCCAGTCATGTCCAAGCCTTGTCCGTGGATCGTTCACCGTTTCCTTTTTTGTCGTTAAATTGTACTGTTGCAGCCCACCTTGTTTTTGCCACCTTGTCTAACTCCTCATAGCCAGATTGGGTGGGACTTCTCCCCCGCTGAAGAGAAAGAAACTTCAGGTAGGTCCAATGTACCATTCTCCTTCAGTGGGGGAAGTCATCCAGGAACTGATTAGCTGTACCCAAGCTATTCTTCTGGGGTGGGTGATTAATTCTATGTCTATATTTTCACCACTTGCTGTAAGACCCGTCTGCCGAATGCTGCCTCTGCCGAGGCTGCTTGGTCCATTCTGTAGTGTCTCACAAATGTGGAGAAAGACACCCAGCTCTGCAGATCTCCTCTACAGTCGCATGCATGGAGAAGGCTGCTGTCGTCGCCACCGCCCTTGTGGAGTGTGCCATCAGGTGGCTTGGAGATGCAAAGCCCTGCACCTCATAGGCCTTGGTAATACATTGTCTGATCCAGTATGCCAGTGTAGCCTTGGAGGCTTTTCTGCCCTGGTTGGGTGCACCATATGTCATGAAAAATGCGTCTGACTGCCTAAAAGTGGCTGTCCTGTCCAGATAACTATGTAGAGCCTTACGTACATCTAGTTTGTGTCAATTCTTTTTTTTAGGGTGTGTAGGCCGTGGGCAGAATGATGGTAATGTAATCGGCTAGTTGATGTGGAAGACCAAATTTACCTTGGGAATGAAGGATGGGTCCATCTGTAAAGAGATGGAGACTTTCTGGAAGATGCAGCGCTCTCTCCTAGCTGAAAGTGTGGCCAGTTCAGAGATCCTTTGGGGCTTAGGTACCGTGATTAAAAAGGTGACCTTCCAGGACATTAGTCGAAGCTCCGATGTTCCCATGGGTTCAAATGGTGGCTTTGTCAAAGCACATAATACTTTGTGGAGGCTCCACGTTGGGAATCTGTGTCGAACTGGAGGAGCCAACTGGATTACTCCCATCAATTTTTTTTTAACGTATCGGCTAGTGGACACCTTCCTTCATGCATCATGTTCCAGACAAGCTTGTATGGCTGCCACTTGTTGCTTCAGCGTGTTTGGCCGAAGGCCCTTTCACCATCCCTCAGAAAGAAACAGAATGACCTCCTTGTCCGTGGCCTGCAGAGGATGAATCCCCTGTGCCGAGGCCCAGCTGATGAAGGTCCTCCATGTATGGCTATAGATGCGGCATGTGGAAGGCCTTCTTACCTGCAGCATGACCTCGATCACTTTGTGGGGAAATCCCATGTCTGCTAGTTGTGCGCATTCAATTTCCACGCAGTCAGTTGCAACCAAGTTGGGTCCGGGAGGAGGATGGGCCCCTGCTGTAGTAGATCTGGTCTTTGAGGTAGTGTCAATGGTCTTTTGGAAGCCATCTGAACCAGATCCAAGAACCACGGCCTTCTGGGCCAGTCCGGTGCCACATCCATGGAGCTCCTGCGGGTAAAGGGAGAATGATGCAGGCAGGACCTGTATCTGGACCCTGGTGCTGCTATGGGAAAAACGGCTGTGCCATCTGCTGTGCCTGGATAAATAGTGGCTGTGCTGCTTGTGTTGGCTGTGCCACTTGTGTAGGCTGCGCCGCATGTGAGGGCTGAGGTAGCAGGAACTGCACCACTTGCAGAGGCTGGGGAAGGAGCTGTAGCACTGTTTGCATGGCCTGAGGCTGTAGAAATGGCACCAGCGTAGGCTGTAAGGATCCTGCTGGTCCCCAGGGTCCTAGTGCTCCTATACCACCCCATGTGCCTACTGCCTGATTAGGTGATGACCCCAGACTTTGGCCCTGACTTGGACCCAGCACACTTCCTCCTGGGCTCCCCCACTGGAATGGGCTTACTGGGAGGGCTCGCCAGCTCTTGTGTGTGTTTCTGCAGCATTTTTTCCCTTTGGCGCCACTGGCCGCCTCATCAGCCAACTTCTTCTGTGCCCTCTTCTTCATTTGCGGGGAAGGGCGGGAGCCCAGAGGCTGCAACTGCTCGGCTCCCCCACATCATTCCAGGCCTCTGCACTGCCATCTTGAAGCATGTGGGGGGGGCAGCGGGGATCGGCTGGATCTATGTGTTCAGCCGGCCCTGTGCTGGTGGAGCTTTTGCTGGTCAATTGCTGTGGAGTGCCTTCCAGCCGATGCACATCCTGCACTCTGACCTCTGGAGCCTCAGAGGTGAGTGACTGCTGCTCCACGATGTCCTCTGGTGCGGCCATATCCCCTCCTCCTGGGGTTTGGGAAGTTGGGGGAGGCTTCTTCGTCTTTTTTGTATCTGGATCCATCTCTGAATTCCGTGTCCTCTTCTGGAGCCTGGGAATGGAGGAAATGGCTTGTATTTTTCTCTCTGTTTGCTTCTTTTTGTTGTTGAAGCTCTGTGGGTCTTCTGGCTTGTAACAGGAGCTCCAGATGTCCTACCGAGTGCTGGGCTATGCAGGAACTGGAAAGGTCAGCCTAGGCCACTCCAACAGGAACTACACAACAAAAGAAATTTGCATAGCCTATCGAGTGAGCAGAGGTGTGACCTAACCAGTTCCTGGATGACTTCCCCCCACTGAAGGAGAACTGGTATAAGAGTAGGCATATGCATCCCAACATTTACATGGAAATTGTTGTTTCGGGTTGTTACTCTGATTTCTGGAATGCTAAGCAAAAATCTGGAATTCTTAGTCATTACAAAAAATACCCTCAAAATGTTTTTTCCCCATGTTTAGGTGCTAACCATGAGCAGCAGAAGCAGTAGCAGTCCCCCCCCCCATTTGCCTGATTTCCCTGGCAAAGACATTTCTCCCTGCTTGAAACCTAGGAGGTTTTTAGATCAGAGAAAGGACTATGTTCTGTACAAAATAGGTGCCATTATCTTTAAAAAACGGCTGCACCAGATACTTTAATTGGTTTCCCCATTGACAATAATGGTCCTGAAATTCCAGAACCTGGGGAAAACAAAACAAAACAAAACAAAACATGAATTTGAATCCTAGCCAAAATTCAGGAATAAATAATAAAGGTGTCCTCCCAAATACTGGATCCAAAATTATAATATTTTTTTCCCTTTGGAGCACAACCCCTAGGTGACAGTAACGGCAAGAGTGAATGTAGCTTGGCAGCTGTTTCAGTGACAGGAATATTGCCCATTCAGAGTAGTTATACACATCTTGTCATTAAACAGGATTGCACTGATAGGTCTGTCATTCCAAAACATTGCTTATGCAAAGTATTGCTTAAACCAATCACAGTGCTAGGTCATTGACTTGGGAATGCATCCATAATTGGTTATAAGTAACAGTGGCTCCTCTTTGCTTGTTATCAATTTTTTCTATGGCTTTACTGGTAGGCAGAGGGAGAAAGCCTTTGCTTGTATGCACTGACATATAGGTAGGGGTGTGTGTCAAGGAAAAAAAAAAGATTATACGTTTGGATCCAGGCTTCAGAGGGGGAATTTTTACCATGACTGTTTATTTCTAGGTAGGGCATTACTATTTCAAATCCACATTACTCCAGAGTTAGGGATCATTATTTTCAATGGGGGAACATACATAATGTCTGGGTCAGCTGCTTATAAAAATAATACTGGGGGAGGGACATACCAGGGGAAAAAACATAAAATTCACATCTGTAAGTTAGAATAAAGATTGTTACTTAAAGCAAATTAAGCAAACTATTTTGAACTAAATTATTTGTTGTGAGAGCAAGAAATGACAAGTTCATTCTTAGGGTAATATAAACATTCAAAGTTTTTCCCAGACAAAGCTGCTGAATTCAGAATAAGATGAAAAATACATTTGATGAAATTTGATCAAAAATACATTGTACACTCAGCTCACTTTCTTAGGACTTGCAGGGGGTATCTCACCCCTCTCACATCATTTCCTCTTTCCCTTTCCTGAAAGCCTCTGGTCTTTGCTTGCTTTTCATACCTTCCCACTCACCAGCCAATTTATATCTATCTGATTTTGTACAGAACATAATCCTCACTATATTCTAAAGACCTCTCCCAAGTTTCAAGTGTATTGGACCAAGAATACTGTAATACTGTCTCTTTCCATTTACTAAAGCATTCTTCCCAAATTAGTTCCATTATAATGAAGCTCTATTGTCCTTGTAACAATACCTTCCCAATTAATTCAGATCTGCATATTGTGAAATGTAAGGAAAGTGGGAGACATCCTGATCTCCTCAGGCAGGCCTTTCTGTAACCTGTGGACTACAATAGAGAATGCATGTGCCTGGGCAGTAGTTGATCTTGCCCATCTGCAGGGTGGCACTTGAAGAAGGCCCTGGTCAGATGAACAAAGCTGTCATGGCAGAGCATAGGTGGAGAGATGGTCCTACAGATATGAGGGTTCAAGGCAATGAAGGACTTTGTATATGATAGCTAATTCCTTCAACTGAACCTGGTAACTGATGGGCAGCCAATGGATTGACTGCAGAATGGAGCTGATACCATGCTCTGCCTAGCTCCTGATAGGCTGCAGTCACACACACTAAATAACCCACTTTCAATCCACTTTCAGTGCACTTTTCAACTGGGTTTTACTGTGTGCACTGGCAAAATTCAGTTGGAAAGTGGATTCAAAGTGAATCATTTAGTGTGTGTGACTGCAGCCACAAAAACACAAGTTGCATCATTCTGTGCCAACTGGAGTCTCTGAGTTGACTCTGAAGGGAGACCTATAATAGAGGTAATTATGGCCCCGATCACACAGGAGGATTTGCCCCATGAAACAGATGAGTTGAGGGTGCATCAGATGGGCGTGATCATACGGCAACATCTGGGTAGTGTAATGCACCCGTCACCAACCCGTACCGTTGGCCCGAAGAAGTGGATTTTAAAAGTACCAGCAAAAGGGTAGTAGCAACCAGAAAACACGGGTCGCAGGCGAGTGTCAGACTGTGGAAGTGGAGTTAATCCAGCACATCCGGCATGCACATGCATCCTGTCACACCGGATGTGTTTTTCCAAGCCTCCACAGTATGCAAAGAAATGTAAGATTGCGCATGCGCAAGAATGCGAAAGCGAACCCCTCTGATGCGCTTCAACATCACCATGTGATTGCCATCTATCGGCATCTCAGGGACCCATCTGATCATGCTACCGCACATCTTTTTGCTTCGGTTCTAATTTGCCTCCCTTCAGCGGCCCAGCATCCCGGTCATGTGATCAGGACCTACAGTAGTCAAATCTTGATGTTACCATGGCCTGGATCAGCCAAGTTAAGGTATGAGGTCACCTTCTAGGGTAAATTATGTTGGTAGGGAAAAAGATTCTGCAGCTGTTTTAACCTGTTTCTCGAGCAGTAATGTTGGATCCAATATAAACCCAAAGTTCTTAACCTAGTCATCAAGGGTCAGCTGAACCCCACTAGACATGGGAAGCTCAGTGCTGTTCTGCCAGAGGAAGGTGTTTGCTTTAGAAATCTATAAGGTCAATAAGCTCACAGAGACAAGATATTGTCAAATACAAGGGTTGTTTTAATAAAAGCGACCAAAGACAATACAATCACACAGGCAGTATCTTACATCTCTGCTGTTTCTGGGAGCTCCCTAGAGCAACAAATGCACCCCAGGCCTTTGTTCCACGACACTCTGTGTATTGTGGCCTACAGTGATGCTTTATTCCACTCATCTTTTATACTGACTTAGCTGTGTCATGAATGTCAGGCCTAATGATCAGCAGCACCTGATGCTTATACTCCCTTCCCTTATGAGGCTGAGAATAATAAAAGTCCTGCTTACATCTGTACGCAGTAGGCAGGCTTAATCAATCCAAGGCATTAGTGAAAGTCTTCCAAGAACCAGAACAACAGCAATCTGACAACACCATTCTTAGGCCTCCTTGAGAGTCCTACAGGTATTTGCACTACAAATGTGTTTCCAGATATCTGCCTTCCCAACCAGCATTATGTCAGAATTTAGTTTCAATTTGTTCACTCTTAGCCATTTAACTACAGTGGATGGACAGACATTCATGACTTCTACTGCCTCACCAAGAGATGAGGCCATATGCCCAATTTGGTGGAATTATCCCTTTACCCCATCCTATTTCCTTGCTACAAAGTTTCTCTGCAACACCATGGTAGAGAGAGGGGGGGAAATAGCCAAGCTCTCATTTGTGTATATAAAGATAGGAGGATTTATTTTTTATATAAAAAAAAACTGAAGCATGTGGGGGGAGGATAAGTAAACTTTGTTCAGTTCATGTGTTACTTCACTGCCCTCCATTTCTTTCAGCAAGGATACACAGAACATTCTGCAGAATTTCCATGGACATCTGAAACCATGGGATGGAAAACTGCATAAAAATAAAGGTATAGGTTTCATAAGCCATTGAACACAATTGCTTTCCATATTGGGAATGTAAGAGAACAAGTTCAAGTTCAATTTCTCATTTTCTCTGAAAATAAAACTCGCCCTGGCACATTTCATGTACTCATATGAAAAAGTGAATACCTTTGTTTGCATATTTAAAATAAAGTGTATCTTCACAGATTGCTATCATGTAAGTCTGAAAAGAGTGGACTACTATCAGAATTGTACAGGCTAAATTAGAAAATTTTGCAGCATTATGGGAATCAGTAGAGTGCCAAGCAAATTTATGAAGTATGTTGACTAGGAGCCCATGCTAATTGTCACATAAGCCATTTTTCTGCACAAATTTTGTATCCTCAAAGGGGAACTTTCTCATCAAAAACCAATCACAAAAATTTGGCACAACACTAGCTAAATGCAGCCACACTGTAAGGCAAAATTTAACACATTATGAGTTTCAAAAGAAGTTACATTCACTGAATGGCATTGCTTTTCAATGCAGTTTCCATATTTATTTAAACAAACAGCAACATAGTTAACTTCTATATACATACCAAGTAAACAACACAGAACAGAATCTGAGAAGGAACAATCTACATATCTACATATTAGGCCTCAGTAGAGTTCATTTCGAGCCGGAGTGGGCCAGAGCAGTGCTCCAGCAGTGAGGGAAGGTGCCCCTCCCCCCCCCACTCAGGTCAACCATGGCCCATCCGATGTAGTTCTAGGCTTCTGTATGTTGTAATCTACTCTTGTACAAGCAAGCAATGATACCATGATTCGGTTTTGGGTATGTGCGGGCCTGGTCTCATCTGGCCCTGCTCCTTTCCAAGCAGCCCCTTGACTTGCCAAGGGAGGCAGAGCACAGCAGCCTGATCCACCACCCCTGTCCTCCTCTCCTCCTGCATGCTTGGGCCCAGTTCAGGGGCACACAGAGGATCATGAACTATGAGTAGTGTAGTGCGGGTCCTCCCCCCAGGTGAAAAGTGACCTTGCAGGGTCATCAATTCCCCCTTGGAATGGGCAAGTGGGGCTCCTGCTGCCCCCCACCCCCCAAGATCCAGAGTATCCAAAGCCTGCCTTGTGCTAGACGTGTAGAGCAGCAGCCAGGCAGAGCCCAGGGGACGCAAGCCTCCAGTGTTCCCTTTAAGCTGCACCAGCCCCCAGCACACAGATTTGTAGCTCAGTGCAGGGCCAAGAAACTCACCGTTGCTCCGGGGCTACCTCAAGTGTGGGGGAGAGGCAAAAGCCAAGCCAAGCCTCCCCCACACCAAAGAAGGTCTCCTTCCCCAGGGAGGAGGTGCTGCCAGCCATTTAAAGAGAACAGCAGGGGCTGCCAGGGAAAGGGAGCCCTGAAATGGTGGCGGCAGGGGTCCCCAGGTGAGCTCTCCTCCTCCTGTGGCTGGGGTAGGTGGGCAGGCAGTGGAGGCACAGGTGGGCAGGTGCGGGTGGGTGCCCCCTGCAGTGGGGCAGGGACTTGTAGCTGGGATGGTCATGGAAGTGGCTGGCATGGAGGTGCTTGGCCTCATTGATGAAGGGCTGCTTCTCAGCACTGGGAGGTGCTTCCAGGTGGCACCGAGAGTCCTGGAGATCTCAGCATTGTGCATCTGCAAGTGCTCCTGCTGAACCATCTGCCACCATGTCCCCCACGGGAAGACTGTCATCGGCCACTTCACCTACCCCTTAGCCACCGCCACCACCCTGTCCCATGCCCTGAACATCCTCCGCGCCCCATCTTGGCTCCTTTGTTTCTATTTCTTTCTTCCCCTTCCATTTTTTTCCATTATCCCTTTCTTTGTTTTCCTTTCTCCTTTCTCCCCCCTTTCCCCTCCCTTTCTTTCAATTTCTTCCCATTTCGATGGGCACCCATTTGAACACAGCTATCTGGATGGCTTGGCTGAGGCAGCCGGGGTCGGCATGATTGTGCCACCTGCTGAGGCATGGAGCTGTGGGGGGGGGGTGCATAGGAGAAGACGAGAATAGGAGAAGGAAGCAATTAGGAGCCCGGGGTTTGTAATTGATGCTGGGATCTGGGTTGAAATTCCAAAGGGGGAATGGCTTAGGCACCCCCCTGCCCCAACACACACCCACACACCATCCAAGGAGGACTGAAATTCTCTTTATAAGGACAAAAACAGAAATCTTGACAGCCGTGGTGAATTTTGCTGAGATGCAAGTCCCCCTAAGTTCAACGGATGCTTTGCAGCTAGTAAGTGAGCTGTCTAGGTGCAGCCTCTTGGGGAGGGGAACTGAAGCATGGATGTCCTAAAGACTGGGAGTTCAGAATACACCAGCCGCTTTCCTGCCCCTGCTCAGGCTCCACCATGCCTAGCGGCTTCTCCTCAGGGAGGTGGGGAACCAGTCTGCTGCTGCCCCTGCCCCCCTCGTGCGAGTGCCCAGCAGGCAAAGACTCAATCTGGAAGGCTGCAGCAGGTAAGTGCTTTTCATTTAAGAATGATGTTGTGTTTGGAGGGATCCTGAATCTTTCAGCAGAAAGGAACTTTTTTTAGTTCTAATGCTCCCTAAGGTTTTCAAGGCAAGAGACACTGAGATGGTTTGCCATTGTGTGCTTCTGCATAGAAACCCTGTCTCCCATCAAAATACTAACCAGGATCAGCCCTGCTAAACTTCTGAGATCTGAGGAGATCAGGCTAGACGGGGTTTAAGAATTTGAAAAATCCCATGACAGCTGTGATTTGCTCTTGTGAGATCAGGGGCTTCCCCCCCACACCCTTTCTGCTGGCTGCCAGTGAGTAAGAGGGCAGGCAGGGAGTGGAGGAGGAGGTTTCTGCACGGAGAGATACTGACCGACTAAGCGCGGTGGCCTGAGCAGGCCCGGCCCAGAGAGCCTTCACATTTTATCACAACAGTGTGTGGTTTTGTATTGGTGCTGCTTTATACAATGGAAAGTCTTTATGATAGAACAGAGCAGCAAATAAGTCAATATGCATTCTGTATCCTTTGCTGGCCTGCTCCATAAAATTTTGAGTTGTTTCTTGCTTGCATATGTTAAAGCTTTAGTACACACTACATACTCCTGTTCTTCCATCTCTGCAGGCAATCCACTCTTTTTATGGTGCAACCAATATGGTAGCCAAAGAAAAGAGATTCTACTCTGTCTTTTTAAAAATAAAAATAAATTGTACTCCCTAGATTCTTCTGCATAGCTATA
This sequence comes from Gekko gecko, assembly GCA_029375565.1. Taxonomy (NCBI): domain Eukaryota; kingdom Metazoa; phylum Chordata; class Lepidosauria; order Squamata; family Gekkonidae; genus Gekko; species Gekko gecko. Next base: position 211,713,604 of record JAPDNY010000001.1, read on the forward strand.
TAACAGCATGACAATAAACTTTCTGGCAGTGTTCAGAATACTTTTCTGACAACATTTAACCTGATTATGCATCTCCCTTTGTGTTAATGAGAAATTAACAGAAACATTTGTTTGTCTGTCCCATCCCAAGGCCTCAAAACATATAGGCTTGGTTTGGGGCATATGGCCAAGGTAGGTAATTCAAAGGGACAGCCTCTCTGCATTCTTTTGTGGACCCAATATAATGCATGGTTGGTGTTCTTCACAGAGTGTTGCTGGCTGATCTTAAAGGTTGTTATAGAACCAAAGGGAAAAGGTGATTTCTTAGGTATCTAATACATTTTTAAAAAGGAAATAATGGCTGAGTACAGACTGGCAGTTTGCCTCGGTAGCCAGTCGTAGCAAACTATACCGGGTTTTCCTGTCCACACAGCGGGGGCTGCTGCTGGAAGATATGGGACGGAGGTGTGCGGGAGCGTTCAGACTGCCGCGCCGGAGGCGTGCTATATTCGCCATTTCCCCGATTATTATTATTTTTTGCCCTGCAACGCCGGCACCGCATTGGGCAGTGGAGCGGAGCGCAGCCAATCACACTGCTGCTGCCTCGTGCCCAAAGCAGGTTGCTCCCGTCTTTTCGGCTGCGCGTTCAGACTCCCCGGAAGCGGAGAAACGCGCGGCACATGCGGACTTTTGGATTTGCTACGGCTTTTATCAGGTGTTTTTTTAATCTGGCAGTGAAGTGCAACAGCACCGGTTGGCTACAGGTGGGGGACGCCAGGCAGATGTGCCTGTGTGAACGTCCCATTTACTCCAGGATTGAATTGTCGTTGGCCCGGGTCCCTTCCCGGGGCAAATTGCCAGTCTGAACTCAGCCAATATATAGTGCTGATTTAATCAGTGGTGGTGGTGGAAAGTACAGTGAGGTCATAGCTGATTCATAGCTACCTCATATAGTTTTCAAGCCAAGAGATGTTCAGAAGTGATTTGTCACTGTCTGCTTCTGCGTAGCAGCCCTGAACTTCTTTGGTGGTCTCCCATCCAAGTACTAACCAGGGCTGACCCTACTTAGCTTCCAAGACCTGATAAGATCAGGCAAGCCTGGGCCATCAGTACTTTGATCAAATTTAACTACTAGGGAATCAGTAATAACTTTTGGGACTGTAAATTAAGGGCACACTGGAGACTATATTGGTGCAGATGTCTGCCTGAAGTAGAAAAACTTTGAAGCCTTTCTTGCTAACAGGGAGACAGTGTGCAGTTTAATCTAGCAATGCTACCAGCAGGTGTAAGCCCATTTTATTCAATGGGGCTTACTCTGAGGAGAGTGTTCTTAGGACCAGGGGTCTTTTTTTGGGGGGGGAGCGCCCTGTAGTGCAGCTCCAGCAGCTTCAGAGGGCAGAAAGGCTCCCGCATGTCAGTTTCAGCCGTACAAGTCCATTCAGAGTCTTTTGGCCAGCCGAATGACAATTTCAGCCCCATTATATCCTATGGGCCTTTGAAGTCAATGGCAAAAACATTGGGTATATTCTGGGGGCTGGAGAGGAGGGAGTTTGAGGAAGAGGCTCCAAACTCACAGGGTAGCTGTTGGAACCTCTCCCCAAGATACTCACCAAGTTTCAAGAACATTAGACCAGGGGGTCCAATTCTATGGGTCCCCAAACTGGTTGCCCCCATTCCCTCCATTGTTCTCTACGGTGGGAAAAAAGTTATGTTTTTCTCACAGTGCTGTTAGTAGCTCTGGGGGGGAGGGGGTTTGAGAGAGAGGCTCCAAATTTTCAGGGTAGCTTCGGGAGCCTCTCCCCACATACAACCCCACGTCTCAAAGCAATTGGACCAATGGGCCTAATTCTATGGGCACCCAAACAGGTTACCCCCCATTACTTCCATTGTTTCCAATAGGGAAACCCAGCCAGCAGCACTTAAGGCAGGCAAGCAGGCAGCCACCCAGCAGTCAGATTCTCCCAGAGAATCTCAGGGAAAGTGAACTGTCTTGGGAGGTGCTTGTTTTCCATGAGAACAAGTGGCACACTCCAGAACAAGTGGCACTGTGGCAGTGCAAGCATGACACAGTACCACACAGAAACCCCAAAAGACCAAAAGGAACATCATTTATACATGTATACATTGATGGTGCAACCTTTTTGGACCACTCACACCACACACACACATCAAAAAGAAACTAGATCAAACTCATCTCAAAACTAGATCAAACTCATCTAGGCCAGCCTTACCTAAACCAGTGAATCACAACAGCCCTTCCAATCTCAGTATCCTTTTATTATCTAATATTATCCATTCTTTGATCTAGGCCATCGCACCAGCTCTATAATACAATAGCCAATTGGGGAGGCCCAACCCTCCCCTTTCTTTTGAGTCCTGTAGTGCTTTCAACTTAATTCAAGCCCTTTTCCCCTGCCATATAAATCTAGTAACAATTTGATCCAATTCTTTCAAAACTCCATAGTTCTTAAGTATTGGAATTGTTTGGAAGAGAAAGATCCATCTTGGTAAGATATTCATCTTAATCAAGGCGATTCTTCCCATTAATGAAATCTTTAAATTCCTCCATTTATCAAGATCTTGCTTAGTCTCTTTCAATGGCTCCTTATTGTTTTTCTCTTGAAGCGAACTACATTTATTTGTCAGATTTATCCCTAGATACTTGATTTTATCGCACAATTGATATCTAGCACTTTTTTGAAAAAGCTCCCTCTGCGCTTGCTTCATATTCTTGGTCAATACTTTGGTTTTATTGACATTAACTTTCAGTCCTGGGACTTGGCCATATTCCTTCAGGGTTCTATTCAGCTCTTCTATTGACTGTTCCGGATCTTCAAGTATAAATACTAAATCATCAGCAAATGCCTGTAGTTTAAATTCCTCATCTTGTAGTTTAAGGCCCTTCATCTTTAAGTTTTGCCTTATTCTGTCAATATCTCCAGTGCATAGATGTAAAGAAGTGGTGATAAAGGACATCCCTGTCTTGTACCTTTTTGTATCTGGAATTGTTCCATCCTTTCTCCATTGATCATAACAGTAGCTTTCTGATTTGAGTATATCGCTTGCATCGTCTGGACGAATTTTCCCCCAGCCTCTGCCTTCTTCAATGTTTCTATTAAAAAAGTCCAGCTCAAATTATCAAACGCCTTTTCTGCATCAAGAAAGATCAATGCCATTTCCTTCTTGGGATGCATCTCATAGTATTCCAATATATCTAAAATACACCGCAAGTTGTTTTTGATTTGTCTTTTTGGTAAAAAAACCTGCCTGGTCTCTGTGTATTATTTTAGCTAGGATATGTTTCAATTTTTCGGCCATAATAGAAGCAAAAATCTTGTAATCCGCATTCAACAGAGAAATACGTATATAGTTTTTTATTTCATTTCCTTTTGGGTTAGGTTTATGTATTAACGAAATTATGGCTTCTCTCCAAGTGTCTGGAATTTCTTCTCCATCCATAATTGCTTTACAGACTTCATGAAGTTGTGGAAGGAGTGTCTCTTCAAATATCGAATAAAATTCAACTGGAAGTCCATCCGTACCCGGTGCTTTGCCTTTATTTTGCCTTTTCAATGCTTCTACCATTTCCATCATTGTAATTGGTTGATTCAATATTTTCTTATGGTCTTCTGAGAATCTTTGTGTCATGTGTTTGTCCAAATACTGAATTATCTGTTCCATTTTAACATCATTTTTCCTATATAACTCCTTGTAGAAGTCTTCTACTATGCTCTTCAAATCTTGCATCTTATTTGTTTCTTCCCCACTCTTCCTTTTTAAAGTTTTAATAAAAGATTTTTCTGATTGTTTTCTAACTTGGTATGCAAGCCATCTAGTTGGCTTATTCATGTTTTCAAAAAAAAATTTGCTTAGCAAAAGCCAATTTTTTTGCTAATTCAAGTGACAATAAGCAATTCATTTTATGCATAAGAAGCAAGATCTTGCTCTTTCTCTCTTTCATTGTTCCCATCTCCATTGCTCTCTTCTCTTGTTCATGAATCTCTTTTTTTAAATTAGCATATTCTTCATTTTTCTTCTTATTTATTCTCGCAGCTTCTTTTATTAGATGTCCTCTAGCAAAAGCTTTAAATGTATCCCATATGATTCTCCTTGGCATTTCCGGTGTAGCATTATCTTTGAAAAAGAAAGAAAATTATTTCTTTAAAGCTGTCACAAATTTGGTATTTCTCAAAATTGACAGGTTTAGTGTCCACCTACCTCTTCGATTTGCTCCTTGTAGTTCAAAAGTTACTGGGTTGTGGTCTGTATATATGTTTGCCTCTATTTCCGCTTCCACTAACTCTCTAATCATCATAGGGGACATCCAAGCCATGTCTAATCTTGACCAAGAATCATGCCTTGCCGAATAGTATGTATATTGCTGTTTTTTTAAGGTTCCTTACTCTCCAAGCATCTGTGAGCTGCCATTCTTCTATTATCTGGCACAATGAGTCTGCGAAGCCATTACTTTTTGCTTTCTTCCTGTTAGCACTTACTTTTTTATCCTGCTTATTGTCAAAAGTAGCGTTGAAATCTCCAACAATACACAGTTCTTGAAATTCTTGTTGTGCGATGATTTCCTGGAGATATTGATAGTACTTTTCCTGGTTTTGTTTTGGAGTATAAATATTAACAATCAAGGTTTGTTTAGTCTGCCTCTGAATGGTCACCATTAAAATTCTTCCATCTTTTGAAGCAAATACTACTTCCGGCTGTAGATGGTCTTTAATGTAAGTAGCCACTCCTCTTTTCTTTTTTTCTTCATCCACAGCTACAAACACTTTCCCTAATGCTTTAACATTTAAATATTTTTCATCTCTTCTTCTTATATGCATTTCTTGAATACATGTGTTGTCCGCGTTATGTTTTTTTAATTGATGAAATATTCTTCTTCTTTTCTGGGGTCCATTTAAGCCGATGACATTTACCGAAATCAATTTCAGTTTTCTTCTATCCATCCTGATTTGCTTTCTGTTGCTGTTCCTTTTTGTCTTTCAGCCTTTGCCTTGTGTTTATTGGGGATCTCTTAAGTCTGAATCTTTTCTGCCTTCATGGTTTGGGATGTTCCATAGAAGTTGGTGCTGCTGTTGCTCCCTGCTGATCCATCTGATTCTTTCTCTACTTCTCCTTCTTCTGTTTCTTCTCTTTCATCAGTTTCTTCCTGGTCATCAGAGAGTTCTTCTCCGGCCCCAGTCACATGGGCCAGAAAACGCGGGGGAGAGACGTTGCAATTTGCCCCGGAGCTAAATAAGGCACGGTAGCCTGATCAGATGCCCGCCAATGTTCCGTGGGCAGCCTGCTAATGGTCGATCACACGGCGGTGCTGTAGCACGGCAAAACAGTGGTGTGGCATGATCACATGGCCGGTCATTCAGCACCGCTCCCGAAGGTTTTCTTTTTTTTCCTCATACCGCCATCCGCATGCGCATGATCGAGCAAGTGGATTGGTCAAGCACGGAGCATGCGGACACCCAGACACCAGCTGAGAGGGGCATCCCATTGAGAGAGGGACATCCCAACGATGAGGATACAAGGACCCCGACCGCGACAGAGCAGTGAGCCACAGCTAATGGCGGACGAGGTGGAAGTCCTGCTCATAGCCATCATCGCCACCTGCGCAGCTGTGGCAGCAGGGAGCCTCTGGGTGCACCAGGCATGCCTATAGGGGGAGGGAATGGCTACTGCAGCCAGGAGACGGAGGAATGACATGGGCACGACACAGCTAGTCAGCCGCCAATGCCGCATCAGGCGGCACCAGGCAGACAGGTTGAGGCACACCCAGCAGCTAAGCCGCCTCGCCACACAGTGCCCAGGCCGCTGCTGGTGGGTGTATCCGAGGGGCCAGGAATGGTGGGCAACCTTCGTCACTCATGTCTGGGGCGATGAGCAGTGGCTTGAGCACTTCAGGATGTCCAGGTAAGACGTGGAGGTCATCTGGGAGCCATGGTCACAATGTCAGGGCCTGCCATGCACAACCCCCAGCAGAGGGACCCATGGCCAGGGGCACAGGGATGCCAGTAGCCCAGCCGGCCACAGAGTGTGCCTAGCAGCTGGTCTGTGGACAGAGAGTGGTTCCGCCATACCTCCACTATGGCGAGCCCAGAATCCAGGAGCCCTGGACACAGGAACCCTGGCCACAGCACGAATCGTGGGGCCCAATGGGACCACGGGCCTACGGCAGGACAGCTCACGGAGGGTGGAGGGGTTGGGAGGGCAGGCCCCATGACCACGGCACCCTGAGTAAGGCACCCAACCGAACACTGTATTCACAGGTCAACATTCATGTGGCTGGTGGATGCCCTCCGGGATAGACTGCAGCGAGAGCAGACGGTAATGTGGGAACCCGTGTCAGTGGAGGAGCGTGTCGCGGTCGCTGTGTGGTGGATGGACAACACCATGTCCTACAGAACCATCGGGCAGCAGTTCGGTCTTGCACGGTCTACCGTGGCTGGCATCATTGTGGAGGTCACACAAGCCATCATGGGGGAGCTCCACCGGCGAGTGGTGTACCTATGGAACCCAGACAGGGTGAGCACGGGAGGGGCCAGGTGGCGCTGTGGGAGGGGAGGGCAGAGCGGGCCGCGTCTGGAGAGATGGGGCAGACGGAGCCTCCGGTGGGTGCGACGGCCCCCCTAGCAGGTGGCGACACACCCCGCGCATGTCCCTGGGCAAGACTGGCACCTGCCAGACCCGTCAACCCCAATGCTTCGCCGACAGGTCATGAGGGCCTTCGCCGCCAGGGGCTTCCCGCAGTGTGTCGCAGCCATGGATGGATGCCACATCCGCGTGCGAGTACCGGTCCGCCTTGCCCAGTACTACATGAATCGGAAGAACTACTGCTCGATCATCCTGCAGGCCACTGTCAATCATGTGGGCCGGTTCGTTGACATAGTGGTGGGGCAAAGCGGCCAGAGCCACGACACGCATGTCCTGCAGCATTTGAACATCATGGCCGCAATGGACGCAGGACTGTAGGTGCCAGGAAACCCTACCCGCACCATCAAGGGCATCCAGGTGCTGTCACTCATTCTGGGGGATGCGGTATACCCCCTCTGACGCTGGCTCATTCCTCCCTACAAAGGGCGACTCGATGCGTGGCAGGCGCACTTCAACAAGGTGCACAGCAGGGTCCGCAATGTCATGGAACGAGCATTTGGTTGCCTGAAGGCACGTTGGTGGTGTCTGTTACTCCAGGTGCCACTGGAGCTGAGGAACGTCAAGCCGGTCGTTGCCTGCCTGCGTAGTCCTGCACAATGTGTGCGAGGACCGCGGGCATGCGGTCCCGGAGGCGCTCATCATGGAGGAAATACGGGCATGGCAGGAGGACGAGGAGCCCATCCCCGACCCTGAGCAGCTGCCGGAGGCCCCGGGGGGCATGGCAGTGCATTGGGCACTGACCACATGGCTCTGGAGGCATGCGAGACCCCGCTAGGGAGGCCAGAGATGTGGGCAGGGGTTCCCGAGGGCGCTCTCTCAGCAGCCACTGCTGCCGTCCTGATGTGCTGACCACAGACTCGGCTGCCTGGGGTCCTGTGCCAGCATGCAGTCATGCAAAACTCCGGAGCCATGAGCCCAAGGATTTTCGCATGTCCACAGCCTGCCACAAGGGCATCTGACGGCCAGGGCCACAACCAGGGGTTCTGGACTCCATGTCCACCATCAGGCACGAGGCACGGGAGCGCCGTGGTGACGGGAGGGGGCAGGGGACCAGGTGCGAACGGTGGCCCAGAGCTGGTGGTGTGCTCACGTACCATGGCACAAATAAACATCCGTCTTGGCAGCACTGCACCTGTCTCTGTTCTCATCAGTGTTGCCCCTCCACTGCCACCGGGGAGGCGGGATCCGGCGGCGGCCCCCTCCCGGCACATCCGTGTGATGCGACCTGGCTGAGGCCATGCTGTACATCCCTGATTGGGGGTGGGACACCACCCGATGGGTGGCACCACCGTAGGCAATGGGGGGACACCGACACGGAGCAGGGGCGATGTCGGCACCCAGGTGGGCAGGCAGCGGGGAGTGAGTGATGCCGCCTGAGCCCGGGGAGGTTCCCTGCAGGATCACACATGGCTCCGGACATGTCCCCGATGACCAGCCCCCTACTGCACCCAGGCAGCCATGATCCTGGGACCGGTCGCGCGGTGACCCGCTGCCCCAGGCCCCTGGATCACGGCCTGCGATCGTCCCCCTTGGCCGCGTGATGCCTGTGGCCGACCCGTTCCCCGCATGGCTCCCGCCTCCACATCCCCTGGGCAGCCCCCACCCTCGCCCACAGACCGGGGAGGCATGTTTGATGGTGCCTGGCCGGTGCATGCGGCCAGCGGTGACCAGGACGAATCCCGACAGCGGCCAGGGGTCGATGGCTGTTGGCTCGAATGAGAGCATGGTCCCCTGGCCAAGGACCGCCGGCACGGCCGTGCGAGCCCCCCCGTCCTCTGGACGGCCACGCCCCTAGCTCCCCCATACGTCACAGCTCAGGGCCGCTCTGGTGGCCGAGAGGCCTTCGGATATGCGCTTCACTGCGCATGCCTGTGTGTCGCCTGGCACGCAGGCAAAAGGTGACACAGCGCAGGCGAGCACATGCGCATTCCGTCCGAGGCACCCACAGAGTCGCCATGGCCTTCCCAACCAAGGGGGTGCTGTGGCTCCCAGAGGAGGTGGAGTGCCTCCTTCAGACACTGCACCAACTGGAAGCCAGACCAAGGATCATCACCTCCACCCATTTGGAGACCCTTGGGATTTTCGAGGAAGCCAGCGAGCGTCTCTTGGCCCGGGGGCACCGACGCACGGCCGCCCAATGCCGCGCAAAGTTCAAGCACGAAAAGGCTGTCTTTTTCGATGCCCTCGAGGACTGGGAGGGCATCCCGCCACAGGGGGAGTGGCCTCCCCAGTTCCAGCTCCTCCGGGCACTCTGGGAACAGGGCAGCCACCCGGGATGGCGCCATCGCACCCCCAACATTAAGTAACCCCTGCCCCACCCATGGCTACTCGGACGGTCTCCAACTGTGCCATCCAACCCTCTGCTCTATCCCCCACAGGGCGACCGTGTGCGTGCCAGATGAGGGCGGCGTCCCCCACCAGGGACGAGGAAGTGGCCCCCCCAGCAAGACCCAGATGATGAGGCTCAAGGTATGGTTGTCAGGGTGGCATTGCCACGTGCTCGCGCCCACTGTGCCCCCACGCCTGCCACCACATGGCAGCGGTGGCCAGCATCTGGCGAGGGCGGCATGGGGGGAGGCGGCTGGCCAGACCATGCTGGATGGGTGCCAGCGGTTGCATCTGTGAGGGGACAGCCACCCATGCCCCCTGGTGTGCAACAGGCTTGGGCCACAACCTCCACCCACCTCATGTGTGGCCACTTGCCTCCCCCCACAGCACCTGTGGTCATCAGCTCCCCGCAGGGGTCTCCTGGGGCCAGCGAGGCATCGGAGCCAGGTAGGCTGTGGCTGAGGGCCCCCCCTGGGGAGGCCAGGCTCAGGGGCCCTGCCAGCGACCCAGCCTGGGCCCCAAGCCATCCATGCGGAACAGTGACCTGGGACCCCACCTGTGGCCTGCCTGCAAGGCAGGTTGCCCATCCATGGCCCACAGTGGCATGACAGCCTACTGAGGGCATAGGCCCCCCAATGGCCCCATTGTTCCGTGCAGGTGCCCAGGCACAGGAGGAGGCAGCAGCGACCATGGCTGGGTCCGCTGTGGTCATCAGCTTGGCCACCGAGACTGATGCAGGTATGCCCACTTCCCTTTGACCTGGTGGTCGCCTCGCTGTTCTGTGCTCATCCCCTGCCATGTCCCTGCATGGGAGGGATGATGGCCTGCGGAGATGCCAGGACCCACGGGACGGACAGTCTGCCGGCGGCTGGACGTGCTGGAGGGCACGGTGGGTCGACTGCAGCCCATCAGGGCAGTGGTCGGGTAGCTGGTGGCTGATGGCAGGGGGTCCCCACCCCCAAATCTCTGGTGGCGAGACCTACCTTGGCATGGTCACCGGGGGTGAATGGGGGTCAGGCCGGTGCCCCGGTGATGCATGCCGGAGACAGAGCATGCCCCTTGCAGCACCCCCGCTTCTCATCTGCCGCCCCTGTCTTCTGTGGCCCACAGTGGAACAGTATGGGCGGGTCCTCGAGGTGGTCCAGCGACGTCTGAGCCAGTTACAGCGCCTGTTCTTCGAGCTGCCCTGGACACCTGCAGGACCAGTGCCGGGAGGAGCAGGAGCGGTGAGGGACAGCCCAGGGACCCCTGCCAGCAGTGCAGGCCAGGGATGGTCAGGAGGCGGAGGAGGAAGGGGAGGAGGAGACTAGCAATGGGGGGGTCAGAGGTGTCTGCCTTGGATGACACCGAGGGGGAGGAGGCTGAGGGACCACACCAGGCTATCCCTCAGGACCCCAGGGAGTGCGCCGACACGGGGGTGGAGGGGGACGGGGACAGCTCCGATTAGAGCATGGGTCGCCGTGTGGCACTGTTTGTTGAATGTTTAATAAATTTGATTCTGTTCAATGCCGGTGTCTCTGTTCCCTGGGTGGCCCCCATCCCCCCCCATCCCCAGATGGACTGAGTCCACAACAGGCATGTGTGCATGTGTCACAGCACCTTTATTCCACTGGGTACCAGTACACAAGAGGGAGGTGGCATCGCCTGGGCCACAGGTCCGTGGCATCCCGGCATCCCCAGGGAGCACGGCAACGCCTCACGGCTCCGTCCCGGCCATGCCGCAGGCCGCCACCCATGGGCGCAGCTCCAAACCACCCTGGGGAGGGCCATGGTGGCACAAAGACAGCCTTCTGGTCGCAGCCAACGCCATCTGTGGAGGCCCACCTCCCAGCACATGGCCTGACACGTGGAGGAAATGTGGTGACTGGGTGGGGTTCGCCATGCCACTGCGGTGTCGGGGGTGGCAACTCCCACTGGCAGAGCGGACAATGTTCCGTCTACTGTGGAGGGGTGTAGGGCTGTGGCTTCCTCCTCTTTCGCGTAGGCCTCCCGCTGCCACTGGATGCCTTGGGGATCTCGTCGGTCACTGGTGGCTGCACAGACGGGGCTGTGTGGGGCCCAGGGTCCAGTGTGCGGCCAGGTGCCTGCATGTCCTGGACCACAGCTGCCCCTGGGGCCACCATGCGGCCAGCTGTCTGCACTGCCTCGGCCACGGGGGTGTGTGCACGTACAGTCTCGACGAGCAGGGTGACTGCATGTGTCAGCTCGACCATTGCATCGGTAGATGTGTCCATGGACTTCCTCATCACGGCACGGTCCTCCCGGTCCACCGCACGGTCCTCCCAGTACTGAGCACGACCAGCCCTCAGCTCTGCCAGGATCTCCTCATGCTGCCTCTGTGCTGCCCTCAAGGCTGCTCTGTTCTCCTCCCTGCCCTGGGCAGCTAGGTATTCCCGAACGCGTTCAAGGGCAGAGACCCACTTTCTCCTGGCAGTGATGAGTGCTGCCCTTTCCGGGGCCGTGAGGTCACCCATGTTCACATCTGGAGGCAGACCTGGGGGGTTGGGGCGACATGGGGCTCAACGTCATGGAACATCCACCGTGGGGACCCCTGCATGGCATGGGCGGCTGCCCCCTGACCCCATACCATGCTGCTACTCACCGTCTGGGTCCCACGGGGTGCACTCTCTGGGCCGTGGCACCACCTCATCCCCATCCGGGGGGTTGTTGCCTGTGCCTGGGGGGAAGACAGCTGGCTGTCATGTGTGGGCTGTGCACCCCGGGGGACGGTCCTTGGCCCTCAGCATGTCCTTGGCAGGGTTTGCCATGCTGATTGCCTGGGGGGGTCCCGCCCTGCCCTTCGTACTCACCGTGGTGCAGTGGCTGGTCCGTCACTGGCTCCTCGCCATCACTGCTCTCTGTGGCCGCCCGCTTGCTGGTCTGAACACTGGAGGCCTGCGCCTGGGAATGGGAGGGGCCGCAGGTTACTGGGGCTGCCCCTGGGGGCGGCTCCCGTGGTGGGTGCTGGTCAGGTGCCTTCCAGTGCCTTCCGCAAATGGGGCCCATGGCCTCCTGGGGAGAGCTGTGGGGCCCTGGTGGCTCCCCTCTGGGGGGTGGGCATGTATTGGCATGCTGTCCCAGGGGGTTCCCCCTGTCCCCTGTCCTGGTGTGCTCCCATGCTGTGCAGGACCCCTGGATATCCGGGGCCTGCCTCGGGGGCCACTGTACTGTCCAACCCTCCCAGTGGCTGTCTCCGGGGGCTCTCTGTGCCGTCTGGCCTCCCAAGACATCCAGCACTGGGAGTGGTCACTGGGGGCCCCCTGGTGCCGATCGCCTGAGGACACCAATGTGTGCTGGGTGGGATGCTTTGCGTGTCTGATGGGGGGACATGTGGGGTGGTGGCACTTGTGGGACATGGTGTTTGCCGCTGCTTCTACCTTGGAGACCCTGGGATGCTGCCTGCCTCTTGGCCCGAACACCTGGCCTACCGCACTCCCACCTACCTGCCTGGCTGCTGGTGGCCGGCCATGGCTCCTGGTTGCCCTGCGAGTCGTCGTCAAAGAGCTCCAGGGATGGCTGCTGGGAAGCGATGGAGGGACCCCGGGTGGTGTCTCTGATGGTAGCTCCCTGGCTGCTGGTGGCCAGCCATGACTCCTGGGTGCCCTGCAAGTCATCGTCAAAGAGCTCCAGGGATGGCTGCTGGGAGGCGATGGAGGGACCCCGGGAGGTGTCTCTGGCGGTGGCTCCCTAGCTGCTGGTGGCCGGCCATGGCTCCTGGGTGTCCTGCGTGTCATCGTCGGACAGCTCCAGGGACGGTTGCTGCGAGGAGGTGGAGGGGCCCCGTGAGGTGTCTCCAGCGTGAACCGGAGCTGTTGTTTGGAGCAGGCCTTCCGTCCATATCTGCTTCTCAGTGTACAGGATTCTGTCGAGCTCCTCGTAGAACGTGCATGTGTGTTTGCGGCTGCTGGACTCTGCATTCCGTGTCATGGTCTTCTTGTATCTCAGACGCATGTCCTTAGCTTTGGAGCGGCACTCTTCTGCGAAATGTGCGTTCCCTCGGGCGGCCATGCCGGTGGCCACCTCCTTGAAAAGCTCCATGTTCCTGTGGGACCGCCTCAGGGCGGTCTGGATCACCTTGTCCCCCCAGAGGTCTAAGAGGTCCAGGGTCTCTGGCTGCTTCCATGAGGGGCCACGCACCCCACGTGCCTTACCCTTCTGCTGTGTGGGTCGCGGGGTTCCTGCTGCTTGTGTGGGGCTGCCATGGTCCCTGCTCGCTGTCCGGGATCACTGTGCGGTGTTTTCGCTGTCCGCTTCATAGCAGGTTGCTGCGGCAGATCATGGATGTGCGCATGCGTGGTTCTGCGGAGCGGTGGAACATTTGGTTTCGCGCTCGAACGCATGCTCCCTGCCACGAAGCGACGGTAGTTTCACTTTTGCTTCTCTGCATGTGCATGCTTTCTCGCCCATGCGCATCTCGTGTCTCCCTGTGAAAACACCCGGACTGCTGCGGAACAGGGACAGGCGCCGGATGCAATGGGATCCCTGCTGGCCCACGATCAGACACCCGCTCCTGCCCCGCGGCATCCGGAAACTAGTACTTTGGACCTACTAGTTTTTTAATCCGCGTTTTCAAAGGGAAGCCGCGGGTTGGCCACGGGAGCACTATGCCTCTCAGATGTTCTCGTATGATCGCGCACGGAAACTCCACAGGGCTCCCGTGCCTTCAGCGGGGCAAATGGTCCATGTGGACGGGGCCTCCATAAGTTTTCAAAAAATCCGCTGCTTTGAAGACCGATGTTATCTTGAATCTTTTCCCTTCAAATATGAAGAAAAGTTCTTCCAGGAGAAGCCACCTATATGTGATATTACTGGCCCTCAGGAGGGTTGTCAACTCATTATAGGCTTTCCTTTTCTCTCTCACCCTCCATGGGATCTCTTTCAAGACATGTATGTCTTCCCCCTCCAACTTCAATCGTATTGCATTAACTTCTTTCAATATCTTATCTCTCACTGCTCTTTTATGAAAGCACACTTGTACTTCCCTCGGCACTTTAAACCTTCTTGCATATGCCAAATTCATCCTGAAGGCTACATCTATCTCTCCTTCCATGAGATCCAGATCTTCCATGTGTAGGTGGCCAGCCAGTAACTTCACCATTTTTACAATTAAGTCTTCCCCTTTCTCTTCTGGGATATTCTGAAACCTTAAAACAAATGCAGCTTTTTCTACCTGTAGCCTCATCACATCCTGCCCCAGCACAGATTGTTTGTCTTCTTTATTCTGTACTCTGTTTTCCATTTTCCTCGTCTTGATCTCCACCTTCTCCATTGCCGTATTAAGGGTCACGATTGAGGAAGTATTATCTGTTATTTGTTTCTGCAGCAATTGTAAGTTCTGTGTGAATTGTACTGTAATATCTTTCATGGCAGCCTGTATGGGCTCCACAGCTTGAGGGATCATATCCCTTACTTCCTGGATGGCTAAATTAAGTGGCCCTATTGCCTGCAGAACCGAATTTCTGATTTCTTCCATACTGCGCTGATAGGATCGACTACGTTGTTAATAGTGCTTAGTATAGTTGATTGCATTTCTTTCTGTGGCTCCTTTTGTGTAGAAGCTCCCAGTTTTGAGGCTGCTGATGTAGGCATGCCTGGTAAGACCAGTGACAGCTTCCTTCCTCCTGTATTAGACATTTTTCCACTTTCCTTACAAACAAATCCACAAATTCAATTTCTCTTTGCAGGAAAACCAATTTTTTTTTAAAAAAAATCTCAAATTAAGCTTCAAGACCTCAGTAAGGTAGCTGAAGCAAGCAGTATTGTTTTTGCTTACTATCAACTGTTTAGGAACAAGTAGAAACTTCTGGCACTATGCCCAGACAATTATACAATTACAAATTATCAACAACTCAGGGGAACCTAAATCTTTACAATAACCATTTCCTTGGCAGTTTTCCCAGACAACTTCTAGACAAATCTACTCAATGTTTACAAAACACCTCTATTCCTGGTGAATTTCCCAGCTTTCCCCCCCTCATGTAGTAAAAGCACTAAGAGAAAATATAAACAGCAAGGAACAACAGTCAAGCATTGAATATTAATCAATTACCAAACTCTTTCTGGTTGACCCAACTTTAAACCTTAAAATTATGTCTTTCTGACCAGCCTCTTAATCAGAGCACTGTTTGTGACAGGCAGCAAAAATTGGGAGCGCTGAAAACCATCTCAGGAGTTTTAAATCTTCCATCCTGCCCCTAAAGGGTTAAAAATTGGCGAACGGTGAAAAGGGGCTCACTCCATCAAAATTCTTCCACTCCCCCCCCCCATGGGGTTAAAAATTTGAGACCGCTGCAAAGGGGGATCCCCGCTGATCTTCCTTCTTCCCTCGTCACTAACACAATAGAGCTTTCCCCACTGTTCAGACTAATAGGGGGCCTTAAACAGCTCAATCCCTTTCGGCCTCTGTATGATTAGGCAGGATGAAACCTCTAAGCAGTACTTATTTTACTCCATTTTAGTCAGCTCTACTCCAGCACAGTTAGGTTTTTTACCCAGCAGGATAGAATAACTCTCTCACTCTCGCCCTCCTCCCATTTCCAATGAATCGAACAACTGCACTTTCGCTTGTCAGCCCATTAAGTTTTTTTGGGGGGAAACCCCTCTGATCTTCTGCTACTCCTTGGGGCTAGTTATTTTTTTTAACTGCCCTGCACTTTCCGTTGCAAATAGTTTCCATGGATACTCACAGGAGTGCTGATTTGGCAAAGTTTCTTTATTCCCCCCTCTGCTGCAGGAGCATTGGCTATGCTCTTATGGAGCCCAAATTTTGATCCCATGTCGGGGGCGATCCTGGTCTCCCTGTGAGTTGCAAATCTCATGGGGACCTGGATCAAGTCCCTTGTTGCCGTCTGTCCCTTCCCGGGGCGGCGGGGGGCCCTTTAATTGCTCAAAGGGCCCTTTAAAGATCAAAAGTTGCACACCGCATTAAAATGTGTGTGTAGCGCCATGCCGCGCCTGCGCACTTCCAACTCTGTTGGTCTTAAAGGTGCCACTGTACTCAAGCTTTGTTCGGCACATTTTGTGTTTATTGACTGTTAACCTTTATTTAAGCTGGTTATAGCCTAACTAATGAGCTCCTGCACCTCTCTTTCTATGAAATGACCCCTGGGCCTCAGTATATGCTGCTTGGAAATAAATCCAGTATTTGTATTTCATTTTTAAAAATTACATTTTAATCAAATATTGGAGCTGACAGATGAAGCCTTAGGACCTCCCCATTCCTCCAGTGTCAGCTTCAGTCGCACTTCAGCCTGAGGCTGGGCTGCTGTATGACACCTTTGAAGATGTGGATCCAGCTGAAGTACCTTGCCCTCATTGCCTACAGTGACCCTGACCCCTTTCCTTCTCTGCTTTCCTGTTCTTATATGCCCTCTGTGCTATGCTATCCTTCAGCTGCACTGGCCTCAGTCATTCAAAGATAGCCAAAAGATTGTGTCCTTTCTACCTTGAAGGCTCTCTTGCCCAGAATTGTTTCACATCACTGTTAATGTCACTTTTCTCACATTCTTCAAATGTTTTCTCCTAACCCATCGTTTCCATGGAGCCTTTGAGCAAGCCCAGTTTTTTTTTTTAAAGTAAGCCTAAGTACACTTATTTGGGGAGATGTAGCTTTTCTCTCCTGCTTATCCCATCATCCTCCCCTCTGTTGTCTCCTATATGTCAAAATTTGCACTGTAAACAGTCTTGGTGTCATGTTATGTAAAATACTATGCATATTGAACATGATGATGAGGATACAAAAATGAGAAGGAAAGTTTTGAGAAGGAAAGTCAAGAGTCTCTGATGTGCCAACATATGAAACTCTTGGGTGCATACTTGTTGGGCAAAGGGTATGTCAGGCTGAGAACAGAGCATACTGTCTCTAATATGGCCTACATCCACGGCTATTTTGGGGCAGGAACACACAGGCACGGAATTCTGGCTGGCTCCTGAGTTGGCCACACCCAGCAGGAACTCATTAGCATAATGGGCCACACCCAACAGCAGAAACTCATTAGGATTGGCTGCATTAGGGCTGTGTGGCCTAGCATGCAAAGGAGTTCCTGCTACAAGAAAAGCCCTGGGTTTTGACAACAAATAAGGTAAACAGAATAAGAAGCAAAAGGTGGGTGTGGCTGGATGACCACACTTCTGGTAACATGGGGGTGTGGCCTAATATGCCAATGAGCTGTCAGGGTGTGGCCTAATATGCTAATGAGTTTCTGCTGTTGGGTGTGGCCTATTATGCTAATGAGTTCCTGCTGGGCTTTTTCTACAAAAAAAGCCCTGCCTATATCTATACCACAAGACAGTCAAGATGGCACTGTTTTCTCTCAGTGAGTAGGTTTCGGTCCTGGCAACTGCTTAGCCTTGCCAATGGCAGGTACCAGCCACAGTACCAGTCAGGCTACTAATGGCTACACAACATTAATACTAGATCTTTATAGAGCTCTGTTGGCTAAAGCAATAAGTAAAACTGATGGATTGCTTCATTCTGAGCTGCAGCAAGAGGGAAGGACAGTCATGTTCAGTCAAAACAGTGTGTTGACTTTGACTAAACAGCACTACTAAAGCACTACATTAATCAGCAAATGAATACCAAACACATAAGAAATGAATGGGTCGTGGATTATTGGATTTATATTTGTATAGCACAAAGTACAATCAATTTCATCATGTGTACTATTGATTCTATCATTTTTAGTAAAACTGTCATACACAGCCTTCACAGTTATTAATAACCATTTGTTTTATAGATTGATATGATCAACTGATATTAAACCAAAATTGCTTTCAACATATACTTTCAACATCTTGCCATATCTGGGAATCTCAATAAATAGCAAGAGCTTTATGTTGGCTGTTGTTTATGGCTTCTAAATTCATTTGATGTGGGTACAAAATGAGAAGAGTTTAGTGAAATTAACTACTGCATTTCAGAACACATCAGCAACTGATTTTTCATTCAGTTTTGAAGAGATCTTGCTCCATGTGATGTGGTATCCCCTATTTCTTTCTCCATTCTTGAGATGTCAATGTTGGAAGAGAGAAATCTGGGAAGAGGTGGGGCCACCTGTGGGAACGGTTGATCCACACATACCAAAGGCTAGCACCAATGGAGTCCTGGCTTTTGGAAAACTTATAGAAACCAAAACTTATACAATATTAAACATTCATTAAATGTGCAAAGTGGAAAATTGTGATTTCTAAATTTGAAACAAGCTGATTTTTAAATGTAATATTTAAAATTATCATACATATCTTGGTAGGCCTAGCAACTGAAAAACCAAAAAGAAGAAACAAATCCTGTATTCCAGCACTTTATACTAATAGACTTTCCATATGATCAATTAAAACATGAATGTCACAATAAATAGTGGAGTGACAACAAACATTCAGCTTCTATAACTTAATGGTTTATTTTTTAACAGTGAAAACTTGAAGGCAGATAAACTGGCTTAGAAAGGAAATATAACCATACTTAACTCAAAGCTTTTCCATTTTTTGTACATCTGTGCCAGGATTGTCCTGGCCTGATTTTCAATACTTTGTGTAGGCCCAGCACACTTGCACGTTATCAGCAAGCAAAGTGAAGCAGTTCCTTCCTACTCTCCACAATGCCTCCTTGCACTTAGGGCCAAACTAGATGAGATGCCATCCTTGGATATGCCCTGGGGATGTGTCTCCATTTTGAAAAGTCCTGGAGATCCTTTTAAAAGTGCCACATATAGGACTGCCACAGTGCTAGAGGAAGCATTCTTTCATTTACTGCACATTTTTTCCAACCCCCAATGGTACCATGATGACATGGTGACATCATTTGCTACCACATGTCCCTGTCACCATTATAAATTGGGAAAATGGTGCAGTGGTTCCAACCAGAACTGAAAAGGTGTTCCAGGACTACAAAATGGAGGTGTGTTCCCAGAGAGACAGTCTCTCATCTAGCTTGGACCTTAGGCCTTCTCGGTTAGCTTCTTAATGAGACACTAATACAGAACATAACAGCCATCTCATCCTTCTGTTTAACTGTGACATCTCTTCAGCAACCAAATTGCTCTTTAAGACAAAAAGCCAAATAAACTCTTATTTATTGGAATCCATTGGGATGCTTAGTACCTCCCATTTTGACTGACATGATGAAAATGGAACATGCTCACAAATTTAACAGAGAAGCCTGTGCCTCATTTGTTCTTGGTCAAACTAGCTAAAAATGAGTGAGATTCAAGAAATTGCACAAAGAGTACTAAATGTCTGTTGGCTTTGTATGTATAGTTAGAGACTCTGTAAATAAAAGCAGGGATTGTTTGTTCTTTACATTAAATAAATATTACCTCTTAATCCCATTTTGTTCTTTGAATCCCCAGTGGTAGTAAGGTGGTTGATGATGAGAAAAAAAAACACAAGATTTTTTTGAACTTTTAAAGTAGAAAAGTATCTCAGCTATTCTTTATTGTTAGTAGTTGAGGCTCTCAACATAAAGTCACATGAATATGCTATGATATTCCATTAAGTAAATTAGTTCATTGTTCTAGTGTCATAACTGCTTACTAAAAGTACAGAGATTGATAAAGACTTAAAGGAAGTATGTGTTTGATAAGCTGTGTATACTGTGCTATCATTAGATTAGGAGGGGGAAACTCTTTGTTTGGTGACATTGGAAAGGTACAATTTTATGCATTCTTCTATATTCCCCTTCCCCAACACAGGCTAAAACTTAATAATTCAGAACTAAGACATATTTGGCACTGTGACATTAGCCATTCAACTCCCTTGCTTTATTCCTTTCAATGAAGGATGGCAAGAGTAGGCATGCTACAACTGGGTATAGTTAGCAAAAAAAAAAACAGGGGAAAAAGCATAAAATTCACATCTGTAAGTTAGAATAAAGAATACATTGTTACTTAAATCAAATTAAGCAAACTATTTTGAACTAAAATATTTGTTGTGAGAGCAAGAAATGATGAGTTCATTCTTAGGGACTTTCCTAGACAAAGCTGCTGAATTCAGAATAAGACATATACCCTCCCCCTTTGATGAAAAATACATTGTACAGTCAGCCCACTTTCTTAGGACTTGCAGAGGGTATTTCACCCCTCTCACATTATTTCCTTTTTCCCTTTCCTGAAATCATCTTGCCTTTGCCTGCTTTTCATACCTTCCCACTCACCAGCCAACTTGTATCTATCTGCAGCCTATCTCCAGCTTTCCCTTTGTCCCTTCATTGGGCAACATCTCTCTAGAAAAACTCAAGATGAATTGCCTTATGCCAGCCAGGCTGGGCCAGGTCTTGTGGTGACAGCTGGGCTGGAACCAGTTACACAGCAGGGAATAAGCAAGGAGGAACTGCACTTGTGGGAGGAACTGCACTTTCACCTATACCTTCTCTGTTTCCTCTCTCCCTTCTCCTGTTGAAGCAAAACCCCATTCAGCAAATGCTGTGAATCTACTAAACTTTCTGGCTCAGCTAACACTGGTTAACTCAGTTATTGGCAATGTTCTAGCCTCAACTAAGGGTGGAAGTGTGCTTGACTGCACAGGCAGGAAGTAGGCCGAACTGTAAGGAGACACCACCGCTGTGACGAGTACCTGATAAGAACTTTCTCACTGTATAAAAGCTTTGTAAGTGGGAAACAAAAGCGTTCAGCCATTTTTGAGCAATTCTCACAGCTGAACCTGACGATAAATAAACTTTTCAACTTTCTCCCCGCATTGTCTGCTGGTCTCCATCGCGTTGGGCTTACGCTCCATTTTCCTGTGCTACACTATCAGCGGCCATATTTTCACCTTTTCCCCTGCTTCCTTCTCCTCTTCCCACAAGCCAACCCACCTTTTACCTGCCCCCATCTTCAGCTCTCTATATAATTTTATTTAATCTATACATCTCCTTTCTCCAGATTGGGGACCTAAAGGTGTTTGCATCATTCTCATATCCTCCATTTTATCATCACAACAACCCTGTTATGTAGGTTAGGCTGAGCATGTGTGACACCCAGTGACATTTTATGGCAGATGGGAACTTAAACCTGGATTTTCCAGATCCTAATCTAAAATTCTAACCAACCAAATTCACTATTGTGGGATGACTGCTGTTGAATAGTAACTAGCAGCCAGGCCTGATTAAGTCATGCAGGCCACATATTAGAAAGTTGCCTGGTGGATGCTACTTGGCTTGGCCTCGATGACTCCTCTTTCAAAGGCCAAAACAGCCCCAAAAAGGTCCAAGCCCCCTTGCCTTTTACTGACATAATGCTGGCGATACTGCTGAGGTTGTCTAGCAACTCCCAAGATGACCACTGCAGAGTGCATTCATTTCTTACAGGTACAGTTACTGCTTCTAATATTTTGAGGTGTTAACTTTCAAATGTATTTTTTTACTATTTCAGGTTTTCTGCAAAAGTGGATTTTAGATTTGCAGAAAGATCTGCCTTGTCTCTTCATGACTCAAGTCTCTGGATTTAAGTATCCACAAGTTTTATCACATTGAGAATTGAGTGTGTGTACACATATACACTCACATGTATGTTTGTGTGCCTTTATTAAAATATATTATCCTTTTATAACAAAATAATTCTAGCTAGATGAGGAAAGTAAACCTTATCTCACTACTGTTGCGGTGTACAACTCCATCTTCCTGTTTCTTCATAATATTGTGTTCCTTGAAATTTGTGAGGGGTGACCTAGAGGGATTCTTTGGCTGTGGGTCCTGGTGGCTTTTGACAGCCCTGGAGTTTGCTGGCAAGTAGATGAGGCTGGACCGGCCACACAAACTAAGGTCTAGAAATCTATAAAGTTTTCTTAAGATGTTAATGAACAGGGCTTTAACAAAAACCCTGTGATCTTTGTAGAGACAAATTGCTATTTTACATAGGTGAATGTATCCTACCTGCCTTTTTCAGTATTTATTCACTTGTTTATGCTCAAGCAGATCAATAAGAGTGTATTGTTTATTTTGATGGATGCCTTGGATCTTTTACGAGAAAGAAGCACATAACACTTGCTATTTGTCATGAAAATCATTAAATCTTACTAAAACAAAGGATTTGTCCTGTTAACAGGTTTATCCACAAGTTAGATATCTGCATGCCATAATAAAAGACATGTCAAGAAAGCCAGAGAAGGGATAACGGTGTACAAATTCATGCCAACAAAGAACCACTGTGATAAAATTAACAATGACACATTTAATAATTCTATGAGCATCAATTTGTGAAGCTATTAATCTTACAATATAGTTAGAAAATTCGGAAATTAACAAAGCAAAGTCCAACATCATCATATCCTCGATGAGCACACCAGTTTTTGCACTCATTTCACCAATCTTTCTCATGAGTAATCTTATAAAGCTGGAAGGTGTTAACCTCTTGATTCAGCTTAGTTTCTTTTTAAAACAGTATAGCTTCTTATTTGTTTTCTTCTAGGAGAGAGTGAATAAAGAGCTTGTTGGCATAATAAAAGACATAGTAAGACTGACTGATTAGAATGATTAAAAGAATTGACTTCACAAAGGCTGCCTTTATGTTCACAGGTAAGGGATTTATAGTTTTCTGCCATGAGAAGCAAATATTTAATAGTGTAATAAGCATAGCCATTTTGGGTTTTCTTTTGAATTCAGAATAGTTGAATATTTGGAATTAGGTGAAAGTTGAATGAAAACAAAGGGAGACACTATATTACCCCACCCCCAATTAATTCTCTGTCAGGAGAAATTAAATATTTGAAATATGTTTTGAAAAGTTGAACCAGGGGACTAGCAAGGATATCATATCTGTTCTACTTCCCTGAGAAGGCCCATGTCAGTGTCAGTAGACAATCCTGACTGAGAACCAAACTACACAAGACAATGAGGATTTGTGATTACATACTTCCAAATGTAATTTGGCCTCAAAAAATATCTGGAAGAAGAGCTTATACAGTCAGTGCTAAAAACTCGGACCCCTGTGTCACTTCCTAAACGGAACTATGCTTGCTTTATACCTGACTAGGAATAAGGCTCATTGTGGAAATAAATACATTGAACTCTAGAAAGAGGCTCTGGGCAGGTGCCCCGGTCCTGGGCACTCAGTGTCAATTTGCTGTGGTGACCTCAGCAAGGTATAATGACACAGAGTCCACCATTTTCTCCAGAGGAACTGATCTCTGCTACCTGAAGAACAGTTGTAATTCTACGAAATGTTTCTTATTTCTGGCGCAAAACTTACCAATATTAAAAAATAATAACTTTTTCCAAGAATTGGATAAATATATACGAAAATTTATATGGCATGGTAAAAGAGGACGTAATAGATGGAAACTTCTTCAAGATAAAAAAGAAAGAGGTGGTTTTGGTGTACCAAACTGGTTACATTACTACCAAGCCTCAGCTATAGGGTGGATTAGAGACTGGATAATGTTAGAAGATAAAAGACTGCTATATTTTTTTTTTTTATCAAAACCCTCCTAAAAAGGAGAGGAATTTATTCTTTTTATAAATAGAAAAAGGTAGGGTATATAGAGGGATAAAGAAAAGAGCGGAGTGAGTATTCTGTTAATAAAGGTTAGTTTAAATCAATATAGATACAGTTTTTGGCAATCTCCGTGATTTGAGAGTCTTCTTTTCATCTAACCAAAATTCTAAATAACTCTGTTAATGAGGTTAGCAGTGTCCTTTGGGGTTAATTATTAGTCATCTCCTTTTTGACGTTTCCCGAACAGTTATTTCTTAGGTTGTCATCCTTTGGTATCCCTCAAGTTATAGGATGGGCCACCTTTGATTTTCACTTCTCCCGCTCCGGCACCTCCCTCCTCTGGGCCGCTGTCATCTTCACTGCTCAAATCTGTCCACGTTGCGAGTGCTGCCTCTTCCTCTGGACTGGCGTGTCTCTTCAGAAATTCCTGCGCCTTGAAGATGGAGTCAATCTTCTCTCTTTTATCCTTGTACTTGAACAAAAGGCCTTCAGGATAGGTCCATCTGTATATAACTTGTCTTCTTTGTAGAAAAGTGGTCAATCCTTTATAAGCTTTCCTTTTCATCCGGATTTCATAAGGCACATCTTTCAATATTCTGATGGTCTGCTCCCCAATTTTCAAGGGCACCGCTGCAACTGCACGCAAGATTTGATCTCTAGTACTCTGCTTGACAAACTTGACAACCACTTCTGCTGGCAGATTATTTTTTTTGTAAATGTGGAGTAGGCCCTATAGACCTTATCCATTTCTTCTTTTAACTCACGCTGATCTCTGCCAGTTACGGGTGCCAAGGCATTCGCAAGTATAGATCTGAGATCTTCCTTCTCTTCTTCTTTAATGCCCTGAAATCGAAGAGTCAGATTCGATTTTTCCATTTGCAACATCAAAATTCTTTTTTCTTGCACATCCTGATGCTTTTCTAACTTGTTGACCCTTTTCTTCACTTTTCCGATGTCTTCCGACGAGACCAAACATTTCTGTGCGATCTCCTCCATCTTCTTTGACGTCTCTGTTAGTTGCCTCTGTTGACTGTTGAGAACACCTTCCATATTAGTTAAGGTTTCGCTGATTTTCTGTATTTGGACCAGCAGAGGGTGCAGTAGCTCACTTGTCTGTTGACTGACAGTCGGCTCTGGAGGGGGATTACCCGGACCGGAAGTCCTGCCTCCCTTCTTCTCAATTTTCAAAGGGACCTTCTTCATGGCAGACATTTCTTGTATTTGTTTACTTTATAAAAGTTTGTGACGCGTCGCTCAGGAGTCCCGCTAACTCATTCGCTTCCTCACGGTTCCTGCCGTTTCTTCTTTTTGCTTTAAATCATCGCTGTTCCTCACTCCTGTTGGAAATCGGTGGCGTTGCTAAGTCCCATTACGGGCACACCGCAGCGGGGCCGATTGGGGCGGGGAGAAAGCCTCAATTTCCCGGCTGACTGCCGGCAAAGAGGCTACTCCCCAAGCGCCCCCGGTTTGGAGCCTTTACCTAAGGCTCACTAGGGTCTTGCAAACCTGCAAAGACCCCCCCAAACTGCGTGTGGGCTAACCACCTCTGGGAGCTTCCCAAAAGGTGGCCGCCATTCGCAACGCCGGAAACCGAAACCAAAAGACTGCTATATTTAGAGGGCCATGACTTATATATGGGCTGGCACGCCTATGTATGGTATGGCAAAGATAAAATTCACTCAGACTTTCATAATCATGTAATTAGAGGGGCTCTAATAAAAATATGGAGGAAAATAAAAGAACGTCACTATTCTAAAATATCAGGATGGGTTTCACCTCTTGAAGCCTTTATAAAGCCTACTTTGATGTCAGAAAATAAAAAAAATACTTATGAAACCGTATTAAATAAGTCTAATGAGTTAAAACCACTTGAGACTCTCCGTGAAATGAATATAGAACTTACATGGTGGGAGAACTTGCAGTTACAGTCTAGGTTCGCTAAAGATAAAATAATAAAGTTCTATAATGCGAAAACAGATATTGATAAAATTTGGCTGTCAACCTCAGACAAATTGATCCAAAAGTTGTATAAATTTTTGTTATATGATGTCATGCAGGAGGAATTAATCAAGCCAACAATGATAACATGGATGCAGGACATAGAACATAGCCTTGATATAGATGACTGGTCAAAAATATGGAAGGCTGTCAAACTTTTAAGATCAATACCCTACAAAGAAAATATACTAAAAATGTTCTATAGGTGGCACTGGTCACCAGATAAAATGGCTAAATGCTATAAAGAAGTGTCAGGGAACTGTTGGAGGTGTAAAAATAATGTGGGTACCTTCTTTCATATGTGGTGGAGGTGTGAAAAGATTCATAAATTTTGGAAGGGCATTAAGCAGTTAATAACAGAGATTATGGAAATTGAATTACAGTTAGTACTAGAAATCTATTTACTTAATATAATACCAAATGGATACAGGCATGATGAAATATGTATTCTGTCATATATCCTTATTGCAGCCAGGATACTGATTGCTAAATGTTGGAAATCTGAAAACCTACCTGCTAGAGAGGAGTTGATTATAAAAATCTGTGAATTGGCAGAAATGGACAAGTTGAATATGATTCTTTCAAGTAAAGAGGATAAGGCTTTTCAAAAGAGATGGTTTAGAGTTAATAAATGGTTAGGGAAAAATACGTAACTCCATAATTATATTACATATGCAAAACGGTGGGTTTTTATTTATTTCTTCTTTGTTTTCTTCTTTGTTTTGTGTATGTGAGTGTTCGTACTGAAAATTATAACTATTGTTATACTTTTTTGTAGAGGAAATCATATTGTGATTCTTTTTTGTAAGGTAAAATCATAAATAAACTTGTTAAAAAAAGAACAGTTGTAATTCTGAGTGATCTCCAGCCCTCACCTGGAGATTGGCAACAATGGTTCCCCATGAGGGAATGGCTGTTTTGGAGGGTGGAATCTATGGCATTGTACCTGTCTGAGGTCCCACCCCTCCTCAAACCCCACCCTCTCCAGGCTCCACCCCTCAAATATCCAGAAATTTCCCAACCTGGAGTTGGCAACCCTATCTCCTACACAGCCAACCATCAACCTACCTTGATCTGCCCCTCTGACTTCAGCTTTCTATCTCCTTCCCCGTCCCTCCTGGAGAGCAGTTGTAATTCTGAGTGATCTCCAGCCCCCACCTGGAGATTGGCAACAATGGTTCCCTGGGAGGGACTGGCTGATTTGGAGGGTGGAGTCTATGGCATTGTACCTGTCTGAGGTCCCACCCCTCCACAAACCCCACCCTCTCCAGGATCCATCCCTTAAATATCCAGGAATTTCCCAACCTGGAGTTGGCAACCCTATCTCCTTCCCAGCCAATCATCAACCTATCTTTATTTTCTCCTCACTCTTCAGCTTTCCACCCCCCACCACCTGCAGCCTCTACCGTGCTCTGAAGTCCTGACTGCTGTGTCACATTGGCTGTCATACAAGGGCCATCTCAGCAGGACATAAGGACACAGAGTCCACCATTTTCTCCAGGGGAACTGATCTCTGCCATCTGGAAAGCAGTTCTAATTCTGAGTGACCTTCAGCCCTCACCTGGAGATTGGCAACAATTGTTTCCCCCAACAGGCACTAAGGGGAAATGTATTTTACCTCAGAACAGCAACAGCAAACTGTTTAGAATGTTAGAGGCAAAGGCCAGTGAGTCTGCATATGCAAACGACCTCTGTGTTACGAGGCAAAGGCCAGTCAGGCCACATATGCAAATGACCTCTGTGTTCTGACTGGCTGTGGGGGGGAGAGGAACAGCAAACTGTTTAGAATGTTGGAGGCAGGACTCAGGCAAAGCAATCAGTGGATAGGGAGACCCTCTGAATGACAGATCAGGGAGCGAACTGATTTTGGAGCGTGTTGGAATGTTCAGGGGAGTCCATGACCAAAACAGAATTATATATACCGGAGGATGAGTCTGATTTGGTCAGAGAAACAACACAGAGTGGGATTTAATTGCCTTTCCCAGCACAGATACTTTCTGAGGCACTGGAGATCCAATCACAGATCCCCAATGTCTTGTATCCTTTACCCATGAAATAATCACTCCCTAAGATGCTTACAGGTCTATTAGTGTCTCAGTTTTCTTCCACAGTGCTACTTGCTTGATAATACTTCCATATAAAAATCCTGTTCCATGGCATCACTTACAAGAAAGAGTCAGGCCTGATCCAAGACAGTATGGTATTTGGAACTTCATAGTTACACATTTGGTCATCTTAGTAATGTATGAAGTTGGAATCACACATGGATCACATTATTACTCCCCATGCCAACATCAACAACAATGTTTGCACAGGAATGAATGAAACAATCAGCATGACCTCATGTGGCTGAAAGTTTTGTACATTACCATGGTGATTTAGGACCAAAATGAAGAAGCAAGATTTTCTTTTTTCTTTGTCTATCATACTGTTTTATTAACAGGCCCATAGCTGTGGCAGGGAGGGGAGGCTGATGAGGGTGACACCCCCCATGGCTCTGCTAGCTGTCTTAGGGGAGGAAGAAGGTGGCCTCGCTAGGTCTTCCTACTTCTGCAGTGGAAGTAGGAAGATCTGGTGAGACCATGCCTCTCTCTCCCCTCCTGCTTGGCCATGGTTGCCATGCAGAAGCAGGAAGACCCAGTGGAGCCATGCCTCTCCCTCCTCTCCTGCATGGCTGTGGTTGCTACTTGGCCTTGCCAGGTCTTCCTACTTTGATAGCTGGATGAGCAGGAGGGGGAGGGGCGGCCTCACTGGGGCTTCCTGCTTCCACAGCTGGCTTCTCTTTTTTTTTTTTGAACAAAATTTTTTATTGGAAATAAACAGTCAACATTTTCAATAACGGTACCAATTCAAATTCCAAGAAAAGATCCCCAACCCTCCCACCCCCCCTAATAGGCTTCCAACACTGCTAATAACAAACAAAGATATAAAATGATAATCAAGTTTAAACTTATATGCATTATCAAACCAGGTAACTTATTATAAAAAACCTCTACTATTACATCATATTTTCAGATAACAGTATAGTACAATTCCAAATTCGTTTCACTTCACGTTCAATATCCAAACGTATCCAGGTTATATATTTTCCCCTTCATTCTATATTCAGTTTCTAGATACAGTTTCAACCCTTCCCATTCTTTTGTATACTGTTCTGCCATTTGTCCATTAAGCTTCTTTGTCATTTTGTCCATTTCCGCTAAAAATAGCAGTTTTCTCAACCAGTCATGTATATCTGGTATTTTCTCCATTTTCCATTGCTGAGCAAAGGCCATTCTCGCCGACGTAATCATGTACCATAACAGTGTCCTTTTTTCTTGTGGAATTTTTTCCATTGTCAAACCGAGGAGGAAAAGTTCTGGCTTTCTCTCAATTGGGGTTTTTAATATTTTCTGCATCACACAATGAATATTAGACCAGTATATTTTCGCTTTATCACATGACCACCACATATGGTAAAAAGAACCCTCTATTTTTCTACATTTCCAACATTTGTTACTCAAGTTCTTATCCATACTAATATTAGCAATCTTTTTTGGTGTCATGTACCATCTATACATCATCTTATAACAGTTCTCTTTTACATTGATACAAGTAGACATTTTAAAAGATCTTTTCCACAAAAATTCCCATGATTCCATAGAGATTTCTTTGTTCATATTTATGGCCCACTTTATCATTTGCTCCTTTACAGTTTCGTCTAGAGTATATACAGTCAACAAAGTTTTGTACATCTTTGAAATCATTTTCCGCTCTCCGTTCAGCCATAGATTTTCAAATTCATCATTGATGGCTCTAAAGCCAAACTCTTTACAGTCTTTTTTATAAATGTCTTTTATTTGACAATATTGTAACCAGCCGTATTCAAATTCTAATTCATTGTTTGGCTTCAAAACATATTTTTTCCCTTCTTTTTGCAATAGTTCCTGATATTTCAACCAGTCATGACCTTTATGTTCAGAAAACAGATGTATAACAGCACTTGGAACAATCCACAAAGGCCTCTCATCCGAAATTTTTTCCCTATATCTGGACCATGTATCAAACAATGTCCTCCTTACATAGTGATGCTTAAACATAGAATCCATTTTATTTTTCCCATACCAAAGATAGGCATGCCAGCCAAATCTGCAATCATGTCCCTCAAGAGCTAACAGCTTTCTATTCCCCAAATGAATCCAATCAGATAACCAAGACATACAAACAGCTTCATGATACAAACGCAAATTCGGAACTTGGAAGCCACCTCTATCCTTAGCATCATACATTATTTTCATTTTAATTCTTGGCTTCTTTCCTGCCCAGATGAATTTAAAGATTTCTCTTTGCCATTTGACCAATACTTTCCCATCCTTTACAATCGGTATTGTCTGAAACAAAAACATTAACCTGGGCAGTACATTCATTTTAACAACGGCAATTTTTCCAAGAAGAGATAGCTTTAATTTTTCCCATTTTTCTAGATCACTCTTTATCGAACCCCACAGTTTTTCATAATTATTTTTAAACAAATCTATATTTTTCATTGAGATTTCGACTCCCAAATATTTAACCTTTTTAACCACTTCACATTCTGTCACATTTTGTAACATTTGTTGCTTTGGACCAATCATATTTTTACACAGTATCTTAGATTTATTTTTGTTAACATAAAACCCTGCAAGGTCGCCAAACTCTTTCACTTTTTCAAATACCTTAGGCATATTATCAATAGGATCTTCAACAATAAACATAATATCATCTGCAAATGCCCTTAGTTTAAATGAAAAACCTCCAATATTCAAACCTTTTATGTTATTATCATCTCTAACCGCTTGTAGCAAAATCTCCAAAATCCAGATAAATAACAATGGGGACAGGGGACATCCCTGTCTAGTACCTTTTCTTACCCGGAACATATCTGTTGATTCTGCATTTACAATCACTGAAGCTTTTTGATCTTTATATATCGCTTGAGTCATTCTTATAAATTCTGTGCCCATCACACAGCTGGCTTCTCAAAGTTTGAGAAGCTGGGAACAAGCTGCTGTGTGGACGAAACTGTCCCCAATTTGCCACCCAACAAAAAATGTCTACCTATAGGGCTGTTTATTAACAAACAGCTTTTTAGGGAGGGGGTTGTGGGTCACTGGTACAACATCTACTTTGTGTGCAGAAGGTCCCAGATCTGTTCCATGGCATCTCCAGTAAAAAGGAACAGGAGATGTAGAAAACCTATATCTGTCATGACCTTGGCTGAACCAGGCTCAGATTAATCAGAGGAGGACCCAAATGAACTCCTGAAAGAGACAGGATCCCTGTATGAGGCAGATCCAGAAGTTCAGCACCAAAGAGGCTCTTTCAGACACAGGGCCCAGGCCTCCTGGAGCCAGGCCCATAGCTACAGTGGGGCATTCTGGGGCCCGGCTCCCCAACTTTCCAACAGGGCCCCCCAATTTATGACCTGGCCAGGCCTCCTGACTTATTTCTCAAACTTGCCGCTGCTGCCAGGGCAGCAAAACAAGCCTCATGCTGTCCTCCCTCCCAGCAAAGCAAGCCCCGCCTCTAGTCCCACCATGCTGCTATTGTTGCTATATACCTCTCTTTTGCTTGCTTTGCCTCTTGCAGGCAGGCAAAGCACAAGCCCCGCCTCGCCTCTTGTTACTGTGTGTTGCCTCTCTTTCATTTTCTTCTTGCTGGCCAGCAAAGCAAGCAAGCCTGCCTCTGGTGGCTGTGTTGCCACTCTCTCATTTTCCTCTTATTGGCAGCAAACAGGCCCCACCTCCAGTCCCACACTGCTACTCTTTCATTGCCAGCAAATCAAGTAAGCAAGCCCTGACTTCATTCCCATTTGCAGCAGTGATTTTCTCTCCTGCAATTGCAAGCAACCCCCGGCCATCTACATCCCTGCATTTCCCAAGCCCCACAGGTGGGCTGAAGTTTACTCACTTGCTTTGTTTTGCATGGGGGGGATGCCAGACTCCAGGCAGGACTTGGGGATCCCCTCCCTTGAATTACTGTTTAAAAATCCCAACAAAGTTGTTTTGTTTTGGATCAAGAGAGTGGGGGGTGCCAAATTCCAGGCAAATTTCAGGCAGAAATTTCTCCCCTGAATTACTGTTTTAAAATCCCAGCAATCCCAACAAAATGTCATACTTTTTTTTTTTTTTTAAAGGACAAAAATCATGGTGTGGGCATGATTTCCTTGATTTTATTTGTCTGCTGGTGCTCTGGAGAGAGCAGCTGGATTTCCCCCCACTTTTGAACTGAGTGCCTTATCAGCTCTTGAAAAAGAACAGTTTCTGTCAGAGCTCTCTCAGCCCCACCTACCTCACAGTGTGTCGGTTGTGGGGAGGGGGAAGGGAAAGGAGTTTGTAAGCCGCTCTGAGACTCCCTTGGGTAGTGAAAGGCGGGGTATAAATCCAATCTCCTCTTCTTCTCAAGGACACAGCGAGGACTAATAGCTAAAAAATGCAGTTTATGCTTGAAGTTTATAAGATTATGCATGGGATGATCGAGGTTTGTAAGATTATGCATGGGATAGAGCAGGTTGAGAAAGAGGTACTTTTCTCCCTTTCTCACAATACAAGAACTCGTGGGCACTCAATGAAATTGCTGAGCAGTCGGGTTAGAATGGATAAAAGGAAGTCCTTCTTCACCCAAAGAGTGATTAACACATGGAATTCACTGCCACAGGAGGTGGTGGTGGCTACAAGTATGGATGGCTTCAAGAGGGAATTAGATAAACATATGGAGCAGAGGTCCATCAGTGGCTATTCGCCACAAGGTATAGATAGGGACTCCCGGGCAAGTGATGCTCTGTATTCTTGGTGCTTGGGGGGGGTCAACAGTGGGAGGGCTTCTAGTGTCCTGGCCCCACTGCTGGATCTCCTGATGGCACCTGGTATTTTTGGCTGCTGTGTGACAACAGAGTGTTGGACTGAATGGGCCATTGGCCTGATCCAACATTGGCTTCTCTTATGTTCTTATGAAGTCTCCGGATTTCATGGTGTAATCTGGTCAAGCACGCTTAGAGGCATACATGGTATGATTTTTTTTCTGTCTTCAGTAATACATACCATGGTTTATTGTCAGGAAGCAGGCAAATTACTTGTCTTTATTATGTATTTATTATTTTAAAGTATGAATATAAACATAATGGGTGCCCCACAAGAAAAAAAATTGCCCCACAAAATGAAAAATTCTGGCTATGGGCCTGCCTGGAGCCATGCCTCAAGACTGCAAGCCAGTCTTCACCACTGGAAGCCTTAGAGCTTCCAGATCCTGAAGCCAAGTGCCAAGAGGCTACAGTAGAAACTGCACCACTGGTAGACCTAGTGGACTTCCCAGAAACAGTGACAGCTATCACATGGCTGGACTGGGCCAGCTCCAGGACCACCAGCCACCAGGCTCTGCTACCACCCAGTAGGAGCTGTGGAAACAGCAGGCCCACGCAGAAGCAGCCCAGCCGATAGTACTGGACTTGCAGCCTGTGCCGCCGGTCTTGGGCCAGACCTTAGTTCCAAAGGATGTAATCCTTTGTAGGATTCTGGCCCCAGCCAAGCTTTGATGATTGAGTCTCAGATGCTGCATCCAGAGCAGATGGAGCTTCTTCCCTCTCTGCCTGTTTAAGCCTTGGGCTGAGAGGGGAATTTTCCTGGATCAATTAGTATCTAAGGCTCCAGCCCTTAGCTCTTGTACTCCAAACATGGATCTAGGCTACTCAGGAAGACCTTCCTTGCTGCTGTGCCTGGAGTTGGACCACTGACACCCTGGAGATTCTCTACTAGACTGTACAGAAGTTGATACATCAGTGATTTGACTGAGTATAAGTTGGTTTCTTGTTTTCAGGAGAATCAAATTAAAAGGGAAAGAACTAGCCTGTGGTACTGTTCTTCCTCCTCTTGACTTTTTCAAAGTGCTGATATGCTTGCATATGTAGAAAGCTAGCACATTAGATTAAAGAGAAGGCCAAAATATCTTTTCCTTTACAAACTGCATGTCCACATGCAGGCTATTTATATGGGACAGCATTAAAGAGATAGAATATAGGAAAGAATATATTGTCCCCACTTTTGGTGTATTGTTGAAATAATTTCTGAAACAGTTATTTTTATTTTAGTCAAAGCCAACTTCCTCCTAGAGTCTGGTAGATGATTATCAGAAATCTAGGTTGGTTCATAAATTTATTGTGACCATTCTTTAAGGCAATGAGCTATAAATAAAGCAGGGGTTATTGTAATTAACCAAAGATTTCAGTGGAAAATATTTAAATGTATTTGTTTCAGATGAACCAACATACACTTTTGTCATGCAAGTTGTCCTTTTCTATTATTTTTAGCAAAATGGATTGCTTGCTGGGATAAGTGCTGCAATTGTAAATTTTAGATGAAAAGTGATTCTGCTAAAGCAGTGGGAAGTTTTTAAGTAAGCCATGGAACAGCTTTTTTGTAGCTGTTATAACTACGTAGAGATATGATAATAAGGATCAGCTTTAAAAATAAATTATGACAAATTATTTCTTCAGTACATTGGGGTCACAAAAGAAGCTAACAAACTCAGAAGCAAGCTTTTTAAAAAATCAGTGGTTATGTAAATCTAAGTATATGTGCTCAGGATTATTCTATAATTTATTTTCTAAAAGAATCTTCCTCTCCTTTATGACTAAAGCTCACTCCCCTGCCCTTGCCTGTGAGCAAAGGTGCTTCTACCGGATCCCTTAGAGAAAAAGAGTCATCAGGCTTTAGAACTTTGCTAAGAAAACTATGATGTACAGTTATTTACTTATTTATTATTACACAGCAAAGAGACCAAGTGAAATAAGACTTTTACAACTGGAATCTTGAAGGAACCTGGGAGGGAAACCGCTACTGTTGCTGCATCTATCTCTTCTTCACAGTTGTCCCACTTGCCCACCTCTTGCTGTGGCTGGGAAGGTCAGTGGGGAAGGAAGGAGGAAGAACCTCACCTCCTCCCAGCCACCTGCTGCTTGCTGACCTTCTCTCCTGGTGCACCAACAGGTGCTAGAGGAAGAAAGGTAAAATCAGTGGACTCCTTCTACTTGTCTCCTGTTGTTTTTGGATAATTTCACTTGTCTGCCTTCTCCTCTGGCAGGACCAGTAGCTGTGGACAGAAGGAGAAAATTGTACTGCTGCCTCCACCTCATTCCAGCCAGCATCACTGCCTTGTCACCTATCTATCTTCCTCTCCCCCTCCCCATTTTCGTGTTTTCTCCCCCTGGCTACTTCCTCTCTACTATCAGCCTCTTTCAAACACCCAAGCATCACAAGATGTTTCCATGAAGCTGTCTGCCCTTGCACAGACAATGGCCCAGGACAGACTGGCAATTTGCCCCGGTATCGAGTCGCGGCAAAAAAACCCCCGGAGTAAACGATACTGGGTTTTCCCGTCCACACAGCGGGGGCCTCTGCCGGAAGATACTGGATGGAGGCGCGCGGGAGTGTTCAGACTGCCGCGCCGGAGGCGCGCTATATTCGCTGTTTCCCCATTATTTCGGCTGTGGGCGTATGTGCGCATGAGCGCTTGAGCTCTCATGCGCTCATGCGCATAAGCGCATTTTGGCGATTTTTTTTTTTTGCCCTGCAACGCCGGCACCGCATTGGGCAGTGGAGCGGAGCGCAGCCAATCACACCGCTGCTGCCTCATGCCCAACGCGGGTTGCTCCCGGCTTTTCGGCTGCGCGTTCAGACTCCCCGGAAGCAGAGAAACACGCGACAAACGCAGACTTTCAAGATTTGCGTCGGCTTTTATCAGGTGTTTTTTTAATCCGGCAGTGAAGCGCGAGAGCACCGGTAGGCTACGGGTGGGGGACGCCAGGCAGATGTGCCTGTGTGAACATTCCATTTAATCCGATATTGAGTCGTTGTCAGCCCGGGTCCCATCCCGCGGCAAATTGCCAGTCTGTCCTCGGCCAATGCTTCTCCGGCATGGGGGGGGAGGCTTCTAGTCATCCAGCTTTTTAAAAGTAGTATTTGTGACTATTTTCTGAAAACTTAGGGCTTCTCCCAGATTTAAGGAAAAGAGGCCCTTATCTGCACCTGGCTTCTGTATGTGTGTGTGTGCTTTATGTGAACTCCATGGGGTGAATTTGGAATCATAAATATGATTGAAATTCTTGATTACAGTGGACCTAAGTTTCATCTCACATTTAATATACTGGCATTGTAGTTTGCTATGGTAGGTAGTATTTTTTCTCTGTATTTTGCCCTTGCTTAAACTCAATGCCAGTCAATGGGCCCTTTAAACATTTGCATGCATTCAACTATATTAACATATACAATGGATCAAGGGCATAAACTTTGGGGAAGGGACAGTGGGGCTCATGCCCCTGTCAGGATTTTTAAAGCTGCCAGCCCCTCCAATAATTCCCACTGGGGGCAATGTCCCCCTGGGGTTGTCCAGTAGCATCATGAAGCTGCTCAGGCTGTCAAGTTCTATCAGTCATGTCTGTCTTTGTAGCAACTTAGCAAATTCATACAAGACACAGGGTTGGTGTCTGTTTTTTATAAAAGTAAGGGGGGAACCTTCAGTGGTAATACAGTTTGTGAAGAAGGTTCTTGTTGTATAGTGGGTTAGACGCATAAAGAAACCACAGACAGCGATGTAGTGATCAGCATGGTTCGTTATTATACAACACGAGACGCTGGTAACTGGCCCGGAGGCCAACTATATACATTAGGGAGGGGCCGCCCCCTGGTACCATTGGCGGGTTTGAATTCCCGCCGCTGTTCCCATTGGTCCCCCTACGCGGGAGCCAGGAACCTCAGTCCCATTGTTCTCAGGTACTCAAGCTCTGGCTCTTCGTTGATGGCACGATGTTGTCTCCAGACACAACAGTTCTAGAAATGCTTTGCTTTGGAGAAGGTGACATCAAAGGGCTCCTAAGGCTAGGCTAATGTGCAGCCAAAACCTTGGGTGGGAAACTGATTCACTGTTGTAACATCTGCATGCCTATCATCTCCAAGGGGGCTTGCAAAGCCATGCACCAATATAATTTCATCAGCAGATGCAAATCTTCTAGAGTGGAAAATCCAATTACTACTGAGCAGCCAGAAGAACTTGGTTACCTTTTGCTAACCTTGCCTGAATGTCTCCTAGTCTACCAGCCTTCCTTAGGCATGGGTGATGCCTCCATTCTTTGACCTTTTTGTCCACCTTGCCTGGATGCAATTACCTTTTGTGACCTTTCTGGGACCCTCCCCCCAACTTAGTCAGAGCCAGGAAATCTGTAAACTGTCATGAATTTCTGTACCTTACAACTATTTCTTTAGATCAAGATACTAGAAAAGAGCATGAATCCAATAGCACCTTAAAGACTAACAAAATTCTTCAAAAGTGAGCAGTGACTCTCAAAAGCTCATACCCTTTTCAAATTATTTCTTTGAAATTCTTTTGTGTTGACTCTTATAACTATCACTGTTCAACCAGCCAAAATTGTGCTGATTTCACCATCAACACGCCTGGACCCAGTACTTTACATTGCTGACGAGGATGGGATCCCGTTGAGCAAGCCTGACCAAATATCAGAACCAGGGACTCCTGAGTCCACCCCGAGCAATGCACCATGCCCTGAGAACCACTTACCACACCCCGCATCACTCCTTCAGTCATCATGGCTGCTGCTCTGGGACAAATCACCATCTTTGATCCATCCCACCCTGAGCTGTGGGAAGTCTGGGTTGAGTAACTGAAGTACTTCTTCAAGGTCCAGGTAAGAAGAAAGCATGGCTGCTAAGCACGTTTGGGGTCAGCATGGTCCACCTGGTCCAGAGTCTAATCATGCCAAAGACTCTGGAAGCAGCCATATAAGAACATCTGGTGAAGGCTTTAACTGACTAAGGTCAGGTTATTTTATGCCGAAACCATCCAAGATGGTGATGCACATGGACTTCTTTGTGCAGAATCAAAGGTCGGGAGAAGTGGCCATGGACCTCATGGCTGACATCCGCAGGCTGGCGATTAATTGAGGGTTTCCTACCATTGAGGATGCCCTGCTGAACCAATTCATCTTGGGCATCCAAGAACCAAAGCTCCATAGGAAGCTCATCAGCCTTGATGACATCACCTTGGACAAGGCGCTCTGGGCAGCCATGGCTTTTGAACCCAGCGGGATCGCCAGGCACCCTCCGCACACCAAACCATGGAATCCATGGCATCTGATGCCTCTGACAGGATATTCTACAGGTATGCCGTCCAGCCCGCCAGGAGGACCGCTAGCCACTTTGCAGGCCGCGAAGCCCAGAGGCCAACTGCTGTGTGCCAGCTGAGGGGAAGCACATGAACGCTGCTCATGCCATTTCTGAGACATGATCTGCAGAACCTGCGGCAAGGCCATGGTATGCCACTCCCGAAGGTCCTAATGACGGATGATAACTCACCACCAGGACACGGTAGTGCTCCACACAACAATTTCAACCCGACAGCACCACGTAATGAATTTGACCTGGGATGCCCCTAACAAAATTAAAGTCCAGGTCATGATTGAGAGGTCCCCTTGCGAAATGGAGTTGGACACGGGCTCT
Organism: Gekko gecko; assembly: GCA_029375565.1. Lineage (NCBI taxonomy): Eukaryota > Metazoa > Chordata > Lepidosauria > Squamata > Gekkonidae > Gekko > Gekko gecko. The sequence goes on from JAPDNY010000001.1 coordinate 211,751,513, forward strand.
TCCTTCTCCATCAACTTGGCAGAGACTCTTAGGAGGATCTGCCCCAAGGGGGGAACCCTCCTAGAGAAACTGGCTGGCCTCACCTTAAGGGACTTCCAAAAAATCCGGTAGCCATCAAGGGGTGGGGCAAATTCAGAGTCCAGTGTAAAGAGTTTAATGGACCACTAGACTTGCTGGTCATGGAAGGCCGACTCATCAGCCTGCTTGGCCTGTCATGGTTTCTGCCCTTGGGGTTCAGGGTGACTGGGGTAAACCACGTATGGCCCCAGGAATTGACATAGTGTGCAAGGAGTTTCTGGCCATATTTGATGGGGGTGCTTGGACAGTACATGGGCCCTCTGGTCTCCCTCGACCCCGCAGTACAACCCATCCGAATGAAGGCCAGACAGGCCCCCTTCGCCCTATGGCCTAAAATAGACATTGAACTCGACCACCTGGTGGCACAGGGGGTCCTCGACTGCCTGGTGGCACAGGGGGTCCCACATGCCCGGTGGGAAACACCAATTGTCACCCCTGTTAAGCCCATCGGGGACATCCGGATATGCATGGACTACAAATGTGCGATTAATAAAGCACTACAGGATCACACATATCCATTCTTCTCCATGTCCTAGCATCCCTGGCCAGCACTAAGATCTTGGAAAATTAGATTTGGCTCAGGGGTATCAGCAGCTGCCAGTGGACAAAGCCACCACCAAGGCACAAACTATAGTTACCCACAGTGAGGCAGTTGCAATTCGGGGTCAATGTGGCCCTGGAGATATTCCAGAATTTAATGGACTGTTTGCTCAAAAGTATCCCCAGGGCCCAGCCGTTTTTCAATGATGTTTTAATAGTGGCCCCTGATGCTGAGACCTTCGCAACCTGATTGAGAGTTGTCCTGCAATGCTTCAATGATGCCAGCCTTAAGGTAAAGCACAAGAAATGCCTGCTGGGAGTGGAGTTTTTGGGGTTCACCATCGATGTGCAGGGCATCCACCCTATGGAGGACAAGATCCACACCATCGTACAAGTGCCCATCCCCTCCTTGAAGGCTGAACTACAGGCTTTTCTAGGACTTTTAAACTTCTACCATTCCTTCTTGCCCCACAAAGCTGCCATCACGGAGCCCCTGCACCACCTGTTGGACAAAAATGCTCCGTGGGTCTGGGATCCCAAGCATGCCACAGCTTTCTGAGCAGTAAAGGATCTTCTGACCTCCAATACAGTTCTCGCCCATTTTGATGAGTCCCTTCCCACAGTCCTGGCATGCGATTCCTCGCCATATGGGTTGGGGGCGGTCCTGGCCAACCAGCTTGCAGATGGCCAGGAGGTTCCTATTGCATATTATTCCCAGACTCTATCTCTGGCTGAGCGTAACTATACTCAAATAGACAAGGAGGGCCTGGCAATCATGGCTGGGGTAAAGAAGTTCCACAATTACTTCTACAGCTGGTCCTTCAACCATGGAAACAGCCCACAAACCTCTCCTGGGTCTGCTCACCCTGGACTGCCAGACACAACAGATGCTTTCCCCCCAGGTACTCCGCTGGTCCATCTTCCTCGCCGTGTACCAATATTCGCTTGTCCACCACCTAGGTAAAGCGATGGGCCATGTGGACACCCTCAGCCGCCTTCCGTTACCATCCTGCGAGCTGGCCCTGGCCCTGGCTCACCACGTCGCTCTGCTGGAAGACCTTCCCAACCACCCTATACAGGTAGCTGAGGTGTCTCACCACACTGCTCAGGATTGCACCCTCTCCTGGGTACTAGACTGGGTGGGAAGGGGATGGCCCACCAGCCCAGTGCTTGTGACCTTCTCAGCACAGATAAATGAGCTCTCATCCCACAAGGGCTGCCTGCTATGGGGAAGCCAGGTGCTAGTGCCTGCCCCACTCCACGAGTGGGTGTTCATGGCACTACACAAAATGCACCCCAGGATCATGCGCATGAAAGCACTGGCCCGAAGTTACATGCAGGGCCGGCTTGCCTAGGGCACCGGCCCTGCAGGGGTGCCAAAATGCCCTCACCCACCCCTGTGAAAAGCCCCCCTTCCTGCCCAGTGCCGGCAGCGCTGGCTTTCCTGGGTGCATCGCAGCTGTGAGGTGCCCAGAAAAGCCAGTGCTGCCACCTGCCGGCGCTGGGAGGGAAGGGGCAGGCGTTCTAACCCTGCCCCTTCCCGGGCTTTCCTGGGTGCCTCGCAGGTGCGAGGTACCCAGGAAAGCAGTGCTCCGCCATCTCCAAGCCCCACCGGGAGATTGGCATCCCTGGTGGGGTGGGCGCCCCAGGCTGTCCTGCGTAGGGCGCCCAGGCACCTGGGGCTGGCCCTGGTTACATGTGGTGGCCTGGGATGAATGGGGACATCGAGGACTGGGTGAAGAGATGCCAGACTTGCCAGGAGTCTAGACCAGAGCCACCTCAAGCCCCAGTGCAGCCATGGGAGTCATCCCACAAGCTGTAGGTGAGGCTCCACTTGGACTTTGTGTGCCCCTTCCAGGGACAAATTTTTTTTATACTGGTAGACGCATATACCAAGTGGCTGGAGGTGGTGCCAGTCCTGTCCACCTCGTCAATATCCGCCATCCAGGTGATGTGGTGGATCTTCAGCACACACAGCATCCCAGACTCCCTCGTGACCAACAATGGGACCACATTTACTTTAGCAGAGTTCCAGGAGATTGTGCGCTATTATGGGATTAGGCACATCCACTCTGCCCCATTCCACCCTGTAACCAATGACCAGGCCAAGCACATGGTCCAAACGACCAAGGAGTCCTTGCAACGTTTGGGCCCAGGAGATGGGAACTCCTGGCTGGCCACCTTCCTGTTCAGCCAGCGAATGACACCGCACACCACAACCGGCTGCAGCCCAGCCAAGCTACTCATGGGCTGGTGCCCCACAACAAGACTTGACTGCCTCCATCCTGATTGGGCACCAGAACACAGTGTGGAGCCGGTGAGTCAGGAAGCTGCCCGAGGGTTCTTTCCAGAAGATCCTGTGTACACCTGGAACTATGCTCGGGGCCCTGCATGTATCCCAGCAAGAGTGGTTAGGGTGATGGGGCCCAGATCCTATGAGGTCTCTACAGAGAATGGCAAAGTGCTGAGACACCATATTGACCAGCTCTAGTGGCATCTCCTCCCACCAGAGATGGAAGTGCAAGAGGAAAGTGAGGACAAGTGCCCAGCCCCAGAGACTAGTGACCCAGACGAGACTGTGACCACCCCACAAGCACAGCTATGGCCAAATGCAACACTGGAAGGGACTGGTAGTGCCAACCCTGAGCTGGGCTGGGACACAGACAACAGCAGCCCATGAACCCCAGCTGACAGACCCGAGGTGCCTCCGGCTCATACTAGTGGGTCTCCAGAGCAGCCAGCTCTGGGACCACAGCTCTGCTGTTTGACCTGGGAATGGTGCAGACCCACCCACCTCAAAGACTTAGTCTGTTCGGGGTATCTGAACCATGGGGGGAGGGTTATGGGGGAGGGGTATGGGGGAGGGGTAACTATGGCCACACATGTGGTTAAGGTTGCACACGGCCATGTGAATCAGCCGAGCTTCGCTCTCTACAAACAATAGCTAGGGAAGATCTCAGAATGGGCCAGTCAGTCACCTCAGATCCTAAGGTAACCCTATAGGAATGGGCACTGTGTAAATAAACCAATCACGGGTGTGTATGGATGTGTGAGGTGTGGCAGAGCAGGGACATTTAAGCTGGCCTCCGCACTAGCTTCTGTATTCCAGTTTCTCCTGCCTTAATAAACTATGAGCTGATTTCACCATCAACATGCCTGGACCCAGTACTTTACACCTTTTCAATTCCTGTACGCCTATATTTACCTAAATTAAAATTTGTTTTGGTAGGTTTTTTTCATGGTTATTGATTGATGGCATGTGGTTTTTGGAAATACATATAATTTCATGTTGAAATAATTTAACATATGTAAAAGAACCTGGTAAATCATTAAACACTAAGCAGGATTGTAGAAACAGGTGTTTTATATCTCATTTAATGGTCAGAGAAAGGAATTTCCTAATGAACTGGTGTTCTAGCACCAGAGAGCATCAGTTGTTCAGTCGCACAGTCGAGTCCGACTCTTCGCGACCCCATGGACCAGCTTACGCCAGGCCCTCCTGTCTTCCGCTGTCCGCTGAAGTTTGCTCAATTTCATGTTCATTGCATCGATGACACTGTCTAACCATCTCATCCTTTGCCGTCCCCTTCTTCTTTGACCTTCAATCTTTCCCAGCATCAGGGTCTTCTCCAGTGAATGCTCCCTTCTCATTTGGTGGCCAAAGTATTTCAGCTTCAGCTTCAGGATCTGGCCTTCCAGGGAACAGTCAGGGTTGATTTCTTTTAGGATTGACTGATTTGATCTCCTTGCAGTCCAAGGGACTCTCAAGAGTCTTCTCCAGCACCATAGTTCAAAAGAATCTATTCTTCGGCGCTCAGCCTTTCTTATAGTCCAACTCTCACAGCCATACATTACTACGGGGAACACCATTGCTTTGACCATGCGGACTTTTGTTGGCAAGGTGATGTCTCTGCTTTTTATCATGCTGTTTAGGTTTGCCATCGCTTTCCTCCCAAGGAGCAGGCGTCTTTTAATTTCATGGCTGCAGTCACCATCTGCAGTGATCTGGGATCCCAGGAACGTGAAGTCTTTCACTACTTCTATGACTTCCCCTTCTATTTGCCAAGGAGTGATGGGGCCAGATGCCATGATCTTAGTTTTTTTGATGTTGAGCTTCAAGCCCACTTTTGCACTCTCCTCTTTCACCCTGAGCAAGAGGCTCTTTAGGTCCTCTTCACTTTCTGCCATCAGAGTGGTATCGTCTGCATATCTGAGGTTATTGATCTTTTCCCCAGCAATCTTAACCCCAGCTTGTGATTCATCCAGGCCAGCATTTCGCATGATGTACTCTGCATATAAATTAAATAAGCAAGGTGACAATATACATCCTTGTCGTACTCCTTTTCCTATGCTAAACCAATCAGTTGTTCCATATCCGGTTCTAACTGTAGCTTCTTGACCCTTATACAGGTTTCTCAGGAGACATATGAGGTGGTCTGGTACTCCCATCTCTTTAAGAACCTGCCATAATTTATTGTGATCCACACAATCAAAGGCTTTAGCATAGTCAATGAAGCAGAAGTAGATGTTTTTCTGGTACTCTCTTGCTTTCTCCATAATCCAGCGAATGTTGGCAATTTGATCTTTAGTTCCTCTACCTCTTCGAAACCCAGCTTGTACTTCTGACAGTTCTCTATCCACGTACTGTTGGAGCCTAGCTTGTAGGATTTTGAGCATGACCTTGCTAGCGTGTGGAATGAGTGCAATTGTGCGATAGTTTGAACATTCCTTGACATTGCCCTTCTTTGGGATTGGAATGTAAACTGACCTTTTCCAATCCTGTGGCCACTGTTGTGTTTTCTAAATTTGTTGACAAATTGAGTGCAGCACTTTAACAGCATCTTCTTTTAAGACTTTGAATAACTCAGCTGGGATACCATCACCTCCACTAGCTTTGTTGTTAGTAATGCTTTCTAAGGCCCATTTAACTTCGCTTTCCAGGATGTCTGGCTCGAGGTCAGTGATTATACCATCGTGGTTGTCAAGGACATCGAGGTCCTTCTTGTATAGTTCTTCTGTGTATTCTTGCCATCTTTTCCTAATCTCTTCTGCTTCTGTTAGGTCCCTACCGTTTTTGTCCTTTATCATGGCCAGCTTTGCATGGAACGTTCCCTTGATTTCTCCAATTTTCTTGAAGAGATCTCTAGTCCTTCCCAATCTATTGTTTTCCTCTATTACTTTGCATTGTTCATTCAGGAATGCCTCCTTATCTCTCCTTGCTGTTCTCTGGAAATCTGCATTCAGTTGGGCAAATCTTTCCTTTTCCCCATTGCCTTTAGCTTTCCTTCTTTCCTCTGCTATGTGTAAAGCCTCATCAGACAGCCACTTTGCTTTTTTGCATTTCTTTTCCTTTGGGATGGCGGTGAGTGCTGCCTCCTTTACAATGTCACGGACCTCTGTTCATAGTTCTTCAGGCACTCTGTCTATCAAATCTAGTCCCTTAAACCTATTCTTCACCTCTACTGTATATTCACCGGGGATGCGAGCTAGGTCAAATCTGAATGGCCTTGTGGTTTTCCCAACTTTCTTCCATTTAAGTCTGAATTTTGCAATGAGTAGCTCATGATCTGAGCCACAGTCAGCTCCAGGTCTTGTTTTTACTGACTGGATAGAGCTTCTCCATCTTTGACTGCAAATTATATAGTCAATCTGATTTCGGTGTTGCCCATCTGGTGATGTCCATGTGTAGAGACGCCTCTTAGGTTGTTGGAAAAGGGTGTTTGCTATGACCAGCGTGTTCTCTTGACAAAACTCTGTTAGCCTTTGCCCTGCTTCATTTTGTTCTCCAAGGCCAAACTTGTCTGTTATTCCGGTTACCTTTTGATTTCCTACTTTAGCATTCCAGTCCCCTATGATGATGAGGACATCATTTTTTGGTGTTAGTTCTACGAGCTGTTGTAGGTCTTCATAGAACTGGTCCACTTCAGCCTCTTCTGCAGCAGTGGTTGGGGCATAGACTTGGATTACTGTGATATTGAATGGTTTGCCTTGGATTCGGACAGAGATCATTCTGTCATTTTTGAGATTGTATCCCAATACTGCCTTTCTCACTCTCTTGTTGACTATAAAGGCCACACCATTTTTCCTACGGGATTCCTGGCCACAGTAGTAGATATAATGGTCTTCTGAGTTAAATTCGCCCATTCCTGTCCACTTTAGTTCACTGATTCCCAAGATGTCAATGTTCATTCTTGCCATCTCATTTTTGACCACATCAAGCTTACCTTGATTCATAGATCTTACATTCCAGGTTCCTATGCAGTATTGTTCTTTGCAGCATCGAACTTTCCTTTCACCGTCAGACACATCCACAACTGAGCGTCCTTTCGGCTTTGGCCCAGCCGCTTCACTCTTTCTGGGGTTACTCGTACTTGCCCTCTGCTCTTCCTCAGTAGCATATTGGACACCTTCCGACCTGAGGAGCTCATCTTCCGGCGTCATATCTTTTAGCCTTTTGTTACTGTCCATGGGGTTTTCTTGGCAAAGATACTGGAGTGGGTTGCCATTTCCTTCTCCAGGGGGATCACGCTTGGTCTGAGTTCTCTGCTGTGGCCTGTCCGTCCTGGGTGGCCCTCCACGGCATAGCCCACAGCCTCATCGAACCACGCAAGCCCCCTCGCCACGACAAGGCAGTGATCCATGAGGGAGGAAAGCATCAGATGCACTGCTAATTAGGATGGTGCAAACCAGAACTGTCAGAGTTAAGATTTATAGTCCAGCTTTCTACTTCAAAGAAATGTGTTCAGAACTTTATAATGGTTTATGATTTTTAGTAATTTTAAATAAGGAAACTCAAGTTAAACTCTTCTTTAAGTTTAAAATGCTTTAACATATAAATGTTGCGGAGGCATTTCTGGTTTGGCAGGCTGATGGCAGCTGTTTCTCCCGGCTCTCAGGTACACGGACTGCAAACCAGTGGGTAGAGAGGGGGTACGATTGTACATATCTCCCCAGGGCTTGTGGGATGAGCCCTGAGTCAGGGGGCGCTGAGGTTCACCCCCCCAGCTTCTAGCCTGGGGGTGGGTGTGTCCTTTTGTCCCAACGGTCTCTCCACTGTATTCCAGTATTGGCTGAGGCTTCACATACTGGACCAAGTTCTAATTAAGCAACTGGCTGAATCCATGAAGTAACTGAAGAAGTGTAAGTAAAAGCTATGAAGCATCAGAGGGAGGTGAAGTTTATCACTGTTAGCATGGGGGGGAGGTAACTACGGACCCCCCCTCGGATGACCAGATAAAGGAGATTAATTACTACTGGATAAATTGAGCTTGAAGGGACTGTGATGGAGGAGTGCTGAGATTTAAGAACCGAGTAACAGATAAGCAAACATTTGGGACTTTAAAAACAGTATTTGAAAATGTACATCAACTGGCTGGCTAGAAATGGCAAGTTTTCTTTTTAAAGACTGTTAACATCACAGTAAGAGTCAGAGTGAAGCAAAGTCTACCGCCCTCCTCAAAAAAAGAAGTGGAGGGGAAAGGGAATTCCCTCCCCCTGTATAACAATGTTAAAATAAAGCTTTTAAGGGGGTAGAGTGAAAAGAGAGAAAGGACTGAATGGAAAAACTTACGAGTGTTGAAGTGCTCTTATGAATGACAGCTGTAAACACAGCAGAACTTTCCTCTAGCAGACAGAGAGTGGGAAACCCCCCCTCAAAAGGCAAGGTTACTATGTAAACATCTGAAAACAACCTCTTTAGGCATTGGAAATCATCCTTTTCCTTTTTAAAGAAACTCTAAACCTCTCCGGGAGTGGTGACTGTGAGAACGAGTTGATGGATTTATGGGACCCTGGCAATTTGGAAGATAAAAAGACCCCTCTGAAGATGGCGCTTGTTGCGTCGAAAGAATTAAAACAAAACTGAATCCTCTTCAGGAAGTCAAAAGTTTAACTGAACAATAAACCCTACTGAGAAAGACTGGCAGGGCAGCGTGGCAGCTACATCCTCCCTTGACAAGCGAAAAATAAAGTTACTAGGCATTTTAATGGGGGGGACAGAGCTAATGGAATGTTGGGTGAAAGGTGGATACGTGGGTTAGTTGCTCAGGAGATAGTGGATTTTTAGAAGATATCAATAATATGGACTGTGAGCTGAAGAAGATCGAGAGAAGAGGATTCTCCAGCAAATAATTTTTGCAGATAATGCTTTTGGTTAAGGGGGGGAGGAATGGATAAAACAGGGGTGAAGCGTTCACATAGAAAAATGGATGATTGATGATGATTGTGCAAATGAAATATAAATGTATTTTATCAACTTAGACTCGTATTTTAAATGGAAGAGCTGAAGGGGATGTTACTTGATGCCTATTTAGGTTCTTTCTTTGTTATTGTTTTTTAATAAGAGTATAAATGGAGTGAGCTTTTAGAAGAAGGATATTCAAGCCTAATTTTGATGTATTTAGTAATTTCACTTAAATAATTTTGGATGTTGGGAGGATTTCAGGTAATGGTTGGTTAATGGACAGAATGTAGTATCCAGATGGGCAGAAACTATTTTATTTTAGATGATGAGGATGCCTGATGTTTGCATAAAAGAAATCTAAGTGTATTTCAGAAGTATACTCCAAACAGTCTGTATGAGCTAGAGCTTCTATAAGCGATTGATCCGTCACCTTCAAGGTTATTTATTGCATTTTCTAAAAAACTACAGAAAAAGGGAAGGGTACTAAAACACACTACAAGAAAGGGAGATAGGAAAGAAAATCCAAGGTGCGGTGATTGTATACAATGCTTACAAATATGGCATTAAGAAGAACTTTCAGTTGTTAACCTTGAAGGTGACGGATCAATCGCTGAAAGTTCTTCTTAATGCCATATTTGTAAGCATTGTATACAATCACCACACCTTGGATTTTCTTTCCTATCTCCCTTTCTTGTAGTGTGTTTTAGTACCCTTCCCTTTTTCTGTAGTTTTTTAGAAAATGCAATAAAAAATCCCCTTTGGGGAGGCAAAAAAACCCAAACATATAAATGTTGCATTACTGGAAACCTTAAGCAATACACACACACATATACACACACTCCTTTTCAGCAGTTCATTATTTTAAGGAAAAAGGACTGTTTACTTGTACAGAGAAACAGCCATATATACTTAATGAACTGAGCTGGCAAAAAAAAAAATTCCCTGTGAAAGGAATGTATGAGGCTAGAAAGAAATTAATTGTGGTGAACAAAAAGGTAACTGTAGAGAAAAACCCCTCTTTCTGACTTGCTGTGTGCTTTTAAAAGTTAAAACATAACTTTTAATATTTTGTCTATAGGAAAGAATCACTGTTAAAGAGCAAATATCTCTGAATGTTTATAAGGAAAGAAAACTAGCAAAATTCTTAATTCTCTAATAAACTTTGCTTAAGACTAGCAGGTATGTAGTCATCTTAGAGTTCAGCCAGAAACTGGAGATATCAATCATGGGTACCTGTCAATTAAAAAGCCTAATTAAAATACAGAACTTATATGTTATAAAAGAAGGACCCCCTACTGGCCAAAGTAAAATAGCCTGTTTTACAAAACCAAAAACTCTAATTTAGATTTAATATTTTAAAAAACTCAGTAAAAATCCTCTGATGGATTAAAATGAAGGATAATAGGTAGATTCAAGATATCTACAGAAGCTTTATGCCACAGGCTAATTTGAAACATTAAAAAATACATGTAAATGATTTAACTTTTGAAATATTGTTATAATTTTGTATTTTTCCATATTCAATATATGTTTCATATATTTTAGTAGAAATAGGAAATGTTATTAAGAGTGCTTCTATACACATATATGCCTATATCAATATAAAGATACTGTTTTTATAATAAGAACAGTTAGATTTTATACTGAAAAGGAACTCAGCTGAAAGTTCATTCAAAGGTGGACAACTCTGGGGAAACATCCAACAAGATGCATAAATCATTTTTAACAAGACAGGCAACTGCATCATAGGTGAAATGCAGCCAAGTAGCATCTTGTTTGTCAAATATATAATTAATTATTGCTGAATCAAAGAAAACCAGACTGAGCAACTGTAAATTATGTCAGCAATGATGTAAAGTTGGAAGGACCAACAAAAGCATATAAGCAAGATCCCTGCTGTTACTCACTGGACATCTGAGCTGAACGTTTGGCTGTATGGTGTCCCTTATTCAAATAAAACCTTTCTTTTCATACCTTTTACTGCCTGGATATTTTCTCGTACTATGTGACTGAAATTGGCTAGCCACACAAGTCAAAGAACCTAAGCACCCTCAGGGCATTGCCTTCACATAGATTATTAAATATGGGCCTAGGATAGATTTAGCCTTGTCACCCCCACCCCTGGAAACTGAGAATCTTACACCCCTGCAACTGATCATTCTAGATGGGCAGCTGTTTTAGTATGTAGCAACAAAATAAAATGTGAGTTCAGTGGCATCTTAAAGATTAACAAAATTTATTTCAGCATAAACTTTTGTGAGCCAGTTCATCCCATGCATCTGAATTCATCAGAGCTTCAGAAGTATAGCTTTCTTTCCAAACTCTCAAAAAGTTGACAGTCCAATTAGACAAGGTACAGTTTTGTGATTTCACAAGCTCCCATTTCTTAAAAAAAAAAAAAGAGCGTACAAGCTATTCAACTGCAAATTACTTAAGATCAACCAACAAGCTAAAACTAATAATACTTTGGAATGCTCACTTAAAAATAACTCAATTTTCCTTTCTCCAATCTTATTTTTAACCTAGCTATCTAAATGATGAGAAAAATAATAAGCTGGTTCTTTTTTCAAGAAACTGTATAGAGCTCTATTAATATGAAGCCATTTTCTTTATATATTTTACATTTCATACCTCTTTCTCATTCATGCATTTTAAGGTCCTTTAATGTTATAGATCTTCAAAGACACACTGTTTTGCTATAGTATTTTGAGGTTATAGTCTCCAAGTTATTTTTTTTTAAATCAGTGCATATAAAACTGGGCCAGTTAGGATGTAGGAAAATGTCATTTGGTATTGCTGTTTGCTTTCCTATGTTGTCTTTGTGGGACTTTTTATTTTCCCATTTTGTTTCTAGTTTATTACTGGTTTGTTGCTGGTCTCCCCAATATCTTGTTTTTCCCTTTTATACCATTTTTATGGGATGCTATGTTACATTGCACTTATATGCAGCCAATATATATATATGGTGCTAGTGGATAAATAGCATAAAATATAGAAGTGCATTTGATTCACACAAGGATTTTCTGGTCAAACCAACAGGGGTGAAAAATTAACCATAATAGAGGCCCCACTGGTCCATTCTCTACAGGCATAATGCCCAGGCTAAGGACTAGGCAAACACTCCTCCCTTAGTACCATCTGGGCCACTGCCACATTGGTGATCACAGCAACCATGCTGCTATGGCCCTGTGACATTGCAGGGATAAAAATGGCACAGCCATCATAGACAGGGCAGAAACAACTAATCACTGTCTGGCAGCCAGGGGGACCTGGCACCAGGAATATGTGATGAGAAGGGCCATGCGGTGCCAGGCCACAACAGGCATCAAAAGTGGAGACTGTTTTTTCTGTCCAAGTTTGTGTGTAAGTCAAATATATTCAGCATGTGGTTAGCTCTGATTTCATTTCCTTGCATAAAGGGGCCCACTTTGAACAATCAAAGCTTCCAGCCCTGCCTTTTATTGTACTACTAATGGAAGTTGTAAACTAGAGGAAAGGGAGTTCTCAGATGAATTGGAATACAGAATGTATTGCATGCATATATAGCAAAGTACACGTTCGTTGTATTCATTCATTACTATCAGGATTCAGGAATGGTTAAATGCTTGCAAAACAGCCTTTCAAAAACTGGACTTAACTAGTTTGTCATACCTGTTTTTCTTTTTTAAGTTTAGTGCTTCATATGTTGTATTTGATTATTTGTTTGTAATTTATAATGGTCAGCATTTCAGGTAGCTTTGCATCTTTATGTTGGTGGCATTTAGCATGACAGCTGGATGGGTAGCCAATGTATATTCATAATTTGCTTGGATTACATATGCCCCTGGGTCATCATGGGAGTTCATGCATTATTTAAAATCAATTCTATTAGAGTGTATGTGCAGCCTTAATGCCTGTGCAAAGGGTAGAATTCTTCAGTTGGTGCATTCATCATCTTGGCACATGACTGGAATTTACAGGTTGAACTACAGTTCCCATGTGGCAGCATGAGAACCTATAAATAATTTGCACTCCAATAAACACCAATAGACAGCCAGCCAAAATGAGCTAGGCTGTAATATTAGACAAACCATGAAACTCCTCATATCCAAGGAAAATTAAGACAACCAAGGGAAACATAGCTGAGACTTACCTAAAGAGGGACAGATTGTAGTGCAGGCCCAGAAGAAATCTGGAGGAGGCCTTCCCTGCCCTTTGCCTAATGGTTGGTAATGGTGGGAGCCTTGGGCAACTGTGCTATCTGGTCCCATGTCAACTGGGTGGGGCTGGCCTGATTGACTGTTACAAATTTTGGCAGGCACTGTACAGCGGTGATGTAGAGCCCACCCAGGATGATTTAAACTGTGCTGCCATGTGGGTTCAACAGCATGAATTTCATTGGATCCCCACCCACCCTCCTCTTTTTCAGAGTTTTTCTGGGGATTTATTCTTTTTGCTGTGCACATCTGGGTAGATCATTCTGGGGGAGACAGGCCTGTGCGTCCACCGCCCCCCTTTTGGGGACTCCCTTAGGGGGTCTGGGAATTTGATCCACCATGTGGTATGCACAGCTTGGGGGCTGTACCCAGGCTCAACCCAGGTGTCAAACTGGTACCACTCGGCAAAAGCTGCCCTTCTGATACCAACAATATTTGTCACTCCTGGGTTTTTTCCCCAGCAGGTGGGCTGAGGGACATTGTTATTGTGTGGCAGGCAGGTCGCTTGATTTCCAGGATCTGCCCCCATGCTTTGCCAACGCTCCTTGTTCTGAAATCAATAAAAGCTGTGCCCTGGTTTTTATTCCAAAAATTTTTGTTGTTTGTTTTATATTTATCCATGAGATATCTTCTTACTATGCCCTGAACCTGCACACACATATTTTGTAAGCATTCCCCCCCCATCAGTCCTTTGAGCACATGTGAAGCATGGCAAAACAGTGTAATAATGTGCATGCACAGAGGCTCTCCACCCTGATCTGGATAGCCCAGGCTAACCTGATCTCATCAGATCTCGGAAGCTAAGCAGGGTCAGCCCTGTCTAGTATTAGGATAAAAGACCACCAAGGAATACCAGCGTCATGATGCAGAGGCAAGCAATGGCAAAACACCTGAAAATTTTTTGCCTTGGAAACCCCACAAGGTCTCCAAAAGTCAGCTGTGCCTTGATGGCACTTTGCACCACCACAGAGGATCTCCAATATGTACATGAACAGTCCCTATAAATGAAAACAGAGACAGGCAGTCAAAATGGACACAGGCACAATGAGAAGAGACAGAAAAGTCACACAGCTTGCTTTGTCTCCTACCCAGTGCCACATTTATGTATAGGCTAAGTAGGCTGAAGCCTAGAGCCTCTAAATCTATGGGGCCTCCACAGCCCTGCCCCCCCAGTGGGCAGACTCCCCTCTTCCAAAATTGCAAAACCAAGACTTCATGCAAGGGCAGGGCAACTTGGGCCCAGCAACTATGAGACTCAGGGCCAGCCAGTGGGGCCCAATTTGAAACTCTGGGGCCCAACTGGAAAAAAAATTATGGGGCCCCAGTTCACAGCCAAAGTCTGCAGAACCTTAGAGATACAAATAAAATCCATCTAGATTGCCCTGGTGCGGGGGCCCCCTTAGGAGCAGCCCATAGGGTCCAATTTGACCAAATTGCTCCAACTGTCATAAGGCCAGCCCTGATGATTGTGCAGGGGTTGGACTGACAAGTCTTGCCCCTTCTAGGTTCCTGGTGCCACTATTCAGAGTACAGACTCCAGAGCCAGCAGCCCAGAGTCAACCAGCTGCACAGCCTTCCCCAGCTCAAGGGTCAGGTCAGTAGTGGTACATGCTGCACTTTAATCAGTGGGAGAGTGCAAGTGGGGGGCTGACTGGGCAGGCCCGTAGCCAGAATTTCTTTAATTTGGGGGGCCTTTAAATAAGTCAGGAGGCACCCTGCACACACATCCAAGGGAGCGCCTTTTTAGATTCTAATTGGAGTGTAAGTAAAAGATTTGAAAGTGGTCCTAGCAAGTGCAAGAGACAGAGACTTGAAGATGCTATGGTAATGAAGTTAAGACCAATCACTGCTTTCGTCCATCAACCACTCATTGAAGCAACAAGAGCCAGCAGTGAAGCTATCCAGCCTGAGCCAGCTACTAGCATGCAACCAGACAAAATCCTCACTGAAAGAGAAACAGCGAAGCAGGATGTGGAACAGCAAGCTGATTATAAGGAAGCAGCCATGATGCTGGCTCAAACTGAAAATATAGAACTAATTCAAGAGTCACTTACTGGACAGGGAGAGGCTGAAGAGCCACAAGAAAATAATGTAAATAGTCAGATTTTGCAGTTCACGCCTGGTAAGATATCTGGCAAACGCACCCATCCTAGCCAGATGCAGATAAAGATAATGCCAAACATAGAGCTACTGTAACAGATGTTGGTTTGTGGTCAGAATGATCACATGAGGAAGTATCCTATTGGGTAGAGAGGGGTCCCTCTCAAGTTCTGCATCATTGTGGACCATTTTCAAATTCCAAGCAAGTGTACAAAAAGCAGTCCAGGTTTTGCACAAAAACTCTTTTTTATTCAACAAAAGCAAATGGGGAAACATATAGCCGAGAGTGGCTTGTATATTCTCCCTCAAAAGGCCGGATTTATTGCTTTGTTTGTAAACTCTTTCCAAACTTTGCATCTTCTTCCACAGCTTTAGCTACTGAAGGGTTTGATGACTGGCAAAACCCCCATCTTATCCAAACTCATGAAAACTCAGAGAATCATAGGAATGCCATGTTGGCCTACCTAACAAGGAAGTGAGGGCAAACAGTATCTTCCAAACTAGAGGAACAAATAAAAGCAGAACAGCAGTACTGGTGGCATGTCATGGAGAGAATTATTGCTGTAATATGCACTCTTGTAGAACGAAGCTTACCTTTCAGAGGAGACAATCAACACTTTGGCTCTCCAAATAATGGCAATTATCTTGGTCTTTTAGAACTAGTGGCAAAATTTGATCCATTTTGACTTGCTCATATCAATTGGTATGGACACTCTGGATCAGGCAATCCCTTTTATTTGTCAAAAACTATACGTGAGGAAATGATTGAACTCATGGCAAAAAAAGGTAAGGATGCAATTCTGGCTGATGTGAGAAAGGCTGGATATTTCAGCTTTTCAGTAGATTCCACTCCTGACATTTCACATACTGATCAGTTGACTTTAATTATCAGATACGTATCACCTGAAGATGGTTTGCCAACTGAGAGATTTTTAACTTTCTTTGAGCTAAAAGACCACTCAGGAGAAAGTATGGCTGATTTAGTGTTCAACTTTTTCACTACTGAGCTTGAAATTGACTTTAGAAAATGCTGCGGGCAGTCTTATGACAACGCTGCCAACATGATTGGTAAGTACAACCGTATGCAGCAAAAAAATCATTGAAAAAACCCAATTTGCAAGATTTATTCCATGCACAGGTTACTCTTTAAATCTGGTGGACCGTTCAGCTGTGGATTGATGCAGTAAACTGTTTTGGCATTATCAATGAAATTAATACCTTCTTTTCATCCTCCACAAAGAGATGGGCAGTTCTAAAATCATTTTTGCCACCTCTGTCTAAAGTGCCTAAATATTTGTTGGACACTAGGTGGGAGGACGCACACGCAAAAGCCACAGAAGCTGTTTTGGAAAGTTACAGTTGTACTCTGACATTAATGGGAAGGGGGAGAACAGGCTTCAAGCTAACAATCTTGTTAGTCAGTTTGGGGTAGTGGTTAAGTGTGCAGACTCTAATCTGGGAGAACCGGGTTTGATTCTCCACTCCTCCACTTGCACATGCTGATGTGTCCTTGGGTCAGTCACAAGCTCTGGCACAGCTGTTCTTGAAAAACAGCTGTTTGTGTTAGAGTTCTCTCAGCCCCACCTACCTCACAGGGTGTCTGTTGTGGGGAGGGGAAGGGAAAGGAGTTTGTAAGCTGCTTAGAGACTCCTTTGGGTAGTGAAGGGCAGGGTATAAATCCAATCTCTTCTTCTTCTTTTGCAGAAAATGGAAGAACTGGAATTTGTGTTTATGCTGCATTTTTGGACCCATCTGCTAGGTCATTTTCACAAGGTCAGCAAAGCCCTTCAGAAATCATACCTGTTATTGAGTTCTTGTGCAAGTTTGTACAGTTCAGTTCTGGATTTTTAAAGGGAAATTAGAGAAGTTTTTGATGAGCTTGAGAAACAAGCAAAAGCCACCTTGCCAAATGTTAACTACAAAACAAGGAGACAGAGAGTAAGGGAATGGCAAAGAAATGACAGAAGTGTACCTGATGCCTTAGATGCGCTTTCTTCAAGAGATAAGTTTAGGATAAAATCATTTATTCCTATATTAGATGCACTTGAAGTCAATTTAAAAAGAAGTACTGTGTACAGTGATGTTGCACAATTGTTTTCCATTCTTGCTAATCTGACAGCATCTAAGCAAGAAATTCAGCAAGGTGTTGAATTGTTGATGGAAACATACGCAGAAGATATTGACCCGAAACTTATTGATGAACTTTTTCACTTTCACCTGTACGTGAGACAAAGCCATAGGCTCACAGAAGAGCACTCTCTGTCTCATACAGACCTTTATCAAATTATATACAAGGAAAAAATTCAGATGGCCTTTCCTAATGTGGAAGCAATCTTGCAGCTATTTCTTAGCTTTATGGTCACCAACTACTTGGGAGAGAGGAGAGTTTCAAGACTCAAAAGAATTAAAAATGAATTAAGGGCCACGATGCCTCAAAAGAGGTTGTCCGCACTGAGCATTCTGTACATTGAAAATGACAAACTTTGACAAACAAATTTTGATGAGGTTTTGGATGATTTTGCTATGAGGAAGGCTAGGAAAAACACTTTTAGTCTTACTGTATTTGGTGGTTGTAGTTTACTTCTTAATATGTATTTTAAAACTGACTATTTAATGTCAACATAAAGTAGATTCTAAAAGTGCCACACTGTCAGGTAATCATGATCATATTATTTACACTTCCCAGGCAATATACTTTGTAAACTCAAGGTTGTTGTTTTTTTAAAGAATAACATGAGGGGGGGCTTCCAGTGGTGTGAAACAATATGGCCACCTAATCCTGTCGCTCTACCCTGCCCTCCCATTCCTGCATGAATTACAGTGATATTACCCACGAATCAGTCCCCAAACCTATGGGGAAGAAAAGCAAACCAAGCGAGCTTCAAAATAAGTATAAATTCCAGGAGGTGCAGACAACGCTGATCTCCAAATAATCAAAAATGGAATTGGGGCTCCAGCTAGCTCTATCAAGCAAAATGGCATCCGGAGCTGAAGAACTTGCAGCTACACCTAACCCAGTGACTTCTGCTGATCTCTCCATGGCACTAAACACCTTGGAGAAGTCAATTCTCGATATTATATCAGCACTATTTCGACCGATGTATGAACAAATGGAGACTCTACAAAAATTTATCAATTAAAATAAAGTGATAGCAGACAGAGCAATGAATGTTGGCCTCAGTAAGCAGAAGGAAATTTTACAGTTCCAGCAAATGGATGATGTGCTGGCTGAAAAGGCTTTGAAGGCTGAAATTGTTCTGAGACAAAATAATTTGAAGATAAGAGGAGGGCCAGAAAAAATCAAAATGAAAGGTAACCTAAATGCTTTACTTTCCAACTGGCTTATGAAAGAGGTGCCACCAGAGGGAGATTTGGTGCACGTTGTAACGAAGGCTTTCCGTGCGGGGCCCCTGAGTATTCTTAAAACTAGGAATTCTAGAGACATTATTGCTATGTTTCTGGATTTAAGATATAGAAAAGCCAGCCTAAACGCATCCAGACAAAGGGGACATCTTAACTTCAGAGGCCACAAGATCGAAACTTTTCCAGATCTCCAGAAGGAAGCCCTATCCAAAACAAGGGAACTTAAACCCATCACTTCAAGCCTTGCTGAAGCGGATATTAAATATACATGGCCAATGCCACTAATTCTTCAGTTCTCTTACCAAGGGAAGACCTATCGAATCTCCTCAAAAGAAGATGGTCTCATTGTGCTGCGAGACATAAACATAGTGTCACCAATGGAGCTTCAAAAGAACTCACACAAATGAAAATGTTGCTCCCCGTCTCCTTAGTCTAATGGCACTCTGGAGCTGCAGGTGGACTTAAACTAAATGCTTACCAGAAGGCTTGCTGAGTATTCCTTATTAACTTTCGGCAAAAGTAAAACAACAGATATGTACACTGCCTATACCTTGATAATCGTATAATGGTTTTTCCCACCCTTTTGCCAACAAGGGTAGTGGTGGTGCTGTTTCAGGAATTGCCTTGTATCAGCTTCATAGTTAAAGTTTATTGTTATATATGCCTTGTTCATTATAATGTTTTCTGATTATATATGATATATCGGTTGTAGTTAATAACATTCGTGTTTTTGCTTGATTATTTGGAATGGGGGGGTGCGGGATTTTTTTTTTAGCTCTCTACATAGTTTTGGTGCTCTCAAAGTATAGTGCCGGGGGACAGAGATACGAAGCTCACCCCAGTGTTCTGCAAAAAGGTGATTTTTGCAGGAGTCTACAGAGACTACTAGTACTACTACTATTTCTTTTGATTAATTCTCATACTTGATTAACTCTTGATTGTATCCTACAATTCATTAATTTCTATTTTTAATCATATATATATATATATATATATATATATATATATATATATATATATATAAATATGATTTAAAATATATATATTTAAATACTGATTTTAAATATCTTACATACTATAATTAATTGAGGTAACGGTGTCATTATAAATTTACTTTTGGAATTAATTAACTTCTATTTTAAAGCAAACACCATATATAAAAAAATACTAGATTTACCTATCTTGCACACTATAATCAACAAGATAACAGTGACATTGTACAATTAATTATACTTCCAATCAATTGGTTTTACAGATAGCTAATAATTTGTTTAGTACAAACAACGGTAAGGGTTTCTAAGAGCTTGTTTGTTATTGTTATTGAAGTGACAATTGGATCATAGTGACCTGAAGGTCTTGCAACCAAAGTACATGTACTTATTTAGAAGACATAGTTTGTATTACATTGCTGGAGGTTCTTAAAGCACAGTAAAGTTTAGGAGAGAGAGCTATTCTTAGACCACTCGGCTTGAATTTTGATCTTAGATTTATTGATAGATTTTCCCTCAGATTACAATACTAACCTTTGCGTTCTTATTGTAATTTTATCCTTTCTGGAAATAGGTACAGGGTAATGGCATCATGCTACCAGCTATCAAAATCTATTCGTACAACATGCGTGGGCTGAACAACGTCATCAAGCATAAGAGAATTCAGAGTCAAATTGTAAAACTAAATCCGGACATTGTTTTTCTCCAGGAGACTCACATTAGGGATGATGTAGCACCTCTGTTCAAAACTAAAAAATTCCCCCAACAATTCTTAGCTAAAGGCACATCCAAATCCAGGGGAACAGCTATTTTACTCTCTAAAGATCTCAATTTTGCACACCAAGCAACCCTAGCAGATGTTCAGGGAAGGTGCATCTTCGTAAAAGGAATCTTAAACAATGTGCAGGTAACTCTTGCATCACTTTACGCTCCCAATGCAGAACAACTTTCTTTCCTTGAACAATCTCTACATAGGCAGGATGACTTCCATGCAGGCGAAATTATTGTAGGGGGAGATCTTAATTGTATTATGGATCATTCTAAAGACAGGTCAGCTTCTCAGATTAGCCATAATAAATAAAAAAATAACCAAGTTGGTTGGGATCCTTGCTTCCTTTAATCTAACAGATATCTGGAGATATATGCACCCAACAGAACGGGACTATACTTTCTACTCCAAAAGGCATTGTTCCCATACACTAATTGATCACATCTTAGTGTCAACCTCCTTGATTAATCTAGTTCAAAGCTCATTTATAGGATCCCAGATGTGGCCAGATCACTGCTGGGTGAATCATAATCTTGCTTTAAATTGTGAAAAAAGACAAACTTCAACATGGAAATTAAACAGCTCTTTATTATTAAATGATCAGGTAGTGGCAAAGATTGAGGAAAACATCAGTCACTTTTTTCAGGATAACCCAGTTGGCTCAGTGACACCTGGAGTGTTATGGGATGCTATGAAACTGGTGGTACGGGGTCAATTGATTTCTACTGCATCCTATATTAAAAAACAGAAACAAAAATTGAGATTAGATCTCCAAAAAAGCATAAGTCTTTTGGAAGCTCAACACAAGCAGTTGGGAAGTCCAAAGGTATATAAGAAACTACTGCCAGAACATAAAAAACTAGAGTTATTAGAGATGACCCAGATACAGAAAAATATCCTGTACTCAAAGCAAAGTTGTTGGGCCCTCACTCCCAAATCTTTGAAATTTTTATCTAAACGGGTGAAGCAACAGCAACAAGCTAGTTTGGTTTCAGCATTAAAGGATAGCAGAGGGGAACTTCATTATGATACAGAGACTATATCTAAATTATTTCTGACATTTTACAAAAAATTATATACCTCAGCACAGGTTACTGAGGATGATTTAGAAACTTTCTTCAGGGCACATTCTTTAGTGCAACCTCTTTCAGAGGAGCACAGAATTCAAATGGAAGAACCCATCACACCGCAGGAGGTAATTAATGTGATTAAATGACTGAAGTCATCCAAAGCTCCAGGCCTGGATGGCTTCACTCCTGAATTTTATAAGCATTTTGCACAACTTTTGGCAAAGCCACTATCTAAAGCTTGTAATCACATTTTGAACACAGGTTGTCTCCCACCTTCATGGAACAGTGCGGAAATTATAGTTATCCCTAAATAGGGTAAAGATCCATCTCAGCATACCTCTTACAGGCCTATATCATTGCTTAAAACGGTTTTTATATTTTTTTCCCTCGATCTTGGCCAATCACCTTAACTCCTTTGTCACCCAATATGTCGATCAAGATCAAGTCGGGTTTATGCCCAAATGGGACATAACAGAAAACTTACATAAAACCCTCACAATTCTGTTATTGCAAGTCCCAGAACATCTCAGCAGCCTTCTTATCACTAGATCTGGAGAAGGCTTTTGACTCGGTGGAGATCCCTTACTTAATGAGCATGTTGAAACATATGGGTTTTGTAGAGATGTATATTGACAAGGATGTATATTGTCACCTTGCTTATTTAATTTATATGCAGAGTACATCATGCGAAATGCTGGCCTGGATGAATCACAAGCTGGAGTTAAGATTGCTGGGGAAAAGATCAATAACCTCAGATATGCAGACGATACCACTCTGATGGCAGAAAGTGAAGAGGACCTAAAGAGCCTCTTGCTCAGGGTGAAAGAGGAGAGTGCAAAAGTGGGCTTGAAGCTCAACATCAAAAAAACTAAGATCATGGCATCTGGCCCCATCACTCCTTGGCAAATAGAAGGGGAAGTCGTAGAAGTAGTGACAGACTTCACGTTCCTAGGATCCCAGATCACTGCAGATGGTGACTGCAGCCATGAAATTAAAAGACGCCTGCTCCTTGGGAGGAAAGCGATGGCAAACCTAAACAGCATGATAAAAAGCAGAGACATCACCTTGCCAACAAAAGTCCGCATGGTCAAAGCAATGGTATTCCCCGTAGTAATGTATGGCTGCGAGAGTTGGACTATAAGGAAGGCTGAGCGCCGAAGAATAGATTCTTTTGAACTATGGTGCTGGAGAAGACTCTTGAGAGTCCCTTGGACTGCAAGGAGATCAAATCAGTCAATCCTAAAAGAAATCAACCCTGACTGTTCCCTTGAAGGCCAGATCCTGAAGCTGAAGCTCAAATACTTTGGCCACCAAATGAGAAGGGAGCATTCACTGGAGAAGACCCTGATGCTGGGAAAGATTGAAGGTCAAAGAAGAAGGGGACGGCAAAGGATGAGATGGTTAGACAGTGTCATCGATGCAACGAACATGAAATTGAGCAGACTTCAGCGGACAGCGGAAGACAGGAGGGCCTGGCGTAATCTGGTCCATGGGGTCGCGAAGAGTCGGACTCGACTGTGCGACTGAACAACAACAACAAAGAGAAATTTTTATTGGCTATAAGGGCTATCTATGCTGATCCCAGGGCCCACCTTAAAATCAATCATACTACCTCAGAATCTTTCCAACTACAGCGTGGCACCAGAAAAGGTTGCCCTCTTTCCCCACTCCAGTCTCATTCTTAAGTCCAATCCAAAAACATTTAGCGTATTTTAGTTCTGTCTCAGGGCTCAAAGTTAATGTAGCAAAATCCTACTTACTTCCAATAAATCTGGATAAACAAACCTCTTTAGCAATCAAATCTCTGTATGATTACTCTTGGATCACAGATAGTCTACCCTATCTGGGGATTAAGTTGCCTAAGAACTTTACTGATATCTACAAAGTTAATCATGCTCAACTAGTAAAAGATGTTCAATCTGATTTGGAAAAATGGCATAAATTGAATATCTCATGGCTGGACAGGCTTAATATTATTAAATCCTTCGTGCTGCCTAAATTCATTTTTCTTTTTCATACCATCCCAATTTTCATCAATATATCACAGATATATAAATGGCAATCGATGCTCTTAGATTTCTTTTGGGCATACAGACACCATAGAATTAAATGTAATACATTGTATAGATGTTCTGCAAAAGGAGGTATAAATTTCCCTAACTTAATGTTCTATTATAAAACCATATATATCTCACAGGTGATACAGTTGATGTTTACTGGTTCAGAATCAGATCAAACTAAAAAATGTGCTGCCTATACTGCTCCCTTTGAGGTCCAGGAGGGTATATGGCAAAATACTAATGACAGGCCCAAACAAGTTCGCTCCAGTCCCTTGCTGTCAGCAATGTTGACTACTTGGGATCGGATGAGAAAATTGTTGTTACTATCCATATCTCACTTCCAGACATTTATAAATCAAGAGTGGTTTCAGCCTGGACTTAATAATCCTGTATATAAACACTGGAAAAATGCCAGCATCACTACTCTTCAAGATCTTACTGCTAAGAAGTTGCTATTGCCTAAGATAAATCTAGAAGTCAAATTACACAAAAAAAATTCCCTGGCTGCGGTATCTACAAATATCAAATATGTGCTCCCAAATTCATCTTGAATCCATACTAAAAGAACCGCTTACTGCACTTGAAGATGTTATTGCCATTGCCAGTATGTCATGGAAAGGTCTGATTTCTAAAGTGCAAAAAGTACTTGTTTCTCTGAAAGATGCAGAAATGTTATCTTACCAAAATATGTGGCACAAAGCCTGTAACATCAGTCTCTCAGATGAAACATGGGATTGTATCTGGACATCTCCCCCATTCCACTCTAGAATAACTTCCATGCAGCTGCAAACGTTTAAAATACTTTTGCACTGGTATCTAACTCCCCAAAAGCTGGCTCATATGAACCCATCGTATAATCCAAAATGTTGGAAGAAATGTGGCAACATAGGTGACTATATGCATTGTTGGATTATCTGCCCTAAAATTATCCCCTTCTGGAAAGAAGTGCTAGATCAGATAAAATCTTTTAGTGATATCAATATCGATCTTTCCACACATTGGAAAATGGCAACGACACCCACACTTTCTCAATGGCACAAAAAGTTGTGGGATTTATATATCATGGCTAAACTCTCAGATAATCTTGCGCATTTTGACAAATGTCCTACCCATACCAACTTTACTTCAGTATGGCTTCCCATCCTATCTTACCTCTCCACTTTGCAGGATGAATACACTATGGCTCTGGTAAAATAGGTCACTCAGACCCAACAGTTTAGTCCTTGTTATATTTGTATTCATGATCTACTCTGTTTCATTCCTTAAATTCTCAATATATACTTTATTGAGCACAAATTAAGATTTTCAAGCATATACTGTCACTTGTTATCTGGTTTAGTGTTGTATTCTTTACTGATATTTTGATGTTTACCTTCAATCTGTACATTCTCTGAAAATTTAAATAAAAAGTTTTATACAAAAAAACAAGAATAACATTACAACTTCATTTTCCTAAAAATTAATGCTTATTCCACAAAAGGTTTACAAAGTCCAGTTATTGCAAAAGTTTTTCAGTGTTAATTTTAACATTTATGCATTTTTTCCAATCACAATGGTATTTAACAATAACATCTTACGTCCTTTAGAAGAGAAATTGTGAATTGCAGAACTTTAAATACCTGTCATCATCCTTGGCTTCACTCAGGTTTACAAAGTCCAGTTATTGCAAAAGTTTTTCAGTGTTAATTTTAGTATTTATGCATTTTTTTCAATCACAATGGTATTTAACAATAACATCTTATGTTCTTTAGAGGAGAAATTGTGAATTGCAGAACTTTAAATCCCTGTCATCATCCTTGGCTTCACTCAGTTTTGTTTATAACACTCTTCCATTTTCTTCTAGTCATGAGGGTGGGGGATTGGGAGGGGTCTCACAAGTGGAGTAGCCTAGGACCTCTCTTCATCTAAATCCAGCCCTGCTCCCACCACAGCAAAAACAAAAAACCTCTTTTAATCCAGTAGCACCTTAAAGGCCAACAAGGTTTCCACAGCATAAGCTTCCAAGGGTCAAAGTCCCCTTTGCCAGGTCTGATGAAGGAAGCTTTGACTCTTGAAAGCTCCTGGACTCAAATCTTGTACCTCTTTTAATGTTATTTGTTTAACACATAACAAAGATAATGAAGAAAGGAGTGGAGAACTGAGAGAGTATTATGAGAATGCATGTGTGCAAACATAATCCAATTCTGAACCAGAATTAAACTTTGTTGGTCTTAAAGGTGCCACTGGACTCAAGCTTTGTTAGGCACATTTTGTGTTTATTGACTGTTAACTTTTATTTAAGCTGGTTATAGCCTTACTCATTAGCTGAAAGAGAGGGAGGAAGGAAAGGAAGGAGGGAGGGAGGGAGGGAAAAGAAAAAAATGGAAAGAAAGGGATAGAAAGAAATGGAAGGAAGGAAGGAAAGGAAAGGAAAAGAAATGGGGGAAAGGAAAAGGAAGTGAGCAAAGAAAGGGAAAGAAAATGAAAGCTTCTGTGTATGTTTGCTTTCCCCAAGTTCTAAATTCCCCCACCAGCAGTTAAAAAGGAGTTTGAAGGCTTACATTTGAAATGTCTTCCTTTGGCTGTGAGTTCCCAGGCTAGAGTACTCACTCAGCCACCAGTTCTCTGATCCATTCAACATGTAAAAACAAAAGTGAAACAAGAGCTCCACCCAACAGGACCAAACTAAATCACACAGGTATTAAGGGAAGAGCAGACTGTTCCATTACACATAGACATGTATACAAGAGCAAGACCCTTTGGGAGGAGTGAGAGACCAAGAAATATAATAAAATAAATAAATAAATAAAACCACCTGAAAGGGGGGAGAGAGAGATGGACTTCCTCCAGTATAAACTATGAGCTGCAGCAGGCTGGCTGGAGAAGGAAGAGGAGGTGGGGATACATGCCTGCCTTCCATGCTCAATCTTCTCCAGGTGCCTGGCAGGGGGAAAGGAAACTCAGGGGGAAAGCAGGGCATGTCTGCTGGGCTCCAGGAAGCTCAGGGGGAAAGGAGGGCATTTCTGCCTGGCTTCCCTTCCTGTTTCCAGCCAGCCTGCCGCAGCTCATAGTTTATACTGGAGGAAGTCCATCTTTCTCTCTCCCCCCTTTCAGATGGGCTAGCTGGAGACAGGAAGGGGAGCCCAGCAGACATGCCTGGCTTTGTGATCTGCTCTGAGTGCCCCACAGCTAGAAAGTCGCTCAGGGAAGCCAGGCATTTAAATCCCCCCCCAGTCTCTCCGCAAAAGCCGAGCTGCTCAGGGGGAAAGGAGGGCATATCTACCTGTCTTTCCTTCCTGTCTCCAGCCAGCTGGCTGGAGACAGGAAGGGGAGCCCAGCAGACATGCCTGGCTTCCCTGCGAGAAGATTGCGCAGCAAAGCCCGGCATTTAATTCTCCCCCCTCGGGAGGGGCAGGACCTGGGCTTCTTACTGCCAGAGAGCTGCTCTGGGATGCTCTGGCAGGAAACAACCCTGATTGATTGTAAGCCACCTCAAGCAGAAATTTGAAGAGGCAGTATAGAAATATCCCAGATAAATATATGCATATGGTTCCTTGGGTGCCAGTCTCCAAGTGGGGCTTGGGGATCTCCTGGAATTACAGCTCATCTCCAGGCTACAGGCATCAGTTCCCCTGGAGAAAATGAATACTATGGAAGGTCTATATGGCATTATACCTCACTGAGATCCCTGTCATCCCCAGGCTCCTTTCCCAAATATCCAGGAATTTCCCAACCTGGATCTGGCAACGCTAACCCCCCATCCCCTGCTGGTGGTCATTGGGTACCGCAACCCTTGCCAGTTTGGTGTAGTGGTTAAAAGCAACAGACTCTAATCTGGAGAACCAGGTTTGATTCCTCACTCCTCCACCCAAAGCCTGCTGGGTGACCTTAGGCCAGTCACAGTTCTATCAGAACTCTCTCAGCCTCACCTACCTCTCAAGGTGCCCATTGAGGGTAGAGGAAGGGAATGTAAGCTGCTTTGAGACTCCTTAGGGTAGAGAAAAGTGTGGTATAAAAATCAACCTCCTTCTCCTCCTCCTCCTTCCAGCCAGATCACATTCAAGTTTAGCCTTTCTTTGCTTTGGCAGTTCAGTCATGGCATTTCCCTTGAAACCAATCTTCTGGGCATGTCAAAAGTGGCAATATATACAGGTTTCACACTTTCCATACAGGAAAAGAGTAATGAACAAAGTAGACATTACTTGCTCAATAACAGAAGCTAATCAGAAACTGAGACTAATTTTAAAAAGCTTGCAGTTTGTAAATCCATGTCTCATGCTGAGGGATTTACAGTAATTCTGTGAAATGGTACTGGATGGTTCCTTATAGCAAAATTCATTATTTCAATTATAGCAGAGAATTGTCACAAGACATTTTGCAGACTATGTCCCCCTATACTTAATAACTGAGGGAAAATACTGTGAATGCACTCCTAACCTGCCAAGCAAGCAGGGACACTGCTATGCTAGCTGAATTGAAATATTTTGGATTAACATGATGTTCATTATCCAGCTGTTGTATGTGTACAAACTGTTCATCCAAACTGAAAATTATTGCATACTGCAAATTATCTCCTTGCACAAAATAGCATATACTTTTACTGTCTTTTATTTGTGTTGCAAAATCATCTGAGATAATATTTTTAAAGAATATATTACTTTGTCTTTGAAGTACAGGAGTAATTCTTGATACAGTTTCTGAAGAAGAACTATATGCCTCTTTTTGAACCTTTATCACATAGTGAAATGGCCCTTATATTCTCTCAATGCCCTTCCACCATAGGTATAGGTCCCTTAATTTAAGTTTGACTGAAGTGTAAATAGGGGACATCCATGTCTTGGTTTGCTTCATGGACTGAAGTAGTGGAATGCTAATATCTATTATGAAGCAGACTTCACAGCTTGTTCTGAGGAGAAAAAAGTAAACAAAAAAGAAAAAATGAAATAATTTTCAGATTTTCCAGTTATTGGGCTGAGTTATATGTATTCCAAAGTTCAGCTTCTCCCTGTGAAAATACCTTCACTTTAAAACAACAAGTATTGTAAGGCTTTTACAAAAATAAAGGTTTGGTGCTTGCCCAAAATACCTACTGGTGTAAGGATTTTCAACAGGGGAGCTTAGCTTTCTTGCCCCCCCCCACCCGCTGCAGCCTGGAATGCACCCTGAAATGCTTTTCTTGGGGGGACGGAAAGCCACAGGAGCAGCAGGAAAGGGGGGAAGCAGCAAAAATTGTCCACAAACTATCCATTGAAATCATCCCTGGAATCCAAACCATTTGCCTCATCATGAGTTGTCAGGATAAGTCTAAAAAGGTAAAGGTAAAGGTTTCCCTTGCTCGAAAGCTAGTAGAATCTGACTCTAGAAGGCTGACTAGTGGGTACAAATCAAATAAATAAGGTAAGTTGTGAAGTAGTCTCTTTCTTTATATGTCTCATCAAAAGCAAATTATAGTGTTCATCATTTCATACCCCACAAAACAATTTTGTATCTCTGTCATGAAAACAATTTAAAAGCAAACAATTTCTAAAAACATTTTGGTGCCAGTTCCCTAAAAATGACTCTTAATTTCACTCTGCAAAGGCCTTATGCTTTTGTTTTATAATTGACTTAACACTGTGATTTGTGTTCCTTGTGTTCATACAACCTAACAGTTTGAAATGAGAAACAGGGATATGAACTGCTGTATAGAAAAAGGATCAAATTCAGCTAGTTTTGTAAAAAATCAAGCTACTGAATTTTGCATAGCTGTAGCAATTTTTATTAGTTGAAGTAGGGAAACAAATCTTGCTATTTCTGCACTTTTCAGGAAATAATATGGATAGATTTCTGCAACCCTGATGTACCTGTCATTTTTGATATATCCATATACTGTAGAGGAGTAAGATCCTTCCAGCTATGGTCATCTAATGTGACAATTTCAGTGGCATATCAGAGGGGGAAAAGGCTTTTAATCACTACCCACAGTTTTACAGTTCATTCATATGGATCCTACAAATGAACCAAATGCCACTCAAATAACTGGAAGCATTTTCCCAACCTCAAAATTCATTTGCATCATTGATGCAGAAAGTTGCATTTATCTTGTCATTGTTCCTTTTACCCACATAAATGCTACTGAAGATGTGAATTGTTTTATATCAGGACAAGAATGAGTTTACTGAATAGCTGACATGGTGGTTATTTTTTTTTTAAGAGTGCATGTGAAATAAAAGCAGAGAAAATCAAACTCCTATCTATTTCCTCTGATTGTATGATCTGACAGCAGCAATGGGAGGCAATTTCACAATGAATGTTGGTTTTATAACCAATGGTCATTTAAACTCCTGTGTTTAAACTGTTTATGACAATAGAGTGATGGAAAATATATTCATAGTTAAAGAATGCCACTTTGAAAAGCAAAGGCTGCCCACGGCTGCCCAGATGTTTCAAGAATCCCAAGGCAAAATGAAAGTTGAAGCCCTTGGCCAACACACTGTGTAAATGATGATGAAAATGAATCTACAGAATGATTCTCTGCATATAACATTTATGACAAACATGAATTGTAAGAAGCTGATTTGGAAAAGCAAGTCATTGAACATCATAAAAACAAAATCATAGCTTCAGAACTGAATCCAACAATTCTGCCCTACAGTTATAGAAACATGCTGTCTTCAGTGCAACATTTAAGAGTGCTATGTAGTCAATTTTTTCTACAATATATATTTTCTACAATATAAATATATTTAAAAATGATATCCCCGCACTATTGGTCTCCAAGGCAGAACATAAAGCACATTTTTCATAATTGTTTATATTAGAAAGAGAACATAATGCTCTTCTAGATATGAAACTTTAAGAGCAACGAGAGTTATCAAAGTGACATCATGAACAAATAAGAAGTGCTGTGATCCTAAACACACTATCTTGTAAGTAAAATGACACAATCTCAAGAAAGTTAAGTCCGCCAAACTTTGAAATCAATGGGACTTAAAGGCTTAACTCTGTCTTTAAAATCTATTGATTTTAAAGGGACCTTTGGTGAACCAAACTTTTTCTAACTTGCTCCCAGGGTGTTTTGGGTCAGAGTCAAACTGATTTTTGTAAGAAAGTCCACTTTCAGCAAAAAACTGTAAGTTCAGTTGATTCCAATAAAGGTGGTCTGTGAAATTTTTTTAAAAGGTATGTTCCAGTAGCC
Source organism: Gekko gecko (assembly GCA_029375565.1). Lineage (NCBI taxonomy): Eukaryota > Metazoa > Chordata > Lepidosauria > Squamata > Gekkonidae > Gekko > Gekko gecko. Next base: position 211,782,016 of record JAPDNY010000001.1, read on the forward strand.
CCAAGAACTCTAACTCCATTGTGGAATCTTGAAACTGGTGAGCTTTCTGGGAACCTTGACATATGTGATCTTGAGGAGATCCTAATAATAATTTTATTCAATAATTAGAAAAAAAAAACACACAAAGACACAAAATGTTTTTCTTTAATCTAACAAATTCACCAAAAAAAAAAAAAAGGAAAGGGAAAGGGAAAGGGAGAGGAGAAAGGAAAATTATACTGGAATTACAATCCAAAGGGCAAGAACATAAATGTCTTCACCTGGGCCTGGCCATTGCACATAAGTGGAAGAAAGCCATTTTTGGAAAGGGAGAATGACACTGATTACTTACCTGGAAACCAGAAGCAGTACTGACATAGAACACCAACACTAAAATCAACACATCATAACTGTAGCTCTGGACAGCTGTATGACTTCTCTGTGGATACTAGCATATTGAATGTGGAGGGTTTATTAGTGGTGCTGGAAACAATCCTTATCTGAAATAGGATATTTGATCAGTACACTATTTCAGTGCAGATGGGAGCTTAGGTATGGGGGTGAGATTGATCAAAACTAACCAGTATTTGACAAAGTTGCTTATTGCCTGTCTGACCTCTATAGCATCCCAAGAGTTGACAATGCAAAGGCCTTATTTCCTCCATTTCTGCTCTAATACTGTGCAGTACCATATCAGTGAGTCACAAAACCGGGATGTTGCAGAAATAGAAAATTGGCCTAGCTTAGCTAACACAGACTTGGGTAGAGGAAATGGTGTGTCTGTCTCAACTAACTCCACCTGGTTATGTTGTCCTCCACCAAAATTGCACTGTTGGTGGGGTGCACATTATCTTCCATGAGTCCTTCAACTACTGTAGACTCCCAGTGCACACTATCACTGGCACTGATTATATGCTGCTTACATTATGGTATAGAATGACACTTTCATTTATCTGAGCAGGGCCTTCTGAAGGTGTCACCCTGCAAATGGCCAAAATCAACAACTTCCCATACACAAGCATAATTCGTTGCAACCTCACCTTATGGAATGCCCTGCTTGATGAGATCAGGAAGCCTCCTACCTTTCCACAAACTATGCAAATTGCAAAATGCAAAATTATGCAGGAAGGCAGGCTGTATGGCAACAAAATGGTTCAGAAATATACTTTAGTAAAGCAATAGGGATTGTGGACTATACTTGGAAATTAAATAGAGTCAGCCCTGGTTAGTACTTGCATGGGAGACCAACAGGGAAGTCAGGGGTTGCTACTCAGAGGAAGGCAATGACAAACCACCTCTTATTGCCTTGAAAACCTTATAGGGTTGCCATTAATTGGCTATGATTTGATGGCAGTTTCCTCCTCTACCACCACCAATGTGCCTTGAGTCTTGGTGAGAAAGGCACACTATAAATCATGTAAATAAATTATAAGAATAGCCTTATTAGGTTAAACCATGGGCTTAATCTGGCTCCATGAGTGGCTTGCTAGCGATACCAGATGAAATGCCAGGGTTTAAATAGACTCCATCATTACCTTCGATTGTTGGAGAATCAAGGTCCTTATGAAGTCACTCTCCTTTCAGAAAAATGGCTCATGGTGATTCAGATTCATACAGGACTCTGGAGAAATCATACTTTTTTTTGTTTGTTTTAAACAGAAGCAAGTATCAGTGTGTATTAGAAAATTATTAATATAGGCTGTTTTAAATGTTTCTTGATTCCTTATAGCCCAGAACTTCTTGTTTTAGCCATGTGGTCACATCACTCATCTTTGTACATTCAGCTAATTGGAGACTTTGATTTTTAATGCAAGAATGCTGCTGGTGGTATCTTTCACTGAATTAAAAACATGGCCTTCATGAACATTCCTGTGATTATTAAACATTTAGTTTTTTCTCCTGGGAATTTCTGCACTACGCGTAAGAAAACAACATACCAAGAGCTTAAAGCAAGGGGCCAGGTGAAGACCACCTGAGGCTTCATCACCTTAGGTTCCTCCTGCACAGCCTGAAATCACGCCAGCATTCCCCCCCCCGCACGGCTGTATCACATTGCAAATTGTCATCTAAGTGGTTATCAGCTGTTAACTGAATTACAACTTTCATTTTTAGAGTTTTGTTTCCTGCTGAGAGTGGGCATTTGGGTGTGTTTGTATGTGCGCTTCAACTTATCTTCCCAGAGCTGCACTAGTTTGCATTTTATCCCAGCTGAATTACATGTTTTTTTTCTGCCCATCTTGCTAATTTTTGAGTTTCCTTTGTGTTACTTCTCAGTCCTCACTTGTGTACACTGCACATTGTAATCAACCGTCAGCAAATTTCCTAAGGTGGAAATGTTTGCTCTCCCCCTCCCACCACCTTCTTCTATTATCACAATGCATATGTTTAGAGGGAAAAGAGCTGATGCTGATCCTTACAGCTCCTCTCCTTATCAGACACTTTCTTCCACATTAAAACTGGCCCTTTATAATTGGCACTGGAAAAACTTTCCTTCAACTGTTTTCCCTTTGTTGCATAGAGCATGCATTTCAGTTTGCATTAGCAGGGCTATGAGCCATTGGAGGTTACCGTTGGAGAAGAATCTTTTGCATCATAGATCATTAAAAAGCTGGATAGAGTCAGAAGCCAAGGTCAGCACCCCTTTGGTTCCTTGAGTCATCTAATGGGATAGGAATTGTAGAATCACCAGCTACTAGCTGAATGCTGATGTCGAGGCCAGCAGCTTCCTCTAACTTGATGATGACATAGGCAATAAGGTCCCTGAATCCTGTTGATGGAGTCCTAGGCTTGTGATTCCTGGTTACCTTTCAGACAATATATCCCTCTCATGGATCACTGCTTTGATGTAGGAAGGGAGCTTGCATGGTTCAATGAGGCTGTGGACTATGCTGTGGAGGGCCACCCAGGATGGACAGGCCACAGTGGAGAACTCAGACAAAATGTGATCCACTGGAGAAGGAAATGGCAACTCATTCCAGTGTCTTTGCCAAGAAAACCCCATGAACAGTAACAAAAGACTAAAAGATATGATGCTAGAAGATGAGCACCTCAGGTTGGAAGGTGTCCAATATGCTACTGGGGAAGAGCAGAGGGCAAGTACTAGTAACCCCAGTGAAATATACTGAATTCCGAGGCATAGCATAGTGATCAGCTCAGGTTTATTTAGTAGCAGGAATCAAGATACAAACAAGCCAGACCAAGCCTGGCTTAAATCCCCATTGCAAGACACACCCCACACCCATGATAGGTTTATTTACAGTGCACCCATTTCCCATAGGTTCCTACTAGGATCTGAATGGCCTAATAGGTCTGTTCTAGGATCTGTACTTGCTATTGTTTATGGAAGTGAAGCTTTGGGGACTTCCAGTTAATGGCGACTTGAAATCAGACATGTCTCCGGGATGCTCCCGGGACATAATCTGAGCGCCAGCAGTTTGGAGGGGGGTGAGCAATCGCTGCTCCCCAGGAGCCTTGGGGAAAAGGCTCCCAGCCAAGGGGCTTCTGAGGGGGTGGCCTCTTCTCCAACGCAATGCTGGAGAATCGAGGCGCTCCTTCACCCCAGTGGTCCAGCCATTGTGCGTCCGAATGGACTTAGAGGCACTGGCTGAAACAAGCGGCAGAGATCATGTGAACAGATGATGCAAGCGATGTCATAAGATGAGCAAAGAGCTGTGAGTTTTTAAAAAGCATGGAATCGGTGGCTTAAAAGAAAGCATCCCCCCTTGGCAGAAGCATGGGAAACAAGTGGGGGAGGGACGGAGGGACCCCTCCCACACATGGAGACTTTAAAGCATCTTAGTAAGGGGGGAACAGAAGAATAAGCATAGAAACCAATTTTAAGAGCCTTACCAATCAAAGTTCAAGTGCATCGGAGACTTCCAGAGACTTTATAAACTTTCAGTTAATGTAAACAATCCATAAAGATGGCAGGGAGGCGACTGGATAAAGGACAGAAAGTGAAACCACCAGGTAGCATGAGTCCGAGGCCAGAAGAAACCATAGAGTTTTCCAGGCTGTTAGCTGACTCTCTTCATCCCCTACTGGGCCAGATGACCAATGTCAACCAGCAGCTGACAACTTTGAACCAGAACTTTGCAGCACAGCAATTGCAACTTGCTGAAACTACAAAAAAACCCAGAGCAGATGGTGGAAAAGGTGAAGGAACTTGATGCCAGCTCTACAAAAGCAGAGAAAAAGATGCAAGTGCTAGAAAAGAAGCATGCTTTGTTGGAAACTCAATTATTACAGCTACAAATGGAAAGAGCAAACATGGTACCCCGGTTCCAAGGGGTGTCAGAAGCCCCCAATGAGAATCTAAAGCAATTACTGAGCGAGGCACTGGCCCCAATGACGGATTTAAAAGTAGAAGACCTCTTAAGTGAAATGGATGTGATTTACAGAGCCTACTCTGCATATATTAAAAGAATAATCTGCCAGGGGAAATTGTCGTGAGATTCTCAAAGAGACATATAAGAGATTTAATCTTAAAAGAGATTTAATCTTAAAAACACACCCCTGAAAATCGGAGGAAACAATATAAGGATCTTAAAAGACACTCCATTTGAGATAAGAAAAAAGAGGCAAAAGTACAAGGAACTAATCTTCTTTTTGCAAACAAATAGCATTGCATACAGGTGTTTAATTCCCGAAGGTGTCACTTTCAAAATAAAAGAAAGGAGAGAAAAAAATGACTCTGTTTTTAAAGCCCGAGAGTTTTTGTGGCTGCAACTGGGAGGTCCAGAAGAGGATATGAAAGAAGAAGAAGACAGCAAATCTACAGGCAAGCTGGACTCTGTGTCTTCCAACGAAGACTCTGATGCAGAAAAGGGGTGGCTGCTGCCAAACAAAGCTATCAACTGAGAGATCGCAAGGAGAAGCAAAACAAGAACTGAGACTCTGAAAGTCATACAAAGCTTTTTTTATTACGGGGTGATTGGGGGAGGGCTCTTGAATTGGGAAAATAGTCAGCTGAAACAGTAGTGGGTATTTTTTTTAGATCATGCTCAATGCTTTTTAAAGCTTTTTATGGACTAACACGGATATAAGCATTATTGAAGATCTCCATCTCTTGGGGTTTTAGTTAGTGTGGTTATCTTTTCTTTCTCCCTTAGTGTAGATGTTTCCCTTCCCCCTTTTTCTGTTATAGTTTGTAGTGTGTAGAAAATGCAAATAAAAAAATTCCCCTTCGGGGGGCCAAAAAAAGAAAAGAAAAGTGAAGCTTTGGGCATTCTCATGACCATGTGCAAAGGTGACCACGTGTATGGTCCCTGTTGGTACACAACACCCAGAAAGAATGAAGTGGCTAGGCCAAAGCTGGAAGGACATTCAGCTGTGGATGTGTCTGATGGTGAAAGGAAAGTCTGATGCTGCAAATGGCAGAAGACAGGAGGGCCTGGCATGATGTGGTCCATGAGGTCACAAAGAGTCAGACTCGACTGTGTGTCATGGGCTGGGCTGGGCTGAGAGGCAGGAGTCAGGTCCAGTCCAAGGTCATAGCCAGGAAACTCAGAGCGAGAGCCAAATCGCAAGTCCAAGACAGTGGTCATCCACAGCAGGGGTCAGAAAGCCAGGAAATCTGAACAAAAGTGGAGTCTGAGAACAGGAGCCAGAAGTGGATGTGAGGTCCGCACAGAGGTGACTTGTTGCTTCCACAGGAAGCCCGATCACAAGTGAGAGCTGTATAGCCCTTTGGCTGTGCTTCCTTTGGTGGTGGGTGGCACTGCTCCTGCTAGTACTCAGGACTCGGCACTCACCTTCCCTGCCAGCATGCATCCCTGAGGAGCCACTCCCTCAGCTGAGCCACCCACAGGCTTTCTTTTGCACCTATACCTCATTGGCTGCTACAAGACAAGGTGCAGGGGTTACAGGCTTGGGTGGTGGCGCCAAGCTGTCAACTCCCAAGGAGTCAGAGGGGCCAGCTTCAGGCTCTGGCAATGCCAGCGGCTCTGACTGTGCTGCCAACTCAGGTGAGGGCCCGGCACTGTAGTTGCCACCCATGACACTATGCGACTGAACAACTATATAACCACCGCCTCTAACCCTGTGTGCATTCTGCTTTCTGCCAACAGCAAAAGCTCCCAGCTAACACCAGATTTTAGCCAAGAAAGTATCCTTTGACTCCCTTCTATGATTAGATAGATGATGATAGATGATAGATAGATTATAGATAGATAGATAGATAGATAGATAGATAGATAGATAGATAGAGCACATGTTGTAGTGATAAGAATATCAGACTAAGATCTGGAGATCCAGGTTTGAATCCCCACTCTATTATGAAAGCAGAGTCACTAACTATCAGCTTAATCTGCCTCACAGAATTGTTGCTGTGAGCAGGGTTGTCAGCTTCCAGGTGGTACCTGAGATCTCACAGAATTCCAGTTCATCTCCAGACTACATATATCTATTCCCCTGAGGTAAATGGCTTATTTGGAGGGAGAACTGTATAGTATTATACCCGCTGAGATTCCTCCCCTCTCCAAACTCCACCTTCCCCAGGCTACACCCCCAAGTCTCCAGGAATTTCCTAATACAGAGTTCACAGCCTTAGTTGTGCATATAAAATGAAGGAGAGAAGCATGATGTTATGAGCCACTGTAGCCCCCCTGCCTTGGGAGAAAAATGGGGTACAAATGCCTACGTAAATATATTAGAAGGGTAGTTCACTAATGGATGGATGAAATATAGCTAAATGTACCAACACATACTCATTTTTAAAACTATGGTGATACTTTCACCATGGCTTATACAAAGAATTTCTTTTTGAGTGATCAGTATTCACAGTATTAGAAAAGCAGAATATCTACCTAAGAGATATAATCTTGCCTTTTCAACCTTTAAGATCCTGGAGTAAATCCAATCCCACTCAATCTTACCTCCATCCCCCAATGAACCCTGCATGTCCTTAACCACTGCCTCTAACCCTGTTTGCATTCTGCTTTCTGCTGACAACAAAAGCTCTCAGCCAACACCAGATTTTAACAGGGAAAGTGTCCTCTTATTCCCTTCTAAGAAGCTGCATATTTTCAGTGCTGACACAACTGACACTTTACCTCAGAAGTTAAAATTTCATGGACGTTCTGTGATGTTAGAACAACTGAACCAATGTTTGAAGGCAGACAATAAAGAAAAGGGAATAGCCATCTGTTATGCATATAAATGACATCCACACTTGAGGACTGCATTTAATTCATTTAAGTACTGTTTTTCTAAGATGATGAGCAAATTTCACATTTTATAGGACCTGCAGTATCTGTACAAAGAGTAAGAATAAATGACATCTGGGAGTTCATGTATTTATAAAATTCTGAGTGTATCCTTTTGCATAATAAAATAAGGATAATAAAATATACTGCAGTTTTAATAATGATGTAAATTATTTGTTTTATTGAAATGGTCAAATTACAGTACATTTATAAGGTAAAGGACAAGATTTTGTCCTATTAGCCTTCATTAGCTTTCTACTTCTCTCTTTTTATATACCTTCTATCTTAAGGCACGGTAAAAATGCTTAAATGATATCATTGTTTATCAAGTATTTTAGGTAAATCTCACATCAAGAAATCCTACAATAACTCCAAGAAAGATTATGCAAAGGGTTCTTATAATATATGGATAAAATATTCACTAATGCTGTAGATGAGAGCTTCAAGTTGTCCACTGCATTCTCTTAATCTACTAATATGATAATCCTTTTAAAATCTACTTGTTTTAGATTTGTTTCTTATGAAACATGCTGTTTCCTGTTTATGTTCTTAAGGCAAACAATGAACCGAACATGTACCTCTCATGCACGAGGCCATTGGTGCAACTTTCACTGCACCCAAGCTCTCACTTAGGTGACCTTAAGTGAACTGCTCTCTCAGTTCACTTTCGCTAACAGTTGGTGTTGACATTTATCTGTCTTGTAAAACAGTTATTAAGGATGATTATGAAAACACTTTCAACACTGAAAATGCTGTAAATATATTTTAAGGGCCAATAGATGGCAAAGAGGAAGGGAAGGCAACATGGTACCACCCAGTCTCACCTCATCTTAGAAGCTAAACAGGGTAGGTACTTGGATGGGGACCACCAATGAAGACTCTGCAGAAGAAGGTAACTCAGCTTTGCCGCCCTGAGGAAGCCAGGCAACAACAGACATAGGCAGGGGGTGGAGCCAACCTGGATAAATGGCCGGGCTCCACTCCCACTCGATGACAGTTGCTCCGATGTGCTTGGAGAGTGGATCATGCTGATGGAGCTGCAGGCTTACCTTTTAGGCCTTGGGGCCCAGTTTCATCAGCGCGGTTCCAGTGGGGCAGCTGTGGATGGTGAGAAGCTGCGATGAGCAAGCAGGCGGCCAGAGAAGTGTGCAGCAGCATGAATTACAGTGATGTGGCCACAGAGCCAGAGGCTCTTAGGTGGTGGCGCGGGTCCCAGGGCAGCAGCAGCAATTTAGGCGGGAAGTTCCTGGTGGTGGCGAAAGGCTCCTGATGAAGCCCCGGGAGGTGTTGATGAGATTGTGACGGCAGTACAGTGGAGGCAGCCAGAGGACCCGGAGCAGCCGCAGAGCCCACCGTTTTTTGTTTTTTTTAAAAAAAGCAAACACTTGCCCCCTTATTCAGTCAGGACTGGTACTGGTGGCCCATTTATGACGGCGGCAGCCCATTCCCCCCTTCAGCTGTGAGTTATGCGGGTGGTTTCAGGGTGGAGACCCCCGTATTTGCTGGTTCGACGACAGTCTCGCTGGGGGTGGTGGGCCCTTCAGCAGCTTTTTCTTCTGTCAAAGGGTGGTTTTAGGTTAGAGTCTCCCCCTTTGGTGTCCTTTTTGGGTGGTGGGGGAATCCAGTAGGGACTTGGATAGAAGGTGGCTGCAGTCGATAAGGCTGCTACCCAGCCCTAAGTTACCCCCCCTCCCCACTGCTACATTGCTAAGGTGATTTGGGGTGAGGTAAAAACTGATTCCCATCCATCTCCTGCAAGTCAGCCTGGTATTTTTTGGGCTTGAATTAGATCAGCCTTGCACCACTACCCCTCCATTAAACATCCACTGCATAGGCTGGCTTGCTTTTTCTACCTTCCTCACCCCCACCCCCCACCATGTAAGCTGGGCAGGTCTCTGGTATAAAAGATCCTTGAGGGGAGAAGGGAGTATCTACTGCTAGATTCTTGTTTTCTAAAGATCAGTGTGGTGCAGTTATGCCTGCGATCTCTAATCTGGAAGAACTGGGTTTGAATCCCTGGTCCTCCACTTGCAGATGCTGGAGGACCTTGGACAATTCATAGTTCTCTCGCAGGGTGTCTGTTGTGGGGAGGGGAAGGGAGAGGAGTTGGAGGGCCACTATGATACTCTGAGTGAAGGGTAGGATATAAATCAATCTCCTCCTTCCTCCCTCCCTCCCTCCATTCACTGGTGCTGGTATGGTTTAAGCTAGGATTTATAAGGGAACTGATCTCTGTATTAACTGCTTTGAAGGCTTTTTTGGGAGATGATGTGTCTCAGTGAGGGACCATCTGCTTGGCAAGCAGAAGGTCCCAGGTTCAAACTCCAGCATTTTTAGTTATAGGATTTGGCAGTAGGTGATATGTAAGACCTCTGCCTAAGAACTGGAGAGTCATGCACGTGGTCAAGGTTGCATGTGACCATGCAAACCAGTCGAGCTTCGTTCTCTACAAACAACAGCTAGGGAGGATCCAAGAATGGGCAAATCAGTCACCTCGGATCCAAGTATGTACTTGGATGGGGACCACCAATGAAGACTACAGAAGAAGGTAATGGCAAACTTTCCTGCTTCTCACGTGCCTTGAAAACCCCTTTCTGGGGTTGCCATTGGTTGGTTGGATTAGATTCAGATTCAGATCTCTGCTCAGCTATGAAACTAACCTTGGGACCTTCTCTCTCTCTTTCTCTCAGCATAATCTACCTCACAGCATTGTTTTGAAGATAAAATGGGAAAGAGAAATTCTATGTATACTACACAGAGCTGTTTGGAGGAAAGGAGGAGTGATGCGATAAAATGATGAAACTGGGATTAGTGATAGCTCTCAAATGCATGGCTTTAACACCCAGACCTATCCTTTACTATGTTGTGACCATAAAGACAAGAAAATATAATAATGCTCACCAGTGCTTTATAGTGCTGAAAGCTATGATCCCCATAGGGTTAATAATTAATATTCCCTAAATGAAGATGGGGTGGGGAATTTGGGCACAGAGACCCCTAGTGAACTCATGGCAAGGGTGAGATTTGAACCATAGAATTTCTGCTTCATAGATTTCCAAGGCCTTCCCATTTACAGATCAGACTTGACCACCACACTAGAGTTATCATTATATTAAGGGCTTGTAGAATTGTTCCCGTTCCTTCGTTCGTTCGTTCCTTCGTTCGTTCCTTCGTTCGTTCCTTCGTTCCTTCCTTCGTTCCTTCCTTCCTTCCTTCCTTCCTTCCTTTTTTAAAGTATCCCTATTAGTGGTAATATAAAGAGCAGGAACAGTTCAAAGGTCCATCGCTTGCACTCCAGCAAAGTTAATTATACACCAAAGTCCAGTTGAAAGGAATTGAATCAAAGCATACAGTTAAACACTAGATAAATCCTACTGACTAGCATTTTCTGGTTGACATCCAAATCATTTTACTCCTTTGTTGCTGAAAGTAAGGATGGAACCACATGTTGTTGGGTATTGCACTATTGTAATCATTCACCTCTGGGCTCTTTCTTTCTGGACAGGAAAATCCAGGAGGTAAATGATTACAATTGCACAATATCCAGTGATGTGTGGATCCTACCTAAAATATGACATCTGAACAGTAGCAAGAAGCAAACCAGAGGGACTGTGGGAGGCCCTACCAAGTGGTAATTTCATGCTACCTCTTATGTTGAAACAGAGAGAGAGAGAGAGAGAGAGAGAGAGAGAGAGAGAGAGAGAGAGAGAGAGAGAGAGAGAGAGGGAGAGAGAGCAATGAACTCAAGTAAAGGTAACTTATGTGTGTCAAGTGCCATCTAATCACAGCCACTTTATGGAGACTGCATGGCATTTTCAAGGAAAAAGATGTTCAGAGGTGGTTTGACATTACCTACCTCTGCGTAGCAGTGATGCACTTGGACTGGATCTAGATAACTTAAGGCAAGTTAGCTTGTGTCTAATGCTGAAAGAAACAACAGCTTAATAGAGTTGTTCCTTCTCTAAAGAGGAACACCAACACATGGAAATTCCACAGAACCAAAGCCATTTCATTCATGGCAATGTCAGTGGCAGTATGGTTTTCATATCAGGCATGGTCCACATGGAGTTCCTCCCAGTAATAGAAGGAACAAGGAATTTCTTCCATGCACAGGGAATGTGCATGCTGGACTTACCACACTCACGGAGCCTCTAAGGAGCTGTACATTTTTATGATAGAGTATATACACAAATTTGTGTATAATTTCCCTTCATTCCACTCAAGATGAATTTTTTTGTTCATTTTATTTTAGATGCAATCACACATTTTTACTTTGTGAGCAAGGTATTATCATCTTAGCAATAGGAGCCTTCCTAGATTCCAGCTGACAGAATTAAAAGGGAGAATTGAGTACAAAATCCGCTACCGTTCTCTCTTGGGTGTTATTTTCCTAAAATATATGGTCTACAACAAAACGGCAGTACCTTAAGCTGATTTTTCACAGCCAATATTCTTAAGTCCACAGATTGAATAAGTAGAATATCTCATGCTTCTTGGTTCAGCAAATCCCTTTCTTCATGCTCACCAATACAGACTTCTCTATTAGTTGTTGGAGGTGCAGTAAAGAAAGCTGTGTCAGGAAAGTGAAATAAGAAAGGATGTGGAATGCAGAACAGTTTGGAAAAGAAAAGTCTGGCAAGTGCTCATTTGACCCAATTTTCCTCCCCCCACCCCAGGTAACCGTAAATATGTCACACTTGCAAGGCAATATGTACCAATCCTATTCCAGGTGAAGCTGAAGTACATGCAAAGCCTTCTATTGTATTTTCATTATAATATTATGTCAGACAACCTTCTTTAATACTTTTGTAAGTGCTAAAGTGCTCCTTGCCTGACGATCTATTTCTAACAAAGTAAGGACCTAATATCACAAAATACATAAAGGCATACTACAAAACGACACCTGGTATATACAAAATATAAATTGTCCTTTTTAAGCACTATATTCTAAATCACAGGGCTTCTTAAGAGGCAAGATAGAGTGATTTCCACTATGTGCTGCTACTTACTGTAGATGCTGTGAAGAGTGGCAAGGTTTTATTTTATTTATTAGTTCAATTTATACCCCACCATCCCCGCCAAAGCAGGCTCAGGGTGGCTTACAAAAGGATAAAACATAAGTAAACAATTGTAAACATAGATAAAATCAATTTAAAAACAATCTGCTGTCAAAAAGTGCTAGCTATATATATATATAAATACTTAGAGATGGTGGTAACATTCATATTAATATGTTCTATGATCTGTTGTGTTCCTCAGTTCCTTGATCACTATCATATATATATGCAGCAGTCGCTGGCTGTAAACAATGGAACCAGGGAACAGGGCTCTGTAATTCTCATTTGTTGTAGTTAATGATTTGGTGATGGTATGCTTAGTGGGGGTGACAGCTTCTTAACCTGGTGAAAGAGCTCTGTCTTGCAGGCCCTGAGGAACTGCAGAAGGTCTGGCAGGGCCTGATCTCCTCTGGGGGTTCGTTCAAACCAATATGGAGCCACCACCATGAAGGCCTTGGCCCTGGTTGTGGCCAGTCTAACTTCTTTGGGGCCCAGGAGGGTCAGTCGATTTTGGGTCCCTGAATGCAATGCTTGCTGGGGTACATATGGGGAAAGGCAGTCCCTCAGGTATGTCAGCCCCTGACCATATAGGGCTTTAAAAGTGAGAACCAGCACCCTGAAAGCGAATTTGGTATGCTATCAGCAGCCAAGTGCAATGCCTTCAGCACAGGTTGGATGTGCTCCCACATGGGGAGGCCCATTTTGCATTAGCTACAGCTTCTGGATTTGTAACAAGGACAGCCCCATGTAGAAAGCATTACAGTAATCCAATCTCAAGGTGACCATCGCATGGATCACTATTGCCAAGTCATGGCAGTTGAGGAAGGGAACCAACTGCCGAATCAGCCAAAGATGATAAAAGGTTAACTTGGCAGTGGCTGCTACCTGGACCTCCATTGTTAAGGAGGCATCCAAGATTACTCCCAAGCTCCTAACCGCTGGCACTGGCACCAACCATGCCCAATTGAAGGTCGGGAGTGGGATCCCTACACTCAGACCATTCCAATTCAGGCACAGGACTTCCATTTTCATTGGATTCAGTTTCAGTCAGCTCAGTCTAAGCCATCCAGCCACTGCTTGTAATGCCTGGTCCAGATCTTCCAATTTAGAGTCAGACTGGCTGCCCAACAGCAGATAGAGCTGGGTGTCATCCCCATACTGGTGAATCCCAGCCCACCAGCTATATATTATAGCAGCCAACAGCTTTCTCTGCCTGCCTGGGATTGTGACAACAAGGAGGTTGCCAAGCACCTGGTTGGCCACAATCTGCAGCTGGTGCACTCTGTTTAATTTTGTGGGTCACAGATATTGGAGTCCTGGTTTATAAAAAGTGTGCAGAAGGGAAGAATACCTTTTATTTGACTCAATTGCCGCATACCAAATCCTAGTATTGATTTAGAAAATTTAGGGCACAGCATTTAGTACATGTTGTACATATTTGATTCCATGTCAAAAATGAAGTCAAATGAGGAGGAAGTTCTATGTTTTTATTTCAATTAACAGGAAAACAGTTGGACCAAATAGTCCATCCAAAATTGACTACTTTCTTCTTAGCATATTTGGGAGATAGGCTTCAATTAACAGGAAAACAATTAGACCAAATAACTCATCAAAAAATGACTACTTTCTTTTTCTTCTTCTTCTTCATCTTCTTCTTCTTGAACATATTCTGAGCATATTCAGGAAATACATGATATTTTATACATGGACTGACATCAAAAAAACAATATTCAAAAAGCATAATTGGTTACAAAAGACAGTGGTCATTTGAATAATAAGCCTCTGATTTGTCAGATGTAAAGAAACATATCTACATCAAATCTGCATAAAACCTAAGTGTTTACTTAACCTAACCTAAATGATGATGGGCAAGGATTCTTCATATCCCAAACAAAACTGTTTGTTGTTCTTGATATGAGACCAAAATCTTATCTGACCCAGACATTGCAAGGGTTTGCCCTTAAGAACTACAGAATCATGAACTTTGTACCTATTATGTTGTCTGCTAACAATATCAGACCTACAAGAGTAAAGCCATCTATATAACAGGTCTTTTTAACATCCTAATAATATATTACTTAAAAGAGGAATCCAGAAAACCAAGAAAAAATATGAATATGAACAATCAAGAAGAAAAAACCTATATAAAAAATCTTTATATTCCCACTCATACTACATACACTTGTATCTCCACACTGTGCTATGATATCTCAGATATCTGGAAGCTACTGTGGGCAAGTATTGTAGCTGGCTTCTTTCCTAGAGCGATTTTATGCTAAAAAAAAGTATGTATAGGCTGGCCGGCACTATCAGTAAAACTTCACAAATCATGGGATTGGGAAAGATGTTTTTAATTCCAGTACAGACTCTCTATGAAAGGGGAAGAGAAAAATAGAAGAAAAGCTCTCTGTAGATCTGGTGCTGGCTTGATACTAAGGGATTCGTCTTTCCCAATAGATGTTGGATGAACTGCAAAAGACTTTTATGGGCTGATTTCCCTATTTGCTTGTTAAGCAGGATACTTCTGTGAGAAAAAAAAAGAAATATCACTTACACTTTCCTGACAAAACTGTAGGCTGCTGCAGTGATTATCAGCCATCTGTCGGTTTCAGGGCTTCAGTTGCTTCCAAGGCCTCTAGAAAAAAGAAATCCCATTTGTGATGGAAAGTTGAATGTGAAACTCAAAGGTAACTTCAGCTGAGCAAGTGGCCAACTAATCCCCTTAGCACATAGGGACAGGGCTGCCACCAGCTCTAATTGATTCTGAAATGAATCTGTATAGAAAATTAGAAGGTTTGGCGTCCCATGTGAGTTTTCAATAGAAAGCAAGGATGGAAGCCTGACAACTGAATGGATTCAGAAATGAAAATCTGATAAACAGCTTAAAACTGTACTTAAGACCAGAAATTATTTGAATGCTCTTGTTAATGGCACACATTGTATATTGTAACTTAGTTAATTTTCTCTGAAGATGAGTTCTTGCAGCGGAGAAAGATACGACAGTCTTTTTGCAACCTTTTCTTCATCACATATTTATTAAATTCCACCCCCTACCCTAGTCGCTGGAAGGCAGAAAAGAAAGGATTAGGCTACTGCAGAGCCTCTGTGGCTGTCAGTTCATCGTGCCAAACTTCAAATATGAACTGTTGCATGTGCTGTCACAGGCACTGCCTTGACATCTCAATTTGCAAATGAAGAGCTGATATTCGCTCTACCTCGTATTTGCGCTTGGTTCTGCCACAGGAAAAGCAAACATTGCCACTGCTGGGCTATTTTGTTTATGTATTCACAGATAGTGTACAGACTATTTAGGAATTTTCTGCAGATTCTTTTTTCTCCCCCCCCCCGTTTATATGGAGATGGAGAGTGAAGAAATGCATGTCCTCATATTTTATTCAGATAGTTGAACTGCAATGTATGAGGCCTGCCCTGCATTTGATTGCAATTTAAAGCTGTATTTTAAAACCTGTCCTCTCGGCCTTGGTCTATTTCCTTTTGGTATGTATACTGTATGTATATGTGCATCTATATGTATTTTGGTTCTTTGCATATTTGAGCATGCAAATGCAAGCAGCTTCTTTAAAGCCATCCACCACATGTGGGCGCATGTGATTAGCATACCAATGGGTCAATAGGAAACTGGATTGTTGGATGTGACAGATGATGACACCAGCATGTAGCCTAACGTTCCAGGTACCGGATATGGAGTTTTCCCGCATTATTCTTACAGTCCTTCCAATGCACAGAAAGGTTATTCCCATGATCACAGGATGCCTGTAGAGCAATGACAGTGAGGCTGGATGAGCCAGAGTGAGGAAGGACAAGGTGGTGAGAATGTTCCTCCTTCCTATTTTGCAAACTCAGTTCCACTGAGGACTGTTTTATCCTCTTGCCTCTCCTTTCTTCAGCCCATTAACTCTCACACAACTGTTTGCCCCCCAGCCACAATAATGAGACAGACAACGGTTTGGAATTAAACAAGGGCCACTTTATTAACTATTTAACAGAACATTGCAGCAAGAACAACTAAGCAAGCATGGAACAGGCAAGCCAGGTGTCACTTCCCTGACCAACCCCCTTGCCCTTAAAGGGCGGGTCACCCACCTCCGGCTGTGAGCCATTTACTCTCTGGCTCGTGACCAGCAGCCCAGCAACTGGTTGCCCCCTAGGAGCACCTACCCCTGAAGCCTTTCAACTTGCAGGGAGGAGCCTGCCTAAAAGGTTCCCAGAGGTGATCACCATTCCCCACCCAGGACCTTAGAATCCAAAGGCAGTTCATGATGACCGCCTGTTCCCTAACGGGATATGCTGAAAGGTGCTCACCAGTTCTGTTTCTTGCTTGCACAAACCTGCCACAGCCAAGGTCAAGCCTCTACTTTAGCCTTTGCTCCCCACTCAGCATCCTAATGCTGACTTAATTCCTTGCTGCAAGTCCTTCAAAAATATCCCATTGCCCTTGTCCAACAGATGCACCCCGTCATCTCTATACAGGTCCTGAAAAATGGCCCATATATCAGAGTGTGGCAAAAACAAACCCAAACCAGCATCCATGGCCTTTCTCAGCTACCTATTAACTTTACACCTAGCGCAGTCAATACATCTGATGTCCTCCAAGTTCCACCACACCTGGTGGGGCGGTATGGCTGACCATACTATCATCACGCCGGGCCACCTTGCTCTTATCTTTGCAAGGTCTGCCTCGGCCTGCAACACAAGGGCCTTGCCCTTCAATAGACCCAGGTAATTGCCCCCCAAGTGTATTCCCAGGACATGAGGAGGGGGCCCTGTCCTCTCATCAAATAGCAGGGGAAGAAGTACAGGCCATCGCATGCCCCTCCTTCCCAACCATTCTACCGTAGCCCATTCGCTAAGGCCAAGCTGAGAACCGCTGGATCTCCTCTTGGCCCGATGAGCTGCCCAGAAGACCATGCTGTGGCCGCAGACGGTAACTTTTTGTTTCGCCCCATGACCCGCAGCATCTGTAACAAGAACATTATTAATAAATCAGCCGACCATATGAGATATTTACACCACACACTTCCACACGTAACCTTTGTAGCAGCGTGACCTCCAGTGACCTATCCGCTGAATGTCACTGCCCATATACGCCATGGCCACCATCGTTGAAGCGGCCCCTATCAGGAAAGAGTATGTTCCAAAACGAACCCCACCCAATCCCAAGTGGTCTAAAGCCTTCTGTGTCAGACTCCAAAACTGAAACTTAGTGAGGGGGGTGCCATCCCTGTGTCAGAATAGGTAGCCCCGACCCTCTCCTCTCAATGCTAGGTAATGGCTCAAAGCCTCAACCAGGCATAACTCCACTTCTGAACAGTGTTCGAGCTCCATAACCTTCCCTTTGACCGTCGTAGCCTAATTCCAACTTTGGAGTCTGAAACAAAAATGTCCTGCCACTCAAGAGCCAGGCCAGACACATCCTGCTGTGAGCTTGCCACCAGCTCGCTGATCCGCAGTGCCCCAAAAAAGGTGAGCAGTGATGCTGCGTGAAAAAGGGCAGCTTCATAGTCATCAGCACACAACGTGCACCACTGCGTCTTAAGGCCCCACAATATTGCTGGGGTCAAAGGTTCTCTGCTATCAGCTGTGACGCCACTTTCCCTGGACCAGCCCTCAAGCATCTTCCGAATACAGAAGTTGCCCATCATATCTGCATACCCTGAAACCTTGCTGGCATATGCCAGTGAAGACAACTTGGCCCTGATGGTACGGGATGACAGGCCCTGACCTCTCAGCCTCACACAGAACTGCATTAAGTGAGGGACTGGTATGGGCTTAACTTGCCACAAGCCTGCACCCTCCCTGAAGGACAGGAATTGCTTGCCCGCCCTCATGTAAGCTCTGCATGTGGAGGGGGCAAGAGCTGAGCTCATTGCCCTATTGGCCTCAGCCCTCCAATCTGCCACACATCAACTGGCATCTGCACCGGGCACTGGTCGGCCTCTGGAGCCAGCTGATGGAATCTCTCCATCTGTTTCTGAGAGAGAGCATCAGCGACCCCGTTATTGACTCCCGGTACGTGCCTAGCCTTAAACATAATATTATTATGCAAACATTGAAGTGTGAAGGCTTTGACCAGAGCCACGACCCGGGGGGGAATTAGACGGCAAGGAGTTAATTACGTGTACTGTGGACATGTTGTTGCACCAGAAGTGGATGGAGTGATTGGCAAATTCACCCGACCAAATCCACACTGCTGCGACAACTGAGAAAAATTCCAAAAAGGTAAGGTCTTTGACCCACTCTGCCTGGAACCACTCCTCAGGCCAGTCCACAGTGCACCAATGCCCCCTGAAATACACTCTGAAGCTGGAAGAATCTGCAGCATCCAATGCAACCTGCAGCTCAGCTTCGACAAGGAGCTCCTGATGCCAAAAGGAAACCTCATTGTATGAACCCAAAAACTGCTTCCATACAAGGAGGTCATCCTGTATTCCTCTAGTAACCCTAGTCCTATGGTGGGAAAGATGGAGGCCCTTCATAGACTCACAGAGTCTCCTGACAAAAGCCCTGCCGGGTGCCACAACCTTGCAGGCAAAGTTGAGGTGGCCGACCAACTGCTGTAACTCCAGCAAGGTTATCTTGTTCTTTGCTCTAGTTGTGTCTATTAATGCCTGTAGCACCATTAGTTTATCCACAGGCAATCTACAGCACTGACCCACCGTGTCAATTTCTATTCCCAAGAAAGTCAGATAGGTGGTCGGACCTTTGATTTTCTCCTTAGCCAGAGGAACGCCCAGTTCCCTTGCCAGCTTAATAAAGCTGGACAGCAAAAAGGCACATCAACCCGTACCCCCCTTTCCTGCCAATAAAAAAATGTCAAGAAAATGTGCCGTACTGGCGAGACCCATCCTGTACCACAGGGCCCATTCCAGAAAGGAACTAAACCTTTCAAAAGCAGCACAGGACACTCAGCATCCCATGGGAAGGGCCCTATCCATGTAGAAGTTGCCCTCAAAAGCAAATCCCAAGAGCTCAAAGTCATTTGGGTAGACAGGCAGGAGATGAAAGGCTGACTTAATGTCACATTTTGCCAATTCCGCTCCCCGACCACAGCTGCGCACCACCCGCAGGGCCTGGTCAAAGGACGTATACCTAACTGAACATAACTCGTCTGGTATCGCATCATTCACTGAACCACCACATGGGTAGGACAGTTGGTGAATGAGGCGATACTCGCCGGGTGCTTTTTTTCGGCATCACTCCCAATGGGGAAACCCTCAAATTATCAACTGAAGGAGAAAGAAAAGGACCAAGAACTCTACCCTCCACACATTCTTTGGCAATTTTTTGCCTAACAATTTGCTCCATACCCCAAACTGATTTCAAGTTAGGAGCCATGTATGCTGTTCTACCACCTTGGAAAGGAATCCTAAACCCCAATCTAAAACCCTCAAGGAGGTAAACTCTATCACCATGGATCGGGTAATCCCACAACCACTGCTCCAGAACTTTTAACTTAATTGGGCTAGGTCCCCTTGTCAGAAGGGGGGTTGTAGCCCCCACCTCCTCCAGGATGCTTCCCACCTTTACCTCCCCCCCGCCCCTTAGGTTTAGGGCAGTTGGATAAAATGTGGGGCCCTGTGCACAATGGACCCTCATGTCGGAAGGAGCAAGACTTACGACCACATGTCCCATGGGAAGTAAACTCCCAGCAAAGCGGGTGTCGCTGAACTGCCTGCCCACCTGGACGTGGGTGCCTGACTGGGTTTGTGTCTTGTGCACTGAATGACCACTATGTGACCTTTCAGTACCAGGAGACTTAATTGTGGACATGATCTGCAACCAGAGGTCCGGGTGTATCTGGTCCCATCTCATGGCCGGATTCATGGCGGCACGCATACGAAACTCTTCGTCATAATGCGACCATGCCGGGCCTGGGAAATCCATAACTGCCTTGTAGATAATATCCATGTATTGCAGCAATGCCACTGCTCTCCATGGATGGTGCCTAAAAATAATTGTTGTATAAATTAAGAACCCTGGGAACCAGTTTGCCCATGTTCTTTCCACAGCCTGCCTCTTTAAGCGTTCCTTCTCCCGCTCATAAAGGTCTTCCTTGTCTTTTTTCTCTAACTCCCTGTATAAGAGAGTATATACGTCCACATATTCGCCCTTAACGATCTTTTCCTTCATGGCGATGGACAGATGGACACCTAAGGGCAGCCCAGATTCCCCCGATGGTATGGCACCTGCAGAGACTGTGTCATATGAAACAGTCCCTCGATTAACATATCCAGCACCCGGGTGCGGATATCCCCATCCAGGCCAAGCCCCAGGAGGAGGTGGCGGCATACTGCATCCCCAACCTGGATATTGCGGCCAATTCGCAGGTGACATGGACGTAGCCGACCCAGAAGCACCTGATGGGCAGGGTCAATCAGACAAGTGTAATGCTCTTGTCTGATTGGTCATCCTTACCATCTTTCTTAGGAGGTCCCTTGTACACCTCCATTTGGAGCTCTTCCGTGCCTTGCCCTTGCTGACCAGATGACCCCTCATCATCTCCACCTGCAGGTGCAACCTGCTGATCTTCCAAAAATGCCAGGTGGGCCAGAACCTGCACCTGAAAAGAGTTGTTGGAAACATTAGTCTCCCCCTGGGTCACTTACCTAAGTCACCCCAGGAGGGGTACCCATCTGTTGTTCCAATGCTGCAAGTCATTGCATAATTGCAGCATTAACAGGATCGTTATCCTCATCATCAGAGGGAACAACCGGCACATCCTGCACCAGTGGCCGCTTTGGAGCTGGCTGCTTCCCCTTTCCCTTCCCCTGCCCTTTTTTAGGTGCCATAATGGTAGAATGCCACAAATAGAAGTTTATAGCTGAAACCCTGTAGCCTCCCAACACAGGAAACCGTCTTTTAAAATCCCTTCCTGAGGGGACCTCCGCAAAATGGCTGACGCCTGAATTGGCTGCTGCCTTTAAATAGCCGACTCAGGGAAGAACTAACTGAGGGACTCAGATTGCAATGGGCAGTATGATTGAATAAAGATTTTTTTTTTAAAAAAATGTGTGTGTTTTCTTTTTTAACAAAGAAGCACTGTGGCAAGTCGTTTGCCACCGCGAGCCACCTCCGCCTGCTGGTCTGCAACCTCAGCCAATGCCGTGCAGATCCACAGGCCCCAAGGACCTGTTGCTGCCACTGGGGATTGCCCCCGTGACCAGCCGTCCCCTGAGAATGTCCCGACCACTCCTGAAGCCCGGGGACCAGCTTCCAGAGCTGAGCGTGCAACGGCTGAAGTGGGCGCCGTTAGCAACTGCTGCGAAAGGAACCCCCCTAACACCCAGAGCTGGCTAGTGGGCATAAAACGCTGCCACTGCTTCAGCCAAGCTGAATCGGCCCATCTTCGAACCACCAGGAATCCAGCTGCCTCTCCCCGCACAGGCCAGCAATCAGGCCGCAGATTGAGGCAACTGGAAGGCTGGCTTCTGAAGCTCACTTCTGCGTGCTCTTCAAGGACGAGCACACAAGTAACTGTCAAATGGCGGGAGCGGAGCCTGGCCCTTTGAAGCAGCCGGCTCCGCCCCCGCCTGACCAGGATGCATAGCATCCCAGCCATTGCCATCTCCATTCCTCGGAGCAGCAAAAGAGTCCCTGCCCACCATCGGTGTTGCCAGGCAGGCGTGAGCTCCATTCTCCACATGGATTCCACAAGCTGTTATAAAAGGTAATATGCAAAAACCAAATGCCACTTATTACCTTTTATTAGGATCAACCAAAATGACACAACAAAGTGGGCGAGCTTTTGAGTTCCTCAGAATTCTTCATCAGTTTAAGGGAGTGGGAGCAGATGCCAATGATGATCTTAAAATTCAGATTCCAAACATCGGTGTGCAAAGGTGAGATAACTTAGCATATAACTGGTCTTCAGCAAACTAGAGCCTGCTGCTTTGAAGACTCAGATTGGGAAGCTGAAACAAAGCTGGAAATAGGCCATGCCTCCTACTGCTACCACACTCCCCCCATCTAATGGTGGGACACAGAGCTAGCTAAAGATAGAGGAGGTACCACTGTGTTTAGGGTTGCTAGGCCAGCACTGACACTCAGCAGGAGACTGCAGAAGGTGGGGACCTACCTGACTGATGTCATGCTGCAATATCAATTGTGATGCTAACTGGAATTGGTGTCTTTGCATCAATGTGATATTCTGGGATTCATCAAAACTTTATAGTTTAAAAACAACTATAAGTCATAAATGTTTACAACTCAAAAATCATATTAGTATTAATGATATTAATTTTGGTATTAATTAAAAGTATTTTTAAATCTGTTTTTATATTTATATTGTTTGTTTTGAACACCAAGTTTTAAAGAGCATACATTCTAGACTTCTCACTTTTCTTGCTAGTGAATTGGAGAGGGGAGTGCCAAAGCCATAGTTTTCCTGGGTTGCCAGTGCAGTTGCCAGTGCCAGTGCAGTTGCCAATGGATTGCCAGTGCGGACTCTAACCTGGGAAAACTGGGTTTGATCTCCCACTCCTCCACATGCAGCTGCTGGTGTGACCTTGGGTCAGTCATAAGGTCTTTCAGAGCTGTTCTCTCAAGGACAGTTCTCGGGAGAGCTCTCTCAGCCCCACCTACCTCACAGGGTGTTTGTTGTGGGGAGGGGAAGGGGAAGGAAATTGTAAGTCGTTCTGAGACTCTTTTGGGTAGTGAAGGGTGGGGTATAAATCCAATCTCTTCTTCTTCTTCTTCTTGCCCAAACTCCTTGGGCTGACCTTTACTGTAGGAGCCAGAGAACTATCACATGAGCCAACAGAATTTGGTCTTAGTATTTAAGCTGCAGCTTCTGGACAAATGGAAGTAAGTCAGACCAGGTGTTATGAAGCACAGTGAATTACTAATACCTCTTTCCCAGAAGTCAGATCTTATGATACCTCTAAAGGCCATTCTCATGTTACATTATTCAGGCCTTCTACAAATTGTCTCTTGCTAATTGTTCTCTGAAACTATGTTGAAATTTTACCTGATTTCTCTGTAAGGCAATGTTCAAATTATCTTGACTGGCATACTTTAAGTACTTCATACTGTTCATCGGAAGCTTACTGTAAATTCAAAAATTATGTTAAACAAGACCTGTACATTATCAACTATATGCATATATATCCTATAAGGGAAAGGATTTTGTAAACTGCCCTGAGACTCTGAGTAAAGCGTGGGGTATAAATTCAGTCTCCTCCTCCTCCTCCTCCTCCTCCTCCTCCTCCTCCTCCTCCTCCTCCTCTTCTTCTTCTTCTTCTTCTTCTTCTTCTTCTTCTTCTTCTTCTTCCTCTTCTTCCTCTTCTTCTTCTTCTTCTTCTTCTTCTTCTTCTATCTAAAAAGGCTATACACTGCAAAAATGTCCAGACCCCCTTTAGCATTTCAGGACATTTTGGGAGTATTTTTTTCAGGTCTCAAAAATTCAGGACCATTTCCCCCATACCCCTATTTCTCTCCGTCCAGGGAAAATAGGAACTGGGAGGGAGAGGAAGCTGGCTTCACAAAACAGCTGTTAGTTTGTTCCATCCCTTTATTTTCTAAAGCAACTAGGAACTCCATCTAATATCCATTAGTTGATGTCTACTGTCCCTTTAAATTTTAAATGGAATAGAAGCCCCACCAAACAACTGATGCCATCTAACAACTGGACAGAGGCCAGGTCTGCTGTCCATTGGAAATAATGGGATAAATCTACCAATAGAAAATACTTACCCCATTATTTCCAATAGCAGCAGATTGGACTTCCGCTCTATCATCCTGCTAACTGTTAATCAGTGATTAAATGAGGTTTCTGGTCCCTTTAAAATTTAAAGGGATTGGAGATCCCAACTAACAACTGTTTGGTGGGGCAGCTTCCTCTGTCCCGTCCCCAGTCCTGAGACTCCCCCAAAATGAAACACTTCAGAAACTCTGGGAGATAAATGTTACTTATTCCCATAATTTATAGAGTGTTTTGAATCATTTCAGATATTCCTGAGCTAATCCAAGCCAGTTTATTCCTCGTTTGATTTCAGCTCAGGTATATCCAAATACACATAAAGAGATTTCTGAATCCTACTATTCTTTACATGTTTTACAATAAAGGTAAAACCGTAGTAAGCACCCCAATGCTATTTCTGTTATTTTGTTATCATACTCAAAATGTGTATGGCAGTAGATAAATAAATTTGTTTAGTACCTTCTTGGGACCACATCTGTGCTGATATGTAGCCTGGCAGTGACTTCCTTTTTCTATTCCACATGCAATTTTTTTATGTATTCTTCAGGGCTCTCCCTCTTTCTCCCCTCTACCTTGAGGCTGGATCTTGAGTTGATATATATTACTTGCCCTTTTAAACAGGGCAATTACACCTTTCTAAACCCATTGTCTTAAAGCAGCTTCAAAATATTGTCCTTTTAATACATAGCCCTCCTACTTTACTCATATCTGTATAAATTTATTTTAAGCAGATCATGAAGGGACTTGAGCAATCTGGAGGTATAATGGCTGGGCTTAGAAATGAAACTGCTTTGAGAGCATATTGTTTTCTTAATACTTAACCAATTGTGGCATATGGAATCAATATCCTCATATACCCTAAGAAGAAATCATGCCATGGTATGGCTTTTCCCGCACAATAAAGATATACTTAAAAGAGTCATTCTTTTGCACAAGGTACATTTCTAACTTCCCTACTAGAGTATCAAAGAAAAGCCATGGACATCTCAGGCACAACCTCTCCACCTCCTTGCTTAGCATTTTTGCACAATATAAACTTTTGAAAAGTGAGATGTTTGACATCTCTCTCACAGGAAACCCTGCACCTATTTTGACAGCACTATCTCTAGCATGTCTTTTTCACCAGGCAAACCTTTCTGGAGGGGAAAAATAGAAATAGCACCACCACAGCTTTTTGTACATGTTGCTACGGCTAAATTGCATAGCAACAAGACTCAGGATACCGGGCTACATTCCAGGGGAGGGGGGGTAAATCTAGCCTTTAGCATAAGGTAGATAGCTGAAAACTGAAATAACCACACCTCATTGATTATTAATGCTCTTGAGCAGGGAAAAAATGCAAAGACCCTACGGTTATTTTAGGAAATTTGCTTCGAAAATGAAAACTTAATTATAACTCACTTTTGAGTAATGCTTCACTATTTTATGTGGCTGAACTATTTAAATATTTGGAGAAGAGATACCCAAAATTAAACAGCAAAAACTATAAGGAAGAAAGCAAAGGCAGCTACCAGTAGCTCAAATGAAAAATCTTTTTCTTTAGCTTTGCTTTAGTCTGGGATTGCTTGAATTTTCAACCTAGATGGCTGAGCATCACAGGATTTTTCATACTGGTTAATCTGAGCTTTGCTACAAGCCAAAGGAAAAGTGTTTGACTGTATCCATGCAGAGATAAGAAACCTAGTTTTATGGGCCGGGAGTTCTCTGATAGTTTTTGTTATTGAATGTTAAGGGTTGTTCTTCATAAATCTAGACAAGACTGAATATCAAGAGGAAGTGAAATGTTAAAGGTGACATTGTCAACAAGAATTTGACAATTATATGTTCAGTGCTTCAAAGTTCTTCAAGAAATGTATCCTTCAAAACAGCTGTGGTACTGTGGCTTCCTCTAATATTAAAGCATGAAGGAGTGATGTTTAGCATTTATAAGCATCAGACTAAGGATAAAAGGCTCCATTGGGGTCTGAACTAACAGAAAAGGAGCAGCACTAAAACACCCAACAATAACAAGAAAGTAAAAAGAATGTACTTCAAATTGGTAACATAGGGAAAAATTACTGTTGATCGAAACACATTTTCACCAATATGGGCTGAGTTCAGACTGGCAATTTGCTCTGCTATAGCCACATTCCAGCCACGTTTCCCAAGTGGATTAAAGGGGGCATTCACACAGGAACATCTGCCTGGCGTTCCCCACCTGTAGGAAACCCATGCTGTTTTGCTTCATTCCCGGGATTAAAAGATACCTGTTACAAGTGGTAGCAAATCCTGCAGAGTCCCTTTATTCTGCTGCAATCCACTTCCTGGAAGTGTGAATGCTCAGCCAAAAAGCTGGGAGCAACCCATGTTGCGCATAAGGCAGCAACAATATGATTGGCTGTGCTCCGCTCTACCACCCAATGTGGTGCCGGCATAACAGGATCCTCCCCCAGTCGGCCAGATGCCTATGTGTGTATGAGCACATGAGCACATTTGCGCTAATGCGCTCATGCACTCACACACATAGGCATCCTGCTGATTTACCAGGAAAAGCCATTTACAGCTGTGCCTCCAGGCCAGCAGTCTGAATGCTCCTGCGCAGCTCCTCCTGGTATGCTCCTGCATCAGTCAGCCCTGTGTGACTGGGAAAACCCGGAACAGTTTGTTCTGGGGCTTTTTGCCATGACTGGCTCCCTCTGCAAACTGCCAGTCTGAACTTAGCCTCGTTTTCTTCAAAGGTAACTGCAAATGTTGTCAGATAATAAAACTAATAATGCCACAAGTGTATTAATTTTATTATACACATTTTGACACTTAGTTCTGTTCTAATCAAACCCAATGCAGAGAGAGTAGGGATGGGCACAAATCAGCTGATGAACTGCAGTTCATCATGAGTTTGGGGCAGTTCATGAAGCAATGTTCACAAACTGAAAAGCCATCATGAACTTTCATGAATTTTGATGCAGTTTGTGGCAGTTTATGAAGAGCAGAACCCCCTGCTTTGTGCTTGTCGTGGGTCAGTCTGAGCTCAGCATGAAGTACTCAGGGGAGGAGGAGGACTCAGGGGAAGAGGACTCCTCAGGAGAAGGGGAGCCATGCAGAGTCAGCAGAAGCCAGCAAACAGGCTGATGAGCTTCAGGCTGACCAAGGCTCACCACCACCAGCTGATCCAGAGCCACTGCCCAGCTCTGATGCAGCAGGTGAGACTCAAGTGATTAAGACCAGTCCACCAGGCTCACCTCCACCCTTTGAGTGCCAGAGACAGAAGCTTAGAAGGGAGCTACAAGTAAGGAGGCAGAATGGGAATTTGAATATGATTGGTTGAAGTATAGACAGATTTATGACTTATTTAAGACCGATAAAAGAGAATATGGTTTTAGAGAAAATAACACTGAAATTGAAACTGTATGGCTTGAGAAAGGTAAAAAAAATGATTTCTAAACTGTACAAGGTTTTATTGAAATGGTATACTGAGGACGAAATTGTAAAAGAGCAAATGATAAAATGGGCGGTAAATATTAATAATGAGATATTAATGACATCTTGGGAATATTTGTGGAAAAAGTCAATGACAATTTCAACTTGTGTAAATGTTAAAGATAATTGTTATAAAATGATGTACAGATGGTATATGACGCCTAAAAAAATTGCTATTATAAATGAAAGTATGTCTAACAAATGTTGGAAATGTAAGAAACATGAAGGGTCTTTTTACCATATGTGGTGGACATGTGATAAAGCAGTAAAGTATTGGACTGAGATCCACAATGAGATACAAAAAATTTTGAAATGTACTTTTAAGAAAGACCCACAGATGTTATTGTTAGGTCTTAAAATGGAAGAAATAAATGTAGCCAAGAAAACACTACTATGGTACTTGATTACAGCAGCTAGACTGACTTTTGCTCAATGTTGGAAACAAGATAAAGTACCTGAAACATGGGAATGGATTAAAAAGACGTTGTTTATGGCAGAAATGGACAAATTAACAAGAAAATTAAACAATGAAGAAGACGAAACCTTTTTCGGAGACTGGAAAGACTTTCAAGAATACTTGTTGAAGAATTGGGATGTAAAACGTGGTTTGATTTGTTTTGACAGCTATTGAGGAGAAGTGGAAAGAGACTCAGATCTTTGAATTGTTACCATTAGTAAAAGAAATATGTTTAGTAGTAAATGTAATTGTGTAAGAGAAATATCAAGGGGGTTGGAGCAGTGCGGGAAGCCTTGTTTGGGGGGGAGAGGGAGAAAGAAAAATGGATATGTATTGGTTTGTTTAAATTGTATGAACATGTGATATATCCAATAATAAATTGTATTTTTTTTTTAAAAAAAAAAGGAGGCAGAATGCACATCTCCTGGCCCATAGCCAGCTGCTTGCTGATGACAGCCTGGAGTAGCTGCAGCAGCACTCCCAAGCAGGGCTTGTTAGAAGGTGCCTATAAAACCCAGCTGGGAGCCTGCATGTTGTGGAAAGCAACAAATAATTATGTGACTACAACACCTGACCCTGCTTGTTTTGTGTGACATTGGACCAGTTTGGGACTTTGACTCTGTGACTCTCTGGCTTGTGGATGCCCCTTGGACCTCCTGACTATGCTCTCTGCTCACCCCTTCTGGTAATAACCCTCTGACTTGAGCACTTTGGCTTGTTGACTTCTGGGATTGGACTTTGTGTGAGCACATGAATGTGTCTGGCTTGCCTGCCTGCATCTGCCACATGACACTAGTCTTTATGAAAAACAGCTGAACACATGGGAATTTCCCACATATAATCCCTTTGTATGCTTATGATCTGTTGGTCTTTGAGCATTAATAAAAGACTGACTGAGGGGAACTCCCCAGTGCTCAGATGTGTGGTTTAAATGGCTGGGAGCCAATTAAACCAATGCTTTCTTCTCCCTCCAAAAAACCACGGAGAGCAGAAAGCAGGGGTTTAAATGGTTTTGAGTCTGGGGCTGGCTGAGGCTTGTTGCCCTAGAAAGCCCTTTTAAACAGCTGAGCCCTAGGAGCAGAGTGCCCCTATGGGTCAGTTGTTTAGACTGGAAACAGCTGAGCTGTGTGGAACAATTTGCTGCTAAAGAAAGCCCCTTTAGACAACTGGACCATGTAGGGTACTTTGCTCCATGCAGCTTGGCTGTTTAGATCAGAAACAACTGAGCTGCAGGAACAGGCTGCCTCTGCAGCTCAGCTATTTTGAGCATGAACTTCAGGGAACCTAGTTTGGTTTGTAAGTGAGCTGACTGGGTTCGTGGTTCACCCATGAACCACAAACCAAAAGGTTCATACCCATTCCTAAGAAAGAGAGGATAACTTCAATAGGATTTTTTCCACTTCTTATTCCTGATGTTCCACAAATTGTGGCTGTGTGTTCCCAGGCCCATTGAAAAACAACATGAGTGGAGACTTCCGGATCCAGGCTCATCAACAGAGGAGTGTTTGTGAGTGCTCCCCTGTCCCAGGACTTTCTTAGGCAATTCTAACACCTCAAAATTCTTTCCAGTGGTGAAAGATTTGGTAGGGATGTATCAAGCTTGAGCCCAGTGGGGTGGTGACCCCCCTGGCCTCTGATAGCTGTCCTTAAGCAAGAAAGTCAATTTAAATTGATGGGAGCTGTGACGAGACTGAAGAATCATGCCAACTACAAGATGAGCCATAGGGAACCAGCAGAGTCAAAAGAGCAACAAGCAACAGGATAAATAAAAGCTAAGTACCTTAAAAGTTAACTAGACTCCTTTGGGGATATAATAGTGGTGGGGAGTTTGCTGGGGCGCTCTGTTGGGCGTTCAGGTGGGTGTTTGGCTGGAGAAGGAGTGTCCCAAGTGAATAGATACAAGGGATTAGAAGCAGCTAGTGAAAGAAGGAATGGTTCTCTAATATAGGTTTAAATATAAAGCAAGGGACAGAAGGAGGTTTGGAAGCGGCAAGAAACTTTAACTGCAAAAAGGTTTTCTTCTTTGTTTTTCTTTCTTTGTAGTTTGCTTCCCTACCTTTTGAAGTAATAGGTATGGACCTTTAAGGAGGAGGAACATGATGAGCATTGCTGAAAGAACAGGTGGCGGGTGGTATGATGCGACATGGCAGGAGAAGAAAAGGGCAGAGGCATGGGAAGGAGAGGAGTTGGTGATGTCATCAATTGGAGTGAGCTTGCTGCATGGAGCTGAGTCTGGAGATTGGAAGAAGATAGATGAGACAGGAAACCAGCCTTAAAGGGGAAGAAGACAGAGGGAACATAGAGGGAGTAGTTGGAATGGATGAGAGTAGACTTAAATAAGACAGATGGAACTTGGAAAGATTAGGCAGGATGAAACATAAACAGAACAGACTGAAACAATTAAGGAGTAGGCAGATAAAGGCGGAAGGTGGAAAGAATAACTTGAATAAATAGGATATAATCAGAAGGAATAGAAGAAACAATAGAAAGAGAGGAGAAAAGAGGAAAAGAGGAATTCAGCCTATGCTAAAAAACACAGAAAACCTAGGGAAGTCCATATAAAGTTTTATAGGAAAGAATTGAAGGAGAGAATTCTGAGAGCATCTAATGAGTCTAAAGTAACCATACAAGGAGAAGATAAAACATTTTTAAAAGAAACCCTGTGGAGAGTGAAGGAAAGAAGGATGCAATATATGACATTGACAAACCTCCTGAAAAATAATGGAATCACATTTAGATGGCTAATACCAGAGGGAGTGTTGTTTTCTTATGGTAGCCAAAGACCTAGAATAGACTCGATATTTAAGGTGGAATTTTTTCTCAATAAATTTGGTGAAGAACTAGGTTTGCAAAAAGAAGAGGTAGAGGATGATGTGGGGGACCAGGAGGAGGAGTTGGAAGAGGAAGGAATGGAGGAAGAAAGCAGTGCACACAAAACGAATAAAGGGAAAGAAACCAAGTCGAAAAGAAATAGAACCAAACCCAATAAAACAATGCATCAGATTCTGACTAGATTTAAATATAAAAACAGAGGGAAGAAATTGTAAGTAATAAAAATGCCAGTCTCTAAGAATTTTAATGTTATATCTATAAATTTGAATGGTTTAAATAGTCCACAGAAAAGAAGGAAGACATTTCATCAACTGCAAAAAGTAAAATCAGATATAGTGTGTTTACAGGAAACACATATCAAGAAGACAGACGTGAAACATTTAGAATGTAAAAAATTAGGTAGTGCGTTTATAGCAGCAACAAAGGTAAAGAAACGAGGGGTAGTGATATACGTAAAAGAAGCATTAAACCCGCAGTTTGTGTATGGTTCAAAGGATGGCAGAATAGTAGTGGTTACAATAGTAAGAAATGGGATGAAAATGCTGCTCATTAATATATATGCACCCAATCAAAATCAATTTTTTTTCAAGAATTATAAACAGTTCTGAAACTTGTGGAGGCAAATAATATTTGTATTGTAGGAGATTACAACTCAGTCTTAGACCCCAAATTGGGCAGAAATGGTTTTGGAAAAGACACAAGAGGGGTAACGTAATACCTGAATGTTATATGCAAACAGTGGAAGAATATAATCTAATTGATGCCTGGAGAACTAGAAATACACAAAAGCGAGATTATACATACTATTCAGCAAGACATAATACCTGGTCACAGATTGATATGGTCTGGATATCTACTAACATGATAAGGGATGTGATAGATTGTGAAATATTACTGAATACATTTGTGGATAATAATCTTGTTCTGTTAAAGTTAAGGGAGGGGCAGAAGGTAAATAGATGTGTAATGAATTTAAGCTTGCTCAGAGATCAAAAATTTGTTCAAAAGTGTAGAAAAGAGATTATAGAGTTTTTCTGGGGTGGAAATAATATGGGATGCATTTAAAGCATATATGAGAGGTTGTTTCATTAATCAAAGTGCATGGAGAATGAAACAAAAGAAGAACTATGAACAATTAGTTGAGCAGACTGAGTTACAGGAAAAAAAACATGAAGGAAGTAACAGATATTAAAACAGCTAAAGTAAAATTAAACTTGTTGCATCATAAAATGAATTTGTTATTAAATTACAACATAGGGGAAAAAATTGAATATACCAAGCAGTATTACTTTGAAAAAATAAATAAGCCAAATAGATGGTTAGAATATCAGTTATAGATATATAAAGAAGGCAGATGGACATTAATAGAATTGGACAGAGTGAATAAGCTAATAACAGGCAAGGAGAAAGTGGGGGAAAACTGTAGTATTTAAAATAATATAAAAGGGAGAATAAGAGTTAAGGAGGAGGACAAGAACTTACAGATTAGAAAACTAAGAGAAGAAGGACTGAGAAGGGGACAGAGAAAGGGAAAGGGAAGAAAAAATAAAATAAGAGTTTTTTGTTTTGGGGGGGTTCTTTTTAGATAAATAATATAGGATATAAAAAGAAGGGCTATAAGCAATATCACTGGTGTCAACTTAGTTTAATGGCCACTGGAGATAGTGGAGGAAGAAGGCTGTCAATACCATCCCCAGGCCAAGTGGGAGGAATAAGACAAGTTAAAGCTTCCACAATGAGTTTATCTCAGGCTACAATGAAAGACTTAAAATGATTCAGGAGAGTGTTTCCCAAGTGGTAGCATGGGCAATGAAATGTACAACAGAGAATATGTTGCCTGCATTAATTAAAAAAGAAATAGAACCTATTAGTCACAAGATGGATGAATTAACAACACAAATTAGAAAAGAAATGCAGGAAATTAGAAAAGAAACACAGAAAATTTAGAAACAACTAACAGACAATAAACAAAAAATTATAAAAATAGCTGCTAACCAAGGGAAGACTAGGGAGAAATTGCGAGATTTGGACCTAGATGTTCAGGAAATTAAAAGTAAAACTGAAAGAATGGAAGACACAATAATAAATCTAGAAATGGATAAAGCGGCCATGATAATAAGATGCCAAAATATATCAGAAATGATAGATAAAAATCTCAAAGAGGAAGTTGCAAAAAATTTAGTGGAGCAGCTAAAAATAGCAACAAAAGAAGGAATAGAAGAAGGAATTGAAGCTTTTTATAGAAGGAATTCAGCCTATGCTAAAAAACATAAAAAACCCAGGGAAGTGCATATAAATTTTATAAGAAAGATTTGAAGGAGAAAATCTTGAGGGCAACAAATGAGGCTAAAGTAAATAAAGAAATAATATTTTTAAAAGAAATACCGTGGAGGGTAAGGGAGAGAAGGCTACAATATATGACATTAACAAATCTTTTGAAAAATAATAGAATTGTGTTCAGATGGTTAATACCTGAGGGAGTGTTATTTTCATATGGTAGTCAAAGGCACAGAATAGATTCGATATTCAAAGCTGAATTTTTCTTAGATAGATATGGAGAGGAACTAGGCTTACAAAAAGAGGTGGTAGAGGAAGAAGAGGGGGACCAGGAGGAGGAAATTAATGAAGAGGTGATGGAGAAAAGAGAAATGCAGGAAGAGAAAAAAGATAACAAAGGGAAGGGATCCAAATCGAAGAAATATAGAAATAAGTCCAACAAACCCAACAAAACAACTTATCAGATTTTGACTAGGTTCAAATATAAAAATAGAGGGGAAAAACTGTAAAGAATAAAATGTCAGTGTCTAAGAATTTTAGTGTTTTATCAGTTAATGTGAATGGCTTAAACAGTCTGCAAAAAAGGAAGAAGATATTCCATCAACTACAAAAAATAAAACCAGAGGTAATTTGTTTGCAAGAAACACATATTAAGGACATAGTCGTGAAATATTTAGAGTGCAAAAAACTGGGCACTGCATTTATAGCGGCAGCAAAAGAAAAGAAAAGGGGAGTAGTAATTTATGCGAAAGAAGTATTAAATCCAGAACTGGTATACAGTTCAAAAGATGGGAGAATAGTGGCGATTACAGTAGTAAGAAATGGGGTGAAGATGTTATTTGTCAATTTATATGCACCTAACCAAAATCAAAAAAACTTTTTTGTAGAGTTGCAAACAGTTTTGAATAGTGTAGAGAGGAATAATATATGTATTGCAGGTGATTATAATGCAGTTTTGGATCCAGAATTAGATAGAACTAGCACCAGGAAAAGAAGTAAGAGGGGCAAAGTGCTACTGGAAAGTTATATGCGAATAGTGGAAGAATACAATTTAATTGATGTATGGAGAACTAGAAATATGCAAAAGAGAGATTATACATATTATTCGGTAGGACACAATAATTGGTCACGGATTGATATGGTTTGGGCATCAGCTAACATGATAAGGGATATGATTGACGGTGAAATTTTGCCTAATACATATGCAGATCATAACCCTGTATTATTAAGATTAAGGGGGAGCCAAAAGGTATATAGGTGTACAATGAATCTGAGTTTGTTTAAAGATCAAAAATTTGTCACAAAATGTAGAAGAGAGATCACAGAATTTTTCCAGATAAACGGAAAAGCAGAAACAGAAGTAGGAATAGTCTGGGACGCGTTCAAAGCGTATATGAGAGGTTGTTGTATTAGTCAAAGTGCGTGGAAAGCAAAACAAAGAAAGAAGTAGTACGAGCAGTTAACTGAGCAGATTGGGATACAAGAAAAAAAATATGAAGAGTGCAATAGACACTCAAAGTGCTAAAGTGAAACTAAGTGTTTTGCAGCACAAAATGAGTTTACTATTGAATTAAGAGATAGGGGGGAAAATTGAATATACTAAACAATATTATTTTGAAAACATGAATAAACCAAATAGATGGTTAGCTTATAAAGTAAGAAAAGAAAGAGATAAGCATTTAATACTTAAGTTAAAAAATGAGAAGAATGAGGACAAGTTTAATATAAAAGAGTTGAAAAATATAGTTGAGAAATTTTATATAAATTTTTACCAAAGAGATAAGACAAATAAGGAGTTAACATTAGAATATCTGAAGGAAAATACTAAAGGATTCAGTGAACAACATAAAATTTTTTTGAATGATCCAATAACAATGTGTGAGATTGTGGAAGCAATTAAGAGTCAGAAAAGAAAAAAAAACCAAGCCCTGATGGCATTCCTACAGAATTCTATCAAATTTTTGAGGAACAACTTAGTGTAGTGTTCAAGAAACTAGTTCAGGAAATAGGACAACTCGGGAAGATCCCAGAATCATGGAAACATGCACTAATTACTTTAATCCCGAAACCCAATGCTGATAAAAGTGAGATTCAGAACTATAGACTGATATCCCTCCTAAATGCCAATTATAAAATATATGCCAGTATATTAGCAAATAGATTAAAGACTGTACTATCACAAATGATACATCAAGATCAGATGGACTTTCCACCCAGGAGACAAATGAAAAATAATTTAAGAACTATTATGGATGTGTTAGGGTATTACGAAGAACATCCTGATAAAGAACTTATTTTACTGTTCTTAGATGCGGAGAAAGCTTTTGATAACTTATCTTGGGACTACTTGTTGCAAAAGTTAAAAATAGCGGATTGCGGATATAAGTTCTATGCTATGGTTGAGGCTATTTATAAAGCACAAGCGGTTAAGGTGATAATAAATGGAGACCTAACTAATAGTATTGAAATTCAGAAAGATTCCCATCAAGGTTGTCCACTCTCCCCATTATTGTTTGTCTTTGCATTAGAATCATCGAATGATAATATAAGGGAGAACAAGCAAATAAGAGGTTTAAGAATTAAGGGGGAGGAATATAAATTATTAGCTTTCACTGATGATTTGGTATTTATTTTAGAAAAACCAGAAACATCCATGGTACATCTGATGAACGCTATTAGGAATTACGGGAAAGTGGCAGGACTTAAGATAAATTATAAGAAATCTAAAATTTTAACTAAAAACTGTGCACCAAATACATTGAGTAGTTCAAGAACAATCGTCTATGGAAGTGGCCAAGAAAGTAAAATACTTAGGGATTTACTTTACAAACAAATGTAGTTTGTTAATTGAAGACAATTACAATAAGGTATTGAAAGAAATTTCAGCAGATTTGCTAAGATGGAAAAATATACCATTATCATTTATGGGTAGAATAGCACTGATAAAGATGAATATACTGCCAAGATTTCTATTTTTGGCACAAAGCATCCCAATTTATAAATATATGTAATGTCGTACATAATAACCACTGCACGTTTATTGTTGGCCCAAAATTGGAAGTCTGATGTAATCCACTCCAAAGAAGATTTAATAATTAATATATTAGAGGTAGCACAAATGGATGATTTAAGTCTCATATTATCAAATAAAACTGGAAAGGTACATAGTAAACGATGGACAAGGGTGTATAAATGGGTAGATAAGAATGTATAAGACTCTACTCTATATGGAAAATAATGTAAGATGGAATGTAATATTTATTTTGAAAATGAAATAAAATTTTTTTCAAAAAAAAAAAGATCTTGACCATTGGTTGCAAATATGGAAAACAAATGTCAAAATAACAAAATCAGTTTCTTTTTAAAGAGAATATATATAAAATGTTTTATAGGTGGCATATAACACCGGAGAAATTAGCCAGAATGTACCCGGGAATGTCTGACAAATGTTGGAAATGTAAGATAAGGGTGGGAAGCTTTTTCATGTTTGGTGGAAGTGTAAAGAGGTGATGTTATATTGGAGAAGGGTTCATGAAATGTTACAAAAAATATGTTTGATACTGCTACCATTCAAACCTGAAATGTTTTTACTTAATATTATGCCTGATGTAAAAGATAAGAAAATTAAGCTCTTAATTATACATATAGTTATGGCAGCAAGAATTCTGTATGCTAAGTACTGGAAGAAATCAGAGATACCAACAGAAAATGAACTTTTGACAAAAATCTTTGAAAACAGCTGAAATTGATATATTGTTGAACTTGTTAAAAGACCAAAATAAACAAAAAATGAGAGAAAATTGGAGACCACTTTACAACTGGGTGGAAAGAAACTTTGAAGACCATGAATAATGAATATAATTACTATAAACTTGGAGAAGCTCTAACTTGAATTGTATAGAAACTTTTTTCAGAAGCCACTATAGAAGATTTTAGCGATTTAAGTGTTATTAACTTCAGTAAATCTATAAAAGAAAAAGATTTGGAAACAAAGAATTAAGATGGAATGTTTGTAACAGCTATTTTATAAACTGGATGGAACTTCCCTTTATGTCTTATCCAGGGCTGGCCCACCCACTAGGTGAACTAGACTTTCGCCTAGGGTGGGCCGATCATGAGGGCGCTGAAATGAGCCATGCCCCCCCGCCAAAGCCCCCTCACCTCCGCCAAAAGCCCTGCATCGCCCACTCACCCTGATCATCCCCAGCCACCGCTGCTGCCTCTTTCTCTCCCCCGGGCCATCTTCATCCCGATCAGTGCCACCTGCAGCCTGCCAGACCCACCCCCTGACTGCCCTTCCTCTTTCTGCCGGGCCATGATCCCACCCCCTATGTCGGAGGCTCCAGTCAGA
Organism: Gekko gecko; assembly: GCA_029375565.1. Taxonomy (NCBI): domain Eukaryota; kingdom Metazoa; phylum Chordata; class Lepidosauria; order Squamata; family Gekkonidae; genus Gekko; species Gekko gecko. The sequence goes on from JAPDNY010000001.1 coordinate 211,819,349, forward strand.
GGAGCAGCCCCTTCCCTTTGCCACTGCCCGGACAGAGCAAGACAAAAGGGAGACTTGTCTAGTTTCTGACCCTCTCCAGCCTCTCCAGGTCCTTCCTGCTTTTCCCTATAGGAGGAGGTTCCTGAGTAGATGGCAGAGCAGCGAGTGAGGCATGAAACCAGCTGCTCTGGGGGCCAACCCTGCTGGGGGGGAGGGAAGAATATCAGCCATTTGAGGTGCTCATTGGTCCAGTCCACCCCATAAGGTTGCTCTGAAGATGAAATAGAGAAGAGGAGAACGCTGTAAGCTGCATTGGGACCCCATAAAGCAAATAATAATAATAATAATAATACCGGGAGTATCTCCAAGCCCCCCCAATCTTTCCTCCATCCCCCCAGGAGCTCCACTTACCGGGAGCTCAATCCATCCTCCCCTTCCATGGACCATGCAGGGACCCAGAAGCATTGTCAATTCCAAAGTCCCTGGCAGGATCGGGCCAAACCTCATGACTGCCCCACCACCAAAAAACCCATACAGCCACAGGAGGAAACTTCATTCACTGCATGGGCTGGGGGGGAACTTTTGCCTCTGATGTTCTGCAGCATGGGCCGTGACAGGCCCCAAGGATGACCAATGAAAATTCTGCATGAGGGAGCATCATCAGTCTCTGGGCAGAAGGATCAGCCGCGGCTCCTCTTGAGGGAGATGGGTTTTCTTGCTGGTGTTACAAAGAGAGAAGGCTGAGAACCAAGGGCGTGGGGGGGAGCTCCCTCCCAGGCTCTCCCCTCTCCTTTCTTGTAGGCCATTTGCCCACAAAGTGCCCCCCATCTCCTCTGCTTCCTCCAAGTGGGCAGTCCGGTTGCTCTGCCCTGTTGGGAGGGAGACTGGAATATTTAGCAGGCCTGGGTGGGAACCTCTTGCTATTTTTGTGCAGGGGGGAATCAGGTTCCTGGCTCTGGGTTGGGAAATACCTGGAGATTTTGGGAACAGAGCTTGGGGAGGGCAGGGCCTCCTCAGCAGGGTATTGTGCCATATACCGTCCACCATGTAAAGCAGCTGTTTTCTCCTCCAGGGGAACTGATCTCTATCATCTGGAGATCAGCTGCAACAGTGTGAAGGGGTGTCTCCAGACCCCATCTGGAGGTTGGCAACCCTAGGAAGGGAGCCAAGCCCCATCTCAGGCAGGGCTTGGCCTTCCTTGGCCATTCAGCCCTGCGGTCTGCCGAGAGCCCCCTTTTCTGCCCCTTCACCTTCCCCTGGTGCTCTTTTTGTGTCATTCAGAGGAGGAGAAAAGGGACGCTTTTCCTGCAAGGGGTGGACCTTTCTCTGACTGTAGAGCACCTGGGAGCCAAATGGAGGAGACCAGGCTGTGGAGGCCATGCTCTGGGCCTGCCCTTGGAGACTGCCTCCCATAAGAGGTGGGAAAGGTGGGAAAGGAGGGCCAGAGAGGGGCGCTCCCAGGAAGGACAGGCTTCCCAAAATTCCAGAGACATAAAGGAAGCATCCTTGACTCTCATCCATCCCCCCCACCTCCTATGGCAGCATAGCTTACATTCTGCATGGGTACAAAGACAGAAGGGCTGCACTATTTTTTTAGGGCAGGCAAATGGTTTGGGGTGAGTCTCAGAGCAGCTTACAATCCAGCTGGGACAGAGAGGCCACTGAGAGAACTGCTCTGACAGAACTGTGTGTGTGTTTTGTTGTTGGTTTTTTCTGTCATGGGTAAGCCAACCTGTCTCTTTTTAAAAAGTTATGTGCAGGAAGAGTGTGCGGGGGGGGGGGCACCAGAAGGTATCCTCGCCGGCCCTGGTCTTATTCCATCCCTTGTACCCTCCTATCCTTATACCCTCCCTGTCCTAGAATGTGTTAAAACCAAATAAAAATGTATATATATAAAAAGAAAGTCCCAAGCATATAGTAGGACGGAAACAAGCCTGAATAAATGTTGGTGAAAGAGGATAATTCCTGCATCTCTTTTCCCAGCAGCCATCTGTGAACCATGAAAAGGCGATGCTGAGGCTTGGGGAGACAAGATGTATAAAAAGCCATGTTACATAGGTGGCTGCACTGAGGAGGGGAAAGCTTGTCCAGCATGTCCCTGCCGGTTCCACTAGTGGTGCTTCTGACGCTCTTCAAAGGAAGAGAGAAAGATCGGTAATTTCACCCTGTCAACTTCTAACAACTGCACAATTATTTTTGTTTGTTTTTAAAATACAGCCCTCTCTTTTCATGGCTCACAGGTGGCTGCCAGGGAATGGAGTATGAGAAAAATCCACTTCCACTAGCAATTTATCTGAGGCTGCATGAGACAACCATAACACACATAAAGACTGCTTTTATGAAGTCCAGAAATCCAACCCTAAGTCATTAATGCACCAGCATAACTAATAGAAACACTGCGGATAAAGACCTATCAACACAGTAGCTTCCCCTTTTCTCATATCTACCTTCTCTAGTAGCATCTCTACTATAAATGGGCTCAATCCATGTGGCTTGTTCTGCATTGTGGCTTCTTACTATTAAATTATATCCCCTGTTGTAAATATTTTTAACCCTTAGTTATGGTCGTAGCTCAAGTGCATGTATTTTAAGGTATTAGCTACGTTAGACTTGTTGACTCCAGTATTAGTTTAGCAGTGTTTTCTGTTAAGTTTTTAATACAATTTCTTATTCTTGTTATAGTGTTCTTAACTGTTAAATTTAAAAAAAGAACCTGGGACCTTCAATTTATTTAGAATTTTTTTAAAAAACACAGTAGTTTTCTATGGGAAAAAATGATATTATTCTACTGGAAATATTCCTAATCACCTACCTCTCTCCTTTCTTTTTTCCCATCTCCCTATTTGCCTTGAACTCTGAATCTATATCTCCAGTCATCAGTGTAATGGATAGAGTTTAATATTCTAGAACACTACCATACGGTATTAGTTTTCGCCCTTTGTCAGTATATAAAGATACATTTGGTTCCCCACCCCATTTATTAATGAATTAACACACATCCCAGGTGGTCTTTTGAACTGGAAATTCTGTTCAAAATTATGGGATGTCAGCTTAGTTGAAAAAGCAGAAAAATTGCTCCCCCAAAAATATCTAATGACTTTAGACATTATCTTGTTAGTATTAAATACTTTTTGCAAGTGACTTAAATCAAGGCTAGACTATTACTTTCCTTCCCCCCCCCACTGCCTTAGAGTTCTTATTTTTTAAAAAAATTGACAGGCATGATGTAAATTAAAATAAAACTTTTTTAAAAACTTGCACAAGTTTCCAAAAGACTTCAGTATCAAAGCACTACAATTCATTCTAACTGTTGTGCGAATTCACCAGTAATGAAGCAATGGGCTGCTGATGAGAGCTAATAATTTTAGATTAAGAATAGCAGACTGCAATATAATTTCTGAAACTCTAAGACCTTATTGCTATCCTTACTGAAATATTGTTGAGAGCTCCCATTTTAAAGTGAGCTTTGACCTTAGATTGCTATTTATCTTCCTATCTCTTTGTAAAAGATTTCCCTTCCCCCATCACATGCACACATCACACACACACACCAGATTACAGATACTGTTATCACAGTGGAAGGTCAGCTGAAGTCTGTTCTTTGGCCAAAATGTTGCTTAAAAATCAATAACAGTTCCCGAATATTTCCACACCCTACTTGGCTCAGTAGATAAACAGGGGTCTTGTTCAAAACATAGAATTTGTTCCCCGCAAAGTCACCTTTAAGAACTGAAAGAACAACAAAAAAGTGAACTTATTTCTGCTGATTTCAGAACAGACTAAAGTTGCTTTATTTCATTTTGTTTGTGGTCATGGAATGGACAGAGAAAGAATATTACTGCAGCCCAACCACTGTACAGCTAAAGATAATATTTAATTTCAATTAATCCTATGATGTACTCTCTAAAGAATTTAGAGAACATTAAAATCAAAAGGCTAAAACTATAGTACATAATAGAGATTTTCAAAATATATGTATGGCAAACCTTCTCATTGAGGTGGGTAGTGATAATTGCCAGAATCTAACCACCTATAGTGATCCACCCTAATGTTCTTCTTGAGTGGATTGCATTATCCAAAATAGATCCCACAATTCTAGATCACAGCTGCTAAGAACTATCAGGGACCCCAAAACAAGGATTCTCTGTGGCCCCCTAACAACACCTGGACAAAACCAAAACAGCATATGAAAGCAAATCACATGACTTGCCCAGCTGCATATGCAACCAGTGTGACCAATGCCACAGGAATTTTGTCTGACTAGTTTCTCCAGCATCCCTGATCCAACTATGTTAAAAAGAGCCTCAAGTATAAAGTTCTGCTGCTCCACTAGCCATCCTATTTTTATTATGTCCTTCTTCTAATATGCACAGTATGGCACCCGTAGTCCACTAATCCACACAGCAATCCTGTGAATCTGGTTAGCCTGATACAGACCAACTTGTCCAAGGTCACAGTGAACTTCATGAGTGAGCGGTGGCTTGAACCCAGGTCTTCCCAGTTTGATATTCTGACTAGTATGCCACACAGTAGATGCCTCTCTACTATTCCTTAAAATTCCTTGGATGCTTTGCCGAAACTGGTAACTCTAAATTCACATAATCAGTTTACTTGAGGCAAAATTGAGCACAGAAATGTCTGAAATGCCCACAAAATTTGCAGTATTATTATTATTATTTTTGCTTCATTCACTATTTTGGGGCAATTTCACTTGTCTCAAAAAAAAAAGTTTTCAGTGGCACCTTCAGTGTAAGCATATCCAAATGACTTTGGGGAATGGATATATGACTCAAGATTTCTATCTGTGTTTGGCTCTTAGTGAAATTGCATATCTAAAAAATCAAAATATTACAGAAGCTCCATTGCTCTGCTTATTAGAAAAGGTAGTAAAATCATTTAGTACAGGGTGAGAGCCACTTGTAATCTGAAAACTGGTTAACATCATTGTGATCTATGTACATCTTTGCTGTCAAGTCACAACCAACTATTGGTGACTCCAACAAGGGGCTTTCAAGATAAGTGAGAAGGAGAGATGGTCTGCCGTTGCCTTCCTCTGCAGAGACTTCCTTGGAAGTCTCCCATCCAAGTACCATACCTTCCATTCTCTGTAACCCTCCCCCAGGAGGCTTGTGAAATTTAATACTTTTTCACCATCTTGGAAAGGACTCAATTATTGTTTTAGTGTTTTATTGTTTAATTTTAATTTATTGTTTAATTTTTAACTTTTAGCTATTTATTGTATTTTTTTCCTGTTGTAAGCGGTCCTGAGTCCTGCTTTCAGGGGAAGGCGGCCTAAACAATCTAACTAGCTAACTAAATAAAACCCAATCCTGCTTAGCTTCCGAGATCTGATGAGACTGGGTTATTCCATGGTGCCTTCCCTCACCCATTGTGATGTATGAGTTCATAATTAGATTCAAGTTTGCAGCTTTAATACAGAAAATTATAGTGCAATAATACAAACAATTGCATTCTTCTAAGTAAATTGAAGTAAAAAAGGCTTAGAAGGGTTTAAGTCTGTTTAGGATTATATTGCAAATTTCATTTTCAAAAAGACAACTCTTCCTGTGTCAAGCTAGACAATCCCAAATTTGTCTCTGCATGATCTCTTAGCTTCCAGGCTTTTGCCATTTTGGGAGCATCATTATTAGGGATGTCACAGACCTTTTGATGGGCAAACTCAGGAGACAGTTGCAACACGCTTGGCAGGGGTGACTGCCCACAGATCAAGCCTTGGATCTCCATGCCTCACTGCAGGCACTCTCAAGCAGCTGTGAGGACAGGGGAAAGTAGAGAGTACACATGTGTGAAGTGCCACCTGAGCAAGGCATCTCATACACCTGCAGCAGCAACTTGGCCAAAATTCCATTGGCAGCTTCTCTCAGCCAAGGGGGAAGGTGTGGTTCTGACTAAGCTCCAGATGTCCATCAGACCTCTCTCCCCAGTCCTCCTGCTGCCCGCAACCATTGGGATCCTCTAAAGGAGGCTCTTCCACTCAGAATGAGAATGGGGGCCAGCAACTCCTCACTTCCCTTGTTTTTCTCTCTAATGAGAAAAAGTGTTGTACCATGCTCTTGCAAGAGGCATAACATACAGTTGTGCCCCTCAAAGTCAGGCATCCCAAATCACTACTAAAGCCTGAGAAAACATGTGTTCAATTATGCACTGATGAGAAGAAACTAAAGAGAAGGAGGATTTCTACATTTGGAAAATCCTCCTCAAAATTCTCAATAATCAAAATAATAGATCCCTTGAAATTTCTAGATCAAAAGCAGGGGAATACATGGAAAGCACATATAGAAATATGCATCTAACTATATTCTTAATAAGATACTTCTAGAAGTCCAACACAATCTAGTTAATTGTATGATCTGAGTACATGTTCTCTCCTTAGTGTTGTTTGATTTGTATGGCAAAACTATGCATAAATCAGGCTGGAAATTCCTCTTAACTCCTGTACTTAATAAAATTGTAAAATAAATGATGCTCAATTGTTAGTGCAGCAATTTATCCAGTAGTGGTAGGAAGGCCAAAAATATTTTGATCCCAATATTAAAAGTACTTAAAAAACAACAACAACAAAAACCTTTAATTAAGGTCTATGGAACAGTTATATGAATCTACTTTCACGGTTCCTGCAGTACTTTTTTTTACTCTATTATTCTAAATATTGTACAGCAATGACTTACAAATGCTGCTACTCCTGTATCTTTTACAGCAGTCTACCATGTAGAGTTGTAGACTTTAGGATTCAGACTCAATTTTCAATCAGCAGCTTTCTTGCTTTCCCCTCTCTCTCCAGTCCACTGATCTCCACAAAATGCTGCTCCAAGGAATGGCATAAGGAGGATCTGCAGTGGGAAGGGGAAATCAGTGAAAACTGTCATTCTAGTCTGGATCCAACCCATTTTTTGGAAGTTTGGGTTGAGATGTTACTAGTACCACAATGTGAGCACAGAGGAGAGTGACAAGGATGATTGGCGGCCTGGAGGCCAAGCCCTATGAGGAAAGATTGATGAACTCGGGAATGTTCAGTCTGGAGAAGAGGAGGTTGAGGGGGGACATGATTGCTGTCTTTAAGTATTTGAAGGGCTGTCACTTAAAGGAGGGTAGGGAACTGTTCCTGTTGGCAGCAGAGGATAGGGCTCACAATAATGGGTTTAAATTAAGGGTGGGAAAGTACCAGCTGCATATTAGGAAAAACTTTTTTACAGTAAGAGTTATGTAACAGTGGAATCAGCTGCCTAGGGAGCTGGCAATCTTTTAGCAGCGGCTGGACAAACACTTGTCAGGGATGCTGTAGGCTGATCCTGCACTTAGCAGGGGGTTGGACTAGATGGACTTTATGGCCCCTTCCAACTCTGTGATTCTATGGTTCTATGATCATTCAGCACTACTTCTGGTTTTTAACTGAGTTAGGTGACACAGATGTCCTAAATTTGTATGTGAAAATGATAAAGATCTGTAAGAAGGCTAATAGTATGCTCAATGCAGACTAAGATGCTGTTTGTTGTTAATAATGCCTGTTGAGGTACACAGAGTCTACCATTCCAGATGTGTATGCAACTCCCTCTTAAAATGCAGGTAATCTGGGACTGTACATGGAGGCACAAATCTCCTCTGTGACACTCAGCACTTTTCATTAGCATTTGCTAACTACAGTGCTACTGTGGAGAACAAAGATTTGGCACTGATTTTCATGCTCTGATCATAGCCAAGTTGGATTGCTGTGATGTGCTCTATATTGGGCTGCCTGTGACATATTAATCTGGTACATTTTTACCTTGAATTGGCCCAGTTAAAACTTCTTTGAACAAAATGGATTTCAGACCCCAACTCTGTGTAGTTTGCTATCATAAACTGGGACTTCTGCTGAAACTGCAGCAATAGAGCACCAAGTGATTGTTGTGCACTCTGTAAGGAACATCTAACTGCAAGTGTCTGTAAACTCTGGGAAAGCACCTCTTAGTTCTGACAGCATTCATTCAAACAGACAACTTGTCTAAAGCTTGCCTAAATGGATTTTTACAATAGAAGATCCCTCTCACCAGATGACCTCAATGTTTGGCCCTAACTGATATTGCAGAGTGAGGAGAAGCATGGATTGCTGTATATTTGATCCTATTTTGTGGGATTGCTCCAATGGCTTTAGGGAGATTTGTGGATTCAGCTGAAGGATCCCAGTAAATTGTGTAGAGTTTGCATCTTTCTATTGACAGGCACGTACCCACCAAGGTTATAAGAACCAATAAAAATAGAGGCCTCCTGCTTAAGGGAACTGAATTAACACAACACAGCTTCAAAATGTAGCATCTAAGCTGCTATCAGATGTGAGGTATAGTGATCATACTTTCCTAGCTGCTCTATCACAAAAGGGTAATGTTGACATATAAAGTAATACGTGAAGAATGATGTTCTCAGCATCAGAGAGTTTACTCTGTGTGTCCCCATGTTCTAAGGCTAGATGGGTGAGCATGAGGGACAAGAACTTCTTAATGGGGGTGCCTGTGCTCAGGAATTCATTAGACCTGCCTGCTGCCATTAGGTGCCAAGAGAAGATGTTTCTGTACTCTCAAGTCTTTTTGACCCAAAGCAGTTTTAACTATTCTGTCCTGTTTTAATGATTTTAGGCCTTGGCATTAAAGGCTCTTTTTAAAGCTGATTTTAGAATATTTAACATTATTTTAATTGTGTTTTTAATTGCTGGTCTTAAGCTGGCAGTTATGCTTTGGTGGGTGTGTGCATTTTAAACTGATGTTCATTAGATATACTTTTATAGTAATTTAGGATGGAAATGGTTTAAACAAATCAATAGTCTTTAGTAAGATGTCTGCACTGGCCCTCATTTTGTAGAAGCAGCATGGTATTGGTACAGACACAATGATGACTAGATTTTCTTTGGGGAGAAATCCTGCTTGGCTCCCATTTTTAAAACGAAACAAAACAAAAACCTGTGTGAGCCACTAATGCCTGAAAAGTTTTCACTTTTGCCACCTACTTCCAATCACTACATTTTGATTGTACAAAGGGTCAGGTAGGTGGTTGTTTCAAAATCCTTGATGACAGAAGCCAAATGAATGTGTATGTTTTTATTTATGTTTCTGTATTCCCAAGAGAGATTATTCTAATAGTCATTTTAATTTACTTAGTTTGTCTCTTTCTTTTAGGGTTGCCAACCCCCAGATCTGAGCTGGGGGTCCCCCACTTTTGGGGACCTTACCCTGCCACTGGCCAGCTGGCTGTCAGGGAAAACCCCACCCCCATGCCTCCCCATGCAATGTTACCGATGCAATGATATCACATGGAAGTGATGTCATTACATCATGGACATCACATCATGATGCTCTGGTCTGAGGACAAAAGAAGGCAAAACTCTATAGTAAAACCATAGAGTCTTGCTCTTAAACCAGAGCATTGCCGTGCAACATTCCTGGTGTGATGATGCCACTTCTCTTTGGGGCAGAGTCCCCCTCCCACTCTCAGAAGGCTCCCCTTGCTGGCAAGAGGTAAGGACCTGGCAACCTATTTTCTTTGTTTGCATTTCCCATTCATCAGAAGTGTCCAAAATAATACAGAAAAAGAAAACATATGGGTCTGGATCCTATGCCTTGCTTCTGTTTGTGCAGCCCAGTTTTTTATTACAGAGCTGGTCCTTCACTGTACAGGTATTAGGCATGTCAACTCACATAAGATCAGTGCCTTTTATTGGGCCATTAATCACCTAGCACAAGACCAGTACATCTAACAGTGCACTATCACCTCCTTGGTGGAAAATAACACTATACAAATAAAAAGGATAGGCTCTAAGCCATAGCACTGGATGCAAAGGTACCTTTAAACTGTTCAAAGAAAGAATGTTTCCAGCCTGAGGAAAATGAATCTACATCCGAAGAGTTTCTTCTGCTTTCACAAGGGAACATCTGCAGAAAGGATCTATTATAGCACTGCATGAGATTGTACACAGCTGTTTGTATAACTGTACTAGAAGCTTTCTTCTTGCTTTGGATCCAGCCATAAAATTGTACCATCATAAAAACGCACAGTTGATAAAAAAAAAAAAATCAGCAAAGCATCAATTGGAAATCACTAACTATCAGCAAAACACTCACCAAGTAAATTTTTAAACATTTTGATCCAAGGACAAAAACTGTACAATGAAGAGATGGCTTAAAATTTGGTTGAAAATTCCAAAGAGCAGGTACCACAGCTAAAAACACCCTTATTCCATGCACTCTTGTGAACTTCTCATCCAGAATTCTGCCAAATCTAAAATGTAAATCTGTTATATCTGTATGAAAGCAATGTGAAATTTATTTCACTTGGGTCCCTGATGAGCAATGTAGACATTACTAAGGGTTCAATTGAAATATATTTATATTTTAAAGACTGCTAAGCTAGCATTTATGTGTTCTGTTGATCTGTGATCTTTTTCAGATCAGATTTTTCAGACAAATTTTCAGAAGCAGGATGACAGGAACCATAGCTTTTTTTTTTTTTTTTTTTTGCAGCCTTGACTGAGTTTGGGCTTTTATTTCTAGACCTCACAGGAGCACCTATGTCAAAGAAAAAATGTGTAGTTTTAGACAGACAGTTTTGAGATCTCTGTGCATTGGACTCAGAAGCACATTTAGCAACAGCATATTCCTGTAGTGATACAAAGAACTATGGCAAAGTGACCTGTGGGTAAATGCTGACATGATACAAGTTATAGAAATGGGTGAAGGATAAAAGAGTTTGGGTTGGCAGCCACTTTCATCAAAGTGCAACCCCCCCCAAGAGAAACACATCAGCTCCTTTCTTTTCTAGCCCCACAACAATGCATAAAAAAGTAACTGATAAGGAAGCAAATAGATCTGTATGCTGACACTGAGGGAAAATTTTATGTCAGGTAGTATGTAATTACCTAAGCTCCTGTCTGGAGTAAGCACTTTGCATCCTTCTGAATGATGACACAGGTTCATCAATGTCCACAAACAAATGATGTCTAAGTATCATAAATATAAATAGCATTGTCACATGCACGCCCCTTTTGGGCTCTTATCAAGTCACGCTTTTGTGCGCATCATTTGTCTTTCCTAGAAAATAACTAGGCTGTATACCAGAATTGAGACTTGTTTGCCACAGAAAATATTTGGCAGAGAACGGGATTTCAGTGTAGTTTGGAAGCAACTACAAATCAACCTGTGGAACAGAATGACATAACTATTTCTGCTAATATTTTGAAATAATGGCAGCTGCATGACTCCTTCCAGAAGCAATTGTGTTTTCTGAAAGGGTAATATAAAAGTTGAAAGTAAAGAGGTATTTGGTGTAAATGGAATGAAAATGAAGCGAGAAATAAAGAGCTGAGGAATGTACATTCCCCAGGTGTGATGTATATGATCTTTGGAACATTCAACCACTTACAACTTGGTTACATGCTATTTAGTGAAGTTTTAAAATGTTTTCTTACCCCAAAGGTCTATTTATGACCAGGAATGGGCATGAACCATGTTTTTGCATTTTGGTTTGTGGTTTGTGGCTGAATCACAAACCGAACCATGAACCCATACATCATGTATCAGTTTTTGAGCCATTTAAGCTTTAAAACCCTGCTTTCTGCTCCCTGCGAAAAGCCACAGGGAACAGAATGCAGGGGGACATTTGAAGCACTATTTTCTGCTCCCCATGAAAAGCCGCTGTTCATGAACCACAACAAACTATATAGGGCTTTAAAGGTAAGAACCAGCACTTTGAAATGGATCCGGTGCACCATTGGCAGCCAGTGCAGCACTTTCAGCACAGGCTGGATGTGCTCCCACCTAGGGAGGCCCATCAACAGCCTGGCTGCAGCATTCTGCACTAGCTGCAGCTTCCGTATCTGTGACAAAGGCAGCCCCATGTACAGAGCGTTACAGTAGTCTAGCCTTGAGGTGACTGTTGCATGGATCACTGCGGCCAGGTCATCACAGTTGAGGAAGGGTACCAACTGCCGGGCCAGCTGAAGATGGTAAAAGGCCAACCTGGCCATGACTGCCACCTGGGCCTCCATTGTTAAGGAGGAATCCAGGAGCACACCCAAACTCCTAACCTCTGATGCTGGCACCAAAGGCGCCCCATCGAAGGTCGGGAGATGGAGCCCCAACCCTGAACTGATCCAACTCAGCCCCAGGACCTCCGTCTTTGCTGGGTTTATTTTCAACCGACTCAGTCTGAGCCAACTAGCCATGGCCTGTAAGGCCCGATGAAGGTCATCTGGGACAGAGTTCGACTGGCTGCCCAACATCAGGTAGAGCTGGGTGTCATCTGCATATTGATGACACCCAAGCCCACAACTCTGGGCTATCTGGGCAAGGGGGTGCATGTAGATGTTAAACAACATCGGGGACAGCACCACCCCCTGAAGCACGCCACACTCAAGAGGGTGCCTCCGGGACCGCTGATCCCCAATCACCACCCTTTGTCCCCGACCTTGGAGAAAAGAGGCAAGCCATTGAAGGGTGAGCCCCTGAATCCCCATGTCAGCGAGGTGGTGGGCCAGCAGCTGGTGGTCAACCATGTCAAACATGGCCAACAGATCTAACAACAACAGTGCCACCACACCACCTCGATCCAGATGCCTATGAGGCCATCAGTCAAGGTGACCAGCACCGTCTTCGTTCCATGACTCGGGTGAAAGCCAGACTGGAAGGGATCGAGGACAGAAGTGTCATCCAGAAAGCCCTGTAGCTGTAACGCCACCGCTCTCTCACTAAGTTTGCCCAAATAGGGCAAATTGGATACCAGCCAATTGAGAACCATTGAGATCCTAATGGGCATTCATGTCTTTTGGTGGCTTTTAAACACCCCCCCTTGCTTTTTTAAAAGAGATTTTAGGTTTTTCTCAGTTTTTTTTTTTTAAGATCTGTCTTATTTGTTCATGGCTCTAGTCTCTAGATTTAAGGACCCAGATACTGAGTAATGCTGAGAATAAATGTGGATGAGGGGCACAGGCCCTAAAAATTTCCCCACAAGTGGGTGCATGGAGGAAAGTATACTGGGAAGGTAGCAGTATTCTTTTTTTAAAAAATCCCTAAGATAACTGCACTCAATTCCAGTCCTTGAGTTATTGGTATTTTTTTTTAAAAGCCTTTTTAAAAATAACTGAATTTAAGATCATAGCAATATGTAATCAATCAGAATTTCTGGTAAGTAGATGAGGCATTATTTTTCTTTTTTAATTTTTCTCCTGGGTCTGTATCCCAGAATACTGCTACCTTTTACAAGATGGCTCTGTGGTTTTCGTAATGTGTAGTCTTTTCCTTAAAGGTTTTCAAAACTCTAGAAAGAGTGGATTTACTCCTTGGCATTATAAGGCAACTATAGCACAGACCCAAAGTGGCCAAAGCATTTCAATTCTGCAAGCTGGGTAGATCAAAGATGAATTTATCACTTGCTTGCTCCTGAAAGCAGTCAGGTTCAGCCCTTTAAATGCCTTGTCAAAGTGTATATCCCTGGCTTTGTGCTATGTTTATATCAAGCAGAGGATAAATGATTTTTACAGTGTCCTGGCTTTCCTGTACTTGATTTTGTCATGTTGACAGCATGGAGCTCTCTCTGAAGCAAACACATAATGAGCTGTGTCTTGTTGTATATGTCTGGTGCTTAAAAACAGCCAAACAAAGTATACTATCTGAATGAGCCTTGACAAGCAAACACTGGAAAATTTGCTTCTTCTACAATTCTGATCATATCTTGTGCATCAGTCTGAGAAGTTGAAAACATTAACATTTTCTGTGGGAGGACCAAATAACCAGAAAATGCAAAGTGGTCTGTAGCTAGCTATTAAAGCTCCTTAATCCTTCTAACACCTCCCCGCCCCCCATTGCACTTTGATCTATAATGTTCTGGATATGAAAACTGCAACCTATAGAGCTGGTGGCACTTGTAGGAATGGTATCAAACAGTCTGGATCTAGAGTGGAAGAAAATGTGTCCTGTGGACATGAAAGCTTTTCAGGTGGCACTGAAAAAATCATGATTTCTCTACCAAGTATCTGTAAAATAGATCAAATTGCTAGATTCGAGTCTAATGGTACCTTAGAGAACAAGAAGATTTAGGGGTAATAAGCTTTCATGAGTCAAAGCACCCTTCAGTCAGATACCTCTTGTCAGGTATCTCTCAAATGCTTATATACCCCCCAAAATTTGTTGATCACTAAGGAGCTTATTGGATTCAAATCTAGCTCTTCTATTGGCCACCCTCCCAAAACTATCCTGTCACTTTTGCACTCAGAAATACTATATAATATTGGAAAACACAATGTGTATTATATTGACTTCTTTGGGGAATTGTAATTTTCTGTGTACTACTATGGAAAAAGAAACTATACTAACAGTAGTAATATCTTGAGCTACTATTCAGTAAAAGGCAGTAAGTGGTCAAGTTAAGTTAGCCACTAGGCTTCAGTGTTCTTAAAATTAGATTGTAGCATGGAGAAAAAGCCAGGTTAGTGTAGTGGTTAGAATGTCAGACTAGAATTTGGGAGGTCCAGTTCTGAATCCCTGCTTTGCTGTAAAAGCTTGCTGGGTGACCTTGGGACAGTCACATATTCTCAGCCTAAACTACTGTGAGGATAAAATGGATGATAAGAGAATAATGTAAGCTGTTATGGGTCACCATTGGAGAGAAGGGGAGATAGAAATCCAATACATAAATACAAAACTTATATTGTGTCCATTGCTTGTAAGGATCTGGTTTCTCAAAAGGGAAAATAAATGAAATGTGATGAAGCAGATATGTTCCTAAAAGAGATTTGTCCAACTAGAATAGATGGCCCATCTTCTCATGAAACAGAATGATTCCACATGACATTTATGTCCACAGTATCTCCATATTCCACTATTGCACTGGCTTTCCATTCTCTATAAGCATGCGTCCTATATTGTATGGACAATTCTATTTTCTTAGTGCTACAAAGGGGCATGTGTCATGTTAGCTGACTGACTTCCCATAGTATTAAAAAGGCCACGTGCCCATCCAATTGATAGTTGTGGAGTCATGTATGTCCATATTGTTTTCATACATCCAAGAACATGGAGTTGGTTAAGTAAAATTCTAAGGTTTTATAGAGAGAGTTTTTAGATCCTGATACCATTATGTGAGCAGAAATGTATCTCGCTGAGACTGAGAAACAAAAATACCATAGTTAAAAGATCATGAAAGATTCTGGTCACCACACCTCAGAAATGATATTATAGCACTGGAAAAAGTGCAGAAAAGGGCAACTAGAATGATAAAAGGGTAGGAACACTTTCCCTATGAAGAAAGGTTAAAGCACTTGGGGGTTTTTAGTTTGGAGAAATGACGGCTGGGGGATGACATGACAGAGGTTTACAAGATTATGCATGGGATAGAGCAGGTAGAGAAAGATGTACATTTCTCCCTTTCGCACAATACAAGAACTTGTGGACACTCAATGAAATTAATGAGCAGTCAGGTTAAAATGTATTAACACATGGAATTCACTGCCACAGGAGGTGGTGACAGCTACAAGCATGCATGGCTTCAAGAGGGAACTGGATAAACATATGGAGCAGAGGTCCATCAGTGGCTATTACCCAGAAGGTATAGATAGGAACTCTTGGTCTCAGGCAAGTGATGCTCTGTATTCTTGGTGCTTGGGGGGCAACAACGGGAGGGCTTCTAGTGTCCTGGCCCCATTGCTGGACCTCCTGATGGCACTTGGTATTTTTGGCCATTGTGTGACAGAGTGTTGGACTGGATAGGCCATTGGCCTGATCTAACATTGGCTTCTCTTATATTCTTATCTCTGTTAAGATAAATAGAATGAAAAAAAAATTCTGTGTTGCATTTTTTACCTTAGAGTTTGTGGCTTAAAGGAATTATATGCAATGTTTTACAATGGTTCAGTTATCACTGAAATGATCTCTTTCAAATCACTGTACTGCCTATGAATGCTTAAAAAAAAGGCTATAAGATAAAAATAAAAGACTGTTCCATTAAAGCTATTATTTTATTCAGTTTAGGCAATACTGCCTGGAGAAGCTCAGCTTGGCAGGTTACGGAACATGATACCTTTTGCTGTATTTATCCATACAACGAACATCCATTCAGAAAGAAAAAGGCCTTACTAAAACAAAAAGCCTCTCAAATGCAAAACAGCTGATGTTTTGCTCCAAAAAGACACTTTCACTCTTTTTTTCTGGCTCTATATTGCCAAGTCTGTTGATTAGCCTTAATTTCTATTTCACTACTTAATCACAAGCACAGCATTATGACCTTTGACAACATTATGGCTATTTGTTCAGTTGTCAGAAGCGTTGCAACTATTTGGGATTTCCAGATTTTCATCACCGTAGTTCTTTTTTGCTTATCATTGACCACAAATTCATCTGCCAAATAAACTTCAAAACTGTTTAGTCCTCTTTGAAGTCTAAAGCCACAGCATTGAGGTAATTTTCATTTATCCATTAAGCTGGAGTTGGTTTCAGGGTTTTTGTTTTTTAACCAAAATGACAACCATTAATGACAAAGAAGCCTTTTGAGATTTGCAGTTTCCTTTCTGCCTCACAGAAGCCTTGCAAGAATGATAATAAGGACTAACATTAGGATGTTATCGAGGAAAACAAGGCCTCTCTTCCATTTGGAATCATAACATGAGCAGCAATGCATTTTCACCAAAAACCTTTCAACCCTTTTACTTATCACTAGGCCCAGTTTTGTTGTGGCATCCACCTTCAGTAAGTACTGAAATGTATAATTAAGATGTAACAGGCTCTTTTTGTAGCAGGAACTCCTTTGCATACTAGATGACACACCCCTAATGTAGCCCACCCCTAATGTAGCCAATCCTCCAAGAGCTTACAGAGCTCTTCTTAAAGGGGCTACTGTAAGCTCTTGGAGGATTGGCTACATTAGAGGTGTGTCGCCTAATATGCAAAGGAGTTCCTGCTACAAACAGAGTCTTCTTCTGAAGTGATTATTTTGCCATTCCTAATCTCCTCATCCATGCCCTACACTTAAGGCATAAGAACAGCTATTTTACATTGAGCGTCAGTTGATTAGATAGTCTGGTTTAAGGCTAGTTAAGCTGTGTTCCAATTGTGGAGGGGTTCTATTTCCAGTCCTTGCTAAAATCCCATTGTTAGTACCTTTCTGGGGGCTTTTCTTCAATCTATCCAGATAAAGAAGAGACTAGTCTCAGTTGGGTGTTAAGACACATTCTTAGAAATCCTTCCCCTCAGGCTAATGCTTCCACTGGCTTTCTTTCTTTTCTCCATCTAGGTTCCCATGACATTCATCACAAATAAAGCTGTTCTACTATTTGGGGGAGAGGGAAAAGAGACTGCCTCCTCACTTTCCTTTGATTGTAAGTTCAGAGCCAAACATTTCAGGAAATTGCTTAAAAAAAAAGCCATCTTGCAAATAATTAACATTTATCAACAAAAATCATTATATTGCCAGGTGTGAAGCAAAACTGATTTGCAATTGGAGGGGTTTTGAGCATCCAGAGAAGAGGTTGAATTAACAGTGTTTCAAGAAATGCTGAAACAATTCTTTTTCCTGTTTTAGAATTTGGTAATTAAAATGTAACAAAGAAGACTACATATAATAGAGAACAGTCTATATAATAGTTGAACATACTGCAGTCAACAGGAGGTATAGATGTCATGTTCTTGAATGTAATAAAGATAAATTTGTGATTCTAATAAATGTAAACCTAGAATGTAGCATATTACAAAGATTACATAAAGGAAACAACAACAGATTTATGTATGTAAAATTTGTGCAGGGGGACAAACTGGAAAAAAAACAATGTTTAACTTAATTGAACAGAATGTTGAATTGCAACCTTAATTTTCAACATGTAAGTAATGTAGTCTACTTTAGTAAATTTATGCTCATGATTAAATTTAAAAGATTTATAGCTGTAACAAGGATCCTGTGGTTGCCCCAGTAATATTTGTAGGAAATAACCCCATTGATCAGGTGAACATGGCATGGTTCCTAGCCACAGCAGCATCACCCAGCCTCCATGGAGAGGCAACTTTAGCCCAGGAAGAAGGCACATCATTAGGTAAACCCTGTACCCGCCCCCCCCAATATTATAGTGTCCAGCTCTGGGAAATCTTCTACAATACTCTGGTAGCACATGGAGAAACACATACTCTATTGTGTCTGATATCTTTTGCTGATCCCTCTTAACTTTTATACCAGTCCTTTATGCTCCTGTTAACAGTCTACTCCATTGAGATGAATTGGAAAACCACTGTGGGTAAAACAGATTCTATGTAAACTGAAGCTCCTGCTTCTCCGAATCTCTCCATAAGAGCTTATGTTGTCTCATGACCTATGACATTATGGGAATTAGAACTATCATCCTCTGTTTGAAAATACCCCTGTTGTTATTACCATTATTATATAAAGCCCTAAAAATCCTAAACATATATTAGGAGCATTTACAAAAGCTATATATCATGAGTGTAGATAGCAATATTACCATAAAATTGAGCAACAACATACATTACTGACTGCAAGATAGAAAATGTAGTGTATTTCAAAAGGTTAATGCATTTGGCAGTGCCTTAAAAATAGTTATCAGCATTAATTTAAACTGGTTTGGTTTGAAAGCTAGAATAAAACATAAACAAATTGTAATGCTGCTGATGTATCAAAGGGGCAATGAATGCTACAAGGGGTGTCATGAGGATGTGTATTAAGGCAGGGTTACTGTTGTGTCAAAAGCTTTTATAAAAATTAATACTATTTTATACATTTTACTAAACATCTTACATCATGGCAGAGATTGTGATTTTAACCTTGATGTTTCTTAGAGGAAATTAATTAAGTGGATATAGATTGTATGTGTGTGTTAAGTCGCAGCCAATTTATTGCAACCTTATTGGTTTTTTTCAAGGCAAATGATTAAGCAGAGGGGGTTTGCCATTGCCTACCTCTGCAGTCTTCCTTTGTGGTCTCCCATTCAAGTACTGACCTTGCTTATTTCCCAAGATCTGAGGAGATTGGGTTATACTATTATACTATACCATTCCACATCCCAAATATAAATTAGTAATGCATGTTTATTAATCTAAAAAAGGGGAAATAGTAATACATTTCACAACTGCCTATATCAAAATATACCATGAGGATGGGGAATAGAACAAAAATATCTGCTTGGAAACATAGAAATATTCTTATTTACACAAGATGCTAGTGCATCTTGCAAAGCGAAGCTCTTCTCGAGCAGCATATGTGAATGCCATTGTGATATAAATAACAGGCTAATGAAATGAAATAGCAACAAAGGAGACCCAGGTTTAACAAAAGACAGGGAATAGATTCCAGGAAAAAACAAACAGGTGCCATTTTTCTTCCCTTCTCTCACTCCCCAAGATAGTTGATATGATTCACAAATAGGAGAGTGGTAATTCTAAAAATGACCCTTGGAATGAGAATGCAAAGCAGTTTACAATAAATTTGGAACACCATATGGTGGCAATGGCACCCGAGCTAGTCTGAGATGCAGACGCAAAGCAGCAAGTTACACAGTAGGGAGATCAAAGCCCCAATCCATATGGCTGCGATGTGAATATTACTAGAATTTTGAAGGAACACGTTATCAGAATAATATGAACTGAGTGGTTGACAGAGAGTCAGGAAAGGAACACGAAAGGAACAATATATTTTTTTTGGAGGCTGCCACTAGATTAAAGAAATCTTTGTCAGTTAATTGTCTGACTTTCAGTTGAAAAATTAAAGGATTGAATTTGCATTAATTTGCATACGTGTAACACTTAAATTCCTTATAAAAAGAACTTGTCTTTATCTTCAGGATTTTTTTAAAAAAAATAAGCAATAAAATTTATTCCACATCATCAGATATTCAGAGGTATTCCACTTTTGTACTGTATATGGAGGTTCAATGGGCTTACAAGGATGCAAACTCTGTTTAAGATGGCATCGTAACAGTCATAGTTAAGCACTCAGTGTGCTGTCACTTATCATTAGTTACAATGTTCTGCATTGAGCTTGGCAACATAAATTGCTTCTTAGCATCACCCACTCATTAGAATCCTTCTTCTTATTAAATGAAGAGATTGTAATAACTGACAGATCCATCCTGAACTATTCTAAGCCTATACTTACTTTAGGATTGGAATGTAAATTGACCTTTGTAGACTATCCTGTGTTTATGTAAGTCTAGCTGTAGATGAGTTTAATCTACTTGACAGGAGCTGACAGCTCAGAGTGTCAGTCTAGCTGACGCCAACTGGTTTAATGCAGTTCTGTGCAGCACTAATTAACTTACTCACTATGACTCAGCACTGTAATATGATTGGTCAGTGCCTGTATATAAGCAATCATATTCTGTACAGTTCTACCCTTGATGGGAAACCTGGTGTCTGCAGAGCATTTTGTCACTGTGTCCATTTTTGTGGTGAAGGCAGGTGTAAATAAATGTAAATAGTTTTACACTAAGCTATTTGGACTCAAGTCTTCATTGGATACTCAAACTCCCTTGCTTCCTACTGTGGGCTAGCCATGTGGCACCTCTGACAACCTTTTCCAGTCCTGTGACC
Organism: Gekko gecko; assembly: GCA_029375565.1. Classification (NCBI taxonomy): domain Eukaryota; kingdom Metazoa; phylum Chordata; class Lepidosauria; order Squamata; family Gekkonidae; genus Gekko; species Gekko gecko. Next base: position 211,839,892 of record JAPDNY010000001.1, read on the forward strand.
ACTATTGCATTTTCCAAATTGGCTGGCATGTGGAGTGCAGCATTTTAACAGCATCATCTTTTAAGACTTTGAATAGCTCAGCTGGGATATCATCAGTTCTGCTAGCTTTGTTGTTAGTAAAGCTTTCTAAGGCTCATTTGACTTCACATTCCAGGATGACTGGCTTGAGGTCAGTGATCACACCATTGTGGTTGTAAAGAACATTGAGGTCATTCTTGTATAGTTCTTCTGTGTATTCTTGCCATCTTTTTCTAATCTCTTCTACTTCTGTTAGGTCCCTACCATATTTGTCCTTTATCATGGCCAGCTTTGCATGGAATGTTCCCTTGATTTCTCCAGTTTTCTTGAAGAGATCTCTAGTCCTTCCCATTCTATTGTTTTCCTCTATTACTTTGCATTATTCATTCAGGAAAGCCTCCTTATTTCTCCTTGCTATTCTCTGGAAATCTGCATTCAGTTGGGTAAATCTTTCCTTTTCACCTTTGCCTTTTGCATTCCTTCTCTCCTCAGCTGTTTGTAAAGCCTCATCAGACAGCCACTTTGCTTTCTTGCATTTCTTTTTCTTTACGATGCTGCTGATTGCTGCCTATTGTACAATGTCACAACCCTCCGTCCATAGATCTTCAGGCACTTTGTCTATCAAATCTAGTCCCTTAAACCTGTTTTTCACCTCCACTGTATATTCATCAGGGATGTGATCTAGGTCAAACCTGAATGGCCTAGTGCTTTTCCCAACTTTCTTTAGTTGAAACCTGAATTTTGCAATGAGGAGCTCATGATCTGAGCCATAGTCAGCTCCAGGTCTTGTTTTAACTTACTGTGTAGAGCTTCTCCATCTTTGACTGCAAAGGATATAATCAATCTGATTTCAGTGTTGCCCATCTGGTGATGCCCATGTGTAGAGTTGCCTCTTAGGTTGTTGAATGAGGGTGTTCACTATGATCACTGTGTTCTCTTGATAAAACTCTGTTAGCCTTTGCCCAGCTTCATTTTGTTCTCCAAGGCCAAACTTGTCATCATTCTGATCAGGGGTAATTTCATAGAAAAAGAGGTGCAGGAGCTCATTAGCATAACTCATTAGCATAACTTATTTGCATATGCCACACACCCCAACATCTCCCTTCCCTTCGCCTCCAAGTGGGGCAAAGGAAAAGGGGGGGGAGGATCTCAGGCACTTCTGCCTGACAGAGAGGCCAGTGTGCCAGCCCCTCTGACAGTCAGAAGCGCCTGGGTTCCATTCCTTTTCCCCTCTCCCTTCCCTTTGCAGTGGGGTGAAGCACTCTATTCTTGGTGCTGGGGGGGACAGCAGTGGGAGGGCTTCTAGTGTCCTGGCCCCACTGCTGGACCTCCTGATGGCACCTGGTATTTTTGGCCACTGTGTGACAGAGTGTTGGACTAGATGGGCCATTGGCCTGATTCAACATTTGCTTCTCTTATGTTCTTATGAGAAGGGGGGAAGGATCTCTGGGGCTTCTGCCTGACAGAGGGGCCAGTGCAACAGCCTCTCTAACAGGCAGAAGTACCTGAGTACTATTCGTTTCCTCCTCTCCCTTCCCTTCACCTCCAAGCATGGTAAAGGAAAGGGGGGGAGGATCACAGGCACTTCTGCCTGATAGAAGTGAGCCAGGGAAGACAGTGGGCAGGCCAGGGAAGGATGGGGGGACTCTCTGCAGGCTTTCCTTGGCTTGCTCACTTTGGCAGGTGGGCCAGGGAATGCATAGGGAGGCATTTAAATGCCTCCCCGCTCCTTGCAAGGCCTTCCCCGACTCGCCTGCTCCTCCTGGCCCAATTGAGGGCTGCTGGGGGTGGGGCTTGCCACCGCATGTGCCCACTCCTGGGGTTGTTACTGCTGGAATGCTGTCCTGGCTCATTCCAGCTGGAAATGACCCCTGATTCTGATTACCTTTTGACTTCCTACTTTAGCATTCCAGTCACCTATGATACACAGATCTGCCTGTATGCTCCCATTGCTGAATTGGAAACACACAGTCAGAGTCTAACAAGATAGATGAATATCTGTTTAATGCATTGAAACAAGGAATACAGGGCTGAGTATCTTAGCAGTTCAGAAATTCCAGAGCTGTATTCTGCCATAACCAGGAAGGGCAGAAAGTCTTATACCCCAAATGATACCACATATAGTTTACATATTAAAGAATCTCTAATTGGTACCAAGCAGTTAGCATCATACAAGCATCATTTGACTTTAAACCTTACTATTGGTCATGTATGCCAGTGATTGCATTTGCTTATCTGCTCTTCAGAGCAATGGGAACATTAGGGAACACTGAGATCCTTTCTGACCTTAGTGAAGCTAGTCCCTCTTTCCCTTGTTTTTGGGGAGCTGGGTGATAAGGGTTGTGATTCATATTTAACTTTGCTCTTGATATCCTTGCAACTTCTTGAATACGCATTCCATTCTTATTGCATCCTAATTCTATCCCCAGAGGCATCTTAATAATGCTTTTCCTTAATATATAGCTTCATATACAAAAAGTGCAGTTATAAAATATATATTTTGCTATAAATTTCTCTAATCAGAAAATTCTAGGTTACATACCAAGATCTGGATCTATTATAATTAAACTTTCAGAGGCACAGTGACAGCTGTCAGCATATAAGCATGTCAGAGGAAATGTCAGAACCCACATTCAGAAATCACATTCATTTTTCCATTGTCCTACACCTATGATTATAAGGACATTTTTTTTGGTGTTAATTCTAGGAGGTGTTGTAGAGCTTCATAGAACCAGTCCACTTCAGCCTCCTCTATGTCAGTGGTTGGGGCATAGACTTGGATTACTGTGATGTTGAATGGTTTGCCTTGGATTCAGACTGAGATCATTCTGTCCTCTTTGAGACTGTATCCCATTACCGCCTTTCTCAGTCTCTTGTTGACTATAAAGGCCACACCATTTTTTCTACAGGATTCTTGGCCACAGTAGTAGATATGATGGTCTTCTGAGTTAAATTTGCCCATTCCCATCCACTTTAGTTCACTGATTCCCAAGATGTCAATGTTCAGTCTTGCTATCTCATTTTTGACCATGTCAAGCTTACCTTGATTCATAGATCTTACATTCCAGGTTCCTATGCAGTATTGTTCTTCGCAGCATTGGACTTTCCTTTCACCATCAGACACATCCACAGCTGAGCATCCTTTCAGCTTTGGCCCAGCTGCTTCATTCTTTCTGGGGTTACTTGTACTTGCCATCTGCTCTTCCCCAGTAGCATATTGGACACCTTCCAACCTGAGGGGCTCATCTTCCGGCATCATCTCTTTTAGCCTTTTGTTACTGTCCATGGAGTTTTCTTGGCAAAGGTACTAAGGTGGGTTGCCATTTCCTTCTCCAGTGGATCAAGTTTTGTCTGAGTTATCCACTCTGGCCTGTCCATCCTGGCATTGCCTGCAGCCTCATTGAATGGTGCAAGCCCCCTCACCAGTCAAGGCAGTGCTTCAAATATACTCACACAGTTATGTTTAATGCCTTCCTTGTCTCCAACAGTGGCCAAGGCAAACCAACCCCCAGCGTTCATGTTGATAATTACACTTTTAAAAAGTAGTTGTGAAAGCGTTTTACAGAGCATGATTTCAGAAATATAGTCATCTGCTTCTGCTTTAATAATAATACTTACCATTTTGTTTTCAACCTCAGTTGTTTGAAGTTCTTTGAATACTTTATTTTGAACACTTTGTTTACAACAGCCTTGTAAATGTAGGTCAGGATTACTGGTATGTATTCAGCTATCCACAGACTTTGTAGGATGGGATTTTCCTGCTCCCTTTGTTACCCAAACCAGTCTTTATGTCAAATCTATCATGTGAAGGGAATCCCCTACACATGAGAGACCCCAAAACATGAGTAGATATACAGAGACTATTGGCCTATTTGTACTTATTTCTCAGTTTAGCACAAAAATCTCCTAGTGAGGGAAAGGTGAAAGGAAACAGTTTTATTGATCTAACCAGTATGCAGAATGAAAAAAGGGAGCATTAGATAATGGAACTGAACTGTTCAATGACAACATACAACAGCAATTTACGTGACAGAGTTTTATAAAATTATGCATGGGGTAGAATGAGTTGACAATGAGTACTTTTTATCCTCTTCCAAAATACTAGAACTTGAGGGCATCCAATAAAGCTGAGAGGCAGTAGGTTCAGGATGGAGAAAAGGAAATACTACTTTACAAGAGATTCACTGCCAGAGGATGTAGTGATGGCCATAGGAATAAACAGCTTGAAAATGGGATTAGATAGATGAATAGAGGATAAGTCTATCAATGGCTACTATCCATGGTGAATGAGAGGAACCTCCATATTCAGAGGCACTAATCCTCCTAATCCCAGAGCCAGGAGGCAACATCAGGGGAAGGCCTCGGCCTCTATGCCCTGTTGTTTGCCATCCAGAAGAACGTGAAACAAATTGCTGGACTAGATGAACTATTGATCTGATCCACCTGGACTCTTCTTATGTTCTTAAAAATCATTTGAAGTCAATGGGTTTAGGATATAAGTCTTTTAAAGATTGCATTACTTTTTAAATATACATATACATGTAAATACATACACATGAACATTAAGGCACTGCTAAGCACACAGGTGGTTATCTTCTCACTGTCACTATGGAAGTATATTGTATTGATGGATCATTAGCATTTTACCAAAAGAACAACTAAAGTATATGCTAGTAATGCAGTGTTCATGTAAAGAGAAAACGAATACAGCAGGCAGAGTACAAGCTTCTACAATATGTAAAGTAGAGGGCAGGGGGAATGCCTCTGGCAGTGATCTTTAGTAGAATAATGAATTACAAGTGTTTGTCTGTTTCATGAGGATAACATTGGAGGATACGCTAGTCCTTAGTTAATGATATATTAATCTGTGAATATTTATTCATATTACAGCACAACAGTCTTCACTTAGGTTTTAGTTATGTTTTTATTTGTTATCAATCGGCTATTTTTAACTACAGGTATCAAAACATGATTAAAAGAAACAGGTTTTTTACCCCTCAGATGTTTCCATGCTGAGCACAGCAGTAAAAAGTAATTGCTTCTCTCTCCTAGAAGCAATGTGTGGGTTCTTAAACTCTAAAGTAATAGACACCTTCTTTGGACTCAAATAATACCCCTTTCCTCAGGAGGAAAAACTGTTGTGCTGTACAGAAAAGTTGATTTTTTTTTTTTAAAGGATTATTTCTGGTTAGAATTTGGGGGATTTTGTTGACTTGCATAGAGAAAATAGTTAAAACTTTCTGGCAAGAGACACTTTCTTTTTAAGGGATGAATGGGAACATAGTTGAAGCTCCGGCATTTTGTAGAGGCTGAACTATCTGGTTCTCATCCAGAAAAGCTTCCAAAGGATGTATTTAATTTCTGTCTCCCATGTGTAGTCTCAAAACTAATTTACTTCTAGGTGTGTCATTTTAAGAAAACGTTTAAAACTGTCACTAAAAATATTATTCTGTTTAGTTTCTAATGGTTCCAGCACACAGTTTATTATACCTCTTTTTGTATTCCAGAGAATGTGTATAATCAATAGATCAAGTTTTCAATGTGGCCCTATCTGATGATACTCAAATGTGGCGCTTGAAACCATAGACAAATAAGACTGATCTTTCCATGTATCTGAGGAAAAAACCCAGATTTGCAGAAAAATGGGAAATATACTGAGTGGTTAAGACTCTCCAAAATGACAGTGGTTGAGTTCAGACTGGCAATTTGCCCCACTATAGCCACTTTTCAGCCACGTTTCCCAAGCAGATTGAAGGGGGCGTTCACACAGGCACATATGCCTGGCGTTCCCCATCCCTAGGCAACCCGTGCTGTTCTGCTTCGCTCCTCCATTAAAAAGATACCTGACAAAAGTGGTAGCAAATCCTGGACAGCACCTTTATCCTGTGTTATTCTGCTTCCCGGAAGTGTGAATGTGAAGCTGAAAAGCCGGGAGCAACCCGCTTCTATAGTGTGTGCCGGATGTTTCTGCGCATAAGGCAGCAGCAATCAAATTGGCTGTGCTCTGCTCTACTGCCCAATGTGGTGCTGGTACAATGGGGTCCACCCCAAATTGGCCGGATGCACTTATGCATATGCACCCATACTCACATAGAGGAAAAGCCGTTTACAGCCACGCCTCCGGGCCAGCAGTCTGAACGCTCCTGCGCGCCTCCTCCCAGTATGCCCTTGCATCTGTTGGCCCTGTGTGACCGGGAAAACCCAGAACAGTTTATTCTGGGGCTTTTTTGCCATGACTGGCTCCCGCTGCAAACTGCCAGTCTGAACTCAGCCAGCAGCAGTGCCTTTAGCTTTAATAAAGGTGCCCTCAGTGGCCATTGCTAGGCAACCACAACAGGATTGCCAGTTTTCAAGCCCTGGTTTCTGTCAGTAAAAGGCAGGAGGAGATGGAAGGGACATTTCTATGGCTGTTTTGGCTTTTGATGGAGGACTCATTGCAGCCAGGCCTGGCAGTAAGCACCAGACAACTCTCTACCTGCTTTCAGGGGGAAGCAAAGCTGAAGACGGGAGACCAGGTAAAGGTAGGTTGGCTGGTGGGTGAGAAGGACAGAAGGAATCATGAAAAAGGGAAATGATAATGGGGCTTCCAGGAAAGGGAAAGAGGAAATAGTGGAGTAGATGATAAAAGATGCCCCCCATAAGTCCTTCTTGTGTTCATATATTACTGGACTACAGAGACTGCTTTCCTTTCCCAGGTACTTCTAACAACATTTGACACAAGAACTTTGTGTCTTCAGTTTTGTGGCCTGATTTGCCTGTTCACACATGGGGAACAGGAAGTGCAAGCATAAAGGCTGTGCTGCTTCCCACATTATGAGACAGGAGTGTGGTGAGGGTTGGGATAAGTAAATGTTCCCTGGTTCATCATTTCCAAGCTGTTTTTGTGGTCTCTTTCTACCCTTAGGGTGATGTTATGAATGCCAGAATGTGTATACTGATAGTTTTTACGCTGTTGCTCTTATGATTTTATTGCATTGTTTCTACTTTGTGAGTGTCCTTGGGGTGGTGGCATACAGTTTCCAAATAATACATACATTTTGTCAACTATCTCCATTTTCCAGTTTTCATTGTTTTTGTGGGTTCCTGCTTATTGTTTGTGTATGCATGTGACATGATATTTATTAGTGTAATGTATGAATTTGTACCTGTGACAGGTGCATAATGCCAGTTTGTTGGTGCACAAATGATGTTGGAAAATGCATATACTGTGCAGGAAAAGATTGATGCAAGGAAACATTACACAAAGAATCATGGTTTGATTTATATATGAGAGGATCAAAGTCAAAATGGAAGTTTTTAAAGATGAGAAAATTCTTGTGGAGATGTGCCTTGGGCATACAGACGGAATTCAGTCTTCCTTATAAAAGAAACACATTTCTTTTGCATTTGTATTTGAGTGGTTGAGAAAAATTTTGATTTAAAGTGAGTGTAATCTGTACATTCATTAAAGTTTTAAAATGAGTGCTAATTTGTAGCATATGTTTGCATCACTATAAAAGAGAACTGAGCAAAGAGAGATTAATGCAAAATTATGTGTTATTGTGCTCAAAGGCATCAGCTCCTAACAATATTCAATATAATGAAGGCTAAATGTTGTGCATGATTAAACTAGTCATATGCAAACAATATTTAAGAGGACCAAAATGGTATTTCTTTGTGTGATTTGTCTTTGTATTGTAAAACAGGGATAAAGAGTGATGCAGTAATAGGAGAAGAAATAAAAATAAGCTATAATTTATTTAATATGTGCTGGTACAATACACAACAGTACTATAAAGTACATTTCAATACTAGTCCTGTGTTCAGCCAAAAATAAGCCATACAAGAAAGGAATAGACTGACATTACTTGAATAATACTTCTGGTCTTTCTGAACATTTGAAGCTGTTTTACACCAGGTCAGATCACTGGCCCTTCCAGCTTAATACTTTTTACTCCAGCTTACAATTACTCTCTTTGATCTCGTTTTCTTTCCCAAGTTCCTCCTGTGATGACCTCTGGGGGAAGAGGACCATCATACCTGTGATCCATGTGGTCTTGAAAGCACCAGCCCAGTCACTATTTCCTTGCACGGTATTTTCATTTCAAGTTGGCCATTCCAAATACGCGACGGTGTGGTTGACTTCACCCATCTTAAGGGTACAATGCACTGTAAGACTTATACAAATTGGTCAGTTTAATTACCTGAATGACCATGACCCCTGAAGTATGCTTGCTTTTCTTCCCCAAATAAGATGATATAGGCTTGGATCCTATGACTCTGTTCTATCAGTGCTTCTCTCTGGCCTCAGTGCAGCTCACTTCCTCCACTGCTAGTGCTTTTACTTGGGCAAGTTCAATGGTTTTCAATGAACCTTGCATGAATAGAATTACTAGCAGCAGAGGAAGTGAGCTGTGCTGCGGCCAGAGAGTGCAGAATCAAACAGTGAATGCCTTATCTTCTGGAAGGTTGGCAAGCAGGCTTTTAAAAAATTAGGAACAAGCAGGGAGGGGGGAATTAGCCCATGACATCCCAGAAGCACCTAAGCTACCTCTTTAGAAATGCTAATAGATCTGGCAGAAGAGACAATGGGATGAGCCAGCTCATCCCTCCTCTCCAGGCTGGAAACAGAGTGTGGAGGGCATTGAGCTAGACTAGCCTCAGAGTCTATCTCCAGGAATGGGCTGGAGATTTCCCAGTGTGCCTTCTAGGAGGGCTCCCAGGAAGCACCTGTATGTCCCAGGGTCCACCTGTGTGACCTGGGCAGACTAGGTCAAAAACGGTGGAGAGAATGATGTAAACTTGGTTCCCTGGCCACCGGCCCTTGCAGCCGTATGACTGGGGGGCAGCTTTTGCCTCTCAGTAAGGAGAAGAGGCAGGGATGATGCGGCAAAGCCACATCCGGGGAAAAGAGGGTGGGGCTGGAGGCTTTATAAGCCTAGCCTCATTTCCCACACTCATTCTTCACCTGTGCTCAGCCTGGATGAAGCTCCTGTGAGCTCCTTGTGCTCCGGAGGCCTAGGAATACTGGGAGGTGAGTTGAGGCACGGCGGTGGGCTTGGCGAGTTGAGGGAGAGCAGCGCTAGTTGGCCCTGTGTGCAGTGCGGGAGCGGTGGAGTGATCGGTGGCAGCGTGGCCCACACAGTGGTGGCACATCACACGTGGTGGTGGCTCTGCAGTGCAGTGGCAGTATCGGCGGCGGGCACTCTGGGGGCCCTGTTTGCACATGGGTGTTTGCCTGTGGCGGGTTCCTTTAAGAGCAGCTGCTGCTACTTGAACCTGAAGTGGCATGAGCAGCCCGTGTCTGCCAACGACAGACCCATTCATTGGCCGAGGACAGACTGGCAATTTGCCGCGGGATGGGACCCGGGCTGACAACGACTCAATATCGGATTAAATGGAATGTTCACACAGGCACATCTGCCTGGCGTCCCCCACCCGTAGCCTACCGGTGCTCTTGCGCTTCACTGCCGGATTAAAAAAACACCTGATAAAAGCCGACACAAATCTTGAAAGCCTGCGTTTGTCGCGCGTTTCTCCGCTTCCGGGGAGTCTGAACGCGCAGCCGAAAAGCTGGGAACAACCCGCGTTGGGCATGAGGCAGCAGCGGTGTGATTGGCTCCGCTCCGCTCCACTGCCCAATGCGGTGCCGGCGTTGCAGGGCAAAAAAAAAAATCGGCAAAATGCGCTTATGCGCATGAGCCCATGAGCGTTCAAGCGCTCATGCGCACATACGCCCACAGCCGAAATAATGGGGAAACAGTGAATATAGCGCACCTCCGGCGCGGCAGTCTGAACGCTCCCGCGCGCCTCCGTCCAGTATCTTCCGGCAGAGGCCCCCGCTGTGTGGACGGGAAAACCCAGTATCGTTTACTCCAGGGGTTTTTTGCCGCGACTCGATACCGGGGCAAATTGCCAGTCTGTCCTGGGCCATTGTCTAATAAGTGGTTCCAAGCCAAAGTTTTAACCCATCTATCTTTGGTTGAGGGTAGAATTTCGACAGGTGCGGGGAGGTACAGATCTGGAGGTACAGATCACTGTGATGACTCTGATGCTGGCCCTTCAGGAGTCGGGCCTTCCCAGGGAGTAGCTGCACCAAGTTTACCCACAGCTCCTACGAATGATGTGTCGGGTAAGTTGGCCACTGATCACCCTGCTGGGGCCTCCTGGCCATGGGCACCTTGTGGGGTGCCTGCCACCCTGGGTTCAGGTACAGCTAATGCTCTTCACACCCAAGGAATGGGGCAGCTCTGGGGTTCACTCCTCACTCAGCCTCCCCTGCAAGGCTGTGGTATGTGGTATGGCCAGCTGCCTGCTGAACTTAGTCAGTGGTGGGGTTCCCCTTCTTCCTGGGCTGCATCTTATACTACCACACCTGCTTCTGAGCTCCCTTTTGGAGATATGGCATTGCCCTTAGGCAATCATTTGTTAACAGCCACTAGGGAGAAGATTTGCAAGGGCAAATATGTAGATTTCTTTTCCCTCCTTTTTCAGGAATTGGAAAAGAAAGATAAGGATGACCTAGATGATAAGGACAAAGAAAAGCTTAGGAAAAGGGGAGCAGTGGCACAGTGGGTAAAAGCCACTGCATAACTATAACATCTGAATTGCCAAGCTTTGTCAGTTCTAGCCCCGCGCTGGTGTGAGCAGCCAAGCCTTGTCCCTTGCTTGTCCACCAGCAATTCGAAAGCTTTGGCAAGTAGATAAATTGGGGACCACCCACTAGGGGCGGCCACACCAACCCCTTCGGGGAGGTGTTAGCTGCTGTGGGAAGATGTCTGCTGCGTTGTGAGATCGGAAGGTGGAAAATCTGTGTCCGCATTCCCTGCAGTGGAGCGAATTGGCCAGGCGGTGGCAGTTTGACAATGCAACATCATGAGTCCTGATGTCATCAGCCAGCCGACAAAGGAATACGTTGGATCACGTCTGATTCAGCCTGCAGATGAATCCTCTCAAGTGGCTACAGTGTGTGATTAATAATTGTATGTGTTGTCTCCCCTATTCCCCCGTGAATATTGTTAGTCCAATTGTCAAAACTGAGTAACTGTAAATCGCTCTGAGCCCACAGGTTTGTGGGGAAAAGTGATCAATAAATTGAAATTATTATTATTATTATTATTATTATTATTATTATTATTATTATTATTATTATTATTATTATTATTATTATTATTATTATTATTATTATCATTATTATTATTATTATTATCATTATTATTATCATTATTATTATCATCATCATCATCATTATTATCATTATTATTATCATTATTATTATCATTATATGAAAGTGGGCTGGATCTGGGCCAAATGGGTGGCTGGATTCTTGGTCTATGCTGGTGTCCTGGCAAAGGCACAACCATGGAGGGCTGCATCTTTATTTCAGTACTTCGATATTGTGTACAAAGGATATACGGGTTTTACTGGCCTTATGTGGCTGCAGTATGACAAAGAATTTCATATGCAGGCAGCCATGAACCCCTCCATGTGGTGGGACCAGGTGCACCCTCACCTTTGGTTGCAAATTATGTCCCCAGCCTGCCTGAATGCTGGTGACCAGTCACACAGTGGACACCTTGTGCAGTACCAGTCAGAATCTTCTAATCCCCACAATGCTGTGGGGCAGGTGGTTCAACCCCGCCAGCTATGTTGGGAGTTTGGGTCTCAAGGGGTTTGTAGCAGGAAAGCCTGCCAATTCTGGCATGAGTGCCCCCTGTGCAGTGGACTGCATCCTTTCTTGGCATGCTTCTGGGGCAAGCCCAGAAAGGGTTGTAAAAAGGGACCCAATCCCATAAAACTGAGAGCACTTGAGAGATGGTCGCGCAAATACCCAAGGCAGGAGGATGTTTTATAGCTGTTAAATGGTTTTAAGTTTGGTTTTTATATTCCCTGCCAAGGCCCTAAGAATGCTTTTATGGCATCCAACTTGGCCTCCATCAAGGGTATGGAGCACAAAGTTCAGTGCAAGATTGAAAAAGAGAGGGCAGGGGATAGGGTGTTAGGCCCCTTTCCATCCTCACCAGTGGCAAACCTGTGGGTTTCCCCATTGGGCATTGTCCCTAAAAAGGCCCATGATCATGATCCCTATATACTGTGGGGGGACAAGATTGTTTGTTTCATTTCCCCCCGATGCACCGCACACAGCCAGGACAAAGAATGGGGGGGGAGCCTCCTCAAGTGTTGGCTATGCCCGTGTGTCTAGCCAGCGAGGAACTCCAGTCAATTCCCCCTGAGTACCAGGATCTAGCCAAAGTGTTTGGGGAAGGAACTCTAACTGTTCCATAGGAACTCTAACTGCTCTATTGACTTGCTACCGGACCAGAAACTGCCTAAGGGCAAGTTATTCTCCATGACTCCTATGGAGAAAGTAGAACTCAGGAGATTCATTGACAAAAATCTGGCTAGAGGGTTTATCAGACCCACTTTCTTGCCTTTTGAAGGCCCAGTGTTGTTCCAGAAGAAAAAGGATGGGGGGTTCTGCTTGTGCACTGAGGTTTGAATGCTGTCTCGTCCATGAATGCCTACCCCCTCCACTTGATCAAAGACCTCCTGGTGGCAGTCTCAAAGGGGAAAATCTTTTCAAAGCTCGACCTACATGATGCTTATTTCTAGGTCCGTATTAGGGAAGGGGATGAATATAAAACGGTGTTTAACACCCCCCAGGGCAGTTCAAATACCTGGTGATGCCCTTCGGCCTTCAGGGCACTCCGGGGGTCTTCATGAGCTTGATTTTTTTTTTTTTGGTTTTGCATAAGCACCTGTTTAATGGAGTCCTTGTTTACTTGGATGACATTTTGTTGTACTCCCCTGACAAAGAATCCCATGTCAAACTGGTCAGAGAGGTCCTGAAAATGTTACACAAGCACAAACTCTTTGCTACGCTCTCTAAGTGTGAATTCCATTGCTCTGAGACTTCTTTTTTGGGCTACCGGATCACAGCCCATGGAATTGAGATGGACCCCACCAAGGTCCAGGCTGTGGTGGGGTGGGAACCGCCCAAAACCAGGCAGCAACTCCAAGCATTCCTCGATTTTGCAAACTTTTATAGGGCTTTTCTTGTGAACTTTGCCCAAGTGAGCCTCCCCCTAACAGACCTCTTGAAAATAAAAGGGAGAGGCCCAGATAGTACATGACCAGGGACTAAGCTGGACTGGACTTCCGAATGCTAGGAGGCGTTCAACTGCCTGAAGGCCCTGTTCACTTCTGAGTCAGTTTTAGCACACCCAAATGAGTTAAGAAAAATTATTGTGTAGGTCGATGCATCGGATATCATCATGGGTGGCGCCATTTTGCAAGAGGGGGAGGATGGCAGGTTGCACCCGCTTGCGTATGTCTCCCAGAAGTTCAATGCCACTGAATGCAATTGCTCCATGTGGGACAAGGAGGCAGGAGCCATTAAATTAGTGCTTTCGACATGGCGACATTGGTTGGAGGGGGCCAGAGTGCCATTCAAGGTGTGGACTGATAATAAAAACCTTGAGTTTCTCCACACACCCCGCAACCTCAATGCCAAACAGCTGCGCTGGGCTGATTTTTTCTCTAAGTTTAATTTCACTCTCCACCACTTCCTGGGGAAGGCAAACTCACTTGCTGATGTGCTGCCCCACCTCCTGCAACATGATAGCCACTGGGAGGAGAGCCTGGACTCTATGTTCACTCCCTCCCAGTTAGGGGTGGTGGTCACTACTTGCAGTCAGGCGAAAACCCCTCCTCCTGTGGCTGACATCTCCTGGGAACTGAAGTTTGCTCAGGTGTTCTTGGAGGGGGACCGTGTGGAGCTGGAAAAGGAGGTGGAGGTGGAGGAAAAGGCTAATGGCTATTGGTATCAGGGCACTAAACTGTTTGTCCCTTCCTCCTTGCAAGGAAAAATCATGTCTCATGTTCATGGAAGCAAACTGGCCAGCCACTTGGGTTTCGTAAAGTCTCTGCATCTCCTGAAATGCCAGTTCTGGTGGCCCGGGATGAGGAAGGCTCTCTCCCTCTTCGTCCATTCCTGTCAGACCTGCCTCATGAGTAAACCGAGACCTGGGAAGCCACTGGGACTCCTGCAACCCCTCCCTATGCCTATTCAGCCTTGGGAAGTCATCTCCATGGATTTAATCATGAACCTACCCCCTAGTAAGGGGAAAACAGTTCTTTGAGTTGTTGTCAACTTGTTTTCCAAACAAGCTCATTTCATTCCATTTAAAGCCTTGCCATCCGCAAAAATGCTGGCCAAAGCTTTTCTGCAGCACTTTGTCAGACTGCATACCTTGCTCAGGAAAATTATCTCCGACCGTGGCACGCAATTTGTCTCTAAGTTTTTGGGGGAGCTAATGCGTTTGCTGGGGGTGGAGATGGGTCTGAGCAGTGCCTAATCCCAAGATGGATGGACAGACTGAATGGGTCAACCAAACTTTAGAACAATACCTCCAGTGCTTTACTAACTTTCAACAAAATGACTGGGAGGGGTTCCTCCCCCTAGTGGAATTTTTCTATAATAATGCTTGTCATTCTTTGACTGGGGTCTCCTTCTTCATGGCTGTATATGGTTATGAGGCCCCCCCTCTTCCTTTCTTGACAGACAATGGATTACCAGCGGGAGAGGCCAGGGACTGGTGCAAACAGTTGCAGAATGCTTGGGCGGTTCTTTGTAGAACTTTGGAGGGGGCCAAAAAAGCCTACAAGTTAAAGGCTGATAGAAAATGGGACAAAGGGTGGGATCTCAAACCCGGGGACTCTGTGTATGTCTCTGCTAAGAACATTAAAGGTCTCCAGCCAAGCATAAAATTGGGCTGGAGGTTTGTAGGTCCGTTCCCTGTCATCCTCTTATCAGGGCTTTGACCTTGGTACTCCAGCTGCTGGAGTCATCTCTGGGAATGCTAACCGTTCTTAGAATGTTTTGCTTAGCTTGCCCGCCTAGACTGTTATGCGCGAACTATAACCATTGGCTTCTACTAGTGGGGGGGCTGTTTGAATGTAGTATAACCAAGCCTGCTTTGCTGTATCACGCTATTACTGACACAGACTGTATACACATGTCTTTGGTACTGTTTCATTAAACACTGTCTCCTGAAGAAGCCCTGTGTTACATGACTGACTGAAGAACCTGACACCATGGTGAATATTGGTTGATACACCATCTGTCTTATCCACGCAGGGCATCTGTTAATGATGCCATTCCGGACTCTTCGTGCTCTGTAAGGTACACCTCCTTTGACCAGGCAGTTGGGGCGGTGCACTAATGTGTGGAGGGGGCAGAGATGGCCAAATGCAACATTAAGTCAGTGCTTCAGCTCCTTCCAGTTCACCCCAGTGACTTTGGGTTGCTGGGGTTTTCCTTTGAAGGTCAGTTTTATATGGACCAGGCTTTGCCCATGGGCTGCTCAATTTCTTATTCCGGCTTGGGGGCAACTCAGTTCCCGTACACTGATCTGTTGTTGTGATTCAGTGTGCTTGAGCTTTCTTTTTAATAAATCCTTTTAAATATTGCATGTGGCCCTAAGTTGCCGTACCACATAGTCCTCCAACCATTTGGATATGCTATTAATTTCCCAGATTGGGAGGGAAGTGGTCAAGGAACCTGTTACCAACCCCCCCAGGGGAAATCCAAAGTTGTATTTGATCTCTGTGGTAACCAGGCACTGGGTAGCAGGAGATCTTGAGGCCAGGCCTCAGAACTGGGAAGGAGGATTTAGAATCCTGTTCCTGCCAACCTAGCAGTTCAAAAGCAAGAAATTGCAAGTAGATAAATAGGTACCGCTTCAATGGGAAGGTAACAGCATTCCATGTGCCTTGGCGTTTAGTCATGCTAGCCACATGACCATGGAAATGTCTTTGGACGGTGCTGGCTCTTCAGCTTGGAAACAGAGATGAGCACCACCCCCTAGAGTTGGATTCAACTGGCTTTTGAGCAAGGGAAATCTTTACCTTTTACCTTTTACTCCTCTCATTCAGACCCTAAATTGAGCAAGTGGTGGCAGAGTACCCTAGTGGCAGGAAGTGGAATAGCACCTTCCAGAAATTGGGGGGGTGGGCAGGCAGAACAGGATCTGTAAGTCAGAACTGGCCTGTTCTTTCATACAGGTATAAAGCTACTGAGCACAGTGCTATGCTAAAGATGAAGTTTACCAAAGAACTGATATGGAGCTTTCATTGTATGAAGTCAAGGCAATTTGAACATGTTATATTTGCCAGCCAGGCAAGTTCACTGCACTTGCATGCATGTTCACTTAGGAGATCTCACAGCCCCAGAATCTCTTGTACAATGAGGATGAACTTCCTACATGCTTCTCTGAGGCTCTTGGGAAGGTGCAGAGAAGGTACAGAGAAACAGTCTTCATGTTCATTCTGTTCTTTGGCTAGCTGTCTTAATAGCCACTGCCATCAAATCTAGGAAGCTATTTTTTTGTCAATGAACTCAGTTTTACCACCTCTGGGTGATTCTAACAACTCTATATCTGTGAACATTCAGTAGCAGCGTAATACACAGCTGCAAGCCAAGTTGTCACTGTTTTAAATTCCTTGCAAGTCCTCTTCAATTATGGGGCTCTGGCAGTCATCAGATGCCTGCTTAGGAAATGCAAGGGCTTAATCAAAGAAGGTATTTTGGTTGGATAGTCCATGATCTCTCTCTTCCATCCTGGGCTTAGCCAGTAGCAAATATAAAATTAATACAATAAAGTGCCTACAATAATGTGCCAGACATAGCAGATGTTGCTGTCAACAGTGATATTGCACATGTTTTCCCCCACGAGAATGCTGTGGAGGTCAATACAACATGAGTATGGAGATGTGACTCAGAATCATCTTCTCTATTATCTAAATATCCTGAACTGATTATTCAGGGTAAAGTACTCTGCATCATATTAATACCTGGAGACTATCCTTGTATAGTTTGCCAGCCACAGTGGCTCTAGAAGGATGAAAAGTCTGTTCATTGGAGTGACACTGTGAAACCAACAGCACTGCCTGCATGCCATTAAAATTTAGTGTTAGTAATTTTCTCCACAGTCTTTCTGTTGGCATGACAATCTGGGGATATGAAAATCAGGAGACTGGGCCTTTTACCAGTCACTGAAATTTGTCAGAATAAAAGTCTATATAAATCCTACTTATATCCCAGAGGTAGCATACAAACTTTAAATAGTGAGTTAAGCATTGACCTTGGAAAGATCTGACAAAATAGATGATTCCTGGAAACTAGGGCACCCCTGAGAAATAATGAAAGCTTATTATTTCCCCCCTCTGCAGGTAACCTCTAAGCAAACTCTGATTTTTCACTTCACCCACCCTAGCCCAGTGATGAATAAAGGACAGCTCAGCCTAGAACAGTGGAATTGTATGAATAATCATGATGTCCACATCTTAGCAAAAATGACATTGTCATTTAGCCAGGCATGGTGGAAGAGACGTCAGGCAATGCGAAACCAGTGCCATTTTCTGAGAATTAGAAATTCTGATGAATCTATCAAGCTCCCAAGGCTGTAGGCTACCTTGACAGTCATGCTTTTGACAGGTATATGCCCTCACTTAATGGTGCATTCATAAAACATGGCAATTCCTCAGCTTTCTTAACCGTATCAGCAAGCATCACCATTCTCTAAGGCTGAGTTGGTATCATGGTGTTCTGAGCATGTTCTAACTACACTCCATATAAATTACTGAACAAAGATCGGTTACATTGAAATATGACTTATACCTATAGGTTGCAAAAACACTTAAATGTCATCAAATTATGTGCTTCTTCTATTGTTTCCAATCCATGCTTAATGTTTAATGCATTACATCCACAATAAGCACACAAAGTGCATACATGTTCCACTTCTAAAATTATTTTATTTAGGAATATATTAGCTTCATTGCCATAAAAAGAGCTTGAGTGCTAGAACCTCAAAGCAAGAAAACCAGATTAGCCAAGTAATATACTATCAGAGGAGGCTAGTTTACAGTGAGCCAAAAAATATATTATCTAGCTCACAATAATCTATGGCTTGCAATGGCTTTCTAAGGGCTCACAGTAATGACCTTTTATTGATGTAGTTGTACTCTGTCTCTAGACATTTTAACTAGAGACACCAGCACTGAATCTGGTATTTCAATGCGTTAGGCATGTGCTCTACTGCTGAAGTTCAGTACAACCTATCCTGGCTCTCTAGAGACTGTACTTGTATGATGCATGTGTTTTCAAACCCCTGTTTTCCAAATTGGTGTGTCACGTATACAAAAAAAAAAAAAATGTGAAGAGTCTTAAGAAATTAAAAAGGTGATTAAAATGGTATAGATAGTAGTCTGTTCTGGCCATATGTTTTCCATACAAGACAAGATTAATCAGAGTAATTAATCTGAATTAATCAGACAAGAGTCTGTTTACAATAGGGTTATACTCCACATGGAATATAAATAATATCTTTCTGCTTTTATCTTGCAGTATTATTTTTTCCTAGTCCACTAGTGTATGAGACTTAAAGTCCATTCCTATGCATGTTAATACAAGAGGGACTCTTACTGAGTTCAGAGGGACTTACTTTCAGGTAAATGACACAGGATTACAACTATAATTGCTTTACAGACTATTCTCGTTTACCTGAAAACATACCCCTGTTTATTTAAATGAGTTACATCAAAGTTAAGTGTGTTTAGGACTGTAGCCAAACTTCTTTGCTAGAATTCTTAAATCACTAATTCTGATGCAGACTGATTAACTTTGGTGGGACTACTCAAGAGAAAGTGCTTTGATGAAAAGGTGTGCTGGCTCTTCTTTTACCATTTTTTAGAAATTGCAAATATCCTGTTGTAGACTGTGGAACAATAAATGTCAGAAGACTTTTAAAAGCAAAATTATCCCATTATTTTTTCTCTTGCAACCTTGCTGTCAGTGGAATACAGGGAATAATAAAATCAGTGACAGTGCCTAATGTACCTATGTATGCAGTGTGCCATGATATTACAAAGCACTGCAATAACAACATATTTCTTCCTTTCATTTTTATTTATTAACTTAAAGGTGTGTGACTTTGCTATCAATGAAATAAACTTGACAACAGTGGCAGAACAAATCCAATCTCTTTTCTTTTTTATAGCTAGAACATGCAGATTGCTACATAATTTAAGAAATAAGAGGTCCCAGGTCATTTGTCTCTGGAATGTTTCTCGGTATTCACAACTATATGAGTAGACATACATGCACACAAACACTCGGAAAGGTAGTGAACATAAGACCTCAGGAGACCGTTCACTTATACATTCACTACATACCTGTTCCAGTTCCTATTCATTCCATGTCTTACAGTGAATGTTTGGGATGCAGGTGGATTTTGCAAGGCCAAGAGAATTTGTAAGTGTCCAGAATCTTAGAGAAACACCAATGGATGCTGACAGTCAGCAGTGACTGAGGTTATTTAATGAGACTGAACTTTGATTGCAAGTTTTCCCCAGTGTAGGTCTAACAAACTGAAACACATACCAAGGATTGTTGACTTTCACAAGATCTTTCTGGCATTGTCAACATCCACAGATGAATGTCAGTTTTCACTAAATCTGGAGTGTTGTCTGTTAATGTAAAGAAGGATGAAACACATAAGTAGCTGTCAGTGCATTGTGTCTGTAACTGTACGGGAAGCCATTAATGTGTGATAATATTGGTAAGACCACATTCACCACACTTCTGCAAACTATATCTATAAGAGTTTGCAATGACATCATAGGTTTCTTCTTGGGTAAACCTGCAGCAGATGGGATGGGTGGCTCTCCAAGGGCAAGCAGGCTCTCACCACACAATTTAAAGCAGTTAATTACCACATTGACTGTTCTGCCACATGGTTGTTTAGCTTCATTGTTCTATATCATGGAACTTTAACTTCTGGATGAAATGCCTCTCCCCACTCAGGTTGTAGCTGCTCCATCTGTTAATTATGCCTTGAGATCAAGCAAATAATACAGCTAGTAGGAGGGGGGAAGCTATTGTGCAACCACTAACCATTTTGTGAGGTAGAACAAAGTTTAAGGCCAGTGGCACCTTTAAGACCAACAAAGTTTAATTCTGTGTATAAGCTATTGAGTGCATCCACAGTGCTGAGTCAGCAAAGTAATCCTGAGATTGGCTCACCATAGTCACTTCCTATCGAATAAGATAAGTTCATTTTTAATTTAATTAAAGATCGATCATTTCACCTGTCAAACTCATTCATAGAGAAGATCACAACTTCCCTAGTTTCAGCCCACCAATTCACAGGGGACAATATTTGCCACAGTCCTAATACTCACCAACCTTGCAGAATGTTTGTTATACAAATTTATCAGGTCCATTTGAGCCTATGGTTTTGAACTCCACTTCTAAGTTAATTCCTCAAAAATGCTTAATAGTTACTGCTATCATAGCAACTCTGCAGTAAATATTAGGGGTGTGCATTTCCCCCCAAAATATGTTTTGGTTTGGGTCCGTTGGATCTAAAAAAAAATTGGGTTTCCTGAAAAATCCCAGATCCCAGTACCAGTACAGTATTTGGATCTGGGATTCTTCAGAAATCCTGAATTGGGGGGGGGGGCTTATAGACCTGAAAAGAAAAAAATGGGAGGGGAATTGAATACGTAAAGCTGAGCCAGCAAGGCACAATCTGCTCCCCATCGACACAGCTGATCTTTGGGCTGGCTTCTCCTGCAGCAAAGAGGGTCAGGGCTTTCTCTGCCCTGGCCCCAGCCTGGTGGAACATGCTCCCTATTGAGACCAGGGCCCTGCAGGATCTTCTTCAATTCCTCAGGGCCTGCAAGATGGAGCTGTGCTGCCAGGCCTTTAGTTGAGGCAACTGGTGCCCATATATGGCCTCCATGAAGTTGCTGTCACCTGCACATTTACTGACCACCGACAATAGGCCTTTAACTCACTGCACCATCAGGCCAGAACTTTATCACCAACTGATGCTGTTTCAAGTTGTACCCATTGTTTTAATTGTTATAATGTTTTATCATGTTTTAAACTGAAATTGTATTTATTATAATGATGTTACCCACCCTGAGCCCTCTCACGGGATGAGCGGGTTATAAATGCAAATAAATAAATAAATAAAGCTACACAAGAAGGCAGCCCAAAGCTGAGCCAGTGGGGACAGACTGCTCCCCACTGGCACAGCTGTTCCTCCGGCTGTTTTCTGCAGTCCCTTTAACCTTTAAAGGGTCTGCAGTAGAAGCATGACAAACAGCTTGGAGGTGGGAGCAATCTGCTCCAGCCTCTCCACTGTTTTTCTGACCTACCCAGTAATCCCCAAATATATCCAGATTTTTTTCTGGGATTTTTTTTGTTTTTTGCTTTCCCAAAAAAATCCTGGATACCTTTGGGATGCCAAAATACTGATAAGGTATTTTTCAGGTATATTTTTGGCTTGGGTAGATCTGAACACAGACCATATTCTCCCCTGTCAGTTGGTGGATTGAAACCAGGGAAGGTGTGAAATTCTCCATGAATGTGTTTGAAAGGTGAATTTATCTATGAAGTTTCTCTCTGTTTCTTTTCCAAATTGAGAAGAATAAGAGTGGTTGTGTATGGGAGTAGCATTGACAGCTATTCTCCCCTTTCCTCTTTATTGTGGTCTGGTGTGATAAAGCCTTCGAATCTTAGTTAATGAAAAGTAGGTTTGCTAGGTGCCTTCCTCCTCCTGGCAGAGGGATTTGGGGGGCATTCCAGGGGTGGGTTGTAACTTCCAAAGGTGACGTCATCACATTGGTGATGTCAGGGTGATGCTCTACTTTTTAGGCAAAACTCTATGGTAAAAATGGCTACAAACCACAGAATTTTGCTCAAAAAGTAGAGTGTCACTCCCCATTGTCACCAAAGTGATGACATCACTTCTGGAAGTGACATCAGCATGTCTTCAATGTTGTGTGAGGACATCTCGGGGCAGGGTTTCTCCGCCAGCCAGCTGGCTAGTGGTGGGCTGGAGCTCACAAAAGCAGGGGATCCCCTGTCCCCACCTGGGGACTGGCAAGTCTATTGAAAAGACTTTTAAAGTTCAAGCTCTATTACTGCAGGAAGGAACACTTACATACGGCCTGCATGTTTCTGTACCTGGATTTTCTCCAGTCTGCATTAAGTATTTTCTTCTCAGCACACGTATCAGGATAGATACACTATATTGGAGTATATTAAAAACTGAGGAATAAATAGTCTTTTTTCAGAAGCAGACAATTTAATTGAAAAAAGGAAGATGAACACTTCTTAAAAACCTCTCATACTGTACAAATTTCTCTCTCTTTTTAAAAAAGGCAACGAATTGGAAAGGAATTGAGCAATTATGGAAGCTAGCTGGGCATTTTCTATGCTCGATTATCATTTAGGAGGAAATGTCTATCACATAGTGAATGTGTGTATACAGAGAGAATGCTTGCGTATTGCAAGGGGGTGCTAGGAGAAACACATTGGGGTTCCCATGAGATCCTTGTCAGTAACTGTCAGACAAGTTAAGAGTTATGATTAGAATACAGTCTTGATTCCTGGTAACTACAGCAAAAGTATTCATTTAAGCAGGACACAAAAGGAATCAATTTAGGAACACCACCAAAGTGATGGACATAAAAAGTTTTTTGCTTTATTTCCACCAATTTGTCTGGCATTCCACCTCATGGTGTCAAATATCCATGGATTGTATCAGGAATGTGAAGTGTCTCTGTGTTCTCCCACACAATGCTTTTTTTTGCCTTCCTTCTTGAATGAAAATTTTGCAAATGGCCCAGGGAAGTTTGGTTCTAATTACACATTATTTAGTCCCTGTACAAAGGTTACAATCAGCAAAGTTGAAACTGACAAGTGATCTTTCTTCCTTTGAAACAAATCCTGGGAAAACCCTTCACTGACTATACAGTTGAAATCCAGCCACATCTCTTTTTCTTTCACTGAGAAACAACAAAAGAGTTTGTTAATGTAACCAACAATTTTTTTTCAGAAAGAATTAAAAATAAGATTGACTTGGTATATAATATCTACGTAACTGAAGCATTCCTCATGGACATAGTTTACTTTCTAAATCCTGGTGATCCAGCCATTTGCAATTAAAGCTACTGGCTAAAACCTAGTATTATGGGGAACTGCGGGGCATGTGGCCAGAAGTCTGATCGCGCAAACGCGCGTCATTGCAGCCGGGGCAAACAGCCTTGCTTCCTGCTCGCCTTTTCCCCCTTCTGTGTGATTGCAGCCCAAGTGACTCTAAATTTTCTCCTTTGTTATTCATTATGCTTTGGACATCCTTCCAGAATACCTATGTAGTTCCACTTCTCTTACTTCCTTTTGCAACCATGCTCAAAATCAAAACTTTTATCTCTTTATCCCCTACAGAAACTAAGGCATAGTATATGTCTTTGTATTTACACATGTTTATTTCTTATCATCCTCACACCTTCACTTTCTTATCACCTATGTGGTACAATCCAGTGTGCTTTCTAGTGCCCACTTGCTTCTTTCCAAAACCAAAGAGCATATCCAGGCTTTCCTCCATCTCATTGGAGCAGGAGTTGCTTTTGAAGAAAATATCACCTTTGGATCTACAGGGAGCTCCCATTTACAAATGGCTGAACCTCCCAATATTTTGTGACTGATCTCAATCATTTTATTTTTTCCCCCCATTACCTTGCACAAGCCATTTTGTGATGGCACCTACTCAGTGTTCTCAAAACTGCTGACAGGTTCAGCAAAGTTGGGGACCCTTGGTCTAAAGAAAACTACCTCTGTGTAGTCTAGCAGTGTAAGCCTCATTAAATCCAGGAAGCATATTACCTTCAGAGCATAAGCCTTGCTAATGTTCTCTGAATGAATTAAATAAGGAAGGCCGATAACCTAGGAAGTGTTTATATCAATTGATTGATAGATGGATTGATTGATTGATTGATCAATTGATTGATCAATGAGAACACATATTAGGGTCTATGTCAGGGCGGCCTAGACCCTGGAAAACATCAAGGGGGACTCAGTGGATCTGATTCAGTTCTCCTCTATATGTATGAAAGTGTATGGAATAATTAAATATCTGCATGAGGTCTGTTCGGGATTACAGCCTTAAAGCTAAATTGCAGTTGCAGACATATAATTATTATACTTGAAGAATACCAACAGAGCCATGACCACAAGTAGTGTAATGTTTGTGAATGTTCAGGCTTCAATTAATTAACAACCATTTTAGAATATTCTGTGTATAGGTCTCTTCCCCAGAGTGATCATCCATTGCTGCTGTCTGTAATCATGTCATATGATGTACTGCTTACCAGAAGAGTTTTATTTAAGACTTCCAATTTGCACAATCCTATTAAAAATTAACACTAAATCATTCCAGTAAGTGAACTTTTAAAGATGTAGCCACTTTGTCACAGATTTTACCAGAATAAATTAAAATGTAAAACTTGAACTTGCAAGATGTAGAAATGCACAAACCAGACCTTTAATGCTGGACAAACTTGACAGTACGGAAGAAAGGTTGTAATGGTGTATTTCTTTCAAGAATCAATAAATGTGATTGAACAATATTAAGCAATGTATTTAGCAGTCAGATCACTGAACACAATTACTTGACGTTTTTTGAGTGTGAAGAGTATTGCCATGTTGGCTCATAGTTCCTTTGAGTAATGGAATGAAATTGAAGCCCTTACCCCAGAGCTTCTCTACTTGAATTGCACTCTAATGGCATAAACAGATATTTTTTTTAAGAAGAAGCAGCAGCTGTAGTTTTATTAGAAAATCATATTTGTATTTGTTCTGTATCATAAAATCACACAGTTGGAAGAAACTTCCTAGATTCTTGTTTTAGGGATTCGATAATAAAATTTAATAAGTTTCCATAAATTTGTATTGCCTCTAGAGGATTGGGGGAATTTGTTAATGCAAAGTTGGAAGAAACTGAAGGTCATCAGATGCAGTCATTGCACAGTCCGGAAAAAAAAGGACAGGGTACCTGATAGCAAATAATGATAGATAACATTTGCATAGCATAATTTTTAATCTTGTTTAATTGATTTATTTACCAACGGTACTTTTGCCCCACCTTCTAAATTCTTAAGTTGTTAAGACACTATGCAACATTTTCAAAAAACCTTATGTGAAGAGACAACAAGCATTACTGATTAAAATAGCAATCCTTATTAACAAATGAAACCATAATCATCATAAAATAACAGTTTGGAGATCACCAAATAACAGGGGGGGGAATAAAAAGCATAATACCAAAGTCACAGCAACTGCTAGAACTCATTTAGTGTCAGGAAAAACAATAAAAGACCTAACATGGCAGTAAGAATAATTTAGAGCCATAATTAAACAACATCCCAGAAGCAAAAGGCATAGAAACTGGAAGGACACCCTTCCCCACAACAAAATCAGAACAAAAATAACTGTAATGCAAAAACCCTAGCAGTGAAAGGCATGAGAAACAACTACAACTACAACGATTAATGAATGCCACCAGACTTTGGACTCAAGAAAAAGCATAGCCCAGGAACAGAGCCAAATTATCAAAATCCTGAACAAAAAAGTAGGTCTTTACCTTGAACTTTGTCCAGTTTTTGTCATACAGTTATGAAGAGGGAATTCCAGAATTTGGATGCCATGACAGAGAAGGCCCCTGTCCCTTGAGATTGCCCATTTAACTTCTGGTCTTAAATGCTCAAATGTGGCCCTAGATTCATCTGGGCTATGGAGAAACTAAAGAGTGGTTTACATTATTCTGAATTATGCATGGAAATAGAAAATGAAAAACAAATAAACCAGGATTTTGGTCTGCGCAAAACAATTGTGTTTTAAGTTATTTGTTATTCATATTTAAACTATTTAAATGAAGAAATATATCTTCATTAAAGGAAAATGTCATCTTGAAGAAGTTATTAACAAAATTGTATAATTTTATTTTCATTAATTTTGGTTAAATTCCAGGTGGTTTACTAGTAAGGTTATTAAGATCAAGATGAGTCTCACCAGACTTGTGGGGAGGGGGAATCTCCTTTTCCCCTAGCTTGCCCACTGGGCCATCCATCTGCTGGACAGCCCAACCTCTGGCAACACTACTGTTGTTGCTTATTGTTGTTTTTGTTGTATGGCAGTGTGTGTAGTATAGCAAGGAGATCCTAAGGTTGTCTGGCAGCTAGAAGTTCTAGCCCTTTTAGTGTTATGCACCACTCCACTAGGTGGCAAGCTAGACTTATTTTTTAAGTCAAGCAAGGTTTCAACTGTGGTTTTTCCATTGGCTGCCTCAGCATCATGAGCATGATATTCCTCAGAGGTTGCCCTTCCAAATACTACTTAGCTTCCAAGATCTGATGACATAGGGCTTGCCTGGGCTGTCCAGGTCAGGGCACCTGCTTCCCTCCTTTCACCACCTGCCTTGTTCACCCAACCAGTCAGCAGCTCCTGTGGGAGGCAGCACTGGTGGTTCCTTACTCCATTGCATGGCTGCCTGCATTATTTCTCTTCCATGGCTTGGGAAAGGGAAGGGGCAGAAGCTTTGGTGGTTCCTTCCTCTGTTGCCCACCTGCATTACTGCTCTTCCATGACTTAGGTAGTGGTGGTGGGAGGGGCACTGGTGGTAGCTCCCATCCATCTATCCATCTCCCATATATTCTCCTTGCCTCTTGGTGATGAAGGGGCAGTGGCTCCTGGTTCTTCTTCACTGCCTGAACACTACTTGCCTAGCAGACTCTTGGCTTTCCAGAAACTTCTGGCCTAGAAAAAATCATAGAAGGTACTCTCTCTGAGAATGTGAAGCCATGCTGACTGCTGTTTCATAGAGGAAATACAAGAAATGGGAGACTGACACAGATGTGGTTGAATCATGGGAGAGGTTCCTTTTTTCCCCCCATTATTTTTTTATTGGTTATTTAGTCTGTTACATTGGGTATTTATTGGTTATATACATTTTCTCCCCTTTCTTCCTTCCCTCCCTCCCTCCCTCTCTTTTTGTCTTAGTCTTTTACCTCCAGCCATGGGCACAGAGTCTTGATCTTCCACTGAATGTCCTTCCTTCTTTCTTTCAGTATCCAGTCTAGGTAGGTCGTCCATCTGGCCTTGATTTCCATGGATTTTTCTTCCCATGATATTCCTTTGTTAATTAATGCCACGATATCTGACTGTATGAAATCAAACAAATATTTATGCCAGATTTCTATTGTCCATTTACTTTTGTCTTTCCAACCCAGAGCGATGACCACCTTTCCCGCCAGTATCATAGCCTTAACTAAATTTTGAGTGGTCTTATCCAGCAATGGGCTTCCTATTGTATTTAACAACATTAAGTTAAAATCTATGGGTAATGTTATATTGCATACTTTTCTAATGATTTCAGTGATTTCTTTCCAAAAGGTCTTTACTTCTGCACATTCCCACCACATGTGCTTGTACCAGCCTTTAGAATATTTGCAATGCCAGCACAAGGCGCTCAGACCTGGAATCATATTAGCTAGCTGTGCTGGTGTCTTATACCATTTTGTGAGAAACTTGTATTCAAGTTCTTTAAATCTGGTTACCTTAATCTCTTCCACTCCTTTCATAATTTTATCAACCATCCTCTCTGTTATCTGACCTTCATGGCTCCATCTCTTTTGTAGATACTCTATTGTTTTATTTTTATTTGTTAACATCTTTCTGTATATTTTTCCTACTAGACCCTTTTTTTGCTTAGCCATTTCTTTGTATATTTCTTCCATTGGTGCGTCTATACAGAGGTCTTCCTTTTCGCTAATATTTTTAACTATCTGAAATAACCCAGCTGTTTTTAACCAATATTCTTCACCTATCTCTTCTGTTATTTCCTGTAGTGATTTTAGAATTCCCCCACTGAACATATCATCCACTCTACAGTAACCTTTAGATTTTAACATTTTCCAACATTTATTTTTTTGTGTTTCTTTGTTTATTGTTTTGAGAGGAGCCCATCTTGAAACTTTCCCTAGCCAGTAGGGTTGCCATTTCCTCCAGATTTCGAGTGTTGCTCTTCTAGGGCCTATTGTTAGTTTCAAATCTTTTGTCGTTACTGTGGTAAAAATGCCAAATCTACCTATATTCCTGTTAATTTCATTCTCGAATTTAGCCCACTTCTGTTCCTTTTCCTCGCCTATTTCTAATATTGGTTTTAGTTGAAAGGCTTCATAGTAGTTATTTAAGTCCGGGATCCCCCATCCAAATTCCGATTTGTGGCTATATGTTATTCTTTTATGGAATCTACATTTTTTACTGTTAAATATCCACTCTTTTATTACTCTATTCCATTGTTCATTTTTTTTTTCATCGATCAGCAAGGCAGTGTTTGGAATAGGTATGTTAACTTTGGTACCCCAAAAAACCCAAAACATTTTGACGCTTCTTATTCTGGATGATATCCCTAGTGTTTTATATTTCCATTTTTTCATATCCCTCTCTATTTTTTCCCATATTTTTTCATAGTTATCTTTTATCATTTTGTCAATGTTTTTTTGCAGGACAATTCCTAAATATTTAAATTTCTTGACACCCAGTCCTATAGTCGTGCACCTATTTATCTCCGCCTTTCTTCTCTGCTAACGTTAAGGTATAATATTTCTGATTTTGCCATGTTGACTCCTAGCCCTGAGCACTTTTTGAAGTCTTCTAGGATGATCTTAACCTCTTTTACTCCTTCTTTAGGGTTCGTCATGATTACTATGATATCATCTGCAAATAGGTTAAGCTTCATTTCTTCGTTACCTATCTTATATCCTTCTATTCTACCCGAATTTCTAATCTGCTCTGCTAGTTGTTCTATTGCTATTGTGAATATAAGTGGGGATAATGGGCAGCCTTGTCTTACTTCTCCTTCTATGGGGAATACTTGTGAATGTTCATTGTTTACTTTTACTTTTGCATTCCCATCTTTATATATTTCCTGAATTGCTTGTAAGAATTCTTTTCCTATCCCTATTTTCTTCATTGTTTGCCATATGTAATCATGTGAGAGAGTATCAAAAGCTTTATATACATCCAATTTTAGTAGTCCTATTTTCTTTTGTTGGCCATGGAATAAAATGTTTAAGATATTCCTGATGGGATGTGCTATGTTTCTGCCTTTGATGAACCCATTTTGGTCCTCTTTTATAATTGTCGGAATAACTTTCTTTAATCTATTTGCCAATATTTTAGCAAAAATCTTGTAATCTTGATTTAGTAGACTTATAGGTCAGTATGAACCTACTTCTTCTGGATCCTTCTGGGATTTTAGTATCAGTATTATTTCTGTTTCCTTCCATGTATCTGGAGCTTTTTTTCCTTCCAAGACTTCATTAAATACTACCTGCAATTTGGGTGTTATAATCTCTATCATCTCTTTGTAGAATTCGCTAGTGAAACTGTCTAGCCCAGGTGATTTACCTTTTTAAGTTCTTTTATTACTTCTCTTATTTCCTGAATTGTAATTTCTTCCTCTAGTGCCTCTTTCCCTTCTTTCTCCAGAGGGAGACTGGGTGTCTCCTGAAACTCTATTGTAGTCTTTTTCCTATATAAGTTTTTATAAAAATTCTCGAACTCCTTACTAATTTCCTTAGGGCTTTGTGTTGTTTTGTTTTTAATTTTTATAGTTCTAATAATCTGTTTTGCTTTTTTTGATTTTCAGTTAGTTTGCCAGCCTTTTCGCTGTATTAATGCTGTTCCTCTGAAAATCGTTTCTTACCATAATTTCCTTTTTCCAAATTGTTGCTTCCGATTGTTTTTGAATCTCTTTGATTTTGCTCTGTAGAGTGGGGTTGTATTTCTCCATTAGATCCCTTTGTAACTTCTCTAATTCCTGGATTTTATTTTGTCTGTTTTTATACCATTCTCTTTTTATGCTCTTTTCTTTCTTTATGCAATGGCCCCTTATAACTGCTTTAGCGGCATCCCATAATATATTAGTAGGCACCGTTCCTCTATTTTCCTTGAAGTATTGTTTTATCTGTGTTGTCATATATTCCCTGTCCTCTTCTTTTGCCATTATTAAGTTATTATATCTCCAGGATCTGTTTGTTATAGGTAAGTTTAATTCCAATTCAATACTTATAGGGGCATGGTCAGATATTCAGATTGGAAGAGTTGTAATCTCTTTTATGGATATGTTATTATTTTTTTTCCAGAATTATGTAATCTATGCATGACACCATTTGTGCCTGCTGGATATATGCGTAGGTCTAGGACTTATACCTATAGACTCATATGCTTCTTTCAGGCCCCAATCACCTAGCTTAATATTTTTATTATTTGTTATATCAATATTTAGGTCCCCTGCTACAATTAATTCTCCTTCTAAAAACTGTTGAATCTTATTAAAGACCTTAGTTAAAAATTTCTTTTGCTTTTTGTTTGGAGCGTAAATGTTCGCTATAGTGAATCGTTTGCCTTCCAGTTTAAACTTCACCAATAAGTATCTGCCCTCCTTATCTGCTAACTTTTCAATATCCTCTACTTTGAAGTTCTTATGAATCAAGGTTGCTACTCCCCTGGCCTTGGAATCCCCTCTTGCTTCTGCTAAGACCTGCCACCTCTGGTTTTTTATTAATGGTTTTCTATCATTTTTTTGTTCGTGTGTCTCCTGTAGACACAGCAGATCTGTTCTTTGTTCTCTGGCCATTTTAATTAATCTAAATCTCTTAAGGTTTGAGGTTAGGCTGTTTACATTCAGTGAAAGAACTCTTAATCTACCCATTTTCTTTGGTTTTTTTTACTCTTGGGCCTCCCTGGCTGTGGGTACTTTACTTAATTTATTGTCTGAAACCCTCTCCTCCCTCCCTTCCCCTGTGGTTGAGACTCTGAAAACATCATCCTGTCTTCCCACCTTCAAGAGTGTACACACCCCAAACCTCCCCTTCTTTCTTATTGCTAAAGTTAGCTCATTAAACTTTTATATACTTCCCTTTATGTGGAGTCCTCACAGGAGTCCATCCTCGGTCTTTTGTCATGTCTGTTTGAAGGTCCTTCTTCTGAGTCATCCGCTTCCTCCATATCTTCCTCCTCTCTCTGCTTTCTCAGGTCTTCTGTGTCGATACCCAGTTGCCTGAAGAGTTCCCTTGCTTCCTTAGGGTTCTGTGCTATCAGCCTCTTGCCTTCTTTGAATATTATTATTGAAGCTGGATATCCCCATGAGAATTTCACATTGTTTTCATACATTTTTTGCCCATGTATTCTCATTTGGTTTTTCTTCTTCATAGTTTCCTGGCAGAAGTCCTCTCTTATCCAAACCTTTTTCCCTCTGAGGGTCAGGTCCTTCTTCTTTTTCAAGGTCTCAAATACTTCCTGCTGTAGTTTTTCTCTTGTAAATTTAATTATAGCATCCTGTGGGGCTCCTCCTTTCCTTCTTCTTTGCAGTCTATGGGCTCTTTCAATCTCTTGGGGTTGTATCTCGACTCCATTTTCTCCTAACCAATCTCTGAGTGTTCCTTCCAGAAACTTGTTATTTATCTCTTCCGAAATCCCTGCAAAAATAAGGTTTGCTCTTCTGTTGCAGTCTGATAACTCCGTGAGCTGGGTATTTAACTGTTTTATCATCTGTTTATTTTTCATAGCCAGCTCAGTGGCCACAGTCTCCATCTGCTTTGCTTCTTTAAGCTGAGTTGCTAGCTCAGTGACTGCATCCATTACTATCTTAATTTCAGATTTTATCTGTTCCTGAGAGGTTATCATCATATTCTGGAATGCAGACATTTGCTCAGAGAGTTCCTTTATATTTTTTTGCCATTGCTCTTATTATCTTCCGGTGAGTTAGATAAGAGCTGTAAGTTTGGCCTGGGCGTTACTTCCCTAAAACAGTAATAATTAATTGCTAACTTACCCTCTGAAGTCTCAGAGAGGTCTTCCTGTGTTCACCAGAAGTTCGTACACTGATTTCTCCTTTTGGTTATCTTTGAGGCGGACTTAATTACATTCTTTTTGAGCTTTTAAGATATTAGTTCTAAGGAGGGGTCAGGCAAGCTACCGGCTTCCTCAGCGCATGCGTACAACTCCCCGAATCATGGGAGAGGTTCCAAGACAATGAGAACTAGAATGGAGTTTTGTCTACAGATTACATCTCATTAGTAGAAGGACCCTTGGATGGGGAAGGTGGCTTCCTTAACTGTGCCCTGTACAGCGGCAGAATACATGATTGGTTAGGACCCCTGTTAGAACATACCTGACTGGTTAAGGTCACCTAGCTAGCAGTGCATTTGATTAGTCAAAGCAAGCCAACACAGATAGTCTGGCATAAAAGAAGCTCCTTCATTCCTAGCCATGACCCTTTCTCTTGAGTTGTGGGCTCCTCCTCCCTTCCTAAGTTTATGATAGTCTGTACTTGTACATATGCATTTCTCTATTTGGGGGGAATTTAACCCCTTCTTTAAAAAAAACAAAACACTTTTCAGTTTTTTTCTGATCTTTGTTGGGAAAATCTCCCTTTATTCTACATGGCCATGATATGTGGATTTAAGTATCCATAGATGGGTCCATTTTGACTGTTAGGTATATTGATTCCAGTATTTAATAAAGGGTAAATCAATTTGAGGATATGAGCACAGCCTCTAAATAAGGAGTTGTCCTCTAAGGCTCACCAAAGCTCTTTTTAAACCTTTTCTTCTGCTGACACAAGCTTGCAGGCAGTCCAAGGGAACTGATTGCCATCTGCATCTTTTCCTTCACCTCCTCCATCTTGCTTTTCTAGAAAAGTTATTTGTGCTCCAAAGGAAGGATTCTTTATAGCAAGGTGAGAAGAAGGACTGGATGAAGGTATGGGATGTCATTCAGGACGACCGAGTCCTTGCAATGTTTTCTTTTGGTTGACAGTGCTGGAGAAAATAGGGCTTTACTGAATCGGGGACCTCTCCCAGGTTCAGCTAACATGCTATGCTCTACTAGATCAAACCCAATATGTTTAGTGTTTTTTTTAAAAAATAATATTTGGTAAAACCCATCTTTATCAAGGTGAACAGAAGTTGAGAAGTGAGTTTTTCATAGGCCTGAAGGGCCTAAAAGTGAGCTAAATTCTTTTGCCCCCCCATTCGGAATGAAGAGACAGACACCAATATGGATTTAACAAGGGCCACTTTATTAATTATTTAATAACGACAAATACTAGCGATGGGTTGTCAGGATGTACTGAGGAATATGACAGGTGTCAAACTCCAGACCACCTGCATTTCCTTCTGGGCGACGCACCTGCTCCGATCACAAGCCACCGAAGGTAGCTTTTTGACCAGCAGCTTGGCATGTTGAAAAGAACCCCTGACCCACCACCCCAGAAGCCGCAAAGGCCCGCTAAGGTAGGCCGGGCCAGATTGTTCCAAGGAAGATCACCCCTTCCCGGCCTTGAGCCGCAAAGGCCCGAAAGCCGTTCCTGGAGGACCCTTTATTTCCTTTATAACAATGCCCCGGTGCTCACCATTTCCATCCAGATCGCGCTACCCCGCCACAGCAAAGGCCAAGCCTCTGCTTAGGCCTTGGCCCCCACCATGCGATCCAGCGCTGCCAGGACCCCTCGCTTCAGATCTGAAAGAAAAATGTCGTTGCCCTTGTTAGACAGGTGCACCCCATCCCCCCTATACAGGTCAGGGAAATCGACCCGTATATCAGGGTGCAACAAAAAGATGCCCAAACCGCCCTCCATGGCATTCTTAAGCTGCCGGTTGGCATTCCGCCTCGCCCGGTCCAGACACCTAGGGTCACCGATGCTGCGCCAGACCTGACGCGGTAAAATCGCTGACAGGACCAGTTGCACCCCTGGCCAACGGTCCGCAATGCCAGTCAAATCTGCCTTGGCCTGAATCACTAGGGCCTTACCTTTCATGAGACCCAAGTCATTACCACCAAGGTGTATCAGCAGTACATCAGGCGGAGGACCACGTCTCTCCCCAAACAGTAGCGGCATCAACTGAGGCCAGTGCATGCCTCTTCGGCCAAGCCACTCGACCTCTGCCCGCTCACTGCATCCCAACTGGGATCCGATGGTCGTTCTCTTGGCCTGGTGCGCGGCCCAGAACACCATACTGTGGCCACAGATCAGCACACGGCTCCTCCAACCGCACCTGAAACAGAAACTAGTTAACCAAAACAAGCAAGAGCACTAGGCTCAAAACAACATGCTCCAATTCCCATGAAAACAAAACTAAATGAGCAGCTCAGACTTTGCAGGTCCGTACATACGTCTTGTAACGTGCTGACCGCCACCTGCCTATTCTTTGGATGTCAGGTCCCTGATATCCCATAGCCGCAGCAGTGGAAGCTGCCCCAATTCTGAAAGAGTGAGTCCCAAATTGGAAACCACCAAGGCCCAAAACAACCAGAGCCTTCTTGGTAATTGCCCAAAATTGAAACCTGGTCAAGGGCGATCCATCCCTGTGTATAAACAGGAGACCTATACTACTCCCCCTCAAAGCCAAATATGTGCGGAGTGCTACAACTGGACAAAGGTCAGAATCAAAACAAGGGCCCACTGAAATTATAGTGCCCTTGCCCAATTGGTCTGTCTTAGAACGCCGAAATGTAATTTGTAGGCCCTCATCACTTACCCGAACATCCCCTATGCTTAACACATAGCCCGACTTGTCATGTCGGGATCGGGCTACCAACTCACTAATTCTAAGAGCCCCCAAAAATGCAACCAAGGCTGCTGAATGAAACAAGGCAGCCTCGTATGCATCCGAACACAAAGAAACCCATTGGGGTTTCAAACCCTTAAGTACAGAAGGGGAAAAAGGTTCTCTTGTGTCAGGGGGAGCACCATCCTCTCGGGCCCAGCCATCCAGCATTTTCCGAATACGGAAATCCCCAGTGTCATCCCTGAAACCCCCGGCCTTACTTGCAAAGGCAAGGGCTGACAACTTGCCCCGGATGGAACGGACAGACAGACCCTTACCTTTCACAGACACGCAGAATTGGATCAGGTGTGACACTGGGATAGGCCAGAGATGCTGAAGACCCACCTTCTGCCTAAAAGCCACAAACTGCTGGCCGGCCCGCTTATAAGCCCGGCGTGTGCTGGGTGCAAGAGCTAAGCCCATTGCCCTCTCGGCTTCAGCCCTCCAATCTGCCACAGGTCTTCGGGCATTCTTACCGCTACTCGGTCGGAGTCCGGGGCCAACTGACGAAACCTCTCCATCTGTTTCCGAGACAGAGCGTCAGCGACCCCGTTATTGACTCCTGGCACATGCCTGGCCTTAAACAAAATATTGTAGCACAAGCACTGAAGGGTAAAGGCCCGGACAAGCGCCATTACTCTGGGTGACCTAGACGTTAAAGAGTTGATGACCTGTACTGTTGCCATGTTATCACACCAAAAGTGAACTGTCTGGCAAGCAAGGTCATTAGCCCAAATGTGCACAGCTACCACTATGGGAAAAAACTCCAAAAATGTCAGGTCACGCATCCATCCAGCATGAATCCACCTAGATGGCCAGTCCTCTGCACACCAGTGACCCCTAAAGTATACACCGAAACCCGAAGAGCCTGCTGCATCAGAGGTGACCTGCAGTTCAGCCTCGAGTTGGAGATCGGTCCTCCAAAAGGACACCCCATTATAAGAGGCCAAGAAGTCCCGCCAAACTGACAGGTCATCTCTCATCCCTAGAGTAACCCTGGTCCTATGATGTGGACGCCTTAAACCTATTGTTGAGTCGCACAGCCTGCGCAAGAATGCCCTCCCCGGGGCCACCACTTTACACGCAAAATTAAGATGCCCAATTAGCTGTTGCAACTCCTTGAGTGTCAATTTAGTTTTAGTACACGCTTCTTCAACTAACCGACAAAGGTTAGCCAGTTTATCAGGAGGCAAGCGTGACACCTGTAGCACAGTGTCCAACTCAATACCTAGGAAAGTTAAAACGGAACTAGGGCCTTCTGTTTTCTCGACAGCTAAAGGAACTCCTAGTTCATTAGCCATTTGCTCAAAACTGGACAATAACTGTGCACAAATTCCGGATCCAGCAGGGCCGGCAAATAAAAAATCATCCAAATAGTGGGCAGTACTGGACAAGCCCGTGCGTGCACGTAGAGCCCATTCCAAAAAGGAGCTGAACCTTTCAAATGCAGCGCAGGACACAGAGCATCCCATCGGGAGGGCCCTGTCCATATAGTACTGCCCATCAAAAGAGAAACCCAGAAGGACAAAGTCATCTGGATGGACCGGCAGAAGACGAAAGGCCGACTTGATATCACATTTAGCCAATTCGGCCCCTCGCCCGCAGCTACGAACCATACCAATCGCCTCATCAAAAGAAGTGTACCTAACTGAGCAGAGTTCACTAGGTATGGCGTCATTCACCGAGCTGCCATGAGGATAAGACAAATGGTGAATGAGGCGGTACTCCCCAGGTGCCTTTTTCGGCACCACACCTAAGGGCGATACCCGCAAATTAGGTACCGGAGGAAAGGGAAAAGGACCAACTACCCTGCCTTCCAAACATTCTTTCAGAATCTTGGCTCTAGCCACCCGTTCCATGCCACAAACTGAGGGCAAATTAGGAGCTGAAAAGGAACATCTCTCACCCATATAGGGAATGTGAAAACCAAACTTGAACCCCTCCAACAAATACTGCCTATCGGCAAACTTAGGGTAAAAGCGCAACAGGCGCTCCAACACCGGGACCTTAATTGGACTGGGTCCCTTTGTCAGGCAAGGCCTGACCCCCCCCCTCCCTGACGTCTGCCACCCTTGCCATCCCTAGCAGCAGATCTGAACTTTGACTTGGGGCAGGACGGAAAGGAGTGGGAGCCGGCACAGAGGGGGCATTCGTGCCGAAAGGGACATGGCCTACGGCCACAGGACCCTAGTGAGGAAAACTCCCAACATAAAGGGCGCCCTTGCACTGCCTGGCCACCTGGGGACCGAGTGACCCCAACATTGGCTGCATTAGCCTTTTTTACAACATGCCCACTGTCTGAATGCTCCCCCCATCGGCCTGGCAGGGGACATCGTCTGCATCCAAATATGTGGATGGATCAAATCCCAACAGAGAGCTGGATACATAGCTGCCTTCATCCTGAAGGTCCTATCGTACTCCATCCAGGCAGACCCAGCAAAATCGGAATAACCCTTATGGATTATATCCATATATTGGAGCAACGATGAAGCCCTTTCAGGTTTTGCCCTAACTAGCACCCCCGCATAGATTAAAAAGCCAGGGTACCAGTTAGCATAAATCCTGTCCACTCTACGACGCTTCAAGCGTTCTTTATCGTGCTCATCAAGGTCCTCACGATCCTTCTTATCTAATTCCCTATACAACAAGGAGAAGACATCTACATAATCTCCCCGCAGGATCTTCTCCCTGGTAGCCGCAGTGAGGTGGTCACCTAATGGCATGGCAAGCTCCCCTGATGGCAACTCCTTTGCTGGCATCATCTCATAAGTCCTATTACCAGGATCTGGGGGAGCGCAACCAGTCCACACCCCACCCTGCAATTGCATACCTGAGCAGGCCGGTGGGGCCGTGCCCACTGTGGCTAATGAAGATTCACCAGGCGGCGACATCATTAAACCATCACCAGTGGGAGGATCCACCAAAGTGCCAGCCGCTGTTACCCCATCTGCCGCAGGTTGAACCTGTGTAGCCTTGACTGATCTTGATGGGGCAGGCGTACCGACTGCCGTAGGCAGAGATGCCTCGCCTGGCATGAACATAGGTGACACAGTGGGAGCCTGCAAGCCCACCGGGCCCCATGGCCAAGTGATGTCTTGTGTTTGAGTTGCAATAGGCCTACCTGACACCTGAGATGGGACACAGTGGACATCCACCTGCTGATCCTCGCCCTGTCGTTCCACCGCGGCAGCCTCCATCAAAGCCGGTCGTGCGTCATCTCTCACTGGTACAACAGCCTGGCTTGGGAGACCTGCATACCGGCCCTCAATAGCAGAAAGACGGGTCAGTACCTGGGCCTGAAAAGACTCCATAGAAGACATAGCTGGCGGCGCCGAGGGCAAAGGCCCATCCAGACGCCGCTCAATGCTAGCTAATCTATCCAGAATGGCCCTACTGACCAGACCATCCCAGAACGCTTCCAAAAGAGCCGGTGAAATAGCACCAGTGGGCATCCCAGGAACCACAGCCAATTGCACAGAGCCTGACGGTGGAGCAGGCGCCAAGAACCCCGGTGATGTAACTACACCTGCCGTAACTTCCGCAGGCACTGGTTCCTCTGCAGGAGCATATGAAGGGACCAAAGCAGGCCGTTTTTGAATAGGCTGCCTGCCCAGTACAGGAACTGTCCCAGCCCGTTTGGGAGCGGGTTGTTTTCCCTTAGAAACCCCAGTACCCTTCTTAGGAGCCATGGCTAAGCGATCTAAGATGGCCCGCCCAACAAGCCCCACAAAATGCTGCTATAAAAGAAGGCCCCTAAAATGGCCGCTGGTAAGGAAAATTAAAATGGCCGCCGGTAGCATTAAATAGAGCCAAAGAGAAGTATCTAAAATGGCTGCCGAATTCAAATATGGCAAACGGCCACCAACTTCTCCCGCCAAATAGCAGCCCTATTGCCAAATGGACTAAGGGCCTATAT
This sequence comes from Gekko gecko, assembly GCA_029375565.1. Lineage (NCBI taxonomy): Eukaryota > Metazoa > Chordata > Lepidosauria > Squamata > Gekkonidae > Gekko > Gekko gecko. The sequence goes on from JAPDNY010000001.1 coordinate 211,878,332, forward strand.
ACCCCCACCCTGACTTAAAGGGGAACTGGGGGGGGGAAGATGCAGGGCAAGAAGCACAGCCCACCACGACCTCAACACACCGCGAGCGTGTGGGAAGATACTACCCCTTAACCCCTATGGCTCTTTCTACGAAGGAAGGGTATACAAGGACCAGCCCACAGCACCAAAACCTGCAGGGCCTCTACAGCCCAGTGGCCCCGCCGCAGTATCAGCGCTTCTATCCAAGGCAGCCCCAACAGCCGAATGCCGCCAAACACTGAGTGCCTCCAATCAAAGCCGTTGCTGCAGCTCAGAAGGGCACAGAGACAGCTGAAACTGCCGCCGCCGCCGCCTCCAAGCCGAGACTGAAGGCCGCGGGCGATGATTCTCCAGCCTCGTACTGCTGCTGCTGCTGCTATCTGACCAGCCAAAAGGCCGACAGCACCCAGCAGCGCAGCGATCCTTGTCCGGCGCGCAGGACCTCCGACACAACAGTTGCTGTCAGGGCCGAGCGCGCCGACGAACTGGTGAGGGGGGGTGCAAGAGCCAGACCTAAATAGGCTGGCTCTGCCCCCTGTTGGCGTCTTGCCTTCTCCATGCCTCCCGCGGAGGCAAATCAGCCCCTTCCCGCCAGCGCAGGCTCGGCGGGGCCGGGGCTCGCATAATGATGCTATTTTTTTTTTTAATATTGTTGTTCGGTCACACAGTTGAGTCCAACTCTTTGTGGCCCCGTGGACCACATTACGCCAGGCCCTCCTGTCTTCCATCGTGCTCTGGGGTTTGCTTAATTTCATGTTCATTGCATCAATAACACTAACTATCTTATCCTTTGCCGTCCCCTACTTCTTTGACCTTCAATCTTTCCCAGCATCAGGGTCTTCTCCAGTGAGTGCTCCCTTGTCATTTGGTGGCCAAAGTATTTGAGCTTCAGCTTCAGTATCTGGCCTTCCAGGTAACAGTCAAGGTTGATTTCTTTTAGGATTGACTGATTTGATCTTCTTGCAATCCAAGGGACTAGCAAGTCTTCTCCACTACCATAATTTCAAAGAATCTATTCTTCGGTGCAGGGCCTTCCTTATGGTCCAACTCTCGCAGCCATACATTACTACTGGGAATACCATTGCTTTGACCATATGGACTTTTGTTGGCAGGGTGATGTCTCTACATTTTATTATGCTGTCTAGGTTTGTCATAGCTTTCCTCCCAAGGAGCAGGTGTCTTTTAATTTCATGGCTGCAGTCACCATCTGCAGTGATCTTGGATCCCAGGAACATGAGTTCTGTCATTGCTTCCATTACTTCCCGTTCTATTTGCCAAGGAGTGATGGGGCCGGATGCTGTGATCTTATTTTTTTTTTTTTATGTTGAGTTTCAAGCCCACCTTTGCGCTCTCCTCTTTCACCTTCAACAAGAAACTCTTTAGGTCCTCTTCACTTTCTGCCATTAGAGTGGTATCATCTGCATATCTTTTAAGCTGAAAGCAAATTTGTTGATATCTAATTAATATGTATTTCTTTGATCATTGGTCTTGGATCGTAAATAAACATTGATTGATTGAGGTTGTTGATGTTTTTCCCAGCAATCTTAATTCCATCTTGTAATTCATCCAGGCTGGCATTTTGCATGATGTACTTTGCATATAAATTAAATAAGTAAGGTGGCAATATAAATCCTTGTCATATTCCTTTTCCTATGCTAAACCAATCAGTTGTTCCATATCCGGTTCTAACTGTTGCTTCTTGACCCTTATACAGGTTTTTCAGGAGACATGTGAGGTGAACTGGTACTCCCATTTCTTTAAGGACTTGCCATAGTTTGTTGTGATCCACACAAGCAAAGGCTTTAGCATAATCAATGAAGCAGAAGTAGATGGTTTTCTGGTACTCCGTTGCTTTCTCCATAATCCAGTGAATGTTGGCAATTTGATCTCTAGTTCCTCTACCTCTTCAAAACCTAGCTTGTACTTCTGGCTGTTCTCTATCCACATATTGCTGAAGCCTAGCTTGTAGGATCTTTAGCATGACCTTGCTAGCATGTGAAATGAGTGCAATTGTGCAATTGTTTGAACATTCCTTGGCAATGGCCTTCTTTGAGATTGGAATGTAAACTGGTTTTTTTTCCAATTCTATGGCCACTGTTGCATTTTCCAGATTTGCTGGCATATGGAATGCAGGATTTTAACAGCATCATCTTTTAAGACTTTGAATAGCTCAGCTGGGATACCATCACCTTCTCTAGCTTTGTTGTTAGTAAAGCTTTCTAAGACCCATTTGACTTTGCATTCCAGGATGTCTGGCTTGAGGTCAGAGATTACACCATCGTGGTTGTCAAGGACATTGAGGTCCTTCTTGTGTAGTTCTTCTGTGTATTTTTGCCATCTTTACCTAATCTGTTTTGTTTCTGTTAGATCCCTACTGTTTTTGTCCTTTATCCTGGCCAGCTTTTCATGGAATGTTCCCTTGATTTCTTCAGTCTTCTTGAAGAGATCTCTAGTCCTTCCCATTCTATTATCTTTCTCTATTACTTTGCATTATTCATTCAGGAAGGCCTTCTTATATCTCCTTGCTGTTCTCTGGAAATCTGCATTCAGTTGGATACCCAAATTAGTTGGTTACCCAAATCAGTTGGGTAAATCTTTCCTTTTCACCTTTGCCTTTTACTTTCCTTCTGTCCTCAGCTATTTGTAAAGCCTCATCAGACAGCCACTTTGCTTTCTTGCATTTCTTTTTCTTTGGGATGGTGCTGATTGTTGCTTTCTGTACAATGTCATGAACTTCTGTCCATAGTTCTTCAGGCATTCTGTCTATCAAATCTAGTCCCTTAAACCTATTCTTCACCTCCACTGTATATTCACCAGGGATGTGATCTAGGTCAAACCTGAATGGCCTAGTGGTTTTCCCAACTTTCTTCAGTTTAAGTCTGAATTCTGCAATGAGTAGCTCATGATCTGAGCCATAGTCAGCTCCAGGTCTTGTTTTTACTGACGATATAGAGCTTCTCCATCTTTGACTGCAAATGATATAATCAAATCTGATTTCAGTGTTGCCCATCTGATGATGTCCATGTTTCACCATCAAGAAGAGCCATGTAGTAATTAGAGTTTCAGAATACAGTGGGGAGGCCCAACTTCAAGTCTCTACTCTGTCATGAAGCTCAGTCAGTGACCCTGAGGCACTCTGTCAGCCCAGCCTAACTCACAGGGTTGTTATAGTAATAAAACTGAGGAGGTGAGAGCTATGAATACTATCTTGAGTTCTCTGAAAGAAAAGGAGAATAAAAATACAATCAATAGACAGAATAATTGGGAAAGGAAGCAATCCTCATAAGGTTTAGTTGAAAGTAAGTTCCATTTTATTCAGTGGGGCTTATTGCCAGGGAAGTGTTTTAGGATTGCACTGTATATGGCCAAATATAGGTCTTGAGTGACGTATTCGTTTTCAAATTTCTATGCCTAAGCACTGCTTCATTGGCCTTTCTAGGTAGGTACGTGGGGCTTTGATTTGTGGGTCTTAGGCAAAGATTCAGGAAAGGGATAGATCAGCTGCTCCCTTCCCAACCATTTCTCAAACAAATAACCTTCGAAATGCCACTACTACTACCATGTCTGTGCTGATCCTGTCAGTGCACTGTGTATATTAAGTTTGTACGCTCCTCACTGATTCTTACCACTGGCAAAAATGCTGTAATTTTTGAACTGTAAAAAAATTATCTAAAACAAGTGATTTAGACATCCTCCCTGCTCTATTAATCAAGTGTACAGTAACACTGTGTTTTCAAAAATATTAAAATCTTCTACAGACAGTGTTTGTGTTTTCTTTTTAAAACAGCTGAAGTCTATATACATTACTTCTTGGGCTTGGAAGAAGAGATTTACATCCCCTAATCCCCTGCACTGCCAGCCATGTGTAAATCACTGCCCCATTAAATACATTCAAGAAAATTTTCAAGGGGGTCATAGATAATTACAGAAGTCTGATAGTCATTTTAAGTCACTTGAAATTAAATTAACAAGAAACTGGGCAAGAAGTTCATTTCAGCTGTAATAATATGGGCATGGAATGTTTGCTACTGAAGAGGAAGAGGATGGATTCACCCTTTGCATCTACAGACTATTCAGGTGTTAGATAATGGGGGATCCTAGATGTGTTAAATTCTCCCAAGAAATGTCACAGCTCGTTAGTTAATTCTTCTAAATTCCTATTTCCTACAAGGGGTGGGGGTTAATTACTCAGTGCAGCCAAAGTAATTGCTTTTTAATATTTTTATTTTATTTTTCATGTTCGTAATTATGCAATTATGATCAAGAAAAATAATGAGCAATTGCTATAGCCACAAAGGCTACTTAACACTCCCCCATGCAGGGAAGAAGAAATGACTAATCAAGGGCTGATTCAGGAATGCAGGTGACATAACCAATTAGGTCCAAAAGTAACAGCTGCTTTGAGCAAGGAAGAAAATTTAAAGAGGCAATAACCACAGTGATTTTTCTTCCATACCTGGTACACCTCACTGTATTTGTATTTTAAGTCCAAACAACCACATCTGGAGGGAAAGAACAGGGGGGAAAGTGTGGAAAATACTACAATGCAATGCAAATGATGTCATCTGGAAGTGAATATTAGCACAATCCTATAACAGAATTATACCTTTCTAAATCCATTGAAATCAGTGGGTTCAGAATGGTATAATTCTACTTGGGATTGGACTAGAAATGATGTCTATTATAGACTCAACTAGCATAAAAGTAGCCTAGGTTTGCTCAAATTTCTTAAAAACATGACACCTACATCCTTCCAGCAGATATGTTTCTAGCTTAAAAGCATACCTGAACATTTCTCCCGCAGGTACTGAAGGTGGAGATGCTGACTGAAAATGTTAACAGTTGTAAGGTCTATTTCTAAATGATGGTCATGCATACTCATTTAATGCATATTATTTCATGGACTCCCCAAATATAAAGGAAATAAAACCTTAGTTTAAAAGTTTCATCCAACTTGTGTGGATTTAGTTTAAACAAAAACTAAGGCTAGGATTTAAATAACTCTAGAAATTAAATTCAATATCCATAAATAACCTTATTCTATGGAAGTGAAGCAAAGTTTGAAGTAGCAGAACAGTAGTCCAAATAATGCACTGAGAGATGCATTATAAATCCCCATCAAAATAATTATGAGCTGTGGAGAAGCGTGTCTTATTTGAGCTCAAGTTGCTGATAAGATCCCTACTCCCAAGCAGCTATTTATTTGATAAACAGTGCTGTTGACTGAAGCTGTAATCCTCCATATTTTCTTGGGGTCAGTCCCACCAGAGGATTGCAGTCTGTATCTTTGTTTTCTTCATGTTGTTGCTCTTCTTCCTGCTGAATGCACCGCTGCCATGTTTAATATTGAAATTAAACTTTAAAAGTTGCTATCCCAATAGATGTTTATTAGATTAAGTCAGCTGAAACAAAACCTAGACCCTGTGTCCATGATGAACAACAAGCCAGATCTTATTTATGTGTGCTGGGAAATCGTGTGCATTTCTTCCAGGAAAAAAAAATAGGAACTCAGGAAGAGAAAGAATAAAATAGCCACAGAGCAAAGCGAATGTCATTAGTGTATTGGAGAAAATTGCACTGTTAGGCTAACATAATGTCAGATCTGAAAACATTGCAATACAGTGTAATGCAATTTATTTTCATATAACCATCTTAATGCACATTATCGGGAAAATGCTTTCCAGACAGAACCAGGCATAAGTGCTATGCAGTTTGAAAGCAAATGCAAGACCATCAGGCAATTTAGGTCTGGCTTTTTGTTTTGATTTGTCTTTACTGGAATATAGCTCAAGTTTCACAAAGGGAATAATGGTTTGAATTCAAGGTGCTCAAGACCTTACCAGTTAGACTCATGTACTACTTGCTGGAGCAGGACACTGATTTCTCAGTGAGATGTTCAAATATGTCTGTACAAATTCATATATATTGGTTTCATATGCTTGGTTACACTGCGTTCTGGAGTGTTAGAGACCATAGTGCTGCTTATCAACCTCAATCTGAAGCTCTTGCTTTTGTCATCACTATTTTATTTTAAAATAGAAATTGGCCATTACACTATTTCTCCAATTAGGTGATATCACTAATGTCATGATTTAATATTGCTAATATTCATGCACTAAAAAAAGTTACAGAGGTGTGCTTCCCTGGCATAAGTAAACAGAGAGAGAAGTGCTACTGGGTCATCAATTACACTGCTTTCACACAGCCCTGTTTCCTCCCAAATCTGGCAAAAGGTACACAATTAAAAGAAAAACATTCTGTTTGAACTGAAACTTACTGTTTACATGTCTCTGTATGCCTTCAGAGTCTGTTCCTTGTGCTTTCCCCTCCATTTACTGATGTTGGCAGAAGTATACTTCCATAATCTTTTCCCCTCTAGTTTGAGTGAGTTAGCACTGTTTTAATCTTTATAAATTATTTGGGTGAAGGAATAGTTGGAATGCTTATTAAATTTGCAGATGATACTAAATTGGGAAGAGTAGCAAATATGGTAGAAGATAGAGTCAGTATACAGGATGATCTTGACAGGCTGGAAAACTGGACTAAAACAAATAAAATAAATTTCAACAGGGATAAATGTAAAGTCCTGCATTTAGGTAGGAAAAGTCAAATGCATAATTATAGGATAGGGGAGACTTGTCTTGGCAGTAGTATGTGTGAAAAGGGGAGCCTAGGCAAGCTGCCTCTCCAATCCTTCCAGGGTCCCCCGACCTGACTCGGAGTCTGTGCCTAAAATGTGGTGAAGCTGGTCATTTCGTGGTGGCGTGCCCAGGATCAGGACCTGTGAGCACCCCAATGAAGGGCAAGGGGGAAAAACAGTCAGACACCCCAGTTAAGAAGCCAACTGCCCATCTGAAAACGCAATGAGCTTTGGAAGCCAGCCTCCAGGAAGAGGACACCTAATCGTCCAGCGAGGAGGAGACCCAGCCAGTGGGAAATTACCTGGACCTGCTGTGAGTAGCACTGACCAGCAGGTTCCTGTTCCAGAGGTGCAGAAAACGGTGAGCAATTACCCCCCCTCTTTTTTGTGACTGTGACTATCATGAACCCTGATTTAAGCACCCATGTCCGGGTGCGGGGCCTGATGGACTCAGGGTGTGGATGAGATCTCATCCATCCATCCCTTATTTCGGGACTTGGGGCTAAAGTTGTTAAACTCCCAGAACCCCTGGTGTTTACCCATATGGATGGGTCTGCTATGAAAGACCTGTGTAGATATGAGATGGTTCCTTTGCAGATGGGTGCTGGGCAACCCTGGGAGCATTGATCGTTTATTATTACCCCGGCAGCTCATTTCCCATTGGTACTGGGCAATCCATGATCATGATCTCTATATCTTGTGGGAGAAGGGTATCGTTTGCTTTATTTCACCTCGGTACCAAGACAACAGATGGGATGGAGCATGGGGAACCCCCCCAGGAGGGAGCCATGTTGGTAGTTAATATCCAGCAGTCAGATCAGAATGATCTATGTAACAGCTGATAAGCTGCTAGGAACAAGTTCTGACCTGTTCAGACCAGCTCAGGTATGAGGTCAGTGTATAATGACTCAGCATGATGCTGACTGGTTGCTCAAAGTATAAATGTAAATGTCCTGCACTGTACAGTTCTTCTTCTCTCTGTGTATGTGTCTGGCGGAGCAGTTTGTTGGTGAAACTGTAAATAAATCTGTATATAGTTTTCCACAGTACTGTCTCAGTGTGGTGCTATATAGAAGCTACTCTGCTGAAGTGCTGGAGCTGCTGCACAATCCTGGTGGCTGAAGGTGGCTGCAAGTTGCTTAATGCAGTCCGCACATCAAGCCATGCCGGCATGCCTCGCGAACGAAGAGCTGGAGACGATTCCCCCGAGTACTGGAACCTAGCTCAGGTGTTTGAAGAGGAGGAGGCAGATTAATTGCCCCGCCACAGACACTCAAGACTGTGCTATTGAGTTCTTACCCAATCAGAAATTGCCCAAGGGCAAACTGTATTCAATGAGCCCAGCGGAAAAGGTGGAATTGCATAGATTCATTGACAAAAACCTCACCCGGGTTTTTATCAGACCTGCTTCCTCCCCATTTACAGCCCTAGCATTGTTCCAGAAAAAGAAAGATGGGGGATTGCGGCTATGTACAGACTACAGGGGGTTGAATGCAGTGTCATCTATTAATGCCTACCCCCTCCCCTTGATCAAAGACCTGCTGGCCGAGGTCTCAGAGGGGAAGATCTATTCCAAACTCGATCTCTGGGATGCCTACTTCTGGGTTCGGAGTAAAGAGGGAGATGGGTACAAAACGGTATTCAATACCCCGTTGGGTCAGTTCGAGTACCGGGTGATGCCGTTCAGACTTTAGGGGTCTTCATGAACCTGATAAATGAAGTCCTGCACAAGCACTTGCTTAAGGGGGTTCTTGTTTATCTAGATGATATCTTGCTTTATTCCCCGGATATGGAGTCCCATGTTTCTTTGGTCCGGGAAGTCCTACAAATGTTGCAGAAGCACGAACTGTTTGCCACGTTGTCAAAGTATGAGTTCCATTGCACAGAAATTGACTTTTTAGGTTACCACATTTCCCCTTGGGGTTTGGAGATGGAACCAGCAAAGGTCTGGGATGCGGTGGGGTGGGAGCCCCCTCAAACCCGGATGCAACTCCAAGCATTCCTAGGTTTTGTGAACTTTTACAGATAATTTCTGGCTAACTTTGCTCAGGTGAGCTTGCCGCTCACAGACCTGTTAAAAACTAAAGGGAAGGGTCCAGACAGTACGTGACTGGGTGCAAAATTAGAATGGACATCCGAATGCCAGGAGGCGTTCGACCACTTAAAGGCTCTGTTCACTTCTGAACCCATGCTGTTGCATCTAAATGAACTTCATCATGCAAGTGGATGCCTCAGATGTTGCTGTGGGTGGTGCCATCTTGCAAGAAGGGGAGGACGGGAAGTTACACCCCCTTGCCTAAGGGAAATTGTCAACAAGTCCCTCACTGAAGGACTGTTTCCTGGGGTGCTCAAGGAAGCAGTGGTGCATCCTCTCTTGAAGAAGCCATCTTTGGATCCAGCCAAATTGGCTAACTACCAGACGGTTTCCAATCTGCCCTACCTGTACACGTGTCTCTAGAATTTAGTCTTCCCTGTGGCAGAACAGTTAAGGACTGAATTGTTCTAAATAATTGGGCTGGGCATGAGCTCGCAGATGCAATCGTGGCCACATAATACTCATAATACATAATAATATTTTTGCAGCTTTGACTGCCAACTCATAGGATCTCATAAATGCCCTATAGGATGCTCTTGTGGATTCGTCATGAGCATGCTGCCACCATTTCTCTAGCCGTCTTAGCCCACGTTTCATAAGCCACAACTCCTGGGTAAACCAGGGAGCAAGTTAGAGCTGAGTCCATTTGGCTCCGCAGGTGAGCTAAAATATGCTTGCTGCCTAAATAGGGTGAGAGTAAAACATTCAGGCAGGCCCTCAGGTCCAACCATGTTACTGCTGAGGCAGTAATCTGGTCCACTGTTACCCCAGCCATGAAGATCAGATTGAGCATGTGTCTGGTCCAGTAAGTAGGGATCGTTACAAATTGGGAGAGTCCCAGCACCGCCATGAATGACACTAGGTCTGTTGCCTGAGTGGAGGTCGCACCATCGGCATGGACATTGAAATCACCCAAGACTATTAGCCTAGCGTGTTCCAATGCCCAGCTTGATACGACCTCCATCAGGGATGACAGGCTATTGGCTGGTGCGTTTGGAAGTCGGTACACCAGCCAAATCAACAAACTCTTCCCAGCCTCCCATACTAGGACGGTACACTCAATGCCCGTGATCTCCAGTGGCAGGAGCGCCCTAAAGGACTAAGCCTCCCAAATTAATATAGCCACTCCTCCCCCCACCCCCTAGTCCATGATTGGTGAAGGACCAAGAACCTGGGAGGGGCAAGCTGGGAGAGAGGTACAGTCTCCCCTTCCCGCATCCAGATATCAGTCATGCACACCAGGTCTACATTCTGCTCCAGCAGGAAGTCCTGAAGGACTGTGGTCTTGTTATTTATAGACCTGGTGTTACACAACACCAATGTCGGAGGGGAGTTGTCTATCCTAGCCCCTCTGCCGACAATCTTCGGGATGGGACACAGGCTGGAAGGACACCAAGATATTCTGTTTCTCTGCTCCCTTCCCTTAACTACCTTTCTAGTCCCACCGCTATACTTTTCCCTCCCCAGGAGCACCAGAATCCTAGCAGACTTCATGTGGATAAGAGGGGAATCAAACTCATTTCTCCAGATTAGAGTCTGCCACTCTTAACCACTACACCACACTGGCTCCTTTCCTTATATCTAACACTGTTGATTATGTCACTAGATATTGGCAGCCAAATGACTTTACCTATCTTTCTGATCAGGTTCATGACACTCTTTTCTGCCAGACTATTTGAAGCATGTGGAAAATTGGTTGTCTTGAGAAGACACTTTTGAATATACAGATGAGCACATGAGCACATGGAGTGCCTTATACCGAATCAGACCACTGGTCAGTCAAGATCAGTACTGTCTACTCAGACTGCCACTGGCTCTCCGAGGTCTTTCACATTGCCTATTGTCTGGTCCTTTTAACTGGAGATTCCAGGGATCAGTCACAGCCTCAGAGCTCTCTCAGCCCCCCCATAAGTCTAGCTCGCTAAAAGAGTTAGAACTTAAGGCTGCCAGACAATCTTCAGATCTCCTGGCTATACCACACACAATACCATATGATAATTCATTATTCCAGATATTGAAACTGGCACCATCTATATGCCAAGCAAATGGGCTACCACTGAGCCACGGTCCTTCCCAGATATATATTGTACTATTTGGCTTGATCAAACTTCTGTGATGTATGGGCAGTTATTGTCTTTCTCCTCAATTGTAATATCCAGGATTAGTGATCAGTGAGAAATGAAACTTGGATTGCTCCCCCCTTTTAGTAGGGACTTCCATGAATGAGATCCTACATCCCCCACCCCTTTTCAGATTGGAACTGAGGTGCAAGTGAAGGGAAAATTTAACTATTCCTTCTGTGCTATTTCCCCAAGCTGAAATGGTTGCCCACTGGGGCAACCCCCTTCCACTATGCTGAATCAGGGTCCAAGTGAGATCTCTGTCCAAACAAGTATTTTATCACTTTCATTCATTAATCTTCTACAGAGCCATGATCTGAATTAGGGTGCTACATGTTTCTATCTGCAAAAATCTTCAGAGACATGAATAGGGACACTGGCAAGCAGGAAAACCTCTCCCTGTATGTGTTTTAAAGGTTTTTCTCCTCTGGGTTGGAAAGAAGGAAGTCAGTGTGTGATGACTTTCCAGGCTCACCTTCTTACAAATGCTAATTAAGCTAGTAGGATAGACAATGGGTTGGTTAAACATCCCCCTTCTCCTCCCGCCCTTCTCCAAGCAGGGAACATATATGTGAAGGTATCAGATGCTAGAGCAGGGGTGTCAAACATGCAGCCTGGGGTCCAGATCAGGCCCTTGGAGGACTGCAGTCCAGCCTGCAAGGCCCTGGCTGTTTCCTGCTTCCTTTTCCAGTTCTGCTGCTGCTGCTGCTACATCACAGCTTACTTTACCAGACTCTCTCAATCACACAGGAGAGATAAACAGGCAAGCCTCTCCTGTGCGATTGAGAGAGTCTGGTAAAGCACTGGCAGGGGGAGGGAGGAAACCAGCCAGAGCTTGCTTCCTGGCCAGGTTGCCTCAATTGTATTCAGGAGACAAAGGGAAGCCTTTTTTCCCTTCCACTGGCTGAGGTGCCTTCCTGAAGGGATGCAGGGAGGGAGGGAATGAGTGAGAGCTTGCTTTGCTGGACTGCCTCAATTGCATGGCAAAAATACCAGGCAACTTTAAGACCAACACAGTTTTGTTCAAGGTATGCCTTTTGTGTGCCTTGCTACAGTGTGTTTGTATTCTGTTGGGCTCCTTATGCCAGGGCTCTCGTGGGTGCAACAGGATTCCCTTCCCCCTTTCACTGTTTTCATGCCCTCATGATCCAGTCTTTCTCAGTAAGAAGACAATGCGAAAGTTAATTGTGTTTGTCTATGTCCTTGATAAAGTTTATATCTCTGCTACCTGGCATTACATTTTATGACACACATGGCCTGGTCTCATTTATGTCATATCCGGCCCTCATAACAAATGAGTGCAACACTCCTATGCTAGAGAATCTTTAGGAAGACAGATCTCTGGAGACAGGAAAAGCTGCCTTGACCTGGGCGGACCTGGGTCAAGAGGGTGGAGAAAGAGATTTGATAACATTCCTTGCAACAGGAAGAGACGGTCTGTTGTGGATGGTTCCATCAGGGGAGACAGGCCTCTGACAAGTTACCCTTATGAATAAGGCAGAAATAAGACTCCTGTAAATGAATGTCCAGGAAAACTTTAAAAATGTTCCCTTATAGGCTTTTCTGTGTTGCCTTTCTTACTGTCAAATTTGTGACCATTAGTTTGTCCTATGAACATGGTATGTATATTTGCAGATCTTAAAGTGACTATTCTAAAAGTGAATTTCGAAAAGAGGACACAGCAGGAGACCACTGAGATCGCACTATAACTACTGGACAGCTCTCACCTTTTCTTAGGTTTGGCCAAGCCTAGGGGGATTGTTAGGGGGGTTCCAAGCCCCCCCGAATGTCTGGGTAGCTGCTCCCTAAATCTCCCATGGCTCCACCTCTATAGATAGTTACAATGGAGGCCCCTCATGGTGGTGTCACTGGCTTCTCCCTATGATGTCACTGGGCCCTGTTTCTTCACCTCTGGCCCAGCCCCCCCTCCAAAATTGAAAAGTCTATGCCCCTGCCCAAGGAGGTGGAGGCCAGTGTACCCAGTGGCTGAGACAAGGTGGGACCAGAGTGGGCATGGAAGGTGCTAGGCGAGGACTGAGGCAGGGCAGCTCCACCAGCCCCACCCACCCGGGAGGCAATCACAGGCACTAAAGGACAGATTGGATAGGATCCATGCCAGGCAACTTCTTAAGGAACTGACATTGGAGGGTGTTACATGTGGGTCGGCATAGGGATAGACAGGCTAAGGAGGAACTGATGGGACCCAAGCATAGGAGCAGGGCTAGAGTTCCTGCCTGGAGCTGATTGGTGTGTCATGGGATCTTTTTCACAGAACTCTCAGTGACTTGTTGTTTTGGGCCACAAACATGCATTAAAACATGCATCTACAGCAGGAAAGCTATATTGAAGTCTCAATATTGAGTATGTCACTAGCCCTATGGTGATGGCACATATATCCTGCATGTATTTATGTACATCAGTTTGTAAGAAAGAGCTAATGCATGTTCACTACACAAATGAAACCAGAGACTGGTGCCTGGATAAATTTTGGGCTTAATCAAATTTCAGAGATAGTACATGCATTCACTGTAACTTGTGAACAGGGTGACTGAGAAAGCTAATTGGAGGATGGGCAAAATTTGAGTCCAGTGGCACTATTAAGACCAACAAAGTTTTATTCAAGGTATATGCTTTTGTGTGCATGCACATTTCCTTAGATACATTGAAATGGAAGTTAACAGTCCATACATATAGGCAGAGGGTGAACAGCAAATTAACATGAAACATAAGGAAGATGTTTTATCAGGTGCAAAGACCAAACAGGAATAACAAGCTAAGTTTATATGATCATCATTTGTTTGGATTTAATTATGGGATTGACATGAATGACCAAGAGAGCTGTCCATTTTGCTGTCGATGTTGAAGTTCTAGGAAGTTTCCAGCCTCCACCCTATTTAATAGCAGCATGAAGACATGGTAAAGCCAGATTTAGTTATGTGCAAGAAGTTCACATATAACAACTGCTTAGTTTTGGAGGGGAAATCTTCTGTGTGCACTCAAAGATGCATCCAACAGTATGAATATTACAGTGCGAATGAAGATCCCAATGCAGATAACAAGGTGCTAGACAGATATGACTAGGTTATCAGGTATGAACTTTGTCTGAAGGAAGAGAAAGTCTTGAGCTCAGTCTTTGGGTCTCCACTTAAAGGATATCAGCTGATGTTGGAGGGGGGAACCTTTCCTTTTTGTGAAGCAGTTCTGACAGGAACTGCTGTCAACTAGAACTGACAATATGAAGTTAGATAGATCAATTTGTGTGTGTGTGTATCTGTGTGTCTGTGAGACCACTTTGGAAGTATATATATCTTCCTTTGCAATATTGATTAAACTCAGTCTATCTGTAGCTCAATTAAATGTACAGCAAGTTAGAGATTTTCAAAATACATTGCAAAATAAAACAGGAGTCCATTGGCCCTGTAAAGACTAACAGAAATTTATGCCATCATTACTTTTTGTGAGTCACACAATTTGATCACATTGTTGTCTTCTTGAAGTTAATCGATGCCTGTCCTTCTATATAGATTGTTCTGTTTTCATAAGTTAAAGTTTTAGACTGGGTGTTATATTGAAAACTGTCTTCAGCCACATATGTTTGTATACTTGAAGCCCAGTTCCACAATACTGAGAGTAATACATTTTGTGAGTGGCCGGAAGAACTGGTAAAGCTGAAAATAATAGGCCTAAATGAGGAGACAATAAGCCTTAGAGTAAGTTGATTTGGTTTTTACAAATTAAAAAACAAATTGGCCAGAATATTTTCCCCAACATGTCTCTGAACTGAGAAATCCACTCAGGGACCACTGATAAGTATTAAAAATATCTACTGTGCTTTAAATGTGGGTATGTGTTAGAATTCCCTTGATCAAGAGGAAACATAGTGGCTGGTTAAAAAAAAAAAAAGATAGTTCCACTTTGTAGGTGAGTATGAAAAAAGGCACCAGAGTTTGCATTTGCACAACTCACCAAAAATATTTAAATCTGTAACAATTTTAGAAAGATATATTTCCTACTGTTTTTGTTCCCTCAGTTGAGGTTCAACTGAATGAAAACTGTTTTGAAGGTTATGTTTGCACTGTACAATGCAGTTTCCTTATTTCAGTGGGTTTCTTCATTGGCAGGGCAAGTATTTTCGCACTTCCAATCATTAATCTTTATTATCTACATAACACAGGCATGCTGCATGATTTAATGAACATATTTTTAATTAATTTTCTCTAGAAGAAAGCAATGAACCAAATTAGGATGAAGGAAACTTTTTTTTTTTTTTTACTGAATGAAAGCTTCAACCTATCCCAAGACCTTTCTTGGTGAAAATACATAGAATCTTTTGAATAAGCATCCATTTGATCAGGATATTCAGATGTTTAGCTTAAATGGACTAACTGGAGTCAACTTCTTTAAATCAACCTATTGAGGGTGAATGAGGGTTGCCAGTAGGCTTGCCAGCCTCCAGGTGGGGCCTGGAGATCTCCCACTTTTGCATCTAATCTCCAGCTGACAAAGATCAGGTCCCCTGGAGAAAATGGCTGCTTTGAAAGGTGGACTCTATGGCACTGTACCATGCTGAGGCCAATCCCCTCCCCAAACCCCACCCTCTCCTGGATCCACCCCCAAAGTCTTCAGGTATTTTCCAACCTGGACCTGGCAGCGCTAGTTGCCAGCTTTAAGTTGGGACATACCTGGAGGTTTTAGGGGTGGACCATGGGAACACTGGGGTTTGAGGAGGAGAAGAACCTCAGCAGGGTATAATGCCACAGAGTCCACCCTCCAAAGTAGCCATTTTCTCCAGGGAAATGGATCTCTGTCAGCTGGAGATCTATTGTAGTAGCAGGAGATTTCCAGGTGCCACCTGGAGGTTGACAACCCTACACTGAATTTATATTTCTTTATTGTATTTTGCAGGCTGAACAACTGATCTTTCTATTTTGCTTCTTCATCCTAATGCTCATGCTTCTGAACCTTTCCTGTGGACTTCAAAATTCATTTAATTAAGAGTGATTTCAGCCTCTATCAGCCTTTTGGCTTTTCTGTATGCCTGCACATCTTTCCTGATAATTTCATGAGCTATAATGTATATATCTCTGAAGCCTATCCAATTGTACTCCCCTGAACCCCCTCACTCTGAGAAGAGGCATCCATAGTATGTGATCACACAACTACCCCATTTTCATTACACTCCAAGTTTTCAAACACTACATAGGACTAAGTTGAAGTTATTTGTGTTTAAGCACTATTACCACATTTTATAACTTTGTATGTTCAGAGTTAGATGGTGACATGAACAAACTATGCTAAGTGATCTTTTTTGTGTGAACCCACTCTGACAATAGTAGGTTGGCCCCTGTGGATCTGAACCACTATCAAGGCTGCTTTTTTCTGGCCCAAGGAGCCTGAAGCAAGACAGCATTTTGCATCAGGGAAACTGTCTTTGTGTCCAAGGAAAGCACCACCGTAAGCAGAAAGGATCTGCAGGCTCAAATCTACTTAATGATAAGCAAAGGTTAGTATGACATGTAAAAGTAGGAAATGTGTTGTTGTCGGAATTGGCAGCCATACATTCTTCCTCGTTCCTGTAGTAGAGACTTGGGGAAGAGACTTACAGAAGAGGAACTAAAAACTTTACAAGGAACTGAGCAATCCCGTGTTGCAAGATGGTAAAGAAAATATCTAATAGCTGACCAGTAATGAATAAATAATGGAACAGAAATTGCTAATTCAAGTAGTGTTAATATTCCTCTACCTCTCACAAAATACATATGCAGATAGACTTCTAGGTGAATGAAATTTCAATGGCAACGTAGCCCAGTAAAAAATAGTGGAGACCAGGCATCCAGCTGGTTTTCCATGCAAAGCCCAGTAATTAGTAACTAGTTAATTAGATTTTTTTCTTTCTCCCCCTCCCAATTACTCAGTTCATCACCCATCTCATTAAGAAGAATTTCTACACTGTGGAATGCTGAAATTCCAAGTCCCCCCTTCAGTCTGCTCTGCCAGTTCCAAAGTAGCATTTTTTTCTCACAAGAAAGAGCTGTCTGAATGAATAATAGTTATAATTTTCATGCCACTAGGTATGAAGTAAAAATAAATTCACTCATGCTACAGGCATATAACTCAAAAGATTGTGCTGGACCCTACAACAATAAATTCAGTAGTTGGAATCCATAGCCACTTTTATTCAGAATAATTCTGGAATAGTCCAAAATATTTAAATGGTCCCCCTGTGAAATTAACTCATGATTCATGCTCCTGGTATGCAGTTTGTGAGACAATGTTTAATCCTAAATAGTGGGGATCAGCAAATAGAGTACTCAGGGCCAAATTTAGCTCCAATCAAATTTAGTCTCCAAATTTAACTCCAGTCAAATTTAGTCTCCCCAGTTGCAACCCCAGTACTAGATTGGTATGTAGTAACTACTACAGTGGATGTTTTTAGCAGTGTATTTTGTGAGACTGGTGAAAATGAATGTTTAGCCTTCCACCTTTAGGCCATCAACAGGCCCTACCCCATGAGACACCAGGACAACATCCATCATCAGGCCCCACTCAGTGAATCTCAGGGTTTAAGGTGATGAATATTTGGCAGTTCCATGTTCCCTTTCCATCCCATGGGTGACCATCTTGTCTCACCACAGATTTCTGGCTGCAGGCCCAGATACTCTGTTTTGCAATGTGAAGGCTTTTCAGCTTCACTCTTTCAAAAGTTCAAAAAAGAAATACACACATATCAGGCTTATCTCTCTTACTGTCTAAAGCAGCCTTGGGGGACTTGAATATGTATGTCCACCCATTTATGAAAAAGGGAGTGGAAATAGGTGTATTTAATTTTGAGTTGGGTTGGTTTGTTTGCAAAAATGGAACATGCAGGTGAAGGAAAGTTAAGCTGAAACTCTTCCATGTCTTATCTTGCTCTATGTATCATTTTTTATTTATTTCCAAACAAGGCCACTATTGGCTCTGTAGTAGAAGTAAGTTAAGTTAGAAAGGGAAGTAAATTAAGTTAGAATCTGTAAAAAACCTACTGGTATGAAGTTAGCCTAGGTTTAATATGCATATGTGTTTACTTCTCCATGTAATTTCTACTTTAAAGTGTAGTTTCATGTTGGCAGAAGATGATGGAGGAAAAACAATACGTCATTTTATCATCCCATTCCCCTATGCCCGCACTGTAAACTGATTGGTGGGAGAAAAGTTGTTGTCATCTTGTTCTTCTTGTGAACTTCCCAGGGCATCTATTTGGCCACTGTGGGATGCAGAATACGTGTCTTGAAGTGTTTTTGGTCTGATTCAGTAGGGCTCCTACATTACTATGCTTCCCTCCCCTAAACAATTTGTACCATAGTATTGTGTTGACCATTCCTCAGTTTTCATACATTTGTGTACAAAAATTCAAATCCACAATTTGGAGGTTCTTGATTTTCATATGTGTATAAGAATGTTCATGCATCTGGCAACTCTGTGGCATATGAGGTGGTTGTGGGGAATAGGGTTAGAAGCAAGGCAATACTTCTTTCTTACCATCTGTTCCCAACATTCCAGCATTAGCTCATACAGATAGCCAAACAACCACAGAATGAATTTCTACATCTCCATCATCTTATATACATGGAGGATCTAATCTGGGCTCCCAAAACAAGTATGTAATTGTCCTGTCAGCTGTAGATAATTGATTGTTTGATTGTTTACTTTAAAGTATGAAGGTACAAAATCTAACCCCAGATCCTACAGATTAATAAACTGTTCCTGGAAAATCACAGGAGTATCTTAAAGAGATTGGCATTCAGAATCTTCCTTGTGTCTACTCAATGGGACTTATTCTCAGGAAAAGATCCTTATGACTGCGTTGTTGGTTACACTCATTGGTCATGCTTGTCTCTCTATGTGACAAGAAGACTCAGCTACTTTGGAGAAGGCCCGGAAGGTGGAGAAAGATTATTAAAATCCGATGATGTTTTTTGTATTTGGTATAGCAAGTGAAGTTTCAGTTTGATCAAGTCAAACCTCTAAATATCAAAGACATGCAAAGAACTTTTTTTTTTTTTACGTAGCATCTTCAGGGTTTTTTTATGATGGATGAGCCTAGGTTTTCCAGAAGATGAGTCACCTGGAATTAGGATTGGATTAATTTGAAAGATACAAGGACCTCAGGGAATCTTAGATAAGAATTGAATTTGTAATGAAATTGCTATCAGCCAACTTTCATTTGATTTGGAGTTTGCATTTAACATTTTGCACGAGAAGTACACTAATCTATTGGCTGAATATTAAATCTAGAATGTGGTTGGAGGGGGAAGGAACAAGAACATTCAGTGTAAATGGTATTAGAAAAGTCAACATGAAAAATGATGGAAGCATGAACTAACAAATTTATTTTAAGACAAGAGCAAGGAGAACGTAATACATGAGAACCACAGTACTTATACAGACAGAAACTTGACAGGCTATCCTCAATAACTGGAAGAACAACAAAAAAAAGAAGCTGAAGCACAAGGACAATTGTTAGTGTGATTAGTTAGCTCAAGGATAGCCAGCTCTAAGGTGGTGGAATAGATCTTGACCACAGAAAGAATGTAACCTTCTTCAGCCCTTACTTTGGATTATTTTAATTTTATTGCATAGGAGATAAATTGTGCGAATTATTATTATTTTTTTTTAAAAAAAAACATTTTCGTTTGTTCCAGATGTATCTTTGCCTCTTTCTCTTTTCTGCCAGCACTATAAAGGTCTCCTGTTCTCTTGAACAATTCCACTCACTAATCTGTTTGTTTAAAACATTTATATCCCACCTTTCTAAAAATTCCCTAAATTAGTGAAAAATAATAAGAACATAGTATTGTAAAATATATTTTAAAACTCTATAGAAATAACACAGTAGATAAAGTAGATTATTAACAGTACTTTTTAAAAAGGATAAAAACAGACCTGGCCATGGATTCTTGCCACTCTAGGTGAGTGACATGACTGCCACCCCCCACATTGTGGGAAAGCTGCTACTCTCCTCCTCCCACACTGCAGGGAGGCAAACCCTCCTTCGGATAAGGGTCCAGGCTATGGGTGTGCACTCAGGCCTACCCGAACCAAAAATATATCCAAAAACACTTTATTGGTATTTTTCAGGTATATTTCAGCTTCCCAAATATATTTGGGTTTTCTTGGGAAAACTGGGGGGGGAATCCCTCCCAAATCCTGGATATATTCAGGAATTACTGGTAAATCCAAAAACAGAGGAGAGATTGCTCCCACCTCTCAGCTGTTTGTTGGGCTTCTACTGCAGTCCTTTTTAAAGTTTAAAGGGACTGCAGAAGAGAGCCCAAAGATCAGGATTGGCTGTGCCGGGAGGAGCAGACTGCTCCCTCCAGCTTGACTTGGGGCTCGCTGCTTGTGTAGCCCAGTTTAAACTATGCTGCAGAAGAAGCTGTCCCAGCCAGGATCTGCATGCCTTATTCAAAAGCGATCTCCCCGAGGCACACAGATCCTGGTTCTGGCTCCTTCTGCAGCATGATTTAAACTGTGCTGTTGGAGAAGCTGTCCCAGCCAGAATCTGTGTGCCTTGGGGAATGAAATCCCCAAGGCATGCAGATCCTGGAGATGGTTTTTCCTGTGGCATGTTTTAAATCAGGCTGCAGGAGAAGCCAAGTCAGTCCCAGGATTGGGATGGTTTTTTAAAAATACAATGTTTTTCTTCTCTGGTCTATTGACCCCCCTCCCCAATGGGATTTATGGAAAATCCCAGATCTGAATACCATATTAGCATTGGGATCTGGGATTTTTCAGAAATATTGAAAAAATTCAGGGCCAATAGATTGGAACAGAGAGAGAGAGAGAGAGAGAGAGAGAGAGAGGTGCATGTCTTGTCCTGGCCTGTCCACAGCTCCACCTGTTAACAAGGGGAAGAGGAAGAGAACTTGCCATGTCTTTCTGATGGAGGGAAGTAGGAAAACAGAAGGTTCACCATGGTAGATCCTCATACTGCAGAAAGGTAGGGCAGTGAAAGGGTTGGTTTGGGTGCACCTCCACCACAGACACTTTAAGTTATTGTTTTAAGTGATTGCCCATGGAAGTGATTGCCTGTGGGAGGGGTTGTGATTCAGCGGAAGAGCCTCTGTTTTAAGTGCAGAAGGTCAATCCCCAGCATCTCCAGCTAAAAGGGACAGCTGGAGACCTCCACCTAAGCCCCTGAAGAGCCACTGCCAGTCTGAGTAGCCAATACTGAGTTGATGGACTGATGATCTGAGGAAGCTTTAAGTGAATCTCATGGATAGGCCAGCTTGGCAGCAGTCAAGGCAGCTGATCTGCCTTCTCTCTTTGCTTTCCATGGAATCTTTAAGCACATCTTCCAGAACTTTTGAGCCTGAAACCTAGCCTAAATAATGTATTTACCATGGGAAGTTTCATGTTTGATGGTTCCCAAGGCAGTCTGCTTTCCCCACCCCGTGCTGCAAGGCACAAAGACTGTACTCACTGAACCCCTTCAAACCCCAATTGGGTGTCGGCTGGTGCTCACCGATCTGCAACTGTATTCCACATAAAACCCTGCCTAACAAAAGTGACCATCCTAGCAAATGCAGCCCCGCCGCTAAAGTCCTGCACCACTGCCTCAGTACAGGGTAGGCAAAAACACCCCCTCACCTGGACAATCAGAAAGGGTGAAAAATTCCTACCTGGCCCCCAGAACTGGGCGACCAGCCAGAAGCCTGGACTAATGACAGGGCGGGCGGGCCATGAACCTAAGGAGACTGCTGGTGCGCAAAGGAGGGGCCCAGCTTTACGTCCTATGTCTCCTCCCCTTGCGCCTACAAATGGAAGCATCTTTTGGCGCTAGAAACAGCACAGCCTCTCTCTGTCTGAGAGGCAAAGGCGTCTCCCTGCCCAATGGTTGCGGACTGAGGGTGGGGATTCGGATTGCCCCCCAAGACGGAATAAAGAGGCAGACACAGGTGATGGGTTTAATTCTTGGGGCACTTTATTAACTGACAAGCTTTAACTGGAATAAAATGGCAAGGGCAAAAATAAAACAACAAAAAAAATACCCCTCCCTCACCTGATGTAATAGGGCAAGCCACCCTGCCCCAAGCGGGAGCCGCCACAGCGGCTTCTGCCTGGCCGGCTAGCCATTGTTATCCCACCCCGTAGCCCCTTCCCCCGGGCCGCCAGGCTCAAAGGGAGGAGCCAATCGGGGCGGTTCCCAAGGCAGTCTGCTTTCCCTGCCCCGTGCCACAAGGCACAAAGACTGTACTCACTGGACCCCTTCAAAGCCCAATTGGGTGTCGGCTGGTGCCCACCGATCTGCAACTGTATTCCTCATAAAACCCTGCCACCGCCAAGGCCAAGCCTCTGCTTAGGCCTTCGCGCCCATCGGGAGGCCCAAGGCCCCCCGAAACCCTTGCCGAAGATCTTCCAGAAAGATGTCCATGCCATTTTCAGAGAGATGCACACCATCCTGTCGATATAACTCAGCGCAACCCGCATGTATACTGGGATGCACTAAAAAGATACCCAAACCGCCCTCTAGAAAATGCTGCAATTCTCTGTTCAACTTTCTGTGAGCTTTGTCAATGGCCAGTGGGTTAGCAGCCCACCGCCAAACTCGCCAAGGTATCATGGCGGACCAAACAATGATAGTACCAGGCCATCGCTTCCGAATTAACTTGAAATCTTCCTGAGCTTGAAGAATAAAGGCCTTTCCTTTAACCAGGCCTAAATCATTGCCACCGAAATGAATAATTAAAACATGTGGCAGAGGGCCAACCATGTCATGAAACAACAACTGCAACAGGCCTGGCCATTGCAAGCCACGGCGCCCTTTCCATTCAACTGTAGCCCAACGGCTCAGACCCAACTGCGAGCCCATCGGCGTCCTCTTGGCATGATAAGCTGCCCAAAATACATAACTGTGCCCGCAAATCAAAACCGTCTTCCTTTGCTGCCGGCAAAAAACATCTCAAACGAAAAGAAAAGTAAGCAGGTGCACACAGTTCAACAAAAATCATGACACGGTTAGCTGTTCTCCAGGGGTCGCACATAGGGCTTATAAGCTGTGGAACGCCATCTCCCAAGATGTTGAATATCATGCCCCTGGTAACTCATGGCTGCTGCAGTGGAGGCTGCCTCTATGCGGAAAGAATGAGTACAAAAACGCCTCCCTGCCAGCCCAATCCTCACCAAAGCTCTAGAGGTGACTGACCAAAATTGATGTTTCATAAGGGGAGTACCGTCCTGATGCTGAAACAATATCCCAGCCTGCATACCCCGAACTGCCATGTAAGCAGCCAATGCAGATACAGGGCAAAGCTGCTTTTCATTGTATACACCTAACTCGATCAGGGCACCTCGCTGCCTCTGGTCCGTTTTAGAGTGTCTCAAAGTAATGGATGCCTTAAGGGGAGTCAACCGAATATCCTGCGCCATAAGTGCCCGGCCAGAAGCATCCACCTTAGACTGGACAACGAGCTCGCTAATTCTAAAAGCCCCCAAAAAGGCCACCAAGGCTGCTGCATGAAACAATAAGGCTTCAAATTCTGAGGAACAAATCGTCCCCCACGAGGCCTGAAGGCCATGGAGAATCTCAGGCAAAATGGGTTGCCTTAAATCCCTCCGACTCCCAGCCTTGCGCATCCAGCCTTCCAACAACTTACGAACCTGGAAATCTCCTGTAAATTCGGCCAGGCTGCGTGCCTTGCTAGCAAATGCCAGGGCAGACAATAAACCCTTGATAGAACTAATTGCTAAACCCTTACCTTTAGATGCCACACAAAAATGCAACAGATAATCCACCGGAATCGGCCATAAACTAGGAAGCCCTACCTCACTTCTAAACACTGAGAACTGAGTGACCGCACGGTCATAAGCATGCTTGGTGCTCGGCACTATGGCCAGTCCTATAGCCCTGTGCACTTCCACCTTCCAACCAACCACATCCAGGGAGGCATTTGCACCGGCAGCAAGTCGGCATCCGGGGTCAGCTGACGGAACTTCTCCATCTGTTTACGAGAGAGAGCATCAGCCACCCCATTGTCAACACCTGGCATGTGCCTGGCAACAAACAAAATGTTCAGCTGGAGGCAGCGAAGTGTAAAAGCCCTAACTAAATGCATGACTCGTGGGGACTTGAAGGACAACGAATTAATGACCTGCACCACAGAAAGGTTATCACACCAAAAGTGCACAGTGTGGTTGGCCAACTCCTCGCCCCATAAGTAAACCACCACAAGAATGGGAAAAAATTCGAGAAAAGTCAAGTTGGCTGTAATCCCTTCTGACGCCCAAGATGCAGGCCATGCCTCTGCACACCATCTACCACGAAAATAAACTCCAAAACCAGAGGAACCAGCAGCATCAGAGTGAACTTGCAGTTCAGCCTCCAATCTAAGGTCCTCTCTCCTGAAGGAAATGCCATTAAAAGATGCAAGAAACTCCAGCCACATTTCCAGGTCTTGACAGATACAAACGCTAATTCGAATCCGGTGGTGAGGGAGCCACAATCCGGCCATGGCAGTGCACAATCTATGCAAAAATGCCCGGCCAGGGGCAACCACCTTACATGCAAAGTTCAGGTGGCCAACCAACTGTTGCAGCTCCCTCAAAGTGGCCTTTCGACGTCCCAGAAATTCCTGAATGCGGCTACGCAAGCAAACCAGCTTGTCCACAGGCAGCCGAGAAGCCTGTGCCACCGAATCCAACTCCATGCCCAAGAAAGTAAGTACTTGAACTGGACCCTCAGTCTTCTCCTGAGCTAAAGGCACTCCTAACTCATCAGCCAAAGATATAAATGAACAGAACAAATCTTGGCATTGGCTCAAGCCATAGGGACCAACAAACAAAAAATCATCTAAATAATGTGCCACCTCCCTGGAGCCTGTGCGCCTGTGAAGGGCCCATTCCAAAAATGAACTAAAGCACTCAAAGGCAGCGCATGAAATGGAACAACCCATGGGTAATGCCCTATCTAAATCAAAATGCCCATCGAAACAGAAACCCAGGAGCTCGAAATCGTCCGGGTGCACTGGGAGGAGGTGGAAGGCTGACTTAATGTCTCATTTTGCCATCACCGCCCATTCGCACCACCTGATCAAAGGACATGTACCGCATGGAACACAAGTCCTCTGGGATGGCATCATTAACTGAGCTGCCCCTGGGATAGGAAAGATGGTGTATTAGGCAAAACTTGCCGGGCACCTTCTTGGGAACAATACCTAGTGGGGAAACATGAAGGTTAGGAACGGGGGGACCGCAAAAAGGTCCAATCACCCTCCCCTCCCTAAGCTCTTTCTCAATCTTATCCCTGACCACGTGCTCCATGCCTCGTAAGGAACGGAGGTTACTGGCCATACATGGGACCCTTGTACCCTAGAAAGGGATGCGAAAACCCTCAGAAAAACCTTTTAACAGATACAAACTATCAACTTGACTGGGATAATAACTCAACAATCTCTCAAGCACTCTCAACCTTATGGGTGTTGGCCCCCTTTCCATGTGGTTGCCCAGGGCCACCCCCTTCAGGCCGTCTGCAGCTGTGCCGGGGTTTTCTCCGGAAGCAGGTGGAAAAGGGGTGTGGGCCCGAACATAAGGGGCACTCGTGTCAATATTGACAAGCTTTCCTGCTATATGCCCCCTGGGCTCTGAATTCCCAGCAGATCTGACAGGGTTGAACTGCCCGCCTCGCCACAGGGCGGGGACTGAAGGACCCAGAGACATGCTCTACTAGATGTCCGCTATGTGACCGATCACCTGTGTTAGGTCTAGAAGAGGCCATAACCTGCAACCATAAATGTGGGTGAATCTGGTCCCACCTCAAAAAAGGGTTCATGGCAGCCCGCATCCAGAATTCCTCATCGTATTGGAGCCACATGGGGCCAGTAAAGCCAGTATACCCCTTGTAAACTACGTCGAAGTATTGGAACAAAGAAGCTGCCTGGTATGGTTGTGCCTTAGCAAGCACACCGGCATAAACCAGAAAACCAGCCACCCAATTGGTCCACGTCTTATCCACTTTCATCTTTCTGTATTTCTCCTTATCTCTATCCTCAAGATCTTCCTTCTCCTTCTTTTCCATTTCACGAAATAAAAGGGTAAAGACATCCACATAATCGCCTCTACAAATCTTCTCACGAGTGGATGGAAGCAAGTGGTCCCCAAGAGGGAGTGCTAAGTCCCCAAAGGGGAGGGCAGCAGCGGGAGCTGCAGCATAGGACACCCCGCACGGGGAGGGGCCACTCCACCAAGGCGAACCAGATGAGCTACATTGCTAATTGCATGCCTGTGAAGGCATGCCCCATGCTGGCATACAGCTACTTGCCTGCCTACATTCATACCTGCAAGCCAGTGTGCTTGGGTGTGCCGGGGCTGCCCCATCAACTGCAGGGCTGCCGCACGGCCATCCCATCCCAGTGTGGTGCACACTACACTTACCAGTTGCCGAGGAAGGGCCTGCAAAGACAGCAGCTGAGCCAGTCTGCCCAGAAGGCATTGGCGTGGAAGGTGTGCCACGTTCTAGTGTGCCCTTCTATAACAGACAAATGTGTTAAAACCTCAGCCTGAAAGCGCTTAGTGGCAGCAGCATGTGTTTCCTTCTGCACACCGGCACCATCAGCAGGCCTCAATGGGGGAGCCACCAACCCCATGGCTAACTTCGCTGCTTGCAAGCGCTCCAAAATAGCTTGTTGCACCCCATCATCCTCTTCATCCGATGAGAACAATGCCTGGGCAGGACATTTTGGAGGGGTCTTAGGGGCTGGCTGCTTGCCCTTGGCACGACCACTACCCTTCTTGGGAGCCATAACAATACCAATTGGTTCACCCAGAAAAATAAAAGCAGGGCAGCTATCCACTGCAGCCCCACAAATCAAAACTAAGCAAACCAAACCACAAGATAACAACTACTGGAAAAAGAACAAAATGGCCACCCTAAGTGCCATACCAATGGCTGCCGTGTGCACCCTACAAAATGGCCACTGCACCCAAAATACAAAATGGCCACCGGGTGTTTGCAACAAAATGGCCACCATGTATGCACCACAAAATGGTGACCAACCCTCCAAACTTATAATGAAAGTTTAAGAAACCTGTGCTAACCAGGTTAAAAACCGCTCCCCTGAACCATCCAGCCACTCAAACGCTAAACCCCAGAAAGACTGCAAACTGTGGCAATTGGGGGGGAGGGGGAAATACAATGGGACCAGCCAACCCCTATATGAGAGAGGGAAAAATTGTGAGCTAGCTCACACTAACTCAGTTTAGAGGGTACACTGCTCCTGATGGCTGGTATTCCAAGGAGATCTTCCCTTCAAGTGCTTGCCAGGGTCAGCCCCACCTAGCTTCCGAGATCTGAAAAACTCTGGGCTTGCGTGCGCTATCCAAGTCAGGGTGAAAAAGGGGGGGGCAAGCCACATGCACACACCCCTTCCACACTGAAGGCCCCCCTAAAAAGACCCCTGCTGGCCTGGAACCCACTGCACTGAGCAGCACACCGCCCAGCCCAAAACCGCCCTACCACCGCTCAGGGAACAAACCGAACGAGGGAGCCACTCTCGCACTCCAAGCTGCCGCCATGAAGGGAAAAGCCTCGCCGACGTGCTCCTCCTGGACCCATGCTGCTCCGTTGATCCGAAGATCCCGCTCCCAGCAGACCTAATGCCTCGTGAGCCAACAAATGGCTGGGGGGAAGCTGTTCGCCACAGGGGCCCGCCAAACCAGTTGGGAACAAGGCCGCACCGAAGAGCTCCCTCTCAAGCCGCAAACCTAAGGAGACTGCTGGTGCACAAAGGAGGGCCCCGGCTTTAAGCCCTATGGCCCCTCCCCTCGTGCCTACAAACGGAAGCACCTTTTGGCGCTAGAAACAGCACAGCCTCTCTCTGTCTGAGAGGCAAAGGCATCTCCCCGCCCAATGGTCGCGGACCAAAGGCGGGGATTCGGATTGTATTCAGATTTGATTTTTTTTTTCCTTTGGGGGGTCCTATATTTTTGGATCCATTATTCCCTATGGGAAGTCTTTCCAGGGGGCTGGGAGGTTGTTGTTGTTGTTGTTCAGTCATGCAGTCGAGTCCAAATCTTCACGACCCCATGGACCACATCACGCCAGACTCTGCTGTCTTCCATCGTCCTACAGAGTTTGTTTAATTTCATGTTCATTGCATCGATAACACTGTTTAACCGTCTCATCCTTTGCTGTCCCCTTCTTCCTTGACTTTCAATCTTTCACAGCATCAGGGTCTTCTCCAGTGAGTGCTCCCTTCTCATTTGGTGGCCAAAATATTTGAGCTTCAGCTCAGTATCTGGCCTTCCAGGGAACAGTCAGGGTTGATTTCTTTTAAGATTGATTGGATCTTCTTGAAGTCTAAGGGACTCTCAAGAGTCTTCTCCAGCACCATAATTCTCCAGCTTCTATTCTCCGGCACTTGGCCTTCCTTATGGTCCAACATTCGCAGCCATACATTACTATTGGGAATACCATCACTTTGACCATACGGACTTTTGTTGACAGGGTGATATCTCTACATTTTATTATACTCTCTAGTCTTGCCATAGTGTTCCTCCCAAGGAGCAGGCGTCTTTTAATTTCATGGCTGCAGTCACCATCTGCAGTGATCTGGGATCCCAGGAATGTGAATTCTGTCAGTGCTTCCATGACTTCCCCTTCTATTTGCCAAGGAGTGACTGGTCTGGATGGCATAATCTTAGTTTTTTTGATGTTGAGTTTCAAACCAAGTTTTGTGCTCTCCTCTTTCACCCTCAGCAAAAGGCTCTTTAGGTGCCATTAGAGTGGTATATGTATATCTGAGGTTGTTGATGTTTTTCCTGGCAATCTTAATTCTGGCGTATGATTTATCCAGGCTGGCATTTTGCATGATGTACTGGGAGGTACTGGCACCAAAACTGCATGAGAGCTGCTGGTGTCTGTCCTTTAACTAACCCCCAAATTTCAAGTCAATTGGACCAAGGAGTCCACTTCTGCAGGCCCCTAAACAAGGTGCCCCCAGCCCCCTACATTGTTTCCTATGGAAGGAAAAAAAACTTGTGAAAAACTCAGTCCAATGAAGACAGAAGTCCTGTACCTGGGTCGTGGGGATTTGGAATTGGAAATCCAGCTCCCAACCCTTGACAGGGCACCTTTGGTACCAGCACCAAGGGTGAAGAGTCTAGGAGTTATCTTGGATCTTTCCCTTTCTATGGAAGAATAGGTTGCCACTATTGCTAGATCAGCCTTCTATCATCTTCAGCTGGTCAAGCAACTGATTCCCTATCTCACTTTCCAGGACCTAGCTACAGTGATCCATGCAATGGTCACTTCCAGGCTTGATTATAATGACTCACTCTATACAGGGCTGCCTCTGAACTTGACTGGGAAACTGCAGCCAGTGCAGAATACAGCAGTGTGCATGCTGACAGCAATGCCTGTGCAGGCACACATTCAGCCAGTGCTTCACCAGCAGCACTGGCTTCTTATACAGTACCAGATTCAGTTCAAGTTTTGAGTGCTGACTTTTAAAGTCCTATGTCTTTTAAAGACCTACATATCTCAGGGACTCTCTCTCCCCATATGTGCCATACAGAGCCTTGTGCTCAACTGATCAACATCTTCTGGTTGTCCCTTGCCCAAAGGATGTTTGGCTAACCTCATCTAGGGCCAGGGCCTTTTTGGCCCCAGCCTGGTGGAACAAGCTCCCATCTGAGATCTGGGCCCTGTGGGATCTGTTACAATTTTTCAAGGCCTGCAAAATGGAGCTGTTCTGCTGGGCTTTCAGTTGTGGCAGCAGGTGTCCAAATTCCATTCTTGACCTCCCCTGCTGACAACCCTACCCTAGTGATTAGTGGCTTGATACCCCTCAACACTGCTCAGAAGGTTTCCATCTGAGTGTTACTATGAAGGCAACTTTTACTCTGGTTTTTGTATGAAACTTTGAATGTTTTAAATTTTAAAATTTAATTGTTTGAATTTTAGATATTGTTTCTCTGTACCAATAGTTTATGTGTCCTTGTAAGCTGCCCTGAGCTCAGTCATGGGGAGGGCAGGGTATAAATCAAAGAGCTAAATAAAATAAAATTTAAAAATGCAACACCCAAGAATCTCCCCTCATAGGAGTGCTATTGCGAGTTACTGCTAAGCCTAACCAATGTAAAATGAGAGAATCTGAACCTGTGTAAAATGTGAGAATCTGAACCTATAGAAAACTCAAGATTCATGACCTATGTAAAACTTGAGAATCTCAATGTAAAACACAAGGATCCAAAAAAAAACCCCTGCAAACCTGACACAAACCAATACCAGCAAAGAATAAAATTCTTAAAAAACAACAAAAACAGTCATGTGCTGACTCCTGATATTCCCAGTTAATTATTAGTACTTCTAGGATTTTTCAGGACCTTTATTTTGTATCCTGAAAAATCCTGGATGTATTTGGTAGACCTCAATATATCTAGAAAATATTGAAAAAGTATTTTTGGATATATTTTCAGCTTAGAAACATCTGAATACACATCCTTAACAAACATCCCCCATGTTGATTGATAATAATATTGAAAGATTGCTGAGCTATTCATCTGAGAGGCTGCTCATCTAATACAACAGTATGCATGTATGATTGCCTTTCATGCCCCCAAAACACCTGGATTATGAATTTCTTCCTAATTTTGTGCCCCATTTCAGTTTATAACAGTTCCCTTCCACATACACTCTGCCATGAATCATTTTACAGTATAATTTTCTTTCCATTTTGCAGCTCAGTTTCTGTAGTGAACAGCTTCCCCTCAAAGTGATTCCCCCCGCCCCAATTGGGTGCTCCATTTCTGCATAGGGAAATTTCCCCACAATGAATTTCTTCCATTTTTTGTTCCATTTCAGAACTGAACCTCACCACCCCCCCAACTGTCCTCCACTTTGTGTCTCTCTGTTCTTGCACATAGAAACTCCACTGCCCTTCCACTGCCTGGTTGAGGACATTTTAGTTGTAGGTGATTCTCTTTGCTTATGATAATTAGAAAGATTTTCAACACAGGTCAAGACACGCCCCCCCCCAAAAAAATCATCCTTTTTCAAGAAAATAGTTGTTGGTTCACCCTCCCTGGTACAGAGGGTTTCTAAAAGTGTGGTATTGGGAAGCCAAAAAAAAAAAAAAGGTTCCTCAACAACATACTCTCCAGCTCTCCAGTCTACACACCCTCCTGGATCCAGAATGACCTGGTTTACTTTCTAAATTAAGCATGGAGATCAACCATATAGGACAGCTGGTAGCGAAAAGGCTACTGTGCTATCACCAATCAGTTTGTGTGCTCCTTGGAGCAGGATCCTATACAGGTGTCAGCCTGCAAATGGGTAAAACGAACAGCTGCCTGTACATGTGCCTTTTCTGTTGTGGCCCCCACCTCATGGAATGGCCTGCTTGAGGACGTCAGGAAGGCTCTCACTCTTCTGGCTTTCTGCAAACTATGCAGAATGGAATTATTCAAGAGGGCTTTTCTGCACAAGCATTCATTGATTGTATTGAATCAGTCTGTGCAATTCACCTTGAGTCCCAGTGAGAAATGTGGACTCTAAATAATGTAAATAAATTAGATTAATAAAATAGATAAAATAACTGGGTGACATTTGCTGTGCAAGCAAAATAAACCTGGGTTTCTAATCACCTCAGTTGCTCTCTATTGAATATGGTAAATCTGCCTGATGGATTCACTGATTGCAAAGTTTGCAGCATTCCTGGCAAGCAGAGAATCTGTGTCAAATCTTTTATCATTGCCATCATTCATGGTGAACCATGTAGACAGAAGCAAGGCTGTGACTCTAGAACTGACTCTCTTTTTCCTTTTGCCTCCTTTATTTTTAGTGTTTTTAAAAATGTTTGAAAGTAGTTACTGTTTTCAAGTGCTTTTGTTATTTTCTGGCTCTGAGACTTTTTTAAAAGGCAAAGTTGGATAAAAATGTAAGAAATGAATGAATATGCAGACAAGATTGAGCAATAAAGCAACACACAGGCAGCTCACTTTCATACTCCCACATATGCACAACACTTAATTCTCTTTCTTTTTATTATTATGACTATCCTATGCTGAACCATAGCCAGAAATATTATGGTGTGAAAGCATGGTGGCATTGCAGTGTGGGCATGGGGGTAGCCTAATTGAAGAAGCAAACATCCTGTCCTATTATATAATTGAATAGCAGTCTGGCAAGATTCTATGCTTGGCAAAATCAGTTCGCTCCCTGATATGCCACTCAGAAGCTGTCCCTGCCTGAGTTCTCTCCCACCCACTGCAGCCTAGGACACTCTTCTCTGATTGGGCCAGCATTTCAAGCTCATTTGCATATGGAAACTGATTAGACTTCACTCCATTCTGCACCTCAAATTCCTCCCCCCACAAGACAGTTGGAATTTTCAGTTGCTTATGCAACCTGCTTTATTCTGAGTTGAAATATGCTAGGCAGCTGACTTTCCCTTAGGGTTGCCAACCTCCAGGTGGGACCTGGAGATCTCCCACTGTTACAATTGATCTCCAGATGACAGAGATCAGTTCCCCTGGAGAAAATGGCTGCTTTGGAGGGTAGACCCTATGGCATTATACCCTGCTGAGTCCTTCTGCCCCCCACAATGCTGCTTTCCACAGGATCCACCCCCCAAATCTCCAGGTATTTCCCTACTTAGAGCTGGCAACCCTACTTTCCTCTCAGTGCCTGTTGGTAGGCAACCAAGCTTGGTCCTGTCACCTGTTTTGGCCTTTGGGAGAAAACTCATTGGGGCCATTCCTGATAGGGTTGCCAACTCCAGATGGGAAATTCCTGGAGATTTGAGGGATGGAGCCTGAAGAGGGTGAGGTTTCAGGAGGGGTGAGACCTCAGACAGGTACGATGCCATAGACTCCACCCATCGAACTAGCCATTCCATCCTGGGGAACCATTGTTGCCAATCTCCAGGTGGGAGCTAGAGATCAATCAGAATTACAACTGCTCTCCAGGAGGCAGGGGGGAGAAGATGGAAAGCTGAAGTCAGGGGGCAGATAATGGTAGGTTGACAATTGGCTGGGAGGGAGATAGGGTTGCCAACTTCAGGTTGGGAAATTTCTGGAGATTTGAGGGGTGGAGCCTGGATATGGTGAGGTTTGAGGAGGAGTGGGGTCTCAGACAGCTTCAATGCCATAGACTCCACCCTCTAAACCAGCCAGTCCTTCATGGGGAGCCATTGTTGCCAATCTCCAGGTGAGGGCTGGAGACCACTCAGAATTACAAGTGCTCTGCAGGAGGGAGGGTAGAAGTCATCTGAAGTCAGAGAGGCAGATAATGGTAGGTTGATGGTTAGCTGGGAAGGAGATGGGGTTGCCAAATCCAGGTTGGGAAATTCCTGGGGATTTGAGTGGTGGAGCCTGGAAAGGGTGGGGTTTAAGGAGAGATTGGACCTAAGGCAGGTAGAATGCCATAGACTCCACCCTCCAAACCAGCCATTTCCACCTGGGTAACAATTGTTGCCAATCTCCAGGTGAGAGCTGGAGATCACTCAAAACTACAACTGCTTTTCAGGTATCAGAGATCAGTTCCTCTGGAGAAAATGGTGGACTCTGTCATTATACCCTGCGGAGGTTGCCACAGCAAATTCACACTGTGTGCCCGAAGCCAGGGCACTCTCCCAGAGCCTCTTTCTAGAGCCCGTTGTGTTTATTTCCACGATGGGCCTTATTCCTAATCTAAGTATAAATCCACTGTTTAACCTTCCTTCCTTCCTTCCTTCCTTCCTTCCTTCCTTCCTTCCTTCCTTCCTTCCTTCCTTCCTTCCTTCCTTCCTTCCTTCCTTCCTTCCTTCCTTCCTTCCTTCCTTCCTTCCTTCCTTCCTATTGACTTTGATTTCAAGTGTCAAGTGGACCAATATTCACAACAGCAAGGTTGTATCTTTCTATTTTAACATTTTCTGACTAAACACTTTTTGTTTTTCACATACATAAAGCCAGGGGTCTTTTCGTAGAAGAACAGCTGCAGGAGCTCATTAGCATATGGTATGCTAATGAGCTATTAGGCTATTAGCATATGCCACGCCCCTGACATCACCGGAAGTGATATCAGAAGGGGAAGCAAAAGGGGGGAAGCATCTTCAAAAGCCTCCCCTTCCCTTCCCCAGCTGGTCTGGGTGGGGGAGCTAAGAGAGAAGGGGTTTAAAGTTTAAACTCCTTCTCATGAGAGTTGGGCCACAGAAGGAGGAAAGAGGGAAGGAAAGAGAGAGAGTAGAGAGAAGGAAAGAAGGAAGGAAAGAGAGAAAAGAAAGAGAGGGAAGGAGGAGGGAAACAGGGAAAGGAGGAAAAAGAGAAGAGAAGAAGGTGGGAAAGAAAGAGAGAGAGAAGAAGAAGAAGAGAGAAGAAGAAGAGAAGAAGAAGAGAAGAGAGAGAGAAGAGAGAGAGAAGAGAGAGAAGAGAAGAGAAGAAAGAGGAAAGAGGAAAAAGAAAGAAGGAAAGGAGGAATGAAAGAAATTCAGGGGCAATTCAGCCCCATTATACCCTATGGGCCATTGAAGTCAATGGTGAAAATATAGGGTATATTCTGGGGGCTGGAGGGAGGGGGTTTAAGGGAGAGGCTCCAAGATCACAGGATAGCTGATGGAGCCTCTCCCCAAGATACCCACCAAGTTTCAAGAACATTGGACCAGGGGTCAAATTCTATGGGTCCCCAAACAGGTTGCCCCATTTCCTCCATTGTTCTCTATGGTGGGAAAAAAAGTTATTTTTTTCCCACCATAGAGAACAATGGAGGGAATAGGGGCAACCTGTTTAGGGGCCCATAGGGTTGGACCCCTGGTCCAATGTTCTTGAAGCTTGGTGGGCTATCTTGGGGAGAGGCTCCACCAGCTATCCTGTGAGTTTGGAGCCTCTCCCTCAAACCCCCTCCTCCAGCCCCTAGAATACTACCCTATGTTTTCACCATTGACTTCAATGGCCCATAAGATATAATGGAGCTGAAATTGACATTCGATCGGCTGCCTGAAAGACTCCCGGGACGCCGGCTGGGGGCAGGGCTTGGCTCCTGAGCTCCCGGAGCTGCGCTCCGGTGCGCTCCCCCGAAAAGACCCCTGCATAAAGCCACAAGCCCATTAGCAGCAACTGTGATGTTTCATCCAGAAACATTGTAGATGTCTGAGAAATGGGGGGATGGCAATAGGATAGGAGTGGAATTGTTTGACCCAGAGTTTCTTCACAAATGGAGCACCTGAGGAAAGGTCAGGTTTTGAATTAATGTGGGCAAATGAGTGAAAATAGCAGGGCCAGAACAAAATGTAGTACTAGATTCTATCATTCAGCTGTACCTTATGCAACTTATAAAATTCTGGGAACTTTAGTATCATATACTGCTGGTGATTCCTTAACATTGAATTAGTGTTTGTATAGAGTGAGCACTATAAAATCACAATGGCCATCAATATAAAAACTGACAATGATTTTCAGGGTTGAAAACTGACATATCTGAGTTTGGTATACCACCAGGTAACCAGGGGGAAATTATTTGATCCTATAAGTACAAGACTCCCTCATGGATAACTGCCTTGTCGTGGCGAGGGGGCTTGCATGGTTCGATGAGGCTGTGGGCTATGCCATGGAGGGCCACCCAGGATGGACAGGCCACAGCAGAGAACTCAGACCAAGCGTGATCCCCTGGAGAAGGAAATGGCAACCCACTCCAGTATCTTTGCTAAGAAAACCCCATGGACAGTAACAAAAGGCTAAAAGATATGACGTCGGAAGATGAGCCCCTCAGGTTGGAAGGTGTCCAATATGCTACTGGGGAAGAGCAGAGGGCAAGTACGAGTAACCCCAGAAAGAGTGAAGCGGCTAGGCCAAAGCCGAAAGGACGCTCAGTTGTGGATGTGTCTGACGGTGAAAGGAAAGTCCGATGCTGCAAAGAACAATACTGCATAGAAACCTGGAATGTAAGATCTATGAATCAAGGTAAGCTTGACATGGTCAAAAATGAGATGGCAAGAATGAACATCGACATCTTGGGAATCAGTGAACTAAAGTGGACAGGAATGGGCGAATTTAACTCAGAAGACCATTATATCTACTACTGTGGCCAGGAATCCCGTAGAAAAAATGGTGTGGCCTTTATAGTCAACAAGAGAGTGAGAAAGGCAGTATTGGGATACAACCTCAAAAATGACAGAATGATCGCGGTCCGAATCCAAGGCAAACCATTCAATATCACAGTAATCCAAGTCTATGCCCAACCACTGCTGCAGAAGAGGCTGAAGTGGACCAGTACTATGAAGACCTACAACAGCTCATAGAACTAACACTAAAAAATGATGTCCTCATCATCATAGGGGACTGGAATGCTAAAGTAGGAAATCAAAAGGTAACCGGAATAACAGACAAGTTTGGCCTTGGAGAACAAAATGAAGCAGGGCAAAGGCTAACAGAGTTTTGTCAAGAGAACACGCTGGTCATAGTGAACACCCTTTTCCAACAACCTAAGAGGCGTCTCTACACATGGACATCACCAGATGGGCAACACCGAAATCAGATTGATTATATAATTTGCAGTCAAAGATGGAGAAGCTCTATCCAGTCAGTAAAAACAAGACCTGGAGCTGACTGTGGCTCAGATCATGAGCTACTCATTGCAAAATTCAGACTTAAATTGAAGAAAGTTGGGAAAACCACAAGGCCATTCAGATTT
Organism: Gekko gecko; assembly: GCA_029375565.1. Lineage (NCBI taxonomy): Eukaryota > Metazoa > Chordata > Lepidosauria > Squamata > Gekkonidae > Gekko > Gekko gecko. The sequence goes on from JAPDNY010000001.1 coordinate 211,914,844, forward strand.
GACCTAGATCGCATCCCCGATGAATATACAGTAGAGGTGAAGAATAGGTTTAAGGGACTAGATTTGATAGCCAGAGTGCCTGAAGAACTATGGACAGAGGTCCGTGACATTGTAAAGGAGGCAGCAATCACCGCCATCCCAAAGAAAAAGAAATGCAAAAAAGCAAAGTGGCTGTCTGATGAGGCTTTACACATAGCAGAGGAATGAAGGAAAGCTAAAGGCAATGGTGAAAAGGAAAGATTTGCCCAACTGAATGCAGATTTCCAGAGAACAGCAAGGAGAGATAAGGAGGCTTTCCTGAATGAACAATGCAAAGTAATAGAGGAAAATAATAGATTGGGAAGGACTAGAGATCTCTTCAAGAAAATTGGAGAAATCAAGGGAACGTTCCATGCAAAGCTGGCCATGATAAAGGACAAAAATGGTAGGGACCTAACAGAAGCAGAAGGGATTAGGAAAAGATGGCAAGAATACACAGAAGAACTATACAAGAAGGACCTCGATGTCCTTGACAACTACGACAGTATAATCACTGACCTCGAGCCAGACATCCTGGAAAGCGAAGTTAAATGGGCCTTAGAAAGCATTACTAACAACAAAGCTAGTGGAGGTGATGGTATCCCAGCTGAGTTATTCAAGGTCTTAAAAGAAGATGCTGTTAAAGTGCTGCACTCAATTTGCCAACAAATTTGGAAAACACAACAGTGGCCACAGGATTGGAAAAGGTCAGTGTACATTCCAGTCCCAAAGAAGGGCAATGTCAAGGAGTGTTCAAACTATCGCACAATTGCACTCATTTCACATGCTAGCAAGGTCATGCTCAAAATCCTACAAGCTAGGCTCCAACAGTACATGGATAGAGAACTGCCAGAAGTACAAGCTGGGTTTCGAAGAGGTAGAGGAACTAGAGATCAAATTGCCAACGTTCGCTGGATTATGGAGAAAGCAAGAGAGTACCAGAAAAACATCTACTTCTGCTTCATTGACTATGCTAAAGCCTTTGATTGTGTGGATCACAATAAATTATGGCAGGTTCTTAAAGAGATGGGAGTACCGGACCACCTCACATGTCTCCTGAGAAACCTGTATAAGGGTCAAGAAGCAACAGTTAGAACCGGATATGGAACAACTGATTGGTTTAGCATAGGAAAAGGAGTACGACAAGGATGTATATTTTCACCTTGCTTATTTAATTTATATGCAGAGTACATCATGCGAAATACTGGCCTGGATGAATCACAAGCCGGAGTTAAGATTGCTGGGGAAAAGATCAATAACCTCAGATATGCAGACGATACCACTCTGATGGCAGAAAGTGAAGAGGACCTAAAGAGCCTCTTGCTCAGGGTGAAAGAGGAGAGCGCAAAAGTGGGCTTGAAGCTCAACATCAAAAAAACTAAGATCATGGCATCTGGCCCCATCACTCCTTGGCAAATAGAAGGGGAAGTCGTAGAAGTAGTGACAGACTTCACGTTCCTAAGATCCCAGATCACTGCAGATGGTGACTGCAGCTATGAAATTAAAAGACGCCTGCTCCTTGGGAGGAAAGCGATGGCAAACCTAAACAGCATGATAAAAAGCAGAGACATCACCTTGCCAACAAAAGTCCGCATGGTCAAAGCAATGGTATTCCCTGTAGTAATGTATGGCTGTGAGAGTTGGAGTATAAGGAAGGCCGAGCGCCGAAGAATAGATTCTTTTGAACTATGGTGCTGGAGAAGACTCTTGAGAGTCCCTTGGACTGCCAGGAGATCAAATCAGTCAATCCTAAAAGAAATCAATCCTGATTGCTCCCTGGAAGGCCAGATCCTGAAGCTGAAGCTCAAATACTTTGGCCACCAAATGAGAAGGGAGCATTCACTGGAGAAGACCCTGATGCTGGGAAAGATTGAAGGTCAAAGACGAAGGGGACGGCAAAGGATGAGATGGTTAGACAGTGTCATCGATGCAACGAACATGAAATTGAGCAAACTTCAGCAGACAGTGGAAGACAGGAGGGCCTGGCGTAAACTGGTGCATGGGGTCGCGAAGAGTCGGACTCGACTGTGCGACTGAACAACAACAACAACAACATAAGTACAAGAATGTAATTAATACAATAGTGTATGGATTATTATATTTTTGTACAACTCACTTTGCTCAAGAAATGTTGTAGGGAATAAATGCTGAGTAGCATTCAAAAAGTTGTTAGGAAAGGTGTGGCTGGGGGGCAGGGAGAGATGACTTTAAATTGGTTCTTGGCATTCCCATCCTAAGCAGAGTTACACCCTTCTAAGCCCATTGACTACAAAGGATTCACAGATGTGTAATTCTGTTAAAGATTGCACTGCCGAATCAATTGGCTTAGAAAGGTGTGACTTTTCTTGACTATGTTTAAAAATGGGAGTTTTCAGAGATACAACTGCCTGCAAATCACCTCTATGACCTAGAACCCAGGAAAGGGTGTTTTCAGTGATTTTGGGACCCCAGCTGAAAGTCCAGGTTGGAGCCCCAGAATCACTGTCACCCTCCACCTGTGCCCCCCAGCCCCTCCAGGCTCATGCAAGATGGGTGGGTGGGTAGGTATGTAGGACAGCCATTGCCTTAGCTCCTGAGAGGCCAAGTGGGTGGGTGCATATGCAGCAGCTAACTGCTACCTAAATTCTAGGGGCAGGCAAGTGTGCATGTTGTCTGGCTGTTGCCAAAGCCCCTGAGGGGGCATGTGTGTGCATGAAGTGGGCACCAAGCCAGCTGGCCACTGCCTGGCTTGAGCCCCTGAGGGGGTGGAGGCACATGTGTACATGCTGGCTAGCTTTTGCCTGAGCCCTGGAAGGGGCAGGAGGCCGTGCAGCAGTAGGCTGCTTCTTCCCCCCTCCATGGCAGTGGTGGGGCCTTGAACTATTAGGCTTTTCCAGACTTAGATGGCCTATGGCTAAAAGGGCTCCTGACACCACATAGGCAGGTATCTTGGGAAAAGGTGCTCAGAAGTACATATTCTTTCACAAAGGCAGGTTGAAACCAGGTGTCTTGTAATGAATTATTAAAAGCCACTAATGTTCTTGTAATGTCATATCTGAAATAGCTTCACCAGTTGCCAATTCAGCATGCTGGTACTTAACTCTAAGCCCTTCATATCTATGCACCACTTCTCCCTATATGAACAGGAGTATAAATTAGGTTCAGCTGACCAGTTCTTCTGACAGTATTCCTACGACAGCAGGTTCCTTTGACATCTACATGTTTAAGATCATTCTCAGGTTTGTTTTTACCCTGTGGAATGTGGTCTTTACAAGGGCAAAGAAGATCTCTTTTTTGCCAGCCTAGGTGAGTAAGTAATTAATGCATTCTGGGGGGAAACAACAACTCCGGAATCATTTTGCAGTTTCTTCTTCCCCATTATTTCCAAGGCAGCTAGGAGGAAAAAAAAAACGGCTTGCACATTTTCCATTTTACTGCTGTAAGGAAAAGGGATAGAGATTACTTTTTTTAGAAATGAAAGCTGGACATTAGGAATGGGCACAAATTGAACCATGAAGCAATATTCATCATGAATTTTGCCCTGTTAATGGTTCACAAACTTCTATGAACTTTTAAAGCAGTTCATGGTGGTTCATGGATGGTGCAGAAAGCAGGAGTCCTTTTAAACCCCTGCTCTCTTTCCCTCTGAAAGCTGCAAAAACAACTAAGCAGTGGGGAGGTGGTCACCACCACTCAGCTGCTTCAGGCTGTCTTCTGCAGTTTCTTTAAAGATGTTCCCCATTGCTCAGCTGTTTTGGGGCTTTCTGGAAACCCCATTTAAAGACACTGTGGTCCCTTTCAGCAGTCTTTGCAGGGCCACAAACCTGTTAGCCTGATTGCTCTTTACTGTTATCAAAAATGTGGAATTTATGAGCAGTTATTAATGTGCAATCAGCTAAGGGAGCGATCACCTATATATACAGAGGTCTCGCCCTTCCAGAAGTACCAGTAACAGACACAGAGACTTTAGTAGGTTGAAATTAAAGTATTTTACTGGAAAGTTTGTTCACATACAAACAATACACAGGAACACACAAAATTATTCAAGTCTAGGAAAATAAAGAGAGATATTCAGCAGAGTTGCATGAGCAGGAATTCGTTGGTGGTCTATATTTACCTGTCCTCATCGAATGAGCTATTCCAATGGAAGAATGGAAGGGAAGATATGAGAATGGGGACATGTGGCCTGAACCAGCAAGCAACACATGGGTTCTCTAGCTGCAGATCTAGAGTTTAATGATGAAGGTAGGGTATCGGGATAGCAAGCTGGACATAAGATGGGTCAAAGCTTAGATAGGGGTTGTGGAGAGGAGAGAGAGAACATGTGGTGGGGTTGTCCCTTTTATGAGGGGGTGTGGGGGCTGGCTTCATTCCCTACTCACACCTCCTAGGTAGTCCATCCCTGAAAACATACGATTGGCTGGGAGACATAGAGGAGGGGAGCTAAGGAGTGGTCAGTATTGAGAGCTAGAAACTTAACTTGTGTCTGGCACCTGGATGTAAGAGGGATGAGTCATCGAGCTAAATCCATTGTTTGTTGATTGCTTTAGCTGGGTCCTTGATGGGTGAGTGATTAGTCTCTAGGCAACCATAATAGATTCTCTGTAGCTTACATGCAGCTATACAGATGAGGGGGGGGAAGAGGTCTCTTGCGTGTGCTGGAGAGGTCTCCTAATGGCATTTTTGGAGACGTTTGTCTTCATGCTCTGGCATGGCATGGTTTTAGGTGCTTTGTGCATACTGTGGAACTGATTCAATCACCATCAGATGAGCAGGCTGGCAACCTTGGATGGCTGCTGGAGTAGCAGTGAAGAAAGGCATGTGTCCTCTCCGGGTGCAATCTCAATGGGCTTCATAGTGGGTCACCATGCTTTACAGTCCCTTAGTCATACTTTGCACAGTCCATACTTTATTGCAGTTCATAAAAGGCATAAAAAGCCTTGCAGGGCAATACACCACAAACTGTTTTGGTTCACAAACAACCTCCTGGTTCAGTTCGTGGTTCATTGATGAACCACAAACCGAACTGAACTGCATTTTCCCCATTTGTACCCATCCCTTCCAGACACTTAGAGTGCATTTTAATGGCAATTGCCCCCAGCTGCCAGTAAATTAATCTAATGGCAACCTAATGAGGTGTTTCAAATCTTTCATCCTGTATTTGGATTCTGCTGTCGTATTAATGCATGGATTCAGCTTTGGGGGGGATATATGTATTGTCTATATGAAAAGAAGTTTTATTTTTAATACTTCTGGAACCTATGATATCACACACATACACATAAATCACTGGAGGAATAATAATAATTCTTAGCATATATAGCATTTTTAGAGTACAAAATGCATCACACATTAGATTGTTTTTACTTTCATTATCCCTGTGAAATAGAACAGCATAATCTCCATAATGTAGATGGGGGATAAAGGTAAGAGAGTCACTTCATGGCAGAGGGAAGTTCTGAAGTGAAAATCTCCCAGATCATGACTCGTCGTATTAGCCACTGTGCCACATGAGGTCCAGAAGAGCCAAACAGCCACTCTTTCCTCACAGCTAGATTCCAGTCCAGTAGCACATTAGAGACCAACCAGATCAGGGGGTATGAGCTTTGATTATCAAAAGTTCATATCCCCCAAATTTTGTTGGTCTCCAAGGTGCTACTGGACTCAAATTTAGCTTTTCTACTGCAGATCAACTCTACCTTCTGAAACTCTCTTTATCTACAGTAAGCCAATAAAATTACATTCTTCTTAATCCATTGACTTCAAAGAAGTGTGCAACTCTTCTTAGCATGGTACTGTCCTTTTTATCCCCAAAATTTGCAATCTGAAGCTCCTTGTCATCAATAAGACTGATGCTGCATGTGTCCATTCCACATGCACCCCCCCCACATGTATCAAACCTCAGTGAGCTTGATCAATTCTTGTTCTTTACATTTTTTAAAAAGGGTGAGCAATGACACTAGTATTATTTGATACAAATGTCTTAAAATCATGCATCTCAGGCTTGTAAGAATCAAAGGTAACAACATAGAAGTAGCAGGGTGTGAAAGATCAACAAGTGTGAAAGTTCAACAAACTGTGCTAAACCTCTTCTAGCAAAAGCCATATCATTAAGGTATTTTTTTGGGGGGACAGAGTTTTCTATAATGTATTTTTAATGCCATCCAGAATCAATACACTTTTCCACCCCCCACATTAGAAACTAACAGTTAATCCTGTAATCCATTTATTCTGAGACAGTGTGACTCAGGTTAACCAGAAGAGAAAATTACCTCTGACTGGTTAATCTTAATTAAAGTTTAACCCCCTCCCCAAATTAAAAAAGATCCCTTTTGCAAATCTACAGATAACAGATTATTTTGCCTTTGGGTAAGAAAGAGACTTGTTTTTGAAGTTTTGTTGCACTAGAGCCCTGACTGAGTTGAATTGTTAATTGTTAATAAATGCTAAGAACAGTGTAATGATACATTAATTCAAGTGTATATGGGCCACTAGGATTAGGATGGTCAATTGCAGTAGAAGTCAGGAAGGGTTTAATTGGTTTTGCAGTGCATGTGAAATCCACATGTAATATCCATGCAGAAGCTAGCAGTCTTAGCAGATCCAGTGGTTATTGTTGTTAGAAAATAATAAGCAGTATTTTGAAGGGCTTTGAGTCCATGCTGTTGATGGTATTCAGCTTTGTTGCTGGACAGGCAGCCACTATTGTGCATGCTTACAACTCCTTGGGTTGGTTATATTTATGTATGCCCCAAGGTGTCATTGACAGCCAGCAACATCTCAAGTGTTTGTGTTGTTTTTGTACAAAATGCCATTTCAACTTAAAGAAGGGCAGGAGAGGAGAGAATGTGTTCTAATGACAGAAGAATTAGGAAGGACTGTGAACAACAGAATGAAATTACCTTTTTACAAGAGGGGTCATAGGAAAATGTGGGAGAAAATACAGGGTATAAATACTTAAGGGCAGCACCTGTCTTTTAATAGTGCCCTAATTCTAACCAGGAGCTCCAAATTTTTATCTTAATATAAATACTTAGCAATAGTGATAAAAAGGGAGAAGAAAAACCAAAGGCATGTGAACAAGCTGAACTGTAGCAATCCTATAAAAGAATATCAGGAAAAAGCTTGCAACTAAAAAATATAAACTGTGATAGCATTTCCTAATCCAAGGGGAGGAGTCCAGCCAGTGCAGAAAGTGAGAGGTTGTGCATGAGTGCAGAAAAGATTTTCTATCCCGTTAAATGATTTGCATTCCCCATAAATCTAGGTTTATGTTCAGAAGTTGGTAATGGAGGTTAAGCAAGCCGGTAATGGATGTTAAGCTCTTAACCAATTAAAGTTATATGTCTGGCAGATTATCCTGTTATTCAACCAAATCCGGCTATTTCAATTAAAAGTTCCTGTTTCCCTCTGTTGTGCTATCTCCCACACTCTGTTTCATTTTGTATTTAGCTGTTTAGCACATTTGCAGAGTTACACCTTTCTAAGTTCATGATACTTACATCTGAACTAGACACAATGGTGTCTCTGAATCCACCATGGGGACTCCTTTACCATTTTCAGGATGAAATCCCCTGTTTACAAAAGTGGGGATGGCTGGGTGATCCTGATTAGGCACCTGTTCCCCCTGCCCATGTGCCATTTTGAAGAGCCCCAAAGTTCATTCAGCATTACACCAACACTTCAGAAGCAAAATTTATGCCACCAATTTGTAACTACAACAATTCAAACTGTCTCTTATTATTATTATTATCATTAAAAAAAACACCTTTGTCTGATTAATCCCTCTGTGGCAGTGATGGTGGTACAATAAGCTCACCTCACTGCCACTGTTGTGTCCCCCTAATTCCATCCAATAGAATTTCCCGAGTTGTGAGGGGCTTTTTTCAAAGGCACCTGAGAATGCAGGCCCAGAAAACACAGATGTATGCTGTGATGCTTTTGCAATACATTTTGAAGATAAAATCACTTGGATTCATAGTAAATTAGATTACACAGTTGGTGCAGTTCAATTTCAGGATGCCAGTAAAGTGCAGTTGGTTCCTATTTGTATGGATGACTTTTAATTGGAGAGGACCGATGGAGTGGGCAAGTTGCTCAGATGTACCATGTCTAGACTCTGCCCTTGCCCTTCATAGTTGTTGTATCAAACTGGGCTGGGTTGGTTGAGTGGATGTAAGAGGCAATAAGCACCTCCAGCAGGAGGATGTAGTCATGACTGCCTTGAAAGACAGGCATCCATGGATCCCACTGGCCTAAATTACCACCCAGTGGCTAACATTCTGTTTTTGGAAAAGATGTTTGAGCAGATGGTAGTTACACAGCTTTAGGCAGTTTTGGAATAGAAAGATTATCTAAACCTATTTCAGCCTGGAGTCAGGTGTGGATTCAGAACAGAAAAAGCCTTGGTAAGTCTGACTAATGATCTTTCCCTTTTGATTCTCCTGGCCCTCTCAGTGATATTTGAAATAATCAAACATGGTATCCTCCTGGAAAGGCTGGCTAAGTTGGGAGTGGGATGTACCACATTTTGGTGGTTCTGCCCTTACTTGACAAGCCAATGCCAGGAGGTGGTGCTGGGGGTATGTGGCATTATGCGGTCTCATTCTGTGGCAGATAATGCTTTTTATCAGCTGCAGGTGATACACCATTTACAGTGGTTCCCCCAAAAAGATGATCTGGGCACAGTGATCCATGATGACTACATCCATGTTAGGCTATTGTAATGTGCTCTATGTTGGCTGCTTTTGAAAACAGTCTATGAACTTAATTAGGGGTGTGCAATTTTTTTTGTTCTGATTCAGTTCTATTGGAACTGGGGGGCGGGGGGAATCAGTATTTCTGAATATTCCCAAATACCAATATCAGTTTTGTACTGGGATTTGGGTAAATATTTGGGAAAGTCACATTTATTCAGTCCCCATAGAGTATAATGGAGAAGGGATTTAAACTTTAAGTGCTTGCTGAGTTCACAGTGGCACAACTCTGCAAGTGAACTCAGCAAGCATTTAAAGTTTAAATCCCTTCTGAGTTCACTCACTGAATCATGCCATGGTGCCATGGTGCCAACATGACTCGGTGAGTGAACTCAGAAAGCATTTAAAGTGACTGCAATCTCTTTAAATGCCTTCTAGCTGCACCTGAATAAAAGCCAAATAATATCAACTTTTATTTGGGCACAGTGATTTCTGATCTCCGATCTGTATTCAGCTGAATAAACATTTATTTGGCTTGGTATATACCAAGCACACACCCCTAAATTTAATCTCAGCCAAAATGTGAGAGCCATGCTACTGTCAGAGACAAGATACAGGTGGAGCCAAAGGGACATAGCCAGAAACTGCAGCCGACGCGAGGCCATACACTGAAGACAAGGCCTTCCGGGAAGAAAGCTACTGAGCCGGAAAGAACCTGCCCCAGAACATCATGGATGGAGTGCTGACGTCTGAGGCCCACTGGAATAAGGACAAAAGAACTAGAAGACCCTGCTGTCTGGGTACTGGTAGGATGCCATCCCCCTATGAATTGTGGCCCTAGATTAGGAATCATAATCCTGTGTAAACCGCTCAAAGACCCCTTGAGGTCAGAGCAGTATAGAAATAGAAAGTTAAATAAATAAATAAATAAATCATATCACCCCATTGCTGAAATATCTGTAGAAGGTCCCAATTTGCTTCTGAGCAGATTTCAAAGTTTGGGTTGTAAATTTAAAGCCCTAAATGGTTTTGAGCCAAGGTGCTTGAGGGAGCACCTTCTCTCATACTGTCCAACTCACCAGCTAAGATCTTCCTCACAAGTCCTGGTCACCTTCAGAGTTGAGGCATGGGGTGACTGGAGACAGGGCTTTTTTCAGTGGGGAAACTTGTGGTGGTACCTCACCCACCTGGCCCCTTCACTGCTAATTCAGACACTAAAGTAATAGAGGGTTGAATTCAAAGACGCCATTGTAGGAGTCCTCCTCTGAATAGAAACCACCTTCCTTGAATAGGATACAACTCCGCTATCCAGATCCATCTTTGAATCCAACCTCACTATTCAGATCCCATCTAAAATCTATAAAATGACAAAGGTTAGAACTTTTTTTCAGAGGCAGCTCCATGATATTCATGGACAGTAATTGAATCCCCAGATGCATGTGGATTTCCACTGAGAGCTGACTACAGGAACTCATTTCATAGTGAAAAAATGATTAATCTGAATCCACCTTTTGAAAAACAGAGGAAGACAGTGCTATTAGGACTAATAACAGCATCAGAGATTTAAAGAGGTATTGTTTTCCCCTACTAGGCAACTCTAGGGGGAGATATCACCATCTGCTGTTTCTTTATTATTATTATGCCGCTGGGACAGATTAAGTTGTCACACAGTCTTTTAAACCTCTTGTACAAACCCTTGCTTATCTTCTTCAAATGCAAACGCTCCTTTATTTTCAGAACATGATCAGATTAGGAAACAACATCAAATAGGTAATTAAAATACATTCTTGACCAAGTAACTTAATAAATCTGTATAAATGTCTTTTTACACATACAAAAAATCCACTCTCAAAGCTTTTATCAAGGATTGAAAAAGGATATTAATCCATCAATACTTGATATCTGATTAACATTTGTAAATTTTGGGTTGTAAAAAGTAGAAGTACATCTGCTAACCTGCTATTTTCTAAGAAACAGCTTCTGTTTATATTTTGTATTCATTCCTTTCATCATTGAACCGGGAATAAAAACCATAATCCCTTGCTAAATTTAGTGTAGAAAATCACATCGTGTTCCAAAGCCATAATCATTCTAGCCAAAGAAAGTTTTTAAAGATTCAATTGGACCCCTGTGTTTCTCTTAACTAGACACCTGAAAATGAAAAACACAACTGTTAAGATTCCTTCTATCAGGTAATAAAAGTAACTTAATCCATTTACTCACTAGCTGGTGTCCTGCTAGCAGGGAAGGAAGTACATACTAATTAAATGTTTGGGATCCATTTTAGAATGTCTACAATATGTTCCCAATGACACAGAGAACTGGGGGTTTTGCTTAAAAATAATTCCAGCTGTTGTGAGCAGAAATGTTGTTAACAAGCCCCAAACAATATTATTAATGTAAGCAAAATTTAAATGGTGTCTGTATGACATAAAATTAAGACGCTTGGTGTGAGGTGTTCATTGGGTTTAGTTAAAAAAATGCTTTACAGACAAACTGATTATTATGAATCTCTTTCAGGATCTCTGTACACAGTCTGTACACCATTGGGTTAGTGTGTGCATTGTCCAGCCAGCATGCCCATTCTCTAGTCTACATGTATAATCTCCAAAACAAACTGGAGAACATACTTATAAGGACAGGATTCTGTATATTGCTCATGCAATAGGAACACAAATGGATCCATTATCACCCTTTTTGTTTTATTTACAAACATGTCAGTAAAGAACAGGTGGAGGCAAAGAAGCCTTTCTATAGAACTATAGGACAGTGGGTCTTCTATCCCGTATCAGATCTTCAGAAATCCCCGTATTTCAAGATATTTCAGTTTTAAGCAACCCACAGCTTGTTTTCTGTCTGCTCATCTCTTTGTTCATTATTCAAAATGCAGACTTATTTCTTCACACATACACACCCATCTGCCCCCTCCTCACAGTTGATGTGGGTGTGTTACCCTGACAAGTAATTGAGCAAGACAATGAGAGCAGATAATCTCCTGCCAGTATGCCAAACTGCTATTGCCATTCTTTTGACAGTGGAGTGGGTCACACTAAATTTTTCAGTAATGAAGGTTGGGTAATTTTTGCCAGTTGCCCTTCTTGTTGCAAATGCTCTATTCCCTTTCATGCTGTTCTTGTCAGTGCTCTGTACCCAGGAACAGCATTTGGGGAAATCAGTGGAAGACAGGAGTATTCTGTTTCCACTAATGAAAAGTGCCTTCAGATAGTCACAATCCAGCCCAATTAATGCAATTTTTCAGAGGATTCAAAACTGCAATCTAAATAAGATTTCGTTCTCTGTTTTTGCATTTTTGGGGGCATCACTTTGCTTGATAGCAGTATTGCTATATCCTTGGCCATTCGGCAAGGCTGCAGGCTTTGCTGCTTCCTTCAAGCATCATTTATCAGAAGTTCTATCTTCAGCTTTATACCTTTTTAAGACAAGATTGAAAACTGGTTGTGAACGAAAAGCTGATTTATTTTTCCTGTTTTGTTCTTCATTAGCATTATCGGTATTCAGCTGACATGATCACAGCTAGAATATTTAATGTGTCACTTCTGTCCTAATCAGCATTGATACCACGTAGCTCAACTTATGCCAGTATCCATCAACATTAATGAAAAGAAATATAGGTTCTAACCCCCCCACACACACAACTATGCTTCTAACTAGTCCTTTTGTATTGATAATATTCTACTTGATACAATTTCCTTCCCTTTAACATGCTGATCACACCTAATACATCCACACCTTTCTTCTGTGCTGACTGACTGCATTCTGAAAATCAGGAATTCCTACATTATTTTTGACAAATGAGGCATTTTGTTTCTGTTATGGTATTTTTTCCTGTGGTTGTGGTTCTATCATTCCATGTCTTGTTGACCTGTTTTCCCAGGTTATAATTCCAACAACTTTGACTGAAATAGGGGTTTCCACGGACTATTTTCAAGTAATGTCAAAATGTCATTCATTTATCTACCATTTGGCTAACATATTCATAACCAGCATCCCTCCACAAGATACTGTGGGTTCCTAAAATGCTAAGAAAAGTTAATCAATTTATATGAGAATTTTTTTGGACTTGCATTTTTAAGATACATTGCAAAGTCTGCTGGAAGAAAGTCAACATGATAATATTAATTATTTTCTGAAAATAACATTGCTTTCTTTGCTAGACTTAACTTGGAACCTGAGGACTTTTGTTGACATGATGCACAGAGTTTTAAAAGAGCAGAATATTTTTCATAGTGATATTCTTATATTTTATATTAAATTCATGCATTATTCTGTTTCTGCTGATACAATTAATGCTTAAATGTGTTTAACGTGTTATATCAAGTAAATCTTAATTACAGACAATGTGGAATATGTCTGTGCATGTAAAAGGTACAAGAGAGAAAAGACTGTGCCCTTCTCTGTAAACAAACTGTTGTAGATCTTCATTTACCTCATGCTCTCAGGATTCTTCCTGACATCTTCTAATCTGTTATGTTAGTTTGTCATAGTGAGACTTCAAAAATGAGTTTGTAGTGCCCTGACCTGGATAGCCCATGCAAGCCCAATCTCACCAGATCTCAAAAGCTAAGCAAGGCCGACCCTGGCAAGTGCTTGGATGGGAGACCTCCAAGGAACAACAGGGCTATGATGCAGAGGCAGCCAACAGCAAGTCACCTCTCTTAATATCTCTTGCCTCCAGGCTTCACCGGGGGTTGCCAGAAGTCAGCCATGACTTCCAGGCACACATGCACACACACACATTCATGCACGCACACATATACAAACCTCCCCCCCCAAAAAAAGTGAATTCGTAGTGAGGTACCACTGGACTTCTATTTAATTTTGAATACAGCCACTCTTACTATGTTTGAACGTAACCAGCTTTTCATTACAAGCCTCTTCCTGATGAGATATATAACTTCTATTTCTTTATTGGAGGGGATTAAAAATAACATTTTAGTGTAAGTAGATTAGAGTCATACTATGTATTGTTCACTGATGGTCACTTCTTTTGGCTGTATTATGTCTTGAGAAAAGGGGTAAGATGAGCTGACTATCACCTTCCTTGGGAAGATGCACATTTATCCTGATTGATTTGTACAGTTACTAAATTCCTGCCATCATTATCCATTTTGACAGAGTGATGCAGATTACAATCATTACTATGATGTCAAGTAATTTATGTACTCTGACATCACTTGGATGTGATGCATAGTGTCTGATCAATGTACAAAATCAATCAGAACAATTCAGATTCTCTGATACCAGACAGAGAGTATGCATAGTGTCTTATGTGAACTTCTGCACTTTGTCTGATATCTCTCTTTTTTTTTTTTTTTGATATAACTCTCCTAAAAAGGAGAGAATTTTATTCTTTTTATAGGAAAAGGGTAGGGTATACAGATGGGAAAAGAAAAAGATGGAGTGAAGTTTTTTCTGTTAAAAAAAGGTTAGTTTTAGTTAGTAATCAATACCGTTTTTGGCATCTATCATGGTTAGAAGATCTTCTTTTTAACTTTGCAAAGTCCAGAATCACTCTGTTAGTACAGTTAGTAAAGTCCATTGGGGGTAGTTATTAAACAGCTCCTTTCAGATGTTACACGAACAGTTAGTTCTCAAGGTGTCTTCTTTTTAAGTCTCTTCCAATTATGGATTGAGTCCTTTTTAACCTTGATGCCTTCCGTTCCATCACCTCCTTGCCCTGGGCTGCTGTCTTCTTCACTGCTGGTATTAGTCCAAATTTTGAGTGCTGCGTCCTCCTCCATGCTGGCGTGTCTCTTCAGAAGTTTTTGTGCTTTCAAGATGTGATCCATCTTCTCTCTTTTCTCTTTTTCCTTATACTTCTGGCCTTCAAATTTCCCAGGCTCCATAGACACTACACATGAAATTAGATCTCTGATATGTTGCCTGCTATGCTCAACAGCCCCTTCTACTGGCAGATTATTTTTCTTTATAAAAGCGGAATAGGCTTTGGGAGCCATATCCACCTCTTCTTTTAATTCTTTCGCTTCACTGCCAGTTAGGGGTGCCAAGACATTCGTCACGGTAAATCCGAGATCTTCTTTCTCTTCTTTATGCCCTGAAAGCTTAGAGTCAGATTCGATTTCTGTGCGATTTCCACCATCTTCCTTGTTGTTTCCGATATGTGTTTCTGTCGACTGATGAGAACACTTTCCATTTTAAACAAAGTTTCGTTGATATTCTGCATTTGCTCCAGCAGGGGGCACAGTATCTCATTTTCCTGTTGATTGACAGCAAGCCCTGGGGGGGGGCTACCCGGACCGGAAGTCCCTCCCCTCTTCTCTTCCGGTTTCTGCAGGACCTTTTCCAGTGTCGACATTTTCTTTTTTTGTTTACTTTTTCAAAGTTCGTGCCGCATCCCCCAGGAAGCTAATAGGGTCGTAATCTTCTGTAAAACCCCAACGGTACTTTCACCAACACTTTTTTCTCTCTACCCCCCTTCGCGCTCCCTTTGTAGATCTCGCTTCTCAAAAGGGGTGGGGACTCCTCCCTCCTCCCATACGTTTATACGCTTGCGAGGGGGTTCAAATTCACGCTTCAAAATAGATCTTCAACTCACGATTCGATGCCAGTTCTTCTTTTTATGTTAAATCATAGCGCTTTCTTCACTCCTGGAAGTCGGTGGCTCTGCTAAGTCCCATTGCGGGCACAACGCAGCGGGGCCGATTGGGGTGGGGAGAAAGCCTCAATTTCCCGGCTGTCTGCCGGCAAAGAGGCTACTCCCCAAGCGCCCCCGGTTCGGAGCCTTTGACTAAGGCTCACTAGGGTCTTTCGCACATGCGAAGACCCCCCCTGACTGCGCATGGGCTAACCACCTCCAGGAGCGTCCCGAAAGGTGGCCGCCATTCGCAACGCCGAAACCGAAACCCCACTTTGTCTGATATCTCATGGGGATCATGTATGTTGGTGATCAGTGAACATACACATTTATCATTTCATAGCATGTAATCTCTATGATGTCCATGGGATGTCTACAGTAATATGGAGGGTTCTAGTGGCAAATCATGCTAGACAGTCACTTTGTGGAATCAGTTTAGCAGTCCAGCCCTCAGATAAGACCATAATTCACAAAGATAGTTCTTTCTTTGGCTCTGATACCTGAGATCTATCCACTTTTGTGGCTCTTTTGATACCACTGTAGTACACATGATATAGGCAGTTGATAGTTGATAAATCAAGAGCATAAGCCTGCAGTTGATTTAGAAAGCAAAAAATTAATATGCTGAACTTAGTTATTTTTATGAGTGACTGCATTTCTAAAATTCACAGCTGTTTACTCTTCATTTTATTTACAGCCCAGTATGATGCCTTTACACTTTTTGAGCAACTATGTGGTTCATTTTGTTTTCTTTTGGTTGTGACAAACATTTCCTGGTAAACAACAAAGGTTGCTATAAATCACAGAAAGTGACAGGCTGCTCTAATGAGGGTTTCTGACATGGCAGATAGTAGAGAAAAGAATGTGTTGATTTTTGTCATTAAAAAGAAAGCCCACTATCAACTGAAAATATTTACTGTTCCTATTAAAAAAATGAATTAACAAAAAATAAGAAACCTTTTAATTGAAACTTTTATCACACTTCCTTCATTTCTATTTAAATGCAAATTGAAAATCCTCTCCCTAAGCCAATAGGAATCAAACAATGAGTGCAGCCTCTGCTCTACTAAGAGCAGAATCGTGTGGCATTTAAACATTCAGTCTGAAATGAAATAGTACACAAGACATTCAATGGGAGTTTTGTGTTTATTTCTTTATTGGTTGCTGCTATGAAGATAGAGCTTAGTGACTGAATACCAGGAACAAATACAAACTAAAGATCTGTATTAGACAATTTTTCTAACAATGTGTCAAATGAGACATCTCATTTCCCATGTCTCCTTGGCTAAAGAAATGTCTCTTCACACCCTGCCTCTCTTTCACTCTTCACTAATTTCTTTCATCAGTTACCTGCTTCCCTGTATCGCCTGTCTTCCTTCCATCAACTCCCAGTAGCTTATCCCCCCCATTCCTGAACCTCTAGTGCCATTGGTTTTTCCAGCCTCAGCTTGTCTAACCTGTTCAAATCAAGAGTAATCAGTTTAGGGCCATTCTTCTCTTTTTGCCTATTCCCTTCAACTACATGGGCAGTTTGGCCCGACACAACCACTCCTCCCCTCCAGATCAGATCGGCAGGAATAGAAACACACATCTGGCACTCATCAGCCATCTATCCCTACCTCGTTGCAGAACAATTCCCACACAGCTTAAGTACCTACTGGGAAAATCTGGTGGTTTCCCAGGTGAGGTACTTCCATGGTGGCTTTTCTGGCATCTGATTGGCCAGCCATGCCACAGAAGTGCAGGAGGAGTATGACTGCCCCTCCCATCTCCAGCATGGCAGTATGCCATTTTCAGCAACCCAATCCAAGGTACGCATCAGTGCTACCATTTGCTGCACCTGCATGGAAGTGGTCAGGTAAGGAAGCATGGGAAATGGAATTGCACAGGTGCTGGGGCTCAGTAGCCACTTACACATCCAGATACCTGCATTCTGGTATACAACTCCCTCAGGAAGTCACAGACATGTCAGGAGTAAGAGGGGTGTCCTGGAAAAGGGAGGAGATGCTGGACCTCCTAGCACTCTGGGGGGAACAAAGTGTGCAGGGAACAATAAGGCAGAGCCACAGGAACAAGGACCTCTATGAGGGCATAGCCAGGGGCATGGCAGCCCGTGGCCACCACCGCTCAGGTCTTGAGTGTTGCTCAAAAGCCAAGAGTCTGTGCTTAGAGTACTGACAGACACTGCTCCATAACAGCATGTCTGGCAATGACTGGGCCACCTGCCCATTCCATGAAGAACTACATAGGATCTTGTGGGGATGCCAGGTTGCATGAGCCACATGCCACTGCTGGGATACTGACTATCTAGGTGGCACCAGACTAGTCACAGGCCCATGCAGTGTCCCCTTTATGTCAACATTATTCAGGCACAGGAGGTGCCAGACAGGAAGAGGTGTCCAAAAACATGGATGATAATGACACCATGGTGAAAGAGAACACACAGACAGGTAATGCAGCCCATCACCTGAGGATCCCACCCCCGCAACATGCTGGCAGCCACTGTTGTGTAGGCAAACACATCCCAATACCAGGAACTGTGCAGTGGGTGCCCTGGGGGTGGCAAGGAACCTCTGGCCCTCCCACTACCCAGCAACAAGCTCTGGATCCCTCCCAGAAGAGGCAGTCAGCCACCCACCCCACTCTGCCCCACACCACTGGAATGGTTCCAATGTGACATGGGTACACACCCAAGGACAACGCCCCACACACCCATGGCACACATGTAGCTGCGTGTGACATCCCCACTTGATTATTCTAGGGCCAATGGAAGTTCAGCAGGATGCTGGGCCACAAACACCATGGCAAGGACCCAGAGACGCAGAGGGTGTGTGACAGTAGAACAAGGAATGGCAGGGATCCCACACCTGGGCAGGGCTTCTGGGTCATGCTGACTCCCTGGGAGACTATTGCAGCATGCAGCCAGACCTCAGACGGCACCACCAAGAGAGGGGTCCTGGGGCCATCAGCACATGTGGCTGGAGGGGCCAGAGATGGCACAGGTTGGGGGAGGTCCCAGGGTAACATGCGAAGCAACATAGAGACAAGAGTGTCTCCCATTGCATTGACAGACCTGACACCCATGCAGACCTATCATGAGCCTCCTGCATAACCCTCATAAGAGCTAGAAGGAAGCTAGCATCTTCCCTCAAGAAGGATGGGGACCGCCTCATCCAGCACTCCTCACGGGAACATGCAGTCATGCTGGAGGTGGCACGGTGGGAACAGGAGGAGAACCAGGAGGACATGTGCCTGTCCTGGGAGGAGGAGAGAGAGTCAAGGAGGGGAACCAGGTGCATATTGCACACCACCCTGGACACTGCACACCACCCTGGAAACACACGGATCACTGTGTCCATGGATACAAGTGCAGCCACCCACAGGGCACCCAGAAAGTTAACATACCAGGCCCCAGCACTCCATGCAGGTCAGATCTCAATGCTGGCTGCTGTCAAGTCCATGAGGTATCCACTGGTGCCCCATCAGTGAGGCATGACCATGGTCGGACAACACCAGCAGCCATGCCGTCTGGATGGAGCCGAGTGAACCTTAAGAAGAGGACACCCCCCAAATCTGCACAGAGACAGGGGAGAGCCCAGAAGCTGATGGCGAGTCAGTCACCCTGGGATTCCACCCAATGCCACAGCAGGGTCAGCATAATGGGGTCAATCCCCCCACACTGTACCACATGGCCACTACCATGCTGGATGAAACAGGGTGACCGCATGAACAGAGTCTGGATCTGCCACCCTGACCTCCCCTACCCCCTGCAGTGGCCAGACCACAGGGCCACCTGGCAGGCCACACCACTGGGCAGCAACACCATCAGAAGGGGACAGCCATGGGACCTCTGGGGTATTCACCTGGACTGCAACATTCGTGCCATGTAGGCCACTCCCCCTGCTCCCTCAACTGCAGAAGCAAGTTAAAAGGAGGGGGCCTTGACCTGGCAGGGGGAATGACTTGCCAGTCCTCTAGGGCATTGTACAACAGGGCTTTCTCTCGCTTGAACTTAGCCCTGCACTGGGTGGCCATGCGGGGAAACCCAGCCCTGGTGAGGTCCTCAACCACCCATTGGAAGAGGGTGATGATCTCCAGTGGGGTGCTCTGCATGACTGTGGCCCCTGCCTCTTGGATGTGCAGCTGGGTGAGCAGGAGTTCTGTCTCCTCGTTCTGCCTCAGGACCCCTAGATGTATTGCTGCCATCATTATCACATGCTCCTGTAGGCCACTTGTGCACTTCCAAGCACATGTGTGTCTGCGCATACATGCCTGTGCTGCTGGGACCAGCCTTGGTGGTGACGCCTGGAGCCTTGGAGCTATCATACAGGCTGTGCAATGCACTCAGGCCAATGGATGGCTCCCCACCATCCTGGCCTTCCCCCATCTCAGGGGCCATGGCAAGGAGTGGATGGTGCCCCCACAATCCCCGCAGCCCCGGCCTTTCCCCCATCTCAGGGACCATGGCAGGGAGTGGATGGCAGCCCTGCGATCCCCCATGGCCCCGGCCCTTCCACCATCTCAGGGGTCACAGCAGGGAGCAGATGGTTGCCCTGCGATTCCCCCACTGCCCCAGCCCTTCCCCCCATCACAGGGACAGGACCATGCCTATGGTGGGGCATACTGGATACCACCCCCCAATGTCCTCCCAAGCCCCCCAACTCTTTATCCACCCCAGGCACCCAACTCGTTGGAGATGGTGGTGACACAGGGCTCTGGAGTGGAAGATGGAGGCAGGACTCTCCTTCCTAGGGGAGATGCCATGGAGTGGTGCCCTGGGGGGGGGGGCAAGATCCTCTGCAGGTGTGCTCTGTCCTTTCCTTCCCTGCATTCCCTGCGCGCACTGAGGTGAGGTGCTGGCCGGGTTGACATTGCCTGTCTGCACCAACATTGGGGGACTTTCTGGAAGCTCCTTGTGCGCTCTCTGTCAGCTGTCCTCTCCACAGATGGACTGAAAGGTGGGACTCACCTGGCTGCTGGCCTGCCTTCTCTGGGCTGTGCTCTGGGCATTGGCTGGGACTCCTCCAGGCCCAGGGTGTGGGCTTCCACCCTCTCAGCAGTGCTGCACCCTTCCCTGGGAGCCAGCTGGTGGATGGGCATACCTCTGGCTGAGGCCCCTCTCTGTCCCTGGGTAGGGACGGGCAAGAGCAGGATGAAGAAGGTGCACAAGAAAGCAGGCGAGGAGCCATCCACAAGAAGCCATAGAAGGTGGATGGTGAGTGGCTCCAGAAAGTCCCCAATGTCAGCCCACCCATGCCTCACCTCAGTGTTTGTGGAGCACTCAGGGGGGAAAAGGACAGAGTCTACCTGCAGAGGAACTTGTCCCTCCCTGCCACAGAGCTGCTCCATGGCATCTCCTCTAGGAAGGAGAGTCCTGCCTCCATCTTCCACTCCAGAGCTGTAATGTATCCATCTATGATCACGTGCGAGGTGAGGTCTCCACGCGGTCAGGTGAAGTGTCTGAGCTTCGGTCTCAGAGACAATGGCCAAGTGGATCCTAGCCCCAAGCCACTCAGAGGGCTAGGCTCCCGGCCATAAGCCTATAGAACTCTCAGCCACTGTTATAGCCTATCACAAGTGTGGGGTGTGTTTGGGGTGTTGGGTTTATTGCACATATAAGCTGGCCTGCGAGCCAGGAAGTTTGTCTTGTTCTAAACTGAAAATAAAGTATGAGAGCTGAAATCACTAGTAAGTACTCAGTGCTGCCTTCCTGATCCCACCCAACTGCAGCAGCAGTGAACCCTGCAGTGCGAGCAGCCCAGCTGGCAGGTATAGTTTTGAGTGATCTCCAGGCCTCACCTGGAGACTGGCAACAATTGTTACCCAGGAGGAAATGGCTGGTTTGGAGGGTGGAGTCTATGGCATTCTACCTGCCTGAGGTCCATCCCCTCCTCAAACCCCACCCTCTCCAGGCTCCACCCCTCAAATCCCCAGGAGTTTCCCAGCTTGGAGTTGGCAACCCCATCTCCTCCCCAGCTAACCATCAACCTACTTTTATCTGCCCCTCTGACTTCAGCTGACTTCTGTCCTCCCTCCTGCAGAGCACTTGTAATTCTGAGTGGTCTCCAGCCCTCACCTGGAGACTGGCAACAATGGCTCCCCATGAGGGACTGGCTGATTTGGAGGGTGGAGTCTATGGCATTGTAGCTGTCTGAGACCCCACCCCTCCTCAAACCTCACCATCTCCAGGCTCCACCCCTCAAATCTCCAGAAATTTCCCAACCTGAAGTTGGCAACCCTATCTCCCTCCCGGCCAATTGTCAACCTACCATTATCTGCCCCCTGACTTCAGCTTTCCATCTCCCCCCTTCCTGGAGAGCAGTTGTAATTCTGATTGATCTCCAGCTCCCACCTGGAGATTGGCAACAATGGTTCCCAGGATGGAATGGCTAGTTTGATGGGTGGAGTCTATGGCATTGTACCTGTCTGAGGTCTCACCCCTCCTGAAACCTCACTGTATTCAGCCTCCATCCCTCAAATCTCCAGGAATTTCCCATCTGGAGTAGGCAACCCTATCAGGAGTGACCCCAATGAGTTTTCTCCCAAAGGCCAAAATAGGTGACAGGACCAAGCTTGGTTGCCTACCAACAGGCACTGAGGGGAAAGTAGGGTTGCCAGCTTTAAGTAGGGAAATACCTGGAGATTTGGGGGGTGGATCCTGTGGAGGGCAGCATGGGGGGCGTGGAAGGACTCAGCAGGGTATAATGCCATAGGGTATACCCTCCAAAGCAGCCATTTTCTCCAGGGGAACTGATCTCTGTCATCTGGAGATCAATTGTAACATCGGGGGATCTCCAGGTCTCACCTGGAGATGGGCAACCCTAGGGGAAAGTCAGCTACACAACAGTGGGTTGAAGAGAATGGTTTGATGGCCACTGGGCCAAGATTGGCAACAATAGTTCCCCAGGAGAAAATGGCTGGGTTGGAAGGTGGAGTCTGTGGCACTGTACCTGTCTGAGGTCCCACCCCTCCTCAAACCTCACCCTCTCTGGGCTCTACCCCTCAAATCTCCAGGATTGTCCATACCTAAAGTTGGCAACTTTATCTCATCCCCTTTCAGCAGCATCCTCCTAGGCAAAATTCTGTCTTTCTCATTAACGGGGAGCTAAGCAGTTTACTTCATTCTTTTTGGCTTTGTGATCTGTACAGCAATCCTGTAAGGTAGGTTAGGCAGAAAGTCTGTGGCTAGTCCGAAATCACCCAGGCAGTTTCCATAGGGATGCTCCTGTTGAACAGGAGCAAGCAGCCAGGGCTAGTGATGCCATGCCAGTCAGGAGGCATGAAGTCACCCTGAGAGTGCTGGCAGGCCTAGGGTTGCCATTGCCAACAAAGACGAATTGATGCAAAGGAGGATGGAAAAGTCTCCATATCTCTATTTTGCCTTCAATTGGTTTTGATGCCAGCAGAGTGAGAAAATGCCAGAGGCTCTGCATGGGTGCCCCATGGTAAATGCACCAAACAATTCCTAAAGATTTTCCAAAACACTACTGTGTTGATAAATCATTTTCTACACTCACAGCATCCCCTCCCAGAAAAAAACTGATCCCCAGCACTTTGAATTAGTACCAGAGCTTTTTTTGCCTTGTGGTATTCTGCTTGTGGTGTGATCTGTCTTTTTTGTGGTGTGGCATGGTTGTGTTATTGGGTTTGTTTCTTTTGAAGGGGAAGTGTTGTGAGTGAGGACATATTTTACCTCAGAATAAAACAGGCTGCATAAGCAACTGACAATTCCAATTGTCTTGTGGGGGGGGGAGTTAGAGGTGTGGAATGAATTCCAATCAGTTTTCATGTGCAAATGAGCTTGAAATGCTGGCCCAATCAGAGAAGAGTGGCCTAGGCTGCAGTGGGTGGGAGAGAACTCGGGCAACGCAGCTAGTGGATAGGGACAGCTTCTGAGTGACATACCAGGGAGCGAATTGATTTTGCCAAGCATAGAATCTTGCCAGACTGCTACCTTTTTATATAATAGGACAGGAGATGGATGGATGGATGGATGGATGGACGGATGGATAGATATTCTTGGTTTTATAATACTACATCCAAAAGGGAATGGAACAGAGGGAATACACTACAACTAAAAAATAAGACAAGATTCACACACGAGATTACATTTGTATATATCACTCCTGCAGAGGCAACAAGGAGCAAAGAATTCAAACTTCTGTAAAATGAAATTTAGTTGCGCTAATTTCAAGTGTTTTGTAAGCCATTATATTGCGTTTATTTCTTGCGCTTCTTCATCTTCACTTTTAATATCTTGGGTGCTGCTGCTCCTTTCTCAGACTCTGAAGTTTCAGTTGTACTGCTAGAGTCACTTGAGGTATTGTCCAGTTCTTCCTCGTGGGGTTCCTCCCCTTCATCCATGATTGTTTTATCATCTTTACCTAAACTTAATTGTTTCAAGAAGATTTTGGCATTTTGGACAGAGCCAATTTTATCATTTTAGTTGAACACAAGTCCTTCTGGAAAGCTCCATCTGTAAGCAATTAATTTGTTTTGAAAGAAAAGAATTAAGTCTTTATATTGTCGTCTTCGTTTCCAGAACTCAAATGGAATGTCTTTTAGAATTTTAATTTCTTCCTCCTTGACTTTTAATGTTTTCCCCACCATAGCTTTCAAGACATTTTCTCTCATAGTTCTTTTGGAGAATTTCACATATATTTCGCCAGGTAGCTTATTTTTTCTTATAAAATAAGCTAAATCCATGTAATTCTGGTGGTCTTCTTGCTTAAGATCTGAAATTGATGCTAGCGGTTCACTTAAAAATTATTTTTAAGGTTTCCCCCCTTCTGTTCAGGGACTCCTTGAAAACATAGAACATGCATTGACTTTTCCAGTTGAAGTTGGAGTAGTTGGCTTTTATCCATATTTCTTTCTTTTTTTACTGTAGTCCTTGTTTCAACTTTCTTGATCTTTTTGTCTGTCTTATCGGCTTTTTTCCCATGTGTGCAAGCTGTTTTTGAACAGAATCCAGTTTACTGTTGATAGTTGACATCTGCTCCAGCAGAGGGCACAATGCTGAGGCTAGTACGTTAGGAAAGTCTGCAGCTGCTTCTTGCGCCTGGGTGGGAGTCATTGATATAGTATTTCCTGTTGGAAGTATCTTTTCCACTGCCATTCTCCTCTCTCTACCAGCCATTGTTTACACAAGAGAAAAGTTTTTACTTTTAAAGTCAAGTTTATCGGAATTCAACATGTCTTGGATTAGATTGTAGCTTTCAAGCTCAAAAAGAGGCTTGTACAGTTAGTTTTGGTTTCCCCCCCCTTTTCTATATCACTTATGGACTGCCCTTCCCCACCCGCCGCTCCTTCTTGGTTCGATCTAGCAGTCCAAAACTTAATCACTTAGGCAGAAGTTTGCTTGACTCACTGTTTAGACAAATTTGTTCATTGCAGGTGTTATTTTTGCTTATTTTCTTGTCCACTTGTCCGGGGAGTCAGCTCTAGTCACCATACTGGCTCTGCGGTGTCAGGACCTCTGGGGGATGGGCAAGCCTTGATCCCTCACCCATCACCTCAGGAGAGGCTTGTCCCAGCTCCCCAGGCTGAGAGTCTCCTACAAAGACTCCAGGGGGGAGGGGTCTGGAACCAGCCAAGACCCCTCCTGATTGCCCGGCTTGGTGCATCTCCATCAGAGGATTGATGAGATGCATCCAAGTGCAAGCTGCCAAAACCCAGGAACCACTGTTGATTCTTTCCTGATGGTCATCCAGGAGTACCATGCAAAATCGTATGCCAAGCAGAAGGACTGCGGAAAGCACATCCCAGGACTCCGTGGTTGGTGGTCCCTCTTCTTTGCTCCACATGTGGGCGGGTCAACTAGTTTTCAGCCAAGACCATTTCTGCACTTGTCCACTTCTACGCATGCACTGGGGTCCAACTGTCACTGTGAGTGACATCTACTGGCAGCTAGGATTGCCACTGAGGAGCTGCCGATGGCATCCCAGACACTGGGGTGTTGCCTCAGCTGTCAGTGCTGACCTATGACAGCACTGGTGTCTCAGACTTCTGGGGGGTCTGACCACTCCCTGGAGGGAATGCACCTGCACTTGTTCTTTTCTATGCATGCACATCTGGGCATCTTCACCTGTATGTGCTTTCAGCTGCAGCTCTGTGCTGGTGGTACGTTAGCACTGTGAACCACCCCTCACAGGCTGGCTACGGGATGCTGCCAGCTTTGGGAGAGTGGTCTGAATGCTGTAAAGAGCCCCTGGCTCCTGTGACTTTTTTTTCTGTGGGATGGTGCCACAGTAACCTTCCGGTTTGGCCACAGCCAAGGGTTCTTCTGCTTCTGGAAAATTATGACTCCACTGTTGTTCACATGTAGGACTAGAGAAAACAAACCTGGAGAAAACTGTCCTATCTCTTTAAAGAGGCTTAATATATAGAAATGGACATGTCAAAAGGTTACCTAGCCCATCCCCAGCCAAATGCTTTTTTGGCTCAGGGCTGCAACACAAAATTGCAAAAGCCTCGAGTGTGACTGTTCACACACTGGCTTGGTAGTCTGCCACCAGCCCCTTTGTACTAACCCAATAGTCAGAAGCCAAAGAGCAAAGCTTCTAACCCTCCTGAGTCTAAACCAGGAAGTCCACTCTGCAAGGCTGGCTCACAGAAGGAGTTTCTCCTCTGCACCAGCTTTACACTGTGTAATCCACCTTGAGTCTCAGGCTGATTCTGCATTGGTTTTTCCCTCTGTTATTCTATGAAACCCATGTTGGAACAGAATTTCCCCTCTGCATTGCATGCTGCTTTCACTTTGTTTGATCATTGGGTTTTATGGTAGACTAGGAATAAGGCCCATTGTGGAAATAAATACAATGAGCTCTAGAAAGAGGTTCTAGGCAGGTGCCCTGGTCCTGGGCACTCAGTGTCAATTTGCTGTGGCGACCTCAGCAGAGTATAATGACACAGAGTCCACTATTTTCTCCAGAGGGACTGATCTCTGCTATCTGAAGAACAGTTGTAATTCTGAGTGATCTCCAGTCTGCATCCAGAGATTGGCAGCAATGGTTCACTGGGAGTGAATGGCTGGTTTGGAGGGTAGAGTTTATGGCATTGTACCTGTCTGAGGTCCCACCCCTCCTGAAACCTCACACTCTCCAGACTCCATCCCTCAAATATCGAGAAATTTTCTAAGCTGGAGTTGGCAACCCTATCTCCTTCCCAGCCAATCATCATCCTATCTTTATTTTCTCCTCACTCTTCAGTTTTCCACCCCACCACCACATGCTCTGAAGCACTGACTGCTACGTCATATTGGCTGTCATACAAGGGCCATCCCAGCAGGATATAAGGACACAGAGTCCACCATTTTCTCCAGGGGAACTGATCTCTGCCATCTGGAAAGCAGTTGTAATTCTGAGTGGTCTTCAGCTCTCACCTGGAGATTGGCAACAATGGTTTCCCCCAACAGGCACTAAGGGGAAATATATTTTACCTCAGAACAGCAACAGCAAACTGTTTAGAATGTTAGAGGCAAAGGCCAGTCAGGCCACATATGCAAATGACCTCTGTGTTCTGACTGGCTGTGGGGGGGAGAGGAACAGCAAACTGTTTAGAATGTTGGAGGCAGGACTCAGGCAAAGCAGCCAGTGGATAGGGAGACCCTTTGAATGACAGATCAGGGAGAGAACTGATTTTGGAGCGTGTTGGAATGTTCAGGGGAGTCCATGACCAAAACAGAATTATATATACTGGAGGATTCCATACTCCATGCCACTTTTGCTTTCTTTGATCATCGGATTTTATTGTACCATCTGCATAGATTTATGGCCATTTTATGGCCATTCAGGGGTGACTTTGCAGTTAGTATGGCATTGCCCCAGGGTATTCGAATGTGGTTTTGAGCTGTACTTTTTCCTCCCAGTTGAGAGAATCTGGAATGAATGCTAGATGAAGATTCGCCCAATGTGGAAATTCCATGCAGATCCAGCTGACAGAAGGCTAACTTGTGAAAGCTCTATTTCAGATATCCTCTTTCATCAAAGCTGGTATCGCTTAGAAATCCAATCCTGCTTTAAAGATTTAAAATTTCACTTCAAAGTTTACAACTTTAACAATGATATGGATATGATTTAAGACACAAAAGTTTAACACTTACATACAAAATTTATTCCACTGATTTCAAAAAAGACTGATGCAAGTCTATTGGCATAATGTGATTAAAGATACAAACACCTTTTAGCAAAATTTATACATGCACTACAGCTGAAAACAATTAATCAATGTTTGAAGCATTTACAGCACTACGTTCCTTAAAGCCAATCATTATGGGAAGAAAATTATAAATAAATAGAAAAATCAATATTAACATTTAATCCAAGGGGTGAGAGTGTTTGTAGTTTGTATATCCAGTATGCTTTTTGTCTCAAGAGTTCTTTATGTGTATTTGAGACATTTTGTCCTTTAGCCACATATAAAACCAAAAATTTGAAAGCAAATGACCAAGGTGGCTGAAAGTGAGCAAGAATATATCTACATGGTGTGGTCTCAGGTAGACAGTCATCAAGCTGAGAATAAACTAGAATCTTACTTCTTTATGGGTAAAGGGACCCTTGTGGTACTAGGTCTTTGCACCAATAGAGTCTCTTTGTGATGACACATAGCCAAAGTGGTGGACCAATGGCTGAACAGGTGACCTAAGTGGTGGTCTGACCTGGGAGGAAGGCGCAGATCCAATCTGCAGCTATGTTTGGCCCCTTTCCCATGGGTACAAATCATGGCTTAATTGGAAGGAATGCAGCTAACTGGGGAAGACGGTACCAAGCTTCCCAACTCCCCATCGCAGCTGTGTTATCTACACTTCACAAGGTCAAGGTGTTAGTTCTCAGCAAGGCAGTTTTGAGCTCCATTTAACTCACAAGCAGGCCTTATTTGAAGCCTGAACCAAACTTTGAATCAGAGCCAAATTTTAAGGGGACCAAAGTTCTTTACAGGGCAGCTCAAGCTTTTCATGGCATGAAGGTAAATGACATTACCCAGTACATCCCATTTATTAAAAGGGACAGGATATCCCCCCTCCCCCCATGTAGCTGGCAACCCAACTCATCTATCTCTCACTGATATGATTAGATACTCAGCGCTACTCTTCTGTCAGATGTGAGTATAAACGGCAGAAGAATAAGTGCTTTTACCACTGCATATTGAAAAGACAAGATTTGCTGGAGAAGACAAGAATTCTAGGAAAAGTTGAAGGCAACTGGAAAAGAGGAAGACTCACTGTAAGATGGATTGACTCAAAGGAATGCATGGTCCTCAGTTTGCAAGGCCTGAGTAAGGCTGTTAGTGACAGGACAATTTATAAGTCATTAATTCATAGGTATGCCATAAGTCAGCAGAGATTTGATGGCACTTAACACATACACACACTGATTAGCACTGTGAAGAGCTGTGAGTACTATGAACATTTTACTTAGTTTCTAGATAAGATCCCCCTCTTGTCATTATTACATATGTAAGTCTTTTGCACTACCAGTATCAATGTGCATGCAAAGGGTATAAGACAAATCATTGTAGAGCTAAAATGAAACATCACTCAAATGTGAACATTGGTGAAAGTCTGAACTTCAAATGTTCACATTTTCATTTCAAAATTTAGTTGTGTGGGATAATGTGTCTGTGTGCATGTGTAACATTTTGCACTCTATTAATTGAAAACATTTCAATTCATCAGAATTCAGCAGTATCTAAAGTTGATAATGAATTGAGGCTACAATCCTAAAGACACTTTCTAGGGAGTCATGCCCCTTTAGTGGACCTGGTTATGATAACGCTCATAAAACTCCCCAAAGAGGTCAAATCCAATATTAATTTGACAACCACCAGAAAAGCCTCCCAAAAGACAACTGCAGAACTTTGAATGGATTTGAACTGAACACCAGGCAAAGGCAAAATGCATTCCTAATCCTGCTGCTTGAAAACATTTTTTCCCCCAAACCAAACACAAGCCCTGGTAAATGCACACTCCAAATCAAAAAGACAGCCTGGGAAGGAGAGCCAACAGCAGTAAACAGCAGTAGGAAAAATGTGTTAAAAGTAGAAACAAAGCTTTAACTATGGAACTCAAGCCGCCAAATGAGGAAAACAGAAAGCAACATCAATTCTGCCAAGTTAAATGTAGCACCACAATGAAGATGGGCTAAGATGGAATTTAAGAAGCAATTAGTCAGGTACACAAAAGCTGACAATATGATTTTACTTTAACACAATAGAAGCAGGAAGTCTTCCAGAGCTTTTGGTGTGGCCATCAGGCTATTAGTATGTGAAAGAAGCATTCATAGAGACAAGAATCACTGTAGAAAAGCTGAATAAAGTCCCCCTGCAGAGGATTGTGGTGGATACATATGAGACCTTGTTAGGTAATGCTTTGAACAATATTCCCAAAGTGAGTGGCAAACAGAAATGGGGAGAGCTTAACAGGAATGAGCTGTGGTAACTTTCTTGGTAAGGTAAAGGTAAAGGTTCCCTTGCTCGAAAGCCAGTCGAATCCGACTCTAGGGTTGCAGTGCTCATCTCCGTTTCAAAGCCGAAGAGCCAGCGCTGTCCGAAGACGTTTCCGTGGTCATGTGGCCGGCATGACTAAACACCAAGGCGCACAGAACGCTGTTACCTTCCCACCGAAGTGGTACCTATTTATCTACTTGCAATTTCTTGCT
Source organism: Gekko gecko (assembly GCA_029375565.1). Classification (NCBI taxonomy): domain Eukaryota; kingdom Metazoa; phylum Chordata; class Lepidosauria; order Squamata; family Gekkonidae; genus Gekko; species Gekko gecko. The sequence continues at coordinate 211,944,810 of JAPDNY010000001.1, forward strand.
TTCGAACTGCTAGGTTGGCAGGAGCTGGAACTAGAGATGGGAGCTCACTCCATCTTGCGGCACCCGGGTCTCGAACTGCTGAACTACTGACCTTCCACAGCCTGCAGTTCAGTGTCTTAACCACTTGAGCCACAGGATCTTTAAAGAAACTCATATCTGATGGTGAGTTAATTGCCCTGGACTTTTTAAAGACTGTTTCCAATTAAAGAAATCTTAGTTGTTTTGTAATATGAAATTTAGTTGATTAATCAATTAATTAATTGGCTAACTATTTTAACAACATTAAGAAGTCCTTATTTCCACATAACAGAAATATAGTAGCATAATTCTGATCTAACAGAGAAAACACGCTTTGGCCATCTGAAACTCAGATCTGTGAGGTCTCTTCTGCTTCCTCCAATCTCTATCCCCTCTAACACTCTGATTTCCTTTTTATTTCCTGTTGCCAGACTGACAAAAAGAGATTGTACCTTCCAAACCAGTACTGAAACCAATTCTGGTTTGGAGGGTACGCACATACTATTGTTTGCAAGCCTGTATGTGATGGCAAATTGGTTTGCCATGGAAGGAAAGGAATTGGAAGTGACTATGTGGGACTGAACAACAACAAAACTGAGGGGAGAGAGTGAGGTAGATTACACAGTCACCAGACTCAAGTAATACTTCCCTTGGACATGAAGGACATGTTTTTGTGTCATGGCTATGGGCAATAAAGGTGACATATATTTTTCTACATAAACAGATAATAAACAAATTTAACAACCAGTAAAGGGTACAATCCTGTCACAAATGCAACTGAATTAGCATACATCATCTCATCTTGTGAATTCCATGCATTTTTGGAAAGCATTTTGGTTGGTATTGGCTGTAATCCTGTACGCACTTTCTCTGGTTTCATTCCAGTCACTGAAATGCATATGGAAATACACAGCTGGCAGCCAAATATTGGCATTTTCTCTAGACTTAAGTCATGGTAGTTGGCTTCTTTTTTTTTCTTACAAAGAGATGATGTAGGGGGCACATTAAATGAGTAACAATCAGATCCACAAAGAAATCAGTGCTATAATGGATCTGCTTGCCTTGTCCATTTGATCCTTTGTGATTATTAAATAATTATGGATTTGAGAAAGAAACTGAATGCAAGTGGCAGGGGGAAAGGAGCTGAAAATAAGTCATAGCTGGAGGGGGAATCAAAACAGCCTTACAAAAGAAGCAATACTCTTCTCATAGTAAGAGAGATCTTTTTTCTCTTCATATTCAAGAATATCTTTTCCAGTTTATCACCTACGTATTGAATAAAATGAAAACCAACCCATTCAAGAACAGGCATATACACTATTAGTGATTCAGTTATCATCACTCTGGTGCTGTAGCTTACAAAGAGGAAAATTTATCATTTGTCATGCAAACCTACAAAAGAAATATTAGGAGGCACTGAAATAATCCAGGAACTGTATAAGAAGCTTATTTTTATACTCTTGGAGTTTGCAAGTTCAGGACTGAGATGTGGCTCCCATGCAAATTATTGTTATTATTATTCTGCCTATGAGCGACTCACCCTTTCCCTTTGGTATATGAATAATCCTTCTCACCATAATATTAAGTAATTTAGGGAGGATGACACATCACATGGGATAATAGAAACTGACATATACAAAGGAAGCATAAGAGACCTTAGAATTTTTTGCTCCTAGGTATCTCTCAGCTGCTGAATAAGCTTTATGTTTGATTTGAGTTTAATGCAGGCATCAGCTATTTGAAAGATGGAAGCTGTGTTTGGAGAAGGGATGGAAGCTACCCTAACTTTATTAAACCCAAATGACTTATGGTGATTAGTTGCCTATTAAGATGTGAGCATTCTTTCACTTTCTTTGCCATCTTCCCTCTTCCTTAAGCAATCCTTTCTTTTACATTAGCCTAACATCTGTTCCAGGTAAATTAGTAGGCACCATTATCAAAGAGAGAATTACAAGCATACAGAGGAATAAAGCCTACTGAGGTTGAATCAGCATGGCTTCAGCAAAGAGAAGTTGTGCATCTGCATTTCCAACCTCTTGGAATTCTTTGAGCAGGCCAATAAGCATGTGGATAAGGGTGATGCAGTAGACATTATATACTTGGACATTATATACTTATATATTTAAACTTTAAAAAGGATTTCGTCAAGGTACCTCATTCAGACTCTCAAGTAAGCATAGCAAGCATGGGATAAAAGGATATCAGATTTGCTTCAAGGTTCTGGTTCTTACCTTTAAAGCCCTCTATGGCTAGGGTCTGACATACTTGAGGGACGGTCTTTCCCCAGAGAGAACTTTGGTCGGGGTCACAAAATTAACTGGCCCATCCAGATCCCAAGGACACCACACTAGCTGTAACCAGTGTTATGTCCTGAAGCTGAATCCATCCTATTCTTTTACATGTTAAGCTTCAGGCATAACGAGGATTGTAATCTGTCGCATTACTATTGGCTGGTTTCTATGAAACCTCTGTAAATAACCAATGGCAATGTATATATGTGTTTTTGGAGGGAACAGACCGCATTGGTCTTTATCCTGGTTTTCTTATTGGTTGTTAACTTATTTATGGGTGTGGCTTTGATAGACCAGATCATTTAAAAAGGGAGCTGCGCTCCACTATTCTGTGTGTGTTGTTGAGTTGAGTTTGCTGTTACAATAAAGCTGAAATCACTTTGCTGAAATCCAATCATGTTGAGTTGCATACTTAACAACCAGGGCCAGAGCTTTCAAGGTGGTGGCTCTATACTAATGGAATGAGCTCCCGGAAGAGATCAAGGCCCTGCGGGACCTTTTACAGTTCTGCAGGGCCTGCAAGACGGAGCTCTTCCACCAGGCTTTCAACTAGGAGCAGCCACCACTAACACCACCAACATCGTGGCCAGCATTACCATCTATGCTATTACACCATAAACCTTACAATAACAGAAGCCTGGTGCCTGGGTTATTACTGATAGCCTGTGCTCGCCGACTGAGACTGAGATAGACCAATGAGCTGAATACCAACTGAATTTATAGAATGTATGAGGCCATCATTGATAATATACACCAACTGCTAGCACTTTATTATAATGTAAGTTAGTTTTAATAATTTGTTATGGAATGGTTTATGAATTGCTTTTAGATGTTTATGATATTTATTGTTATTATGTTTTTATGATGTTAGCAGCTCTGAGCCTGCCTCAGCAGGGAGGGCAGGGTACAAATTAAAGCAAATAATAATAATAAAAAAATATAAAAAAGCAAGTAGATAGTGGCGGGGGGTGGAGGACAGTTCTCACAATGCATGGGGAGTTAACAATGGGGTCCAACAAGGATTGATCCTGGGACCTAACCCCCAACCATGTGATTCAAGTCAGGTGACTCAAGTTAATCAGCAGACATGGAAAAGAGGTGGGGGGGCAAGCCTCAATTCACTCAAGATAGAACCTAACACCAGAACCAAGGAGCCAAGCACAAATTGCCACTAGAATCAACTAGCCAAATCAAACAAACTAAACACCAGCCATACCCTTAGTATTACTTCCAGATTGTGAAATTTCAGTGGATAGCTCAATAAAAATTTTGACAGTGTGTGTAAGTAGATAAAAACACAAACCCCATGTTGAGAATTATTAGGAAAGGGACTGAAAATAAAAAAGGCAATATTTATAATGCTCCCATACAGTTCTATAGTGTGGTCTCATTTGGAATATTACATACAGGTTTTGGCTGTCATATTTCAAAACAGATATTGCAGAGCTGGAGAAAGTACAGAAGAGTGCAACCAAAATTATTAAGGGGCTTAAGCACCTTTCCAATGGGGAAAGAAAAAAAATGATAGGAGGAACATGACAGAGGTTTATAAAATTATGCATGGGGTACAAAAAGTAGAGAGAACTTTTTCTCTTGCATAACACTAGAAATTGGGGCACCCAGTGAATTTGATGGGCAGTAGATCCAGAATAGATAAAGGACAATACTTCTTAGTGCAACAAGTAATTGATGAGTAAATTGTGGAATTTCTTGTCAGTGGATGTAGTGGTGGGCCACAAGCACAGAGCATTTTAAAAGGGGATTAGACAGTTTCCTAGAGGATAGTGTCTACTACGATGACTAAAGGGAACCCTCAGATTCAGAGGCAGTAAACCTCTGAACAGCATTGCTAGGAAGGAACAATGGAGGAAGGCTTTGATGTCTATATATTGTTTGTTGGCCCTCCAGAGCAGTTGGTTAACTACTTTGTGAAACAGGATGCTGAACTAGATGGATTATGGGTCTGACCTAGCAGGGCTCTCCTTACATCCTTATGCCACATGCACTTAAACTTTGAATGCTAGAGGAATAAGATTGGCAAATATTGAAAGACAAATTTCTTTAATCTATTGGATTCATGGCAAAGTAAACAGGCATACATTGTGTTAAGTATGAGACTCAACAAAGGATTCAGCTTCAAGTGATTTCAGCTTTATTAAACAGCAACTGTGAGTCAGGAACACATGACAACAAGGGGAGCACAGCTCCTTCTTTTAAACTCTCCTGGGCTATTAAAGCCACACCCATTACAAGTTAAAGACCAATCAGAATACAGGGATAAAGGCCAATTAGGACTGCTCCCTCTTTGCAACGATATCACTCAGTGATTGGGCAATTACACAGGTTTCGCAGAAACCGACCAATAGCAATGCGACATCTGAACAGCCACATTCAGACTCAAGCTTAACATGTGAATAGATAGGAGCGATTCACATTCAGTACATAACAAATTCCTCCACCCTAAGATGTAGCATTACCCTGCCAAACATAATCTTTCAGGTGGGGGGGCACCTCGGCTTCGGTTTGACCGGCGCAGCGGTCTCTGCTCCATTGGACTTGGAGCAGCACACTCTTCTGGAGCCCTGGTAACCTCTCTCGCAGGAGAGACAGGGGGAACACAAACAGGGATCCCAGGCTCTGGAGTTGGGGTCTGCCCAGACTCTGAGTCCTCTTCTGCAGCACTCACCTCCTCGGCGGGAGGCCCCTCCTGCTCAGGGACCTGCTAAGGTTCAGGCACCAACTCAGCGCTGAAGTCTGCCCAACGCTCCCTAAGCTGGTCAATGTGGCAGCGAATCTCCCGTCCGCTGGGAAGCTGGACCACATACAGCCTGGACCCTGCAACCTTGGTGACTATGGCTGGTAGCCACCGATGACCTTCCCCGTAGTTCTGGGCAAAGACCTTGTCCCCACACTGGAACACTCTCCCCTGTGCTGGTTCCTCAGACCATTGCTTGGACTGGTCCAAGTCAGGGTGCAAACGGTCGAGGAGGGTAGATAGCTTCCGGCCCATCAAGAGTTCAGCTGGGCTCTGCCTCATTGCTAAACATGGGGTGATGTGTTGCCTCAGAAAGAAAGAGGCCAGCTTCTGATTCCAGTCCCCGCACGTCAGGCGCCCAAGCGATTCTTTTGTCATCCGAACCATAAGTTTGGCCTGTCCGTTACAGGCCGGATGGAAGGGGCCGACGTTACATGGCATACAAGGTTCTCAGTCAGGAACCCCTCAAATTCTGCTGAAATGAACTGTGGCCCATTACCGCTGGGAAGCCGGACCACATACAGCCTGGACCCTGCAACCTTGGTGACTATGGCTGGTAGCCACTGATGACCTTCCCCATAGTTCTGGGCAAAGACCTTGTCCCCACACTGGAACACTCTCCCCTGTGCTGGTTCCTCAGACCATTGCTTGGACTGGTCCAAGTCAGGGTGCAAATGGTCGAGGAGGGTAGATAGCTTCCGGCCCATCAAGAGTTCAGCTGGGCTCTGCCTCATTGCTAAACACGGGGTGATGTGTTGCCTCAGAAAGAAAGAGGCCAGCTTCTGATTCCAGTCCCCGCATGTCAGGCGCCCAAGCGATTATTTTGTCGTCCGAACCATAAGTTCGGCCTGTCCGTTACAGGCCAGATGGAAGGGGCCGACGTTACATAGCATACAAGGTTCTCAGTCAGGAACCCCTCAAATTCTGCCGAAATGAACTGTGGCCCATTATCGGAGACGACACAGTCCGGCAGCCTGTGCATGGAAAACAGCTTGCGCAGGACATGAATCAAAGCCCCAGAATTCGTTGATCTCATATTTACAACCTCCAACCATTTGGAGTAAGAGTCTACACATATGAAAAACATTTGCCCATGGTACGGCCCCGCAAAATCAATATGGAGGCGGGACCATGGCCTCCTTGACTTTTCCCAGGGCTGGACAGGAACATGAGGTGGTTCTGGCCGGGACTGTTGGCAGGACATGCAGTTCCGAACCCAAACCTCAATGTCCGCATCAATGTTTGGCCACCACACATACCCTCTGGCGAGGGCCTTCATATAACCATTCCTGGATGGCCCACATGCAAGGCCTCCAGGACTCTTTCCCTTAGCTTAGAGGGAATTACAACTCTACTTCCCCAAAGCAGACAGCCCTTAGTCACAGATAATTCATTTTGGTGGGAAACAAACGGTTTGAAATCTGCCTCCACTTTCCCAGCCGGCCACCCCCTCCACACCCAATTGAGAACTTGGGCAATTAAAGGGTCCTTTGCCGACGCAGCGGCAATGTCTGTGGAGGTGACTGGTGCCTCCCTGAGCTCTTCCAGCGCCAAAATGTCCAGTTCTGGCTCCTCGTTAGAGTCAGTTAGTGGTGCGGGGCAGTGTCTAAGGGCGTCTGCATGCCCAATAGCCTTCTCCGGATGGTGCTCCAGCTAGAAATCATATGCTGACAAAAAAAACGCCCACCTTAGCATCCGGGGCGATAGAATGTTTGGTGTCGGCCGGTCTGGCGAGAAGATGCCCAGGAGAGGTTTGTGATCAGTCACAAGGGGGAACCGCCACCCATAAACAAAGTCATGGAATTTCTTTATTCCTGCGATTAGGGCGAGGCCCTCCTTGTCAATCTGGGCATAGTTCTTTTCTGCCTTAGTGAGGGATTGGGAATAAAATGCAATCAGTGCCTCAGATCCATCCAGCATCAGGTGGCTGAGAACGGCACCCACCCCATAAGGAGACGCATCAGCTGCAAGCACCAGCAGTTTGTTTTCATCGAAGTGCATCAGGACTGCACTCGATGGCAAAAGTTCCTTCACTGAAGCGAATGCACGCCTCTGCCACTCACCCCACTCCCATTTAGCGTTCTTGTGGAGCAAAGCGTGCAGAGGTTCAGCGACCGATGCCTTGTGTGGCAGCAAGGCACCATAAAATTTGTGTATTCCCAAGAAGGACTGGAGGTCTTTCTTGGACTGGGTTGGAGGCATGTTTTGGATTGCCGACACCTTGTCAGGTGTGGGGTGGACCCCGTCTGCATCTACGAGGAACCCCAAGAACTCAACTCTTTTTACCCCGACAACACATTTCGAACGCTTAACCCACAGCCCGGCATTTTTAAAATGACTCAACACTGCTCTTAAGCGAGCCATCAGTTCACAATCATCTGTGCCCACAATTAAAACATCGTCGAAATAGGGCATGATACCAGGTAGCTCACGCAGGAGCCCCTCCATTAGCCCTTGAAAAATGCCCGGGGCGACATTTACTCCAAATTGTAATCCTTTTACCCTGAAAGCCCCTTTATGGGTAATGATTGTTTGGACTTCAGCAGTTGCGTCGTCCACCGGCAACTGCTGGTAAGCTTGAGCCAGGTCAAGCTTGGCAAAAACTTTTCCCCCTCCCAGTGACGCCAGTACGTGGCTGATTACTGGCACCGGATAGGAATGCTGCTGCAGAGCTTTGTTAACTGTACATTTGTAGTCTGCGCATATTCGTATAGACCCGTCGGCCTTGACAGGCATCACAACTGGAGTCTCCCACTTCCCGTAGGGTACCGGTTCAAGAACACCCTGACTGACCAATTTATCTAACTCTGACTCAATTTTTGCTTTGAGTGTGAGAGGGACCTTTCTATACTTCAGTTGTTTTGGACGAACTGAAGGGTCCAAATCAAAAGAAACCGGGGGGCCAGTGTACGTGCCGAGCCCCTCACCAAAGACTTCAGGAAACTCGCTATACAATGAGTCCTGTTTATTTACACACATTTTGTTGATACCAGTGATAGCGATCCCCAATGCCTCAAACCAGTCGAGGCCCAGCAGGCTAACCCACTCACCCTCTGCCACCAGGAAGGACAGCTCAGCCTTACAGTCTTTGAACTTGACGTGGAAGGTCGCCTTTCCTGCCAACGGAATGCGCCGTCCCTGGAAGTCAGTCAAGCGGGTCGACACTGGTGCCAGACGGCGGTGGCTTTGCCTCGGTAACAAGCATTGCCACGCATCTGTAGAGATGACGGTGACGGACGATCCAGAGTCCACCTCCATGACGTAGGGAATGCCATCCAGATGAACCGTCACATAGATTTTCTTGCTGGGCTTGCCTCTGGTGGCCAGGATCATTGATGGGCAGCAGCAGGAGTTGGTCTGATGACAGCCAGATGCCTTGTCATTGTTTCGAACACGAACCCTGGGGTCTGCATGACACGAAGACCGTGGAGATCTTTTGGTGGCATGACAGACTCGGGCCAGATGACCCCGCTTGCCACAGGAGCGGCAGATCAGCTCCTTGGCCCAACAGAGGTCTCTGTCATGGTTGCCTCCGCAGCCGGTACAGGTACACACTACTGAAGTCTTCGGTTTGGTCCACGGTGGGCGTGTCTCCCTGGTTGTGCATACGCCATCAGCCTCACCGTCGGACTCACTGGTGGACTGCTGGTGGACCACAGGCTCTTTACTTGCTGCTGGCGGTCGTTGTCGCACCTCTCGGGTCGATTTGTTGGCAGCCTCAGTGGCGATGGCCTCAGCGTAGGCCACAGCATACGTAAGCTTGGAACGGGCGAACAGGTGCTGCTGGAGGCGTTCATCCTGAAGGCCGCACACCAGTTGGTCGAGGAGGGCCTCTTCCAGGTCGGTGAAACCGCAAGGCTGGGCCACCTTCCGCAAGGCGGTGACGAATTCAGCTATCAATTCAGCCGGGCCCTGGCACCGCTTGTAGAAAGCGTGCCTGCAGGCTATCTTTGACGGCTACGGCGTGAAATGGCCCTTTGCTAAGCTCGGTGGGCGCCACTAGGGACCGAGCGATGTCAAAGATGGCCTTGCCACAGGAGCTCAGTAGCATCGCCTTCTTCCTCGCCTCGTCCGTGATCTGGTTTGCCTGGAGGTGAAACTCAAATCATGCCAGGTAAGAGTCCCAGTCCTCCGTCACCGGGTCGAACACCTCGAACGCCGGATTTACGGCCATCTGGGCTGACAGTGCTGCCACTACTGCTCGTGGAGCCATCAGCTGACTCGACCGGGTGTGTGTCCTTGTCCGCCGTTGCTGTCTCGGTTCAGCAGGGCTGCCTACCTGCTCTAGTATCCCATCCTCATCGCCAATTGTTAAGTATGAGACTCAACAAAGGATTCAGCTTCAAGTGATTTCAGCTTTATTAAACAGCAACTGTAAGTCAGGAACACACGACAACAAGGGGAGCACAGCTCCTTCTTTTAAACTCTTCTGGGCTGTCAAAGCCACACCCATTACAAGTTAAAGACCAATCAGAATACAGGGATAAAGGCCAATCAGGACCGTTCCCTCTTTGCAACAATATCACTCAGTGATTGGGTAATTACACAGGTTTCGCAGAAACCGACCAATAGCAATGCGACATCTGAAGAGCCACATTCAGACTCAAGCTTAACATGTGAATAGATAGGAGCGATTCACATTCAGTACATAACACATTGTTTTCACAATTGCAGACATAAATGCTAAGAAGTCTGCCAGCAGCTGGCAACATTTCTGTAAGAACCAGCCATCATTTGAAGTCATTGTTCTCTGTCTAAATCATCAATAATATTTGTATCATATATAAAGTTATCTCACAGACAACCAATAAAAAAAGAGCCAATTGCTTGGATTCAGTGAGGCCACAACTTTGACAGAACTGCAACATAGCTTAATTGCAGTAGGTCACATTCTACCTCAGAAACTTCTTCCAGCCTAGGGAGTCTTTCTCAAACTTAAATGGCTCTTCCTCCAATGGAAAAGCCACTGAAGCTGGAGAAAGGCTCCTTTGGTGGGAAGAAGCATTTGAACTGCTGAGCAGAGTGGTACGATGTGGAAGGATGCAAGCCATTCTTGATACCTTGTGGACCCTGGGAAAATAGGGTAGAAATTTGCTTTTTCAGACTGTCAGTACAAACTATCCTAAAATTCTCACAATATAGCTGCCTGGCCTGATACAGCCTTTTCTATTTCTTATTCCCACTGACCCTCTACTATGCCTGGTGGAAGATGGGAACTGCAAATCCACTCTGTGGTGTGTCAGTCCTATTCAGCAGATATATTTCTTAAGGCATCCATTTAGCTTAAGCTGGTGCTCCAAACAACTTTCCCCTTGCTCTGAGTTCTGCCATGAATGAGTGTCAGCTTAGCTCAATTCTCCTCACTCATTCACTCACTGTGAGTGCATAGCCAATTCTAGGCAGTTTAGATAAATAAACCCTAGTCAGTTTAGGAGTTCCACACAATCTTGTATGAACAGGTGAGAGACATCTCTGGATGAATTATATCACTGTCATGATGTTGGAAGAGGTACCCAGGTTAGGGTCATAGCCATACCAACATATATTACTTCAGGGCATGTACTGAGCATAGTTCAGGTTCAGAACAGAGATAAAACTATCTTCTTTCCCTTTATGGTTCATTTAGACTATTGTAAAGTAAGGGTAAGACATGGCCAATCCAGGAAGCAATCTGCCACTTCTAATACCCTCTTGGGCCCAATCAGTTTACTGATCCTGAAAGGTACCCAGAAGTTAGTTAAGTAAGCAGCCTTAAAAAGATGAGTGTTGTGGTCACATCAGAATAATTCTAAGCTATCACACAAGATGGGGAGTAGTATATTGGATATCCCAGCATCCATAGTTCCCCTTCTCCTTGAGACATGTCCATCCTTCCAACATGTCTGGAATCTGAAATTAGGACAGAAAAATATAATGGAAGCTAATGTGAATCCACTGGTGGTTCTATGATCCAGTTATTATGTGAAGCACATATAGCTGCATCACCTGTTTGTTGGTGGGAAGTCACTCCATTGGTAGCATCAACATGTATTTAAACTCCTCAGATTCTATGACAACTGAGGTTGCCATGTGCCCACCAGTACTCCAGTGGCTAGCTGGAGGAAAAAAACAAACAAACTGGGAATGATATCAGTCCTCTCTAGGAATTGCCAATATATCCATAGAGTTTTGGGGGATTCTTTGAGAGGATTGATTTAATTTTCAGAGAAAACCTGAAAGTGATGTCAGACCTTTCAAGGAATCACCTCAAAACTCTATGATTTTGCCACAGTTTCCAGAAATTTGTAGAGAGGTGTGACATGACTTTTGAGTTTCCCCCCAAATGATGTCACACTGCCTATGATGGCTACTCATCAATGTCATCTCCTATGGGTTTCCAGGCTGGGCTTAGGGATAGCAATGACATATTGGTTTCTGATGGCTGGAGACAAAGTGAGAAATACACAGTCATGTAGGCCTTCTCTAGTCTTTCTAGAACCCGGTCAGGCTGAATACCAGTTTCTGGCATAACGTGTCTGAATATGCCAATCTGAAAGTCAATCCATGTATACAGTATATACAGTATACAGTATATACAGTAGCCATCCCTCAAGTCCTGGCAGGGGTTCCCCTGGTTTTGGGAGCTCCAATCTGCTGCCAGTCACCTAGCCAGTGGGGGAAAGCCCTGCCCCAAGCCTGACTGCCAGCATCCACCCCTCTCCTTCCCCTTCTGCAAGATTTAAAAGGCCCTTCAGCTGTTCAGTGAGGAGCATGTGGCAAATCAGCTGGAGGGGCCTTTAAATCTTGCAGGAGGAAAGGAGATTCTTTAAATGCTTTGGGGGGAAAGCGGGGGTGGCATGCACCTGCAATCCAAGCCATGAATTTGTGACTTGGAATGCATGCACGCACTCCCCCTCCTTCTTCCCAAAAGAATTTAAACAGATCCTTTAAATGCTTTGGGGGAGAAATGGAGGCAGTGTGCACCTGCAATCCAAGCTGCAGATTCATGGCTTGGAGTGCAGGTGCTGGTCCCCAACATGATGACATCACTTCTGCATGACATCATCACATTGGGACTGTCCTCGCCCCCCTGGGATGCCCCCCAAAGTCCCCCCACTAGGGACTTGGAAGGACCTGGCAAGTGGCAACCCTATCCATGCATTAAAGTCCTCTTGGCCACCATGAGGACTTGTGATCACAGTTGCACTAGGAACTCCTTGCTTCCAAGTCATGCACAGGCTCAAATCCTATCCAGACTGCAGGTGTAAGGTACTTCAGCCCTCCTCTTCTATTTGCAGTTCTCAAAGTTTGAGTAGTTCCTTACTATAGAAGAGGAAGCAGCTCCCAAGGTAGTGAAAAGCTCCCCTCTGACATCATTCTTCCAGTCCCAGGTTTCTACTCTCCCCTTTCAGATGCTGCCTTGGCTCTCTTAATTGTAACATGATTGGTTATGCACTTCTGATCTTTGTCCATAAATATGGCTCATTACTGCAACTATGCATGGTGTAACAGACACATCCTCCATTGCAGATGATAGTGTAATAATGTGTAAAACAGAATTCACAAAAGTGTTTCTAGCACATATGTAATATGATACCCATGTAGGAAAACAGTGTGATGGTGTCCACCCTGGGCAGAATCCAGTGGAATGATCTCATTCCCATCAACTCCTATCTGCAGTGCCTATAAGTAAACCCTTAAATGTCCTGAAAACCTCCATGAGATTAATGGGAAAGGAACAATTTGTAATTTGGGTCTGAGAACAGCTAATTAGAAAACTGCCCCTGGGATATATGCTTTTTCTCCAATAAGTTTCTGTATCAGCAGCTTTTACAGCAAACCCTAAAATTGTTTCCATCTTTGTAATAGCTCTGTGAAAGAGGCTGTGTGCAGACATTCATTTCTATAGAGTAATGGTTTCCAAACTATGTTACAAGAAGCCCTTGGGTTCCTTTGAAGTTCATGAGGGGATCTAAAAAAAAAAAAAAAGGTTGGCGACACCAGACAAGATTTCTCAAAATATATCTTGTTCACCCTTATTGATGTCACTTAGTAACAAGCCACTAAAGGAGGCCAACTGTTTAGGAGTGCCTTGAGTGAATTCTCAGTTGAAAAAGGGTAGTTGGCAGTGGCACCCTGTGCAAAGTTACACTGTTCTAACCCCACTGACCCATGGACTTTGAAGGCTGTAATTCTGATAAGGTTTGCACTGTTAGAAACTAAGAGCATGTACTCTATGAAGCTGTCCTATGTAAATATCCCATGGCAGATGCTCAGGCATACACTTTCAAATAAGTTGTTAGGCTCCACTGGAGCCGGGTCTGACCTGTCTCATCCTCCAGTGTTGCTTGTGTTGATCAAGTGTCCTGGATAGAAGCTCAGAATACAGCAAGAGGAAGGGATTTCATTTCACCCAATCCCCACCCCCCGCTCTGTCAATCGCCTATTCCCACCTGCTGGGGAATGAGTCTAGCTCTTTTTCCCTGGCTGCTCCTGGGAATCCCTTTCAAATGCTTCCCTAAGAGAGGGCCAACCCTGGGCACAGCCAGTCCTCTCTCTCCAGCCTGGTCCCGGGGAGTGACAGCCCCCTGGGCCAATGGATACTTGCCTTGGATTAGTATTAAAGTTCAAGTTCAAATTAGCCTTTATTGGCATAAATGGCTGATACAGATTATACAATTTAAGAGAAGATTAAGAACACACTTATAAAAATACTATGTCTCTAGATTATACAGTTGGATTAGTAAACTCACTGGCCTTCCCCCTAAACTTCTTTAAAGAGCTTGCTGCCTTACCCACCCTCCTCTAAGAAGGTTAGTGTTGCCAACTGCCCCTGTCAGAGCCCCCTGGATCTCAGTGCCAGAATTCCCTCTGGCAGAAGCTCAGCTGGGTTGGCTTCTGCTGCTGAGAGCTGACTGGCTCCTTCAAGCTGGCTGACTTCTAAGTAGACTCTGTCAAGGCCATGCCGTACTGCAACCTGGCAGACAACTTCTCCAGAATTGGGGCTTGCTGGTGGTGCCTTTAGTGAGGCTTGCAGTCTGTTGGGGTAAGTGCAGGGGTGGAGGCCCCAACCCCAGATACAAGTTATGTTCAATAGAATAATACTTTTAAAAAACAAGAACGTAAGAACATAAAAGAAGCCATTGTCGGATCAGGCCAATGGCCCATCCAGTCCAACATTCTGTCAAACAGTGCCCAAAAATACCAGGTTCCTTCAGGAGGTCCAGCAGTGGGGCCAGGACACTAGAAGCCCTCCCACTCTTGACACCCCCCAGCACCAAGAATACAGAGCCTCACTTGCCCCAGAGTCCCTATCTATACTTTGTGGCTAACAGCCACTGATGGACCTCTGCCCATATGTTTATCTAATTCCCTCTTGAAGCCAGTCCATGCTTGTAGCCACCACCACCTCCTGTGGCAGTGAATTCCATGTGTTAATCACTCTTTGGGTGATAAAAAAAAATTAACACAACAGTGGGAGTAATAGTCTCCTTAGTTTCAGTAGAGCTAACCCTTGGTAACTATAAAAATTTAATTGTGTGAAAGTATGTTGACAGCATTTTCAAATTCCTAATTGCAGCTGAGTACACTTGATCTATACAAGTAGAGATGAGTGTTTATTCTACATTCTATTTGTGGCAGAAAGACCAGGTGGCCCTGTGGGGGGCAGAACCTTCGGGGATGCTGGCCAGGTTATTGCTATAGCGTGTGAGGTAGGACCCCCATCAGGGGTTAACAGGATGAGAAGTCCTGATTGGGCATGTCTGGCCTGACATGGGCATGGTATGGCAGAATGAATAATGACCTCAGTGGTTTAAGGTGGAGAGGGTGTGCCCACAGGAATGAGGGGTCTGGAAATGGCCCAAGGGAGCTCAGGAGGGAAGTTCAAAGGGAAGAGCCAGCTACTGAGGCAGGCATTAAAGGTTGTGGTGCAGCATTTGTGGGAGTGACCAGTGGAGGAAGCAGGGATTGCCAGTCTGTAGTGGAGGCTGGGTGGAAATAAATTGAACTGTGAGCCCAAGCCATATACTGTTTCTTCAGGATGGAGTCCTGGCCCCTGCCCAGCCTGCTGTGACCATGTACCCTAGGTGAGCTGAGAGGTGCCAGCCCCTTGACACTGTTCATTTGTTGCTTTGTACCATATTTCATTCTAAATAAGCCAGGAAAATTGCTTAACAAACATAAGATTTAGAGAAGATTTCATATTCTTGCATTTTTGTTCCACTCTGTTTTACTGAAGGGGGCATACAAATTGATAATCGATTAAGATGGGTAGCCATGTTAAGTCTGTCTGTAGCAGTAGAAAAGAGCAAGAGTCCAATAGCACCTTAAAGATGAACAACATATGTGGCATTTCGTGAGTCACTGCTCATGTCAAGAAGTAAGCAATGACTCATGTAAGCTCATACCCTGCCACATATTTTGTTAGTCTTTAAGGTGCTACTGGATTCTTGCTCTTTTCTACTACATTGATACTATACTGTCAAAAAAGAGAGGTGAACCTTAATGTGAATATACATATGATTGCATAAAGATGCTTTTTGTGTGATATTTTAATAATGTTCCTGCTGGCAAAACAGCATTCAGAAAGAACCTAAAATACAACTCATATTTAATTATATAATGATTTTTTTTTCACAGAGTTACATCTGTAATGGAGAGATAGGGAAGGTATGCCAATTAGCTGGAAACTGCACTTACATGATCCTATATACAAAACTGGGGGGGGACAAATAAAAATTTCCAATGCATCAATTCCAGTTCAGAAAAAAAAAATTCACATAGGGAAAATTTCAAAAGCATCTCTAAGTAAACAGAGTTGTGAAATTTATGCCTCAATGTCATAATTTCTGTTTGTTTTGCCTGTGTGTCAATGTACTCTGAAACAGAATTATGTCTCTACTAGGGAGCAAAGCCCGTTGTGGTGGAAGACAACGGGTCTGAGAAAGGAAGGGAGGGAGGTGAAAGGGAGAGAGGGTTGGAGAAAGGAAAGAAGGAAGGAAGGAATAGGGGGAAGAGTGAAAGAAAGGAGAGAGGAAGAAAGAAAAAGGGGGAAAGGAAGGGAAGAGGGGCAGAAAAGGGCTTCTCTGGGCCTACTGCCCCCATAGAAGGCCCATAGGATGATGTGTGGGGGACAGAAAATGGCTTCTCTGGGCCTACTGCCCCCATAGAATGCCCGGGGGATGGTGTGTGGGGGACAGAAAAGGCCTTCTCTGGGCCTAGTGCCCCATAGAAGGCCCAGGAGATGGTGTGGGGGGCACGGAAAAGGGCTTCTCTGGGCCTAGTGCCCCATAGAAGGCCCAGGGGATGGTGTGTGGGGGCGGAAAAGGTCTTCTCTGAGCCTAGTGCCCCATAGAAGTCCCAGGGGATGGGGTGTGGGGGACGGAAAAGGGCTTTTCTGGGCCTAGTGCCCCATAGAAGGCCCAGGGGATGGCATGTGAGGGGCAGAAAAGGCCTTCTCGGGGCCTAGTGCCCCATAGAAGGCCCAGGGGATGGCGTGTGGGGGCGGAAAAGGCCTTCTCGGGGCCTAGTGCCCCATAGAAGGTCCAGGGGGTGGCGTGTGGGGGCGGAAAAAGCCTTCTCTGGGCCTAGTGCCCCATAGAAGGCCCAGGGGATGGCGTGTGGGGGATGGAAAAGGCCTTCTCTGGGCCTACTGCCCCCATAGAAGGCCCAGGGGATGGCGTGTGGGGGCGGAAAAGGCCTTCTCTGGGCCTAGTGCCCCATAGAAGGTCCAGGGGGTGGCGTGTGGGGGCGGGAAAAGCCTTCTCTGGGCCTAGTGCCCCCATAGAAGGTCCAGGGGATGGCGTGTGGGGGCGGAAAAGGGCTTCTCTGGGCCTAGTGCCCCATAGAAGGCCCAGGGGATGGCGTGTGGGGGATGGAAAAGGCCTTCTCTGGGCCTACTGCCCCCATAGAAGGCCCAGGGGATGGCGTGTGGGGACGGAAAAGGCCTTCTCTGGGCCTACTGCCCCATAGAAGGCCCAGGGGATGGCGTGTGGGGGACGGAAAAGGGCTTCTCTGGGCCTAGTGCCCCATAGAAGGCCCAGGGGATGGGGTGTGGGGGACGGAAAAGGCCTTCTCTGGGGCTAGTGCCCCATAGAAGGCCCAGGGGATGGAGTGTGGGGGACAGAAAAGGCCTTCTCTGGGGCTAGTGCCCCATAGAAGGCCCAGGGGATGGGGTGTGGGGGACGGAAAAGGCCTTCTCTGGGCCTAGTGCCCCATAGAAGGCCCAGGGGATGGGGTGTGGGGGACGGAAAAGGCCTTCTCTGGTCCTAGTGCCCCATAGAAGGCCCAGGGGATGGGGTGTGGGGGACGGAAAAGGCCTTCTCTGGGCCTAGTGCCCCATAGAAGGCCCAGGGGATGGCGTGTGGGGGACGGAAAAGGGCTTCTCTGGGCCTAGTGCCCCATAGAAGGCCCAGGGGATGGCGTGTGGGGGACGGAAAAGGGCTTCTCTGGGCCTAGTGCCTCATAGAAGGCCCAGGGGATGGCGTGTGGGGGACGGAAAAGGGCTTCTCTGGGCCTAGTCCCCTCATAGAAGGCCCAGGGGATGGTGTGGGGGGGGGCAGAAAAGGGCTTCTCTCACTTGCCTCAGCCTTGGGGGCCTGTCCCTGCGATTACACTCCAGACGGTCCTCTCCTGTCGGAGGACTGGAGCAGACTGAGCTGACAACACTGACCGGGGCTGACGTGGGCGGGACTTTGCGAAGCAGCCAGTCAGCCCTGGCCAGTGTCTTCTGTCTGCCAGTTCTTGAGCCGAATCAATTATGGCAAGCATAGAATGTGGTGGAACCAAAATTCAAATATATATAAGGACAGGATTCACTACCTACTTTGTTCATTCTCAACAGCTATCTGCTTTTCACTAACAGACTCTAAATAGCTGAAAAGAAATAAATGGACTATGTTAAATTCATAAATTGATTAATTATTAAAATTATGCAATGTTTTAGAAATATTAGATAATAGTTATGTTGATTGTACCATCAGAAGTGGGCTTAGCTAAAATAAGAGATGTGACAGAACAATTCTGAAAAATGTCAGTTCCTTGAGCTTGGAAGACCAGGTATAAAGATATAAAATGGATGTGATTTGTAATTTTGTCTTTCCCTTCTGATTAGCTCAATCATCAAGAGCTTTGGTATTTTTATCATCATTAATCTGAATATATATTTATGAATCTGTAATCTTTACACACACTTTTGAAGCCCTACTGAGAGACTACGCTTAATATATTGGATCCAGTCAAGAAGTTAGTTAGATTTAAGTACCAGATCACTGTTGCCCGTCCACCCCTCAAATGAAACACAAGTTATGTGATAAAATGGGAACTTTATTTACACATAAGCTGATCTGTACTCTCTTATTAACATGTTAAAGCACAGGTTGCACTGTACTTGCAAAGCAAGCCTCCTAACAGTGCCAACTCACCCCAGCTCAGAGCCACATCTGGGATCCTTCCAGACCTTATACATCATGGCCTACATGCCAGTGCATAGAGGGGATGTAGGGCACATTCCCACCCATGACTGCACAGCCTTAAGGCTCATCACATGCTCCCCCAACCCCAAAGAGGCCCCCAACTGAGGCTCCCTGACTGCCAAGCCTATAGGCACCTAGTTTGAAGGACCCCCCATCGCTGATATCTCAGGGTGCTTGCCAACTTGAAATCCCCTCAACCTGTGTTTTCCCTCTACAGAGGGTGTTAGCCTCGGCTTAACTCCCCTCCTGCAAACCATGAACCAACCAGTCATGCAGCCCACCCTGCAGATCAGCTAAATTTGTCTGACCCAGTAACCCCACTGTGCCTGAACTGATGCGGCAACAAGGCCTTGATCCTGGGGTGGAGACTGCTGACCTAGTGCCCACATAATTGTTGCCTAAATGCACAACCATGGCCTAGAGAGGCGTTACTGCCAACCGACAATCATAAGGGAGGGGTAATGGTTGGCTCCAATGCACTCCACCCTTCTCCAGAGATTCCACAAAGGCCCAGTCTGATACCCAGCCAGGTGCCTATATCGGAGCTGCTGACCATTATACTGGTGACCTCCATCCTTGTGCCACATCTTGTAAAGAACACACCATCAGCCAACATGATATCTGTCAACAATATGCCTGGGGCCTCCCTCAGCCCAACGGTAGACCCCAGAGGGGCTAAACTCCCACCAAATCCTCACCCTCCAAAGATGAGATAGTCAGTGGCACCTACTTGGGTGTCTTCCTGGTGAGGCCCCCTTGTTTTCATGCAGCTTTCTTCACTGGCATACTGTGCCCATAAGAAAAGGAGAAGAAACACAATGGTATGACACTCACACCTCTGTCCACACTTTCTCCATCCTGGCACTGTGCAGGTGGTGGGGCCAAGCTGGTAGGCTACCTCCTGGACTTTCCCAACCCAGACCTGGTGAGCTTAACTGAGCCCTTTAATGTCCAAGCAGTAAATGTTTCAAAGGAAGTTGTTCAGTACTCAAGCCCTAGGAGATTCCTTTGAGGGGTAATGAGGAGTCCTCTCATCTCCAGCCTATCTCTAGGGAGCCTACTTGAGGAGACTGGTATTCAGGGCTAGGAATGAGAGTCTTCCTGGAAAATGGCTGCACCACAAACAGATGAAGCTGCCCTATACTGAATCAGACTGTTGGTACCTCAAAGTCAATACTGCACACTCAAACCAACAGTGTCTGGCTAGAATCCAAGGGTCTTTCACATCACCTCCTGCCTGGCCCTGGTAACTGGAGATGCAAGAAATTGAACTTGAACCTTACTCATGCAGCTGCCTCACACTGAATCAGACCATTGATTCCCCAGGTCAGTATTGTCTGCTCAGACTGACAGCCTCCCCCCCCCCGCCTGCCCAGGCCTCAGGCAGAGGTCTTGCACATCACTCACAGTTAGGTTTGGTGAACTGGGAGTACTGGGGATGGAACCCGGGGCTTCCTGCTTGCCCAGCAGATTCCCTAATCAAGGCACAGTCCAACAAGACAGTACTGTCTATGAAACAGACTGTGCTCCCCAGGGTCCCCAGCCCAATTGAGGATGAGGCAAGAGGAGGCTGTACCACCTGTTAGCCAAATTGTACATAGTTATTAATAATAAGGGAAGATGAATGAATATCAATAGGCAATCGGCCGCAAAAGCGAACACCTGTGTATACAGAAGTCCCGCCCCGCTGGGAGATGTTGGTAACAGACCAGGAGACTTTATATGGTTGAAAAATAAAGTCTTTTACTGGAGTTCTTGTCAGGTAACCCTGCCATAAGGGTGAAGGGAGGGGTGGAGGTGCCAGAGAGTCTGCCTGTGTATTGTCTGGTATGTGGGGAGGTGCCGGAGTTGCCTGGGCAACACAGAAATTCACAGCCTGGGTTATCTCCAGATGGGCCAAATGGCCTTGAGTCGCCAGGCTGTTTTCTTCTTCTCTTTTCTTGTGAGAACAGCTAGGCCATGGAAATTTACAGCTTTTAGAAATGTAGCACCTTTCGCTTTCCTGCACGCGGGCTTCTTAGCTATTGGTAGAATGTAGGGGGGGCTTTACTTCAGGAGGGTATATCCAGAGATGTTTCTTTGAATGGGTCATTCCTGACAAGAGAATGTTACCGTGCCTTTAGAACTGCAGTATAATAAACACTATCTTCTCATGAGGCCTGGTGTTTGACTGACTTTCTGAAGTGCCTGACAGTTCTTCACAAACAAACAATACACAGTCTCACACACAATTATTCAAGTCTAGGAAAATACAGAGAGAGGTATACGCACATTTGCATTAGCAGGTAAATCATTGGTGGGCAATATCTACTGGTCCCGTCGTGCAGAGCATTCCTCAGGAAAAATGGAGGGGAAGAAAACTAGAAAAATGGGGGACCACGTGGCCTGGCCTGCAGGTAACACGTGGGAACTCAGGCTGCAGACCTAGAGTTTAAAGATGGAGGCAAGGGTTGGGGATAGCAAGCTGGATGTAAGAGGGTCAAAGGTTCGATAGGGGTTGAAGAGCAGAGAGAGAGCGCCGGTGGTCAGGCGTCTCCTTATATGCAGGAGGGAGGGGGTTGGTCACAACCCCTGGTACCATCTCCTGGTAAGTCCGTCCCTGAAAATGCCCTATTGGTTGGAAGGTGTAGGGGAGGTGTACCTGAGGAGTGGTCAATATTGAGAGCTAGAAGCTTAACTCATGTCTGACACCTGGTAGCAGCTAGGATGAGTCACTGGGCCGATTCCATTGTCTTCTTGATGACTTTAGCCAGGCTGCTGATGGCCATTAATTAGTTGCTGGGCAACAGTGAATAGTCTCTGCTGGGTCTACGTGAGGCTTTGCAGGTGAGGGGGGAGGGAAAGAGGCTGAGTTAGAAGGAACTCTTAATGGCAGTTTTTGGAGTTCTTAGTCCTTGTATTTCATCAAGGCATGGTGCTGTGTTTCGTGCAGACCGGGGCTGTTCCATTCTCCTTCATGAGGAACGGGCTGGTAACCTATGCTGGGCACTGGAGCTGCTGGGGAGGTCAGGAGAACATCTCTTGCCTAGGTGCAGTCTCTTCTGGCATCGTGATGGGGTTACTGTGTGGTTCAGTCCCTTATGTATACACCGGCACAGTTTATTATTTATTACAGTTCATAAAGAGGCTCAAAAGCCTTGCAGGACAACACCACTCATCCAAGAGTAAAAGCCCTGAGCTGGCTGCTGGGACAACAAATGCCTCCAGACCAGGTCAGCCACTGCTCTAACCCCTGCCACCCTCGTGAGACCCGGAGGGACCCACATTGGCTGCCCCCAGCCAATGAATGAAGTTAAATAGCAAAGAAGAAGAAGAAATATCTGTTGGGTTTTGTTTTCCTGTGGAAGTAATCAATTTTTTGCCTCTTGTATATAAATCACTCCTGTTGAAATCGATGAAATTTGGCTGAATTGTGCAGGAGTGCATCTCATTTTATGGAGTGACAAGTGTTGGATGATGGTCACTATTAACTTACCATCTCTCCTTATAATAATTGCCTTTTGGTTTTGTAACATTCAATGCGCGCCAAAATGAGTTGGCCCTGAAACCTGCCACTCAGCCATGGGTTCCTGCCCACTGGCTGAGTTGCCTTGCTGTGTGGGCTCCATCCCGCCCACATAGCCAGCAGGCAGCCTCTCGCCTGCAGTCTGTCACCAGCTGCCAGACAGGAAGGATGCTCTGGCAGCTGAACACTAACGAGCCTGGGCCCATTCCTGGGCCCGCACCCAGCACCGCCGTCCCCTTCCTGGCCCTCCTGAACTCCTGGCCCTCCCGAATTCCTGCGACAGGTAGGCCATTCCCTGTGCCCCTCCAATCTGTGCCACCCACGGCCCTGTGGCCTGGAGGGACACGCCGCCACCCCTCGAGGGCTGCACCGGTGATGTGGCAGCGGCCCCCCACCCACCCAGGACATGGCCAGTGGTGGCCACTGAGCCACCATGCCTGGCTTCGTCCCGCTCCACCCTCACCCACCCACCCAGGAGATGGGCAGTGGCGGCCACTGAGCTGCCGCGCCTGGCTTCGCCCCGCTCCCCCCCAACAGACAGGCAGCAGCGGCCACTGAGCCGCTGCACCCACATTCATCCCACTCCCACCCACCCACCCAGGAGATGGGCAGCGGTGGCCACTGAGCCACCATGCCTGCATTTGTCCCACTCCCCCCACCCCCCACCCCCCCAGGAGATGGGCAGTGGCGGCCACTGAGCTGTCACGCCTGGCTTTGCCCCACTCCCCCCCAACAAACAGGCAGCAGTGGCCACTGAGCCACCACGCCCGCATTCGTCCCGCTCCCCCTTGCCCACCCAGGAGACGGGCAGCCACAGCGGCTTACCCAGGACCTCCCTCTTCGCTTCTCCTGTTGCCTGCAATCTAGGCAGACAGGAGAAGCTCACACAGCCACCCCATCCCTTCACCCACCCCCCACTTACCCCCTTCTTTCTTCCTTTCTCTCTCTCTCCCCTCCCCATTTTCTCTCTCTCTCTCACTCTGTTTCCCCCCCTCTTTCTTTTATCCCATTCTTCCCTCCCTTCTCTCCTTCCTTCCAATCTCTCTCAATCTCTCTCTTTCTACCCTTCTTTCTTCCTTCCTGGCTTTCATTCTTTCTCCCTTCCTTCCTACCCCCCCAATCTGTCTCTATCTCCCCCTCTTTCCCTGTCTCTGCCCCCTTTTTCTCTCCCCCCCTAACTCTCTCTCTTACTCTACCACAACTTCTCACTTCCTCCCTACCTTCCTTACACTCGCCTTTCCTTCCTATCTTGGGCCCATTGTCTAATGCCACAATGGGCTTCCCTCAATAGTAAAGTAAATAAATAAATTACACACATAGAAACACATGTTTTTATCAAGCCTGGATTTTATCCTCTAGAGACTTTTGTGGCTGTCAGCCACCCTCAATCCAAGCAGCTCTTCAGAATAGTTTTCCAAATGGGCATAACTATCATAAATTTCAGTGCAACTCAGGATAATGGTTGGGTGCCCTTTGATAAATGTAATGCTATCTTCTGTATAGCAGATAAATAAGTTCAGTTTTTTCCTGCTTTAAAAAGAATTTAACCTTGGATAACCTTAATTTTGTCTAATATGTTAAAATCATATTGAAGTGTGTGTGGGCGGCTAGAGACCCAAACCTTTATGATGCATACTCATATTTTAAGATAAATTAGTGAACCTAGAATTATTTGAAGGGAAATCTTTCTTATGGAGCTTAATGCCTACCTGAAACCTGTTTCCAAGCATTCAGGAAGGCTATGGTTACTGACCTTTGCACTGTACTTTAAAATGTACTAAGCATGCTGGTGGCTTGCAGAAAAGATCTTTATTTCAAACTAGTGAGGGAAGCCGCTGCAGCCTGTCTCCTGGGTGGGTGGGTGGGGAGCAGGACGAAGCCGGGCGTGGCAGCTCAGTGGCCGCCACCGCCCATCTCCTGGGTGTGTGGGGGGGAGTGGGATGAAGCCAGGCACGGCAGCTCAGTGGTCGCCGCTGCCCATTTTCTGGGTGGGTGGGGAGTGGGATGAAGCCAGGCACGGCAGCTCAGTGGTCGCCGCTGCCCATTTTCTGGGTGGGTGGGTGGGTGGGTGGGGGAGCGGGACGAATGTGGGCACGGTGGCTCAGTGGCTAACACTGCCTGTCTCCTGGGTGGGTGGGGGGAACAGGATGAAGCTGGGCACAGCAGCTCAGTGGCCGCCACAGCCTGTCTGTTGGGGGGGAGTGGGGCAAAGCCAGGCGCAGCAGCTCAGTGGCCGCTGCTGCCCATCTCCTGGGTGGGGGGTGGAGTGGGATGAAGTCAGCACGGCGGCTCAGTGACCACCGGTGGCCATGTCCTGCATGGGTGGGGGGCTGCTGCCGTGTCACCGGTGCAGCCCTCCAGGGGTGGCGGCACGTCCCTCCAGGCCGCAGGGCCATGGGCGGCACAGGTTGGAGGGGCACGGGGAATGGTCTACCTGTTGCAGGAAGCCTCTCCCCCCTGAGTTCAGGAGGGCCAGGAAGGGGATGGCAGCGCTGGGTGCGGGCCCAGGAATGGGCCCAGGCTCGTTAGTGTTCAGCCACCGAAGCATCCTTCCCATCTGGTGGCTGGCGACAGATTGCAGGCGAGAGGCTGCCTGCTGGCTGCGTGGGTGGGATGGAGCCGACACAGCAAGGCAACTCAGCCAGTGGGCAGGGACTCATTTTGGTGCACATCAAATGTTACGAAATCAAAAGGCAATTATTATAAGGAGAGATTTATACCCCACTTTCCTTCCCAATGAGGACCCAAAGTGACTTACATCCATTTCCCCTTTTCCAGTGTATCCCAGTAACAACCCTATGAGGCAGGTTTAGTTAAGAGTATGATTGGGCCAAGATCATCTAACAAGCTTCCAGGACAAAGCAGATATTTGAACCAGGGTCTTCTAGGTCCACGTCTGACACTCTTACAACCAAACTGCCCTGGCTTTCTACTAATAAACTCAGAAACCTGCATTAATATTAAAATGGATTTTAATTTATTTTTATGTTGCAACCATGACAACTGTTTCTTTATTTTTTAAAAAAAACGAATTTTAAAGTCTAGATGTAAAGTACACAACCATGTTATATTTACACACTAATGTATTAAATTCTCTTTATGATTGTCTACCCAAGACATTGAATTATGATTGTTTTTATTTAAAATAAGGAATAGAAGTAAATACTGACTTTGAGGTCAAACTTTACAAATACAACACAGCAATAATAGGTTATATAGTTTCAGAGAATAGCCATGTTCTTCTTCTCTAGAACACCTGGATGTGAATCCAGTAACACTTTAGAGACCAACAAGATTTTCAGGGTAGCCTTGACTTTGATAGCCAGGCAAGCCAGATCCCATCAGATCTTGGATGCTAAGCAAATACCCTGGCAAGCACGTGGAAGGGTGACCTCCCAAGAAATACCAGAGCCAGGACACAGAGGCAGGCAATAGCAAGCCACCTCCCTGAAAAACATCCAAACCCCAGTAGGGGTCTCCAGAAGTCACCATGACTTCCAGGCATCCAAACACACACACACACACACACAGACTTAAAAAAAAAGTTTTTCAGGGTTTAAGTTTCAAGTGTCAAAGCTTCCTTTATCAGATACCTTTATATTATTTTTGACAAAGTGAGCTATGACTCTCGAAAGCTTATACCATGAAAATCTTCTTGATCTCTAAGATGCCACTGGATCCAAATCTAACAGTTCTTATATTTTTTATTGTGAGAAATACTCAGTTCACATATCATAGGTACTACACTTCAGTAGATGAAGTCTGTATTTCATAAGTATCATCCATTAGCCCATCAAGGTGATATTGTACTTCTGCTTTATGCTTTCTAACAGCCTGAGCTAAGTTCATTTCTGAAATTATTAATATTTATGACTAACAAGCTAAACAGAATGGATATTTCATGGAGAAACATTGTTCTGCTTACTGAGTAATTATAAGCCCTTATTTCTTGAACATTCTGGTCCCTTAGCATGTGTGTTCAGAAAAATCCATTAATTTTAAGTGCCACCTTGTCTCTAACCAGACAATTCCGTAGCGCAGAAGGCACACCAACTTCATGATCAACACTTTGAATTATATTTCTAGGTAATATAAACCCTTTATTTAATACAAATCAGCATGAACTGCAGACCGGAAAGTCTGTAGTTCGGTAGTTCGAGACCCTAGTGCCGCATGACAGAGTGAGCTCCCATCTCTGGCCCCAGCTCCTGCCAACCTAGCAGTTTGAAAGCAAGAAATTGCAAGTAGATAAATAGGTACCACTTTGGTGGGAAGGTAACAGTGTTCCGTGCACTTGGCATTTAGTCATGCCAGCCACAGGGCCACAGAAACATCTTCGGACAATACGGGTTCTTTGGCTTGGAATTAGAGATGAGCACTGCCCCCTAGAGTTGGATTCAACTAGCTTTCAAGCAAGGGAAATCTTTACCCTTTACTATGACTTAGCCTATATATTCTTCAGAATAGGATTTAATGTGAATTAAATGATTTATTTAGATCAATCCTGCCTGATATGTGTGATGGGATGTGGAAAGGTATAGTATAGTCTGATCTCATCAAAAGCTAAGCAGAGGATGGTACTTGGATGGGAAACCACCAAGGAAGGCTTTGCAGAGGCAGTCAATGGCAAACTACCTCTGCTTAATCACTTGCCTTGCTAGTATTACCATGCTAGGATTACCATAAATTGGCTATGACTTGATGGCACTTTATATGATGGACAGGAGGAGTTTCTGTCTTCTTTTCTTCCTATAAAAAGCAGTGAAATATTATTGTTTGTC
Source organism: Gekko gecko (assembly GCA_029375565.1). Taxonomy (NCBI): domain Eukaryota; kingdom Metazoa; phylum Chordata; class Lepidosauria; order Squamata; family Gekkonidae; genus Gekko; species Gekko gecko. Next base: position 211,971,614 of record JAPDNY010000001.1, read on the forward strand.
TGGTTACTGTTTCCAGTTTTAGCCTCTTTAAAAATCTATTTTGTAACCATTTAGCATATAGAACCTCCCGGCTCTGGAACATTGTGTCATCTATCAAAATAGAGTAGCAAAGCATTAAGTGTTACCCTTGATTCCTGATCAACCCATATAACCCATAGTGGATTCTACAGGATCTAGAAAGAAAGGGTAACGATTGGTATCAACTGTACTGTCTATATCTTGTGTATAGAAAAAAAAAATCACTTTGCTTCACACTCAGTCATAAGCTCTTTCAGAGCTGTTCTCTCAAGAGCAGTTCTCTGAAAACTCTCTCAGCCTCATCTAACTCACAGGGTGTCTGTGGTGGGGAGATGAAGGGAAGAAGATTGTAAGCCACTCTGAGACTCCAAGTGAAGGGCAGGGAATAAATCCAGCTCCTCCTCTGCCACCGCCTCCTCCTCCTCCTCCTCCTCCTGGAAGGTGTGGGTATGAGGTGGTTCACAACTCTCCTGCCTTAGGGCAGTTGAATATGGAAAGTGAAAGACCTAGATTATCACAAGTTGTGACAATACTTCTATGGCTCAATGTCATTGAGGTCAGCAGTTTGAGCCACAAGTAGAAGGTACTGCTCTGTTGACCAGGCAAAGACATAAGAACAGACTGGTAGGGTTGCCTGAGCCTGGCAACAGTTGGTCAGGAATGTGATGTCTTAGAGTCCACCATCCAAAGCTGCCATTTTCTCCAGGGAAACAACCTCTGTCATCTGGAAATCAGGTGTAATTGTGGTAGGACTCCAGGTCCCCTCCTGGAGATTGATAACTCTATCTGTACCTTTAGAGGTTCTGAGGCCTGAGGCCACAATAATTCATAGTTCAAATTTTAAAATAGCTAATAAGAACTGACCTTATGCTTACTTCGAATAAAATCCTCCTGTAGTCCAAGGAGTCTGCAAAGCAGCAGTTTCTAAAAGTTTTCTCTACCATTTCCAGAACAAGCCAGCTTTTCCCAATATAACTGTGTACCTGGAACACTCCAGCCTGCCCGTTCCACAACTGTGGACACTTTTACACCACAGTCATATCACCTGTTGTTGTTGTTGTTCAGTCACACAGTTGAGTCTGACTCTTCACAACTCTATGGACCACATCACACCAGGCCTTAGTGCTATTCAATCTTGACTGTCTGGCCATTCAATAGTAGGCCAAATTCAAGTTTTCAGACCCCTTCTTCAAAGGTGACCTCTAGGACTAGTCACAGCTTTGCAAGTATTTGTCTCTCTCAATGTGCTGCTGACTCTTTAGAGTGGCTGTATGCCACTTTACTAATGGAAATGTCAGCCAGAGTAAGTCTTGTATGCGTGGGAGACAGCAACTGGCATCTAAGCCTGGAACTTACTCCCCAAAGGCCTCGGGGTGACTGTGCGTCTCACCTCTTTTACAGTACAATGTAAATCCTGACACATTTAAACTTAGACTTGCTCAGCAATGTGAAAATGCCCTGCAGTCCCAGAGAAAGCTTTTAGTTTTGAAAGGCCACAGAAACAATCACCTGTAGCCTTCAAAACACTTCTCTGATTTGTTTGCATTGCAGAGACCGTATTTAAATAGCTAAAATTAGAGGGTTTTTTTTCCATGCAATGAAAAATACTTGGCACAGTATACCAAACTTTATTTGGAAATGGAAGACACACAAACTATTGTTAGCAATACTATCATCACTCATTTTGACATTTGGTTGTAACTGTGAAATCACTGGGTGCTCCCACATAGGCACAGGGCTCCAAAGGGAGCAACTTTGCACTAACTTAATTCAACTTCCTGCCTCTTAGTGCTGCTGATAAAGGTGAATTCAGCTTCCTACCTCTCAGATCTGGTGCTGAAGGGTGGTGTGCCTCCACAAAGGTGAAGCAGTTTTAAAGACTCAGGGACTCTTTCAGGGTTGTGACTTGGCACTACTCCTGCTCATCTGTGTTCAGGTGATTACAACTGCAAACAATTCTACATTTCAACTTCAATTAATCTAGTTTAAAGTAGGACTCACTTAAAGAAGTCAGTAATGTTAAAAAAAATCTCAGAGCAAAATGCTGTTATTTTTTGTTTATTCCATGACATTTAAAAAATCTACCTTCTAAACAGCTAGTGTATGGCGGTGACTCATTCAATCCATTACAATTCTGTTTTCACAGCTGAGCAGAATAATTTTAATGAAATTGAGCTGGTGAAAAATGTATTCTTATTCCAAAGAAGGACAAGCTGTAGATCTCTTTTTGCCTGAGAGGCAGGCATACATTAACTGGGGGATGGGGAGTGCTGGAAACAGAACTGCAACTAAAGAGACACAATGCACTTTTTGATTCCATTCTCCATCCTCCTGAGACCCAGGCTCATTTGGAACGCTGATGCTTAGCAGACACTAGAAAAACCTCAGCAGTTGTTGTCAAGTGACAAATTTCCATTTACCTCAAAAGAAATCAATTAAACAAACACTTTAAAAGGAAATTTAAAAGTGTGTCATTCTTTGTGGACTATGATATATACATTTTAAATGTACTTTCAGATGGGGTACAAAAAAAAACTCTGCGAGCATGATGGTATCTCAGGGGAAGTAAATCCAAAACTTGAAAGCTCATTAACCACTTTGGTGTTGGCTTTGACAGAAATCATTTGTGTGTCCACACCATAATGGTTTTCGCTTATAGTACAGGGACAGGAGATACTGTCTAGTCTAGCCATCACTTGGGTATTCATTGGAACAGAATTTTTATAACTATATCTCTAGGAAGGTAAATGTTAGTGTTTGGTGCCTGATGTGTTGGAGCTATTTCAAAGTCTGTGAAAAGTATTGCAAATGAGATTTAGCTAACTTGTGGTTTTTTTTTGGGGGGGGTAGTTAAAAAAACTAGAATAGTCCTCCATCTTTCCTAGCTCAGATTTGTTTTCCCTAAAAGAAATGAGCAACATTATGGGTTGGTACTGAGAATGAGAATTTCTTTACAAAACAACTTGATCGTAAAGGATTTTCCCCTCAAATAAAATTATGTTTAAATATTTAGATCATATACCTCTTTGTCAGAATATCTGGCTATATATATTTCACATCCATCCACTGAAACATGCTTCCATGTGTGAGTCACCCTTGATGAATCAGGTTAATGAACTGTGTGATCCAGATCTCTCCACATGCATTGGGTGCCATTATATACTATAACATAACACAAGATGCTTTTGCATCTACAAGGAGCATGCAGAATTGGAGCCACAGAGCAATTTGTTATCCTTAAAACTTGGTATTTGTGGTTACAGGCTGACATAATGGAAGATAAAATGACATCATCCATTCAAGGAGAATAAGACCTTTGTGTAAGCAAATGAAGTATTTTTACATTCACAATGTATCCAAATTAAACTTTAGAGACAAGCAAGAGAGTATTCCTTCTGCTTGCTCAAAACCTGAAGCTCTCTTTTCCTTAAACTCTATCAGCTTTTAGGAAGATAGAGATTTTTTACATTGCTAGTTTTCACTGGATGTAAGCAGAATTCTGGGCCATTTAAGTGTCAAAAATGGGAGACAGCATGAAGTGGCAAGATTTCACTGAATGACTCATTTCCTGGCCTACCCTCACACTTAGCAAGGCTCTCAAGTTTGTTATTTGGACCTCAAAATGTATGAAATCTTTTGGCAATGCTACAAAAGACCCTTTCAATTTGCCACATTTCACTAAGACTCCAGCCATGAATTTCCTGGATGAACAGTGTGACTAAGGGAATCTGCAGGCAATCCTTCTATCCTGTGGAAAAATGCCATCTGTCATTAAACAAGCTGTCTTTGGACACTGCACAGTGTCCAAGCCATCAGTGTACAAAGATAAAAAGAGCCAAGATGCTCTGCATCTTATCTTTGAAGAATTATTGACTCAGAAGCACCATATGCGCTGGCTGTCAACAGCAAACATGGTCAAGATTATCATTAGGCATGCCACACACCCAACACTAATTCTGGTGTCATGAATTCATTTTCATGGCAGCTCCACTTTTGGCACAACTTCAAAGCTAATATTCAAAGTCAGAGAGCTTAAAAGGTGCAAGCATATTTAGACTCCTTAAATGGGCTGGTTTAGTAGATAGTTGGGCATTTAAAGCTTTGTAAGCCACTGCAGACTTTCACCAAGTTAATCTTCCCTGTTAAAGTTTTTTAATAAAGTGACACCAGAGTAATTTCAAAGCAGTTTCTTTTTGTGCATGAATGCCTTAATCTGAAAGGCTGTGTTTCTTATGGTTGTGTCAAAGCCATGGGTCTTTTTGTAGAAAAAGAGCTGCAGGAGCTCATTAGCATATGGTATGCTAATGAGCTACTAGGCTATTAGCATATGCCACGCCCCCTGACATCACCAGAAGTGATGTCAGAAGGGGAAGCAAAAGGAGGAGGAGGCATCTTTGAAAGCCTCCCCTTCCCTTCCCCAGCTGGCCTGGGTGGAGGACTGAAGAAAGAAGGGGTTTAAAGTTTAAAACCGTTCTCACTAAAGTTGGGCCACAGAAGGAGGAAAGAGGGAAGGAAAGAGAGAGAGTAGAGAGAAGGAAAGAGGGAATGAAAGAGAAGGAAAGAAGGAGAAGGAAAGAAGGAGGGAAAGAAAGAGAGAGAAGGAAAGAAGGAGGGAAACAGGGAAAGGAGGAAAAAAGAGAAGAGAAGAAGGCGGGAAAAGGAAAAGGAGAGAAGGAAAGGAGGGAATGAAAGAAATTTGGTGGCAATTCGAACCCAATATATACTATGGGCCATTGAAGTCAATGGTGAAAGCATAGGCTATATTCTGGGGGCTGGAGGAGAGGGAATTTGAGGAAGAGGCTCCAAATTCACAGGGTACCTGTTGGAACCTCTCCCCAAGATACCCACCAAGTTGCAAGAACATTGGACCAGGGGGTCCAATTCTATGGGCCTCCAAATAGGTTGGCCCCATTCCCTCCATTGTTCTCTATGGTGGGAAAAAGTTACTTTTTCCCCTTGGTGCTGTTAGTAGCTCTGGGGGAGGGGGTTTGAGGGAGGGGCTCCAAACTTTCAGGGTAGCTTCGGAAGCCGCTCCCCACAATCACCCCCACATCTCAAAGCAATTGGACCAATGGGTCTAATTCTATGGGCACACAAACAGGTTACCCCCATTATTCCCATTGTTTCCAATAGGGAAACCCAGCCAGCCGCACTTAAGGCAGGCAAGCAGGTAGCCACCCAGCAGTCAGAATCTCCCAGAGAATCTCAGGGAAAGTGAACTGTCTTGGGAGGTGCTTGTTTGTCATGAGAACAAGTGGCACACTCCAGAATAAGTGGCACTGTGGCAGTGCAAGCATGCCACAGTGAAACACAGAACCCCCAAAAGACCAAAAGGAACAACATTTATGCATGTATAAATTGATGGTGCAACCTCATTGGACCACTCACACGACACACACCTCAAAAAAAATATTTATAGCACTGGAAAAAATGCAGAAAAGGGCAACTGCAGATGAAAGGAAGTACTTCTTCACCCAAACAGTGATTAACACATGGAATTCACTGCTACAGGAGGTGGTGGTGGTGGTGGTGATGGCTGGCATGAACAGCTTCCAGATGGAATTTGACAAATGTATGGAGGCTGGAGCAGACAGGAAAAAAACAACCAACCCCCCCACCACCAAGCAACAGCAACCAGCAGAACTTTTTAAAGTTGTAAACCTGTAAGAACCAAAAAACCTTTCATCTGTTCTAACTTCTAACCTGACTGCTCAGCAATTTCATTGAGTGCCCACGAGTTCTTGTCTTGCGAGAAAGGGTGAAAAGTACTTCTTTCTCTACCTGCTCTATCCCATGCATAGTCTTGTAAGCCTCTTATCATGTCACCCCTCAGTCATTGTTTCTCAAAGCTAAGATCCCCAAACATGATAACCTTTCTTCATAGGGAAAGTGTCCTCCTCTTATTATTGCAGTTGCCAATGGAGGGAATGGGGCCAACCTGTTTGGGGGCCTATAGAATTGAACTCCCTGGTCCAATGTTCTTGAAACCTGGTGAGTATCTTTGGGAGAGGCTCAAACAGCTACCCTGTGAGTTTGGAGCCTCTTCCTCAAACCCCTCCTCTCCAGCCCCCAGAATATAGCCTATGTTTTTGCCATTGACTTCAATGGCCCATAGGATATAATGGGGCTGAAATTGACATTCGGCTGGCCGAAAGACTCCCAAATCTGCTTGTTCTGCTAAAACTGACATGTGGGAGCCTTTCTGCCCTCTGAAGCTGCCGGAGCTGAGCTCTAGTGCACTCCCCCCAAAAAAAAGACCCATGGTCAAAGCTTTGTCTACATGGAAAGCATATATGTGCAGGTAAGCAAAAAACAAACATGTTCATGAAATGCAAAGTTGACTGCAAGGAGTAGAAGGATTTCTCTAAACAGGGTTGTAAAGAACAACAAAAAGGCAAATGAGATTTATTGTTAAGCTGAAGCTCAAATACTTTGGCCACCAAATGAGAAGGGAAGCACTCGCTGAAGAAGACCCTGATGCTGGGAAAGATTGACGGTCAAAGAAGGGGGCGGCAAAGGATGACAGTGTTATCGAGGCAATGAACATGAAATTAAGCAAACTCCAGAGCATGACGGAAGACAGGAGAGCCTGGCGTGATGTGGTCCATGGGGTCACGAAGAGTCGGACTTGACTGTGTAGCTGAACAACAACAACAAAAGTACACACAGTGTCAAAAATCCCTAAACCGATACAGTGATGGGTCTGAAATGATAGTAAGAAACTAGAAGAGATTCTGAAGTTTTGGTTGCTCAATTTACTGAAAATTACAACTCATGTTGCTTTTGTTGCATGCATGTGAAAACTGAATCCATCAGTTATTGGGCAAGAGGGTGTTGACTGACTGGAAAAGACTGAAGTGGTTAACTGTGCATATATAGTTTCTTGAACTCCAAAAATGGCACTTAATCACTTCATGAGAAAATATCCCCCAAATTAGTGAAGCTACATGTGAACAGAGACCTAAGAACTCACTTAAAAACCAATAACCTCAACTGTTTAAAACATTTTTACAGTACATCTGTCTGTATTACTTTACCATTTTAATTTTCATATTGATTCTATAATCCAGATTGATTCTATAAGTTCTCCTAAGCAATCTGCTTCATCATCATCATCATCATCATCATCATCATCGTCATCATGTCTTATTGAATTGCTTTGTTTTGTGTCTTATCTAATACTGAATAGGGATGACAAATCTAAGGTACACATAACCTAATGAGCTACATTTTCAGACCTCAGAACATAATGTTTCTCAGGAAATAAATCATTCACCTCTACAACTGCTACACATTATGAAATCTATGGGTTGGTAAGGCCTGGCATACATTTAAGAGAACAAGTCTTTAAGGTTAACAGAGCTATCCCTTCTGTATGCTACACTTCAGCAGATTATTTCAGTGTGTATTATAGGTTGAAGAATACATACCAGGCCTGAATTGGAATACCATCCCCTATATCACACACATAAATGCATGGCTTCCTGGCATTATAACAGTTGATTTAAATTGTGCAGACAACTCTTCATGTCAGAAGTAGTTTTAGGAAGCTTTACTATAATCTCCTTTTTCCTCACCTCCTTTGTTCAGGCTTCCTGAATCTATCCCCTTTTCTCCTTCTACTGAATAGGACATACTTCTAAACAATACGTATGTGATGTAACATCCTGGACCATCAGGAACCATGCTTATTCTCCTCTCCCCCAGCTAAAGTTTTTATTAAAGGAAAGAATGACAAATAACAGAAAGACAGCAAAATAAAGAAAAACAAAGAAAAACGATATAAAATAAAGAAACCATGCTTCTGACTTAAATATGAAACAGCTTTGAAAAAAACATATGGTATTTCTGACTTCATGAAAAATCAATGGCCTGTAGCCTCCAGCCTTTGCACTTGCTCTGCCATACTCTATGTCTGTGACTATTGAGAAATATTATCAACAAACCAGTAATGACTATTCCTGGATAAAGCAAGACATGAAAGTACAGATGGTTAGCTATATTGTTCTATACCATTCTTTTGGGATTCCAGCTGTAAGTAACATATTATACAAATTGTTCACAATTGATTTTTAATTTTAAAAAATATGCTTTTATTGCACACCATGCCCCCAGCTTTCTTCAGTTCTATTATAGAAATTGTTCAGTTCAAAACTCAACGAATCAGCTCCTACCGAATTACAATAACAAAAGAAAAATCCTCAACAAATTCTACACTGAGGAAACTGTATTCAAAATATTAGTGAGAAGATATTAGTGAGCAGTTATATAAGGGGAGAAATGAAGCAAAAATCAATTAAACAAAATCCAATCCACAGTGTGGCCCAAATGTTTCCCTAAAATTACCACACAGATTGGACTTCTACCCTTGGAAATAGTAGCAGCATTTTATTGCCTTCAGAGACCTGTTAAATCTCTAAGGGAATACTTTTATGGAATCTAGAAGGTTCGTATATTTGTCAGGGAAGCATAGATTGTATGGCTTCCCATATGAACTGCAGCTCAAACAAAAAAAATGGAGGTATGGCTAGCCTGTCAGGCAAACTAATAAAGCTTACCCAGTTGGTAGCAGTGTGACCAATCGAAGGAAAGTCAATATGGTACAAATAGGCGTAAGGCCCATTCTGGGAAGAAATACAATGACCTTTAGAAGGAAGCTCCAGTTGAGTGTCCCTACTGTGGCTGATGGGGCGGCAGAGGGAAGGGGAAAATAGAGGGAGGCAAGCCATGTTTATTTCCTTCTGCTTAGCTATAAGGCAGGGCTGTCTCAAGTCATTTTGCTGCCCCAAGTGGTAGTATGGGAGGACAGCCTCATGGTAACACCTCCACCCTTGACTTATGTTGATTTGGGGTTATGCAGTGGCAGCTAAGGTAGAAAAGCACCTCCTCCTATGCCATGTCTTCTGGGTTTCAAGGGTCTGGAAAGTGGTTCCATAAGCAGTTACAGGGTTGCCAACTCTGGGTTGGGAAATACTTGTAGATTTGAGGGGTAGAGCCTGGGGAGGGCAGGGTTTGGGGTGCAGAGGGACCTCAGCAGGGTATAATGCCATAGGGTCCATTGTCCAAAGCAGCCATTCTCTCCAGGAGAACTATCTTGGAGATCTCCAGGTGCTGCCTGGAGGCTGGCAATACTAAGGGGAGGGCCAGACCTGTAGTTTTGAGGGGTAGAGCCTGGGGAGGGCAGAGTTTGGGGTGTGGAGGGGCTTCAGCAGGGTATAATGCCATAGAGTCCACTGCCCAAAGCAGCCATTGTAATAGCTGGGAAATTTTCTGTAGGGGAAATGATGTACTGTGGCTGGGCGCACATGGTGATTTCTGGGAGATCTCCAGGCTCCAGAAGGAGATTGGCAACTCCAGTGAACATTTAAGGGAAGATTGGGATATGTATTTTGGCAACTCCAGTGACCGTTTAAGGGAAAATATACTTTACCTCAGGAGACAGTCAGTGACTCCCAACAGCAACAGCAAACTGTTTAGAATGTTAGAGGCAAAGACCAGTCAGGCCACATATGCAAATGACCTCTGTGTTCTGACTGGCTACTGGGGGGAGAGGAACAGCATACTGTTTAGAATATTGGAGGCAAGACTCAGGCAAAGCAGCCAGTGGATAGGGACAGCTTCTGAGTGACAGATCCCAGAGCCAAAGGCTGTGGAAGCATGTGGAATGTTCAGGAGAGTCCATGACCAAAACAGAATCATTATATAGAGAGATAGTGAGCCCAAATTCACTTAGTTTCAAACTTTCAATGCTAGTTTTGTTGAAAAAAAAATACTAAACCAACAAATGTCTCTTTAATTGATGGTAAATTAGTCTCTCCTTAGCCATGAAAGTCTCTGATGGCCTTGGGCAAGTTACTATGTCTCAACCTGTTCTATCTTACAGGGTTGCTATAATCATAAAATGGGAAAAAATATGTTCCACTAATCTCTTTAGAATTAGTCTCGGATACCAATGTAATAAATAAATCTGTTTTTGTTTTCTGTGGGAGCCAAAGACATTAAGGATGGACAATCTCCTTAGTAGCCAAATACAGAAGTAGTAGTAGCAGCAGCAGTAGCAGAAGCAGCAGTAAAATACTGCTATCAAGTATAATTTCCTCAGAAATCTATGAAATCTTTTTTTAAAAAAGTATTAAAATAATGGAAGCATAATTAAGGAAGGGGAGGGAAAGACTATTGAGCAGGAGGCTTACAAGGAATGTATGCTGTGGAGCTTAGGTTGTAAAACTGCAGAAGAATAGCCAAAACTTGAAAGAAGTGTTTGGCAGACTTGCTGATGAATGAAGGTTAAAGTAAGGGGTTGGATCCCACCATGAAAAAGAAAAAAAAAGTTGTATTTAACACTCTTCCATTTGGGCAAGTGAACACATGAATGTATGAAGCTGTCTAACACTAAAACAGACCATTGGTCCATCAAGGTCAGTATTTTCTACCCCAACTGCAGCAGCTCTCCACAATCTTAGGTAAAGGTCTTCCACGCCATCTATTGCCTGGTCCTTTTTTAACTGGCCAGGGACTGACTTGGGACCTTCTGCGTGCCAAGCAGATGCTCTACCACTGAGCCATGGCCCCACTACAAGCACACTGTGCAAGGCCTATCTTTGTAAAATAGCATATCACACTTCGTTGAAAGAAAGAATGTCATTACTGAGATACTTATATATACCTGGTGTTATGTCTTGCACAAGCAGAAATGCAAGATAGGATAGAGTCAAGTTGATGTATTTCAAGGGCTGCTTGCAACAACAGACTTGTACTTCTGCTTGTGTGTGAGCTCCTGTGCAAGCAGAAGCCTCCCTTGGGATACAACCCAAGTTCCAGGTCCATTCCTTTCCTGTTTTGGAAGCTCACTCAGAAACAAGCTCCATAACTATGAAAATTACTCTAATTATGGAACAGTTGTGTACAGGTTTCAGATTCCATTCATATGTAACTTTTCTTTGCCCAATGTTACCAATGCACATAGTTACACTGATAAAAACATTGTAATACAACCCATATCGATGTACTCATATATGTTTTGCATGAGGAATCTTTATGTTGTTGTTGTTATTATCATCATCATCGTCATCTATATGCTGCTCCCTCTTCCCCGAATGGGACTCACAGCAGCTAACAGTATATAAAATACATCCAATAAAAACAATACAAAAGCTACAATTAATACACTTTAAAAATATAAAAAAGTTAAAAATATATCCCCATTAAAATCTATCCCCTATGAAGGAGGGTAGAATACATGAATGGTGAAGACACAGCTGAAGCACTGTGTCACAATTGTGGGTCACAATCATCCACAGGCTGCTCGAAAAAGAGCAACCTTGCATGCCCTGCAGAACCTAGGGAGGTCCTGAAAGGCACACACCCCTTTGGGCAGCTGGTTCTACAGGACAGGGGCCACTACTGAGAAGGCCCTCACCCTTGTTGACACAAGGCAGACAGTTTGTGGACCAGGGACCATTAATAAATGCTGAGATAAAGATCAGAGAAGATAGGCAGATCAGGTTGGGAGAGGTGGTCCTGAAGGCATGAAGGTCCCAGGTCATTTAGGGCTTTAAGGGTAAGTAGCAACACTTTGAATTGGCACTGGAAACTAATCAAGAGCTGGTGCAATTGCTGTAGGATAGGTGCAATTGCTGTAGGATAGGTTATATGCACTGACCAGGACACGCCTGTCAGCAATCTAGCAGCTATGTTCTGGTCCACTTACAGTTTCTGAAGCATCTTCAAAGGTAGCCCTGTGTAGAGTGTTACAGTAGTCCAGTCTTGAGGTGACTGTTGCATAGTTTATTGTGGCAAGGTCCTCCCAAGACAGATAAAGATCCAGTTGGTGCTCCTGAGTACTGTTAAAACACAAAAAGCATTTTAATGCAAATCATGATAGTTCAGTATCTGAGCAATTTGTGTGTGTGATCAGAAATGCAGGGGCAGATGGGAATGAAAATTGCATCAAATCATAAAAGCATAGCTAGGCCCCGTTCACACTGAGCACTTGCCCCGCTGAAGGCACGGGAGCCCTGCAGATTTTCCGTGCGCGATCATACGAGCACATCTGGGAGTCGTAGTGCTCCCATGGCCAACCCGCAGCTTCCCGTGGAAAATGCGGAGTAAAAAACTAGTAGGTCTGAAGTACTAGTTTCCAGAAACCCCGGGGCAAAGGCTGACGTCTGATCGCGGGAGCGCCAGTATCTGCGGCTTCCGATGCCTGCCCATGTCCCCGGGGTTTCTGGATGTTGTAAGTGCCCATGGGATGCGCACCAACACTGAACAGCACATGCGCACACACAAGACACCGACAGCGGTCCGCCCCCCCAATGGCGCATGCACACTTCACTGCTTTTTTGCTGTGCTGCAGCAGCATGGTGTGATCGGGGCGCAGAGCTGGAGTGTGGCAACCTGGTGGCCCGTATGATTGGGCTACTGCACCTTATTTAGCTCCGGGGCGAACTGCCACACCTCTCCCCCACGTTTTCTGGCCCGTATGACCGGGGCCCTAATTAACAAAATTAGCAGGGCTCCTTTCCCAGCAGAGATTCACTGCTTGGGATTCAGGCCCACGCACCACTGTCCTGCTAACACCGTGCACCCCCCCCCCACTGGCAAAAATACCTTTTAAAGGTTCTTCTTGCCAGCGGAGCTGTGGCCTCTCCCTCCCTACTAAAAAGATTTAAAGGGCCCTCCTGCTGGTCAGGGTGCCACATGCTCCCTGCTGATCAGCTGAAGCTCTTTAAATCAGGGAGGGAGAGGGGTGGCCACAGCTTGAGGGCAGGGATTGTGGGTATCCCCCCCAGAATGCCCCCCAAATCCCCCACTGAATTGACCAGGGGATCTGGCAACCCTAGTCAATACCAGTACCTTGAATTGTGCCCAGAAAAGAACTGGAAGCCAGTATAGATGGGCCAAGACTGGAGTGACATGGTCCCTATGACCCACTCCATTCAACATCCTGGCTGCAACATTCTGTACTAGTTTAAGTTTCCAAACGCTTTTCAAGACATGCCCATGGAATGGGCATTGCAGTAATCTAATCTCAATATTACCAGGGCATGCACCAAAGTGGCCAGATCTTCTCTGCCCAGGAAAAGCTGCTGTTGGCTAACCAGTCCAAGCTGATAAAAGGTATTCTTTGCCCCCATTTGCCATCTGTTTATCCAGCAGTAGGCCTGGGCCCAAGAGCATCCCCAGGCTACAGCCTATTATTTCAATGGGCATTCAACCTCATCCAGAATGGGTGACCCCTTAAATCCTGGGTCGGTCCTTCTGCCCACTAGTAGCACTTCTGTCTTGCCAGTATTAAGCCCCAATTTATTAATGCACATCTACTCCAAAACTAGGATTGGGATGGTATTAGTAAGAAGCAATATCTATATTTTGGATTAATTAATGTGACCAGCTCTTTCTTCATGTAACTCTAACACAGCTATAGTGAGTGTTGATCTTTGTTTATGAAATGAATCTTATTCTAAGAACTGCAGAGGAAATAAATTACATTAGTTGCTGTAGATTTTCCGGGTTGTGTGGCCGTGGTCTTGGCATTGTAGAACCTGATGTTTCACCAGTAACTGTGACTGGCATCCTCAGAGATATAACACAGACAGATGGAGTACTCTGAGTCAAGGTGAGAAGAAAAATGGTAGGCAGGTAATTTATATCTACTCCGGAAGGTGGGGTAGGGCTGAGTCATTATCTTGTAGGAGTTCCCCAGGCTATGAACATGCTAATGGAGGAGCTTTCCTGAGGAGGTTCTTTTGTATATGGATTGTTTCCTGAAGAGGTTTCCTGTTTCCTGAGGAGGTTCATAAACATAAACACAATTTCAACAGGAAAGAAGAGAGTTTAAAAATAAATAGGGCATGGTTTCCCGTCCTGAAAAGCACAAAAGGCTCTACATCTGACAATAGCACTACAGATAAGATTAGAATTTCAACAGCCAATCCACATACAAAAGAACCTCCTCAGGAAACACTCATTGAAATGGCTCCTACAAATGTCCTTTACCATCTCCCCATAAACATTCATTAACTCAATTGCCATGCTGGCCTTTTTGAAAAATATCTATTCAGGAGTCTTAAAGATCTGATTTCTGTACCTGTCCTCAACTTTCTGCAGTCTCCTTTTTTTAAAACAATATTTTATTAAATTTTCAAACACACACTCAACACATAAACATACATACATAAATGGGGGGAAATCATTCAAGTAATTGTAATACTTGTGCCTAATAACTAAACCATATTGGTCAAATGCTGATCTCAAAAAAATTTAGTCTTTTATTGCCAGTATAACAAACTCTCTTCTCTGTATCCTCACTAATGTTTTGTTTGACTGTAACTTTAAGTTATTATAATTTTCCAACCAGCTGTAAAACCTTGTCCATCTATTCTCAAAAGTTTTTTTTCTGGGTGGTCTTTCAAAAATAAAGTCAGTTGATCCATTTCTGCAGTTTCCAGCATTTTGTTTATGATCTCTTCTTTAGTAGGAGTTTCCACTCTTCTCCAATATTTTGCATATAAAATTCTAGCAAAGGTATCTACATACAAAATCAAATAGGAATATTTTTTTACAGCTTTCAGGTAAAATATTTAACAAGAATATTTCTAGTACAAAGAGTATAGAACATTTTAACATTTTCTGCAATATTTCATGTATCTAAGCCCAATATTTTTTAGCTTTGTCACAAAACCACCACATATGATAGAAAGATCCCACCTTGTTTTGACATTGCCAACATTGATTTGAACAATTTGGATCAAATTTAGCAAGTTTCTCAGGGTAATATACCATCTGTAGAACATCTTATATATATTCTCTTCTTTAGTAATTTTTATGTTTTTCTTCCAGATCTGTGACCATTGATCTAAGTCAATATTATGCCCCATTTTTTTTGCCCATTGAATCATTACATCTTTCACTACTTCATCTTGCATCCTGTATTCTAACAACAGAGCATACATTTTTTATATAATTTTTGTTTCACATACAAAAGAATCTTATTTATTTCTAAAGGATTATCATAAAAGTCTATCTTTAGCACATCTAGATTCCATTTGTACCTTTTGTCACCATGTAAAACTTTGTACAAATTTCAAGTTATTTTTAGAGTCTAGAATATCTTTTTTTTCCCCCCATTTTTATTTTCGTTTTTTAACATACACAACCTTCCAGTGTCGCATTTTACATATAACATGAAGTCTTATACACCTGTTAAATTTTCTATCCAATTATACACTCTTAACCATCTTTTCTTATGTACCTTTTCATTTTTGTTTTGTAGCATCAAACTCAAATCATTCAACTGCGCTAGTTCCAACACCTTAAGTGTTAGTTCCTCTTTTGAGGGTATTATATCTATTTTCCAATTTTTAGCCAGTAACAAATGAGCAGCGGTTGCAATATAAGATAATAAGTACTTTTCCTGTTGACTAAAGCTATCTGGTACCATATTTAACAAAAATATTTCCGGTCTCAAGTCTACACTCTTATCTAAGATATCTTGTACCATTCTCTGCACCATTCTCCAGAATCCTTGTATCCTATGACATTTCCACCATAGGTGGTAGAAGGTCCCCACATTAGCTTTGCATTTCCAACATTGGTTGGAATAGCCAGGAAAACATTTCGCCAATTTATCCGGGGACCAGTACCACCTATAAAACATCTTATATACATTCTCTTTATAAGCAATAGCCCGCATATACTTCACTGATTTCCAAATCACATTCCATTGATCAGTCTCCACTTTTCCACCTAAGTCCTTCATCCAAGATATCATTGCTGCTTTTATTACCTCATCCTGTTCATAATCATCTAACAAGAAACCATATAGCTTCTGTATCATTTTGTCGTTTGACGATAGCCATATCCTGTCCAATTGATTATTTTGGTCTTCAAATCCCCTTATCATATCTTTTTGGAATCTATCTCATAGCATTATCTGTTCCCACCAAGATAAGTTATTTTCATTTACCAATTTTTCCTGAGATTTTAATTTGTTATTTCTACTTAATAACAATTGGTAACTTGCTCTCTTAGTTATTGTTAATAATGACGGTGCTATAAAGGCTTCCAGAGGAGAGACCCATCTAGGTGTTTTCTTATACCATCTCTCTTTTATAGTGCTCCATATTTTATTTAATGCATCTCTTAACAAATGCCTACTAAAATTTGAGTGAATTTTATCTTTCCCATACCAAATATACACGTGCCATCCCATATACAAGTCATGGCCTTCCAACGTCAGAATCCTACTATTTTCCAACATAAGCCATTCCTTTATCCATACCATGGCGGCCGCTTGATAATATATATACCAGTTGGGAACACTCATTCCCCCCCTTTCTTTCTTATCCTGTAATGCTTTCCAACTTATTCTTGCTCTTTTTCTCTGCCATATAAATTTTCTGGTAAACTTATTCAATTCTTCAAAAAATTTCTGATTTTTTAATATTGGTATAGTTTGGGCTAAAAATAAAAATCTAGGTAATATATTCATTTTAACCAATGCGATTCTACCCATAAATGATAGAGGGATCTTTTCCCATTTCAGCAAGTCTTTTTTAATTTCTTCTAGAAGCTTATTATAATTGTCTTCTATCAGTGAACTGCACTTACTTGTAAGGTTAATTCCTAAATATTTTACCTTCTTCACTACTTCCATGGAGGAAATTTCTTGTATCTTTTGTATCATTCTTGGCAAACAATTCTTGTGTAACAATTTAGATTTTTTATAATTTATCTTAAGTCCAGCCACCTGCCCATACCTTTTAATAGTATCGATTAAATGTATAATTGATGTCTCTGGTTCTTCCACTATAAACACAAGATCATCAGCAAACACCAATAACTTATACTCTTCCCCCTTACTTTCAAACCCTGTATTAGTGGATTTTCCCTTATATCATCATTTAAAGATTCTAGCGCAAAGATAAACAATAATGGCGACAATGGCGACAATGGGCAACCCTGCCTAGAACCCTTCTGAATTTCTAAATTATTTGTCACATCACCATTTACTATTACCTTTGCATATTGTGTATTGTAAACAGCACTAATCATAGAGAGAAAATATTGACCACACTCCGCCTTATTCAATTTTTCCAATATAAATTTCCACGATAGATTATCAAACGCTTTTTCTGCGTCTAGGAACATTAATACTAGTTCTTTATCTGGATGCTCCTCATAATACTCTAGCACATCCATTATTATCCTTAAGTTATTTTTCATCTGTCTCCTTGGTAAGAACCCCGCCTGATCTTGATGTATAATTTGCGATAATACTTTTTTAAATCTATCCGCCAAAATGCTTGCAAAGATTTTATAATCTGCATTTAACAGTGATATAGGTCTATAATTCTTAATATCTCCATGATCTGCATTAGGTTTCGGGATCAATGTAATTAATGCATGATTCCATGATTCTGGGCCTTTCCCTTGTCTACCTACTCTCTGAAATACATTTTTTAAATGGATACCAATCTGCTCTTCGAAAATTTTATAAAACTCTGCTGGTATACCATCCGGCCCAGGTGTTTTCTTTGCTTTCTGCTTTTTAATCGCCTCCAATACCTCACACATTGTTATTGGATCATTTAGAAGTTTTTTATGTTGTTCTTTAAATTCTTTCCCCTTCCTTTCCAGATAATTTACAATTAGTTCCTCCTCTTGTTCATTTCTTTGATATAAGTTTTTATAAAACTTTTCAACTATATCCTTAAGCTCTTGCAGTTCACTCTTCATCTCACCTTTGTCATTTCTTAATTGAAATATCATACGTTTTTCTCTTTCTTTTCTCACCTTATACGCTAACCACCTATTTGGTTTATTTACGTTCTCGAAATAATATTGCCTAGTAAACTCCAATTTCTTCTCTATTTCATAATTTAACATTAAGTTCATCTTATGCTGTAACAAATTTAATTTAGTTTGGGCTGATGTAGAACCGCTACTATTTTTCAAAATAGATTCTTGCACACTAATTTTCTGTACTAACTGTTCGTATTTCTTTTTTTTCTCTTTTGCTTTCCATGCACTCTGATTGATAAAACAGCCTCTCATATATGCCTTAAAGGCATCCCAAACTATTTCACTAGGGGTTTCAGAATTGCTATTTACCTGAAAAAACTCTACTATCTCTTTTTTACATTTCTCCACAAATTTCTCATCTCTTAATAACCTTAAGTTCATAAACCATCTATTTTTCTTATATCCATCCTTTAATCCCAACAAAACGGGGTTATGATCCGCAAAGGTATTTGGTAATATTTCACATTCTACCGTATCCTTTAACATATTAGTGGTCATCCAAATCATATCGATCCTAGACCAAGAGTTGTGTCTAGCTGAATAATAGGTATAGTCTCTTTTGTGTATATTCCTGACTCTCCAAATATCAATTAAGCTGTACTCTTCAACTATTTGCATGAAGTTATTCGAAATCAGCTTTCCCTTTTTCCTTCTTTTCCTTCTTGTCTTTCTATCTATACACGGTTCTACTACCGAATTAAAATCTCCAACAATACAAACATTATTCACATCTGCTAAGCTTAATTCTGCTTGAATTTCTTGGAAGAATACTTTTTGGTTTTGAGTTAGATTAGGGGCATATATATTTATTAATAGCAGTTTTTCCCCGTTTCTTGTCACTGTTATCCCCACCGCTCTTCCATCTTCTGTTTTAAAAATTAATTCTGGATTCAATTCTTCTTTCGCATATATCACCACCCCTTTTTTCTTTTCATCTGCTGCTGCTATAAACTCTTTGCCTAATTTTTTGCACTCTAGATATTTTATATCTTCTCGTTTAATGTGCGTTTCCTGCAAACACACTATATCTACTTTCATTTTTTGCAGTTGATGAAATGTTTTCCGTCTTTTTGTGGACTGTTTAAGCCATTTATATTTATCGTTACAATCTTAAATTTTTTAACAAATCTCATCCTACTGTTTAGTGTCTTTTTCCTTTGTTTTTATACTTAAACCTCGTCAAAATTTGATATGTCGGTTTACTGAGTTTACTTTTACTTCTTCTTGCTGTCTTTTCTTTTCTGTTCCTCGATTCTTGCACACTACTTTCTTCTTCCACTTCTTCTTCTCCCAAGTCCTCTTCTTTTTCAGCTTCTTCTTCCTCTACATCTTCCCTTTGTAACCCTAGATCCTCTCCAAATTTATTCAGAAAATATTCTGCCTTGAACACCGAGTCTATCCTATGTCTTTGACTGTTGTATGTAAACAGCACTCCTTCCGGTATCAGCCATCTAAATAAAATTCCATTATTTTTCAAGAGATTTGTTAATGCTGAGTATGCCAATCTTCTTTCCCTAACTCTCCACGGCACCTCCTTTAGAAAAGTTATCTCTTCTCCTTGTATCATTACTTTAGTTTGATTAGATGCTCTCATAATTCTCTCCTTTAATTCTCTTTTATAGAACTTAACGTGTACTTCTCTTGGCTTCTTATGTCTTTTGGCATAGGCTGAATTTCTCCTGTAGATTGCCTCTATTCCTTCCTCTAGTTCTTCAGATGTACTTACTTTTAGGTGTTCCACTAGGCTCTTCAAAACTTCTTCTTTAAGGTTCTTATCTATTGTTTCCAGAATGTTTTGACATCTTATAATAAGTGCTGCTTTATCCATTTCCAGATTTATAAGTGTTTCCTCGATTTTCTCATTTTTACTTCTGATCTCTTGAATGTCTAAGCCTAAATCTCGGACTTTTTCCTTTAATTTCCCCTAATTAGACGACATTTTTATAATTTCCTGTTTATTATCTTGGATTTGTTTTTTAATTTCCTCAGTTTCCTGTTTTATTTGTGTTGTTAACTCTTCCATCTTTAACCTTATGGGCTCTATCTCCCTTTTAATTAATGCTGGCAGAGTGTTTTCTACTGTTGTTTTCACTGCCTGAGAGACTGCCTGAGATACCGCAAGTGCCACACTCTCCTGAATCATTTTGTTAAGATCTTTCACAGACACTTGCGAGGAACTCATGATAGGGATCTTCAGTTGTCCCACTCCTCCAGTCTGTCCTGGTGATGCTATTGACAATTTTCTACCACCCCCGGTGGCCATAAGAGTCACTTCTTCTCTTTAATTTATTACCTCCTCTTTTACCAGACTCCCCTTATACTTTAATCTCCCACAATTTATTTTATGCCCTCTGTTTTGATGATTTATCCAACCTCTTTGTTTTGTATTTTAAAGTTTATATATATATTTTATATATATTTATTGTAAATAGATCTACCTCTCAGATCCCTTCACTCACCACCATTTAAATTAAACTACTTTTATTTCTTCTGTTCCTCTAATATTGTAGTCTTCCTACTGCTATTTCTCAATTATTAATATGCTTTTTCACCTCAAATGCTCTTCTATCCTCTTTTATGTCCGTTTTCTCAAGCCCCTTTCCACTCTCCCCACAACTCTTTTAAAGTCCTCAATTCCTCCTCTGACGCTGCTACAGACTCCGCCTTTCTTCTCCTATGCTCTTCTTCTCCGCAGCCCCGCCTCTCTCCACACTTCTTTCGTCGCTTGCTTCCTGTCTCGTCTCTCCTTCACGTTCCCACTCCCAATCTCCTTGCTTTTCAGCTCTGTCGTCGCGTCTCCGATGTTCTGCTTTGATGGAATTTCATTGATTTGAGTTGTCTCCTCTGATCCTGTCGCAGTTGCCGCTTCCTTTTCTCCTCTGATCTGCTCCTCTCCTCCTTGGCCCCGCCCGTCTCCACTCTCCTCTCGTCGCTCGATCTCTGTCACAGCTCTGTCGTGCCTGCGCCTCCGTTCTTCTGCTTAGTCATGCTCTGTCATTCTTAAAGAGGTATGTAGCCGATTATCCTAAGAATATGAAACAAAAAAGAAACACAACAAAACTTTTTGCAGCATCTACTTCTACCCACTTTTGTCTTTCTCTCCTTCCCTTTAAACCTAACCCTTTACTAGTGCACCTCCCCTTTCTTCTAGCCTCTTCTTTCAACTTTTGTGCCTCTACTCTTTCGGGATCTCTCTCAGGACTGGCTTTCAAACCTTCGAAAGACTTCTCCCTCTTTTCAGTTTATCTCCAAACTCTTTTAATTTTTAAGGTACTTAACTCTCGAATAATCCTTCCTTCTTCTCTCTCTGCTTCTTCTGACTTCGTTGGTCTCCCGCAGCTCGTCTGGTGCTCGGCGTGACTCGTAGCTTGAAGCTTGTAGTCTCGTCGTGGCTCCCATCGGTTTAGTTGGGCGTTTCTTGCTTCAGGGCAGCTAGCGATAAACCGAGGGGTCGCCACCCCATACAGCCTATCCTAGAAAAAGCCCCCTGCCAGTTCCTTCACCCCTGGAAGGAAACTGAGACGTTGATATCGTCTAAGAAAGTCCCTGGGCAGGAGAGCATGAACTTCACGCTCCCTCTGTCAACAAGCCCAGCACCATCTTCGCCCCAGTGGTGGACCTCCTAGAGTCTAGAATATCTTGATATCTTGTAGTTTGTTGTTCTTGGTATACATTAGGATTTGTAAAAGCTTCTAAAGGTGCAACCCACTTTGGAAGCTTGTTGTAAAATTGAGTCTTTATTGTCTCCCATACTTTCATTAAGGAAGCTCTAATCCAATGTTGCTTAAAATATTTATGAGAGTCTGCTTTTCCATACCATAAAAATGCATGCCATCCTAGTAGTAAATCATGTCCTTCTAGTTTTAACAATCTCTGATTTTCTAGCATAATCCATTATTTAATCCAGTTTAGTGCTGACAATCTATTATAAAGTAACCAGTGTGACAGGGGAAACCATGCTCTATCTTTGGAATCTTGTAAAGCTTTAAGTTTTATTCTTGGTTTCTTCCCTTGCCGGATAAATTTTGACAAGATTTTGTCAAGTTCTTTAAAATAATTCTGGTTTTGAATAATCAGTATAATCTGAAATAAAAACTTCAATCTTGGTAATACATCCATTTTAATGGTGGGAACTCTTCCCATAAATGATATTTGAAGTTTTTGCTATTTTTCCAAGTTTTTCTTAATAGATATCAATAATCCTATATAGTTATTCTCCAACAAAGAGCTGCATTTATTTATGTTTATTCCTAAATATTTAATCTTACTTTGAGCTTCCAAGCCTGTTTTCTCTTGTAGGAGAACTTGTGTTTTAATCATATTTTTGTCAATATTTTAATTTTTTTATAGTAAATTTTCAATCCTGCTACAATTCCATAATCTTGCAATGCATTTATCAATATACTTGTGGAGTTGGAAGGATTCTCTAGAATAAATGCTAAACCATCTGCAAATGCTGAAAGCTTGTACTCTTCTCTTAGCTTAAGGCCTAGAATTTGTTGGTCCTTTCTAATTACATCATTTAATACTTCAAGAACAAAAATAAACAACAATGGTAAAAGGGGACTACCTTGTCTTGTCCCTTTATGAATTTCAATATTCTGTGATAAATTGCCATTAATCAAAAACTTTGCTTGCTGTTTAGTATAAATTGCTTCAACCATTTCCCGAAAATCTGTGCCTACTTGAGCATATGAAAATAATTCAAGCATAAAATTCCACTTAACATTATCAAAGGCCTTCTCTGCATCTAAGAAAATCAGATCCATCTGTTTTTCTGGATGTGCTTCACAATACTCCAAGACGTTCAATAACATCCTCACATTATTCGTCAATTGTCTTTTTGATAGAAAACCCACTTGATCTTTGTGGATCATCTGTGATAATTTTTTTTTCATTTTTGATGCTAAAATTGAAGCATAAATTTTATAGTCCACATTCAATAATGAAATAGGTCTATCCTTTTTAGTTTCCTTCTCATCTGAATTCTGTTTATGTATCAGTGTTATCAAGGCTTCTTTCCTGGAATCTGGTGTCTCCCTTCTAATCTTACATTTTGACATACTTCTTTAAGAGGGATTAATAGCTGGTCTTCAAACAAATAGTAAAATTCTGCTGGTAACCCATCTGGACCTGG
The DNA here is from genome assembly GCA_029375565.1 of Gekko gecko. Lineage (NCBI taxonomy): Eukaryota > Metazoa > Chordata > Lepidosauria > Squamata > Gekkonidae > Gekko > Gekko gecko. The sequence goes on from JAPDNY010000001.1 coordinate 211,994,574, forward strand.
AGTTTTCTCCTTTTTTGCTTGTTCACAGCCTCTGATAATTCAGCTAATGTTATTGATTGATTTAATATTTTTCTTTGTTCCTCTGAAAATATTTTAGGTTTAATTTATTCCAAATAGTTTCTGATTTGTTGTTGAGATACTTGCATTCATCTATATAATTTCAGGTAATACAGTTCTTTTTCTTTAAATCTTCCAATTTATTTATTTCTTCTCCCATTTCATTTTTTAGTATCTTTATAATTTTCCCCCTTTTTTTACATAGTTTATAGGCAAACCATCTAGTTGGTTTATTCACATTTTCAAAATAATTTTGTTTAGTGTATCTTATCTTTCTTGCTATTTCCAGTGTTAACAGACAATTCATTTGATATTGCAAGAGTTTAAGTTTATTTTTCCTCTGTTCACTTGTTGGGTCTTGCTGTATCTTTTCTTCTTGTTTTTTGATCTGGATTTGTATCTGGGAGTAATTTTCCATCCTTTCTTTTTATTATGTGCCAATTCTTTAATCATCCATCCTTTTACAAAGGCTTTAAAGGCATCCCACACTGTATTTATAGAGATTTCAGGTTGGATAGTTCTTTCAAAGAAGAACTGGAATTCCTTCTTAGATTCCGCTACAAATCTTCTGTTTCTTAGTATATCAATATTCAAGGTCTATCTGTTTCCTTTTAGGTGTAGCTTATATTTCCAAAGTAATCTGATTATGGTCAGCAAATGTTGAGGGAAGAATTTCTGCTTCCAGTATATTGCTTATCATAGTAGATGAGATCCAACACATATCTATTCTGGACCAAGAGTTATTCCTTGTAGAGTGAAAAGTAAAGTCATGTTTATGTGGGTTTCTAACTTTCCATACATCAACACAATTATGTTCTTCCATGAATTGGTAAAATATTGTAGGAAGTTCATTTCCTTGTTTCCATTTTCCTTTCGTCGATTTTCTATCTTGTGTCTTATCAAATACTGCATTAAAGTCACCAATCATACATATTTCATCATAATATCCTGTTTGGAAATCAAGTCTTGCAGAGATTTGTAAAAATTTTCTTGGTGTTGATTTGGGCCATAAGTATTCAAAATTAAAGTTTGCTTGGCTTGTCTTTGTATTTGAATCATCAAAATTCTTCCATCTTGTGAAGCATATATCATTTCAGGTTATAAATGCTCCTTAAATGTAGGTCATTATGCCTCTTTTCTTTTTATCTTTATCTGAAGCAATAAAGACTTTTCCAAATTTCTTGACTTGTAGGTATTTTTAACCTGCCATTTTAATATGAGTCTCTTGAAGACAAATGACATCAGAGTTGATTTTTTTCAGCTGTTGAAAGATCTGTCATCTTTTCTGGGGTGAATTTAAACCATTTACATTTATTGAAATGATCTTTATTTTACTTCTATTCATTTTGTGGATGAATCTGTGATTGTAGATCTTGTTGTTCTCTCAGTTGTTTCCGTGTAAACGTCTTTGTATCTTTAATCTCTGGTTTCTTAATTGTAGGTAGAGTTGTCACAGTTGTTCCTGATGCTCTTTGTAGGGGATTTTCTCCTTCCTCCTCCTCCTCCTCCTCTTCTTCTTTTCTTAAACTTTATTTATCAATTTTAACATATATTGCAACCAAATATTTTCATATCTCCTTATTTTTATGGAGTCATCACCCATATTCTCTTTCCCACTATTTATAAACCTTTAGCCATCTTTTTTTGAAATACAGAATACACAGAGTCAATCTATCCATCTCAATGTTTTCTAGCAGTTTCCAAGCAATTTCCTGTCTTGAGGGTAAATCCTCATTTTTCCAGTGCCTAGCTAATAATATTCTTGAAACAGTTAAAATATACACTAATACATATTTATTTACCTGTTCCAAACCATCTGGAATTATACTTAACAAATATATTTCTGGGACTAAGATAAGATTTACCTTTACAATTTCTACTATCAGCTTTTTCACCATCCTCCAAAATTTCTGCACTTTCTCACAATTCCACCACATGTGAAAAAAGTCCCAATATTATTTTTACATTTCCAACACTTACTCGAGATCTTATCTACACATTTCACGATCCTATCCGGTGACCAGTTCCACCTGTAAAACATCTTATAGACATTTTCTTTAAGCGACGTCAATCTAAGAGATTTTGCTATCTTCCATATTTTAGTGCAATTCTCAATATTGATAACATAACACATATTCTGCATCCACCTTACCATATTAGGCTTGACTACCTCATCCTGCATGTATTTGTCCAACCAGAATCTATACAACCTTTGAATTAACTTATCACTAGAAGAAAGCCAGATCTTATCCAGTTTGTTATTTGATGTGTAAAAGCCTAGACTTTTAACTTTACCATATATCGACTGCAGCTGCGTCTTTTCCCACTAGGACAGCTTTAAGTTAACAAATTTTTCTACAGGCTTTAATTTATTGCTTTTATCTAATAAGAACATAAGAACATAAGAGAAGCCAATGTTGAATCAGGCCAATGGCCCATCTAGTCCAACACTCTGTAACACAATGGCCAAAATATACCAGGTGCCATCAGGAGGTCCAGCAGTGGGGCCAGGACACTGGAAGCCCTCCCACTGCTGCCCCCTCCAGCACCAAGAATAGAGTGCAGCACCTGCCCCAGATTGAGAGTTCCCATCTATACCCTGTGGCTAATAGACACTGATGGACTTCTGCTCCATATGTTTATCTAATTCCCTCTTGAAACTGTCCATGCTTCTAGCTGCCACCATCTCCTGTGGCAGTGAATTCCATATGTTAATCACGCTTTGGGTGAAGAAGTACTTCCTTTTATCTGTTCTAACCCGACTGCTCACCAATTTCATGGAGTTCCCACGAGTTCTTCCATTGTGAGAAAGGGAGAAAAGTACTTCTTTCTCAACCTGCTCAATCCCATTCATAATCTTATCAACCTCAATCATGTTACCCTTCAGCCATCATTTCTCCAAGCTAAAGAGCCCCAAGCGTTTTAACCTTTCTCCATAGGGAAGGTGTTCCAACCCTTTTATCATTCTAGTTGCCCTTCTCTACACTTTTTCCAATGCTATAATATCTTTTTTGATATGTGGCGACCAGAACTGTACACAGTATTCCAAATGAGGTTGCACCAATGATTGATACACGGGCATGATGATACTAGGTGATTTGTTTTCAATTCCCTTCCTAATAATCCCCAGCATAGTGTTGGCCTTCTTTATTGCAACTACACACTGTCTAGACATTTTCATTGAGTTATCTACTATGACTCCAAGATCTCTCTCTTGGTCAGTCTCTGCAAGTTCAGACCCCATCAATGTGTATTTATATTTAGGATTTTTGGCTCCAATGTGCATCACTTTGCACTTGGCCACATTGAACCCCATTTGCCACGTTGATGCCCACTCACCGATCCTCAACAGATCCCTTTGGAGTGCCTCACAATCCTCCCTGGCTTTCACCACCCTGAACAACTTCGTGTCATCTGCAAATTTAGCCACTTCATTGCTTACTCCCAATTCCAAATCATTAATAAACAAGTTAAAAAGCATCGGACTGAGTACCGACCCCTGTGTTACCCCACTGCTTACCACCCTCCACTGAGAAAGTTTCCCATTTATACTCACTCTCCGTTTCCTATTTATAAGCCAGTTTTTGATCCACAAGAGGACTTGTCCTTTTATCCCATGACTATTGAGCTTACTTAGGAGACTTTGATGAGGAACTGTATCAAAAGCTTTCTGGAAGTCAAGGTAAATAATATCTATTGGGTCCCCCTTGTCCACATGTTTGTTCACTCCCTCAAAAACACTAACAGGTTAGTGAGACAAGATCTTCCCTTACAGAACCCATGCTGAGTCTGCCTCAGTAGTATTTGTTCATCAATGTGCCTACCAATTATTTCCTTAATAACAGTTTCCACCAACTTACTCGGTATTGATGTCAGACTGACTGGCCTGTAATTTCCTGGATCTTCCCTGGAGCCCTTTTTAAAGATGGGAGTGACATTAGCTACCTTCCAGTCCTCAGGAATGGAGGCAGATTTTACTGAATTGAAACTTATATTACCAAGCGGCTGCAATGGGTTGGATAAAATATTGGATCTTATTGGAAGAGGAAAGACTTCTACAATTAGAAGGGCATGACCTACTGATGGGATGGCTTGCACACATTTGGTATAATATAGATAAAAGTCAGCAAATTTTCCAAAATCATGTAATTAGAGGATCATTGATTAAAATTTGGAAAGAGATCAAAAATAAATTTTACACTAAAATCCCAAAATGGATTTCCCCACTAGAGGCTTTCATAATGCCATCACTAGTAGACAGTAAGAAAAAGATGACATATGAAAGTCTTCTAACAAAAAATAACGAATTACAATCTTTAGAGTCACATGAAGTAAAAAAAGGAAACCTAACTTATTGGGAAGAAATTCAATTAAAATCCAGATTCAGTAAAGACAAAAAAATAAACTTCACAAATACTAAAACACAATTAGATAAAATCTGGCTCTCATCATCTGACAAATTAATACAAAAACTGTATAATTTTTTTCTCAATGAGGAAATGTTTGAAGAAACCGTAAAGCCTAATATGATACAGTGGATGCAGGATATAGGTTATAATATTATCTTGGAAGAATGGTCCAAATTATGGAAATCTTTGAAATTGTTAAGAGCGGTAAACTATAAAGAAAATATTTACAAAATATTTTATCGATGGCATTGGACGCCCGATAAAATCAATAACTTTCATAAAGAAGCTCCAGACATATGTTGGAGGTGCAAGAAAAATATTGGTACATATATTCATGTATGGTGGAATTGTAAAAAAATAGAAAAATTTTGGAAAATGATTAAAAAAATAGTAGAGGAAATTACAAATGTTAAACTACAATTTAAACCGGAAATTTTTCTACTTAATATTTTACCAGATAGAATTAAAAGAGATGATTTAAGAATCATAATATACATATTTACTATGTCAAGAATCTTAATTGCTAAATATTGGAAAGAAGATATTGTACCCAACAATGAGGATTTAATGGATAAAATTTTGGAAATCGCTGAATTAGATAAATTAAACATAATATTCTCAAGAAAAGATGAGATAATATATCAAAACAGATGGAAAAAAGTTTACAATTGGATAAAGAAGTTAACGAGAAAAACTCCCATTTGTACTTCAAACTAATACTGTAATATCACATTTCTTAATTTAATGTATTTGTATTAATATTTCTATTATTATATATATTAATTTAATGTATTTGTATTATCATCTTGTTATTTTCTTTTTTTTCTTTTTTTTGTACATTAAAAATCTATAAATAATTAAAAAAAAAAGGAATGGAGGCAGATTTTAAAGAAAGATTACATATTTTTGTAAAGAGATCCACAAGTTCACCTTTGAGTTCTTTCAGAACTCTCGGATGAATGCCATCCGGGCCTGGTGATTTATTAGTTTTTAAATTGTCCATCAGTCGGAGGACTTCTTCTCTTGTCACCGCAATCTGATTCAGGTCTTTCAACCCCCCTCCTGAAATCACTGCTTCTGGAATGGGTAAGCACTTCTTCTCTTCCATAGTGAAGACAGAGGCAAAAAATGCATTCAGCTTCTCAGCCATTTCCCTATCAACCTCCACTACTCCTTTTACCCCTTGGTCATCCAAGGGCCCCACTGCCTCCCTGGCTGGCTTCCTACTTCTAATGTATTTGAAGAAAGTTTTATTGTTGGCCTTTATGTTTTTTGCGATATGCTCCTCATATTCCCTTTTTGCTTGCCTGATCACAGACTTGTATTTTATCTGCCATAGTCTGTGTTCCCTTTTATCAGCCTCACTGAGACTAGCTTTCCTCCGCTTTAAGGAATCCTTCTTACCTTTTACAGCTTCCATTACTTTATTTGTGAACCATGCAGGCTTTTTTCTATACCTATTTGTGCCTTTCCTAACCTGCGGTGTATATTTTTTCTGAGCTTCTAGGATTGTACTTTTAAATAGTCTCCAAGCTTCCCCAATGGTTTTTACCTTTTCCACTTTTCCTTTCAATTTCTTCCTCACATGTCCCCTCATACCAGAGAAGTTACCCCTTTTAAAGTTAAAAGTGGTTGCGTCAGTCTTTTTGGGCAATTCCCTATCTGTACAAATATTAAACTCAATGACATGGTCACTGTTCCCAAGTGGTGCAATCACTTTTACATCTCTCACCAAGTCTTGGGTGTTACTTAGGACCAAATCCAGGATCGCCTCTCTCCTGATAGAATCTGTGACCATCTGTTCCATAGCACCATCACTGAGAGTGTCTAAAAACTCAATCTCTTTTTCCCGACTAGAACTCATATTGACCCAATCAATGTGTGGGTACTTAAAATTGCCTATTACGACACAGTTATTTTGTCTAGCCGCTATCTTTAATTCATTCATCGTTTTATAATCCTCCTCTACCCATTGATCTGGTGGGCGATAACAAACTCCCACTGTTAAGCCTCCTTTTGGACCCACTATTTCAACCAATAGCATTTCCAAAAGCTAATCCAATTCTCTTACCCTCTCAATCTTACTGGACTGTATACCCTCTCTGACATACAGAGCCACCCCACCTCCAACTCTTCCCCACATCCTTCCGATATTATTTATAACCAGGAATCACTGTATCCCACTGATTTTCCTTATCCCACCAAGTTTCTGAAATACCCACAATGTCTACCCCCCCCCCAACACCAAGCATTCCAACTCCCCGATTTTACCTCGGAGACTTCTAGCATTTGTGTATAAACACTTATAGTTTCCCATGCTTGTTAAGCCCACAACCTTCCTCTTGCTGCCTCGAGACCTTGCCAGGCAGTTCCTATCATTAGCCACAGTCTCAGTGGACAATTTTAATCCATTTCCTTGTACAAAAGTAATTGCTACCCCTTCATCTCTTTGAGATGAGCCATCCTGAACCAGAGACTTTTCATCTCCTGTCGGCTTTCCCCCATTATTCAGTTTAAAAACTGCTCTGCCACCTTTTTGATTTTGAGCACCGGCAGCCTGGTTCCTTCTCGGGACAAGTGGAGACCGTTCCTTTTGTACAGCTCCCTCTTGTCCCAAAAAGCATCCCAGTACCTAACAAACTTGAACCTTTCCCCCCTACACCATCGTCTCATCCATGCATTGAGACTCCTGATCTGTGGCTCTCTCTCCAGCCCTGCGAGTTGAACAGGTAGCTCTTCTGAGAAGGCTACTTTGGAAGTCCTGGCCTTGAGTTTCCTGCCCAGCAGCCTAAATTTCTCCTCCAGGACCTCACGACTGCATTTCCCCACATCGTTGGTGCCGACATGCACCACGACCACTGGCTCCTCCCCAGCACTATCTACCAACTTATCTAAAACACGTATAATGTCCGCTACCTTCGCACCAGGGAGGCAAGTCACTGTACGGTCAGTACGCAGTACGCAGCTGTCTACCTGCCTAAGGATTGAATCACCAACTACCAACTACCGTCCCACCCTTCCCAGGGACGGTTCCTTGGTATGAAAGTATACCCGTTCACCAGCTGAAGAAGAGGTCCCTTCTGAGGGCACATTCCTCTTATCCTCAGCATGGTGCCGTGTTTCCCCTTGACCTTCATGCTCCCTGACAGCAGCTGGGCTGACCCAGCTGAGCTCTGAGAAGGAGCAAAGTGTTAGAGCTGCTAGAGGGGTGAGTGTTTTTTTATTTATTTACTTTCAGCTGAGGTGCTTTAGCTGAGAAGGTACTGTGTGGGGGACTGTATTTGGGAGTGTGTGGGGGAGTTGTCGCAGACTCCTGGCTGCTGGAGTTCGGGTGTGAAAGGGTCATTGTTTGCCTGTAATTAAGTGCCTGGGTGAATTTGAATAGCTGCTGGCCACACCCTCTCCTGGGCAGGAAGCTTGCAAGAGGCACGAGCCTCTGGCACGAGCCAAAGGGTGAGAGCCAAAGGGTGAGGCTCTTTGCCTGTGGCTCTTAGCCTAGGGACTCTTAGCCTACGGGCTTTGTAAGATGCCCAGGAAGAGCCAGAAAGCCAGGGACCTAGGCTCCTTGGGTTCCCAGTAAGGTAAGTAGACTTCTACAACAGGAACCATATAAATACAAAGGGTTTTAAAAGGGGGTTTATATAAAAGTATTTGTTTAAAAACAATTATGAAGCCAGCATGCCAGCAGGGGGTTGGGGGCTATCTAGTGTTTTGCATGGAGTGTCACATGTATGACTATCTGCCCACTGGTCAGAAGTCTTGGGTGTGTGCTTGGTGCAAGGAGCTCCTGGTTCTCAGGGAGTGATTTTGCTCCCTTGAGGCCAAGGTGACTGACCTGGAGAAGCAGAGACAGTCAGTTTGGTGCACGGAGAAGACTCTTGGGGACTTGTTAGATATGTCCCACTCTTAGCTTCTCGTAATTCACCTTCTTCGCATCCGACATCAGAGAGGGTTTAATATATGCTTCCAAAGGCGAAATCCACCTTGGAGTCTTCAAATAGTATTTCCCCTTTATATTTTGCCAGCATTTTATCAGTGCACCTCTCAATATGTGTTGATGAAAGTTGGAATGTATTTTCTCCTTATTGTACCATAAATATGCATGCCACCCCATGCTAAGATTGTAATGTTCCAAACTTAAAATTCTTATGTCTTCTAATGTGATCCAGTCCTTTATCCAACCCATGGCTGCAGCTTCATAATACAACTCCCAATTTGGCACACCAAACCCGCCTCTTTTCCTTTATATCCTGCAGATAACTTCCATTTAATTTGGGCCTTTTTGAGATGCCAAATAAACTGTCTTGTAATTTTATCCAATTTCACAAATAGTTGCTTATTCTTAAGGATTGGAATATTTTGAGCTAAGAAAAGGAAACGAGGTAGTATATTCATTTTTATAGTTGAAATTCTACCCATAAAGGACAGCTGGATATTTCTCCACTTCACTAAATCTTTTTGAATTTCTTCTATAAGCTTTCCATAATTATTTTCCATTAAAGCACTGTTCCTGTTAGTCATCATTATGCCTAGATATTGCACTTTGTTCACGATCTCTATTTTGGAGCTATCAAGAATCTTTTGCTTTACTTCCTGTGCACTATTTTTTGTTAGGATTTTTGTTTTTATTACATTCATTTTGAGGCAAGCAACCTCTCCATATTTTTGGATTATCTTCAGTAATATTGTTATTGAGGATAAAGGGTCTTCTACTATAAAACCTAAATCATCTGCAAATGCTTGGCATTTGAACTCCTCCTTTTTTACTTTCAAACCCTTTATCCGCTCATCAGTTCTCACCATGTCCACTGATGATTCTAACATGAAGATAAATAGCAATGGTGACAGGGGGCAACCCTGTCTTTTTCCTTTCTGTATCTCTATCTTTTTTGTCATGTCCCCATTAATCAAGACCTTCGCCTGTTGCTTTGTGTATATTGCTGATATCATATAGAGGAAGTTTTCCCCACAATCCCAGCTTTTCAATTTTTGTTTCATGAATTCCCAGGAAATGTTATCGAAGGCCTTCTCTGCATCTAAGAAAACCAAAGCTAATTGCTTTCCTGGCTGATTTTTGTAATAGTCCAGCACATTAATAATAGTTCTAATATTATTTTTAATCTGCCTTCTCAGGAGAAAATCCACCTGATCTTGGTGAATTAATTGGGATAGTACCCTCTTTAGTCTTGATGCCAATATATTCGCGAAAATCTTATAATACGCATTCAACAAGGCAATAGTTTTTTTATCTCTTTCTCACCCGTTCCCGGTTTATGTATTAGCATAACTAAGGCTTCATTCCATGAATCTGGTATCTTTCCTTCACTGACTATATTTTGTAATAAACTTTTAAAGGGTAGTAGTATCTGCTCCTCAAATATTTGGTATATTTCTTCAGGGAAGCCATCTGGCCCAGGGAATTTTTTCTTTTTTGCCTTTTAATTGCCTCTACTATTTCGCACAGTGTTATGACATCATTTAATATTTTCTTTTGCACTTCATTACATTTCTTATCCTGAATATCCTGTTGAAATAAATTTCTATAAAATTCTTGAACAATTTTTTTTAAAATCCGAAGAGGAGTATATTGTCTCCTTTTTATCATCTTTTAATGCCATGATTATTCTTTTCTCTTTCTCTTTTCTCAATTAATAAGTCAGCCATCTGGTAAGCTTATTGGCATTTTCAAAATAGTATTGTTTCGCCTTTTCTATGTCCTTAGCTATTTCCTGCATGAGTAACATATTCATATGATGCTGTAGCATTTTTATTCTTATTTGGATTTCTTTACCTTCTGGCCACTTCTTCAGATTATCTTCTTCTGTTTTTATCTTCTTCTTTAAATCTTCTAATTTTTTATTTTTATGTTTGACTTTCCATGCATTTTGACTTATAAACCACCCTCTCAAAAAGGCTTTGAAGGCATCCCATACAGTATTCATAGACATTGCTGGTTGCACATTTCTTTTGAAGAATTCCTCTATTTCTACTTTTGTTTTTGCTACAACCTCTTGGTCTCTCAACAAGTCATTATACATCCTCCATCTGTTCTTTTTCCTTACAGTCCTAAATGTCACTAAAAGTGGACTATGATTGGCAAACTTGCTTGGTAACATGTCTACATCTTTTATGTCTCTTATCATTGTCACCATAAGCCAAGCCATATCTATCCTGGACCATGATTTGTGTCCAGCTGAGTAGTACATATAGTCTTTACTATCTACATTCCTGGTCCTCCAAGCATTTATCAAAGAATACTCTTCCACTATCTGTAAGAACACTTTAGGTAGAATCTTCCCTTTTTCCTACTCCCCCCCCCCGGCATTTTCTATCCATTTTGTGATCAAAAACTGCATTAAAATTGCCTACTATACAGATATCTTCCAAATTCTCTTTCACCAGTAGATATCGTATTTCTTTCTTTTCTTTTTTTTTGACCCCCTGTAGGGGATTTTTTTGTTTATTTTCTATAAACTACAACAGAAAATAGGAAGGGGACACTACAAACTATAGGATAAAGCAAAGAGAATCTAAGAACCTAAGGTCTGGAAGTTATACAATATTTTTAACCAAAGCTATTTTCTCTTAGAAAATTTTTTGACATGAGGAGTATTCAATATCTACATATCTGATAGCCAAGTTGCCCCCTCCATGTGGATACTTATTTCTGTGGATCTGAGTCACATGGAGGGTAAAGAGATCTTTCAGCAAACTTGGGGCAGTCCCCATGCTTGCAGAAAAATCTAAAATGTTTTCCAAAGTATACAGGGATATTTAAATCCCTATAAAAGTAAAATGGCTTACTCTGCGCAAGTGCAGTGAACGGACTTCCTGAGTTGTGGGGAAAGCCACTGGAGCCACACTGCTGTGCGCCCCGCTGCTGGGACAGCCCCCACCAGGACCACCGGCAACGAAGAGTATAGCTTCAACCAGCAGGTTTGTGCACTGGACTGCTGAGTAAAGGCAGCTGGCACTCCCCTGGGGAGGGAGGGCAGTTGTGTCCCAGCACCAGTTGAAGCACAAGAAGGCAAAGCCTATGTTGTTGGCCTCCCTCCCTCCTGCAACCAGGCTGGGGACGTTTGCTGTCCTGCAGCTGCAAAAGGAGGAAAACAGAAAGAAGTGGGGTTCTGTGGGAGAGGAGAGAGAGACAGAGAAAGAATGGGAGATTGTCTGAGGGAGGGGGAGAAAAAGCGGAGATTGGGGGGTAAAGAAATAGTGGAGAGAAAGAGAGGGGCAGACTGAGGGGGTGGGGGGAAAGGACATTGAGAAGGGCTGGGGTAGGAGGGGGTGAGACATACAAGGGATGAGACAAGAAGGGGGTAAGCAAGTCTTGCTAGGGAATGCTCCCTCTAAGCTGTGGAGTCTGGTGAGCAAAAATTCTACTTTGTGAGCTTGCTGGCATTCAAGTCGTGAGTGAACGATTTGGCTGCTGCATAAATCAGTTTGCTCTGGAGCCATCCTTCCTGAGCTGAGACAAAAATGTGTGAGCCAGAGGCTAGAAAACTGTGAGCTAGCTCACACTAACACAGCTTAGAGGGAACACTGGTAGGGAGGAAAGCTGACATAGAAGGGGTGAGAGGAAAAGGGGAGGTGAGGGAAGATTAGTAGATAAGGGGTACTTGCAGAAAGAAAGAGGAGGGCACTTTGACAATAAAGGGGGAGGGAAGGTAGGGGAATGCCCCCTCCTCATAAGTTCCTTACCAGGACTGCCTGCAATGAAGACTATGGTAGGGCAATGATACATCATGCAATATTTTGTTGCGGGCACTCCCTTGTTAATTCTCTAATCATCAAAGCCACTTAACTGGTACAACAATAAGGATTTCTATCCTTATTTCCCATCAACAGACAACTGCTGACTATGGCTTCACATAATGCGTTTATCTCACCCCCTCCAAACTCTCAAAGTTCAAATTCCACTTCTTCTACAATTAAAGACAGTCCACTTTGTTTCTTATAGTGACTTTCCTCTGATCTTCTGACCCTCAGCACTTTTTACGTTATAGCTGTTACATGCTTGTCTGTAGTCTAAAGAGTCCATCGCTTCATTTTGCAGGGCGGTTATGTTTTGGATTAGTCCAAGTCCAATCCTTCACTTAAAGATAAATCACTTTTTAACCAACTTGCCTGTCCAATTATAACCCATCTTCTTTAAAGACATTCCATAAGTAAAGGCTTTCTGATAGTAACACTGTCTCTTTAAATCCAATGCCTTCTGAGGGCCAGGAGAGGGTGAAAAAAAGTTCATTCCAATAAAGCAGGAAGAGTCTCTAAGACTGGCTAAACCTCCTGACCCAGACCAGCTAGGTCATATAATACGTTTTTTCTTTTGGGCTCTTCCTGAAGAAGGGGTGGTTTCATTTTCTTCCTACGCTACAATCTCCATGTTGGAAGGATGTTTACTTTAACCGCTATGAAGTCAAAGTCTCACAAGTCTGTTTAAACGCTTAAAATCCTTTGGAATCCCCCTGTTGTAATACATTAATGATCTGCTTAGTCTCCCCAACGCTTCGATAACTCGCTTTAGATCTTGTACTTCTAAAAAAAAACTTTCTTGGTTTTGGTTAGGTGCGTATACATTCAATATTATCATTTTTTCCCTTTCTCTTATTATTGAGACTGCTACTAGCCTTCCATCCTTTGAACTATAACACAATTCTGGCTGCAAAACATCTTTTATATATATTACCAACCCCCCCCCCTCTCTCTTTTTCATCTGCTGCTACAAACGGTTCACCTATTTTTCTAAAGTTCAAATATTTTGTATCTTTTTTCCTTATGTGAGTTTCTTGAAGATATGTTATATCTGGTTGGCATTTTATTATCTGGTGAAATATTCTTCTTCTCTTTTGGGGGTTGTTAAGACCATTATCATTAACTGATAGCAACTTTAAGGGTCTATTTGTCATTGTTTATTTTTGTGTTGCCTGTATTTTTGTTCCTGTATTGAAATCTAGTTGTCATTTGCCAAGGAGCTAAATTCTTAGATCCTAGCTAAATTCTTAGATCCTGCCTCCTTTTTACACTGCAATTTCTTAGGCTTGTCCATCGCCTGTGCTTGACTTGTCTCTTGCATTCCTGTACTATCTGTGCATTAATATTCTTCTGCTCCTTCTTCTTCTTCCTCTCTCTCTCCTTCTTGCTGCCAGCCTAAATCTTCTCCTTGTTTTTTTCAGAAAGTCCTCCACCTTAAAAATGGAATCTATTCTATACTTCCTATCTTTATAAGTAAAGAGAAGACCTACTGGAATCAACTATCTATATAAAATGTCATTTTCTCTCAATAAATTTCCCAAAATGGAGTAATTCAGTCTTCTCTCCCAAACCCTCCAAGGAACTTCCTTTAGGAATCTTATTTCTGCTTCCTTCCTTTTAACTTTATTTTCATGGGAGGCTCTCAATATTTTATCTCTGACCTCTCTCTTCTTCTGGTTATTCTGCATTAACTTGAAGTTCCGCTCCATGTCTTTAAAAAGTCTTCTGCCTTGAATATTGAGTTAATTCTGTGTCTTTTACCTCTAAAGGAGAAAAGTAGACCTTCTGGAAGAATCCATCTCATTTTTTTCTGAATACTTCTGTAAGGTTTAAGTATGCCCTTCTTTTTTCCCTGACTCTCCAAGGGATTTCCTTTAAGGTCTTTATTTCTGTATTGTCTGTCTTCAATGGATTTTTGTTTGCTGTCTTTATGATTTCATCTCTCCAGATCCTTTTGTGGAACCTTACATGAACCTCCCTGGGTAGCTGATTTCTTCTAGCATATGCTGAATTCACTCTATAAACAGTATCAATTTCTTCCAAAGTCTTTTCTATCTCTTCTGTCACCATATATTTTGTTAGGATATGTCCCATCTTTTTTCTGATGTCTTCATCTTTTTCTTCTGGGATATTGTGGAATCTGAGTATAAGCACTCCTCTGTCTATTTGAAGTCTCATCAAATCCTGTTCCAAGAGGGTCTGTTTAGAATCTGTTGTTTGAAGTTTTATAGTAATTTCTTCTGTTTTATCCTTCATCTTCTCAGCTGATTTGTTTAATTCCATTATTTTTTGTGTATTGTCTGCTATTTGTTTTTGTAATCTTTCCATTTGACTGGAAAATTTGTGTTATTTTTTTCATAGATTCTTTAATTGGGTCCACAGCTTCAGAGATTGCCATTTTGATTGTTTCCTGGATAAGCACTTGTAAATCTTTGGTTGTACTGGATGGTAGACTGATTTGAATACACCTGGTGAGCCTCAAGGTAGTTTAACAGATCTATTGCTCCCAGACATTTTGCTACAAGTTTATAATAAAATCAGGAAAAAAACACCTATTGTTTTAAACAGGCCACAGTTTCTTTTCCCTCCCAAGAGAAATTAATGTTTATACAATGATTATTTTCAGAACATCATGTACCTTTGTTTTTAAACAATTCAGCTAATCTTCTATAGTCCCAACTAACAGCACTGGAATGTGTCCCACCACAACTATATTATTATGGGAACAGAATTCTAGACTTCACTTCCTCTCTGTTTGAACCTCAACAATATAGCACAGAAAAAATTACAATCAAACACCAGAGACAAAGGGCAGAAGAGGAGAGTACTTTAGTTTTTTAATTGGGAGCCTGAAGTGTTGAGTCAACTGCTGGGAAGTCAGACCAAAGAGTTAGTAGACTTGTGAATACAATTCTAATTGAAGAGAGTTTCCCTTTAAACTTTTATAATACCCAGATATAATACAGTCTTTTCTTGATTCCAAACAGCAGAAACCTGTAGAGTTTTAAAAGGTTTAAAAAGGAGCAAATGACTCCTAGCTCCACCCCACAAAGGGGGAAAATGGGATGCATTGCAAAATCTACAATCTTCTTTTAATTTTAATTCCAAACTCGACCCCACAAAGGGGAAAATAGGCTATGGTGCAAGGTCTTCTTATAGTTATAATTTCTTTAAGGAGTAAGTTTACAACAGTCTTAAAACATTCATTATTTCATGCCCTTGAGAATAGCCAGGTAACATTGCTTAGACTCTCTATGGCTGATCACTAGTAAAAAGGGATGGGGGGGAACTTCCCACCTCACTGTTGGAGGTTTTAAAGTTTAAATGGGCTGGTATCCTGTTCAGAAGAGGAGTAATAATCTTTTTAAATGACAAGAAGTCTTTTATTCATGTTGATATTATAGTAGGAGTTCAGGCAGAGTTTCTAACCCCCACACTCATCAGTAAGTGACAGCTAGGTGCTCATGTTGCCATGAGTATTCTCCAATGTCCCTCTGCATTGGGGGCGATCCAGAGCTTCAACCTACATGTCACCATGGTGTGGAAGTCAGGATCAAGCCCCTTGCTCTGCACCCCTCTTCCCAAGGGTGCAGTGTGGTCTCAGGAAGTTCCAAACCTCAAAGAAGGGGTAAAGGAGTCGGAAAGCTCAAGGAGCGCACCTCGGCTTGTCCGCTTTGCCATGCTGCAACCAGTCCCCCAACTGTCGGCAGTTTCTTCTAACTGTGTTTTTACCTCAGAACATTGAGATCCACAGCTGAGCAATCAGAGGGAGATGGGTGCAAGTAGGCAGATTTTACCTCAGAGCTCTGAACTACACAATTGACCAATCAGGGAAGGGGGCAGGCAAAGAGGCAGCAGCCTGCCAGGCACATGGAAAATAATTGGGAGAACACATTCTGCCCTTGTTTACCCCCTTTGGGGTCATATTTCTCAGAAATCTCTTCATGGGGGGGGTTGACATCATGGTAGGAATGCACTCCCCTTATTTTGGGTTTCTTGGTGCAGGGGTTTGGCCTGAACATTGAATTTGGGGGGATGAAATACCCCCCTTTTTCACAAAAATCCTAGTCATTTATGTTACATTTTAGAACTGGGACATAACTACATATTCAAAACACCATCTGAGCAATCAGATATTAAGCAAGTTCATATGAACCAATTTTCGAGAACCCACATTGTGAGAAGTTAAATAACCTAATAAAGGAAACCAGTTTTCTACAAATCCTGTCCTTATATATATTTTAATTTTGGTTCCAAAACATAATATGCTTGCCATAATTGATTCGGCTCAAGAACTGGCAGTCAGAAGACACTGACCAGGGCTGACTAGCTGCTTTGCAAAGTCCCGCCCACGTCAGCCCCGGTCAGTGTTTTCAGCTCAGTCTGTTCCAGTCGTCCGACAGGACAGGACCATCTGGAGTGTGAGCGCAGGGACAGGCACTCAAGGCTAAGGCAAGCCCTTTTCCGCCCCCCCACACCATCCTCTGGGCCTTCTATGAGGGGACTAGGCCCAGAGAAGGCCTTTTCCGTCCACCACATGCCATCTCCTGGGCCTTCTATGGGGCACTAGGCCCAGATAAGGCCTTTTCCGCCCCCCACATGCCATCACCTGGGCCTTCTATGGGGCACTAGGCCCAGAGAAGGCCTTTTCCATCCCCCACATGCCATCCCCTGGGCCTTCTATGAGGGGACTAGGCCCAGAGAAGGCCTTTTCTGTCCCCCACATGCCATCCCCTGGGCCTTCTATGAGGGGACTAGGCCCAGAGAAGGCCTTTTCCGTCCCCCACACGCCACCCCCTGGGCCTTCTATGGGGCACTAGGCCCAGAGAAGGCCTTTTCCATCCCCCACACGCCATCCCCTGGGCCTTCTATGGGGCACTAGGCCCAGAGAAGGCCTTTTCTGCCCCCACATGCCATCTCCTGGGCCTTCTATGGGGCACTAGGCCCAGAGAAGCCCTTTTCCGCCCCCACACCATCCCCTGGGCCTTCTATGGGGCACTAGGCCCAGAGACGGCCTTTTCTGCCCTCCACATGCCATCCCCTGGGCCTTCTATGGGGCACTAGGCAGTAACTGTCCACCCCAAAATCCTGGACTCACAGCTGCACACACCGCCTTTCAGCACGGCTCACTGGTGTTCCTTGGAAAGCAGAGATGGTTGTTTGCACCAAGCTGGCTCTCCTTCAGACTAGGCTGTCCTCAGCAGGCTGGGCTCGAACCTGTTAAGGCTGGGCCCATAACCCTGTTGGGGAGTGTGTCTTAACTATTCAAGCCTCCAACCTTTTAGGACTTCCCAGCCTCTAGTCTCTCACCTGCTTGCACTGTAGATCCAGCACAGGAGCCTCTTATAGTAACCACAAGAGTTTTATTCACAGTATTCACAAGCAAAGTGCTACGCCAGGCATCCAATATACATGAGAAGAGAATATGGCAATAGTACAAAGACTTATATACAAACCCCCACCAATCAGTGGACTGCTGAGTCACAGTGACTGCACACTGTTCAGTGCCAGGCAGAACAAGTTGGGACTTGTCCTCTCAGTACATCAGCTGACACCAGCTGACAGGTAGCTGTCAACTTAGATCCTAATGATCTATCTACTGGAGATTAACATACAATCAGGGAGGCTGGGCCAGCAGCAGGGCTAATGCAATACTGCTGAGCAAACCTCCCCAGCAGCTGTAAGCATCCCACCTCTTCTCCTACACCTGACAGGTAGCTGCCTGTCCAGTGTAGGAGGGGAAAGGGGAAGAGTATTAGAAGCCACTGTAGCATTACTGCTGGAGCGGGCTCCCTCATGGCTTTAAGCACCCTGCAACCGCTGCTGCACCTGACAGACAACCATCTGTTTGGTGTAGAAGGTGGAGGGAGTGTGTTGGCAGCCATTAAAGAGGCTGGGCCAGAAGCATTACTGCACCTCACAGGTGGTTGTTGGCCATTCCTGATTTCCTCAACTGTCGTTAGCTCTCTGCAGTCTCCTGTAATTGTTGGTGTGTTTTTTTTTACCTCAGAATACTGCACTTCACAGCTGACCAATCAGAGAGTGGGGGATGCAAGGAGACAACAGCCTGGCAGCCACATAGGAAAATGGGGGAGCACATTTTACCCCTTTTGACCCACTTACGGGTCAATTTCTAAAATTCCCTTTTTCATGAGCATCTATGCCATGGTAGGAGTGTTTTCTCCAAATTTTGTGTTTCTAGGTCCAGGGGTTTGGCCTGGGTGTTGCTTTTATGGTGAGGGGACTTTCTTTTATATATTTATATAGATATGTGTGAGTTTTATCTATCTATCTATCTATCTATCTATCTATCTATCTATCTATCTATCTATCTATCATCTATCATCTATCATCTATCATCTATCATCTATCATCTATCTATCTATCTATCTATCTATCTATCTATCTATCTATCTATCCACACACACACACACAATATGAGTAAGGCCTGTTGTCAGAAGAAATGCAATGAGCTCTAGAAGGAAAGTCCAGGTGAGTGTCCTGGCTGTGGCTGGTGGGACAGCAGAGGGAAGGGGAAAATAGAGGGAGGCAAGCCATGCTTATTTCCTTCTGCTTAACTATAAGGCAGGGCTGTCTCAAGTCATTTTGTTGCCCCAAGTGGTAGTATGGGAGGACAGCCTCATGGTAACACCTCCACCCCTGACTTATGTTGATTTGGGGTTATGCAGTGGCAGCTAAAGTAGAAAACACTTCCTCCTATGCCATGTCTTCTGGGTTCCAAGGGTTTGGAAAGTGGTTTCATAAGCAGTTACAGGGTTGCCAACTCTGGGTTGGGAAATACCTGTAGATTTGAGGGGTAGAGCCTGGGGAGGGCAGGGTTTGGGGTGCAGAGGGACCTCAGCAGGGTATAATACTATAGGGTCCATTGCCCAAAGCAGCCATTCTCTCCAGGAGAACTGATCTTGGCGATCTCCAGGTGCTGCCTGGAGGCTGGCAATACTAAGGGGAGGGCTAGACCTGTAGATTTGAGGGGTAGAGCCTGGGGAGGGCAGGGTTTGGGATGTAGAGGGACCTCAGCAGGGTATAATGCTATAGGGTCCATTACCCAAAGCAGCCATTCTCTCCAGGAGAACTGATCTTGGAGATCTCCAGGTGCTGCCTGGAGGCTGGCAATACTAAGGGGAGGGCCAGACCTGTAGTTTTGAGGGGTAGAGCCTGGGGAGGGCAGAGTTTGGGGTGCGGAGGGGCTTCAGCAGGGTATAATGCCATAGAGTCCACTGCCCAAAGCAGCCACTGTAATAGCTGGGAAATTTTCTGTAGGGGAAATGATGTGCTGAGGGTGGGGAACAATTGTGATTTCTGGGAGATCTCCAGGCTCCAGAGGGAGATTGGCAACTCCACTGACCATTTAAGGGAAGATTGGGTTATGTGTTTTGGCAACTCCAGTGACTGTTTAAGGAGAAAATGGGATATGTACTTTACCTCAGGAGACAGTCAGTGACTCCCAACAGCAACAGCAAACTGTTTAGAATGTTAGAGGCAAAGGCCAGTCAGGCCACATATGCAAATGACCTCTGTGTTCCAACTGGCTATTGGGAGGAAAGGAACAGCATACTGTTTAGAATATTGGAGGTGACACCCAGGCAACACAGCCAGTGGATAGGGACAGCTTCTGAATGACAGATCAGGGAGCCAACTGATTTGGGAGTGTGTGGACTGTTCAGGAGAGTCCCCAACCAAAACAAAATTGTTATATACTAGGAATAAGGCCCATTGTGGAAATAAATACAATGAGCTCTAGAAAGAGGCCCTGGGAGAGTGCCCCGCCTTGGGCACTTGGCGTCAATTTGCTGTGGCAACCTCAGCAGGGTGTAATGACACAGTGTCCACCATTTTCTCCAGTGGAACTAATTTCTTCCATCTGAAGAGCCATTGTAATTCTGTGTGATTTCCATCCCTCCCCTGGAGACTGGCAACAATGGTTACCCATGAAGGAATGGCTGGTTTGGAGGGTGGAGTCTATGGCATTGTACCTATCTGAGGTCCCACCCTGCCTCAAACCTTGACCCTCTTCAGGCTCCACCCCTCAAAACTCCAGGAATTTCCCAACCTGGTGTTGACAACCCTATCTCCCCCCCAGTCAACCATCAACCTACCGTTATCTGCCTCCTGGTTCCAGCTTTCCATCTCCTCCCCCTCCCTCCTAGAGAGCAGTTGTAATTCTGAGTGATCTCCAGCCCCCACCTGGAGATTGGCAACAATGGTTCCCCATGAGGGAATGGCTGACTTGGAGGGTGGAGTCTATGGAATTGTACCTGTCTGCAGTTCCACAATTCCTCAAACCTCATCCTCTCCAGGATCCATCCCTCAGATCTCCTGGAATTTCCCATCTGGAGTTGGCAACCCTATCAGGACTGGCTCCAATGAGTTTTCTCCCAAAGGCCAAAATAGGTGAGGAAAGGGCCTTTTACTGACAGAACCTGGTTGCCTAGCAACAGGCACTGAGGAGAAAGTACAGTTGGCCGCTCTGATTAGGGAAATACCTGGAGATTTGGGGGGTGGATCCTGTGGAGGGCAGCATTTGGGGGGGATGGAAGGACTCAGCAGGGGAAGATATCATAGGGTCTACCCTCCAAAGCAGCCATTTTCTCCA
The DNA here is from genome assembly GCA_029375565.1 of Gekko gecko. Lineage (NCBI taxonomy): Eukaryota > Metazoa > Chordata > Lepidosauria > Squamata > Gekkonidae > Gekko > Gekko gecko. The sequence continues at coordinate 212,015,409 of JAPDNY010000001.1, forward strand.
GGGGAACTGATCTCCAGAGGAACAGATTGGCAACCCTAGAAAAGAAAAACAATGAAGTCCTTATAACTTTTTCTTTTTTGACGTATTTCAAATGGAATGTCTTTTAGAGTTTTGATAATTGAGTTCCCCAATTTCAGTGGAGTTGCTGATGCTGCTTTTAAAATTACATTTCTGGTTTGTCTTCTTGAGAAACTGACCATTATCTCCCCAGGCAGGCTATTTTTTTGTGTGTAATTAGAATACACCCTATACGTTGCTTCCATGTCGTGCATGATTTCTTCTGCTTTCAAGCCTGTTATTAGTGTGATAATTTCGCTAAGTAATTTCTTCAGATCCTCATTCAGTGATTCAGGAATACCCTGGAATCTGAGGACCATATTTGCTTTTTCCATTTGTAGTAGCAGTAATCGGTTTTCTTGGTAATTCTGCTTATTCGTTAATTCTCCCATCTTTTTCTTCATGCTCTTACTTGCAGTGTACATCTCTTTCACTACTTCCTCCATTTGCTCCATCTTTTTAACTGTTTCCACCAGCTGGAGCTGCTGTGCTGCGAGGTTTTGGTTGAGTGTGGTCAACTGCTGGTTAATACCATCAAGTTGTTCCATCATGGGCTTGAGCGTATCCACTAAGAGTTTCATGACATCTAATCCCTCTTCCAGCCTTGGACATTGGCTGCCCACTGGTTTCGGTTTCAGTCCTTTCTTCCCCATGCCTGCCACCTTCGCGGATTGTTTATATAAGCCATCCACTATTTCACAACCTCTGAAAATCACTTCTGAGTTAAATCCGCTCTGGTAAGTCTCCCCAAACAAGTCAATCATTTGTTTTCTCCCTTTCCCCCTTCTTTTTTGCTTGTCTATGACACAGGTGGGAGGCATCCCTCCTCTCTCTCGGCTTAGAGATGGGGGTGGGGGGGGAATAAGGGATTCTCCGGTTATTTCAAAATTCATTTGTGTCTCACGCTCATTGTCAGCCTCATTTGACCTCGTTTATATTCTTGCCATTCCACTCGATCTCCAGCGGTTGTCTGGTCTGCTCAGCTAATGCCCGAAGGCCACACAGTGGCAGGACCATCAGGGCAGAGGGGAGCCTCAATTCTCTAGCATTACACAATCAAAGAGGCTACCCCTCAAAAGCCCTATGGCTAGGAGTCCTTCCCTAGGACTCTGTGGGGAAACGGCATCAGCAGCTTCCCTCCATGTCGCTGGTGTGCGTGTTGCTCCCCCAAGTGAAGGGGAGAGCGACTGCCATCATTAAGCCAAAAACCGGAAACCAACGAGGGCTACTTTCCACTGGCTAGTCGACTGCCTCTGCCACCACACTGGTCACACAGACACGCCCGTGAGTCATGCCATCTCAATGGAGGAGCGCATGGCCATAACCCTGTGGTGGCTTGCAGGCACAGATTGCTACAGGGAGGTCAGCAGCCAGTTGGGGGTCAGCAAGTTCACCATCACTGGAATCGTGGCAGAGGTGTGCGTGGCCATGGACCTGGAGCTGCTGAGCAGGACGGTCTGCCTTGGTCCGCCAGGAAGGGTGAGTCTCCCCCCAGGGGCGCTTGTCCATAGGCCCCATAGTGATACCCCCCAAAAACGAAATGGCTGCCCAGCAAAGGCAGCAGTGTATGCTTAAATGGATGCCAGCCTGGTAGTCCTTCCTTAGGAGGGGGGAGCTACTCCACAGGGAACACTGGAGCTGCCATGCCTCCCTGCCTGTACTTCCCAGAAGCTTCAGAGAAAAGAGCGGGAAAATAGGGACACACCTCAGGGGTGCAACGAGGCAGATAAAGGGTTTGGCCCCTGAAGGGGGCTGGGGTCCTTCACAGCACCAGGAAGGAGAAAGCCAGTCCCATCCTGAGGCCCACAACCTTCACAGATGGAGGGGTGCATGGAGGGGGCAGAGGAGCTGCGTTTCAAATCCTGTTTATGTGCTGTGTCCTGCTGTGTTGAAAGAGAGCCAGCCTGGTGTAGTGGTTAACTGTGCGAACTCTAATCTGGGAGACCAGGCTCTGAATCCTCACTCCTCCAGTTGCAGCTGCTGATGTGACCTTGGGTCAGTCTCGAGCTCTGGCACAGCTGTCCTCGATAAAGAGCAGCTTCTGTCAGAGTTCTCTCAAGCCCACCTACCTCACAGGGTGTCTGCTGTGGGGAAGGGAAGGGAAAGAGTTTGTCAGCCGCTCCGAGACTCTGAGTGAAGGGCGAAGTATGAATCCACTCTCTCTCCCTCTCCCTCTCCCTCTGAAAGTGCTTGTGTAGAATCCCATGCCTAGCCTGGAAATAGTTGAGGAACATCTTCCTTCTGCAGTTAAGGAAGCCTGATGTGCCGTGACCACTTAGTCCTCCCTGCTGAGCACATTACTGGGGGCAGAGGGAGGCCAGGGAACCCAAATGGGCCCAAATCTGAAGGATTGCCAACTCTCCAGGGGACACCCAAAGACTGTGGGGGCAACTTACCAAGGTTGGGGGTTGGCCAGAGGGGTCTCACTGTCCCCCTAGAAAGGCAGTGTGAGTTCAGGGAGTGGTGGTGGAATGTAATGGAGGGACATAGCCCCACCAGGCAGGGTGGGAAGGCAGAAACAGGCTTGCAAGCCACACAATGGCACTGCAGTCTCCTGTCAGCTAGCTGCCATACTTTCTCCATTTTCCATCATCCCCGACCTCTTTGCATGCGCACATGCTTGCTTTGCTTGGCTACCATGGGTAACAGAAGGGAGGCACTCCTCCGCCCATGCGAACTGGCTTAGCCAGATGTCGCTATCAGAGTAACCTTGACGGGAAGGGAGAGCTTGAGTTCCATTATCGGTGTAAATGTTTCTGCTCTCAGGAGGTGGGGAGAGTCTCCTGTTTATGATGTAATGTCCCACCAGGAGGATTCCTGAGTGTGCGCTTGAAGTTCATTCGCTTACCTAAAGGAAGCATCAGGGTATATATATTGAGTCCCTTGCAATAAGCACTATTCCTGACAATGTACCTGTAATACTTGGCAATGGAACAGTATTCCAAGAAAGCATAACTTTCCTTGGAGAGTGTTTGTGGACCTGCTTGCTGTTGACTCTGACATCTCCCAGGGCTGAAGATGGGCCCCCGTTTTGCCACTCACTGTGTCCCTGCAGACAGAATGCCCCTGCATGCCATCAGTGGGTCAGTGATCCAGGGTGGGAAGCAGGGCCTGCGGACCTACTGGAGGGGTTAGACACCTGCTGCCCTAACCCGCAGCCTCTGTGCCCCACAGGTCATCGATGGGTTTACGGCACTGGGCTTCCCCCAGTGCATCAGGGCTATGGATGGCTGCCACATCCCAATCAAGCCACTGCCTGGCCAGGCGCATGCCTTCTTCAACTGGAAGCAGTTCTGCTCTATCATCCTCCAGGGGACTGTCGACCATCGGGGCACATTCACTGACATCTGTGTGGGACACAGTGGCCAGGACCATGATACCCATGTGTTCAGGCAGTCACAAGTCTGCAGGGCCATGGATGTGGGGGTGTTTATCCCCAGGAACCCCACAACTGTCATAGAGTGCATTCTGGTCTCCCCCCCCTATCCTCGGTGATGCCACATACCCATCCAGAAGATGGCTGGTCACCCCGTACAAGGGTGCCCTGAATTGCCAAGAGGCTGTTTTTAATAGGGCACATGCACGTGCCAGGAATGTCGTGGAGCATGCCTTTGGCCATCTGAAAGCACGCTGGCATCACCTGGCATTGAAGCTTGATGTCCAGGAGGCAAACTACACCCCGGTGGTGTCAGCATGTGTGATTCTCCACAATATCTGCGAGGAGCAGGGCCACGCCATCATCAGGTGTGATGTGGATGAGGTGCTGGCCCAGGTGCCAGGGGCTAGGCCACCAGCGTGGAGTGTGGTGCAGGAGGTGATAGCCACTTGGCTGCTGAGGTGGCGATGATGATATGTTGCCAGAGGTGGTCTGTGGCCTCTTGGACATGGCACATCACACTCCCTGCCAACTGCCACCCCCAACCAGTGGCCCAGCGTCCATCAATGTTATGGATTCAATAAAGAAAATGAGCCACTGTGGCTGTCTGTGTATGAATCTCTCAATCCCCACCCTGCCACTTGACTACATGGGCCAGTCCATTTGGCGCCAGTTCCTTGGCTGGGTGGAGTGGGGGGTGCCCATAGAGAGGGCCAGCAGTGGTCTGGCCCACCAATGGGACATCCACTGGCCTGCCGGCCACATTCCACTGGGGGTCAGTGGGCACGAGTGACTGGTGGAATACGGATCAGCCTCCACTCTGGGGCCTGTCATTGTAGTCACAGAGCAGTGCTGCCACCCCCAGGGGCTGTCAGTCCATTCTGGGGCCTCTCATCCCAGTCGGAGAACACTGCTGTCGCTCCTACGGGCTGTCATTCAAAGGTTGGGCCCTTCTTCTCTATGTGGGCCCAGAGACCATCATGGGAAATCCAGTCTGCACTCACTTCCCAGCTCTCCCTGAGCTGGACTGGAGTTCAATGGAGGCCATGTGAGTCAGTGGCCATTCCTGGCTCCCATGATTTCCAGTGGCCCTGCAAGAGTTTCCCTTTGTTTCCAGAGGGCAATCCCACCCTTCCTTGTAGCACAGTTCATTGTCACCTTGTTAAGCAGCAATCAGTTGAGAGTGTCTTAGGCCTCAAGGTCTTTGGGTAATGAGCTGCTTCCTTTGGGTGATGTGTGGAAATCCAGGAGTCAGGCTGCTAAGGCTACCCTGACTCATAGGTAGGCTTGGCAAAAGGCTGCATTGACAGCTGATCTCCGGAGTACTGTTGCAAAGGGCAGTTTCAGAGGGTTCCCTTCTACCCTGTGGGGTAGATCCTAGGTAACATCCCTGCCAAAATCTCCCACCTACAGCAATGAACAACACGTGCAGAGTGACACGGAATAGGATGTTCAATTCCTGAGGTCAAGGGCTGGAAAGCAAGAGCTGACCCTGGCCGCCCATGGACCACCCCTGGCCCCAGGGCTAGGCGAGGACACCTCTGCCCCGCCCTCCCGAGTGCCCACCAATTTCCAAACATAAATGCATTTTGGGATCCATCTTGAAAATGCCAACAGATGGGGAGAAGATCTGCATGCCATGTACAACTCTCTGGGCACATCTGTTCTCCACCAAACATCTCAGAAGCCTCATGTCTTAATTCTGAGAAGCCCGAAGGAACAGAACTCTCTTCTCCTGCCTCTGGAAAAATCTTGACATGCTCTCTGGGAGATAACCTTGCAGAGCATCTCTGCCCATAGAAGCTTCCCAAGCTGTGTCTGTGGGAGATGGCACACTAAATACTTGGATGGGAGACCTCCTTAGGATACCAGCAGTCGGGAGGCAGGGGCAGGCTTTAATCAGCCACCTCTCTGAATATCCTCCAGGCCCCCAGTATGGATCAGTCACCAGAGGTCACCATAACTTCCAGGGGCACACACACTCACACATATGACAAATTAAAAAATAAACCCAAACATCAGAAGAGACTTGTGGTGTATTAAAGCCTTTAGCAAGGTCTGACTGCAAGATGTTACAACTGAAGATGCAACAACAGAGGTAGCAAGGCTGGTGAGGTGCACATCCATTCCTTTTGTTTCACTGCTATCAAGCATGTCTTGCAGGAATTTGAGGCAGTGGAGAAAACCTATATGACCTGTTTCACCAGAGATAATACAGCAACCCATATTTACTACCCAAAGCACTTCTAGATGTCAGCTGTCTCTGAAGAGCAGTGTTCCCTCTCAGCCTCCAGTTCACACATTGTCATCTTAGCTCAGGAAGGATGGCTCCAGAGACCTCCAGAGCAGTTCTCCAAAGACCTGTGCATGCATTCACTGTAATATGCAACCAAGACCATTTACATCCTCCGTTCTGCCTCCCACTTTCCTTGTGAGCAGATATCCACATTGCCCCCAATATCTCTTATTTGACCCTTTAGTGCTTTGTTAGCCCCACCAACCTCACAGACAATACTCCTTCTAGACTGCACAAATGTCGGTAGGCCTCGATGTCGCGTCCTGGGCCAATTGCGCATGCGCATGGGTGCCTCCCTGCCCAAACACCTCTCCATGACCTGGCGACGTCGCTGCCCCAATGCCTCTCCGCCCAAACGCTTATCTGCAACTTAGGAAATGGAGCCTCTGTGGCTTGGGGTCTACTGGATGGAGGACGAGGTAGAGCTCCTCCTTAGGGCCCTTCATGACCTTGAAGGCAGCTGGAGGGTCATGGCCAGCACCCATTTACAGACCCTGGGCCTCTTTGGCAGGGTCATGGAGGTGCTCACCCCGGCAGGCTACCATCACTCAGCAATCCAGTGCAGAGCAAAATTTAAAAGAGAGAAGGCCGTGTTCTTTGAGGCCCTTGAAGATTCGGATGGCATCTCACCCTGTGGAGAGCGGCCACCCGTTTTGGGCTTCTGTGGGCCCTCTGGGAGCAGAGGGGCTGGCCGCTCATGGAGACAGCGACGTGTCCCTGGTGAGTGGGGTGCTTATTAACTATCCTTATGGGGATGGGTTGGGGCGCTTTGGGCTCTGAAGCTGGGAGGAGTGACAGCCGGGGCTTGTGCCTGGTTGAATACCAGCAGTATGCCTGGGACACAGCAGGTGGGGAAAGAGGCAGTTGCCTGCCTGTCTCACTGTACAGGGGGTCCTCGCCACCCCATGACATTGCTGAGCAATCAGATTAGAAGGGGTAACAGGAGCTTCTTCCCCACCCAAAGACTGATGAACATGGAATTCAGTGACACAGGAGGGGGTGGCGGCTGCAAGCCTGGACAGCTTCCAGAGGGCAGTAGATGCACATATGGAGCAGAGGTCCCTCTGTGGCTAATAGCCACAAGGTATGGATAGGGATTCTGGGGCAAGTGATGCTCAGCATTCCTGGTGCTTGGGGGAGGGGCTTGGTGGGAGGGCTTCCAGTGTCCTGCCTCCACTGCTGGACCTCCTGATGGCACCTGGGATGTTTGGCCACTGTGTGACAGGGTGTTGGACTGGATGGGCCACTGGTCTGATCCGGCATCAGTTTCCCTACTGTTCTTCCATTCTGTCTCTGTAGCCACACAGCATGCTCATCAGTTCGGCGGCTGTCAGCATGGGCTGCGGAGAATGTTTCAGGCATGGACTGGGAGCTGGGATCCATGGCACGCTGTCGTCCCCCACGGCTCCCCATGTGTGGCTGAGCAGGGCCCTGTGCTGACAGGGGATGACAGGGGATGCCTGCATGGGGAGGTGAGGGGTGGCCCCCCACATGGAGGGAGGGAGTGGGGGCCCAGGCAACTGGATAGATGGCCAGGAGAGCCAGGCTGGCTGTTGAGCAGGGGCCTTTCAGTCATCCTGCATTGGCACCTCAGCAGGCTTGCCTCAGCCTCAAGGGCACATGCCACCCTCACAAGATCTGCATGGCGTTGAGCAATGCATTGGACCATGCCACGGTAGACAGGTGTGAGGGCGGCCTTTTCAGCCAGCAGTCAAGCACCAGTGTCGTGCCTCAGACAGTGAATGTGTCAGGCCCTCCCATTCCATCTACCCGCTGTCTCCCGTAGGATTCCCCTTCCCACCCACCATGATCCTGGTTTCCACTCCAGTCCAACCCCTATTGTGCTGTCAGCTTCCCATGGGAGGGTGTGGACTCCTAGAGAGACACCCTCTCCAGCCATCCACATATGGGCAGGGAGATGGCCAAGCATCCCCACATGCAGATACGGTGGCCCAACACTGCCACAGTGGTCCTGCGTCCAGCCGGTCCAGACATGGGGGGGGGAGTTCTCTGGCCCTGGGTACTATGGGGCGGAGGAATGGCGGCCAGAGCCACTGTGCCAGCACACACATGGCCTTTCTTAATGGTCGACCCCAGGGTGGAAGCCCATAAGGCACCTGCAGCCATGTTTCCCACCCTGGACAGAGGTAGGAGGACCCCTCTTGGGGAGGGGGGCCTGGTATCCATGGCACCCCAGGCTCATTGGCCACCACAGCAAATACCCCTGCTGCTCCCTTCACCCCTTCAACAGATGTCCAATGTGTCAGACGAGCCAGCATCTGTGGGTGGGGGAGCCTGGATGGCCATCCCAGAGGTCAGCCAGACCAGCGGGAGTGGGGCCCTCATGCATCCAGGCTGCAGGCACAGTAAGCAGTGATGGCCATGAAAGATGAGCCATGCTGCCAGCCCTCATCTGTCACCTGGCTGCCTTGGCCAGCAGGCTAGTGGCCACAGACAACCCACACTGGAGCTCCTGCCCAGCCCAGGCATCCCTATCTCCCCCCGGCAGGTTCCCATCCCTGTCAGCGAAGACATTGGAGGCCAGATGAGGCACCTGCACCTGCGTCCCGGAGCTCATCTGAGGATAAGACTGTCGCTGGACCATCTGGAGGTTGGTCAAGTAGCTGGTGCCGGCCGTTGGGTCAATGTGGATGGTGCCTGGAGCATGGGCCCCAGACACCATGCCCTGAGCTCCATGGGGGCAATGGTGGTGAGATCCAGAGCATGGTGGCCCAACATGCCTGCCTTCTGGGCCACCCAGCACATCATGTCGCTGCCCTGGCCCGCCCTGTGCCTGGAGTGGCAGGGGCAAAGGCGGGCCCACAGAGCATGTGGTGGTTGACGGTCAGTGCCGGGCAGGGCCAGGCACCTGGGCTGGCTGAGGGCCAAGCCTAACAGCTCTCCTTTCCCCCCTTGAAGAGCCAATGGGATCCACTCCGGAGGAGGGGGCAGTCGTCATGCTCCACACCACCCCAGATCCCAGTGATGCTAGTGAGTCCCGGGCAGTGGGTGGACCCTCCTGGGGGCCATGCTGGCAGGGCCCTCTGAGTGAGCAGCTATGAGGGGGAGTTGGCTGGCGGCCACAGTCACTACTCCCTGTGGTGTCGAGGTGGTCTGGATTGTGGGGGGGGGGCCAGGGGGCACGCTGGTCAGCAGCCACAGGCACCCTTTGCTGGCCCCCCACTGAGGTGGCGGCCTGAGCTGCAGCCCAACCAGGCTGCTAGCCTGGTAAGACACCTGGCACCCTGGACATGGGGCTGCTGGCCACAGGGCCACGCCCAACATGGGATCTTGTCTGTGCTGGCTATGTGTATGTGGGTGTCTGTGCGTGATGCCTTGGGACGTATTTTCCAGATGCGGCCTCGGAGGCACCTGTCACAGTGGGATCCCAGTTGGCCTCAGATACTGGTAGGTACACATGTCGGTGGCCCACAATGGTGTTCCAGCGGGCTGCCATCACTGACACAGGCCCACCCATGTCCTTTCAGGGGGTTGGGAACCCGGTCCTGCTGGCATCTGAGGAGTGCAAGCTGCTGCTGATGCACCTACCCTAGCTTCACTGGTGGCACATTTGGTGGCCCATGAGGAGCAGGCTGAGCACCAATGTGAGTCCCCTACAGCAGCATGTCAGGCCCCCTCCATGGGGGACCTGGCCACAGTGGCCACCAGCAGTGGGCCCTGGAGGGAGGGCCACTTCCAGAACCCAAGGTGTCTGGTGCAGGGACCCACAGGGTGGCTGACCTGTGCCATGTTTGCCTTGCCCTGACAGTCCAGCACATGATCCACCTCCTCACCATCCAGTAGCAAGCCATGCGGCACATGTGGATGGATATCGACAGGCTCAGTGCGGCTCAGGGCCAGCCACCCAGGATGGAGGGTGCAAACACTGAGGCCCTGCCCACCAACAGCAGCCAAGACGGGTGAGAGGGGCCACCCAGGGGGCCAGATGCCCACGCATGCCTTCGAGACCTCACTGCACCCCTGAAGAAGGAACTGACACACCGAGCCACGGACGTGCAATTATGTTTATTTACCCAGTTTTCCCCACACCACAGTTGACTGTTTAATAAATGTATTTTTTGGGGAAAAAACCACCGTCTTTGGTGCTCTTCCTTCAAGGAGAATGCAAATGGGAGGGGGGGGCTGACTACTGTTTCCTCTAAACTGCATTAGTGTGAGCTAGCTCACCATTTTGGAGCCTCCGGCTCACACATTTTTGTCTTAGCACAGGAAGGATGGCTCCAGAGCAAACTAAGTTACGCAGTAGCCCAATCGTTCCCTCACAACTGTAATGCCAGTTGCTCGCAAAGTCGAATTTTTGCTCACAAGACTTCACAGCTTAGCGAGAACATTGGCCTTGACTCTGGTTCAGAGCTAGGGGGCTGTGACGACATGCCAGGTGCACTCCATGCTGCCCATGGCATGACAGTCTACAGACTGGCCAGGGGTGTATGTGCTGGCCTCAGCTCAGTGGTGAGTAGGGGGCCCTGTTATGGGGGCGTGGTCTCCCACTCTGGCATGCCGCCATTCCCCTCGAGGCACCACAGTGGCCACGATGGCCAGCTCTCCCAACCCCTACCCACTGCCTTGGGGCCTCCCCGGCACAGTGGCATCCTGGGCCTGGGTCCACAGCATGTGGCGGTGCCAAGGATGCGGCTATCTCAGTCAGGGTGTCAAGTGTCAAACGCATAATGTCATGCATGGCCACCGTGGCCTCTCACTCCACTGCCTGTGAGCGGTGCATCTGCTCGAGGTAGTCTCGTGCTCCTGCTGGGCATTTGCCAGCATGGCCTCATGGTTCTGTGCTGACTGCTCCAGGAGGTGCTAGCCCACCCTCTGCAGGGCTGAGACCCGCTGCTGCCTCACTCTGATTACTGCCATATGAGAGTTCGGAAACAGTTGTGCGAGGATGGCCCCGGGTGGCACGTCTGTGGAAAGAGGACAAGAGACCTTCAGTCATCGTTCCTGCACTGATGAACCAGCATACCAACCTGTGATGATGCAAACCCTCCTCAGGGAGCCACGGCTCTGTGGGTCAGCCACCGCAACCACTGGTTGCCAGGATATGCCGAGACCCCAGGAACCCTCTACCACACGCCTCCCCATGCACAGGGGAGCGGCACGGCCACTCACCTGCTGTGTTCTGACTCCTACAATGGGGGGTTCAGTCTCCCTCTGGACTGGCAGCTCCTGTGGGCCCTATGGTGAGGACAGGGAGGGGGGAACACTGAGTCAGTCCCTGGTGCACTGGGGGCCCTTTCCAGGTCTCAGGCTGTCACCTGGTGGGGACGGTCTGGGGCAGGGTGTGGTGCGTAGTTGACTGGGAACATGGCAATGAGTCAGCAGCACTGACTCTGCTCTGGGGCACCTGGGGGAGTCATCCTTGGATGGCCTCACTGGGCTGAATCCCCATGGGTGGGGCTTGGAGGGGCCAGTGTGTGCCGGGGTCGCCATGTGGCCAGGGTCACTTTCCTTACCTGGCTGAGGCTCCTCCTCCACCACGGTCTTGTTGTCTTTGTCAGGGTCCGTGCTCTCCTCTTGTAGGAGCTCCAGAGTGTCTACATGGGGGGGAGAGGAGGAAGGTTGCAGAAGCCTGCCATGGGGCCCACCCTGCTGTGGCCACCATCACCTCTGTGGGCAACCATTCTGTCTGCCTGATGGGGAGCGGGATACCTACATGCCAGGTTTTGCCACTGCTGAAGTGGAGTGCTGGCCTCCCCATGCCCTCTTGGCCAGTGGAGGTGTGTAGCAGAGGAAGGAGACGAAGAGATTGGATTTTGACTGCACCCTTTGCTTGGAGTCTCAGAGCAGCTTACAAACTCCTTTCCCTTCCCCTCCCCTCCCCTCCCCACAGCAGACACCCTGTAAGCAATGTTTCCTCTAAGCTGCAGAGTCTTGTGAGCAAAATATCTACTTCATGAGCAACTGGCATTACAGCTGTGAGTGAACCATTTTGGCTGCTGCATGAATCAGGTTGCTCTGGAGCCATCCTTCCTGAACTAAGACAAAAATGTGGGGGCGGGGGGCTAAAAACCTGTGAGCTAGCACACACCGACTCAACTTAGAGGGAACCCAGCTCCACACCATCCTCTATATGACAAACCCTTCGAGTACTTGAGGAAGGCAATGGCAAACCATCTCTGAGCATCCCCTGCCTTCAAAACCCCATGGGGTTGCCAGAAGTCAGCTGTGACTCAATGCCACTTTCTACAAAAGGAATAACTTTGTCCCTTTTGAGAACCCAGCTCCCCCAAACTGTCCTTCATTACTGGAAGGGAGGGGAGGGACTGTAGCTCACTGGTGCAGCCTCTGCTTGTCATGCCGAAGGTCCCAGGCTCCATCCCCAGCATCTCTAGTGGACAGGATCAGGCGGTAGGTGATGTGGAAGACCTCAGCCTGAGACCCTGGAGAGTCGCTGCTGGTCAGAGTAGACAATACCAACTTTGATGGACCCAGGGTCTGATTCAGTAGAGGGCAGCCTCATGTGCTGGTATGCAGTGTGTCCTCTGAATAACAGCTTAGCAGGCAGAATGCCTTCCTTCTTTGGAGGTTTTCAGGCAGAGGCTAGGTGGCTAACTGACAGCACTGCTTACTCTGTGAACTGAGGCAGATCACAAGAAGGGAGGGCAGGGAGGGTTGCCTCAGTGCTTAGTTCTCGCGGCCCTTTCCTACAGGTCCAGGGAAATGCTGATCACCACTTTGGGGTCAGGAAGCAATTTTTCTTCAGGCCACTTTGGCTGGGGATCCTGGAGGTTTTTTGTCATCTTCTGTGAGTGGAACAGTGGTCACTGTGGGTGTGTGGGGAAGGTATTTGTGGATTTCCTGCATTGTCCGGGGGGTTGGCCTAGATGACCCTGGAGACAATGTTCCCTCTAAGCTGTGGCGTCTTGTGAGCCAAAACTCTACTTTGTGAGCTACTGCCGTTAAAGGTGTGAACAATCAATCTGGCTACTGTATACAGTAGTTTGCCCTAGAGCCATCCTTCCTGAACCAAGACAAAAATGTGTGAGTTAGAGGCTACAGATGACCCTGGAGACCATGTACTGTGAGCTACTGTGAGCTAGCTCACAGTAACTCAGCCTAGAGGGAACACTGCCTGTGAGGTAGGCAGAGCTCAGAGAACTCTAACACAAACCGCTTTTTCTAGAGCAGCTGTGCCAGAGCTTGTGACTGACACAAGGTCACATCAGCAGGTGCAAGTGGAGGAATGGGGAATCAAACCCATTTCTCCCAGATTAGAGTCCGCACACTTAACCACTACAGCAAACCACTACACCCACGCACGCACCATATGAGTGTCGGGGGGGACCTCTGCGATGGGGGACATGCCTGGGGCAGGGTGCCCATGCCATGGGTTGGCCATGCTCAGGGACCCGTGCACTTGTGGGTCCCCTGTGGCTGGTGTGGCACACTGGGGAAGGGTTCTTGAAGCACTTCATGGACTTCGCCTCCACCACCAACACCCACACATTGGGGCTGTGTCATGAGGTGTGGGTGTCACAGCTCCTGGGTGGGTAGGGACCTGTGCTGAGTACTCCCCACTTACCTGGGACCAGCACCTCTGGCACTTGCTCCTCGTCTTGCTCTGGCTCCAGGCTGAGCTGGAACTCTTCCTCTGGGACTGCAGATGATTGGCTGTCTGCAGTCTCCTGTGAGCTGCTGGTGGATGGCCAGGTCTGCAGGGGGAGGCTATTTTGGACCCTCCTAGTCTGGACACTGCCATCCCCCTGGAGGATTCTATCCAGCTCCCTGAAATAGGGACATGATATCCTATCATTCCCTGAGGTACTATTGCATGCCACTGTCCACCTGTACTGCAGCCACATGGCTTTGGTCTTTGACTGGAACTCCTCTGCAGAACGGCTGTGCCCAAGGGCGGCCATTTGTTCAGCAATCTCCTCAAAGGTCTCCCAGTTTCTGTGACTCTTCTGCAGGGACTCCTGCACTGTTGGCTCACCCCACACTGCCAGCAGGTCCAGGGTCTCTGCCCTTCTCCAAGACACTCCTCGCACACCAGCCATTTTGCCTGTTTCCCAGGAGGCTGCCTGGCTGGAGCTTTAAAGCCACCTGGGCTTGGTTGTGCAGTTGTGCGCTTAAGCATATTTCACGCATGGGTGCCCATGCACACACCCGCGCATACAGCCAGCAGTGTGTGCTATAGACGTGGGTTGCTTCTGGCTTTTCGGCTGAGCGTTCACACTTCCAGGAAGTGGACTGACACGGGATAAAGGTGCTCTCTCGGATTTGCTACCACTTGTAACAGGTATCTTTTAATCCCAGGAGCGAAGCGGAACAGCACAGGTTGCCTACGGGTGGGGAACGCCAGGCAGATGTGCCTGTGTGAACACCCCCTTTAATCCACTTGAGAAACATGGCTGAAAAGTGGCTATAGTGGGGCAAATTGCCAGCCACTGTTTCTTCTTCAACTGTCAGTTCCCATTCCCAACTGTCATTTCTTAACTGACTCTCTCCACAAAATTCCATTTGAGCAGTCTGTTACTCAAAAGTTCTCAGACTCTGTTGGACATTAACCCTTTATGGTCCATCACAGACAGCTAATAAATGCTTTATTAGTGGCTACAATTGAATCAATTTTGTGTAAGACATGAGAACACTAGGTCACCCCAAGAACAGCATTTTGAGGGTATTTGGGGCTATAACAGGATGGTTTCGGCGGAGCGAATGGCGGCCACCTCTCGGGACGCTCCCAGAGATGGTTAGCCCACACACGGTTGGGGGGTCTTTGCTCATGTGAAAGACCCTAATGAGCCTTAGGCAAAGGCTCCGAACCGGGGGCACTTGGGGAGTAGCCTCTTTGCCGGCAGATAGCTGGGAAATTGAGGCTTTCTCCCCGCCCCAGTCGGCCCCGCTGTGTTGTGCCCATATGGGAAGTAGCAACGCCACCAACTTCAAGGAGTGAAGAAGCAGTGGAATGAATTAATAAAAGAAGAATTAGCAGCGAACTGTGAGTAGGAGATCTGTTTTGAAGCGGCATAAATGCGCTCCCCCCCCCGTAAATGTATAAGCACATGGGAGGAGGGAGGAATCCCCACCCCCTTTAAAAAATGGGACTGTTAAAGGAAGAGTGAAGGGGGGCGAAGCAAAAAAGCGGTTTGGTAAAAGTACCTTTGGGGTTTTACTGAAGATTAAGAAGCCATCTTGTCTCCTGGGTGTCGCGGCACGAACTTTGTTAAAGTAAACAATAAAAAATGTCGGGGCAGAAAAAGGTCCCAGAGAAGCCGGTAAAGAAGGGGGGAGGGACTTCCGGTCCAGGCAACCTCCTCCTAGAGCCAGCTGTCAATCAACAGAAAAGCGAGCCACTGCACCCTCTGCTGGATCAAATGCAGAAAATCAGCGAAACCCTTTGTAACATGGAAAGTGTTCTCAACAGTCAACAAAAACAACTAACAGAAACAGCAAAGAAAATGGAGGAGATCGCACAGAAGTGTCTGGTCTCAACGGAAGACACCAAGAAAATTAAGAAAAGGGTCAACAAATTAGAAAAACATCAAGATATGCAAGAAAAAAGAATTTTAATGCTTCAGATGGAAAAAGCAAATCTGACTCTTCGCTTTCAGGGCATAAAGGAAGAAGAGAAAGAAGATCTTAGAGCTATACTGGCGAATGCCTTGGCACCACAAACTGGCAGAGAAGCGCAAGAATTAAAGGATGAGATGGATGTGGCCTATAGAGCCTATTCCAGCTTTACAAAGAAAAATAATTTGCCAGCAGAAGTGGTTGTTAAGTTTACTAAGCAGTGTACTAGAGATCAGATTCTGCGTGCAGTTTCAGCAGTGCCCTTGAAGATTGGAGAGCAGACTATCAGAACTTTAAAGGATGTTCCATATGAAATTCGTATGAAAAGGAAAGCATATAAAGGATTGACCATGTTTTTACAAAGGCACCAAACCATTTATAAATGGTGCTTTCCCGAGGGACTGGTGTTCAAATTTAAGGATAAAAGAGAGAAGATTGACTTCTCTCTTTTCAAGTTTTCAAAGCTCAAGAATTTCTGAAGAGGCACGCCAGCTCAGAGGAAGATGCAGAACTCGCCAATTGGACATTGTTAAGCAGCGAAGAGGACAGCGGCCCGGAGGAGGGAGGTGCCGGAGCGGGAGACGAGAAGGCAAAAGAGGGCCCATCGTATAATCTGAGAGACTTAAAAAGAAGACACCGCAAGATATAGCAGCTGTTCGTGAGGTGGCAGAAGGGAGCTGATCAACAACTAATCCTAAAGGACTTTACTAATTTAACTAATAGATCTATTTTGGACTTTCGGTAGGATGAAAAGAAGATCTTCGAACCATGGTGGAAACCAAAAACTCTACTTGTACTAACTAAAACTAACATTTCAACAGAAAATTCACTCAAAATCTTTTCTTAATCCATCTATATACCCAACCCTTCCCCCCCCAAAAAAAGCAATAAAATTCTCTCCTTTTTAGGAGAGGTGTTTTTTTTTTTTAAAGGATGGCCCAAGAAAGAAATGAATGCTCTGTAGTTGGAAATCTTTCCATCTATGGAAATGCTCCTATGGAACTAAGCCTAGTAGTGCCATACTGTGATGGATGGTTTCCAGTTCCACCCACATGCAATGCTCCCTCTAAGCTGTGGAGTCCCGTGAGCAAAAATTGTACTTTGTGAGCTACTGACATTAAAGTTGTGAGTGAGCGATTTGGCTGCTGCATAAATCAGTTTACTCTGGAGCCCTCCTTCCTGAGCGAAGACAAAAATAGGAGAGCCAGAGGCTAAAAAACTATGAGCTAGCTCACACTAACTCAGCTTAGAGGGAACACTGCCCACATGGTGCCACCACCAATCCCAACATCCTCTTCCCCTTTCCTGTCTCCTCTCTTTCTCAGCCATTAACCAACCAAACTTTAATCTGCCTCCCATTCTCACCTATATTCATTATTTGTTTACTTCCAAGAAGCTTACACTATTCTCTTTTCCTCCTTCTAGCTCCCAACAGGTTAGGCTGAAAATTTGTGACTGGCCCAAAATCACTCAGGAAGCTTCTACAGCACTAGCTCTCCCAGAGCCTACTCTGAAGCTGTAACCCAGGGGTGTCCAACTCATTTGTTATGAGGGATGGAGCTTACATAAATGGGACTTTGTTGGGCAGGGCCATGTTTGTCATAAAATGTAATACCAGGTAGCAGAAGAGAAGAGATTGGATTTATATCCCGCCCTTCACTTGGAGTCTCAGAGTGGCTTCCAAACTCTTTTCCCTTCCCCTCCCCACAACAGACGCCCTGTGAGGTAGGTGGGGCTGAGAGAACTCTAACACTGCTCTTTCAGGAACTGCTCTTTCAGGAACAGCTGTGCCAGAGCTTGTGACTGACCCAAGGTCACATCAGCAGGTGCAATTGGAAGAGTGGGGAATCAAACCCGGTTCTCCCAGATTAGAGTCCGTGCACTTAACCACTACACCAAAAGGACACAGGCAAACACAATTAAAGATGCAGTACAGCACTGGGCTGATGACCCCATACTGCCTGGAGTGGGGAGCAGACCCTTTCCCCGACCTGCTCTCATCGTCAATATTCCGAGCCTAGGACCCAGGACCCAGGGGAAAACATGAAATGGCCTATTCAGAGTGGCAGTGGCTCTCCAGGGTCTCAGATTGAGGTCTTTTTTGTAATAAGTCATAGCCTGGTCCTTTTAACTGGAGATGCCAGGGACAGACCCACCTGGCTCCTTAGCTCAATGAACATGAGAAAAAAGCCTCCACTGGGAAGCACAATGTTTGCAAACAAGCCCCCCCCCCCCAAGCCAGCAAACTTCAGCAAATAAACAACTCTAGCATACCCACATGGGCACAGGAGAAGCTAGCTAAGACGAGGGAAGTTTGACAGCCCCACTCTCTGCACTGAGGGTGAGAACAGGCAGAGGCAGGAGGGGGGAGAGCCATGGGCTGGATTAAAGCCCTGGGTGGGCCAGTTCCAGCTAGTAGACTGTATGTTTGACACCCCTGTTCTAACCACTGCACTACACTGGCTTTCATAGAGTGGCTGCTGTTGAACAGTACCAAGCTGCTAGACCTGGTTGAGTCATGCAAATCAGATGGTATCAAGTCACCCAGTAATTTTTCTCAAGCAGGCCTGGCTCCAATGAGTCCTCCATCAAAGGCCAAAATAGCTGTGGAAAGGCCCCTGCACCCTCCCCTGCCTTTACTAACAAACCAAGCCTAGAATGCTATGGTTGCTTAGAAATGGCCACTGAGTCCCATTTTTTTTTAAAACAAATTTTATTAGGATATGCAATGCTTCACAACTTGGTCCAAATAATATACATCATATCCTTTTCCCAAAACTCCTCTTCTCCCCCTGTTGGCTCCCAGCATTGTTTCCACCATTTAGACAAAACATAATACATGTTAAATCCTTGTTATCATACACATTCTACAGGTAACCCAATTTACTTATTTATGACTACTATAAACACTTATTAACTGTATACAATTATTACATCATTAGTAGTTTCCCAAACTAAAAATACTATCCTTCATTTCCCAGTGCTTCTGTATATATTCTTTGAGGTCGCTCCAGTCTGCCAAAAAGGTTTCTGCTTCTAAGTTATTGAGTTTTCTTGTCCATTTGTCCATTTCTGCCATAAATAGCAGTTTTCTCAACCAGTCCCAGAGATCAGGAATCTTTTCATTTTTCCAGTATTGAGCATAAATCATTCTAGCAGTTGTTACCATGTACCATATCAATGTTCTTTTACTCACGATTATTTCTTCTAATTTAAGACCTAAAAGAAACATTTCAGGTTCTTTCTTAAAGGTACACTTCAAAAATTTTCCCATCTCTGTATGTATCGCAGTCCAGAATGTTTTTGCTTTATCACAAGTCCACCACATATGGTAAAAGGAACCTTCAGCATGTTTACATTTCCAACACTTGTTAGATAATTTTTTACCTATATTAGCTATCTTTTTTGGTGTCATATACCATCTATACATCATTTTAAAACAATTGTCTTTAAGATTGGTACATGTAGATATTTTCAAAGCATTTTTCCATTAAAATTCCCAAGATGACATAGGTATTTCCTTATTCATATTAATTGTCCATTTAATCATTTGCTCTTTAACAACTTCATCTTCTGTATACCATTTTAACAGAATTTTATACATTTTCGATATCATTTTCCTCCCTCCCTCCAGCCATAAATTTTCGATTTCATTATAGTTTCCCCTGAATCCAACCATTTTCTTGTCCATCATATACAAATAAAAAATCTGTCTATAACGCAACCAGTCATATTTAAAGTCTAGTTGGCTATCTTCTTTTATCACATATGATTTCCCTTCCTGTCTCAACAGATCCCTATATTTCAACCAGTCTTGTCCCTTATATTCTGAAGACGGTTTTATCACTTCTGCTCGTACAATCCACATTGGTTTTTCTTCAGGAAAGAAATTTTTATACTTAATCTATGAATCAAAAAGGGCGCTTCTAATGTAGTGATGCTTAAAGAAATTATCCATTTTTGACTTGCTGTAGTAAAGATGCCAGCCAAACCTGCAATCATGTCCTTCTAAAGCCAACAATTTCCTGTTTTCCAAAGTAATCCATTGTTCTAACAAAGTCAAACAGACCGCATCATGATAAAGTCTTAAATTTGGTAGTTGGAAGCTTCCTCTTTCCTTTGCGTTGCACAAAATTTTCATTATGATTCTCAGTTTTTTCCCTGCCCATACAAATTTAGAAATTTCCTTTTGCCAACAATTTTGTTGTTGTTCAGTCGCACAGTCGAGTCCGACTCTTCGCAACCCCATGGACCAGATTACGCCAGGCCCTCCTGTCTTCCACTGTCCGCTGAAGTTTGCTCAATTTCATGTTCGTTGCATCGATGACACTGTCTAACCATCTCATCCTTTGCCGTCCCCTTCTTCTTTGACCTTCAATCTTTCCCAGCATCAGGGTCTTCTCCAGTGAATGCTCCCTTCTTATTTGGTGGCCAAAGTATTTGAGCTTCAGCTTCAGGATCTGGCCTTCCAGGGAACAGTCAGGGTTGATTTCTTTTAGGATTGACTGATTTGATCTCCTTGCAGTCCAAGGGACTCTCAAGAGTCTTCTCCAGCACCATAGTTCAAAAGAATCTATTCTTCGGTGCTCGGCCTTCCTTATAGTCCAACTCTCACAGCCATACATTACTACGGGGAATACCATTGCTTTGACCATGCGGACTTTTGTTGGCAAGGTGATGTCTCTGCTTTTTATCATGCTGTTTAGGTTTGCCATCGCTTTCCTCCCAAGGAGCAGGCGTCTTTTAATTTCATGGCTGCAGTCACCATCTGCAGTGATCTGGGATCCTAGGAACGTGAAGTCTGTCACTACTTCTACGACTTCCCCTTCTATTTGCCAAGGAGTGATGGGGCCAGATGCCATGATCTTAGTTTTTTTGATGTTGAGCTTCAAGCCCACTTTTGCACTCTCCTCTTTGACCCTGAGCAAGAGGCTCTTTAGGTCCTCTTCACTTTCTGCCATCAGAGTGGTATCGTCTGCATATCTGAGGTTATTGATCTTTTCCCCAGCAATCTTAACTCCAGCTTGTGATTCATCCAGGCCAGCATTTCGCATGATGTACTCTGCATGTAAATTAAATAAGCAAGGTGACAACATACATTCTTGTCGTACTCCTTTTCCTATGCTAAACCAATCAGTTGTTCCATATCCGGTTCTAACTGTTGCTTCTTGACCCTTATACAGGTTTCTCAGGAGACAGGTGAGGTGGTCCGGTACTCCCATCTCTTTAAGAACCTGCCATAATTTATTGTGATCCACACAATCAAAGGCTTTAGCATAGTCAATGAAGCAGAAGTAGATGTTTTTCTGGTACTCTCTTGCTTTCTCCATAATCCAGCGAATGTTGGCAATTTGATCTCTAGTTCCTCTACCTCTTCGAAACCCAGCTTGTACTTCTGGCAGTTCTCTATCCACGTACTGTTGGAGCCTAGCTTGTAGGATTTTTAGCATGACCTTGCTAGCATGTGAAATGAGTGCAATTGTGCGATAGTTTGAACATTCCTTGACGTTACCCTTCTTTGGGATTAGAATGTACACTGACCTTTTCCAATCTTGTGACCACTGTTGTGTTTTCCAAATTTGTTGGCAAATTGAGTGCAGCACTTTAACAGCGTCTTCTTTTAAGACTTTGAATAACTCAGCTGGGATACCATCACCTCTACTAGCTTTGTTGTTAGTAATGCTTTCTAAGGCCCATTTAACTTCGCTTTCCAGGATGTCTGGCTCGAGGTCAGTGATTGTACCATCGTGGTTGTCAAGGACATTGAGGTCCTTCTTGTATAGTTCTTCTGTGTATTCTTGCCATCTTTTCCTAATCTCTTCTGCTTCTGTTAGGTCCCTACCATTTTTGTCCTTTATCATGGCCAGCTTTGCATGGAACGTTCCCTTGACTTCTCCAATTTTCTTGAAGAGATCTCTAGTCCTTCCCAATCTATTGTTTTCCTCTATTACTTTACAGTGTTCATTCAGGAAAGCCTCCTTATCTCTCCTTGCTGTTCTCTGGAAATCTGCATTCAGTTGGGCAAATCTTTCCTTTTCCCCGTTGCCTTTAGCTTTCCTTCTTTCCTCTGCTATGTATAAAGCCTCATCAGACAGCCACTTTGCTTTTTTGCATTTCTTTTTCTTTGGGATGGCGGTGATTGCTGCCTCCTTTACAATGTCACGGACCTCTGTCCATAGTTCTTCAGGCACTCTGTCTATCAAATCTAGTCCCTTAAACCTATTCTTCACCTCTACTGTATATTCATCGGGGATGCGATCTAGGTCAAATCTGAATGGCCTTGTGGTTTTCCCAACTTTCTTCAATTTAAGTCTGAATTTTGCAATGAGTAGCTCATGATCTGAGCCACAGTCAGCTCCAGGTCTTGTTTTTACTGACTGGATAGAGCTTCTCCATCTTTGACTGCAAATTACATAGTCAATTTGATTTCGGTGTTGCCCATCTGGTGATGTCCATGTGTAGAGACGCCTCTTAGGTTATTGGAAAAGGGTGTTTGCTATGACCCTTGGATGACCAAGGGGTAAAAGGAGTAGTGAAGGATGATAGGGAAATGGCTGAGAAGCTGAATGCATTTTTTGCCTCTGTCTTCACTGTGGAAGAGGAGAAGTGTTTGCCCACTCCAGAAGCACTGATTTCGGGAGGGGGTTTGAAAGACCTGAATCAGATTGCGGTGACAAGAGAGGAAGTCCTCCGACTGATGGACAATTTAAAAACTAATAAATCACCAGGCCCGGATGGCATTCATCCGAGAGTTCTGAAAGAACTCAAATGTGAACTTGTGGATCTCCTGACAAAAATATGTAATCTTTCTTTAAAATCTGCCTCCATTCCTGATGACTGGAAGGTAGCTAATGTCACTCCCATCTTTAAAAAGGGCTCCAGGGGAGATCCAGGAAATTACAGGCCAGTCAGTCTGACATCGATACCGGGTAAGTTGGTGGAAACTGTTATTAAGGAAAGAATTAGTAGGCACATTGATGAACAAAAACTATTGAGGCAGACTCAGCATGGGTTCTGTAAGGGAAGATCTTGTCTCACTAACCTGTTAGTGTTTTTTGAGGGAGTGAACAAACATGTGGACAAGGGGGACCCAATAGATATTATTTACCTTGACTTCCGGAAAGCTTTTGATACAGTTCCTCATCAAAGGCTCCTAAGTAAGCTCAATAGTCATGGGATAAAAGGACAAGTCCTCTTGTGGATCAAAAACTGGCTTATAAATAGGAAACAGAGAGTGAGTATAAATGGGAAACTTTCTCAGTGGAGGGTGGTAAGCAGTGGGGTACCACAGGGATCAGTACTCGGTCCCATGCTTTTTAACTTGTTTATTAACGATTTGGAATTGGGAGTAAGCAGTGATGTGGCTAAATTTGCAGATGACACGAAGTTGTTCAGGGTGGTGAAAACCAGGGAGGATTGTGAGGCACTCCAAAGGGATCTGTTGAGGATGGGTGAGTGGGCGTCAACGTGGCAAATGGGGTTCAATGTGGCCAAGTGCAAAGTGATGCACATTGGAGCCAAAAATCCTAAATATAAATACACGTTGATGGGGTCTGATCTGGCAGAGACTGACCAAGAGAGAGATCTTGGAGTCGTAGTGGATAACTCGCTGAAAATGTCTACACAATGTGTAGCTGCAATAAAGAAGGCCAACGCTATGCTGGGGATTATTAGGAAGGGAATTGATAACAAATCAGCCAGTATCATCATGCCCCTGTATAAATCATTGGTGCGACCTCATTTGGAATACACGTGTACAGTTCTGGTCACCACATCTCAAAAAGGATATTATAGCATTGGAAAAAGTGCAGAGAAGGGCAACTAGAATGATAAAAGGGTTGGAACACCTTCCCTATGAAGAAAGGTTAAAATGCTTGGGGCTCTTTAGCTTGGAGAAACGACGGCTGAGGGGTGACATGATCGAGGTTTATAAGATTATGCATGGGATTGAGCAGGTTGAGAAAGAAGTACTTTTCTCCCTTTCTCACAATACAAGAACTCGTGGGCACTCTATGCAATTGCTGAGCAGTCGGGTTAGAACAGATAAAAGGAAATACTTCTTCACCCAAAGAGTGATTAACATATGGAATTCACTGCCACAGGAGGTCGTGGCAGCTGCAAGCATGGACAGTTTCAAGAGGAAATTAGATAAACATATGGAGCAGAAGTCCACCAGTGGCTATTAGCCACAGGGTATAGAATGAGAACTCTCAGTCTGGGGCAGGTGATGCACTCTATTCTTGGTGCTGGAGGGGGCAGCAGTGGGAGGGCTTCTGGTGCCCTGGCCCCACTGCTGGACCTCCTGATGGCACCTGGTATATTTTGGCCGCTGTGTGACAGAGTGTTGGACTAGATGGGCCATTGGCCTGATTCAACATTGGCTTCTCTTATGTTCTTATGTTCTTATGACCAGCGTGTTCTCTTGACAAAACTCTGTTAGCCTTTGCCCTGCTTCATTTTGTTCTCCAAGGCCAAACTTGTCTGTTATTCCGGTTACCTTTTGATTTCCTACTTTAGCATTCCAGTCCCCTATGATGATGAGGACATCATTTTTTGGTGTTAGTTCTATGAGCTGTTGTAGGTCTTCATAGAACTGGTCCACTTCAGCCTCTTCTGCAGCAGTGGTTGAGGCATAGACTTGGATTACTGTGATATTGAATGGTTTGCCTTGGATTCGGACCGCGATCATTCTGTCATTTTTGAGATTGTATCCCAATACTGCCTTTCTCACTCTCTTGTTGACTATAAAGGCCACACCATTTTTTCTACGGGATTCCTGGCCACAGTAGTAGATATAATGGACTTCTGAGTTAAATTCGCCCATTCCTGTCCACTTTAGTTCACTGATTCCCAAGATGTCGATGTTCATTATTGCCATCTCATTTTTGACCACGTCAAGCTTACCTTGATTCATAGATCTTACATTCCAGGTTCCTATGCAGTATTGTTCTTTGCAGCATCGAACTTTCCTTTCACCGTCAGACACATCCACAACTGAGCGTCCTTTCGGCTTTGGCCCAGCCGCTTCACTCTTTCTGGGGTTACTCATACTTGCCCTCTGCTCTTCCCCAGTAGCATATTGGACACCTTCTGACCTGAGGGGCTCATCTTCCGGCGTCATATCTTTTAGCCTTTTGTTACTGTCCATGGGGTTTTCTTGGCAAGGATACTGGAATGGGTTGCCATTTCCTTCTCCAGGGGATCACGCTTGGTCTGAGTTCTCTGCTGTGGCCTGTCCGTCCTGGGTGGCCCTCCACGGCATAGCCCACAGCCTCATCGAACCACGCAAGCCCCCTCGCCACGACAAGGCAGTGATCCATGAGGGAGTGCCAACAATTGAATGCCTTCAAATCTTTTACTATGGGAATCGTCTGAAATAAGAACATAAATTATGGCAAGATATTCATTGTAACCACCAAGATTCTGCCCAGCAAGGATAAATTTAATTTATTCCATTTTTCAATGTCTTTTAAAACTTGAGACCACAATCTTTCATAGTTGTTTTTAAAAAGATCAATGTTCTTCATTGTCAAGTCTATACCTAAGTATTTAGTTTTCTTCACTACTTCACAGCCTGTAGACATCTGCAACTCCATTTGTTTAGGCCTCGTCATATTTTTGCACATCACCTTGGATTTCTGTCTGTTTACATAAAAGCCTGCTAGGTCTCCAAACTCTTTTATTTTCTGTAGTAAAAGCGGTATAGTTTTCAGTGGTTCCTCTGCTGAAAACATAACATCTTCCAAAAAGGCTCTGTACTTA
The DNA here is from genome assembly GCA_029375565.1 of Gekko gecko. NCBI lineage: Eukaryota > Metazoa > Chordata > Lepidosauria > Squamata > Gekkonidae > Gekko > Gekko gecko. The sequence goes on from JAPDNY010000001.1 coordinate 212,040,437, forward strand.
TATGTAAATCCCTTTATTGTCAGTCCTTTAATTTCCTTATCTTCTTTAATATTCCAAAGCAAAACCTCTAAAACCCATATAAACAATAGCAGAGAAAGCGGGCAACCTTGTCTTGTTCCTTTTTGTACTTTAAAAAATTCTGTTGTTTCATTGTTGACCACTATTTTTGCTTTTTGTTCCAAGTTTATTGCTTTGATTATATTTAAAAAAAGGTTCTCCAATGTCCATTTTTCCATAATTTTAAACATAAACTCCCAGTTCAAATTATCAAATGCTTTTTCTACATCGACAAAGAAAAAACCAAACTCCTTTTCTGGGTGCTTATCATAATATTCAATTGCATCTACAACCATCCTAATATTATCCCTTATTTGTCTGTCAGGCAAAAAGCCAGCTTGTTCTTCTGCAATTAAGTCTCTCAAATATATTTTTAGTCTCTCAGCTATAATTTTGGCAAATAACTTATAATCATTGTTCAGTAGTGAAATTGGTCTATAATTCTTCATGCTTGTTAAATCTTGTGCTTCTTTTGGGATAAGAGAAATAATTGCTTCCTTCCAAGACTCTGGTATTTTCCCTGTGTCTCTAATCTCATTTGACAAAACTTGAAAAGTCGGGGCAATCTCCTCTTTCAATTTTTTATAAAATTTAGCTGAAAAGCCATCTGGGCTTGGAGCTTTCCCCAGTTTTGCATCGTCAATAGCTTTATAAATCTCTTCTGTGGTAATAGGGTTATTAAGTGTATCTTTAATTATTCCCATAGGACCAGGCATTTTTAAATTCAGCAAATATTTTTAAGTTTTCACTTGGTCTATCGGATTTGCATGGAAGAGCTTTGCATAATATTTAACAAATTATCTCTTTTTCCCTTTACAGTCCGCAATTTCTTTGTCTCCTGTCACAATTTTGTTTATAATCTTCCTTTCCTTTCTTCTCTTAAGTTGCCAAGCCAAGTACCTTCCTGGTTTGTTAGAGCCTTCAAAGGACTTTTGTTGAAGTTTCTTTAGATTCCAATAAATTTCTTGATTGAGTATGACATTTAATTGGTCTTGTAGAATTTGTATCTCTCTCAGTATTTTCTTTTTCCCTGGTCTTTTCTTTAATTCATTCTCTTTCATTCTGATCTTTTCCACAAGGTAACTCTGTTGTGCCCCTCTTTCTTTTATCGCTTTGTTATTCAATGAAATTAATATTCCTCTCAACACTGCTTTGTAGGCCTCCCAAACCACTTGAATTCGAGAATCTTGGTTCAAATTTGTCTGGAAAAAGAGCTTTGTCTCTTTACATAGGTTTTCAACTGTGGTCTGCTTATCCAGTAAATCTTCATTCAACCTTCATCTAAATTGTTTTTTCCTTGTTTAGACATCCACAATAATGGGTTGTGATCCGAATTTATTCTTGGCAATATTTCAATTTTATGAGTTTTAAATGCAAGGTCTCCTGACATCCATATCATATCTATTCTGGAGAAGGAATCATGTCTGTTAGAATAGAAAGTGAAGTCTTTGCATGTAGGATTCCATTTCCTCAATACATCTTCCAAATTTTCTTGTTTGACTAATTCAAAAAAGGCCTTTGGTAGTTTCCCTAATTTTTCTAGTCTAGCTTGTTGCTAATCATTCCATTGAAATCTCCCATCAAAATAATTCAATCATATGTCACTTGATCTAACTCCAATATTAAGTCTTTTTAAAAAATCTTTTGTTCCATTTGGTGCATAGATGTTGACCATCAATGATTTTTTCTCATGTAAGACAACTTCCACAGCAATATATCTTCCTTCTTTGTCTTTAAAAATTTCTTTAGGCTCCAACTCTTTTTTAACATATGTTACCACTCCTTTCTTTTTGTTCATTGCCAATGAAAAAAATTCTTCACCCAATTTTTTATTAATTAAAAATTTATGATCCTGTTTTTTGATATGAACTTCTTGCAAGCAAATTAAATTGCACTTTTGTCTTTCCAACCAATGCCTAATTGTTTTTCTCTTGTTGGGTGAATTTAGTCCATTTACATTCCAAGAAATAAATTTGTAATCCATGGCAGAATGTAATTATTTGTCTCCAAAATCTTTATCATTGTCCAATATAAATGTCAACATCTGGTCTCGATCCTTGATAATGTGTCTCATGCCTTGGAAGTTGAAACTCAGCCCTTGTGGGATCTCCCATCTAAATTTCATGTTCTTTTGTTTCAACTTATCTGCTAACTGTTTGAATTTCTTTCTTTCTTGAATGATCGCCCTTGGCAGCTCTTTCATAATTCTTATCTGTTTCCCATCTATTTCCAATGGATCCTTGAATTGTTTTCTGAAAATCTTCTCCTTGATTCTCTTAGTTATAAACTGGACTATTACATCCCTTGGTAGATTTTTCTTCTGGGCATACACTGAGTTAACTCTGTAGAACAGATCAATACTGTGTTTCATTTCTTGTTCCTCCATTTTCATATAATCTGATGATGCTTCAATGATTACATTATAAATATCCTCATTCAAATTTTCTTCAATACCTCTTAGCCTAAGATGTGTCTCCATTCCCCTATATTCCATCATTGTATTGATTCTGTGGTTCTCTTTTGTCACTGTCTGAACATTCTTTTCCATTACTTGCATCTTATTCTCCATATCAATAGACTTTTGTGTAAGATTTTGTAACTCCTTTGTGATTCCTGCAATCTCATTTTTAAACTCATTTTTAAGTTCAATAACGCCTTTGTCTAGATTTGTTTCCATTTGCTTCCCTAATCCTTGTATCACCTCCATCATCTTTTTTTCCATCGCCTCCATTGCTAGTTGCCAATCTTTGTCTTTTTTTGATGTCGTCCTTGGTGAGGACCATGAGTCCACTCTCTGCCTTGACCTTAGATCTGTTTTTAATATTTCAGTCCGAAAGCTTAACCAGCCTTATTTACTATAGTTGTAATTGAATGTTAAGGCTTATAAAAATAAAATCTGATAACCTTATTCTTTGGCCCTTTAAACGCTTATCCGGATCACCTGGTTTTCACCTCGTCAAACTTGTTAATTACTTGGCAAATTTAGTTTAAAGTTTTGACCTTCTCAAAATGGCGGGTGTCTTTTCTCTATGGTATAAGGTCAGAGTCCACTGCTTCCTGTTGGTTCTTTCTGTCCATCTGCTTCTCTTGTCCTCCTTGTATTTCTGGGACGTCACTTTCTTTTTTGGAACTAGTCCTCCTCAAACCTGTCTGTTACAATCCTCTTGTCTCCTCTGGCCGCAGTCATCACATCCCGTTATGCACTCTCTCAATTGGGACTACCCAGCCGGCAAGTCTCGCATTAAAAAGCACTGTTTCCAGCCTCTTATCACTCTGCAAGCCACAGGAATGGTAAACAATCTTTCCTTTTTGGAATTTTTAGCTTTAAAATTCAACTTTCTTGACAGGAAATTACACAGTTATTATTCTTTTACTACAAGCACTTCTCCGGATATTTGTACCGATCGTTCCTTGCTAATCCCGGTAAGCTAAACAGTTTTTGTTACCTTCGTTGTTTCTTCTAGGTGTGCACAATGCTTCTTCCTTTAGGTTCTTTCTTCTTGTCTCAAGAGATTGGGGGGTGGCAGTTTTAAGCTGGAATTCCAGCCCGGCTCAGTCCTCTAGAGATGATTGCAATGCCCGCATCAGGAGAGGGGATCAAAAAAAGGAACAAGTTTCCTCCGAGGCTTATCTCTCACCAATCTCAACTCTCTCTTGGGTCTTTGGTGCTTACTTGTCTTCCCTCTGCCTGGGGTAAGCTGCGTTGGGTGCAGAAGTCACCCAAACTGTCAAAAAGGATGGCCGTCCACCCTTCAAATCGCCATCTTTCCCCGACCGGAAGCCACTGAGTCCCATTTGTTAAAGCTACAGGTGCTTGTTTGGGTTGGTGAAAATCTCCAGGGAAGTGATAGGAGGATCCTTGGGAAACATTAGAAATCTATCACTCTCCCAGGGCTCTTTCTCTAGCTTCCTATAGATGGCAGTGGTGTGACCCCTCCTGAAAAAGTCATTGGCCCAATCTGCATCTAGCATTTGCTCTGTTCTTTTAACAAACCCATGCTGGAACAGAAATTCCATTCTACATGTATGCCATTTTCACTTTGATTGATTGTCAGATTTTATGGCAGTGTCCAGACTGCATGCCGCTTTCACTTCATTTGATCTCTCAGTTTTATGGTAGTCATCTGCATAGATTGATGGCCCTTTTATCACCAGTCACGGGTGACTCTGCAGTCAGTAGGGCATTGGCCCAGGGTATTTTATTGTGGTTTTGAGCCGCATCCTTTTTTGTCCAGTGTGGGTTTGGTAAAACAGCAGAGCTAATGTTAGATGCAGATTGGTCCATTGTTAGATGACAGGGACCTAGCCAATTATCACCCAGTATCTAAGCTTCCATTTTGGGGAAAGGTGATTGAGCGAGCAGTGGCTGAACAGCTCCAGGAATTCCTGGATGAGATATCTGTCCTAGATCCTTTCCAGTCTGGCTTCCAATTGGGGTTTGGGACTGAGACTGCTCTGGCTGACAATCTCCAGTTACACCTTGATGCAGGCAGGATGGTGCTACTGATCCTGCTGGATCTACTTCTTCTCTTTTCCTGCTTCCTTCTCCCCTTCCCTTCAACAGCCAACCTACATTTATCTGCTGCTTTATCTGTTTTGGTTACCCTCTCTCCTCTCCCAGCAGTTTCTACCTAGGAAAACTGTGGCTGAGATGAGTGGTGCTGGCCACTGGACCAGGCCCACTTTCATAGTAGGAAACCCACAAGGACTTGTGCAGGGCACCTCACTGTCCCTTGTATCCCTCTCCCCATGCTATTTCCTCTTTTCCTGCTCCTGTCAACCCCCATATCCTCTCCCCTTTCCCTGCCTCATTCTGTCCTTCTCAGCCATTCACCAACCCAGATTTTATCTGCCCCCATCTTCAACTATATTATTTACTTAATTCATTAATTCCCCACCTTTCTCCATGGTGAGGACCAAATATGCTTATATTATTCTCCTCTCTTCCTTTTTTATCCTCACAACAACCATGTGAGGTAGGTTATACAGAATGTATGTGGCTGGCCCCAAATCATCCAGTGAGTTCCCACAGCAAGATGGTGATTTGAACCTGGGTTCTAGACCCTAATCTGAAGCTCTAACTGCTACACTATAGTTGCTTTCATAGTTGCTGTTGAAAAATAGCAAGCAGTCAGGCTTGGTGAGTCAGGTAATATCAGTCACCTAGTGGTTGCTGTCGGGCCTGTCCCAATGCATCTTCCCTCAAAACAGCCATGGAAAGGACCCTGCCTCTCCCCCCCCCCCCGCTGCATTTTACTCACAAAAACCAAGCCTTGGAATGTTGTGTTTACCTAGCAATGGTTACTGAGGGAATCCATTTGTTAAATCTACAGACACTCCTTTCTATCATTTGTGGGTTATTGTCAGAAGTCCTAACTTAGTCAGCAAAACACCAGGCCTTGTGATGCAAGCAAGGTTAGCGTTTATTAAGCTGCAATAGATAGATCACTGGTACAGGTATCTTGTTCAGAATGACTTGGTTACAGAAAGCAAGCGGTTATACAGGGAAGGGGGTGAATGGGGACCCCCTTCTTCCATACAATGAATAACATGCGACTGGGAAATCGAAAGTTACCATGCTAATGAAATTCCCACCGCCCCCATTATTCACAGCTGCTACATCTATGCAAGCGATAGAGAAGCGCGCAGCCTGACTTGCCAAGGTCAGAATGTTCAGGCTGCAAGAGATAGTGGTAATAGAAGCCACATTCCATTCTCACACCCGAGGTGTAAATCAACAACTCCCCGGATTCCAACCTCCCGCCTGTCACACCACCAAGGCGCCTGAGAGCCCACCTCCCTCCCTTCCATCCATCATGGCAGGGCTACCTGACATGCAGCCCCTTGAAAACAGTCCTACCCCTTTGGTTTATGGGGGTACAACTTGTGAAAGGCTTTGACAAGCCGGGGGGCCAGAACATTTTCCGCCCGTACCCACTCCCTCTGTTCCGGCCCAAAGTCAATCCATTCAACCAGGTAAAATAAGCGATTGCGAGAGATTTTAGAGTCCAGAATTTGCGATACTTCGTAGTGAGGTTCCCCCCACCAGCAGTGGAGGAGGGGTCGGCCGTTGCGGTCTCCATCTGTTCTCTTCAGGCGCTTGGCGTAAAAGCCTTACATGAAAAACAGGATGAACAGACTTTAGAGACTTAGGCAATGCAAGTTCAACAGTTACATTGTTAATTACTCTCACAATCTCAAAAGGACCAATATATTTCCAACCGAGTTTGCGACTTGGCTGAATTCGACGCAAATGTTGGGTGGATAAGTAAGCAAACTCTCCACATTTTGGAACCCAAGCAAGGCTACGTTTTTTGTCTGCTTGGAGTTTGTATGCAGCCTTAGCCTCCTCAAGAGTCTTGGCTAACGAGCCCCACGCCTCCTGCAGTTGTTTGCACCAGTCCCCAGCGTCTCCCGCCGGGAGGTCAGGAGAAGTCAAAAATGGTAAAGGTGGGGCGTCATATCCATGTACTGCTTTAAACGGGGACATCCCCGTCGACGAGTGCTGAGTATTATTGTAACAAAACTCAGCCAAAGGTAACAGAGAATGCCAATTGTCCTGCTGAAAGTTAGAAAAACACCTCAGGTACTGTTCCAGAGTCTGATTTACACGTTCGGTTTGCCCATCCGATTCAGGATGGTATGCACTGCTCACCCCCCTGTCCACCCCAAGCAGTGACATAAGTTCGCTCCAGAACTTTGAAACGAATTGAACCCCCCTGTCCGAGATCACCTTGGCAGGTAAGGTGTGGAGTCTCACAACGTGTTGCAAGAAAGCAGAGGCTAATTTTTTAGCAGAGGGGATGGAGGCAAACGGAACGAAATGCGCCTGCTTAGTAAACAGGTCCACTATCACCCATATGACGGTTTTCCCCCACTAGGAGGTAGATCCGTAATAAAGTCCATAGAGATCACCTCCCACGGCCGAGCCGGGGTGGGGAGAGGCTGTAGGGCACCTGGGGGTTTACCGGGCCGAGGTTTACTCATCAAGCACGTTTGACAGGCTGACGTGAAGAGAGAAACATCTTTCCGTAGTCCCGGCCACCAAAATTGTCTTTGCAATAGCTGGAGAGATTTCACAAACCCCGTGTGTCCAGCTAGCTTTGATCCGTGCGCCCAGCCCATTACCTCCCCCCTGAGAGACCGTGGGACAAAGAGTTTGTTATTTTTAGTCCAGCAGCCATGTGCATCCCTGGACATTCCTTCTCCCCCCCCCACCTCCTCCCTGTCCGCATCCGAGAGTTCTGTGGAGAATTTCACCGCCCATTCATTTGGGGGAGGACCTGGCGGTGGGGGGGAATGTTTGGCTTGCCTCCGAGTGGTTACTGCTCCTCCCAACTGGGAAGGAGTGAAAATCGAGTCACGAATCTCCTCCCTTTTGCTGTCGTGTTGAGGGAGGCGTGACAGGGCATCGGCCAGCGAGTTAGATGTCCCCGGGAAGTGGTGCAGTGTGAAATTGAACTTGGAGAAGAAATCAGCCCAGCGGAGCTGTTTGGCGTTCAAGGAGCGGGGGGAGCGGAGTAGCTCGAGGTTTTTGTGATCAGTCCAGACCTCGAACGGGACTCGCGCCCCTCTAGCCAATGGCGCCAGGTAGCCAGCGCTAAGCGGATCGATCCCGCTTCTTTTTCCCACACCGACCAATTCCGTTCGGTATCGTTAAACTTTTTGGAAACATAGGCAAGGGGGTGCAACTTGCCATCCTCCCCTCTTGGAGGATCGCCCCCCCATTGCAACGTCCGAGGCGTCAACTTGAACAATGAATTTTTTAAGTTCATTCGGGTGGGCCAACACGGGTTCCGACGTAAAAAGGGCTTTCAATTTGTCGAACGCCCGCTGGCACTCTGGCGACCATTCTAGTTTGGCCCCGGGCCGAGTGCATTCGGGTGGCTTCCCTTTGGTTTTCAGTAAGTCAGTCAAGGGAAGGGCCACCTGGGCAAAGTTCGAGAGGAACGATCTATAAAAGTTCGCGAATCCGAGGAACCCCTGGAGTTGCCTTCTCGTTTTTGGAGGCTCCCACCCCACGACATCTTTAACTTTGTCAGGGTCCATCTCAATCCCCTTCTGGGAAATGCAGTAGCCCAGAAAAGGGATCTCTGTTTTGTGAAATTCACACTTGGATAGTTTGGCAAACAGTTTATGCTTGTGCAACGTTTGTAGTACTTCCCGCACCAGTTTCACATGCAATTTAAGGTCGGGGGAGTACAAAAGAATGTCATCAAGGTAAACAAGGACCCCGTTAAACAAGTGCTTATGCAACACCTCGTTAATCAAGTTCATGAAGACCCCAGGGGCCCCCTGGAGCCCGAATGGCATGACTAAATATTCAAACTGGCCGAGGGGGGTGTTGAACGCCGTTTTAAATTCATCCCCCTCCCGTATGCGGACTCTGAAATAGGCATCCCGGAGGTCTAGCTTAGAGAAAATTTTCCCCCCAGCCACTGCCGCCAGTAAGTCTTTTATGAGGGGCATGGGGTAAGCGTTTGTGTTTGACACTGCATTCAAGCCGCGGTAGTCAGTACATAGCCGCAATCCCCCATCCTTCTTTTCCGAAAAAGCACGGGAGCCGCAAACGGGGAGGATGCTGGCCGTATGAAACCCCTACTGAGGTTTTTATCGATGAACTTCCTCAGTTCCACCTTTTCCGAAGGGCTCATAGAATACAGTTTTCCCTTCGGTAATTTTTGGTTGGGTAAAATTTCAATTGCACAGTCAGAGTTTCTGTGGGGGGCAATTCATCGGCCTCCTCCTCTCCAAAAACGGGAGCCAGGTCGTGATACTCGGGGGGAATGCCTTCCAGCTCCGCGACTGCCACCCCCGCTGTCACTAGGAGTTGCCCCCCATCATGGGTCCCCACTCCTTTTTCCATGTGTGGGACTGGCATTTTTGGAGATGAAGTTGACCTTCCCCTCCCCCACAGTACATGAGGATCGTGATCAAAGAACCATGGGCTCCCTAGAACCAAGGGAAATCGGGCTGAAGGGGTAACCACGAAAGGTCTCTCTTCCCAGTGTTGCCCGAGTCCCACCCGCAAGGGCACAGTCTCATATTTGCAAGGTTCTTTCATGGTGGACCCGTCCATTTGCGTAAAAATCAAGGGGTCAGTTAATTTAACAACTTTCGCCCCAAGTCCCGTTAGTAGTGTGGGGTTAATGAGGTCTCTCCCACACCCAGAGTCAATGAGAGCTCGTACTCTCACATGGGTCAATAGACCCGGGTCCATTAGAGTCACCGTGAGAAAGAAAAGAGAGGGGGGTTTGCTCACCGGGAGTTGCGCCTGGGGAGGTGGGACCTGCTGTTCAGCGCTGTTTACAGCAGGTCCGTCTCGTTTCCCTGCGGCACGGTCTCGCCATCGGATGAGTCGGATGCTTCACTGAGCGGCTTGGCTTGCAGAGCCTTCGCCCCCTTCGGTTTCGCCACCTGTTTTGGCGTGGAGGTGTCAAACTTCTTCTTGGTTCCCTTCGGGGCTCCGGGTGCTGCAGCCAAAGCCGGGCAGTTCGCGGCGAAATGGCCCCCTTCTCCGCATTTGAGGCAAAGACCTTGCTTCATTCGGAGCTCCCTAGTGCCATCCCTCAGTTTCGGGTTCGGTGCCGGGGTTTTCCCTCTCGCAGCCGGTGCAGGGCCCCTGTTAGCCATCGCTGCGGCGGCGTCCAGCTTGATGGTCTTCAGGCGGTTCTCCATCGTGACGGCTGCTTGAACCCATCCGGTGAGGGTGTTCGGGTCTTGATTCCTGGTGACTTCCCGGCGGATTTCCGCGTTGAGTCCCCACTTGTAGAAATCCACGAGGTTCCCTTCCCCTCGGAGTTTGGCGGCACATCTGCGGAACTCTGAGGTGTAGTCTCTCACCGATCGCGCTCCCTGTTTGAGGCTTCGGATCGTTGCCTTCGCTGCTTTGGTGGAATGCACATCCTCAAATTGCTCCTTCATGGCCCACATGAAAGAATCGATTTCTCTCAGCTCGCGCCCGTCGACTTGATGGAGTCCCACATACCAGTCAGCAGCCGCTCCCTTTAGGTGGGCTGCTATGACATCGACCATCCGCTCTTCCCGCTGGAATAGGTGGCCCCAGGTCTCGATAAACCTTTCGGCTCGCACCAGGAAGAATGGGAATTTCTCGGGGTCTCCATCAAAATCAGCGTCCAGAAGTTCTGCAGGTTTGGGCGGCAAGAACCCCCAAGGGCGAGGGGGTGGTTGCCCCGGCGGCCCCTGCGGTCCTGGCCCCGCTGGTTGATCCACCGGGCCGGCTGGCACGTTTCCCTGGTCTTGGTCCGGCACCGGCCGTTGATCGGGAGGGACCTGGGCTGGTGGTTCCTCACGCCTTTGCCGCTCGCGCTCTTCCCGGATACCCTCTGCGATCATCTGTGGGATGCGTGCGAGGGATTCGTCTAGGAATCGCATCAGGCGGTCTTGGCTCGGTTCTTCAGTCCATCTCCTCCTCACCACGGCGCCTTCCAGGGTATCGGAGTCGTGGCCAGTCTCTTCCAGGGCTTCCGCCATGATTAGTTTCCGGACCGACCTCTCGGGGTGGCTCATCCCCATGGAAGCTCTCGGGGTCCCGAACCACGCTTCGTGGGTGTCAGCCAGGGGTTTCACCCAGTCACGTCTGCGTCCAACTCGGGTGGTCACCCCCATAGGCTGCCCCATAAGGATCTCCGTAAGGCCCTCCAAAGTCGTACTCCAGACCCCATTGTCTCGGCACGTGTGTGTCTGGGGTCTCTCGGGGTACGTCTTTCCCGGGAGGTCTCTTATCCTTTTCATCTTCTTCAATTGGGAGAGTGTCTTCTTCTCCGCCACTCATTTTGGAGTTGCGGGTTTAGGACCAGTCCCAAAAGTAATTGATGATTCTGAACAAACTGTCAGAAGTCCTAACTTAGTCAGCAAAACACCAGGCCTTGTGATGCAAGCAAGGTTAGCGTTTATTAAGCTGCAATAGATAGATCACTGGTACAGGTATCTTGTTCAGAATGACTTGGTTACAGAAAGCAAGCGGTTATACAGGGAAGGGGGTGAATGGGGACCCCCCCTTCTTCCATACAATGAATAACATGCGACTGGGAAATCGAAAGTTACCATGCTAATGAAATTCCCACCGCCCCCATTATTCACAGCTGCTACATCTATGCAAGCGATAGAGAAGCGCGCAGCCTGACTTGCCAAGGTCAGAATGTTCAGGCTGCAAGAGATAGTGGTAATAGAAGCCACATTCCATTCTCACACCCGAGGTGTAAATCAACAACTCCCCGGATTCCAACCTCCCGCCTGTCACGCCACCAAGGCGCCTAGAGCCCACCTCCCTCCCTTCCATCCATCATGGCAGGGCTACCTGACAGTTATTTAATCCCAGATTTTTCTGCAAACCTGGGGCATTGTTCAGCTGCGCAGAAAGATCTGTCACAGATTTCACAGCTCCAGTCACTGGATTTAAGTATTCTCAGATTTAGGCAACCTCACTGTTAGAATATAAGATGATATGATGATGACATGGCATGATTTTACTTCTCAGCCCACCAAATCTGAGGTTACTTAAATTTGGAACTGTAAATAGACAAAGGAGATATTTCTACAAACCTGAAAAACACCCCAGGTTTGGAGAAAAAAATAGAAATATAGAAAAGTACCCTGGGGAATCTAAAATCCCCAATGATAAACACCTGTAACTAGGTGACCACGACAGCATATCAGGCTTGGTTTCAATCAGTAAAAGGCAGGGGAGCGGGCAGGGCCCTTTCCAGAGTTGTTTTGGCCTTTGAGGGAGGACTTATTAGGGCTAGGCCTGGCAGCAACCATTTAGTACCCTGTAACTGCCTCACTTGCATGACTCACCTAGCCCTGGCTGCTTGCTACTGTTCAACTGCAGCCACTATATAAAATCCAGTGTGTTGCAGCACAGCCTCTGTGGTATAGTGGTTAACAGTGGTGGGCTCTAACCTGGAGAGCTGGGTTTGATCCCCTACTCTTCCACATTTAGCCAGGTGAGTGACCTTGGGCCAGCCACAGTTATCTCAGCACTCTCTCAGCCCCACCTACCTCACAAGATATCTCTTGGGGGGAAGGAGAAGGGAAGACAATTGAAAACTGCTTTGATATTCCTTAGGGTGGAGAAAAGCAAGGTATAAAAGCCCACTCTTCTTCCTCTGCTGCTGCTTCTACTTCTGTTAGAGCTTCAGACTATGGTATGGGAGACCTAGGTTCAAATTACCAAGCTGCCATGAAAGCTCACTGGATGACCTTAGGCCAGTCACACATTTCAGCCTAATATGTCTCACAGGGTTGTTGTGAAGATAAAAAGCAGGAGCAAAAATGATGCAAGCTGCTATAGTCTCCACCGTGGATAAAGGTAGGGTGTAAATGAAGTAAATTAATGATTAATATAGTTGAAGATGTGAGGCAGAAAAAAGGCAGTTTAGTGAACGGCTGAAAGGGTCAGAATGAGGAATGAAAATGGGAGAGGAAATAGGGGTTGACAGGAGGAGGGAAAGAGGAAATAGTGCAGGGAGGGGGATCCAGGGAATAATGAAGTGTCCCTGAGTCCTTATGGGTTCCCTATCATGCAAGTGAACCTGGCCCCAGCAGCCAATACCACACTACTGGGCCATAGTTTCCCCCACCGTGCCAGGGGAAGGGATGGGAGAGGGAAAGCTGAAGACAAAGGGCCAGATAAACTAGGTTGGCTGTTGGCTGGGAAGAAGAGAAGAATATAGGAAAAGGAACTTTCAGGGAAGGGAAAGAGAATATAATGCTGGAAGGAAAAATGCAAGTCATTGTGGGTCTCCTGCTTGTTTATTATGAATTTGATCCTATGTGTGACATATGACTGTTACCTCAGCAGTCAAATATCTTCAGAAGCGGCTAAGTGGGACATTTCAGTTGGAATTCATAAGAAACTACTCATCATATATATAAAACTGATAAAGTAAAATAAAGTTACCATGTCAAAAGGAGTTATGGCAATTGCACCTCATATGGGAAGAGTAAAGGAGAAGGAAGAGGGAAAATAAATGAAAGTAAGGAAGCCAATAATGAATGCCTGCATTGATTTATTTTTAGTTCACATTCTATCCCTAAGCACTAAAGCACCATCTAATTGTTTTCTGAATTCACATGGCAAAAGCCTTTCTTTGAAATGATGACCCAGAGACATTTGTTTTGGGAAGAAAACAAAGACATTAAGAGGGGAACAGTACAATCCTAAAGCAAGTTACACCCTTTAAGCCCATTAATTTCAAGGGATTTAGAAGAGTTTGACTCTGCTTAGGATTTCACTCAAAGGCTTAACTCTGTTTAGAAATTCACTCAAAGGTTGCAATCTTCCACATCCTGTTGGGGGGATGATGAAATCTTGATTGATCCGAGCACAGGTATTGCAGTCTAGAAATGCCAAAACCCAAAAATGACATCATTTTATTTCCCAGTTGGAAACAGTGCTGATTAGAGAACTATATAAAAAACACAGTAGGAAGGACATTTTTCAAGTTCAGCTCTTATAGACATCTATGCTTCCCCACCATGACCTCTGGTTCTTGAGCTCTGATGTATACTGCTTGCTCAGCTCTCTGCTATCAGCCTCATGCATGTCTCTCTTTTAAACTTTCTTTGTCTGTGGCTTTCCCCTACCTTATTTCTACATATTTCTTGTCCCTCCATCTTTCTCTTGGCTTATGAAGCACTGAACAGCAAAAGCATTCAAGAGATGCTGAAATGGAAAATTGCCTCCACCTGTTTCCCCCCCATAAAAATTTCTTCCTAGTGCTGCCCTAGTGCTGCCCTGTTGTAGTCTTAATTGTTACATTTCACTCTCCTGTTTGCACTTGCAAGTTTATCCCTTTGGAATTTCTGTAATCTGGCCTTTGGATCTAGACTTCAAGATACTCAAGAAGACAGGGAAAAGATGAATAGAGGAACAGGGCAAAGGCTGCAAGAAATGAAGAAAACAATACACCCAGAAGTTTTGTTGCAAAAAAGAAACAAGGCAACATTTTATTTCTCTTTACAAACACTTGAGCCAACTTCTTCAGATGCAAGGATCAGATCCTCACACTGCTGTCATTTCAAGTAAGAGGTCTGTAAAAACAGCAGGGTCATGAGGGCATGAAATGCAGGAAGTATAGAGTCAATAAGGAATTTGGGAATATGGTTCAATTCTTTGCTGTCCATGGACAAACATGTTTCAGCATCTACACCAGGTCTGTCAACTGGCTCCTTATCTGTCTCGGGAGGACCTTGCCACAGTAAACTATGCAACAGTCACCTCAAGACTGGACTACTGTAGCACACTCCACACAGGGCTACCTTTAAAGATGCTTCAGAAACTGCAAGTGGTCCATAACACAGCTTCCAGATTGTTGACAAGAGTATCCTGGTCAGTGCATATAACACCTATCCTATGGCAACTGCACCGGCTCTCAATTAGTTTCCAGTGCCAATTCAAAGTGTTGCTACTTACCCTTAAAGCCCTAAATGGCCTGGGACCGTCATACTTTTGGGACTTCCTCTCCCAACCTGATCGTCCCATCTTCTTCAGTCTTCATCTCAGCATTTATTGAAGGTTCCTGGTTCATGAACTGTGTGCCTTGTGTTGACAAGGCTGAGGGACTTCTCAGTAGTGGCCCCCGTCCTGTGGAACCAGCTGCCCAAAGAGGTCTGTGCCTTGCAGGTTCTCCCCAGACTCTGCAGGGTTTTAATCTTAATATAAGCTTTTGTATGCACACATGGATACCCCCCAAATCTAATTACGGTAAGTTAGTTGACACCTATAGTAGATGGTAGTCACAGGTTTTGTTATAATGAAATAAATATCCTAAATCCTGATGTGAGACTTCCTCTTTGCTGTACTGGCTCACCCACCCTCGGCCATTCTGGATGGGTTTGGGTTTGGGCTAGCCTCCCTGCCAGCCTCAGAATGGGAAGAGCAGGGGGTTCAGGCACTCTGGTCCTCCAACTTCCTTCCTTCCTTCCTTCCTTCCTTCCTTCCTTCCTTCCTTCCTTCCTTCCTTCCTTCCTTCCTTCCTTCCTTCCTTCCTTCCTTCCTTCCTTCCTTCCTTCCTTCCTTCCTTCCTTCCTTCCCCCTCCCTACCCAGTTTTTCCTCCTTGGCCTGACTTGGAAACCTCCCTTTTATACCACCCTTGGCTCCACTCCCTGGACCTTGGCTCCAAACAGGTTTTGTCCCTGCCTTTTCCTGGAAGTGATAAAAGGAGAGTGGATACCCACTCTCAGGGCTGTTTGTCCTTTTCTCTCCCTCCTGGGCTTTAAAGGTATCAGCCCCAGTCTCCCTGGCCCTTACTGGCTTCTGGCTTTCAGACCATCTTTCAGGCCACCACTGGGCTGTCCAGGTCTCTGGTTTCCTCTCCACCAGAGTTGGGGGCCACTACCTGGTTGGGGCCTGTCACTGTCTGCCCTGCCAGGTTCCCCACTGCTTTTGGGTTCCCTGCTGCCTCCCTCTCTGGGAGGAGCCCTCAGGGCACTGGGATATTTGTGGCTTGCCAGATGAGAGGGGGCCTAAGTCAGTGACAGGAGCCAGCCCTGGACATCTGACTCAGGCCAGGATGCATGTTTGAAATCCTGCCTTTGCCAAGAATAAGCCATGGTTGTTGTTCAACAGTCAGGCTTGGTAAAAAATCAAGTTGTTAACTATTGCTGCTTGCTCTTAAACTTTGTGCTGAGATGCTTTTTTCTAACTTTAATTGTCTTTGTTCTGATACAACAACCCTATAATTTACACCTCTTTTCTGCCACTCAATTCATATAGTTGCCACAGAGGACCCAAATATATAGAAGCAGCTTTGTAGAAGAAGAAATTCTAAGGTTCAGGCTGATTTTAACCATACTGCTGAACACTGTAGAGGCTCGGTGTGTGTTGTGTGTGCCTGTTCTAGTTACACTCTGCCATGCGGTCAAGTGGACCCTCAGACCTTTGGTCCTAGAACAATAGACACCATGGATCCTAGCGTGGACCAATGGGAGTGCCTGGATCCTGAAGGGAACCTATAGTTACTTGGGCCATGTAAATAGAACCTATCACAGGTATTGTGTGTGTGTTGGGTGTGAGTGCAGAAACAAATATAAGACAGCTGTGGACTGGCTATTTTTATCTTCATTCTGATGTAACCAAATAAATTTGAGCTGATTTCACCATGCTGAGTCTCAAACCGCAGTACGTTTCACTGGCGACGAGGATGGGATCTCGATGAGTGAGCCTGACTCCAACTCCAGCCTGGCACCCAGCACTGATCTCCAGAGGGACACCGTGACTCGCATTGCTCCTTTGCACTGCACTGTACTCCACGCCCATGACTCCGCCCACCGCAACGAGTCATGGCTGCAGCTCTGGGACACATCAAAGTCTTTGACCCCGCTCACCCTAAATTCTGGAAAGCATGGGTGGACCAGCTGACCAACTACCTCATTTTCCAAGAAATTACTGACACCAGCAAGAAATGGGCCCTACTCCTCAGCACATATGGAGTGGCCACTATCTGCCTGGCCAAGGGACTGCTGGCTCCTGCTAAATTGGCTGACAAATTGTATGAGGACATCCTCAAGGTCCTGAATGAGTACTTCATGCCAAAAGCCACCAAAATGGCAAGGCACATGGACCTATGGGTGAGGATGCTGAAGTCCAGAGAAGGGGCCACTGTGTACATGGCCAAATTACGCCAGCTGGCCATTGACTGTGAGTATTCAGAGGTCAAGGAAGTCATCCTCACACAGTTCACCTGGGGACTCCACAATCCCAAGTTATGCAGAAAACTCATGGGGACAGCGGCCCTAAAGTTGGAGAAGGCCCTTTCAAGAGATCGCATTGGGACCAACAGCCATCTTCCGTGATGCACCAGGTATCACCAGTAGCTGCATCGGCCTCCTCAGACAAGGACAAGGTACTACAAGTCCACCAGCCTGCTCAACGTGACACTCACCCAGCTCAGTCCACAGCTGTATCCTGCACTCCAACGGCCTATGCAAGCTGTGGGGAATCACATGAATGGAGGTCCTGCCACTTCCGAGATGCCATCTGCCAATCCTGTGGGAAGCAAGGCCACATAGCCCATGCCTGCCAATCCAAGGGACACCAGTGCTGCACCACAATGCATCAAGAAACAGCAGAGCATTTGCAGATCATAATCCCATGTGGTTATCCTTGCAGGGAACATATAAAACTACAAGATGGAGATCGAACATGGGTCTTATGAGAGAGAAAAACTTTATAAAAAAATTAAAAAAGTAAGAGTTCATAAAAATAAATAAAAAGGAAGACATGACAATTAACAACACCTGGGACACATTAAAAGCTTATATAAGAGGTTTATTCATTAGTCAAGAAGCATGAAGAAAAAAACAAAAAAGAGAAAAACTTAAGAAATTGACAGAAGAACTTAAAAAGGCAGAAGATGTCAGTAAAAGGAAAGGGGACACAAATGAAATAAGAATTAAGATAAAAATGACCCAACAACAAATAAATTTGTTGATAACACAAGAGATAGCTAATAAAATAGAATACACTAAACCCTCATGATGGTTGGCCTATAAGCTTAGAAAAGAAAAAGATAAAATAATAATTTCAGCATTAAAGAATGAAAACCAGGAGATAAAATACAAAACACAAGAAATAAAAAACATAGTAGAAAACTTTTATAGAAATTTATATAAACAAATACCACAAGATAAACAAGATCTTAAAGATTTTTTAATGAAAAATAATAGGAAAAAATTTACAGAAGACCAGAGAAAAATATTACAACATGTGAAATAGTGGAAGCACTGAAACAAAAAAAGAAATCCCCAGGCCCCAATGCCATTCCTGCTGAGGTGTACCAAATAATAGAAGAAGAAATATTACTCTTACTTAAAGATCTGATTAATAACATTATGACAACAGGAAAAATACCAAACACATGGAACGATGCTTAAATAACTTTAATACATAAACCAGATACAGAAGAAAACAATATTAAAAACTTTAGACACATTCCTCTCTTAAATGCAGATTATAAGATCTTTGTGACCATTATAGCCAACAGGTTTAAAAAGGTGATGGCCCAAATTATACATAGAGATCAATCAGGCTTTCTCCCAAAAAGACAAATAAAAAACAACATAAGAACCATAGTAAATATTTTAGAATATTATGAACAAGATCCAGGAAAACAATTGGCATTGGTCTTCCTGGATGCCGAGAAAGCTTTCGATAACATAAATTGGGACTACTTAAAATATAAATTAGAGTTATGGGAATGTGGTGAAAAAAATATGAAATCAATATCAGCCATATACAAAGAGCAATGAGCAAAAATAATAATAAATGGAGAATTAACACAAAATATTCCTATACAAAAAGGGACTAGGCAGGGATGTCCACTCTCACCTTTACTTTTTATTTTGGGGTTAGAAACTTTAACCGATATTGTGAGAGAATACAAAAATAACAGGAACGAAAATAAAAAGGGAACAATTTAAATTGCAGGCATTTGCCGATGATTTGGTATTCATATTGGAAGACTCGATAACATCGATGCCGTACCTGTTAAAAGAAATACAAAAGTATGGTAATATCGCAGGTCTAAAAAGTAACTTAAAAAAAACTAAGATTCTGACAAAAAAAATGTACTAAGGAAGAGATAAATAAAATACAAACAATTTCAAATATTGAAGTAGTAAATAAAGTTAAATATTTAGGCATTATAATTGATAATAATAATAAAAAAATATTTAAAAACAACTACTTAGCCCTACTAGAAGAAATTAAGAAAGATCTACAAAAATGGCATGACCTCCATATATCGTTCATGGGCAGAATTGCCACAATAAAAATGAATATCCTCCCACGATTTTTATTTATCGCCCAATGCCTACCTATATTAAAAAACATTAAATTCTTCGAAGATCTAGATCAGTGTACAAGAAAATTCATCTGGCAATTGAAAAAAACCACGAATTGAAAGAAAATTGTTTATTGACAAAAAAGAAAGAGGGGGACTAGGAATGATTGGTATCTTTATTATCAGGCAGCAGCTATGGGTTGGATAAGAGATTGGATAACTTTGGAGGATAAAAGAATATTACAATTGGAAGGGCATGATTTATGTATGGGCTGGCATGCCTATATATGGTATCACACTTATAAGCCACAACAAACCTTCCAAAACCATATAATTAGAGGAGTTCACACAGATAAGCCGCAACAAATCTTCCAAAACCATACAATTAGAGGAGTGTTAATGAAGGTATGGAAAAAAAATTAAAGACAGGTACTATCTTAAAATACCTAGATGGGTCTCTCCACTAGAGGCTTTTATAATGCCGACATTATTAGAAGACAATAAAAGGGTAACATATGAAATGTTATTAAATAAAAACAGTGAACAAAGAACCTTCAAACAATTACAAGCAATGAACATAAACCTCACTAGTTGGGAAAAGATACAACTACAATCTAGATTTGCTAAAAATAAATCAATAAACTTTATTAAAACAAAATCAGAACTAGATAAAATATGACTTTCATCCTCGAATAAGCTTATACAAAAAGTATATAATTTTCTCCTATTAGATTAAACACAAGAAGAAACAGTAAAACCATGTATGATAAGCTGGATGTAAGATATGGAATACAATCTAACTTTAAATGACTGATCAAAATCCTGGAAATCTGCAACATTATTAAAAGCCATATCATTTAAAGAAAACATATGTAAAAAAATTTATAGGTGGCATTGGATGCCGGACAAATTGTCAAAATATTATAAGGATGTCTCAGGGACTTGTTGGAGATGCAAGAATAATGTGGGAACATTTTACCACATATGGTGGCGCTGTGAAAAGATCATAAAATTTTGGGAAAGTATTAAAAAAGTAATAGAAGAAATATTAAACATAGGATTACAACTAAAGCCAGAAATCTATCTACTCAATATTATACTGGAAGGGATTAAGTACCACGATTCATGCATTATTTTGTATATACTTACCATGTCAAGAATCCTCATAGCTAAATGTTGGAAAACAGATACAATACCAAGTAGAGAAGAATTAATTATGAAAATAGCTGAGATAGCAAAAATGAACAAATTAAATATGATTCTTTCAGGAAAAGACAAGAAACTGTTTCAGAAAAGATGGCAAAAGTGTATAAATGGATTGAAAAAATGACCAAATGAACTCCCATATGTACTTCTGATAGCATTGTTTTACCTTTTTCTGTATTTACTCTCTTTGTAATGGAAAGATGATAAATAAATCTATTAATAAGAAACAGCAGAACTCCACAGCACCTTGGTCCATCGCAACCAGGTACATTTTTTGCCCCGGGGGTCCACCCATAAGATTAAAGTGACTGTCTTAATAGAGGGCACCCCATGCATAATGGAAGTGGACACAGGGTCCTTCTACTCGATAATCTCTGAGGAGACCCTACGCATGCTGTGCCCTACCACTGGGGGACCCCCACTGAATGACACCAGGCTTACGCTAAGGGACTTCCAAAAGAACCCAGTAGCCATTAAAGGGGTGGGCCAGTTCTGCGTAAAATACAAAGCATTTGAAGGCCCATTGGAATTGGTTGTGGTGAAGGGCCATCTCACCAGCTTACTGGGTCTAGCCTGGTTCAACGCTTTAGGCCTGGACTTCACCAGAGTACAGAATACACAGGCGGGAAACTTCAGTAAAGTATGTGATGAGTTCCTGGCTGTATTCGATGGATCGCTTGGCTGCTACACGGGTCCTCCAGTTGCCTTGACCCTCAATCCTGCAGTATGTCCCCTCTGTCTGAAAGCCCGGCAGCCCCCATTCGCCCTCCAACCTGAAATTGAAATGGAACTCAAATGTCTGGTCTGCCAGGGGGTCCTGGAGCTGGTACCCCATGCAAAATGGGAAACCCTGATAGTAACCCCAGTCAAGCCCAATGGAGACGTCAGGATTTGTGCAGACTACAAATGCACTATCAACAAGGCTCTCCAAGACCAAGCGTATCCCATTCCCATGGTCAGCCATGTCCTGGTGTCCCTGGCTGGGGCCAAAATCTTTGGCAAACTGGATCTGGTGCAAGCATACCAGCAACTGCCAGTAGACGATGCAAACGTGGAAGCCCAGACCATAGTCACACATAGGGGGGCATTTAAAGTCAAGCATCTGCAGTTTGGGGTCAGTGTAGCTCCTGGGATTTTCCAGAATTTAAAGGACTGTTTAAAGGAATCCCCGGAGTGCAACCTTTTTTTGATGATGTTCTGAATGTGGTGCCATCTCCCCAAACCTTCACAGACTGTCTACGAGCCGTCCTGCAGTGCTTCAATGCAGTCAGACTAAAAGTCAAGCAAGAAGAGTGCCTCCTTAGTGTCCCCAGTGTAGAGTTGCTGGGATTCAGGGTTGACGCCAGTGGCATCCACCCCACTCTGGACAAGATTGCGGCCATCGTCAACACACCTATACCTGCCTCTAAACCAGAGCTGCAGGCCTTCCTCAGCCTGCTGAACTTTTATCACTCATTTCTCCCCTACAAACTGGCCGTGGCCAAACCCCTGTACTGCCTTTTGGACAAACATGTGAACTGGAAGTGGGGGCCACCTCAGGCCATGGATTTCTGGGCAGTTAAAGACTTACTGACTTCCAACACTGTCCTGGCCCATTTTGATGAATCCCTCCCTGTGGTGCTCACCTTTGATGCATCACCCTATGGGGTGGTGGCTGTTCTGGGGCACAGGCTGGTGGATGGCCATGAAGTCCTGGTAGCCTATTACTCGGGCACCTTGTCTTCGGCAGAGCAGAACTACACTCAGATAGACAAGGAGGCACTAGAGATCGTGGCGGGGTGCATAAGTTCCATGACTACCTATACGGCTGGCCTTTCACCGTTCTTACTGGTCACAAGCCGCTGTTGGGCCTCCTAGCCCTTGACCACCAGACCCCAAGATGCTGTCTCCCCAGGTGTTGTGGTGGTCCATCTTTCTCTCAGGCTACCAATACACCTTGCTTCACCGGCCTAGCAAGGCAATGGGCCACACTGACACCCTCAGCCACCTTCCGCTGTCCATCTGCGACCCAGACCTGGCTCCAGCACAAAAGAATCTGCTGCTAGAGGACCTTCCTGACCAGTCAGTACAGGTGACTGAAGTCTCCAAGCACACCAGTGAGGACCACATCCTCTGCCATGTTCGGGACTGGGTGGGGAGGGGCTGGACTACAGGGCGTGTGGGCCCTGAGTTCATAGCGTTCTCATCCCAAAGGGAAGAACTGTCCACACACAAAGGCTGCCTCTTCTGGGGAAGCCAGGTAGTCATCCCCAACCCCCTGCACAAATGCATACTTGCTGCCCTGCACGAGACCCATCCAGGAATCATGCACATGAAAGCCTTAGCATGCAGCTATGTGTGGTGGCCAGGCATGGATGGGGAGATAGAGGACCTGGTCAAATACTGCCAGACATGCCAGTAAATGTGGCCAGCCCCTCCCGGGGCCCCAGTGAGACAGTGGGAATCCTTGCACAAGCCCTGGGCTTGCCTCCACTTGGACTTTGCAGGCCTATTCCAGGGACAGACATTTTTCATTCTAGTAGATTCCTGCTTGAAGTGGCTAGAGGCAGTCCCCTTCTCTTCTACATCATTGAGAGCAGCGATCAGAGCCATGTGGAAAATCTTCAGCACCCATGGCATCCCCGACACCCTAGTGTCAGACAACGGTACTGTATTTACGTCGGCCATATTCCTAGTGTTGGTACAGTATTACAGAATTCGGCACATCCTCTCTGCTCCCTTCCACCCAGCAACCAATGGACAGGTGCATTGCCAAGGAAGCACTATGCCGGATCGTCCAGTGTGAAGGGGACTACAGGCTAGCTGCCTTCTTGTTTGGCCAATGGACGACCCCGCACACATCTACAGGATGCTGCCCTGCAGAACTCTTAATGGGCCAATGCCTAACAACCAGGCTGGACTGGCTTCACCCTGACCAAGCATCAGACCACAACCTGGGCCCAGTAACCCAGGAGACACCCCATGGGTTCTTTCCCAAGGATCCAGTTTACGCCCAAAACTATGCACGAGGCAAACCATGGATTCCAACCCAGGTGGTACGAGTGATGGGACCTCTCCCCTACGAGGTCCCGATGGAAGATGGTCAGCTCATCCAGAGACACATAGACCAATTATGTCATCGCCTTCTGCCCCTGGACGACCCAGAAGTACGAGATGCAGAGGACAGCGAGCAGGAGCTGGACTGGAAGGAACCTACACTGGGGCCAGGAGAGTCCGACATGGCTACAGCTCCTGCCCCAAGTTCCACTTCAGCGCCCAACACCGGACTCACCCCCACAACCGGGATGCCGCCAACCGCAGTCTCCAAGCTGCCCAACGGCTCAACTGCACCAAATAGCAATCTGATGGAGACACACCACACCACAAGAGAATGGAGGCACCCAGAGTACTTGCGGGACTATGTATGTTAATACTTCGGTACTAAGGGGGAACGGGTGTTATGTATCAAGATGGCCATGACCCTCAGACCTTCAGTCCTAGAACAATAGACACTGCGAATCCTAGCGTGGACCAATGGGAGCCCCCGAATCCTGAAGGGAGCCTATAATTACTTTGTCAGGTTCAAAAGCAAGTAGATCCAAGCATTCTTAGGAGTAAGAAGGACTTTATTGGAATACATTGCTAAAACCCACAGTGTAGAGGTTATTGTCAGGAATGGCAGGGCAAGCTGCTCAAGCATGGTTATAGTGTGATGCAAAAGGTGACTAGCAAATGACCTGCAAGCGCACGCGCGGGAAACTCCCGGCGGGAGAATTACTTAATGGGCGGGAGACAACTCCCTCCTCCCCTCGTCCTCACAGGAATGGAAAATTCTCATACACAAAAGAATAGCCCAAAGCCTGCACTCAAGGCTACCGTGATAAGACTGAGTGGCAGAGAAGAAGCTCCCACGTTACAGCTAGCATACCTATACAAGCGCAGAAGCAGGAATGAGGTAGGGAACACAGCACAATGGACACAGTGTGAAACAATAAAGAACCATTACTGACACTCTGCCTTCCCCAAAATTACCCCCGCCCACTCAAGAAGGGGAAAACATAGGGCCTCCCGGTTTCCCCAGGAATCGGGTGTGAAAGTCTTGGATCTGTTCATGTGCCCATTCACGATGTTGGGCCCGAAGTGGACCCATTCAACCAGGTAGTACAGTTGGCCTCGCAGTATTTTAGAGTCCAGAATGTCAGCCAGTTCATAGTGTTCCTCGCCATCCACCATCGGGGGGGGTAACAGTGGGCTCCGGGTGCCACTTATTCGGAGGATACACTGGTTTGAGAAGGCTGAAATGGAAGATGGGATGAATGTTTTTAAGCGTCTTAGGCAAGTCTAGATGTACAGTGATATTATTTATACGACGCAGGATCTTGAAGGGGCCAATGTATTTCCATGTCAGTTTTTTCGAAGTTTGGGGTAGGCGCAAGTTTTTTGTAGACAGGTACACATAGTCACCAGGCTGAAGGTCCCAACCCACCGCCCTCTTCCTATCAGCCTGTTTCTTGTACTGGGCCTTGGCAGCATCCAAGGCTGCAGAAATCATTGGCCAAGAATCTCGAAAAGATTCACACCAGTCCGTGGCTTTTCCCTCTGTTTTCTCATTTGTCAGGAATGGCAGAGGGGGGCTATCATAGCCTAGTGCTGCTTTAAATGGGGACATTCCTGTCGAAGCATGCCACGAGTTATTGTATGCAAACTCTGCCAAGGGAAGCAAGTCCACCCAATTGTCTTGTTGATAGTTAGTGAAACAACGCAAGTATTGTTCCAGGGTCTGATTAACCCGCTCTGTTTGACCGTCAGTCTCTGGATGATATGCACTGCTTAAGGCTCGTTCTATACCCATGAGAGCCATTAATTCAGTCCATAATTTGGAAACAAACTGAGCGCCGCGGTCAGAAATTATTTTGATTGGCAAAGCATGGAGCCTAACAATATGGTGTAGGAAGGCTCTTGTCAATCCCTTGGCGGTTGGTAAGCCAGGGAAAGGAATGAAGTGGGCTTGCTTCGAAAACAGATCAACTACTACCCATACGACCATCATGCTTTTGCTGGGGGGTAGATATGTAATAAAGTCCATAGAAATGACTTCCCAGGGGCAACCAGGTGTCGGCAGCAGCTGTAATAGTCCTGGGGTCTTCCCCGCCCTGGTTTTGCACCGGTTACAAACTGGGCAGGATCGTATGTACATTGACAAGTCTTTTTTCAAGTGGGGCCACCAAAAGCTGCGCTGTAAGAGGTGCAATGATTTCACATAGCCGAAATGCCCGGCTGGCTTTAGGTCGTGGACTGATTGTAATACTTCAAGCCGGATACTTTCGGGCACAAAAAGTTTGTTTCCTTTATACCAACAATCATTTGATCTACGCACCAGATCCCCCTGGGTTTGTAACATTTCCTTTTCTTGATCAGTGATAGCTTGGGCAAAGCGTTTCGCCCAGGGCACAGGGGAGGGCTGGGGAACCGAAGCCTTTTGACTTTGTTTGCGAGTTACCACAACCCCAGTTAGTTGGGTTGGAGTGAAAAACGATTCTCGTACTTCCAGTTTCTCGCTAGCATGTTGGGGTAGGCAAGAAAGAGCATCCGCCAGGTGGTTGGATTTACCCGGGAAGTGGTGCAGGGTAAATTGGAATTTAGAAAAAAATTCAGCTCATCTGAACTGCTTGGCATTGAGGACCCGGGGTTTCTGTAGTACCTCGAGATTTTTATGGTCAGTCCAAATCTCAAAAGGAACTCGGGCTCCTTCAAGCCGATGACGCCAGGTGGCTAGGGCTAATCGGATGGAGGCTGCCTCCTTGTCCCAAATGGGCCAGAACGTCTCAGTCTTGTTAAACTTCCGAGATACATAGGCCAGTGGGTGAAGGTGCCCTTGTGCATCCTCTTGGAGGATTGCCCCCCCATTGCGGTGTCTGAAGCGTCTACTTGGACAATAATTGTTTTTTGTCTCATCAGGATGCGCAAGTACTGGTTCAGTTGTGAATAATTTCTTAAGTTGATCAAAGGCTTGTTGACAAAGGGGGATCCAATCTAGGTGAGCCCCTGGCTGGGAAGCCTTAGCCCCTCTCCCCTTAGTCTTTAGGAGGTCTGTGAGTGGGAGTGCGACCTGGGCAAAGTGGGGTAGGAATTGGCGGTAAAAGTTAGTGAAGCCGAGGAAACTCTGGAGTCCATTTCCAGACCGTCTGGGGAGATGCGGTAGCCCAGGAAAATCAATGCGTGTCTGGTGAAACTCACACTTTGAGAGTTTTACAAACAGTTTGTGCTTTAACAACCGAGTAAGGACCTCTCGGAGCAATGCAATGTGAGTTTCTAGGTCTGGGGAATACACCAAGATATCATCCAATTAAACAACCACCCCCTTAAACAAAAAGGGGTGCAGCACGTCATTTATCAAGTTCATGAATACCCCCGGGGGCCCCTGGAGCCCGAAGGGCATAACCCGGTATTCGAATTGTCCCAGTGGGGTATTGAAGGCAGTCTTATGTTCATCACCTTGCTTAATGCACACTCTGAAATAGGCATCCCGCAGGTCCAACTTGGAAAAGATCTTCCCTTTAGCTACCTCCGCTAGCAAATCTTTGATGAATGGCATGGGGTATGCATTGGTAGCAGAGACCGCATTAAGACCTCGATAATCTGTGCATAGTCTTAGTCCCCCATCCTTCTTTTTACAAAACAACACTGGGGCTGCAAAGGGGGACGAAGCTGGTTGAATAAAACCCCAGGCCAGGTTTTTATCGATGAACCTACGTAATTCCTCCTTCTCCATGGGACTCAGCGTATATTTCCCCCCTTGGCAATTTCTTCCCGGGAAGAATTTCTATAGTGCAGTCCGAGTTGCGACGGGGGGGCAGTTCATCCGCCTCCTTCTCAAAAACCCGAGCCAAGTCCCTGTACTTTGATGGGATGCAGTTAATCTCTTCTGCCACCAAGCAAGCCCGTGGGGGATCATTATCGGGAGGGGTCCCCCAGTCCGGGTCCCACTTGTGTTCAGCGCACTTTGGGGAGATGAAACGCATGATTCCGTCCTCCCATAAAATGTATGGATCATGTCCATGTAACCACGGGCTGCCCAAGACCAATGGGAACTTGGCTTGCGGGGCTATAACAAACTAGCGGAGCTCCCAGTGCTCCCCCGCCCCCACACGTAAGGGGACAGTCTCAAACCGACAGGGCTCCTTCATCGGTGACCCATCCATTTGTGTAAACGTGATGGGATCTTTCAATCTGGTAACTAATCCCGTAACTAGAGAGGGGTTTATCAGGTCCCTCCCGCACCCAGGCCTCGGACCCTAATGTGGGTCATCATGGCCGGATTCATTATGATCACAGTCACAAAGAAGAGAGAGAGATAATTGCTCACCATTTTTGGCGCTTCGGGGTTTGGGTCCTGCTGAGCTGCGCCACTTACAACAGGACCTGCTCGTTTCCCTGCATCTCGGTCTCTTCCTCTTCCAGAAATGCTGAATCCATGGTCTCTTGGTTGGCGAAGAGAGCCCGGAGATTACGCGGCTTGGCGGTGCCCTTTCTCGGTGGGGGCACTGAGCACCATCTCTCTTCATCTCGTGGTGGTGCCCGGCCAGGGTCCTTCTTAGGGCAGGAGGCGGCAAAGTGCCCTTTCTCCCCACATCTGAGGCACAACTCTTGTCTCATGTGCTGATCTCGGATCCCGCTCTGGGTGGTGGTTGGTTTTCCCTTAGTCTGGGTCGTGGAAGTGGCAGGGCGGTTATTCCCTAGAGACATATCCAGTTTCATGATGCAAAGTCGGCTTTCGGCACACTCTGCCTCTTCCATCCAACCTTGGAGGGTGCGCGGCTCCTTTGAACTGAGAAGATTATTGCGAACGTCCACTGCTAATCTCATCCGATACTGCTGGGCCAAGACTGGGTCTGTCCAATCTCTGATCTTTGCAGCATGCTTTTGAAACTCTCTAGAGTACTCCCTCACAGTAAGCCTCCCTTGCTTGAAGGTGCGGAGAAAGGCTTCCGCCTTAGGGGCAGCTGCCGGGACTTCAAAGTGGTTTCTCAAGGCCCACATGAAGTCATCCACATTCCCCAGCTCCACTGCCTCCAGATCATGCAAGGTTACATACCAGCTAGTAGCAATACCCCGGAACTGAGATGCAATAAACTCCACCTGCTGTTCTTCATCGGGGAAGACGTGGCCCCACTGCTGCACAAATTTCCCAACTTGCAGGATAAAGAAGGAAATGCTCTCAGGATCCCCGTCGAACGTGATCTCCAGCATATCCCTGGGGCATATCATTGGTGGGAGGGGCACCATCCCCGGTCCTGGGGCTGGTGCAGGTGCTGGCAGCGGTTGGGTGCTGGTGCTGGGACTGGAGGCGGGGGAACCAGCGGAGGCTGACCCGGAGCTGGCTGCCCAGGGATTGGTCCTCCGGGGAGAGGTCCGCCTGGGACTGGCTGCCCGGGAATGGGTTGACCTGGAGGTGGTTGCCCTGGAATGGGTCCTCCTGGGACTGGCTGCCCGGGAATTGGCTGACCAGGAGGTGGTGGTTGACCGGGACCCGGGGCAGGTCCAGGCTGGGCCAGCAGGTGCGTACGAATTGCCTGGTCCATCATCCCTGGAAGGGATTGCATCAGCTTGCACATGTCCCGCATCAATCTTCGGGTATCATCCTCAATAGTATCCATCCGTGTATCTACATTCTTGCTGGGGCTGGGCCTCGCCGGCCCACAGGGAGTACGTCCCTGGGGTAAGCCAAAGCTTCCACGGGGATCCATCAGACTGTCCCGGCTTTGGCTCCCCGGTAGGGACCAGGTTGTTTGGGTAGTGTCCAATAAATTCCTAGTCCAGTCTCGTTGCTTCCGTTGGGTGACCCACTTATCCCACGGGATTGGGGCACTCTGATAATAGGTTCGGGGTATCGCCCCTCCATGGTTTGGGATCGATCCCACTGGGCTGTAGATTGAGAGGGTGTATGAAGCTCCCAAGGTACTGGTCACTGGCGGGGTGACTGGTCCCACCGGGCAGTACGGGACCAACGCTGTAGTCACTGGAACCGTCATTATAGGTAAGACCATCACCGGCACAGTGGTCACAGGAACCGTAGTTACTGGAACGGTAGTCACTGGAACCGTAGTCACAGGCGTTGTGGTCACCGGGACCATCACTGGTGTTCCTCCGGGGCCGCTCATCCTGGTTAGGAGAGGCGTAAGCCGGCGGGAACATGATAGTGGATTCCTGACAATTTCTGTCAGGTTCAAAAGCAAGTAGATCCAAGCATTCTTAGGAGTAAGAAGGGCTTTATTGGAATACAGTGCTAAAACCCACAGTGTAGAGGTTATTGTCAGGAATGGCGGGGCAAGCTGCTCAAGCATGGTTATAGTGTGATGCAAAAGGCG
The DNA here is from genome assembly GCA_029375565.1 of Gekko gecko. Classification (NCBI taxonomy): domain Eukaryota; kingdom Metazoa; phylum Chordata; class Lepidosauria; order Squamata; family Gekkonidae; genus Gekko; species Gekko gecko. The sequence goes on from JAPDNY010000001.1 coordinate 212,069,857, forward strand.
ACTAGCAAATGACCTGGTGGGAGAATTACTTAATGGGCGAGAGACGACTCCCTCCTCCCCTCGTCTTCACAGGAATGGAAAATTCTCATACACAAAAGAATAGCCCAAAGCCTGCACTCAAGGCCACCGTGATAAGACCGAGCGGCAGAGAAGAAGCTCCCACATTACAGCCAGCATACCTACGCAAGCGCAGAAGCAGGGACGAGATAGGGAACACAGCACAATGGACACAGTGTGAAAACAATAAAGAACCATTACTGACATACTTGGGCAATGTAAATAGAACCTATCACGGGCAATGCTCCCTCTAAGCTGTGGAGTCTTGTGAGCAAAGATTCTACTTTGTGAGCTACTGGCATTAAAGCTGTGAGCGAGTGATTTGATTACTGCATCAATTAGTTTGCTCTGGAGCCCTCCTTCCTGAGCTAAGACAAAAATGTGTGAGCTGGAGGCTAAAAATCTGTGAGCTACCTCACACTAGCTCAGCTTAGAGGGAACACTGATCACGGGTATTGGGGGTGTGTTGGGTGTGAGTGCAGACACAAATATAAGCCAGCTGTGGACCAGCTATTTTTATCTTCATTCTGATGTAACCAAATAAACTTGAACTGATTTCACCATGCTGAGTCTCAGACCTCAGTACTTTTCACTAAAGGTGCATTGATTTATCTATTTGAAATATTTCTGTGCTGCCTTTCCATCAGGGTCCACAAGGTGGTGAATATATGGAAAAAATGCTGTTATTTGGCATCGCTTATACAAAGAAGCCCACATGATTTTTTATTGTTCCTGCAGACACAGCAGTCCAGCAATGTCCAGAGACTCCACCATGTGTGATGGTTGTTATTTACAGGGCTCATGTCTTCAGTGGAGAAAGGAACATTTTGATGCACCAAGGGCTGAATGCTCACAATGTCACCACTGAACTCATTGGAGAAGCTGTTTGTGCAGGAGCTCCAGTCACACACTGCCTTTCCTCTTCTATCAAAGCATTGAGAGCTCCCTCATAGCTTATATGGAGTTCTATGTTGGGCATACAGAATTCAGTTGTTCTAAGCAATCATCTGAAAAGCATTCTAAGGATGCAGTCCTGAAGCCAGAGTGTCTCACCTCTGAAGAGAAAGCCTACTGCTTCACTCAAAGACAACAAGCAAGTTCAGGGCCATCCCAAGTATTTTTGGCACCCTAAACAAATTACCACCCCATGCCCTTCTCTCCTCCCTCCTATAAGGAAGCTGATCCCACTCATGCTACCCTTACAGGGGCAAGGGCTATGACATACTGTAGTGCTATGAGTCTCAACAGGGGCAGGCAGGGCAGCAAAAAGACTCATGGATCATGGTTAGGAAGAGCCTCTGTCCCCAACTCCCCACCCTAACAAAGGGAGAGAAGGAGCAGACTCACCACAGGTCAGTGGGGATGGGGATGCTGCCCAGGGATATTGTAGCCAGTGAGGCAAGAGGGTTTGTTTTGATGTCCCTCATCTCTATTGCTGTAGGTGATTACCTAGATGCACCTGATGGACCCTGAGCAATATGGGAGAAATGGCAAGACCCATCAACACTGAAACATGGAATGCTTCCTCTCTTATGTTCAGGCCTGTGTTGACCAGTAGCAATGCAAGCAGGCATATTATAGACAGATGTTATGAAGCTGAAACCATAAGAATGAAGTTAAGTGTTCATCTCTGGTATCTTAAGAAGCAGCATGGTGGACCTAAAACTGGATTACCTGCTGCTAGTGTTGAATATGACTAATCAAAAGACTTCTCTGGTCAACTGTGTAATTTGGATTTCCTGCTTCCTCCCAGTGTTGGGTATTTAGGCTTCTAATCAATCCCCATTGCTGAAGAATGGACTTCAAGAAACCTGTACTGTATATGTTTTTTAAGCACTTTCAAGTCTAAAAGGTTAAGTAGCAAGGTTAAGAATCCTAATTTTTTTTTGCATTACTTTTTATACCTGGGGAGCTCTTAGACTTTCTTTAATGATAGGATTAAATATGGTTTCCAGCTACAAACAGTTGCTTGTCATTGCCTATGGGTTAGTCACTGTATTTGGTGCTTATCATACAAACAGAGAGGAAATAACTTTCTAGGTCTTTGTGAGTCCCTTCAAACTCACCCACTTGGAGGGAAATCATATTTTCTTGCAGGAAATGAGGCATGACCAATTGCACAAAAACGTGAGAAAATCCCTTGATAGGTGACCTTTGCCACATGTAAAAGAAGCTGTTCAGTGGCTGAGGTTTCATGGATTTGCAGGCATGAAAATCAGATTTTCTGGCCACCACTGTTGCTCAGTAAATAAATAATCCATCATTGTGTCAAACAGTAGAAACATGGAGATGCTGCCATTGCTGGCTGAATAGAGGCATTTAATTAGTCACTTCAGCAGGTAGGTCACAAGTCTGCTCCAACAGTTATGAATATTATTCTGATTTTTTTTTACTGCATCTATTTGTTATAATTAAAGCTGGAGGAAGAAAGAAAACACCAGCATTTTAAAAGATATATTCTAGCTCAATGTGAAATGAAATTTGAGGAATGACTGTTTTGTGGAATTCATTCATAATGTATTTATCTAGAGTTTCTTTTAACCAAGTTTTGATTACCTCAGGGGATACCTCCTCCCGCAGGAATCTGTCTGACCAGAGCTCTTCCAAAGAGCCCTCTCTGAGCAGCCCCAGAACTCTGGAACACTGTCTTCCAGGAATACTGGATGGTTTCATCCTTATTGTTATTCCCAAATGCATCTTAAGACATTTCCTTTTTAAAAAAAAATCTGCATTTGGTTGATAGTCGAGTTCATAGGCTGCTGAACTGTTTTATTCTGCAGCTTCTGTTTAGTTTTGTTGTAGGTTTTTGTGCTTGTTTTGAAGGTGACATTTTCAGGAATCAACCACCTTTATGCAATGCTGTTTGTTTGTAAAAAGAGAATCAGGTCCTTATACTTCTTCCTCTTCTTCCTTATTTCAAATGGAATGTCTTTTAGAATTCTAATATTATTACCCCCGATATTCAAGGGTGTACTTGCAGTCGGTTTTAGGATTAAGTCCCTTATATGCCTCTTCGAGAATCTCACCACGATCTCCCCAGGCAGATTCTTCTTCTTAATGTACGTAGACTAGGCTCTGTAGACCACATCCATTTCACTCATTATATATTCCGCTTTAAGATCTGTCACTGGGGCTAATGCATCGCTCAGTAATTGCTTTAGATTCTCATTTTTGGCTTCAGTAATCCCTTGAAACCGGAGCGCCAAGTTTGCTCTCTCCATTTGTAGCTGTAGCAATTGAAATTCTTCAGAAGCTTGCTTCTTTTCCAGCATTTGCATCTTTTCCCCTGCTTTTTTCGAATTGGTGTCCAGTTCCAAAATTTTCTCAGCCACCTGCTCTGTTTTTTTTGTAGTTTCCATGAGTTGGAGTTGCTGTGCTGCAAAGTTCTGATTTGAAGTTTTTAATTGCTGGTTAATATTGGTCATCTGGTCCAGTAGAGGGTGCAAGGAATCTGCTAAGAGTTTAGGGAACTCTATGGTCTCTTTCGCCCTCGGACTCATGCCGCCTGCTGGTTTCAGTTTCAGTCCTTTCTCAGGCTTTCTCCCCGCCATCTTTCTGGATTGTTTACTTTTACTGAAAATTGTTAAAGTCTCTGAAAGTCCCCAAAACGCTTGGATGTATACTGGTAAGGTTCTTAAAACAGGATTCTTAGCTTTTCTCTCCTCTACCCCCTTGCTGTATTGCTTTTAGATCTCTGCATCTGGGAGGGGCTCCTCCCCCACACACTTCCCATGCCAGTCCCAAGGGGGGTGCTTTCTTCTCAGTATGCCATTTTCTCACCTTTACTCAACTCACTGCTCATTGCCAGTCTTGAGACCTCGCTTCAATTCAGTTTCTCGCTCGATCTCCGTCACTTGTCCCAGTCAGCAGCTCTAGATCCGTATGGACGCATAGTGGCCAGACCGTCGGGGCGGAGGAGTGCCTCAATTCCCCAGCATCGTGCTGGTGAAGAGGCAACCCCTCAAAAGTCCCATGGCTAGGAACCTTTATACCAAGACTCCTGGGGGGTAGCGGACATTGGCCACCCCTCCAAACTGCTTGCACGAAGATCGGGCCCCCAGATCAACTGGAAGGCATGTCTGCTAGTGAGTCGCCATAAACCGGAAGTCAGTTTTTGTGCTTGTTTGTTGAGGTGAAACTTTAATTTATAGAATTAAAGGATGTATTGGATATTTTGGTGTAAACTACTATGTGTATTTTTAAAGGTGATAAGAAAATGCTAGTAGCAGTAGTAATTGAAGTAATGCAAACATAGCTCTGCAACATATAGTGGAATTGTATATTTTACTGGAATGTGTTCCCTACAAACATCTCTTGAGAAGTATGTCCCAACTATTTAAAATAAAAGAAGAGTTCTGCTGGATCAGATGAATGATTCACCTGGTCCACCATTCTGTTACCAACATTGAATATCTAGATGGCTTTGAGAAGCTCAAGAGCATGAATATAATAGCCTTCCACTATTTTAGCATCTTTTATTCTGATGTGTATAAAGTCTCTTAACATTTTAGTGAATCTTACTTAGTTTTAATCAAGTATTTAGAATCCATGCCCATCTCTTAGATTGGATCATGTTTTCATGTAGAAAGTTGCACACCAATGGGCCACAAAGCATTGCAAACAAACAGTTAATCATTATCACCAATTAAAAATACAGGCTACTTTTTAGGTTCACTTTAGCTGATATTGTGGGGGCTATAATTAGGTAGGTGCTGGAAATATTCAGGACAAACTGGGAATATTAGGAGCCAGGTTCTTAGGACTGTATTTTTGCTTTTTTCCTCTTTGTCCCCCTGCCCCAAATTTCTGTGTCTCCTGGGGCTTGATATCAGTTTGCCAGGCTGCTTTAGGTAAGATTCTGTGAGTTTTAAGTGTTTTTGTTATTTTTGAAAAAAAGTTCATTCTTTGCTGGACTTGATTTGTGTCATATTCATGTTTTTTGGTGGATTCTTGAACTTTACATTATGATTCTCACATTGTACAATGGTTAAGATTCTTCCATTTTATATAAGTTCAGATTTTCAGGTTTTGCATTGTTTGTGCCTAGCAATAGTTTGTAATAGTGTGTCTATGGGGGGATTCTCAAGTTTTACATGTTTCATTCACCCCCCCCATAGGAAACAATAGAGGAAGGCTTGGGGCATCTTGCTCAGGAGCACATAGACTCGGACTCCTTGGTCAAATTGGCTTGAAATTTGGAGACAGTACGAGCAGCTCCACTGAAATTATGTTTTCAGTACCTTTAACTCCCCCTACCCCCTGGAAAGCTTCCTTATAGTGAATAATGGAGAAAAAAAATCAGAACCCCCTCCCCAAAATGGGATCCAAATACCCTACCAGTATTTGGAACTTAGGAGACTGGGAATACTGGAATTTTTCAATTCCAATATATCTGGATCTGAAAAATATCTTTTTTTTTTCCTGCTGTACACTCCGAGGAATTATTGCATTTATCCTCTAGCTGAAAATCCCAAGTGAACACATTTCTATGTGCTTATCTGGATGTGTGAAGTGGCACCCACATAACTTGAAATATTTCATCTTAAAATATTTCATATTTGAAATGAATTTCCTTGGTATAGTTTAAACCACATGAACCTCATCAGCATGAATAACCACCTCACATAAGCATTTAACCATCATTTGAGATACTAGTGGTAAACACTTGTTTCTTGATGTGTGAAATGTACTTCACAGTGGTAATTTGACAAGAATTCATGTTTCTGCAAAGGTGTTAGACCAGTCTTTCTATTTCTATCAAAACATTTGTGTGTGTGTGTGTGTGTGTGTGTGCGTGCATGCATGCATGCACATTAACATGACCCTTGATCAGTAACACAACATAGATAGCAATGTTGCTTTTATTTTCAGCCACTCATGATCACTGTTTCATAACTAAGGATTGCCTTTCACAGTTATTCCTCTAGTGCATTGATTACATGTCTTGCTTATCATTTTGTTTTTTTAATTAATATTTTAAAAATATTATACACTGCTGCTTCTGTGCATGGAAAGGCTCACAAGAACTATAGGGAATAGTTAAAATCAAATCACAAATAACAAAAGTAGCATAATCAAACCACAATGCACGAACTAATGCTGGAATAGTCACTCTCAAACACTCAAGATCCAAGCAGCATAATTACAACAATATTAGCACAATTAAGATACAATACTTCAACCTCACTGTATTACTGCTTGATATTTAATATTGATATTTAACATCCCCAGTGTAATAAGTACTGCATTGAACATGAAAATGTCAGGCACTGACACTAGAATAGAAAAGAAAACTCAAATGGCAATGAAGATAAAGCTAAAAAGGAAGAGGTAAGGGTGGTTACAGAAAGGCCTTGCTTAAAGTAGAAAAGAAAAGTAGGACTTCATGAAGAAACAGGTCAATGGGATGCATTTCCAGATCTAAACTGGATTTTGTTATAAAAGTTCAATCTGCAATGTTTCTAGTCAAATGAACTCAGAAATGAAGCCCAACTGCATTTGATGGGTCTTTCATATAACATATTTAGGGGTGGTAGGTTAATCAGTTCCTTTGGGAACAGATTGGCCTAACAATTCGAAACCATAATTCCCAGGGCTTGAGAATGGTCATAAAGAAACTTTGGTAATTGAAGTGTTCTCAGTTAAAGGGCTACTCAGCAGCCAGTATATCTGTGTGAGAGAAAGAATAAGATCAAAGACAACTCAGAAGCTTCAGTTAGTGCAAAATGCATGTATTTCAACAGGAGGACACCATTTTGTGCCCCCCCCCAGTGAGAATAAAGAGGCAGACACAAGAGATGGGATTACTAAGGGCCACTTTATTGATTATTTACAACTTCTGTGTCAAGGGCAAACCCTAGTGTGGACTCAGGGAAGGCAAGTGTAGGCCCTCCGACTACCTCCTTGCCTTATACTAGGTGAGCACCCTTGCCCTAGATGCAAGCCATGCCATTTGGCTTGTGTTATGTCTTCATAGACATAAGGCTAGCATAAGTTGAGCAGGTGCTCATTATGCGGATTCAGAAACTGTCTTGTATTGCCCAATCAAAGGGCTTATGGAGGGAACATCTGTGATTGGCTATTAATATGAAACATGATTGGTCATTAAATGTGAATTATGATTGGTTGTTATACACAACTGTTATTGGATAGTAATGATATTGTGGGCGTGGCTCCTCAGCCAGGATTGTATATAAACCGCTGTTTTGGACTGTTTACTGGTCTAGCTGGTCTAGTCCTTAGCTGGTCTAACTTAGAGCTGAAATAAAGCTGAAATCACTTTTTGAACTTACCTCCGGTGTGTTGTCTCATACTTATCAACTGGCGACGAGGATGGGATATAGTGGGTAGGCAGCCCCGCTGAGACACCATGGAGGAAGTTCCGATCGACCGCGAGTTTCCGAGGGGGCCGTCTGCTCCAGGAAGCGCCGCGATGAGCTCCAAGCACCGGTTCGAGCCGTTCGAGCCCGCGACCGAGGACTGGGAGGCGTACCTCACCCGGTTCGAGTTTCACCTCGAGAGCGGCGGGGTGACGGATGCTGCGAAGAAACGAGCTGCACTGCTTAGCTCGTGTGGCAAAGAGGTGTTTGACATCGCTCGTTCACTCGTCACGCCTGATGACATCAAGTCTGTGCCGTACGCCACGCTGACGGAGAAGTTGAAGGCTCATTTCGCGCCACAGCCTTCCGAGATTGCTTCCCGGCACGCGTTCTACGAAAGGCGGCAAGGCTCCAGCGAATCCGTAGCCGAGTTTGTGGCGGCATTGAGGAAGTTGGCAAGGGCTTGCAACTTCGCTGATCTCGAGACAGCCTTGTGAGACCGGCTGGTCTGCGGTCACCGCGATGCAAAGCTGCAACAATGCCTGTTCGCCCTCAAGACGCTGACATTCAAGGTCACGTTCGAGGAAGCCATCGCCGCTGAAGCTGCTGAAAGGTCGACACGAGAAGTGCGACAGCGGCCTGCGGCAGCCGAATCCAGCATTCACCAACAGGTCGAGGACCGTGAGCCAGTGCCCGCTGTGGATGACGTACGAGAGCCTTGTTCCAGCAGCCAGCCGCGAACCCGAGTGAAGACTGCGCCAGCGTGTCCGTGCCTTGGTTGTGGCGGGAAGCACGAGCGCGACACCTGTTGGGCCAAAGGGTTGGTTTGTCGGGCTTGAGGAAAATGCGGGCACATCGCCAGAGTTTGCAAGTCGAAAAGATCGCCGCCTACGTCGCTTCCGCAGTGCTCTCAATTCCGAAGCAAGGTCAACATAACCTGCTCTTCATCCCTGTTGTCCCGAAACCCGACCCTGTCGTCCAACCCCTCTTCATCGTCCGTCCTCACCACGGGAGCACCCCGGAGGAAGAAGATTTTTGTCACTTTGTTCCTTGACGGAGTTGCCTGCCCTTTTGAAGTCGATTCCGGGTCAGCTGGAACAATCATTTCAACGTGCACGTTGGATCGTCTTTTTCCAAGCCGAAGCCGCCGCCGCCTCCTGCCCACTGATGCCTGTCTTGCAGATTTCCAAGGGCACCGAATTCCATTGGCAGGTGAGGCGGAATTTGACGTCCGTTTCAAAGAGCGTAAGGCGGCTCTGTCCCTGATTGTTGCCGAAGGGGACAGGGTAAGCCTGTTGGGGCTCGATTGGTTTGAGCCATTAGGCATTGCTATTTCTGGTATTAATACGGTATGTCATGATAAATGGAATTGTTTGTATGATGAGTTTCCTCAGGTTTTTGCAAAAGGGCTGGGAACTTATACGGGTCCCCCAGTTTCATTTGAGTTGGATCCAAATGTTAGGCCTATCAGGCTAAAATATAGGAAGGTGCCGTTAGCATTACAACCAAAGATTGAAATGGAAATTGACAAGCTCCTAGAGCAAGGGGTCTTGGAACCAGTTCTGTACAGCAAATGGGAAACGCCCATTGTTACTCCTGTCAAACCTGATGGATCCATACGTATTTGTGCAGATTATAAATGTACAATCAATAAGGCATTACAACAGCATTCCTATCCTGTACCGGTAATAAGCCATGTACTTGCATCTCCTGGGGGAGGCAAGGTGTTTGCAAAATTAGACCTTGCCCAGGCATATCAACAGTTGCCCGTAGATAACAATGCTGCAGAAGCACAAACCATCGTTACGCATAGAGGTGCGTTTAAAGTTAAGCGCCTACAATTCGGGGTTAATGTCGCACCTGGGATCTTCCAGGGTTTAATGGAGGGGTTGCTCCGAGGTATCAAGGGAGTAATTCCCTATTTTGATGATGTGCTTATTGCGGGAAAGAGTGATGAAGAATTGCTTGAAAGGGTCCGGAGTGTTCTGAAGTGTTTCAATAAGGCTGGGTTGCGAGTAAAACTGGAGAAATGTGCGATTGGGGTCTCTAGTGTCGAGTTCCTTGGGTTCAAGATTGACGAACAAGGTGTACACCCAACCCCTGGAAAGGTAGCAGCTATACACAATGCACCCAGACCTAAAAATAAAACGGAGTTACAAGCCTATTTAGGGCTAATCAATTTTTACCATTCATTTCTGCCCCACAAAGCTTCGGTAGCCGAGCCATTGCATCGACTGTTAAATAAAGGCGCGAAATGGGTTTGGGGACGGCTACAAGAAAAGGCATTTGAAAATGTCAAAGCGTTACTGACTTCTGACAGCATGCTGACTCATTTTGATGAGGGTAAAATGTTGGTTTTGGCGGCTGATGCGTCGCCATTCGGTATTGGGGCAGTGTTGAGCCATGTAATGCCTGACGGATCTGAGGTGCCGATTGCATATTACTCGAGGTCATTGAGCGGTGCGGAAAAAAACTACGCGCAAATAGACAAAGAGGGTTTGGTGCTTGTAAGTGCGGTCAAGAAATTCCATGACTTTTTGTGCGGCCGCCATTTCATTCTGGTAACTGACCACAAGCCGCTTCTGGGAATCTTTGCCCCTGACCGCCCCACGCCCAACATACTGTCGCTCAGAATGCTGAGATGGGCCCTGTTCCTGGCGGCGTACGAATACAACTTGGAACACAGACCTGGAAAATGTATCACGCACGCTGATGCCCTGAGCCGCTGTCCTCTGCCTGAGACTGGTTTCGATCTGGCTCCTACAGCGGACATTTGCGCCTTGGATGAACTGTCGCAGTCTCCACTTCGGTCCGAGGACGTTGCCGCGTTTACCCAGAAGGACTTAATACTATCTCGTGTTTTAAACTGGGTGTGGAGGGGGTGGCCGAGTGTCTGTTCAGAGCCTGAGTTCAAGGTGTACTGGGACAGAAGGTCTGAACTGTCCATTGCTAAGGGTTGTTTGTTATGGGGGAATAGAGTCGTGATTCCCCCCAAACTAAGAGAAAGGGTTCTCGAGTCCCTGCATGCTGGGCACCCAGGGATTGTACGCATGAAGGCCCTGGCTAGGGGGTACTTATGGTGGCCTGGGCTCGATGCAAACATCGAAGAGCTAGTTCGAGGCTGTGTGCGCTGCCAGCAGTCACTGCCTGATCCTCCGCACACACCACCAGCACCCATGGACAGAGCTGAAAAGCCTTGGTCAAGGCTGCACTTTGACTTTGCGGGGCCAATCAACGGACAAATGCTCCTGGTGGTTGTGGACTCTTATTCGAAGTGGCTGGAGGTAGTTCCCATGAGGTCCACAACATCGGCAAACCTAATAAAGGCTTCGTGCCAACTTTTTGCCACCCATGGGCTACCTGAAGTACTTGTCAGTGACAACGGCCCTCAACTGACCTCTAGGGAGTTCGCCGGCTTCCTAGAGGGCTACAGCATCCGGCACATCACCACAGCCCCGTTCCATCCCGCTTCTAATGGCCAGGCAGAGCGGATGGTTCGGACGGCAAAGGAGACCCTCGCCCGACTGCCTGGCGAGGACTGGGACCATCGAGTGGCCGATTTTCTCCTGTGGCAGCATGTCACACCGAGCTCTGCCACAGGGAAAAGCCCGGCCGAGCTGCTCATGGGGAGGAAACTGACAACCATCCTCGACCGCCTGCACCCGGACCTGGATGGCAGCAGAGCTGTACGGGCCGAACCGCCCATGCCATCCAGAGAGTTTCAGCCCGGGGACTGGGTCTTTGCCCGAAACTACTCCGAGGGGCACCGGTGGCTTCCCGCCGAAGTCACCCACCGTCTAGGGTCCAGGATGTATGTGGTGAGGCTATCTGACGGCTGAAAGATACGCCGCCACATAGATCAGCTCCGGCAATGGTGGGCTCCTGCGGAACAGGAGCAAGAAGCCGGAGATTCATATGGGCCAGGGAGCAGTCCCACTTGCCTCCGGTTGAGGTGAGTGCTGCTGGTTCTCAGCAAGAACCTGAGTCAGGGCAGAACCCTGGACTCTCGGACCCTGGCGAGCCTGTCAGCCCAGCAGTGCCTGGCGCTGAACCTAGTGCAGACCCTGAACCATCTGTAGCCCCAGAGTTAAGGCGGTCACAGCGAAGCAGAAGGGCCCCTCCCCACTTGTCTGATTACGAGTGTGTTCCATCTAAGGGGGGAGGAGTTGTTATGTCTTCATAGACATAAGGCTAGCATAAGTTGAGCAGGTGCTCATTATGCGGATTCAGAAACTGTCTTGTATTGCCCAATCAAAGGGCTTATGGAGGGAACATCTGTGATTGGCTATTAATATGAGACATGATTGGTCATTAAATGTGAATTATGATTGGTTGTTATACACAACTGTTATTGGATAGTAATGATATTGTGGGCGTGGCTCCTCAGCCAGGATTGTATATAAACCGCTGTTTTGGACTGTTTACTGGTCTAGCTGGTCTAGTCCTTAGCTGGTCTAACTTGGAGCTGAAATAAAGCTGAAATCACTTTTTGAACTTACCTCCGGTGTGTTGTCTCGTACTTATCAGCTTGCCCCTGGCTGGCATAGCCAAATAGGAGCCACCTTGTAGCATTCCAACACCCCCCAAGCCACATAACTCACAAAGGTGAAGCCCTGCCAGAGCAGCTCCAAAGGCAGTCCCCATTCCCCATCTTGGGCTGTGAAACCCACAGACAAATCCTGATGGACTCCTTTCCCCCAATCAGGGAAGGTGCTCTCTGGGGCTCTCCAAATCCGCTTTACCTCTTTCCACACCAATCTGCCATTGTCAGGTCCAAGCCTCTGTTTAGGACCCCGTGCCTACCAGGCAACCTAAGGCAGCCCACAACCCTTGCTGCAGATCCTCCAAAGAGATATCAAGATATCACTGCCCTTTTCTGATAAATACACACCATCATCCTGGTATAGGTCCTCCAATCCTGCCTGTATCCTGGGATGTGGCAAATAATGTCCCATCCTCCCATCCATGGCTTTATGTACCTCCCTATTTGCTTTCTTCCAAGCCCTGTCTAGGCCCCCAGGGTCTCCAATCCCTTACCACACCTGTTATGGCAGGATGGCAGACCATACAATCAGCACACCCAGTCCCTAGCTTTTGATGAGCTCCAGGTTGGCCTTGGCTTGCACCACAACAGCCTTTCCCTTCATCAGGCCAAGATCATTTCCACCCAGGTGGATCAGCAGCATGGGAAGCAGAGGACCCTTCCTCCACTCAAACAACAGTGGGAGGAGCCTTGCCCACCACAGGCCCTGACATCCCAACCAGTCCACCATAGCCACCTGCAACCCAATGTGGCACCTCCAAGCTGGATGAGCTTCCTAAATGGCTGCAAATGATAACTCTCTTCCTCTTCCAGCTGCCCAGCATGCCTTAAAAGAAACAACAGCAGACAATCCATCACAATGCCTCCAGTGGGCAAATGTAGGTCTTGTAGCTCCGCAAATTTCTCCTCCCCAGCTGCTGAATGTCTGGCTTGGAATAGGCCTTTGCTACTGCAGTGGAGGCTGCCCCAAACCTGAAGTAATGAGTTCCAATATGAATGTGTCCCAGCCCCAGGACTCCCAGCACTCACTTTGTGATCTTCCAGAACTGAAACTTGGTCAGAGGGCAAGCATAACAATGCACGAACAAGGCACTTTCTACAGTGCCCTATGCATTACCAGGTAAAGGTCCCTATCTGAACAGGGGCCCATGAAGACCTCTACCCACCTCTGGGCCTAATCTGACTTAGACATCCATACCCTGATATGCACACCATTCATCAGGAAGTGGAGGTCCTGCACCTGCAAGGCCCTCCCTGACCTGTCTGCCTGGGAACTGACCACCAGCTCACTAACCCAGAGTGCCCCTAAAAGTTTCAGAAATGTTGCTGCATGGAAAAGGTGAACCTCGTATGCTAAAGCACACACCAACACCCAGGCTGAGAGTAACCCCTTCAAGGCTGCAGAGGAGATTTGGCTCCCTTGTATCCTACCACACCCTTGACTCCCAGGACCAACCCTCGAGCATCCTCCAGATGCAAAAATCCCCAGTGACCTCCTGTAAGCCCCCGGCCCTGCTTGCAAAAGCCAAGGCTGCCAAGTTACCTCTGACTGACCACACCATCAGCATCTTACCTGTCAGCTCCACACAGTATTGAATCAAATGGACCAACGGGATCAACCAGGTCCACTGCAGCCTGGCCCACCACCTAAAGGACTCGAATTGCCTACCTGCCTGGGTGTATGTCTGCCTGGTGCTAGATGCCAGACCCATCTCTACCACCTGATCAGCCTCAGCCCTCCAAGCTGTCACAGTTCTGGTGGGGGTTGGCCTCTGGGACCAGCTGCCAAAACCTCTCCATCTGTTTATGAGACAGTGCATCAGCCACCCCATTGCTAACCCAGGAATATGCCTAGCCACAAACAGCATGTTAACCCAATAGCATCACAACATAAAGGCCCTCAACAGGCTCATGACCAAACTAGTTAGCCAGGTCTCCAGCCACCCCATTGCTAACCCAGGAATATGCCTAGCCACGAACAGCATGTTAACCCAATAGCATCACAACATAAAGGCCTTCAACAGGCTCATGACCAAACTAGTTAGCCAGGTCTCCAGGCCACAGCCGGACAGATTCAAGAAAACTCAGGACCCTGGTGAGACCTGACTCTGTCCAGGCCGCCAGCCATTCCTCAGCGCACAATTGCCTCCTAAAGTATACTCCAAAACTCAAGGAGTCAACTGCATCCAACATAATCCACAGCTCCATCTCAATGCACATATCCTCCCGCCTAAAGGAGGATCTGCCACACCGTTGAACTCCTCCAGAAAGTTCTCCCATACTTCCAAATCAGCTCACATGCCCCCGGTGACATGCACCCTACGATGCAGCAACCTCAGACCTGCCATGGCATCACAAAATCTTCTCAGACAAGTCCTGCCCTGTGCCACGACCCTGCAGGCAAAGCTCCACCAACTGCTGCAACTCCACCAGCATGACCTTCCTCTGCCCTGTTAGGGCAGAGACCTGTGCTCACAGGTCCCGTACCTTTTCATCTGACAACTTTGATAGTTGCCTACTATTCTCCAATTCCATGCCCAGAAAAATCAAAATTGTGGCTGGCTCTTCCATTTTCTCACTAGCTAATGGGACCCCCCAACTCCTCAGCCATCCCAATAAAGGCCAGCAGCAACCATGCACACTGACCTGTGCCATGGGGAGCCACAAACAAAAAATCATCAAGGTAGTGAGCTGCATCTGCCACACCGGTCTGTCACTGCAGCACCTACTCAAAGAATATACTGAAGGACTCAAAGACTGAGCATGAGATGGAGCAACCCATCAGCAGGGGATGCAAAAATGTCCATTGAAGGTAAAGCTGAGAAACTCAGAGTCGACTGGATGCACAGGCAGGAGGTGGAAGTCTGACTGAGGTGACGGTCACGCACGCAAGATAACACAGGGGGGAAGTGAGGCTATTTCCTCTGGAGGAATTTGATCCACAGTTGTGCGATCACAGAGTCCTTTGAAGCTGCAGGGGCAGCCCGCCATTGCATGATCAGATGCAACCGTGGGTGAGTCAATTTTTTTTTTTTTTGCTGTTTGTTCCCAATGCACTTAAATGGAGAATCAATTAATCACATCTCAGCACTAATGGCTCCCTATGGAGTGTGTGATGATGTGCATACTGAGAAGGCAGAAAAAAACAACTGTACAGAGTCAGGATGGCCTGATCAGATCATCCCAACGCCATGAGAGGGTGCTGGAGTGATTAGACAGGGGAAAGTCTGTCCATGGCCTGTAGCAACCCGTTTGCTACCAGATTTTCCCTGGTGTCTTTTTACTCCACTTCTTCAGCGGAGCAAAACAGGTTGCTGATGGGTGCGGGGTGCTTCCCAGATGTGCATGTCTGATTGGATGCTTTACATCCACCCAGCATTCATACCTATGGCATGGCTACTTGTTCATGTGATCATGCCCTTAATGTTGCATTTAGCCAGCTCACCTCCATAGCCTCAACGGTACACGATACACACCACCTGATCAAAGCTTAAGGAGTCTAGAATCATGTCATTCACTGAGTCCTCTTTTCGGTAGGACAGGTGGTGAATGAAGCAATACTTACCTGGAGCTTTCCTAGGTACTCCCCCTGCAGTGGGGAGACCCTTCCCTACACTCCTTAACAATCTTCTCCCTGACCACATGCTCCATCCCCTTGAATGAGCACAAGTTGTCGGCCCAATAAGGCCTCCTAGTCCCTTAAAATGAAATATGAAAACCAACCATAAAGCACCCCAAAAAGTATGCCTGATCTACCTGGTTGGGGTTAAGACATCAGCCAGCTCTTGAGCACCTTGACGTTAATTGGACTAGGTCCCTTTGTAGGGGGGGTTGCTCCCTCCCCTTCTGCCCCCTCGCTAGTCTTGAGACCCTGACTTGTGCTTTCCCTTTAAACATGCCAAGATGGCATGGGGACTGGCACACGATAGGCACTCATGCTCGTACTTGCATGCATTATACCCCCACACTCCGTTGGAACTGAATCTCCAGCAAAACAGATGTTGTTGAACTGCCTGTCCATCTGAGGTGTGGGAGCCTGTATTATTGGGAAACCGGTGCATGAGGTGCCCACTGTTTGGCCTGCCCCCCAGTAGGCCATGCCGGCATCATCAGCTGCATCCACAATTGTGGATGGGTCTGGTCTCAGTATAAGGAGGGGTCCATCACCACCTGCATTCAAAACTCCTCATCATACTGTATCCATGCTGAGCCAGCAAAGTCGATATACCCTCGGTATATGACGTGCAAGTATTGCAACTACTACTGTCCCCTTCCACGGTTGAGCCTGGTTTAATAAGACCACATAGATCATGAACCTGGGCAACCAGTTGGCCCATGTCCAGTCCACCCTATACTTCTTCAGCCTCTCCTTAACCCTGACCTCCAGGTCCTCCTTGTCCTTCTATCTAACTCCTTTAAGAGCAGGGTAAGTATGTCAACATACTCCCCCATGTAATCATATCCCATGTAGCCATGGACAGATGCACTCCTATGGGGGCAGTGGCATCCCCAAAGGAGAATGCCTTCACAGGTACCACCTCAGCCGGCACACCACTTGCTGTGGAGGTGAGGGTGATACCCCCTACCAATGTTCCCTCTATGCTGCAGAGCCTTGTGAGCAAAAATTCTACTTTGTGAGCTACTGTCATTAAAGTTGTGAGTGAGCCATTCAGCTACTGTATAAATTAGTTTGCTCTGGAGCCATCCTTCCTGAGCTAATACAAAAATATGTGAGATGGAGGCTAAAAAACTGTGATCTAGCTCACACTAGCTCAGCTTAGAGGAAACACTGCCCCCTACCCCAGCTGTCTGTAGCAGCACCCACACACAACCCCTCTGTTGACCTGACACTGGGTGGTGTGATGTCCCTGGCTGCTGTGTGCTGACAGGAGGCCAAGAGGCAGCAGACTGACATCTGAGCCCCTATGGCCATGTCCCAATCCCAGCGGGGACCTGATCACACTTACTGCCATCTGCCATCATGCTGGCCAGCACCATACCCCGGTGGGCTGCTGCCTTTGCAGCATCCTCTTCTGCACTGGAATCTCAGCATGGGGCTGTGGGTTACCAGGCCACTCCTCATCACCCAGGCCCTCAGCATTCTTCCCTCCAGAGCAGACAAATGAGACAGAATAGCTTCCAACAGCTTCTTCTTTGTTGCTTGCTAGGTCTGGCAGCTCACCCTGACCACCTTGGCAGATCACAGGCCACTTGTCCCTTCCTGGGTGCCATCACCAGCCTGCTGCCTCCCAGGGTCCTTGACAAGGCACCAAAACCCATGGGCCCAAGCTCACCCCAAGTGTGTGTGTGGGGGGAGAAGGTAAGGTGAGGTGAGATGCCTCCCAGATGCTGGTGACTGAAACTGGGCCCATGTGCTAGCCAAGCAGATGCTGTCTCACTGAGCCACAGCCACATCACAAAGCCCAGGAAAGGGGGGGCTATGCCTCCCATGCCACCTCTGCCTGTACGCTTTGCTAGGCCCAGGTAGATCTTCTTGCCTTGGGCACACTGGCAGGCACCCCAGGCCTTAAAGGCAACCCCACCTCCATGGCCCCTGAGCAAGAGCCCATGCTGCCACCTTAGCTGTCCTACCAGGCTGCCATGGCCCTACCACCTGGGTGCAGCCAATGGTGTGCTGCTCAGATGACCATACCACTGCAGATGAGCTCCCTATCCCACGGGGTCAGTGCCACTGATGCTCCATGGTGCGGGCTGCTCAGACGCCTAAAGTGGAAGTTGCAGGCCCATCCACCTGCCACCTCCTCCAACTGCCAGCTGTGGTCCTCTGCTCCATGCCACCTCAGCCTTCCTGGGCCTAGGCCATGCACTTCCTCTAACAGCCTCGGAACTTGACTAATGCTGCCGAGCATGAAGCAGCAAGAGGAAGTTGGAGGGAGCAGCCAGTGACTATATTTTTGCGAACTCCTCCCCCCAGTGGCCGGATGTGGTGATGCCTTCATCCCCCATCACTGCCTCCTCCCTCTCGGTTAAAGAAAAGGTGCCCCCCACCTACAGGTGCCAGTTGGCTCCATGGGTAGAAGAGCCATGTTATCTTTAAACCATTTCATTGGTCACTTATTTGCTCTTATGCATAGTATAAGGTGCTGGTTTTTATATTTAAAGCCTTTCACACTCTACTAACCCAAGTAACCAAAGGACAGTATTTTCTTATATGAGCCTGTATTATGATCCTCCCACTAATTTCTGCTGTCTGTGCACTCTTGGAGAGGAGAGTATTGAGTTTTCATGGGCTTTTAAAAATTATAGCATCAGTTTTGTGAGATGGCCTGCCAAAGGCGATCAGTTTTAGGGTGTATGTTTCAAGCAGTCAACTTCAGTGGATGTTTTGTTAAGGGTTGTCCTTCTGTATTTTTCTGATGAATGTGATGTTTATATTGTTTATGTTAACTGATTTTTTGTAGAGAGCTGAGGGAGATGTTATCTATATTCTTCCTATTTTGTAACAACAATGACTGGATATAAATATTCTAATATGCAAAGTGGATTTTAAAAGGCCTCTGAGAAAGAGCCTTTACCATGCATGATAGGGGACAAAGAAGAACTGCCTGTGAAGGCAAGATAAATTACTGAAGTGTACATGCTTGCACAGTTTTATTTTGATGTATATTTGAAAACAACTCTCTCCCTTCCATCCATTATACTGTATTGTGACTCTATTAAGCATTTCCCTTATTCCACTCCTTGTTAGTTTCTCAGAGAATACCACTGTCTTAGGCTGTCTACCACTAGGTGACAATCTATATATACCTATAGATATTAGGTATAGCATTGTGTAGGCTGACACTATTGTAAAAGTACATGCCTTCCTCTGTTTTGATAATAGATGGGCTTGGTTATGACTCCAGCTGCCACAATTATTTACAGGAAGCAACAGAACAAATTTAGAGTCCAGTGGCACCTTTAAGACCAACAAAGTTTATTCAAGGTATGAGCTTTTGTGCGCATGCAGTTTTTCAAATACAAAGGAATGGGAGGCAAGGTTCAAATTTATAGATGGGCTGAAGAGCAAATTAACGTGTAATCTTACAGGAAGCAAGTATATGATAATAAACCCTCCCCATGCTTACAAATTGTCTATCATTCATGTGATTGTATTGGAGAACTGATAGGTGTTTGTTATGCAACTTTTCAGCAACACACTTACAGTGCAATTCAAAGATCCAGAGGCTATGCTCCTGGGCATTGGTGAAATCCAAGAAACTCTCAGGGACTGTGAAGTGTGCCACTGTTGTAGGACTGGGAGCTGAGGTGAGTTGTCTGATATAAAAACCAGAGGTCAGTGGAAGCACTGAGTTGCAGTGTAAGCTGAGCAGTCAAGAGCCAAAGTATTAATAATTCATTCGGAGGTGACTGAAAAATGGAAAGTCAGTCCATGCAGAAATGAAAGCAATTAGGCAGATGTGGGTATAAGAGAAGGGCAGTGCTAGAATGGAAGGACTTAAAGCATTTGATTGAATCAGATGAAAAACCTTTCCCTGGACCATGCTATTTCAGGCTGCATGTTGGGTTTAACATGTCTGATAACTCCCTCCTCCACACAAACATACACAAAAACATGAATGTGTGTAGGAAAAATACCATGGGGGTTTTGAAAGCTTCAACATAATATTCTTTCTCATTTTTAGGTGCAAGGAATTTTTCTTCAGGGAATATTCAAATATTCAAATTTCCACCTTGTGGAATGGTACAACCCAGGAAAAGCTTTAGCACATATCCTGTTGATTTTATGATTGGACCTTTAAGGTGTACCTGTTTTGTTCACAAGAAACACAGGGCTCCTACGAGCAATAAAGTACAATTTACCTTGTGTCTTGACCTTATCATATCATGGGTTGAATCTAGGATTGCCAGGAACATGCCTGGAACACCTGGGAGAATTTTTTGGGGGGGAAATGGGGGGAAAGGACATTGTCAAAACATCAATGTCCCTTCTGGCTAAAACTTGAAAGTGATGTTACTTACATTTTAGTATTTCACTGATCTGTATGGTAAAATTTCTATTATACATATTGATGCCCCCATTTTTTTCCACTGCTCATTCGATGGCTGGTGGGGAACAGGGGTGCTTTGGCTGGCCATTTGCCCATCAAAAGCAGGCAGAAGTTACCCTGATTTGGATTCCTTCAAGAAGACTGTGCACATGGTGGGCTGGATTGTCTCTAATTTGCTAACAATTTTTAAGTACTTTGTGTTTCTTACTTCATCTACATGACTAGTTCTATGTAAGATCTATATAAGGTCTTTTCCATTTGATGCTATCTTTCGGTGTGACATGATTTTGCAAACTGCTTTCAGCGGCATCGGGCTGTGGGCAGGTTTTGTACCAGTATAACTTTTCTGGGGTATGGCCATTTTTCAGGATATGGTGCTTACTGCAATGAAGACTGTGTGGTTTCAGACACCCTAATGTAACCTACTCTTAATCTTGTTCTCTTCTATTATGCACATTTGGCCAGTGATTTTAGGTACTTCTCTAGAGGAACATTTCCAGCAGAAAAGAAATCCTTGTACCTTATCTTCTTGGGTTACATAAAAATACCTCTTCTATAAAAAAAAACCACAACAACATAAAAATACCTCTAACTTCATGAAGCACATCCTGGAGTTTTACATATGATAGTTTCCCAATAAAACTCTATAAAGCTAATCTGTTTTGACATTCTCAGTTTGTCCAGTGAGTTGTTAATATTTCACTTTCAACTATAAACACTTTTTATATAAATATTGCTTTTGACCCCCGAATAGTGATATTTTGATAGCTACAATTTCATGGACAAGCAAAGTAGAAACAATTAATGTTTATTTAAAGTAGCTTAATTTCATACCTAATTGAGGTCTCTGTTTCTAATATTGCTATTATTTCATGAATGATTTACAATCATTTCAGGGACAAATGTAGCTCAGGACTGGAGAAATAAAGGGGAGAAGAATGAACAATCCCCTTAGAATAAGTCTGTTTTATGAATCTGGAAAATAACAAGTAATCATTGCTTGTTATACTTTTTGACAGCTTAAGTATAAAAAAAATCAATTACTAAGAAACAAGTATCCAGATTAATGTTGAAAATAA
The DNA here is from genome assembly GCA_029375565.1 of Gekko gecko. Lineage (NCBI taxonomy): Eukaryota > Metazoa > Chordata > Lepidosauria > Squamata > Gekkonidae > Gekko > Gekko gecko. Next base: position 212,090,867 of record JAPDNY010000001.1, read on the forward strand.
ACCTGCTTCTAAGGGTACCTGCTAAAAGGCCATTGATTTTGTATTGTTTGGGGGAGGCTAGCTATATTTAATTTCTTTTATTGATTTTTTCCCCTTAAGCTCTATATTCAATGCATGGGAGATACAATGCAATTTCTTATACAGCAGCAATGCCAGCTGCCAGACTTGTGAATTAATTTTACATGAGTGAGAGCAGTGCTTAGTAATTTGCTGAGCATTTCAGAGCATAGCTAGTAATTTTCCCCTTTATTATTTATAAATATCAAGAGGTCCAGAATTGGGCAAACTGGGGTGGGTTCAAATGAGAAGACCTTGCAGTAATTTCTAATAGCATGACACAGCAGCACCTCATGCTTTGTTTCCCATCTCCTTTGAATGCCAAATAACTGGAAGGGGAATACATAATTTGCAAATAAGTAACACACAATTCTCGTCCAACTCTGCCATTCTAAAAGACCTTTGAAAAACAAAATCAACATTTAAAGGAAGATTGCAATGCATTATACAAATTCTTAATGTACACGTTTTTTTTAAAAAAAAGCAAGCACCATTCTTAAAAAGAAATTACATAAAATGATCTGCATCTAGAAGCAGTTATGAGGAGAATTTTAATGACTCTTGTGTCAGCAAAATGAAAGCAATGTCCTTGTGGTAATGCAAAGGGTTTTCCATCAAACAGATTTAAAATACATTAATGCTGTTATGAAGATACAGGATGGAATTGTCAGAGGCACTTTGCATTAGAGTTTGGCTTCTCTGGTGCAACTCAAAGCACCTACAATACTCCTCCTTATCTCAATATGCTGGCCACAGTGAGTGAGTTTTTCACAGCTGGCCATACTCCCCTGGAAAAAAGGTTCAGTTGCTTAGTAAAGATGTCACAGCTTGACCTTTGGTGGTCCTGATTACTTCTGAGCCTTAATCTGACTGCTCAACTGGCTTGAAATGGGGCAGTGGATGGCTGTGTTACTCTGCTGTTTTCCAAAATGGCAAACCATGTCGTTGAGGACAGAGGAAGCAACACGCAAAAATGAATAGGCAGGAAGGACTTTCAGAGCATCTGCTTGTGCCATCACACTTATGCTATGTGATAACATCATGATCTTCTTACCCTTGTTATGAAAGGCAAGATATGGAGATTTGTGATGCTATGAAGAATTGAAAGCAATAAGAACTGGTGATTAAATACAAAATACAATAAGAGCAAAGCATGAATAATGCCCAGGTTTGTATTCAGCTGTACACCAGAAGTTCAAACCAGACATCATTGTGCTTCACTACATCATAGGAACAATGAGAAGCACGAATCTCTATCAGTGAGATGTCTCCATCCTATATGTGCAGGAGTTTTGCAGCATGGTCTTAAACATATCTTTTCACAAGTCCAAATAATGTCATTCTTCTGATCCATTTCAATACTGAGTCCTTACTTTCTTCTGAGACATCTAGACTACAGTATTTACTCAAATGCAAAACTAGGTTTTTTTTCCCACAGGGACGCCATCAAAAAAAGGATGGAATTGTCCAGGCCCGTAGGTACAGTGGGGCATTTTGGGGCCTGGCCCCCCAACTTCCTGCCAAGGCCCCCTGACTTCCGTGCAGCCCCCAGGTCCCCACAACTCTCTGGGCCACCTGGAGGACTCCCCACCTCCACTCCTTCCCCAAGCACAGCTTGCTTCACTGTGTAGGCAAGCAGACTGCAAACACTGCAACAGTGAGTTTTTAAAAAATGTATTTTATTTTTTATTTTGTGACATCAGTGCCCCCCGACTTATTTAAAGGCTCCTTGAATTACAAAATCCTGGCTATGGCTCTGGGGTTGTCTTACATTCACATACAAGTTATAGCTATATCCAATAATAATATATTTTGTAAGTATAACTTTTTAAGGTGATCAACTTACATTCAGGGTCACGTTCCTTTCAAGTAAGGGAGAAATAAATTCTTGAATCCATACACATATTAAAGCTCTAAGGAGCTTTAGAAGACAACTAAGGAATGGTTGATCTTAGAAATATTGGCCGAGGAGAAGTTTAAAAGCTAAATGTTTTTGCCAGTAGCTGATTTGTAGGATTCACCACCATGAAAAACCATGATGGCTCCTGGTTTAAATAAATTTAAAAAGGAATTATACTGCTTTATGGAAGATAGCCTACTTTTGGCTTTTAGCCATATTAGTCAAATGGGCCTCAGGATTTCAAATTAAAATTACTCTCCCTTTCAAATGCTGGGGAACAGATTCAGGCTGTGGTCTGTGGGACATAACTTCTGGACTTTCCTGACTGGCTGTCATGGGAAAAAAGCTACTGGACAAAATGGGCCATTGGTTTAACTCAGCAATGCTACGGTTATGTATTTTAACAGGACTGGATACTGATTACTGACTCATCTACCTACTTCGGAACTTCCCTGTGTATTTCAGCTTTGCACAATCAAATCAAGTCCTTTAATTGCAATCAGGTCCTTTAATTGCAATGTATTGAACACATGAAGCCTAAGTATTGAACACATGAAGCCATCTTATACTGAATCAGACCCTTGGTCCATCAAGGTCAGTTTCAGCTACTCAGACTGGCAGCAGCTCTCCAGGGTCTCAGGTTGAGTTCTTTCACATCACCTACTGCCTGGTCCTTTTAACTAGAGATACTGGGGATTGAACTTGGGGCCTTGTGCATGCCAAGCAGATGCTCTACTACAGGGCCACACACCCAGAAGAGACTGGATGATGAAGTTAGCAATACAGGTCCCTTTATTGTATAGAATTGAAGAGACTTAATTTGCCTGCACATGTGAATGCAAATGTTGCCTCTTTGTTAATTTGGTCCCCTTTAACAAGAGGCCTCTTTGTTTTTATGGATTCTGACCCAGTAGGTATATGACTGTCAGTAAGAAGATGCAGACTCTAAAGTATTAATGATATGAATAAAACAGTTTTTGGAAGGCATTATGGCACAACATACTACAAAAGCAAATTGAAAACTGTAAACTGGATCAGATGCACGATTCAAGAATACATATAAAAAAGCAAGAACAAACCACTAGGCATTATTTAAAAAAAAAACTTGAAACAAGAAGTTGCAAACATGACAGCAAGCTTAATGTATATAAGGCTGCGATCATACACACAATTAGACCCGACATAGGTGCGAATGCTGGATGGATTTAATATTTATATTATTTATTTATTTATTTATTCGATTTATATACCGCTCAGACCCCCCAAGGGGTCTCAGAGCGGTTTACACATTGCGTCTAATCCTTCCTAACTAGGGCCACAATGGAATGGGATAGGGACATCCTTACTGGCACCCTGAGCAGGGCTTCCCGTTTTTCCTCCGGCGGGTTCCAGGCATAGAAGTCTGCTGCAGCCTTGGTGCCCTTTTTCGAGTCCCCGGCATAGATCTTTCCTTCCTCGGCCAGGAGACTTCCGCGGCCGGCCGCTGTTTCCCTGACGCGCAGGTCCGCGTTGGCCTCAGCTCTGGTCTGCGTCCCTTAGGCTCCACCGTCCGCGCCGTCGCATCGCCTGCACGTCATGGCTCCGCCCATGGCTCACCGCCAGGTTCGCCGTCCGTCTCGCCTGCCGCCGCCACTGCCATCACCGCTGCTGCCGATGTCCGCCGCTGCCGCTGCTACACACCCCCGGTAGGGAGGGTGCCCCCCGCCTCTCTACAGGCAGGTACCCATTTATCTACTTGCATGTATGCTTTCGAACCGCTGGGTGGGCGGGAACTGGGACAAGGACCGGGAGCTCACCCTGGTCGCAGTGGGATTCAAACAGCCATAGTGGCTGTTCGCTTGTTGTTATAGCAGGTGTTTTACCACCTGCGCCACCACTCCCTTTAAAGGGCGTGATCAGACAACAACATCTGGGAAGTACCCCACAGCCGTTGGCAATCTGTTCTGCTCTGCCGCAGAACTGGAGTTAAAAGACACCGGGGGAAATCCAGTAGTTAACAAGTTGTGACGGGCCACAGATGGACTTTCCAGTGTCTGATTGCTCCAGCGTGCTCTCGTGGCATTGGGATGGCATAAGGCCATCCCGACTCTGTGTCATTGTTTCCCCCCCCTTCGCAGTATGTGCATCATCGCAAACTCCCTGGGGAGCCCTCGGTGTGGAGGTGAGATTCATCAATCCCCGGCACACACAAAAAGCAGCACACAAAAAAAAACCTCACTCACAGTTGCATCTGATCACGCACTGATGGACTGCACTCGCAGCTTCAAAGGGAGGTGTGATTGTGAAACTGCGGTTCAAATTCCTCCAGAGGAAATAGCCTTACTTCCCCCCCATTTTTTCTAGTGCATGTGACCGCAACCTTAGACAATCTAAATCTAAATGTTAGGTCATTAATTGCCACCCTTCTACCCTTCTGTCCTTCTGGCTTTAGCTCAGTTTCCTAGCAAGCAAGCTGATGCAGTTTCATAGCTACCTATCTAAGAATCCATGAAGGTTGAATAGGCAGCGGTTTCACAAACTTGTGATCCACTCAGCCCTCAAACTCCTGAGAATTGGGGGGGCAGGGTGAGGATAGTATGAGAACCTTAAACAGAATAGCTACTTCTGACCTGAAAAGCTGCTCAAAAAGTAAAGCTGTTAACGAACCTGCCTTCCTCCTGGACTTTGCTACATTTCCCTTAGACAGGGGTGGCATCATGGTGGCACGTTGATCCTAAGAGGTGGCGACAGAGACATGACTTAATTTCTCCCTCATTTATTGTTTAGTTTTGCACTTAGAGGACTGCAAAACCCCATACCCATAACATCTTACCAGTATCAAAAAATGTGTTAGACCAAGCTCTTCTTCTCAGTCATGAGACTGGTCTTCCTGTTTATCACCATTGTAGGTGTTCATCAGTTGTGTTTGTCAGTCTTCATGCTTGGTCAGCAATCAGCACTACCTTCTGTGGCTTTCCCATGGTAAGTTTCAGTATGGCGTCCAAGGAAAAGTACTCATGTATAGCATGACTATGCATAGTAATAGGGGGGGGGGGTTGTCTTTTCTCCCTTATGTGTGAAATCCAGTCCTGTACAATTTGGTTCCCATGGTATTTCAGCAGGCTGCTTTTCTTAATTAAGTTGGCAAAGTTAATATTCCAGAAGATACACCCAGGCTAATCTGATCTCATCAGATCTCAGAAGCTCAGCAGTGTCAGCCCTGACTAGTATTTGGATGGCAGACCTCCAAGAAATACCAGGGTCGTGATGCAGAAGCAGATAATGAAAAACCACCTTTAAACGTCTCTTGCCTTGAAAACCCTAACGGGTCACCAAAAGAAAAAAACAAACACCAGTTTCTGAGCTATTTGAACTGAATCCACAGATTTCCCCAAAGCCATTGGACCAATCCCACAAAATAGAATCAAAAAATCGGCAATCCATGTTTTCCCTCACACCGTAACATCATGTAGGGTCAAACACAATTGAGTCCTCTGGTCGGAGAGATTTTCTGTTGCAAAAATCCATTTGGACAAGCTTTAGGCAAGTTTGGGGTAAGTTGCCCCACTTAATGAAAGCTTTGTCTCAATACTAAGAGATGTTTTTCCAGTGTTTACAGCTACTTGCAGTTAGATGTTCTTCATGGAATGCACAACAATAATTCAGTGTTGTATCATTGCAGTCTCAGTCAAAGTCACAATTTCTAATAGCAAGCTACAGAGAATGAGGGTGTGAAATCGTTCAAAGATGGAAGCTTTAACTAGGCCAATTCAGGGCCAATAAGGTACCAGATTAACGCTTCTTACTAATGAATGATGACAAGAAGACTGAAATATAGTCATGGGCCAAAATCATAGACATAAAAAAGAAAGCCATACATAGTGTTTGACATTTTTATTTGCTTTTGATTAATTAGAACCTAGGGTTGGATATTTAGCATTGTCAGAGAGCAGTATGCATGCTGAGATCTATTTCATAAATGACACTTAAAAACTGGTGTATGAATTTCCCAAGCTGAGAATTCATACATACCTGTGTTATCTTAAATGTTTTCATTTTTAAATAGAAAGTCTCATTGGCTACCAATATGATGATAACTTCTATGTGTGTGCACAAATAGCATGAGCAAGGCTGAAAGCCCTGAGTTCATCTCCCAGCCCGAATATCCAATTACTATACATTTTTTGCATGTTAAAAATCACACTTGTAGAAGTGGTCCTGTTCTAGTAAATTATTAACATACAGATAACTCCAATGTGTTAAATTAAGGCTTTTGTGAAAATATTCTGGTATGAGTGAGCAACTGAAAAAATTCCCCTCCAGTTTCCACCTACAACTTCTGTTAATGAATGAGACTAGCTGAATTTGAGGTTAGGAAGTTCCTGGAGATTCTGGGATGGAGCCTGAGAAAGGTTGACTTTGAAGACAGGAGGGAACTTAGCATGGATGTGATGCTGTAGAGTCCACCTCCAAAGCTGCCATTTGCTCCAGGGGAACTAACCCGATGGAAATCAGTTGTAATTCTAGGAGAACTCCCGCCCCACCTAGGGACTGGCAACCCTAGTATATGGCATGTGAGGAAGGCCTATTTTAGAGGATAAATAATCAGAATATCCTACCATCAATAGAAGTAAAGAAGAAAGGCAAGATGGTCTATGTGGAATTTGCTGCCAGAGGAATAAATGGCCACGGGAATAAACAGCTTTAAAAGGGGATTAGATAGATTAATGGAGGATAAATCTATCAATGGCTACTAGCCATGGCAACTGAGGGGAACCTCTACATTCAGAGGCACTAAACCTCTGAATTGCAGAGCCAGGAGACAACATCAGGGGAAGGCCTCAGCTTCTATGTCCTGTTATGGGCCATCCAGAGGAACTGATTGGCCACTGTGTGAGACATGGTGCTGGACTAGATGGACTATTGGTCTGATCCAGCAGGGGTCATCTTATGTTCTTATGTATGTCATTTAAAAATATTTATTACAGCATTGTTCATGAAACTGATCAAGTATGCACATTACTCCCATACTGCAGGCATTACATTGGTTGCCCATCAGTTACTGGGCTCAGTTTAAGATATTAGCTATCACATACGTAGCCCTTCATGGCCTTGGCCCCTCATATCTGCAAGACTACCTCATTGGAGCAGGGTCTTCTGCAGGTGCCAACCTGCAAATGGGCATAATCAACAAATGGGCAAAATCAACAACTGCCCGTACACACACCTTCTCTGTTATGGCCACCACCCTGGGGAACAACCTGCCTGAGGAGTTCAAGAAGGCTCCCACTCTCCTGGCTTTCCACAAACTAAGCAAAACTGAATTATTCAGGAGGGCTTTTCTATGCAGGCAATAAAGCTGCACTGCACTAAATGTTTCATAAAGTTACTTGAAAAAATTATTAGGGACTGTGGTCTATACAGCTTACTGAAACTAGGATCCTGCAATGAATTTTGCATCATTTAATGTGTCATGTTAATACCTGAGTTTTGCTTCAGTTCTGTTTTTTGACTTCTGGTCGGTTCTACAACCCTAATCCTATTTCATAGTTTATACCTAGAAATAGCACCATAATTGCATGCATGGAAACCTTTCCCCCCCATAAATATCACAGTGTTAAAGTGTAAACAGTTGCAAATTATAGCGCTGACTTATTTTAATTATATACCCAACTAATGGAACTGCACTGTTGTTTATGGAAATAACAAAAGAACACATGGAACAAAATGAAACAAATTAATGATTTGAATTAAGGAATTTTTTACGGTGTAGTAAATCAACACATTTAGCCACTAATTGCTTTGACTGAAAAAAATGTTCTCTGAATCATTTACATAGATTTTATCAAGAGCAAGACCTTATTCATGAAGGTTGTCACCCAATTTTTTGATGCTATTGGGAAGCAGGGTTTTATTTTTTTTTCCCTGCTTCCCCTCAGCTTCAACATGCATTCATGCATCTCCCATGTTTCCCTTGGGTTTTCTTAATTTTTTACCCAAAGCTGCTTTGCTCAAAAGTTTGGGAAAAGACCACAGCAGAGCTTGGGTAGATGCTGAGTGAGCAGAAAAGTTTAGATTTTCCCAATCCTACCCACATGGAAGCCATTTTCTGTGCCCTGTCTTCACAGTAGCCATTCCCACCACAACTGGGGGCTTGGTTTTTTGTTTTTTGTTTTAATTGGTAGCTGGATATCATTATACCAATCCATCTATCAGGTTCATCAGATTCTCAGCTTTCATTTTTGTTGTGGAGATATACTTTTCCCCTTATAGCTCCACAATGAAAATGACTAGATATTAAGGACGTCTTTAAAGTGAGAGCTGGGAATTCAGAGAACCTGTTAAACAGATTGTTTATAATTTTTAAGCAATGTTTAAATGAAACTAGAAAAGCTCTGAAAGTGTGCAGGGGGAAATGACCATTGCTGGGGAACTGGAACAGGAAAAAATGTAGGGAAACCTGCCATATGGAAGGCATATTGCAGCTACCCTGTATCTGCAGCCACAGCAGTGATTGGGAAATCATACGTTAAGCATATCCCTGTATGTAAAACAGTCAACTCAGCTTTACCAGGGTCATTATTTCAATTAATGTCCCAGGATGATCCTTTCATGACATTAATCTTCTTTGGACATAATTGTTCAAGACTGCCGTATGAGAAACTCTTTTCAGTCTACAGCTAATTCCCTCAGTATTTGATCCATGTCTTTGTAGTAGACAGTATGGTTTTCATTGCCATCAAAATGACTATGCTATACCCATTACATATTTGTGTCTTCCCATGTTGGTGAAATGATTTGAAAAATTTGGTATGAGATATATGTGTATGTGGGAAATGCCATCAAATAGCAGCTGACATGGTGATTCCTTAGGGTTTTCAAGGTAAGTGATGAACAGAGGTAGTGTGCCATTGCCTGTCTGTATGTAACAATCCTGGACTTCTCTGGTTGTCTTCCATTCAAGTACCAACCAGGGCCAACTCTGCTTAAATTCCAAGTTCAACGTTTTGGTATTGACCTTAAAGGCCTTCTGCAGTCTGGGACCCAAGTATCTTCGGGACCACCTCCTCTGGTATGTCCCTGGAAGAGTATTACACTCTGTCGAGAACAATCTACTGGTGATCCCTAGCTGTAAAGATGACCGGCTGTCCTTGACCAGAGCCAGGGCCTTTTCATTCATGGCTCCCACCTGGTGGAACTCTGTACCAAATAACATCCACGCCCGGCAGTTCAACAAGGCATGCAAGGCAGAGATGTTCTGCCAGGCTTTTGGCTGAGGAAAGCAATGGGTTCCACCTTATCTGGCACTTCCTTCCCCTCCCCTCCTGCTTTCTTTCACCCGCTGTAAGGCTGCGTTCAGACGGCCAGTCAATTGCGCCATGAGCCCTCCTAAAATTTTATCCCGATTTTTTTAATCCAGCCTAGCACGACCAGACGCCCCCCATGAAATAGCCTCACCACGCGTTGTTCCCGCCGTGATTTGTCTACACGGCATCCACCGAGGATTTTTTTAAAAAAGTTTTGTACATTCGCATAGGCAAGGCTGTGCCTCCTTGGAGAACTGAGGCGATCGCGGAGGGTTTTCAGCAAAGTCCCGGTCCTCCCCTTACCATTGCCATCATGATCAATGGAGGGACTATTTTGCAAGTTAGAACAGTCCTTCCCCCTCCATCTCCCATCGCGGTAACATCTTGTCCCTAAAAGAAATAAGCATGAATATTACATTCCTCGTAGCGCTTATCGCTGAATGCATTTCCTCGTTAAAGCGCACATGGGGTTTCAATTTTTAAAAATCGCGCCCCCGTCGGCTCGGTCTGACGTCAGACCAAGCCGACGGGAGCATCGCGCGCTAATGGAGTGACCAGACGGAAGAAAGTCTGCAGTTGTTGCGCGGGTAAGCGAAAATCCTACATTGAAACTGCTGCTTTTTAAATCAGGATTGGAGGCGCAGCAGAACGGGATGCCTATGGGACCGGAATATTTCCCAGATGTTTCTGTCTGGTCGTGCATTTTTGATCCGCAAGGGAGTCGTTCCTATGGCAGATCAAAAGATCCGTCTGAACACACCCTAAGACAGCAATACCTATTGTATTTATTTTGGCACCACTTGATGTTACCTCCAACTTTTAACTGTTTTATTTTTTGGATTTTATATTGTATATATCTTCTGTTGTTAAATATCTTCTGTTGTTATATAAACGGAAATTATAAATAAATAAATAAGATCTGACCAGATCTGGGTAGCTTGGGCCGTCCAGGTCAGTGCAAGAGATATATTTTTGAGAGCTATTATCCACTCTAGGGATATAACTCCAAGTTCCTTAGACATCATGGGCAAGCAACTAGTACCATACTAAAAGTATTGCAAGCAGTGGCATCAGTCAGAATATATACAGATGTATGGATGGACACAAGGCTCATCCACATGAGCTTCCTTATGTAGGATACCAAGAGATACCAATATTTATATACTTGGAGTTCAGTAGATTTGGGCGGCATGTCAGCTGGCTTCCCTGCACATTGGGTAAGCTGACCTGCATATAACAAAACAGACTAGTAGCAAAAGGGGTATGACAATTAGGCATTCAGTGAACTTTGACACCAACACCAATTCCTAGTGAATTTACCTGGCTTGGCTTCCTTATTTAGTTATAAGGTGAGCTCTTCACTGAATTGCCTTGATGGTCAGTGTGGATGTTTATGTTAAACAGCTTTGTACATTCACAGTAGCTGCCTAATATATAGGAGCTAGTGGCCGCAACGATATGGTTGTTGTCTGTCAATTTATGAATGTTTTGCTACTGTTACAGCATTACACTATTTTATCTTTAGATGACATTCCTGATGTTCAGCTCATGTCATGAATAGGGAGCAGAATGTTTGGCAAACAGTTCAAATACAGCAAAGTAAATTGGAGTGCATGATTAGACTGCTTTGTCACAAGCATAGCTGCCACCTTTTAGCTGTCTCTCCTAATTTTTAAGAGGCAGATAGTAAGAAGGGGGGAGAATCAGTTGCAGATTTTTCGAGTTGCAATTTAAAGCTTAGATGTTTCTATGTTTCTTCTGTTGCTATCCATGAACCTAGCTTATGTTCCAATCAGTTCTTGATTCAACCCTCAATGGCACAGTCATAAAAATTAGGAAGTGACATGTAGCTGTCATTGGTTATTTAAAGGACATATCCAACTGTGCACATGCAAAAAAGAGGATGAATTACAGGCACAATACAAATTGGTTGATTTAATGGCATAAATCAAGGAATAATACCCATTCTCAAAGTGGGAAAATCAGGCACACATAGCAGTATCCTGGCTGCTGCAGCATAGATGACACATTGTCCAGCATAGTACTGAGTTTGAGATTAATTTTGCCAAGGAACATAAAGGTGATCCAATCAGGAGTTTACCCCACACTGAAGGGGCTGAATAAGCACATTTGCCTAGCTATCATGTTCATTTTATTTATTTATTTGTAACTCTCCTTTCTCCCCAACAGAGACCCAAAGTGGCTTACATCACTCACCTCCATTTTATCCTCACAAGAACCCTATGAAGAAGGTTAGGTTGAGACAGTGTGACTGACCCAAGGTCATTCAGCAAGCCTCCATGGCAGAGGGGGGATTTGATCTTGGATCCCCTACTCTAACCACTATACCTTTCTGGCTGTTAGTTCATGTTAAAGTTCTTTGCATGCTGAACAATGACTGCACCGGGCTATGGTATTTAGAATGGATGGTGTTAGGAGCATGGACTTTCTTCTTGCAGAATGGATTGAACTAAATTAACTGCACAATGTCAGGGCACTTCCAATTCATTAGTTCTATTTTGCAATTCCTTTTTAAATAAAGTCACAACCATAGAATGTTATTTTATGTCTCTTGTCTTTCTTGCTGGATCCTGGGGCAATTCTCACTAGCTTATAACAAACTCTTTCATGTCTTACTTGCAAAGACATAGTAGCACACTTTTGTGTTGTGATTCCACTTCTTTGTAACATATTAATATAACACTTTTCTCTCAATTCTTCTAGAGATTCAGATACAAATAGTTTCCTATTGCAATTGCCAGAAATAGATGCACTAGAGGATAACAAATTCTACAGTGTATATCACTTTTAATATTTAAATAAATGGGTGCATGTATTTTGGCCCCTATAACCTTAACTTCCCTCCTTTTGCTTTCCATGTTGCGAGCACCCATGCACTTTTCCATACCTGCCAACATTTGATTATTTCTGGTATCAAGAGATGACCCTGTTCTCATCTTCAGGTCTCATTATAAACGTGGGATCAGTGAACCAGATAACAGAACTTTTTGGAGGACAAGTTCAATTTAAATAGTAAAGATTTTTATAAATAAATGCTATATAAATAATTGGCATTCACACAGCAGCCTCTTTCTAATATCCCATTACAAATCTAAGTAGTTGGCACAATTTCTTTCCCTTCTTCCATTTCCTTTACTCTCTCCATTTCTCCATTCCTTATACTCCCTTTTCTTCTCTTGTCTATTCCTGGTTCTTTTCCTTTTCCACTGTTGTTCTTCTCCAGAGTGGTCATCTTGCACAGCTGGCTGGGCTTTATCTAGAATCTGGGCATATCACCTAGTGCCCATTGGTCCATCAGCTGGCTGTGATTCCCAACTTCCAACTTCGATTTTTTTTTTAAGGAAAGCAAGTTTCTAGGCCTTCCTGATACAGAGAAAGAAAAATGTAAATACAACTTTACCGCTTGATTTATGTAGTGAAAAAGTCCTGTTCTACTTTCCTCTTGTTCTATTCAAAAAAGAAAATCATGGATGCAATTGACAAGTTTGGGGAGTACAAGGGAAAGTTTTGCTTTCCTATTCCCAGGAGTGCCTGAAACAGCAATTGATGGCTCCATATGTGTTGTCTAGTTCCTAGGCTTTAAATGGTGTTTAACAATTTTAAGGAAAAGAAACTCATGTTTCATCTAAATTTCAAATTATTCCAAACATAAAACAAAAAAATGTGGTCTTTGTCTTTGAAAATATAAAATGACAGTGTTTATCGATCTGTTTATCTATTTATCCAGAACCCTCTTAAATATTTACACAATGTTAACATTAAGATAAAGTTTCTGCATAATAGTACTCTTTCCCTCTTAGTTGTATATTGCTATTTAGTTGTATACTAGCATTTACTCGGTGACCAGAAAAAAGCCCACAGGAAAAAAGCCCACATGGAAAAATGCCCATGTGGAAATAAGCCCACGCGGGGGAAAAACCACATGGAAAAATACCATGTAAAAAGCCATAGCAACAATTTGTGTAGTGAGTTTATCAAGTGTAATCCTATATATATAATTGTCTTACATGTTGGCCATCTCCACCTCTCCAATTGGCTGAAGGAAACCCTTTCCAGGCCTTTGTGAGGAACTCATAGGGGCCAGAGCTGACTAGGGTTGCCAGCTCCAGGTTGGGAAATTCCTGGATATTTTGTGATGGAGTCTACAGAAGCCAGAGTTTGGGAAGGGGAAAGGCCTCAGCTGAACAGAATGCTATAGAGCCCACCCTTCAAAGCAGTTGTTTTCTCCAGGGGGGGAGAGATCTGTTCTCTGGTGTTCAGTTGTGATACCTGGCAATCTTCAGGCTCCACCTATAGGTTGGCTACCCTGGGCGTGGCAGTTAGCACTTCAGAGCAGGGTCTGCTAGACCAGGTTCTTGCTGTAGAAGTTAAGAAGGTGATTTTGGTCCAGTCACAGACTTTCAGCCTAGCCTACCTCACAGGGTTGTTGTGCAAATCAAAAGGGGGAGAGGAGAATGATGTAATCTGCTTTGGTCTCCACTGTGGAGAAAGACTATACTTTTCATCCTGGGGAATCACTGCTGCCAATCTCCAGGTGAGGGTTGGAGATCACACAGAATTAAACTACTCTCCAGACGGTAGAGATCAGGGGCAGATAAAGGTAGGTTGATGGTTGGCTGGGAAGGAGATAAGGTTGCCAACTCCAGGTTAGGAAATGCCTGGAGATTTGAGGGGTGGAGCCTGGAGAGGGTGAGGTTTGAGGAGGGGTGGGACCTCATACAGGTACATTGCCATAGACTCCTCCCTCCAAACCAGCCATTCCCTCATGGGGAACCATTGTTGCAAATTTCCAGGGGAGGGATGGAGATCACGCAGAATTACAACTGCTCTTCAGATGGCACAGATCAGTTCCCCTGGAGAAAATGGTGGACTCCGCGTCATTATACCCTGCTGAGGTCGCCACAGGAAATTGACTGCTGAGTGCCCAAGGCCGGGGTACTCTCCCAGAGCCTCTTTCTAGATCCCATTGTATTTATTTCCACAATGGGCCTTATGCCTAGTTAAATAATAATTTTGCTATGTTATTAGTAAATTACTTCATTATTATATAAAAGTGGCCTTATGAAGAGGGCTTTAATGCTATTGAGTGTAAAGGCTTGGAAGGGAAATTAAAGGAAATAAAAGAGTCCATTTTGCTATCAGCAAACCTTATTAAGAAGGAAAAACAATAACAACAGAAATGTAAATTAAACTGTATATAGAAATATTTTAAATAAAATTAAATACTTTAAATTTATTAATTTACATCCCTTTGTAATGTTGGAATGAAGTAATTTCTAAAGTAAAGACAGAAAGGCATTAATTAAATTATGTATAGACTGTCTAGTATACATAGCTTTTGAAGAACTATATGCCTTAAATTCTTTATATGATTAATATTATTTATTTTGTTATTAAAACCATAACATAAAATGTCAAGATAACATTGTCCCTATTGCTTTGGGTCCCCCCTCCACCTTTTCCACATGTGTTCGGCTCCCTCTGGGACTACTAGAGACAGCAAAGCACGGGGGGGGGGGATCCTGAAGCAATAGGGACAAACAAGTGACAAAAATGACCGTGTAGAAGTGGCCCATCTGACCCATTGGCCTTGTCATGTTCTCACGCAAAGACTTAAAAGCAGCATCAGAACCAGTAATGCCAATTTTCTGTTTCTTACAGGGTGGTGTGAAATGAGCCCCCTTCTGTTTCCATTTACAGTCATTTTTTTTTGGGGGGGGTGTTCTTTTGGATTTACCACATGGGATGGGTGGGCTCGGTGATCCGGTAATAAAGGGCTGTTGCATGGGCTGCTGTACCATGGCTTTGCAGACAGATTCACAGGCAGAGGAGGTGGGCTCTTCAGATTGGTGGCCCAGACTGGGGCCTTGCAGTACCCAGCTCTGGTTTGAGGCTCTTTGCAGAGAGTTGTGCTCTGTTAGTAGAGAAAAATGAAATCAAATTCCTTGGAAATGTAATTGTTAACACACAGTACTGTGAAAACACCACAAAACTCCCTGTAAATTCAAATATTTTTACCAGTCTGAGTGCATTTGTGTCTCATAGCTTCCCATAAGCTTTGAAGAGTTGCCTTTCCTCCTTTAGATTTGTGACCCTGGGGCTTGGGAGTATCCAGCTTATCACCACCATTTTGGGTGCTGCCACCCTGACCTAAATAGGAAGACAGCCATCAGCAGAAACTTCTTTTTTTTCTAAATAGGTAGTCAGTTTAAAAATAAAGACCCACCACCCATAAACAAACAGCGAAATGACGATCTGTTTTTAAAATAATGACAGCATTGGCTAACACTGAGTTGGGTGGGGGGGGAATCCCCCACAAAAATGTGATCTGTAGCAAATTCACCAGCTATTTCCTTACTGAAAGCATGGCCTAAAAAAGGCAAAGAAGTTAAAAAAAAAACATAGTATTTTTCCCTGTGGGCTTTTATGTCTGTGGGCTTTTTTCTGTCTGGGCATTTTTCTGTGTGGGCATTTTTCCATGTAGGCTTTTTTCCTGTGAGCATTTATGTCTCTGGGGTTTTTTCCATGGGCTTTTTTTCCTCTGGGGTTTTTTCCTGTAGGCTTTTTTCTTAGAACTGTGAAAGACTATTTACACCCTGAACGAATATGTCATTCTGAGGATGGTAGAATCCTGATGGTTCAAATTCAAAGACAAGCTAAAACAACTTTGATTGTTAACATATATGTACCTAATCAACATCATGAAAATTTTTATCAGTGCTTGCAAGACTTTATTTCAAAACAAGATTTTTTTCTGGGATTTTTTCTGTGGGCTTTTTTCCTCTGGGTTTTTTTCCTAGAACCATACATAAAATTTTTAGTTTCTGCAAATTGGGTGGTGGTAGGGCAGTAACATAGACTACTGTTGGCAAGCGGTCTGTGACCACTCTTCTTGAGTTCATTTAAGTGGCTACGGTTTTGGAATGGAATATTAATTCTCAGTTTGGTAGTGAGTTCATTATTTGTTTGTACAAAAAAACCTTCTTGGACTCGGTATTACAACATGTTACTTGGAAATATTTGAAATGTTTCACATGGCAATATTACTTATACTGTTTGAACATTAGTCCCATTTAAGTGGATAGCATTTACTTTTGTGAAATTTATTTAGGCCTTAGGGCTGTGTTCTCATTCACATTTCATTGACAGCAGGTTTTATAGAAACCAATGAAACCACGCTGAACTCAATGGAAGGTAGCTGTGCACAGAACAGCAGCCCAAATTTTACATCAGGTGACTATGAGGACCTCCTACTGAAGCAAAACACTGCAAACTATAGCTTCAGGAATTCTGTCAGAGGAGATTAGAGAGATTCATGGAGAACAGGTCAATCAGTCATCATGACTAAGGGGAGCCTCCATGTCTAGAGGCAAAAATTGCTGAATCACAGAGCCAGGAGGCAACATCAGAGGAAATGGTTGGCTACTGTGTAAGACAGGATGCTGGACTAGATGGACCATTGGTCTGATCCAGCAGGGTTCTTCTTATGTTGTTAGATTCAAGATGTGGACAAAAAACAAGTAAAGCCTCCCACAAAGGAATTTCTACTTGCACATTAATTGAACAGATGTAGATCCATGTACTGCTGAAGCAACAAAAACCAGAGACCAGCGGCCTGCTCCATCTTTCCTTCTGTACAGACTTTTCTGATGTATTAGGAGAGAGACTAAATAAGCAAAGCATTAGCAAAGGATGTTTTGCTCTGATTGTTCCCAAACTTTTCTGCAGTAGTTAACAGGAACAGATACAAAGCAATTGGTAGATAAGACAGCAATTAATGTGTCTGATTTGCATAATATGCAAATTGGGTCACCCAGATCTGGTGAACTTGAAAATGGCAATCATATTCTTCTTGGAATTCTTAATTAATTAATTATCATATGACATTGCATGTAGAATAGACAGGGGATTCCAAGATTGCCTGGTAGCCACAAGTTCTAGCTCTTAGTGTTATGCTAGTGGTGAGCTAGACACATTTTTATGGGCTGAGAGAGCTCTAAAAGAGCTGTGACTGGCCCAAGGTCACCCAGATGGCTTCATATGGAGGATTAGGGAATCAAACCTAGTTCTCCAGATTAGAGTCTGCCACTCTTAACCACAACACCAAACTGCCTCTGTTTCCAAATTTTAATTCTTTACTCGTTCATTTTTAATTAATTAACACCAACTCTTTCTTTCCTTCCATCTGTCTCCCCCGCCCCAATTCTTCTCTTTCCTTCTCCTCCTCCTCCTCCAACTCATTCTCCTCTAAAACCAGAAGAAACTTTTCAGTCCATGTTTGTGGCTGCTTTGCTCTTTCCATTCTGCATTTCTGTGGGTGAAGCCTGCAGGCAGAAGCAGCTGCAAATTGAGTTCCAATTGCAATTTCTGGGATAAAAGAACAATCAGTCCTGCAAACCATTTACACTAAAATGGGATTAGAAAGAACTGGACAGAGTTAACTGAAAAGGGAATCAACACATAAATTTGCTCTGTCTTCTTTGGATGTATTGATGAATGGTAACTTGAACATTTCCATGCTTTCTGTTTTCCTGTTGTTACGTCGATTTGCTTCTTGACACTATTTTAGTCACTATTGAGTAACTTTCGGGTATGATCTATGTCTGGATTGATATCACAGAGTTTTTACACCAAACCTGTCAGGAAGGATTTAGGGTGAAAATATATTTGATTCAGTTTTTGATACTGAGAATTTGTAATTTGCAAAAATTCAAACTTTCATTTGGAAAAAAGAGGTGCTAATTGCCAGCAGCTGGATCAAAAAGAAGCTTACTCCTCTTTTCTTTGCAAACATTAAGAAAGTAATCAGAAGCAGCCTTGTGACACAAGTCCTCCTACAGTTGGTAGCTACAATTTAGACATTTGCCCCCCTAGTCGGAATAACGAGACAGACAACAGTTTGGAAGTAAACAAGGGCCACTTTATTAACTATTTAACATAACATTGCGGCAAGGGACCAGCTAAGCGAGCACGGAACAGGCAAGGCAGGTGTCACTCTGCTGACTAACCTCCTTGCCCTTTTCTTGGGCGGGTCACCCAGCTCTGGTCTGGAGCCATCGGTCTGGCTCATGACCAGCAGCCCAGCAAACTGGTCGCCACCTAGGAGCGCCTACCCCTGAAGCCTTCCAACTTGCAGAGAGGAGCATACCCTAAGAGGTTCCCAGAGGAGGTGATCACCGTTCCCCACCCTGGACCTTAGAAATCCGAAGGCAGTTCCTGATGACCCCCTGTTCCCTAATGGGGAAAATGCCGTAAGGTGCTCACCGGTTCCGGTTTCTTGCCCGCACCAACCTGCCACAGCCAAGACCAAGCCTCTGCTTTGGTCTTTGCTCCCAACCAAAAAAGGGGGCCAAGGCTGACCTAACCCTTGCCGCAAGTCCTACAAAATTAACCCATTGCCCTTGACTGATAGGTGTACCTATCAGCACTGTACGGGTCCCAGAACTCCACCACCCTACATGGCCTTCCTCATCTGACGGGTGGCTTTATGCCTTGCAGGGTCTCCCCAATTGTGCCATAATTGGCAGGGCAGAATAACAGACCCCACTCTTCACACTACTGGGCCACCTTGCCCTCATTATTGCAAGGCCAGCCTCCCCTTGTAATACCAAGGCCATGCCCATTCCTGGTGAGTTAGAATAGGCCATCAGAGTATCTACCCTTGGGCCACCTTGCATTTATCATCCCGAGGTCAGTCTCAACATGTAACACCAGAGCCCTGCCCTGCATGCGAAGCAGAGTAGCCAACCAGACTATCTGCACCAGGCCACCTTGCTCTTATCCTCACAAGGTCAGTCACCACTCATGGCACCATGTCGTTGTCAATCATGGTGAAGCAGAATAGCTGACCAGACTATCTGCACCCCAGGCCACCTTGCTCCTATCATTGCAAGGTCAGCCCCCCACTCCGAACACCATGTCCTTGTCCTTTATGGCAAAGCAGAATAGCCAGTCAGCCTATCTGCAGGCCACCTTGCTCTTATCCTCACAAAGTCAGACTCCACTTGCAGCACCAAGGCCGTGTCCTCCATGGCGAAGCAGAATAGCCGACCAGACTATCTGCACTCTGTGTCATCTTGCTCTTATTATTGCAAGGTCAGCCTCAGCTCATAGCACAAGGGGCCTGCACAGCCAGCGTGTTCCCCTGGCCCGGTGGGTGACCCAAAGGACCATGCTGTGGTCGCAGACAGTGACTCTTCGTCTTGCCCTACGGCCAGCAGCACCTGAAAGAAAAACCTCATTAATAACTTTAAATTTTGTAATTCCACTGTTTGAACACTAGGTGAAAGCCCGTCACTAGCTCACTGAGCCACCATGCCACCCCCCAAACTGAAGAGTAGTGACCAGACAGGAGTCTTGATCTAAACATGGTTCCACAGACACCACCACATGGCAAGGGAAACCGAAGCCCAGGGCAGCCACAGTAGAAGCGGCACTGATCAAGAAGAGTGAGTTCCAAGCTTCACCCCAGGAAAGGCCCAACTTGCCCAAAGCCCGAGTGCTAACCACTGCAAAGAGGATGCTTGATCAGAAAAGCTCCATCTGCCGGCCTAAAGCGGTAACCTAATTAATAACTGGAAACGCAGCAACACCCCAGGCTGCAAAAATTGACCCTTATTTCACTGCCAGATAATTAGGCTGCCTCTGGTCCTCTAGAGCTCCCTTTCCCCAATACCTTCATAGCATGTTGTAGGATTCCACTACTTCCACACAACGTTTGCATGTGCACAGCCATTGTGATCTGCAAGGCACTGCCCACGTACATAGGGCTTATGCGTGCCCTAATCAAATGACTTAACTCGTGTATATTCCTGTGTAGCCAAGGAAGCCTCCTCCCTTTAAAGGAATGTTATTATTAAGAGATGCTATTTACCTCCAAGCCATGAAAAGTAAGCCGTGCATTTCCATGCATTAAGTCTCTATTAAACAGACAAGACCCTTGTCCTTCAGGTCTTCTGGCAACCAGCCCCCTGAAAGATAGGAAACTGAGGCCTGGAAGTGTCACTAGCTAAAGTCTACGTCAACAAAGATCCTCTCTGATCTAGTCCCAGGTTTCCTGGATTGTCAAACTATGAAAACAACACTAGAGGATATCTGGGTCAATTGTCTTAATGTCTTGGCGTTTCTAAAAAACTATTCCAAGTATGGCAAACAAACCTAGACAGGTATGCACCCATTGTTAAAAAGTCAAGGGACAGCCCAAATAAAGCATTTGAAAATGCTTCTAAGTAAATGAAATACTCCTATAATAACCACTAAGAACCCTCTTAACCCACAAATAAGTTTGGCTTTAAAAATTGTGCTGTTTTACCATGTGGTATCACAATAAACCTATATAATTAATTTGTCTGCTTGTTTGGTATTTATTTATTTATTTATTTATTTGTAAAAAACCTTACCCTAAATAGTGCACAGTACCTGGTATTTCCTAATAGGAACTGGGTTCCTAACCTAAAGACTGGGACAAGCACCCAGAAATGTGCATTGGCTCCATCCTACCATCTGATGTATGCACACATGTGCAGGCTGTATGAACACTCACCAAAAGCTGCAGATGGCATCAGTGGAACCTATTTACTTAATGTATTAAGGCTGGGCTGCCAGGTCTAGACGTAGCTCCATTCCTCCCAATAGCATGTGCAGAATCGCCATCTGGCCTGCCAAGCCATGCTGATCTACTGATGGATCCTGCTAAATCCATGCCCCACTGGAACCTACTTAGGAACCCTCTGCCTACTTTCTTATTGCCGTGGCTGAACCACTGCATCCCAGCCGGCACCTCCCACAGCCTGTCATGACCAGTGCCACTCATCTAGGCCCTGACCACTCACTGGAAGTCCCCCTAAAGACAAATACACTATGAAACCTGTGAAGAATGCTCCTTAGGACAAACCAATGACCCATAACGTCGTGCCAGCTGTCAGATTCCCAGATCCTGCATCAGATTGAATGTCACACTGTATCCCTACTAAAACAGAAACATAAGACTCTGATAACATATTGCAATGAGTATTATGAATCCTAACACATGACAAGCACTAACCCAATTTTTTGCCCCCTCTGTAAGCATTCACACTGTCAAAGGCACAGGTTGCTAATAAGGATTCCTTCACAGAAGGAAACCATTAGAAGTTCAGTTGTTTACCATTCCAATTACACCCCCCACACTAAGTGCCCAGTATAAGCTACCAAGTTTCAAGTAGCTGTTCCCATTGGTTACAATACCAACCTTTTTTTTTTAATTCGTAGTGTACAGTTAAGTACCATTAATGGTTTCTATGGTACTCAGAGGAGAAGAGACTGGATTTATACCCCCACCCTTCGCTCAGAGTGGATTACCATCTTCTTCCCCACCCATCCCCACAAAAGCACCCCATGAGGCAGGCGTGGCCAAGACCGCCCTGAGAGAACCGCTCCCAAACGAAAAGCTCCATGAAAACCGCAACCAACCCAAGGACACCCAGCAAGCTCCATGTGAAGGAATAGAAACCCAAGTCCGGATCCCCGGGCTAGAGTCCACTGCTCTCAACCACTACGCTGCAATATCCCTTTGTTTTAGGGCCAGATATAACAATCTAAAGCCCTGGCACGTTATAATACCATTCTCTAAATAAAACATAAAATTGCTATTAGATAGATTACCCTGTGTGCCTTTCTTATAAAAAGGGGGGATGAGACACACAGTTTAGAGCCATGGCCCATTATGTACACTCATCTTACTATAGTTACAGAGCCTCAAGTCCTCAATCCTGACTTCAAACTTTGAACCATCCCTGTCTCCTGATGCATTTATTCTACAGCCATGTATCCTGTAGCGATGTAGTTTCAATAAAAACCTAGATTCACCTCCATGGAAACTGACCACTCATCTGTGGGTATTACCGAGGAGCTGCCTAATTAAAAAACCCTACTATGTTATGGACTGGCACCTCTAAATACAGGATTAAATTAAGAAGAGGGGATTGGATTCATACCCTGTCCGTAACCCAGAGACTCAGAGCAGCACACAAAAATCCTGTTCCCCTCCTCTCCCCGCAACAAACACCCTGCGAGGCATGCGAGACTGAGAGAGCCCCAACAGAAATGGCTCCTTCCCCCCCAAAAAAACATCTGTGCCAGAACCATGGCCTGCCCAAAGCCATCCAGCTGCTACAAATGTAGGAGCTTGGAATCAAAACCAGATCTCCCAAATCAGCCTCAACATAGGGAGATATGTTCCCCGTTCCCTTGTTCTCCCCGAAGAGGGTGACTGAGGTACCCGCTCCTGGTGCCAAACCCACAAAAAACTATTCATAATACAGAAGCACTCAGTCATTCTGTAGAAATTTTAAGGGATGCTGTATAAGCCCCCTTCAAAAACCTAACTAAAACAGTCATGATGACCACCCTAGAATGTAGACAGGGGCTTCAAGCTCAGCCTGTCCCGTCAAGTATAACAGCCACTGCAGACCCAGTTACAAAATAGCTACCTAGCCTGTCAAGTGCCTGGGGTGTCAGTACTTCTTTTACCCTCTAAGATGGTCCTATATACAGCCAAATGTCACCTAAAATGGCCGCCCAGCAACCCTTTATAAAATGGCTGCCCCTGAAGAAATTGAGGGGTTGTAGAGGACAAACCCCACACCCTCCAATAGCACACCTAGGCCTGATCAGTGGCGGGAAACAAACTAATGGTGGGAAAATGGTGATGGGGGGGAGGCTTTGTCAGTGATTACACAGGAACTGTGCTGACCAACCTCGATCTGGGCAGAATGGGGTGGGAACGGCAAAATAAGTGGCCTATACCAACTGCCACTGCTCCCAGCCCCCAAAGGCCCATACCACTCTCCCCCCCAAAGCAAGCAAATGAAGCCCTGGGCCAGAGTGAGCCCGACCTCAGGTGCACCCCCGAAGCTCAGAAAATTTGCTTAGCCTCTGCGTTGTCCTGATGCTCTGGCGCCGCCGCTGCGCCCCTGAGATCCAGGATGCAGCCCATGCTGCCACCGAGGCCCCCAATACTCGCGAGCACCGTGGCCACGACCCAGGCTGTCCCTGTGGCCCAACGCCTGGACCCGATGCCCTGGCCGACCGCCGCAGCCACGACCAGCCTTTCCTGGGCTGCCACAGATGCAGCCCGAAGGTCCCGGCCGCCGCAGATGCGGCCCGACGCTCCCAGCCACCCAGCTGCGGCCAGTATCAAAAAGGGGGGGGGATGCCTGCGGGGCCAGAAGCTTCCAAAGGCCCAAGCCCACGCCATTGCTGATCGTGCTCGGAGCAACTACTCGCTCCGAGCACTTCAAAGCAACTGAAAATGGGCGGGAACGGAGCCTTGCTGTTTGCCCTAGCCGGCTCCGCTCCCTGCCCACGTCATGACGCTAGACGTCATGACTCTGTTGCTGCCTGTCTTCCTGAGGGCGGCAAAGCAGCCCCCGGCGACCAGCGGCGCTGCCGGGTCACCGGGAGCTGAGATGTGCCTGCATAGTGAAGGTGTGGTGTATACTATTTTATTTCCAAATCATATCTAATTTGAAAATCACCAGAACATGATTTCTGTGCTTCTGAAGATGCCTTGCTGGTTCAGATGAGGCTAAAGCCTTTCTGAAGATGCCTTGCTGGATCAGATGAGGCTAAAGCCTTTCCCTAAGATTGACTACTAGCACCAATATTCAGAGGTTTAATGGCTTCTGTCTTTAGACAGCATGACTGTAGAGGACCCATCTTCCATCAGTCTATCCAATCACCCTTTAAAGTAATCTATAGTGGCCATCACTACATTCCCAGTCAGTGAATCCCACAGTTTAATTGCATGTTGAGTGAAGTACTGTCTTTTTAATATCTTGAATCTATTGGCAATCAACTCCATTGGGTGCTCCCAAATCCTAGTATTATGGGAGAGGAATAAACAGTTATCTTTAGCCACACGGTCTGTCTGATGCATAATTTTATAAACCCTAATCATATCCCCACTTAGTCATGTTTTCTTTAAACTGAAAAGCCACAGACTCTTTAACATTTCCTAAAAAGAAATGAGTTCCATCACTTTAACGATGCCCTCTTCTGCAGTTTGCCTCACTCTGCAATATCTTTTTTGATGTACAGCAACCAGAATTGTACACAGTATTCCAAATGTGGCTGCTCCATCGAGTTATACAAGGGCAATATAATATTGGCCATTTTATTTATTTTCACTCCTTTTCAAAATAACCCCTCTCATGGAATAGAAAAGAGCAAGAATCCAGTAGTGCCTTAAAGACTAACAAAATATGTGGCAGGGTATTTTGTGAGTCTCTGCTCACTTCTTCAGCAATGACTCATGAAGGCTCATACCCTGCCACATATTTTGTTAGTCTTTAAGGTGCTACTGGACTCTTGTTCTTTTCCACTGCCACAGACAGACTAACACAGCTACCCATCTGGATCCCTCTCATTGGCTTAGAATTTTTTACTGATGCCACACAGTGAGTTGACATTTTCACTGAGGTACTCTTAGATCTGGGCCTGCTTTATGAAAGCCAAGTGAAAAACAGTGCTCCATCTGGTCCAACATCCTGTTTCCCACAGTAGCCAACCAGTTGCCCTGCAGGGCAAACAAGGCATAGAGGCCAAGGCCCTCCCCTGCTGTAGCCTCCCAGCACTGGTATACAGAGGTCTGCTGCCTGTGGATATGGAGGTTCCCTTCAGTCACCATTGCTAGTAATCTCTATATAATAATTCTCTTAGTGTATTGGCCATTTCCAGCTCTCCCACTGGCTGTGCAATGCGCTTCATCAGCTATTGGCCCTTCAGCAGCCAACCAGAGTACTCACATGCTATTGGCTGGGTGCTGGGTCTGCTCCTTTTCCCCGCCCACTCCCACTTCAGCCACTGTTCCCTGTCAGAATAACTGACAAGCGGCTGTCTCTCCTGATGAAGACACTTCTCCTGCTTGGTTCCTCTGTGGGACTAACTTTTCCCTCAGTGCCTGTTGGTAGGCAACTAAGCTTGGTTCTGTCAGTAAAAAGACAAAGAAAGGAAACCCTTTTCAGGCCTTTGTGAGGAACTCATTGGGGCCAGTCCTGACTAGGGTTGCCAGCTCCAGGTTGGGAAATTCCTGGATATTCTGTGTCTAAGGAAGTCAGTCTAAGGAAGCCAGAGTTTGGGGAGGGGAGAGGCCTCAGCTGAACAGAATGCCATACAGCTCACCCTCCAAAGCAGTTATTTTCTCCAGGGGGGAGAGATCTGTTGTCTGGAGTTCAGTTGTGATACCCAGCAATCTTCAGGCTCCACCTGGAGGTTGGCTATTCTAGGCATAGCAGTTAGTGCTTCAGAGCAGGGTCTGCTAGACCCAGGTTTTCGCTGTGGAAGCTGTGGTTTCGGACCAGTCACAGACTTTCAATGTAACCCCCACCCACTGCCAGCTTAGCCACTTTCCTATCAGAATAAACTGTGAAAATGGCTCTCTCCTGCTTGGTTCTACCATGGCTGGCTGGCTACTGAGGTGGCTGTCAAACCTTTCTCTTCAACCCCCTGCTGTGCAGCTGACTTTCCCCTAGGGTTGTCAATCTCCAGGTGGGACCTGGATATCTCCCGCTGTTACAATTGGTCTCCAGATGACAGGAATCAGTTCCCCTGGAGAAAATGGCTGCTTTGGAGGGTAGACCCTATGACATTATACCCTGCTAAGTCCTTTCCCTCCCCAAATGCTGCCCTCCATAGGATCTGCCCCACAAATTTCCAGGTATTTCCCTACTCAGAACTGGCAACACTATTTCCCCCTCAGTGCCTGTTGCTAGGCAACCAAAGCTTGGTTCTGTCAGTAAAAAGTGGGGGAAGGAAGACCCTTTCTATGCCTATTTTGGCCTTTGGGAGAAAACTCATTGGGGCCAGTCCTGACTAGGGGTGATTTTGGACCAGTCACAGACTTTCAGCCTAACCTACCTCACAGGGTTGTTGTGCAAGTTAAAAGGGAGAGAGAAGAATGATGTAAGCTGCTTTGGTCCCCATTGCAGAGAAAAACTACTTTTCCTCCTGGGGAACCATTGTTGCCAGTCTCCAGGCAAGAAGTAGAACCTTGTTCTCCTGAAGTTTTTTATACAAAGGATTTGTGGACTTCATTTGAGTTTTCCCTTCATATTAAGTACTTTTTGATCCTAGCTCTTTAAGAATATGTAAAGGTTTGTTAAACTTTAACAAAGATTTAAAACTGTTTGAATTGTTTTGTACAATATAATCTTTCTGCTTTTGTTCGTAATTCATTCATGGAGTGTCTTTATATTGATACAATCTCCAGGTGAGGGCTGGAGATCACTGCTCTCCAGATGGCAGAAATCAGTTCACCTGGAGAAAATGGTGGACTCTGTGTCCTTATACTCTGCTGTGATGGCTCCCCTATGACAGCTAATGTGACATAGCAGTCAGGGCTTCAGAGCATGGTAGTGGCTGCAGGTGTGGGGGGGAGACAGAAAGCTGAAGAGTGAGGGGCAGATAACAGCAGGTTGATGCTTGGCTGGGAAGGAGATAGCATTGCCAAATTCAGGTTGGGAAATTTCTGGAGACTTGAGGGATGGAGCCTGGAGAGGGTGGGGTTTGAGGAGGGGTGGGACCTCAGACAGGTACAATGCCATAGACTCTACCCTCCAAACAAGCCATGCCCTCCTGGGGAACCATTGTTGCCAATCTCCAGGTGAGATCATGGGAAGGATGCAAACAAAGATGAAAACAGTTGTGATGTAGTATTATGTAAATATATTGAGACTGCTGTTTTGCAGTGAGTGGTGTTTCTTCAACAAATAATAAAGATGTATGCATACACATAATGGAATTTGCATATACACCCATTTCACATGACAGCTTTTTCTCAGTGTGCTGCATAAGTAACAGTAATTTACACATCACTGAAATGAGAGGAAAAAAATTACAATCAAATGACCACCTTATGTTGCCACTAATACATGCATGCAAACTCCATAATGCCTACCACAAAGTTCAGAATACTTACACAATTCTAATCTGTGAAAGCTGAAATCAGAGGGACAGATAATGGCAGGTTGATGCTTGGCTGGGAAGGGGATAGGGTTGCCAACTCCAGTTTGGAAAATTCCTGGAGATTTGAAGGATGGAGCCTGGAGAGGGTGAGGTTTGAGGAGGGGTGGGACCTCAGACAGGTACAATGCCATACAGTTCACCCTCCAAACCAGCCATTCCCTCATGGGGAACCATTTTTGCCAATCTCCAAGTGGGGGCTGGAGATCACTCAGAATTACAACTGCTTTCCAAGAGGGAGGGAAGGAGATGGAAAGCTGTAGTCAGAGGGGCAGAGAAAGGTAGGCTGATGATTGGCTGGGAAGGAGATAGGGTTGCCAACTCCACGTTGGGAAATTCCTGGAGACTTGAGGGGTGGAGCCTGTAGAGGATAGAGTTTGCAGAAGGGTGGGATCTCAGACAGGTACAATGCCATAGACTCCACCCTTCCAACCAGCCATTTCCTCCTGGGGAACCATTGTTGCCAATCTCCAGGGGAGGGATGGAGATCACTCAAAATTACAACTGCCCTTCAGGTAGAAGAGATCAGTTCCTCTGGATAAAATAGTGGACTCAGTGTCATTATACCCTGCTGAGGTCACCACAACAAACTGATGCTGAGTGCCCAATGTCAGGGCACTCTCCCAGAGCCTCTTTCTAGAGCTCATTGCATTTATTTCCATAATGGGCCTTATTCCTAGTCATTTATAAAACTCTCCTCCATGAATCTGCCCACCTTCCTTTTAAAGCTGTTGATAAGAGAACTTGTTTGTAGGCTGTTCTATCAAACTGTATCTGACCATGCCACACTGAACCATATTTCATTAATTCTCTTTAATAACCTCTGCATTCAACACACATGAAGCTGCCTCATACTGAATCAGATCACTGGTCCATCAGAGTCAGTACTGTCTCTTCAGACAGGCAGCAGCTCTCCAGGATCTGATGTGAAGATCTTTCATATCATCTCCTACCAATGCTCCCTCTAAGCTGTGGAGTCTTGTGAGCAAAGATTCTACTTTGTGAGCTACTGGCATTAAAGTTGTGAGCAAGAAGAAGAAGAAGAAGAAGAAGAAGAAGAAGAAGAAGAAGAAGAAGAAGAAGAAGAAGAAGAAGAAGAAGAAGAAGAAGAGATTGGATTTATACCCCGCCATTCACTACCCAAAGGTGTCTCAGAGTGGCTTACAAACTCCTTTCCCTTCCCCTCTCCACAACAGACACCCTGTGAGGTAGGTGGGGCTGAGAGACCTCTTGACAGAAACTGCTCTTTTTCAAGAACAGCTCTTATCAGAACTATGGCTTGCCCAAGGTCATCCAGCCAGGTGCAAGTGGAAGAGTGGGGAAGCAAACCCGGTTCTCCCAGATTAGAATCCATGCACTTAACAACTACACCAAACTGGCAAGTGACTTAGCTACTGCATAATTTAGTTTGCTCTGGAGCCATCCTTCCTTAGATAAAACAAAAATTTGTGAGCTGGAGGATAAAAAACTGTGAGCTAGCTCACACTAACTCAGCTTAGAGGGAACACTGCCTTCTACCTGATCCTTATAAACAGGCCTGTAGCTACTACGGGGTCCATGGGGCCTGCCCCCCCATGGATTTTGTTGTTGTTGTTCAGTTGCACAGTTGAGTCCGACTCTTCGCGATCCCATGGACCAGATTATGCCAGGCCCTCCTGTCTTCCGCTGTCCGCTGAAGTTTGCTCAATTTCATGTTCGTTGCATCGATGACACTGTCTAACCATCTCATCCTTTGCCGTCACCTTCTTCTTTGACCTTCAATCTTTCCCAGCATCAGGGTCTTCTCCAGTGAATGCTCCCTTCTCATTTGGTGGCCAAAGTATTTGAGCTTCAGCTTCAGGATCTGGCCTTCTAGGCCCCTAATCTTTGGTTCCCCTTCCCTCCCCCCACCCTCGCTACCCTCAGCCCAGGCCAGCAGCCGGTCACTCCGCACTGCCTGCTGCTGTGCCATCCATCCTTGCCACTGCCAGGAGAGGGATGTCAGAGGGGAGGGCTGCTGAGGGGGGACACCTGCTGCCTGCCATGCCTCCCTCCTCAGTGTCTGCCTCCCTGCCATGGCCAGCTGAGCTCCCGCGAGGAGGAGGCATCCCGCTCTCTCCCCCTGCCCAGCCTTTGCTGCTGAAGACCAACCAGGGGGCTCCTCTCCTCACCACCTTGGGGACAGGTCACGTGGGGTCGGCTTGGCACAAGGCTTTTCTCCCCCCGCCCTTCTAAGGCTGGCAGTGCTGGCGGGGTCGGCAGTGAGTAATCCTCTCTGACCAAGCCTCTGCTGCTTTAGAAAGAAACTCCCGTTCCCCAAGGAAGACCTCTGATTCCATGCTGGGGAAGAGACAGATGGGAGAGAGCTGATGAAAAACGTGATGGTTTTCAAGTTCCCATGCTCTTCCAAATGTTGCATAAAAATTCTCCAGCGCTACGTTGACCAAGCTGTTCTTAATGCCCGCATTGTTTCACCCAGAAAAAAAGCTCCACTTTGCTAGTGTTACTAATTACTTCCTCGTCAGCACATTGATTGCCCCCAGCCCTGGGCTCCTCTTCGCACAAACAAACCTGATTGCTTCGGCAGAAGGGAGGGGAGGTGGGGGCCTTGCCGGAGCCCAAATCGAAGCCACGTTTGCAAAACACGCAGGAGGAAGGGGCAGCTGGGCTGAAGACAAGGCAGGGCTGGGGGGTGGTCTCACTGGATTGCCCATGAACCAACTGCCCCAGCCCAAAGCCACACCACCACACCCAGGCTCCAGCCCCCCCCCCGTAGCTGGTGTGATCCTCCGCCACCTGACTGCTTGCTAGGGAACCACAGTTCCTTAAGGGGGACATTACAAATGTGAGCCTTCAAGCTCCTATTTAATTGCTGGCGGGGGGATTTAGAACTTGTGGGGGAAGCAAACATGCACAGACGCTTTCATTTTATTTCCCTTTCCTTTCCCTTTCTTTGTTTCCTTCCTTCCTCCTTTCCTTTCCCTTTTTTCCATTTCTTTCTTTCCCTTTTTTCCATTTCTTTCCCTTTCTGGGTGCCCTCTATCCATGTCTCAGCTTGGCATCAAGGAGGGAGGGAGACCAGGGGTACATCTCAGTGCTGGCAGCAGCAGCAGCATGAGCATTTTTTATTTGATTTGATTTTTTATTTGTTGTGATGTCAGTGTGCATGCATGGGGCTTTTGCCCCCCCACTTTCCCCAGGCCCCTCCACTAAAAATGTCCTAGCTACAGGCCTGCTTATAAAATGCCTGTACTCAGAGTTCCCTCTAAGCTGTGCTAGAGTGCACTAGGGCACAGATTTCCCACCCTCAGTGCAGAGATTTTTACCTCTGTGCAGAGCAATGTGTCTGAGATGTTTGGCAGGAACACTGCAGAGTGATGCTTCTTCTCCTGGGGCAGCTCTGCCCTCACTCACTGTGGAGTCTCACAGCTTGGAGAAAGCAGGTACTTAAAGGGATTGTCCCTTTAAATGCCTGCCTTTTCCAAGCTGTGACTCCACAGTGAGTGAACTCCAAAGGCATGATTCACTTGCTGTGGAGTCACATGGCTTGAAAAAGGCAGGCATTTAAAGGGACAGTTCTTTTAAGTGCCTCTCCCCCCTCCATTGGAAACAATAGAAGATGGGAGCACCTTCTTCTGGGGCACATAGAATTGGACCCCTGCTCCAATCTTTAGGAAACTTGGGGGGGGGGTATTAGGAGAGGCAACAGCAGCTATGTTGCAGATTTGGTGCCTCTACATCAAAAACACCCCCCCCAGCCCCCCAGATACCCCGGGATCAATTCTTCATTATAGCCTTGCTCACAGCTTTTATGCTAGTAGATATTTTGACTCACAAAGTAGAATTTTTGCTCACAGTCAACAACTTAGAGGGTACATTGCCTGCCCTGTTTGCTGAATTCCTTCCAGGTTCAATTCAGATTGCCGGTATTAACTGTTAATACCTCTACAGCCTGAAATGAACATACTATAGCCAAACAACATGATACAAAATTGTCATGAGGACTTTTTGTCACAAATGTGCTGTCAGTTTCAGCCTCCCAGGCCTGTGGTGGCCACATTCTGATCAACACCACAGGAACAAAAGCTTCAGCCTTCTTCCAGCATCTTTTTTCATAAACTGAAACAACTTCCAAGAGCTTCTATTTGTTTAACTGGGAAACTTGTGGTTACGTGTATGTTTCCTGATAGATGCTCCCTGGAGCTATTTCAGTTTTCAAAAATGATGCCAGGCTGAAGCCCTTTCTCTACTTATCCTTTGGCTGCAATCAGAATACATCATCTGCATGTCTGACAGACATGGGAGTCCCAGCATATAGTGTGATACAAAGTCTCCATGGCAACTATGAGATCTTTGTATAGTGCAAATCGAGCCCTCAAAAGGACCACCTTTCTGGTATAAGCCCACATGTTTGTTAACATCCAGCTAGCAAGGATTTTTGATGGTTCCACCACTCTGTCAATTTAAATTAAGATTTGTAGTATTAAGGTAAAATTTGTAGTGTCTCCAACCCAGAATGGCAGTGTTAAGTTAAAATTTGCACTGTAGGGTCTCCAACCCAGAACTGGCTGAACTTGAGGAAATCTTCATTTTCATTCCTTACCATTTTGAGCTTAATGAAGAGGATATACTCTGCTTAGATTTTATTAGTTATTATCTGAATGGACAACTATATCATGCGGCATAACAAAGATTAGACAGAACATACAAGGCAAATGTATATGGCTTATGGGAGTTGATATTTTTCTGTTTTGCAGCACTTCCCTAAGATTATTAGAGATTGGAATGCTGTTATAAAGGTAATACTGAGCATTGAAGGTATGACTAAGATATGTTTAGTCATTCTTGACAGTACTACAGTACTACTTTTTAAGAAAAAGAGTAGAGAGATTGAAATATGCAATAAGAAAAAAGCACTGTAGATAACTTCACTGGGTTCTCTGAATAATGGGTAATTTTAAATACTTGAATAGATATTAAACAATTCTGATTATTTTTTATTTTTTCTCTTTTTCTGTTTGAATTGTATTTTTATAATCAAAAGTGATTTTATTTTGTTATGTACAGTAAATGAAAATAAAAATTAAAACTAGCAGAAGTCCAGGTAAGAGAGATTATTCAATACTGGGAAAATAGAGATAAGTAACCAAGCCATCAGCTTGTATAAATCAATATACCTTTTATTCTTTTAAATCTTCTTCAATGATATATCCTTAAGAGGGAAGCTAGAAATCTCAGAAACATATTCTAGATCTTATAATTATCAGTTTTACCTTGATAGTTAGAGACAACTGATTATAGTGCTGATGTTATGACAAGGAACGGGGGGGGAAAGCAACTGCATGCTTTAGATTTAACACTTTAACTACGTCTAAAGATGGCAGATAAAAGAGATTGCATCTAGTGTGATTTTATTGTTCTTCCTAGCCCCCAAAACACAAGGGACATTTGTAAAGCAAATGTGATTCATAAGAAATGCAGGAAAGGAGTCTATGAGTATTATTTGCCCAGTTTTACGGCTTTATTTTTACAGGAAATAGAACATATTACAGCCTACTTAACTTTGATTTCAAAATGAATAAAATATGGCTGGCAGAACATGTGATACCATGTGCAGGCAAATATATTATCATAATATGGCAGAATTATCCTATTGAAGTTAGTTCCATCTATGAAATTCTATAAATTAGTCATAGTTAATTAGTGGACCATGTGATCCCATGTGCAGGCAAATATATTTTTAGATACTAAAAGTACTCTGTTGCTTAGTCCCATCTCTGGAATGTCTATAAAATAGTCATAGTTAACTAGCAGATTAAGGATTTCACCTATCTCTGGTCTGTATTTGATGATTTATCACCCCAGACACAACACAGAGGAGAATTATTGCATGAGCACAAACAACATCTGGAGGAGCTACTATTGTTGACTTTTTAGACTGATGAAAAATACCTGCCTTGTGCCAGTACATACTGTTCCAGAGCTACTTTTGTTTGTGTTTAGAAACAGATATTATAGTACAGCATTAACTAATACTTGCAGACTGCTCTGCTAGAAACAGAAAAGTGTTTGCTGATTTTTCTTGCTTATACACACATATGCTCACAAACTTTGTTCAACAGTAAAAAAAGATAAATAGATATTTTATAGATCATTGAAAGTATGCACATCACTGAGGAGCAGATACCTTTTTGTCATTCATTGAAATAATTAAGAGATTTATTGAACCAATTAATCTTAATTTCCCACTGGGGAAAATAGGACTGTTTAATTTTGTACCAGTTGTTTCTATAAATTATAGGCTTAAATATTAAATTCTGTGCATTTTGCAGCAAACCCATAGCATCTCCAGGTAGTTTTGTTCTGTCTAAAGCATTTTCCTAAACATACATTTTCCTAAACAAGCATCATTAATATTGTTTCCATTGATTAGTCATACATGCAACTTAAACTGAGATGTACATGTCAGATGTGTGTTCTCATAAAAGTTAAGTGGCAGTATGTTGTGCATAACTACATTTGATTCTGCAACTTATGTGAAAAATTCCACAGTGAAGAGAAAGAAGTTGGTTTCATGATAGTCCCTTTAGGCTTATATTTGCTATGTAAGTTGCAGGTGGAAAAGACACACTTCCTGTTTCTCATCCATATTCTATGAATACTGAAGAGGAAAATAGGGGAAAGTACAAAAGATTAAACAGTTATGGAAATGCTGTCAGGTTTATATTAGCCTGCTGAAATATTACATGAATGCAGATGTTGAAAGAACATATAATGTTAAGTCATGGTGACTCATGAACAATTTTCTTAAAAGAATAGAACGACCATAAGGATTTTTTGGATGAAAGTTCCTGAGATATACAATCAGTGTTCTGCCCTAATTTCAATGCTCACCTCACCAAGATTTCTGTGGCAAATCTGTAAAACAGTGTTTCTCTTGAAAATGGATACAATGATAAACAGTGTTTCTCATCCCTTTGTTTTTGCCAGGGACCTCCCCCCGCCCCGATGTGAGAATGACAACCCACCAAACACAAATGTAGCTGGGCTTGAAAGGATTTTAAAAATCACACTTTCTGCTATGTGAAGGCAGGGTTCTGGGCCTGGCACAAAAAGAGGAAATGTGCTCATTTTAGCTGCTGCATGGTGTATCATTATCACCAGCAAACATCTGTGCAGTAATATCCTGCATGATATTAGTGTTCTGAATCTTCCATACAAGTAGATTTTTAAATAAGGTTGAAATGGTGTCTGAATCAGAATTGCCCTAAGGATAATACAGAAGCATTTCTCTTAAACCAATGGGTGCTCCAAATGATGGCATATGGGCAATAGAGTATAAATTGCAATAATAAACACCAAAAACAAAGAAGGAAAAACAGATGTCCATATGCCTAATTTAAAAATATATTTATGGACTACGTTCTGATCTATGGTTCGGTAGTAATTTCATTTTTTTTTTCTTTATAGTTAACCAAGGAACACAACATTTTTTTCATTTAATTTTTAGAGCCAGAAAGTGGGAACTCAACTGTTTTCTTGTCTGCTAAAAGTAATTTCAAATTAAATGGCCTTTGTGACAAAATAAATAAGAAGGTGGCTGTGCGGCGATGCTTTTGCTATCACTCTGGGATGCTTGCCAGGGAAACCACTGAATTTGTTTCCAATTGTCCCTTGGCAAGTGAAAACTTTTTTCTCTTGAATATGATGTGCATCAAAATTTTACTACACTTTGCATTTCTAGCTTGATATAAGCAAAACTGCCAAAAATGGATTGCCAAATTAAAATTATATCTAATCCACAATCAGGAATAAATGAGTTCTGTCACTGGACATCCTGTTGCTTTATAATTGGGGGGGGGATTATAGCAGTCATGAGCATGATTTTTGCCCTAGAAAACATGGGCATATTATATAAAAAGAAGTCATACCCACTTAGGTGATTCAAAGATGTGGAAGTCCATTTATTGAGAAATAAATGATGGTAATAAATCACCAGCCTGTTCTGTTCTGTAAATCTGTTTACATGCACATTATTTCATATATGAGCATTTTTGCATGGGAGGTATAGTTCCCCGTCACATCATTGAATTACCTGAACTAAACATCCATAAACTTGGGAAGAATCATCTCACTTACTGTGCAGATGGCAGAAGATCAAAATCCACCTGTTATGAATAATAGCAGATGAGCAGATAAAACCTGGCACTTATGAGGATGAAAAAGTGAGCTGAAGCTGCCAAACCTGGGAACAGTTCCACTTCCCCAGACTGGCTCAGTGTTACAACCTAGAAAGAAAACATGCCATCTCTTTGATGCCTTAACACCTCTCTTTCGGGGGACCATGGCTTTGGGCTCCAAAATCTGGAATCCAGATTGGTTAAAGTCTTCATGGCACATGTGGCTGGGGGCCTGAAAAGGAGCTGTCCCTTTGTACAGTGAGTGGAACGTCACTGGTTGTATGTTGCTTGTTGCTTGCTTGGTGAGTAGGTGCATGCACATCATGCAGTTATCAGCCAGCCTCCACTGAGGCTGGGCCAGATGCTCCAGAACTGAAAGTTTCACTTAGCTAGTACCCTTTCCACGTTCCTTTACTTTCTTAGCCTGCATGTTAGTACTGACCTCTATCTCATTCTTTGAGTTGTGACCTGTAGTAATAAAATTGTTTTAGTTAAGAAGTACTGGCTGGATTCTTCACCCATGTCTGAGACCATTTGCCAAATGCTATTGAGTTCACCCCTGAACAACTATACCTCTGTGTGGTTGCTGGATGGTAGAGGGAGCCTCCTGCAAGGGGATGGCCAAATAACCAGAGGTGGTGGCAAGCTGCCCAAAGCAGAATTCCAAATACTGTCTAACAGGGGAACTGGAGAATGCCAAGAAGTATTTTCTGCTGTAGCCTTTTAGCAGAGCTGCATACCACTGAAAGGATCTTGCTGGGACCTGGGAGAAAGCCTTTATACCACCAAGACAAGGAAATGAAACTCTACCACCATAGCTATTGTAGAATTGTAAAGCTGTTTTGACAGCCATGCAAGATAGACTATGGACAGGATCAAATTCAGTAGCACCATAAAGACCAACAAGTTTCCAGAGTATAAGCTTTCAAGGGTCAAAGTACCTTTCATCAGACCAACATGGCCCCCCACCCGACATGGTCTACATGACTATACATTAGCAGGACTCTTCCTGTGGTAGCCTCAGGCTCTCCTGTGGTAGCCTTATGGCTCTCTCCTGATGGAAGTCTGTTGAAGTTCTAGCTAAAATATTGCAATACTTTGACTTTCAGATGTCTTATTTTTATTGGACATGTAAAATACATAAATGGCCTTCTGTCAGGCTCAATAGCAAGTAAGTCCAGGCATTCTTCTACCAAGAGTAATGCTTTACTGGAATATAAGGATGTTGCCCACAGTAATACTTCTATTGTCAGGAATGGCCAAGGGGGGCCAGCTAGGCTGTAATATAGTATGATGCAAAGCAGGGCTAGCAAATGAACTCTTAGCGTGCACGCAGGAAAACTCCTGGCGGGATGGATACTTAATACACAGGAGAACTACCCCCCCACCTACTAGTCACATAGAGCTGGAAAATTCCCCAGATGGAGAAACGCTCTCAAGCCTTCTCTTCAAGGCCATGCGATAACGAATGGCAGCAAAGAGGCACTCTCCCACAGTTGCAGCTGGCAAACTAAGCGCAAGCGCAGAAGCAAGGGACAAGATAATAAACAATGAATACAGTGTGGCTTGCAACATAAATGATGACAGGATTCTGACATTCTGCCCCCCTAAAAGCCCTCCCCACACATTCTCATGGGTGGACATAATTCGGACCTCCCGGTTTCGCCAGGAACTTGCGATGGAATTTGCGAAGGAGGTAGGGAGCATCAATATCATTCACTTTCACCCACTTCCTATACTGGGGTCCAAAATGAACCCATTCCACCAAATAATGGAGATGACCTTGCACCAGCTTAGAATCAAGGATATCTGCAAGTTCATAGTGTTCACTGCCATTGACAATGATGGGGGCGGCACTGGAGGCTCAGGGTGCCATCTGTTTGGGGGGGGTCCCGGTTTCAGGAGGCTGAAATGAAAAGTGGAATGAATGTGTTTAAGAGACTTGGGTAAGTCCAGTTCCACAGTCACATTATTAATCCATCTGTGGACCTTAAAAGGCCCAATGTACTTCCAGGAAAGTTTTTTGGACTGCTGGGAAGACGCAAATTCTTCATGGATAAATAGACCAAATCTCCAAGCTAAAGATCCCAACCTGTCACCCTTTTCTTGTCAGCCTGGGCTTTGTAGGCAGCTTTTGCTGCCTCCAGCGCCTCGCAGATGCGTGGCCAAGAGGCACTGAGCTTTTTACACCAGTCTATGGCATCCCCCCCATTCCTGCTGTAGGCTTAAAGAATGGTAAAGGGGGGCTCTTGTAGCCCAATGCAGCTTTAAATGGGGAGACCCCCGTAGAGGAATGCCACGAGTTGTACGCAAACTCTGCCAGGGGGAGAAGATCAACCCAATCATCCTGTTGGAAAATTGTGAAGCAGCGTAGGTATTGTTCCAGGGTCTGGTTAACGCGTTCAGTTTGGCCATCAGTCTCAGGGTGGTAGGCACTGCTCAGACCCCATTCGATGCCCATTAAGGACATTAATTCGGTCCATAGTTTAGAAACAAATTGCATGCCACGATCGGAGACTATCTTAGCTGACAACGTATGTAATCTCATGATATGTTGTAGGAAAGCTTTTGCCAGTGATTTAGTCATTGGAAGTCCCGGGAATGGGATGAAATGAGCTTGTTTGGAAAACAAATCCACCACTACCCAAATCACTGTCATTTGCCTACTTGGGGGCAAGTCAGTAATAAAATCCACTGAAATAACTTCCCAAGGCCTGTGGAGGGTCGGTAATGGTTGCAACAGTCCAGGGGGTTTACCCCCTCTTGACTTACACAAGCTGCAAGTTGGGCAGGATTGCATGTAAGTGGACAAGTCTTTTCACATCTGCTGCCACCAGAAACTCCTCTACAGCAGATGTAGGGACTTGACAAACCCAAAATGGCCCGCCATGGATGAACTGTAATACCTCCCCCCTTAGCACTTTTGGAACGAATAGTTTCTCACCCCTGTACCAGCACCCATTTGCACGGCATTCTAAAGGTCCCTGTGCCTGCAAACTTTGTGTTTCTGTGTCGGTTATGGCTTTAGCGAATTGCTCTTCCCACAGGGCTTCCGGCATCGGCAGGGTTATTTCTGGCTTGCTTTGCTTACGGGTTATCACTGCTCCACTTAGCTGAGAGGGGGTGAAGAAGGATTCATGGACCTCCACCCTCTTGCTCTCATGTTGGGGTAGGTGAGATAGGGCATCCGCGAGGGGATTGGAGCGCCCAGGGAAATGGTGAAGAGTAAACTGGAATTTTGAAAAGAATTCAGCCCACCTGAACTGCTTGGCATTAAGATTATGGGGCTTCCTTAAGACCTCGAGTTTTTTGTGATCAGTCCAAACCTCGAATGGGACTCGGGCCCCTTCCAACCAATGCCACCAAGTGGCTAGGGCCAACCAGATCGCAGCTGCTTCCTTGTCCCACACGGGCCAAAATCACTCTGTTTCACTGAATTTACAGGAGATCACAGCCCTCTTGCAGGATCGCCCCCCCCCATGGCTGTGTTGGAGGCATCGACTTGCACCATGAATTTTTTTGTTTCATTGGGGTGGGCTAAGACTGGTTCCGTGGTAAATAGCCTTTTTAGCTGCTCGAATGCCTCCTGACATTTGGGGGTCCAGTCCAACCACGCTCCGGGTTGCAGAGCTCCCAGCCCCTTCCCTTTAGTTTTTAAGAGGTTAGTAAGCGGCAGGCTCACTTGAGCAAAGTGGGGCAAAAATTGGTGGTAAAAGTTTGCAAACCCAATGAAACTTTGAAGTTGCCGCCGGGTTTTTGGGGGTTCCCAGTCCAGTACATCTTGTACCTTTTTTGGATCCATCTCTAAACCCCTGAGTGAGATACGATACCCCAAAAAGTCAATGCAGGTTTGGTGGAACTCACACTTTGACAACTTGACAAATAGTTTGTGCTCCAGGAGCTTTGAAAGCACCTGCCTTACCAGCTGAACATGCAAGTCTAAATCAGGTGAGTACAGTAAAATGTCATCCAAGTAAACAACCACGCCCTAAAACAGGTGAGGGT
Source organism: Gekko gecko (assembly GCA_029375565.1). Classification (NCBI taxonomy): domain Eukaryota; kingdom Metazoa; phylum Chordata; class Lepidosauria; order Squamata; family Gekkonidae; genus Gekko; species Gekko gecko. The sequence continues at coordinate 212,130,295 of JAPDNY010000001.1, forward strand.
GCAACACTTCATTGATTAGGTTCATGAACACTCCCAGAGCCCCCTGGAGCCCGAATGGCATCAACCGGTATTCAAATTGTCCTAAGGGAGTGTTAAATGCAGTCTTATACTCGTCTCCCTGCTGAATGCGCATGCGAAAGTAAGCATTCCTCAAATCTAGCTTGGAAAAGGCCTTGCCTTGTGCTACCTCCGCAAGGAGGTCCTTGATCAGGGGTATGGGGTACGCATTTATTGCTGAAACTGCATTCAGCCCTTGGTAGTCCGTGCAAAGCCTGAGACCTCTGTCTTTCTTTTTACAAAACAACACTGGTGCAGTGAACGGGGAGGAGGCTGGCCGGATGAAACCTTGGGCTAGGTTCTTTTCAATAAACTTCTGCAATTCTTCCTTCTCAGCAGGACTCATGCCATAAATCATCCCTTTGGGCATTTTGTGACCTGGGAGCAGTTCAATCGCACAATCTGAATTGCGGTGTGGAGGGAGTACATCCGCTTCCTCCTCTTCAAAAACTCTGGATAGGTCTCTATACTCCTTGGGGATGAGAGCCAACTCCTCAGCCACGAGGCATGCTCTTGGGGGTTCACTGTCCAGGGAGTTACCCCATGCCGGGTCCCACTTATGGTTGGTACACTGTGGGGAAATAAAACAAACGACCCCTTCTTCCCACAGAATATATGGGTCATGCCCGTGAAGCCAAGGACTGCTGAGAACTAGAGGGAACTTGGCCCCCAGGGCTACCACAATCGAGCGATGTTCCCAATGGTCACCGGCCCCTACTCGCAATGGCACGGTCTCAAACTTATAAGGGTCTTTCATGGGTGACCCATCCATTTGTGTAAAAATGATGGGATCTTTTAGTCTGACCATGGCTGCATCCAGCCCCAACACCAGGGAAGGATTAATAAGATCCCTCCCGCACCCTGAGTCTATGAGGCTGCGAACCTGAATGTGGGTCATCATGGCCGGGTTCATAATGATCACAGTCATGAAAAACAGGGATGGATAATTGCTCACCATGTTAGGCACATTGCTAGATGGGTCCTGTTGTGCCGCGCCACATACAACAGGACCTGCTCATTTCCCAGCAATTCAATCACCTCCTCCTCACTGGATTGCAGCTCCCCATACTCAGGGAGGGTGTGCAGAGCCCGAGAGTTCTGTGGTTTAGCCGTGCCCCTTCTCACTGGGGTTCCCGTGCGACCTTTGTCCTCGTCTCAGGGCGAGACCTTCCCACTATCCTCCCTGGGGGCAGGAGGCAGCGAAATGACCCTTCTCCCCACATTTGAGGCAGAGCACCTGCTTCATTCATTGGTCCCGAACGGTGGGGCCTGGTGGGGTTTGCTTGGCCTTCGGGTGGGGAGGAACGTGGGGGTGACTAGTACTCAAGAAGATATCCATCTTCATGGTGTGCAGTCGGCTTTCAGCCCTTTCCGCTTCTTCCATCCACCCCTGCAGGGTTCTCGGCTCCTTGGAACTCAGGACGTTGTTGCAGACATCCACCGAGAGTTCCAGCCTATATTGCTGCGCTAGAACAGGGTCAGTCCAATCTCGGATCTTGGCTGTGTGCTTTTGAAATTCCGTGGAGTACTCTGTAACCATGAGCCGACCTTGTTTGAAGGTACACAGGAAAGCCTCGGCCTTCTGTGCTGCAGTTGAGTCTTCAAAACGGGTTCTCAGGGCCCACATGAAGGCATCCACACTCCCTAATTCCACAGCCTCTAGGTCATGTAATGACACGTACCAGCTAGTAGCTACTCCCCGCAGTCGGGAAGCGATAAAGTTCACCTGCTGCTCTTCATCCCAGAAGAGATGACCCCAGCGCTGGATGAACTTCCCAACTTGCAAGAAAAAAAGGAGAGATTCTCGGGATCTCCATCGAATGTTATATCCAGTAGATCTTTGGCCGGGGCATTATCTGGGGAGCCAGTGGCATCGGTGGGGGAGCTGGCCCTGGAGCCGATAGGGGCCCCGGCCCCAGATGGGGTGGCAGCGGCAAGGGAGCTGGTAATACTGGCGGCACACCCGGCAGAGGTACCCCTGGTGGCGGCTGACCCGGGGTGGCTGGCCTGGCACCGCTGGCCCGGGAGTGGTTGGCCTGGGGGCAGCTGGCCCGGCAGGATTGGCCCGGGTCCCGGGCCCTGCCCAGGTGCTGGCACCAGGACAGGCACTGGGGCTGGTATGGGCACCTGTGCCAGGGGCACGGGCTGTCCCACCATGTGGGTCCGGATCGCCTGATCCATCATATTTGGTAGATTCTGCAACAAATGTCCCAAGTCCTGCATAATCCTATGGCAATCCTCCTCCAACGTGTCAATTCAAGTATCTGTGTCCTTGCTAGGGCTGGGCCGCACAGACCCCCGGGGGGTCCGGCCCGGCATTATTCCAAAGCTCGGGCAGGGATCAAGTAGGCTATCCCGACTCTGACTCCTTGGCAACATCCAAGTGGTCTGGGTTGAATCCCTGAGGTTCTTGGTCCAGTCTTGTGGCTTCCGCTGGGTGACCCATCTGTCCCACTGGGAGGGGATGAAAGAATACTGAGTACGTGGGATAACGCTGCTATCCCGCGGCGTGGTCCCTGCCAGGCTGTAGACTGGTAGGGAAGCAGTCGATGCTGGAGCCCCTACAATTGTGGATGGCAGGGTTAGTGGTCCCACTGTGGTCACCGTCGTGACAGGCGCCATCGTAGCGGGAACCGTGGTGGCCAGAGTCATGGTAACGGGTAACGTGGTTACTGGAACCATTGTGACAGGAACCGTGGTAACGGGAACCATGGCACTCCTCTGGGGCTGCTCATCTTGGTCAGGAGAGATGTAACCGTTAGGAGCTATAATGATTCCTGACAATTTCTGTCAGGCTCAATAGCAAGTAAGTCCAGGCATTCTTCTACCAAGAGTAATGCTTTATTGGAATACAAGGATGGTGCCCACAGTAATACTTCTATTGTCAGGAATGGCCAAGGGGGGGTAGCTAGGCAGTAATATAGTATGATGCAAAGCAGGGCTAATGAACTCTTAGCACGCACACAGGAAAACTCCCTGCAGGAGGGATATTTAATACCTGGGAGAACTACCCCCCCACACCTCCTAGTCACGTAGAGCTGGAAAATTCCCCAGACGGAGAAACGCTCTCAAGCCTTCTCTTCAAGGCCATGCGATAACGAACGGCAGCAAAGAGGCACTCTCCCACAGTTGCAGCTGGCAAACTAAGTGCAAGTGCAGAAGCAAGGGACAAGTTAACAAACAATGAATACAGTGTGGCTTGCAACATAAATCATGACAGGATTCTGACACCTTCTAACATGCATTTTATAGTTGCATTTTAAAAGAATTTTTGTTTCATTAATGTATGTGATCTGGCCTTTTTGCTCTGTCCACTGAGTTTTGGAGAACCGAGTGGAATATAAACATAATAAAGAAATAAAATATTACTCTGCCTTCCTATTCAACTTATAATGGTACAGTAGAGATATTTCACAGACAGTTCCAAACAGGGGAAAAAACACTAGTTACATATGGCTGATGAGTGGAGAAAATGAAAGGCAAAAGCTGCATGTTTAGATCTGTACATTTCTTTTTATTAAGACATCACATCTTGAAACTCCTAATCAAAGCAATGTAAAGAGGCTTGAAATCATTTTATTCTACTAAGCCAAAGCAGTCTGTTCAATTATCATCATAAAAGGAAATGGGTTTTGTTCTGCAGTTCTATGCAATTGGTTTTCAATAATTGCCATTATGTCTCTTTTCCCTGTCTAGATTGCAGAAAAGATCAGAGTGCATGTACAGTTTACATATATACATTAAAAAATCCAGTACATTTATAAGTGCTGGTAACTCTTCAGTGCTCTGTTTGCTGCATATGTTATAGCTTTTGCAAAACACCCTTTTGCCTTTGAATGACATGGTCAACATTTCATCACATTTGCACCTCAGAGGCAATTGTTGCCCACTGATGTGTGAAAGTAGTAAAGTCTATTTAGATTAAATTGCTCAGGATCGTCATAGATTGGTAAGGGACAAATCACAACATTTCTAATGAAAGAAGACTGTTGTTACTTTCCACCTCACATATAGTTTGAAAAATTCCATCAAAAGGCAGTTTTTAAGCTCCAGAAAAGGATTCAAAATTAATCCTCTCAGGCTTAAATAAAAGCATGATGACTATCTTGAAGACAAAAAAAAAGACTGGAGAAAATAGGGAAATACAGTCTGTAACAAAAGCCACTGTAAATTAAAAAATTATATTTGCATCAGATATATTTGATGAGAAACAAGGGAACAGAGGGAATGATAACAGATAGAAAGGTAAAGCACTTGTAAAGAATCAATATTCTCACTGGGGGGGAATAATTCTGACTAGTATGTAACAACATTGGCTAAAAAAAATTGTACTATTTAAAAAAAATAAATATCTAAACTTTGACTACCATATTCATTAATGTTGAAAGAACAAAATAAATGTATGGGAAATGATCACACATATTTATATAAGTATATTAGATCTTTTAAAAAACATGCACTTTGGAAGAGGTTACAATAATGCCACACACACACACAAATAAATAAATAATATGACATTTTGTATTGTGTGAGATATGATATAATTGTTGTGTATTAAACTGAAAATCAAGCCTATACTTTGCAATGTTAAGCTTGACTCTGAATGTGGCTCCTCAGCTGTCGTATTACTATCAGTCGGTTTCTGCAAAACCTATGCAAGTAGCCAATCACTGTGTGATAATGTATCCAAGAGGGAATGTCTCTGATTGGACTTTATCCCTGCAATATTATTGGTCGTTAACTTGTTATGGGTTTGGCTTTGTCAGCCCGAGAGAGTTTAAAAGAAGGAGCTGTGCTCCCCTTGTTGTTGTGTGTTCCTGACTTACAGTTGCTGTTTAATAAAGCTGAAATCACTTGAAGCTGAATCCTTTGTTGAGTCTCATACTTAACAATTGGCGATGAAGGTGGGATACTAGAGTGGGTAAGCAGCCCCGCTGAACCGAGACAACAACGGCGGATGAGGACACACACCCGGTTGAGTCGGCTGAGGCTCCACGAGCCGTAGTGGCAGCACTGTCAGCCCAGGTGGCCATAAATCCGGCGTTTGAGGCGTTCGACCCGGCGACGGAGGACTGGGACTCGTACCTGGCATGGTTTGAGTTTCACCTCCAGGAAAACCAGATCACGGACGAGGCGAGGAAGAAGGCGACACTACTGAGCTCCTGTGGCAAGGCCATCTTCGATATCGCTCAGTCCCTAGTTGCACCCACTGACCTTAGCACAGATACATGGGCTGATATCACAGCAAAGCTCAAGGGCCATTTCGCACCACAGCCGTCAAAGATAGCCTGCAGGAACGCTTTTTACAAGTGGTGCCAGGGCCCAGCTGAATCAATAGCTGAATTTGTTACTGTCTTGCGGAAGGCGGCCCGGCCTTGCGGTTTCACTGACCTGGAAGAGGCCCTCCTCGACCAACTGGTGTGCGGCCTTCGGGAGCACCAGCAGTGCCTGTTCGCCTGTTCTCAGCTTACGTATGCAGTGGCCTACGCTGAGGCCATCGCCACTGAGGTCACCGACAAATCAACCCAAGAGGTGCGACAATGACCGCCACCAGCAAGTAAAGAGCCTGCAGTCCACCAGCAGTCCACCAGTGAGTCCGACGGCGAGGCTGACAGCGTATGCAGAACTAGGGAGACACGCCCATCATGGACCAGACTGAAGACTCCAGTAGCACGTTCCTGTACCGGCTGCAGAAGCAAGCATGACAGAGACCTCTGTTGGGCCAAGGAGCTGATCTGCCGCTCCTGTGGCAAGCGGGGTCATCTGGCCCGAGTCTGTCGTGCCACCAAAAGATCTCCACCATCTTCACGATGTGCAGACCCCAGGGTTCATGTTTGAAATGACAACAAGGCATCTGGCTTTCATCAGACTGACTCCTGCTGCTGCCCATCAACGATCCTGGCCACCGGAGGCAAGCCCAGCAAGAAAATCTACATGACGGTTCATCTGGACGGTGTTCCCTGCATCATGGAGGTGGACTCCGGATCGTCCGTCACCATCATCTCTACAGAGATGTGGCAACGCTTGTTCCCGAGGCGAGGCTGCCGCCGTCTAACACCAGTGTCTTTTTTTTTTTTTAAACAAAGTTTTTTATTGGGATACACTCAACATTTCCAATTACGTTACCAATACAATTTTAAAAAAGAAAGTTCCCATCCCATCCCCCCCACCCCCCTAATAGGCTTCCAACACTGCTAATAACAAACAAAAGTAATTATAAGGTAATCAAGTTTAGACTTAAATGCATCGACAAACCAGGTAACACATTTCAATTATATAAAACCTCTACAATTTCAACATATTTTCAAATAACAGTACATACAGTTCAAAATTCATTTCACTTCTCGTTCAATATCCATACGTATCCAAGTTATATATTTTCCCCTTCATTCTATATTCAGTTTCTAGATACAGTTTCAATCCTTCCCAATCTTTTAAGTACTGTTCAGCCATTTGTCCATTTAATTTCTTTGTCATTTTGTCCATTTCCGCTAAAAATAACAATTTTCTCAACCAGTCATGTATATCTGGCACCTTCTCCATTTTCCATTGCTGAGCAAAGGCCATTCTCGCCGACGTAATCATGTACCATAACAATGTCCTTTTTTCTTGTGGAATTTTTTCCATTGTCAAACCAAGGAGAAGAAGTTCTGGCTTTCTCTCAATTGGGATTTTTAATATTTTCTGCATCACACAATGTATATTAGACCAGTATGCTTTCACTTTATCACATGAGCATCACATATGGTAAAAAGAACCCTCTATTTTTTTACATTTCCAACATTTGTTACTCAAGTTCTTATCCATACTAATATTAGCAATCTTTTTTGGTGTCATGTACCATCTATACATCATCTTATAACAGTTTTCTTTTACATTAATACAGGTAGACATTTTGAAAGATCTTTTCCACAAAAATTCCCATGATTCCATAGAAATTTCTTTGTTCATATTTATGGCCCACTTTATCATTTGTTCTTTAACAGTTTCATCCAAAGTATATACAGTCAACAAGGTTTTATACATCTTTGATATCATTTTCCGTTCTCCTTTCAACCATATAATTTCAAAATCGTCATTCGCAGCTCTAAAACCAAACTCTTTACAATCTTTTTTATAAATGTCCCTTATTTGACAATATTGTAGCCAACCATACTCAAATTCTAGTTCATTATTTGGCTTTAAAAGATATTTTTTCCCTTCTTTTTGCAACAATTCATGATATTTCAACCAATCTTTACCTTTATATTCTGAAAACAGATGTATAACTGCTGCTGGAACAATCCACAGAGGCCTCTCATCCGAGATTTTATCCTTGTACCTGGTCCATGCATCAAACAGTGTCCTCCTTACATAATGATGCTTAAACATAGAATCGACTTTATTTTTCCCATACCAAAGATAGGCATGCCAGCCAAATCTGCAATCGTGCCCCTCAAGAGCTAAAAGTTTTCTATTTTCCAAATTAACCCACTCAGATAACCAAGACATACATACTGCTTCATGATACAAACGCAAATTCGGAACCTGGAAGCCACCTCTGTCTTTAATATCATACATTATCTTCATTTTAATTCTTGGCTTCTTTCCTGCCCAGATAAACTTAAAGATTTATCTTTGCCATTTTACCAACACTTTCCCATCTTTCACAATTGATATTGTCTGAAACAAAAACATTAACCTGGGCAGTACATTCATTTTGACAACGGCAATTTTTCCAAGAAGAGATAGTCTTAGTTTTTCCCATTTTTCTAAATCACTCTTTATCGAACCCCACAGTTTTTCATAATTATTCTTAAACAGATCTATATTTTTCATTGTAATTTCAACTCCCAAGTACTTAACCTTTTTAACCACTTCACATTCTGTCACATTTTGTAACATTTGTTGCTTTGTACCAATCATATTTTTACACAATATCTTAGATTTATTCTTGTTAACATAAAACCCTGCGAGATCACCAAACTCTTTCACTTTTTCAAATACCTTAGGCATATTATTGACAGGATCTTCCACAATAAACATAATATCATCCACAAATGCTCTTAGTTTAAATGAAAAGCCTCCAATATTTAAACCTTTTATATTTTCATCATCTCTAACCATTTGTAGCAAAATCTCCAAAATCCAGATAAATAACAATGGTGACAGGGGACAACCCTGTCTAGTACCTTTTCTTACCCAGAACACTTCTGTTGGTTCTGCGTTCACAATCACCGTAGCTTTTTGTTCTTTATAAATTGATTGAATCATTCTTATAAATTCTGCGCCCATCAAGGATTTCTCAAACACCTTAAACATAAATTCCCAATTCAGATTATCAAATGCTTTTTCTGCGTCCAAAAATAAAAAACCAACTTCTTTTTCGGGGTGCTTATCATAATATTCAATTGCGTCTAAAACAACCCTCATATTGTCTTTAATTTGTCTATTTGGTAAAAATCCGGCTTGATCTTCAACAATAGTGTCTTTCAAAAACCTTTTAAGGCACTCTGCTAATATTTTTGCAAATATCTTATAATCGTTATTCAATAATGAGATAGGCCGATAATTCTTTACATTTGTTAAATCTTGAGTTTCTTTAGGAATTAAGGTGATTGCAGCTTCATTCCAGGAATCTGGAATCTTCCCTGTCCTTCTAATTTCGTTTAGAAGGATCTCCAACACCGGAACCAGGTCTTCATGAAGTTTTTTATAAAATTTGGCTGAGAAGCCATCCGGGCCTGGAACTTTAGAAATCTTTGCTTCTCCTATTGCTTTGCTAATTTCTTCTTTAGTTATTACAGCATTTAAGAATGCTTTCATTTCAGGGCTTGGTTGTATCAAATTAACCTTGGATAGATAGTCTTGCATCTTTTGCGGATCCACTTGTTTTGCTTGAAAAAGCGTCGCATAATATTTGTAAAATTCCCTCCTGATCCCTCCTGGGTCTGAAATCTCTTTATTTCCATCTTTCAAATTAGTAATTGTTTTATTCTCTCTTCTTTTCTTCAATTGCCATGCCAAGTATTTGCCAGGTTTATTTGCACCTTCGAAGGATTTCTGTTGCAATTTTTTCAAATTCCAATATACTTCTTTGTTCAACCTCGCCTCATATTGCTCCCTTAAAATCCTCAATTCTCTCAAAATCTTCTTTTTACCAGGCCTTTTCTTAAGTTCCATTTCTTTTTTCCGAATATTTTCCATGATCTCTTTATCTATTTTCAGTTGTTGTTTCTTTTCATTATTATTAATTGCAATCAGATGTCCTCGCATCACAGCCTTGTAAGCTTCCCATACCGTTTGCGTCTGTACACCCTTATTTAAATTCAGTTGAAAATATGTTTGGGTTTCTGTCCTTATTCTGTCCACAATATTTTGTTTGTCCAGCAAATCTTCATTAAGTCTCCATCGGAATTTCTTTCTCTTAACATACGCTGACAATTTTACCGGACTATGGTCAGAAAGAATTCTAGATAACATCTCAATTTTGTGTGTCTGCAAGATCAAATTCTCCGTCATCCACATCATGTCTATCCTTGAAAAGGATTCATGTCTTGATGAATAAAAGGAATACTCTATATCCTTGGGGTTTTTAACTCTCCAAACATCTACCAAATGTTCATGTTTAATCAATTGAAAAAAGACTTTCGGAAGTTTGCCCATGGCTTCAATTCCTTTTTTGGATTTTCTATCAACAACATTATCAACAGTACCATTAAAGTCACCCATCAAAATCATTTGCTCATAGGTTAACTGTCGTAGCTGTTCCCACAAATCTTGAAAAAAATTTTCCTTCGCACCATTTGGGGCATAGAGATTAACAATTAAAGTCTTTTTATTCTGCAGCACGGCTTCTACCGCCAGAAGCCTCCCTTCATTATCTTTAAACACTTCTTTTGGTTCCAATTCTTTTTTGATATATATAACAACTCCTTTTTTCTTTTGAGAGGAGAGGGAGTAAAATTCCTCTCCTGGTCTTTTTTGAATCAAAAATTTGGCATCAGATTTTTTAATATGTGTTTCTTGCAAACAAACAATATCACATTTTTGTTTTTCCAACCAAAGTCTAACATTTTTTCTTTTTTGAGGTGAGTTAAGTCCATTAACATTCCATGATATAATTTGACTCTCCATGTTGATTTTCTGCTTATTTATCAGATTCTTTAAAATTATCATTGATGAATCTGGTCATTTGCTCTACTGACTTGATGGTGACTCTCTTCTGTTTGAATGTAAAACTGACACCTTTAGGAATTTCCCATCTGTATCTTATACCCTCTGTTTTCAGTTGGTCAATCAAATCTTTGAAGAGTCGTCTATCCTGAAGCATTGCTCTGGGTAGTTCCTTTAAAACCATGATTTTCTTGTTGTCAATTATGAAGTCTTCCTGAAATTGTTGCTTAAATAGATCCTCCTTCAGTTTTTTAGATATAAACTGGACAATTACATCTCTGGGTAATTTTTTCCTTTGTGCAATCGCAGAATTGACTCTGTACACCACATCAATCTGTGCCGCCACCTTCTCCTCTTCCATTTTTAAGAAATCTGCAACAGCATCCACCATAACAGAATGGATGTTCTCACTCTTGTCTTCAGGGATCCCCCTGAATCTCATGTGGTTAAGCATTGCATTATATTGGACCATCACATTGACTTTTTCTGTTTCTAAAGTAACCTCAGCAACATTAGATGCCACTCTCTTCACTCTTTCGTCCGTCTCATCTGCTCTTTTAGTCAACGTCTGTATCTCTTTTGTAATCCCAGACATTTCTTTTTTCAGCTCTGTTACTTCTGTTATAAGGGTTTTTTCCAACTTCTGAATCGCGTCCATCACCCGTTTCTCCATAGCTTCCATCATGCCCTGTAGCTTTTTTTCTTCTTTCGCAGCCATTTTTGGGGAGGACCAGGAGTTCGCCCTCTGTCGTTGCCGCAGATCGTAAGCCGTTGTTCAAAATTTCCCTCCAACCTACATCAAATCAAAGTCCTTCTTATGCCCACCTAAATCGCTCTAATTTCACTTTTTTTCTATTAAGTCTTTCGTTTAGAATCAAAATAAATTTTTCTGACCTTCTCAAAATGGCGGGCGCAATTTCTCTATGGTAGATGGTTCTTCCAGTTACTCACTTCCTGTCCGGCAGTCTTGATGGTCCCCTTGTCCCTGGTTTCCTCCCTTCTTCCGGCCTCCTTGGACTTCTCTAGGACGATTACTTGTCTGGTCTGAGGTCACTTCCTGTTCTGACGATTTCTGCTGCAGCTTGAGTACTTTTCCACACTAATTCTCGTGGAGTTTGTTGTTAGTTTCTATTTTAAAGTCAATAATCCAACCGCAGGAATGATCAACAAACCGGCTTTTTGGCCTTTTTAAGCTGTTTAACTGCACTTTTTCAGATTGGATGTTAGTACGACAGATACAGCATGATCATGCGCTTCATCGGATGTTGTTTACTTTTGGCCAAAACGCGTCTCCGGTGAGCAATTTTAAAAAAGTTACCTTCAAAGTCCGTGTCTTGTTATAGCAGTGTTTCCTTAATATCAGTTTCCGTAGAATGTCTTGGAGGTCTGGGTCATGCGTTCTTATGTTGAGAATCCAACTCGGTGGGGTCTTGTAGAGAATTTCCGAAGTGCCTTCTCTGGGGGAGGGGATCAAGGCTGGTCGCGACGCTCTTTAAAGCCCCGCTATCAGCCGATCTCAACTCCCTCTCGGGCCAAAGCTCGCTGCCAGTCACCCCCCTGCCTGGGGGGATCTGCGGAGGGCTGTAAGAAGCCCTCCCTGTCGTCAAGACCCTCCGTATGCTCTGGGAGCTCAGAGAGCAAAGCCAGAACACATCAGGACGCCATGAATCCCAGACCGGAAGCCTTCCGTCTAGCACCAGTGTCGACCCGCTTGACTGACTTCCAGGGATGGCGCATTCCATTGGCGGGAAAGGCGACCTTCCACATCGAGTTCAAAGACCATAAGGCTGAGCTGTCTCTCCTGGTGGCAGAGGGTGAGCGGGTTAGCCTGTTGGGTCTCGACTGGTTTGAGGCATTGGGGATCGCTATCACTGGTATCAACAAAATTTGTGTAAATAAACAGGACTCATTGTATAGTGCATTTCCTGAAGTGTTTGGTGAGGGGCTCGGCACGTACACCGGCCCCCCGGTTTCTTTTGATACGACTGAAGTATAGGAAGGTCCCGCTCACGCTCAAAGCAAAAATTGAGTCAGAGTTAGATAAATTGGTCAGTCAGGGTGTTCTTGATCCGGTACCCTATGGGAAGTGGGAGACTTCAATTGTGATGCCTGTCAAGGCCAACGGGTCTATACAAATATGCGCAGACTACAAATGTACAGTTAACAAAGCTCTGCAGCAGCATTCCTATCTGGTGCCAGTAATCAGCCACGTACTGGTGTCACTGGGAGGGGGAAAATTCTTTGCCAAGCTTGACCCGGCTCAAGCTTACCAGCAGTTGCTGGTGGACGACACAACTGCTAAAGTCCAAACAATCATTACCCATAAAGGTGCTTTCAGGGTAAGACGATTACAATTTGGAGTAAATGTCACCCCGGGCATTTTTCAAGGGCTAATGGAGGGGCTCCTGCATGGGCCACCCAGTGTCATGCCCTATTTCGATGATGTTTTAATTGCAGAACTGATGGCTCGCTTAAGAGCAGTGTTGAGTCATTTTAAAAATGCCGGGCTGCGGGTTAAGCGTTCAAAATGTGTTGTTGGGGTAAAAAGAATTGAGTTCTTGGGGTTCCTCATAGATGCAGACGGGGTCCACCCCACACCCGACAAGGTGGTGGCAATCCAAAACGTCCCTCCACCCCAGTCCAAAAAAGACCTCCAGTCCTTCTTGGGAATACACAACTTTTATGGTGCCTTGCTGCCACACAAGGCATCGGTCGCTGAACCTCTGCATGCTTTGCTCCACAAGAATGCTAAATGGGAGTGGGGTGAGCGGCAGAGGCATGCATTCGCTTCAGTGAAGGAACTTTTGTCATTGAGTGCAGTCCTGACGCACTTCGATGAAAACAAACTGCTGGTGTTTGCAGCTGACACATCTCCTTATGGGGTGAGTGCCATTCTCAGCCACCTGATGCCAGACAGATCTGAGGCACTGATCGCATTTTATTCCCGATCCCTCACTAAGGCAGAAAAGAACTATGCCCAGATTGACAAGGAGGGCCTCGCCCTAATCGCAGGAATAAAGAAATTCCATGACTTTGTTTATGGGCGGCGGTTCCTTGTGACTGATCACAAACCTCTCCTGGGCATCTTCTTGCCAGACCGGCCAACACCGAACATTCTATTGCCCCGGATGCTAAGGTGGGTGGTTTTTCTGTCGGCATACGATTTCGAGCTGGAGCACTGTCCAGGAAAGGCTATTGGGCATGCAGATGCCCTTAGCCGCTGCCCTGCACCACTAACTGACTCTGACAAGGAGCCAGAACTGGATGTTTTGGCGCTGGAAGAGCTTCCGGAGGCACCAGTCACCTCCACAGACATTGCCGCTGCATCGGCAAAGGACCCTTTAATTGCCCAAGTTCTCAATTGGGTGTGGAGGGGGTGGCTGGCTGGGAAAGTGGAGGCGGATTTCAAACCGTTTGTTTCCCGCCAAAATGAATTATCTGTGACTAAGGGCTGTCTGCTTTGGGGAAGTAGAGTTGTAATTCCTTCTAAGCTAAGGGAAAGAGTCCTGGAGGCCTTGCATGCGGGACATCCAGGAATGGTTTATATGAAGGCCCTCGCAAGAGGGTATGTGTGGTGGCCTAAGTTGGATGAAGACATTGAGGCTTGGGTTAGGCATTGCATGATTAGCCAGCAGTCCCGTCCGGAACCACCACAGGCTCCCATTCAGCCTTGGGAGAAATGTAGGAGGCCGTGGTCCTGCCTCCACATTTATTTCGCTGGCCCGTACCATGGAAAAATGTACTTCATATGTGTGGACAGTTACTCCAAATGGTTGGAGGTGGTGCCCATGGGGTCAACTGGGTCCGGGGCCGTAATCAATGCCCTCAGGAGGCTGTTTTCAATGCATGGGCTGCAGGACTGTTTGGTCTCCGACAAGGGGCCACAGTTCGTATCAGCTGAGTTTGAGGGGTTCCTCAAAGACAACCTCATCCGCCACATGACTTCTGCGCTGTTACATCCGGCCTCCAATGGCCAGGCCAAACAGATGGTATGAACGGCAAAGGAGTCACTTGGGCGCCTGACGTGTGGGGAATGGAGCCAGAAAATTGCCTCTTTCCTCCTGAGGCAACATATCACCCCATGTTCGGCTATGGGGTGGAGCCCAGCTGAACTTTTAATGGGCCGCAAGCTGGCTACCCTACTCGACCGTTTGCACCCTGACTTGGATCAGTCCAAGCTATGGTCAGAGGCCCCAGAACAGGGGAGAGTTTTTGTTGTGGGGGACAAGGTATTTGCCGCCACGTAGACCAGCTCAGGGAGCACTGGGCAGACTCAGGTGCCGAGTCGGTTCCCGAACCTGAGCTGATCCCTGAGCAGGAGGGGCCTCCCGCCGAGGAGGTGAGTGCTGCAGAAAGGGATTCGGAGTCTGGGCAGACCCCAACTCCAGAGCCTGTGGTCCCTGTTTGTGTTCCCCCTGACTCTCCTGTGAGAGAGGTTACCAGAGCTCCAGAAGAGTATGCCGCTCCAACTCCAACAGAGCAGAGACCGCTGCGCTGGTCGAACCGAAGTCGAGGTGCCCCCCACACCTGAAAGATTATGTCTGGCAGGGTAATGCTCCATCTTAGGGGGGAGGAATTTGTCGTGTATTAAACTGTAAATCAAGCCTATACTTTGCAATGTTAAGATTGACTCTGAATGTGGCTCCTCAGCTGTCGCATTACTGTTGGTCGGTTTCTGCGAAACCTATGCAAGTAGCCAATCACTGTGTGATAATGTATCTAAGAGGGAACGTCTCTGATTGGACTTTATCCCTGCAATATTATTGGTCATTAACTTGTTATGGGTGTGGCTTTGTCAGCCTGGGAGAGTTTAAAAGAAGGAGCTGTGCTCCCCTTGTTGTTGTGTGTTCCTGACTTACAGTTGCTGTTTAATAAAGCTGAAATCACTTGAAGCTGAATCCTTTGTTGAGTCTCATACTTAACAATAATCTTCTTTTTTTATAATTAATAAAAAGGTTATTTTTAAAAGTCAAAATAAAATAGGCAGGAAAGAGAACCCTACTAATGTCCTTTAGGTTCGTCTTATTTTTTCAACACAGGCTTTTCTTCTGTAGTCTGAATTACAGTAAACATAATAAAATATTAAAATAAGAGGAGCTTCTAAATATGCAGCATGACAAATTTTGTATTAGCAATTCCCCCCCCATGGTAAAATTGTGGATCTAGGAGAACTTAAATGAGGACAGAGATAAGCAAACATTAGGAACTAACAAGAAAATATAGTCTTAAATTCAAAGTGCTGAAAAATGCAGGTGAAAAATGCTAAATAACTACATGATGCTTGACTAGACAATGTGGCTAGCTATATTTTGAAATATTTTAACTCATTTTACATGCATACAGCTATTGAATATTAAGATTAAAAAGAGGAAATGGTATTTTTGTTACATTAAAGTGGTATTTAAAGATGAATGCAATCACATTCACATTGCTTCGTCAGGTACCAATTTAATGGTGCTAGTGTTGTAGCTGGCCAGCAAGAGATTTACCTACATAGTCAAATTTTATTTCACCGAAAGAATAAGATGAGGGAAATATTTCTGAAAGGCATGAACTAGTTTATATGTACTAGACAATTATTCCATGTGTCCAGACAAATTTTATAAATTGATACAGTACTTCAGGCATCCAAACTGACCTTCCTGCTGTGCTCGGAGACCTTTGTGCCCTATCATGACTAATACTATCAGACCCTACTGCAGATTTCAGGCTCTCTCTGGAAACTTCTTTTAGTGATAGTAGAATCAGAGGGGTGGAAGCCTGGAAGGTATGATCAGCAGCAGACAGAGCACTGAGTCTTCAGGATTTTCATACATGCAGTCCGCATGTGTATTCAGGGTGGTATCATGGTAGACAGAGCACAGTTCCTATGATCCTTATCTTGCCTGGACGCTTTCATGAAATCTGAAATTTCTCCTACATGTTGTCCTGAACTCTCTCATTCCATCTTCCTTGGCTATATAATACAGTCAAGAGGGCCAAATTAATGACTTTACTTAGGGTTCTTTGGACTGGACTGTGCCAGGGGGTTGATTTAGATTTATTTCAGACCAGGAACAGATCCAGCTCATTCAGGAATTCAATCTGAAATGAATGGTTAGGAATCAGACTCACAAAACCTATGCCAAGACTAGATATTTTTTTTGCTATGGTCTCATGTGCACCCAAACCCAATCAAATCATTCATGGTCTGCTATAGTGAGCATCATGCTGGGGAGTAACATTGGCAGTGATATAGGTTTGTATATAGATGTGCTAGATTGTATATGGCCCAGCTAGATTCAAATCACTGGTAGATGGTCTTGCTGTATTGTTGTTATAGTTTTGTTATCACTGCAAAATTTTCAGTTACCTCTATTCCACTATGACCTTAGCTTAATTTTAAGAATAATAGAATGAATTTCATTGGAGTTATATTCAGATATTAATCCTTTCTAATATTATCTATATCCTTTCTAATAAAAATATAGAACAGAAAGGTAATGTGCAAGCAACAACACTAAATTAAGCTGTAGGTTTTATCTGATGAGATGGAAAAACTGCAAAAAGTTAAAATGGTGGAAGTGAAAAAAATCAAGAAGTCTGCAAAAAATCTTTCAAGGAATGGGTAAAATCAGTAGGAGAAATTCAACTGGAATATCTGCATCCCAGAAGGTGGGAGCTAGATTTCAATGAAGTGCTTATAAAGGAACACTATACAGAAAACAAAGGTTGGATTCAGCACAGAAGCAGGAAGGAAGAGATTTTACCTGATATGCTCTCGTCGCTGAAGCCATACTGTTATGCATTTTGTTCAGGACTCTCCCAAGCCTCTGAGAGACTTTTCAGAGCAAAAAGTGGGCTGCTTGGGAGAAAGACAGAGAAACATCTGACTTGCCAATTCCTGCTGCAAACTTTTTCTGATGGATTCTAGCCAACGTATGTAACATATTGATAATAGGTGATGCTCCCCAATATGGCACTCCACGTGCCTATCTTCATTGGCTGAGACAAGGAGCCGATTTCAGCATTTTGTCTGAACAACCTGGGAATGTTATATGTAAAGGAAAGTTACAATCTACACATTCCTATACATCTACTGTGTTTGGTTATATAGGTGAGCTTGCCCCCTGTCCTTTCAGCGGATTAAGTAACTAAGATCCGGTGCAGGGCTTTCTCAGTAGTTGTTCAAGCCATGTCCTATCAAGCCCTCAGTTGTGTTCTTTTCACCAAAAAGTGAATGTCTGGCTCTTCTGCCATCTTCCTGAATAGAAATGGAAGTTTCAACTGAGCTACAAATGTGCATTTTTGGTTTTGTGTATTTATAAAAATATTTTAGATTCCATTAATGTTTTATGATTTTTTTCCTGTAGATTGTTATACAATAGCTTGAGAGCTATGCTGCAGGAAATCATTATGCATTTTAAAATAACTGTAATGACAAAGGCACAGAGCCTCTCCCTTCTATATGTATATGAGCATAAACCACCTGTCCTGAGCCTTTGTTTTCCAACATGAATCACCACACATAAAACATTAAACCTGTTATTACTACCTGTATGTTAAGAACATAATACAAATGAAAAGAAAATGAAACCGTGTCTTATGAGTGCTGAGAATTAAGTACAGGAAAAAAGTAAAGAATCTCTGGCTTTGCACACACACACAAAAATTGTTTCCCCCCCTAATTTATCCACCTTCATCCCTGGGATTTGGGATTTGTGCAGACTGTGGCAGGTGTCAAAAATATATGAGAGAAATCATGTGGATATAAATGTGTACTGAATATTTGCATGAAAATGTGACTTCTAAAAGCAAACAAAATGATGGCAGTATCCCTCCTCTCATGCATAATTCCAAATCAACCTAAATGAGGCTGAAATTAGGCCTTTTAACATTAGCAATATTACATTTTAATTTGGATAGTTATTGTATAAATACAGGGTTGACAATGTTACACAAGTGCATAACAGCACATTACGGCCAAATACAAGATCTAATTTAAAAACAAAAATGCTTTTAAAAAGTCATCAACTCAGCAAATTTCAAGGAGGCAGACTCAGCGAATTTATCATTCTACATTTATCATTCTACATCCTACATTTAGGGCATTTTAAAGCATGCTTTAGATATATTAAAATAGATTCAGTACTTTCTGGTTCAGTTACCTTTATAAAATGCTATTTCCTTCTGTTTTGACTTTTTTCATCCAAAGATATCAAGCAAGGGTTATTTATCTACACATTGGCAACTGCCTTCTTTCTGAGCCTTGTTTCAGTGGCAATGATGGCTGTCAACCACCTCATATGTGGCGAGGTCCAGCCACTGAACTTTGTAGCCTAATGTTTGCCAGAGAGGCAAACTATAGATCAGATTCTTTAATCATTCTACAAATGCCTGGGAAAATGCACCTTTAGCACCAAGAAACTATTTATACTGCATCATTACTTTTGTTTGGGTCAAGAGTGAACATTGTCTTAATTCTGACATCATGCTTTATATATTCTGGGTTTTTGAGTGTAATTTCTACTTCTCAAGATATACCTAGATTCTTTAATATTCCAGCCTTGCTCATTTTGCTTGTCTGACTTTTGAATCAGATCATGTTCAAGTTTATTGAGCATTTCAAACTGGGCCACAGATGTTCTAGCAATGCTACTTAGGAATTGTAGTCCAGCAACTTCTGAACATAGACCAAAATGATTGCGATGGTCTAAAGAATGCCATCAACTGATCAGGTACAAAACCAGCACATGCAATGTGGCAGATTTTAAATGATGTGTGAGATGCCCATGTTGATCTTTCATATACCTAAGCCATCCAAACCAGCAACTTCTGAGAGTTGCCATGCACAATGCTGCCAATGGTGCAGATGCAAAACCACTTGAAATAGTGCTCATTTAAAATTGCAAGCAAATCCTCAGCATGATCATTGGGAATGCTCAACTTAGATGAAAATGATCATTATGATCAAAGTTGATTTTGGAGTGAACTGTTTGAGAAAATCAAATCATCACTACCACAGACTAAAGTTTCTGATTAGACTTTGCCAACTGATTGCATACCATCTTCTCCCAGTTCAAACAGCACAATAAATCAGACTTCTTAAACTTGATTTTGCATGGCCATAGCTGATTTCCAATGTCATAGTCATACATGTCAGGCAAAAGCTGGCAGCCATGCCAGTCACACTCTTGATATAGGCAGTTACCATGTTGTATGAATAAGTACACCATGTTATTTTGAATGTACGCACAACTTTGAAGTGTGCAAGCTGTCCATTGAACTTTCTGGGGCTCTGGCTTGCATGCAGTGCCCCTGTTCAGATAACAGGGTTAACACATGTATTGGGGTAGAACAGTCCTGATATATGCAATTGCTGTCCTCCTGGTATGAACTGATATAATATCTGAAAAGTGTTTTTGAGAGCAAGTAAGAGGATGTGATCACACGAACTAAATAATCCTCTTTCAATGCACTTTCAATGCACTTTCCAACTGGATTTTGTCAGTTCACACAGTAAAATCCAGTTGGAAAGTACATTGAAAGTGGATTATTTACTATGTGAGATTGCAGCCGGAGAGAGGGCAATACACCCTTTTGTTCTCTTTAAAAATCAATGAGTGAGATGAGAAAGGAAGAATCCCTCTGAAAGAAATAGGGTGTGTGGTATTTACATTATCTGTCAGAAAACTGAATGAGCCAACTGCATTTTAACAAGTTGGATCGAGTCCATTTTACAGCCATCAGAATACGATTTAATAACATCAGTGTGTACTCTGAAAGCTAATCATATTGCAGTGAACAGAGAAAAGATCATATGTCATATAATCCCTATTTTATACAGGTCTTCTTTCTCCCTGTGAATGGTAAAACAAACCTCTAACTGATTGTTTCATTTTGTCAAAACACTTTTCATAATTGTCATAAGCAGGATGGATATGGTGTCATGCTGGTGAGGCAAAGAAGACAGATGGGAGAGCAGGCTGCAATGAACAGCAACAAGGACATTCAAAGTAACAATTACATATACATGAGCTGGATCTTTTGGCTCTTCAACCTGGCAAGTCAATGAAGGGAAAACTTCTTCCTCCCATGGGATGACGTTCAATGCTTGCCTTTCATCAGGAACCAAACCCATTACAATCATCTTGGTGTCACTGCAATGGCAGCCAGTGATATCATTATTCCAACCACAAATTCTGCAGCAGCATCAATAAATGTTAAGCTATATTCTTTTTGTTTTGCCTTTGTATTCATTTGGTTCCCATATATCTGCTTAAACTTTAAAAACATGAAGGACAGCTAAGAAGCTGAGTTATGGAGGGTTTTCTCCCTGTTTAATTTTTAAACAATAGTCTGTGAGTTATTAAAATAAATAAAAGGCCTGATTAAGCTCACAATTAACCTGGAATGTTAACCTAGTGAACCTAAATACACTAAAGAAATTGAAATTCAGGATGTTAAGGTTAACTGGTATGCACCTTAGGCAGTAACTTTTTAATACACTAAAACTTTGTTGTACATACAGTCTATCAGGGCTCTTTTTGTAGCAGGAACTCCTTTGCATATTAGGCGACACACCCCTGATATAGCCAATCCTTCAAGAGTTTACAGTAGCCCCTGTGAGAAGAGCTCTGTAAGTTCTAGGAGGATTGGCTACATTAGGGGTGTGTCACCTAATATGCAAACAAATTCCTGCTACAAAAGGAGCCCTGCAGTCTATAGGAAATGTAAACATTTATTTGCAAATTATTGGAAATGTTACATAATTCTCCAAGTATCTTAACTTTAATCAATGATACTTATACTCTCAAAATTATCTTGTATGGCCGCTAAACATTGCTGCTTATGGTGGAAGGTGAATAACTTTGGAAATGATCCCCTAAAGAAGTGAATTGTGAAATGAGTAGGGATCTACAAGAACTTAATATTATTTTGCCTTGCACCTGGTTTTCTACATTTTCCCCACTAAATATTGCACAATTCAGGGCTGAATTACTTAATGTGCCCAAGGCTTGATTTCAGCATCAAGATTCCTACTGTAGGGCTGCTCTGCCTCTGGCTATGAATTCTACCTCTCCTCCATTCAAATCTCTTTATTCTCCCCTGCTATTGTTAGCCAAATTGCTCTATTATTTAATAAAGATGGGGAATTATAATTATTAATATGCAATTGGCTTATCTATAGGATCTGACCTGTGTATATCAGAGTTAGAATTCCCAAGAACCCAGGAATAGACATAGAAACTAAGTGGCTAAAATAATGATTTCTTTACTAAATATTCTCAAGCATACAAACAATATTCATGCAATATAGAACTAAGGAAACAGAGGTGATTGATGGCTTATAGAGGGGTGATACAACCTGTCCAGATGTGCAGAGTTCCATGAAGAAAGGATAGTGGCCCAAACTCAGAGAGAGTCTGGGGGGTGGACTGCCATCTTGGCCATGTGTGTGCTGGCATATAGGCATTGGCAAAGAATGCAGGCCAATGGGTGGCCCTGGGGGCTGGTCTTAGGTGAGAACAATAGATTACCTGGACCAATGATGAGTCCCAGGGGTGTGTGATGTCAGTAGGGCCAGACCTTAGCTATGACCAATGAACTTCCAGAGATGCAGGGTCTGGATTTAACAATAGAAGCCAGGTGTTGGGTAGCTAGTTAAATGGATTATCTGACTTACTAATGGTCCTGGCCAGGGTAGACAAGAGGTGGGAGATGTCCCTGATTAGCGTCAGGAAGGATTGCTAAACATTTGAATGATTGATTGGTTTATCTCAGTATTCTTGAGGAACAGAGCAGGAAAGACAAAGAATTCAGATAAAGAATTACTGGAGACAGAGTTAACTGCCAGATGGCCTCAAAATAGACATTTAGAAATGTAGACACTTTTACCTGGTAGAACCCATTGTCATTCCATAAGTATAATCTCTGCTGGGTGGAGGGGAAGGACTGGAGACTTGCTCTGTGGTTGCCTGTCACCTGAATATGAAATCCCTTTTTGCAGAGCACTTGCAGCCTGACTCTGTGGTTCAAGCTGAGAGTGCTTGGCTTTTGGGGACTTTGGTTCAGGTTAGAAAGTAGAGCAACCCCTGCTTTGGGGCTACCCAAGAGTAAAAGGCAGTGCCTCTGGCAACACTATGATCTTAAATGTTGCCCCTGAGAACAGCCTAATATCTCAAGAATCATGGGCTTATTGTATATGATTGTTTGGGGAAGGGGGTGAGATGAAGCAGGAATTTTTCCTTTGAACGTAGAATTAAATAATTCTTTGAGAGAATTATAGAATTCTTTGGGAGAATTTCAGCGATGTCCCACATTCATGCATAATAGGGTTGCCAGCACAATGCATAGGCAACCAGCAGGAGACCCACCTACTTTCTTGGGAACTTGCCAGCAACATAGTGATGTTGCCACCACAGTGATGACATCACTTCTGGAGTGACCAGAAATTATGTTATCGTGATCCCGAAATTACTGATGGCCACAGAGCCCTCTTCTTCTCCCACTGCTCAGCTGCATGGTGGTGGAAAGGGGCAGCAAGTGTGGGAGGTCTGGCAAGAAGCCTAATACTAAAACACCACTATGAACAACCATCAGTGATAATAACAAGTACAGAAGTGTGAACTGAGAGATATAAAGAAGACCAGATATACCAAATGTGAATGCCCCAATCCAGGGGTCATTTCATAGAAAAAGAGGTGCAGGAGCTCATTAGCATAATTAATTTGCATATGCCACACCCCCTGGCATCACCAGAAGTATGTCAGAAGGTGACACCCACCACTCAGGCTCCACCCCAAAAATCTCCAGATATTTCCCAACTCACACTCAAACCTGGGTCTCCCAAATCCTTGTCTGGAACACTAATCACTACACAACACTTCTTGGGGCAGCAGCTGTAGAGCAGTAGCAAGCAGCTGGGCCTGCATGAGTTATGCAGATTGCATGGTGTCAAGTTGTCCAGTGGCTGCTGTCAGGCTGACATGCTCTGTCCCCCTACATTTTACTGACAGAAACAAATGCTTGAAGCCTGGAAATACTGCTGTGGTTGACAAACAATGGCCACTGAGAGAATTCCTTTCATATAGCTACAGGTGCTACTTCTATTATGGGTGAGGGTTGACCCAATGTATTTTCAGCTGCCATCAATGATGGACAGCAGTTGGCTAGGTACTTCCCTACTGGTCCAAATCTTTCACAGCTAACAATGGCTGATTTCCCACTACAGCTGCCTCGGTGTTGCACCGCCGTTTGCCCCGATACTATTAGTCAATTTCACACCCGAAGCTGCAGGGCTGCATTTGACCTGCAGCTTCGCCCGATTTCCCCACAGTTTCATGATCCTCAAAAAACAGGATCACGAAACTGCGGGGGAAATCGAGCAAAGCCGCGGGTCAAAATGCAGCCCCACAGCTTCGGGTGTGAAATTGACCAATAGTGTCGGGGCAAACGGCAGTGCAACACCGAGGCAGCTGTAGTGGGAAATCAGCCAATGTTTTCTCATGAAGATGTTTTTGGCTGACAAAATCAAAGTATAAATCAATCATAATAAATTTATTTACTTCTTGGCATGGCCAAATTTGTGGATAGTTGGATCCAGGGGTCTTTTCGGGGGGGAGCGCCCCGGAGCGCAGCTCCGGGAGCTCAGGAGCCAAGCCCCGCCCCCAGCCGGCGTCCCGGAGAGTCTTTCAGGCAGCCGAATGTCAATTTCAGCTCCATTATATCCTATGGGCCATTGAAGTCAATGGTGAAAACATAGGGTATATTCTGGGGGCTGGAGGGGAGGGTTTGAGGGAGAGGCCCGAAACTCACAGGATAGCTGATGGAGTCTCTCCCCAAGATACCCACCAAGTTTCAAGAACATTGGACCAGGGGGTCCAATTCTATGGGCCCCCAAACAGGTTGCCCCTATTCCCTCCATTGTTCTCTATGGTGGGAAAAAAATAACTTTTTCTCCCACCATAGAGAACAATGGAGGAAATGGGGCAACCTGTTTGGGGGCCCATAGAGTGGACCCCTGGTCCAATGTTCTTGAAACTTGGTGGGTATCTTGGGGAGAGGCTCCATCAGCTATACTGTGATCTTGGAGCCTCTCCATCAAACCCCTCCTGTCCAGCCCCCAGAATATACCTTATGTTTTCACCATTGACTTCAATGGCCCATAGGGTATAATGGGGCTGAATTGCCACTGAATTTCTTTCATTCCCTCCTTTCCTTCTTTCTTTTTCCTCTTTCCCTCATTCTTCTCTTCTCTCTTTCTTTCTTTCCCACCTTCTTCTCTTCTCTTTTTCCTCCTTTCCCTGTTTCCCTCCTTCTTCCCTCTCTTTCTTTCCCTCTTTCGTTCCTTCTTTCCTTCTCTCCACTCTCTCTCTTTCCTTCCCTCTTTCCTCCTTCTGTGGCCCAACTCTCATGAGAAGGAGTTTAAACTTTAACCCCCTTCTCTCTTAGCTCCCCCACCCAGGCCAGCTGGGGAAGGGAAGGGAGGCTTTTGAAGATGCTTCCCCCCTTTTGCTTCCCCTTCTGACATCACTTCTGGTGATGTCAGGGAGTGTGGCATATGCTAATAGCCTAATAGCTAATTAGCATACCATATGCTAATGAGCTCCTGCAGCTGTTCTTCTACGAAAAGACCCCTGGTTGGATCCATAAGCAAGCAAGACAGATGTTTCTACAAAAACTCTGAAATTAAAAACGTTGTTGTTCAGCATTCAGTCATATTCGAATCACCAAAATATTTTGATCTTGTCAGTCAAAAACATCTTAATGAGAAAACATTCTTAGCTGAGGAAGATCTGGACAAGATTGAGGACTGTCTCCATAGGGCCTCCAGAGGGTATAATGATCCTCCCCAGTAGCGGCAGGGGCTGGTGACAGCAGGTTCCCATCATTGAAGGGAAAGCAAATTGCCTTCCCTTCAAAAAAGGGAGCATGCCGCCACTGCAGCATGACTCCAGAGTGGGGGGGTTTAAACTTTAAACCCCCTCAGTCTTTGGAGTCACTCCGCAGAGATGGCACACTCCTTTCAGATGTTTCTGCCTGGCAGCAGGGCCAGTGCTGGCCCCGCTGTCATGCAGAAGCTTCTACAGGGTTCCCTTTCTCTCCCCATCCCCTTCCCTTCATCCCACTTGGAGGTGAGGCAATAGGAAAAGAGGAAGGAAGGAATGGATCACAAGCGCTTCTGCCTGTCAGAGGGGCTGGCTTGCTGGCCTCTCTTTCAGGCAGAAGCAGCCCTGAATTCCCTTTCTCTCCCCCCCTTTCCCTTCACCCCACTTGGAGGTGAGGCGAAGGGAATGGAGGGGGGAGGAGTTTACTTGTTACTCCCAGAACACCATTCCTGCCTGTTCCTGATTAAAATGACCCCTACACCAACCTATTTTGACTCACACACCTTGCATGAGTCCTTCCCACTGCCATTGGACTTTTCTCTTTCCCTGGTAAGGAGGCAAGAATCCTGCACTGGTAGCTTCATTAGGCTCAAACATAAGGCCTGGGTGCTGGATTCAACACATCCAGGGCTTTTATGCAGCCCACAAGCATCTAGTGTGAGGGAGGGAACAGGAGACTGCTCAGGGGGGAGTGGGCAGAGCTTCAGCATGGTGGAACAACTTTGTCTGCATCAGTCAAGCAGTGTAGGAGTGTCTGCTCAGTGCTGTACCACTGGCTGTCCAGTCCACCTATGTGGGTTTTCCTTTGCACCTCCTTCCCAGTGCATGAGGGCTTGGAGTGAGGATACACCAACTCAGAGGTTACCAGCTGCTGTCTTTACAATTTATATCTCTGGTACCTGCCATTATGTTTTATGGCACACACGGTTTGGCCCAACAAAGTGACATTTATGTCATGTCCGGCCCTCATAACAAATGAGTTCAACACCTCTGCTCTATACACTATCACAATCATACACAGCTATAACTGTGATGAAATGTAGTTCCTGACATTAAGGAGGTTTTAGTTCTTATGGTTTATGATAGCCTTGAAAGTGGCAGCATCTAGATACCATCTAGTTTTCTCCACAAACCTCACACTTCTGTTCTCAGCTGTCTAAACTGAGGGACATTGTTGTCTGCATCCA
Organism: Gekko gecko; assembly: GCA_029375565.1. Taxonomy (NCBI): domain Eukaryota; kingdom Metazoa; phylum Chordata; class Lepidosauria; order Squamata; family Gekkonidae; genus Gekko; species Gekko gecko. The sequence goes on from JAPDNY010000001.1 coordinate 212,156,564, forward strand.
AATTTGAAATGGAGCATGAACCTTCATTGTGGCAGGGCTGAGACAATACTCTTCTGAAATACAGCCAAGGCCTGAGGGGGAAAAGAATGACTACTTAAATCAGCTTCACCTTTGATGACCATTGCTTTTGAAGCTACTCTCTCTCCCATCTGTCCTGTTCTTATAATTCAGGATAAGCTCATCACACTGGAGGAGCTGAACAGGAATTCTTTGGATCTCCTTCAAATTAGCCAGAAAAGTATCCTTTTTCACCTGCTTTCTCTTGTAGTTATAGGATAGGGTTGTAGGCCTGGTCTTTCATCTGAACATTGGCTGCACTGAAAAGTTATACTTTTATATCTAAAAGATGGCAGCAGACACGGTGGACATGGAGTCTCAGCTTCAGTAAACTGCAAACTTTGCTTGCTCCAGCCTCACGAACAGCCAGCATGCTGTGAAGGGCCATGGAGAGACTGAAACTCCAAGGAGGGGGGAAATATCCTTCAGTTCCAACATGGTCTCTGGAGCTACATCCCGGCATCCTGGCCTGGCCTGGCCGGTTAGAGAGCAACAGATGGGGCCTTGACCTCACCAGAGGAGTGCAGCGGTGGCGGTGTGTGCAGCGGCTTTTGGAGCTGCGCCCCAGCACCTTGGGCCGGCCCAGCTGGGTGGTGGGTGATGGGCGAGGCCTCACCCTTGCTGGAGGAGCACACAGGTGGCTATGGGGGAGTGTGCAGCAACAAGATTGTACTAGACCTGTACCCTGGAAATCTGCTTCCCAGATGCGACTAACATCGGGGTGAGATGACGTGGTGACACACATTGCAGGACTATTGCAGTGGCTGTCATTGAGTAAGCTGACAGCCCAGGAGGACGGCGAAGGAGCCGGGAGGGGTTTCACTTCCCCTCGGATCGTCCGGCGACATGCAGCACTGGCGCACTGCAAGTGGGGCGTCTGTCTTGGCAGCTGACCCTCTTGCAGTGGCGCCTGTGACGGACATTGCAACAGCTACCCTGGCTCTTTTGGGAGCAGATGTGAGAACTGAGGACGTAGAAGGGGAGTGCCTGGATGCGAAGACCAATCTGGGACCCAATAATACAACTGGGCAGAGTCAGCATCGGAGAACCGGGGAGCCTCTGCGAAAGTTATTGATGGGGCTGGAGAAGACCATTGGACTATAGCAAGCAAGCACAGTTAACACCATGAGACTTCTCTTAACCTGGGGGTGTTTTATACTTAATTAAAGTGGGATAATTGATTGATTACGACTGTCTATTGGGGGTAGTAATTAATTTTGGGTAAGATTAAATTGAATGAATTGGGGTTTAATTTATACAGTAGACAATGAGGAAATGATTAACTCAATTGATTAGAGAAGGGAATTAAATTAATTGAGTAACAACTGTGATTGGCTATCCTAATGTGTGAATTGATTAGCTCATAACCCAATTGTATGCCTATGAGGATCCAGGCTTTATAAATTTTACTGGCCCGGAAAAAGGGTGGGATTGTTACTTTAAAAATTGGCTAGATGGGGGGGGGGGCAGTTAGTTAGTTAGTTAAGTGGAAGATTTGTTAGGATAGATTAGATTTTATGGTTAACAGCACTATTAGATTAACAGCACTATTAGATTTCTGTGAACTGCCAGCAGGAGCACCGCACCTGATATACCATCTATCTAAATGACCAGTGATCTGAGGCTCAGGACAGCGAAGATCATCAGTAGCTAGAATGATGGGCCAGGGTATACCAGTGCTCCTGGGGAGGGGAAGGTATAGGGATGGGACCAGGAAGAAATGGAAGGGAAGGGGGCAGAGAAATAGAGAAGCTCAGCCATCTTCCAGCCTGTGTCCCATCCCAAAGGAGGCAGGCAGTGGAGCAAGCATTAGAAACCCACTCCGACATTGGTGTTGTGTAATGCCAGGTCCATAAATAATAAGACCGCAGTCCTTCGGGACTTCCTGCTGGAGCAGGATGTGGACCTGGCATGCATGACCGAGACCTGGGTGTGAGCTGGGAGACAGTTGCACTCTCCCAGTTAGCTCCGCCTGGGTTCTCGGTCCTTCACCGATCTTAGACTACAGGGCGGGGGGCAGGAGTGGCTCTGTTCATTCGGGAGGCTTGCTCCTTCAGGGCGCTCCCGATGCCAAGGCTCACAGGCATTGAGTGTGCCGGCTTTGTGTGGGAAGCTGAGGAGAGTTTGGCTATTTGGTTGGTGTACTAACAGCCCAACGCACTGCCCAACAGCCTGCCGTCCCTGGTGGAGGGTGTGACGGGCTGGGCATTGGAGCACCCTAGTCCTGGGTGATTTCAGTCTCCATGCCGACAATGCGGCTCCTCACAGGCGATGGACCTGGTGTTGTCCATGGCAGCGCTGGGACTCTCCCAATATGTAACAGCCCCCACCCATCGAGCCAGTCACACGCTTGATTTGATCTTCGCAGTGGGGGTTACAGTGGACCGGATTACTGCTACGGCAGTTCCATAGTTGGACCACCATGCCCTGAGGGCCTGAGTGAATGTGTCACCCCAACCCTGTTTGGGCAGTGAGCATATTTTAGCTCACCTGCAGAGCCAAATGGACCCAGTGCAGCTTCAGATGGCTCTTCGGGATCCTATGCCCCCTGGCGGCTCATTAGATGAGCTAGTCAAGGATTGGCATGGCCGACTCTTGACAGCCATTGACGAGATTGCTCCCAGATGCCCTCTGCACCCGTGCACCAGGCTGGCTCCTTGGTACACCCAGGAGCTGAGGCTGATGAAGCGAAGGCTTAGACAGCTAGAGAGACAATGGCAGCGTGCTTGTGCCGAAGCAACAAGATCATCTTATAGGATGTTTATGAAATCCTATGAGGTGGCAGTCAAAGCTGTGAAGAAGGAGTTCTATGCACCCTCGATTGTGTCTGCTAGCTCATGCCCAGCACAGGTGTTTAGAACAACTTGGTCTTTAACAGCTCTGCCACAGTGCAGACAAAATACTAGGGAATTGGATATTGGCTGTGAGGCTTTTGCGAGCTATTTTGCAGATAAAGTCTTGGCGCTCCACCATGACCTCCCCGCCACAGTTGAGACAGTGAGTGAACTCGAGGCTCCATGCACATCTTCTGGTCCCATTCTGGATTATTTCAGTCCACTCAGCCTAGAGGAAGTCAACAGACTGATCTCAACTGTACGCCCAACCACATGCAGCCTTGACCCGTGCCCTTCCTGGCTAATTAAAGCGGGCCGTGAGGGGTTTCGAGGCGCCCTCAGGGATATTATCAACAAGTCCCTCTCTGAGGGGCTGTTCCTGGGGGCTCTCAAGGAAGCGATGGTCCGCCCTCTCTTTAAAAAGCCATCTCTGGATCTGGCCGAATTGGCCAACTATCGGCTGGTTTCCAACTTACCCTATTTGAGCAAGTTAATTGATAGGGTGGTGGCAATACAGTTGCAGAACTTTCTGGATGACACTTCCACACTAGATCCTTTCCAGTCTGATTTTTGCCTGGGTCATGGGACGGAGACAGCACTGGTCGCACTCATGGATGACCTCTGGAGACATCTGGATTGGGATGGGGCGACGGTGCTGCTGTTGTTAGATTTGTCGGCAGCGTTCGACATGGTCGACCATCAGCTGCTCACTCACCACCTTGCTGACATGAGAATTCAGGGGCTGGCCTTGCAATGGCTTGTCTCCTTTCTCCATGGTCAGGGACAAAGGGTGGCCATTGGGGAACAGCAGTCCCGAAGGCACCCACTAGTGTGTAGTGTGCCCCAAGGGGCTGTGCTCTTCCTGATGTTATTTAACATCTATATGTGCCCCTTTACCCAGATTGCCCGGAGGCATGGGCTGGGTTGTCACCAATATGCAGATGACACCCAGCTCTGATGTTGAGTGGTCAGTCTGACTACCCTGGAAGATCTCAACTGGGCATTACAGGACATGGCTGGATGGCTTAGACTGAGCTGATTGAAATTGAATCCGATGAAGATGGAGGTCCTATGCCTGAATCAGAGTGGTACGGGGCTAGGGATTCCACTCCTGGCCTTCGGTGGGGCACCGTTGGTGCCAGCGCCAAGGGTCAGGAGCTTGGGAGTGCTCCTGGATGCTTCCTTAACAATGGAGGCCCAGGTAGCTGCCACTGCGAAGGCAGCCTTTTACCATCTTCAGCTGATTAGGCAGTTGGTTCCCTTCCTCGAACTCAGTGATCTGGCTGCAGTGATCCATGCTATGGTCACCTCGAGGTTGGACTACTGTAATGCTCTCTACATGGGTCTGCCCTTGGTGCAACTCCAGAGGTTTCAGCTGGTGCAGAATGCGGTGGCCAGGCTGTTGATGGGTCTCCCCAGGTGGGAGCATATCCAGCCTGTGCTTAAGACTCTGCACTGGCTGCCGATAGCATGCCGGATTCACTTCAAGGTGCTGTTTTTGACCTTTAAAGCCCTTTATGGTCAAGGACCAGCCTACCTGAGGGACCGCCTTTCCCTGCATGTTCCCCAGAGAGCACTGTGATCAGGATCCCAAAACCGCCTGGATCTCCCTGGCCCAAAGGAAGTCAGGTGGATGGCAACTAGGACCAGGGCTTTCTCATTTGTAGCTCCGTCCTACTGGAACGAGCTCCCTGATGAGATCAGGGCCCTGCGGGACTTGTCACAGTTCTGCAGGGCCATGAAAACAGACCTTTTTAGGCAGGCGTTCCATTAGGAGCAGCATCTTAACAGCAGTGTCCTGAGTGAACTCACACCTACTATGACTCAGCACGGTGGCACCATGGATTGTGTCGTTAAACTGCACTTTATTTTATCGCCATCGAAGTTATGTTTTAAATTGATTTGTTTTGTGTTTTAAATGATTTGTTGCATTTTATTATGTGTAATTGTATAATGTGTGCCAGTTTTTGGAAGCCACCCTGAGTCCGCCTTGGCGGGGAGGGTGGGGTAAAAGTTAAAATAATAAATAAATAATAAATTAATGTACAATTCAGCTATTAATAAGTCCAGTTTAACCCATAACCTGGTGTCTCATTTCTTCAGTTCGGGGTGTTGTGACAATTGGATGTTTCCTTTCTCTTCCCCCTTTCACTTAAAATTCCAGTACTCCTTCTAGTCCTCTACTTGTTGAATTCCTCCTCTGCCTGTTTTTGCTGCTAACAAGTGCTAGCTTCACCCAAGTGAACACTAGTATAGCTCAATTCAGACACAGTGAGAATCCATGGTTTATTTTAACTGTGATAAGCTTGTGAAATCAGGTTTCAGCTGTTAGACCCTCACTGGCAATCTGGTTGCCCTCAATAAATGCTAGTTTTATGGCATTCTTTGTTGCCTTCTGTGCAAGACCCAGTTAATACCCGTTGGAAACAAGGGAGGTGCCATATTTGTTCCTTGCAGGCCAGGCCCTCTTATTTGAAGGTTACTGTCAGGAGTCCTAACTTAGTCAGCAAAACACCAGGCCTTGTGATGCAAGCAAGGATAGCATTTATTATAAAGCTGCAATAGAAAGGTTCACTGAAGCAGGTACATTGTTCAGAATGACTTGGTTACAGAAAGCAAGCGGTTATACAGGGAAGGGGGTGAATGGGGACCCCCCCTTCTACCAATCAAGGAATAACATGCGATTGGGAATCGGAAGTTACTATGCTAATGAAGTTCCCAACGCCCCCATTATTCACAGCAAAGCTGCAGCTTTGAAAGTGATAGGAAAGCTCGCAGCTTGACTCCTCAAGGTCAGAATGTCCAGCCTGCGGAAGATAGGGGTAACCAGAGCTACATTCCATTCTCACACCCTAAGCGTAAATCAACAACTCCCCAGATTCCAGCCTCCCGCCTGTCACGCCACTAAGGCGCCCAGAACCATCCTCCCCTCCCCTCCATCCATCATGGCAGGGCTACCTGACAGTTACACAAAATCATATCAAAGGATAGCTGTGGTGATTCAATCAACTACAAAGTAAATCCTGGTCTGAGATCCTGTTTTGGTATACCCTAACCAACCTTAGTTAGTTTGTTGCCCTGCATTCAGATGATCATTATACATAGTGATCTAAATATGCATAGTTAGGTAGCCCATGTTTTTTCTGTGATGTCCGCCCCATGTATGGTTAACTTAAACCACAGTATAAACCAGTGGTTAGGGGGGAAAGTTGCTACTCAATTTTTCTCACTTTTCATATTGTCAATGCTATTTTCCCCAAAGAGTTAAAAATATGAATTCTAAGATACAGTAACAGGCAAGTTTTGTTTTCAAAAAGTGTAATGGGGAAGGGGATTTTTTTATATGGACCATTTAAAAATGGGTGAGGTCAAGAAACTAATATTTAGCCTTTTGGTTGGGTGTACAATTGCCAAGATGAAAGAACAGTCTATTTCCATTGTGCTTAATTGCCTGAACTGCACTACTGAGGGATTGGTCTTTATCATGGAAGACAGATGGGGGGCTGTGGAGAATGTAAAATGATAAAGCCTACAGATGTGCATCCATTTCTTTTGTACCTGGCATATTTCTTTCTATTTTCTACAGTATCCCAGTGGCCTTGGAAACCAATCGTTGACTTAATTATCTGCTTGCTGTTATCTAGCTAGGCCAGGAATAGGATAATGAAGGGACAGGGTAAAAGCCGGAACGGCCCGGAACGGCCCGGAACGGGCACTAAACAAACAATAGTGCCGCAAAAAACAGTGGCATGCGTTACAGCCACTCCAGAACAATATTCCAGAAGTGAAAACACGGAACTCCTACCCTTTTATTAACCCCTTCCAGGCCAAAAAGCCTCCGGAACACCCCGGAACGGCCCGGAACGGGCACTAAACAAACAATAATGCCACAAAAAACAGTGGCATGCATTACAGCCACTCCAGAACAATACTCCAGAAGTGAAAACACGGAACTCCCACCCTTTCATTAAACCGTTCCAGGCCAAAAAGCCTCCGGAACACCCCGGAACAGCCCGGAACGGGCACTAGACCAACAATAGTGCCACATAAAACAGTGGCATGCATTACAGCCACTCTAGAACAATATTCCAGAAGTGAAAACACGGAACTCCCACCCTTTTATTAACTCTTTCCAGGCCAAAAAGCTTCCGGAACACCCCGGAACGGGCACTAAACAGACAATAGTGTCGCAAAAAACAGTGGCATGCATTACAGCCACTTCAGAACAATATTCCAGAAGTGAAAACATGGAACTCCCACCCTTTTATTAAACCTTTTCAGGCCAAAAAGCCTCCAGAACACCCCGGAACGGCCCGGAACGGGCACTAGACAAACAATAGTGTCGCAAGAAACACTGGCATGCATTACAGCCACTCCAGAACAATACTCCAGAAGTGAAAACACAGAACTCCCACCTTTTTATTAACCCGTTCCAGGCCAAATAGTCTCTGGAACACCTTGGAACAGCCCGGAACGGGCACTAAACAAACAATAGTGCCGCAAAAAACAGTGGCATGCATTACAGCCACTCCAAAACAATACTCCAGAAGTGAAAACATGGAACTCCCACCCTTTAATAACCTGTTCCTGGCCAAAAAGCCTCCAGAACACCCCGGAACGGCCCGGAACGGGCACTAGAAAAACAATAGTGCTGCAAAAAACAGTGGCATGCATTACAGCCACTCCAGAACAATACTCCAGAAGTGAAAACATGGAACTCCCACCCTTTTATTAACCCATTCCAGGCCAAATAGTCTCTGGAACACTGCGGAACGGCCCGGAATGGGCACTAAACAGACAATAGTGGCGCAAAAAACAGTGGCATGCATTACAGCCACTCCAGAACAATATTCCAGAAGTAAAAACATGGAACTCCCACCCTTTTATTAACCCTTTCCAGGCCAAAAAGCCTCCAGAACACCCCGGAACGGCCCGGAACGGGCACTAGACAAACAATAGTGTCGCAAAAAACAGTGGCATGCATTACAGCCACTCCAGAACAATATTCCAGAAGTGAAAACATGGAACTCCCACCCTTTTATTAACCCTTTCCCGGCCAAAAAGCCTCCGGAACACCCCGGAACGGTCCGGAACGGGTACTAGACAAACAATAGTGCCACAAAAAACAGTGGCATGCATTACAGCCACTCCAGAACAATACTCCAGAAGTGAAAACATGGAACTCCCACCCTTTAATAACCTGTTCCCAGCCAAAAAGCCTCCAGAACACCCCGGAACGGCCCGGAACAGGCACTAGAAAAACAATAGTGCTGCAAAAAACAGTGGCATGCATTACAGCCACTCCAGAACTATGCTCCAGAAGTGAAAACATGGAACTCCCACCCTTTTATTAACCCGTTCCAGGCCAAATAGTCTCCGGAACACCGTGGAACAGCCCGGAATGGGCACTAAACAGACAATAGTGGCACAAAAAACACTGGCATGCATTACAGCCACTCCAGAACAGTATTCCAGAAGTGAAAACACAAAACTCCCACCCTTTTATTAACCCGTTCCAGGCCAAAAAGCCTCCAGAACACCCCGGAACGGCCCAGAATGGGCACTAAACAAACAATAGTGCCACAAAAAAACAGGTCTTTGGTAAGCTGGATCTGGCACAGGCTTACCAGCAACTGTCTGGTGGATGTGGCCGCCGCCAAGGCGCAGACAATCACCACGCACAAAAAGACGTTCCAAGTAACGAGATTGCAGTTTGGGGTCTGTGTGGCACCAGGGATTTTCCTAGTCATTTATGGATTCCCTTCTTAAAGGCATTCCAGGAGTACAACCCTTTTTAGATGATATGATTGTCAAGGCAGTGGACTCCAGAATTTTTGCGGACCGGCTCCGACAAATGCTCCAGAGGTTTGACTCCGCCGGTCTCAAGGTGAAAGAAAAATGCCTTCTAGAGGTGCCCTGCATTGAATTTCTGGGGTTTGTGGTGGATGCTCAGGGAATCCACCCCACGGACGATAAAGTGAGGGCGATCACATGTGCTCCCCCCCTTCCAAGGTGGAACTGCAGGCTTTCTTGGGCCTGCTCAACTTCTACCATGTGTTCCTGCCCTTGAAAGCCGCAGTAGCGGAACCACTTCACCACCTACTGGATAAAGAGGCAACCTGGGCCTGGGGACCCGAGCACGTGGCGGCCTTTCAAGGGGTCAAGGACTTGCTCACCTCAAACTCTGTCCTGCACCATTTCAATGAGGTGCTCCTGGTGGTCCTCGCTTGTGACGCCTCCCCCTACGGGGTCGGGGTGGTCCTGGGCCACCAGCTGTGGGATGGCTGGGAGGTCCCGGTTGCTTATTATTCACAGACTTTGTCTTCTGCGGAGTGCAACTAAATGCAGATAGACAAAGAGGCATTGGTGATAGCGGCTGGGGTCAAAAAATTCCACCACTACCTCTACGGTTGGCCCTTCACAATATTGATTGATCATAAGCCTCTCCTGGCTCTGGACCACCAGACGCCCCAAATGGTCTCCCCCCAGGTCCTTAGGTGGTCCATCTTCCTGGCAGGGTACACCTACACCCTCCTACATCACCCCGGGAAAGCCATGGGCCACGCAGATGCCCTCAGCCACCTTTCACTGTCAGTGATGGATCCCAACCCTGCTCCTGCCCACACAGTTGTCCTGTTGGAGTCGCTTCCCAACTGCCCGGTCCACATGAGGGAGGTGGCCCACCTCACAGCCCAGGACAAGGTCCTCTGTTGGGTCCTGGACTGGGTGGGGAGGGGGTGGCATTTGGCCAAAGAGAGCTCAGAGTTTACACCATTCCTCACAAGAAAGGAAGAAATGTCGGCATATAAAGGGTGCTTGATGTGGGGAGGCTGGGTGGTGATACTGGGCCTGCTCCAGCAGCGCATCTTAGAGGCTCTGCACAAGCACCATCCAGGAGTCTTAAGAATGAAGGCATTGGTGAGGAGCTATGTCTGGTGGCCGGGCCTTGATCGGGACATCGAAGAGAAGGTAAAGCAATGCCAGCTCTGCCAAGCCTCTCGCCCCGACCCGCCCAGAGCACCAGAGAGAGCTTGGGAGTTCTCCTACTGCCCCTGGTTGCGACTCCACCTGGATTTCGTGTGGCCATTCCAGGGGCAACTGTTTTTCATTCTTGTGGACTCTTACAATAAGTGACTGCAGGTCTTCCCTGTCTCCGTAACATCATCAAGGGTGGCTATCAAAGCGATGTGGCGGATCTTCAGTGCCCAGGGCCTCCCAGACACCCTAGTGATGGACAATGGGACAGCCTTCATGTCTGGAGAGTTCCAAGAATTCACCATTACAGGATCCGTCACTTGGAGAAACGACGGCTGAGGGGTGACACGATTGAGGTTTATAAGATTATGCATGGGATAGAGCAGGTTGAGAAAGAAGTACTTTTCTCCCTTTCTCACAATACAAGAACTCGTGGGCACTCAATGAAATTGCTGAGCAGTCGGGTTAGAACAGATAAAAGGAAATACTTCTTCACCCAAAGAGTGATTAACATATGGAATTCACTGCCACAGGAAGTGGTGGCAGCTACACACATGGACAGTTTCAAGAGGGAATTAGATAAGCATATGGAGCAGAAGTCCATCACTGGCTATTAGCCACAGGGTATAGATAGGAACTCTCAGTCTGAGGTAGGTGATGCATTCTATTCTTGGTGCTATGGAGGGCAGCAGTGGGAGGGCTTCTAGTGTCCTGGCCCCACTGCTGGATCTCCTGATGGCACCTGGTATTTTTGGCCACTGTGGGACAGAATGTTGGACTAGATGGGCCATTGGCCTGATTCAACATTGGCTTCTCTTATGTTCTTATGTCCACTCAGCCCTATTCCTCCCCGACACCAACGGGTTGGACTCCATCGATTGGGACTACAAGTTGGCCTCTTTCCTTTTTGGCTAAAGAACAATACCACACTCCACAACGGGCTGGAGCCTGGCCAAGCTGCTGATGGGCAGATGCCTCACATCAAGGCTGGACCGGCTCCATCCAGACCGAGCACCTGAGCAAGAGCCGGCCATCGAAACTCCAGAAGCCACCCGAGGGTTTTTCCCTGAAGATCCCGTTTATGCATGGAACTTCACCAGAGGGCCCCCTTGGATTCCAGCAAGAGTAGTGAGAGTTTGAGGGCCCCTCTCCTATGAGGTCTCCAATGAGGATGGACAAATACTACACCGCCACAGTGACCAACTTCACAGACAAACCCTGCTGGTGGAGCCGGAAAACTTCGGGGAACCAGACACGCTTGAGACCACCGATCTGGTAACCACACCGGGCCCATTGGAGGAACCGTGCAGCCCAGCTATCGCTAGTCAGCCTCCAGATCCTGCAGGGCCAACCCAGGGGCCCGCCAGCACATAGCCTGTGGACAGCACTCTGCTGAGAACGGCAGTGATGGCTCCAGCTTCAGCGACATTGGAACCCCACTGCTCAACCTGAGAGCGCAAACCGCATCCATATCTGAAGGACTTTATTTGTGGGTATCTAGTTTCAGACCAAGGGGGGAGGGGTGTAATATACCCTAGCCGACCATGTGCTCCAGCTGGTTCTAACTGATCCACCATGCAGCCAAGCGAAGTGTCTGAGCTTGGACCTTGAGGACAAAGACCCTCGGCTCCTGAGTCCCCTCCAATCAGGGAACTAGGATCCAAGAGGTTAATGCAATTACTGTAAATAGACCACTCACGGCTGTTTGGGGTGTGTGGGGTGTGGTTTCCTTAGGGAATATAAATCGGTCTGCGAGCCAACTACTTTGTCTTGTTCACAATCTAATAAAGTATGTGAGAGCTGAAATCACTTGTCAGTCTCAGTACTTTTCACTATTAGTGATTTTAAATGTTATTATAGTGGGCCTTGGATTTTGGGAACTCTATACCTTGCTATGGAGTCATAATACAGAATATTAAACATGGCCCTTTTCTTCTAAGAATGAATAGTATTTCTACTAATATGCCACATATGTGGATTTTTGGTAGCATGCAAATTGATTTGAAAGACACAGGATTACTCAGATAACTATTCTTTACTCAGGAAGCTATTTTTTAAACAAGCACCCCGCCACCGCAAAACTTGAAGACACCTGAATGAAGAGGACTTAAAGTCATTTTCTTTCTCTCTGTTCCTCAGAGGAAAAAGATTACAAACTAGAGGACGGTATAGATTTTTTCTCCTGTCAAAGTTCCGAGGTGTTCCACAGGCATTTTGGCCAGGAATGGGTTAATAACTGCAAGGTATTTCTGCATTTGGACTTCCAAAATATTCTTCTGGAGTGCCTTTAACACACCCTACTTTTTCTTGTGGGACTGTTATTTGCTTAAAGACCATTCCAGCCCGTTCTGGGCTGTTCCGGAGGCATTTGGGCCCAGAATGAGTTAATCAGTACACAATATTTCTCTGTTTGGATTTCCAAAATATTGTTCTGGAGTTTCTATAATGCATCCCATGGTTTCTTGCGGAACTGTTGTTTGTTTAATGCCCATTCTGGCCTGTTCCGAGGTCTTCTGGGGGCATTTCAGCACAGAATAGGTTAATAAGTGCACAATATCTCTACATTTGAATTTCCAAAATATTCTTCTGGAGTGTTTAGTGCCCATTCCGGGCTGTTCCGGAGTGTTCCGGAGGGTGGGAGTTCCGTGTTTTCACTTCTGGAGTATTGTTCTGGAGTGGCTGTAATGCATGCCACTGTTTTTTGCGGGACTATTGTTTGTTTAGTGCCTGTTCCGGGCCGTTCTGGGGTGTTCAGAAAGCTTTTTGGCCTGGAACAGGTTAATAAAAGGGTGGGAGTGCCATGTTCTCACTTCTGGAGAATTGTTCTGAAGTGGCTATAATACATGCCATTGTTTTTTGTGGCACTATTGTTTGTTTAGTGCTCGTTACGGGCCGTTACGGGCCGTTACGGGGTATTCCGGAGGCTTTTTGGCCTGGAATGGGTTAATAAAAGGGTGGGAGTTCCATGTTCTCACTTCTGGAGTATTGTTCTGGAGCGGCTGTAATGCATGCCACTGTTTTTTGCGGCACTGTTGTTGGTTTAGTGCCCGTTCCGGGACGTTCCAGGGTGTTCCGGAGGCTTTTTGGCCTGGAACGGGTTAATGAAAGGGTGGGAGTTCCGTGTTTTCACTTCTGAAGTATTGTTCTGGAGTGGCTGTAATGCATGCCTCTGTTTTTTGCGGCACTATTGTTTGTTTAGTGCCCGTTCCAGGCCGTTCCGGGCTGTTCCGGAGGCTTTTTGGCCTGGAAAGGGTTAATAAAAGGGTGGGAGTGCCGTGTTCTCACTTCTGGAGAATTGTTCTGGAGTGGCTGTAATGCATGCCACTGTTTTTTGCAGCACTATTGTTTGTTTAGTGCCCGTTCCAGGCCGTTCCGGGGTGTTCCAGAGGCTTTTTGGCCTGGAACGGGTTAATGAAAGGGTGGGAGTTCCGTGTTTTCACTTCTGGAATATTGTTCTGGAGTGGCTGTAATTTATTCCACTGTTTTCTGCGGCACTATTGTTGGTTTAGTGCCCGTTCCAGGCCATTCCAGAGTGTTCCGGAGGCTTTTTGGCCTGGAACTGGTTAATGAAAGGGTGGGAGTGCCGTGTTTTCACTTCTGGAATATTGTTCTGGAGTGGCTGTAATGCATGCCAGTGTTTCTTGCGGCACTATTGTTTGTTTAGTGCCCGTTCCGGGCTGTTCCGGGGTGTTCCAGAGGCTTTTTGGCCTGGAACGGGTTAATGAAACGGTGGGAGTGCCGTGTTTTCACTTCTGGAATATTGTTCTGGAGTGGCTGTAATGCATGCCAGTGTTTTTTGCGGCACTATTGTTTGTTTAGTGCCCATTCCAGGCTGTTCCGGGGTGTTCCGGAGGCTTTTTGGCCTCGAAAGGGTTAATAAAAGGTAGAGAGTTCCGTGTTCTCACCTCTGGAGTATTGTTCTGGAGTGGCTGTAATGCATGCTACTGTTTTTTGTGGCAGTATTGTTTGTTTAGTGCCTGTTCCGTGCCGTTCCGTGGTGTTCCAGAGGCTCTTTGGCCTGGAACGGGTTAATAAAAGGGTGGGGGTTCCGTGTTTTCACTTCTGGAATATTGTTCTTGAGTGGCTGTAATGCATGCCAGTGTTTTTTGCGGCACTATTTTTTGTTTAGTGCCCGTTCCGGGCCGTTCCGGGCTGTTTCGGGGTGTTCCGGGGGCTTTTTGCCTGGAAAGGGTTAATAAAAGGGTGGGAGTTCCGTGTTTTCACTTCTGGAATATTGTTCTGGAGTGGCTGTAATGCATGTCACTGTTTTTTGTGGCACTATTGTTGGTTTAGTGCCCGTTCCGGGCTGTTCCGGGCTGTTCCGCGGTGTTCCGGGGGCTTTTTGCCTGGAAAGGGTTAATAAAAGGGTGGGAGTTCCGTGTTTTCACTTCTGGAGTATTGTTCTGGAGTGGCTGTTATGCATGCCACTGTTTTTTGCGGCACTATTGTTTGTTTAGTGCCCGTTCCGGGCCGTTCCGGCTTTTACCCTGTCCCGATAAGGAAATAAATGAACCTGACTTTTTAAAATTATTATCATTATTATTTAAACAAACTACCTAGTGGAAAGTTTTCCTGTAAGATGGACAGTTGCTTGAGTTGGACAAACCCAGATCTTGGGAACACTGTTTTATCATGACTTTCAGAAATTTGCAATAAAAGCATTTTTATTGTATTATATTTAGTTCAGGATATGCAACATAATTGTTATGTTTCTTTTCAATTACAGAGGTAAATGGAAAAATGGGGGGACAACTAGGATTCCATTCACAATGTTCTTTTTTTTTCAAATCTAATTCTACAAATGCCAGGTCTATCTTATTCAAAACAAGTGGTTAGAATCAGAGTAAAATTTGTTATTTTGCTTTTCTTAAAAATAACAGAATGAAGTATATTCATGGAATACGGCCACCTGAATTAAAACCTGGAAAATATAGTGAGAGTGACTTTCCATGTTATGTTTTGTACTTCAGTATAAATACCTCGTGTATGCACACAAGCTTTGTGTTTAATGAGTAACTATATTCATATGTTCCCATTTTTAGCACATGAATACAGGACCAAATAATGGTGCTTGTGTATTTTAAAGGAGATAGACATTTATGCCCTTCTGAATTGTATTAGTGCAGCTATATTTTGTTTTCAATTACCTGAATCCAAATGCAATACATAGTGTTCCAAGTGTGAATATATTATAGGATGGGAATTGTAGAGAAGAGGTAAAGTCTTCCTTGTCCATCTATTTGTTATACCTTCTTAGAACACTTGCTTAAATGTCAAGGTGCTGCTGGTTCCTCTGTTCATACAAAATAGTTTAATAAATCTGCACATTCCAAAATATATAAAATACCAGACTTGAAATAAAAAATAACAGGTGGTCTTAAAGGTGCTACTGGACTCAAACTTCATTCTCACATCTGTTGTTAACTCTTTCATTATCTGTATGCTAATTTGCTGCTATTCACAAAATTTACCAACTGCATTATTCCAATCTTAGTTGTACTTATACATCTTGCCTCTAATTAATCCTTCCTGTTTCAATGTACCTGAAGAAATGTGCATCTACACATGCTAAGTCTCTCAGTTCTTGCTTATACCCAGAACTGAACTTTGTTGGTCTTAGAGGTGCCACTAGATTCAAACTTATTTCTTACCTCTGTTCGTTAACTGTAATATGTGTATGCTAATTTGCTGCCATTCACAGGTCTTACCAACTGTTTTAATCCATTCTCACCTATACTTGTCACCCAGTTACTTATGCATCTTGATTTTAACTAGCCCTTCCTGGCAACTAGGCCCACTACCTAGATGTAAGGCTTGAGGAAAACTGTCAATGTATCTGATGAAGTGTGCATGCACATGAAAGCTTAGACCCAAAATTAAGCTTTGTTGGTCTTAAAGGTTCCACTGGACTCAACTTTGTTCTATTAACATTTACTAACATTCCTTCAATAGAGCTGCTAATTTTATAAGAGAGAGAGAGTGACGACTTCTTCAGTTACTTCACCATCTTGTTCTCAAGCCAAAGACTTTAAAAAGGACTTTGCTTTGGTATTTTGTTTGTCAGTAGATATTTTTGCTTGTCTCAGTTCATTGGCCAAGCATACTTTGTGTATAGCTCAACTTAAATATTTGCTTCATTTCCAAAGTCTACCTAACACTTATAAACTTATATTAATTAAGCTATTTAAACCTACCTAGAGCAATTAATTCCTAGAATTAGTATGAACTACAGGAAGGGCTTAGGTTTGAACCCAGTTTTCTGCTCTGCTAAAACCTGATTTAAATGAATGACTCTTTAATGAGACATAACATTTCTCATCTTACTGTCAAAAGGGGCATTTTTATTTTAGCGTGGTATTTTGTTTTTTGTTTTTGCTGGAGAAATGAGTAGAAATTCTCGAGTACATCCAGAGCTGCTGGCAGGAAATTTATAACTCATGCTTCCTTATCTGCAAGTAGCATGCCCCCATTACTGAAAGGTCAAGCATTCTTCTTCCCCAAGCTGCATTAGTTTGCTTAGAGGGCTGTCCTGAGGTCCCAGAGTGTTTTGCTGCAGGGATAATAGAAACAGATATAAGACCTAGAATGTTACTAAATCTGAATAGGAAAAGTGTTTGAGTGACTAATCTCCTTTTCACCAGTATAGAGACATAAATCCAACAAGTGTCAGGAAACTACTTCTGTCACATCACTGGGTGTTAACTATATGAACAGGAAAAGGTGAAATTGTTGTATAGTGAAAGGTAGGCAGTGTCTCACAACTTGAAACAGCAAAGGGGGGGGAGGTGTACATTCTGAAACATTTGACACTTTTCATAATGGTGCCCCATGGACATGTAGACACATCTTTCTCTGTTGCCTCAAGTGAATTCCTAACATTGTCAGTGAAGGCAGCCATGTGTAAATAAATTTCATCTTACCCAGGGGTCTTTTCGTAGAAGAACAGCTGCAGGAGCTCATTAGCATATGGTATGCTAATTAGCTATTAGGCTATTAGCATATGCCACACCCCCTGACATCACCAGAAGTGATGTCAGAAGGGAAGCAAAAGGGGGGAAGCATCTTCAAAAGCCTCCCCTTCCCTTCCCCAGCTGGCCTGGGTGGGGGAGCTAAGAGAGAAGGGGGTTAAAGTTTAAACTCCTTCTCATGAGAGTTGGGCCACAGAAGGAGGAAAGAGGGAAGGAAAGAGAGAGAGTGGAGAGAAGGAAAGAAGGAACGAAAGAGGGAAAGAAAGAGAGGGAAGAAGGAGGGAAACAGGGAAAGGAGGAAAAAGAGAAGAGAAGAAGGTGGGAAAGAAAGAAAGAGAGAAGAGAAGAATGAGGGAAAGAGGAAAAAGAAAGAAGGAAAGGAGGGAATGAAAGAAATTCAGTGGCAATTCAGCCCCATTATACCCTATGGGCCATTGAAGTCAATGGTGAAAACATAAGGTATATTCTGGGGGCTGGACAGGAGGGTTTGATGGAGAGGCTCCAAGATCACAGTATAGCTGATGGAGCCTCTCCCCAAGATACCCACCAAGTTTCAAGAACATTGGACCAGGGGGTCCAATTCTATGGGCCCCCAAACAGGTTGCCCCATTTCCTCCATTGTTCTCTATGGTGGGAGAAAAAGTTATTTTTTTCCCACCATAGAGAACAATGGAGGGAATAGGGGCAACCTGTTTGGAGGCCCATAGAATTGGACCCCCTGGTCCAATGTTCTTGAAACTTGGTGGGTATCTTGGGGAGAGACTCCATCAGCTATCCTGTGAGTTTCGGGCCTCTCCCTCAAACCCCTCCCCTCCAGCCCCCAGAATATACCCTATGTTTTCACCATTGACTTCAATGGCCCATAGGATATAATGGAGCTGAAATTGACATTCGGCTGCCTGAAAGACTCTCCGGGACGCCGGCTGGGGGCGGGGCTTGGCTCCTGAGCTCCCGGAGCTGCGCTCCGGGGCGCTCCCCCCCGAAAAGACCCCTGATCTTACCATAAACTTGTAATAAACCTAGAGGCCTTGATCCTAAGCTCTGTGAGTGCTCCATATAAATCCCTCAGGTCTCTCCGTTGGACTGTAGCCTACTGAGACTGCTTTTTGTTATGAGGGGAAATTGCACAGGGCTCTGCATAATGAGTAATCTGTTCTTCAATCTCTGTTTGAACATTGAACAGATAATTCAGCAACAGACAGAAGTGAAATAAATTAAATGTGTCCAAAATAAAGAAATCCAAGTCATAAATAGGGTTGCCAGTTCCTACCTGGCAGCCAGGAGGGGGCTCACAGGTTCTTTACAGGATCTTCTGCCACATGTGCAAAGCGTGCATGCCACAATGACGTCACCTGGAAGTGACTTCATTGCATCGCTGATGTTGGGGGATGACACTCTAGGTTCTGGGCAAAACTCTATGGTTTTCTTGCCTCCAAAAATTCTGGGTGACATCATTGCATTAGTGACATTATGTAGTGATGTTCCTGTTTGGGGGTGGTTTTTCCCCCACTGGCCAGCTGGCTGATGGCAGATCAAAACCCTTAAACCAGGGGAACCCCTGCTGGGCCCTGAGGGCTGGGAACCCTAGACATAAATTAGTGGAACATGAAACATTTTTAAAACTTATTTTAAAGACACTAGTGAAGTAAAAAAAAAATACAAGACTGATAAAACAAAATCAATAGAGGAAGAATAGTTTTATCAAGAATAGTAAATGTTTCTGACAAGAGGAAACTGGATAGGATTGACTGGTAATAGTGATGAGGAAAAAAAATATTCAGGCACTGATGCTCAAACTAAAGCTCACAGCAATCCATTATTCCCTATGTGATAATCATTGCTAAATATACCTAAACCATTTTAAATCCACTCAAACCCCCACAGATGTTTTACTCTGAAGTCCACATCCCTCATATTTAAGTGAACTCTGATAGCATCTCTACAGCTATGAAAACAAATGCATCATCACCATCTCCAAAGATCTTCCATAATCTTATCACATTATTTTAACTTTCTTTGACATACCTGTGGATATTTTGCTGGAACATGGTCCTCGCAACTCACTTCTAACATTCAGTTTTATTTTCCAAATGGTGGTGAGACAGCCAGTACAGTGTAGTGGTTAGAGTGTCTGACTAGGATCTGGGAGACCAGTCCCCACTCTGCCATGGAAGCTTGAAGGGTGACCTTGGACCAGTCACATACTCTCAGATTAATCTACCTCACAGGGTTGTTGTGCTTTGGGTTTCCATTGAGGAGAAAGGCACAATACCAATAAATGTATAAAATAAATATACAAAGATAAAGAGCAATGTATATGGGACTTAGTAACAACTCTTTTAGGCACTAGGAAGAAATGTTCGAACATTACATGGATTTCTGATTCCTCAGTTTACCCTGTAGCATGAAAGACTAATCTTTACAATGGGCAGAAATATCAGTTTGAGCAGAGCGGAACTGAAGCTTCTACTCAGCAGCCCAGTGGTTGCTTGTTTTGCACTCCGGCTTCATATTATATTGGCAAAACTGGAAAATGTTTCTTAATTTCCAAGAATCTACTGTATAATTGTCATGTCCTACAATACCAAAACCATGGCCACACAACCCAGAAAATCTACAGCAGCTATATTTATATTTAATTATTTATATCCTGTTTTTGTCTTGAGTGGGTGACTAAAACAGCTTATAATACATGCACAAGAAAAATAAAATAGAAATTAACAAGACAAGGAGGGAGGTGCTCCTGAGTACAAAGCAGGTCTTCCTCCTCCTGACTGATCTTCCTACCAGCTCAAGGTTTTAATCCTCAGGCTAAGAGCCAAAGGACAACAGGCCTCTGGCATGTCCAGGCCTTAAACATCATTGATGCATGAGAACAAAGTCAGCTAGATGCTATTCAGCTGCTGCTAGACAGCTAGCAGGCTGTTCCCTCTTTCTTTCCCTCCCAGCTATATTTTGCAAGATTTACTGAAACACTGAGCTGCTTCAGTGGACTATTATTTCATTCCAGGCAGCATGCATCAGATTATTCCATTTTTTCTTTATGAGTCTTTATAGTAGGTTAGGCTTGACATACCTTATCAAAATCTCTGCTAATTGACAGAGAATGTGAAACCAAGCTTCTGAAGTCCAAAATAACACCATCTAGCACACCATGGGCTGTGTTCCAGGAAGTCTCAGCTCCTACAAAAACTCACTAGTTTTCCTTAGACAAGCCAGTCTTTTTCACTTCAGCAGTCTACAATATCAGAGCATATACTGACTTTACAGTGTTACCGTAGGCTAGCCCTTTTCTCAGCTGCAGAAGGTCAGTCTTCTGAGAAACTAAAGAGTGGAAGGGAAAAAATGGCCATGATTAGAATGGCACTCTACAAATTTCTTCTTCTAGGCTGTATGTTAAAGACCATAGAAATTAAAAGGAAAGAGCATAGTTAGCTGGCCTGCCTCTCCCCTCACCCAGCCTGAAACCCCAGGGGGTAATCCAGTGTCAGCATTTCTGCTGCCTTTGCATCCCCTTCTGCTTAGCCCAGCACCCTTGCAAGCCTGTAGGCTGCCTCCAATGGAAGCCAGAAATGGCACAGTGATCATGGCCCACAAGCCACCTGGATTAGAGATGTGCTGCCTGAAGGTGCCACTGCCACTCCCTAGTTCCTGCAACACAGGGGGAGTGGCTATTCTTCAGATGCTCATTCTGAAGGCTAAAACGGTGTCCCATTTTACACCTGTGAAACACCTTCCTCTCCCCTGCAAAAGTCCTAAGTGGTCTAAAAGTACAAGACCATGCACAGCTTCTGTTACCTAAGCCTTTGATGTCAATGGAGTAACTTCTGTGTTTTAAGCCTCATTGATGTTTGTTTCAGCTGGCTCAGAGTTTCTAGGGACAGGGTTTATTTCTTGCTTAACTGAAAGTTAAGGGTGCTGGCTTGGCTGCTTAAAATGAAGCCTCTCCAGCTCTCCTTTACCACTTACCCAGCAGAGGAGTGCCAGGTAGAAGGAGCAGAAAAGAGGCTGGGGATTCCTGGGGTTCCCAAACCTTACCTGCTGAGCTGTTGCCCAGTGATGCTGATGCTGGGTGTGCATTGCTATGCTCCCAGCCTTCTCTTGCCACCCACTCTCACGCCAGCCAGCAGGACTCCTTGGAGACATCCAAAGGTATAACATGATGGCTGATTTCCCACTACAGCTGCCTCAGGGTTGCGCTGCCGTTTGCCCCGATACTATTCGTCAGTTTCACACCCGAAGCCGTGGGGCTTCGCCCGATTTCCCCCGCAGTTTTGTGATCCTGTTTTTTGAGGATTAGGAAACTGCGGGGGAAATTGGGCGAAGCCACGGGTCAAAATGCAGCCCCATGGCTTCAGGTGTGAAATTGACGAATAGTATCGGGGCAAATGGCGGCGCAACCCTGAGGCAGCTGTAGTGGGAAATCAGCCATTATCTAGCTAGTTCTAGAGTGTGGCAGGGTCTCTCTTCCTCCAGTGGCCCCAGCTGAGTTGGGGACTGAAAGCTTTTAATCTGAGCCTGACAAACCAGATGGCTCTCCCACTGATGCATCAAAAAGCCAATTCCTGTGGAGTACATAGTACACACTTCCTGCCACTCTTCACCTTTCTGCTGTTTTCTGGCTTTAAAAAAAATAGATGTTGATGTTTGAAATCTTTTTTCAAAGGCATACTTTGCCTCTGGAACAAGCGATGCAATAACAGATATGAGGATGCTCATGAGCATATACTGACTGACTGCCCCTCCTCATAGACGACTAGTTTTCCCAACACCTAGAGGGCGGCTCCTCTCTCTCTCTCTCTCTCTCTCTCTCTCTCTCTCTCTCTCTCTCTCTCTGTTGAACTGCTGCCACAACCTGGCTTTTGTAGAAATTGCCCGCCAAGAGGGCTCCTAGCTTCCTCTCCCTGTTCTGAGGCTATCCAGCACCTGGTTACCACAGGGATAGCTTACTGCCTTGTATGCCATTGAGGGAGTAGCTGCTCACCAACTGTCCTCACCCCCCTCCTGGCATTCCTTTTTAAAAATAGCATGCCCAGAATGACAGAGGCCTAAGGTGATACAGAGAACTGCTACCAGCATTAAGAGTTGTAAAACAGTTATTAAAAAGAAAATATCCACACATATTCTCACAGCACAGCAGCAGATTAAGGAAGGGATCCAAACAAAAAAAGTAAAACTCAATTTCTCTGTCCCTTCCTCTATGCATACTGTTAAGTATGAGACTCAACAAAGGATTCAGCTTCAAGTGATTTCAGCTTTATTAAACAGCAACTGTAAGTCAGGAACACACAACAACAAGGGGAGCACAGCTCCTTCTTTTAAACTCTCCTGGGCTGTCAAAGCCACACCCATTACGAAAAAAAGATGGCGGACGCTCGAAGAGGTTAGACATGTGGGGAGAACTCCTCTCACCTCTACTGTTTTTCCACACTCCTTGGCTTTTTATTTTTAGCCAAAATACTCCTGGCTTTTCAGGAGTTATTTGCAAGGGACTTAAGCCCAACCTGAAGGAGTGGCAGCTCTCTCGGGGGGTCATTTTTGGCTTGTCCCAATGCAGGAGGGCGGAAGAAGGCAGCAAAGTTTTTTCATACGTGGCTTTGCTGTGAAAACTCGAAGAGCCTGGAGAGGACTGGGAGAGTAACCAAAAGGAAAGAAATAAGAGAAAAATCGGCGACCTGGAAGGATGTGTTTGTTGTAAAAGACTGGAGGAACACCAGAGTATCTAAAAAGGGCGTAAGGCGAGTCGGAGGGGAGAGTTACAAGAAGCAGCAGACGAAGAGACTTGAAACAACCAACAGCAATATACATAGCCAAAGCTAAGTACTGAAAAGGGAGAACTCTTTAAAGGGGGGAGAAACGGTTGTTGGAAGTGGGGTGTTAAAAATAAAAGGAAAAAAAAGGGAGAGAGAGAGATTCTAAGCTCGATGACTAAGGGGAAAAAGTAGTGTGCGGGCACTTTAAGGCGGCCATTGTAATAAGAAAGGGATTAAAGGGACAGTAGGAAAGCTAAATTTAACTAGAAAAGAAAAGATCGTATGGAAATATAGATGGTACCTTGTCCAGTGTTTCTATTCTTGACAGGAGAATCGAGTTTCCACAGCAAAGGAGAATTGACAGGGGCATCTGCAGAGACTGAGAGCCGATGGAGTCGACGGAGTGAGGGCTGGTGTTGGGAGAGCAGAGCTGAGCGACTCTGGGAGGCGTGGCTGAGGGCTGGAGAACGAGCGGGCGCACAGAGCGAGTCTGAAGGAGTCAAGGGAACCCGAGAGAAGCCAGAAAGTGACGGAAAGGCACAAAGGTCGTTCGGAAGACTTGAGAAGATCGGGAGAGTTGAGGGCTGTAGGGGTGAAGTGACGCAGCGGCGCGCAAGGGAGTAGATCAGAAAACAAAGTGGAAAAGACTCTTTGCAGAACGGAGACGGACTGGTTTAAAGAGGAAGAAAGAAAGGGGAGGGGAAACAGGAGGAGGAAGGGAGTTTGGAAGGCTTGTTTATATTTCTAAATTTGAAAAAAGGGGTATAGAAATTTTGTAGGGTAACTGCAGAAAGCAAGGAAGAGTGTAGGGCAAATAATAACAAAACTATAATCTTAAAGAACCAGATATATAAGAAGAAACAGAAACAGAACAGGCAACTATAACAGATAGATATACGTTGATATATCTAAATAGAGTCTTTGAGTGAAAACTATCTCTAATTAATACTTTACAAATCAGATTAAATATGGCCTCAGGCACAGGTAGAAAAGGATCTTCTGCATCCCCCGGCCAAACATCAGGGCTAGCTTTGATCAAATCAAATGTAACGACTGCAGATTTACAAAATATGCTACAATTTTTTTTACAAATGGCAGCGGAGCAAAACGCTGAGATTATAAAAAAAGAAATGGAGCCACTACAAAATAAAATGGACCAAATAGCAAAGCAATTAAAAAATGACAAGGAAGAAATTAAACTAGAAATCAAAAAATTAACTAAAACCACAAAACACCTAGAAGAAAAAATGGAAGATATCGACCAAGAAGTCTGGGAATTAAAATCTAAAACTGATAGAATGGAACAAACGCTGATGGCTCTTGAACTGGAGAAAGCAGAGCACACCCTTAGGTTCCAAAATGTTACTGAAAAATTAGGAAAAAACTTAAAGGAAGAACTTACACAAAACATTGTTGAGCAATTTAATATATCAGGGGAAAAAGACTTAATGGAGAATATAGACGCAATATATAGAAGAAATTCGGCATATTCTAAAAAACATAAAACTCCAAGGGAAGTCCATGTAAAATTTGCAAGGAAATATATAAAAGACCGAATACTCCAAGAAGCAAATAAAAAAAAATTGATAATAGAAGGAGATGAAATTAGAATCCTCAAAGATATACCTTGGAGAATTAGGGAAAGACGTCATAAATATTCCACCTTAGCTGAATTACTAAGAAAAAATGAGATCCAATATAGGTGGTTAATACCAGAAGGGCTCCAATTCATGTACAGAAGCCAAAGACATAAGCTGGACTCTGTTTTCAAACTGGAAAATTTCATTGAAAGGTTTGGGGAAGATCTCGACTGGCAAAGGCCACAGGAAGAGGAAGAGGAACAAGAGGAGGAAGAAGAAGAGAAAGATGAAAGAGAAGATAGAGAAAACAGAGAAGATCGAGAAGGAGAAGGTTATAAAAAAGGAACAACTGTGGCTCAACTGAAAGACACCAAGAAAAGAGACTATAAAAAATTTCAACTAAAATATAAAACTGTGTCGCACATTCAAACAAGGTGGCAACTTAAAAATATAGTTCACAAAAAGAAAGATGGCGAGTAAAAAAGTGTCATTGATCTCAGTAAATGATAATGGTTTAAATAGCCCACATAAAAGGAGAAGAATCATACATCAAGCAATTAAATTAAAAAATGATATTACTTGCCTCCAAGAAACCCACATAAAAGAAGATCATGAAAAACATTTAATTTGTAGGAAACTGTATATAGCTTTTACTGCATCTGATAAAGTTAAAAAAAAAGAGGAGTGGTTATGTACGTCAGGGAGAACCTGAATCCTATATTTAAATTTAGATCTAGTAACAGGAGAATTATTGGAGTACAGATTCATATTAGGGAAGCAGAAATTCTAATTGTAAACATATATGCCCCAAATCAGAATCAAGATAGATTCTTTGCAGAATTGAGGAACTATATTTCTAAAGAAAACCCAAAAAATATATGCGTAGTAGGGGATTTCAATGCTGTGTTAGATCCCAAAGAAGATAGGAAAAAAAACAAGAAAATCATATAAATCGGGAGCAGTCTTGACAAAAAATTTCCTAAAGTTAGCGGAAGAATTTAATTTGGTGGATTTGTGGAGAACTAGGAATCCACAAAAAAGAGATTATACATTCTTTTCCAATAGACATAACTCATGGTCAAGAATAGACATGATCTGAGTTAGCATAAATATAATCAAAATCTTCTCAGAGGTCGAAATTCTAGCAAATACATTTGCAGACCATAACCCTATGTGGATATCTATACAAGAAACTTATAATTGTAAGCGATGGAGGTTAAATGTAAATTTAATTAGGGATAAAGACTTTGTTAAAAAACTGAGACAAGATATAAAAGAATTTATTGAGATAAATAAGAGGGAGTCTACCAATTTGAATATTATTTGGGACACTCTTAAAGCGTATATTAGGGGTTTATTTATAAATCAAGAAGCAGGGAAAAATAAACAAAAAAGAGAAAACTTTAAAAGATTAACTACAGAATTAAGGAAGATAGAAAAGGCAAGCCAAAATAAGGAAAAATTAAAAGAGATAAGATTAAGGATAAAATTGAAGCAACATCAAATAAATTTAGGATTAACACAAGAGATAGCAAAAAAAATTGAATACACAAAAGCGTGTTTCTTTGAAAATGCGAATAAACCCTCTCGCTGGTTATCCTATAAACTTAGAAAAGAAAGGGAAAAAAGATGTATTATAGTGTTAAAAGACGAAAATCAGGAAATAAAACATAAAGCATATGACTTAAAAACAATTGTGGAAATTTTTTATAAAAGTTTATATAAGCAGACTCCACACAATAATCAGAAAATTGAAGAATTTTTATTGAAACACAAAACAGGTAAATGTACAGAGGAACAAAGAATACAACTGAACGAAAATATTTCCATGTTTGAACTGATAAATGCAATTAAATCTCAAAAGTCTAAGAAAACACCAGGTCCAGATGCCATCCCAGCTGAAATTTACAAGGTTTTAGAAGACGAAATATCAAGTTTATTTAAAGACGTAGTGAATAATGTCATGGTGACTGGTAAAATTCCCTTGACGTGGAAAGAAGCGCTAATAACGCTTATCCATAAACCAGATACCGAAAACACGGATATTAAAAACTTTAGGCCTATTTCTTTGCTAAACGTAGACTACAAAATTTTTGCTTCAATTCTAGCAAATAGGTTCAAGAAAATTATGGTAGAAATAATTCATAAAGACCAGTCAGGCTTTATTCCGAGAAGACAAATTAAAAATAATATAAGAAATATAATAAACATATTAGAATATTTTGAGCAAAATCCCAGAAAACATGTTGCCTTAATTTTCTTAGACGCAGAAAAAGCCTTCGATCATGTTAATTGGGAATATTTAAAACAAAAGATTACCTTGTGGAATTGTGGTGAAAAGTTTCTCAATTCAATCAAAGCCATTTATGAAGATCAATACGCAAAAATTATTATTAATGGAGATCTAACAAATAGTATTCCAATTCAAAAGGGTACGAGACAGGGCTGCCCCTTATCACCGTTATTATTCATTTTTGGCTTAGAAACATTAAATGATATAGTGAGACATAATGAGAATATAACGGGAACAAAAATAAAAAAAGAACAATATAAATTACAGGCTTTTGCGGACGACCTGGTATTCATCCTGGAAGAACCAATAAAAGCTATTCCATATCTATGGGAAGATTTACATGAATATGGTCAAATTGCAGGCTTAAAAATTAATATAAAAAAACTAAAATTATAACTAAAAACTGCACGAATGCACAAATTGCCAAGATTCAAAACATTTCAAATATTCAGGTAGTCGACAAAAATAAAATACTTAGGAATCATCATGACAAACAACAATAAAAATCTGTATAAAAATAACTATATTAAGCTCTTAGACGAGATAAAAAAAGATCTTAATAGATGGCAGGATTTACAAATTTCATTCATGGGCAGAATTGCCACAATTAAAATGAATATCTTACCGCGTTTTTTATTCTTGGCCCAATGTATCCCCATATTAACAAATAATTTTTTTTTGAAGAAATAAACCGAATAGTTAAAACGTTTATTTGGCAAGCTAAAAAACCAAGAATTAGTAGAAGATTATTAACAGATAAGTAAGAAAGGGGAGGCTTAAGCTTGCCAAATTGGAATTTATACTATCAGGCGGCAGCAATGAGATGGATACGAGAATGGATCCAATTAGAAGATGAAAGAACCTTGAAATTAGAAGGTCATGATCTACCAATGGGCTGGCATGCCCATATTTGGTATAACATGGATAAAAGCCAACAATTTTTTGAAAACCATGCAATAAGAGGCCCGCTGATGAAATTTTGGAGAGAAATTAAAAAGAGGTATTACTCCAAAATCCCGAATTGGATCTGACAGAAAATAAAGAACTAAAACCATTAGATTCACAAGAAATCCAAAAAGCAAACTTAACCCCTTGGGAAAAATTACAGTTAAAATCCAGATTTGTTAAAGATAAAAAAATAAATTTCATGAATACTTACTCCCAACTAGATAAAATTTGGCTTTCCTCAGCAGATAAATTAATACAAAAATTGTATAACTTTCTTTTAACTGAGGATTTATTAGATGAAATTGTGAAACCAAATATGATTCTTTGGATGAAAGATATAGGGCATAATATCACACTAGAACAGTGGTCCAGACTATGGAACTCTCTTAAGTTGCTCAGAGCCACAAACTATAAAGAAAATATCTACAAGATGTTTTTCAAATGGCACTGGACCCTGGAGAAAGTCGCAAAATGTTATAAAAGAGCATCAGATGTATGCTGGAGGTGTAAAAAAGAGGTGGGAACGTATTTACATATCTGGTGGAACTGCGAAAAAATAAGAAAGTTTTGGAAAATGATTAAAAAAATAATTGAAGACTCCACCAAAATGAAGTTAGAATTAGAACCAGAGACTTTCCTGCTGAACATGATGCCGATGAGAATTAATAAAGAAGACCAAAGAATCATTCTTTATATAATCACAGCAGCTAGAATCAGGATAGCAAAATGTTGGAAAAAAGAAATTATCCCCAATGCAGTAGAAATTATACATACTATACTGGAAATAGCCGAATTAGATAAGCTAAATCTTATACTTTCCGGAAGAGATGATCTAGTTTATGTAAATAGATGGAAGAAAATTTATGATTGGATTGAAAAGAAGGTATGAAAAACAAACAAATAGATAAATCGTCCCAAAACCACTCCTACTTTATCTAGTTACGTTAACATAAATAGATTTAATCAAGGTATATGCACGAAAGTATGCTAAGGATCTATGTAATTTTATGTAATTCTTGTTGTGGACTTGGAGTTTGTTTTTGTGTGTGTATACGTTGGAAAAAACTATAAATAAAAATAATTTTTTAAAAAAGCCACACCCATTACAAGTTAAAGACCAGTCAGAATACAGAGATAAAGTCCAATCAGGACCGTTCCCTCTTTGCAACAATATCACTCAGTGATTGGATAATTACACATGTTTTGCAGAAACCGACCAATAGCAATGCGACATCTGAAGAGCCACATTCTGACTCGAGCTTAACATGTGAATAGACAGGAGCGATTCACATTCAGTACATAACAAATTCCTCCCCCCTAAGATGGAGCATTACCCTGCCAAACATAATCTTTCAGGTAGGGGAGGGGCACCTCAGCTTCAGTTCGCCCAGTGCAGCGGTCTCTGCTCCGTTGGACTTGGAGCGGCACACTCTTCTGGAGCCCTTGTAACCTCTCTCGCAAAAGAGTCAGGGGGAACACAAACAGGGTCAGTTGGGCTGAGTCAGTTGGGCTGAAGGCTGAGTCAGTTGGGCAGAGGCTGGAAGTGGAGAGCACCTGGGGAGTTGCTGAGAGAAAGTAAGGGATTTTTCTTTCTCCCTTTGCCTTCCTTGTTGCTGTGTGGGGACTGAGAGAGAGTGGGTTGTTTTGTAGCCTGATAGAGAACGGTTCTGTGTAAGTCTGTGAGGGACTGTTTGTGCTTTGGGGGCTGTTGGTGGCTGAGTGTGTTGCTGTAAGTGGATTACTGTGAGTGGATTGCAGGCCCCACCCCCTATTGTGCTGGGCTCTGCTCTGCTGAGCAGCAAGGGGCCTCTTGGAATAAAGGGCTGCTCCTCTTGCCCTGTGGCTCTTAGCCTGTGGGTCGCAGCCTGTGGGTCATACTTGGAGGCCTTGTAAGTGCTTGAGTAAAGCGCTGCTTCTGAGTTCAGGAGGTAGACGTTCTGGTGAGATAGACATTTCGTCAGTTTCAAAGTTTTCAGGGTACATCACAAAAAGAAGAGTTTACATCAGAGTTTCAGGGAAGTTCCTGTAGAAGAAAGCATAGCTCCTGGGATAATGGATAGCGAGGGATCTATTCCAGTGACCTGCCTGGGCTGTGCCATGATTATTTTTCTGCCACGCCAAGAAATGAATTATACATGCTGCAAGTGCAAGCCTGTAAAAATGCTTGAGGAGAAGGTGGGAGAACTCGAGGCACAAATCTGTGCACTGAAGAACACCAAGGAGGTGGAAAGCTTTTTAGACATGACAGAAGAAGAACCCCTGAAAAAACAGCAAGAGGAAGGAAGTCACAAGGACCACATGGGTGAGTGGAAGAAAGTAACTTTGAGGAGTAAGATACTCAGAAAACAATCACAGCCAGTGGAGCAGCAAAATCGATACCAGCCATTTCTGTTGATGGAAGACCGGAACGGCACACTTTGTGATCGAATGGATGTGACTGGCACACAAGAGGGAACCAAACCATCCCACAGAGGAAGAGACGAGTAGTGGTGGTTGGTGACTCCCTACTGAGAGGGACGGAAGAAGGAGACCGGACAAGGAATCTTGAGAGGTTTGTTGCCTTCCTGGAGCATCCATCCGAGATGTGACGGAGAGAATTCCAAGACTGATCAAGACCTCTGATCCCTACCCACTCCTTCTGATCCACGTGGGAACAAACTATACAGCCCAAAGAAACCTTGAATGGATCTCCAAAGACTATGAGGCTCTGGGCAAGAAGGTGAAAGATCTGGGGCTCAGGTGGTGTTCTCCTCCATTTTACCTGTTGAGGGCCATGGAGCTGGAAGGGAGAACAGGATACTGGAAGTGAATGGCTGGTTACGTAGATGGTGCCGTCGAGAGGGCTTCAGCTTCCTGGACCATGGTATGTACTTCCGACACAAAGAACTGTTGGCGACGGATGGGGTGCACCTGACAAAGAATGGGAGGAATGTCTTTGCTGGAAGACTTGCGAACCTGATCAGGAGGGCTTTAAACTAAAGACATCGGGGGTGGGAAGAAAAAGCGGCATCCCCAACACTAAGTTCAGGGAGGGGAATGACCAGAGAATAAATGAACAAGAGAGAGGTGAGTTTAGTAATCTTCAGGTAAAATTGAAGGGACCTATGGTAGGAAGGGATGTCTTTAATCTGAGGTGTCTTTATACTAATGCACAGAATATGGGAAATAAACAGGAGGAACTTGAACTCCAAATATTGGAAAATAGGTATGATCTGATAGGTGTCACTGAGACTTGGTAGGATGACTCTCATATATGGAGCACAGTGATTGAAGGATATACCTTGTTCAAACAGAACAGAATAAACAAGAAAGGGGGTGGGGTGGCACTATATGTCAAGAATGAATATGCTTGCACTGAAATTCAGGATTTTGAGAGTTGCCCTGTTGAAAGTGTGTGGGTAAGGATAGAGGGGGAAAGAAGGGGATATTGTTGTGGGGGTATACTACAGACCTCCAAATCAACCGGAGGAACAGGATAATGCATTTGTACAGCAGCTTGCTAAACTTTCACAGAAACAGGATGTAGTGATTATGGGAGATTTTAACTATCCAGATATTTGCTGGGAATCTAACTCTGCTAGATATGGGACATCCCGCAGATTCTTGAATAGCCTTGAGGACAACTTCATCTCTCAGAAGGTGGAGGTGGGAACCAGAGGATCTGCTATCCTAGATTTAATTCTGACTAACAGGGAAGAACTGGTTAATGAAGTGAAGGTGGTGGGTTCCTTAGGGAATAGTGACCATGTCAGCTTGGAATTTGACATAGAGAAGACTGTGAAACCAGGACGTAGCAGAACTCATATCCCGGACTTCAGGAAAGCTGATTTCAATAGAGATCTAATAGGTAGGATCCCATGGCTGGAAATGCTGAAGGGAAAATCTGCACAGGAAGGATGGGTGATGCTGAAAAATGAAGTGTTTAAGGCACAATCTCAAACTGTTCTGGTAAGAAAGAAAGGTGGGAGATGGGTAATGAAGCCAAGGTGGCTGAACAAGGAACTCTCTGAGGAGCTGAAACTAAAAAGGGAAATGTACAGGAAATGGAAGGAAGGTCAGATTACTGAGGTTGAATACAAGACACGAGCACAAATCTGTAGGAATGGTGTCAGAAAGGCTAAAGCACAGATGGAGCTGAGGCTTGCAAGGGATGCAAAAAATAACAAGAAAAATGTCTATGCCTATGTTCGGAGCAAAAAGAAGAACAGGGATGGAGTAAGCTCATTGCTAGGAGAAGATGGTCAAGCCTTAACAAGGGATGAAGACAAAGCGGAATTACTCAACTCTCACTTTGCGTCGGTCTTTAACTGTAAAGTGAGCTGTATACAAACTGAAGAATGCAGGGCATATGAAGGAAAGGGGAACTGCCAATTCAGAATAAGTAAGGAAATAGTTAGAGAACATCTAGCTGCCTTAAATACTTTCAAATCTCCAGAGCCGGATGGCTTGCTAAAAGAAATTGCAGATGTTATTTCAGAGCCTCTGGTTATAATCTTTGAGAGGTCCTGGAGTACAGGTGTTGTGCCGGAAGACTGGAGAAGAGCGAATGTTGTTCCAAACTTCAAGAAGGGGAAAAAGACGGACCCGGGAAATTATAGGCCTGTCAGTTTGACATCAATACCTAGGAAAATTCTGGAGCAGATTATTAAACGCTCTGTCTGTGAACACCTTGAACAAAATGAGTTAATTGGTAATAGCCAGCATGGGTTTATGAAGAATAAGTCATGCCAGACTAACCTTATCTCCTTTTTTGACAGAGTTACTAAAATGGTTGACTCTGGCAATGCCGTGGATATAGTGTATCTAGATTTCAGTAAAGCATTTGACAAAGTTTCTCATGATATCCTTGAGGATAAGCTGGTTAAGTGTGGGTTGGATGGCGCAACCGTTGGGTGGATTCATGGTTGGTTGAAAAATCATACCCAACGAGTGCTCGTAAATGGCTCTGCGTCTACATGGAGGGAAGTCTCGAGTGGAGTACCACAGGGCTCGGTCCTGGGCCCGGTGTTATTCAATGTTTTTATAAATGACCTGGATAAAGACATAGAGGGGATGCTTATCAAATTTGCAGATGACACGAAGCTGGGTAGGATTGCTAATTCTGAAAAAGACAGAGTCAGGATTCAGAAGGATCTTGATAGGCTGGAACAGTGGGCTGAGACAAATAAAATGAATTTCAATAGCAATAAGTGCAAAGTCCTACACTTAGGTACAAAAAATCAAAGGCACAGATATAGAACGGGAGGGACTTGGCTTGATAGCAGCACATGTGAAAGGGATCTAGGTGTTATGGTTGATCACAAGCTAAACATGAGCCTGCAGTGTGATGCGGCTGTGAAGAAAGCTAATGCAATCTTAGGATGCATTAGCAGAAGCATTGTGTCCAGATCACGGGAGGTGGTAGTTCCACTGTATTCTGCTATGGTCAGGCCCCACCTGGAGTACTGTGTCCAGTTTTGGGCACCACATTTTCAGAAGGATGTTGACAAACTCGAGCGGTTCCAGAGGAGGGCGACCAGGATGGTGAGAGGGTTGGAGTCCAAGTCTTATGAGGAAAGACTGAGGGAGTTGGGTACGTTTAGCCTGGGAAAGAGAAGGCTTAGGGGGGACATGATTGCAGTCTTCAAGTATTTGAAGGGCTGTCATGTAGAAGATGGAGTGGATCTATTCTCTCTTGCTCCGGATTGCAAGACTAGATCTAACGGGTGGAAATTACAAGGGAGTCGTTACCGGCTTAATATCAGGAGAAACTTCCTGACTGTAAGAGTGGTTGAGCAGTGGAACAGACTGCCTTGGGATGTGGTGGATGCTCCTTTGCTGGACGTTTTCAAGAGGAGACTGGACAACCATCTTTTGGGTATGTTGTAGGTATGTAGGGGTTTCGGCTGTGTTCCTGCAGAGTGCAGGGGGTTGGACTAGATGGCCTGCAAGGTCCCTTCCAACTCTTAACATTCTATGATTCTATGATTCTATGATTCTAGGGACCACAGGCTCTGGAGGTGGGGTCTGCCCAGACTCTGAATACCCTTCTGCAGCACTCACCTCCTCGGCAGGAGGCCCCTCCTGCTCGGGGACCAGCTCAGGTTCGGGCACTGACTCAGTGCTGAGTCTGCCCAGTGCTCCCTGAGCTGGTCTACGTGGCGGCAAATCTCCCGTCCGCTGGGAAGCCGGACCACGTACAGCCTGGAACCAATGATTTTGGTGACTATGGCAGGTAGCCACCGATGACCCTCTGCATAATTGCGGGCAAATACCTTGTCCCCCACAACAAAAACTCTCCCCTGCTCTGGAACCTCTGACCATTGCTTGGACTGGTCCAAGTCAGAGTGCAAATGGTCGAGGAGGGTAGACAGCTTTCGACCCATAAGTAGTTCAGCTGGGCTCCGCCCCGTTGCTGAACACGGGGTGATGTGTTGCCTCAGAAGGAAAGAGGCCAGCTTCTGATTCCAGTCCCCGCACGTCAGGCACCCAAGCGATTCTTTTATCATCCCAACCATATGTTCGGTCTATCCGTTACAGGCCAGATGGAATGGGGCCGACGTTACAAGGCGTACAAGGTTGTCAGCCAGGAACCCCTCAAATTCTGCCGAAATGAACTGTGGCCCGTTATTGGAGACGACACAGTCCGGCAGCCCGTGCATGGAAAACAGCTTGCGCAGGACATGAATCAAAGCCCCAGAATTCGTTGATCTCATATTTACAACCTCCAACCATTTGGAGTAAGAGTCTACACATATGAAAAACATTTGCCCATGGTACAGGCCCGCAAAATCAATATGGAGGCAGGACCCTGGCCTCCTTGACTTTTCCCAGGGCTGGACAGGAGCATGAGGTGGTTCTGGCCGGGACTGTTGGCAGGACATGCAGTTCCGAACCCAAACCTCAATGTCCGCATCAATGTTTGGCCACCACACA
This sequence comes from Gekko gecko, assembly GCA_029375565.1. Lineage (NCBI taxonomy): Eukaryota > Metazoa > Chordata > Lepidosauria > Squamata > Gekkonidae > Gekko > Gekko gecko. The sequence continues at coordinate 212,190,887 of JAPDNY010000001.1, forward strand.
TACCTCTGGCGAGAGCCTTCATATGAACCATTCCTGGATGGCCTGCATGCAAGGCCTCCAGGACTCTTTCCCTTAGCTTAGAGGGAATTACAACTCTACTTCCCCAAAGCAGACAGCCCTTAGTCACAGATAATTCATTTTGGCAGGAAACAAACGGTTTGAAATCTGCCTCCACTTTCCCAGCTGGCCACCCCCTCCACACCCAATTGAGAACTTGGGCAATTAAAGGGTCCTTTGCTGACGCAGCGGCAATGTCTGTGGAGGTGACCGGTGCCTCCGGAAGCTCTTCCAGCACCAAAACGTCCAGTTCTGGCTCCTCGTCAGAGTCAGTTAGTGGTGCGGGGCAGCGGCTAAGGGCGTCTGCATGCCCAATAGCCTTCCCCAGATGGTGCTCCAGCTCGAAATCGTATGCCGACAGAAAAACCGCCCACCTTAGCATCCGGGGCAATAGAATGTTTGGTGTCAGGCGGTCTGGCGAGAAGATGCCCAGGAGAGGTTTGTGATCAGTCACAAGGAGGAACTGCTGCCCTTAAACAAAGTCATGGAATTTCTATATTCCTGCGATTAGGGCGAGGCCCTCCTTGTCGATCTGGGCATAGTTCTTTTCTGCCTTAGCATCCAGCATCAGGTGGCTGATAATGGCACCCACCCCATAAGGAGACGTTGATGGGCAGCAGCAGGAGTCAGTCTGATGACAGCCAGATGCCTCGTCATCATTTTGAATATGAATCCTGGGGTCTGCACATTGCGAAGACGGTGGAGATCTTTTGGTGGCACGACAGACTCGGGCCAGATGACCCCGCTTGCCACAGGAGCGGCAGATCACCTCCTTGGCCCAACAGAGGTCTCTGTCATGCTTGCCTCTGCAGCTGGTACAGGAACGCGCTACTGGAGTCTTCAGTCTGGTCCATGGTGGGCGTGTCTCCCTGGTTCTGCATACACTGTCAGTCTCGCTGTTGGACTCACTGGTGGACTGCTGGTGGACCGCAGGCTCTTTACTTGCTGGTGGCGGTCGTTGTCGCACCTCTCGGGTTGATTTGTCGGTTACCTCAGTGGCGACAGCCTCAGCATAGGCCACAGCATACGTAAGCTTGGAACGGGCGAACAGGTGCTGCTGGAGGTGCTCGTCCCGAAGGCCGCACACCAGTCGGTCGAGGAGGGCCTCATCCAGGTCTGTGAAACCGCAAGGCCGGGCCACCTTCCGCAAGGTGGTGACGAATTTGGCTATTGATTCAACCGGGCCCTGACACCGCTTGTAAAAAGCGTACCTGCAGGCTATCTTTGATGGCTGCGGCGCGAAATGGCCCTTGAGCTTTGCCGTGATATCAGCCCAGGTAGCTGTGCTAAGCTCGGTGGGCGCAACTAGGGACCAAGCAATGCTGAAGATGGCCTTGCCACAGGAGCTCAGTAGCGTCGCCTTCTTCCTCGCCTCGTCTGTGATCTGGTTTGCCTGGAGGTGAAACTCAAACCGTGCCAGGTAAGAGTCCCAGTCCTCTTTCACTGGGTCAAATGCCTCGAACGCCGGATTTACGGCCATCTGGGCTGACGGTGCTGCCACTATTGCTCATGGAGCCTCAGCTGACTCCACCGGGTGTGTATCTTTGTCCACCGTTGCTGTCTCGGTTCAGCGGGGCTGCCTATCCGCTCTAGTATCCCACTTTCATCGCCAATTGTTAAGTATGAGACTCAACAAAAGATTCAGCTTCAAGTGATTTCAGCTTTATTAAACAGCAACTGTAAGTCAGGAACACACAACAACAAGGGGAACACAGGTCCTTCTTTTAAACTCTTCCGGGCTGTCAAAGCCACACCCATTACAAGTTAAAGACCAATCAGAATACAGGGATAAAGTCCAATCAGGACCGTTCCCTCTTTGCAACAATATCACTCAGTGATTGGGTAATTACACAGGTTTCGCAGAAACTGACCAATAGCAATGCGACATCTGAAGAGCCACATTCTGACTCAAGCTTAACATGTGAATAGATAGGAGCAATTCACATTCAGTACATAACACATACCCTAGTATAAAGCAGGCTTTTTAGCTTAAAAGGTTACAGTCTTTATAAGGGGTACCCATTACCTTGAAGCTTCTGCTCAGGTGAGCTGGCTTGCACATGGTAATGGCCACCTCCTACTGACCTCAGGTAAGAGTTCTGTCTGCCTGAAAAAAGAAAAAAGACCGTCCTCCTAGCTCCCAGGAGAGTTTTCCCCCATCTTTTATTCTTTCCCCCACTAGCCAGGTCAGGTCAGGTCAAAGAAGCTTTTCCTGAAGTCTTCAGGGAATGTTTTTTCCTGAAGTCTTTTTAGCCCCTTAAATCTATCAAATCTCTGCTCCCTGTTAGCTATCACCTGTTTGGCTGGAGGGGGTCTATGAGTCTGACTTGACCATCTTGTTGTGTCCACCATTCACATATCTAAAGGCTTGGTGGGTGAAGCTGGCAAGCAATTGAATTCCCCATACACTTGTAGTCTGCCAAGAGAAAGAAAACTTTTAAATACTCAAGGACAGGTGGAGATTTTGGTCAGTTCACACCTCCAAAAAAAATGCATTTCTCCACAACATTCACCCCACTTACACTGTGGCATGAGTTTTTCATGCTTTGTTAAATGTTCCAAAAAGCCTACAAAGTCTGTTGGACCAGAATAGTGGAAAAAGTTTGTGTACTTCACACCATAGGAAGTGATGCCTCTCTCAAATGACTCCTTCAACTCTATTAAAATTCTGTTGTCTGTCTCAAGAGCAGTTCAAATACGGGGGGGGGGGGGGCAGCTTCAGTCTGATAATCTTATAACAATGTTTCCTACTTCTGGTTAGCTCTAGGAATTGCCAGGAACTCTGTGGTGTGAACTTCTGTAAGTAGACGAGGCCTTATTTTTCTTTTAAAATTTTTCTATCTAGAATGGTCATTTCTTCCCTTTTGTCCCCAGGTTCCACAGAGCATAGGTGGAGAAGGGCCACAATTGCCTTAAGGTCTCCCACCATAATCAGGCAAACAGAAACCCTAGTGACTCGAGTGGGGTAATGATTTAATTCTGTGATTGAATTTTAACTTTGTAAATTTAAATTTGAATTTTAAAAGGAAGAAGTGACCTTACAGGAAGGGGTGGAGTTTTGAGGGGTTTTGACCTTGGTCCTAGAAGTGAATTCTTAGAACATGACATCCTAAAGTGACATTATATCCTTGGTGAACTCTGCCCTCTCCAAACTCAACCCTCTACATGTATCCCCTCTCAGATCTCAAGGAATTTCCTATGTCAGGCTTGGCAACCCTGTTTTAGTGGTAATGGATTATTTATAGTTTTAGTATTTATTCCTGGCTTTTGCCTCTATGTTTTAGTGTTGATGTATGGCTTTGTGCCTCTTGTTCGCCGTCCTGAGCCCATGTTGGAAGGGTGGGGTATAAATCCAATAAATAAATAAATAAAATAGGTTATTTTAATGATTATTTAAGACTTCAGTATTATAATATCATTTGTTAATGCTGAATATTCATGCCCAGAAAAAGTCAGAATGCCTCAATGTAGTTGTATTCAGGCTTATAAACAGTGAGTTACATTTGTGGATTCTGAATTAAATAAGAAACCAATCTGACATTTTTATGTATTGGTCATAAAGAAGAAGATTTTGATTCCATTGTAACAACTGTATTTGTAGCAGTAAGGGAAGGCAGAATACATTTGTATGGAAATATCTTGCATTCTGCTCACATAACCTGCAAATGACTGTTTAAAATCACTGAAGGCAGCTTTCTGTGTTTTTAGTGGTGCCTTTTCCTTTCCTTTCCCTTTAAAGGCTAAAGGGGAAAGTAACTGTGCAGTGAAAAATAAAAAATGAGACAGCAGGGCAACTAGCTGTATGTTTTTTATTGTAATGGCTCTTTTCAGTTTAAAATTTTCTCATAGCAATTGGGAAACTTTTGCTCCCAATCTTCTCCATCCCTAGATCTCCTCAGGCAGGTAACTGCAATCATTTGGTACACCTTATATACCTTAAAACATTACTTTTTCTAGAGAGTCTTGAGGGAAATATGATCTTTCTTATTCCACTTCAATCCAAATTGTCAGCAGTGCCATATCGATTACAGACATCACAAAGGCTAACCATGCAGTGAAATAAGGTAAGTGCCATAGGAATACCTTTCTGGCATGCGGTATTTACTGCTTCATAGTCGAGTCATCAAGAAACATGAGTGAATGCCTCATAGTGAAATACTCACAGGCAGCTGCTTCACATAGTCACATTTTCCACCAGGTAGGTTGAGAATAAAGGGTGGGGATCACTCTATGTGTGTGTTTTATAGATACACTAGGAATAAGGCCCATTGTGGGAAGAAATACAATGAGTTCTAGAAGGAAGCTCCAGGTGAGTGTTCCGGCTATGGCAGGTGGGGCGGCAGAGGGAAGGGGAAAATAGAAGGAGGCAAGTCATGTTTATTTCCTTCTGTTTAGCTACAAGGCAGGGCTGTCTCAAGTCATTTTGCTGCCCCAAGTGGGTAGTATGGGACAACAGCCTCATAGTAACAGGTATGGTTCCCTCCACCCCTGACTTATGTTGATATGGGGTTATGCAGTGGCAGCTAAGGTAGAAAAGCACCTTTTCCTACCCCATGTCTTCTGGATTCCGAGGGTCTGGAAAGTGGTTCCATAGCCAGTTACAGGGTTGCCAACTCTGGGTTGGGAAATACCTGTAGATTTGAGGGGTAGAGCCTGGGGGGGCAGGGTTTGGGGTGTGGAGGGACCTCAGTAGGATATAATTCCATAGAGTCTATTGCCCAAAGCAGCCATTTTCTCCAGGAGAACTGATCTTGGAGATCTCCAGGTGCTGCCTGGAGGGATCTGCTGATAAGGGGAAGGCCAGACCTGTAGTTTTGAGGGGTAGAGCCTGGGGAGGGCAGGGTTTGGGGTGTGGAGGGACTTCAGCAGGGTATAATGCCATAGAGTCCACTGCCCAAAGCAGCCATTGTAATAGCTGGGAAATTTTCTGTAGGGGAAATGATGTGCTTTGGCTGGGGGAACACTGTGATTTCTGGGAGATCTCCAGGCCCCACAGGGAGATTGGCAACTCCAGTGACCATTTAAGGGAAGATTGGGATATATATTTTGGCAACTCCAGTGACCATTTAAGGGAAAATGTACTTTACCTCAGGACACATTCCGTGACTCCCAACAGCAACAGCAAACTGTTTAGAATGTTAGAGGCAAAGGCCAATCAGGCTGCATATGCAAATGACCTCTGTGTTCTAACTGGCTATTGGGGGGAGAGGAACAGCAAACTGTTTAGAATATTGGAGGCGAGACTCAGGCAACGCAGCCAGTGGATAGGGACAGCTTCTGAGTGACAGATCACGGAGCCCAAGGCTGTGGAAGCATGTGGAATGTTCAGGAGAGTCCATGACCAAAACATAATTATTATATATAGAGATATGGTTTTATATTAACAGCAGGGCCAAAGTTATGAAATAATGTACAACATAAAGCCAATATTTATGGCAAAAATATGTCTTACTTGTAGACTTTACCTTAATTTGCATTTTTATACCACAGATTATGGCTGTCTAGCAGATGTGGGAACTGAGATGGCCTGCAGGTTTCTCCACCCTCATGTTTAACCCACTTTTCTCTGCTGTCATGGAGGAAAGATTTATTTATTTAAAACATTTCTATGCCAACTTTTCCACCCAAATAGGGTCCTCAAGGTGGTGAACATCAAAATTAAAACATTTCAACATTAAAAGCATTTAAAATAAATTATAAACACAATAAATCAATAAAAAGTTTGTAAATAGACATAACACCAATAACCAGGGGAAAGGCCAATACCATTTATTGGTGGTATGCTGAACAGAATAATACAGTCTCCACCCACTTGCAGAAGAGAACAAGAGGGAGATGGTGTGAGGAGATGATGGGGGCCACCATTGGCAACATCCTTGTCTCACTTCCAGGGAAAACCTGGAAATGATATCAAAATTCATGAAAGTCCATGGCTGTTGTTCAGTTTGCAAACGCTGATTCTTGAACTGGCCAAAATATGTGACAAACTTTAGGTTGTCAGTTGGTTCATGTCTATCCCTAGTAATTGCCCTAACCATGCCCATTCATAGTTGTAATGTATCCACTTGAGAACATGGGCTCAGGGCAGCCATGTGCTTGGACTGGTTCTAACCGGTCTACCATGTGGCCAGGTGAAGGGCCTGAGCTTCGCCCCGAAAGACAATGAACTAGAGGATCCTAGCTCCCCTCCAACTGAGGAGCAGGAGATAACTCAATCAATGTAAATAGTGAATCACCGTGTGTGTGTGTGTTTGGGGTATGGGTTCACTTGGGAATAAAAGCAGGCCTGCGAGCCGGCTTAGGTTGTCTTGTTCCTGTTATAATAAAGTATGTGAGAGCTGAAATCACTCATCAGTCTCAGTACTTTTCACTGGCAACGAAGGTGGGATGCCAACTCCCTCCATGAACAATGACCAAGAGACAAGCATCGCTGCCCGCTCCAACGCCGAAAGCACCAAACGCCGCCGCCGAGCATCGTGTCTGCTTCGCTGGTTCCTGGATGCAGCACCGCTCCCAAGCACTGCTGAACCCGAGAGCAGCCTCGCTTCCAACGCCGCCAACACTACGCCTGAACTGCGACCTCCACGGGTGAATGCAATGGCCGCTAGCAACGAGAGCTTCCCTGCCTTCGACATCTCTCGTCCCGCACACTGGGAGACCTGGATCGAGATGATGGAGCGTCACTTCAAGATTCACGGCATCACGGATGTGGGTACGAAGAAGGCATATCTCCTACGCTACTGCGGCATCGAGGCACATCTCCTCCTGAAGGATCTGGTGAACCCCCTACAGCTGAAAGACATGGCCGCCACCTACGAGATACTGGTCAAGGAGTTTACCGACCACTTGGTCCTGAAGCCCACCAAATTTGCGGAACATATGGAATTCTTTGCAAGAACGCAGAGCCCCGACGAGACATCTCCAGAATTCCTGGCTGGCCTACGCCATGCAGCAACCAGGTGTGCCTTCCCCAGCCTCACAGATGCCCTTCTAAATCAGTTCCTGGTGGGGCTGAAGGAGCCAAAGCTGTGCCGCAGGCTCATCAGCCGGGACGACCTCACTCTGGAGGCCGCCATCAAGGAAGCGGCTGCCTATGAGAAGTCCCACACGGACCGCCGGCCAAAGCCGGTCCATCGACTCCAGGACTCCGGCCCATCCAACGACTCAAACGACGAGGAGGTCCTGCAGGTAAACCGCCGATTGCAACAATGCACTCCACACTGCAACGGAGCCCCCACAGCCCCGACGCCGCCAAACGCCTCGACCTGTGCCAGCTGTGGCGACGCTCACAAGCACCGGACCTTTCGTTTCTGGGATGCCATCTGCAGGACCTGCAACAAGGCCGGACGCCTCGCCTGAGTCTGCCGCTCCAAGAGCAAGCGCCTGGGGTCCACTGCCCAACCGGACGCCACAAGCCTGCACACCATGACGACCCAGCACCGGCAGATGGTATGTAACTTGCCCCCAGACGGCCCAGACAAGGTGCATGTGACTGTCCAAATTGAGGGGTCCCCCTGCCTAATGGAAATAGACTCGAGGTCTTCCTTCTCAATAATTTCCGCGGAAACCCTAAAAACGCTATGCCCTAAGGGGGGACCCCATCTGCACAAGCCACAAGGGTTGAAACTGACGGACTTTAACAAAAACCCAGTGGCGGTCCGTGGCTGGGGCAAGTTTCGGGTCCAATTTAAGGGGTTCTCGGGGTTGCTGGACCTGTTAGTCGTGCAAGGACGCCTCTCGAGTCTCCTGGAGTTGTCATGGTTTAAGCCTTTGGGACTCCAAATAGCAGGAGTCAACCGCTTCGGGACCGTGGACTGGGAGGCAGTTTGCTGCAAATTTCCCAAGGTGTTTGATGGGACCCTGGGGAAGTACAATGGGACCCCGATATCGCTAGATCTGGACCCCAACATCTGGCCCATCCGCATCAAGGCATGGCCCCCTCCCATAGCAATGCAGGAAAAAATAGAGGCCGAGCTCGACCACCTGGTCACCCAAGGAGTGCTGGAGCCAGTTGCGTCAGCGCTCTGGGAGACTCCCATTGTGACGCCGATTAAACCTAACGGGACCATACGCATTTGTGCAGACTACAAATGCACCATAAATAAGGCCTTGCAGGACCACACCTATCCGGTCCCTGTAGTGAGCCACGTCCTGGCCTCCCTTACGAGAGCCAAGGTTTTCGGTAAACTGGACTTGGCACAGGCTTACCAGCAGCTGCCAGTAAACGCGGCCGCAGCGGAAGCACAGACCATCACCACCCACAAGGGGGCCTTCCGGGTCAATAGGCTACAGTTTGGGTTTTCGGTAGCACCAGGGATTTTCCAATCTCTCAAGGATTCCCTTCTTAAAGGAATTCCAGGGCTCTAGCCCTTTCTAGACGACGTAATCATCACGGCGCCAGACTCCACCATCTTCGCCGACTGGCTGCGTCAGGTCCTGCAGAGGTTCAATGACGTCAGCCTCAAGGTGAAGAAGGAAAAGTGCCTCCTGGGCGTGCCCCGCATCGAATTTCTTGGATTTGCAGTTGATGCACAAGGCATCCACCCCACGGATGAAAAAATAAAGGCAATCACACAAGCCCCAGTCCCCACGTCCAAATCAGAACTACAGGCCTTCCTAGGCCTCTTGAATTTTTATCATGCTTTTCTGCCCCTAAAGGCCACGGTGGCAGAACCTCTCCACCGCCTGCTAGACAAGGAGGCACCGTGGACCTGGAAGCCAGAGCATGCAGCGGCATTCCAGGCGGTAAAGGACTTGCTGGTCTCCAACACGGTGCTGCACCATTTCTGCGAGGCTTTGCCGGTTGTTCTTGCTTGTGACGCGTCACCCTATGGGGTGGGGGCAGTGTTGGGGCATAGGTTGCCGGATGGCCGGGAAGTTCTGGTCGCCTATTATTCACAGACTCTGTCTTCTGCGGAGCGTAACTACGCGCAGATAGACAAGGAGGCGTTGGTGATAGTGGCGGGGGTTAAAAAATTCCACCACTATCTCTATGGCCGCCCGTTCGAGATCTTAACTGACCACAAGCCTCACGGGCCGCAACAAGGTTATCTGTTGGGTCTTGGACTGGGTGGGGAGGGGATGGCCGACAGCTAAAACAAGACCCGGAATTTGTGCCCTTCGCCACAAGGCGTGATGAGCTGTCGACCTATAAGGGGTGCCTAATGTGGGGAGGTAGAGTGGTCATTCCAAAACGACTACAGCCGTGGGTACTGAAGGACCTTCCTGAGCATCACCCTGGGGTGGTCAGAATGAAGGCCCTGGCGCGGGGGTATGTCTGGTGGCCGGGGTTAGACTGGGACATTGAGGACATTGTAAAAAGGTGTCAACCCTGCCAGGCCTCCCGACCCGCACCTCCAGTGGCCCCGGAAAGGGCCTGGGAATCCTCTCACCGCCCCTGGTCGCGCCTGCACCTCAACTTTGCAGGCCTGTTCCAGGGGCAACTGTTTTTTATACTTGTAGATGCCTACAGTAAGTGGCTAGAGGTTGAGCCGGTGCCGTCCACCTCCTCCCGAGTGGCCATCAGAGCGATGTGGTGGATTTTCAGCTCACACGGACTCCCCGACACCCTGGTCATCGACAATGGGACGGCCTTCACGTCCGGGGAGTTCCAGGAGTTCACCCGTCAGCACGGAATTCGCCACATCAGGTCGTCCCCATTCCACCCCGCCACCAATGGCCAAGCCGAATGCATGGTGAGAACGGCAAAAGAGGCGCTCCGCTGGACCGAGGGGACTGACTGGGACTTTAGGCTGGCGCACTTCTTGTTTGGCCAGAGGACTACGCCCCATGCGACGACCGGCCGGAGCCTGGTGGAACTACTGATGGGCCGACGTCTCACCACCCGGCTAGACCGGTTACACCCCAATCGAGCGCCAGAGCAGGAGCCCTCCACGGAAACTCCAGCGGCGGCATGGGGTTTTTTCCCAGAGGACCCGGTGTATGCACGGAACTACGCGAAAGGGCCCCCATGGATTCCCGCCAGAGTAGTACAGGTCCGAGGCCCCCAATCATATGAAGTCTCCGGAGAGGACGGCCAGATCCTGCATCGACACATCAATCAGCAACGCCGCCGGGTGCTACCCCTTGAGCCAGATGAGGGGGAGGAGTGGAACGAGCCAGCGCAACCAGACACGGTGGCGGACGCACCCGAGGAAATCCCTGGGGACTTCAACTCTGGACAGCCATCGATCGCAAATGATGCAACGGGCGAGACGGTTAGCCCAGCCCCTCTGACACGAGAACGGCCACCAGGCCCCATGCCAGCTCGGGAGGCCACCAGTTCCCCCATGCCAGAACTCCGCTGTTCCACGTGCGAGCAGCGGCCCCCCAGCTACTTGAAGGACTATGTGTGCGGGTGTTTATCGGACCAAGGGGGGAGGGATGTAATGTATCCACTTGAGAACATGGGCTCAGGGCAGCCATGTGCTTGGACTGGTTCTAACCGGTTCACCATGTGGCCAGGCGAAGGGCCTGAGCTTTGCCCCGAAAGACAATGTACTAGAGGATCCTACCCCCCCTCCAACTGAGGAGCAGGAGATAACTCAATCAATGTAAATAGTGAATCACCGTGTGTGTGTGTGTTTGGGGTGTGAGTTCACTTGGGAATAAAAGCCGGCCTGCGAGCCGGCTTAGGTTGTCTTGTTCCTGTTATAATAAAGTATGTGAGAGCTGAAATCACTCGTCAGTCTCAGTACTTTTCAATAGTACTGTAACATGCAATGTGCTGTCTTGAATGGCTTTTTATATATAGCTGGCTATTTGTTTCTATGCTCAATTGAAGTTGTTAGTTCTTACTTTCATAATAGAAACACACATATCTGAAAGATTGTACTTTCTTGTACTACTCCCCTAGTTGCTAGCTGAGGTGGCTAAGAATTTTCTTAGAACATCACAAAGGTCAAAAAGGCTGTATAAGGCTGCGTTCACACGCGTGGTATAATCCGGGGGGAAGTGAGTCTGTTTGGCTCGGGGCAAAATGAAGCACATTTGCACAATCAGACAGGGCTCTGAGTCTCTGTGGTCAGTCCATCAACTGCCAATCACACACAGCTGGTGGAGCGCAGCAAAGGAGACAGGCAGAAGTGGCATGGCGTGATCACACCTGGGGTGAGTGCTACCGAGTGCTTCCGCAGCAGACAGGCAGTATGGTTTAAAAAGAAAAAAAAAGCCACACAAAGGTGCGCATGACAAAGGAAGCATCTCTGCAGGCATGTGCACATACATGGAAATGTGATTCCGCAGCTTCCAAGCATGTCCAAAGGAAGCGTCTCTGCAGGCATGCGCACACACATGGAAACGTGATTCTGCAGCTTCCGAGCATGCCCGTGAGGGAGCAGCTGCATCCACAGCTCTGTGGCTCAGAGATCACACAATCTCCCAGAGTCCCCCTGAACCCAGCCAACAGGCAGCAATGGAGAGGGACATGGAATTCATAGGGACAGGAGTCCTAACTGCATGCGCAGTGGTGGCAGCAGCCCACCGCCAGATGCAGGAAGCATGGCAGTAGTGGGAGGAGGTGGCAATTGCTGCCAGGCAGCGGCGGACTGCCATGACTGCTACACATGTAGCCAAGCATCAAGCCCATGCTAGGCGGCAGCAAGCCAGGAGGACATGGGACACCCTTCACATTGTCCATCTTGCAGAGGAGCAGCCAGTGCGATGCTGGTGGGTGTACCCACGGCCACAAGAGTGGTGGGCAACATTCGTCAGCAATGTGTGGGGAGATGAGCAGTGGCTGGAACACTTCACGATGTCCAGGTAATACAGGCGGGGAGCCCACCAATTCCAGCCACTGGCTGGTGGGATGCTGGTGGCAGGTGGCAATGGTGGAGTGGCCTGCACCACCATGTGCCCCATGCAGCCAAAGAATGGGTAGGTGAGGGCACATGGGGACCAACAGGGCAGGTGGGGCAGTGAGCCACCAGCAACAGCAAACTCTCTTGAGCAACTGCATGGTGGAAGGGATTGTCCTGTAAGGAGACCTTCCAGGGCCCTGACATTGGGCACCCATTGATGGGCACACCACCCCCATTCCTGCTCTGTCCACAGTGGTGACAGATACATGGCAGCGTCACTGCAGGGAATGAATGTGGGGAATATGATGAGACAGTGACCCCTGGCTGGGGGCAAGCAGGGGTAGGGCCACGAGCCCTCACAGCCACCAGCTGTGGCGCAAGTGCCGAGATGATGTCATGTTCCCACAGGGCCACATTCAACTGGCTTGCTGATGCCCTCCATGACCAACTCCAGCGAGAGGCAACAGAATTGCGAGCACCTCTGTCAGTGGAGCAGCGTGTGGCTGTCACCGTCTGGTGGATAGCCAATACCATGTCATACAGGACAATAGGCCAGCAATTCAGAATTGGATGGTCCACTGTGACTGGCATTGTGGCAGAGGTCACCTGCGCCATCATGCTGGAGGTCCTGCATACAGTGGTGTACCTGCGGGACCCAGACAGGGTGAGAACATGAGATGATGGGCTGCACTGCAGTGCCTCCTGGGGTGGGGTGACGGGAATGGATGCAGGGCAAATGGTCGTGTGGGAGGACCCCATGGTTGAACCGGAAAAACCCACAGAGTGGCGCAACCATCCTGCAGGGCACCACCATTCCCTGAGTAGGGGCTGCATGACTAACTACATTTGTTGGGTCCACAGGTGATGCGAGCCTTTGCTGCCAGGGGCTTCCCACAGTGTGTGGCTGCCATTGATGGCTGTCACATTCTCATTCAAGCTCCAATAGTGGTCGCATGTCAGAGGGCTGAAGCTCTGTATTATCGTTTACACTATGTTCACTGTGTTTACTATCTTGTCCTTTGCTTTTGCGCCTGCGTAGAAATGCCAGCTGCAACGTGGGAGAATACTTTCCTGCCGCCTCGTCTTATCATGGCGGCCTTGAAGAATAGGCTTTGGAGCGTTCCTCAGTCTGAAGAATTTTCCAGTCCTACGTGACCAGGTGGTGGGGGGGGTAGTACTCCCGGGCATTAAGTAATCCTCCCGCCGGGAGTTTCCCACATACGCGCTAAAAGTTTATTTGCTAGTTTTGGCTTTGCATCATGCTATATCAATGTCTGACTGACCCCATGTCTCCATTCCTGACAATAGCAGTATTACTGTGGGCAACAGCATTGTATTCCAATAAAGCCTATTCCAAAATTCCTATTTACCTGAAGCATGCCTGGATCTACTTGCTATTGTGCCTGACATCACAGAGGACTACATGAACTGCAAACACTTCTGCTCAGTCCTCCTGCAGGGCACAGTTGACCATGTGGGCTGCTTCGTGGACATCGTGGTTGGACACAGTGGGAAGAGCCATGATGCACATGTCCTGCTGTGCTCCACCCTGATGGAAGTCAGCCAGTGGGTTCCAGGGAACCCAAGCTGCACCATCGAGGGAGTGGAGGTGCCCCCACTCATACTGGGGGACGGTGCATATCCCCTGCATCGGTGGCTCATGACACCCTACAAAGGGCATGTCACCCGACGTCAGAGCCAATTCAACAAGATGCACTCCCATGTCAGGAATGTTGTTGAGCGTGCCTTTGGATTTCTTAAGGCATGGTGGCGGTGTCTCCTACTCCAGCTGCCACTTCAGGAGGAGAATATTAAATATGCAATCACTGCATGCATCATCCTGCACAACGTGTGCAAGGATCATGGCCACGGGGTCCCAGAAGTCCTAAGGGTGGGAGAGGACAGGCCATTCCACGAGAATGCGTAGGATCCCAAGGAGGCCATGGAGAACACACAGCAAGCAGCAGGAGTGGTGGTTCAGGAAGCCCTGACCACCTGGTTCTGTAGACAGGCCAGGATCCCCTAGGATCCCCCAGTATTCCCCCTGAAAAACCCACCACTCATGCTCCCCTGCTCCCCGCCCCTTCAGACAGCAGGTCCCAGAGTCCAGTGACCGCACGGGGTCTGGCATTCAAGAGCGGTGCTCTTGACAAGATCACAGTAAGGGTGCCACGCACTGCACATTCCACCAGGGATCCAGGCAGCATCACATCCGACAGAGTGCACTGTGGCTCGGGCAGCCCTACAGGTGGCCAGCCTTGTCAGTCCCACGAGGACCCATGATGGAAGGGACTGTGTGTCATGTGAGAGTTCTGGATATGTCTTTTGTGCAGGACTAATACAGAGGGTTTGTGTGCTTATTACAGTGTTGTGTGTCAAGCTATATCTGGTGACCACACACAAGGTGTGTGAAGCAGAGGGTAGAACAAAGGATACTGTAGTGTATCCACAGAGAAACATGGACTCGGGGCAACTATGTGCTCGGACCGGTTCGGACCGGTCCACCACGCGGCCAGGCAAAGGGCCTGAGCTTCGTTCCTTTAGACAATAGATTGTAGGCTCCTCGTATTCTTCCATTCAGGGAACCTGGGGTAACTCAATTAACGTAAATAGCAAATCACGTGTGTGTGTGTGCTTGGGGTGTGAGTTCACTTGGGAATAAAAAGCCGGCCTGCGAGCCAGCTTAGTTGTCTTGTTCCTGTTCTAATAAAGTATGTGAGAGCTGAAATCACTCGTCAGTCTCAGTACTTTTCAGATACCTTTGTGTGGCTGACACAAAGACCAGAGCTACTGCAGCAGCCTGTAGGAGGGAGAAATTCCTGTCCCCATGGAATCTACCTGATGGAAAGACTGTGTGTGTCACTCTGTCAGGGATCAGGGACCCAGGGGCTTCCTGAGAAGCAGGAGAACACATTCTGCTGAAGTGCAACCCAGACCTTGGTACAGGACATCCACTGACCACAGAGACCTCTGAAGTGGCTAAACCACAGATTGGAAGGAGAAAGATTGTCACTGTGTGCCTCCTGGTAGTGGCAGATCCAGCCACATCTGTTGTCCCCTCCACCACCCAATCCCATCTAACTCTCCTCTCAACCACACAACACCCTGCTTACAGACCTTTGGTGTCATACTCCCCTGCATAGGTTTCATCTTGGTGTGGGCGGATGGGACCCCCTCTGCCTATCGTGACCAGCAGGAATGATGGCTGGGGCCAATCCTGCAAGGGGGGTGGTCTTATTCCCCACCTGAGGAGGAGGGGGGGGGAGAAGGAGGCAGAGGCAGAGATTGGATTCAGACCTTGCACTTAAGAGTGGCTCACAATCTCCTCCATGTTCCCCTCCCCACAACAGACACCCTGTGACATCGGTGGGGCTGAGAGAGCTCTTCCTAGGACTGCTCTTGAAGGAATACCTTGAAGAGAACTGTCAGTGACCCAGGCACATGGCAGCAGCTGCATGTGCAGGAGTGGATAATGAAACCCATAAGCTTTCCTACAGGTGACACCCCCCTTGGCCTGTATGGCATAATACGTAACTAAGCACTCTGGTTGATGTGTCCAGGTACCTGTGTTGTGAAGGGAGCCAGAATGCAGGCCACCATGCAAAGGGCGTGTTGCGACAGGGCTAATAAGCACCAATGAGGAACTGATGAAGAGCACACACCATTGGTGTCCAATTCCACTTAATGTGCTGTAGACCATGATGTGACCTATGACTGCTGGGCACTCCCAGCTACAGTGGTGGCTGATGACTGATGTGGAACCTGGACACCCACCCTTCATGTTGCTATCAATGCAGTTTCAAACATTGATATCTGTGACATACAAAAGGGGGTGGGGGAGACAGAGACAGAGGGAGAGAGACAGGGAGGAATACAGACAGACAGACAGACGGAAAGAAGGAAAGACAGACGGGAGGGAGGGAGGAAGGATGACAGAAAGAACAGGGGTGAGAGAGCCATTGTGATGTGACACTGGGAGATTACTCGCAGCAGTCATAAGTGCAAACGTTTGCTTGTGATGTGTCACCAGTTCCCCCCATAGGCAGGACATCCCACTCAGGTGTTACAGTATGCCATACAATAGGCAAACTCCATAGGAAAGGGGGGGTGGCCAGGTGTGGGTGTGAGAGCACGCCTGCATGCAAAGGGGACGCCTGGCAGAGGTGATGGCCCCTGGCTTAGGTGGCTCCTGGCCTATGGACATATGCTTCTGCAGCCATACGTATGACTGGATGTTGGGACCGCGGATTGCATCCGCACGCAATCTCGACCTGGAGCACTGCCACGACTGCTTGCAGGGGCCGTCCGAGACCTAGTAGACGAGCGACAGTGTGCCCGGCCATTCCGTCAATGGGACAGTGAACCTTGGGGCTGCCCAACATGGAACCTCTCTCCCAGCGGCGGCTGCACCCAACGGCCAGGAGAGGGGACCAGCCACATGGACGAACCGGGACCATCAGCAGGAATGGTGGCCAGGCGGCTGGGCTCCCTGGAGGAGGCCATGAGTGAGATGCAGAAGACAAGTGGGTAACCCATGGGCCAAGGGGTATCATGGTGACGTGGTTCATCTGCACTACAGGGGCCTCCATGTGGGCCAGTGTACTGGCATTGCTGGGTCCACTATCCAGTGCCCTGTGGGTGTGCGGATGTCCATGGTTGCCATTGTGATGTGCCATGCGTGGCACTGTGGATGTCGCACCTGGTGCACCTATGACTGATTGGCTGCCCCCCCCTTCTGCTCTCCCCCACAGTGGAACAGCACAAGCACCGCCTGTCCTCCATGCAGCGGGGGATGGGCCGGATGCGTCACCTGGTCTTCAGAATGCAGCTCAATGATGCCCTGGCGCATCAGTGTCGCAAGGACAGGGAGCGGGAGCGGGCCCGGGCCCAGTCTGCATGACGACAGCAGGTGGCAGCAAGAAGAGGATGGACAGGCATAGAGGAGCAGGAGGAGGGGGAGGGGGAGGGGGAGGAGGAGGTGGAGGGGCCGGAGGTGGTGGGGGATGTGGACACACTGGCAACAGACAGGGAAGAGTCAGAGGAGGAGGTGGAGGGGCCTGAGCAGGTGGTGAGGAGGGAGCCAGATGAATGGGAGGACAGGGGAGTTGAGGGGGACAGCAGTTCTGACTCATCGGTGTGACTGTTCTGTTCTGTTGGGGTGGTGGGGTGTTTCTTCAGTGTTCCTGGTTTTGAATAAAGGTTGGTTATGTTGTACTACTGGCTCTGTCATTCCTGACCATGGGTGGAGATGGCTTTCCTGGCCATGGGTGTGGTGGGCCCCTTCCCCCTCATCCCCCACAGGCAATGACGCAGACACGGGTATGCTGATGGCCCAGCAGGCCTCTGAGTTTTATTGGGGAGGTTTGTGTGACAAAACAATTGCTGGTGTGTAAGTGTTCCTGCAGTCACTGCAGGATGGGAAGTGGCCCCCTGTGCTATGGTGGCAAACAGCCAGGTGTTGGGTTGCGGAGGCCAGCCAAGTGGGCTAGGTGCTGTGTGAACCTCATACCCCAAGGATCCCAAGGACGTGGCCCATGTCCATCACCCAAATAAATCCACCATTCACCCCTCAGTGATGACCCCACCCCAGGAGTCATTCCACTTGGCTGGTGCTTAGTTGGACCCTCCTTCTGAGGTGCCTCAATTACCAGTCCTATCCCTGGGGGAAGGGCAGCTGGGGTGAGCCCATGGCCACAGGGTGGTGTACCTGGGGAGGGAGTGTGCCCTATTGTGGAGGGCTGTAGGGCCGAGCCTTCTTCCATTGCTTCGGTGAGGCCCCACAGCCAGCAGATGCCTTGATGACCATGGGGCTTGGGCCTGGCGGACCTGCCTTTCCCACTGCAGGACCGGTCACTTTGGGACAGGGCCATGGCCTCAGTGTCCTGGTTGTCAAGGACAAGGTGCCTGCAGGGGTGGGCCATGGTGCCAGCAGCTGAGGCACACGAGCTCTGCTGACCACAGTGCTGGGGCCTGGCTCCAGGGGCTCAGCCACTGGGGGCTGGGCAACAGCAGTGCTGGGCCACCACTGGCCTGGGTCCCTGTTTCTGTTCCTAATGGCTGCAGTGGCAAAGAGCATGAGCACAGTGGAGTGCAGCCACTGTGGCATATCCCTGGGCCATGGCCACATGGAGTGGTGTGACCTCTGCTGGGTCCCTGCCACAGTGTTCCCTGCCATGCCCAGCCACTTGCCCTCCTGAGTACTTTGGGGATTCTGTACACAATGCTCCCACTGTTTCTTGCCTTACGGGGGGGGGTAGGTTTTGAGCCCTTTGTGGGCTGCAATGTTATCATATGCAGGTGCCGTGGGGATGGCCTCACAGGTGTTCACCCCATACTCACTGTCCTTCAGCTTCCTGGGACTGGCCATGGCCACGACCCTGGGGCCCATGGACTCCTGGTGTCCACACCTACCTGCCTGGTGGTGTCCTGAGACTTGGTCAGGTCCTCTGGGTCCCCTCCAGGACTTCTTCATATGGCTCCTCATGGGACATGTCAGTGGCCTGGGGCATCCCCCGTCCAGGCACCCGCCTCAGGTTCTGGAACACCTGCTGGGGCTGTATGTCTCCCTCACCCTGGAGGATCCTGGACAGCTCCTCGTAGTACAGACACGATGTCTTTCAGCTACCAGACTTTGAACTGAGGGCCACCATCTTCTTGAATTTCAGCCGCATGTCCTTGGTTTTTGCATGGCACTGAACAGCATTTTGCTTATGGCCATAGGCAGCCATGGCTTGGGCGACCTCCTGAAAGATATCAATGTTCCAGTGGCCCTCACTCAGGGAGGCCTGGACCTTTGCATCTCCCCACATGGCCAGGAGGTCCAAGATTTCAGGTCACTTCCATGTCAGACCACGCACCCCACACTTCTGACCTTTGCCATGACCCCCCTGGGTGGAATGGGAATTACATCGTGGTGGCCTGGGGGCACTTTTCTGTCTTGGCTCCCTTGATGCAGTGCACTGTGGGACACTGGCTGGCTCCCTGGCACTGTGCATCACTGGTGGTATGTTTGCTGGCCTGGGGGTACCTTTCTGTGTGGGCTCCCTGGGTGCAGTGCACCGTGGGCTGCTGCCTGGCTTCCCAGCACTGTGCATCACCGGTGGCATGTTTGCTGGCCTGGGGGCACCTTTCCGTGTGGGCTCGCTCTACTGGGGCACACTGCCAACCTCCCTGCCGCTTTGCATCACCATTTTTTTTTTTGCGCAAGAGCAAACTCACAGTTTTGTGCAAGTGCAAACTGACTTTTTTTGCGCAAGCGCAAACTTACATTTTTGTGCATACTACAGAGGCCCACGAAACATCCGGAAGTCCCATGGGACGTGCAGGGGCCAGGGCTGGCTTGCTCACTAGGCGAACTAGGCGTTCGCTTAGAGCGTGCCGGCCCTTTGGGATACCAAAAGGCCCCCACTCCCCCGCCAAAAGCCCCACCAAAACTCCTCGCCCCTTCCCCTGGCTTGCCGGCACTCCGACAGAAGGGATGGGGGTTTAAACCCCTTCCCCTTCCCCTGGCTTGCTGGCACTCCAACGGAAGGGACGGGGGACCCCCGCCCCTTCCCCTGGCTTCCCAGCGCACCCCAAGGGTGGGCAAGAGGGGGAAGAAGGAAGAGCAGGGGAGCCCTCCCTCGCCTTGGGGAGCCCCGGTGGTGGTGGTGGGGCGCCAGAAGGTAGCCCCGCCTAGGGCACGAAAAAACCTCAGGCCAGTCCTGGCAGGGGCGCTGATTCCATGATCAGACGCCTGCATGCGCCCCGTGGTTTCTGGATGCTACTGCAGTTTTGGCAGTGGTTTTTAACTATTGGATTGTGACGCTAGGAAATGGCATGGCCACGACTGCGCGATGCTAGCCAGATGTTCCCATCTGATCACACCGCTTTGCTCCGCGGTAGATTCGTGCATATGTGGCCACTTCCAGTTCGTATGATCACACCCTAAATGTACCAATATTTTTGAAAGAGTGTTTTGATTATTTTATGGTTTTTACCTTTTTTAACTATTATTTTCTGTTATTCTGTTCTATTTGTCTGCCATTTGGTACTGTTTTGCCACATTTTCTGAAGAAAGGTGGGATACAAAGGGCATGATTACACACACAATTAGCCACACCATAGGCATGAATGCTGGGTGGATTTAAAGGGCCTGATCAGACACAAACATCTAGGAAGCACCCCACACCCATTTTGCTTCACCACAGAAGCAGAGTAAGAACACACCAGGGAAAGTCCAGTAGCAAATGGGTTGCTACAGGCCATGGACAGACTTTCCCCTGTTCGATCACTCCAGCACGCTTTCATGGCATTGGGATGGTCTGATCAGGCCATCCTGACTCCGTACCATTGTTTTTTTTCTCCCCTTCTCAGTATGCGCATCATCGCACATTGCATAGGGAGCCCTTATGCTGTGATGTGATTCATCGATCCCCATTTAAGTGCATTGGGAACAAACAGCAAAAAAACCCCAAAAACGACTCACCCGCAGTTGTGCCTGATCACGTAGTGGTGGGCTGCCCCTGCAGCTTCAAAGGACTGTGTGATTGCGCAAATGGGGGTCAAATTCTTTGAGGGAAATACCCTCGCTTCCCCCCTGCGTTATCTTGCATGTGTGACCGCCGCCAAATATTTGAATAAATACATACATTGTGGAATGCCCTGCTCTTAGAAACTAACTCCCTCTTTGACAGGTTTTTTAAAAGCAGTTAAACACATTGATTCCACCTAGTCTTCTGTTTGCCAGTCTGTTCATATGGCTTCTTCTGATTTTTTAACTTTTGTCTGTTGGCTGCTCTATGTCTTAACTCTATTGTGGCTATTTTGACTGTTGATTTCTAGAGGTTGCTTTTATTCTTTTAATGTTTGATATGTTGTAATGTGCCTTGAGGGGACACTGTATCAAAAGGGCAAGATACAATGTTTTCATAAAGAAAAAGTTTTTTATCCTTTTGTATTATCTCCATAGCATGTTTTGACTGTGCTGTAGCATATCAGCTCTACTGAATGTTGTACTCATTTGCTCAACAGATATAGCAACCATTCTTTTTCTTTTATTTGAATAGCAAGTGACTTTATTAGCTCCCTTACACTCTGCTGTACTCCTTCTTATGGTGGTGGTGTTCTTGCCTCTTTCAGACAGGGTTTTATATCCCAGTCAAGTCAAAGCAGCAGTTCCATAGGCTAGGCTAGCTACAGTCAGCTCCCTTGTGTACACTGTGTCTATACATGTATTTCTCTGTGTGGCTACCAAGACCCACTCAAGCAAACACACAAACTTAGGGATGCACTCTCAGCTGAATTCCTGTTATTCAGTCACTACTATGCATCACTCAAAAAACAGGTCAATAGGGAAATCCTCCAGAGCAGAATGACAGCCAGCGTTTTCAGCGTGTACTTCTCCCCCCCCCATTTTACTCTTTAAAGCACTTTTGGTCTGAAACCAAGACAAAACAAAGTGCTTTTGTGTTCAGGAACAAAACAGACATATTCTTTAAAAAGTTAAAAACCTTAAATAGTTTGCTTCATATCTCTTGTAGAACAGCGGAAAAGAATCCTTTTGCAGCCATCATTTTTGCTGGACTTCCTCTTTTTTCACTCTGTGATGAAGTCCAGACCACCTCCTCTATGACAGTCATTTAAGAACCAGCAACAAGTTCTAGGCCATCTCTGAGATAAGGTATGAAAGCCAGCAGAGAGAGGATAAGACTGGGCATAGCCCTATCTAAATATCGTCATTTTCACAGGAGATAATAGCAGCCTTTCCTGTTAATAAGTTCTCAGGATATCAGTTAGGGTGTTATGTATTAGGACTGGAACATTCCAGGACTACCAGAGACAGGCTGAGCTTGAAGCTCTAGAACAATAGCCCACCAGGACTCTGGAAGTGACCAATGAGAAACTAATGTTATGTAAATAGCCTATCATTGGGAGTTGGGTGTGTTTGGGTGTGGTTTTTGCATGCTATTTAAACAGGGCTGTTGCCCTAGTGTTTTAGTCTTGTTCCTGAAATCACTTAATAAAGTAGAGCTGTTCACTACAATGTGTCTTGGGCCCAGTAGGACCTCTAAGTAATTCCTCAAAGTACAATTAGTACAAAGGATCCTGTTCACCTTACCCTTTCAGTCTCAAAAAGACTTTCTGTTGGCAGAAAACATCTGCCAAATCAGATAAAATATGCTAATGAGGCCTATAAGGTGGTGGTGACAGAAGAAGCAATGAAAGCATTATTTTCTGCTACCATTGCAAGAGCAGAATTGCATCCAGCAAAATTATTTAGGGTGGTTCAAGGCAATGTGGTGGCTTAGAGGTTAAGACATTGAACTCTTGGCATTTAGTCATGCCAGCAACATGACCATGGAAAAGTCATTGGACAGGGCTGGCTCTTCAGCTTGGAAACAGAGATGAGCACCACTCCCTAGAATCAAATTTGAGGAAGATTCTTAATATGTCCCTCATTTTAAAGGAGTTTTTTTCATAGCTGCAAAAACCTCTGAGTAGATCTCATCTTAAGAAATCTTTGGATGAGAAGGGATTTGGGCAATTATTAGCCTGTATCCAGTCTTTCCTTTCTGGGCAAGGTGACTAAGTAGGTGGTGGCAGAGCAACCGTAAGCATTTCTGGATGAGATACCTGCCCTTGATCCATTTCATTTTGGCTTTGGGCCAGGTTTTGGGATTGAAATAGCTTTATTGAAATAGCTTTATTGGCCAAATGCATCTGGATAGTCAATAATTGCTGATATTGATAAACCCATTAGCAGTATTTGATAAGTTAACCATGATGTTTTGGTGGATCAAAAACAATCTATGTTTAAGGTAAAAGTCACAACCCTCCACTGGTTTAAATTATTTCTTGATGGCAAGAAAGAAGAAAATAAGAATCAACTGCTTGGCACTTGATACAGGGGGTGCTCCAAGGATCTATTTTGCCCTCCGATGCTCTTTAATCTTTATATAAAAGTTTTGGCTGAGGAGCTTCAGAGCAGCTTGTCACCAATATGCAAATGACACCTAGCTTTATATAATACTATCTAATCCTCCAGAATATGGGTGGGATTGCTAACTCTGAAAATGATCTAGATAGGCTGGAATAGTTGGCTGAGACAAATAAAATGAATTTCAATAGAGATAAGTGCAAAATCTTACACTTAGGTACAAAAAATCATAGGCACAGATATAGAATGGGAGGGACTTGGCAAAGGACCTGTGCAAGTGCATCTAATGGCAGACATTAGTGCACAGCCTTAATCACTGGGACGAGCAGGAGACTTGGCACACCATACAACTTGGAGAGAAAAAGATCTTCAATCTTCAACACCATGAGTAAAGGAGAGCACAATTTTTGAAGAACCACTACTGGCTAAATGCCCCTTTAAACTTTAAATACCAGACTGAAAGAAAAAGGAGAGGTGGCTATCCCCCCCCCTTTCTTTTTGTGGCTTGGAAGAGCTCTTGAACAGCTAGAGAAAAATGTATGGGGCTATTAAGAGACTTAGTTGATGTTTGAAAACAAACTTATTAACAGAATTTGCTAAATGTTAGACCACAGTTTGGAATATAATAACTATAACAATATAAATAACTTTAAAAAGTTAATCCTTTTTTTTGGCATGGTTTAGTATACTTGATACAAGAATCCTTCCTTCTTTCCTTTTCTTCTTCTCCTTCTACTCATTGCTATATTTGGGGAAATAACTCAGTTTTTGTGAATTATTTTTTGGCTCTATTTTTTGGGTTTTTTAAAAGATCTTCCTTTGGATTATATTCATACAATATTTATTATATTTGGATTATAACCTCTTTCCTTTTGCAATTTGGATACTTGGGATTTACCTGGCAGGATTATAACCAAGAATTCCTTTTCTTATATTTTGGATTTATAAGTGGTTTTTCTGTTCCTTTTGGATTACTTTGAGTTACTGCTGTTTTGTGAAAACCTCTTATTGGATTGCAATGTTGGCTCATTTTTGTGGCATGTGGATTACAAATGGGGACATTTAAGTCCCACTGGGAGAAAGGAGGAGGAGGAAAGTACTCTTTGAACATCACTTCTGAGTGATAGAAGTATTTTGGTATTGTTTGGTCTATGCATGTTGTACCAACAAAATATAAATTGTTCTTTTTGTAATGTAAATAATTAAGGTTTTTTGCTGTTTAGCCTGGGAAAGATTATAGTATTATTGTGATAAGTGAGTTTAAACAAAATAAGGGGTTTGTCTTTGAAAAAGAGGTGTGAGTGATTCTCTGTTGTCAATATAATTTTTAAATATGGCCAGTGGGATGAGGAAAAGCCCTGGAGGGCCATCTCCAGGACAAGTGAAATCCATGGCCACCAACTTAGCTCAAATGTCCATAAAGGATTTGCAAATCTTGATTCAGGAGGCAGTGGCAGCAGCTGTTGATCCCATCCAAGTTAAATTAGACTCACTCACCCAGCAGGTCACTACGAAAACTGAAGAGATAAAAAAACAGATTTAAGATAATAAATAAGAAATTTCTAGTCTGGTGAAAACAACAAGTAAGCTGGAAACTAAATCAGAAGAAGTAGACCTTAAAATCCAGGCTATGAGGTCCAAACAGAATACCACGAAAGATACACTTATAAAATTGGAAATTGATAAAGCTACTTACATATTAAGATTCCAGAACATCCCAGAGAAGAAGGATGAAGATTTAAAAATAGACATGGCATACATTCTTGCAAAATATATGGGCACAGAAAACCCAGAAGAAGTTTACAATGAAATTGATGTGACCTACAGAATGCCTTCAGCTTATGCAAGAAAAAATAAACTACCTAGAGAGGTACATGTGAGATTCCACAAGAGAGCTATGAGGGATGAGATTCTCAAAGTTGCAAATGATACATCTCTTCAAATAGAAAATACAGAGATAAAAATATTAAAAGAGATTCCTTGGTGAGTGCGAGAGAAAAGAAAGGATTATATGGACCTTGCAAGCACACTAAGAAAAAATGGAATTACATATAGGTGGCTATTACCAGAAGGCATTCTCTTTACTTACAAAGGGAAAAGACACAGAATTAACTGAATATTCAAAGTAGAAGCCTTCATCAAAACATATGGAGATGACTTGGAAACACAAGAGGAGAATCAGAAAGACAAAGAAGAAGAAGAGGAGGAGGAGATTGGATTTATACCCCACCCTTCACTGCCCAAAGGTGTCTCAGAGAGGCTTACAAACTCCTTTCCATTCCCCTACCCACAACAGACACCCTGTGAGGTCGGTGGGGCTGAGAGAACTTCTGACAGAAACTGCTCTTTTTCAAGAACAGCTGTGCCAGAGCTTGTGACTGACCCAAGGTCACATCAGCAGGTGCAAGTGGAGGAGTGGGGAATCAAACCTGGTTCTCCCACATTAGCGTCGGCTCATTTAACCACTACACCAAATTGGTGTAGATAAGGAACTACAAGAAGCAACAGGAACACTGGACAAATTCAAAGATCTAAGAGAAAAACAGTAAGGATTGTTCCATTGCAAATCATGAAGTCACGAGACTTCAACAGAAGAATAAAGATGACACAGAAAACAGATCACAGGATGGATAGAAGAAAAATAAAGATAATTTCAATAAATGTCAATAGATTGAATGCACCTCAAAAAAGAAGACAGATATTCCTGCAACTGAAAAAGATGCAGTTGGATGTGATATATTTGCATGAAATGCATATTAAATCTTCAGATCAAAGATATTTTGAAATGAAGACATTTGGAAAAGTCTTTATCTCTTCAGACAAAGAAAAGGAAAAAAAAGAGGGTTAGTAACATATGTGAAAGATGGTGACTGGAAAAAAGCCCACAGAAAAAACCCCACGGAAATAAATGCTCACAGGAAAAAAGCCCACATGGAAAAATGCCCATGTGGAAATAAGCCCACACAGGAAAAACCCAACATGGAAAAAAGCCCATAGACATAAAAGCCCACATGGAAAAAAGCCCACATGGGAAAATACCATGTAAAGAGCCATAGCATCAATTTGTGTAGTGAGTTTATCAAGTGTAATCCTATATATATAATTGTCACATGTTGGCCATTTCCACCTCTCCCATTGGCTGAAGGAAACCCTTAACAGGCCTTCATGAGGAACTCATAGGGGCCAGGGCTGGCTAGGGTTGCCAGCTCCAGGTTGGGAAATTCCTGGATATTTTGTGATGGAGTCTACAGAAGCCAGATTTTGGGAAGGGGAAAGGCCTCAGCTGAACAGAATGCTATAGAGCCCACCCTCCAAAGCAGTTATTTTCTCCGGGGGGAGAGATCTGTTCTCTGGCGTTCAGTTGTGATACCTGGCAATCTTCAGGCTCCACCTATAGGTTGGCTACCCTGGGCGTGGTAGTTAGCACTTCAGAGCAGGTTCTACTAGACCCAGGTTTTTGCTGTAGAAGTTGAGAAGGTGATTTCAGTCCAGTCACAGACTTTCAGCCTAGCCTACCTCACAGGGTTGTTGTGCAGATCAAAAGGGGAGAGGAGAATGATGTAATCTGCTTTGGTCTCCACTGTGGAGAAAGACTATACTTTTCATCCTGGGGAATCACTGCTGCCAATCTCCAGGTGAGGGTTGGAGATCACACAGAATTAAACTGCTCTCCAGATGGTAGAGACCAGAGGCAGATAAAGGTAGGTTGATGGTTGGCTGGGAAGGAGATAAGGTTGCCAACTCCACGTTAGGAAAATTCCTGGAGATTTGAGGGGTGGAGTCTGAAGAGGGTGAGGTTTGAGAAGGGGTGGGTCCTCATACAGGTACAATGCCATAGACTCCTCCCTCCAAACCAGCCATTCCCTCATGGGGAACCATTGTTGCCAATCTCCAGGGGAGGGATGGAGATCACACAGAATTACAACTGCTCTTCAGATGGCAGAGATCAGTTCCCCTGGAGAAAATAGTGGACTCTGTGTCATTATACCCTGCTGAGGTCACCACAGCAAATTGACCGCTGAGTGTCCAAGGCCGGGGTACTCTCCCAGAGCCTCTTTCTAGATCTTGTTGTATTTATTTCCACAATGGGCCTTATGCCTAGTTAAATAATAATTTTGCTATGTTATTAGTAAATTACTTCATCCTTATTCTAATTCCCAGACTTTTTTTTTCTGTGCGGATACCTATTCCCTCCAACAGGGGCCTCACTCTCCCCCAACAGCTTTTCCTACATAGTCAGTAGACTTCCTGGGTTTGTAGAAAAATCCAAACAATGAGGAAATCCCTTCAGGGACAGTTGAATTCCCCCCAAAAGCCTTTTGAAATGGCCTCTGCAGGGACCTGACTCCAGGCAGCAACGGTGAGAGATTAGAACGTTGGGGGGGGGGGAGAGAAGGCTTCTGACTGGCTCTGTCAGTCAAAGGGTGGGGGAAGGGCCCTTTCTTTCCAGGCCTCTTTTGGCCTTTGAGGGAGGGGGAGGGAGGGAGGGAGCCTTGGGGCCAGGCTGGGGGATTCCTAGAGGTTTTGGGGTGGAGTGCAAGGAGGGCAGGATTTGAGGAAGGGAGAGGCCTCAGCTGGGCATCATGCCACAGAATCCACCCTCCAAAGCAGCCATTTTCTCCAGGGAGACAGATCTCTGTTGTTCACAGATCTCTGGAGTTCACCCTCCAGCAGGCCCCACTTGGAGGTTGCCAACCCTAGGCCTGGCAGCAGTCTAGGGTTGCCAGGTCCCCCCATGGGCACTGGCAGGGGATGGGGGTAGTGGGGTTGCCAGCTCCAGGTCTGGAAACTCCTGGAGATTTGGGGATGGAGCCTGGGGAGGACAGGGACCTCAGGGGGGTACAATGCCCTAGAGTCCACCCTCCAAAGCATCAATTTTCTCCAGGGGAAGTTATTTCAGTAGTCTGGAGCTGAGCAGTAATTCCAGGGGATCCCCAGATCCCACCTGGAGGCTGGCATCCCTAGGCAGCACCCTCTGGGTGACTTGATACCACCTAATTTGCATGACTCAACTTGGCCTGGCTGCTTGCTGCTGTTCAGCAGCCACCCTATAAAAGCCAGCAGTGGTGCAGCAGTTAGAGCCTCAGAGTAGGGTCTGCAAGACCCAGGTTCAGATCCCCATATTGCGTTGGAAGCTGACTGGGTGATTTTGGACCAGTCACATACTTTCAGCCTAACCAACCTCACATGGTTGTTGTGCAGATAAAAAAAGGAGGTGAGAATAATGTAAGCTGCTTTGGTCCCCACTGTGGAGAAAGACTATAATTTTCCTTGGTACAAGCTGTGGGGGAGGGGGTGGAGACAAAAAGCTGAAGACAGATAAAGGCAGATAAAGGTTAAGTTGGTTTTTGGGGGGTAAGTAAATAGGGTTGCCAACTCTGGATTGGGAAACTCCTGGACATTTAAGGGGTGGATCCTGGGGATGGTGGGGTTTGAGGAGGGGAGGAACTTCAGACCAGTTTAATGCCATAGACTCCACCCTCCAAACCAGCCATTTCCTCCATGAGAACTACCATTGCCAGCCTCTGGGTGAGGGCTGGAGATCACCCAGAATTACAACTGTTGTCCGGGTGACAGAGATCAGTTCCCCTGGATAAAATGGCTGCTTTGGAGGGTTGAGTCTATGGCTCCACCCTCAGAAGGGAGAAAGAGTGTGAGATAGGTAAGGGTAGAGGGGAGGAAGCAAAGGTGTGAGGAATGGGATGACTATCCCGCAAGTTTCTTGCGGGTCTCCACTTGTTACTATATAAAAGTGGCCTTATGAAGAGGGCTTTAATGCTCTTTAGTGTAAAGTTTTGGAAGGGAAAATAAAGGAAATAAAGGACTCCATTCTGTTATCAACAAACTTTATTAAGAAGGAAAAACAATAGCAACAGAAATGTAAATTAAACTCTATACAGAAATTTTTTTAAATAAAATTAAATACTTTAAATTTATTAATTTACCATTCATCAGCCTTTGAACCTACAAGAGTGAAAAGAGGGCAGAATTTTTTTTTTCTGAACGCACGAACTCTTTTGCATGGGGGGGGGATTACTGATGTAACATTGCACAAGTATAAAAGGCACAGCCTGGTGTTTCCTACTGGGTAATGGTTAAACTTTTGTCTTTAAATGTGAATGGATTGACCTCAAATGTGAAAAGACATAGAGTATTAGCTTTGGCCAGAAAATTAAAGGTGGGGCTGATATACCTTCAAGAGACTCATAAGGTTAGGAAAGATGCTAAGCCAATTTTGTCCTCCCCACTTTGGAAAGTAGTGGCAGATGCAAGGGGAACGGCAAAGTCGAGGGGGGTAGCCATTTTGGTGAGGAGGGACCTAAATATGGAGATATTGGACCGTAAAGAGGACAAAGAGGGGAGATATATTTTTTTGAAGTGTAAGCTAGATAATAAAATGTTTACCTTGGTCAATGTATACGCACCAAATGCGGGAACAAAGAGATTCCTATTAGGAATCCTGCAAAGAATACAGGCCTATAGTCAAGGTGAAATAATCATGGCAGGAGACTTTAATATGAATCTTTCAAATTTGAATGTTAGGAAATGGGGTTTAATAGAGGTGTTTGAAGCAAAAGGAAAAAAATCGGGGCCCACCTTCTTCTCTGCGAGACATAAAAAGTATACATGTATTGATTATGTTTTGATATCAGATTCACAGGTATTGAAAATTAATGAAGTTGAAGTACAGCCAATACTGATCTCTGATCATGCCCCAATTATAGTGGACTTGGCAATACAAATGGAGAAATCGGAAGGGAGGTGGAGATATAAAAACATAGTTTTAAGTAAAAAGGAATACAGGGACTATATAGTAAAACAGCTAACATACTATTTCAAAGAAAACAAAGGATCGACGGCACCTCATATAGTATGGGATGCAGCGAAGGCTGTTATGAGGGGACATCTAATTAGGACAGAAAACTTACTAAAATGCCAGAGAGATAAAGAAAACGAAAGCAAATTGGGACAACTAAAAATTTTGCAAGCACAACAACTAATTAAATTTGACACACAGCGGCAAAGGCAAATCCAAATTTTAAAAAATGATCTAGATACTCAAGATTTAGTTTTAGTATGGAAGAGGGAGACTAATTAAAAGCGAGTGGCGTAGAACAAACATAAACTCACAAAAGAAATTAGCTAATTATTTAAAGAGGAAAAAAGAAAAACAGAGAATAAAAAGTATAAGACAGGGCTAGAAGGAGGTGGGGGAAACACATTTAATAAGGGAAGCATTTGTTAAATACTACCAAAGTCTATATAACACCTCAGGAAAAGGGGAACTTAAGGAGAAATGGACTACAAAAATATCTAAAAATGATCAGGAGTTTCTTAACAAAGACATAAGTGCTTCAGAAATTGAAAAGGTAATTAAACAATTAAAATTAGGAAAATCCCCGGGAACAGACGGATACACGGCAGAATACTACAAAGAAATGATAGAAATACTGATACCAGAAATGTTATTCTTATTTAATGATATAATGAAAGGTGGAAATACCCCTAACACATGGAAACAGGCAGAGATGGTGGTGATACTAAAGCCGTCAAAGGATCCTAAGGAGGTTGGTTCATATAGGCCAATTAGCCTTATGAACCAAGATTATAAAATATTTGCCAAGGTGCTAGCTAATAGACTAGATAAAATATTGCCAAAAATAATAGGAGAAGACCAGTATGGATTTATTAAAAACAGACAAATTTTCCATCCAATAAGGAACATTTTAAATGTTCTAGCACATAAACACCAACATAAAGAAAAGAAATTGGCATTATTGAAATTGGATATATTTAAAGCTTTCGATACTGTTGAACACGACTTTCTCTGGGGGACATTAAAGGATAGTGGAATAGAAGGGAATTTTCTAGAAGCTGTAAAAGATCTTTATAAACAAGGAACAGCAACTTTGTGGATAAATGGAGGCAGATCAAAAGAGTTTTTAATTTCGAGAGGCGTAAAGCAGGGATGTCCACTGTCACCCTTATTATTTGTGATGGCTATAGAAATTTCGGCAGATAGGATAAGGAACTCCCCTAGAATAGAAGGCTATAAAGTGGGAAAGGAAGAGGTTAAACTTAATCTCTTTGCAGATGATATTCTTTTGGTACTTAAAGATCCACTAACGGCAGTCCGGGAACTGAAAATAATACTACAGGATTTCGAACATTACTCTGGGTTAGGTGTTAATATGGGGAAATCCGAAATAATATATTACAATATACCCAAGGGGGAACAGATATTAGTGGAGAAAGAAACAGCTATACCAAAGGGATGTAAAATGTTAAAATATTTAGGTATTAAAATTTTTAAAAGAATGAATAAAATTGATAAAAATAATTATTATGAAATGTGGAAGAAGATTCGTAAAAATATGAGGGTATGGAAGACTAAATCAATGAATATATTAACTAAAATTAGAGCAATTAAAATGTTTCTAATCCCAAAGCTAAGCTATTTATACCAGGTCCTCCCATCAGAAATACCAAGAAAACAAGCAAAGGAATGGAATAGACAGTTAAGGGAGTGGGCTTTTGGAAGTAAATCAGCTAGGGTTACTCAAAAAATAATCTACACCCCACAAGACGAGATGGGGTGGGGTTTGACAAATTTAGAGAGCTATTTTGAGGCATTCCAAATCAAACATCTATTGGACGCAGAGATAAATAGAGATAGGAAATGGGCAAGAATAGAAAATGAAGTAAATAAGGGGAAAGGAAAATGGGGGTGTTCACAAAGAACTTAGCAGGAGAAATCAAAGAAATAATAGGGCCGAGGGCTATCGGCCTCAGAGTGTGGAAAAGATGGGAAGGAGCCTGGTCATTGGATCTCGTCAAATGGACTCCATTAGAACTATTACAGGAATCTAACGACCCCATATGGTGGGAAAATTTAAAAAAGAAAGGCTTGAACAGAGTAAAGGACTTATTGGACAAGTCGGGATCATTGTTACCAAGAGAAAAATGCATGGAAATGCTGGGGGAAAGGAATTGGCTACGGGTTTATGGACTATATGAGGCAATAAGTAAACTATCCTGCCCAGGGGTAATACCCAAGGAAAGTCGATTGAAGGCAATTATGTTAAAGATTGAACTTGCAAAAAAAGGTATAGTGGGGGACTTATACAATCTAATGGTCAGTGAGGTGGATTATATAGGACGAGTGATACAATTAAAATGGCAGAGAGAAATCGAATTGACCGACCAAATAGTGCATAAAATCATAAAGGAAAATAAAAATATAAAATCAGATAAATATAAGGAAATGACTAGAAAATTGGTTTTGAAATGGTACAGAACACCGCCCCAGTTAGCATACATGATAAAAGGTCTGAGTCCAAAATGTTGGCATTGCGGAAAAGATAAGGGGTGGTATATACATATGTGGTGGGATTGTCCAGAAATTTCTAGGTTCTGGACGGATACCATTCAGGAAATGGAAAAAATCTTAGGAACTACACTAGTGAGGGATGTAAATATATTATTTACAGGTATTCTGGGGAGCGCTACATTGGGAAAAAAGGATAATAAATTATATAAAGCCATGATTCTTGCAACACAAGCCGCCATCGCTAGGGGATGGAAAGATAAAACAAAATGGACATGGGCAAGTTGGTTCCAGTATCTATATGAGGACGTTAGTTCTGAAATTGTGATCTGCCTTCGAGCGGATGCCTCATGGGAAGAGAAAAAGGAAAGGATAAATAATAATTGGACAAAG
Organism: Gekko gecko; assembly: GCA_029375565.1. Classification (NCBI taxonomy): domain Eukaryota; kingdom Metazoa; phylum Chordata; class Lepidosauria; order Squamata; family Gekkonidae; genus Gekko; species Gekko gecko. Next base: position 212,223,381 of record JAPDNY010000001.1, read on the forward strand.
TATTTCCATTGGTTGAGGTCAACCGGGAATTCGGAGAGTAAAAGTAAAGCCTTGAGTGGGATCAGGAAGCTGTGTACATGGATGGATTAATAATATAGAATCAGTAGGACGGGGGGGAGGGAGAGGGAGAGGGGGGAGGGTGGGGGGGAAATGAAGTACTATTTGTGTATAACCATTATTTGTTTATAATCAAAGAATGAATAAAAATTTATTTGCAAAAAAAAACACAAAAAAACAAAAAAAACCCCATTCATCAGCCTTTGTAATGTTGGGATGAAGTAATTTCTAAAGTAAAGACAGAAAGGCATTAATTAAATTATGTATAGACTGTCTAGTATACATAGCTTTTGAAGAACTATATGGCTTAAATTCTTTAAATAATTAATATTATTTATTTATTTTGTTATTAATACCATAACATAAAATGATAAGATAACATTGTCCCTATTGCTTTGGGTCCCCCCTGCCTTTTCCACATGTGTTTTGCTCCCTCTGGGACTACTAGAGACAGCAAAGCATGGGGGGGGGATCCTGAAGCAATAGGGACAAACAAGTGACAAAAATGACCGTGTAGAAGTGGCCCATCTGACCCATTGGCCTTGTCATGTTCTCACGCAAAGACTTAAAAGCAGCATCAGAACCAGTAATGCCAATTTTCTGTTTCTTACAGGGTGGTGTGAAATGAGCCCCCTTCTGTTTCCATTTACAGTCATTTTTTTTGGGGGGGGGTGTTCTTTTGGATTTACCACATGGGATGGGTGGGCTCGGTGATCCAGTAATACAGGGCTGTTGCATGGGCTGCTGTACCATGGCTTTGCAGACAGATTCACAGGCAGATGAGGTGGGCTCTTCAGATTGGTGGCCCAGACTGGGGCCTTGCAGTACCCAGCTCTGGTTTGAGGCTCTTTGCAGAGAGTTATGCTCTGTTAGTAGAGAAAAATGAAATTAAATTCCTTGGAAATGTAATTGTTAACACACACCACCCACACAAAACTGTGAAAACACCACAAAACTCCCTGTGAATTCAAATATTTTTACCAGTCTGAGTGTGTTTGTGTCTCATAGCTTCCCATAAGCTTTGAAGGGTTGCCTTTCCTCCTTTAGATTTGTGACCCTGGGGTTTTGGAGTATCCAGCTTATCACCACCATTTTGGGTGCTGCCACCCTGACCTAAATAGGAAGACAGCCATCAGCAGAAACTTCTTCTTTTTTTTCTAAATAGGTAGTCAGTTTAAAAATAAAGACCCACCACCCATAAACAAACAGCGAAATGACGATCTGTTTTTAAAATAATGACAGCATTGGCTAACACTGAGTTGGGTGGGGGGAATCCCCCACAAAAATGTGATCTGTAGCAAATTCACCAGCTATTTCCTTACTGAAAGCATGGCCTAATAAAGGAAAAAAAGTGTTTTTTTTTTAAAGTATGGTATTTTCCCTGTGGGCTTTTATGTTTATGGGCTTTTTCCTGTCTGGGCTTATTTCCATGTGGGCATTTTTCTGTCTGGGCATTTTTCCATGTGGGCTTTTTTCCTGTGAGCATTTATGTCTCTGGGGTTTTTTCCATGGGCTCTTTTCCTCTGGGGGTTTTTCCTGTGGGCTTTTTTCCTAGAACTGTGAAAGACTATTTACACCCTGAACGAATATATAATTCTGAAGATGGTAGAATCCTGATGGTTCAAATTCAAAGACAAGCTAAAACAACTTTGATTGTTAACATATATGCACCTAATCAACATCATGAAAATTTTTATCAGCGCTTGCAAGACTTTATTTCAAAACAAGATTTTGAAGAAATGTGTTTGATTGGAGTGTACAGTGCAGTATTTGACAGGTTTCTAGACAGAAATACAGAAACTAGAAAACAGAAACAAGTCAATGAACTTCCTACGAACTTTTTACAACTTGCAGAAGAATACAATTTGGTGGACTCCTGGAGAGCTAGAAATCCTAAGAAGGACTTTACATATTATTCTGCAAGACACAAGTCATGGTCAAGAATAGATATGTACTGGATTTCAACAACAATTATAAATGATGTGGTGGGAGCAGAGATATTACCAGCAACATTTGCAGACCACAGTCCTTTATTCTTGACATTAGAAGATTCGCCAAAGAAGAAATGATGGACCTTGAATAGTTTTCTTTTGAAAAATGAAAAATTTGTAGCAGACTCTAAAAAGGAATTTCAAATGTTTTTAAACAAAATATCCAACCAGACATTTCCCACTGAGTTGTATGGGATGCATTTAAGGCCTATGCAAGAGGTTGGATAATTAGGGAAGATGCATATATTAGGAAACAAAAGAAACAAGAATATGCAAACATTGAAGAACAGCTTAAAAAAGAAGACAAGATGAAACAAGATTCCACACCTGAACAAATAAGAATTAATATAAATATGTTATAACATCAAATTAACTGCTTGTTAACACAAAAAATTGCAAAAAGAAAAACCTATCCAAACCAAAATCATTTTGAAAATGCAAACAAACCAACTAGATGCTTAGCTTATAAACTATGGAAGGAAAGAGAAAAAGGACATATAAAGATATTAAGAGATGAAAAAGGAGAAGAAAAAAACGTACCTAGAGATTTGAAAAAGATTATCGAAACTTTTTATGAGGAGTTATACCAGAAAAGAGAGGCCATATAAGGTTAAAGATTTTTTTTTTAAAAGGGATCTTAAAAAATATACAGAAGAGCAATAAAAAATTTCAAATGACCCAATCACTGTTTCTGCATTAACAGAAGCACTAAAAAAACAGAAGAAAGGAAAGGCACCAGGTCCAGACAGTTTTCTGGCCGAATTTTATCAGATTTTTGAAGACCAATTAATAATGCCTTTAAAATATGTAATACAAAATATTATGGTGGAAAATAAAATACCAGAGACCTGGAATGAAGCTTTACATAAGAACATAAGAGAAGCCAATGTTGAATCAGGCCAATGGCCCATCTAGTCCAACACTCTGTCACACAGCGGCCAAAATATACCAGGTGCCATCAGGAGGTCCAGCAGCGGGGCCAGGACACTAGAAGCCCTCCCACTGCTGCCCCTCCAGCACCAAGAATAGAGTGCATCACCTGCCCCAGACTGAGAGTTCCCATCTATACCCTGTGGCTAATAGCCACTGATAGACTTCTGCTCCATATCCTTATTTTAATAGCCAAAATGTGCGGATACCTATTTCCACCAACAGGGGGCTCACTCTCTCCCAACAGCTTTTCCTACATAGTCAGAAGACTTCCTGGGTTTATAGAAAAATCCAAAAACTAAGAAAATCCCTTCAGGGATGGTTGAATCCCCCCCAAAACCTTTTGAAATGGCCTCTGCAGGGACCTAACTCCAGGCATCAATGGTGAGAGATTAGAATGTTTGGGGGGGGGGCTTCTAACTGGCTCTGTCAGTAAAAGGGTGGGGGAAGGGTCCTTTCCAGGCCTCTTTTGGCCTTTCAGGGAGGGAGGGAGGGAGCCTTGGGGCCAGGCCTCACAAGAGTTTCCAGGGCCAGGCTGGGGGATTTCTAGAGATTTTGTGGTGGACTCTAAGGAGGGCTGGGTTTGCGAAGGGAGAGGCCTCAGCTGGGTATAATGCCACAGAGTGCACCCTCCAAAGCAGCCATTTTCTGCAGGGAGACAGACCTCTCCTGTCTAGAGTCCAGTTGTAATTCTGGGGGGTCTTCAGGAACCATTTGGAGGTTGGCAACTCTAGGCCTGGCAGTAGTCTAGGGTTGCCAGGTCCCCCCTGATTTGCATGACTCACCTAGCCTCAGCTGCTTGCTACCATTCATCAGCAGCCACCTTATGAAAACCAGTGAGGTGCAGCAGTTAGAGCTTCAAAATAGGGTCTGCAAGACCCAGGTTCAGATCCCCATCTTGCAGTGGAAGGTGACTACGTGCTTTTGGACCAGTTGCATATTTCAGCCTAACCAACCTCACAGGGTTGTTGTGCAGATAAAAAGAAGGGAATAATGAAAGCTGCTTTGTCCCTCACTGTAGAGAAAGACTGTAATTTTCCTAGGTAGAGGCTGGGGGGTGGAGATGGAAAGCAGAAGACAGAGAGGCAGATAAAGGTAGGTTGACTGTTGGTTGGGAAGGAAATAGGGTTGCCAATTCCAGGTTGGGAAATCCCTGGACATTTGAGGGGTGAAGCCTGGAGAGGGTGGGATTTGAGGAGGGGAGGAACTTTGGACTGGTGTAATGCCATAGACTCCACCCTCCAGCCATTTCCTCCATGAGAACCACCATTGTCAGCCTCTGGGTGAGGGCTGGAGATCACCCAGAATTACAACTGTTGTCCAGGAGACAGAGATCAATTCCCCTGGATAAAATGGCTGTTTTGGAGGGTTGAGTCTATGGCATCATACTCTGCTGAGGCTGCTTGCCTCCCCAAGCCTCACTGTCACAAGGCTCCACCCCCAAATCTCCAGGAATTTCCCAACCTGGAGCTGGCAGCACTAAGGTGAATTGATCTCTGTAGCTGGGAGATCTGTTGTGATTCCCAGAGTGCTGCCACTGCTGCCGTGGGGGAGAGGAAGCAGGTGGGTGGCTGAGAGCACTGCCACCACTGTTGCTGCTGCTCTGTGGAGTGGAAGAGGAAGCAGGCAGGAGGCTGGGAGAGTGACGGGGGCAGAAAGAAAGAATGATGGGCTGGGGGGCAGAAAGAGAGAAAGAATGATGAAGTGGGGAGGCAAAAAAACAAAGAGAAAGATGACAGATCAGAAAGAGAGAGGAAGTCACATGCATGGAGCAGAAATAGAGTAAGAAAAGGGGGGCAGAGGGGAGAAATAGTGTGAGAGAGGTAGAGGGCGAGGAGAGGAAGCAAAGGTATGATGAATGAGATAACCATCCTGCAAGTTTCTTGCAGGTCTCCACTTGTGTTTATCTAATTCCCTCTTGAAACTGTCCATGCTTGTAGCTGCCACCACCTCCTGTGGCAGTGAATTCCATATGTTAATCACTCTTTGGGTGAAGAAGTACTTCCTTTTATCTGTTCTAACCCAACTGCTCAGCAATTTCATGGAGTGCCCACGAGTTCTTGTATTGTGAGAAAGGGAGAAAAGAACTTCTTTCTCAACCTGCTCAATCCCATGCATAATCTTATAAACCTCAATCATGTCACCCCTCAGCCGTCGTTTCTCCATGCTAAAGAGCCCCAAGCGTTTTAACCTTTCTCCATAGGGAAGGTGTTCCAACCCTTTTATCATTCTAGTTGCCCTTCTCTGCACTTTTTCCAATGCTATAATATCCTTTTTGAGATGTGGTGACCAGAACTGTACACAGTATTCCAAATGAGGTCGCACCAATGATTTATATAGGGGCATTATGATACTGGCTGATTTGTTTTCAATTCCCTTCCTAATAATCCCCAGCATAGTGTTGGCCTTCTTTATTGCAGTTACACACTGTCTAGACATTTTCATTGAGTTATCTACTACAACTCCAAGATCTCTCTCTTGGTCAGTCTTGGCCAGTTCAGACCCCATCAATGTATATTTATATTTAGGATTTTTGGCTCCAATGTGCATCACTTTGCACTTGGCCACATTGAACCCCATTTGCCATGTTGACGCCCACTCACCCATCCCCGACAGATCCCTTTGGAGTGCCTCATAATCCTCCCTGGCTTTCACCACCCTGAACAACTTCGTGTCATCTGCAAATTTAGCCACTTCACTGCTTACTCCCAATTCCAAATAGTTAATAAACAAGTTAAAAAGCATCGGACCGAGTACTGATCCTTGTGGTACCCCACTGCTTACCACCCTCCACTGAGAAAGTTTCCCATTTATACTCACTCTCTGTTTCCTATTTATAAGCCAGTTTTTGATCCACAAGAGGACTTGTCCTTTTATCCCATGACTATTGAGCTTACTTAGGAGCCTTTGATGAGGAACTGTATCAAAAGCTTTCCAGAAGTCAAGGTAAATAATATCTATTGGGTCCCCCTTGTCCACATGTTTGTTCATTCCCTCAAAAACACTAACAGGTTAGTGAGACAAGATCTTCCCTTACAGAACCCATGCTGAGTCTGCCTCAATAGTTTTTGTTCATCAATGTGCCTACCAATTCTTTCCTTAATAACAGTTTCCACCAACTTACTTGGTATTGATGTCAGACTGACTGGCCTGTAATTTCCTGGATCTCCCCTGGAGCCCTTTTTAAAGATGGGAGTGACATTAGCTACCTTCCAGTCCTCAGGAATGGGGGCAGATTTTAAAGAAAGATTACATATTTTTGTAAGGAGATGCGTAAGTTCACATTTGAGTTCTTTCAGAACTCTCGGGTGAATGCCATCTGGGCCTGGTGATTTATTAGTTTTTAAATTGTCCATCATTCGTAGGACTTCCTCTCTTGTAACTGATTCAGGTCTTTCAAACCCCCTCCCGAAATCAGTACTTCTGGAGTGGGCAAGCGAAGCCACAGTGAAGACAGAGGCAAAAAATACATTCAGCTTCTCAGCCATTTCCCTATCATCCTTCACTACTCCTTTTACCCATTTAAAGCTTTAATTACTTTAATACACAAACAAAACACTGATGAGAGAGAAATTAAAAACTATAGGCCAATTTCAATTTTTTTATAAGTATTTTATTGGCTTTTGTAGTACTATGGGGTACGGGGAGAGGATACTAGTTCCCTACCTCTAAATTCTATAGGAAATGGGGAAATGAAACTAATACATCACAAGCTACTGGAATGGGGAAGGAAAACTAAAACTCTAACTCTAAGCATGCTAATAGATACAGGGGAGGGTAAACTAACAGGGTGACACGATCGAGTTACATAAGTGTATGTCCTTGTCACCTAGTAGTACAGGAATGTTGCTGCTTATAAAAATTTAACAAAGAATAATAAAAAATGCATTAGCTAAATGGTTGGCAAAAACTGCATTATCAACAGTAATCTTTGTTTTAGAGTCTTTTCTTCTTGCATTTCTTTTTTTCTCGAGGTTTTGGAGTGGCTGCTCCTTTCTCTGATTCCGATGTATCTGAAGAACTATAAAGTTTAGGACTATCGCTTGATGAATCCTGTGAGTAGGATTCTTCATCTTCCTCCTCCTCCTCCTCAGTTTTGGATTTCTTGTCTTTTTTGCATTGTGTGCTGAATTACAGTATTGGTCCACAAACTTTTTTGCCTTAGGAACAGTGTCAATATTAATTTTTTCTCTCTTCATATTTAAAACTCAGTTCTTCAGGAAATAACCATCTGTAAGGCGCTCCTTTTTTCTGTAGAGAGAGAGTAAGTTTCTTGTAGAGCTTCCTCCGCTTCCTGACTTCAAAGGGGATGTCCTTCAAGATTTTTATCTCTTCATTCTTGAGTTTTAAAGGTTTCCCCTGTGTAGATTTCAGCACCAGATCTCTGGTAGACCGTCTCATGAATTTCATACATATTTCTCCTGGGAGTATTTTTTTATAAAATCCAGATAAATCCTGTAAGCCCAGTCCATCTCCTTCAGTAAATCTTCCTGTTTGTAATCCACTAATAGGGCAAGAGCCTCTGCTAGATGAGCCTTTAAATCTTCATTCTTTTCCTCTGGTATTCCTTGGAAATGTAGAATGTACAAGGATCTTTCCAGCTGGAGCTGTGTTAGTTGTGTTTTGTTGGAGGATCTTTCTTTCTCTGCTTCATCCACACTTTTGTTGATTCTGTCTGTTTTTCCATCCTTTTTAACATCTTGTCCGTTACTGAGGTCCTTTTGTCCATTTGAGTCAATTGTTTTTGCAAATTGTCCATTTTAGCATTGAAGTTAGTCATTTGTTCCATTAGGGGGCACAATGCATTTGCCAGCAGTGTAGACATGTCTATTGCTACTTCCTGGTTCCGGGAGGGAGTCATTGGTAGGCTGTTTCCAGCCGGCGTTTTTCCGTCCAATTCTGCCTTCCACCCTCTCCCAGCCATAATATCAATAAGAAGTAAGTTTCCCAAAACAAAGTAAAAGTTAGCTGAATTTAATCCACTTTACATTCTTATGCAGCTTTTGATTTTGCTAATAATCTGATGCATTTAGTTAAACACAAATTTCTTTATTTGTGCTTTAAAACCACCTTGCTTTAATTGGGGGGGGGGTGAAGTCTTGAGTTTCTCCCTCCCTCATCGCTTTGCACTTAGGTGCTTCTAATTGTCACCAAGATTCTCGTAGATGCTTTAAATCACCTGAGCATTGCTTAACTCACACTTTGAAGCCTTGGAAGTCTTTTAGAAGCATTTCAAAACTTTTAACTGTGTCGGCTTGTCCAGTAGTCATCTCTCAGCACCATACTGGCTCTGCAGTGACGGGACCTTTCGGGGGGAAAGCTGAGCCTCAGTTCCTTGGCCATCACCTTGGAAGAGGCTCTCCTTGGCTCCCCAGGCTGAGGATCTCCTACAGAGGTCCTGGGAGGGTCCGGGACAATCTTGGACCCTTCCCATCAGCCGAGTCTCAGCTCCCCCCCATTGGAGCAAGACAGGGTGCAGCTGAGCAGTGAAATGCTTAGACCAGAAGTCTCAGCCAATTTCATTATTAAATGTGGATTATAAAATCTACACCTCTATCTTGGCAACAAGACTGAAAAGATCTTTGACACAAATAATACATCAAGATCAAGCAGGCTTCTTACCAAAAAGGCAACTTAGAAACAATGTAAGAACTATATTAAATGTAATTGAATATTTTGTAGCCCACCCAGAGAAACAGATGGCTCTGGTTTTCTTAGATGCCAAAAAAGCCTTTGACAATGTCCATTGGAACTTTATGTTAGAACAACTATTAGCTTGGTAATGTGGAGAGGAATTCTATACAATGGTTAGAGCAACAACAAGCCAAGGTACTGGTTAATGCGGATTTATCACAAAATATTGAGATACAAAAAGAAACCAGACAAGGTTGTCCACTTTCCCGATTACTTTTTATTTTTGTGCTTGAAACATTGAATAATATGATCAGAGAGGACATGTAGATTAAAGGTTTGAAAATAAGAGGAGGAGAATATAAATTACAAGCTTTTGCAGATGATTCGGTTTTTATTTTAAAAAACCGATTAGACTCTTTGACCCAACTCTTGAAAACGTTGCAAGAATATGGTTGAGTGGCTGGACTGAAAATCAACTTTAATAAAACAAATATTTTAAATAAGAATATCACTAAAGAACAAATCCATAAACTGGAAGCAATTTCAGGCACTGAAGTCCAGAAGAAGGTTAAATATCTAGGAATACATTTAACAAATAGATGTAGTTCCCTATTACAGGATAACTATACAAAACTCTGAACAGAAATTAAGAAAGATTTGGAGAAATTGAAAGATTTGCAAATGTCTTTAATGGGAAGAATAGCCACTATAAAAATGAATATCTTACTAAAGTTGATTTTCTTATTTCAAACAATTCCAATTATTCAAAATCAACAATATTTTAAAGAACTTGATAAACTGGTATCACAATTTAGATGGCAAAATAAGAAGCCAAGAATCAAGTTAAAAGCTTTACAAGATGCAAAAGAAAGAGCTGGATTTGCTTTACCAGATTGGCTTTTATACCATAAAGCTGCTACACTGACTTGGGCAAGAGAATGGATTACCTTGGAAAAAACAAGACTATTAAAACTAGAAGGACATGACTTACTACTGGGTTGGCATGCAATTGTGTGGTATGACAGAGACAAAACACATAAATATTTCAAGCAACATATTCTTAGATCACTATTGAAAGTATGGGAAGAAACTAAAAGATTTTTCTATACTAAGATACCAAAATGGATCTCTCACCACATGAAGCTTTTACAATCCAAACCTATTCCAAAAATCTTACTGTATAGATATGAAGACCTGCTGAACAACAAAAACCAACTAAAGACAATAGAGAAACTCAATTCCCCCCCCCCATCAGAATAACAAGACAGACAACAGTTTGGAAGTCAACAAGGGCCACTTTATTAACTATTTAACATAAAATTGTGGCAAGGGATGAACATGGAACAGGCAAGGCAGGTGTCACTCCCTGACCAACCTCCTTGCCCTTTTCATGGGTGAGTCACTCAGCTCCAGTCTTGAGCCAGCGGTTTGGTTTGCAACCAGCAGCCCAGCAAAAATGGTTGCCACCTAGGAGCGCCTACCCCTGAATCCTTACAACTTGCAGAGAGGAGCCTTACCCTAAGAAGTTCCCAGAGGTGATCACTATTCCCCACCCTGGACCCTAAAATCCAAAGGCAGTTCCTGATGATTCCTTGTTCCCTAATGGGAAAGGGTGGAGCCTGGAGAGGGTGGGGTTTGAGAAGGGGTGGGACAATGCCATAGACTCCACCCTTCCAACCAGCCATTTCCTCCTGGAGAACCACTGTTACCAATCTCCAGGGGAGGGCTGGAGATCACTCAGAATTACAACTGCTTTTCAGATGGCAGAGATCAGTTCCCCTGAAGAAAACGGTAAGCTCTGTGTCATTATACCCTGCTCAGGTCACTACAGCAAGTTGATGCTGAGTGCCCAAGGCCAGGGCACCTGCCCAGAGCCTCTTTCTAGAGCTCATTGTATGTATTTCCACAATGGGCCTTATTCCTAGTTTAAAATAATCCTGATGTGGGATTGGCAGGGACCTGTGTGTGAGGGTCTTTTCAGTGCCTCCTCCCACTGACTTTGCAATCTTTATCTTGTACCTGTGACTTGACTGGATGGCATCTTTTATAATACCCTGTTAATGGATTTATGGCATTCTGACCACTGAATATAAGATTTTAATGTGTAGATGGTATTTTAGTTGATGACTGTTCATGCGGATCTGAAAGGTGGCATACAAATGACTTAAAATGAGTAATCAAGGCCGAAGACAAATTGGACTCTTTTTTTGTACAGCAGTGATCTCGATTTGGAAGCAGAAAGGGCCCGGGTAGGCCGGGCCCGCCATTTGCGGGGACGGGCTGGGACAGAGAGGACGGCTGGCCAGAAGGGGGGGGCTGGTGCGTGGCGGGAAAATACGCACCTCCCCCCCTCTTCAGCCAATGGAGGGCAGTGGGGGCGGTCGGGGAGGGGGAGGCATAAAAGGCCGAAGGGAGGTTGCTCCCCCTCCCCACTCGACCACAAGGCGAGCCCGGTTTGCCCATCCATCCCTCCCTGAGTATGAGGGTGCTGGGGTTGGGATTGGAATTTGAGTGAATGAAAGGGGGGGTTATTGGGTCTTTGTAGGTCATGATATTGTTAGTGTTTCCTTACCGTTTTTTCATTGCACGATTTGTCACAACTTTCAGCGGTAACAGCATGGGGCCGGATCTGTTTGGCGGAATTCGGCCTGCGTGCCAATTCCGAAGTGGGGGGACCCCTTTAAGGGTCTTGGCGTGAGGGCTAAACGGAGCTGGCTAGCTCAAGGAATAACAGTGCTTGCCCTCACAGCCAGAGGGCAGGGGAGCTCACAAAGGGGCAAGCGTCCGCGTGAACTCCGATAACCTGCCCTCCCGCCTTCTCTACCCATGCCGGCTGGCTGGGGAACGGTTAACTCGGCTGACACACGGGCCAGCCGATAGGTATGATCCGGTGGACCCATGCTGTGCCAATGCTCTACAGCTGTAACCAATAAAAGTTGTGGCCAAATTTTATCCACCTTATTTTCCAAAGAAACCGGTCGTGTGAGTTCATTTCAAGGGGGGGGCAGGCAGGTGCACAAGGCGAGATGACCTCGGTGTCCCAAGTAAGACATGGAACCGCAAGTACTCTTTCTGCACTGTTTTCCAAGCATTTCTTTCCAGAGCCAGGCTCCAAAAACATCATTCTGCAATCATTCTGCAAGTTTGGTGCAGAAGCAAGCTGTGCAGAATTGGCTAGTCTATAGTATCACCAAAAACTTCTCTAGAAAGTACCTTTGTTTTGCAAAAGATCTCTAATCAAATGCAATGATTAGGATAAAGAACATAGAGCATTTTACCAAGAAAATTCGGTGTGCTGGCCTATTGCAGGCATGCATTTCGAAGATATATATATATTTAGATTATCTGGGTGGAACTAAAACCAAATGCTTTGGAAGGAAAGGTAACTACCTAGCACAAAATGGCACATCCTCTTCAGTCTGATCCTTTACTCTTTTATTTTGCTCTTTTATACACTGTTATGTCATTCATCATTACACTGGGTTTCCCTTTCTATAGTACTTCATCTTTCCTAGATAGGAAATGAAAAACTTTTGTGTGGAATGTTTAATGGACATTTGTCATTATATATATATATATATATATATCCTTCTTTATATATATATATATATCCTTCCTTATATATAATTGCATTTTGGTCATACCTTATATGGTCAAAATGCACACCGGAATCAGTTGGCTGAGGGACCTGCCAGTCAGAGAGGAGGTCCCTCACCACTGGCTGCATTGGCTGCCTGCGTGGCTGCAGACCCGCCCACGCAGGCACCGTACGGCCTCACACCCCCATTCTCACACCACACGCCGGGAGGGATGGCTGCTCTGGTGACAGCCCGCCTCATGACCCAGCCCTCTGCCCGCTGGCAGACTCACTTGAAAAGAGGTAGCGGGCACTTCCTCCACCATGCGCCAGGACTCACCCCCCAGGCTGGCAGATCCACACGGCTACAGCGCGCCTCAGGAGGATCAGCACCCACTTCCTCCGCCGTCCGGGCACATTCGCTCTCCAGGCTGACAGGCCTGCCCTGCTGTGGACGTGCCTGAAAGGGGGTGCTGCCCACTTCCTCCATGGCTGCACGAGTAACAGGCACCCTCCAATGCCAAGGCTGCCCTGCACAGGTGGGTCTCAGGGACCTCAACATCTGTACTGGCTACCGGCCCCTACCGCAACCCATAGCCACCAAAACGCTTCCCTCTCACACCTCTCCAGCACTGGAGAGGCGTGCCGTCGACGCTGCCTCCCCCACCCACGATGGGAGGACACGGGGGGCCTTCCCCCACCAACCGGCTAGGACCCATTGCATATGTGTGTGTGTGTATAAAGATGCTTGACACTTAAATAAACACTTAAATAAATTTGATTCACGGGCATGCATGTCATATCAGTCTCAAAGCTTGAAAGAAGTCACCCTTATCCCACCACTGGGGGATATATTATTATTAATTTTTGTTTTCAAGTTGCAGCCAACTTGTGGTGACCTTGTAGGGTTTTCGAGAGACCTGTGGAGGTGGTTTGCCATTGCCTTGTTCTGTGCAGCAATCCAGGTATTCCTTGTGGATCTCCCATCCAAATACTAACCAGGAGTCACCCTGCTTAGCTTCTGAGATCTGATGTGATTGGGCTAGCTTCAGTTATCCAGGTCATAATACCTACCCACCTTAACACTAAGTTTCCTGCTCAAAATGAAAAAAAAAACCAAACCAGGGATGTGATATGATGAAATGCTGGCTAATGAACATTATATTTTCATTAAATACAGTACCTATTAGGTAGTAATACATTTGTTGAATAAAATCATAAATATTTTTTAAACAAATCTTGTTTCTTATTCTAGTGAATGGCAACAGTTTTTTTTAAAGCCCTCAAAAACTTGCCAAATGTTTTGATATCACAGCTACCCAGAGAGCACAAGAAGGAGAATATTAGCAGTGTCCAGATGCACATAAATCTACAGGGATGCTGCTTGCCAACAGCAAAAACGAAAGGGATGACAGTGTCAATCACATCCAATAGGCTATGTTAATGCTTTTCAAACAGTTCTTTCACACTCAAAAATGGGGCTCATTAATAATGTATGGTCCGGGAGGAAGGAGAAGGAATGTCATCTCCAAAACTGATAGAACTCATTGTTCCTCTGTAGACTTTTCCAAACAAGGCAGTCACATTTCTGAAGAACAAATTTTATTTTGTTTTTAGGACCACACTGCAACCATTTCAAACCTATTATACTAATTGGCCCCTTTAGTTTGTAGGTGCACACAGCAAATGTTGCGCTTTTAAGAACTGTTCTCCTCCCCCAACCTCTTCAGCCTTTGACAGGCATTCTTGAGACTGTATAAGTAACTTATCAAGCTTTCAAAATTGCTAGGTGGGTGATGATGCAGCAGGGTCTTTCTTCTGTCTTTCTTCCTCCTCTCCATTGTTTGAGCAGCTGTCAAGAAGGTGGACAGTGGGTTTACAGGAATATTTTGATGCAAGCAGATTGGAAACTCACTCATGAGTGCTGAGAAAAAGAAAGGCTTCAATTTTCAAAGGTTATTTACCTCCCACCATGGAGAATAATCTCCTAACATTTTGGTCAAAACCACTTAATTGCTTCAAACAAGTCCATTAGCGGTGCCTCTAGGACCATCTGGAGTCTGAAACAGCTGTGTTTAAAACCATTTTCCCTGCACAATTGATGGAATATTTTCTTGTTTATTTCCAGCCCTGTGTCAGTTTGGGTTGAATGTCATGATGGGCAAGAAAAAAATATTCTTTCTAATTAAAAAGCATGTGAATGAATAGAATAACTAGGATGCTTTCCCCACTTCCTATTCAGATATGTTTTGTCATTTAGAAGTATACCTGTTAATAAAGAGTTCTTTGGGCCATGGTTTGGCTCACACTTGGACCTGTGGGAGCCTGGTTGCTAAATGTCTCCAGGCAGGAAGATGTACAACTTGATATTTGACCCACAGTAGATTCTATGATAGGGCAATCACTGTGGCTCAGTGGTTAAGCATCTGCATTGCTAAAGAATCAATCTGAAGTTGGAAGCCTGACAGAAATGTATTGCTCCAGGGCCAAAACCTAGGTTGGTATAAGGTTCAGTTACATATTAAGTTTTTCTTTTGTCTTTTCTTCAAATAACTAGCTACCACAATTTCCAGTGAGAAAATGGCAGAAGGGTAAAGGGCTAAATTGCCCTCTGTCTTGCCATGTCATTCCCCTCTTTGGCAAAGCAATCCTGGACAGCATCACAACAAAAAGCCATTTAAAATATAAACAAAGAATTTTTTATAACATGCTGTTGTATTGAGTCTGACCTTAGTACTTTGTCCTGTACACACTCTGGGTGATACCAGGATGTCAGTTTCTTCTTTTTCAAAGACAGTCTTTACTAATGGTAAGCACAAAAGTCTGGTGGCACCTGAGAATGTAACAGTACAGTCCTATGTAGAGTTATGCCAGGCTTGCTGTCACAGATACAGCCAGAAATATAGCTGAATAGTTGCTGGATTTGACCAAAAAGATCATAGAGGGTGTTGCAGCACTCATAAATAGAACAAACCCGACCTCTCAGGGAAGCATGTCAAGAAGGGAGTCTAGAGACCCAGAATAGAATAGCCTAGAAGAACAGCAGACAGAATGCAAAGTGATAAAAATCATATGGTCTTGTGCAGATCAGAAGTCATTTAACTCATTATCAATAGGTACAATTTGCTGAGGCCCAGGTACAGAGGCATCTGAAAACTGCAAGAATGTCCAGCTTCACAGAAGTGAAGATATGATTCACGGATGAGAGTATTGGTTGGGGGCCAAAAGATATTCATATGTATGAGAAACCTTTAATCATTATTTTAAATAGACTTTGTTAAAATGAAAAGTAGCAAGAATGAACTAACATTTTTTATATATATTCGAAGACATCTCTCCTTATAATAATTATCTTTTGGTTTCATAAGATTCCATGAGCTCCCATTGGCTGTAAAATGCCCTCCCTCAGCCATTGGCCCATCAGCCACCACTCAAGAGTACTCATGTGCCATTGGCTGGGTGCTGGGTCTGCTCCTCTTCCCCACCCACTCCCCCTGGCAGACCAGCTCTCTCTCCTGAGGAAGACAGACTGCCCCTCAGTGGCTGTTGGTAGGCAGCCAAGTTTGGTTCTGTGAGTAAAAAAACAAAGGACTTTCAGCATAGCCCCCTCCCCCGCCCATAACCCGCTCCCCAACAGCCACTTTCCTGTCAAAATAAATGGGAAAAGGCTCTTTCTCCTGATTAGCTTCAGCATGGCTGGCTGGCTAACAAGGTGGGCCAGCAACCGTCAAACCATTTTCTTCAACTCCCCTCTGTGCAGCTGACTTTCCCCTAGGGTTGCCAATCTCCAGGTTGGACCTGGAGATCTCCCACTGTTACAATTGACCTCCAGATGACAGAGAGGTTTCCCTGGGAGAAAATGGTTGCTTTGGAGGGTAGACTGTAGGGCATTATACCCTGCTGAGTCCTTCCACCCCCCCCCGAAATGCTGCCCTCCACAGGATCCACCCCCCAAATCTCCAGGTATTTCCCTAATCAGAGTTGGCACCTGTACTTTCTCCTCTGTCAGTAAAAGGCCCTTTCCACACCTATGTTGGCCTTTGGGAGGAAACTCATTGGGCTCTAATCCAGCTATTCCCTGATGGGGAACCACTGTTGCCAATCTCCAGGTGGGGGCTGGCGATCACTCAAAATTACAACTGCCTCTAGGAGGGAGGGAGGGAGGGAGGGAGGGAGGAGATGGAAAACTAAAGGTAGGTTGATGGTTGGCTGGGAGGAAGATAGGGTTATCAACTCCGGGTTGGGAAATTCCTGGAGATTTGAGGAGTCGAGCCTGGAGAGGGTGAGTGTTGAGGAGGGGTGGGACCTCAGACAGGTACAATGCCATAGACTCCACCCTCCAAACCAGCCACTCCCTTCTGGGGAACCACTATTACCAATCTTGGGGGTGGGCTGGAGATCACTACTGCTCTTCAGGTAGCAAAGATCAGTTCCTCTGGAGAAAATGGTGGACTCTGTCATTATACCCTGCTAAGATTGCCACAGCAAATTGTCAGTGAGTGCCCAAAGCCGGGGCAGTCTCCCAGAGCCTCTTTCTAGAGCCCGTTGTATTTATTTCCACAACGGGCCTTATTCCTAGTTTTAAGTATAGACAACCTTGTATGGTGTTTGAAGTCATAAGACAATGAATTAGCCAAGAATTTGAGCCCTTATCAAGTGGGACAGTTTGCTATTGTTAGGAGATTATATTGAAATCCTATAAATATGGGAATTTGTATTGCTCAAGAGCTTTTTCTCAGAAGGGGATCCTTTTATGGACTCATGTAATTGCTCTCCTTTAATTATGTATGTAGCAATGATGGATGAATGGTATAATGCTTAGTGGACTTAGTCTGTGTTAAGAACACAATAGTTATGCTTTTTTAAAAAAAGTGCAGAATGAAGGCAGAGATTCTCTAATTGTGTATTATATCCAGAACAAACCCATATCATTACTGAGGTGTACCTTTGGATAAGACTTAAATGATCTGTGCAGGAAAGCTAACTAGATGCCTAGGGTTTCCTCAAGGGCACACCTATATCTGAATCAGACCTGATCTGAGTAATCCAAAACATGGCATAACAAGTCTGTTGATTTCGTGTTCCAGAAAAGTTACAGTGAAATATTAAGAACTAGGAATAAGGCCCATTGTGGAAATAAATACAACGGGCTCTAGAAAGAGGCTCTGGGAGAGTGTCCCGGCTTTGGGCACTCAGTGACAATTAGATGTGGCAATCTCAGCAGGGTATAATGACAGAGTCCATCATTTTCTCCAGAGGAACTGATCTTTGCTACCTGAAGAGCAGTAGTGATCTCCAGCCCACCCCCAAGATTGGTAACAGTGGTTCCCCAGAAGGGAGTGGCTGGTTTGGAGGGTGGAGTCTATGGCATTGTACCTGTCTGAGGTCCCACCCCTCCTCAACACTCAGCCTCTCCAGGTTCGACCCCTCAAATCTCCAGGAATTTCCCAACCTGGAGTTGATAACCCTATCTCCCTCCCAGCCAACCATCAACCTACCTTTAGTTTTCCATCTCCTCCTCCCTCCCTCCTAGAGGCAGTTGTAATTTTGAGTGATCTCCAGCCAGCCCCCACCTGGAGATTGGCAACAATGGTTCCCATCAGGGAATGGCTGGATTGGAGGGTGGAGTCCATGGCATTGTACCTGTCTGAGGTGCCACCCCTCTTCAAACCTCACTGTCTCCAGGCTCCATCCTTAAATCTCCAGGAATTGCCCACCTGGAGTTGGCAACCTGATCAGGACTGGGCCCAATGAGTTTTCTCCCAAAGGCCAACATTGGTGTGGAAAGGGCCTTTTACTGACAGAGGAGAAAGTACAGGTGCCAACTCTTGATTAGGGAAATTCCTGGAGATTTGGGGGTGGATCCTGTGGAGGGCAGCATTTGGGGGGGGGAGGGAAGAACTCAGCAGGGTATAATGCCATATAGTCTACCCTCCAAAGCAACCATTTTCTCCCAGGGAAACCTCTCTGTCATCTGGAGGTCAATTGTAACAGTGGGAGATCTCCAGGTCCAACCTGGAGATTGGCAACCCTAGGGGAAAGTCAGCTGCACAGAGGGGAGTTGAAGAAAATGGTTTGATGGTCGCTGGCCCACCTCGTTAGCCAGCTAGCCATGCTGAAGCTAAGCAGGAAAAAGAGCCTTTTTCCTTTTATTCTGACAGGAAAGTGGCCGTTGGGGAGGGGGTTATGCTGAAAGTCTTTTGTTTTTTTACTCACAGAACCAAACTTGGCTGCCTACCAACAGCCACTGAGGGGACAGTCCCTCACAGGAGTCAAGAGAACTGTCTTCCTCAGGCGAGAGAGCTATCTGCCAGAGGGAGTGGGTGGGGAAGAGGAACAGACCCAGCACCTGGCCAATGGCACACGAGTACTCTTGAGTGGCGGCTGATGGGCCAATGGCTGAGGGAGGGCATTTTACAGCCAATGGGAGCTCATGGAATCTTATGAAACCAAAAGATAATTATTATAAGGAGAGATACTAACCTGAGAGTAAGTCTCAGAGTAGACCAGAGTAGGATTCTGAGTAGTTCTACTTAGGATTGCTCTCTTTGGGCATTTACACACTCTGAATTATGTATTTTCAATGCACTTTAGTCTTCATTTGCAAGTGGATTTTGCCATTTCACACAGTAAAAACAGGTAGTGAAGTGCACTGAAAATGGATTGAAAGTGCATTATCCAGCATGTGTGAAAGCACCCTTACTCTGGCAAGCTAATGTTTAGTTTGCATAACACGACCTTGATGGGTCTGTATCCCTGATACACCTACTTCTGCAACTGATAAGAAGGCTCGTAAGAGATTGCCACAATATACACAGTGATGATTTCAGAATATGTGTGGTTTTTAAGGGCTGAATATTTAAAAAAAGGAAGTTAAGAAGCAGACAACACCAGCCACTATCACAGAAAGTGGGATTATTTTTCAAAAATTCACTTTTTTAGGCTTCTCTTATGCTGTTTTCTCTTCCAAAGGAGGAATTTCTCTTTGGCTGAGGTCACACACACTAAATAATCCACTTCCAGTCCATTTTCAGTGCACTTTCGGTGCAGTTTCCAACTGGATTTTACTGTGTGAACTGGCAAAATACAGCTGTAAAGTGGATTGAAAATGGATTGAAAGTGGATTATTTAGTGTGTGTGTCTGCAGCCTTTGATTTGTCTTTGTAGTTTTCTGTTACACCACATGGTGGTGCTCTATGTGCTCATTTGTAACATCACGGGGTTTTTTGATGCAACGTACCACAGGGTGATGCTCTAGCAGAAAGATAGGAAGGTTTGTGAATATGTTGCCTGCCTCTGAACATTTACAGAGTAAAATTTTCCTCTCATTTGTTCAAAATGGAATTAATTTGAATCAGTCTAGATTCCTTAAAAAGGGGACAAGAAACAGATTGTTGGAGTCCAGGAAGAAACTGGGCAAAAAGGATTTAAGAGCTTTTCTCTTAATAATGTTACCTGCCACACTGACTTCAAACCAAGAATCAGTGCATCATGTTGGATGTTCAGTGCACACTAGGGAGGAGGAGGAGGAGAAGATAAGAGAAGCCAATGTTGGATCAGGCCAATGGCCCATCTAGTCTAACACTCTGTCACACAGTGGCCAAAAATACCAGGTGCCATCAGGAGGTCCAGCAGTGGGGCCAGGACACTAGAAGCCCTCCCACTGTTGCTGCCCCCAAGCACCAAGAATACAGAGCATCACTTGCCCCAACCTGAGAGTTCCTATCTATACCTTGTGGCTAATATTCACTGATGGACTTCTGCTCCATATGCTTATCTAATTCCCTCTTGAAGCTGTCCATGCTTGTAGTCACCACCTCCTGTGGCAGTGAATTCCATGTGTTAATCACTCTTTGGGTGAAGAAGTACTTCCTTTTATCTGTTCTAACCCGACTGCTCAGCAATTTCATGGAGTGCCCATGAGTTCTTGTATTGTGAGAAAGGAAGAAAAGTACTTCTTTCTCAACCTGCTCTATCCCAAGTATAATCTTATAAACTTTGATCATGTCACCTCTCAGCCGTCATTTCTCCAAGCTGAAGAGTCCCAAGCTTTTTAACATTTCTTCATAGGGAAAGTGTTCCAACCTTTTTATCAGTCTAGTTGCCCTTTTCTGCACTTTTTCCAATGCTATAATATCCTTTTTGAGGTGTGGTGGCCAGAACTGTACACAGTATTCCAAATGAGGTCGCATCATTGATCTATACAGGGGCATTATGATACTGGCTGATTTGTTTTCAATTCCCTTCCTAATAATCCCCAGCATAGCGTTGGCCTTTTTTATTGCAGCTGCACACTGTCTAGACATTTTCATTGAGTTATCTACTATGACTCCAAGATCTCTCTCTTGGTCAGTCTCTGCCAGTTCGGACCCCATTTATAGTTAGGATTTTTGGCTCCAATGTGCATCACTCTGCACTTGGCCATATTGAACCCCATTTGCCACATTGATGCCCACTCACCATCCTCGACAGATCCCTTTGGAGTGCCTCACAATCCTCCCTGGCTTTCACCACCCTGAACAACTTCGTGCCATCTGCAAATTTAGCCACTTCACTGCTTACGCCCAGCTTCAAATAATTAATAAACAAGTTAAAAAGCATCAAACCAAGTACTGATCCCTGTGGTACCCCACTGCTTACCACCCTCCACTTAGAAAACTGCCCATTTATACTCACTCTCTGTTTCCTATTAATTAGCCAGTTTTTGAGCCACAAGAGGACTTGTCCTTTTATCCTGTGACTATTGAGCTTACTTAGGAGCCTTTGATGAGGAACTTTATCAAAAGCTTTCTGGAAATCAAGGTAAACAACATCTATTGGGTCCCCCTTGTCCACGTGCTTGTTCACTCCCTCAAAGAACATTAATAGATTAGTGAGACAAGATCTTCCCTTACAGAACCCATGCTGAGTCTGCCTCAATAGTTTTTCTTCATCAATGTGCCTACTAACTCTTTCTTTAATAACAGTTTCCACCAACATACCCGGTATCGATGTCAGACTGACTGGCCTGTAGTTTCCCAGATCTCCTCTGGAACCCTTTTTAAAGTTGGGAGTGACATTAGCTACCTTCCAGTTCTCAGGAATGGAGGCAGATTTTAATGAAAGATTACATTTGAGTTCTTTCAGAACTCTCTGATGTATGCCATCCGGGCCTGGTGATATATCAGTTTTTAAGTTGTCTATCAGTCGTAGGACCTCCTCTCTCGTCACCTCAATCTGACTCAGGTCTTTCAACATCCCTCCCAATATCAGCGGTTCTGGAGTGGGCAAGCACTTCTCATCTTCCACAGTGAAGACAGGCAAAAAATGCATTCAGCTTCTCTGCCATTTCCCTATCATCCTTCACTACTCCTTTTACCCCTTGATCATCCAAAGGCCCCACTGCTTCCCTGGCTGGTTTCCTGCTTCTAATGTATTTGAAGGAAGTTTTTTTGTTGGTCTTTATGTTTTTCGCTATATGCTCTTCATATTCCCTTTTTGCCTGCCTGATCACAGATTTGCATTTTATTTGCCACAGCCTGTGTTCCCTTTTATCAACCTCACTGAGACTAGCTTTCCATTGCTTAAAGGAATCCTTCTTACCTTTTACAGCTTCCATTACTTTGTTTGTTAACCATACAGGCTTTTTGCTATACCTATTTGTGTCTTTCCTAACCTGCAGTATATATATATTTTTCTGAGCTTCTAGGATTGTGGTTTTAAATACTCTCCAAGCTTCCTCAAAGGTTTTGACCCTTTCTACTTTTCCTTTCAGTTTCTTCCTCACATGTCCCCTCATATCGGAGAAGTTACCCATTTTAAAATTAAAAGTGGTTGTGTCAGTCTTTTTGGGCAACTCCCTATTTATACAAATGTTAAACTCAATAACATTATGGTCACTGTTCCCAAATGGTGCAATCACTTTTACATCTCTCACCAGGTCTTGGGTATTACTTAGGACCAAATCCAGGATCGCCTCTCCCCTGGTAGGTACTGTGACCATATGTTCCATAGCACAGTCATTAAGAGTGTCTAGAAATGCAATTTCCTGGCTTGAACACATATTGACCCAATCAATGTGTGGGTAGTTAAAATCACTTATTATGATACAGTTATTTTTGTCTAGCTGCTATCTTTAATTCATTCATCATTTTATAATCCTCCTCTATCTTTTGATCTGGTGGGCGATAACAAACTCCCACTGTTAAGCTTCTTTTTGGGCCCACTATTTCAACCCATAGCATTTCCAGAAGCGAATCCAATTCAATCTTACCAGACTGTATACCCTCTCTGACATAAAGAGCCACCCCGCCTCCAACCCTTCCTCCCCCTATCCTTCTGATATAATTTATAACCAAGAATCACCATATCCCATTGATTTCGCCTATCCCACCAAGTTTCTGAAATACCCACAATTTCTATTTCCCCCCAGCACCAAGCATTCCAATTCCCTGATTTTACCTCAGACACTTCTAGCATTTGTGTATAAACACCTATAGTTTCCCATGCATGTTAAGCCCACAACCTTCCTCTTGCTGCCTCAAGACCTTACCAGGCAGTCCATAGTCTCAGTGGACAATTCTATTCCTTTTCCATGGAGAGAAGTAACAGCTACCCCTTCATCTCTTTGAGATAAGCCATCCCAAACCAGAGACTTTTCATCTCCTATCAGCTTTCCCCCAATATTCAATTCCTTCTCAAGACAAGTGGAGACTATACCTTTTGTATGGCTCTCTCTTAATCCAAAAAGCATCCCAGTGCCTAACAAATTTGAACCCTTTCCCCCTACATCATCGTCTCATCCACACATCGAGACTCCTGATCTATGCCTGTCTCTCCGGCCCTGTGCATGGAACAGGTAGCACTTCCAAAAAGGCTACCTTAGAAGTCCTGGCCTTGAGTTTCCTGCCTAGCAACCTAAATTTTTCCTCCAGGATGCCACAACTGCATTTCCCCACATCATTGGTGCCAACATGTACCATAACTACTGGCTCCTCCCCAGCACTATCTACCAGCCTATCTTGAACATGCATAATATCTAACAAGTCCCCAAGAGTCTTCTCCATGTGCTTAACTGACTGTCTCTGCTTCTCCAGGTCAGCCACCTTGGTCTCAAGGGAGCAAACTTGTTCCCTGAGAACCAGGAGTTCCTTGCCAGGCACACACCCAAGACTTCTGTCCACTGGCCAGATAGTCATACATGTGACACTCTGTGCAAAACACTGGATAGCCCCCCAACCCCCTGCTGGCATTCTGGCTTCATAACTGCTTTTAAAATAATTATTATATATAATTTCCTTTTAAAATCCTTTGTATTTATGCAGTTCTCCTTGTAGAAGTCTACTTACCTTACTGGGAACACAAGGAGACTAGGGCCCTGGCTTTCTGACTCTTCCAGGGCTTCTTACAGAGCCCTTAGACCAAGAGCCACAGGCCAAGAGCCCTTTGGCTCTCACCCTCTGGCTCATGCCTCTGGCAAGGTGCTGCCTTACATAGAAGCTTCCTGCCTTAAATAGAAGCTTCCCCCACAAAGGGTGTGGCCAGAAGCTATTCAAATTCACCCAGGCACTCTATTACAGTCAAACAATGACCCTATCACATCCTATCTCAAGCAGCTAGGACTCTGCAACCTCACAACTCACCCACACACTCTCAAACACAGTACCCTCTCAGCTAAATCACCTCAGCTGAAATAAATAAAAAACACTCACCCCTCTAGCAGCTCTATCTCCAGCTCCTTCTCAGAGCTTAGCTGGGTCAGCTCTGCTTCTGGCAAGGAGGAGAAGAAGAAGTTGTATTTATACCCCATCCTTCACTCAGAATCTCAGAGTGGCTTACAATCTTCTTCCCTTCCTTTCCCCATTCTAATGTATTTGATAAAGTGTGCATGCACGTGAAAGCTCATACCTTGGACTTCCGGTCTGGGATCCATGGGTTCCTAACGTGTTCTGGCTTCACTCAGAGCAAACGGAGCGTCTTCATGACAGGGCGGGCTACCAGCCTGCCGCAGATCTCCTCAGGTAGGGGAGTGACCAGCAACGAGCATCGGCCCAAGAGGGAGTTGAGATCGGCTGATAGCAGGGCTTTAAAGAGCGCCGCAACCAGCCTTGATCCCCTCCCCCCAAGCGGGCACTTCGAGACTTCTCTAAAAGACCCCACCGAGTTGGATTCTCAACATAAGAACACATGACCCAGACCTCTGAGACATTCTACGGAAACCGATACCAAAAGAAACACTGCTATGGCAAAACACTGACTTTGAAGGTAAATTTTAAAAATTGCTCACCGGAGATGCGTTGATTTCAAAGATAAGCAACATCCATTGAAGCGCATGATCGTGCGGCATACTATGTACTAATACCGATTCCAGAAAACGCGATTTAAAGACTAAAAAAAGCCAAAAAGCCGGTTTGTTGATCATTCCTGCGGTCAGGATATTGATTTTAAAATAGAAACTAACCTTAAATCCCATGAGAAGCAAAGTGGAAAGTTACTCAAGCTGCGACAGAAAACACCAGAACAGGAAATGATTTCAGGCGAGACAAGCTGTGCTTCCTAGAGATGACCGAGGAGACCAGAAGGAGTCTGCTGAGACCTACAGTCAAAACGGGAAGGAACCAGAAGACAGGGGAACGAATAAGACTGCCGGACAGGAAGTAAGGAACAGGAAAAGTTAAACACCATAGAGAAATAGTGCCCGCCATCTTGGGAAGGTCAAAACTTTTAAATTAAATTATGGCTAAACGCCTGAAGTAAAAAAAGCAAAAATAGAGTGGTTTAACTGGGCATTTAAAGAGCTTTAATCTGATGTGAGTTTTATGACCACTTTGAACAACGGCTTATGCCCTCTGGCAAAGACAGAGGGCAAATTCTTGGTCCTCCCCAAAAATGACTGCTAAAGAGGAAAAAAAACTGCAGGACATGATGGAAGCTATGGA
Source organism: Gekko gecko (assembly GCA_029375565.1). NCBI lineage: Eukaryota > Metazoa > Chordata > Lepidosauria > Squamata > Gekkonidae > Gekko > Gekko gecko. Next base: position 212,248,487 of record JAPDNY010000001.1, read on the forward strand.
AAAACGGATGATGGATGTCATGCAAAAAATGGAAAAAAATCTAGGAAAAGTGGCTGAAGAAGTAGCTGATTTGAAAAGAGATCTAGCTGGAATTACAACAGAAATACAGACATTGAACAAAAGAACAACTGATGTGGAAGATAGAGTACGAGGAGTGGAAACTGGTGTAGCAGAAGTTACCAAAGAAGCACTAAAGGCTAATGTAATGGTAGAGTATAATGGAATGCTGAACCATCTGAGATTCAGGGGAATCCCTGAAGATAAAAATGAAAACATCCACACAGTTATGGTGGATGCTGTTGCAGATTTTTTAAAAATGGAAGAGGAGAAGGTGGCGGCACATATTGATTTGGTGTACAGAGTCAACTCTGTGATTGCTCAAAAGAAGAAATTACCCAGGGATGTGATTGTCCAGTTTATATCCAAAAGAGTCAAGGAAGATTTGTTTAAACAACAATTTCAGGAAGATTTCATGATTGGGCAAAAGAAAATAATGATATTGAAGGAATTACCCAGAACAGTTCTTCAGGACAGACGACTTTTTAAAGACCTGATTGACAAACTGAAAACAGAGGGCGTTAGATACAGATGGGAAATTCCAAAAGGTGTGAGCTTTACATTTAAGCAGAAGAGAGTCACCATCAGATCAGCAGAACAAATGACCAAGTTTATTAGAGACAATTTTAAAGACTCTGATAAGTAAATACAAAACAATATGGAGAGTCAAATTATTTTGTGGAATGTAAATGGACTTAACTCCCCCCAAAAAAGAAAAAAGGCAGACTGTGGTTAGAAAAGCAAAAATGTGACATTGTTTGTTTGCAAGAAACACATATCAAAAAAACAGATGCCAAATTTCTGATTCAAAATAGATTGGGAGAAGAATTTTACTCTCTCTCCTCGCAGAAGAAAAAAGGAGTTGTTACATATGTAAAAAAAGAACTGGAACCAAAAGAAATTTTTAAAGATAAAGAAGGAAGATTTTTGGTGGTGGAAATTATGCTCCAGAATAAAAAGACTTTAATTGTAAACCTCTATGCCCTGAATGGAGCCAAGGAAATTTTTTTTTCAAGATTTATGGGAAGAATTACATCAGTTAACCTATGAACAAATGATATTGATGGGTGACTTTAATGGTACTGTTAATAATGCAATTGACAGAAAATCAAAAAAAGGAAATGAAGAATTAGGTAAACTTCCGAAAGTATTTTTTCAATTGGCAAAGCATGAACACTTGGAAAATGCATGGAGAGTAAAAAACTCAAAGATTAAAGATTATACTTTTTATTCATCTAGACATGAATCTTTTTCAAGAATTGATATGATTTGGATGTCTGACAACCTAATAACACAAACGCGCAAAGTAGAAATATTACCTAGAACTATTTCCGACCACAGTCCGATAAAATGGTCAACCTATGTTAAGAAAAAGAGATATCGATGGAGACTCAATGAGGATCTACTGGACAAACAAAGCATTTTGGATAAGATAAGGACAGAAACCAAAACATATTTTCAAATAAATTTGAACAAAGAAGTACAAACGCAGACGGTATGGGATGCCTACAAGGTTGTGATGAGAGGACATTTTATTGCAATTAATAACAATGAAAGAAAAGAACAACTTAAAATGGATAAGGAAATTTTGGAAAATATCCAAAAGAAAGAAGCAGAGCTTAAGAAGAGACCTGGCAAAAAGAAAATTGTGAGAGAATTGAGGATTTTAAAGGAACAATATGATGCGAGGTTAAATAAAGAAGTTTATTTGAATTTTAAAAAACTGCAACAGAAGTCCTTTGAAGGAGCAAATAAACTGGGAAAGTATTTGGCATGGCAATTGAAGAAAAGAAAAGAAAATAAAATAGTAACCAAACTGAAAGATGGGAACAAGGAAATTACAGACACAGGAGGAATCCAGAGAGAATTTTATAAATATTACGCTACTCTTTTTCAGGCAAAACAAGTGGATCCACAGAAAATTCAGGATTATCTACAAAAGGTAAAATTAATGAAACCAAGTGAAAAAATAAAAGAATTTTTGAATGCTGCAATAACTAAAGAAGAAATCAGCAAAGCAATAGGGGAAGCAAAAATCTCCAAAGTCCCAGGACCAGATGGATTTTCAGCCAAATTCTATAAGAAATTTCAAGAAGACCTGGTGCCGGTTATAGAGATTCTTTTAAACGAAATCAGAGAATATGGGAATATTCCAGATTCCTGGAAAGAAGCAGCAATCACCTTGATACCAAAAGACTTACAAGATTTAACTAACGTTAAAAATTATCGACCTATTTCGCTCCTGAATAATGACTATAAAATTTTTGCAAAAATATTAGCAGAACGCCTTAAAAAGTATTTGAAAGGAGTCATTGCCGAAGACCAGGCTGGTTTTCTACCAGATAGGCAAATAAAAGACAATCTGAGGGTTGTACTGGACACAATAGAATATTATGACAAGCACCCTGAAAAGGAAGTCGGTTTTTTATTTTTGGATGCGGAAAAGGCATTTGATAACTTGAACTGGGAATTTATGTTTAGAGTGATTGAAAAATTGCAGATGGGTGAAAAATTTTCAAGAATGATTAAATCGATTTATAAAGAGCAAATAGCTACGGTGATTGTTAATGCAGAGTCAACGGAAATATTCCGGGTCAGAAAAGGAACTAGACAGGGCTGTCCTTTATCGCCATTGTTATTTATCTGGATTTTGGAAATATTGCTGCAAGCAATTAGAGATGATAAAAATATAAAAGGTCTTAACATTAGAGGTTTCTCATATAAATTAAGAGTGTTTGCTGATGATGTTATGTTTATTGTGGAAGATCCTGTTAACACTATGCCGTTGGTTTTTGAAAAAGTAAAAGAGTTTGGTGAACTCGCAGGGTTTTATGTAAATAAAAACAAATCGAAAATATTATGTAAAAATATGACTACTGCAAGGCAACAATGGTTACAAAAAAATGACAGAATGTGAAGTGGTTAAAAAAGTTAAATATTTGGGAATTGATATTACAATGAAAAATATTGATTTGTTTAAGAATAATTATGTAAAACTGTGGATATCGATAAGTCATGACTTGAGAAAATGGGAGAAACTTAGACTATCTCTTCTTGGAAGAATTGCCGTTGTCAAAATGAATGTACTGCCCAGGTTAATGTTTTTGTTTCAGACAATACCAATTGTGAAAGACATGAAAGTGTTAGTAAAATGGCAAAGAGAAATTTTTAAATTTATCTGGGCAGGAAAGAAGCCAAGAATTAAAATGAAAATAATGTATGATGCAAAAGAGAGAGGTGGTTTTCAAGTCCCGAATTTGCATTTGTACCATGAAGCTGTATGTTTGTCTTGGTTGTCTGATTGGGTTAATTTGGAAAATAGAAAGCTACTGGCCCTTGAGGGCCACAATTGCAGATTTGGCTGGCATGCCTATCTTTGGTATGGGAAAAATAAGGTGGACTCAATGTTTAAGCATCATTATATAAGAAGAATGCTGTTTGAAGCATGGACCAGATACAGGAATACAGTTCCTGATGAAAGACCTTTATGGATTGTTCCTGCTGCAGTTATTCATCCTTTTTCAGAACATAAAAGTAGTGATTGGTTGAAGTACCAAGAGCTGCTTCAAAAAGAAGGGAAGAATTATGTCTTAAAACCAAACAATGCATTAGTATTTGAATATGGTTGGTTACAATATGGACAAATATGAGATATTTTTTAAAAAGATTGTAAAGAGGTGGGTTTTAGAACTAAAAATGATGAGTTTGAAGATATTTGGTTGGAAAAAGGGGGAAAAGTGATTTCTAAGTTGTATAAAATATTGTTAATTGTATACACTCTGGATGAAACTGTTAAAGAGCAAATGATAAAATGGGCCATAAATATGAATAAGGAAATTTTGGGAATTTTTATGGAGGAAAGCTCTAAAAATTTCAACTTGTGTTAATATAAAAGAAAATTGTTATAAGATGCTTTATAAGTGGTACATGACACCAAAAAAGATTGCTAATATAAGTATGGATAAGAACCTGAGTAACAAATGTTGGAAATGTAAAAAAATAGAGGGTTCTTTTTATCATACGTGGTGGACATACGAGAAAGCAGAAGTATACTGGTCAAATGTTCATTGTGAGATGCAGAAAATATTGAAAATCCCTATTAGAAAAAGTCTGGAACTTCTACTCTTAGGTTTGACAATAGAAAAAATCAAGCAAGAAAAGAGAACAGTATTATGGTACATGATCACGTTGGCGAGAATGGCTTTTGCGCAGCAGTGGAAATCGGATAAAGTACCGGATATACAGGATTGTTTAAGAAAACTGCTATTTTTAGCTGAAATGGACAAAATGACTAAAAAATTAAATGGACAAATGGCAGAACAGTATTTAAATGAATGGGAAGACCTGAAAATATATGTGGAAACTGAATATAAAATGAAAGGGAAAATGTATAACCTTGATTCTTATTGAAAATGGAAATATGTTAGATGAGTCAGATTTCTGTATACAAAAAATATGTTACCTGGTTTATCGATTGCTATAAGTCTAAACCTGATTACTTTTAAATTTTCTTTCTTATTGGCAATAGCAGTGTTGGAAGTCTATTGGGGGGGAAGGGATATAGCTTATAAGTTGTTTTGGAAATTGTGTTTAACAATGTTGAATATATTCCAATAAAAATCTTTGTTATATATATATAAAAAAAGAAAGCTCATACCTTGAATAAACCTTTGCTGGTCTTAAAGGTGCCATTGGACTCTGAATTTGTTGTACTGCTTCAGACCAACCTGGCTTGCCAACTGGATCTATCTTCATGGAAGGCACCACTTTCAGCCACACAGAATGATGCTCCATTCTAACATATTTGATAAAGTATGCATGCACATGAAAGCTTATACCTTGAATAAACCATTGTTGGCCTTAAAGGTGCCATCAGACTCTAAGTTTGTTGTTCTCCCCACAACAGACACCCTGTGAGGTAGGTGGGGCTGAGACAGCTCTTTGAGAACTGCTCTTGAGAGAACAGCTCTGAGAGAACTGTAGTTGCCTAAGGTCACCCAGGAGTTCATGTGGAGGAGTGGGTAATCAAACTTGGTTCTCCCAGATTAGAGCCTGCACACCAAACCACAACACTAAACTGGCTAGGAACAAATGTGTGCTTCCAAATTCTAAGAGCACTGGTTCAAAACAACTTGTTTTTCTACCTGGCCAATATTTTTCCATTACGTGTGTGTGTGTGTGGGGGGGGTTTCTACAAGTCTTGACAAACAAGCAGATTTGTAAGGGAAATGGTTCTCATTAATATGTGTATCCAACCCTGGTTGACAATAAGGGGCTTCCTATATGCTGTTAATGCTGGATTTGGCTGGCCTTTCTAAATGCCACTGTTATGCCTAAATGCCCGCTTGCAGGAAGGGCGGGGTATAAATTGAAGTAATAAATAAATAAATAAATAAATATTAATACATTTGGTTCTTGCAAGTTATTCTTACATCCCCTGTGTTAGCAAATTTATCCACTTATCTGGGATATAGACACAGGTTCTGCCAGGAACCATGAGTAAATTTAGTCAATGTGAGAATATGTTCATTTCCCCATCTTGCTTTCCTATTGATCCTGTCTAATAGTGATATGTCCATACTATATATCAATCATCACAGAAACAAACAGAAATAATACTTATACTGCTAAATATGGCAATTAGCAAGCTGGGTTACAGTTGAATTGCCAAGATTGAGTGCGCAGGCATGGTGCAGCAGGACAGGGAGCTTTTGAAAGAGCTCCCTGGTGTCTTCATTTCTAAGGGGTCTTTTGCATTTCAAAGACCCCCCACGGCTCCAGGCAAAGGAGTGAGCGGTGCAAGAGGCTTTATCCTGGCCCCCATGAGAATGGCTACTCATGGGGAGACCGGAATCACTTCCAACACAAGAACAAAGTCCAGGCTCAACTTTTGAGCCAAGCCAAAGCTCCTGCAATAAGGGGGGGGGAGATCAAGAATTAGATTAAAGGCTCTGCAAGATTCGAAGGAAAGAGGTGGGCTTGGACTCCTGAATTTGACTCTATAGCACAGAGCAGTGGCTTTGGCCTGGATTAGAGAATGGATTATGCTGGAAGATAAAAGAATATTAAAATTGGAAGGGCATGATCTGCAACTAGGTTGGCATGCTTTTGTATGGTATGAGAAGGCTCTATCTCATAAATACTTTAAAGAACATTGGTTGCTAGCAGCTCTGATAGAAGTGTGGTCAGTGGTACAAAAGAGTTGGTTTAGAAAGAAATCCAGGTTAATTGCACCATTGGAAGCATTTACATTCCCTAAGACGTACGAAGAGGAGACACCAAGAAGATATTTAGATATAATAGACTCAAGGGGCAATCTTAAATTAGATGAAGACTTGTCATGGTGGCATCGAATACAGCTAGAGTCAAGATTTGCCAAAGATAAAAAAGGTTGGAATTTATGAGAAACTTAATGAAATGGAAAAGGTTCTGATGACAGAGGAGAAATTTATAAAAAAAATGTATGTAATATTATTGAAAGAAGTGATGGCTGATGAAATTGTTAAAAATAATATGATTCAATGGGCTCAGAATTTAGGGCATACTATTGACTTGGAACAATGGGATCAGATATGGTGTAAGAATGTGAAAATAACAAAAGTGGTGACTTATAAGGAAAACATGTATAAAATGTTTTATAGATAGTATGTTACCCCTGAGAAAATTGCAAAATATGATAAGAATTGTTCTAATCAGTGTTGGAAATGTGAGAATAAGGTGGGCTCCTTCTTTCATATGTGGTGGAGTTGTGACATTACTAAAAAGTATTGGATTTGGGTTCACGAACTAATTAAAAAAATTTTAAACCAGAAGTATGCTATTGGGTATATTTTTTTAAAAAAACTATTTTATTATTGGATATGTTTCACATATTTAAAATTCCATCTTATAAATATCACATACCTTTTTCTTTTCTCCCCTCCCCCCCAGTACAAGGCTTCCCGCAATGCTCTTACCCCCTTATAAACTCTATTATCTAATTACCATTAACCAAATATGTCATTTCCATTATCAAATTACGGTAACATTTTAACAATCTTCTCATTCTTTTTCTTGTTTTCTCCTTAATAACTATCAAAGCAAATCAATCTATTTTTAACATCCCAGTTTTTCTCAAGATAGTCTTTGAAATCTTTCCATGCTTCAAAAAATGCTTCATCTTCTTCATTATTAAGCTTTCTTGTCAATTTGTCCATTTCTGCCATAAAAAGCATATTCTTAATCCATTCCCATATTTCAGGTATCTTTTCTTGTTTCCAGAATTGTGCATAAGTCATTCTAGCTGTTGTAACCAAGTACCATAATAATGTTCTCTTGGTTACATTTAACTCTTCCAATTTAAGACCTAACAACAAGATTTGTGGATCCTTCTTAAAAGTACATTTCAGAATTTTCTGTATTTCATTATGAATCTCTGACCAATAACTCATGGCTTTATCACAAGTCCACCACATATGGTAATATGAGCCTTCTTTCTTTCTACATTTCCAACATTTGCTAGACATACTCTCATTTATATTAGCAATTTTCTTTGGGGTCATATACCATCTATACATCATTTTATAACAGTTCTCTTTAACATTAACACAAGTTGAGATTTTCATTGACTTTTTCCACAAACATTCCCATGATGCCATAGTTATTTCACTATTTACATTTACAGCCCATTTTATCATTTGTTCTTTTACGGTTTCATTCTCTGTATACCACTTCAATAACACCTTATATATTTTTGAGATCATTTTTTTCCCCTTTTCCACCCATATAGTTTCAATTTCATTATTCTTTGCCCTAAAGCCATATTTTCTCTTATCAGTTTTAAACAAATCATAAATCTGTCTGTAATTCAACCAATCATAATCAAATTCCACATCATCTCTATCTCTCATAACAAAGCTTTTCCCTTCAGATTTTAAAAGATTTCTATAAGGTAACCAATCTAATCCTTCATGTCTCGAATATGGTTTAATCACTTCTGCCGGTACTATCCAAAGTGGTCATTCTTCATAAAAGAATTTTTTGTATCTCATCCAGGTCTCGAACAGTGATCGCCTAATAAAGTGATGTTTAAAAAATTTGTCGATTTTTGATTTTTCATACCACAAATACGCATGCCATCCAAACTTGTTATCATGACCTTCTAACGCCAACAGCTTCATATTTTCAAGATTAATCCATTGTTCTATCCACGTTAAACAGACAGCATCGTAATAAAGTCTGAGATTTGGTAGTTGAAGTCCTCCTCTTTCCTTAGCGTCACATAAAATTTTCATTTTAATTCTTGGTTTCCTCCCTGCCCACACAAATTTTGATATTTCTTTCTGCCATCCATCCAATATCTTACTTTGTCGTAGTATTGGGATAGTCTGAAACAAAAACATTAACCGAGGCAAAATATTCATTTTAACTGTTGCAATCCTTCCCATTAATGATAAATTCAAGGTATCCCATTTTTTCATATCTTGTTGAATCTTATACCAAATTTTTTCATAATTATTTTTAAATACATCTATATTTTTCATAGTCAATTCAATCCCTAAATACTTTGTCTTTGTGACCACTTCACATTGGATTTTCTCCTGAAGTTCCATTTGCTTCTGTTTCGTCATATTTTTACACATCACCTTTGTTTTACTTTTATTAACATAAAAACCAGCCAAATCTCCGAAATCTTTAATTTTTTGCATCAGTCGTGGTATATTCCCTATTGGGTCTTGAATCATAAACATTACATCATCCGCAAAAGCTCTATATTTATATGCAAAGCCTCTCGTTGTCAATCCTTTAATGTTCTTGTCCTCTTTTATTTTTCCCATGCTATTGGGTATATTAACGAATGACTTGACCTGGGAAGATTGTTATTTGTTGATATACTTAACTACGGCGGCAAGGATTACATATGCATGATATTGGAGGCGACCCTCTCCCAAAACACTGAGGAGGGAAGAATATATCGCAAAGATATTGGAGGCGACTGAACTGGATAAGCTGACATTAACTTTAAAAGGTCAATCAGAAGACACGTTTTTGAACACATGGGGTCGTTTTTATGATTGGTACAAGACAACTAAGTAGAGGTAGCTAAAAGGTGTTAGAGATAGAAGATAGCTTTGAGTCTAAAAGTTACATTTGGTATTGAGGGGGGGGAAGAGTCTAGAGATATAGCAAAGGTTTAGCAAAGAAGGCTTGTAGAAATCGAGATGAGATTAATCGAGGTGTTTAAAGCCCCTCTGTAAATGTTCAATGTTAGGTTAGATTGTTAGTGGTTGTGTTGTGTGTTTTTGTATGTAGATATATTGAACTGTGTGTGTATTGTGTGTATATAAAATTAATAAAAAGTGGCCTTTTGGCCTTTAAAAAAAATTGCCAAGATCTAGAAAAAAAACTCCACAGAGAAAAATAGAAAATATATACAATATACAAATGTACAAAACTAAATATACAAAATTAGCCAGATCTGAATTGCTATGGGCAAAATACACCATAACAACACACATTTTTATTTCTCTAGGGAATTGCACTTGGTGTATATAAAAATATTTTAAAAGTTGAAGAAGTATAATTCATTTCTCACATTTACTAAGACCCAATGAGAGGTACCTGGCCCATTGTTAGAGTCCCACAACAAACAGGCTCAACAGTGTTCCTTCCAGAAAGATCAAGTTTATTGAGTTCAATAGAAGCAGGTTATCTTCGCATACAGTTTCTGTGTAAAGGCTAACCCCACAGGTGGAAAGGGGGAACATATACTGTGTTTGAAATGAGACCCTCTGATGGGAGCAAGCCAATCAGAGGTGCAAACCTTGCACGCTTAAAGTAATGACTACAAGTTCCCAGGAAGGCGAAAGTGCAAAGGTCAGGCTGCCAGATAAGGTGCAGTGAGAAAATGCAAGTTAACATTCCAGAACAATAAGATGATCACTCTGCCAACTCCCTTCCCCCACCAAACATGGCAGCATAGCTGACATCCATCCTGTATCACGAGGAAGAAATGGGAGATCATCCCAGAGGCCCCAGCTATGCAATACAGCCTCCACGATGATTTCCCATTGACTGCTGCATGATGTTCTTATAGGGTAATGGTTCCCAATCTGAGCGCTGGGGACCCCGAGGGGGTCCAGAATCATTTCAAGGCATCCATGAATCCATGCATTTTCTAAGCACTGTAATTTTGATCTTTGTATTTTCTCAGTCAATAGATACTAATAGTGCAACTACTTTCATGTGGGGAGTCCACAACATTTTTTGATGTTACAAAGGGATCCTCATACTTAAAAGGGTTGAGAGCCATTATTACAGGGAGTGGAGTGTAAATCTTTGGTACCTTCTTCAATCTTGCTGGCACTAACAACTTAAAGGAGCATGAAAGTATCGCAGGGGTATGTGTGCTTGTGTGTACTTGGAGTAAATATCAAGGCTTTTAAGGTTAGTCGAGATCCCCTGGGTTCCAGGGCCCTCCCTTCATGTTTAGATCCTGGTGCTGAGTCAGTTCAGTTCAGTTAGCCTTTATTGATATATAACACCACCATAAAACCATCCTAAACAGAATTACAGCCTCTTAAATTAATGGAAATCAATGGGCTTAGAAGGATGTAACTTCTGTTAACCTGTGAGGATTCCACCCCCTCCTCCAGTGAGATCCCCTTGAATAGAAGGGTTCCCCTTTTATTTTGGACCTATTTGCTTTAACAGACACCCCATTAGAGCCTTAGTGCCAGGAAATCTGAAATTTAGGGAGTCTCATAAAGGCATTGGAAATCCCAGGACAGAAGAGGAAGTGTGTGCTGGAATTAGAAACTGATTAAATGTAATCTCCCTCAGCTCAGTGACATTTTGTTCTCAAGAACAAAAAAACCTTTCAGCATTAAGGACATCATCAAATATACTGACACAGCCTGGAAGTTTCTGCCCAGCTCCAAGATATGTCTAATACAATCATATCCTTTGCTCCAAGGGATACTTTATCAAGGTAATGTGAACCATTTCCAGCTATAGACAACTGGGCAACCCTTATGTATTGCTAATCCAATCCAGCCATTGATAAAGGCAGCCTAACATACAATCCACCTGGGATGAGCCATCAAGAGCACATTTAATCCTATAATCCACTCCCAGTTCTTTGTCAATATGCTAAAACCATCCAATGATTTTCCCAGCTTGAAATGTCATGTATTTCCCTACTAATCTATCTGCCAGGTCAAATTCAAACTTCATATCTTGGACCATTTGTGTACCTGGGAAAGTGGGTTACCATGTCTAGCTATGGGACTCTTCCCCATAAAGAGACCATCCCAAGTCAGTGGAATGTGTGCCAGGTTCTCCCACTACCTGAACACCCCTGCAACTGCTTCACAGACTCCTTTTACTCTCCTCAATGCTCTGCTCCTTGGATCTCTGCTGTGTCTGCCCCAGGAAATCTTCAGACTTCAAGCCCCAGATTTAAGGTTGTATGTCCCTTCCCTAGAACTTCCCAATTTCCTCCCTTTTCCTTTTTATAAAGTGCACCTTTTGAGCGCACGCACACGTGCACGTGTGTGTGTGACAGAGAGAGAGAGAGAGAGAGAGAGAGAGAGAGAGAGAGAGAGAGAGAGAGAGAGAGAGAGAGATTGCTTAGGGAATCAGTTCTCAGGTGCTTAGTGTAGGTTCTTTACATTTTCCCTTCCCTTTATTTTATTTTGTATACAATAAAGCTATTTGTTTGTGTTTACAGTCACTATCTCTCAATAATTTTGTATTGGGGAATAAACAGACTTACAAGGTCCTGGGTTAATTACTTCCTGGAAACCTTTTAAAGCTAATTTCCCCTTCTTTGGGTCCAGGTAGGGTAACACACCAACTTCTTCTGTAGGTGCATATGGGCAAGGGTTCTATCCAAGTGCTGGAATAATGTGCTGAGTTATGCCCTCCTGCAAGCACTATGACCTTCATTGTAACTTTCTTGTGCCACAGTAGGTCATATACAATGAGAATCCAAACAAATCACTAACAGACTGCATTGATTGAGTCCAGTCTCGTTCAGAATCTAGCGTCTACCGCAGAAGCCACATGCTTCCCTTTAACTTCTTCCACTACCAACTCTAGTGTTGTATTTTACTTGACTACATTTCCTGTTGTTTGTGGCAAACTCCTCAGATTAGTTCCATATCTCAAGGACACATCTATACCTACTACTGGAATAACTCATTTATGAATATAAGTATTTCAGGCATGAATACTGAAAAGCAGATCTAATATTACATTTATTTTTAATTTGGTTCCTTCTAAACACTGGTTGGTTAAGGAAGATTTAACTCTATTGTACATGGATATTTCACCTCGTAAACTGAAAATCCTTTTAATCATGTGAGCTGAGTTTTTTCATCCTCTGTCTCTGTATTCCCTTGACTTTGTTTGATCAAGGAGAGAAATATTAAAGAATGCTACATTTTTCCCCAAAAGGAGGAATAGTTCCCCCCCTGCATCCCTGCTATATGATGGCATGAAACTGATACTGCAGGTAGCGAGGCAGTCTGCTCTGATGGTCTCCAATAATCATAGTTATGTCCAGCAATAACCAGACAGTAAAACTGTGTTTAATGTCCCCTGCCACTGTTTCCAAGTAGGAGCTTTAGTTCTGCGGCAGCAGTGTGGACTCCTCTGTTTAAAATGTAAAATGTGTTTAGCAGTTTGACTCCAGCTAAAGAAATACTTTCTGACAAATAGCTGGCAGGAGTCTGGGGAAGAAATGTATCACATTAGACACCTTGATCACTGGTGTTGACAGGCTGAATCCTGTCAAATCCATGACAGCATTCCTTCCTACCAAATTACCCCAGAACATATAGTTCTTTGGGTATAAAGGGTTTTTTTAAAAAAAAAAAAAAAATAGGTGACCCAAACTGTTACATAGCCTATTTTGATGCGTACTGTATACAGTCTTCCCCAAATCTGACTGAAAGGACATTGGTTGCTTCTTTTGATATTTCATAAAAGTATTAATATCCTGTTATGAATAAGCTAAAATCAATAGAAACATAATGAAGGTAGAAATGCACCCTCCTACCACTACTGTCTGTGAACATTACTGTACATATGTAAGTGTTATCAAGTGGCAACCAACTTATAGCAACCTCAGCAAGGAGCTTTCAAGGCAAGTGAGAAGCAGAGATGTTCTGCCATGTCCTTTCTTTGTGGTCTTCCATCCAAGTACTCAGGGGTCTTTTGGGGGGGAGTGCACTGGAGCATAGCTCTGGGAGCTAAGGAGCCAAGCCTCGCCCCCAGCCAGTGTCCCGGGGAGTCTTTCAGGCAGCTGAATGTCAATTTCAGCTCCATTATATCCTATGGGCCATTGAAGTCAATGGTGAAAACATAGAGTATATTCTGGGGGCTGGAGGGGAGGGGTTTTGAGGAAGAGGCTCCAAACTCACAGGGTAGCTGATGGAGCCTCTCCCCAAGTTACCCACCAAGTTTCAAGAACATTGGACCAGGGGGTCCAATTCTATGGGCCCCCAAACAGGTTTCCCCCATTCCCTCCAAAGTGCCCCCCAAAAGGCGACCGGTGATGCTGCAGGAAACAGTGTAGCTTCACAGCCATCAGCGCACAATGTGTGCCACTGAGTCTTGAGCCCCCTCAGTATTGCTGGGGTCAAAGTGTCAACTACTATGCTGCTCTCCTTGGACCAGCCCTCAAGCATCTTCCGAATACAGAAGTTGCCCATCTTGTCTACATACCCAGATGCCTTGCTGGCATAGGCCAGCAAAGACAGCTTAGGCCTGATGGAACGTGCTGACAGGCCCTTACCTCTCAGCTTCACACAAAATTGCATCAAATGAGGAACAGGTATGGGCCAAACTTGCCACAGGCCTGCTCCCTCCCTGAAGGACAGGAATTGCTTACCCACCCTCAAATAAGCTCTGCATGTGGGGGGCAAGAACCAAGCTCATTGCCCTATTGGTCTCAGCCCTCCAGTCTGCCACACCTCGACTGGCATCCTCACCGGGAACTGGTCAGCTTCTGGAGCCAGCTGACTGAATCTCTCCACCTGTTTTCGAGAGAGAGCGTCAGTGACCCTGTTATTGATTCCCGGCACATGCCTGGCCTTGAACATTATATTATTATGCAAACACTGTAGAGTGAAGGCTCTGACCAGACCCATGACCCTGGAGGATTTAGACATCAAGGAGTTGATTATGTGTACTGTGGACATGTTGTCCCACCAGAAGTGGACGATATGATTGGCAAATTCCTGTGACCAAATCTACACTGCTGTGACAATCGGAAAAAATTCCAGGAAGGTGAGGTCTTTGACCCACCCTGCCTGGAACCATTCCTCTGGCCAGTCCCCAGCACACCAGTGCCCCTGGAAATATACTCCAAAGCCGGAGGAACCTTCAAATTGTCAACTGAAGGAGAAGGAAAAGGACCAAGGACTCTACCCTCCATACATTCCTTGGCATTTTTTCCCCTAACTATGTGTTCTATACCCTGAACTGATTTCAAGTTAGGAGCCATGTACAGAGTCCCACATTCTTGGAAAGGTATCCTAAACCCCAACATGAAAACTTCCAGGAGGTAAACGCGATCTCGTAGGTTAGGGTAATCCCACAACCAGTACTCCAAAACTTGTATCTTAATTGGGCTAGGTCCCTTTGTCGGAAGAGGAGTTGTAGCCCCCACCTCCTCTGGGATGCTTCCCTCCTCTACCATCACCCCAACCTTTTGGTTTAGGAGAGTTAAGGCAGTGCACATAACGGGCACTCATGTCGGAAGGAACATGCCTTGTGACTACACGTCCCATGGGAGGTGAGCTCCCAGCAAAGCGGGCATCGCTGAACCACCTGCCCCACCTGGGCATGGGTAGCTGACTGACCCTGAGGTCTATGAACAGAATGTCCGCTACGCGACCTCTCAACCCCCAATGACTTAGTCATGGACATAATCTGAAGCCATAAGTCTGGGTGTATCTGATCCCACTTCATGGTTGGATTTATTGCTGCATGCATACGAAACTTTTTGTCATACTGCAACCATGCCAGGCTCGGAAAATCAGTGGCCACCTTATAAATAATGTCCATATATTGGAGCAGCACAACTGCTCTCCATGGATGGTGCCTAATAATCACTGTTGCATATATTAAGAACCCTGGGAACCAGTTTGCCCAAGTTCTATAAACAACCCACCTCTTCAAGCATTCCTTCTCCCGCTCATCAAGGTCTCCCTTGTCCTTTTTTTCCAAGTCCCGATATAATAATGTAAATACATCTACATATTCGCCCTTAAGGATCTTTTCTTTCATGGCAATAGAAAGGTGATCCCCTAGGGGCAGCGCAGAACTATCAGATGGTATGGCACCTGCTGATACTGTGTCATATGAAACAACCCCCAGATTTGCAAACTCCAAACTTGGATGTGGATAACCCCATCCCGGCCAAACCCCAGGGGGTGGTGGAAGAACACTGCTTCCCCAACTGGCATAGTGTGGCCAACTGGCAGGTGGTGTGTGCATGGCAGACCCAGGAGCACCCTGCAGGCAGGGGCCCCACGGCCAATGCGAAATGCTGTTACCAGTGTGTTTCTCCTTACTGTCCTTCTTAGGGGGTCTCAGGGCTTTTTTTGTAGAAAAGCCCGGCAGGAACTCATTAGCATAATAGGCCACACCCAACAGCAGATACTCATTAGCATATTAGGCCACACCCATGACAGCACATCCCATTAGCATATTAGGCCATACCCCCGTGTTGCCAGAAGTGGGGTCATCCAGCCACACCCACCTTTTGCTTCCTATTCTCTTACCCTTGTTTGTTGTCAAAACCCAGGGCTTTTTTGTAGCAAGAACTCCTTTGCATGTTAGGCCACACACCCCTAATGTAGCCAATCCTAATGAGTTTCTGTTGTTGGGTGTGGCCTAATATGCTAATGAGTTCCTGTTGGGCATGGCCAACTTGGGAGCCAGCCAGAACTCCGTTCCTGTGCGTTCCTGCCCAAAAATAGCCCTGGACGGTCCCTTATACATCTCCACTTGGATTTCCTCCATGTCCTGCCCTTGCTGACCAGATGATGATGTGTCATCATCTTCATCTGCAGGTGATCCCTGCTTATCCTCCAAAAAGGCCAAGTGGGCCAGCACCTGCACCTGGAATGAAGTATTGGAAGCATTAGAATCACCCTTTGCTTTCTTACCTACTGCCACTGTAGGCGGAGTGCCCCTCTGCCTTTCCAGTACATCAAGCCTTTGAAGAATTGCCATGTTAAGTGGGCCATCATCTTCCTCGTCAGATGGGACAACTGGCACAGGCTGCACTGGGGGCCGCTTAGGGGCTGGCTGCTTCCCCTTGGTTTTACCCTGGCCTTTTCTAGTAGCCATCACTAGTATTAATCATATAAGAACCTATTATCTTCTAAATGGTTTATGCTGTAACTCTGACAAAGAGTGATTAGGCCCCAGTAGGAATCCTGTAGCCTCCACCTAAAATGGCCGCCAGGCAATATGTTTAAAATGGCTGCCCAAAATGACCTCTTCAAGATGGCCATTCAGATATGCACCACTCAAGATGACCGCCCCCACTAGCCACAGTCAAAATGGCCACCTCCAATTGCCCAGAACTGTAGCTTTAAGATGGCATCACAGGGACACTCCCAAAATGGCCACAGTCAACTTGCCCTGAAGGCCTTCAAAATGGCTGCTTTACAAGTGTTGTCAGAACCCTTCTAAGATGGACGCCAATAACCTCACTTGCCAAACGGTTGTCCCCTAGTCCATTCACCCAGCCGGATGGGGGTAATAGGGTGTGAGGGGAAGGAAGAATGGCCCTACAGGTACCAGAGAGGACAACTGAGGCTCCAGCAGCCTCACCAACTGCAGCCACTAACAACCCAGGCCCCCTCCAAAGATCTCCCCCAACCTAATGGGCATTTGTGTATGGGTTTTTTTATATATATATATAAACAGTGAGGTGCTGCAGCAAGCAGCCATGAACCTCCTTGATTTTTAAAACCCAGACCACAGCCACAGTCCCGTGAATCAGGCTGCCAGTGCGGGCCCTTGTTTCAGCTGCAGTTATGGCCCTGCTAATCCCACATTAAAGTGCACCGCTGCCACCACCCAGAGATTGCCACCACAACCCAGCTGCCGCGACACAATGCTCCTTGCAGCCGGACTCGGGCACCAGCACCAAAATCAGGCTGCCACCACTGCGAGAAAAGGCTGTAACAGGTGGCCACAGCAGCTCTCCTTTGCATGCTTCTAACAAGCGAGCACACAGAGCAACTGCCAAAGTGGGAGTGGAGCACTCCCTTTGAAACAGCTGGCTCCGCCCCCTGCCATGTCAGGATGCATAGCATCCTAGCTCCATTGCTGTCCCCATTCTTCGGAGTGGCAAAACAGCTACCGCCCACCATCGAAGTTGCCAGGCAGGCAGGAGCTCCGTAGTTTCCCTTCCAAGTACTGACCCCACTTCTGAGCTCTGACAAGGTCAGGCTATACCATGCCACATTCCCTTCCTCCATAGTGTATAGGGGTTAAAAAAGTAGGTGATGAGAATATTTCATCAGAATTATTATTGTAATCACATTTCACACCAAATCCCCAAGCTATTGTTTTGAATGAACATAGGTGTCATGAACACTTTGGAAAGCTGTTTTGAAATCCAGGTAGATCACCTGCTGTGTCATATAAAAATATGGTGCTGTGTTTATATGCCTCATACTGTTGGAACATTTAGCTCAGTATTGTGTTCTCTGCCCAGCAGATGCTTTCTAGGATCTCAAGCAAAGAAAGATACTTCCCAGGAATTCCTACCAGAGATTCTTTAACCAGAGGTGAAAGAGATTTAAGATGGTGCCTTCTTCTATGAATTGTGCACCCCATCTCCTAACACTTTGAGTGTGGCATTTGTATGGCAACTTAGCACAGAGATTCTCCTTTGCTTTCAGTGGTATCTCCTATTAACATTAAACCTACCAACAGGCAATATTTGCTGTAATATTTCAGGGTAGCTTTCTATATAATACTCATCACTAACCTGAATGTGTGAAGTAGCTATCATCAAAATCACCATGAATCATTGCCTCTTATCTCCACAGGCAATTATGAGAAAAAATGGAAGCCAAGCTGGGAGTTTTTATGATTATGACAAGTTGATCATTACTGCACTCCTAGTTTGTTAGGATATTGATAGAGGAGGGGCAAATTAATGAACATTTTTTTCTCAAGGAAAAAAGAAAGGATTCAGTGTATTATTCAAATATGAAATAGTTCAGGACCATATAAACTTTTTTAAATAAATGAAGCAACTAAGAATGCATGGGTAAAATGTGGAAAGTGGTTATTTCACATGGAAGCTAGGACAACCTAGTTCCATTCCCTCACTCAGATAAAGGATTTTCTCTCCTTTTCCCTCTTCCTTTATGACTGAGCAGCCTATTTACCTATTTTCTTCTTCTCTGAAGATATATGGCTGTCCCACCCTGTCACTTTATTGTATTTTGATGCTGGCTCAGCCCAGGAACAAAGGAAGAGACAAGATCACTCTCTTAACATAAACTTCAGAAAATGGCACATGAGGGGCTTTAGAATGTTCAAAAATAAACAATATATTTTATTTGACATAGAGGAGGGAAGGTCAGGTAAAATCAGGGGTAAAATGCCTGAGATAAATCAATAATTAACTCTGAGGTAATTTAGTAATTTCACATTCATATGTCTCCAGCAAGTGAAAGTTTAAAGTTATGCACAGAGTCTTAGAATCTTAGAGATGAGAGGATTTGGTTCAGTGTTTAACTGAGGCTGATTTCTCACTACAGTGGCCTCAGTGTTGCACCACCGTTTGCCCCAACACTATTGGTCAATTTCACACCCGAAGCCACAGGGCTGCATTTTGACCCACGGCTTCACCGGATTTCCTCCACAGTTTTGTAATCCTGTTTTTTGCAGCCCTGCAGCTTTGGGTGTGAAATTGACCAATAGTATTGGGGCAAATGGCGGCGCAACACCGAGGCAGCTGTAGTGGGAAATCAGCCTGACTCTGTAGGTTTCAGAAGGCAGGGATATACTGTTGTTGTTGTTCAGTTGCACAGTTGAGTCCAACTCTTTGCAACCCCATGGACCACCTCATTCCAGGCCCTCCTGTCCTCCACTGCCCTCTGGAGTCCACTCAATTCCATGTCCATTGCATTGATAACACTGTCTAACCATCTCATCCTTTTCTGTCCCCTTCTTCTTTTACCTTCAATCTTTCCCAGCATCGGGGTCTTCTTCAGTGAGTGCTCCCTTCTCATTTGGTGGCCAAAATATTTGAGCTTCAGTTTCAGTATCTGGCCTTCCATGGAGCAGTCAGGGTTGATTTCTTTTAGGATTGACTGTAGGGATATACTACCAGGAACCCAAATGCCTTCTCTAAACACATCAATTCACTTTCTTAAGTTTAACTTACTCTTCAGGTTTCAGAAGGCAGGGATACACTACCAAGTACCCAAATTCCTTTCCTAAACACTCCAGGGATCACTCCACTCTTTGAGCTACTACCTCCATTTCCAACTGGTCAGGGAATCACTTCTATAACTAGAAGATCTATCCCTTTTCTAAGCCCAAATGGGTGTCTTCACTGCTCTTCTCCACCGTGCCAACCTTCCCAGTTTTCTGACAGTGTTAAACTGTTCTCAGGCAGTGCAAAATTCCCCTCAGTCAAGGCTGAACTGTTCCAGTTTTCAGTCAGAGCTAAACTGAGTTCTCTTTAGCCATCAGTTCCCAACTCTTTCTGCTCAGCTGGTGCTAAATCCCTTTAAGCATTCTGTCACTCAAGGCTGTCTGGATCTGTGAGGCATTAACCCTTCACAGTCCTTCACATGTTTACACAGCATTTATGAGCTTTTACAGCACAGTCCATCACAGAAGCAACGTAAAACTATAGCACACATTGCTTACCTAGGAGTAAGATAATAGTGGCTGTATTTGTTCTACTCTTAGGGGCAGTGGCACCCCAACAGGGGATGCTGCCTGAAGCCTCTGTCCCCAACTAGTACCTCACCTGCTCCCCAGTACTTCTCCATCAGTCCTACAGCATGGCCTATAAGAAGCAAGGACAGAGAGGCAGAGAGGG
Organism: Gekko gecko; assembly: GCA_029375565.1. Classification (NCBI taxonomy): domain Eukaryota; kingdom Metazoa; phylum Chordata; class Lepidosauria; order Squamata; family Gekkonidae; genus Gekko; species Gekko gecko. Next base: position 212,268,621 of record JAPDNY010000001.1, read on the forward strand.
ATGCAGCAGTAAGAGAGTCAAGATGGACTGGTGGAAGAGGCCAAGTCCCCAAAACTTATTAATCTGGAGCACCATCTCACTTCACCTTGCTTTATTACAGTTCATGGATAGTAGCTATGATCTTGACCCAAAGCAAAATCTGCCTATCTGTTTAAAGCATGTGGACCCTGAAATATGATAACTGGAGTAATTGAAAATACGATGTTTCACAATTCCATTCTAAAACTTGGCTTGAAAGGGTTTAGGATGGTGACTAAATCCTGCGCTGATATATCTAAGGTATGCCAGTGCATCCCAAAGATACACCAGCATATCTGGAGATACACTAGCAGCAAGTCATTTCAGGGTGTTAGGATGGGGCTGCTGATTTTATACAATGATTTTTATCAGTAGTAACTATCTTCAATCCAAAAGTAACAGGTATAGTATTAATGGAACTAAAATAAATAATTCAATAAAAGACTGAGATATTTTACATTGTGCTTACGATGAATGCTCTTCCAGAATGCCAATATGAAAATTAATGTCTTTTTACCTTCAGAACTTTCAGAACCTAAATAAATGCATGTTCCTGTAAACTTTGACTATATGGTTTCTCTTACAGGAAATCTGGGGGAGGGGAGGGAATACCATTAGAAGCTATTATGGATTTTGACAGAACACATGGAAGTATTCTGTATATGCAGAATAGGCACCTGCTTGATCAATATATTACTTAGGGCCAAAACAAATAAGATGTATGGAAATCTGTGTCTCCAATGTTTTGAAAAGGCTAATAACTATAGTGTGGTCCCCCTATATGGATCAAATGCTTAGATGACAAAGTAAAGATTAAAAGCATAAGAGAACAAGCTCCAAGCACCTGTACTGGGGTCCCACCACAGGAAAAAAACATCCTTGTGGCCAACACACACTTTATTTCAATGTGGTGTTATCAGAGGATGATCTGACAGTTCAGGCTTGCTCATATGAGAGAAGGTAATTTTGAACATTCACTTTCCCCTGTCTGTTGTGGTTGTTGAGTGACTGAACTGGATGGGTTGGTTGGATGGTTTTTATGTACTCCATTTATACTCTGCCTTTCTCCCCAGTGGAGACACAAAGTGGTTTACATTGTTTTCCTCTAAAGAGCACTATTAAATCTTTGCTAATGAGGCACAAGGAGTCCCAGGCTGCAGCCACACATGCCAGTTGAAGCGGAAGAGAAACGAGGCTATTCCCTCCGGAGGAATTTGACATGCAGTTGTGAGATCACTCCTCCCTTTGTAGCTGCGGGTGCAGCCCATCATTGTGTGATCAGACACAAATGTGGGTGAGTTGGTCAGACCATCCTAACAGCTTGAGAGCATGATTGAGCAATCACACAGGGGAAAGTCCGTCCGTGGCCCATCAGAACTCGTTTACTACCAGACTTGCCCCAGTGTCTTTTAACTCCGCTTCTGTGGCAGAGCAGCACAGGTTGCCGACAACTGCGGGATGCTTCCCAGATGTTGCTGTCTGATTGCCCCCTTTAGATCTGTCAGGCATTCGTATCTATGTCAGATCTAAGGCATGTGTGATCGCAGCCCCAGTCTGTCTTCTCATACACTAGCCAACTTAGATCATCCCCACTCTAGCTAGCAGTTCCTTGACATGCCTCAAAGCTGAAGTCTTAGAACTAAAAGTTTGTGTTTTTTTGAGCCCCCTGAAGGAGATTTTTTATTTGCATTTTTCTATATACTACAAACTACAACAGAAAAAGGGAGGGGAAAACATCTACAACTAGGGAGAAAGAAAAGATAACCACAACTAACTAAAACCCCAAGAGATGGAGATCTTCAATAAAGCTTATATCCATGTTAGTCCAATAAAAAAGCTTATAAAGCATTGAGCATGATCTAATAATCCCAATTTTACATCAGCTTAACTATTTTCCCAGTTCAAGAACCCTCCCCAGATCATCTCCTAAAATAAAAGCTTTATGTGAACTTTCAAAGTCTCCGTTCTTATTTCGCTTTCTCCTTACGCTCTCTCAGTTGATAGCTTTTTTGGGGAACAGCTGCCCCCTTTTCTGCATCAGAGTCCTCGTCAGAAGACATAGAGTCCAATTCGCCAGTAGATTTGCTATCTTCTTCTTCTTTTGTGTCCTCTTCTGGATCTCCCAGTTGCAGCCTCAGGAACTCACTTGCTTTAAAAACGGAGTCAATTTTTTCTCTTTTCTCCTTTATTTTGAAAGTGACGCCTTCGGGGATTAACCATCTGTATGGAATGCTATTTGTTTGTAAAAAAAAGGATTAAGTCCTTGTACTTCTTTCTCTTTCTTCTTATTTCAAATGGGACATCTTTTAATATCCTGATATTGTTGCCTCCAATTTTCAGGGGTGTATTTGTAGTCGCTTTTAAAATTAAGTCTCTTAGATGTCTCTTCGAGAATCTCACAACGATTTCCCCTGGCAGAGTATTCTTTTTAATGTATGTAGAGTAGGCTCTGTAAGCCACATCCATTTCGCTTACTATATCTTCTGCTTTTAAATCTGCCATTGGGGCTAATGCAGCACTCAACAATTGCTTAAGATTCTCGTTGGGAGTCTCAGTCACCCCTTGGAACTGGAGTACCATATTTGCTCTCTCCATTTGTAGCTGTAGCAGTTGAACTTCCTCCGAAGCTTGCTTCTTTTCTAGCATTTGCATCTTTTTTCCTGCTTTTTTCAAGCTGGCATCAAGTTCCAACACTTTCTCAGCCACCTGCTCTGTTTTCTTTGTAGTTTCCACAAGTTGCAGTTGCTGTGCTGCAAAGTTCTGGTTTAAAGTTGTCAATTGCTGATTGATGTTAGTCATCTGGTCCAGTAGAGGGTGTAAAGAGTCTGCTAAAAGCTTGGGGAACTCTATGGTCTCTTCCGCCCTCGGACTCATGCCGCCTGGTGGTTTCGGATTCACTCCTTTGTTGGGTTGCCTCCCCACCATCTTTCTAGATTGTTTACTTTAGCTGAAAGTTCTCAAAGTCTCTGAAAGTCTCCAAAATGCTCAAGCTTTTACTGGTAAGGTTCTTGAAGTTGGTTTCTTAGCTTTTCCTTTCACTCCCCCCTTGCTATTCTGCTTTTGAGTCTCTGCATGTGGGAGGGGCCTCCCCCGCTCACTTCCCACAATGCTGCCAAGGGGGGTGCTGCCAATTTTTCACTTTTACTTAACTCACTGCTCATTGCTCATCTTGCGACTTCGCTTGCATCTGTTTATTTGCTCGATCTCCGCTGCTTGTCCCAGCCGGCAGCTCTGGTTCCATGTGGATGCATAGCGGTCGAACCATCAGAGCCCCTTGGCTGGGAACCTTTTCACCAAGGCTCCCGGGGGGTAACGATCGCTCGCCCCCCCTCCAGAACTGCTAGTGCGCCAATTCATGCCCCGGGATCACCCCTGAGGTATGTCTGTTTTCAAATTGCAATTAACCGGAAGTCCCTGAGAACTAAAAGTTGATCTTCATTCAGCCAAAGGATTTTAATGGCACCTAAAGAATGTGTAAGTAAGTTGGATGTTACAGATATGTCTATTAGGGCATGCAGGGTATGTTTGACACTCCATTTTGGAATTGCCCTCCCAATGCAACTGCCAAAATATATATATCAATTGATAGTCCCAAAATGAAGAAGAGCTTTTACTTTGGCAAAACTGAACATTCTTCCCTCAGTGGTTTTAGAGGGCTGATATAATAGAATATCATACACTAATAGAACATGCAGATGTTCATATGATACAATAGAAACCATCAAACAGAATTCCTGTGCTGGTTGTGGCGGCAGGCATGAGAAGGACTGCTGCTGGGTGAAGGAACTGGTGTGCCGTTCCTGTGGCAAGCGAGGTCATCTGGCACAGGTCTGCCGAGCCACAAAGAAATCTCTACCATCTTCTCCACATACAAATCCTTGAGTTCGTGTCTGGGATGGGGACGGAGCGGCCAATTTCCACCAAACTGACACCTGCAGCTGCCCATCGACGGTCCTGACTCCTGGAGCCAGGCCCAGCTGAAAGATCCACATCATGCTTCGTTTGGATGGCGTCCCCTGCACCATGGAGGTGGATTCTGGATTATCTGTCACGGTCATTTCGACACAGATGTGGCAGCACTTGTTTCCATGGAGGAGTCGCTGCTGGTTGACACCAGTTTCAACCCACCTGACTGATTTCCAGGGCAGGCGCATTCCTCTGGCTGGAAGAGTGAGTTTCAAGGTAGAGTTCAAGGATCGGAAGGCAGTGCTGTCTCTCTTGGTTCCTGAGGGTGAGAGGGTCAGCTTATTGGGCCTGGATTGGCATTGCCATAACCGGTGTAAACCAAATATGTATGAGTAAAGGGGAATGCTTGTACAACGAATTTCCTGAGGTTTTTGGTGAAGGGCTTGGTCGATATACTGGGCCTCCGGTAACTTTTGATTTAGAGCCAACTCTTTGCCCTGTCAGGCTAAAATATCGGAAGGTGCCTCTCGCCTTGAAGGCAAAAATAGAGGCTGAGTTAGGCAAGCTCGTAGCACAAGGTATTCTCAAGCCAGTTCCATATGCTAAATGGAAAACACCGATTGTAACTCCTGTAAAACCTGATGGCTCTGTAAGAATTTGCACCAATTACAAATGTATGTTTAACCAGGCTCTACAACAGCACTCCTACCCAGTACCAGTGATTAGCCATGTGTTGGCATCTCTGGTGGGAGGCAAGGTTTTTGCGAAACTTGATCTGGCGCAAGCATATCAGCAGCTCCCTGTGGATGACATGGATGCTGAAGCACAAAGCATCATGACACACAAGGGTGCGTTCAAAGTTAAACAATTACAATTCAGTGTTAATGTAGCCCCTGGTATTTTCCAAAGTCTCATGGAGGGGCTCCTTAGGGGGCTGCCAGGGGTCGTACCATACTTTGACGATGTTTTAATTGCTGGCACTACCGAGAGTGAATTAATGGCTCAGCTACAAGCAGTTTTGGGCCATTTCAAGGAGGCTGGGTTAAAGGTGAAACACTCAAAATGCCGTGTTGGGGTGAAACAGGTGGAATTCTTAGGTTTCCTAATAGATGCAGATGGTGTTCACCCCACAGCTGATAACGTGTCTGCCATTCAGAATGCCCCCCCCACCAAGGTCGAAAAAAGAGCTGCAATCTTTTTTAGGTATTCTTAATTTTTATCATTCATTTCTGACACACAGCACATTGGTAGCAGAACCATTACATGCACTCCTTCACAAAAATGTACAGTGGGAGTGAGGGGAAAACAAAAGCAGGCTTTTACTACTGTAAAAGAGCTCTTATCGTCCAAGGCTGTACTAACGCATTTTGATGAGTCTAAAATGTTAAGTTTTAGCCACAGACTCATCCCCTTACAGGGTGGGTGCTGTACTGAGTCACGTGATGCCGGATGGCACTGAGGCGCCGATCACCTACTATTCGCGGTCCCTGACGGCCGCAGAAAAAAAACTATGCCCAGATAGACAAGGAGGGCCTTGCCCTAATTGCCAGAATTAAAAAGTTCCATGACTTTGTGTATGGGTGCAGGTTCCTCCTTGTCACGGACCACAAGCCGCTGCTGGGCCTTTTTGCACCAGACCACCAAATGCCAAACATTTTGTCACCAAGAATGCTGTGTTGGGCGGTGTTTTTAGCAGCGTATGACTTCGACCTCGAACACCGGCCTGGAAAGGCCATCAGGCATGCTGATGTCCTCAGCAACTGCCCCTCTCCAGCTTTGAACTCAGACTCTGATTCGGACTTTGATGTCCTTGCCATAGACAAACTGCCTGAGGCCCCAGTCACCTCCTCGGACATTGCCGCTGCATCGGCTAAGGACCCTGTTTTCACCTGTGTCCTTAACTGGGCACAGAGGGAGTGGCCAGCGGGAAAAATAGAACCAGAATTTAAAAGTTTATTTTCGCACCAAAATGAACTCTCTGTAAGTAAAGGGTGCTTGCTTTGGGGGAGTTGGGTCATGATTCCCGTCAAGCTAAGGGAAAGAGTAATGGAGGCTCTGCACTCGGGTTACCCAGGCATTGTGCACATGAAGGCCCTTGCGAGGGGGTATGTCTGGTGGCCCAAAATTGATCAGGATATCGAGACTTGGGTAAAAAGGTGTATGGTTTGCCAGCAGTCTAGGCCAAAACCTCCACTGGCTCCCATTCAGCCTTGGGAGAAAATACGGAGGCCGTGGTCATGCCTCCATGTTGACTTTGCGAGCCCCTTCCAAGGCCAAATGTTCCTAATTGTGGTCGACTCATTTTCTTTTTCTTTTTTTTTTTTAATTTATTTTTAGGTTTCCAAGATTATCTTACATAATATAATGTACATACAAAAAGAGTCATTTACATATTGTATACCACTATTCATTCAACCGATTTTCTATCCACATATAAACCATTTCCCACCTTCCACTGTGTACCTTCTCACTTCTGTTTTGGAGCTTCAAACTTAAATCATCCATTTGTACTATCTCTAACAGTTTAACTATTAAATCATCTTTTGAGGGAATTAAGTCTGATTTCCAGTTTTTGGCTAGTAACAAACGAGCAGCTGATAATATATACACTAAGATATAATTTTCTTGTTGGTTATATCCATCCGGCAGCATATTTAACAAGTATATTTCAGGTATTAGTGCGATATTTTTTCCCAAGATATCCTGTATCAGTCTCCGCACCATATTCCAGAACCCCTGAATTTTCCCACACTTCCACCACATGTGGTAAAAGGTCCCCACGTTGGCCTTACATTTCCAACACTGACTAGAGTAACCAGAGTAACATTTAGCTAATTTATCTGGGGACCAATACCACCTATAGAATATTTTATATATATTTTCTTTATATGCAACCGCCCTCATGTATTTAATCGACTTCCAACATTTTTCCCATTGGCTGTATTCTATATTTTTTCCCATATCCTTCATCCACGAAATCATCACCGTTTTAATGGTTTCATCATGCACAAAGTCATCCAACAAGAATCTGTATAACTTCTGAATTAATTTGTCATTTGAAGACAACCAAATCTTGTCTAGTTCATTATTTTGGTCTTCAAAGCCTCTTAACATATCTTTTTTAAATCTATCCTTTATCATAATCTGCTCCCACCAGGTTAGCTGGTTTTCACACATCAGTTTCTCTTCTGATTTTAGTTTATTATTTTTGGTTAATAAAGTTTTATAAGATTCCCTTTTACTCATCGTTATCAAAGCTGGGGCGATGAACGCTTCCAATGGGGACACCCATCTTGGTATTTTCCTGTAAAATCTTACTTTTATATTTTTCCATACCTTATTAATGCTCCTCTTAACAAATGTCTTTCAAAATTGGAATGTATTTTATCTTTATCATACCAGATGTAAGCGTGCCAACTCATATACAAATCGTGTCCCTCCAATGCCAAAATCCTAATGTTCTCCAAAGTAAGCCATTCTTTTATCCAAACTAGGGCGGCCGCTTGATAGTATATATACCAATTGGGAACATTCATTCCTCCCCTCTCTTTTCTATCTTGCATTGCTTTCCATTTTATCCTAGCTCTTTTATGTTGCCATATAAATTGTCTTATAATTTTATCAATTTCTTCGAAAAAATCTGTTTTTTTAGAACTGGTATAGTCTGGGCTAGAAACAAAAATCTTGGCAATATATTCATTTTAACCAATGCAATCCTACCCAATAACGATAGGGGAATATTTTTCCACTTAGCTACATCTTTTGTAATTTCTTTCAATAATTTATAGTAGTTTTCTTCTATTAGGGAGCTACACTTATTCGATAAATTAATTCCCAAATACTTCACTTTCCTAACTATCTCCATCGAGGTTAATTTTTGTATAGCCGTTATTGTACCTGACAAACAGTTTTTGGGCATTATTTTAGATTTTTTGTAATTTATCTTAAGGCCTGCCGCCTGCCCGTATCGTTCAATTGTCTCCAGTAGGTGTATTATTGACATTTCTGGCTTCTCCAAAATAAATACCTGATCATCCGCGAATGCCAATAGCTTATATTCTTGCCCTTTAATCTTTAAGCCTCGTATTTGTTTGTTTTCCCTTATGGCGTCATTTAAGGATTCTAAAGCAAAGATAAATAATAGCGGTGAGATCGGACATCCTTGTCTTGCCCCCTTCTGAATTTCTATATTGTTTGTCATATCGCCGTTAACTATTATTTTCGCGTATTGTGTTTTATAAATGGCTTTAATCATAGTGAGAAAATGCGTTCCACAATTCATCCTGCTAAGCTTCTGCAAAACAAAGTTCCACGATAGGTTGTCAAACGCCTTTTCTGCGTCTAGAAACATTAGCGTAAGTTCCTTCTCTGGATGTTCTTCATAGTATTCTAGTACATCTATAATTATTCTCATATTGTTCTTCATTTGTCTCTTGGGGAGGAATCCCGACTGATCTTGATGTATCTCATGGGATAATACTTTCCTAAGCCTACTTGCCAAAACACCGGCGAAAATTTTATAGTCGGCATTTAATAGCGATATCGGTCTATAATTTTTGATATCACTTTGATCCGAATTTGGTTTGGGAATTAATGTGATTAATGTATGATTCCATGATTCTGGACTCTTCCCCAATTGACCTATTCTCTGAATCATCTCTTTAAAAGGGAGCGAAACCTGTTCTTCAAAGATCTGATAAAATTCCGCCGGAATACCATCCGGGCCTGGTGTTTTCTTTCTTTTCTGATTCTTAATTGCTTCTGCTAACTCACACATTGTAATCGGTTCATTTAAAATTTTCCTATGTTGTTCACTAAACAATTTCTTATTGTTTTCCAGATACTCTGTTATTAAGTCCTCTTTTTGCACATCTTTTTGATATAAATGTTTATAAAATTTCTCAACTATATCCTTCAATTCTTGCCCATTAAATTTTTCCTCATTTTTCTCATTCCTCAATTTAACTATCACTCTCCTTTCTCTTTCTTTTCTCACCTTGTAGGCTAACCATCTATTTGGTTTATTTAAGTTTTCAAAATAATACTGTTTAGTAAATTCAATTTTTCTTTCTATTTCCTGATTCAACATTAAATTCATCCTATGCTGTAATAACTTAAGTTTAAGTTGCACAGTGCTAACATCCATTCCTTTCTTCATAGCTAGTTCTTGTTTACTGATCCGATTGACTAATTGCTCGTACTTCATCTTCTTTTGCCTACTTTCCCATGCATTTTGATTTATAAAACAACCTCTCATGTATGCCTTAAAGGCATCCCATACTATTTCAATTGATGTTTGTGGTGTATTAATCTGAAAGAACTGTAAAATTTCATTTTTACATTTTTGCACAAATTTTGGGTCCCTAAGCAATCCCAAGTTCATACAGTATCTATTTTTCTTATATCCTACTTTAAAAGTAATTAAGATTGGATTATGATCCGCGAAAGTATTTGGCAATATTTCACATTCTAACAGATCTCTTGTCATGCCGCTAGACATCCATATCATATCAATCCTTGACCAGGTATTATGACGCGCGGAATAATAGGTATAATCACGTGTTCGTGGATTTCTAACTCTCCATGCATCAATTAAATTGTATTCTTCCACTATTTGCCAAAAAGTATTTGGTAATACATTGCCCTTTTTCCGATCTTTTCTACTCTTCTTTCTATCTACACTCGGGTCAAGGATTGAATTAAAGTCCCCCATTATGCAGATCTTACTTATTTCAACTGTACTTAAAACTCTTTGTAAATCCTGAAAAAAAAAATTTTGATTTTGATTGGGTGCATATATATTAACTAGCAATACCTTTTCTCCATTTCTAGCTATTGATATTGCTACTATTCTTCCGTCCTCTGAACTATATATATGTTCCGGATTCAATGCTTCTTTTACATATATCACTACCCCTCGCTTTTTTTCAACTGCTGAGGCTATAAACTCTTTGCCTAGCTTTTTGCATTCTAGATATTTCCCATCTTTTTTCCTGATATGGGTCTCCTGTAAACTAACAATATCCGCTTTAATTTTTTGTAATTGGTGAAATATCTTCCTTCTTTTTTGCGCACTATTTAAACCATTAATATTTATCGAAAGAATCTTTAATTTTTTTAAGGAGGACATTTTTATTATTTAGTGTTTTTTCCCTCTATTTTTGTATTTAAATCTAGTCAGAATTTGATAGGTTGCTTTATTTGGTTTTGTTCTTTTCTTCTTGGGAGTATCCTTATTTCCTTTATTCCCTTCCTGTTCCCTACTTTCTTCTTCCACTTCCTCCTCTTCCAGTTCGTCGGTTTCTTCCTCCTTCTCCTCTTCTTGGACATCTGCTTCTTTTGTTTGGAGCCCTAAATCTTCACCAAATTTTTCTAGAAAGTATTCGGCCTTAAAGGTCGAATCAATTCTATGCCTTTGACCATTAAATGTGAAGAGTACTCCCTCCGGTACTAACCACCTGAACATAATCCCATTATTTTTCAAAAGGTTGGTTAGTGCTGTATATGACATTCTTCTTTCCCTTACCCTCCAAGGCACCTCTTTAAGTACTGTTATCTCTTCTCCTTGTATGTTCACTTTCTTTTCATTTGCCGCTCTTAGAACTCTATCTCTTAACTCTCTTCTGTAGAACTTAATGTGCACTTCCCGGGGCTTTTTATTTTTCCTGGCATAAGCCGAGTTTCTTCTATAAATTGCTTCAATTCCACCATCTAATTCCTCCTCTGAACATATTTTCAATTGCTCCCCAAAGTTATGCACAACCTCATCCTTAAGGTTTTTGTCAATATTTTCTGGGATATTCTGGCACCTTATAATTAACGCAGCTTTATCCATCTCTAAATTAATAAGGGTCTCCTCTATTCTTTCAGTCTTGCTTTTAGCTTCCTGCATATCCAGGTCTAGGTCCCGTACTTTACCTCTTAATTTCCCCTGATTGTTTGAGATCTTTGTAATTTCCTGCCTATTATCCTGTATTTGTCTTTTTAGTTCCTCCGTTTCATTTTTAATTTGGGTTGTTAATTCCTCCATTTGCATCCTAATGGGTTCTAATTCCTTTTTTATTAGGGCTGGAAGAGTGTTCTCCACTGTGCTTTTAACCGCGTCAGACACCGCTTGTGTCACTGTTTCTTGTATTATTTTATTTAGCTCCTTCATTGAAATTTGTTGGGTATTCATACTTGTTATTTTCAGCTGTCCTAGACTTATTTGACCTGGTGAGGATATTGAGGATTTCCTACTGCCACTGCCTCCTGAGGCCATCAAGGCTAAGGCAATATATGAGAAGAGCAGGGAGGGGGGGGAAATAGAACCAAAAAAACCTCCTAAAACCTGCCTGCAAACAGGTTTATCCTCCTAAAAAAAAAAAAAAAAAATTCTCCCTTTATTTATTTATTTATTATTCTTTGCCTTGTCTCCTTTACTCTATTGTATCTATTGTGGCAACCTTAGATCTTAAAACCCCACTTCTCTTTCCTCCCTTTTTTCCTTTCTTCCTCCCCCCTCTTTTCACCCCTTTTGCTCTCTCCACTCCATCTATGAGAAGTATATCTACAATCAATCAATAGTTCACTCTCTCTCCTTCTTCTTCTTCTTCCGTTCACTATGGATCGCTATTTCAGTCCAAACAGTCACTCAGACTCGCTCTGGTTGCTCCACATATCACACGCCCACTTCTTCTCTCTTGTCTCCTCGCGTTCTGTCCCGTCGCTCGTCTCCAGCCTTTTCTCCCCGTCTCTCTACGGCAGCGTCGCTGACGTCACCCTTTCCTCTCTTGCCTCCACCTTTCTCTCGACGCGTCTCGCCCTTTACACGTCCCTCAACTCAGCTTTCATGGACTCGCCCTCTTAAAGAGGTATAACCGCACCTATACAAGAATGAAACGAGAAAGAAAAAAAGACGCTTTTGCAGTATTGTAGTTCCAGTTATCTTCCTCCTCTTCCCCTCTTTTCCCCCAGCTCTCCTAATTTTCTCTATGGCTCCAAAAACGTTAAAACAGTAATCCGCAGCGCCTCCCCTTTCCTAGCCGCTTTTTCTATCTCTTGGGCTAGTCTTGTTAATGGAGCCGTTCCTTTCTAGCCAATTGCTTCATTCTCTCCTAATCCCCCCCCTCTAATCGATATCTTAGAACTCTAATTTGAAATAAATTTAAGGTACTTAGCTTCCTTTTTCGTCCGTTATGCACTCATATAGTCTTCTTCTCTTCTCTGACTCTGTTGTCCTCCGCGGCTCTTCTTGCGCTCGGCGTGACTATGCAAGCACGCCAGGGCTCCCACCCCAGTCTTCTTGACTCTCCTGCCTCAGGACAGCTAACCGGGACTGGGGGGTCGCCACCCCACCTGCCCCGAGTTAGAAGCGTCCCCTGCCAAACCCTTCTCAACTGAAAGGTATATGAGGCGATAGAAAAAGCCTAGGAGAGTCGGAGGGCAGCGGAGCAGTCAATTTCTGCTCCCTCTGTCGATGAACCCGGATCCGGAAGTCTTTCTTGGTCGACTCATTTTCAAAGTGGCTGGAGGTTGTGCCCATGCACTCTATGAGTGTAGGTTCTGTAATCAATGTTCTGTGCAAACTGATTGCAACCCATGGACTGCCAGACATATTGGTGTCTAATAACGGGCCCCAATTCACCTTGGGGGAATTTGCAAAGTTACTCTCTGACAACCTGATCTGCCATGTCACCTTGGCCCCATTCCATCCTGCCTCAAACGGGACAGCCGAGCAGATGGTACAGTCGGCAAAAGAGGCTCTGAAGCGCCTGCTGAGTGGGGACTGGGGGCAGAAGCTCGCCTCCTACTAACTGAGGCAGCACATAACTCCATGCTCAGCCACAGGGAGGTGTCCCACTGAGCTTCTGATGGGCCGCAAGCTCACCACCCTGCTTGACCGGTTCACTTGTGAACAACTACTGTCATGGTAGGACTAATGGAGGTTTTAAAGCTCAGCAGCTTTAAAACTTTAAAACTCCAGAACCTCTCCCTACAATAAAAGTCTTTCACTGCAGAAGGTCAAAAGGCAGAGAGAGCTAAGATGAAGTAAGTTTTAATCCCCACCACCTCTTACTATAATAAGGTATTTGGGAATATCTAAATTGAACCAAGAATAATTCCTGCTCTAAATGCCAAGATTGCACACACTGTAGGCATGGGCAAAGTGTTTTTTCCTCACTACACAGTAATCATCTGATCTTAAAAGATGAATGTCTAGGTTGGAAGGTGTGATTTTCAGTCAGGTATAACTCAGGAACTTCCAGTTTTTGGAATTAAGGCACTCATTAAATATTATTCCCCTGCTTAGCTTTTTCAACAGTTTTTGATCCTGCCTTTATGTCCTGCAAAGTTTCTTGAGAGAAGAATAAAGATACACTGATTAACAGTGCAGTCCAGGTTTGCCAACTACAGGTGGAGAAATTCCTGGATATTTGGGGGCCTGGAGATGCCTGGAGATGGCTGAGTTTGGTGAGCTTGGTGAGGGAGGGAGCTCAGTGGGGGTATGTTGTCACCTCCCCACTGTTCAGCTGTTTTTCTGCTTTTCACAAACCAACACAAACTGCACCAAAATTTGTGGAAGTTCATGGCAGTTCTTCAGTTTGTGAACATCACTTCATGAACCACAAACCAGCCAACATTCATGATAACTATAAAGTACTGAGACTGATGCATGGAGGAGTGATTTCAGCTCATCCTTCATTAGTTAAATGGAGAACTTGAGATACTTGCGGGACCCGAAGGTCTGCTCGTTGGGACGTATTCTCGTTCCAACCATATGCAACACACACACCCATTCCCGTGATAGGTTTATTTACATTGCTACTGTCCCTCATTGGTTCCCTTCAGGATCCAAACTGGCCGATTGGCAGGTTCTAGGATCCTCTACTTCTATTGTTGTGGATGCGAAGCTCGGCTTGTCCGCATGGCCACATGTGAGCCCGACCACGTGTGCAGTCTCTCTTGGTACACAACAATAACTTTAGTTTGTCAGCTGGTTTATGCCCATCCCTAGTCCTGAAAGCCCTAACCCCCAGGGTATTCTTACATCCACCCACCATTAAAATTTATGGCTAGAATCTCACCTGGGTGGAGGGAGAGGACTTACTCAATTGTGCATATTTATCACATGCCATGCCAGGAATGTGTCTCTGTGATACTATGCTGAATATTAGAATCCCTGACTCCCATCCCTAAAACCAATTGATAGCTCCTGTACAGAGACAAAGCAAAGAATATCTGATAAAATGGAAGGTCTCTGTTTAAGTGAGCTTCCGTTCAGCTATGGCTGTTGTTACAAAAGCACTAAAACCCCAAACTAGGCCAAAATTAGTACATAATAAGGATAATGAAATGCAACAATCTTTTCCACTTTGCTCTTGTCAATGAAGCCAGCTGGTTTTATTTCCACCAGCTGAGTTGAACACAAAGGCATTTACAGCCACAATTTCTTCCTACATACTGTACAAAGGCATGCCATTTAGAAACCCAATAGCCAGGAAAACACACCCAAAGAACTTAATAGGGAAAGCCATTTACACTGTTACAATTGCACTATACCTTACAGAAAGATAATTAAGCTGAAGCCATCAGCTTCTTAACATAATAAAAAGAACATTGAGTGGGCTATGAAGCAAAGAGGTATTTTTTGGTATCTAACTGCAGCCGTTTCCTTCAGTGCACCACATAATCATTAGGTGAGGAGGGCTCGCTGAAAGTGTTGCTGAAAGTGTTGCTGAAAGTGTTGCCTTAGAATAATGTTTGGAAATGTTTATTGTCATTGTTTCAGGAGCTTTTTTAGTAGTCACAAGGAAATAAGCTATATTGGAACAGCAGGGAGCCTTTTGAATTGTGACTCACACCTCCACTATAAGAAGCAAATGCTTTTAGACATGCACACATTTCATTACCTAAGGATCAAAATAAGGATTTTAAAAAGCTATACAATATCACTGAGAAGTATGCAACTGGTGAGACCAAGGGTGATACATGTATGCTGTGTACTTCATGGTGCCAGCAGATATGGATGACAGAGAAAAGTGTGGGTAGGACCCAAGTCCTCATAGTAGTTTAGAGCAGTTAGGGATTAGGGAATCTCACTGGCTAAAAAAAAAATACAGCTCCCATCACCTCTGCTGATGTTATCACGCTGTGTCCTCTTGCCCACCAACTCTAGAGCTCGTCTGGGAAATAGACGAGGCTTGGTTCTATGGTTCAGGTAAATTGAAGAGGTGAGAAGAGATGGAGGATGGGAAGGAAGGAAGTGAAGGAGAAAGGAAGCCTGTGGAGGTTTGGAGTGAAGATGTGATGGAGGACAGCCATAGACAATGATGAGAACTGGGGCTATGAAATGGAAGCAGGGAAGGTGGAGGAATCAGTGGAGAAGAGGAGATGAACAAATTATTTTACTTCTTTCCTTTGCACCTAGTCCCACTCTGAAACTTGTTTTTTTCACCCCTAATGTAATCCTTTAAGGTCTAAGGGGGGCAGCAAAGGGAAAAACATTGGGGGAGGGTGATGGGAGGATATGTTGCATCCAATGCTCCCTCTAAGCTTTGGAGTCTTGTGAGCAAAAATTCTACTTTGTGAGCTACTGGCATTAAAGTTGTGAGTGAGCGATTTGGCTACTGCATAAATTAGTTTGCTCTGGAGCCATCCTTCCTGAGATAAGACAAAACTGTAAGCTAGCTCACACTAACTCAGCTTAAAGGGAACACTGGTTGTATCCCTTCTCACCAGTAAGAAGTAAGACACCAAGCACCATGAAATGCTTTTACGGATCCACACTTGCATTAGACATTGACGTGCAAACAGAAACATTAAGAATTACTCGCAATGAGTAAAAAGCATTTTATTCTATTGATTGTGCAATTGATCTCATAAGGTGAGGAAAGATGCAGTGAATCATATGTGTGATTTAAGTGGCTCAATAGATTAGACAAGTCATGGACAGGAATTAAATGAGTGCTTCAAACAAAGAGCGTTTCATGGTTTTTTTTTAAATAAAATAGAAGCTACTTGTCTCTTGGTGTCAAAATGAAACTGACAATGATGATACCTGAAACTGCTTGGTTTGGGATATGATCTTCAACAAAATGCACAACATGCTGAGTTCTCATTATTTAAAAGAAAGAGCAAATGCTACAGAAAAAGCAACAAATGTATTTTTAGAATACTTCCAGGCAGAATAAGCACACACTAAAGTACTGTTTGACTTTGGGTTCATCATGCTGTACATAAAACAGAAACATTCTAACTTCATTTAAATCATAATTACTGTTTAGCCTAATGAAGATAAAAATGGACTCAAAGCAATCCTGTAAATGTCTTCCAGTTTTTGAAAAGCCACTTGCAGGGACCAAATGGTATAATAACATTGCTATAGTTCGAATATTGGGTGGTTGGGGCAAAGCAATGCTAGTGTTTTGGTTCAGTTCACACACACACACACACAAACATACACACACACTTTTTATGAGCGTTAAGGAGATTTATTCCTTAACAGTGGTGCTTCAGTGGATGATTATGACATCAAAGTATGACAGACAGTGATTATGTTCTGCAGGGGGAAAAGGCGGATAAAAACAGTCAATTAATTCCCCTTGCTTGAAGGGACATTATTTCTGGATTGGTTAAAAAAGGGGAAAAGAATGCATGATAATATTCTAAATCCTTTAAAAGGAAAATAAGAATTGAATTATCTGTCCTGCCTTGTTTTGAGGGGGTTTGTCTCAGATTTTTGGCTTCTTTCTTCTTCTAGAAATGATTTCAGTTTATCATTTTACTTTATTCTCTTTTTTTTAATCCTAATGAATGGTTTGCAAAACATTTTCTGAGCAGGCTTCCTTGAGGATTTTTAAAATGTGATCATTGTACTTCACATTTTTCATTGCATTTATCTGTTTGCTTCCTTTTCCTATGTTCCATTACTCTGCTTCCTTTTCCTATGTTCCGTTATTCTGTCCTACAAGAAGGGAAGAGAAAATATGATATATATATGTTGTTAGGGACAATTTAGAGATTTAAGTCACAATGAAGGAAGAATAAAATCTTCACAGTCAAACAGTGCCAAGCATTAAATTGAAAATATTTATTTGGTTATAAATCAAGACACCTTTGTGCAATTGATGCTATAATAGGTACTACTCAGCGTCAGAGGAAACTTCATCGGAGGAATAGTTTTGCTAAAATTGCATTACTACTAAGTATAAGGCATCAAACAGATGGAATTTTGAACAGTCTCTTTTATTCACATATAGAATGAATAAAAGAGATTATTAGTGAAATAATAAACCCAACAAATTAACTTCTCTTTAATGCCAAGAAGGGTGTGTGTGGATATTTAACAACAGTTTCTGTATATTTTGGCATTAATGGAAACTATGGGAAGTGTTTTTGTTGTTGTTCAGTCGCACAGTCGAGTCCGACTCTTCGCGACCCCATGGACCAGATTACGCCAGGCCCTCCTGTCTTCCACTGTCCGCTGAAGTTTGCTCAATTTCATGTTCGTTGCATCAATGACACTGTCTAACCATCTCATCCTTTGCCGTCCCCTTCTTCTTTGACCTTCAATCTTTCCCAGCATCAGAGTCTTCTCCAGTGAATGCTCCCTTCTCATTTGGTGGCCAAAGTATTTGAGCTTCAGCTTCAGGATCTGGCCTTCCAAGGAACAATCAGGGTTGATTTCTTTTAGGATTGACTGGTTTGATCTCCTTGCAGTCCAAGGGACTCTCAAGAGTCTTCTCCAGCACCATAGTTCAAAAGAATCTATTCTTCGGCGCTCGGCCTTCCTTATAGTCCAACTCTCGCAACCATACATTACTACGGGGAATACCATTGCTTTGACCATGCGGACTTTTGTTGGCAAGGCGATGTCTCTGCTTTTTATCATACTGTTTAGGTTTGCCATCGCTTTCCTCCCAAGGAGCAGGCGTCTTTTAATTTCATGGCTGCAGTCACCATCTGCAGTGATCTGGGATCCTAGGAACGTGAAGTCTGTCACTACTTCTACGACTTCCCCTTCTATTTGCCAAGGAGTGATGGGGCCAGATGCCATGATCTTAGTTTTTTTGATGTTGAGCTTCAAGCCCACTTTTGCGCTCTCCTCTTTGACCCTGAGCAAGAGGCTCTTTAGGTCCTCCTCACTTTCTGCCATCAGAGTGGTATCGTCTGCATATCTGAGGTTATTGATCTTTTCCCCAGCAATCTTAACTCCAGCTTGTGATTCATCCAGGCCAGCATTTCGCATGATGTACTCGGCATATAAATTAAATAAGCAAGGTGACAATATACATCCTTGTCGTACTCCTTTTCCTATGCTAAACCAATCAGTTGTTCCATATCCGGTTCTAACTGTTGCTTCTTGACCCTTATACAGGTTTCTCAGGAGACATGTGAGGTGGTCCGGTACTCCCATCTCTTTAAGACCCTGCCATAATTTATTGTGATCCACACAATCAAAGGCTTTAGCATAGTCAATGAAGCAGAAGTAGATGTTTTTCTGGTACTCTCTTGCTTTCTCCATAATCCAGCGAATGTTGGCAATTTGATCTCTAGTTCCTCTACCTCTTCGAAACCCAGCTTGTACTTCTGGCAGTTCTCTATCCACGTACTGTTGAAGCCTAGCTTGTAGGATTTTGAGCATGACCTTGCTAGCGTGTGAAATGAGTGCAATTGTGCGATAGTTTGAACATTCCTGGACATTGCCCTTCTTTGGGATTGGAATGTAAACTGACCTTTTCCAATCCTGTGGCCACTGTTGTGTTTTCCAAATTTGTTGGCAAATTGAGTGCAGCACTTTAACAGCATCTTCTTTTAAGACTTTGAATAACTCAGCTGGGATACCATCACCTCCACTAGCTTTGTTGTTAGTAATGCTTTCTAAGGCCCATTTAACTTCGCTTTCCAGGATGTCTGGCTCGAGGTCAGTGATTATACCATCGTGGTTGTCAAGGACATCGAGGTCCTTCTTGTATAGTTCTTCTGTGTATTCTTGCCATCTTTTCCTAATCTCTTCTGCTTCTGTTAGATCCCTACCGTTTTTGTCCTTTATCATGGCCAGCTTTGCATGGAACGTTCCCTTGATTTCTCCAATTTTCTTGAACAGATCTCTAGTCCTTCCCAATCTATTGTTTTCCTCTATTACTTTGCATTGTTCATTCAGGAAAGCCTCCTTATCTCTCCTTGCTGTTCTCTGGAAATCTGCATTCAGTTGGGCAAATCTTTCCTTTTCACCGTTGCCTTTAGCTTTCCTTCTTTCCTCTGCTATGTGTAAAGCCTCATCAGACAGCCACTTTGCTTTCTTGCATTTCTTTTTCTTTGGGATGGCGGTGATTGCTGCCTCCTTTACAATGTCACGGACCTCTGTCCATAGTTCTTCAGGCACTCTGTCTATCAAATCTAGTCCCTTAAACCTATTCTTCACCTCTACTGTATATTCATCGGGGATGCGATCTAGGTCAAATCTGAATGGCCTTGTGGTTTTCCCAACTTTCTTCAATTTAAGTCTGAATTTTGCAATGAGTAGCTCATGATCTGAGCCACAGTCAGCTCCAGGTCTTGTTTTTACTGACTGGATAGAGCTTCTCCATCTTTGACTGCAAATTATATAGTCAATCTGATTTCGGTGTTGCCCATCTGGTGATGTCCATGTGTAGAGACGCCTCTTAGGTTGTTGGAAAAGGGTGTTCGCTATGACCAGCGTGTTCTCTTGACAAAACTCTGTTAGCCTTTGCCCTGCTTCATTTTGTTCTCCAAGGCCAAACTTGTCTGTTATTCCGGTTACCTTTTGATTTCCTACTTTAGCATTCCAGTCCCCTATGATGATAAGGACATCATTTTTTGGTGTTAGTTCTATGAGCTGTTGTAGGTCTCCATAGAACTGGTCCACTTCAGCCTCTTCTGCAGCAGTGGTTGGGGCATAGACTTGGATTACTGTGATATTGAATGGTTTGCCTTGGATTCGGACTGAGATCATTCTGTCATTTTTGAGATTGTATCCCAGTACTGCTTTTCTCACTTTCTTGTTGACTATAAAGGCCACACCATTTTTTCTACGGGATTCCTGGCCACAGTAGTAGATATAATGGTCTTCTGAGTTAAATTCGCCCATTCCTGTCCATTTTAGTTCACTGATTCCCAAGATGTCGATGTTCATTCTTGCCATCTCATTTTTGACCACGTCAAGCTTACCTTGATTCATAGACCTTACATTCCAGGTTCCTATGCAGTATTGTTCTTTGCAGCATCGAACTTTCCTTTCACCGTCAGACACATCCACAACTGAGCGTCCTTTCGGCTTTGGCCCAGCCGCTTCACTCTTTCTGGGGTTACTCGTACTTGCCCTCTGCTCTTCCTCAGTAGCATATTGGACACCTTCCGACCTGAGGGGCTCATCTTCCGGTGTCATATCTTTTATCCTTTTGTTACTGTCCATGGGGTTTTCTTGGCAAAGATACTGGAGTGGGTTGCCATTTCCTTCTCCAGATGGGAAGTGTACTTCCATTAAATATAACCAAATTAAATGATGTAAGATACACTCATAATTTTGGGCAATGGTTTGGCAGACACCCTTACCAAAGGAATAGGGGCTATAAAATGTGTACCCAGGAAGTCTTTACAAATGATATCCTTCCCTCTTGCGTTGACATTTTCCTTGTTTTTCATTTTCAACAAGATACAATTATCAAAGCCACCTGGATTGAGCGGAAGAGGGAATCCAACATTATTGGCTGAGTTCAGACTGGCAGTTTGAAGCGGGAGCCAGTTATGGCAAAAAAGCCCCAGAACAAACTGTTCCAGGTTTTCCTGGTCACACTGCGCCTACTGATGCAGGAGCATACCGGGAGGAGGCGTGCAGGAGCGTTCAGACTGCTGGCCTGGAGGCGTGGCTGTAAATGGCTTTTTCCTGGCAAATCAGCTATGCGTGTATGAGTGCATGAGCGCTCATGTACTCATACGCACATTCACACATAGCTGGTTTGGATCCCATTGCACCAGCACTACATTGGGCAGTAGAGCGGAGCACAGCCAATCATATCGCTGATGCCTTATGTGCAACGCAGGTTGCTCCCGGCTTTTCGGGTTGGCATTCACACTTCCCGGAAGTGGAATGAAGCGGGATAAACGGACTCTCAGGAATTTGCTACCTCTTTTACCAGGTATCTTTTAAACGCAGAAGTGAAGCAGAACAGCACGGGTTGACTACGGGTAGGGAATGCCAGGCAGATGTGCCTGTGTGAACGTCCCCTTTAATCTGCTTGTAAAACGTGGCTGGAATGTGGCTATAGTTGGGCAAACTGCCGGTCTGAACTCAGCCATTGATTTTCCCATTGTTCTTGATCATTTGATTCATAAATATATCTGCATCTATAACAAGTTTTTGTATTCAGCTCTATTAAACTTACAGTGCAATCTTAAACAAAGTTATGCCCTTCTAAATCCATTGAACTCAATGTAACTCCAACAAGCTTTTTCTGATTCTTATTATGAGCTTGTACAGGGTGGGCCTAGATGGTCAACTTTCTAAAGATACTTCTTTTATGAGAGGTATTTGCTAATTACATTTATTTTTCTAAGTCAACAATATTATTGAAAATCTCCTGGGTGATCAGTATAATCCACGAATAATCCTGATAGAAGAAAATGAATGCTTTTTCCTGGCAAATCGGCTATGTGTGTATGATGATAAAGTGAGGATTTACATAGCCTGGTAGTTCTGGCCAGTTGAGCCAAGTTACATACTTGCTCCAGTTCCTAGGAAACCCTTTGCCATCTGTAATCCTCCTGCTAAAGTATAAAGTTGTTTCAGTTGTACCAACATGTTGTTCCAATTTCCACAGCTATGGAGCTGGCTTGCAACTTGTTGTGTGCATTTAGATGTCAAGGTAAAGTGAACTAAAACTGCAGTTCACCCAAATTAACTACATTCAGATGTCATGTGCAATTGGAGCCGATTTCTCAAATGGAATTTGTTTTTGTATTCTGTGTGAGAAGGAACAGGGAAGAATAGGCATGACAAACAGGCAACATTTGGGCACGTCATAAGATATGGGAGTTTAATTCCTATTTAGTGTGACTTCTGGATGTAGCCACCACATGGATTATAACATTCTTTTGTCCGATCTTATGAAGTATCACTTCAGGACTTGTTTGAAGCCATCAAAAAGCAAACCAGATTTTCTTTTTAAAATGGAATTTTAAAATCAGAAGCTCATAAAACTGAATTAGGATTCTAATGTAAACAATATAATGTGAACACACTAACTTGGCAGTGAAGAGAGAGGGATGGCTCTTTTCCATCTTTGACGTCCTGATTTCCTGGGATAGCATCAGCCTAGGCTTGGTGGGATGGAATGGGTATTGCTGTAGTCCATTGAGCCTTTGTGAGTGCTTTGTTGCCCAGAATCCTAATTATGAAGGAATGTACCTGATGCAAGGAACAATAGGGATTCAGTTGGTGTACCACCCACTTTGCTTCCCAACCATCTCCCTGCCTGAGCTGAGGGAGGCGAACTGAGATCTGGAGTTGAGGATTCAAAGGGTTGTTGTTTGTGGGGATTTCAATATTCATGCAGAAGCTGCCCTGATAAGAGAGGCTCAGAACTTCATCGCTGCCATGACAACCATGGGAGTGCCCCAGAAAATTCTGATCCCTACCCATATAGCAGGGCATACACTTGATTTGGTTTTCTTTGAGGACAAAGTGCATTGCTTAGTAATGCAGGAATTTTCTGTTCTAATCTTCTTATGGACTGACCATTTAGGTTTTAACATGTGAACTCTGCAAGAGTTGAGGGTTCATTACTAGACCACCAGATGATTTCCTGACATCTCTTGGATATTTTCTGGTCAGCATATGACACCATTGAAAAGAGACCCCAATAAGGGTATCCCCTAATTGAGCACTGTGATTATTCCCTACTTGGGGCTCTCCTGAGGTGCTTGCCAGTGTTCCCTCTAAGCTGAGTTAGTGTGAGCTAGCTCACAGTTTTTTAGCCTCCAGTTCACAGATTTTTGTCTTAGCAGCAGCCAAATCACTCACTCACAACTTTAATGCCAGTAGCTCACAAAGTAGAATTTTTGCTCACAAGACTCCACAGCTTAGAGGGAGCATTGGGTCTTGCACAGTAAAAAAAAATATGGAAATCAAAGAAAATGCCAGAAGCCCAAAGGTACTTCCAGTGTAATGAAAGGGAAGCATCCTGAATAGGTCTACTTGGAGGTAATCATATGAGCCACCTCCCCACTTAATATTCTGGCAATGCCTCAGTGATTAATCCTAATAATAACCCTAATGCATGGAAGGATCCATCTGGCAAACACTATTATCATTCCCCTGGACACAGCTATCTGCCACTCCCAATCTTTTGTCATCTCTTGGGATCATCAAGTGACCACGTCATTCCAGTCACTCATCTCTGCTGTTTTCTTGCCGAGCTGTTAAAATACAGATAGGTAAATAGAATTCAAACTTTTTGTCTTGAGTCCAATCCCTGTCTAGGAGCACACTGACCATCCTGTTACCAACATTTTTTTCTGTATAAATATAGCTCCAAATACCCCCAGTACTTTACAGCAGTTTTTCTGGACCTTCTGCCCACTGCCCCTGTGACTGTGCACAGGGCCTTTTCTTGGAGACTTAGAGCTGGCCTCAGTCTCTGTCCCACTTCCCATTTTCTCTCTTCTACCAGTTGTTGCCTGGGATCATCCTTCTTCTCCATTTCGTCAGGTTCCTCAGTCAGCTCATGCAACACAGGGCTTCTTCAGAAGACAATGTTTAATGGTGAATCAGAACTAAAGACTAAAGCTTGTGTCTGTAATGTCCACATACAGTAGGGCCTACTATGATATACTACATTCAAGCATCCGTCCCATAGCAGAAGCAAATGAATACAAGTCGCACACATGGGCAAAAACAGCGGGCCAGCAAGCAAAACAATCCTAGAAACCGTTGTGGTTCCCAGCTGAAACTCCAGCAGCTGGAGAACAAAGGTCAGAGACCTGATAAGAGACAGTAACAGTGAGGAAAAGTTCAGACGGAGTACTCCCCCCGCAAACCATACACTTGACAGGGCTTCCTGACACATTTCCCCAGACCCTCCAGAACTTCCACCTTCTCCAGGACAGGCTTCTGTGTTTTATCTCCCTCTTTCCTTGCCTTTTGTGTGATTGTATTGCTCAGAAGCTATTTATTGTTCAGGTGGTAAGATTTATTTTGTGTTTGTGTACGTTTGCATATTTGTTCAATTCTTGGTGTCCATCCTGCTGTTCTAGTTACCATTTTTCTTCTTCTTCTTCTTCTTCATCATCATCATCTAGATTTATTAATCGCCCTATCCCAGCTTATGCCAGGCTCTGGGCAATGTACAAGACATAATGTCATAAAATAGAAAACATTAAAATTCATATATAACTTAATTTAAAAAATTCAGTGTAGATAAAAGATCCAATATGGTGATTTTCTTGTAATATTATTTATCCCAGTTCTGGACTACCAGCCCTTTTTCTGGGTGGGGGGAAAGAGAACTCAGAACATATAGGGGGTGTTAGGAGATGTACTTTAAAAATGCTTTTATTTCTTATTTTCTGACCTGCACACATACCTGAATGGTGCCAGAAAGTGTCTTTGGTTTGGGAGAACTGTGTGCTTTGTTTGATGTGACTACCTGCACTAGAAAGCTGCTTGCAGACTGCACTTTCATGCTAATGAAGTCACAGACATACACACATGCATACATCTACCCAACATGCACTGGGAACAAGAAAGCATCTCCATTATGGTCTGCTAGAAGGCTGTTATAAATGACAACCTGTCCACCATTGAGGAATCGGAATTCCACATGTAACCCACAAGATGCTTGGCATTTGCATGTGTTAAGACTGTTTCCTGTTTGTCACTTGGACCAAGCCAAAGTCATCTGCATTCCTAAGGTTTCCATGACAACCCATCTTTGCACCTTGGACCAAAAGGTTCCCCTTAGTAAAGGTGTAGACTTTCAATATTGCCTCACCTTAGTAGGAGGGTACCCCACATCCTATAGCCAATGGTATAGGGATGGGACGGACTGAGAGACCCCAAAGCCAGCCCCCAATACTAGCTGATAAAACAAGGTACAACCTTTGTTCTGTGCCTTGGCCCATTCGTCTTCACCAATTAGCTGTTGTTGTTCAGTCGCACAGTCGAGTCCGACTCTTCGCGACCCCATGGACCAGAACACGCCAGGCCCTCCTGTCTTCCGCTGTCCGCTGAAGTTTGCTCAATTTCATGTTCGTTGCATCGATGACACTGTCTAACCATCTCATCCTTTGCCATCCCCTTCTTCTTTGACCTTCAATCTTTCCCAGCATCAGGGTCTTCTCCAGTGAGTGCTCCCTTCTCATTTGGTGGCCAAAGTATTTGAGCTTCAGCTTCAGGATCTGGCCTTCCAGGGAACAGTCAGGGTTGATTTCTTTTAGGATTGACTGATTCGATCTCCTTGCAGTCCAAGGGACTCTCAAGAGTCTTCTCCAGCACCACAGTTCAAAAGAATCTATTCTTCGGCGCTCGGCCTTCCTTATAGTCCAACTCTCACAGCCATACATTACTACAGGGAATACCATTGCTTTGACCATGCGGACTTTTGTTGGCAAGGTGATGTCTCTGCTTTTTGTCATGCTGTTTAGGTTTGCCATCGCTTTCCTCCCAAGGAGCAGGCGTCTTTTAATTTCATGGCTGCAATCACCATCTGCAGTGATCTGGGATCCTAGGAATGTGAAGTCTGTCACTACTTCTACGACTTCCCCTTCTATTTGCCAAGGAGTGATGGGCCCAGATGCCATGATCTTAGTTTTTTTGATGTTGAGCTTCAAGCCCACTTTTGCACTCTCCTCTTTCACCCTGAGCAAGAGGCTCTTTAGGTCCTCTTCACTTTCTGCCATCAGAGTGGTATCGTCTGCATATCTGAGGTTATTGATCTTTTCCCCAGCAATCTTAACTCCAGCTTGTGATTCATCCAGGCCAGCATTTCGCATGATGTACTCTGCATATAAATTAAATAAGCAAGGTGACAATATACATCCTTGTCGTACTCCTTTTCCTATGCTAAACCAATCAGTTGTTCCATATCCGGTTCTAACTGTTGCTTACCAATTAGCTAGCAAGTCATTTAATCCTCACACGTGTTGGCAGGTTCCAACAGTGCATAGTATCCTTAGTTAGAAATAATTCTTGTATTCTTCACTGTGGAAGATCGAGCTACAGGATCAGATAAGTATCACGTGTATTCCTCTCCTAAATACCTTTAGTTTAAAACCCAATATTGTTTTCCATTTCTACTGTATCTAAAGGAACTTGTGTGTATGTGTGAGTGCATCAGTATTGTTTGCCTATGTACTAAAAAGATATTATTCAGTAAAGAGAGTATTTGATTTTACTAAAGAAACCTTGTCAAGTGTTCTCTTTGGGGAAACGGGTTCTCTGGATGAAGTTGCTTCCTCTGTATACATAGACCAGAACTCATAATAAGTTAGTCCAGACACTGCATAAATAAGCAGTTCGGCTAACGGGGGGGGGAGGAAAGAAGGGTGCCAGCCAATGGGTAACCATTGCTGACCTCAACCAAAAGCTGGCGGAACATCTCTGCCTTACAGGCCCTGCGCAACTGCATAAGATCCCACAGGACTCTGATGTCATTTGGCAGAGAGTTCCACCAGGTTGGGTGGATGCCCCTTGGGCCAGAGATCACCAGCAAGTTGTTATTCAAAGAACGTAAAGCTCTCCCAGAGACATGCCAGAGAAGATGGTCCCATAGTTACATTGGTCCCAGACCGCTCAAGGCCTTAAAGGTCAATACCAGAACCTTCAACCTGACTCGGTACTCCACTGGGAGCCAATGTAGCTGGTGCAGCACTGGTTGCATATGTGCTAAAAGATTTTATTTGATTATATTTTCCACTGGTTTGTTTCTGAGAATCTCCCTGTTCTCATAATAAAGCTGTATTCAAGTTAAGGACCCTGGTATGCACTGGACAGTGATTCCTTAATGAAGTTTTGACTAGGAATAACATTTGTGCCCATGACACATAAGGAAGACTCTCTATGTGTGGAGGACTATACAGTTGTAGGCCATTTGGTTAATGTATGGTTGGTGCTCCTGTCACAGCCCTGACTGATCTGCAGAAGACAGATAACCCAGGTTGTGGTCACAGTTACTCCAGAGCATCCTCTTCCCTCCTGTGGAGCCCAGAATGTTCCTTGGTTATTGAGGAGCTCAGAACAATGAAACAGTTGGGCAGACATTTGGAGCACAAGATAAGGAAAATTCAAAGTGAATGCAACCAAACACTGGTGAGAAGGAATTATTGGGCCAGCTATTTGCTGGTGATGGTAGTGAGGCAAGCTTACTTCTCCTCCGTCATTTCATCTATGCAATAACATCCAGCAGAGCTTTTCTGGATTGTAAGGGGGCTCTTATCCCAGGTCCAGACCCAGAAAACATACAGTTCCATTGCTGCTCTTTTGTGGTGCAGTTTGCATATACAATTGCTCATATACAATTGCTTTTCTGGTCACCACACCTCAAAAAGGATATTATAGCATTGGAAAAAGTGCAGAGAAGGGCAACTAGAATGATAAAAGGGTTGGAACACTTTACCTATGAAGAAAGGTTAAAATTCTTAGGGCTCTTTAGCTTGGAGAAATGACGGCTGAGAGGGTGACATGATTGAGGTTTATAAGATTATGCATGGGATAGAGCAGGCTGAGAAAGAAGTACTTTTCTCCTTTTCTCACAATACAAGAACTCATGGGCACTCAATGAAATTGTTGAGCAGTTGGGTTAGAACAGATAAAAGGAAGTACTTCTTCACCCAAAGAGTGATTAACACATGGAATTCACTGCAACAGGAAGTGGTGGCAGCTACAAGCATGGACAGTTTCAAGGTGGAATTAGATAAACATATGGAGCAGAAGTCCATCAGTGGCTATTAGCCACAAGGTATAGATAGGAACTCTCAGTCTGGGGCAGGTGATGCACTCTATTCTTGGTGCTGGGGGGGCAGCAGTGGGAGGGCTTCTAGTGTCCTGGCCCCACTGCTGGACCTCCTGATGGCACCTGGTATTTTTGGCCACTGTGTGATTGAGTGTTGGACTAGATAGGCCATTGGCCTGATTCAACATTGGCTTCTCTAATGTCTGCAATGATTTAGATTCCACATTTGGGGCAGCTCTGTCTCAAGACTGCTATTGGAGCACATTCTGGTCCTAGCTGTAAGGATGACTTCAGTTGGCAAAGCATAATGAAGTGGATAAATTGCTTAGTGCAGCCCACTATAGCTACACTCAGTCCCTGCCCTTTGTAGCTACTGGTGTCCATCCAGGCAGGGTTTTCCTGTACTTGTGAATGGACAGAAATCACTGTTAGTAATTATTCTATGGTGGCTTATGCCAAATGAAATTGGTATGAGATCTTGTTATTTGTGATCTGGATTCCTACTCAATTTATACAGTCCATGGAAACCTAAGACAAAAAAGAGCATTTTTCTTACACTCCATTTACAAGTACTCTTGTAAAGTAGGTAGCCCAAACAATGATGACAAAATAATGTGAAAATATACAATGGAAGCCGAATAGCTTGGTAACCTACCTGGCAACCAGCTTTGGGGAGCTGAGCTGCTTGGCAGAAGGAATTGCAAGGAGATAATAATGGTTGAGAAAATATTTAATTATCCCTTTCCTTTGGCTTCATGTAAAAATATTCCTTTCTCAATATGATTTTTTTAAAGCTATTGAGGCTTCATTTCAACAATTTGTATGAAATGTATAGCTTCCTTCTGTTAAATAAAACCCTATCAGTAGCAATAACTAAACTTCTGTTCATTCCATTATTATGTGAAATATTGCCCACTTACTGTAGATTGCTGTCATTGTTGGTTAATGTTTCATTTCAACAGTTTAAATGTACAACCTACCAATGAAAATCAGATTAAAGTATCACCGGAATAGTTGTAAAACAAAGGTTGGTTTCGAGGGGTGTGTGTATGAGTGGAAAGCACTTCTGCCTGTGTACAAAGGGAGTCCTTAATTTCAAGTTTCATCTCCCATGTTGTTTCCCACACTATTTCCCTGACTTTTGGAAGGTGAAAAGGGTTTCAGTGGGATAAAAAGAGACAGGGAAGTCATCATTGTATGAGCACTTGTGTTACTCTGGATACAACCCAAAATAACAGTCTGGGTTCATTTTGTTTCTTAAGACAAACTTTTTAATAAAGCTATTAGGGGAATATTTCTTACAATTCAATTATATTATCTTGAATTTACTGTGTACCAAGTTCAGATAACAGTAGCTCTGGTAAATTATGGTACTTTCCTTCATTTATTCTCAATATTTTAAACTTTTAAAAAAGTGTTATGCAGTTTTCGTTGTGACAGCACCAAACAGGAAGCAGTATCACAACGGAATGGCTTTTGTGCTACCCACATAATGCCTGCAAAGTCCACCTGCTGGAAATTGGGTGGCCTATCAAAAGAGATGTCATGGTAATTTGGGGAAAAAATGCTAAATGCTAGGAAGCCTTTTTTTCTGCCCCCAACCTTGCCATCCTGGTTTGTCTAGTTCATTACATGCCAAAACATTTGATTGATGTGCTCACTTTGGTCATGGATAATTTTAACTCATATATTAAATAGCTGTTTCTCCCACTCTATTATAGTTCCTTGTATAGGGCAACTCAGAGCTCAAGCTTGGCTTATATTGGGTTGACCTACATGGCAGAGAGTGCTTTTGTTTTGTGTTGTGTAGGAGGCAAGCCAATATTTCAAAATCCTCCATCCTCCAACTCACTGATTCTTTCCTTTTCTTAATTGTAGAGATCTGTCCGTGTGATAAGTAGCTCTTTATTACAACTGAGGTAGCTTTTTATGTGTTCAAAGAAGCTAAGAAATGTTGTTAAAAGCTTCCTAGATAATATTTGCCTTTGAAAAGTGGCAGTTTAAAATAAATTAATATCATAAAAGCAGCTTACACTTTTTTCCCGTCTGTTGGCAGGGAAGGAGATATACAGACTTGGAAACATTTTTGACATTCACCTCCATGTCATTTGAGCCTAAAGTTGTGAGAGCAATGTTTCAAAAGATAAGTCATTCTGGACGGATGGTGTTTTTATAACAGTGGAGTATGTGACAACTCTGCAAAATAAAAAGATATAGCCCATTCTTGTAAAAACGAATGGGCACATGAATTCTCTTTGAAAGGATCATGCACTGATGTTTTATAAAACCAGTGTTGCTCCAAAATATGTGTGCAGTATCTAATGATACAGATTGGATCCCATGGCACATTTCTGCTTGCCCAGGATGTCTTAAGCAACCAGAAACACAAGAAACTTACTGTCCTGTGCCAAGTCACTTTGCCCATGCCCTATGCTGTGTTGCTACTTTATGCAAGACATAGCTCAAGGTGTATTTCATCAGCCACCTCCCAATCATGACCTTCTTTGAGCAAATCATAACATCTATGTATCTATTTCTCAAGTGTGCCCACTATCTGATATCTAAATTCATGGATTGGGGGCACTCTTATCCAAAACAGGGTTTTCTGTAAACTCGGGCGACCCACTAAGTTTGCAGAAAAATCTGAAAAGTAAAAAACAACAACACTGGAGGGTTAAATCCCCCCCACCCAGTAAAAAGTGCTGTCTGTGCATCTGGAGATGATACACTTACCTTTCTCTTTGAAGCTGTTGGTTGCTTTCTGGGCCTGGCTGCTCTGGGACAGATGTCCAGGAGGATCACTGGGCCTGGCTGTGGTGGCACTGGCAACTAAGAGGCTCTCCAGGCCTGGAGTAGCTCCCAGATGCTGTAGGAAGCCATTGTTGGGAGCGGAAGACTTGGAGGTTGGGATCTGTGCAGCATTCAGTCTTCAAGGCCAGTATCTGTGTCTGGGGAGAAGGCTTGGAGATCAAGAGCCATGCAGCTCCCGACCTCTGACTCTATTGTGTGGGGTGGGGAAGAAAGCTTGGAGGTCAGGAGCTGTGCAGGTCTCAACCTCCAAGGCCAGTGGGGGGAGGGAGAAGCCTCAAAGACTGGGAGCTGCAGGGCTCCCAACCTCTGAGGCCATTGTGTGTGTGGGGGGAGACTTAGAGGACAGGAGCTGCACAGCTCTTGACCTCCAAGGCCTGTGTGTGTGTGTGTATGTGTGTGTGTGTGTGTGTGTGTGTGAAGCCTTAGAGATTGTTTTTAAAATGTTTTATTCTGTTGAATTTTGTTGTGAACCGCCCTGAATCTGCTTGTGGGGGACAGCGGTTAGAAATATAATAAATAAAGAGCCACCTAAATCCCAACCTCCATAGCCTTTGTGTGGGGGAGGGCTTGGACCGCAGAGGCCTTTGTGTGTGAGAGAGAGAAGCCTTGGAGATCAAGAGCCATGCAGTTCCCGACCTCTCAGGCCATTGTGCGGGGTGGGGACTTGGAGGTCAGGAGCTCAGCAACAGGAGAGCTGCTCCAGGCATGGAGTAGCTTCCCACCCTGCAGCTGCTGTGACTGTTAAAGTAAGGAGGGGGAATAAAGAGAGACTGACAGACTGACAGATTGAAATATAAGGGGACAGGGAGAAATCAGATCAAGGGATTGGTAGGTTGATGGAGAAGGGTGGGGGGACAAAAGAGATGTGGGTAGGTTGACTGATTAGGAGAAAGGGTGAGAAAAAGGGGATGGGTTGTTAAAGAGGGGGAAACTAAGAAGGTGGAAGGGATGCACCCTTGCCCCAACTTTCTTGTGGGTCTCCACTTGTACTTTTTAATTGTACTGTAATGACTGCTTCAAGTAGCCTTTGTTGTTTGATTTTGGTACACAGCAGCACTGATCAGAAATGAAAAATCACTGCTTGATCTGACAGTAGCACTTGTGCAGGAGCTGGTCCCACAAGCAGAACTGTTTTGAGTAAAACTCTTCCGCTATTGTATAGCAGAATCCAACTCAGTGGTTTGAGTGCACATGCTGTCACCACCCTGCTAAAGCTATGGTCTGGATCTGATCTGGTCCTGGATGGGGACTTGCTGAGAACTCTATGTAGGCTATTGTTTCCCAAGAAAAAGGAGGGGTTATGATGTAAATAACAGTAATTATGGTACACTTTGATGATCCAAGTAGGGGAACCATCCTGTCATTTTGGTTCTATATAAGTATATAAAACTTAGGAAGAATGAGATAGAAGATCCAGCTCTTCTTTTTCTTCAGGACCTGTGGATGTAATTTATTTTATTTATTGATTTACACACTTTATATGGCACTTTTATTGCCATATTTATTGCCTCATCAGGACCACCAAGGCAGCTAACGGATTAAGAATATACATGGTAAAAGCTCATCTTAAAAGCTATTAAAAACAAAGAAAAATACATAATTAAAACCAAGCTAAAATCTGCAGACAAAAAGTTTAAAAAAGATTAAAACACAGGGCAGGAGTGCCAAGTGAAATAAAAGAGTCTTCGCCTGTTGGTAGAAGATTTCAACAGAGGGAGCCAGGTGAATCCCTATGAGGACAGAGTTCCAGAGTTTTGGTGTCACAACCGAGAAGGCTCTCTCCTAAACTCAGAAGGTGAATGCACCTGAAGCAGGTCCTCAGAATACAACTGTAGCATTCGGGTAGGTATGTAAGGGAGTAAGCAGTCCTCCAATTATGTCACACAGACAGGACTATTTTGGGGCAGGAATGCACAGGAATGGAGTTCCTGCTGGCTCCTGAGTTAGCCACACCCAGCAGGAACTCATTAGCATAATAGGCCACACCCAACAAGAAGACACTCATTAGGATTGACTACATTAGGGGTGTGTGGCCTAACATGCAAAGGAGTTCCTGCTACAAAAAAAGTCCTGGGTTTTGACAACAAACAAGGTAAACAGAATAAGATGCAAAAGGTGAGTGTGACTGGATGACCACACTTCTGGTAACATGGGGTGTGTGGCCTAATATGCTAATGAGCTGTGCTGTCAGGGGTGTGGCCTAATATGCTAACACATTTCTTCTGTTGGGTGTGGCCTATTATGTTAATGAGTTCCTGCTGGGCTTTTTCTACAAAAAAAGCCCTGCACATAGAGATTTAAAGTTCAATATCAGCACCTTGAATTATGTCCGGAAGCAGATTGGGAGTCAGTAATATAGTTCACAGCTGTTCGGTATGCCTGCAGAAAGGCCCAAGGAAAGCTGAACAAGTGTTAAGATCAAATTTCATCTAATTTCTTATAAACAACAGGATCCATAAGAACTAAACGGTAATCCCTACAAAGCCCAACTGATCAAAGCTTGATTTGGGCAGTCAGGAATTTCAATTCAGTTGACAAGTTAATCAAGCTGTGTATGTTCATGCATGTGTATGTGGGCATATCTAAGTACTGATCAGTTAGTAAACCAATGTCAGAGACAGAAATCTAGCTGTAAAATCCCTACAGGTGCCTGTGGTCAGGTGCAATAACAGAACTAGTATGATGTGCAGTAACCTGGGAAGCAGCCAGTACATGTCTCACTTCAGCTGTGAACACGGGAGACAGCCACAAGCAAGCTATTCTGTCTCTCTCGGATGCAGGCCCCTATCTGAAATATGGGAATAATAGTAGTAGTCTATTTCACGGAGCAGTTGTAAAGCTTACAAAATAATGTGTGTAAAAACACTAAACATGTGCTATGGGCTTTTACATGCAATGGGTCTGAGAATCACAAGCCACTGGGCTTAAGAGGCAATATATGACAGCATATATAAAGAGGGTAGAAGAAAAATGGAAAGCAGGCAAATTGCACATACATGGTACAAACCATACATATTTGTGGGCCAAGCATTATTTTCCATGTGATTTGACATGTGCATATTAGCTAGGTACCAAGAGAGGTCTGTGTCCAACTGTTATGTCAAGTTGTTGGTTGGATCTTTACCATTCTAAAATAGTTCTCTGTTATTCTGTCAATAGTTTTTTCAAGGGATTTACAAACAAAGAGTAAGGCTGTCTATCATCCTGCTTCATTGTCCCTTAGCAGGTCTCTTCTATGATCCCCCCCCTTTCCCATTTCAGATGATGTATATTAGGAATTAGAACGTAATATAGACTTTGGTTGTGATTGATGGCATGGTATCCATGCTAAGCCCTAGGAAACATTTAATACAGCCACAGGACAGCTTCCTTTTTCTTCTCCCCAAAGTGCTCCTTCTGCTCGCTCTACATAGAAAGGAATCTTTTCACCTAAGCTTCGCTTTTCATTTGTAACAATTCCACAGATCAGTGGGGGCTTTTTTTTCCCAGTGGTGATCTCCTGGAGCTGTGCTGTGAGTCAGGTGTATCTTTCTTTTGACCTACTTTGGATTTCAACTTTGTCTTTAATAGGAATGCAGAGCTCCTTTTAAAGGTCGATTGTCATTAATGCAAATGCAGCTGGAAGGCAGCTTTCTTCCATTAGCGTTTTTTTGCTTCAGAAGAAGGTTTTCCCCTCCCAAGTCTTAATGTGATTCAAAGATGCTGGGAGACTGTGTATAAAATGCCTAATGAAAGACTAGAACTTGGAGTCTGGTTAAAAAAGAAATTCCAGAAGATGGCTCTTTTTAAATGGATGATACCTTGTTAGTGTCCTCTACTGTTATTGTTTTCACTATTATTTTATTGCTACTTAAACTTTTACGATATTAAATGTATACAGAATTTAATATGATCTTCTTTCTCTGTGATTGTTCTGTTGGTAATGACTAACACCCTGATTCTGTTTGCTCCTTCAGGCTCAGGGGCAGCTGCATGTTCCACTGGTGTTTGCTGCAGTAAAGATGTGAATTGTGCAAAGGAGATGCATTTCTCCAAATATGTTGTGCATGTGCATCATGGAGCCATGGCTAATTGCAGCTCCCCAACCATGTCCGTTGACCGTCCAAGAATATTGGGAGGCCTGTCTCCCTTTTATTGCAGCAAACCCTGGTTTAACAACAGTGTAGTGTAGATAAACACCCATTTAAGCACATGACTTGGAAGCAGATTGTATGATTTCCATATATACATGCTGAAAATAATAGGCTATTTTTCCTACCACATTTTTGTGCTGATCTTCTTCCAAGAAGGTTAGAATATCATACATGGTTCTCCTGGCCCCACTGAATCTTCACCCCAACTCTATCCATTGCTTAGGCTGAGAGAAGAACTGGCTCAAAATCTGTCAGTGAACTTCATGACTGATAGGGAAATTTGAACCAGGGTTTGTCAATCCTACTCCAACATTCAAACCAGTACATTACACTGGCGGCCCAATAGTTAGTGTCTGAAGATTCTCTGTGATTCAAAGAAGAGCCTGCTACATTGATGCCCCAGATAAACTGAGACATTGAAACAGCCTAGGAACAAGCCAAGTGTTAGGGGCCATTCAGTCAAACCCAGCTACTGATGGTACAACAGGTTAGCCAACATCTGTCATGACCCCGGGTAGCTGGGTCTGATCTGAGTAGCACCTGCTGAACAGAAATGCAGAGGATGATTGACTTGGATCCAGCCAATATTTATGTGGGAGGAGGGATTGGGTGATCACCCATTATTGTTACCATCTAGCCAAACAACCCAAGTAGCACTGCCAGAGCTAGTAAGTTTTACTCCTGTCTGTCAGTGATCTTCCAAGGCAGTCGCCCATTGGGAACTTTCCCAGGAAGTCAAAGGGCCAATCCACCCCTGCAATTATGCCAGTTTCAAAACCCTATGCTTGTAATGTTTGGATTAGACAGATGAAACTATTGTCATAATGGAACATCATTAGCCACAGAAATATATTAGGATTCTGGTCAAGTCAAAGATGCACCAAAACTGATCTAAAACTAATAAGCACTAAAAAAAGATAGAAGGTAGAGCTAGAAGGAAGGACTTTGAAAGAGAGGGTGTCAACTAGGCAGCCCTTAATATGTAGGGTGTCTCAAGGGGCAATCCTCTCCCTGATGCTTTTCAACATCTATATGTGCCTCCTTGCCCAGCTGGTGCAGAATTTCAGGCTGGGGAGCCATCAGTATGCTAATGACACCCAGCTGATAATGGATGGCCGCCCAGATACTGCCCTGCAAAATTTGGCCATGAGTTTGGAGGCCATAGTGGGATGGCTTAAAAAGAGCCAGCTAAGACTGAACCCAACAAAAATGAAGGTTCTGTGGCAGGGGGGGACCACTAACACCAGCACAAACTGTCAGGAGTTTGGGTGTGGTCCTGGACACCTCCTTATCTATGGAGGTCCAGGTCATAAATATTGCCAAGCTGGCATTTTTCCATCTATGCTAAACATGGCAACTGGTCCCTTTCTTGTTGCACCCCAACCTAACTAAAGTAATCCATGCAATGGTCACATCCAGGTTACACTACTGTAACTCACTGTACACTGTCCCACCCTTGAGACTAACCTAAAAACTCCAACTAATCCAGAATGCAGTGATGTAGGTCCTGATGGGAACATCATGGCTGGCACATATCCAACCCATGCTGTGCCAGCTATGCTGGTTTCCAGTGGAGTACTGAGTCAGGTTCAAGGCCTTAGTATTGACCTTTAAGGCCTTGAGAGGTCTGGGACCCACGTATCTTTGAGACCACCTCCTGGTATGTTTCCTGAAGAGAGCATTATGATCCACTTAAAACAATCTAGTGGTGGTGCCTCACCCTAAAGACATCTAGCTGTCCTCAACCAGAGCCAGGGCCTTCTCAACCCTGGCTCCAACCTGGTAGAACTCTCTGCCAAACAACATCAGGGCCCTGTAGACTTAATGCAATTTCACAGGGCCTGCAAGGCAGAGATGTTCTGCCAGGCTTTTGGTTGGGGGCAGTGATAGGCAATAATATTTCTGGCACCTTCCTCTTCCTCCACCCCCCCTTTCTCTCACTCCACCTTTGTGATTTGTGAGGCAGCAACACAGTCCAGAACTGGTCAATTGCCCAATTGGTATTCAGGGATTGGGTGAGTCATAAATCTAAAGTATAAATAAAATAAATAAGTTACAAGAGACCTATGTCTACTGCTGAAAATAGCAGCCCTGTGTTTCTTTTTCTCCTGTTCTCTTTAACTTCCAGTAAATATGAATGTTTTATATTATCGCAATAGGGGTTTCTCCACTTTGCTACAGTTAATTATCTCAAGTGTCCAGTTTTTTTGTTACAAGAGAGAAAAATATACAAGGCCACACATTTCAGGTGCTACCCAGATGAGCTTGCCCAAATACTACCTTTCATCAAGTCAGTTTAGGGTGGTGCCACCCATGGCCACCCAAAGCAATGCCATGGCTAGAGGGTTAGGCTGGGAGATCCAAGTTCAAATCCCCACTCTGTCCTGAAACTGGCTGGGTATACTTGGGCCAGTTAGTCTATACCTGAGAGAGTTGTTGTGAGGATAAAATGAAGAGGGACAACTGTGTACTCCGTCTTAGATTACTAGAGTGAAGTTTTGATATAAGGGCTTTTCAGATGTTACAACCACCCATAGCTGGAGTCCACCAACCACTTGAGTTATCGCTATCTGTGATCCTCACAAAACATACTGTCAGTCTGTTGAATGAATAGGGGCAACCATGCAGGTGCAGCCTCAGTACACATGACCGGAATCCTTGAAATATCCAATGTTCAGTTCATGTGTACTGAAGCTGTATGTGCAGGGCTCTTTTTGTAGCAGGAACTCCTTTGCATATTAGGCAACACCCCCCTCATGTAGCCAGTCCTCCAAGAGCTTACAGTAGCCCCTGTAAGAAGAACTCTGTAAGCTCTTGGAGGATTGGCTACATTAGGGGGGTGTCGCCTAATATGCAAAGGAGTTCCTGCTACAAAAAGAGCCCTGTGTATGTGTATGGTAAATACATATGTTGCATTACATGGTGTCATATCAAGAGGATTGTGAATAATGCACCCTCTCATTATGTGTGGTTGGTGGTCTCCTGGTATGCATCTCTGTAACGTCTAAACATCTCCACACGAATGTTGATTTGACTGAAAATGTCACATTTTTTATTTCTTGAAGTGTCACTTTATAGCTTCATAGAGAATCTTTTAAAAAGTAAATTCAAACTTACTTAAAGGAATGCTAAGAATAGTAACCCATCAGTATTATAATTATGATTCTGTCTCTCAAGCCTATGCTTAAAACCTATTTTTTTCCCCAGCAACAAATAAATATTTCCTAAGGTTCGTGGCTACGCACTGTAGCTGGTTAATTAAGCCATCATGCATAAAGAATGCTGGAGTAAGCATTCAATTAATGTGCTTCTTGACAGAAATCCCTTCTTCCTCCCCCTCAATTTACACTGCTTGCCTTCTTATTATAGTAGGGAAAATAAGGGGGGAAAGAACGTATGAAAACCACATCAGGAATGACAGACCGTTCTGAGTGCAGTGCCATTTGGCATTTATTTCCTTTGTTTAAAGGAACAACTAGAAACATCCCACACAATCCCCCCTCTAGCAGTCGACATAATTTTCCTCTCTAGCTTCTTTGGCGATTATACGCAAAGTTTCAATCATTTTAGATGTGAGCTTTCTCTCTGGTTGTGAGATGTTTGACAGGCAAAGAAAGATATTCTGTGTAGAAAGCATGTTGTGGTTCCTTCTAATCTTCCAGTGCCTGATATTAAATATTTACTATGCAAAGGCACCAGTTCCAAGCAGGTAGACCGTAATTACAGTGTTTGTTGAGAAGCAGCGTGCTGCCTAATAATTGGCTATCACAGTGCTTGTTTCTGGAGAAGAAAACATCTTCATTTTGAGAATGGATGATAATACAGTTCTTTTTTAAACTGATCTTTGACAAGAAGAGCATTTTTTAAAGTTTAGTTTTGTTTATTGTTTTGGTTTTATACTAAAAAAGTTTAGCGTGATGCACATGGTGTTCCCTAGCAGGTTCCCTAGCAGGTATAAGCCAAGCAGAGATTCTCAGCTTCTGAGATAGAGCTAAGACAGCCTTGTTCAGACTGTTATTAAATTTTATTAATTTTATAATATTTTATAATAACAACAATTTATTGATTAAATTTGTGTCTGTAATTTTTTTGATAATATATATAAAAGAAATTCTTTAAAACATTTTTGACAAGACAACTACATCTTAAAAAAGTTTCAAATAGCATACACAGGGATATTTTTTCTCACATACAAACTCTCTTGTCCCTATTCTCAGGTTCCCTTTCAATCACTTTAATTTGAAGTAATCAAGGTCTTCCATAGACACACAGTACCAGATCTCTTTTATCCCAGCTAAATAATCAGCAGCATCATTCCTAGTGTGAGCCAGGAAATCTCCTCTCAGCTATAAACTTACTGGGCAATGTTAGATAAGGAAGTATTAGTTACCTATAGCTCTCCATTTGCAATACAGGAATAACAGCAGCTTAACTTAAACTTATAATATTAGTGCTACTGAGGGCAGAAACTAGAGTTGCCAACCTCTAGGTGGTGTCTGGTAGGGATGGGCACAAACCAAACCATGAAGCAAAATGTTTGTGGTTTGCGAACAGAAGTTTGTGATGAGTCTACCATCACAAACTTTCATGAACTTTTAAAGAAGTTCATGGCAGTTCATGGATGAAGTAAAAAGCAGTAATTTGAAGGGATTCCCTTTAAATCCCTGCTTTCTCTTCCCTGTGAAAGCCACAAAAACAGCTGAGCAGAGGGGAGAAACTCAGCTGCTTCAGGCTGTCGTGTGCAG
This sequence comes from Gekko gecko, assembly GCA_029375565.1. NCBI lineage: Eukaryota > Metazoa > Chordata > Lepidosauria > Squamata > Gekkonidae > Gekko > Gekko gecko. Next base: position 212,308,185 of record JAPDNY010000001.1, read on the forward strand.
TCCCTGTAAACTTTAAAGGCACTGTAGAAGACAGCCTGAAACAGCTGAGTGGAACTGCAGAAGAATGCCTCACTACACATCTGTTTTTCAGGCTGTCTTCTGCAGTCCCTTTAAAGTTTAAGGGGACTGCACTAGATAGCCTGAAACAGCTGTTTTTCAGGCTTTCTGCAGGGCTGTAAACCACAAAGAGATGCAGTTCATGAACAAACTTCCTGATTCGGTTTGTGGTTCAGCCATGAACTACAAACCACATTTTTCTGGTTCATGCCCATTGCTAGTGGTGGGAGATCTTCTAGAATTACAACTTGCCTCCAGACAGCATAAATCAGTTCCCCTGAAAAAAATGGCTGCTTTGGCAGTTGGTCTCTATGGTATTGTACCTGTTGGTCCCTCCTTTCCCTAAACCCACTCTCCCAGGATCTATCCCTAAAATTTTCAGGAATTTCGCAACCTAGAGCTGGCCACCCTAGGCAGATCTACATTACCCGTGATGCGGACAATAGTTACAAGTTGTACCCCCTTGTTATGCTTTCCTCTACACTGTGCAGGATCACTTACCCTGTGTCTAAGTGTTGCTAATGGCAACGAGTGATGTGGAAGAGGTACATAGAAACACAGTATAATTAAATCATGACAAGGGCTAGGCATTATAGTGAAAAACACAGCATGTGTAACTGCCTCAGATAGTATACTGAAGCATTTGTAACACTCAAAAAGTGCTACAAAAATCCTATATCAATGTGGTTGAGTAGAAGGATGAAAGAGAAGGAACTGAGACAAGCATATGCTAGAACTAAGCGAGTGTAGGCCCATCTCATGAATTCCAATGAGCAATAATAATTTCCCTATTGGAATCTATTGAGATCCTAGAATAACCTGAGTTGTATACTGGATTGTTTTAGAAAGCTCTTCCAGTCAGTTTATTTTGTTTCTGGTTTTATTTTACTTTTATTCCTTTTTAAATTTTTTAAAAAGATGTTTGAATTAAGTTATCAAGAGATGCAAGCATAAACAGAATTCAGATGAATAGCACTGTTTTATTTGCAGTTCAGCTATATTTGTTATCCTCTTTACATCATTTTTATTTAAAAAAATGTTAAATAATGTTAATTAATTTATCTCCTTTCATTAACAAGGATTTCATTTCTTTAGATCTTCAAAGGTACTCTATGTAATATTTATGTATATGTATAGGTTTTCATTCTATGAGGCTCTGAGCAATTCTTGCCACCTGGCTGATGTCCTGCTTTGGAGTTTATTGTAGGTTAAATGTAGAAGATGTGGTAATTTATTAACGTAGAAGAGCCAGTTAAGTGCTGAACCCAAGTAGATTTTAGTTGTTATTAGAATATATAGGAGCACTGATTTTACATTGGACATGTGTGGAATGTTTCTTAAAATATCTCCTGAGACCTGAAGCTCATTCTAGAGCCTTATACAATTGGCTGTCTTTTCATGAATATTATTTGCATTATTTATTAATAATAAATCTTTATTTCTTTTAAACCATAAGGGACATCAGTGGAGAAAAGTAGCAGTCCTGAACTGCAGATGGGCTGACAATCTAGCCAAAGCACACAATACAGCATGCGAAACAGAACACTTGATCATCAAGAAGACCATCACACAATACAGTAACTGTATTCTGTAGTCAAATATTATAAATAAATTTTAATAGTCTAGTTCCATAGTCTAGTTCCACCCCTTCTTCACATTGTGTAGTCACGGATCAGATAAGAAGACAGCACTGCAATAGCTCACAAAACAAGCATCACCTCCTTTAATTCATCAGGCTGCATTTAAAAGGCTTTAGCTGCTTTTCTGCCCTCATTGGCATTGCTTAAACTTTGTCATTCTCAGCTTTCTTCTCTCCTCACCTGTTCTGCCTGTCTTTAAAAAAGGAGCATGACATTTCCGAGTTACCTGTGTTCAAAACACATACATATATTCTGTGCTTAGTTTGCTGTTGTCTATATCATATAAATATTAAATTATACCATATAAATTATCATTGCAATATATAGGGCCTTATCGTTTAAAAGGTTTATGTCCAGTGCTGACTTGTAGACATTTCACATCTGAAGTGAAAAATCAGAATGACATCCTGCTCCGGACTGCACATCTTTTTTTTTTTTTAATGGAGATCAGAGGCAGGAAAAACCCCTCTCTGGAATCTGCTGTCTGAAGCAGACGATTTCATGATGTTTGCTTCATGGTAAGTCCAACCCTGTTTTTGTCTGTCTGTTTTTCTATGTGTTAATGCATTTGGAGGGGGTATACTTAAAAGAAAGTAGATAACTCTTTTTTCAAAACAAAGGAACCTCATTCAGGTTTTGATATTTCTCTTCAAATGGAGTTATAGACCGAATCCATTGTACCTGAGACCCATAGTGGGTCATTTACCTTAGTGACAATAGTCAAGACAATGGTTTTGACCTCACTCTAACCCTTATCCCTCCATCTTATCTCATTGTCCTGACTGTTATTTCTCATTGAGATGATCCAGGAACAGGATGTGGCATCCTGGTTGCTGTCATGCTGAATAAATTTACCTGCAGCTGCTGTGTAATAACATAACAAAGTATAGTGATCAAACTCTGGAGCTTAGAAAACTTAAATTTGAGAGATTGTGCTCCAATAAAAATAGTGGAGAAAATCCAAGGATAAATTGTATACTCAGCTATGGTATTTGAGGGGGAAAATATGTCATCATAGAATTATTTCCATTCATTGATTGCTTACGCTGAGTTACAATGAAAAATAGTATCACCAGTCAAATGTTTTATTTGACACTGCATTTGAAGGTCCGGGTGGAGGGAGGGATAAGCTAATTCAAATGGTTTCAGTACAGACCTCCATATTACAACAGAATTAGTAGCTCATCGAAGAGAATTTACCTAGTAGTATGCAGTCTTGACTTTATCATTTGAAAGCTCAATAGAGAAACTCTTAAATTCATTTTTGAGAGGCATATAAATAGAAGACAGCAGCTATGAGGACAGTCATCCCTACAATCTGTAAGTTACTGAAAAAGGGATTTTTTCCCCTTCCCTTCCCTCCAACTGTCTGTTCCATTTGTCTTTGAAGTTTACTCTGTGCCTTTAATTGCCTTTGATGGAGTGGTAAAAGTCTTTCCCTTGAACACTTTATATACTTAGGCTGATATATCATAAATGAGAAATCTTCTGCTTCAAGCAGCACTTTAAACTGTAAGCACCCATCACATTGATACACTCTCAATAATAACATTTCACAGCTTTTAACTAAGCTCGCAAGAGCTTTCTCCCCCTCCGGAGACAGCTGCCCCTTTCTTTGCCCATGCACTGTTTTTGCAGATAGACTGATGTCTTTATTTGGGAAGTTAGAAAGGATTGCTTGGAGTCATCAGTGGTTTCAAGAACTGGCTGCTGAAGGAAGGATAAAGCCTATTCAGAAGACAGATGACAGCTTTTCATTTGGGAATCATGCACAATGATACTTGCCCATATAAACAATAGTTACTGCTGTACAGTGTGCTAGCCACATTACCCCAAAGACCATCGCTTGTTTCTTTTATAAGAAGCAAAGATAAATTGAAAGCTATGAAGTCAGTCCAGCAATTCTCACCGAGACAAACTGCAATCCTTCGTTCCTTCGTTCTTTCCTTCCTCTAGTAATAAGGAACAGTTTCTATGGAACTGTGATTTTTGTTGTCAGATCTAAACAGCAATACCTATGCACCATTCCTGAAGGTACATTTAGAATTGTGTTTACCAACATCTCTTTTTGTGCAAAAAAGTTGAAACTGAGAAAGAAAAATTAATTTGTTTAATGTTGTTATTTGTGCATCTGCTTCAGTTAACAGAATGACAGAGCAATTGCAAATTCAGTTTCAAGGGGTTACCTACAGTTTATTTATGCTGTGTTTGCTAAGCCTTTCTGACTTCTGGAATATGGCTTACTTCTGTGTCATATTGTGTAGACAGAAGCATGTGATTCATTCTGAGTGCACAAATGGAGACATATAAATTGACTAGTTTGGCATATAACTAGACCGGTTTGTACACAGCATGGACTGCCTGACTCACAGTGAAAAAGTTATTGGTATGTGCAATTTTGATACAGCAGAAAGATTATTATCATGTATGGCTAGGGACACATGTTTACAATAGATGAACAGCAGTGTGAATATGGCCCACTTTGCATGGGGGTCCAAATCTATGCCATGGTAGCCTTGAGCATGTGGAAGAAATCCTCTTTCTGACACCTTGCACTTCTGTACTAAAAGATCTGCTGGCCTGAAGAATTAACAAACACAAGCAGTCAAAAGAATCTCAGTCATTCAATACAGTGTCCAAAACCTGAAAGCTCATGTTAAGAGACATATATTCCAAGCAACCATCCACTGTGTAATGTACCAAAAAGATAGAACAAAAAGCTGGAGCAGAGGCTATAGCTATCTGTCTGTCATGCAGGTCTGGCAAGAGTCAGTTGCCAAGGCAGGGGTCCAATCATGCAGAATAAGAATAGAGGAGACACGTGATACAGATACAACAAAAGGACAGTTTGGAGCTAACCAGAGTGGTAAAATGGAACATATTTGGGGACACACTGTCGCTCCAGTTTAAGGGCAAGAAACTGGACTAAAAACAAAAGATAGATTTTTTTCTATTCATGGAAAGAGAGGGGGTAAACTAGAAGATGGATAGCTAAGACAATCTGATGGGCTGCTAATGGAGTGAAAGGAATGGTTCTGGGTTATGGAAATATTTCCAAACAAGGAAACAGAAAGGGAATCTCCAACATGGAGATGACTGCTTAGGAGCAGACAGGTTTACTTCACTGAATTGGGAACTGGGACTTTGGCAAACAATTCAACAATCCATTACCAGAGCCTTCTCACCTGTTTGTGGGAAACTGTAATGCAGGTGCAGTTCTTTCATGAGAGAAAGTTAACATGGCAGTATCTTTTTTGAGGTTAACAACAAACTTGTCAGTATCTTTTTTCAGGCTAACAACAAACTGAATAATCTATTGAGAAGTCCTTCCATATTATGAAATGATTGCCATTAATTTAAAGATAACATTTCAGAAGAACCTAAAGTGGATCCTGACAATGGTCAAGAACACAATGATATGGACCCAAGGTAAGTATCATAGGCATTTCACTAGTTAACTAGATTGAAGCAAGCAGTTATTATGGGGATTACAACTGTATGCCAAGCATTGTAACACTATAAAAACACCCAAATTTCCTCACAAGAGATTGCATTTGCTCTAGTGATTTTCTGCCCAATCATAGCTAGGTATATATACAGAATTAGGATGCCTAGATGACTGGTTCTGTTTTAGATTGTAAGAAGGAGAGTTTCAAACAAGTACGTCAAAGTCTAGAAAACAGAGATTACTTAATCTGTCAACTCACAGATGTTGAACTTTGTATACAATCAATTCAGAATTCAATCACAAGTATCATGGTGTATGTGTGAAGTGCTATCAAGTTGCAGCCAACCTACAGTGACCATGAAGGGTTTTCAAGGCAAGAAATGAACAGTGGTGGTTTGCCATTGCCTTCCATAGCACAGTGTCACATTTGAGTATTTGACTACTCAACAACGATAGGATCTTTCTTTTTTTTGTTATAAAGATGCATCATCTGTTAGACCAATCTAAGGACATTTTCCTGTCATTTCTGTCTTGTAGAAACAAAAAAAGTTTTCTTCAGTGACTGCTATCATAGCACAAAACATTTGGTACCATTATTCTGATGCATCACTTGTCACAGCACAGTCTTCAGATAAATAAGATAACAGCTCGCCTCTCACAACAAGGAATGAACCCCAGATAACAATGGTCTAGAGGATTTGGAAATTGTGCTAAATTCATATGGTAATGAACAGCTGTGATGTATCAGTAACTCACTTGCTAAGTAGGATACAATCTCCAGGTTTCAGTACTGATTTTCTAAAGTTGCAGGATGTTCCCAATAGACTTCGAAAACATAAATAACACGTAGTCAAGTTGAGCACACTTGTAAAGTGTTTCATAAAATATTTAATAAAACATTTAATAAAATGCTCCATACTCAGTATTATTTGAGTATTAATGGCATTCTTCAAACATCAACAAATATAAGCTAAAAAAATGACCTTGTCCAAAGCTGGAATTTCCTATCTATCCCATCAGTTGATGAACAAGCACAAATTGAGGCATCCACTAACAGAAATCTTTTGGGTATTGTTTGATTCATTGCCCCTCTACTGAAGAAATTTCTTTGAGTCAGCCCTGAGAATCTGGGAACATTCCCCCCCCCTCCATATCAGACTGATTGAGATGATCCTGCACAGGCCTTAGGGCATATTGCTTTTGTATAATGTATGGTGATTCCTTCCCAATCAGTTTTGCTACTTCATTGCACTGAAAATATTGCAGAGCACAAACTCTGATAAGGACTTCAGAAGAGAAAAAAAAACAATGTTCCCAATTCACCAAGTTTACAGAGAGATGCAGGGTGGAAAATATTAAACAGCCAGCTACACCCTTCATTTTTGGGGTATGAAAAGGAAACAGAATGTGTTTACATAGTGAAATATTGTGGGAAGATATCAGGGCTCTTTTTGTAGCAGGAACTCCTTTGCATATTAGGCAACACATCCTTAATGTAGCCAAGCCACCAAGAGCTTACAGAACTCTTCTTACAGGGGTTACTGTAAGCTCTTGGAGGACTGGCTACATTAGGGGTGTGTCGTCTAATATGCAAAGGAGTTCCTGCTACAAAAAGAGTCCTGAATATACATATCAGAGATTCCAAAGCCATAAGAAACTTTCCATTGTGGTGATTGTTTTTGTAGCCTGATCCATTAAAAATATATTTCCTGATACTGAAAGAGAAGTCCATCCTAGATGTTGTATCCATTTTATTCTGTGTGTGATTAGCTACATCTTTGCACTCCAAAGATGTACTCTGCATATAATCATCACATCTTTCACACCTTGGGTTACTTATTATGATGAGTACAAAGGTTCCTGCACATAGTTCCCTCAAATCTGACACAGGCAGGCAATAGCTCTAATCATTAGGGATGTGCATTCCGGTTCAAATATATATATGAAAAATACCTTTTTGGTATTTTCTGGACATATTCAGGTCTGTAGATAGTATTTGGGTGTTGGTTTTGTTTTGGATTGTTGTTGGGGTTTTTTTGATACCAAGAAATGGGTCCTGGAAAATTCTGGAAATATTCATCAGTACCTAGGAATATAGGCAGTTCTGGTCACAGCAACTCATGACCAAACACATCCCATCGAGCTCTGATGTGGGCAATTTGGATTGGAATGGCAGGGAGGGGGTTCGGCTGGTTCTGTCCCCCCCCCCCAAAGCTCTTGGAGGGAGCGTCTAGCCTGGAGTACTGAAGGAGCTGTTCCCAAAGTCGCAGTTTGGAGATGTGAGCTTCTTTTTGCTCCATAAGGTCCTGCTGTGCCAAGGCCAGCAATGGCGCCCAGAGACATTACCGGACCAGAGTGTACAAGGACTTAAGAAAGTGATTTCCCTACATGGTGACCCAGTAGTATAACGATGCATGCAAAAGTGAGTGAAGTTCCAAAAAGAAACACAATAATAAAGAGGGTGACGGAATAGTGAAGCAGCATAGAGTGAAGGGGAGGGGGAAACCCACGGAGGAAGAGCCCTTCCCAACAGATAAATCACAGCAGCATGCCAAGAGCAAGCTGTTAAGCCTCACTTTATCTTAGTGGAAAACTTCAGGACTGAACTTTACTTTCTTGGGGAAATTGTGAACTTTTTTGTGGACTCTTATCTAAGTATAAACAATGAGCCAGTGTGCAGGAAAAATGGTGCCCAGGGGCAGAGGCAGCACTGGAAATGCTAGCACAGCATCACTAGTCACAAGACAGGAAGACACTAGTCACCAGTGATTTTACTAGCAATATTTCTGAAGCTCTGTGCCCCTTTATGGAACAGATGATGAATCTCAATCAGAAGTTCGACAATTTGCAAAAAGATCTTAAAGAGACACCAGCAAAATCAGAGAAGATGGGAAAAAGATTTTAAAAAATGGAAAATAAAAAATGGATCAAAGAATGGACACTGCTGATAAAGAAAGAACATCTGCAAAACAACAATTACTCCAACTTCAAATGGAAAGATCTTTATATGTATTAAGATTTCAAGGGGTCCCAGAGAAAAAGGATGAGAATTTAAAAGAAATCTTAAGCGAAGCATTGGCCCCCTTGATTAATAGCAAACCTGAAATTATACAAGCGGACATTAACATGATATACAGAATGTACTCAGAGTTTGTAAAAAACAACAACAAAAAACCTCCCAGGAGAATTTTTTGTAAAATTTGCAAAAAGAGCAACAAGTGATCTAATCCTTAAAGCATCTACTATGGCAAAGGTGAAAATTCAAGAGGAGAATATTAAAGTTTTGAAAGACGTTCCATATGAAATACGGAGAACAAGAAGGCAATACAGAAACATTACAGATTTCCTTCAAAAGAACAATGTCCAATATAGTTGGTTAATACCAAAAGGACTCATCTTTAATTTCCAAGAAAAGAAAGAAAAGATTTACTCTTTATTGAAAGCGGAATCTTTTCTAAAGCAACACCATTTGTCAAGTAAACAAAAGAAAGGAGCAGAGGGCAAGAAGGCAACAGAAGAAAACAGCGGACACCAAAAGATTGGGACAGACAATTCTTCTTCCTCTGATACCCCTCAGTATCTCTGGGAGAAATTTTTGACTCTGACACAGATTCAGATTTAGGTGCAGCTGCGCCCAAATATTTGAAGGTTAAGCTGTCCTGGCAAAATAAGAAGCTATAAGGATGAGAAGACCTCTAAATAAAGTTCTCAGATTTTCTCTTTGTATATTTAAAATGTATAATTGTAAGCTCTGAAGTGATAGAATTTCTAACAAATTCTTTTTGGTTTATTTTTAGTAGCGAATTATGGAAATGGATTATATATCATGTAGTGAAAGGTTGAAAGCATATAACAAGCACATATTCGTACCTTGTTACTCTCTGTAGTGTTTAGTGTTCGTGGTGTGTAGTGTTGTATATTGTAGGGCTGTAGTTTGTAGTTTTTGTAGTTTATAGAAGAAAATAATAACAATAACAATAACAATAACATACCTAGGAATATCAGAAGCCAGCATTTTAAGGCTCCAGTCGTAAGGACTGGGTTTTTTTTCTTAAAAAAAATCTCTGTGTTTGAGTCTTCCCAGGGCTTGGTATTGGCTTGCCAGTTTGGTTTGGCTAGGATTCTGTCCTTTTGAACTTGGTTTTGTTGGTCTTGCAAAACTTTGTTCTTTGCTTAGGAGACTTTGCATTGGGTTTGTGGTTTGTGATGGATTTTCAGGTTTGCTGTCAGTTATTGGGTTGTAGGTTGGCTCAGATTCTCCTATTTCACATTTGTTGGTCTTGCAACAGCAGTCCTATTCAGTTTGGCATGGATGATTCTCTGGTGTGACAATGGCTTGGATTCTCAGGTTGTGCATTTGTTGTGTTAGGCTTGCCACATTGTCCCATGTTTCTGCTGGGATTCCCTGTTTCTGCATTGGTTCTTTGAGCTTATTGTTTTTGTCTGCTTTGAGAAGATTTTGGCTAGGGATTGCTTTGTTTGCTTGTTCTTGTGTGTTTGGCTAGTCTTTGACCTGGAGAAAGCACGGAATCCCTCACACACCCATAGGAAACAATGGAGGGTGGCTGGATGCATCTTGTTCAGGGACTCATAGAATTGGACTTCTTGGTTTGGTTTACTTGGAACTTGAGGGTTATTTTAAAAATATGAACCACCAGCTCTGCTGCAATTTTGGTGCAATTTGCTCAAAGAACCAGCCCCTTCAGAAAGGGAATAATAGAGAATAATGAAGTCAAATAATATCACACACACACAAAACACACACAACTAGATCTGAATGCCAAACCAGTATTTGGAACCTGGATGACCTGGCATATCAATATGTTTTGGCTCCCTGATATCCAGATCAGGAATCTTGCATAGAACCATAGCATGGACATGGGGATCCAGCAAGGGGAATGATGAGCTCAGTGTGCTTTGAGTGCACAGGGCTATATCCAGGAGGCTTGAAAGCAGGAACAAACCTTCCATATCTGGATCCCTTTTGATAGATCACCAAGTAGTCTGGCACATGCTGTGTGAAGGAAATGTTACATTTTTATTTTATGCAATATTCCTAGTAAAACTGTACACAGAAAAATTAATGTCTTACCTCAATAGCCCATGAATCTTGTTTCTAATTTCCTTACTTTCTTCAGTTCTGAGCAGTTTAAATTGTTCTAAACATCTTTGGAGGAATTATATTTTTAATTGTGGTTGTACAATGAATATTTGATGATCTACATTCATACAGTAATCATGGAAAAAATCTAATCCTAAATAAGATGTTGAATAATAATTAAAACTACTGAAGACTTGATTAAGGGTGTTAGGGGATTAGAAATGGGAATTAAAGATGGCCACAAGCCCTGGGGTAAATTCAAGGACTTCAAACACCTTTTTAAAAATACATTTTTTTTAAGATTAAAGAAATTATTGGACCAGAGATTTCCCCCTAGGAAACAATCTGTGAAAAAGATGTAAGAAATATCAGAACTAGTTTCCCAAATCTTTTTCCTGGGAAGTTCCATCTATAAACAAGTTCAACTGAAGAATGTCTATTTAAGCATATGTGGGACTGTTGAAGTAAATAGGACATACATCAGTTTAAGACTAAATATTCCACCCTTAAGTGGACTGTGGATTAGTTTGTCAGTTTCTGAAGAAAGAGCAAAGTCATTAGAAATTCAGAGCAAAAAGAAATCTGACTTTCTTCTATAGGGAAGATCCAAAATCCCAACAATTGGACTTAATATTTGGTAGCAGAACAGAGGACAGGTTTCTTTTTAATATAATAATGTAGACTGTATACTAGGAAATGTTATCAATTTATCAGCACAATCACTGTTATGTATGCGGGCCATCACTAGAGGCCTGTGACTACAGTGTGGAGCTTTGCCCCTAAGAACAATAGAACTGAGCCTCCTAGTTCCCCGTAGCATCCACCAATAGCAAGTTGGCGGGAAATTTGAACCCCCCAATGGACTGCGGGTGTGCTGGGTGGGTGTGTATATAGTTGGCCTTGCAGGGCTGTTGTGTGTTGTGTTGTGAAGTACCAATAAATGCGTAACACCACATGTCATGGTCTGCATCCTCCGTGCAGTCAACCCAGTACTTTACAATCACAATCCTGCTTGTATTCTTGTGGTCTCTCTTTGGCCTATGACAACTGCCCACCCTATCTATAGCCTTTTTTGAAAGTGCTCGATGATCTTCAAAATACTTGCCCAAAGCAAATTGTGGCAACTGCCAAGTGGCTCTAGAATTTGCATTGATCCAGATCGATCTCTTTCTGCCTTCCAAAACTTCTTGGTACATGTTTGCCAAACTGGGGGGGGGGGGGGGTGTCTGAATCTTCTCCAGGTCCCAAATCTATCTTTTCTATCCATCAGGCATTTAAGTTTGAAATTATTTTGAAAATCATCAAGCATTTAGATATACTCATGACAGAAACAACTTCTAGAATTGTATTTATGTTAGGTTGTTGTAGAAAAAAAATATGAGTGCTGTCGCTAGGGATGTGCACTTTGCTGCTTCCAGGTAGCTCTAGAAATGACCAGGAACTCTATGGCAATAATTTTCTAAAAGATAAAGAATGCTGCTCTTCCAATCCTCCTGCCAGTTGCCAGACCAGTTGCCTGGCAATCCCTTCCCTCCTTTTTGCTGTCAAGTTGCAGTTGACTTATGGCAGCTCTGTAGGGTTTTCAAGAGACGTTCAGAGGTGGCTTGCCATTGCTTGCCTCTGCATAGCTACTCTTGTGTTTCTTGGCAGTGTCTCATCCAAATACTAACCAAGATCAACCCTACGTTGCTTCTGAAATCTGATGAGATTGGGCTAGCCTACCTCACCTGTGAAATAAGTAGGACTGAGAGAGTGAGTGACCCAAGAGTACACAGCAAGTTAATAACAATGTGGGGATTTGAATTTGGGTCTTTCAGATTCTAGTCCAGTACTCTAATTTCTGACTTTTTAGAGGAAGTTCTTATACCATTCATTCATTCATTCATTCATTCATTCATTCATTCATTCTCCACCTTTCTCCCATGTTGGGGACACAAAATGGCTTACATTGTTCTCCTCTCTTCCATTTTGTCCTCACAACAACCATGTGAGGATATTGTTTAGATGAGAGTGATTGACTGGCTATGGGCCCCCAGCAAGCTTCCATGGAGGAGTTGGGATTCAAACCTGGGTGTCCCAGATCCTAGGCCAATAGTCTAACCATAACATCACCCTTATATTGATAATTTCCACATTTCAGATACTTACTTTAAGAACCTTATCACCCATTATGCCTAAGAAATGTAAAATGTTTTAAAATATGCCTAAATCTGTACAGTACGATTATGACAATCGCATGATGGAAGCACATTCATCATATAAGTCAACTCATCAGGGAGCCATGTTTGGCTACAACTGACTGCAGAGTATACATGTGGTGACAACCCTAGGTTTGTCTCTGAATAATGTGTGAAATGGGCCTACATATATAAGTGACAGCAAGGCACCTACATTCCCTATGGAAACACAATAGCTTAAAAGGAGATCAACCGATTGAGTAACAGATGTGGTTAAAGCAAAAAAAAAACCAAGAAAGAGCTACAATTCAAAATTAACATTCAGCAGAACCCTGTTGTCAACTGAGAAGACTGACTTTGCCTGAAATTTAAAAAAGGGTGTCTCGGGCACCCTGACAGTGCCTTTAGGCAACACCTGAGGCCTCTGTTCAGTAGAGATGGCCTGTTTCACCTTTGTCAGTGATTTATTCATTATTTGTTCTTGTTCCTCTCGGCAGCATGTGTGTGTGCGCGCGCGCTTATATTAGTTTGTAATTACTTGTTTTTCTGTGCATCATCAACTCAGGCATGGATTTATTGTAATGCCTAATATGCAGAAAAATAGATGGACTGTTGTTGTGGACTGTTTAAATCAATTGATAATAGCCACATGAAGCAATTATCACAACATTATTATCTCTGAGAATTTCCAACAGCTCTTCTCTACCCAGATGACTTAATTTTGGCTTGGGGAAAAAAATAAATAGACACATCCTGCCTTATCTCTGTTGAGATCAGTTATTATGCATGTGTTTCAACAGGTGTGTGCAGATGGAAGATTGCAAGCGAACTGAAATGTATTTTGGGGTTGTGGCAGAAATGGGCAAATTGGAGAGTTTGCTGCAATGCCAAGTCACTTGATCTGTAATATGCTCTTTCCAAAGAGCACTTAGCTGTATAAGGAGAGAAAGCCACCCTGTATCTTGAGGACTGTGATTAACATATAACTATATCTGCACTGTTTAGGAGCCAAGTTTACTGATGTTCAAATTTTCATGGAAATTCATAAAGCAAAGTACTGTTTCCCATTTTCTTTGAACCCAGTATAACAAGCAGGTTGCAATGATAGGGAATCTAAGGTTCTGTGAGAGAACTATCCTGAAGCCATTACTTCTTATTAAAGAAAGTCTGAGAAAATTGGCAGTAAGGCCTTGAAGCTACTAAATTATGTTAAATGAATGCTGACCTAACTAATTAGCAATAGCTAATGAATGATCCCACTTATATTTCAGGACTTTTATCTTTTCACAATCGAATCTCCTGTAATGCATCCCTATCACAGTTCTGACATGACATGTCACATTCAGTCATCTGATAAAACAGAAAGGTTGCCAGTCATCTCATAAAATGATATCCTTTTTCTAATACCCATGCTCATCATACATGTATTTCTCCAACATGTCTAATTGTATATTACTTGTTACCTTGGGCATTAGATAATACTGAACTAGATGGACCAGGATTTTTGACTTGGTGCAAGGCAAATGTAATATCCTACTCAGATATGAATGCAGTGCAGTTTCTTGTTTGCAAAAGAATTTTCATTCTGTTCTAGTAGCTGTGGGCAGCTACAGAGCACTGCTGTAGCTCATAACTGAGTCCCATTAGCTGACACCACATATCTGGAAAGCAAATTCAACATAATGGTTAGAGTATCAGACAAGTATCTGGGAGACCCAGATCTGAATCTCCAGCATGCCTTTGAAGTTTGCTGGGTGACCTTTGGACAGTCACTGTCAGCTAACACTGCCATGGTCTGGAATGTGTGGGTACCTTCTTCTCTCTCCTCCCTCCCCCTCCCTTCCTGGGAAGCTGCCTTATGTTATCTGTAAAGTGTCCTTGAAGCTCTACTCTGCTTGCTCCTAGCTTCCTGCTGAGAATGTAACCATTACTTTTGCCCGCGCCTTCAGGTGCCTGCTTATTAGCCTTAATGTATCCGGGGGTCATGTATGAAGGGGGTATATCTGCTGTTCCTGTATCTTAGACCACCATTCCTGAAACAAGAGTCCATTGTGTCCTTAGTACTAGCTCTCAATAAACTGAAACTTCTGAAGGAACGTTGTCGAGTGTTTTGACTGGGAAGCCTGACAGTCAGGGTGATTTCCCACTACAGCTGCCTTGGGGTTGCGCCGCCGTTTGCCCTGATACTATTTGTCAATTTCACACCCAAAGCCGCGGGGCTGCATTTTGACCCGCGGCTTCGCCCGATTTCCCCCGCAGTTTCGTAATCCTCAAAAAACAAATATTTTTTAAACCATTCAAACCAACAAAAACACATCATTAAAACAATTTCAACCAGAGCTAAAATACATATTTAAAAACATAAAAATTCAAACATAGAAGAGGAAGGTGGGATCATTGAGGGACAAAACAAAAAGGTCTTCACCTGTAGGTGGACTCATAGGGTTGCCACCTCCAAATTGACAAATTCCTGGAGATTTGGAGGGGGGTGGAGCCTGGGAGGGCAGAGTCTGGGGCAGGGCAGGACCTTAGCAACTATAATGCCATAGAGCCCACACTCCAAAGCAGCCATTTTCTCTGGGGGAACTGATCTTTATTGTCTGGGGATCTCCACATCTCCAGGCAGCACTTGGGGGCAGGGCCAGCCCACCCATAGAAAAATTTAGACTTTTTCCTAGGGTACCCCCCTCATGGAGGGGTGCCACAGTGGCCTGCCACCCTGCCTCCGCCAAAAGCCCTGCTCACAGAAGCTCCTACCACACGTATTTGGTTAGTCATGAAGGTGCTGCTGGACTCCTGCTCATTCCCACTGCTGAAGCCCCGCAGAAAAGGCTGCTGTTCCTGGGGTCTGAGTCCCCCAATGGTTGGTGGGGCACCCCCTCCCCCTTTTGAGCCAGGCATTTGGAACCAGCGGGAATTCCGAGGTGGCGTCCACAACTTCCTCCTTGTCAACGGAGCTGCTGCCCAGCTGCACAACCCGCGTGCTCCCCTCCCCCTCCAAAGAAAGCGCTCCAGATCTGCATGAGAATCCCAGAGGCATTCCAGCCCCCCCAGCCCCCACTCAGTTCCTGATCCAGCCTTTCTTCTTCTTCTTGTCTGCTGCAAGTCATCTTGCAGGCTTTCTCCCGAGAAGCCCTGCTGCAGCATTACATCCCAGTCATCCAGGAGGATGTGAGTGCTTGCCTCCAGCAGTGGCTGGCTGGGAGCACCAAGGGCCCGGCTTAGCTGAGCATGGAGGATCTGGCCCTCTTTGGTTCTTTTCTTGGAGAGGACAAAAATCCACTCTTTAGGAGGGGCTCCCTTTGGGAATTCACCAGAGATAGACTGTGTGTGTGCGTGTGTGCATGTGTATGTGTGCACGTGTGTGTGTGAGAGAGAGAGAGAGGGAGAGGGAGAGAGAGCTCCCCCTATTTTATTTCTTCATTTAATCCCTGTCACAAATATATATTTTTTTAAATTGCTGCCCTGCCCAACTCTGTGGTGGTGGTATCTTTAGTCAGACTGCCACCTCAAACTCTGGAAAATGATTGTTCTTCAGAAACAAGGAAGACTGTGCTGCTGAGATGTGTTGGGGGGGGGATACTCAATAAGATAAGGGACATTTGGCAGGGCTCACTTCTGTTTCATGGGGAGGAGGGCTACAATTCCCAGACCACTACCAGGCCAAAAACACCTTATGCATTCTAGAAAAATCCATTGGTTTTACTTCCAAGGAATGGATCCAGCAGGACTGGTGTGGTAGTCTCCTCATGGCACTGCATCCATTTAAAACCACAGTCCTGTGAAGTGGGAGTAAGCTCACATTAACACAGAGAGACAGGCATTGGATTTGGCTGCTTGTTGAGAGACAGGGAAGGATTAGAGTATAAAGTGTCCCAAACAATGCTCCCTCTAAGCTGTGGGTTCCTGTGAGCAAAAATTCTGCTTTGTGAGCTACTAGCATTAAAGTTGTGAGTGAGTGATTTGGCTTCTGAATAAATTAGTTTGCTCTGGAGCCATCCTTCTTGAGCTAAGACAAAAATGTGTGAGTTGGAGGCTAAAAAACTGTGAGCTACCTCACAAATTTCAAATTTTGTGTTTTTCATCCTTCCTAAAATGCATTTATGTTTGCAAACTGGTGGGTGCATGGAGGGGCAGAAGGTAGCCTCACCTAGTGTACAAAAAAACCTGGGGGTTAGCAACCCTAAGTGGAAGATGGCAACAGAAGGAGATGGACTATTCTCCTTGGGGAGAGCATTCCAGAGTTTTGGGGGCACAACTAAAAAAGCCATGTCCCAGGTTTCCACCAACTTAATCTCAGAAACAGAGGCAGTGCCTCCAAAGATGAGCATAATGGTCAGATTCATAAAAGAATAGATGGTCCTTTATGTATGCTGGTACCAAGCACCTTGCATTGTGCCTGAAAACAGATTGGGAGCCGGTGTAGATAGGCCAAGACAGGAGTGATATGGTCCCTGTGACCAACTCCAGTCAGGATCCTGGCTGAAGCATTCTGTATAAATTGAAGTTTTTGAACACTTTTCAAGGGCAGCCCCATACAAAGTACATTGCAGTTATCTAATCTAGATGTAGCCAAGTCATGCACCATAGTGGCCAGATCCTTTCTGTCCAAGAAAGGCCACAACTGGTACCAGGCACTACTGGCCACAGCTGCCATCTGCATATCCAGCAGTAGGCCTGGGTTCAAAAGCACCCCCAAATTACAGACTGGTTCCTTCAAGGGATATATCATCTCATCCAGACTGGGTGACACTTTAAATTCTGGGTCAGGCCTTCCGTTCACCATTAGCACTTCCATCTTGTTGTGATTAAGCTTCAGTTTATTAGACCACATCTACTCCAAACCTCCCTCCAGGTTCTACAGCCTTCCGGGCATTAATTCGTAGTGTGTGTGTATGTGTGTGCGTGTGTGTGTGCGACAGAGAGAGAGAGCACTGAGCATCATCCACATACTGGTGACAACCCAGCCCAAATCTCTAGTTGACCTCACCCAGCAGTTTCATGTAGACGTTGAAAAGCACTGGGGACCAAAATAGAGCCTTGCAGGACCCAACAGGTCAGAAGCCGAAGCAGTCCCCCAGCACCATCTTCTGGAATCTCCAACAATTTAACGTTCCAAATAAGTAATTTTAGATACACTGTGTCAGCAATACCCATGCATGACTCTGAACTGAATTCAGAGCAGCAACTTAACCGAATACAGGAAAAACGCCATTAAAGAAATTTCAGGTCTAGGAATTCCTTTGACCTATCTACATTATCTCTAAAAGCAACACAATGCAGGCGTAAAGAGCTGTGCATCCATCAAGAAACATCTGTAAACAGCAAAATCTTAAAAATGGCAAAGGCTACTGTAGTATATCTAAGCTTGGGGTTTTTAAATCTAAGTTTATTCTCTTTCCAAGTGGAAAGTGATTTGATAGGAACTACAGATCAATGTAACAGGAGATAAGTATCAGCTTCATCTACTTCTCAAAAGACAAATATATGCCCACAGCTCTATTTCTCTTGCAAAATGTTTGTATCTGATTCATTGGCGTTCTGTGAGTAGATCTGTGCATTTCCAGAACAATTTTAAAAACTTAGTAGGTTGACTGATAAAATGTGCATGTAAACATAACCCTCTGAGAACCATATAAAACTTTCTCAGAGAGAGCAGGGTTGGATTTTTATACAAGAGGATTTCCCTGGATGATGCACAGAAGCAGACCCTCACCCTACATCCTGGAATGAAGATACAAGAATCTGTGTGAATTAAACTAGGTTTTATTAATGGCTGATCTGCATAGCATTAAACATTTCCTCCTATTGGTGTGGATTGCCACCAACAGCTAATGCCAGCATTTTGGGCAATCCCATACTTATTCTAAATTCAGCCAACATTACCTCCAGCCTCATTTATTTCGGGCTATACAGAAAACATGTGCTGAGAGATGACAAAACTATTAAGAGTTCAGTTGATACTGCTTTGCACCAATGGATTTCACTCCCCAGTTGCCCAACCACACATCCAGTGAACAGCTGGCTTGAAGAACCTTCCATTTATCCATATTTGCCTCAGGGAGCTTGACATATGTGCTAACTACTTGCACAATTCCTATAATCTCTAGCTGGAGTTTGTGCAATCCCTAAGGGATAGGCCTAATCATAACAGCACCCACTTCCTCAAAATCAATACAAAATAGGAAAATGGGCTCCCTTCAAAGCCCATCTGAAGGAAGCTCCCAAATTCCTGCTTAGTCCCAGAAGAGCAACCAGCTATTGCTTGTTAAAATGGAGTGGGTGTGGAAACAGCCACAACAAAAAGCCCGTGGCTCTGGCTTGTTCCTTGCTTTCTTCTTAGCAGCTGCACTACATGAGGTACCTGGCCTGGCTCCACAGAGCTTGTGATCCTTTTCCCATAAGGGTGGGGGACAAATTTATACCCCATAACCATTCCTCATCTAGATGCCTGGTATTGGTTGCCTACAACTGCCTTTTACTATGCTCTACAATATTTTGTTCCATCTTGACCTCAAATTTGTGGGTTTAGGTTTAGGAATGAGATGAGGAAATCGATTTATTGGTTTGATTCCCCACTCCTCCACTTGCACCTGGCTGGATGAGCCGGGGCAAGCAATAGTTCTGATAAGAGCTGTTCTTGAAAAAAGAGCAGCTTCTGTCAAGAGGTCTCTCAGTCCCACCTACCTCACAGGATGTCTGTTGTGGGGAGGGGAAGGGAAAGGAGTTTGTAAGACACCTTTGAGTAGTGAAGGACGGGGTATAAATCCAATCTCTTCTTCTTCTTCTTTTCTGATCAACTAATAATGAGTGTCTCTATAAAGTACCTATCATGAACAAGAGTGGGATATTCTACCAATTAACCGGATTTCCAGAGAGAAGTGATATCTGATGACATTAAGGACTGTGACATGAGATTATGACAGTTTAATTATTTAATGAGCTGATTAGTAATCTTGGAAAAGTACACTTTTCAAATTTCATTATATTGCTGCAGCTGACACTACTGCCACATGTTAAAAAGAATAAAAGAAAAGGAAAATCAGCTATTATATTTTGCTATGATTAGGGCAGGAAAAGAATGACTTTTGGGTTTTTTTCATATAGTGTTATTAGGTTCAGGACCAATGATAGTGATGATTATCATTATTGAAAATTAGAGTGAGATATAACATTACTTTCTGGTTGACGGATATGGGATATAGAAGTTCCACTTCTCAGGTATTAGTATCCAGGCATTATCTTATTTTTCACAATGAAAGTATATAGGTATACTTTCGCCAGTCTCACTGGGGGAAAGAACATTTTTATGTCAGAATCTTACATCTGGAACATGCCTCTCTGGTACTGGCAACTGTGGATGCCAACCAATACCACAACTAATCCTAACTCTAATCCCATATGATTAATTTTAGCCATGAAAGTTATCTCATTTTAAGTTAGTCTAATACATTTCGGGATCACTGGCTGGTGGCCCAGCCATACGGCCAGAGGACACCTTTGCCTCTGTTGAAGAAGGGAGAGCAGGCACATGTGCTGAGTCACAGCGTACAAGCCCTGCTCTGGGGGTGGAGCCGGCCTGTTAATGGCTGGCTCCGCTCCTGCCCCCCCTTCAGTTGCAGCCAAGAGCTTGGCCAGGAAGGAGCTCTTTCGCTCCTTCTCCCAAGCTCTTAGAACTGGGCTGCTGCAGCCTACCTTCTGCAGCTTGAAGAAGGCCTCAGGGTCCAGCAGTGAGGAGCAGCGGTGGTGATCGATGGTGGCTCAGTGGCAGCATTCGGTGGTTGTGTTTAGCAGTGGCGGTGTTCAGTGGCAAATTGGCGGTGGAGAGCAGCACAGCTCGGCTGTGGCAGCACTGCAACTGGTGCCTGTATCAGTGACCCAGCAGCAATAGGCCAGCAGCCGGGGCCCGGTGTTGGCCAGGAATAGTTGTGCAGCCCAACAGTGGGCATTGGCAGCCAAGGCAGCAATGGGGCCTGCAGTGGTGGCCTGGCAGGAAATAGGCCTGTGGCTACAGCCCAGCTGTGGCTGGTGGCCTGCAGCCAGGGCCCAACAGTGGCTGGTGATTGAGGCAACCATCCAGGCTGCATTGGGGGCCTGCATGGGCAGCCCAGAGGTGGCGTGAGCCTGCTGCATCCTTGGGTTGGCTTCATGGGTGGCAGATAGGGCTTTAGGCTGTGTTTTGGTGGCATGACACGACTTGGCAGCTCTGAGGGTGGCATGTAGCTTTATTACCCGGCCTTTGGGGGGCTTGCCTTACTGGGGACTGTGGCCTTAGGCACCTTCCTGGGGCCTCCTTTAGTGGAGCAGTTTCTGGGTGGTTTGAGGCACCTGGGCTCCAGCTCCTGGTGCCCTTTCCCCTCTCTCCTCCCCTCCTGTTTCATCTCCTTGCTTGAGCTGGAATAGAGGATTGTGCTTTCTTTCTGTTTTGCTTTTGGTTCTAGTTAGTCCACTTGGCCTGGGAGTGGTAGTATTGGGTGCAGCCACATCTGCTCTTTCCTTCTTAGTGTGGTGGTTGCCTTGGTTGGAGGCTATTAGAGGGATTGGGACTTGCCTATTTACTGGTTTGGCACTAAGGGACAGCCCTCCCCCCCTTTTTTCTTTCTCTGCCATCAGCTTCCATTTGATTATTGGGGGGATCCTATAACCATGGCTCCTAAAAAGGGAACGGGCAAGTCTAAAGGGAAGCAGCCTGTGCCAAGCCCCCCCCCCCAAGTGACCAGCTTCTCCCCCCAGTCTTCTGATGAGGATGAGGGAGATGTGGCGCAGCAAGCCATCTTAAACAGATTGCTGGCTTTGGAACAAGCCGCTGATGTCAGCCCTCCCACAGTGCCTGCTAACAAGGATGCAAGTGGCAAGAAGCAGCCAAGGTTTGCTTCCAATACTCAGTTCCAGGTGTCAGTGTTAACATGCTTATCTCTTCTCAAAGGTCAGGCTGCTAAGCCCTCTGGATCGAGAGAAGGGAAAAAATCTGGCGACACAATGGCAGTGACATCATCTGGATCTGGCAGACTTGACCAGCAGTCTGGGTCAGTGGTGGCCCCAGGGGCAGCAAAGGCTCAGGGCCCATCGAGTGAGTCTGGTACCACGTCACACTCCAACCAAGCTTGGCCCTGGGGACCCTGGGGGTCAGTCACCTGCCTCCATGTCCCCCACTTCATCCCAGTCAAATAATCTCTTTGAGGGTTCTGCACCCCCAGCAGTGGGCGTGGGCTTCAGCACCATTCTTGCCTCCACCACCTTGGAGCAGATACCCGGGACATGGCCCATCAGCTCCCATGGCACCTTGAGGGGGTTGGGGTTTGCAGGCCCCTTGAGGTGCACCTTTTGTACAGGTGCTAGCCAAGGATTTGCCCTTTGGTGACATAGCCTTGCCACTAGGCAACCATTTGTCGCTGCCCATTTGGGGAAAAATATGCAAAGATGAATTTGTAGACATATTTTCCCCTCCTTTATTGGGTGCTTGAGAAAAAAAGATAAGGAGGACCTAGATGAGAGGGACAAAGAAAAATGGAAAAGGACTGTGGACAGGACCTGGGCTAATTGGTTGTTGGGCTTTTTAATATATGCTGGTGTTATAGCTCGTGTACAGCCCTATCAGGCCACTTCCCTGATCCAGTATATGGATATCATATAGAAGGGGTACACAGGATTTGCAGGGTCAGCCTGGCTACAGTATGACGAAGAATTTCCCAGGCATGCAGCACAGAACCCCATGCTTCCATGGGACCAGGTTCACCCACTTTTGTGGCTGCAGGTCATGTCCCATGCACAACCACTGACTGGGGAACACTCTCATAGTGGCCATCTGGTACAGCAAGCCCAGTCTGCTCCAAGTCCCCATGAATCTGTGGGGCAGGCAGTTCAACCCCACCTTTTGTGCTGGGAGTTTGGCTCCCAGGGGCTTGTAACAGAAAGGCTTGTCAGTATAAACATGAGTGCCCCCTGTGTGGCAGACCCCACTCATTCACCAACTGCTCTAAAGCCAAACCACAGTGCAGGCAGAAGAAGCAAGGGGGGCAAAGGAAACCAACCTTTTGATAAATGGTCCCAGTCCCCTAAACCTGAAGGTCCTCAAGACATGGCTGGTTAATTACCCCAATAGAGGTGATGCTAGGTACTTGTTGGAATGTTTTCAGTTTGCTTTTCGCATTGCCACCACAATCAGAATGAAGAGACGGACACCAATATGGATTTAACAAGGGCCACTTTATTAATTATTTATAATCAAACAACTGGCGAGGGGCTGCTAAAATGTACTGAGGAATATGACAGGTGTCAAACTCCTGACCACCTTCATCTTCTTCTGGGCAATGCACCTTCCCTGATCTCGAGCCACCCAATGTGGCTCTTGACCAGCGGCTTGGCATGTTTAGGAGAACCCCCTGGCCCACCGCCCCAGAAGCCGCAAGGCCCACTAATATAGGCCAGGCCAGAATGTTCTAAGGAAGATCGCCCCTTCCTGCCCTTGAGCCGCAAAGGCCCGAAAGCTGTTCTTGGAGGACCCTTTAATTCCTTTATAACAATGCTCAGGTATTCACTGATTTCAACTTGCTGATCGCACTACCCCGCCATAGCAAAGGCCAAGCCTCTGCTTAGGACTTCGCCCCCACCAAGTGATCCAGTGCCAACAGCACCCCTCACCTCAAATCTGCCAGAAATATAGTGTTGCCCTTGTTAAAGAGGTGCACCCTGTCCCCCCTATACAGGTTCGTTAACTCAGCCCACATATCAGGGTGCAACAAGAAGAGGCCCAAGCCGCCTTCTATGGCATTTCTAAACTGCTGATTGGTGTTTTGTCTCCCCAGCCCAAGGACCTAGGAACCCCTAGGCTACGCCACACCTGGCGCAGCCAAATTGCAGACCAGACCAGCTGTACCCAACACAACCAGCTGTCTTAACGCCTAGCGGGGTCCCCAAAATTTGCGCCAACCTGGCGGGGCAGAATAGCCACCACACTATCTGCGCTCTGGGCCACCTTACTCTTATCATCACAAGGTCAGCCTCTGCTTGTAAACCAGGGCCTATATCCTTCATGATGATACAGCATAGCCACTAGACCATGTACCATCTATAACCATCATGGTGAGGCTGCACCCCAGGCAAACAGTCAGCTTGTAGCACCAGGGCCTTGCCCTTCACAGTGAGGCAGAATAGCCACCAGACCATCTGCACTCCGGGCCACCTTGCCCATCATGTTGAGGCTGCACCCCAGGCAACCGATCCACTTGTAGCACCAGGGCCTTGCCCTTCATGACATGCAGCATAGCCACCAGACCATGTGCACTCTGGGCCACCTTGGCCATCATGGTGAGGCTGCACCCCAGGCAACTGATCCGCTTGTAACATCAGGACCTTGCCCTTCAGATGAGGCAGAAAGGCCACCAGCCTATCTGCACTCCAGGCCACCTTGCTCTTATCATCACAAGTCCAGCCTCTGCTTTAACACAAGAGCCTTGTCCTTCATGGTGGAGCAGAATAGCTGGCCAGACTATCCGTACTCTGGGCCATCTTGCTGTTATCTTCTCAAGGTCTGCCTCAGCTTGTAACACAAGCGCCTTCCTGGCCAGGGAGTCCTCTTGGCCCAGTGGGTGGCCCAAAAGCCCATGCCAGCAGCACCTGAAGGATAAACTTCATTAATAACTTAAAACTTTGCAATTCCATTCTCTGAATGCTAGGCAAAAGCCCTCCACAGCTCACTGATCCACAATGCCACCCCCAAAAAGGAGTGCAATGACCAGACAAAAGTCCTGACCTGAAGAAGGTCCCACTGACACTACCACATGGCAAAGGAACGCATAGCCCAGGTCACCTGTAGTGGAAGTGGCACTGAACCAAGAAGAGTGAGTTCCAAACTTCACCCCGGGAAATGCCCAACTTGCCCAAAGCCCAGGCACTACTGCCGCAAACTGGTGCCTGGTCATCAGAGTTCCATCCGCATGCCTAAATCAGTAACTGTCTTCATAACATGAAGTGCAGTAACGCCCCAGGTTACAAAAATGACCCTTTTTCCACTGCCAGGGCAATGAGTTTCCTCTGGTCCTCTAGAGCTCCCTTTTCCCAAGACCTTCCTAGAATGCTGTAGAAATTCCACTACATGTACACAGCAATGTTTGCTTTTGCACAGTCATTGTGATTTGCAAGGCACTGCCCAACATTCATAGGGGTTATGTTAGCACTGATCAAGTGAAATGACATTGATATTCCTGGGTAGCAAAGCCCACCCCCTTTAAAGGGATGTTAATTGTCTGGTGACATTCTTTACCTCCATGCCATGAAAAAATACAGCTGTGCATTTCCACACATTGAGTCTCTATAAGGCAGATAAGACTTAATTCTTTGGATTGTTTGGCAGTCCTACACCCTGAAAGATAGGAAATTGAGGCCTAGAATTATCATTGTCTAAGGTCTATACCAGAAGAGAGCATCTCTGATTCAATTCCAAATCCACTGGATTGGCAGACTGTGGAAACATTCTCTCAGCCTTGGAGTTCCTTAAAGAACATTTCGCAGGCATTCAATATTTAGAACTCAAGAGACTGCCCCCATAAGGCATTCTGAAACCCTTCTTGGCATTTAATCTTTCCCAGTTCTACTAACAACTGAGACCCATCATAACAAAAAGTTAGTTTGGTTTTCAAAACATGATAAGTGCCAATCTACAATATTGTCACTGTAAAACCTGTATATTATATATAAATGTTTGTTTGTTTGTTTGTTTTGAAAAAACTCCCTACCCTGAAGAGTGCACAGAACCTATAATTTCTTATAGAAACTGGGTTCCTATCCTAAAGACCAAGGACAAGCACACAGTAAAGTGCACTGGCCCCTTTACAAACAGGTGTATACCTACATGCAGGCTATATGTTCATTCACTGTAATGGGAACCTGTATTCAGTGGACCCTATTACCATACATACATGAGTAATGCTGGGCTGCCATGTCAGAATATAGTTCTTTCTTGGTCATGTGAGTGGGCAGAACAGCCCCCACAGAACCTCCCTGGAAGCCACCTGCCTCTTTTCTGTTGCTGTGGCAGCATCACTGCATCCCAGCCGTTACCGTCCACAGCCTATTATGACCAACGCCACTCTGGCAGGCCGTTGTAATAGAGTGATTTGATTACTGCAGAAATCAGTTTGCTCTGGAGCCATCCATCCCGAGCCAAAACAAATGTGTAAGCCAGAGGCCAAAAAAACTGTGAGCTAGCCCACATTAACTCAGCTTAGAGGGAACACTGATCACCAACCCCAGCCTTGTGAGTTTTAAAGTGAAATCATCTTTTTCAGTTATTGCAGAGATTAGTTCCCTAATAAATCCTTCCTTAAAAACCACGCCAGCAACAGCGAAGGAAGGAAGGAAGGAAGGAAGGAAGGAAGGAAGGAAGGAAGGAAGGAAGGAAGGAAGGGAGGGAGATAGGATTTATACCCTGTCCCTCACTCAGAGCCACAGAGTGGCCAACAAACATCTCTACCTACCCCTCCCCACAACAGACACCCTGCCAGGGGCTGAGAGAACTCTCTCGCAAACTGCTCTTTAAAGAACTGCTCTGACAGCACTATGGTTTGCCCATGGTCATCCAGCAGCTGCAAGTGGAGGAGCAGGGAATCAGTACTGATCCACTCAAATTAGAGACTACATGCTTAACAACTGCACCACACTGGTCTTCAGAAAATCAAGGGCCTAGCTGCCCACCATATATAACATGGAATGAGTGAGGCAGGCTTACCCTGCTGCCAGTCTCCCGCCATGAACACTTGTTTGGAACCAGCAGGACTTCTATACAGGTGGCAAGAGGTACAGTGCTTTCCCCTATTTCTTCCACCTTTATTCATTTATATTAAATACAATATAAATTGGCCATCACTCAACAAAATGGCTGCCACCCCTCACCATTTGGCTCCACCACGAAATGGCCGCCACTGAAGAGGCAGGTTGCAAGGAAGGCCTATGAGCCCTGGCCTAATAACTGGAAAAAAACCCACCCATTGAACAGGACTGGGGATAGATATCAGCCACCCAACCCCCGCTACTCCAATGCAGATATAGAGGGGAGGGGAGGGGGCTAAATGCAAGGAAAAAACCCACCCAGCTAACAAACAGGCTTTCAAGTCTGTGGGTGAAGGGTGGGACAGGGGGTGAAGCAGCCTTACCTTGCTGCCACCCCTAATTGCCACGGTGCTTTGGCTTGGAGTCCCTCACTAACCTGCCAACCCCCTGCTCCTGCCTAACTCCCTGCTGGTTGGGGCCCTATAAACACCCCCCCATACAGGAAAGGCTGCTAAAGGGGCCAAGCCACCTATGGGGCCCGATGGTTGACTGCAGTCACTCAGTCACCGTGAGCCTGCATGGTCGCAACCTGCACAGCTTGGCAACAACCAGGAGCACCGCTGTTGCCTTGAAGGACATCAAAGGCACTGCAGCTGCTTCAGGGCCTATGCCACCGCCTCGGGTCCCCCAACCCCTTCCATCCAGGGCCACACTACCACCACCGCCAGGAGTCTCACCACCAGGCATAGGCTGCTGCTGCCAAAACGGGCTGCTGGTGTGCAAACGGGCTGCTCTGCAGCCCAGAAGACTAAGAGTGCGCTGCCGCGCTGCTGCTGCAAAACCCAGCCTAGAGATTGGACCGCAGCTGTGCGCCCCCCCACTCCAGCCACGGACCCACGCGCTGGCCGCCATTTCCCAAGCCCACTGCAGAGGCCCCACGGAAGATGAGAGCACCACTGTGGTGCTGCTACTGCTGCTTCTCAGGCTGAAGGCCTCCTGAAGCCAGCAGGCAGTCCTCATGCTTGCTTCTCTCCAAGCACCGCGAAGAAGTGCTGAGGCAGGAGGTGGGAGCTGAGCCTAATAGGCTGCCTCTGCCCCCTGCCTGGCACTGCGTTTCTCCTTTTCTTCCTGCCTCACAAGGAGGCAAATCAGCCCCTTCCCACCAGCACGGGCTTGGCAGGAGTTGGGGCTTGCATTCTGTTTACGAGCCCAAGGGGCCCATTCATGGCTAACAACCTCTGTTCTGTTCGGGGCTTGGGTCCTTTTCCTACTCCTCTGGTACCCGATCTTGGGCTGGCCTCCGAATTGGGAGTGTTACTTGTGCATGAAAAGATGGAGGGTCCCATTTCCTGGTTAACCATTTGGGGGGTTGCCCCATTTTCCTGAAAGTAAGGTGCAAGATTAACTTACCAGGGTCACTAGTTTCCTCTCTAAGCAGAAGGCAACTTTATTGGAAATCTAGCAGCTGGTTGGACATCTTAATTTCACCCTCAAGGTTGTAGCCCCAGGGTGGGACTTTTTGTGAAGGCTCTGTGATACCATGGCTGGCCTTCATCTTCCACACCATAGGATGCACATGACATTCTGCATGCAAGCTTACCTCATGGTCTTGCACAAGTTTTTAGGATCATTCAATGGGGTGTCTTTTTCAAAGGAGGACTTGGGGCTCAACACAGAGCTTCAGGTTCATTCTGATGCAGCTGGTTCTCTAGATTTTGGGGTCTACTTTTGCAGACATTGGTACACGAAGGATTGGCCTTCTGATTGGATAGAGGCAGGTTTAAACGGGGACCTCACCTTCCTCAATTTTTTTTCCCATATTGGTGGCTGTTTGGTTTTGGGAGGATGGTTTGTTGAATCACAGGGTTCATAATCCTTCCATGGTCCACATCATTAACTCCTTATCTTCTAGGTCCCCAAAAGTTATGGTACTGGTTAGGGTCTTTACACTGCATTGCCTCAGGCTTAACAATTTGCTTTTGACCAGACATGTTCCAGGGGTTGATAATGGGGTGGCTGACACTCTCTTACACAAACAGGTGGAAAGGTTTCATCAGCTGTCCCCAGAAGCTGATTTTCATCTGGCAAGGATCACCCCAGTGCTATGGCTGCTTGGAAGGCTGTGGCCTGCAGAGTGATAGGCCTTGCCATAGCCCCCAGCACCAGGAAGTCGTATGGGTGTGCAGTATGCCAATTTGAGTTTAGTTCAGAGGTTGGGTATCAAGTAATTTGGCCCCTCCCGGTGAAGCAGTTGCTCCACTATTGTGTTGACCTTAAAGGTAAGGGGCTAGTTGTATATTCCATTAGGAGGTGCCTTTCAGCACTGGCTTTTGCCAGTAAGGCTTTGTGTTTTGGGGAGGAAACCAATGACTTTCAATTGAGAAAGATGCTTAAGGCTTGGTCCAGGGAATCAGACCAGCGAGTGGATACTCAGCAGCCTATATCCCCTTTGGTCCTCAGGGGCTGAGATGGGTCTGGAGTGAGGTTTGTGCATTGGAATTTGAAATTTGCCTCTTTCATGTAGTGGCTTTAGTTGCCTTTTGGGGGGCCCTCTGAGTTAGCAGGTTAGTTGCTAAGTCTCGGCAAGACTCATTCAATTGGGCCTTACTGGTGTTGGACCTCAAATTGGCCTCAAAGACCAACCACCACCAATAGGATATGGTGCTCACTTTGGATCCCTGCTCTGATCCTGAGCTTTGCCCAGTTTCAGCCTTCATTGGCTATTTGGCAGTTTGCAGGTGGGGAGATGGCTTGTTGTTCTGCCATTCGGATGGTGGTCTTTTAATGAAGCATGAATTCTGGGCAGTGACCACCAGTGCCTTGACACAGTTGGGTTTATTTGGGGTGAAGTTTGGTACCCATTCTTTTCAAATTGGTGCAGCCTCTACAGCCGCAGCAATGGGCTACTCTTTCCTGAGATTCAACAATTGGGCAGGTGGTGCTCAACTGCTTAAAAGTCATACATTTGCCCATTTGTTTCTTCATAATTGTGTTTGTTTTGAGCTAACTATTATTTTCCTTTTAGGTGTTGTTGTTTCCATTGAAAGGAGATGGGTTCTCATCTGTGGCTACAGTCTTGTGTTTAGGTCTGCTCATTGTGCTCAGAGAACTTCAGTCGAATCTCAGCTGGGTCTCAGCCAATAGGCTAGTGTTGAATGGCGGGGTGCCGAGGCCTTCACTGGTCAGGCCTCATGCCTTTGTTATTTCAGGAACCTTCCCACCCCCACCCCACATGTTATTCATCTGTGTGGTAATGATCTGGGTATGGTGAAGGGTAAAGCTTTGGTGCTGCAGGCTATCAAAGACTTGTTGGCTATATGGGCTAGGTGGCCTGATGTTTCTATAGTGTGGTCAGAAGTGGTTTCACACAGGGTTTGGCGCGATGTTTGGAATCCATTGGGGATCGACTGCACCCACCGAAAGGCTAACAGGGACATTAAGAAGGCCTTGGATGCCAGGTTGGGCCACTACCTACCACACCCATGTATTCATCCTGACTGTGTGGACCTCTACTGGCAAGACAAGGTGCATCTCTCTGAGAAAGGTAATGATACCTTCTTTGTGGCAAGGGCTTTGGGAGGCCTTAGGCCTCCCAGTGGGTGTGTTGGCCTAAGCTGAGGCTTGACCTCGGCTGTGGCTGAATCGAGGCTGGTGAGTGATATGTGGCTGGGGGAGCACCAATTAAAAAAAACAGTTTGGGAGATAGGAGTCTGGCTGGATTAGCCTTTGGGTTGTGCAACCCAGGGTAAAGATGGCAGACTGCCTTTGGAACTGCATGAATTGATCAGCCATCTAAGTTCTATGGTTTGGTGGCCAGATCTTCAGGGCATTGCAAGTTTGCTGTGCCTGACCAGTGTGAGCCACAGATACTGGCTTGAGCTGGGGGCAGGTTGGCTCCCTGTTATACAACTGGGGAGGGGTAAGGGATGATGGCCTGGATAATGCTGCAAGTCACATTTGACCCTTACTATTGATTTATAGGCTGATAAGTTAGATAAAGTGGCCCATAGTTCATCCAACCCTTGTGTCGGACTCTTTATTCCAAATAAGGGGGCAATTTCCCCTACAAAAGCATAAGTATTTCCCTCTCCAATTATTGGTATCATTGGCCACATATTAGACCCTTACAAAATCATGATAAAGGTAGGTGCATGAAAAGAGGTAGAAATCTGAAAATAAATCAGATCTGGGATGCCCCAAATTTGCACTAGGTTCAAGCAAAATATATATATATATATATTTAAATGTATTCACACATAACTGATCTGAGGCTAGGCTGACCTGTTGTGTATGGGTTGCTCCCTCACAAGGATATGTTTCACAGTTTAGGAACTGGTTCTAGTGCTGGTCAAAATTCCCTAAACTTCAGTTAGGAATTGCCTTGCCAATTTTGAGCAAAATTCTTTTTTCCCCATGACTTCTAAACTTGAGAATAATCTTGAGGGTCCTCTTATTGAGCCCCCAAACACCCACCATCACCCAAGTCTACTTTACTGTAAGGAATGTGAATGACTGAAAGAAACAAGATCCTTCTCTGTTCCAGTTGTCACGTTTCCCTTCAGAATCTGAAAAATATTTTAGCAATGTCCCAAGGTGCTTGGAATCTATATTTGCTAAAACCTCAACACAGCATTTAAGGAACTTGATTGGGGTAGAGGAAAGAGAGACTCAGAGAAGCTAGTTCCTGCAGAAGCTAGTTACAGCAATAAATAGGAAAGGGGGTGAGACAGGAGGTTTTCTTAGTAGATGTGGGGGGAAAAGTCTAGGCATAAAGCTAAAGTCAAGTATTATGAGCTGTCAAAGTTCATATACCAATCCTAGGTCATATGAACTTTAGGAAAATTGTTAGTTCTCCTGGAACAAGTTGTCCTGGAACAAGCTTTCTACTTGATGCTCTGCTGGAACCCTGTGTACAGGGGTTTTCTCTATATTTTATTGGTGTGCCAACTGTGACCATTTGAAGCAAGCAAGGATTCAGTTATTGTGGTGCTTATTCTAGTATGCTTGAGACTGGATTACTGAATAATAGTAAGAAACTGCAGCTGGTCCAGAATACAGATGTTCAATGCTCCCTCTAAATTGTGGTGTCTTGTGAGAAAAAATTCTACTTTGTGAGCTACTCAGGGCCAGCTCGCCCACTAGGTGAGCTAGGTGCTCGCCTAGGGTGCTGGCCCTGCAGGTAGTGCAAATGTGGGAACGCCTCCAACCCTCTACCCGAGACCACGTGCTCTCGTACATGGATGATATTTTAGTCCATGCCCCCAATGCAGAGACCGTGACCGAGATCACCCAAGAAGTCCTTGGCCTCATTCAGGAAACAGGGTTTAAAGCAAGCCGGGAAAAAGCCCAACTAGTGCAAACTCAGGTCAAATATCTAGGTCTCACACTAGGACCCCACGGAAGAACCCCTGATACCCAGCAGATGGAAGTCATAGCCAAGCTCCCTGCCCCCACAGATGTGCCTTCTTTACGAGCACTCCTGGGAACATTTAACTTCTCCTGGGATTTCATAGAATCCTTTTCTGACAAGGCGCACCCGCTATACGCTTTGTTAAAGAAAAACACCCCCTGGCAGTGGGGACCAGAGCAACAGAATGCCTTCGCAGCTCTGAAACAAAGCCTTGCATCCGCCCCTGCCCTCATGCACCCCAATCCTGGCCAGCCATACTACATTCAGTTGGCCACCTCTGAGAGAAGCATAGGGGCCATCCTCCTGCAGCACCAAGCAGGCACCCAATGGGTCATTGCCAATGCATCTCGAAACCTGTCTCCTGTAGAAATGAAATTCACCCCATGTGAGAAAGTCTGCCTGGCCCTTGTATGGAGTCTCACCCATTGGGAATTCATAATAGGGGGAACGAAAGTTGTAGTGCAGATGACACATACCCCCCTCAAATACATTCTATCAGGCAAAATCCAGGACGGTCAGGTTTCCAATGCTTGAATTGCCCAATGGACACTGGCCCTGGCTAATAAAGAGGTGGAATATAAAAGAGAACAGAACAAGCCACCTGTCCCATATGGTCTTATAGTCACTGGGGAGTAACATTAGTGTCCCTTGCCCGTGGTGGACCATATGCCATGGCCCGCAACATGGGGAGTGCCATTCGAGGAAGCCAGGCAGAATGGATTCATCTGCTGGTTTTGCGATGGCTCATCCTTCCACGTTGACAGGTCACCCCGAACTGGCTTTGGAGCCATATGGATCCACGACAGGGCCACCCTGCAGGAAGCAGTGTGACCCCACTCCAGCCAAGCGGCTGAGGTGGAGGCCCTCCGTGCCGTCCTGCAGTTTGAACTGTTCAACTGCCCCCTAGCCATCTTTACTGACTCTGATTGGGCAGCCAAAGCAGCCACAGTCTGGCTCCCCCACTGGCAGAAACAGGATTGGAAGAATAGTGAAGGGAAGCCTATAGCACACCTGAAGGTCTGGCTGGTCGTAGTGGACCTTCTCTATGAGAGAACGGCTCCCACTCACATCTCCCACGTGAAAGGCCATCAAAAGAACTCAACGGAGATCCCATACTGGAACAATCAAGCAGATCTGTTAGCTAAAGAGGCTGCCTTAACTAGCCCCCCCCACTTGAGCCAGAAATCCCCCTCCAGCCAGTAACAACCCGCCGTGCAGCTGCCCATAACAGACCAGAGATCCCCCCAGTCTTCATCGACTTGAGAGAACTGCAGCGCAATGATGCAGATGTGGCAGACCTTTTACACAAGGGCAAAGACCCCTCTGGAAGATATAAGATTGAGGAACAAGAAGGCATAATCTGGGCCATAGACTCCACAGGAGAGAAGCATTGGGTAGTCCCTGTGGAAGTCAGGGCGGACCTGATTCAGTTTATAGATGAGCAGGGACACAGAGGAAAGGATTTAACCCTGGAAAGAGTCAGGGAAGTTGGCTGGTGGCCAGGGATGCGCCACACTGTAGAACAATGGGTTGCCAATTGCCTATCATGCGCAATGGTGAATGCCGACCCTTCAGGGCCTAAGACACCCATTCAACACCAGAGGATAGAAGGACCCTGGGCCCACATCCAGATCGATTTCATTGGCCCCCTACCTAAAACAGCCCGTGGCAATAAATATTGCTTAACCATCATTGACCCCTTTTCAAAATGGGTCAGAGCCTTCCCCTGCAAAACTAATTCTGCCACCACCACGACCAAGATTCTGTTCAACAACGTCTATTCTAGATGGGGGATCCCCAAGGTCGTCGACAGCAATCGTGGCTCACATTTCATTGGGGAGGTCACTCAGGAGCTCTGCCGCACCCTAGGGGTCCAACAGAGATTCCACATTGCTGGGCACCCCCAATCGTCAGGCACGATAGAGCGGACCAACCACACCCTGAAAGAAGCTCTATGCAAAATGGTTAAGTCCACAGGAAGAGATTGGGATGAAAAGCTTCCCATAATCCTCATGACCATTCGAGGGACAACTGTGACACACAGTTACTCCCCCCATATGGTTATGACCGGGAGAAAGATGTGTCTTCCTGAGGCTTTCTGGTTGGACATGGACATTCTGGCACCATTTGAACCCAAGGTCGTGAACGACTTATGGGTCCAGGATCTCATCCAAGAGATCCTCCTTATCCATGTTCAGGTGGCTCGCATGCTAGGTCAGAGCCAGCTCGCTGTGGACAAAAAGCTAGGCTGGGTCCGAAACCCACAAGTGTGGGACCCCACAAGTCCTATACAGAAAGTTCTCCAGAAAAGGGCACACACTGGCTGCAAAATGGGAGCAAGAGTCAGCCCTGCAGTCTACAAGGTTGCCATTCCCCACAAGCATAGGGAAACATGGCACAAATTTTTCCACTCCTCCCAGCTCAAGCTCTGAAAAGGAGACCCCATTCCCACCCCACCCCTGAAACTGCCAGACCCAGAGGGTGAGGAAACGCCCCCACCCAGAGCTCCACTTCCCATTCTGCAGATTTCCCTCTGCAACCCGCTAAAAATCCCTGCTCCGTTCTTGCTAGCAGAAACGTTCATGGCCCTTTAAACTGTTTCTTTTCTACCGTGCGGTCTAAAGAAACAAGGGGGGGTGATAGAGACAGTAGCAGAAATACCACAGAGAAGGGAAATCCCATACTAAATTATTTTAATTCAATTACTGGAGGCCATAAGTGTCTGGAGGCAGTTAGAATGATTTTCAGGGTTGGACAGCCATTTTGGGTATTTTTAGGATTTTTTCTGAATTTTAATAAATTTTTATAAATTTGCATATTTTTGTAAGACGATTTTCCAAAATATTTTTTACAATTATTTTAATTTTTTTGTGATTTTTCAGTATTTTTCTATGAACTTTTAAGTCTTCCTATGTGCTGGGCTCAAATCTGCCTAGTAACAGAGGTTGCTAGGACCTCAGAGTCACCTAGCAACCAGCAGTGCACTGAGCATCCCCATCATCAGGCAGTGGAGGCCAGAGAAACTCTGGGTACCACTAGAGGGCCAACCACCCATGTGAACTTTCCCACCCAGAGAAGGCCTAAGCTAGCCCTGGGAGTATGAGGGGAAAGGAAAGGTTTTTTTCTATTTTTTAACCAGAATTTTTGGTCCCCACCAGGTGGGGACCTCCAAAAATTGTAACAGTTTGTTCCTCTGTGATGATGGTGGATACCAGACGAGGTGCCTGCAAGAAAAGATGGGGGAGGGCAAGACACCTACCTTGAATTTTTTGCAGCCAGGCCCAAGGGAGCCAAGGCGTGCGAGGAGGTGTACTGTCATGGTGACCAACTTAACCTTCACAGCCTCTGAGAGAGAGAAGCCTCCTAAAAGGATTCTCCTTGATCTGATGTCAAAATTCAACTCCTGAGAAAAGTTATGAGGAATTAAAAATCACCCCTGACAACCCACAATTCCCTGGGGGTACACGTTTGCCTATGCAAACGACCACCAGAGCCTCCTCCTCTGAGCCCCAAGTCTGAACTCGCCTAAACTTCTGACCCCAACAGAGTCAGGTAGGAAGAACAGCGGCTCGTACCACAATATAACTACCAAGAGCCTGGTTCCCTGTAAGAAGCCCGATAGCGCAGGGGAAAGAGCACTGGGCTACCAAGCTGAAGGTCCCCCTGTTCGAGTCCCAAAGGGAGGAAGAATGTTTCTTTTCACGTTTTTCCCAATCCCCGCCCATTTTCTAGTTTCATCCCCTAACTTTTCTCTAAGCATTTGCAAGTCACCCACGGACTGCTGAGACTCCCCACCCATGATCCCTCAGCTATCCAAGGCTGGACCAAGCTGTCCCCAAACCCTTCCACATTTAAAATGGGAACGCTGGCACTGGGAAGTTACTTTCGCTCTAAGGCGGAGAGCGAAAAACCAACTCAAATACGCCCGGAGCAATGTCAAGAGCTAAAGCAGAGCTGTGGCACCTAAGCTATAGCGCTTTACTCTATAGTCCAAAGAGCCCTGGTTTGAGACCCGGGAGGGGATCTTGTGGCTGAATGGCTGGAAAAATGCTTACTTTAGCCAACCAGCCCCACAACAAGAGAAAAGGCTAATTGAGTCTCTGTTTTGCCGCTTGTGCGCTCAGTGGACCCTCTTAAAGGGAAAGACGTCCAGAAGGAATAGCCCAGCCCCTAGCTTAATGGGAAAGCCTGCTGTGCCATTTTTACATGCGAGTCGACCACAGCATGCATTATTAGGCAACCCCTACATGTTATTCCCCCTGATCATTTCCACAGGACGCTACCAGAGGACCACCCTCACATCTGGAACGGGTAAGTATGCTAATTCTTTTGGGAATAATGATGTTCTTGGTAGGGCAGGCTACTGCCTCTCTACCCCCTAGTCACAATGCCAAGCTATGCAGGTGGATGTGTGTGGGATCCCATATGCCCAGAAGGTACCTGACCTGTATCCTGACAGGACAGGAGAAAACTCACATACTCCCTCCAAGAACCTACAGGTTCAAAACCCACCAAGAGATATGCATGTGCTCCCCCTCACTATTAATTAACTGCACCAGTGAGGCTACTGGCCAAAAGGTACAGCTCTGCCCCTCTGGACAGAACACCATAGATGAAATGGTATACATGCTTTGCAGGGTTAAATATCCAAACCTGCCACCTCCTGATATAGAGGAGGACTCCACCTGTGAAGTGGCCCAGGTCTCTGCAGCAGTATGGAGCATAGGAGACCCATTAAAATTTGTAATAGCAATTGGATCCCACCTCTCTTTAGACGGGGACAGAGAGCTCCCAGTCGTTTTAACTGATCTGTCGGGCCATAACCACAGTTTTCCAGGCCTCACCTGGAACCCTCTGAACTGGGCTATAAATACCACACAACTGGCCCAACAGGGCCCCCCAGACTGGGCTGTTAACCTGGCAGGATCCCCATGCCCCAACAACTCTAAGGAGCTTAATTTTAATTCCATTGGCCTCTTGACCTTTCAAGTCACTCACCAAGGAGGTAACTATACCCTTCTCATAGGAGAGGGCAACCAAACAATACTGAAATTTGACCCCTTAATTCAGGATGTAGACCCACTGCTCCAATTAGGTCACCCAGTGATAGGCACCCATACTCTTAAATTTAATCAAAAGGAGATGGTTCAGTTCAGCCTCAAATGGCAGTGAAAAAGTTAAGGTCAGCCTGGCCAATTTAGGAACCTCCTTCCACCCAGCATGCACTCCCTTCCTTCAGCCCACATAGCAGGGATGGGACAACTGGCTGGTCTTGTGGAAAAGGGAAGACTGTCCCAGGCGCCCCAAAAGAGGCCTGTCCGACTGGATCGCCCCAGTAGGAGCCGGGATGGCAGTCCTCGTTGCAGCAAATATAGAAGTAATAGCCAACAAGGCCTCGAGAGTCTCCTCTGACCTGTCTAAAATGAGCAAACCTATCATTCAGTCCTTTGACCTCCTTTCTGAGATGCAGCATTCCACTAATCCCTTACTAGTGGCTTGGGAACAGATAATGGAAAAGGATTTTAGCACCCTCTTAGGAGGTATTCAGTCATTGCAGAGAAACATTTCTCTAGCTCTTGCCTGTGCCCAAGCCCAAACCCTGAACATAGTAACTGCAATGAGCATGATTAAGCAGGCATGATTGGCCACATCCCCTTAAAGGTCAGAGGCCTCCTTAAGGAGAACCTAACCAAAAGTGAAGTAGCCCTGGAACAATGGTGGTCCTTAGCAAATGCCTCTTATGATGCTAATACCCAAACCCTGAACTTGGTTATTGTTACAGTATTTGCAAGGGAGGCATTTCCAGCCTACCCTGTAGTCCCCCTTGGCTTACAGGCAGGCCCCCACACTATCCTATATGCCAGAGACAGTAACTGGTGGGCTAGAGCCACCCCCACTGGATGGCTAACCATTAATGTGGAAGGCTGTGTCCACAGGGAGAGTTTAGGTTTCATTTGTGAAGACCAGGCCTTAGAACCACACCACCCTTGCTTGGCTCCCAGGAAAGGCACAGAGGGCCAGTGCCAATTTTACGTGGTAGAAGAGGTATCCTCCACTGTATCTATGTGGGGAGAGCATGCATCTGTGTTAGAACAGCCTGCGATTATGTGTACCTCAACACACACCAAGTTCAGCCCATGATCCCAAAGGTCAATAGATGTTTCTGCAACATAACCACCGTCCATGGTTGTGATTTCCAATTTACCACTCCCCTGTGAACCCAGCAAGAGATGTTTCTCTCCCCCAGACTCTATGATTCCCTTGCCCCAGTCCCACTAGGAATGGGCCTGGAAACAGTACGCAGTCTGCTCACACATCCTGACTTGCATAAGAAACTAATGCAGATCAGGGAGGCAGGAAACCAGGCCTCACTCACGGTGTCCCACAATGGCGCCACCATAGCCGACCTGGCTGTGGACATCAAAAGCGCAGGCGGACACATGTGGTGGGAGGTGTTTCTCGGATGGTCCCCGTCCACAACGGGCCTATTAAACATGGCGCTACACCCCATTGTGGTACTCTTTGGGGCCCAGATTGTCTTAGTCATAGCCTTGATTTGCATAAGTGTGTGGGTCAAAAAGCAAGTCAAAAAGATAGAAAACATGGCCAGAGTGGCCCAGTACTCTGCCTATGACCACTCCAACTGTATAGGCCCTAAGCCTTGATGCCCTTCCAGGCCTAAATGTCCCCTAACCCTAACGGAAGGCCTTCTTCCTTTTTTTTCTTTTTCTTTTGGCCCCATAGTTTTGTGTTTCTTTATGTGTATCTGATCTATTTTTGAACTGAGAAAAGGGTGGGCCCTATTAGGCCCAAATCAAAAATTATGGTGGTAACCCATTGCCTGAGCTCAATGCCTCCCAGGGGACAGGTGGAACATTGCTGGCTAGCACGCCCCACTTTGGGAAGGCATCCTGGATACTCTGCAAGTGAGCTGCAGAGGGTCCAGCAATAGCTCCTACTGTCATGCCCTGGAGCCCCAATGGCTTCACCGCCAGTGTAGGGTCAAGCGAGACCACACTTGGACAGCTCATTACCTCCTCCTGAGGACACCATTGGTTACAAAGACTCTGAGTTTAAGGCAATGAGATAGACAGAGTGAAAGTGCAAGCCCGGCTGCCAGAGCCAGAATTCTCACCTGTCCCACCTCCAAATCAAACCAAGCAAAAAAGCTCGGTAGGTCATGACCTGCCGGAAGCAACAGAAGCCTACACAAACTTGGTTCACTCCCTTTCTGGTCATGCTGAGTGCCCAGGCCTGTGCAGACCCTCCTCACTGAGTAGGAAAGACTAGGCTCTGCTCAGAGCAACCAGCAAGATCCTTTTTAAATATGTTTTTATGAACTTTTCCCCACTTTTTGATAAAATCAGGTTTCTAACCCATCATGCGCAGAGCGTGTTTACATTTGCATGCACACTTCCACCTGACCTTGAGTGAGGGCACATCCCAGCCCTTACTGCAAGTTCTTCAAGAACTATTATGTGCATGCCTATCCACGCACAAGGGGGGGAAGAACTCAGGAAGATCCCCTCTAGGAATTTTTGTTTTCTTCTCTCTCTCTCTCGTTTTTATGCATGGTGCTTCTATTTTTATAACTGTAGAAAGGTAGGGACCCCACAGCAGGGGGTCCCAAATTAAAATGGGTACTCCTGGACAGAATCCCCACAGAGGCACTAAGGCCCCCTACTAAAAAGGGAAAGATCCCCTATCTCAGACCCTTAAACTCAGCACCTGTGCAAGCCAACAGGACATACATCCTGTGTGGGAGGTGCTGAGCTCGGACGGGAGTCTGAGGTGGATGTCAGCAATGGATGCCGGGGTCTAGTTGGTTGCAGCCATGAGCTGACCCTCTGCTACCTTGCCCATCATGGCAACACCTAAGAGACCCAGTGATCCGTGGCTGACACCATCACTGGGAAGGCCTACTACCAGTTAGCTCACTGAACACAGTTCCAAGACTCTTGGGTGCCCTCTAAAGGTGTGTGGGGTGCCGCCGTTTCACGAGTTACCCATAGGCCCTCACAGCAAGTGAAGGACATCCCTCCCATTATGTAAATAACCTTCCTTCCCCTTGAAAGGCTGCATGCCAACTCCCACCCGGGAGATATGTCAAGCCCCTGAGCACTCCCAACCAGGAGACAGGCTCTGATACAGAGTTTTTGCCCCTTCTCTCCACTTTCCTTCTCCAGTTGATAGACTGTCTTGATCCACCCAGTATAGTGGGTTCCAACAGGCATAGGTGTGTTAAGATCTATTCTTTAACCAGAAAAGGGGGGCTGAAAAGCCCGAGGTAGATGTGTAGCCGAACTGTGGGGTCTGCAAGGGCAGGGTCAATGGGGGAACCTGTGCAGCATGCACAGAGCGGTTTGTCAAAACACCCTGCTCTGTCAAGTTCATGGTGCACAAGAACCTGTGCTCCATGCACGGAAAGGTTTGTAGAAGTGTTCATGCGGAAAGCGACAGAACCTGGTTGACCCTACCAGAGAGTGCCAACAAAACTCTGCAGGTGCAGCCGCTAGCTTGGTGGGTGCAGGGTTTGGAGGCACATAGATGCTGGGTGTGCAATCCTCTCTGCGCAGCAGGAGAGGTAACCCAGGTCTATCCCCGGTCACAGCGGGCTGTGTAGCCCAACGCTTGACTGAGCCAGCCCAGGTCCCAACACCCCTACCTCAACAGCCATCTTGCCGGACATGGTGATCAGCCCAGCAACCCCAAAACCCACTCAAAAGCACCTCCCCAGAGGGACACTGCCCACCGTAGAATCGGTTCAGAAGAAAAGGCACCCAGCTTGCCGCAATAGGGTGCCAAAACCCCAGGATGCCTAGGAGCCCATCATGCTTCAGGGGCCCCAAATTTGCATAGATGAGGGCCCCCAGCTGCGAGGTCCCTCAGCTATCTCCGACTCAGCCAAACCATATTAGGAAACTGAAAGGTCAAGCCAGTCTCCGGGAAGGTACCAAGGGAGGTTTCTCTCAAGGGGTGTGTGTGAGTGTATTCTATCCTTTTCAGTGTATTGTGTGAAGGTCCCCCGTAGGGAACCTTCAGGTTAAAATGGGTGCACTTGACAGTGTTCCCATGGAGCCAAATCCGACTCCAGCTAAAAGAGGAGGCATTTCCCTGCGTCCGTGCCTCCAAACCCATGGCTCACCAAGCCAGACGGGGTGACGGGACTGCCCAAGGCAGTGCCAGCTGCAGACCCTGGAGTTCAGAGGACAGGCGCGGGAGACCAAGCCTCCCCCGAAGGGGAGATGGTTTGCTCGTCCTTAAGCCATCGAGGCAGTGCATCTAAACTTCCCTGCAGCACACTGTGACTCTGTAGACAACTTTTTCCTAAGCACCCAGTGTTGTAGGCGGTAACTTCCATGCATGCCTGCTATGTTCTATCAGTGTTTATGTGCAACCGTAGTTGAGTGTAAAAATCGAATGCCTAGTGTGCCTTGGGAACAAGGGGGGGAAGCTCCCAGCCCCATTATGCAAAGCACTCTCCTCCTCCTCGACCGGACTGATGAGTGTCCAAGCCGAGGGAGGACAAGAGCTGAAGCAGCGCAGCCGAGGAAGATCAGGATTTCTCAGAGATCCCCAAAAGCAACCCACAGAAGAACTATGTAGCCACTATGTATAGCGAGCCTTCCTCTCATTCGTGAATGGGGCACCTTTGGGCAAAAGAGACTTTACCGAGCAGCGCGAGAGGAAGGACGAAGATCCTGTATGTCCTGAATTTTATACTTTTATATGCCTCTATGAATTAATGCCTGTATTTATTTTATGAATTTAACACTTTTAAAGATACAGTGCCTATTTTTAGTAATGCATGGATTTTAATGATTATTTTAGTTTGTTTTTATTCACGCCTAAGTTTTAAGCATAACATACCTTTCTATTATTAGCACCTAAGGTTTTTAGACTTCTTTTAGCAGTATTTCATCAGGGTTGTGTTTTTAAGTATAATGAAGGCTTTTTTAAAGGGTATTTTAATAGCGGTTAAGAATTTTAAGCTTATTTTAAGTCTATTTCTTTCTTTCTTTCTTTATATTTCTTTATATAATGAATGTATCTTAAACATGAAATTAGATTAAATGAGCTAGCTTCCGGGTCATACTTGTCTGCCCCGGCCGGGTGGAGCATTCCAATGGTAATTTGGTATTTTTGATAGGGTAGTTTTTTTAAAAAAAATCCGTCCCACTGCGAGAGTATATAGTGACACCTGAGTAGTAGCACCCTCAGACGACCGGCAACATGGCTGCCTCCGATGACATCCATTCCTGAATGTGTGACCCTTTCGCCTGACGTCTCCAGGGTCCCAAGGGGGGAAATGTTGCCCTGCAAGGCTTTTGAGCCTCTTCATGAACTGTAATGAATAATAAACTGTGCCAGTGTATGCATAAGGGACTGAACCACATGGTAACCCCACCACGATGCCAGAAGAGACTGCACCTAGGCAAGAGACATTCTCCTGACCTTCCCAGCAGCTCCAGTGCCCAACAGAGGTTACCAGCCCATTCCTCATGAAGGAGAATGGAACAGGCCCAGTCTACACTATACATAGCACCATGCCTTGATGAAATACAAGGTCTAAGGCCTCCAAAAACTGCCATTAAGAGCCTTCTAACTCAGGCAAGCAGCCTCTTCCCCCCACACACACTTGCAAGACCTCACGTAGACCCGGCAGAGACTATTCACTGTTGCCTGGCAACTAATTGAGGGCCATCAGCAGCCTGGCTAAAGTCATCAAGAAGACAATGGAATCAGCCCGGTGACTCATCCTAGCTGCTACCAGGTGTCAGGCATGAGTTAAGCTTCTAGCTCTCAATATTGACCACTCCTCAGGTACACCTCCCCTACACCTTCCAGCCAATAGGGTATTTTCAGGGACGGACTTACCAGGAGGTGGAACCAGGGGTTGGGATCAGCCCCCTCCCTCCTGCATATAAGGAGACACCTGACCACTGGCGCTCTCTCTGCTCTTCGACCCCTATTGAACCTTTGACCCTCTTATGTCCAGCTTGCTATCCCCAACCCTTGCCTCCCTCTTTAAACTGTAGGTCTGCAGCCTGAGTTCCCACATGTTACCTGCTGGCCAGGCCATGTGGTTCCCCATTTTTCTAGTTTCCTTCCCCTCCATTTTTCCTGAGGAACGCTCTATACGTCGGGACCGGTAGGTATTGCCCACCAACGATTTACCTGCTAATGCAAATGTGCTTATACCTCTCTCTGTATTTTCCTAGACTTGTGTATTGTTTGTTTGTGAAGAGCTTCAGTAAAAGACTTTATTTTTCAACCATATAAAGTCTCCTGGTCTGTTACCAACACCTCCTGGTGGGGCTGGATTTCTGTATACAAAGGTGTTCGCTCCCACAAGCCGATTGCCTATTGATAATCAATCATCTACCCCTATTATTAATAATAATTAAGTGCAATCCAGCTAACAGCAGGGGGCTGTCCCAAAGACAGGGGAGAACACCCTTGAAGGCTTCCTGGCAAGACCAAAGAACCCCATGACTGTCCTGACATTTGCCCGCTCACTGTGATCACCTGGCCTGACATCCCTGAGTCCTGTGCATACTGGCTGCCCCATAGTCCCCAGAGCCAAGCTGTACCTGTGGGAGGCAAAGCGTCTGACTTACCTGCAGATGCCAAAAGGGCAGCACCAGAAGGCCCTGGCCCAGCTCTGTCCAGCTGCCCCACATTCCCAGCCATGTCCTTCGAGCTGGCTGCAGTCACCGGTACCTCTATGCCACTGCTTCCTGAAGAAGAAGGCCTGTTCTCCAGAAAAGACAAATGTGTAAGAACCTCAGCCTGGAAATGCTTATTGAAAGAAAACTGTGTTTCCTTCCTTCCAGAAGCCAATGCAGCCATAGGCATGCCGGGTATAGACACCCCTCTAGCGTGCTCGAAGGCCTGTAGCCGGTCTAAAATGGCCTGCTGGACTACATCCTCACCCTTATCCTCAGAAGAGGAAAGAGAGGGGGCAGGCCTCTTGGGGGGAGGGGCTTTTTTGGAGCTATGGGGAATGAAATCAAAATGGCTCCCCAACGAACAAAATGGCCACCAGTGAAAGTATAACCAGCCCCAATTCAGATCTCCTTGCACCTCAGTGTGCCCTCCTCCACAGCCCAGCCAGGAATGACCCTACTTATACCCCTAGATCTAAAAGAACCAGGTGAGCCTTACCTGTGAAAGAATTGAGCCCGCCGGGCCATCCTGTGCAACCAAGGGGCCGGGCTCTGCTGAACCCTGATGCCAGTAAGCCTAAGCCTGTCCCTGCCACTGAGAAACCCAACTCCTGCTTGCTCCTGCCCTAACAACACCTGCAATCCACTGGCCCATGCCATGGCCCCCAGCAGCAACACCCCCTGTTGCCACTTCACTTCCCATAGCTGCCTCCACCTCAGGTGCTGCCTTGCAAAGCTGAGCCCCCGGGAGCACTACCACCTATA
Source organism: Gekko gecko (assembly GCA_029375565.1). NCBI lineage: Eukaryota > Metazoa > Chordata > Lepidosauria > Squamata > Gekkonidae > Gekko > Gekko gecko. The sequence continues at coordinate 212,352,219 of JAPDNY010000001.1, forward strand.
CTTCCCAGCTGCTGCCGCTGTCCACTGCCAGGTCCCTGTGCTGCTGATGGAGCTGCTGCCGAAACAAACACCGCCACACAGCCACCACCACACCTGCACTCCACAGACTCCTGCAGACCTACTCTGGGAGCTCGATCTTGAGCTCCCTATCCAGCTGTGATCCAAAGAAGAGTGGCCAGGAGGAGGTGAAGGCCGGCCCAAGAGACTTCCGGCCCTGCCCTTCCTGAGGACCCAAATGTGGCTGCACCGCTGAAGCAAGCACACCTTTCCTCCTTGCTGGGAGGCAAAGGTGACCCCCAGGCAGCATGGCCAGGAGGCTTGCTGCCTGATGAACTGGGTTTTACTCATTCAGGGTATCAACCAATGGTTTGGGGGAACAGTAATTCTTCCCCCCCCAAAAAAAAAAAAAATCTGAGGACAGTGTGTTGAGATCCACATGTCTTGTAAGTCTGGCTAGATGTATTTGATCTAGTGACAGGTAGCTGTCAGCCAGGAATCTCTGTAAGAGCTGGCTATAACTGGTTCAGGGCAGTCTTGCCACTGCTATCACAGTGACTCGGCACTGAAACCTGATTGGCTAGTGTTTGTATAAATGTACAGTGAGTGATGTACAGTTTCTCCTCCTCATTTGTATGATTGCAGCAGAGCACTTTGACACTCTGTTTGATGGTGGCTGTGGTGTGTAAATAAATGTATATACGTTGCACCTAGCTGAAGCCTCCAGTATTTATTTGGATACTCGCACTCTCTTCTGGCCCACTTCGTGCCTACCACTTCCGCTGTTCAAACCCGCAACAGGGTTATGGGCCCAGCCTACGGTTGGCTGTGCATGGAGTCAGTTGGAGCTGTTGGGAGCTGTGGAAGCAGTATCTGTGGAGTTGTCTGTCTGCTGTGGCTTTCTTTGCTGGAGAGAAAGCAGTGTCTGGCCATGCTGTCTGAGAAGCAGGCTGGAGGAGCTGTGAGCTGGAGGAGCCAGAGGTCAGTTGCAGTGTGTGGGAGTCCTGTGTGGAGGAGGACGCCAAGCAGCCGGAGCCAAGAGACCAGCAGCCGGGAGCCGGGAGCAAGCATCATGGCTCAGGTACCTACTTCCCAGCTGGTTGAAAAGCTCACTTCTACAAACTATAACAATTGGGCACTTAAAATGCGGTTCTTTCTTGTGAAAGAGGGGCTTTGGAAATATGTAAATGACCCCCCCGAAGACCCAACGCCGCTTGATGAGAAAAATGATGAAAAAGCCTTAGCACTGTTTTGAGTGTCAGTGACGATCAGCTTGTTTATGTTGCTCAGGCTGACAGTGCTGAACAGGCTTGGTCTTCACTTAAAGACGTTTATCAGCAGGCTAATGTTAGGTCTCTTATCTCATTAACCCGGCGTTTGTATAGAAAGCTGCAAGCACCCCAGGAGCCTGTGAAAGACTATCTCAAGGTCCTGATGGATTATTTTCGTCAGCTTCAGGAGCGTGGCAAAGTTTTTGAGGAAATTGATAAAACGTACATAATCTTATCATCATTATCACAAACATACGACTCACTTTTGCCTGTATTTGAGACAGTGGATGAAAAAGTTTTAACAGTCCAGTTCATCACCGGAAAGCTAATGCAACACGAGGAGCGCCATGTTGAATCTAGGCAGCATGCCAGGGAGTCTGGGCAGTCGGCCAAGGTGACCGGGCACAGTTCCAGGCAATCTGCAGAGGAGATAGCAGAAAGCACCTGTACTGTTGCTGTTGCCACCCTCCAGGAACAGGCCAAAGATACTTCCAGAGGCAGCAAGAACAAGAGGAAATGTTTTTTTCTGCAGCTCTACAAACCACGTGGTCCGTTTCTGTCCTGAGAGGCGGAAGCAAGGAAAGAAACAGCCTGAGTCTCAGCATTCTGTAGCTATAGTGGGCCCTGTGGACAATTTTGTGACTTCATCCTGGCTACTCGATTCAGGCGCATCCCAAATGTATTGTAGGGATGAGGGGCTTCTACACAATACTAGGACCTCTCCCTTAACACACGTAAGTTTTGCAGATGGGACGCCTTCCCAGGTTATAGCTGAGGGGGATGTGTTTTTCCCCAACTTGAACCATACTTTTAAGGGGGTGATTTGTGTACCTGGCCTACAAAATAACTTGTTAAGCATTATGAGTTTGGACACTGCAGGGTTCCAAGTGGTATTTGCTAACAAAGAGTGCAAAATTATGAAAGCAGGTAAAGTGTGTGCAATAGGCAGGTTGCAAAATAATGTTTATGTGCTGAACAACACTAAAGAAAATGTACAAGCTGTTACCAATGTTAACCCCCATAATAACTGTCAACATTTGTTACACCGCCGTCTAGGTCATGTGAGTTACAAAACTATTCAAAAGACCCTGGCCCTGACAGGCCAAGAGGGTGTAAAAGAGTGTAAAAACTACCTAGACTGTGAAATATGTAAGATGGCAAATTCTAAAGCATTTCCAATCGCAAAACAGAGCTTAAGAAAGTCTCAAAAGCCTTTGGCTTTGGTTCATATGGATGTGGTTGGTCCTTTTCCAAAAAGCCATTCGAGTAACAAGTATGTTCTCATTATTACTGATGATTGGTCAAGATTTTGCTGGGTGTATGTGATGAAGTGTAAGTCAGATGTCTTCTCAACCCTTAAATACTGGTATAAAAGAGTAAAGAACCAGTTTGGCAATGTGCTAGCCATCCAAACTGACATGGGAGGGGAATTTACCTCCATTGCCTTTGAGCACTTCCTACAACAAAAGGGAATAAAACATAGGGTTGCCAATGTTTGTACTCCAGCAGAAAATGGTGTAGCCGAGCGCAAAGGTGGGGTTCTTCAGAACATGATGTATGCAATGTTGAAGGATTCTGGCCTGGGTATTGCGTTTTGGGCTGAGGCAATGAAAAATGCCTGTTATGTAAGCAACCAGATTTATTCACACTCTGCAGAGGACATACCATACAGGTTATTGTACAACCGTTTACCTAATCTGGAATACCTAAGGGTTTTTGGCTCCAAAGCTTGGGTAAACATACCTCTTGAGCGCAGGAGGAAAGGGGAAGCCTAAGCCAGGAAATTGGTCTTCCTTGGTTATCAGTCTGGCATGAAGACCTATAGATTTGCTGATCAGTACAACAAAGTGGTTTTCAGCAGGTCTGGCTCTTTTTGTGAGCATGGAAACTGGGGAAAGATTCATGCTAATGAAGTACCACAAATGGTTGCTTTACCTAGCTCTGATATCACTGAGGGTGTCAGTAATGAGCCTGTGATCAAACAAGAGCAACAACCTGTAAATGTGCAATCTGATGGTGTGCAAAATGAGAAAGTACTACCAAGGGTTTCTATGCACAGTACTAAGGGCATACCACCTGTAAGATATGGCTATGATGTCAATCATGTTTTCATTAAGGAGCCTCAAACCTACCATGAAGTATTGCAAATGCCTACAGTTGAAAAGGAGGCTTGGTTTCAGGCAATGAAAGCAGAGCATGACTCACTGGTTGAAAACAAAGTGTTTGAGTTAACTGCCTTGCCTAAAGACAAAACAATTACTGGTTGTAGATGGGTCTACAAGGTTAAACATTTACCTGATGGCTCTGTAAAGAGAAAAGCGAGATTAGTCGCCCAGGGCTATATGCAAATAAAAGGTCAGGATTATGATCAGATCTTCACCTCAACTGTAAGATCTGACACATTCAGACTGGCCCTCATAAAAGCAGGGCAAACCAACATGAGAGTGGATCATTTTGATTTTGCAAATGCATACCTGAGTGCACCCATTTCTAAGGAGGTTTACATGGCACAAATTCCTGGTTTTGAGGCTCAGAGTGGGCAGCTGGTATTAAAATTAAAACATTCTCTCTATGGCCTCAAACAGAGTGCCAGAAATTGGTTTGATTGTCTGAGTACAGCACTAAAAGGAGTTGGTTTTGAGCAAGCTATTGCAGATCCTTGCTTATTCCATATAAAGCTTGGTGACAATGTATGCTACCTTATTGTCTTTGTCGGTGACCTGTGCTTTGTATCACAAACTGACCAACAACTACAATGGTTTAAAGAAACAGCCCAGAGTATGTTTAAGGTTAAACATCTGGGCGAAGTGGGTCAGTACTTGGGTGTTGAAGTTACCAGACACAGCAAAGGTTATTATATGCTCAGTCAGAAAGGCAAAATAAGTTGCTGGAAAAATATGGCATGCTTGACGCACACAGTGTTTCAACACCCATGTCTACAGGATATGTGAAGGAACCTGAGGATGAGGAGTTTGGTGACAAACAATTGTTTATGTCATTAATCAGATCTTTGTCCTATATCAGCAATTGGAGCAGGCCTGATATAAGTGTAGCTGTGCACTTATTAAGCCAACAGTGCAACAAACCTTTTAATAGGGACTGGGTTGCTGCAAAGCATATCTTACGCTATCTTAAAGGTACCATAGATGACAAACTCGTGTTACAGACTGATGACAAATGTACTGTGACTGTGTATTGTGATTCCAATTGGGGGGAGCAAAAGGATGCAAAATCAACAACAGGTTTTGTATTGTATTTAAACAATGCTCTGATACACTGGAAATCCCTTAAACAGCGGTTTGTCGCACTGAGCATGTGCAAAGCTGAATATGCGGCGTTAAGCCTGTGTTGTGTGCAGTTAGAATGGGTTTTACAACTGCTAACTGACTTCAATGTAAACTATGTATTACCTGTCAATGTTTTCTGTGACAATGTGGCTACACAACAGCTGGCTGATACACAGAGTATTAGAGTAAGAAGCAGGCACATTAACATAAGGTACATGAATGTTAAAGATGTACTACAACGAGGTTTAATTAAGTTAACCTATTGTGCTTCCAAGTCAAACGTAGCTGTCTTGTTTACCAAGTGCCTTGATGTGAAAACGTTTACTGAGTTAAAGATCAAATTGAACATCCAGATGCAGACTTAAGAGGAAGTGTTGAGATCCACATGTCTTGTAAGTCTGGCTAGATGTATTTGATCTAGTGACAGGTAGCTGTCAGCCAGGAATCTCTGTAAGAGCTGGCTATAACTGGTTCAGGGCAGTCTTGCCACTGTTATCACAGTGACTCAGCACTGAAGCCTGATTGGCTAGTGTTTGTATAAATGTACAGTGAGTGATGTACAGTTTCTCCTCCTCATTTGTATGATTGCAGCAGAGCACTTTGACACTCTGTTTGATGGTGGCTGTGATGTGTAAATAAATGTATATACGTTGCACCTAGCTGAAGCCTCCAGTATTTATTTGGATACTCGCACTCTCTTCTGGCCCACTCCGTGCCTACCACTTCCGCGACACAGTGAAAGTCAGGCCAATATGTAGTAAATGCTTCCTGTGGCTATGAACCAGGATATTTACACAAATATCTCTCTGTAGCTGGCTTGTTCAATCCCATACCCAAAATGATAAAACCCCTCAAATATTCAACAACACATGGATGCACAGCACTAGATTTCTTTGGTAAAATATCTCGGCACTTTACACTTTTTTTTTCATGACTTGCTTCATGTTTGCTATCTGCAGTGAGTGAAATAATAACTGCCAAAGATTAATATAATGGAAACAGGAAAGTAAGCACAAAAATATGAGCAATGTTCTAATTATTTGCAAACAATGCAGCTGTAGAAAGATCCTACCAATTGCACTTTGTGGCTACTGACTGCATAATCACTAGAGAAATGATATTGCAATTCCTAAAGTACTGGACTCTCTAAGGACAGACAAAGCAAAGAAGCATCCATTACTATTAAATGAATTATACCTTCTCCATTTGTGCAAATTGAGAAACAGTAAATACAAACTGATGTTTAAATAAATCATTAGAGGTCATTTTTGTTTGCCATACACTTAGCACCGAAGACTCCAGAGTCAGTCACTGTTGGGCCATAGAGGAAGACACAATTAGTTCAATATTCCTATTACACTGTTATTTGCAGGATGATTTTGCCCATTAATTTTGTACTGCAGCCAAAGTTCAGCTGGTTTAGCAGCTCCTGCTGTAGTTGGGGGAAAATAGCGGGCACTTATGCTGACATTAAGTTGGCAATAAATGCTGCAAGAATATTCTCATCACTGGTATGAGTTTGCTAATGAACACATTCTGTACTGGAGTCAGCAGGCTAGTTGGTCAGCTGCATACTTGGAGACAGGACAGTTGTCTCCCATAGCTGGGTAGCCTGAATATCGCAGTGGACTCATAAAGGACAGCAAACTGTCAGCTAGTTCATTAAATAGTTCTCTGTGTCATCAGTACAAGACACCACACTGAGTTCTTAGTGACACTGCAATGACAATACAAAAAAATCAGCACTTCCTAGTCTTGTTTTTAATTATGCTTTCTTTAGAATCCATAAATCCTCACAATAAGGACAGAACAAACCTACACAACTTCTTCACAACTGCAGTTCTCCACTTGATTGGTATGGCATGTCAGATGCTTGATGACTGCAGTCGTCGCAGCTCCCAGGCAGACCACAGAAGCAGTTCTTGTTGGTTTTTACTGAGTTTGGTGGGCATCCCACAATTGGAGAAATTAAGCAGATTTCCCCTATCATGTATCTGCTCCATTTCTCCATTGTAAGAAACGTCTCACTCCACTGAACAGTCAACAAAGAAGGAATGCTCTAGTGCATCCAATATTTTAGTTAGGTTAATAGGTATGGAGGTGAAATGACCAGAGCACTGAGCCCGACCCAGGTAACCCAAACTTGACCTTTAAGAGTTATAAAAGAAACAGGTGTTACTCAGATAACTTTGAGGAGGGAACTCCTTTTCAAGTCAAACATAAAAGCGATAAAATAACTGTAATCCAATTATAGTGTATAGATCTGTGACCAAAAATGATCCAGATTCTTCAGATTCTACTCGTATCTATTATAGTGGGTGATGGAGTGAAGGAAATTTGAAAATGCTCTGACCCCAATTCATTGTGAGAGAAGATTTCAAATCGCTGATCATTTCTCAAGTGTGACAGAATCTGGGTCTAGGATTCATTAGAACACATTGTCAGCACCAGAGCTAGCCACAGTCCAGCCAAGACAGGACACTCCTGTGAATGACTGAAAAGTCTCAGGTTCCAGAGATAGAAATTCTTAGGACAGGACCAGAAAGCTTTGTTTAGGAAATCTCAAAGAGGACCCTTTCTCTTCCTTCACCATGCTGAACTACAGGCAGGATTATAACAGTGCAGAATATAATAAAGGTTCCCCTCCTCTCCAATATGATCCACCCAAGAGTTTAGCCATAAAGAAACAATATTAAGGGCAGGGAGGGGACCAGTGTTCTCTCTAAGCTGAGTTAGTGTGAGCCAGCTCACAGTTTTTTAACCTCCAGCTCACACATTTAATGTCTGAGCTCAGGAAGGAGGGCTCCAGAGCAGACTAATTTGTGCAGCAGCCCAATCACTCGCGCACAACTTTAATGCCAGTAGCTCACAAAGTAGGATTTTTGCTCACAAGACTCCACAGCTTAGAGGGAGCATTGGAGGGGACTATGCACAAATCTGTTCCTGGGATGTAGCTGAGATTGCACAGGTAACCTGGTGAAGAAAGGTTGTTATTTTTAATAAAGCAGTTCATTTCACCTCCAGTCAGTCCAAGTTAAAACTTATTAAAGCTTCCATTGCCATAATAATGTGGAAGTTAAAGCTTCCATTGCCATAATAGTATCAACGTACAAATGGAGACACAGATTTACATGTAATTAACCATATTGTGCTTTCTAATAATTGGCTTTCCCTTGCTTAATTCTGTGATTATGCTTGAACTTTTATTGAACCTAAAAAACCCTAGATTATAGTGTATGAACATCTGTAGAATCTTCTGGTTCAATCATACTTGAGGCATCAAAATGACAATATCTTTTCTCATGGTATTGCTAAACCCAAGTGCAATATCAAAAAAGGAAGATAATTACCTGCTAATCTTCAGAAAAGCATCCAGACATCTGAAAGAATCTGTTATGCCTTTAGGGCGCACGCTTCCCATACTGTAAATATGATGAATGGCAATTGCAAACTCTTCCCCTGACATTCATATTAAGCAGTAAAAGCCTGGGAAATTGTTATCTTACAATTAGGGCAATCCCTCTTCAAATATAAATGGTGGATATTTTAGTTTCAATTAATTAAAAATATTGGGGAGAAATATGTAATTTTAGCTCCGAAATGAAAGAGGAAGCATAAAGCTTCTGATTTGCTTCTACACTCAAGTTGTCCATACTTTAAAAGAGGATACATATAAAATGAGTTATTTACAGCTGTTTCAATGTGAAAGTAAAATCCCCTCCCCCAAAAACAAGAATACAATCCATGCAATACTTTTAATTGGAACCAACAGAATGACACATTACAGTATATGACCTTTCAAGTTCACTAGAATTCTTCTTTAGGTTGCATGTTACCACACAAAAAATTTAAAGGGATTTGGGAAGAGAAAATGGCTGAGGACACAGGGTTAAGACTCGTTGGCATTGTACCATACACAAGATTTTCTAAACCATTTCACCTTGATGTACAAAGAATGTCTATGGGTGAAATCAATGAATGCAGTTTTCTGCATGTACTTCTGCTTTTGAAACCATGTTGCAAAAGGGTGCTTCATAAGGTTAAAAAAATCACACACACACACACTGCGTATTAAGTGTTCTGCAAATGTCTTCCCCCCTTGCCAGGTTAGGACCATACATGCAGTTTTAGACAAGGGTGACACTGTCTCTTCTGACAATGTTGATTACCAGGAGGTGGGGGGCAAGCCAGCTCCCCCCCCAACTTAAACTGCACTGGTGACAACTTGTTTGGCAGAATCATGTGTTAAAACTACTTGTGCATAGCAGAAATTGCCCAAACTATGGCTGGAACAAGATAGTGAGACAAACTTGCACCGAGCTTGTGCTGGCATGAGTGAGCTGAATTGCCTCCTTGTGAGGCAGGAAGAGAGGGACGTCGGTACTGCAAGAAGCGCAGCACTAGGCAGGGGGCAGAGCCAGCCTATTTAGGCTCGGCTCCTACCTTCTGCTCCAGCAGTCTTCTCAGTGCTCAATCGAGGCTTGAGCATGAGGACTGTCTTCCTGCTGCCTGAGGCTTTGTGGCCTTCCTCCAGCAGCAGCAGCTCATCGGTGGGTGTCGGTGGCGCGGGCGATTTCATTCCGGCAGCCCAATCTTGGCGCCACAATCCGCGTTGCACTAGATAGCATGTGCGGCAGTGAACAGGTGGCACACATTTAAGATTGGGATGGGGTGATTTTGGGGGCCCCTTTTGAGACCATAGGCCATAGGCTTGGGAGCAGGTGCAGGGTTGTGTCCCCCCGCAGAATTGGAGGGCCTGTTTGGTGTTACGTTGTGGTAAGGCAGCAGCAACCCTTTCCAGTCCCTTGGTCATTCCCCCCCCATTCCTCCGGTCACCCTCGGCTGGCAAATAAGGTGGTAGTGGCCAGTTTAGGGTGGGAGGAGACGGCAGCCATTTGAATTTTAACCCGGTGGTCATTTTAATACCTTTTCTGCCAGCAGCCTTTTTTGGGCCTTTACATTCAGTGGCCATTTTAGGTCTTCCCTGCCAGTGACCATTTTAGGCCTTCCTTGCCAGCAGCCATTTTAGGCCTCTTTCTCTGTGGCCATTTTAGGCTTTTATTGCAGCACCCTCTGGGACTTTGGTTTTGTGTCATTTTAGGGCCCTGTGATTGGATGTCAGGTAACCTTACCATAGCTGTGGGGGGGTGGAGAAGAGACATCTTTCATGGCTCTGGAATGTGGGAGGTACTCAGAGTCTCCCGGCTCAGTAATTTACTGTCTCTGCTGTGTGTCTTACCAATTTGCCTGACCTTGAGTCCCATGCTGCTCTGGCATGAGAGATATACTGATCTAGGTGTTTTCTTTCCCTAGTTAGGAGCGTGTGCGAAATGTATTCATTGGCTTGTAGGTGGGAGGGAGTTAGTTTGAATGAGCTATAATTGACCATGTCATGAATTCTCAGACATCACTAACAAAGAGCTGGTTCATGCATCTCTAAGACTGGTCTTTAATAAATACTATCTTCTTATGAAGCCTGGTGTTTGATTGACTATTTGGAGAACCTGACAGACTGTCAGTGATCCTTTGAATTGGGCTTCGACATCCCACCTCTCTCTACATCCGAGATGAGTGGAGAAGAAGACCCACTGGTGGTACCCACGTTGCAAGACACGGTCCCCACCTCAACAGCGCCCACAACTTCGGTGCCAACTTTCACGGAGGGGCCGGTAACAACCGTGCCACTCCCCTGGAACCCCGAGGATGACCTCTTTGGTGACCTGTTTGGGGGGGCCTATGCCAGTGTGAACACAAGGCCTCAGAAGAGACGGGACTGGGGAAAACCCCTGGCAGAGACTTTTGAAACGTGGTCGCTGACCCCCCATGGGCCCCACTGGGAGAGCCGCTATGAACAGTCCATCTACTGGCTCAGCATGGTGACTGGAGTGGAGGAACCGCTGGAGATAAAGGAAGGCAATGGAACCCCGTCGTGGATGGGAACGGAGCCGGGAATGTCTCCTGAAAATGGTGGAGGAATCCCTCCAAAAGATTCCCAAAATGATCACTGAGGGGATCCAATGGGAACTGGAGAGAAGGCTGCCACAGCAGCCGGCAGCCCCGCCCGCTGCCCCAGTGGTCCCTGCCAGGCTGCCTCAGGGGCCGCCTCCTGGCCAGCCAGTAGTGCTGCTGCTGGGGGTGGGGCCTGCGCCGCAAGGTGTCCCAAGGGGTTGGGGCCAGATGATCCCAAACCCCACTGAACTGTTGGATGCTACGTTTGATGGGACCTCTGAGAAGCTCTCTTTCTTCTTGGTACGGGCTGAGAAGTTCGTTGAGAATTGGGGTCACCTCTTCCTGAATAAAGAGTGCATTGTGGATGTGATAGCCTCCAAACTGTGGGACACGGCGGCAGACTGGTACATAACTCTGCACCATGAGGACGGCCGAGAGCTCCGCGAGGTGGATGCATCTATGTGAGCGTTGTGCGCCCACTACGAAGACTCCAACGCGAGCGAGATGGCCCAGGTGTTCCTGCGTACTTTCTGGCAGGGAAAGAAATCTGTAAGAGAGTACACCAAAGAGTTCCGCCGGCATGCCGCGAAAATCCAGGAGTGGCCTGATGGGGTGCTAGCCCAGCATTACTGGTTAGGGCTAGATTCGGAGATTCGGGGAACGATCCTCAGGGGAGGGAAGCCCCGGCCCCTCCTGGCATGGATGAAAGAGGCGGCGGACACCGAGATTCGACTATGCACCATTCGCATTGACAATGCAGTCACCCTGGGCAAAGCAGCCCATGCCACCCCACCTCTGGGAAAGGTTAAAGAAGCTAATCCAGCACCACGGCCGAAGGAGCAATGCATGAAGAATCTGTGCCTCAAATGTGGAGAGTCCAGCCACTTTGCAGCATCATGCCCAGGATCGGGTCCTGCTACTCTGTCTACGAAAGGGGAGAAGAACAGGATTGACCCCCCCCCCGGAAGCTGACGGCCAAGCCAAAGGGACCGTGAGCCCTGCAAGCCAACCTGATTGAGGAGGACACCAAATCATCGGAAGACGACTCATCCCAGCTGGTGGGAAATGGGAAGGACCTACTGTGGACAGCGCTGAACAGCAGGTCCCCAACCCGGAGGCACTATGACCGGTGAGCAATTACCCCTCACTCTTCTTTGTGACTGTGACTCTGATGTGCCCCAAGCTCAACACCCATGTTAGGGTGAGGGGGCAAATCGACTCTGGGTGTGGGAGAGACTTAATCAACCCCTCTCTGGTAATGGGATTGGGGGCAAGAGTAGTTAAACTCCATTGATTTTCACTCAGATGGACAGGTCCACCATGAAAGACCCCTGCAAGTACAAGACTGTGCCACTGTGCATGGGGGCAGGGGACCACTGGGAGCTCAGACCATTTGTGGTGACCCCAGCAGCGCATTTTTCCCTGGTGTTGGGTAGCCCCTGGCTCCACGATCCCAACCCATATATCCTTTGGGAGGAGGGGGTTGTGAAGTTAATCTCCCCTTGCTGTAAAGAGCATGTGTGGTCTGATTCCTGGGGGGAGCTGGCCCCATTCCCAAGGGTGACCGTGGGGCTTGCAGAGGCTGAACTAAACCAGATCCTGTGTGAGTATCGCAATCTGGCTCCGGTGTTTGGGGAGGCTGAAGCGGATGAGCTGCCCCCCCATCAGAACTCTGATTGTGCCATTGAACTGTTGCCACACCAAAAACTCCCGAAGGGGAAACTTTATTTCATGAGCCCGGCTGAGAAAGCAGAGCTGAGGAGGTTCATTGACAAAAACCTGGATTGGGGTTTCATCCACCCCACCTCCTCCCCCTGTGCAGCCCCTGTGCTGTTCCGGAAAAAGAAAGATGAAGGGTTGCGGTTATGCACCAACTATAGGGGGCTAAACGCAGTGTTGACCACCAATGCCTACCCCCTACCCCTCATAAAAGACCTCCTGGCGGCGGTTGCTGGGGGGAAAGTGTTTTCCAAACTGGATTTACATGATACTTACTTGTGTGCATCAGGGAAGGGGATGAATACAAGACGGCATTCAATACCCCCCTGGGGCAGTTTGAATACCTAGTCATGCCTTTTGGCCTCCAGGGAGCTCCAGGGGTCTTCATGAACCTGATCAATGAAGTGTTGCATAAGCACCTGTTCAAAGGGGTCCTTGTTTACCTTGATGATATCTTGCTGTACTCCCCCGACAGAGAATCTCATGTTAAACTGATGAGGGAGGTGCTATAGATGTTGCACAAGCATAAGCTATTTGTTAAACTGTCCAAATGTGAATTTCATTGCTCAGAGATTTCCTTTCTGGGGTATAAGATCTCCCAAAGGGGCATAGAAATGGACCCAGCCAAAGTCCGATATGTGGTGGGGTGGAAGGCCCCTAAAACCCGCAGGCAATTGCAAGCCTTCCTTGGTTTCACCTATTTTTACAGGTCCTTTTTGGCAAATTTTGCACAGGTGTCCCTATCCCTCATGGACCTACTGAAAACAAAGGGTAAGGGGGTGGAGGGCTCCCATCCTGGGGCTAAACTTCACCTTCGAGCTGGTGCTAGCACACCCAAACAAACTGAAAAAAATTATTGTACAAGTCGATGCTTCAGATGTGGAAATGGGTGGTGCCATCTTGCAAGAGGGGGAGGATGGGAAGCTCCACCCACTAGCATATGTCTCTAAGAAATTTAATGAGACCGAACAGAACTGGTCAGTTTGGGATAAAGAAGCGGGAGCAATAAAGTTGGCCCTATCAACTTGGTGCCATTGGTTGGAGGGGGCTTGGGTTCCTTTCAAGGTTTGGACTGATCATAAAAACCTTGAGCTCCTCCGGACTCCACAGAACTTGAACGCCAAACAACTTTGATGGGCTGATTTCTTTTCTAAGTTCAACTTCACCCTCCACCACTTCCCAGGGAAAGTGAACTCATTGGCAGATGCTCTATCCCGCCTCCCTCAACATGACAGTAGGCGGGAGGAGGTCCGGGACTCTATGTTTACACCTACCCAATTAGGAGGTGTGGTCATCACTTGTAGCCAGGCCAAGACCCTACCCCTTCCTACAGAACAGTCGTGGGAATCTAAGGTTGCATCCGCCCTGTCGGAGGTGGACCACGGGGAACTGGAGAAGGAGGGAGAGGCTGAAGAGTGGGAAAATGGCTGTTGGTACAAAGGATCGAAACTCTTTGTGCCTGGGGCTTTGCGAAAGGAAATCATGGGGGTCACACATGGCACTAAACTGGCTGGCCACCTCGGTTTTGTGAAATCTCTACAGCTCCTCCAAAGACAATTTTGGTGGCTGGGCATGACATGGGATATGTCTTTGTTTGTCAAATCCTGCCAGATGTTTCTCATGAGCAAGCCCCACCCGGGCAAACTACCGGGTTTACTTCAACTGCTGCCGGCCCTGTCTTGACCATGGGAAGTTATCTCCATGGATTTTATTACAGATCTTCCCCCTAGTAAAGGGAAGATGGTGGTATGGGTGGTGGTGGATTTGTTCTCAAAGCAAGCCCATTTTGCTCCTTTCAAAACCGTTCCCTCGGCTAAGATGTTGGCTAAAGCATTCCTCCACCATGTTTTCAAATTGCACACATTGCCCTGAAAAATAATCTCGGACTGCAGGTCGCAATTTGTTTCACATTTCTGGGGGGAACTCTTAAAGTTGTTGGGGGTCGAACGGGGGCTGAGTAGTGCTTATCACCCAGAAACTGATGGGCAAATGGAATGGGTGAACCAAACTCTGGAACAGTACCTGTGATGCTTCACTAATTTTCAACAGGATGACTGGGAAAGTTTATTGCTCTTAGCAGAGTTTTGCTGCAATAATGCACCTCCTCTACAGGGATTTCCCCTTTCATGATGGTACACGGTTATGATGCTCCCCCCTTCCCGTTTCTCTCCAATAATGATTTGCGGGGGGGGAGGCAGGTAAATGGTGCAAGCGGCTCCAGGAACCATGGCCTCTCCTCTGCAAAACTTTAAAGGAGGCTAAAAAGGGCTACAAGGCTCAGGCCAACATGAAACGGGACAAAGGGTAGGACCCAAAACCTGGGGATTTTGTGTATGTGTCCACCCAAAACATTAAGGGGCTTCAACCCAGTCGGAAGCTCGGTGGACACTTATTCTGTTTGCCCATTGGTGGAAGAGAGGTGGGGGCTAGACAATATTCCTACAGTATCCCCTTGTGAAGATTTGGCATGGCTCCAAAAAAGGGTGTCAGGGCTTCTAAAGGCAAACAGCCTGTCCCCAAATGGAGTGGTAGTGAGCATGCTAAGGGCAAGCAGCCCCTGCCAAAGTGATTTAATGATGGGGCTACGTCGGTTAATCTGGGTGGCCCAGGGTCCTTAGTATTAACATTGGGCACCGTTCCAACACCAGTGTTGCCGGCGCTGACTGCGCCTGTCAGTCATGTACAGGCGTCATTAGCAGTGGTTTCTGTGGCACCCACTGGTCATGTTTCACCGACTCTCATGGATGCTTTGTGGGATTCTCCGGTTAGTAGGGCTATTTTGGACCAGCTAGCTGCCATTGAGCAACATTTAGAAGGCCCTTCATTGATGTTGCAACCAGCTATGTCATCTATGGTGACTTTTCAAAACCAAGTTTTAAATCGTCTCTCCATTATTGAAAGTTGGTGTGTAGGTACCAGGAGCAAGGTTGTCATTTCTGATACTGAGGAGGCGCAACTGGTTGAGATGCAGGACAGCCCAGCTGGACCAGGGGTTGAAGAACAGCAAGTGGTGCTTTGCAGGGGTCTGTCACAGATATCAGGTAGGCCAGTTTCTACACAAACACCTGACATCACCTGGGCTTGGGGCCCGGTGGGCTTACAGGCTTCTGCTGAGTCGCCAGTGTCTGCGCCAGCGGTGGCACCTTTGCTTAGGGCAGTCAGTATGCCTATTTCAACTGGGCCCGTCAGGATGATGCATGCTCCTCCTACGGAGGATGGGGCAACCCTGGCTAACACTTTGGTGGACCAGCAGGGCAGTGGTGGTTTACAGATGACACTGGCTGGGGATCTTCGCCTGCCCCATGGCTGCAACTCCCTCATCCTGTCCAGCACAGCAACTGCAGGGTGGGGTCTGGATGGGGTGTGTTCCTCCTGATCCAGGTAATCGAACTTATGAGATGGTCCCAGCAAAAGAGTTGCCGTCTGGGGAACTAGCTATGCCTTCAGGTGACCACCTCACAGTGGCCACCAGGGAAAAGATATTATGAGGGGATTATGTCGATGTCTTTTCCATGTTATATAGGGAGCTAGATAAAAAGGATAGGGAAGACTTGGATGAATGGGACAAAGAGTGCTTGAAGCACCGCAGCACAGATAGAATCTATGCTAATTGGTACCCCGGGTTTTTTATATATGCTGGGTTGATTGTTAGGGTACGGCCTGAAAGGGCTTCATCACTGCTCCAGTATATGGACATTATCCACAAGGGTTATTCAGACTTTGTGGGTTCCACCTGGATGGAATATGATGGGGCCTTCCAGATGAAGGCAGCTATGTACCCGGCACTCCATTAGGACATTATCCACCCGCATATCTGGATGCAGACCATGTCCCCGGCCAGGTCTATGGTTGGCGAGCATTCTGACAGCGGCCATATAGTAAAGAGGGCTAATGCTACCAATATAGGAGCTCAGCATTCCCTGGGTGGCCAGGCAATTCAAAGGTGCCCTTTGTGTTGGGAGTTTTCCTCGCAGGGGAATTGCAGCCAAAAAACTTGTTCCTTTTGGCATGAATGCCCCCTCTGTTCTGGCCCCCATGTCTTTCCATCCTGCCCCAAGGCAAAGGCTAAACCTGTTGCCAAGGATGGCAAGGGTGGCAGACGGTGGGTGGTGGTCAGGCCTTACCTGACAAAGGGTCCCAGTCCAATTAACGTTCCTGTGTTAGACTGCTGGTTCCGCATGTACCCAAAGTTTGCCGATAGGCAATATTTGTTGGATGGATTCAAGTTTGGGTTTCACATTCCCTATGTGAGAGGTGTTCATTTTTGGCTCCTAATTTGCCCTCAGTTCAGGGCATGGAGCAAGTGGTTAGAGCCAAGATTCAAAAAGAGTGTTTAGAAGGCAGGGTAGTTGGTCCTTTTTCCTCACCTCTGGTGCCCAACCTGCGGGTGTCACCTTTAGGTGTGGTACCAAAAAAGGCACCTGGGGAGTAGGCCTGTAGCTAGGATTTTTTAAGTCGGGGGGCATTCAAATTTCTTAGGCTAATTGAATTAAAGGAATACCCGGCTCCTTCCCTGCACCTGCTGTTGCTCAGGGACTCTGGGCTGGATGGGAAGTCAGAGGGCCTTGTCAGTAAGTCAGAGGGCCTAGCCCTGAGATGCCCCACTGTAGCTATGGGCCTGCTGGGGAGTATCATTGACCATTTGTCTTATCCTCACGGCAGTTGGGTGAATGACGCCATACCTAATGAGCTCTGCTCAGTTAGGTAGACTTCTTTTGATGAGGCAGTTGATATGGTCCATAATTGTGGGTGACGGGCCACATTGGCTAAATGTGATATCAAATTGGCTTTTCGTCGTCTGCCAGTACATCCAGATGACTTCGTCCTTCTGGGTTTCTCCTTTGATGGGCAGTACTATATGGACAGGGCTCTTCCTATGGGATGCTCTATGTCCTGCACTGCATTTGAATGGTTCAGTTCCTTTTTGAAATGGGCCTTGCATGCATGCACGGGTACTGCACATTATTTAGATGACTTTTTATTTGCCGGACCTACTGGATCTGGGGTTTGTGCACAGTTGTTGTCCAATTTTGAGCAACTGGCTAAGGAACTTGGTGTCCCATTAGCTGGTGAGAAAACGGAGGGGCCTAGTATGGTTCTAACTTTTCTTGGCATTGAGCTGGACACCATGCAACAGATTTCACGCTTGCCTCCTGATAAACTGGCTAACCTCTTGTGGTTGGTGGAGGAGGCATGTACCAAACCTAAACTGACACTTAAGGAGTTGCAGCAACTAATTGGGCACCTTAACTTTGCTTGCAAAGTGGTTGCCCCAGGGCGTGCATTCCTGCGTAGGCTGTGTGATTCAACAATAGGTTTAAAATGGCCGCATCATAGGACTAGAGTTACCCAGGGGATTAGGGAAGACTTGTTTGTCTGGCGTGACTTCTTAGCTTCCTATAATGGGGTTTCCTTCTGGAGAAATGATCTCCGACTGGAGGCTGAACTGCAGGTCACCTCCAATGCAGCAGGCTTTTCAGGCTTCAGTGTCTATTTTAGGGAACACTGGTGTGCTGAAGGCTGGCCACCTGGGTGGATTCAAGCTAGATGGATGTGTGACCTGACGTTTCTGGAGTTTTCCCCCATAGTGGTAGCAGTCTACATCTGGGCTGATGACCTTGCTAGCCAGACAGTTCATTTTTGGTGTGAAAACTTGGCAACAGTGTAAGTTATCAACTCTTTAACATCTAAGTCTCCTAGAATGTTGGTGCTGGTCAGGGCTTTTACCCTCCAATGCTTGTGACACAATATATTGTTTAAGGCCAGGCATGTGCCAGGAGTCAATAACAGGGTCACTGACACTCTGCCTTGAAAACAGGTTTCGTTAGTTGGCTCTGGACTCTGATCTATCATTGGTAAGAATGCCCGAAGACCTGTGGCAAATTGGAGGGCTGAGGCTGACAGGGCAATGGGCTTAGCTCTTGCACCCAGCACGTGCCGGGCTTATACGCAAGCCAGCCAACAGTTTGTGGCTTTTAGGCAGAAGGAAGGCCTTCAACAGCTCTGGCCTATCCCAGTGTCACATCTGATTCAATACTGCTTGTCTGTGAAAGGTAAGGGTTTGTCCGTCTGTTCCATCCGGGGCAAGCTATCTGCCCTTGCCTTTGCAAGTAAGTCCGGGGGTTTCAGGGATGACACTGGAGATTTCTGTATTCAGAAAATGCTAGATGGCTGGGCCCAAGAGGATGATGTGCCTCGGGACACAAGGGAACCTTTTTCTCCCGCTGTCCTTAAGGGTTTGAAACCCCAATGGGTTTCCATATGTGCGGATGCATTTGAGGTGGCCTTATTTCATGTGGCCGCCTTGGTTGCATTCTTTGGGGCCCTGAGAATCAGTGAGCTGGTGGCCTGATCCCAACAGGACAGGTCGGGCTATGCTTTGTGCATGGCAGATATTCAGATGAGTGGGGATAGCCTGCAAATTACGATCTGGCATTCCAAGACGGACCAATTACAAAAAGAGGTCATGATTTCAGTGGGTCCTTGTTCTGATCCGGACCTTTGTCCAGTCACGGCACTCAGTTCCTATTTGGCCCTGAGGGGGGTAGTGCAGGTTTCCTATTTCTTCATAAGGATGGATCGCCATTGACGAAATTTCAATTTTGGGCAATTACCAAGAGGGCTCTGGTGGCTTTGGGCCTTGGTAATTTCCAGTTTGGAACACATTCTTTTAGAATTGGGGTGGCTTCCACTGCTGCAGCTATGGGGTATCAAGGGCCTGATGTTCAAAGAATTGGCAGGTGGAGGTCGGCACGTTACAAGATGTATGTCCAGACCTGCAAAATTTTATCTGCTCCTTCTGTTTGTATAATGGGGGAGCATGCAGTTCTGAGCCTAAGTGTTTTTTTTGTGGTTCTCTAGTTAGCCTAGTTTCTGTTTTAGGTGCTGCTGGTCACCATGGGAAGAGCCGTGTGCTTATTTGTGGCCACAGCATGGTGTTCTGGGCCACTTACTCGGCCAGGAGGATGAACATCAGTTCCCAGTTGGGATGCAGTGAGCGGGCAGAGGTCGAGTGGCTTAGTCAAAGAGGCATGCTGTCAGGCACTTCAAAAAGGACAGCTAAACAACGGACTTCATGAGAAGTTAACGTTTATTCAGCCGCAGTTCTAAAAGCGCATTAACGGTGCATTGTCAGGAATGAAAGACACCTCGTCGGGGTGCGCCAACACGGGTTCGGATGTGAACAGCGCTTTTAACTGCTCAAACGCACGTTGGCAGTCAGCAGTCCAGTTCAGTTTGGCCCCCGGCCGTGCACTCTCCGGGCCCTTCCCCTTAGTCTTAAGTATGTCTGTGAGGGGCAGGGCCACCTGCACGAAATTTGACAGAAATGATCTGTAAAAATTGGCGAATCCGATGAACGCTTGGAGTTGCCACCACGTTTTGGGGGGCTCTCACCCCACCACGTCTTGGACCTTTGCGGGATCTGGTAGCCCAGGAATGAAATCTCCGACTGATGGAACTCGCACTTAGATAGTTTGGCAAACAGTTTGTGTTTGTGCAACATTTTGAGGACCTCCCTAATGAGTTGCACATGGGATTTCATATCGGGGGATGTCATCAAGGTAAATGAGGGCCCCTTTGAACAGATATTTGTGCAACACCTCGTTAATCAAATTCATAAATACCCCAGGGGCCCCTTGCAAACCAAATGGCATCACCAAGTATTCGAACTGCCCCAGGGGTGTGTTAAAGACAGTCTTGTGTTCATCTCCCTCCCTGATGCACACTCGGAAGTACGCATCCCGTAAATCAAGCTTGGAGAACACCTTCCCCCCTGCCGCCACTGTGAGCAGATCCTTAATCAACGGCAGCGGGTAAGCATTAGTTGCGGAGACAGCATTAAGGCCACAGTAGTCCGTGCACAAGTGGAGTCCACCGTCTTTCTTCTTCCGGAATAGGACAGGAGTGGCAAACGGCGAAGAGGCTGGCCGTATAACCCCCCGCTCCAAATTCTTATCTATGAACTTCCTGAGCTCCACTCTCTCAGCTGGGCTCATAGAGTATAGCTTCCCCTTCGGGAGTTTCTGATTGGGTAACAGCTCAATGGCACAGTCAGAATTGCAGTGGGGGGGCAGCTCATCCGCCTCCTCCTCCCCAAACACTGCAGACAAGTCCCGATACTCGCAGGGAATCTGGTTGCAGTCCGTCTCAGCCACCCCCACCACCACAGGGCAGAGCTCAGGTTTCCGCGGACCCCAGTCGCCTTTCCAGGTATGGGTCTCGCACCGTGGGGAGATGAAGTTAACAATCCCAGCCTCCCATAATAGGTGTGGGTCATGATCAAAAAACCATGGGCTCCTCAACACAAGTGGAAACCTTGTGATGGAGGACACCATGAATGGCCGCGCCTCCCAATGTTTCCCCACTCCCATTCTTAAAGGAACAGTCTCGTATTTACAGGGCTCTTTCATAGTGGAGCCATCCATTTGGGTAAAAACCAGCGGCTCTGCCAGTTTCATTATTTTGGCTCCCAGCCCAGTCACCAGGGAGGGATTAATGAGGTCTCTCCCACACCCCGAATCTACTAACGATCTCACCCTCACGTGGGTCAGTAGACCCGGGTCCATTAGAGTCACGGTCATGAAAAAGAGGGAAGAGGATTTGCTCACCGGATTTAGCGCCTGAGGGTCCGGGACCTGCCGTTCAGTGCTGTTCACAGCAGGTCCTTCTCATTTCCCGCCTCCACGATGGTCTCTTCCTCCAACGACTCGGTTCCCTCTCCCCAGGTGACGACTTGCAGGGCCCTTGCGCCCCTCTGCTTTCCCAGGGGTTTCGGTGTAGACGTCACGAACTTCTTTTTCAGTCCCTTCGCGGCGCTGGGCGGGGTGGATGACCCTGGGCAACTTGCGGCGAAATGGCCTGCGTCCCCACATTTCAGGCACAGCCCTTGCTTCAACCTGCTCTCATGCGTCCCATCTTTTGGCCGCTGTGCAGGGTTCATCTGCCGACTTTTCAGAGGGGCGGCGGTGAATTGGGTCGTCTTCCCCAAGGCTGCTGCATCATCCAATGTGATGGCTTTCAGTCGAGTCTCCATTGCCGCCGCTTCTTTCATCCAGCTCGATAAGGTTTCCAGGTCCCGTCCTCGCATAATCGTGTGGCCCAGGCGGTACTGCTCCGCTAGCACGCCATCAGGCCAACCTCGGATCTTGGTGGCGTGTCTTCGGAACTCCGCTGTATACTCCCGAACGGACCTAGTCCCTTGTCGAAAGGCCCGGAGGAACACCCAGGCCGCCTTGTTCGCATTGGCATCTTCGAACCGGTCTTTCATCGCCCACATGAATGCATCCACCTCTCTCAGCTCACGCCCGTCTTCCTGGTGTAAAGCTACATACCAGTCAGCCGCCGCATCTTTCAGGTGGGAGGCGATGGCGTCCACTATCCGTTCCTCATCCGGGAACAAGTGGCCCCAGTTCACGATAAACTTCTCCGCCCTTACCAGGAAGAAAGAGAACTTCTCGGGCGTACCGTCAAAGGTGGCATCCAGCAGGTCAGCTGGGTTAGGCAACATGGGCCTCCAACCCCTTGGCATCCCTGGCGGCCTCGGCGACAGCAGCCCCATAGGTGGGGGCCCCACGGTTTGGTCCGGAAGTGCCCTGGGCCGCCCTGGCACACCTCCGGGTGGCAATCCCACCGGTAGGAGCAGGGGTCTCTGTGCGGGGGCCCCCGCTGGGTCTGGAGGTTGCCTCTTCTCCATTTCCTCTCGTATGCCATCCGAGATCATTTTCGGGATCTGAGACAAGGACTCGTCTATGAGGCGTAGAAGTCGATCCAGGCTGAGATCCCCACTCCATCACCATCTTCTCACGGTCCTTTCCGAGTCTCGGGTATCTGGGTAAGCTTCTTCGTCATCCTCCGCCATACTCAAGCGGCAGACTGGTCTCTCGACCCAACTCTCCCGTACTGATGCTCGGGGGGTGAGGAGCCACGTCTCGTGCGTCTCTGTGAGCGGCTTCATCCAGTCCCGCCGTTTCTGCGGCCTGGGCGTCGCTCCAGCATACGCTCCCCCGTACAATTCTCCGTAGAGCCCTCCCAGGTCGTAGTTGGGTCCCCATGGCACCGGGACACTAGAGACCGGGACCACAGTCGTGGTTGCGGGCACAGTAGATATCGGAACCTTCTCCTCTTCCGAGGTTGGGATCGGGGTGGTATCTCCCTCGTCACTCATCTCTGGGAGAGAAGTGCAGTGTAGAACCGATCCTGATCGAAGATGATTCCTGACAATCTGTCAGGCACTTCAAAAAAGACAGCTAAACAACGGACTTCATGAGAAGTTAAAGTTTATTCAGCCGCAGTTCTAAAAGCGCATTAACAGTGCATTGTCAGGAATGAAAGACACAAAGAAACATTTACAAATATACGCCACTAGCTAGCCCCCCCCCCCCAAGCATTCTACCAATGACTACATAGCCCGCGCGCGGGAAAAAGGTGCGAGAGTCTGCTCGAGCCATAAAGGGGCCCAGCTGCCCATCCCGGAGAAACCCGACCCGTATGGCAGGGCCATTTGGTCAGATAGGAGATGGCCCATGCTGATGAACACCCTGTTGCCCTGGCAACCACCCCACTTCCCCCCTTCATGCCTAAAAGGTTACAGATCATCTCGTCCTCCTTCCTCCCTCACCTCTTATGGCAGGATCACCTGACACATGCACTGGCCTAGGCTTATGCCGCTAGTGTTTGAGGAGAGATGTGGTCCTCCTCCTGATGTCCTTCTGATACATCTTGGCGGTAATGACTTGGGTCTGATGAAAGGTAAGGCCCTAGTTATTCAGGCCAAGGCGGATTTGGCAGGCATTATGGACCAGTGGCCTGGAGTGCAACTGGTCTTGTCTGCAATGTTACTATGACAGGTGTGGCGTAGCCTAGGCAATCCTAGATGCCTGGACCAGGCAAGATGCAATGCTAACTGGCAGCTTTGGAATGCCATGGAGAGTGGCTTGGGCATCTTTTTGTTGCACCCCAATATATGGGTTGAGTTAACAGACCTGTACAGGGGGGACGGGTGCACCTTTCTAACAAGGGCAATGACATTTTTCTTACAGATCTGAGGGAAGGGGTCCTGGCAGCGCTGGATTGCTTGGCAGGGGCCAAGGCCTAAGCAGAGGCTTGACCTTTGCTATGGCGGGGTAAGGCGATCAGGATGTGAACTGGTGAGCACCTGGGCATTATTCTAAAGGAATTAAGGGTCCTCCAGGAATAGCTTTTGGTCCTTTGTGGCTCAAGACCGGGAAGGGGTGATCTTCCTTGAAGCAATCTGGCCTGGCCTACCTTAGCAGGCCTTTGCAGCTTCTGAGGTGGGGGGTCAGGGGTTCTCTTGAATATGCCAAGCCATTGGTCAAAAGCTATCTTCGGTGGCTTGAGATCGGTGCAGGTGTATCTCCCAGAAGGAAATGAAAGTGGCCAGGAGTTTGACACCTGTCATATTCCTCAGTACATTCTAGCAACCCCTCGCCTGTTGTTTGATTATAAATAATTAATAAAGTGGCCCTTGTTAAATCCATACTGGTGTCTGTCTCTTCTTTCCAACTGAGGGTGCAATGCCCTGTGTCATATATATGTGTGACCTCTGGGCTTTATATCTTAGACGTATAATTATTACAAATAGTTTAGATAGTTATATTTTAGACAATTAAAACATTGTCAGGTTGGATATTTTGACTGGAATATATTTGTGATATGAAGCTTCTATGTTACTATGTTACTATAAATCATAATACCATTCACACAAAAATATGGTGTTTTGTCTGATAATGAAAATGCAGCTTATTTGTGCGCATGATTAACAGAATTAATCTGCACACTCTAGTTTTTATTTAGACCTCCAGGTGACAAATATATTTTATCAAAAACAATACCAGTATTTCAGTTTTCCCTTCTTTTTGTTTTTCTTTTGAAATCCAAATTGTATATAGTGTGTAAAAAGAAGTGAAAAGACAATTTCATATGCAAGTAAATCAGCCATATTCCACTGTAACTTTGCTCATTATCCCTAACTGCTTAAATAAATGCAAACAAAAGAATTTAAATATTGTCAGCATCATCTTATTCTTGATCTCTTTCATAGCTTCTCCTTTATCCATCATCTATACTGATTCTTTACATTCAGTCAAAGAGTCATTTTGGCTTGATAACTACATGAAGTATAAACAACATTACTACTTTGATTTAAAATGTTATTAGCAAGCATAAATATAACAAACTCCTTATTTTTAACACAGTTTGATATGTTCTTCAGCAATTGTAGTAATTTATTACAGTTGGAATGAAAATGTAAAAAATGTCTAACTTAGTTCTACATTTTCTACTGTCCTCACTTTTTGAATGCACTGAAGCAAGATTACCAAGAAGTGTGATTGGTTTTTGTCTTGGTTCCTAATTAGGACAAGTCTACAATGCATAAGAGTTCATTTGTGTCTCACACCTTGTTCGTCCACATTGTTTACATGACATCATTTAAATGTGTTTCTCTGCTCGTATGAGATTTCATATTGGGCATGACCATTCCACAATTGCACATTCACCTTTTGTGCAAGCATCTGCTTCTGAACAAACAATTGCACATTTTTAATGGGGTTCTGTCATGGTTTTAAATTAGATTTCTCCTAGTGAACTTGTTGAACTGAAGCATAATCAGATTTAAAGAAAAAATTCAGAGGGTTGTTTTGATCCAGGAAACATAAGTAGGGAAGACAAAAGAAGAGTGCTGTGCTGCCTTAAAGACTAATGTTACGATACACATACTACTCTTCAGGTTCCACAGAACTCTTTTTTTTTTTTGCTGCAACAGAGCGTAATGGCTACTCTAGAGGAATGGGTAGAGAAGGCTATAGAAGAACAAGAGGTCTGCAAAGGATTCTGATCAGAAGAGAAAACTGTGAATTTTATATTCAACCATAAAATCTGATGGATCACGGACATTCTGTAGATGCTCAAGTTATGGGCATAAATCTGTATGCATTTTGCTCATCTGCTCAGTGCTCGTTCATAGACCTCTCCACTGTTTAGCTTTCCAGTTCCAGTGCTACTGTTATTACACTAACTATACATTCACACTGCTGTTCTTCCACAAAAAGCAGTGAGTCTGAGGATAAAGAGAAGGAATTCTCTTTGTGGAAGAAAATTGCTTCTCCCCATCCTCAGGCCCACTGATGGCTGTTTCAGGTAACGGCAAAGGATAAATGTGTTTTTATCTTGGAGTCCTCCATACAAATTAATGTGTCCATTACCCCCATGACAGTAATAAGTAGTCCTTCATTTTCTATCGACTGAAGCATAACTCCCATTGTTATCAGCCATTTTCTGCATATGTTCATTGCACAGGCACTTGGCTCTCCGATAGGATTTTGCTATGCAGAAATGAAGTCGGTTAACATTCTAAAGGAAAGAAAAATTACAATACTCTGCTGTGCTACCAGAGCATGACTATACTCAAACACAGAATCCAATACTAGACCTCGAAGTTTAGACTTTTTGATCTTCACTGGTAGTGCTGATAGTTCTTTCAAATTCCTTGCAGCAGCTGAAGTAAACCTTTGAAAACTCTTATTTGCCCTGCATGAAAGGACTGTTTGTAGCAAATGCTCTGAATTCTGCATGTGCTTTTCCCCTCCCTGTATTAGCATTGTCATAGCCTTTTATTTACCCCTTCAAAAGTAATAGTTTCAAAAGTGGTACATCCAAGTAGCAGCTACTGCCCTTTCTTTAAGCAAATTTAAAAATGAAATATAGTTTGGTTATTTTGAAAAAAGTTTAACTGTTGCATTGATAGTACTATATTTCCCATGCAATACATGGCAGATTCTAGAACTCAAAGAGTGCTGAAAGTGGGATTGGCAACATAATTCCTGTGCTGTATATTGTAAGCCTGTGGACCACCAGAACTGCAGCTTGGCCACTGTCATTCCATAAAGTATGGGGACAACCTATTCATTTATTTAGGACATTTTATGCCACCTCTCCCAAGTCCTGCTTGAGGCAGATTACAAGTAAAAGCAAAAACAAAAACTGCAATATCACAACTCTTCAAAAATGTTCCTTTTATTATTTATTTATTTATTTATTTATTTATTTATTTATACTGGCTGAGTACAGACCGGCAGTTTGCTCCGGTAGCCAGTCGTAGCAAAAAAGCCCCGGAATAAACTATACAGGGTTTTCCCATTCACACAGTGGGGGCCGCTGCCAGAAGATACGGGACGGAGGTGCGCGGGAGTGTTCAGACTGCCGTTCCGGAGGTGTGCTATATTAGCCGTTTCCCCATTAATTTGGCTGTGGGTGTATGGGTGTATGTGCATTTTGATAAGTGCATTTTGCCGATTGGGGGAGGAACCCGCAGCGCCGGCACCACATTGGGCAGTGGAGCGGAGCACAGCCAATCACACCGCTGCTGCCTTCTGCCCAACGCAGGTTGCTCCCGGCTTTTCAGCTGCGCGTTCAGACTCCCGGGAAGTGGAGAAATGTGTGACACACACGGGCTTTCAGATTTGCTATGGGTTTCATCAGGTATCTTTTTAATCTGGCGGTGAAGTGCAACAGCACGGGTTGGCTACGGGTGGGGGATGCCAGGCAGATGTGCCTGTGTGAACGCTCCATTTACTCCGGGATTGAGTCGTCGCTGGCCTGGGTCCCTACCAGGGCAAATTGCCAGTCTGAACTCAGCCACTATTTCTATGCACCTTCTTCAGAGTCCTTCTCAAGGAGGCTTACAATTAAAAAACACAATGTAAAATAAGACATTTAAAAGCTGTTTCTAAAAGTTATGGATGGAGATATATGAAAATATGGACATAGGATACACATCTTTTTGAAGAACTGGAGAAGTTTAGCCCAGAAAACACTGACAGTAGAGTACAATTGAAACTAGCTGACACCCATCTTTCTGTGTTATACCTCTGAGAATGCCAGTCACAGCTGCTGGCAAAACATCAGGTCCTACAATGCCAAGACCACGGCCATACAGCCCAAAAAATCTACAACAACTAATGATTTTTTTTACTTTCTAAAAATTACTTTTAGCTTTGGTTTAATTTGTAAAGAGTCTTATTTTAGCTCAATACTATTAAACCACAAAGAATATCAGAATCTTATCTCATGTAATCTCTTTAATGAGGCAATATTCTTAGCATACTACACATACTTCACAAATATATTGTTCATACTGTCCATTGCTTCACAGTATTGATTTTATTTTCCAAACAAATATCATTGTACAACATTTATATAGATAAATTGATAGATATAGAGAAAGCCATTTTTGTGTCACCAGCAACAGTATACAAGAGAGTCCATTGTGGGGTTCTTCTTTAACACTAATTGGGTTCTTCTTTAACACTTTAACACTTTATCAAAACCACTGGGGGAAGATACATACCTATATACCAACTGAGTAGATGGAAAAACGAATTTTGATCTAAGGAATGTGTCAATGTTTCTTTTACTAGAGCAAATAAAATACACTAGTCGTAGAGGAATAGGCAGGTTAAATCTTTAAATAACTCATAAAACTACTTAATCCCATGTGTAAGGAGGCAGCAAAATTCAGCTCACATATGTATGGGAAGCACTTTTAATAAAGGACTTTATTCAAGCTTATTTCATTACTTGGGGGGGTAGTGGTGTGAAGTGTGAATTAAGTTGAATACAAAAGACTTCTACTGCACTGAATTACCTGTTTCACCTTGAAAAGCCACACAAAATGAAGCTCTTAAAGCCTTTTGAAAATGACCTTTTTCCTCAGCAATGATTTATCTTTCCCCCTCGAAAATCCCTTTTACAAAAGGGAGTATGATTAAAGGAAGCCAAGCAGCACAAACACTGGCTGAAGATCCTGCTTATCAGGAACTCACTTGACAATGTATGTTTTGGGGTCGGGAATGCTGCAGGTTCAAGGGATAATTCAGCCTTTCAAGCACTTCGATTTATTTCATGCCTGAGCACTGTCATTGTGCGCAGACAAGATGAAACGCATCGTTGTGTAAAGAAATTGAAATGAAATCCTACTTGACCCAGCAGGATGGGGCATTATGTTTGACTCACTAGTGATTCCTGGGATAATATCTAATTCCAGGAGGAAAATTTCTTGATATGGCCACCTGCTGTGAGGGGCTTTGTCCAGGGATCACAAGTTGTTCTGGGTGACTGGGCTCAGGACGTGCTTAAAAGAAAGCAGCCGGCCTCCTGCTGTCATTAAGATCGCTTCATTTTCTTTCTGCTTTCTATTCACTGGGAACAAGTGAATGAAGATTTGTGGGGTGGGAGGGGAAGAAAAATTGAGGAGGGGGCCTGAAGCACTTCCAGAAGACATCCACTTCAAGTCAAGGCCTGCTTGACCTGTGTTTCTTATGGAGGATTTTTTTTTAAGTGAAGATACCTCATTATTTCTTTACAGGCCAGTTTTTAATTTTTTTTTTTTACATGATGGCAGACTTGTCACTTGCATGTCTTTCTGCCTTGGGTCTCTGTGAAGTGTTTACTTTGAAAAGGCAGCACACCAACCGATTAAATAAAATGGGAGCACTCCTTGTCTCACAAGAGGGAATTGTGGAGACAGCTTTATTACTTCTGTCAGAGAACAAAGGTTTTTCCCAGCATGCAGGGGATTATTAGGCCAGTAGCAAATAAACGGAATCCACAACATCAGTGCTTCAGATGTGTCAGATGTGTCTAAGGAGGGAGGGAGAGGGAGAAAAGGAAACCATAATTGATTTTTTAAAAAAATTAAATAAAAAAATATTCATCTGTTGTTACACAATACGGTTTTATTCATTACAACAATCATGCTCTCATTTAGATGCTAATGTTATGACTGAATAATATAGTTCACTTGGAATCTTGTATTTTGATGATGCATGATAATATGTAAGAGGAAAAGGCATGGTGGCCAGGAAAAAAAGTGTACTTAAGATCAAAGGTGTTGCTGTTGGGCAATGCTGCAATCAAAAATCATTAGGAGTAACAGAAATATTAGGAGGTACACATCTCCAGCTCTCAGATACAACTAAAAGCAAGTGCTGAGAGGTTTCCTTTAAACATGTCTAACACGATTTTTAACACACATGCACCCACATCATATCACAAACTGGTTTAAAGAGTCCCCATAGTTCTAAAACTGATCGACCATGTGACATGGAGGGCTACTATTTATAAAATACAAGCCAAAAGAATCCCTGCTCTTGGATTAGTTATGCAATGCATTGTTCTCTTCAAAACAACTGTACATTGCCCTGACCTGGATAGGCCAGGCAAGCCCGATCTCGTCAGATCTCAGAAGCTAAGCAGGGCCGACCAGGAATACCAGGACCATGAGGGGGTGGCAGGTTATCAAGCCGCTTCTCTGGATGTCCTCCATGCCCCAATAGGAGTCACGAGAGGTTGCCATGACTTCCAGGGACACGCACACAAAACCAACTATACATTATAGGTCTTTCTTGACTACTTTCATATCATCAATTGAGCAGGAGATGCTGATAGACAGTATATTTGTCCAGGATTTGTGTATTCTTAGCTTAAAGTGAACTAAATCAAAACCCCTTTTTATATAAAAAAATTCTAATGTTTTATATATATGCAGAGAGAGAGAGAAAATAAGAAAATAAAAATTTTATCAAAAAAGTTATTGATATATCCTGCTTCCCCCTTATTCAGTGTTGGTCGATGCACTTCAAAAACTGCTGTGTTCATTTCCTATCAGAAGAGCAAAAAAGGGCTTGTTTTCATTAAAATATCAGGAATATTATTATATTGGAAAATTGTATCAGAATATGAGAACAATATCAACATGCTAGGAACTGAGTAAAAACAATAACCATACCCTTTCCAAATTTACAAAATGGAATGAAAATGATGTTGAAGATCCTGCCCTGCCCCTCTAGAGGAAAGATAAGGGAAAGAAAAAAAAGAGGAAGCTGGTTCGAAACAGATTGGCTCTTTAAAGGGACACTGCTTCCAGGGGCTCTAGAGGCCAGGTTACCATCCATTGTCATTGTTGCTGAAAACAATGGCCCTTTAAAGGCTAAAGGGCTGGTGTGCTGGTTCCAGCTGGGGAATGTTCCTTCATTGTATTGGGGGGGAGGTATATGTGAATTTCCTGCATTGTGCAGGGAGGTTGGACTAGATGACCCTGGAAGTCCCTTCCAACTCTATGATCTTATGATTCATTCCTAGCCAGCCATTCTGCCTCCCAGAAAATCCCCGAAACTATTCCAGTGTTTATCAGGATTCAAATACCAAAACTGAGGAATCTTCTGAATGTCTTTTGCACTATAGGATACTGTTGATCTGATCCAATACTGGAAACACCAGGCATTTTAGGATGTCAATACCTGATTTTACACCCCTAATTTAAAGGAGGTAGAAGCGGCTTACAAAACAGCATGTGCCAAAACAATAAGACAGTAATGAAGCATCAGTGGTTTTCAACTCATCCCCAATAATTCATAGAACAAAAATCTCAACTTCTTTGAAAGGCCCTCCTAAACATGAATGCCTTGTAGTACATGTTAAAGTAAGCTGAGTTGTTCCCCCTAACTTTCTCTGGGAGCCTGTTCCACAAGGATGGCACCGTCAGTCTTGAGCGGAGAATCAATAGGAAGAAATTGTGCCCTAGCCAAGAGGCAAGTATCTATATTATGTACCAAATGAAGTTTCTGAATTATCTTCAAGGGTAGCCCTATGCATAATAATAATGCAATCATTCAGCCTCAACAATATGGAAGCATGGATAAGCATTGCTAGATCAGCTGAGTCTCTGTATAGGCTATATTAGCCCTGTTTTAAAAGCCAATTCAAGATGAACTAGGGTTTATAGATTCCCAGACATATATGGACTTAAATTTAGTTTATTTTTGAATAGATATATTTCATTTTTTCTTCCTTATTTTTTCTGAACTGGACAATTTGATTTAGAACTAGAAGTCTGATGGATTCTTTAAGCTAGAACCCTGATCCACTCTGCATTTTAACCAGTGTAGCATTCTGAAGATGCACATGCATACTAGGATAGTTTGTGGAGCAGTTGCTCTTCCACCCCCACCCCTCATCGTTATTAAAAGACAAAATAAAAAAAGAAAGATTTTTAATCACAGTGTGATCATAAATGCAAATTAAGCAAAAAAGCAAGTATAAAAGATGGGTCAAGATGGATATAGAAGAAGAATCAAATGAAAGTTAAGTAGTGGGAAATGTTTTGGAAGATGGGATGGGAAATTAGTAAGCAAAGAGATGACAAGATATGCTTTTTGTATAAACAGGTAAGGTGACTGGGCCATGTGGGGATCATGCTGAACTAATTTGCATGCATTCATTTGTTCTGAATTGCCATCTCTATTCTAATGATATCTAATCCTCTTTGGAATCTGTGGAACACTCATTCTAGGACCAAGAGAGCTGAACGGACAGAACTCCTCCATTTCACTGCATGAATAACCTTTGCAGAAGTGTTGGGAAAAGAAACTGACTGTGTCTCTTCTAACTTAAAACACTGGAAACCTCACTTCTGAGATGTTCCCAAACACATCTGTTCACTTAATCACAAGGATATAAAATGACCTCTAGAAGGTAGCTATTGAGCCATTTAACTATCACCTCTCCACACACACACACACTCACTCACTATATCAATGACATTCAGTCAGGAGGTAAAATAGGAAAAAGAAATATTAGAAGAAGATTTATTGGCACATCCATATGAATTTTGCCCTTAGCTGCTCCTGCTTACTGAAGTGAGTAGGAGCACCTGGCTGTACCTGAAGGCAGATTGTTTCATTTGCCAACTAGTGTGGCTAATGAATTGTTTTGCATTTACAGTCTAGCCTGGGTGCATATCACATTCTGCTCAGTGCCTAATAGATCTGATTTTCTTGCACTTGGGATCACAACATGCAAGAACACAGGCAATAGGTTAGAATTTCTCAAGCTCCAATTTTGCAAAGGTCAATGGCTGTTTAGAGCTGCCTGTGCACTAAGCTGTAAAGTAATCCTAGCACTCATAATGAGCAGCACTTGATAGTCAATGGCATGTCAAAGTACATTAAAAATAGAAAGGCCCTTAGTTGTGGTAGGAGGTTGAATGACTTGGACCTGATCCTGCTTTCATTCTGATCAATGGGAGTTTTGATTTTGATCTGAATGGGACGGGGGTAGGCCCCGAGGGCTTGATAGTGGTGCCAGCTTCTTTTGTTTTGCCAAAGATTTGCAAATTATCTGAATCCTGCCTGCATTTCACACCTGCAATTAATTGTCAGCCTTAAAGAGGCCAGGTCGACCTCTGTAGCCTGTAAAGCATAATTTAAATTATCATCATCATAATGAACAATTCCTGCTTAGTCAAGCAATGTTAGTCTTTTTTATTTCCTTTCTTCCTTCAGCTTTCAAGAAGACTGGCAGCTCAACAGGGTATGTAAGATCTTTCAACTCGTAGTTATGCTGAAGGAAGACACATTTGCTCAATAGGCATACCCAAACTGTACTGAACGTATTAGGGACTGAAGAGCCTAGGGAAGCTCCATTTACCAAGGAACAATTCCCATTTCCCTGCCAAGTTACTGTTTTCAACTACTGGCAATGATTCTTCCAGTTCTAAACGCTTCATTGCATTTTTACAAGTGCTACACAGAGGATAGAGCATGAGATTACGTGGGGTCACAATGGGGAAACAAAATTATAGGCTGAGTTCAGACTGGCAGTTTGCAGTGGGAGCCAGCCATGGCAAAAAAGCCCTGGAATAAACTGTTCTGGGTTTTCCCAGTCACACGGGGCCAACAGATGCGGGAGCATACTGGGAGCATTCAGACTGCTGGCCTGGAAGCATGGCTGTAAACGGCTTTTTCCTCTATGTGTGTATGGGCGCATGGGAGCATATGCACTCATGCACATAAGCGCATCCAGCCGATTTTGGGTGGACCCTGTTGTGCCGGCACCACATTGGGCGGTAGAGCAGAGCACAGCCAATCCGATCACTGCTGCCTTATGCGCGGAAACACCCGGCGCACACTGTAGAAGCGGGTTGCTCCCAGCTTTTCAGCCTCATGTTCATACTTCCAGGAAGTGGAATAATGTGGGATAAAGGTGCTCTCCGGGATTTGCTACCATTTTGTCAGGTATCTTTTTAACGCAGGAGCGAAGCGGAACAGCATGGGTTGCCTACGGGTGGGGAACGCCAGGCAGATGTGCCTGTGTGTACGCCCCCTTTAATCCTCTTGGAAAACATGGCTATAGCAGGGCAAATTGCCAGTCTGAACTCAGTCATAGTAAGCATAAACTCAAGGGATTGTTTGAAGGTTGGGTATTTTCATTTTATGCATTTGAAGCAAGCTACACAGCTCCTGTGTAGAGCTTACATGGACCACACACTTACCAGATCCTGATTTGTACAAAAGTTGGCCATCCACACAGGGGAAGGAAGGAAGGAAGGAAGGAAGGAAGGAAGGAAGGAAGGAAGGAAGGAAGGAAGGAAGGAAGGAAGGAAGGAAGGAAGGAAGGATCCCATCTAAAATGTAATATGCTTATTGCTGGCACAGCAGTGTTTGAATAAAGGGAGCAGTGATTGGCCAGCTCACTTGCTGGGGCTGTTTGGATAATCAAAGCAAGGCAGGTAGAGGCTTTAAATAGCCTTCCCACTTCGCAGTAGCAATTCATTTCACCAAGACTGTAAGCTTAATTTGAACAATGTGCACATTTTGGAGCTATCGCTATCACCTTTACCAAATGGACTTCCTAATCATACTTGAGTGGCACCAGGACATTTTTTTGGGGGGAGAGGTGCTGGAACTGTCATGAGGGAAATCAAGTATTCAATCTGTAAACTGAAAACTTGTGAACTTTTAAACATTTTTAAAAGAATTTTGTCAAAGAGATTCCAGAACTCAGTTCCGGCATGTTCCCCCAGAAAAAAAGCCCTGCGTGGCATCCATGGATTGCTGGATTAAAAGGGAAAATCAACATTTTTGTCTTCAAAAGTTGGGCTTTTAAAGAAGAAGATGAATTCCTTATTCCACTGGGGGGGGCACCCTGAAATTCTTTTTGCAGCCATCAGGTGTGCTCCCTGCCTGGTGAGCAGCTTCTGCTTGCATAGTTGGCAGGTGCCTTGGATCCATACAGCCAGTCTGATACCACATAATAAAGAGACGGATGTTCCACTCATCGTTATCTCTGAACCTCGAAGAAATTAGCCATGTGGGGTAAAGGCCACATTCGGGCATTACTTTTAACTGGCATTAAGTTGTTTTGTGGCCAGTTTGGATGCACACTTTCCTCCAGCCCCCTTCTTTTCTCATGCAGAGAATCCCAGTTAGGAACTCACTCTGTTACTTTCCCATAACAGACAGATCCAAGTGTGTGGGTTAATCAGACTGGGGTGGGGGAGGCAGCAGCCACATGGCAGGGTTTCCCCTGCCCTTGGCATGGGTCTGGCAACCCTATTGCCCTTCCAGAGGTAATGGTTGCTGTCTAAAAAGAACCAAAGGAAGTTAACATTCATTGTAATATAACAGCAAGGTTTCCTTCAACCTTCAGACCCTTACTTATAGAATAGGAATACTGATGATCTTTGTCTTTTGCCTATATTGTTCTGAAAAAGTATAACAACAACGTTTTCTCATTTTGTTGTTGTTCAGTCGCACAGTCGAGTCCGACTCTTCGCGACCCCATGGACCAGATTACGCCAGGCCCTCCTGTCTTCCGCTGTCCGCTGAAGTCTGCTCAATTTCATGTTCGTTGCATCGATGACACTGTCTAACCATCTCATCCTTTGCCGTCCCCTTCTTCTTTGACCTTCAATCTTTCCCAGCATCAGGGTCTTCTCCAGTGAATGCTCCCTTCTCATTTGGTGGCCAAAGTATTTGAGCTTCAGCTTCAGGATCTGGCCTTCAAGGGAACAGTCAGGGTTGATTTCTTTTAGGATTGACTGATTTGATCTCCTTGCAGTCCAAGGGACTCTCAAGAGTCTTCTCCAGCACCATAGTTCAAAAGAATCTATTCTTCGGCGCTCAGCCTTCCTTATAGTCCAACTCTCGCAGCCATACATTACTACGGGGAATACCATTGCTTTGACCATGCGGACTTTTGTTGGCAAGGTGATGTCTCTGCTTTTTATCATGCTGTTTAGGTTTGCCATCGCTTTCCTCCCAAGGAGCAGGCGTCTTTTAATTTCATGGCTGCAGTCACCATCTGCAGTGATCTGGGATCCTAGGAACGTGAAGTCTGTCACTACTTCTACGACTTCCCCTTCTATTTGCCAAGGAGTGATGGGGCCAGATGCCATGATCTTAGTTTTTTTGATGTTGAGCTTCAAGCCCACTTTTGCACTCTCCTCTTTGACCCTGAGCAAGAGGCTCTTTAGGTCCTCTTCACTTTCTGCCATCAGAGTGGTATCGTCTGCATATCTGAGGTTATTGATCTTTTCCCCAGCAATCTTAACTCCAGCTTGTGATTCATCCAGGCCAGCATTTCGCATGATGTACTCTGCATATAAATTAAATAAGCAAGGTGACAATATACATCCTTGTCGTACTCCTTTTCCTATGCTAAACCAATCAGTTGTTCCATATCCGGTTCTAACTGTTGCTTCTTGACCCTTATACAGGTTTCTCAGGAGACATATGAGGTGGTCTGGTACTCCCATCTCTTTAAGAACCTGCCATAATTTATTGTGATCCACACAATCAAAGGCTTTAGCATAGTCAATGAAGCAGAAGTAGATGTTTTTCTGGTACTCTCTTGCTTTCTCCATAATCCAGTGAATGTTCGCAATTTGATCTCTAGTTCCTCTACCTCTTCGAAACCCAGCTTGTACTTCTGGCAGTTCTCTATCCACGTACTGTTGGAGCCTAGCTTGTAGGATTTTGAGCATGACCTTGCTAGCGTGTGAAATTAGTGCAATTGTGCGATAGTTTGAACATTCTTTGACGTTGCCCTTCTTTGGGATTGGAATGTAAACTGACCTTTTCCAATCCTGTGGCCACTGTTGTGTTTTCCAAATTTGTTGGCAAATTGAGTGCAGCACTTTAACAGCATCTTCTTTTAAGACTTTGAATAACTCAGCTGGGATACCATCACCTCCACTAGCTTTGTTGTTAGTAATGCTTTCTAAGGCCCATTTAACTTCGCTTTCCAGGATGTCTGGCTCGAGGTCAGTGATTATACCATCGTGGTTGTCAAGGACATCGAGGTCCTTCTTGTATAGTTCTTCTGTGTATTCTTGCCATCTTTTCCTAATCTCTTCTGCTTCTGTTAAGTCCCTACCGTTTTTGTCCTTTATCATGGCCAGCTTTGCATGGAACGTTCCCTTGATTTCTCCAATTTTCTTGAAGAGATCTCTAGTCCTTCCCAATCTATTGTTTTCTCATTAGCTGTGTTTTATAATGGTTTGATTTGTTGATTTATTTTTATTTTATTGATGTAAGCTGCTTTAGGAATCCTGGGCAGGATTTATGTATGTATGAATTATCTTCTTGTCCCACAAGTATTTAATATGCTTAAATGCAATGGTAGACCTAAGCTGTAAAATACTGTGGCGGGGGGGGGTTAACTTTATCAGAAACATCATACTTAGGTTTTTGGTATCTTTTTTCCTTCTTCAGGAAGGCTTGTCCAGGCTTGCTTAAAAAACAACATACAAAAAGATTGTACTGTGTATTATTTATTTGAAACTTCAGAATCAATCTGTGTAACTATTCCCCATTTTAAAACCTTATCACTGAAGTTTTCATGGATATGGTGAGAGTTATATCTTCCAAGTGTTCCAAGAATGAATATACCTAATATATCCAATGCATATCCTTCTTTTAAAATTTATTTTCTCCATGGCTTTCAGAGTTTCCTATAACTCAGCTGGCTGGTTTGGGTTCTGAATGACATACATTTCTCTGTGTGGTTGGGAAGTTTACTGCCCTTTTAGTCAGTGTCTTTGCAAATGAGAGAAGAGTATATGGCTCTGGGTTGATGAAGAAAGGGACACCAGCTCCTTGCAAAGAAAAACTGTTCAGACTGGTGACAGCTGATAATTAGAACATCTTTGGCAAAGTTGGGAATGTGCAGTTAAAAAAAAAAGGTGCAGTTGTTGCCGAAGTTTCTCCCCTCCCCTCAGGTCATAAGAGAAGGAGGGGGAAGGTTGCACAGGTTTGATCAGTGAGCAGAGAATAAGAATGCATGTGTTTAAGCCTGAAAGAGATGGCAGTATTGCAGCTAATACGTGCTCGTATTGGCAAAGTAATTAACACAGCAATGGTGCACAACCTGATTAAAGAGTTGATAAAGCTTTATTTAGGAATTAATATATTTGATAGGAAAGAGAAGATACAGAGAGAGGTTCCTAACTACATCTCTAGCTGAGAGAGAAGGTAAGACTGAGTGTGGCACTTGCAAGAAGGAGGAGGAGGAGACTAGATTTATACCCCAGCCTTCACTACCCAAAGGAGTCTCAGAGCAGCTTACAAACTCCCTTCCCTTCCCTGCCCCACAACAGACACCTGTGAGGTAGGTGGGGCTGAGAGAGCTCTGGCAGAAACTGCTCTTTTTCAAGAACAGCTGTGCCAGAACTATGGCTTGCCCAAGGTCATCCAGCAGCTGCAAGTGGAGGAGTGGGGAATCAAACCCGTTCTCCCTGATTAGAGTCTGCGCACTTAACCAGTTCACTATACCAAAATGACTCTCAACTGCAGTCACGCCCACTAAATAATCCAATTTCAATCCACTTTTAGTGGATTTTCCAACTGGATTTTACTGTGTGAACTGGCAAAATTAGGGTTGCCAGCACCAGGGCCAGCAAGAGGTGTTTCTGTGCCCTAGGCAAGGCCAGCTTGTAGGGCCCTGCCCCCCAGGAGATGCCAACCTCCCAGTGGGGCCTGGAAACCTCCCAGAAACATGTCCAGGAGGGGGGGCACTGGGCACCACAAGCTAGCCTCACCCCTGCCCGGGTCGGCTTCCCACTCACCTAGCCCACTGGGGGAGACATGCACGAGCAGAGCCCCGGCCTGAGCAGTCCCCGGCATGTCTGCGGTTGGCGCCCACACCTGGCTTCTGTCTGCTTGCCACCTGTCCTCCCCCTGCCCCCCCTTCCTCTGGCTGCCCCATCCTCCCCCCAGCCTTCACCCACCACAGCAGCACTCGCCTGGCTCCACAGTGGGGTCCACCGGTGGCACTCCTCCTCCTTGCTTGGGCCTGGGGACAGGCTGGCCTTCTGCTGGGGCATCATGCTGGGGTCAGCCGGCCAGCCAGCCAAGGGGCTCAGGGCTCCTGCATTGCCGTGCATGTGTGGCTCTTCACGGCACCTCTGGCCCCAAGGGGCATAGACCCACCCAGGGAGGCATTGCGGGCATGGCAGCCACGGCAGCTCACTCCTGGGAAACAGTGAAGGAAGACGGTGGGACTGGCCCGAGTGGTGGGCCCGGAGCTCCGTGCGGTCGACTGGAGGTGACTGGGGCACCTGGCCCACCCACCCATGCAGGGGGTGGGGATGTGGGCATCACCCGAGCCATGTGCACTGCCTAAAATGTGCTGCCCCCCAGGAAGTCTCGCATGTCCGGCAGGCAGCCACCCCCATGTGGTGCTGGGGTCCTTCCAACCAGAGGATCCCTGCTTATGAGTCTTCCTCTGCCACCACCTCCCTGTCCAGTTTGGTGCCCTAAGGGCCAGCCCGCGCTCTAGACGAATGCCTAGTTCACCTAGTGGGTGAGCCGGCACTGGCCAGCACCCAGGTCTGGGCTGGGAAAGCCCTGCCCCCAAACCCCACCTCCAAGCACACCCACCTGGCCACCCCTTTCCCACCCTTCTGCCTGATTTAAAGGACTTCAGCTGATTGGCAGGAATCATGTGGCCCACTGATCCCCTGGAAGGCCCTTTAAATCTAGCAGGAGGGAGGGAGAGAGGTGGTCATGGGCTGCATGCTCAGCTCTCCAAAAGTCCCCCAAGCCCTGCCCCCAAGTGCAACCACCCACCTGACTGCCCCTCTCCCTCCCTCCTTCTAGATTTGAAGGGCCCTCCAGCTGATTGACAGGCCACATGGTCCTTGCCAATCAGCTAAAACCTTTTAAATATGGCAGGAAGGGAGGAAGAAGGGTGGCTAGGTGGGTGCTCACATCCCCACTCACCCCTGGAATGGCCCCCAATCCCCCCACTGGAGCGAGGAGAGGACTTGGCAACCCTAGGCAAAATCCAGTTGGAAAGTGCATTGAAAGTGAATTGAAAGTAGATTATTAAAGTGTGGGACTGCAGCCTAAGAATAGCAATCTGGAGACAGACAAGGAATGACACTTAACAGGAGAGGAGGTGCTGACCTCCCTGTCCTATCTATCTGTCTTCTTGCTGCCCCCTGCAGGATCTTCTCTTCTTTGTACACCAGACATTGCCTTTTCTCACAGTTCAGCATGTTAACAAGCCTTGAGATGTAACTTGTGGATGCTGTGCATATCGTCAAGACAAAAAG
This sequence comes from Gekko gecko, assembly GCA_029375565.1. Classification (NCBI taxonomy): domain Eukaryota; kingdom Metazoa; phylum Chordata; class Lepidosauria; order Squamata; family Gekkonidae; genus Gekko; species Gekko gecko. Next base: position 212,391,857 of record JAPDNY010000001.1, read on the forward strand.
CCTTGAGACATTACTGTGAAAAACTCTTGCTAGATGTCTGTTCTCATGATTATGATTAGATTTTAATTAGTCTTTCAGTACTAATTATATTCCACTTTGGACATGGTTGATATATCAGCAATATACCACTGTCAATAAACTTGTTCTTTTTTAAAAAAAACAAAAACATTGCTGAGACTAAAATAATAGCTGCAGCTGGCATAAAATCCTGTGGCTGGCCCCTTTGGTGGTTCTACCCCTCTAGAACTCTCATGGGGTCCAAACAATTCTTGGGGGAAACTGTTGCCACCCCCACATCTCCCCTGGCTCCTTGTTTCCCAGCTGCTCATCAGGTAGTGGGCTTTTAAAGGGCCAGTGCCTATCAAGCAGTAGGGCAAGGTAATGCACACTGGAGCAAAAACACTATAAATATACGTTGATGGGGGTCCAAACTGGCAGTAACTGACCAGGAGCGAGATCTTGGAGTCATCATAGATAACACATAGAAAATGTCAACTCAGTGTGCAATTGCAATAAAAAAGGCAAATGCTGTGCTAGTGATTATTAGGAAGGAGACTGAAAACAAATCAGCCAGTATAATAATGCCCCCGTATAAATCTATGGTGTGGCCTCTTTTGTGTACAGTTCTGGCCACTGTACCTCAAAAAAGATATTAAAGCACTGGAAAATGTGCAGAAAGGGGCAACTAAAATGATTAATGGGATGGAACACCTTCCCTATGAAGAAAGGTTAAAGAGGTTAGGGCTCTTTATCTTGGAAAAAATGACGACTGAGGGGTGACATGACAGAAGTTTATACAACTATGCATGGGATTGAGGAGACACAGAAAGAAGTATTTTTCTTCCTTTCTCACAATAGAAGAGCTTGTGGGCACTCAATGAAATTAATGCACAGTAAGTTTACAACAGATAGAACAGAGTAATTAACACATGGAATTCACTGCCACAAGATGTGGTGGGCATAGACAGCTTCAACAGGGGACTGGATAAATGTATGGATCAGAGGTCCATTAGTGGCTATTTTCCACAAGATATAGATTGAAAACTATGTCTGGGGAAACAATAAAACAATAAAAACAATTATGAAGCCAGAATGCCAGCAGGGGGTTGTGGGCTATCCAGTGTTTTGCATGGAGTGTCACATGTATGACTATCTGCCCACTGGTCAGAAGTCTTGGGTGTGTGCTCGGTGCAAGGAGCTCCTGGTTCTCAGGGAGCGAGTTTGCTCCCTTGAGGCCAAGGTGGCTGACCTGGAGAAGCAGAGACAGTCAGTTAGGTGCATGGAGAAGACTCTCGGGGACTTGTTAGATATGTCCCACTCTGGATCTGGCAGCCCAGGTGCTGCCAGGAAGCATGAGGGTCAAGGGGAAATGGGGCACCATGCTGAGGATAAGGGGAATGTGCCCTCAGAAGGGACCTCTTCTTCAGCTGGTGAATGGGTATCCTTTCATACCAAGGAACCGTCCCTGGGAAGGGTGGGAGGGGGGCTCTTGGTAGTTGGTGATTCGATCCTTAGGCAGGTAGACAGCTGGGTGGCGAACCCGCATATTGACCGTATGGTGACTTGCCTGCCTGGTGCGAAGGTAGCGGACATTACGCATGTTTTAGATAGGCTGGTAGATAGTGCTGGGGAGGAGCCAGTAGTCGTGGTGCACGTCGGCACCAACGATGTGGGGAAATGCAGTCGTGAGGTCCTGGAGGAGAAATGTAGGGTGCTGGGCAGGAAACTCAAGGCCAGGACCTCCAAGGTAGCCTTCTCGGAAGTGCTACCTGTTCCACGCGCAGGGCCGGAGAGACAGGCACAGATCAGGAGTCTCAATGCGTGGATGAGACGGTGGTGTAGGGGGGAAGGGTTCAAGTTTGTTAGGCACTGGGATGCTTTTTGGGACAAGAGGGAGCTGTACAAAAGGGAAGGTCTCCACTTGTCCCGAGAAGGAACCAGGCTGCTGGCACTCAAAATCAAAAAGGTGGCAGAGCAGTTTTTAAATTGAATAATGGGGGAAAGCCAACAGGAGATGAAAAGTCTCTGGTTCGGGATGGCTCATCTCAAAGAGATGAAGGGGTAGCTATTACTTTTGTACAAGGAAATGGATTACAATTGTGCACTGAGACTGTGGCTAATGATAGGAACTGCCTGACAAGGTCTCGAGGCAGCAAGAGGAAGGCTGTGGGCTTAACAAGCATGGGAAACTATAAGTGCTTATACACAAATGCTAGAAGTCTCCGAGGTAAAATCGGGGAGTTGGAATGCTTGGTTTTTTTGGGGGGGGGGAATAGACATTGTGGGTATTTCAGAAACTTGGTGGGATGAGGAAAATCAGTGGGATACGGTGATTCCTGGTTATAAATTATATCGGAAGGATAGGGGGGAAGGGTTGGAGGTGGGGTGGCTCTGTATGTCAGAGAGGGTATACTGTCCAGTAAGATTGAGAGGGTAAGAGAATTGGATTCGCTTCTGGAAATGCTATGGGTTGAAATAGTGGGTCCAAAAGGAGGCTTAACAGTGGGAGTTTGTTATCGCTCACCAGATCAAAAGATAGAGGAGGATTATAAAATGATGAATGAATTAAAGATAGCGGCTAGACGAAATAACTGTGTTGTAATAGGCGACTTTAACTACCCACACATTGATTGGGTCAATATGAGTTCTAGTTGGGAAAAAGAGATTGAGTTTTTAGACACTCTCAATGACTGTGCTGTGGAAAAGATGGTCACAGATCCTACCAGGGGAGAGGCGATCCTGGATTTGGTCCTAAGTAACACCCAAGACCTGGTGAGAGATGTAAAAGTGATTGCACCGCTTGGAAACAGTGACCATAATGTCATTGAGTTTAACATTTGTACAGATAGGGAGTTGCCGAAAAAGACTGACGCAACCACTTTTAACTTTAAAGGGGGTAACTTCTCTGGTATGAGGGGACATGTGAGGAAGAAATTGAAAGGAAGAGTGGAGAAGGTCAAAAGCATTGGGGAAGCTTGGAGACTATTTAAAAAGACAATCCTAGAAGCTCAGAAAAAATATATACTGCAGGTTAGGAAAGGTACAAATAGGTATAGAAAAAAGCCTGCATGGTTAACAAATAAAGTAATGGAAGCTGTAAAAGGTAAGAAGGATTCCTTTAAGTGGTGGAAAGCTAGTCTTAGTGCGGTTGATAAAAGGGAACACAGACTATGGCAAATAAAATGCAAGTCTGTGATCAGGCAAGCAAAAAGGGAATATGAGGAGCATATCGCAAAAAACATAAAGACCAACAATAAAACTTTCTTCAAATACATTAGAAGTAGGAAGCCAGCCAGGGAGGCAGTGGGGCCCTTGGATGACCAAGGGGTAAAAGGAGTAGTGAAGGATGATAGGGAAATGGCTGAGAAGCTGAATGCATTTTTTGCCTCTGTCTTCACTGTGGAAGAGGAGAAGTGTTTGCCCACTCCAGAAGCACCGATTTCGGGAGGGGGTTTGAAAGACCTGAATCAGATTGCGGTGACAAGAGAGGAAGTCCACTGACTGATGGACAATTTAAAAACTAATAAATCACCAGGCCCGGATGGCATTCATCCGAGAGTTCTGAAAGAACTCAAATGTGAACTTGTGGATCTCCTGACAAAAATATGTAATCTTTCTTTAAAATCTGCCTCCATTCCGGAGGACTGGAAGGTAGCTAATGTCACTCCCATCTTCAAAAAGGGTTCCAGGGGAGATCTGGGAAATTACAGGCCAGTCAGTCTGACATCGATACCGGGTAAGTTGGTGGAAACTGTTATTAGGGAAAGAATTAGTAGGCACATTGATGAACAAAAACTATTGAGGCAGACTCAGCATGGGTTCTGTAAGGGAAGATCTTGTCTCACTAACCTGTTAGTGTTTTTTGAGGGAGTGAACAAACATGTGGACAAGGGGGACCCAATAGATATTAGTTACCTTGACTTCCGGAAAGCTTTTGATACAGTTCCTCATCAAAGGCTCCTAAGGAAGCTCAATGGTCATGGGATAAAAGGACAAGTCCTCTTGTGGATCAAAAACTGGCTTATAAATAGAAAACAGAGAGTGAGTATAAATGGGAAACTTTCTCAGTGGAGGATGGTAAGCAGTGGGGTACCACAGGGATCAGTACTTGGTCTGATGCTTTTTAACTTGTTTATTAATTATTTGGAATTGGGAGTAAGCAGTGCAATGGCTAAATTTGCAGATGACACGAAGTTGTTCAGGGTGGTGAAAACCAGGGAGGAATGTGAGGCACTCCAAGGGGATCTGTCGAGGATGGGTGAGTGGGTGTCAACGTGGCAAATGGGGTTCAATGTGGCCAAGTGCAAATTGATGCACATTGGAGCCAAAAATCCTAAATATAAATACACGTTGATGGGGTCGGAACTGGCAGAGACGGACCAAGAGAGAGATCTTGGAGTCGTAGTGGATAACTCGATGAAAATGTCTAGACAGTGTGTAGCTGCAAGAAAGAAGGCCAAGGCTATGCTGGGGATTATTAGGAAGGGGATTGAAAACAAATCAGCCAGTATCATCATGCCCCTGTGTAAATCACTGGTGCGACCTCATTCGGAATACTGTGTACAGTTCTGGTCACCACATCACAAAAAAGATATTATAGCATTGGAAAAAGTGCAGAGAAGGGCAATTAGAATGATAAAAGGGTTGGAACACCTTCCCTATGAAGAAAGGTTAAAATGCTTGGGGCTCTTTAGCTTGGAGAAACGACGGCTGAGGGGTGACATGATCGAGGTTTATAAGATTATCAATGGGATTGAGCAGGTTGAGAAAGAAGCACTTTTCTCCCTTTCTCACAATACAAGAACTTATGGGCACTCCATGCAATTGCTGAGCAGTCGGGTTAGAACAGATAAAAGGAAATACTTCTTCACCCAAAGAGTGATTAACATATGGAATTCACTGCCACAGGAGGTGGTGGCAGCTGCAAGCATGGACAGTTTCAAGAGGGAATTAGATAAACATATGGAGCAGAAGTCCACCAGTGGCTATTAGCCACAGGGTATAGATGGGAACTCTCAGTCTGGGGCAGGTGATGCACTCTATCCTTGGTGCTGGAGGGGGCAGCAGTGGGAGGGCTTCTGGTGCCCTGGCCCCACTGCTGGACCTCCTGATGGCACCTGGTATATTTTGGCCGCTGTGTGACAGAGTGTTGGACTAGATGGGCCATTGGCCTGATTCAACATTGGCTTCTCTTATGTTCTTATGATGCTCTGTATTCTTGATGCTTGGGGGAAGGGGCAACAGTGGGATGGTTTCTAGAGTTCTAGCCCCATTGGTGGACCTCTCAATAACACTTGGGGTTTTGCCAATGTGTGAGAGAGTGTTGGACTGGATGGGACTTTGGTCTGATCCAACATGGTTTCTCTTAAGTACTTATGAACATGCTTGTTCACTTTCACAAAGAGCCCCAAAGGTTGGTGAGGCAGGACTTCCACCTGCAGAAGCCATACTGATTTTCCCTCAGCAGGTGTTCTTTCTCTATGTTCTTAATAATTCTATCTTTGAGAAAGGGGCGGGGCTTCTATGTAGGAGTCAGATCATCCTGTGCAAGAAACTTCAAGAGATGTGGGAGCACGTCTGATAAGTTGTAACAACCCCCACATTAAGAGCCCTCAACATCATCTCAACATCTTGGCGAAGATTCAGTGAGGTTTTTTTTACTCTTTACAACCTTCAATTGTGGGAAAGATTACTTTATTGACCTCATAAATCTTCCCCCACACACTCTTTGGTGAGTGGCTGGGCAGAGTTTGGGGAGTCAATGCAATAAAAATACAGGGATAAAGCAACATATTGAAATCTTCTGTCTGCTTTCTGGAAAATATAATTAAAGGGATGATAAATTTAAAAGAATTGAGGCTTATCTGATTTATGGAAAAGAAAATGGGAGGTTGGATTAAAATGAAGATGGAACGTCACATTTTCTAACTCCTCAATGTTATAGAGGCTGTCGTTTTCAAGCTGCTGGCTTAAGAACAAAATGATTTCTTTGGTTGTATCTGAAAAGAAGGATTTTCAGGGAGACATAAGAACATAAGAGAAGCCAATGTTGAATCTATACCTTGTGGCTAATAGCCACTGATGGACTTCTGCTCCATATGTTTATCTAATTCCCTCTTGAAACTGTCTATGCTTGTAGCTGTCACCACCTCCTGTGGCAGTGAATTCGATATGTTAATCACTCTTTGGGTGAAGAAGTACTTCCTTTTATCTGTTCTAACCCAACTGCTCAGCAATTTCATTGAGTGCTCACAAGTTCTTGTATTGTGAGAAAGGGAGAAAAGTACTTCTTTCTCAACCTGCTCTATCCCATGCATGATCTTATAAACTTCGATCATGTTGCTGCCTTGACAGATCCCTTTGGAGTGCCTCACAATCCTCCCTGGTTTTCACCACCCTGAACAACTTCGTGTCATCTGCAAATTTAGCCACTTCACTGCTTACTCCCAATTCTAAATAGTTAATAAACAAGTTAAAAAGCATCGGACCGAGTACCGATCCCTATGATACCCCACTGCTTACCATCCTCCACTGAGAAATTTTCCCATTTATACTCACTCTCTGTTTCCTATTTATAAGCCAGTTTTTGATCCACAAGAGGACTTGTCCTTTTATCCTATGACTATTGAGCTTACTTAGGAGCCTTTGATGAGGAACTGTATCAAAAGCTTTCTGGAAGTCAAGGTAAATAACATCTATTGGGTCCCCTTTGTCCACATGTTTGTTCACTCCCTCAAAAAACACTAACAGGTTAGTGAGACAAGATCTTCCCTTACAGAACCCATGCTGAGTCTGCCTCAATAGTTTTTGTTCATCAATGTGCCTACTAATTCTTTCCTTAATAACAGTTTCCACCAACTTGCCTGGTATTGATGTCAGACTGACTGGCCTGTAATTTCCTGGACCTCCCCTGGAGCCCTTTTTAAAAATGGGAGTGACATTAGCTACTTTCCAGTCCTCAGGAATGGAGGCAGATTTTAAAGAAAGATTACATATTAATGTAAGGAGACCCACAAGTTCACATTTGAGTTCTTTGAGAACTCTCGGATGAATGCCATCCGGGCCTGGTGATTTATTAGTTTTTAAATTGTCCATCAGTTGTAGGACTTCCTCTCTTGTCACCTCAATCTGATTCAGGTCTTTCAAACCCCCTCCCGAGACCAGCGGTTCTGGAGTGGGCAAGCACTTGTTGTCTTCCACAGTGAAGACAGAGGCAAAAAATGCATTCAGCTTCTCAGCCATTTCCCTGTCATCCTTCAGTAGTCCTTTTACCCCTTGGTCATCCAAGGGCCCCACTGCCTCCCAGGCTGGTTTCCTACTTCTAGGAAACTTGAAGAAAGTTTTATTGTTGACCTTTATGTTTTTTGCGATATGCTCCTCATATTCCCTTTTTGCTTGCCTGATCACAGACTTGCAATTTAATTGCCACAGCCTGTGTTCCTTTTTATCAACCTCACTGAAACTAGCTTTACACCACTTAAGGGAATCCTTCTTACCTTTTACAGCTTCCATTACTTTATTTGTTAACCATTCAGGCTTTTTTCTATACCTATTTGTGCCTTTCCTAAGCTGCAGTATATGTACAACTGTCAGAAGACTTTTGGGAATGTATAAAGCAAAAGATGGTAATGGATATTACAGCGGCTGTTCTTCATGCCCTGGAAAAAACTTTGACTGTCTTTGAGAGATCGGAATCACTTGTTGGTCAAATGCAGCTGTCATCACCTACGATGCGAAGTGCCAAGTGACAGTTTGTCAGAAGATATGGTCACCACAACGGAAGAAACACCCAGCTCTTATTCTGACTATTCAGAGACTTTAGTCTTTGCGGTTGCTAAATATAACAATATGTTTGCAGAGTTTGAAATACAGGCTAAGAGCTGTTTGATTTTCTACACAAGCAAGCTCAAAGAAGAGGGAGAAATCTACAAAGATTTAAGACACAAAATAGTGATAATTCTTAAGAGAAATTTAAAATAAAAAAACCTGAAACTTTATAAGCAAAAAATAAAGAAGGATTGTCTTTGCAATTAATTTGAAATAATATACCTGGACTATTGGCAATGTTTTAACTGAATGGAGATTAAAAGTTGTATTAGGTACAAAGGCTGTCTAATTTGAAACAACATACTTGGATTATTTGTAATGTTTTAACTGAGTGGAAACAAAAAGACATGGAGCAGTTTGAAACATAAAATTGGTACTGCAGGGAAATGTATAAGTAGTGCGGTCTATGCAGAGAATGTGTAATGAACTAAAGGATAAAAGAGAATAGACAGGAGGACTCAGTGTAAGGTTTTCTGATGTTAAGAACTGATATATAACTTACTTTGAAAAGTTTGTAAGTAAATGGGAGTTCTAAAGTCAACATTATTGATAATATGAAAGAACATTTTAAAGAGAATAGGGTGTTAACATATGCAAAAAAGATAATGTGTCCAAATCAGTATTTTTAAATAGTTAGGAAATGCCTGTTTCTTTTTTCTTTCAGGTTTATAGACATGTAGTTGATTAGGAACAGTGGACTGTAGGAAAATTGAAATATAGCAGATAGGATATAGAAAAACTAATTGTGAACAGATTTATGATTTTTTTATTTATGTTGTTTGAATATAAGTTAAGGCAAGGAAAAATGGTAACATGTATGCAAATATGATGTTGGTACGAGATATCTGGCTAGATATTTTAAACTGTATGGCTCTTTAAATTTTTTTAAAAAAACAATAAACCTTCTCTATTTGGGCAAGCAGGAAAAAAAATAATTCTATCTTTGATTACTACTAATTTGCCTAGGATAGACACTGACTGGCCTGGACTTTCCTAGTTTTGCTCTGGACCCTCAGAATTAGGTTTGCCAACCTCCACATTGGCCTGGGGCTCCTCTGGAATTTCAAGTGATCTGCAGATTACAAAAATCAGTTCCCCAGATAAAATGGCTAATTTTCAGGGCAGGCTGTATGGCATCACATCTCTGCTAAGCTCCCTCACCCAAACTCCGCCTTCCCATGCTCCACCTCTACAATTTGACAATCCAGAGTTGGCAACCCAAGGTCAACCCAAACTTAAAAATCCATGTGAATCCAATGCAAAAATAAATAAATCCAAATGGTGTTAATAATAAACATTATGAATAAAATGATTAATAATGACTAAAATTCCCTAAATCAGAACCCAACTTCTTTTGAATACTCATTTTAAAATGTTAAATGTAAAGCCATAGCACACTAATTAACTTGCACAAGCACAACATATAGAAGCTGTGGTAACATCAAATCCCTATTGAGCAGTGAGAACAAATAGCACCATTGACCATTATTACTAAGAGTTTGTTCACCTAATGCTTGACTCAAGTTATAGATATAGGCAGCTGGGCAGGGTAACAGAAGTGCAGCCCTTCTCCCTTGTCATTCTCCTCACTGTGGAAATGCAGCTCATCACCTCAGGTGTCATATTTCTGACAAGTCCTGGGTTATAGCGGGTGATCATCAGCTTTGGTTCCCTGCTGTGCAAAAGGGCAGCCCATTGAGCAACTTGCAGGAAGAAAACAAAATGTCATTGCAGAGTTTACGGGAGCAGAACAGCATGCAAATCTAAGCCAGAACACTGTAGAAACATTTTACTATGTATTCAGATCCAGACTGTGCAAATAACAACTTCGGCAAAGTTGCAGGTGTGGAAATTGCATGTTATTTCCACACTATGGGAAATAATTGGATTATCATAGTGCAGGGCTGTGCATATCTACCGTTATTTGTTTTATCCTTTCATTGGAAAGTGGCAGCACATGTATGAAAGACTTGTAGTTGGGTCCAGCACAGAGATGAAGGTAGAAGGGAATGTGGCTAATTATTATAAAGTTTCCTTCCCTAATTTATATTAGTTTCAATTAATGTTTACAGATCAGAATTTTGCAGTCATTTTACAAAACAAATAGTCAATTCCCTCCCACCCCACTAGCACAATTAACAAAGGCTGGAATTCTGCAGAATTACACCTTTGTAAGCTTATTAGAAAGCACTCCCTTCTAAATACATGTAAGATTACAGTACTATTAACAATATTTAGAAAAAATAATTTTCTCAAAAAAGAATGAAACCCAAAGATTTGATGGACTTGGAAAGAAAACACACTGTTAGAAAATACTAAGCAATCTGGCATTAAAAATTGGAAGAGAAGAAATCTGTAGATGTATGATAAAGGAAGGATTATCTCTAACCAATGAGACTTCAATTTATTACTTAACTAAACAGTGCAATGAAACAGCCACATTTTACACCTGGAGCCATTCCACTTTCAATTTTCTGTAGTGCTGCTGGCATTAATCAGCTGAACTGTTAAAATCACCAGAGAAAACAGATTAAATGGTTCTTTAAATAGACAATAAATGTATAATTTATATATTAAACATCTTGTGTTATGCCTGGTATTATCACCTTCAGATGAGGCTCCATTTTAAAAAATCACCCTCTTTAGTTTCTAATTTGCTGTTGAAATAAATGCCATTCCCCCCCCCTTCTTAATCTGTGGCAGTCCCTGTACAGTATTTTCTTTTAGCTTTAAAACTTTGTTCATTGTCTAGAGAGCTTCCAGGATTTGTCACCATTTGTCCTGGGCTTGCATTGTTACTAGCTTCACCCTTTGACATCAGTAATTGGAATTTTCTGCTACTAGGGACAGTAGGTATCAGCACAGCATTATTCCAATGGTTAAAATCAGGAAATCTGCACACTTACACTTTCAAGGCAAGTAGCAGCCATTTAATTAAATTTCCTAAAAATAAAGAAGAGTAAGGCATGAAATGTCATAACAGACATGATAATCAAATGTTTATTATCTTGAATTTATTAGTAAGACCTCAATAAACATAATAGTGGGGTTTTTTTGGTGTGTTTTTTTTGCTTCATTTAGTTTGTTTCAAGAATTAGGAGGCAGAAAATCCAAATTCAAATCACCGTACTGAAGATTAATGGGTGGCCTTGGCTTGGGGAAGTCATAACCCAAAGGAATTTATGGGGCTGTTCTGAAGCAAAAATAACTTACTGAGCTGGAGGAAAAGTGGGATTATAATGCATGTTGTGTCTAGTGACATTTCAGAGGAAGGCAGAGTATTTCTACTTTGATGAAACATCCAAGAAAAAGGACACAAGTTTTGACTACCACCACCCCAATTCAAATATCGCTAAAGGGTTGGTTGACAAGGTTACAAAATCCATGTAGTGGCTACCACAAGTGCACCTAGTTCTGGGAATGCAGTATCCGGGCAAGTGGTGGCCTGATCTGGATTGTTGCCTTTGTGAGTGAGAAGGGGCTTCACCCCCTGACCCCCTCCACTGCTTATTTGTCCTAAAATAGCCCTGGAAATCCACTGTTTACCTAGTACTTGCATATTTTTCCCATGGCTAAAAAGCAACTCCTCGGGATTGTTTCAGGTTAGGAAAATGGCATGGGGAAGGAAAGGCCACTTGTCCTTTGAAACGACAGCCCTAATCCAAATCAGGCTCCCACACATCTGTGAATTAAGGTTCCATCTAAGGGCTCCCAGAACATGTCAGTAGAAAGTTCACATGGGGGGCAGGTGGACTTTTTGACATGTAAATTAGCCCTAAGTGACTTATTATGTTATACAAATGTAACAAAAACAGGTATTTGAGTTTATACATGCATGACATAGTGTGTTCATAGCTAATATGAATAGTGGGAGAGAGACAAAAAGTGTGGTGGTACTACCCTCATTGCAAGCATTTTGATGCACATAGGCACAGTGCTTTTGAATGTAAAAAACTGTATGCACGCAGGGTCTTTCCCCTTGGTTAGATTTGAATGCTACTTATGTACATGTCATTTGTACGAACATAAGCAGTAGACAGGGTCAAAATTGTCACTTTTGCTCCTTCTTTTTTCACATTGACCCTGTACACCAGTATTTCACGTGCAGAAGGATGCTGAAACACTAGCAGTTAAGTCTGTTGACTGTGGTTTGGTAGATTCCTGTGGATTTGGAGGTGGAGCCTAGGGTGGGTAGGGTTTGGGGAGGGGAGAGACCACAGCTGTGTGTATAATGCCATACAGTCTGCCCTGCAAAGCAGCCATTTTCTCCAGGAGAACTGATCTCTGTAGTCTGCAGATCAGTTATTATTCTGGGAGAAGCCCAGTTCCTACCTGGAGGTTGGCAACCCTAATTGGAATTACAATACATGGGTTTTGCTCCTACCATAGTAGTGTCATGAAGTGCATCCCTTTCATGAGGGGAAATGGATACAACTTTTTTTAAAAAAATGATCACAGTGGATTATTTATTTTAATTTTTTTGTGCTTCCTTCCTGCCACAACAAAAGCATTTCTTCCCATTTAAAACTCACCCATTTCTTGCTGTGGTGAGTGGCCTCCTGCTGGCAGTCCCCATTGCCAGCTGCTGCTCCAAATTGGGGGGGGGGATGCACACCAAAGTCATGTGTGGCACAATGTCGCTTCTGGGGAAAACCCTCTAGGAACTGCCGGACACTCTATAGAGTTTTACAGAGCTAACCAATTCCCAGAGCTAACCAATGTCACATCTAGGTCTTCCCCAGCAGCTGCAGTGCACATGACACCATGTTCTTCCCCCATGCCTTGACCACTGAAGCTCCTGCTGGTTGCCAGGTATGTCCTGGCATGACCAGGCAATCCTATATCGGATTAAAACATTTTTGTTCAGAAAGGTTGTTAACTGAATTTTGACCTTGTCTGCATTTATGCTGTCAGTTGCCATTTTAAAAAGCTTTTATTGTTGCTGCATTAGGTTCTTGAATTATTTTAATTACTATTTTAAAAAATGTGTTATTTATTGTTTTATTTTTTGCCATTAACTGCTGTGGACAGAGTTTGAAGAGTGCAAGAAACTAACCTTTTAAATAAGTAAGTATACTAGATGTGGTTTATAGTATATCAAAATAATATAAATATACTAAACAATATAAAATACGAATGAAAAGTGAAATTAAAGCATCAAAGCGATTAAAAGGTGAAAAAATGCATCAAAGTACAAGAATGATGGCATGAACGGGTGGGGGAAAGCAATCACAAAATCTCAGGAAAATGGAACAGACTCTGGATGACACCTGGAAAATGAGAAACATAGCAACAGGCAAAGTTCTCTTGGAAAGCAGTGTCGTAGGTAAGGCATATGGTCCAGCTGATCCTATTCAACAAGGGACCTTCCTTATGTTTTGGATCTTTACCTAGTAGTCAGCTCTAACTTTGTTGTCAGCTGTGAAGTGAGCACAGCAACAAGTCAGTACTCATTTAAGCTATCAGTCTTGACTCTTCCCTCCTGCCCACTTGCTGTTCCCTAACAGAGGGTATACATTAGGATGAAAACTAATTCAAAAAATCAAACCAGACACATTGTGTTTAATCTTGGAAGGGTAATTAAACCAAATGAAATTTCTTCACACTTTGGAACTCAAACACCTGAGGCCAGTTCTTAAGGCTCTTCTGGTGGCAACCTGCTATCTGCTGCTGCACTCAGGGCCACACTGGCCCAGGGCACCAAAAGGTCCCCAGCACACTGCATCTGACCTTTGACCTTCAAGATGCTGGTTTACAGAGTCTGAGAGGAAGTTTATTTGCCTATCAGCACTCATATTTATTAATTAATTTATTATCATTAAATACTGCATGCTATGCTATGCTATGCTATGCTATGCTATGCTATGCTATGCTATGCTATGCTATACAGTATTCCTTGCATTTCACTGATAGTTGATCCAGCTCTGTGGGGTGAATCCTGCAGATTTCTGTGAATGGTAGAGTAGAGGAATTTTCTCTGAATCTTCCCTCTCACTGCAGACCTCTGACTCCTTCCTCTCATTATTCCCAGCGATCCCAATATCTACCACCAACAGCAATCGGGAGGCATCTGGGGCTTCAGCTGGAGAAGGAAGCATAGGCGTCATCTTCAGGGGGGCTGGGGAGCTCAAGCCTCCCCGAAAGCACTGAGCCCCCCCGGAGGCAACTGGTGTCAGCCAGAGCCTTTCTACCCCCTCCCGTCCTTCACCCCATTTTGAAAGCGGAGGGTTTCCCCTCCGCTTTCTGAGACTGTTCGGCTGGGCTAGGAGTGGGAGGGAAGTCAAGGGGTGGGGGCTTGCTTCCTCCTGGAAGCTAAGCTCCACCCACAGTTCCCAGCAGCCCCGCTCAGTTCAACGTGGAGAGCTGCACGTGGAGGCTGGCTTCGAGGCAGCACATGCTGCCTCTGCTTGCTGCCGCCACCAGCCTGAAGGGTAAGTAGGTGGGGGTGTAAGGAGTGGGGGATTGTTTCAGATGGGGTGGGGTGGGGTGGGGTGGGTGGGAGCCCAGGGCTGCACCCACCCAGCCATCCTGCAAGTCCAAGCAGGGGAGGTGGGAGAGCCAGCATAAGAATGTGCCTGGCTGCCACTTAGTGGGGAGGATGGAGGATTGGGGAGGGGAGCTGGGCAAGAATGGAGGGAGGGGGAAGGTGGGGGGCCCTTCTGTGGCCTCTGGTTGCCCCTGCCATCAGTGAGTGGCTTGCTTTCTCCTCCAGTTTAAACTGGGCTGCAGGAGAAAACAAAACCCAGGAACCCTTGTGCTGCACGGAGCACATTGCTCCAGGATACAGAAAATCCTGGGCTCACTTTCTCCTGTAATCAGGAGGGGGGGGGCTGCGCTTTCTGTCCCTCTCTCTCTTTCTGTTTCTCTTTCCCTTTCCCTTGAGATGTGTGAGAGCTGGAAATGCTGGGCAGCTGCCCCACCCCCACTCCAGACTGCTTCCCTTCCAGTATGACTTTCTTCCCTTCCCTTCCCTCTGTCTTTCATTTCTCTCTCCCAATCTATATGTTTTTCCCCCCAGCTTCCCCCTCTCCCTTGCTAAAATAGCCCCAGTTAGGATTGCCAGGTACCCCCTGGCCACCTCTGGGGGATGAGGGGAGGGTGGCCCAATCCAGGTTAGGAAACTCCTGGAGATTTGGGAATGGAGTCTGGGGAGGACGGGGACCTCAGTGGGGCACAATGCCATAGAGTCCACCCTCCAGAAAATCATTTCCCCCCAGGAAAACTGATCTCTTTAGACTGGCAATGAGCTGTAATTCCAGGGGATCCCCAGGTCCCACCTGGAGGCTGGCATCCCTAGCTCCAGTGCTGAAATTGGAAGCTCTGGTTCTGCTGTGTGACTTGGTGCATGCAAACCTCTGGCATTGGCTTACATTTGCCAAACCACCCAGGTGGAGGAGGGGAGGGGTGTCATTCTACCAAAAATGAGAGTGTTTGGGTTTCTCTGTGAGTTTGAGGACTGGAACTGGCACTGAAGTGAGATTGGAAAAGTTTGTGTGTCTTTCTTGTGTTACAGTAATAATTATGCTACAATACAGTTTGTTAGTCCTAAAGGTGCTACTGAGTGTTTTACTATTTTGTATGCTATGGCAGTGATATGAGAGCCAATTGAGCTGTGGGTCCATCTCATGCTACTGACAGTAGTTATACATTACACCTTGCCCAAATGGTTCTGGGCATTAAAGCGCACTTGCCCTGGTGTGATGTAAAATGCTAGCAAGTCATAGCCAACTCATGGTAACCCTGTAGGATTTTCAAGGCAACAGACATTCAAAGATGATTTGCCATTGCCTGACTGTGCATCATGTCCCTGGTATTCCTTGGAGATCTCCCATCCAAATACTAGTCAGAGCTGACTCTGCTTAGCTTCCAAAATCTGATGAGATCAGGCTAACCTGAGCCATCTGGGTCCATGGCATGGTGCTGTGTGGGTGCTTCCCAGGCAATCATCTTCAACCTATTCTTGGAAGCCACAATCATTAGGAAAGAGCCATGTGATAGAAGTGTAATAATAATTTACTCATAGTTGCAAGAGCCAATAAGATTTGAGTTTGATGGGGGATTGGGCAAATTGATCTAAGGAACTGAAAGAAGAGAAAGTATTAGCAATCTCAGTGGTTAAGGATTTGAATAGAGCTCTTTATAGTCCAATCCTGAGGACACTGAGAAAGAATGTCTGAAAATGTCATACAGGTTTCTGTGGACCTTGCAATAGCATTGTAGCTAACCCCAACTAAGAAACTTCCATGCTGTTTCTATAATTTCTCAAATGTACTTCACACCAACTGTGCATCTCCATTCCTTTCTAATTCCTCTCAACTATGTACAGCTTTCTATGTTGTGCTTCATTTGGACTACTTTGCTTTCTCAGTTCCTAGCCCCCTTCTTTTCTATAACCATGGATCTACATCCCCTTTCTCAAGCCTTGCTGCTTGTCCCAACTCTCTAAAGTTAGACCAGTTTGGCCAGTGGCAACCGAAAATACATCTGTCTGTCCAGGAAGTTCAACTAAATGCCACTAGAGGTTTTGTCACCACTGCTACATCACTTAATGCATTACAATATAGGTTCATGTTCAGGCTATAATTTATGATGTTTTAGTTTGGGAAGATCTGTGTTCTTGGTCACATCAGTTGGTGCTATTTTTTTCCTGTAAAATCCTATTCCATCCCAATGGACTCTGCTGCTCACATGTTGTCTGTCAATCCCCTCTTTATTCCACCCTTCCTCCAGTCTCCCTTCCCTTATATTGACCTCACAACAATGGCAATATCACCCAGCCTGATGAAGGGGGCTTTGATTCTTGGAAGCTTATTCCCTGAAACTCTTGTTGGTCTCTAATCTGCTCCTGGACTCAAATCTAACTGTCCCAGTATCACCGAGTGTCATGCAAAATGTAGATCTGAACATGGGTCTCCTCAGTCCACACTGGTCTTCATGCCATTGGTCCATCTACTTCAGCATGGTGTGCTCTGATGCAGGTGAGCTCTACAGGCTCAGACAGAGAAAGATCCTTTCCAACAGCTGTTCTCTTAGACCTCCTCAGTTTAAACCTTTATCCTTTGGCACGCAAAGCATGGTCTCTCTACCATCAGTCCATCAGTGTAATCATTGTCTGCTCAGACTGGCAGTGGTTCTCCAGGGTTCTCTGCAGAGGATTTTGCCCATGCCGTGCTTTGTTTCTGAGCCATTGGGGCTGGCAGGGAGGGGAAAGGATGCAGGCGGGCTGCTTTTATTTGTAATGCAAAAGTATATTACCTCTTTCTAACAACATATGTCCATGCAAGATGTACATATGTTCACTGTAATATGTAAACAGGGCTTTTGTTTCCCCGAGTGGTGAGCAGGAAGAGAGGGAAATGGCAACAGATATGTTCTTGGTATGTACACCATCCAGGGAGAACACTTAACACTTAACTCATGTTTATGCCACACATCATTATCCTTGATTGGCATGCAGATCAGAGGCCTTTTAAAATTTCCTTTTGCCCTGTGTGCAGTCCAGAAGGAACATTGGCAAGGAATGTACACTCTATACGTGTGGTACAGTTTCAAAGGGACAACTAACTGGGATGTATAAAAGAAATGACAGGATTGCCCATTACAAACAATGGGAGAGACTTGAAGGCCCACTGGAGATAATAGGAGCCAGGAATGCCACATGGCTCCGCCTCCATAAATAGTGACAATGGCTTGTGATGTCACTGGC